>CM057459.1:1039402500-1044202500 GCA_016271365.2 Neoceratodus forsteri
AACAAATCAGGTGGGAGAACAGCACTGAGGTCAGTAAAAGCTGTATTTAAGGTGTTTGCAGTGACCACAGGATCAAGGATAGTGGACCTGTCCACAATTAGCATAGCCAGTGAGGTCTTCGCTTGCTTTCCAGTAATGTCCTTACTATTGTCCTAGAATGCACATCCATTTCCACAGGTGTTGGAGAGATCATCTTTATAATAGGAACTTTTTGTAAGCCAAATGAATTTTGTGCAAGAATTTTGGGCATGTTTGTATTTTTGGATGTCAGATTGCTTGCTTGTGGCTTTAGTCACTGCCCAAAGATGGCCACTTGATTTCAGCTGAGAAAGGAGCTCTGCAGTTATCCAGGGGTTATAGAGGGTTTTAGCTTTCCATTGTTTAACAGGAGCAAAGAGGTCACAAGCCCTATTGAAGGTGGTGATGAAGTAGTGAAGAGCCAGGTTAAAATCTGTTGTCTTTTATATAGGTAGCCAGTCTTGCAGAATCAGGTGCTGTTTGAGGTGGATGAGTTGACCATGAGGGAGGACTCTGCTGGAGATGATTTTTGGGGGTGGCTTGAGAAATTTGTTAGACCATTCACAAATGACCGGGGAGTGGTCACTAAGAGAGTCAAGGACGATGGAGGTACGAGAGACCCTGGTAGGGTGGTTGGTAAGTACCCAGTCCAGCAGGGTACTGCTGCCAGTTTTGTAGTTTGTCCTAGTTGGAGTGGTAACCATCTGTGAAAGGTTGGAAGCTGCTATGGCATCCTTATGAGCACAAGTGTCAGATGCAAGCCAGTTAATGCTGAAATCACCTAGCAGGATGAGTTCAGAGCCAGGAGGTTGAGAATTGATGAACTTAAGAACATCGCTGAGACCTTGACCTTGGTCCCTGGGTGGAATGTACACGGAGACTATAGTGAGAGCTTCTTGATTGGAACCCAGGAGAATTTTAGTAGGCAGGATCTGGGCTGAGGAGACTGACACGGGAGTTGCAATGGGGTGCCCCAAGAAAGTGTCCTTAATGTAGATGGCACAGCCTCCTCCTCCTCTTTTTGAGACGCAATCCAATCTGAAGACGTTACAGGGTTTTAAATAATTGATTAGCAGTTTTTTGCTTGGGACAATACTAACAATATAGAAAGCATTTATATAGGTTTTCTAGAAGTGTTATGTTTGTTAAAGACAGTGAGGCAAGTGCTATGCATTTTCACAATGTTTTAGAACTTTTATGAGCAAAACGCTAATCAATTTTTAGAGTTAAATAAAACCCTGCATTATAGCCCTGTAAGATTATTGCCAGATCTTATACTTCCTGAATGCTATTTTTTTCTCCTTAACCTGCCCCACCACCTTGTTTGAGAACCATTGTGTTTTTTGTTCCCCTTTGTTTTGTTTATCTGCTTCACAAACAGGCTTGTTGCCTCTGTGATGGCAGTTTTAATTTTTCTCCATTGTTCCTCCACCCCTCCTTCTTGCCCATTTGCTAGTCCTTTTCTGAGGCACTCTTCCCTTTTGCCAAAATCAACCCTCTTAAAGTCAATACCCTCTCTTTTGTATGGCTTGACTCTATGACTGTGTTTATTGTGAGCCACACTGTTTGGTCGTTGCTTGTTTCCAGATGGCTACCCACATCTAAATCTGAGATCTTCTTTCTGTCCACATTTGAGAGTACCAGGTCTAAGATTGCTCCCTCCTGAGTGGGTTCCAACACTAGCTGACAGAAGCATGCCCCCTGTAGGGCATCAAGAATGACCCTGCTTTTTGATATGGCTAAAGCAAAGGTGATCCAGTTATCATCTGGCATATTTAGGACACCCATCAACAATATCTCCCCTTTTTCTGAAATTCTAAGGGTGCCTTCAATCATTTCCTTGTCCATTGCCTCCTTCTGATACAAGGGCCTTTATACAACATCTGTGTGGATTGTGGTGCCATTTCCTGACTCCAGGGTGACCCAGAGTGCCTCCTCTCCTCCCTGTTTAAAATTTAGTTCCATTGCTTTGTTCTCTTCCCTTATGTAGAGAGATACTTCTCCTCCTCCTCTTTTACCCCCCATCCCTCCTGTCGATTGTGTACCCTGGTACATTGACATCCCAGTCATGGTTCTCAGTGTACCATGTTTCTGTGACTGCCATGATATCCAGGCATCCCTCTTCCTCAAAGCCACTAGTTCTGGGAGCTTGTTACCCAGACTACTGGCACTGGTACTCATCACCCTCCATTTTGTGATGGACTTAACCCTTTTAGCCCCATTTTTGTCCTTACTTCCTTTGCCTTTTTCTCCATTTTCCCCTGTCCTGCTCCCCATCAACTTCTTTACCTTGGTGTTTACCTCAATAACTACCCTGTTTTGTGGGGGCGGGCTTGGGTGTTCCTGTTTCTTTTCAGTGCCTCTTTCCTTGGCTAGTTTAAATGCTTGCCAATGAATCATTTAAACCTATCACCGAGGATCCTGGTTCCCCTCCCAGGTGATGCAGGCCATCACTCCAGTATAGGCCTGTATCCATCCAGGTGGACCCCCAGTCCCCAATGAAGCAAAAACCCTGAGATTCAAATAAGTTTTTCAGCCATTCATTGACTCTCATGGTATGGAGTACCCTAGCCTTACCTACTCCTTATAAAGGCAGCACCTCTGAGAAGGTTACCATGCATGCTACTTGTTTACGGCCCCTCTCCAACTCCACAAACTCTTCTTGCACTGCTCTGATCCCATTCTCAGCCAGGTAATTTATCTCTACCTGGACAATGATATCCATTGCCTTCTCTTGTGCAGCTGCTCCTGTGATCCTGAGGATTCACTTCCTCTCCATCCAAGCCATGGCACCGGCCAGGCACCTTACCTCCCTCTTCCCTCCATCCCCCAGTTCTACACCCCTAATGATTGAGTCCCCCACCAGGAGTTGTTTCTTTCCCCTGTGGTGTCTGTGCCACCCTCCTGTGGGTCTCCTTTGTTGAGGTTCCCAGCATCCTCCTTGGTCTCCACTGTAGGTGCTTCCATAGAGAAACCATGCTTTGCCAGAAGGGGTATAAACTGTGGAGAGGTACAACTGGAGGGATGCACCTCTGTTTCACCACCCTCACCCTCCCTGAGCTCACTGTGATCCAACTGCTCCTCTTTATTGGCAACTTCTGAGACAGCAGCCCTGGTGGCCTGGGTGGGGAAAAAGGTTTCCTAAATCCTCACCAGGTCAGCCTGGAGACAGGCAACCTTCTCCCTCAGACCAGAGTGGTGCCTGCAAATAGGGCAGCATCACAGCTTCCAGAATGTCTGCTGGAAGACTGCAACAGCCATTGCATTTTGCCACTCCCCACATGTCTCTCTCCTTTCCTGTTTAAATTTTTTCATTCTTTCTTTTTTTTTGTTAGTATGTGTGAGTGTGTGTATGTATTTGCCCTCTACACTGCATGCTGTGCTGTTAAGGATATGACAGGTGTGTGTCCTTTGCCCTTTTGAGGAAATGATATCAGAACCTCTGGTATAAAGGAAATTATGCACTTGTGGTGGGTGGGGTGAGTGGGGCCAAGCTCCTGCCCTCCAGAAAAAAATCGGCTACAGCTCTAACCCATCACCCCTTGAGTGATTTCCTTCCTTCAAGCAAGACAACCTGGAAAAGAATTTAGCAGAAAATATACCCTGCAAAAAACATCTTCAATCAGACATTTAGTTGACAAACCATGCAAGTCTGAAATGAAAAAAAAATGAGATAATTGGTTTACCACAGCTGTAACAAGTTTATACACATGAATTCCTCACAATTTGGGATGAGATGCAAAAAGTTATTTCCTGAATAAAGAGGACTACACTAATACCTTCATTTTACATGCCTTGAAATTAGTTTTGAATGGGAATTTCTTCATGTTTGACAATAAATATTATCTTCACAAAATGTGGTTCTCTGCTCTTGGGGGATCTTTCCTGGGTACCAGAAGGAAGCAGTTCAAGGCCCCTCCTAAAAGAAACTACACTAGATTCGTACTGTCTGGCAAACTACAGGCCCATCTTGAATCTTCCCTTTGTTGGGAAGGTTATTGAGAAGGTGGTGGCCATTCAACTGGAGACCTATTTAAAAGCCCACAACATCTATGAGCCTCTCCAGTCTGGTTTCAGAAAAAGGCACAGCACTGAGACTGCCTTGGTTCAGGTGTTTCATGATCTTCTGCTGGTGATGGATTGAATGTGATGTTCCATTCTTTTTCTCCTCATTCTCTCAGCAGTGTTTGACACCATGGACCATGGGGTGCTGTTGGAGCACCTGTAGATATGTTGTGGACTAATGGGATTAGTCCACAAATGGTTTAGATGTTACCTCACAGGAAGATCACAACATGTGGTGTCAGGGTTTTATTCCTCAGCATCCATGCCTCTGCCTTGTTGGGTCCTGCAGGGCTCCATTTTGTCTCCCATGTTGTTCGCGGTGTATATGCTGGTAATAAAGGACATTATAAGGTAGTATGGGCTGAATTTTCTATTCTATGTAGAAGACACTTAGCTCTAAATGCCCTTTGCACCTGAGCATAGAGATGTTGCAAAATTAAATTTTGCTGGCAAAATTGAGACGAAACCAGAAATTTCACCACTCAAAACATTTCGCAAAATTCTGCCATTCTGCAAAATCTTTTGCCAGGTGTTAAATTTCACCTGCAAAATGCAAAATGTTGCCATGAAATGTGCAATTTTACCACATTTTGCCTGAATTTCACCATTTCATGCTTGAAATTTCATATTTTGCTGGTGAAATTTCATATTTCGTGGGCGAAAGTTTGCATTTCGCCCACAACATTTTGCATTTTGCAACCACAAAATATTTTGCAGAATGAAATGTTCTTATTTCACACAGCTGTACCTGAGCAGCAAGATACAGTCTCAGTGTTAAATACGTACCTGGATGAAATCTAAAACTTGATGAGGGTGAATTGTTGAGGTTAAATCCAAATAAGACTGAGGTAGTATTGCTGGAACCTGTTGCCAGTGGATGAGGGTGCAATGTGGTCAAGTCTTAGGACTGAGGTTTGGGGACTCCCAATTGCTTACCTCTGATCAAGTGAGGAATCTTGGCATTTTTCTTGACTGCGGTTTGACGCTTAGATCACAAGTGTTGGCCATGGTCAGGACTTCTTTTTCCATCTTAGAAACATCACTAGGGTGAAACACCTGATCCCCCCAGCAGATCTGCCAGGATTGGTTCATGCTTTTGTGACCTCGTATTTGGATTGCTGCAATGCTCTATGCCTAGGGCTAGTGGGGGTAGATCTGTGCCATTTGCAGCTAGTGTAGAATGTGGCAGCCAGGTTGTTGACTGTTCTACCAAGATCATGCCATATGACATCTGTGCTGTGCTCTGCTCTCTGCACTGGCTGCCAGTTAGGTGGCAGATCTCCTTCAAGATCCGCTTGATGACCTATAAGGCCTTGCATGGCCAGGGGCCCAGTTACCTGCAAGATCTTCTGTCTTCTTACTGCCCCATCTGTGCCCTCTGCTCTGGGGATGAGGGTTTACTAGAGGTCCACAGTATTTATTTGAAAACATCTGAAGGATGTGCCTTTACATTTGCAGCCACAGTTCTGTGGAACTCCTTCCCTCATTGGATTTGTGACAGTTCATCTGTCATTAGAAAATGTCTACTCCTCTTTTTTCCCTCTTCCTCCCCAGAACCACCCCCGCTTCTGTGCCTCAGCCTCCATAGGCACCCCCAGACTCACTCACCTCCTCCTTTCCTTTATCATATCCCCCTTCTCTTCTCTGTCTGTAACCCATATCATGCCTACACCTCCATTGTATCTCTTTCAGTAGTACTACTACCTGAATTGATACTGTCTAATACAAAAGTACTGCCCAAATGTTCAGTATTTTTACTATGTACAGCCTCCAAAGCTCTTTTGCACTTGTGTTCTCATTGTAAGCATTGTGTAACTTACCTTGTTTATCTGCTGCACCTGTGTATTTATTGCAAACATTGTGTAAATGTTCTTGTTTTCCTTTTTGTATCCAATGTACTCTCTATTTATTGTGTACCATTTGTTTTGTATATGTCTGTGTATTTGACTCCTTTTGTCTACCAGGACCTCCTTGTAAATGAGCTTGCTCAACTGAGCTTTTCCTGCCAATAAACTTGAATAAACGTGAATCTGTTGAGATTTTTAAATGGGAACTAAAGACTTTTTTTATTTAATCAAGATTTTATGGATATTTAGTATAGCTTAGTTATATATTATTTGTATTAATCGATTTTATTTTGTATTGTTTTTAAATTTTTCTCAATCTATTGCAAAGCACATTGAATCAAAATGGAGACATGCACTCTACTTAAAAAAAAAATTGATTGATTGATTGATTGATTGATTGATGCGGTACAGTGGTGGGGGCATCAGTGGTGCCCTCATATGCTAATATATATATATGGGTTTCTGAGAGGATAAATATATACACAACCTAACAAACGATCCATTTTCTAATAACATCGTTATCTGGAAAAGGTTTATTGATGATATATGATGTATGTGGCATGGCAAGGAAGGAGAAATAATACCATTTATGGAATATTTAACTTTTAATTCCATTAATTTAAAATTCACATACAATACAAATAAAAGTATTGTGAACTTCCTGGATCTAAAACTGTCTGCCATTCTCAACCAGAACATTAGGTCAGAAGAATAGAGAAGCCCTACAGCTGGGAATTCCCTATTACACTCAGGAGGTTACCACCCTTGTAAAGTAAAAAAAAAGCTCATTATACAGCATGTAACACAGTAAGGGGGGTTGTGTTGCATTGGGATCGTGTAGGCGGGAATATGAGCACATTTTGCACCACATCACAGGATATTCAGGGTCACACAGCACTATGACTATATGTTTTAGTAGTGAAAATACTGGGAGAGGTACATTCAAAACAACGCATGATGCAAACAACCAAAAGAAAATAATAGCTGGCTCTTTGTTGAGCGCTACCTACACAGTGAGTTTTCAGTTCCCTGTCTATAGCCCAGATAGCTAAGCTATTTCCTGGGACAAACAAACAAAATCAGAAAAGAGTCTCTTGGTCTTTGTTTCAAATGAAAGTCATTTACCAGTGTCAGGTTTTCAGCCAGTCCAAAGTCAAGATCCAATTCATAGTCGCACGCCAAACAAAAGGTCAAAGCCAGGAAGTCAGTTGATTCAAAATTCTTTTTCTTTCTTTCCTTCTTGCTATAAATGCTCACCAGCCACCCTCCACATCTGTTTCCTAATCAGGTACTGAGAGAGAGCAATTGTTTGAGCCTTCTCTTTTATGCAGGCAGTCACTCTCCTGCACCTGTTCTTAATCAAGCACTCAGCTAGGTGGAGCTGTGGTGCAATGCCTTCTGGGGCTTGTAGTGGGTGCACCATGCTTTGTAGTCCTGGTAGAGAGAAAATGGAACAGAGGTGCTGGGAGATAAAGCTCTTCCACAACTCTGCCCAGTGCTGTGTTACAAGTATAATGGCTAGAAAATTTCCTGCCCTAAGACTGGCAACTGGGTACCTGGAACATTGATGAAATGTCACCATAGAATCATTGTATTAAATCCAGGCACACAGATGACCACATAACAGTGTCAGAAATCATAACATGGCTTCACAGGTACCCACCACTGTAAACAGCTCCAGCACCCCCACAGGACTTCACAGCGCCCCCCCTCCCCCACACACACACATTTCATCCCTCATCCTTTTCTATTTTCACAGAAACATTTAGTTTTGCATCAGCTCTGCAGCATATGCTGTCTGTTTTTTTTTCCACATAATGGAGCAGTTTCACTGAACAGCCAAAAGCAGGGCTAAAAGCAAACAGCCATCACATGACCGGAGATTGGAAAAACAAAAGTAACAAAACCCAATCAGTCCCACTGATTGCCCCATTCCTTTTCCTCTCACCTGTAAAACTCTGGTCTGGCATCACAAACTGAAGCCATAATATTCCAGAAAGGCTTCTCAATCCCCCCTCCTCCTCTTCTGAACCTGATTGTCACCATGCATGTCCATGACAACAGTGTGGCACCCATTAGTCAGTCGAGGACCACACTGTGACTGTGCTTAATAACAGTCAAATACAGGAAAAAATACAACACAGAACAGTCTGGGTCAACAGTCCAGGGTATGGCCATGAAGGCGTGGTGCTGTAAAACATCACTGCAGCCAGCAGTGTGTGTGAAACAGTGAAGAAGGTTACAGGATATGAAAGCAGCATTATGTATACAGCAGCTCCACCTACTGGTGGAAAAATACAGTTGAATTTTTCTTAAACATATATATCCACACACAAAAACTAGGAAAATTCCCCCAGTTTTCTTTTTTCTTTTTTTATGAAAAAATGAGCCATTGTATAATAGCAATAAGGCTCTCCAGGCATGTGTGTTATTGTGTAATAATGTCATTTCTCATGTGTTGAATGCCCTCAACTGTGGCCTTGTGCTTCAATTACAAAAAAGTGTGACATAATTACACAATAACACACACCCTATCATGCCTTATTGCTTAAATCTCATATAGCCAGATATTGCATATCCATGGAAATTGCTCTGATGAAAATTCATTTGAAATACAAGCCAAAGAGCTAATTAAAAAGTTTAAAGTCAGGTGCTACAATACAGAAATTCTAAATGAAGCCAATCTAAAAGAAATCTTAACTGATAGGCGAGAACTACTTACACCCAAAGGAAAAAAAAAAAACATCAGGGCACAAAGCAGGAACTAAGACTGATTAATGTTTTAACTGATTTCAACCCTCAGCTGGTCAAATCAACCAACCAATCAATCAATCAATCTTTATTTTACCAGGTGAAATACCTTTGAGATTAACTAATTTTCAAGGTGCACCTGGGCAAGGTAGTACATGACAATGTAATGGAAGAACAATATACATAAATACAACACTTAACATTATGTGTAATTTAGTAACAGATGACTAATAAAGCAAAATAAAAAAACACAATACTATAGTAAATATGTACAGCAAGGAAAAATTGATTGACACTATACAATACTAGTGGTCATTATCTAAGTATGTGCATAGTATGTATAAAGACAGGATTCTTGTGGAAAAAAGAAAGGAATAGAGAGTGAGAAAAGAAAGGATAATAGGTATAGGGACAAGATAGATTAAAATAATGTACGATAAGTAGGATAGAATAAACCAATTCATCAGTGATTACATTTGCAGGATTCAGTGACTGTCTGGGAGAACAGGGTTTTGAAAGTAATCAACTTCACTGGGTACGCCAATTTCATTGTTTTTTGTAGTTTGTTCCACAAAGTGGGCAGAGCAAAACTTATGGATGCTGTGCCAAATCTATTCTGAATTTTGGGGACAAAGATGGTTAGGTAAGAAAGGCTCCTCAGAGTATAATTACTAGGTGAACAGTGGGGTAAACACTCTGATATGTACTGGGGAAGCAGATGGGTGATGGCTTTGAATTTGCAGATGATGCATGTTTTTGATGCCTAAAGCCAAGTGATGTCCATCCTACTAATGAGCAGAGGAAAATGTACACAAATAGTATATAAATTATGGTTTATTTGGAGGAATTATCCCCATACAAAAAAAGCCCAGAGTTACTTTTTGTAAAGGTATAACTATACTGTAGGTGACCAGTTAACACTGATTCATTTCATAGCTACTAAGGAAAATGAATCTGCCCTGAATTGGTTAACCCCCAACTTCCAAAAGTCTTTTTTCATTGTGGCAGATTAACATATGCAGACATGACAAAGAGAGTAATTACTTTAAAAAGGCTTCCGTCAGGGTAGAAATCAGAACATTTATTCAGTGCACTACCCACATTCTAGTGTATCTTGCCTGGGTCCCCTGTAACACATATTACATGGGAAATACTGTTAGATCCCTAAAAAATGCATACAAGAACATGCTAGGGGAATTGTTAACAGGGGCATGAGGAATTCTATTAGTCATCATTTCTTGAAAATGGTTAGGTCAGATAGTAATCAATTAAGTTTTATGGGTTTGGAACCCATTCCCATTGCATCAAGAGGGAGCAATCGCATGAAATTACTTCTTCAAAGAGAAACAAGATAGATTCTGACACTCAACACCCTCTCTCCATGTGGGTTAAATGAATAAATTGACCTTATACCTCATCTGTGAAAATATTTAAAATAATTTAAGTATGAAATCCTAGCAAATGTAACCAAACTCTGGCCAAAGCGGATATGGCTGCAACTGAACTCTTTGAACTTAAGATGGAACATGGCTTAGTCCCCCATGTCCAAGATAGCTGCCGAAGCTCAGTGCACATGTGAAAGTCATCACACATCTGTCTAGTGAAGTCACGTATGCTCAATGAATGGCGCTTGTGTACTGAGCTCCAGAGGCCATCTTGGACATGGCAGACAGTATCGTGTTCTGCCATGAGTTCAGTGAGTTCAGAAGGTAAGAGCAGAAAGTGTAGTGCACCTGGTGGGGTGGCGGATGAGTGTACAGATTTGGAGCTGCAGAAGGAAATAATAAAACTCCAAATCTAAATGTGTGCTTCAGTATCCTCTTTTTCAAGCTACCTCAAGATGGTTGCAGGCTCCGCCCACTGCAGCTGTTAAAATGAAAAAATGTGGAAGTGTAAACTAACAATTTCTTTCATTTTTTTTCTTTTTAGATATTTTCACCACTACAATCAATCTTTCTGTCATTCTTGAACACTTATGAGGAATTTGTCACCAGCAGGTTTTTTTGTTTTTGAAACTTTACAATCATTGCATTATTGTGGATTGTATAATTTGTTGTACTGGCTTTGTTTGGGATACAATTCAAGAATCTGTTAGGTTTGCATATATCTAATGTCAATCAATCAATCAAAATCTTTATTTAACAAGGTGGGCACCGTTGAGCAGAGCTCATTTTTGAGGTGAACCTGGGATAAGGTAGAACTACAGAAAGATACAACAGGATTGCAAGTGCTGCTAACATGGTAGTATACATTAGAACAGATATAATGTCCACCCATACCCCACCCGGCCTCTATGTACTTTGGTGTTGGTGTAATTTGAAGTAATTACTCTTCCCCTTGTGTTTTTTTCCCCCTGGGATACCCATGTTATTTATTTTGGAATGCTTATAATTTGTAGTGGTAGTAGTAATTGATTATTCTTGGCAATCAAGAAAAGGCGACATAACTGAGCCAAAGCTCATTTACAATGGGGTCCTTCATTCATACAACATACACACAGATTTACCCTTCCCCCATCCCTGAGCAGGTGGCTAGCACAGCCCTCCGCTCTCCACCACAGCTGGGCCCAAGCTAGGCCCTGGACTGAGCTCTGTCAATGAATAAATGTGTACTTGTACAAGTATATGCTCATTCATTGACAGACATCAGTCTGGCAGCTGAACGTGGTGGAGAGCTGTGCTGGTCACCGGCTGGGTAATGGGGGAAGCAGGGTGGTTGGGCGCTACCTGCCATGATGGCGGGGGCTGGGGGGGTCCACTAGACACCAGGAAAAAACCTATTTGATTTTATTGGGAAAACTTTGGGATTGGCGGATCCACTAGACACCAAGGAGATTAATATAGCAGTGCCCTTGGAGATTAGGAGTAATTCTTGTAAGATGTATTCCAATATTATTACAGTAGTTGTAGACTGTGACAATGCATGTCTCTTATGCAGGTCATAACAGAGTCACAAATCATGACTTTCTGATCCCAAAGCTGTCACATACCATGACCATCTCACTTTAATAACAATAATTCAGGTTTACAAAACAGATTCTTATTTACTAGTTTTTTATTATTATTATTGATGCAGGTAGGTTAGGACAGAGCAGATGAACTGGATTTACAGTTTATGACACATGTCAATTCCCAGTAAGGTATGTCCCTTTATCTATTTAAGCTAAAATGTGCTTAAGAATGCTAGGCGTGGCTGTACATCATGCTAAAAACTGCTGTATATTTTCACGTACAGGTTTACATTTTTGGGAAGTATAGGGGTCACATAGAAACTGTAATTTGCCAGTCTGCCTGTTAACTTCTTTGATATGACATCATTGGGTTCATCTCAGTGGAAAGAGAACTGCCGTTCTGCAAAACATGCAATACAGTAGGAGCATTGTCATTTTGATCTAATAAAATATACACCTTTACAGTAGTAACGTGTTGGAGTCCCAGAATCTTGAGCCTGGACAGAAAACTGGAAATCTCTGCTCATACTCAAAAGATCTCACTGCATAGATTTCACTGCTGACGCAATTAATTGAGATGAAATAAGACGCTGAGAAACCATGAATCTGTTTTTCAATAAATGAGTAAAATGATTTGGTCCTTCAGATCAGAATCAATGCCAATGCTTGACAAGGGAAATTAATACATGTCACTCTCAAGAATAGGGAGGGGGGTCAGCTGGGCACCAGGGAATCAAAAGATCTCTGATATAGTGATACCAGCGATTGGGGATAGGGAAGGGGGGGGAGTCCGCTAGACACCAGGAATCACTTCTGTGGCGTCACAGGCAAAAGTTCAGAAACTTCTACAAAAATTATGAATTTTGCATGGAATTTCAGCTGAAGCAGAATTCACAACTTTCACTCAGCTCTAATGCAATGGTATGTTGTTGGATCTCTGCAGCCCCTTTAAGATTTGTTGAGTTTTTACAGAGTGGCTGAAATGCCCACATATTTTCCTAGCAAGCCCCAACAGGTCTTCAACATTTCTGTTTCCATATTTTAAATTATGAGTGAGAAGATTTATATAATGTGCAAAACAATGTATGTGTTGGTAGTTGCCATCTCAAACAGCTTTGACTATGTTGGCACCATTATCTGACGTTATGAACCCTGGCAATAAGGAATATGAAGTAAGCCATTTCTGAAATTGTTTTTCCAGCTCCTGCAAAATATTCACAACAGTGTGGATTTCCTCAAAATTGGTGACACATAATGCAGCCTGTTTCCTACTGCTTATGATAGAGTGGAGATTATTACTTGCTGACTGAAAACTTAACAAATTGGCTGTAACAGTCATGTAGTCAATTGTTTGGTTGATGGTTCATATATCTCTAGTTATGTGAACTTGCTTTAACTCAGAGAGTTTCAACTGCTTAACGACTTCAGTACACATCAAGTCATAAAAACTGTGGATCAGCTTTTTCAAGAAATAAGTTCAACAGAGAACAGTGTATCATGGTTCAATCAGATTCATGAAGCTGAGGAAACATTGAGTAAAAAAAGGAAAAGGGAGTTGAGAATCGGCAAACAGCTGTGCAATGGCTCTGTTTTACACCTGGCATGTTGGATACTTGCTTGTAAATGCTGATGTCCTGGCAACATTTTCTTGTTAGTTGACACAGAACCCAAGGCAGCATGGATTCACAGCAGGAAAGTTATGTCAGACAAATCTAATTAATTTCTTTGACTGGGTGACCAAAGTAGTAGACCAGGGAGGGGCTGTGGACATGGCCTACCTAGAATTTAGCAAGGCATTTGACAAAGTCCCACACAAAAGATTAATAAATAAATTAGCCAGCCTGGGAGTGGGTTCCAGGGTGGTAGCCTTGGTAAAACACTGGCTAGACAACAGGACACAGAGGATAATAGTAAATGGAGTCCACAGTGAAGAAAGGAGGGGTTACTTGTGGGGTACCGCAGGGTTCAGTACTGGGGCCGGTCCTTTTCAATGTCTTTTAAGTGACATTGCAGAGGGACTGGAAGTAAAAGTATGCTTCTTTGTAGATGACACAAAGATCTGCAACAGGTTTGATACACAAGGTGGGGTGGAAAGGACAAAAAGGGACTTGGCAAGGTTGGAGGAATGGTCAAATGTATGGCAGCTTAGATTCAATGCAGAGACGTGCAAAGTAATGCACCTGGGAAAGAAAAACCCAGGGGTACAGTACACAGTGGGTGGTGAGATATTGACAACAAAAATGGAAAGGGACTTGGGGGTAGTCATATCAGATGACCTAAAGGTGGGCCAGCAATGTGAGAAGGCAGTACGGAGGGCTGGGGGGATACTGGGATGCATAGGGAGAGGCATCACCAGTAGAAAGCAGGAAGCTGTTTGCCTCTGTACAGATAGCTGGTAAAACCACATTTGGAGTACTGTGTACAGTTCTGGAGACCCCATCTCTGCAAAGACATAGACAGGGTGGAGGCTGTCCAGAGGAGGGCAAATAAAATGGTTCAGGGTCTGCACCAGAAGACATATGAAGAAAGACTAAAGGAGCTTAAGATATATAGTCTCAAGGAAAGGAGGGAGAGGGGGGACATGATAGAAACTTTTGAATACCTTAAGGGAATCAACAAAGTTCAAGAAGGTAGCATCTTTCAGAAAAAGAGATGTACATGAACAAGAGGGCACAATTTGAAGATAGAGGGGGAACAGCTCAGAGGTAATGTGAAAAAGTATTTCTTCACAGAGAGGGTTGTAGATGCATGGAACAGCCTTCCTGAGGAGGTTGTAGAGTCAAAAACAGTGGGGGAATTCAAGAATGCATGGGACAGACATAAGGCAATTCTAGTGGGGGATAGGAGGAAGTAAGCTGTTGGTTAACTAGGATCTACAGCGTATCCGTTAGGCAGGGAAATGGGCAGACTAGGTGAGCCAAGCAGTCCTTATCTGCCATCAGTTTCTATGTTTCTGTTTCTGTGACATAAACCAGATATTTTAAATTTTGGGGGGGAATTCATTTTTTATGCCTTTTTCACTTGGAATACTACTTTGTTATTTTGCAGTACTTGATGGTGTCAGAAAACAGTTCCAACAAGCTATAGCAACAGGAATCATAGCGATGTCCAATACACCGACATTACAGTGACATCCAGAACAACGGTAGGGAGGAAAAGTGACAAACCACTACCTCAGCCAACACCACGGAACATATTGCAATACTGGGGTCTGCACCTGTCTCACCTCCCAAACTAAAGATAACCAACACCATGTTGCACAGACAGTAAGGAAAAGAGCATTTCCTCCAGAAGCACAATCACCTGACAAAGGCACTAGAGGATCTTGGCAGTACCCACATATGACCACTCATGAATTAAGACACACATTTCCACCCACTGCACTGTCCACTCCCTTTTCAACTCCCCCACAGTGCCCACTGTAGTGAAACACACAATCCCACCCACTGCACATCCCAGGCTCCTCCCAATCATTCGACATACTGTACCACACTGTCAACAGCGGAGCACCACTGTAGTACAACACACAATCCCACCCATTGTATATCCTGCCCACCTCCCAATCATTTGATTCACCTCCCTGTTGACAGAACACAGCTGTCAACATCAAATCCCTCTCACTGCACTTGCTGTCATTGTAAAGCTGTTGTTATAATGAATTTGATGTGTTGGAGTCTATGTTTGAATTGGGAAGACTGCAAGGACATAGAAAGTGATTCAATGTCACTTTCTGATACCAGTTGATTGTGATCAAGGTCACTACCACCACCACCTCCACTGTTGCCCACAGTGGCCCTTTCCCATCTCCACTCAATAGGGTGTTTTAGCTTTGCATGTCACATCATTACTACTGTTTTAATATTTGACGGATTGTCATCATGACTGAAGCTCTTTTTGCAAAGACTGCATACAGCCCAAGAGCTGTCTGCAGGGACAATATAAAATGAATTCCACCCTAAAGATTTACCTTGTTTTGTGTGTGCCACAGTGCCTGGCATTATTCTTTGTACAGTCAAGGGATCTAGAGGAAGCCCTACATTGCCATTTCCTTGTTGAGATTAATAGTTCTTTAATACTCATCTTCTGATTCTTACGTTTAGCAGCATATGATTTTTCTTCTGCACTTTTCTCTCATGCCTTACAGCAGCATCGTCTTGTACCCCGTCATCGACACTACTAACCTCATTGCCACAAGATTCAGAAGAACTGGAAGGTTGGACATAGCCTGGGTTTTCCCATTCCCAGCCCCCACCATCACCACCAGATCTATCAGTATTTGCTGCCTGTGCATCTAAGCTTATATTTTGGGAGGATACCTCCCCCTCTTTTCATGCTGCTTCAAAAGTTTGAAGTCCCCTGGCATTGTTGGCAAAAGGTTCAGTAACTCTGTGAACAACTCCAGTCATTTTTTTCTGAAACTCTACTACCATTTCATTGCACACATATTTTTTTGGTTCAGGACATTTAGTGCCAGTCCTGGAAATTTTATTTTTATTGTTTCTATATTCTTCATTAGTGCTAAGATTCATATTGTCTATATCATTAACAATTGCATGTGCAGTGGCAATGTGCTTCTGTTTAGTAGACTTAGACTGGGAAGCATGAGACAAGGTAGACACAGCTGTGAAAGGATATTGCTTCACTATGCTACAGAGACAGACAGTGTATGTAGCTGACTATGTCAGAGCAATTCCTCACAAATAGTGTAATACAGCCATACAATGCTTTCACTATGTTCCAGAGACAGACAGTGTATGTAGCTGACTATATCACAGTACTATGACATGGCTCATGCATCAGGGGCACCTCACAAACAGTGTAATAAAGATGTACAAGGTTTTTACTATGCTGAAGAAGCAGACAGTGAATGTAGCTGACTATGTCAAAGTAATATCACAGGGCTTGTGCCTCAGCAGCACCTCGTAAACAATACCATATAGCCATACCAGGCTTTCACTATGCTACAGAGACAGACAGTATATGTAGCTATGTCACAGTAATATGACAGGGCTCATGCCTTAGGGGCAAGGCAAGACAAGGCAAATTTTATTTAAAAAGACACCCATCCCTGAGGCTCTGGGTTCTGAACAATTAACATTGCATACAGTAACACCAACAGTAAAAAAGCAATAAAATAACACTACAATGTAAAATATAATAATAAATACTCTATACTCAAACTCACTATTATAAAATGTAATACATTTTATAAATAAATAATGTGCTCAATAATAAATAATCCAGACTAATTATATAGCCGGGGACAAACATAGACAGTAGGTCAGATACCAGATAAAGATTATAATTCAAAGTCTGGGAAGGTCTGATCATACTGGAAAGCCTTGAGGTGGGTTTTGAAAGCCTCAACAGAAGGGTCCTCTCTTACAGCTGGAGAGAGCGAATTCCACAGGATGGAGGTAGCGACACTAAACGCTCTGTCGCCAGCTGTTTTTGACCTCATCCTGGGAATTGCCAGGAGGCCCCTAGAGGAGGAGCGGAGGGTGTGGGCTGAGACAGTAGGTGTAAGAAGGTCCTTTAGGTAACCATGGTCCAGGCCATGTAGGGCCTTAAAGGTGAGCAAACCCACTTTAAAGAGGACCCTTGACCTGAATGGCAGCCAGTGCAGTTCACTCACCACCGGAGTGAAGTGAAAGTACTTAAACTGCCCAGTCAACAATCTGGCAGCTGCTTTCTGCACCAGCTGCAGCCAGTGTAGGGTACCTCCAGAGATTCCAAGATATGATGCATTACAGTAGTCAAGCCTAGACTTCACAAAGGTGTGAATCAAGGTGGGGAGGTCCAGGGGCAGAACTAGGGGCTTTATCCTGGCTATATTCCTCAGATGATAAAAACTGGTGCAAACAACAAATGACACCTGGGACTCAAGTGTCAATCTGATGTTGAGAATAATGCCCAGATCACGCACCCTAGTTGAGGCCTTCAATGGTACAGACCAAAGGAAAAGTCCTATTTCTGCACTAGAGGCCAAACTATCACGCCTTGTGTTGGACTCCATCACCAGTACCCCCATCTTATCAGGTTTCAGTTGCAACCAGCTGGAGGCCATCCAGTCATTGATCTCAGCAAGGCAGGTGTTTAGTACTTCCAATGCATCAGATGTCCCTAGGGCAAAGGAAAGATACAGCTGGGAATCATCAGCATAGCAGTGAAAACTCAAACTGTGCTTCCTAATGAGCTCTCCAAGGGGCATCATGTACACAACAAACACCATCTGCAACAAGACCAAATCCTGGGGAACTCTGCATGACAGGAGGCTAGGGGAGGAGGAGAAATTCCCCACCTTACGAACAGTGTGATACAAACATGCAGACTTTCACTATGCTGCAGAGACACACATTGTAGCTAATGTCACAGTAATAAATGACATGGGGGCCTCAGCCTGGGGCACCTAACAAACAGTGTAATTTGCAGTCATAAAAAGGCTTTCAATATGCTGCTGAGACAGTGTGTGATGACAATGGCACAGTAAATGACAGGGTGCAGAGACACCCAACAAAGTAACAGAAACCAGCTTCCCACAGTGTATTCTATATTTGTCTGTCTTTTTTTCCTCTCACCTTCTTTCTCTGTTCTTTCCCCAGTCCCAGCACCACCTCCAAGACTGATGCTGGCCTGCCACCCCCCTCCCCCAGTAAGTGACATTCATAAGAGCAGCTGAGATGTTATTACATATGTATTCACCCTCTTGCACTGTGTGTGTGACAGCAGCTCTCAGTTCAGAAATCCACATGGTACAGCACTACTAATATTGACATGGGTCCAGGTCAAAACAGCTACTGCAAAACAGCAACTTCAAAAACCATGCAGACAAAACAGCAGGATTGAACACAGTGGCATGAAAAACAGTAGCAGTCACAAAAGCACTATTAGCACCATGCAGTGTCACCAATCACAACCCAGGATGAATGTGACAACACAGAAGAAGAAGAAGGGGACAACACTGGGGGGAAGCAACTCCTGGGGGAAGAAAGTCAGAGGTGTGCAGATTTATTATTGTAACTCCATGGGGGACACACAAGGCTGGGGAGAGAAAGTCAGTTTGAGGTGGATTTGTGTTCTAACTCTGGTGGGGGTTAAGTCGGGGGGATTTCGACAATGTACGGTCTTGGTTCATATTAAATCAATTAAAGCTAAATGCCAAAATGACAGTTACCATATTTTTTGGTTCCAGGCAGAAGTTAGCCTACACCCCCCCCCGCCAATGATCACCACTCAAAATGGCTCACTGCTTGAGAAGGTCTCTGCCTTCAAATACCTGGGTGCCTGGTTGGACAGTCACCTTCATTTTTCAGTACATATTGATGCCATCTTTACCAAACTCTGGCCCAAACTTGCAGTCCTCTACTGTCAAAAATCTTGCCTTCCTCTTCCCACTCAAAGGGATTTAGTTCTTAAAACAATCTTGGCAGTGTTGGATTAAGCCGACGTAGTCTATGGCACTGCCCTAACCTCTTCCTTCTTCAAATTAGACACTCTTACCAACTCCTTCTGCTGCTTCACCACAGCTTCCCCTCCCCTTACCCATCACTGTCGCATCTGTGCTCCACTCTCCCTTACCCCACTATCGCACAGGAGAACCATCCACTGCACATCCATAATTGTAAATACTGGTTCGGCTCCCTTCCACCTATCTCTCATCCCACCTTACCCCAGCCAGTTCCACATTCTACTCTCTTCATCCCAGAAACTCTCGTGCCTTCTCCATCCCTCATCCACACTCCACAACAGGTCAGTCCATCTTTTCACACCATCTCCCTCTTCTCTGGAATAATCTACCCTCTGACCATCAGTTTGCTTTCCCTTTTTGCACCTAAAAAGACCATGGCCAGATATTCAAACTGCTCCACGCTGTGGCACAAGCAAACAAAGCTCAACAGCTGCGCAGGGGTATAGACTGGGCGATATTCAACGGAGCTGTGCCATGGCTCAGCAGCATTGAATATCGCACCCTGGCCACCCCCAGTGTGCATGGTGTAGTGGCACTGTGCCAGCACAAGTGGCCAGAGTGGAGCATGGGGATGCGCTAGCGCAAGTTCCATTGCACCATGCACAGCAACAGCGAAATTCAAAAGTTGACATGCAAATGGGGCCATAATGTATGCAAGGCATACATGGGTCCATTTGCATGTCATACTCTCATTGCATGCAGGTAAGCGATCCCGGCGACTTGCACCTGGCGCCTTGCCGGAAGCAGCAGCCATCGAGGGACTGATGCCTGCAGCCCGATCACGGGCATTTATAGTAAAAAAAAAACTATTATGTCCAATATCCCTGGTGGTCCAGTGGACCGCTATCTGCCCAATCATGGGCATCTGTATAAAGAAAGACAAATCCTTCCTATATCCCTGTTGGTCCAGTGGACCGCTATCTGCCCGATCGCGGGCATTTGTAAAAAAAAAAATAATTCCTATATCCCTGGTGGTCAAGTGGTTCCCCCAACCCGCCTACTGAGCCCCACCGTCCCGCTCCCCTGGTCAGCAGCGGGCGGCAGCACCCCACCTGTCTGCCGCCCGCTGCCCCGTAACTGACACCTCGATGAGGCTGCATGCCCATTGGTTCTGGCGTGAGCCAATAGGCGTCGCTCACTACACATTCCAGGCTGACCCGGAGGCGGTGCGGTGGGGCTCAGTGGGTGGTGAGGCTACCACTAGACCACCAGGATATTGAATTATTTTTTTACAAATGCCCGCGATCAGGCAGATAGCATTCCACTGGACCGCAAGGGATATTGGACTGATTTGTCTTTCTTATACAGATGCCCGCGATCGGGCAGATAGCGGTCCACTGGACCACCAGGATATAGGACAGATTCTTCTTTATTTATACAAATGCCCAAGATCGGGCATGGGGGTGCCATCAGACTGCAGCCAGAATTGGTGGCCACCATAGTAGTGGCAGCTGCCGTGTTGCGCCTGCAGCGGCAGCTCACCTATGGTGGCCATCAGTTGTTCCTTTTTTGGATCAACTTTGTGCTGGGGCAGGTGGGGTTGCACATGTATGGCTCTGCACATCCCGGGCTGAATATCGGGCTGTACAGGGTATGCATGAGCACACCCCCCCCCCACCTGCGCCTGCATACATTACTGATGCACTCTGGCACATCAGGATTTGTGCCTTGCACTTTTCCCTTTTGAATATCACACCGGGGCACATCAGTGGGTTGTGCATGGTGCAACACTGTTGCGCCATGCGCAACCCTTTTGTTGAATATCTGGGCTTAAGACTCCTTCTCCCTCCCCAGTGCCTCCAGTGCTCTTAACCTTCTCTCTTCTGACCCAGTGTGCATTTTTGTCTTCTCTTTTACCACTTCTCTGTCTCCATTGTCCCACACAGGCTGAGCAGGTTCTCTTCTGATCTCAAATCTCATCTCCTGCTTGCTCCAGTTACATAGAAACATAGAAACATAGAAGTTGATGGCAGATAAGGACCGTAAGGCCCATCCAGTCTGCCCATTTCTTTTTCTGCCTTATAAATGTGCCATCGGCCTTTGCTCTGTCAGTGGCCTATCTATTCATAGTCATTTGTATTGCTCCCTTATGCCTATCCCATGCCTGTTTGAAGCCCTGCACTGTATTCATAGCCACCACTTCTTGTGGTAAGCCATTCCATGCATCCACCACCCTTTCTGTGAAAAATAATTTCCTCACATTCCCCCTTAATCGGCCTCCCTCTAATCTCATGCTGTATCCTCTTGTCCTGCTATTTTTCTTATATTTAAACATGTTAGACTCTTTCACCTTGTTTATGCCCTTAAGGTGTTTGAATGCCTCGATCATATCACCTCTCTCCCTCTTTTGCTCAAGGGTATACATATTGAGCTCCGTTAATCTGTCCTCATATGTTTTCTGATGCAGTCCCTGCACCATTTTGGTTGCCCTTCTCTGGACTGCCTCAATTTGGTTAATGTCCTTGTGAAGGTGTGGCCTCCAATACTGCCGCAGTACTCCAGATGGGGCCTAACCAGTGTCTTGTACAGAGGGATTGCCCTCCCTCTTCGACTTGATACCCCTACTAATACACCTAACACCCCCCTAGCCTTACCTACTGCTTTAGAGGTCTGCTTGGATGATTTTAGGTCATCAGTGATGATGATGCCCAAGTCTCTTTCTTCCTTTGTGACTGCTAGCAACTCCCTCCCAGCCTATAGGTGGCTTCAGGGTTTCTCTCTCCCTATGTGCATGATTTTGCACTTCTTTGCATTAAATCCAGTTGCCACTCTTCTGATCATTCTGCTAGTTTATCCAGATCTCTTCTCATTCTGCCCACCCCATCTGGATCATCTACTCTGTTGCAGATCTTGGTGTCATCTGCAAACAGACAAACCTTACCCTCTAGTCCATCTGCAAGGTCACTAATGAAGATGTTGAAGAGGACTGGCCCCAGGACTGATCCCTGAGGTACCCACTTGTGACTTGCATTTCTTCTGACTGTATACCATTTACCACCACTCTCTGTTTTCTGCCCGTCAACCAGTTTGCCACCCAGTTGACCAACTTTCCACCGAGCCCACCCAGCTTATTTATCAGTCTTCTATGTGGAACAGTGTCAAAAGCTTTGCTGAAGTCAAGGTGGCGACATCAACTGCTCCCCTTGTCCACCACTCTGGTTACCCAGTCAAAGAAATCTATGAGATTAGTTTGACAGGACCTTCCTTTGTAAACCCATGCTGTCTTGGATTCTGTGCCCTATGGATTCCAGGTGTTGCACTATCCTTTCCTTAAGGGGTGCCTCCATAATCTTGCCCACTACTGAGGTAAGACTGGCCGGTCTGTAGTTCTCCGCCTCCTCCTGCCACTCTCTAGTGGAGCAGGATCACATGAACCCTTCTCCAGTCTTCTGGGACCTCCTGTGCTCAGAGACTCACTAAACAATTCTGCTAATGGCTCTGCTAGTTCCTCCTTTAGCTCCTTAAGTACCCTGGGATGTATGCCATCAGGTCCCATTGCCTTATCCACCCTGAGCTTAGCAAGCTCTTGTAGGACCCTTTCTTTTGTAAAGGGAGTAGTGCTCACCTCCCTCCCCCCGTGTCCATGTTCCCTCACAATGGGATCTCAAAATGTATTAAAGTGTCTTAGGTAAAACTGCTAGTCATGCCTTTGTTTTCCTGCCTTATAAAAAGTGTACCTTCTTTGTTATGTATTGTGCCTAGACCAAATTTTACCTTTATATAATGTACATAGCTGCAAACTCTGGGAAAATTACTTTTTACTATAACTTAGTTTCTAACACAATGTTTCTTTGTACCCGGGTTGCACCTGAAAATCAGCCTCGAATCAGTGTACCTTTCCCAGTCACCAAATTTAAATAAATAAATTAATTTACTAATATAACTCAGGGGAGGGTGGAGGGGGAGGCAATGGGAGGGGTTGACATCAAAAAAAAAAAGAAAAAAGAAGGTGTCAGAATCGAACCCATGTCAGCTGGATGTATCAAGCCCATGTACAGCTTTTGAGTCTAACCTCTAAACTATGCTGCCAGCACAGTTAGGCAGCACACACTCATGGACTAAAAAGACCAGCATGAGTAAAGACAACTACATGTGCAGTGCTAGAATTTCCATGCTATTATTTCAATGTAGCTGTTTTCACTCATGCTGTTTTCTCCACATGCATTTCACTGTGCTGTTATTCCCATGCGTTCTTGTCCGGATACCTGTTAACACAAGTGTACAGGACACAATAAAAACATACAAACATATCAAATTGCCAGAAGATATAGGCCATATGATCTATCAAGTCTGTTCGAAAGTGCAGCTAGCAATCCCTTATACTGCAGCTGCCCCACCCTCCCTTCCCCTCCCTACCCCCATCACAGTAACCTTCCCCCTCACTTTGTCCTATCCTGTTTTAAAACTGCACACCTACTTACAGGACACCACCTCTTCGGGCAGCGCATTCCACATAAACACCACCCTTTCTGTGAAAAAGTGCCTCCTCATTTCACTCCTGAATCTTCCTCCTTCCAATCTCAGACCATGCCCCTTCGTGTCCCTCCCCCCTCAACTTAAAAATCCCCACTGTACCAGTCTTTTTTATACCCATCATGTATTTAAAGCTCTCAGTCATATCTCCCCTATCCCTCCTCACCTCCAGGGAGTACATTTTAAGCTCCCTCGGCCTCCTCTCATAGGGTTTGTTTTCCAGTCCCATGATCATCCTTGTTGTTCTCCACTGGACCATCTCCAGTAATCTAACATCTTTCTTAAAGTATGGGCATCAGTGCTGCACACAGTACTCTCGGTGTGGCCTCACCAACTATCTGTACAGAGGCAGGATCACCTCCCTCACTCCTCCTGGAGGTGATTTCTCTAGCAATACACCCCAGCATCTTGTTGGCTTTAGATACTGCCTCCCTGCACAGTGCTGAGTGGATCATTTGCCCTGTTATTGTCACCCCAAGATCCTTCTCCTCCTCCTCCTCTGTAGCAACTATCTGCATGCCTCTCAACTTATACCACCTCATTGGTTTCCTTGCTCCCAAGTGCAAAACTTTGCACTGCTTAGAATTGAACCCCACCTGCCATGTGTCTGACCAGTCATCATGTTTTGTCAGAGTATCCTGCAACCCCTGCCACCCTACTGTGTCATCCACCATTGCACTGATCTTGGTGTCATACACAAAAACACTAATCTTGTTCTTAATGCCATGTGAGATGTCTGCTCTGAAAATGCAAAGAACACTGGGCCCAGTACCAAGCTCATGGCACCCCGCTCATTACAGCCCTTGGAGCTGAGAGTTCCCCTCCCACCACTACCCTCTGTTGCCTCCCTTGCAGCCAGTTCTTGTTCTAATATACCATCTTTGTCCCTGCTCCCTGGTATCCCAACTTGCTAATCAAACTCCCAAGTGGCACTGAATTGAATGCCTTGCTGAAATGCATAGAGGACATCAACCAAATATCCCTTGTGCAGTTTTCTAGTCACCCAGTCATAATAGTCAACCAGGTTGGTCTGGCAGGATCATGGTGCTTCCCTCCTGGAGACCATTACCTTCTAGACAGATTACTAACCTCTCTTTAAGGATTATCTCCATTAACTTTCCCACAATGGATGTGAGGCTTACTGGTCTATAGTTCATTCTTGAGTCTGCTTTTGTGAAGGGGCATCGTTTGAGTCATCCTCAAATCCTGGGGTACACACCCTGTTTCCAGAGAGGTATTGGACAAGTCTGCCAATGGCTCTGCCAGGACCTCCACCAATTCCTTCAGTACCTGGGGGTGTATGCCGTCTGGACCTGTCACCTTATCAACCCTCGGTGCCCTTAAATCTTCTAGTAACCTGGGTGCAGTGATTTCCCCAGCCATCATCCCTTCTCTCCTGTGCGCACCTTCCCTATCCCCTGAGACATTGACCTATCCTTTTCCTTAGTAAATACAGAACAGAAGTATTAATTTAACACTTTTGCCTGTTCTCCCCCTTTCTCTGACCACCCCCCATCCTTCCTGATCCTTACTATTTGATCTTTGCAGATCCTTCTCTCTCTTATGTACCTGAAGAAGTCATTTTCCCCATCCTTGATGCCTGTGACAGCCTAAGCTCTCTGGAAGCCTTGGCTGCTCTGACTGCTCTGGTCACCTCTTTAGATTTCTTCAGGTACTCCTCTATATCCTCCCCCTGCCTGGATCTCTTGAATCTCCTGAAGGCTGCCCTTTTTGCCCTCACCCTTTCCAACATCTCCCCACTTAACTGACTAGGTTTCTTGGCCTTAGCCTTTTTGCTTTGTCTCTTTGTACAGAATCTAGTGGCCTTTGCGAGTCCTAACTTGATGACTTCCCAATTCTGGCCAGCATCCATGTGCAGATAGATTGCAGCTATGTGCCCGGCCACTATTTCCCCCATCCTCCTAAAATTAGCTCACCTGAAGTCCAACACCCTGGCCCCTATTCCTACAGCCTCCTTACAAATGCTGAGTGAGAACCACACTGTGTGGTGGTCACTCCCTGTTAGGGGATCCTCCACCACCGGCTCTCTGACAAACTCCCTGTTAGACAGCATGAGGTTCAGAGTGTTGCCTAACCTGGTTGGCTCATTTACCATCTGTACCAAGAAGCTGTCCTGAAAAGCCTCAAGAAGAACTTGCTCCTTGTGCTCAAGTGGCCGTGGTGCTCCAATCCACCCCTGGCAGATTGAAGCCCCCCATGATCACAGTGTTACCTTCTTGCTCACCCTCCTGATCTGCTCTGCTAGTTCTCTGTCCATGTCCTCTGCATGAGACAGTGATCTATACACCACCCACATCCTAAGGGTCCTGTTCTTTCAATCCTGGAATTGTATCCATACTGTCTCCTATGTAGCCTCCTCCCCTTCCTTCCTAGCACACCTGATTCCCTCCCTCACATAGACCACCACCCCACCCCCTATCCCTATGCCCTACCCTTGCAGTATATTCTGTATCCTGGGATCACCTGGTCCCAGTACTGGTATTGAGAGATCCATATTTTGGTGATGTCAGCTACGTCCACATCCCCCTCTGCCATGAGAGCCTGCAACTTGGCCATTTTGCTTCCCAGACTTCTTGCATTCAAGGAGACTACCCTTCAATATGTGCCCTTCCCATCTGTCCCCTTTTGAACACTATCGTTATCAACCCTGTACGTACCCTCCCTTATTCCATCCCTACTTATATGGAGGGTAAGTGCACTTAGCTCCCATACCTGGAGACCTTATTTGAATTCCACCCAACTGCCTCCACCCACACCTAGTTTAAATCCACTCTGGTTGCTATATACTCCCCCAGTCTCTGTTTTAATACCCCTGTGCCTTTCTTGCTCAAGTGTAACCTGTCACAGTCATACAGGTTGCTGCTATCCCAAGTTCTTCACTGTCCCCTGACCAGCTCATACGATTTGGTCTGACATCAGGCTCCCATCCAAGTGCCAAACTCCTCTATTCTCAATTTCCTCACAGCACTTGCTCTGGGTAATGGGAGTACTTCCAAGAAAGTCACCGAGCTCCCTGCTTCCTCACACAACTTCTCCAGCTCCAAGAATCTCCCCGGTACCTCCTTGGCTGTGTTCCCCTCCAGATCGTCCATGCTCAAGTGCATTTGAATATGAATAATAAAGACATGAGATTAGTGACAGCAGTGTTCATTTACACCTAAAACAGCCAGTTTTGCAGTTTATGACCAGCTGAAAACGAAAAAAGGGAAATATCTGTTTGCATAACTGGTAACCGTGTGTCAGTGTGTGTGTGTGTGTAAGTGTGAGTGTATTGTGAGAGCGCAGGTCTGTGTGTGAGGCAGTTTGGGGTGTGGAGGCTTGGTCTGAATGTATATACCTCTGACAGAAATCAGACAGTATTCACAATAATCGATCTGACACAGAGAGTTTTAATGATCTGCAAGTTGTTTTTCTTTTTATGTTTGTAGCAAATAGGCTACCAGTGTTCTAACAAAGTAACTCCATTGAAGATAAATACGGTGGCTTACAGTACATTAACTAAGTTGTAACTTTACATCTTTGGATAGCAGAAGCCAATAGCATTTCTGCTAGACATTCAGTTCGTAAATCTTGTGACATCTCACTTCAGAGTACAGACACATAGAAACATAGAAAATATGATGGCAGAAGGGGACCAAGGGTCCAGCTAGTCTGCCCATGTGTTCCTTGGACCTTCTCAGATCCAAGGACCTAACACCCCTTGTGCCTAATCCCTCCTACTGCTTCTGTTGCTTTTAATCACACTTTAGCCTTGCCCCATCCCAGCTTGAATGATGTTGCGGACTTTCCTTTCACTACCTCAGCTGGCAGTTTATTCCATGGCTCTATTACTCTTTCTGTAAAAGTGTATCCTTAGCTCCCTCTTGAAGTTCCTCCCCTTCCTCCAACTTCCACTTGTGCCCTCTAGTGCTGGAGTCAGAGACTTTGTTGAAGGTCTGAGGATGACACCGTATTTATTCCTCTCAGGATCTTGTATGTTTCAATCATACCTCTCCTCTCCCTCCTTGTTTCCAGTGAGAACATATTTAATGCTTCAAGACGTTTCTTGTAAGAGGGCCCTTGAAGGCCCTGTATCATTTTGGTCACTCTTCTCTGAAAAGCCTCCAACCTGTTTATATACTTTTTCAGATGTGTACTCTAAAACTGGATACAGTACTCCAGGTGGGGCCTTACCAGGTACCTGTATATTGGCAGTATTTCCTCCTTCCTCCTGTTGTCGATTCTTCTCCCTATGCACCCTAATATTTTGTTGGCCTTGCTATTAGCTTTGTAACATTGGCTTGTTTGTTTAAGGGTACTGCTTATGATGACACCTAGGTCCCATTCTTCCCGTGTGGTGCTGAGCTGCACTCTGTTGAGGTGGTATGCTGTCCTTGGGTTCCCTTTACCCAAATACATCACCTTACATTTCTTTGCATTGAGCTTCAGCTGTCAGACATTGGACCATCTTTCCAGCCTCTGTAGAACTTTTTATAGATCACTAATCACCTCCTAGCAATCAACTCTTCCTCCTAGCTTGGTATCATCCACGAATAGGGCATTTTTGCCATGAATCCCTATGCCAATGTCACTGATGAAGGCACTAAACAGGACTGGCTCCAACACTGAGCCTTGGGGTACAACACTATGACCGCGCCTTCATCACACTTCACACCATTGACCACTAATCTCTGTTTTCTGTCCCTAGGTCAATACCTACCCAACTGACTATGCACTTGGCTGCACCCATGTCCTCCAACTTTTTCAGCAGGTGATTGTGCAGCAGCATATCAAAGGCCTTACTGAAATCAAAGTGGAGGAGATTCACTGGGTGGCCACCGTCTAGATCATTAGTGACCCAGTCAAAAAATGTGATTAGAAGTGCTGGTCTGGTGGCACTGGAGGTTGAGGTGCTGGACACCACACCTCCCATCACACCAGTGACCAGGGTTCAGGAACGACCTCGGGTTGTCATGGTGCCATCATGGGGGGGTGAGGGGGGGAGCAGGATTGACCGTTGGCTCTCCTCTCCTGGGAGGGGGGTCACCCTCCCACAGTTCTGCTGTCACTGAGTGGAGGCTAGGTGGTGGAGCAGGTGGGTGTCAGGAAACAGGTGGGGGGGGCATCCCACATTGCATGGCATGTGCATGCCTCCACATGTGTTCATTCAAGCTAAGGAGACATAGGTAGGGGGACAGGAATCACAAGGAAAAAGCACCATAAATAAATAATAGAAAAAAAATGTGATTAGGTTAATTTGACATGACCTTCCCACCATGAACCCATGCTGCCTGTCATCCTGCAGACTGTTCTTAGCTAGGTACTCTACCAAGTTTAGTTTTATTCAGGTTTCCATCAGTTTCCCCACTACTGACGTAAAGCTGACTGGTCAGTAGTTGCCTGCCTCCTCCCAACTCTCTCCCTTTTTGGAGAGGTACCACATTGTCCAGTCTCCCGGTACTGCTCAAGTCTGAAGTGATCTGCTGAATAAATGTACTAAAGGACCTGCCAGTTCACTTGCTAGCTCCTTTAGCACCCTCAGATGTGTTCCATTACTCCCTGGTGACTTGTCTTCCCTGAGTTGATCCAGGCCTCTTTAACCCTACTGTTGGTGATAAGGTGCTTCCATTTGAGGAACACCTTTGTCAGTAGCCTTGATGCCACTGTTTGGTACTGGGTCTTTGTGTTCCTCAGTGAACAATGAGTAAAAAAAGTTGTTCAGAACAGTGGCCTTACGCCTAGCTTACTCCACTGCTCTGTCACTGTCTTTGAGTCTAACTAGTTCTCCCCTTTTCTTTATTTTTTCCTGAATTCTGTAGAATTGGAAAACATGTGTCAATTATATATAGCGCTAGCCACAAAGTGGCCAAATTTGTGTACATTTATTTTCACTCTACACTAAAAGTCTTCCATTCGCCTAAATGGAAAAAGTGCTAATTAGCATAATTTTATTTTCACTCTTCAGAGCACTTTAGTGAATATAGTGAAAATTTGTGTACAGTAAATATTTCCTATTGTACAGTATATCGAAAAAAGTGTTTTTTTTTTTTCATTCTCTAACCCATTCCACAAGCCGAAGCTCTATTGCGGCCTTAGCTGATTTCAACATATTCTTTGCTTCTTTGTTCTTCTGAATGTTGGCTTCTTCCTGAGTTCTTTTATAGTTCCATATGCCTCCCTTTTTGTTCTTATTGGGGTCATTACCTGGTTTATGAACCATATGCTTTTTTTTTTGTGTATGTCCTTTTTTTGTCACTGTTCTTACCCACATCCTGGTAACTTTTAAAATGGCTAACTTAACCAGCCCCCATATTTCTTCCACATGTATATGCTCCTGGATCCTTAACAGCTTGCTTCTGACTACAACGCTCATTTTGTCAAAATTGGCTCCTCTAAAGTTTAAAACATCTGTCTTCGATTGTAATTTTCTACCCCTAGGGCTAACTCAAACTACACAGAGTTGTGGTAGCTGTTGGCCAGTTGCTCCCCAACCCCTGTAGACATTACTACCTCTGAGTTAGTGAGGACCAAATCCAGGATGCTGTCCAGCCTAGTTGGGGAACTAATTAGTGTGTAAGTAGGCAGTCTTGTAGTGAATCAACCACCATTTTTTTCTCCCAGTAGAACCTGCCACTGTTATGCTCCAGTTAACATCAAGCATACTAACCAGAGATGGGAGCTCATAAAGTTGGGGATAGTGGAGGCAACCAAAACCTGCTGCAAAGCCCAGAGCAAGAAGGCTAGAGCTAAGAAACCGAGCTGGTTGAGCAAGGAGGTCATGGAAAAGGTAAGGAAGAAAAGAGCTGCCTTTAGGAAATACAAGAAAACAGGGAGGGGGGAGGACAGAGAGGAGTACTTGACAGAATCGAAGGAGGTGACAAGGGCAGTAGAGGCCAAAGCATCTCAGACTCAGGCTGGCACAAGGCATTAGAGGGGAAGGACTTCTTTTAATACATCAGGGAGAAAAGGAGCTGTAAGGACCACATAGTAAGGATTAGGAAGGAGGGGTTGGGTGGAAGCAGGGTATGATAAGGCGGAAGCACTAAATGAGTACTTCTGCTCAGTATTTACTAAAGAGAAGAGGTGACACCCAAGATGGGTGAAATGGCAGACGCAGGGGGAAGTGGTGACAGATGGAAATCATGGAGGACAGAGTTCGAGAGGGTTTGAAGGCACTGAGGGGTGGACAAGGCACCAGGCCCAGATGGCATCCACCCCAGGGTACTGAAGGAGGCTGGCAGAGGTCCTTGCAGGACCTTTGGCAGACCTATTTAATGCCTCACTACATTCGGGTGTGTACCTCAGGACTGGAGGATGGCTCATGTGGTGCCCCTCCACAAGAGTGGCCCCAAGGATGAACCAGGAACTACAGACCAGTGAGCCTCACATCCATCGTGGGTAAGCTAATGGAGACTATCCTGAAGGAGAGGCTGGTGGCCCTTAGAGGCCAAAGGACTACAGGACAGCAGACAGCATGGCTTCATACGTGGCCGATCCTGCCAAACCAACCTGGTCGGGTTCTATGACTGGGTAACTAGGCAACTGGACGGGGACATGCAGTGGATGTCCTGTATCTGGACTTCAGTAAGGCATTCGACTCCAGTGCCACATGGAAGGCTGGGAAGGAAGTTAGTGGCACAGGGGCAGGTGCAATGCTGGTGAGATGGGTAGGAAACTGGCTGCAGGGAAGGCAACAGAGGGTGGTGGTGGGTGGGGAGCTCTCACACCCAAGGGCAGTGACAGTGGTGTCCCACAGGGCGGTGTTGGGACCAGTGTTGTTTGGGATATTCATTGCAGACATATCATGGGACATCAAGAGCAAGATCAGTCTGTTTGCTGATGATACCAAGGTTGGCGCAGTGGTGGATGACCTAGGGGATGGCAGGGGTTGCAGGATGATCTGGCAAAGCTTGAAACCTGGTCAGACACCTGGCAACTGGGCTTTAATGCCAAAAGTGCAGGTGATGCATTTTGGGATGAAGAACCCAAGGAGGACTTACCAGCTAGGGAGTGCAGCTAGCCCAGACAAAGGAGGAGAAGGATCTGGGTGTGCTCATCACAGGGTCAATGAACAACTCGGCACAGTGTAGGAAGGCAGCTGCAAAGGCCAACAAAATGCTGGGTTGTATTGCGAAAGGTATATCCTCAAGGAGGAGGAGGTGATTCTGCCACTGTATGGGTCATTAGTTAGACCACCCTGGAGTACTGCGTGCAGTTCTGGCGTCCGGTATCTGAAGGGACATTAAGTTACTGGAGGGAGTGCAGCGCAGAGGCGACAAAGATGATCAAGGGTCTGGGGACTTATCAATGAGGGGAGGTTGAAGGAGTTGAACATGTACTCACTGGAGAGAGAGGAGAGACAGGGGACATGATTGAAACCTTTAAATACATGAAAGGAATAAACAAGACGGGTACAGAGGGCTGTTCAAAGTAAAGGAGGAGGCCACCAGGGGCCATGATATGAGACTGGGCGAGGAAGGTTCAGGAGGGAGATGAGGAGACACTTTTTACAGAGAGGGTGGTGGCTGGGTGGAATCGTTACCTGCAGAAGTGGTATGCAGTAGAACAGTGGACTGCTTCAAACGAGGATGGGACAGGACAAGGGAGGTTAATGAAGGGGAAGGGTGGAAGGAAGGGGCAGCTGCAGAATAAGGGGTGCTAGCTGCACATTCGAGCAGACTTGATAGACCTCTAGGCCTTTATCTGCTGGCAAATTTTGTATGTTCGTATGTTCGTATGTTCGTAAGCATAGTCATGTCTCCTACCGCCACTGTATCTCTATTTTGTTCTACACCTTTGATCTCCTCTAGGAGTTCTTCATCCCTGCCCTCAACCTGCCTCAGGGGCTGGTATACCACACCCATGTGGATCCTCTCCCCCGCTGCTGAGATGAGCAGCATCCATACGGATTCTACACCATCATTTTTGATGCTATCTAGTGAGATGGCATTTATCCGATCTTTTACATATAATGCTATCTCTCCTCCCTGCACTCCCTTCTATCCTGTCTGAACAGGGCATTTCCTGGGACCAAAAGGTTCAAGTCATTTTTCTCCGAGGCCCAAATCTCCATGATGGTCACCAGATCCACTCAGGAATCTGCCATCATTGCCTGCAGGTCACTTATTTTGTTTCAAAAAAACAAAACACCACCATGCACTCCAGAGCCAGGAAGAGAGATAGCCCTCTCGTGAAGGTGGTAAAAAACAACCACTGAATCTAGTTTGCTTACAGTATAAATGCAAGACAGCTGGTTTATTCCAAGTGAGAAAATAAAGGCACACCAATTACCTATTTGGTTTCCCAGGTTTCTGGAATTGATGCATGCCCCTTTTCAAAGTCTGGTACCCCTGCTGCTATTCACTACTATTGTTCTACTCTTCGGTTTGTGGATGTGTGGCCCTTTGTTAGATTCCTGATAGTTTACAACAATTTTCTACATGTTTTCTTAAATTTTGGGAGATAAATTCCTGCTTGTGGGGGTAGTGATGACTAAGTTCCTATCAGAAGTGTATTTTCTGAAAGTTTCCCTATATTTAGACTATGCCTCACCTAGTTTAAATGGTCTAAATGCACATCAAATTTTTGCCCAATTGTATTCACTTCTTCCTTTGTTAGGTGAAGTCCATCAAGCCTGAATAGCTTCCTCTCCCAGAAGCTCCCTCAATAGCCTATGATGTAATATACTTTTTCATGGCACCATCCATGTAGCCAGTCATTGAATTCTTCAGTGTTCTTATTCCTGATTTTGTCTTTTCAATCCTCTTTGTCCCACACTGGGAAGATCTCTGAGAATGTCAGAACAGTTGTTCTAGCCTCCAGCCGTTCCACCAGCTTAATATAATACTGCTTGGTTTCTTCCACTGTTTGAGCAGAGAGGCCATTTATGCCAAGATGAATCAGAACATTGGTTCCTTTCTTTCCTTTTTCTACCAGCCTCCCAATACAGTCAGTGTTGTGCTATGCTGAAGATCCAAGGAGGTGTTTAACTGCCACCTTAGGCTGCATATCTTTAATCAGGTGGGACTTAACTTCCCTAATCTTTGAGTCCCCAAGAACAAGAAATTGCTTAATCCAGGATCGATAATGCATTGTTATGCCACCTTTGGATTCCATCTTTCCACAATGCCTGGTCCTCTCAACAAGCTCAGGGTCACCTCTCACTGAGTCAGAATCCTTCATGTTCTCCAGTGGTGAAAAATGTTTTTTATTTGGAGTGGTATTGGTCTGAACATATCCTGCATGGTTTATCCTTGAAATATTCACCCTTCCCTGACCCACTACCCTCCAACCCCCAGGGCCAGTGTGTCTCTGGTAGAAAGGACATTGTTGACTTGAACTCCAGATTAGCTGGTGACACAGGCTGGCTATCTCCCTCCATGCTGCTTCCTGCTGAGCTTGAAGGATGTTCATACTCCTGCAGGTAGGACACTGACCCATCCTGAAGAGCAGACTCCTAGGGTCAAGTGCCCCGCAGCTCCTGCAACTGACTATCTCCATCCTGAAAGACCAAACAACAAATTGTGTGTGTGTGTCTGTGTGTGTGTGTAAGTATGTGTGTGAGAGTGATAGGTGGAGGTTCCTGCTGTGGACCTTTAGTCCCTCACTCCCTGTTCCTTCCCAGAAACTGCCTGCTGTCAGTCACTTCTGTTGCCTATAACATTATGTGATTGTGAGAAAATCAGCACAATACGAGAGGTGAATGCGGTCATTCAACTTGCAAACTGACAGGCTGTCTGTGAGCACCTAAAGGATACAGACAGGCACGCACACAACTCTCATGCTACAGAAAGAAATTCCACAGAACTGATCACTGAATTGTAGAACAATTACATGTACTGTAGAATAATCCATTAAACTGTGGAATAAAATTCCTTTGAACTGTCATTCCACAGTTGATGTGTACTGTTCCACAGTTCAGACAAAATAAATCTGCAGAATGGGGCAAAACTCTGCCAGACACATTCAGATTCCAGTCTTACCAATGATGGAAGATCAGAAAATTTAGCAAAATTTACAAAATTTCTTGAATGTACCATGAACATGGAATCTGCAATTTTTGCCCAGCTCTAGCCACAATCTTTTTTTTTTCTCACAAACAGGAAATCCTGAAAATAAGCAGTCATGATTGGTATTTTTTCACTGGTTGAGATTGACGGCTAGCAATAAAATCCTTATAACTCTGGAACTGCATAACATTTTTTGACAAAACCTTTAAAAGACACTACCTTAGTACAGGCCACTCACAATGTCTAAGTTGTGCCTGACAGCAAAAAAAAAAAAAATCCATCTTATGTACAAGAAATGAAACACTGGATTTTTTTTCCATTTTTTGGCATTCTCTATCTTGAAAACTGAACAAGATGCTGTCAGAAAATGTTTAAGAACTTGAAACTGTGCTAGCCCAACCACCCATGCCAAATTTTGGGCTATTTTGTTGAATACCACCAAAGTTATTATGGTACAAAATATTGGGATTTAACATTAAACAACCTACTGAACCAAAACAATTGGGGTACTACCATGCCCCTATAAATATATATATATATATATATATATGTATATATGTATAGATTTACTGTGTGTATACATACACGTATCTATCTATCTCTCTATCTATCTATCTATCTATCTATCTATCTATCTATATATATTATTTTTATTTTATAGGTCACAGATAACCTTTGAGCAAGATGTTCATTTTCAAAGCTTCCACATCAGTATTAAGCAATGCAATACATACATACATACATTATAAGAAATTCAGTTCACAAAAAAAAAATAGAAGAGAGTACATTTTACAAAGGTAATGGAATGATTCAGGTAATACCAGGTGCAGTCACTAATGACTTGATATACAGCAAGTAAAGGATAATTCAACCATTGCAATGTTCAGGCAGTGAATTAAATGACTTATAGCCAATGCCCAAGTTCAGTGTACCCCTTGCACAATGAGTAAAATTAACAGATGTTCACTTTATTATTCTACCCTCTAGGCTGCAACACCCTTGACAGAGCTTACTCACCAGGCTGTCTTGCACTTGTTTTTCAAAACTGAATGATGTGTTTTACTATACTAGTTTATTTATTTATTTATTCAATTTTAGTAACTGGGAATGTCCACTGAGCCCCGAAGGTCCCTTTTTCAGGTGCATGAACTTGATTCATTGTTGTACCTGTACTCCTCTGTAACTAAATGCTGTACCAAAACACTTCTGTAATCAAATACTGTACCTGTATATTTATTTATTTATTTGCTTTTGGTGACTGGGTGAGTGCACTAGGCATAGCAATGCCTATTTTCAGGTATACCTCTGAAACTAAATCCAGGTCGCCCCTGAGAAGGGATGTTTGGGGATGAGAGGGCCTACCTTGTTACCAAAATTGAATAAATAAATAAATAAATAAATAAATAAACTGGTATAGTAAAACACATCATTCAGTTTTGAAAAACAAGTGCAAGACAGCCTGGTGAGTAGGCTGTATCGAGGGTGTTGCAGCCTAGAGGGCAGGCTTAGTCCAGGAGGTGGAGAGCTTAGACATGGAGGTAGAGGATGAGGATGAGGAGGAGGACAATGAGGAAGAGGAGGAGACTAGAGGGACACTAATGGGAGAGATCAAATTTAGACAACAGGAAGTGGGGGTGGGGTGGAGGATAGAACAGAAATGTAAGTTGGGGGCACTGCAATAAAATTGAGGAATGGTAGAATGGGAATGAGGAAAGGCAGATGCAAAAAAGGTAAGGGTGGGAGGAATGGTAGTAGCAAGAGCTCAGGGCATAGGAGGAGAGGAGCTCAGGGCATAGGAGGAGAGGAGAAATGTATTAAGTGCATCAAGACACTGAGAAGGGCAAGGCACCAAGTCAGTGGAGTCAGCTCATACTGGGCATATGATTCAGGCTAGGGGAAAGAGGGGGTAAGTCGAGGCATAGAATGGCCAGATGTATAGATATTGATACACAGAGAGATAGATAGATCTGCCTTTCAGATGACGTGTTAAATCGATGTCCTATCTGCCTGCTATCATGGCAGTTCAGGTGGATGTTTAAAGATCCCATGGCACTTCTCGAGAAAAAGTAAGGAAATATTTTAATGCAAAAAAAATATATAATACAGCATGTTTTCATTCACATACAGAAATGGTGAGTAACTGAAAATAGTAACATTTTGCTATAAATATCTTACAAAAAGAAAAGGAAGCGAAAAAAAGTTGCAAAACTCAGTCCTGGTTTAACTATAAATTAAAACAAAATGTGTCTATATATCTGAGCTCAAAAAATAGCAATTACATTAAAAATAACAGAAATACCTTGTCTACTTTAACTTACCCACTCAATGCCTTTCCAAAGCCTTGCACAGGATTCTCTCCCACAATTGGTTAACTTCAACCTGAAAAATGTTATCCAGATATGTCTGCAATTTAAAGATGACATTATTCAAGGAAACCTCAGCATCCTGTAAAAAACTGGCACCTTGTCTGCCATATTACCCATTTTAAACATGCACTTCAGCCACATTGCTGTAAGCTGCCTAGAACTAACAAATCATAATTCATGAATTTAAAACATTTTGATCCCCCACATATCACCTAACATTTGCCACAAGGGTTGAATAAAAGGACAATCGAAAAATAAATGCAGCATAGTTTCTAGCTGTGCATTACAGTTCACATGTAGGCACATTCACTCTTCTATTCTTTTATGCTTGTGATTGCTTTTACATTCGGCCTACCATACCCACATAACCACATAATATATTTCATTTTACATGGAATCCACTTTATCAGCATGGCAGCTAGTACATATTTCATCTGAACATCTGACCCACATCAAAAAACAGCTCTTCATAGTAACATCTTGTTACAATTTCTATTTATAATTGTTTCCTCTCTATGTATTTAAACCATACTTAGTCTATTTTCCACAATTGGACACATTTCACAACATTTTTCACATACAGAGGCAGTGTCTTTTCTCTTACCGAGGTGCAAAAAGGAAGGGGGGGTGGACTGGCCCTTTATGTCAATGAAAATATCAAAGCTACAGAAATTCAGAATACACAAAAGGAGCCAGTAGAACTGTGGGTCACCCTGGAAACAGGAAATGGGACAGCCATACAAACTGAAGTTGTGTACAGGCCTCCAGACCAGGGGAGGACACAGACACATTACTGTTAGAAGATATACAAAACATGACAGCTAAAGAAGAAGTTCAGATAATGGGAGACTTCAACACGCTAGATACAGATTGGTCAATACCAGCAGGAACATCAATCAATCAATCAGTCAATCAATCAAAACTTTATTTAACCAGGCAGATTCATCATTGAGCAACCTAATTTTCAAGATGGTCGTGGCAGAAGGGAACAGAGCAAGAAATAATACAACTGGACACTTAGTACAGGCTGATACATACAGCAAAAAAAATAGCAACCACAACATTGGATAATACAGAGTGTGCCAATTGTTAAATTAAATTAAGGGTACACCAACGACTGGGGTGAATACTAAACAAAGCAATACAAGTAACAGGGTGTGGTAAGAAGATTATATTAACAATAGAAGAAGAAGGCATGAACGGACCGACTAGGAGGGTTGACTCTTTGCGGGGAAGGATAGGGAGAGGGGGTTTCAGGAGGAGGATGTCAACACTAGAGGGAGAGATGGCATGAACATAGTAAGGCCAAGGGGTAAGAAGATTATAGAGCAGGAGGAGTGCAGATAAGTGCTACAGTTGTAAGTAAGTGCTAAGTAAATGGAGAGCAGGACAGGGAGGTCAGTAGGAGAATCACCTGTGGCAGATACATATGACATTCAGGATGCATGTGATAGACAGCTTAAAGGTATGGGGACACAGCAGGGATGAGAACCTTAGTGTATTTTGCATGTTGTTCCAGAGGGAAGGTAAGGAGAAATTAATAGAAGCCTTACCATACTTGGACCTTATTCTTGGCACCTTGAAGGATACAAGGGATGTGCTTCTTAGGCCATGCGCGCCTGTTACGCGTAGAAAGACAGAAGACATATAACCTGGTAGCTTATCGGTTAAGGCCCTGTAGAACCACAGGAGAGCATTTTTTTGCCTCCTCAATGTAAGAGATGGCCAGACGAGTTTTTGGTCGAGCAAGCAGTGGTGGGTACGACTGGGCATATCCAGAATAAACTTCGAGGCATGGTGATAGAGGATGTCTAATTTACGTAATGCCTGATTTGAACAGTGGCTGTAAAGAATGTCTGCATAATTGAGCAGAGGAATAAAAGTTTTAAAGGCCAGTGTCTTTCTGGCTTCTAATCTGAGGAGGTGTCTTATGCGATAAAAGATACCTAGACACTGTATTAGCTTTTTTGATAGCTCATTCAGATGTACCACAAAATTAAGCCAGTTATCCAACCAGACACCCAGGTACTTAAACTTAGCCACTATTTCCAGAGATTCTCCTAATAGGGTGTAAATCAAGCAGTTCGATGGTGGCCCCTGTGTATGAGTGGCAAGTGGAGATAAGATCTTTTTTTTTTTTTTTTTGCATTAAGCAGTAGCTTGTCCTTTAGTAAATCGTGTTGAGGGTGACAAAGTCATGTTGTAGCTTGTCATAAGCGATGTCCAGGGATGAGTTAATAGTGTAGAGAACTGTATCATCAGTGAATAGATGTATGTAGCCTGAGCATATGTGAGAGTCGATATAGTTTATGTATAAAGCAAATAGGATGGGGCCCAGGATGCAGCCTTGTGGCATGCCCCAAGGAATGGTTTTGTGCGGAGACAGTTCCCCTTGAGCTTTACTCTGTTGCAGCCCGTTGGAGAGATAATATTCAAACCACTCTAGGGCAATATTGTCTAGGCTGAAGCTGTTCAGGACGTTAAACAGAAGGCTATGATCCACGGTATCAAAGAAACATAGAAACATAGACTTTGACAGCAGATAAGGACCATTTGGCCCACCCAGTCTGCCCATTTCCCTACCTATTGGATAAGCTGCAGATTCTAATTAACCAACAGCCTACTTCCTTCAACCCCCCACTACAATTTCCTTATGTCTGTCCCATGCATGCTTGAATTCCCCAGCTGTTTTAGACCCCACAACCTCTCCAGGAAGGCGGTTCCATGCGTCCACCACTCTCTCCGTGAAAAAAAAATTTCCTCACATTACCCCTGAGCTGTCCCCCCTCTATCTTTAAATTGTGCCCTCTTGTTCTTACACATCTCTTTTTCTGAAAGATGCTACCCTCCTGGATTTGTTGATTCCCTTGAGGTACTTAAAAGTTTCTATCATATCCCCCAGTCCATCCTTTCATCAAGGGTATACATATTAAGCTCTCTCAGTCTCTCTTCATATGGTTTCTGATGTAGACCCTGCACCATTTTAGTTGCCTTCCTCTGGACTGCTTCCATCCTGTCTATGTCCTTGCATAGCTGAGGTCTCCAAAACTGCATGCAGTACTACTGATGGGGTCTCACCAACTGTCTGTACAGAGGGATAACCACTTCCCTTTTTCTACTTGTGATGCCCCTTCCTATGCATCCCAGTATCCTCCTGGCTCTTTTTACTGACTTCTCACATTGCTTACCCACCTGTAGGTCATCTGATATGACTACCCCCAGGTCCCTTTCCATTAGTGTTGTTGTTAGTACCTCCCCTGCTATTGTGTACTCTTCTCCTGGATTTTTATTTCCCAGGTGCATTATTTTTCACTTCTTTGCATTGAATCTAAGTTGCCATATGTCTGACCATTCCTCCAGCCTTGGCAAGTCCCTTCTCATCCTTTCTACCTCCCCTTGTGTATCAACTCTGTTACAGATCTTTGTGTCATCTGCAAAGAGCCATACCTTTCCTTTCAGACCCTCTGCAATGTCACCTATAAAGATGTTAAAGAGGACTGGACCCAGTACTGAGCCCTCAGGTACTCCACTAGTAACCCCCCCTTTCTTCAGAATGTGTTCCATTCACTATTACCTTCTGTGTCCTGTTGTGCAGTCAGTTTGCTACCCAGGCTACCACCCTGGGACCTACTCTCAGGCTGGCTAACTTGGTTATTAATCTTTTGTGTGGGACTGTGTCAAATGCCTTGCTAAAGTCTAGGTAGGCCATATCCACAGCCCCTCCCTGGTCTATTACTTTGGTCACCCAGTCACAAAAATTGATTAGGTTGATCTGACATGACCTTACTGCTGTGAATCCATGCTGCTTTGGGTCCTATGCCCCACTGGCCTCTAGGTACTCAACAATTCTTTCTTTCTGAAGGCCTTAATAAGGTCCAGAATGAGGGCATAGACATGTTTTTTTTGTATCCAAAGCATTTTGCCAGTCATTGGAGACTTTGATGAGGGCAGTTATAGTGCTGTGCTTGGGCCTAAAACCTGATTGGGTCAGGTTCAGGAGTTTCTCAGATTCAAGATAATCCCTAAGTTGGTAATTGACAATTTTCTCCAGGACGATAGTTGTTCAGGTCAGCTGGATCTCCAGACTTGAAAAGGGGAATGACGTGCAGTGTTTTCCAAAGAGGAGGTAATTCACCCTGAATCAGGGAACTGTAAAATAGGTGGGCGATTGGGGCAGTCAGATGGTAAAATCCTGTTTTCAAGAAAAATGGTTCTATAAGATCAGCACTGTCACACTTTTTTGTGTCGAAAGATATTAGAAGGTCCTCCACCTGTTTGAATGTAACTGGTTGAAAGCAGAAGGAGGAGTGTCTCAGGTTTGTGGCAATGTCAGAGGATAAGCCATCAGTGGCATTTCAGCAGACATTTAGCTTGCTGAGGGGTGAATCATCAAAGCAAGGCCTGCTGTGGCAAAATGATTGTTGAGTTGTTCAAAAATGTCAGCTCTGGTCATGTAAGAAATGTTACCTGCCACTATTCTAGTGGGCAGGGGGGAGGCTGGCTAGTGACCTTCAACCTCTTTAAGAATGATCCAAAAATTGGCTGAGCAATTTTTATTTCCTTCAAGGGCGGTCAGGAAATAACGTATTTTTTCTGCCATTATTAACTTGGTGCAGGCATTCCTAGCCACCTGAAAGGCAAGCCAGTTGGCTTCTAACTTTATTTTCCTGGCTCTTTTCTACAGTACATCCCTATCCTGGAGGGCTTTCTTCAAGGTAGGTGTGAACCAGTCAGGGGACCTTTTCCTTATTTGGATCCTCCTAAGTGGAGAATGTTTATTTATCAGTCCCACTAGTAGGTTTTGGAAAATATTGAAAGCCTCAGTAACAGAGGGGGCCAGATAGAAATTCTGCCAGTTGATGTTACCAAGGTCTGTCAGGAAGGTGGTCTGGCAGAAGTTTTTTTGGCTTCTTTTTAGCTTGAATCTGCCACATGGTGGATACCCACAAGAAACAGGGCTATCCTAGATCTAGTACTGACTAACAGGGAAAGGATCACAGATCCCCAGGTAGAAGGTCACCTGGGGGCCAGTGACCATTACATGGTATGGTTCAATTTGGCCACTAGAACTAAATCATCCCATTCCAAGGCAAAAATATGGGATTTCAGAGGAGCTGACATTGATAATATGGTCAACAGAATTAACCTAGCCCTGGCAAAAAGAAATACAGGTGAGGGGGTACAGGCAAAGTGGGCAAGCATTAAAAATGCAATACTTGAAGCAACATCCCATTGTGTTAGAGAGAAAAGGAAGTGTAAAAAGAAGAAGGAAACCATTTTGGTTCTCAAAAACAGTAGCAGAAAAGGTCAAAGTCAAAAGGCTGGCCTTCAGGAAATATAAGGGAACGCAGTGGGATGAAGATAGGGAGGCATACCAAACTTCCCTAACAGAAGCATGGAAGGCAGTAAGGCAGGCAAAGGCCCAAACCAAGGAAAAACTAGCACAAACAGTAAAAGAAGGAGACAAGACTTTCTATAGATACATTAGTGAAAGGAGAAAGTCTTGAGGGGGTATTGCTAAAATCAAAGGGGATAAGACGGCATCTGAGGAGAAGGACCATGTAAAAGCATTTATCTTAAATAGATACTTCTGCTCAATATTTACTGAAGAGAAGGTAGGGTAGGGCTCACAGGTCAGCACCATGGACACAGGGAGGAGGGAGGTGTGCACAAGTCCCTTCACAAAAGAAAGAGTCCTACAAGAGCTTGACAAGCTCAGGGTGGACAAGGCAACTGGCCCTTTTTTTCCAATTGTTTAACCAGGAGAGACACACTAAGCTGAAAGCTTGTTAACAGGTGCAACCTGGGAGCACATGAAAGTTAAGTTACTTGCTCAGGGTCACACATTATGCAAGTGGGGCCTGTGGGATTCAAACCCAGGTCTCCAGATTTCCAGCTCAGAGCCTTAAACCACTGTGCTATACTGCCTCCTGATGGCATACATCCCAGGGTAATAATGGAGCTAAGGGTGGAACTAGCAGAGCCATTATCAGAACTGTTTAGTGAGTCTCTGAGCACAGGAGAGGTCCCAGAAGACTGGAGAAGGGCTCATGTAATCTTGCTCCACAAGAGTGGTGGCAGGGAGGAGGCAGCGAACTATAGACCAGTCAGTCTTACCTCAGTAGTGGGCAAGACTATGGAGGCACTCCTTAAGGAAAGGATAGTGCAACACCTGGAATCCATAGGAGCACAGCATCCAAGACAGCGTGCGTTTATAAAACTAAAGTCCTTTCAAACTAATCTCATAGATGTCTTTGATTGGGTAAGCAGAGTGGTGGACCAAGGGGGAGCAGTTGATGTCACCTACCTTGACTTCAGCAAAGCTTTCGATACTGTTCCACATAAAAGACTGATTAATAAGCTGAGTTGGCTTGGGGTGCATCAGAAGTTGGTCATCTGGGTGGCAAACTGGTTGATGGGCAGAAAACAGTGAGTGGTGGTAAATAGTATACAGTCAGAAGAGATGCAAGTCACAAGTGGGGTACCTCAGGGATCAGTCCTGGAGCCAGTCCTCTTCAATATCTTCATCAGTGACATTGCAGATGGACTGGAGGGTAAGGTTTGTCTATTTGCAAATAACAACAAGATCTGCAACAGAGTAGATGATCCAGATGGGGTGGGCAGAATGAGAAGAGATCTGGATAAACTAGCAAAATGGTTGGAAGAGTGGCAACTGGAGTGTAACATAAAGAAGTGTAAGATCAAGCACATAGGGAAGAGAAACCCTGAAGCCACCTGTAAGCTGGGAGGGGAGTTGGGTGTCATCATTACCGATGACCTGAAATCATCCAAGCAGACCACTAAAGCAGTAGGTAAGGCTAGAGGGATGTTGGAGTATATTAATAGGGGTATCACAAGTCAGAAGAGGGAGGTAATAATCCCTCTTTGCAAGACACTTGTTAGGTCCCATCTGGAGTACTGCATGCAGTACTGGAGGTCACACCTTCACAAGGACATTAACCAAATTGAGGCAGTCCAGAGAAGGCAACCAAAATGGTGCAGGGACTGCATCAGAAAACATATGAGGACAGATGAACAGAGCTCAATATGTATTGGAGCAAAGGATGGAGAGAGGTGATATGATTGAAACATTCAACCACCTTAAGGGCATTAAAAAGGTGAAAGAGTCTAACATGTTTCAATATAAGAAGAATAGTAGGACAAGAGGGCACAGCATGAGATTAGAGGGCGACTGTTTATGGGCTAATGTGAGGAAGTTCTTTTTCACAGAAAGGGTGGTGAATGCATAGAAGAGCCTACCTCTGGAAGTGGTGGATATGAATTCAGTGCAGGGCTTCAAACAGGCATGGGATTGGCATAAGGGAGCAATACAGATGAGTATGAATAGATAGGCCTTTGACAGAGCAAAGGCCAATGGCACATAAGGCAGAAAAAGAAATGGGCAGACTGGATGGGCCTTACGGTCCTTATCTGCCATCAACTTCTATGTTTCCATGTTACTGTCCACTTTCCTATTGCCCATGCTTTGAAAAAAGAACACTGCCAGCCTTGAAAAGTTTGTGACCAGAAATTGCTCTCCCCTTGCAGAAGTAGTCTGATATTAGTATAAAAAATATACTAAAAACGAACACAAAAGGGTGGATCATATTGGGGCCTCCTTCTTGCCACAGTCTGTAGGTATGGTTTTTCTTTATAGAATTAAGCCTACTGCCCCAGACTAGCTGTAAAAAATACTCATTAATCTAACATGCATATCAAAAGGGATCAGGAAAACATGTGCTATATGCAAAAAGATTGGTACAATAAAGGTCCTAAGGAGAAAGATACGCTTTTATCTGGTCATAGACCACGGCTTCCAGAGTTGCACCTTTTGCTGTGTAATCTCCATTTTAATGTCCTAATTCAACTGTGCTGCATTCTCTGTTCCAAAAATAACCCCTAGGATTTTCACCTCTCCTTATATAATCGAGATGTCATATTCAAGTGGAACCATTGTGTTCCTCCAGTACTGCAAACAAACTTTTTGTTTTTCTTATCCTCAATCCTGTCAATGTTGCCTGTTGTTCCAAAAATTATAAAACCTTACTCCTTGATTCTAAGTCTGCTACTAGAACTACACAGTCATCTGTGTAAGCCAAAGCCTTCTGAAAGCCAAAACCTCCTAGATTGGAGATTTGTTGGACCAGTATGTCTTCTTCAATAGTTCTTAATAAAGGATCTAGACTAAAATCATATAAAGGGCTCAAGTGGCAACCCTGACAGACTCCTTTTTTCAAATACATTGCCAGCCCTAAATGCCCATTTACTAGTGGCTGAACTTGTGCCTCCCCATACAAAGTCTGAATTAATGAAATAAAGTTTTCTGGAATACCATATTTTCTCAAAATGTGCCATATGTACTTATGATTCACAGAATCAAAATCTGCTTCTTGGTCAATAGATAAAAGGTAACCATCCAGTTGTTTATCTAACCCTTGCGCTACAATTTCCCTACTAAATGTTAAGTTTTGTGTAATATTATGCCCCTGAATTGCACTGGTCTGAGCATGTAAGATTTATTTCTTTGCCACCAGTGCTAAACGGACAGTAAATATTTTAGCCAATATTTTATAGTCCGAGTTAAGCAAGCTCAAAGACCTCCAGTTCCGCACATCTGTCTGATCCCCCTTTTTAAAAAGAAAAAAACATTACTCCCTCACACATACTGTTACATAAGGTATGCCTTGTGGTGATGTCCAAAAACACATTTTGAAGCATTTGTACAAGTTTTTCGGAATGTTGTTTGTAAAATTCATTCGAAATTCCATCCAGACTAGGTGCTATATTTACAGATAATGCTTTCATGGCTTGCTGTATCTCTTGTACAGTAATGGGAGCATTCAGGGCCTACACCACTCTATCTAATAAAGTAGGTGGATGGACATTCATCGACAAGGCATTTAATGATTGTCCTTCTCCTTTAAATTTAGTTTCTATATATTGACATATTGCTGGACTGTGCTGTGCAAAGAATTCATATCAGTAACAATTGTGCCATCTGGCTTTTGTAAGGCAGTCATTACTCTGTGTTTAATCCTTTCAGAATGGCTATCGTATGGACTGATATGGAATTTTATTTCTTGTGTCCTAAATTTTTGTTCTAATTGTAGCAAAAGTTCTCTGTCATATTGAAAAGAGAAATATGTTCCTTTACTTCTTTTAACTGTGCAGTCAGATCTTCCCCTGTTTGCCTCATCTGGGTGAGGAGCAGTAAAAACCGAGCTCTCCATTTCAAATATTGATAGTATGTGGATCTGACAGCAGTGTGTGAGGTCTGCAGCATAAGCTGTTTTAGGTCCCTTTTCGTATCTTTCCACCAATCAAGGGGGTTATCATACAAGCATTGCACTGAGGTTCTAGCATTTAAAAACTCCTCCATGTCCACTTGTACTTGCTCTTCCTGCAAGAGGTATGCATTCATGTACCAATACCCCCTTCCAACTTGAACATGACTGTCTAAAGCTGTACAAACCCACACTGCAGCATGATCTGAGGCTTATATAGGTACAATTTTAGCAGCAGTACTGGGAGTATTTTCTGGAGCAAACCAAAAATCTATGCAACAAGAAATGGGACCTTAGTAAAAGGTATGACAAGGCTGTACCCCTAAAATGTTAGATGCATCTTTGAAGCCTGAATGGCCTAAAACATTATTTAACAAATTTGTAGCACAGTTAAATTTGCCTGATTTTCTCCACCAGTCCCTTCTGCCTAACCCACAATTAAAGTCACCACCCATTAGGGTCAATTTGGAACTGTGCAGAAAAGGATCCAATTTATTTAATAACTCTGTCCTTTCTGGTTTAAGCTAGGGGATGTAGATATTAATTAAATGAACAGGCTTGTGATTTACTGTGACATCAACCACCACCGCCCTCCCAGAACAAGCATCAACTATCTTAGATATAGTAATTTCTTATCCAGAAAGCAAAAACCCCAACTCTTCCCCCACCGACCACAGGGACTGACCCCATCTTCACTCCTTCCTGGCTTGCTGAATCTCAGGAATAGTGTGTAACCCAGTATCCTGTAAGAAAATCACCCCACAGTGTAACCTTGTAAAACTGAAAACGTAACTTGTCGCCTGTTTGCCCTTTTATGTTGTTCACATTACAAGTTAGAAAATTCACTGTAGCCATAAAAAATAGTGAAATAGAGAAAAGAAAAACCTTTACAACCATTGTAAACATATTAATTTCTCTTATGTACAAAAAACTAAAGTACTTTATTTTCCATTTTTTGGACTTGGGTTTTCCCATCTGGGTAATATCCATGGCTTGTTCTGTTTGAGAAGAGGCCACCGAGGAGACATCTGAATCTTCAGATGCAGCCTAATCTTGGTCTTGTAAGACCACATACTGATTTTGAACCACAAGGGGTCAGGTTCTTCAGGATGTTTTTGCGGGGCCTGCATGGGAGTTGTAGGTTTGGATCTGGTTATCATTTTAAAACAGTCCCCACAGGTTCAGGTGGGGAGGCCTAAGTTGGACTGCAGTAACCATGTCCGATTCAGTTGATAATGAGGGCTTGTCTCTTGTGGATTGCTGTGCCACTGCAAGTTCCTCTGGAAGTATTGTATCCCTGTTCAGCCTTGCTGAGTCATTCTCAACATTACTTCTGTCCAATGTCTGGGGTAGACCTTTAGGTTCAGAGACCCGAAGGGGGGCACCTGTTTTTCACATCTTGAGGGGTCTTTTTATGGTTACACATCCCTAGGCCTTTGGGGACTGCTACAGACAGCATATGCAATCAATCTCAAACTTTTTGCAAAACTGTGACATATAAGACATGTTCAGCTCATAGAGCTTGATCAAGGCTGTTGTGAGATGCCCAGGTTCATGTATGAAAGGTGTGACCTTGATCCTCACATAAATTACATCTCATGTTGTTAGGGCATTGTGCAGTGACATGCCCTATATCCCCACAAAGCCCACATTTTTGTTTTTTCAAGCATTATTAATGTGCCCAGTGTCCCCACAGCGGTAGCATGCCCGGGCCTGTGTAGCATAAAAGACCACACCCCTGTCTCGACCCAAAAAGAAACAATTTGGTAGGTACTGGGTTTCATTTTCCACCTGTTTCAGAAGTGCTCGTTATCCAAGACTGGTTTCAGATATCCAATCACAGTGCATTTTTGTTTCAGCCAAAATGTAATGTCAGCAACATTGACACCCTCATTCCTGAATAAAACAGTAACTCATTTAAAAGCAGGCTTTGTCAGGGGTATAGCCACAAAAGGCTTCCAATGGAGTGCATTCTTTAACAAATTATTCTGTTTCCTAAAGCACTCTAACCCTGCAGGATGTTTGAAGCTTATGTCAAACAGGGTGTCCCTGGGTATGTGTATGAGCATGTACACTTCATAAGCATAGAACTTCATGCTGTCTTTTATTAGAGTGTGTCCAACATACTGACAATCAGGTAAGTTATCTGTGCCCCCTCTATATTTTAAATGCACAGTGTTTCATTGTTTAGCTGGTTCAGACACTACTTTGTTTGCATTAGGGAACAATCTCTCCATCACATTCATTGCCCAGACATTTCTTGGGGGTGCTGGAGCAGTGGACACTTCCTCCCCCATACCTACTACAACTTCAGAGGACCCTTCCAGGTTCACATCCCCAAAGTTACACAAACCATAGGTTCAACTGAGTCTTGTAGATTTTCATGCATCCCAGATTTTTCAATTGCTATTATCTTAGTGAAGCACTTGCGCCATCTTCAGTCAACTAAAATTTACCTATTGTTCTGTTGCCTGCCCAGGTGTTATTGGGGGGTAGTCCTGTTCCATAAGAGGTTCACTTTGCTCACCCCTTGTTGTTTTCTCTCCAGGCTGTACAGATAATGTAGAAGTACTTGAATAGTTTGCCTCACACCCTTTGTCATCAGGAATTTGCTTCCACCCTGCATTTTCCAATACTTTAGTAACCCATGGGGGTGTGGGACTGGAGGCAGAATCAGTAGTGGTAATGTTATGAGTACCCCTTCTTGCATCTAAAAAATGTGCTATAGCAATGCTACTGCTGCTTTGTTAGCACGTTCCCCACTAGCCACTTTTTTGTTATGTTTTATAACTGCTCCTTCTGTTGATCCAATCAAGAACTTTGACTGTATAAGCCCAACATTTTTTCTACCCTTTACAGAGTCTACCACTGGGTGTTGCCCCTGGGACATTACTGATCCATCTTCATCCATTTTGCTTTCTATATTTTCTGGGTCAATGCAGATATTTATATCTGCTTGTTGTACAGTTAAACATTTGTCCACAGTACCTTGCTGCTCAAGGGCTACCTCCTGCCCTGCACCGGCTGTTTTATTTGGTCTGTTCCTCTTTGGCAATTCATTTCCTTCCATTGCTCATATCTGGCTGTCCATCTTTCCAAAAAACACATTTGTGTTCTTCTCATACTACCGCACCGGAGTGCGGTCTCTAGCTGTGCTCATCTTTCTTGATGCCAATGCTCCTCTTACTGTAAAAGCCATTGTAGCTCTTCCTGATTACTTTCAGACATTGAAGTGGGTTCTTGGCTCATGGGGCCCTACCACAGCTTCTCCACACTCAGGTATATTTCCATTTCTGTCGTCGGCTTCTTTTTTCATAATCCCTGGCACATTGGTCTCCATGGGTTCCGAGGCAGAGGTGGAGACCTGCTCCTCAGCCTCTCCAGCAAGCGCACAACTCACTCCCTCCAGAGTACTGGACATCATACCAGCAGCAGCTCTCCCCCTACTAATAAGTAGGGGAATTTCCCCAGTTCCCTGGCCAAATTTTCCCACATTCACTAAAAATATTACAAACAGCTTAATCTGGTTCATGGTCAGTTGGCATTCATCTGTATTCCCTTCCCCCAGGTCATGCCTGAAAATAAGCAGAATTTGTCTAGTGTACTTACCCAGTCAACAAGAAATAAATAGATAGATAGACAGATAGATAGATAGATAGATAGATAGATAGATAGATAGATAGATAGATAGATAGATAGATAGACCAACCAAGATTAATAGATACATAGGGCAGGATATTCAGAAAGCGCCAGGCAGGGGAGCAAGCCTGGGTGCAGCACAACTGGGATGCACCAGGGCATGGTCTGGGCTATATCCAATGGTGCTGCGCCATGGCTCAGCACCATTTAATATGGCACTGTTGCCGCCTGCATTGTGCAGGGCACAGTGGCACTGCGCCAGCACAAGTGGCAGGTGAGGAGCAGGGGCATGAGCCAGTGCAAGTGCGGGTGTACTAAGTGCAATAAACACGATATTCAATGCTAGGTATGCAAATGGGGCCACTATGCTTGCAAGGTACAAACCGGGCTATTTGCATGTCATTATGGACCCATTTGCATGCAGGTGTGCTGATCCCCGGTGACTTGCACCTGGTGCCCCGCTAGGCTGCAGCCGTTGGGGACCGATGCCCCCTGCTCTTCGTCGGCAACATGTCTCATCACCCGATCGCTGGCCTTGTAAAAGTAAAACTTCTCTGGTGGTCCAGTGGACCACCTCCCCAGCCCGATCGCAAGCTTAATAACTAAAATCATTCCCTGGTGGTCCAGTGGACCTGCACCCAAGCCCGATTGCAGGCTGTGTAAAAATAATTACTCTCTGGTGGTCTAGCGGTACCCCCCTCCCCACCCGCCATCTCAGACCTACCACCCCACCCCTCCCTGATCAGCAGTGGGTGGCAGCTCCCCATCTGCAAGCTGCCCCATCACCCGCCGACTGACAGCATGCAGTATGGTTGCAGACCGTACTGCACTACACGGTCCCGAAATGTGAATGAAACCTTTAACATTTCAGGACTGTGTAGTACAGTACAGTCTGCATGCTCATTGGCCCTTGCAGTTGACCAATGAGCAGCAGCAGCCGCATTGCATGCTTTAGTCTGCATATGCCAGGCGGCTTTTGGGTGGGGCTGCTTCCTGCCACTGGACCGGGGCGGGGTGGCAGGTCTGAGTGGGGGGTGGGGGAGGGTATCACTGGACCTCCAGAGAGTAATTATTTTTACACAGATCGGGCTTAGATGCAGGTCAACTGGACCACCAGGGAGTGTTTATTTTTACACAGCCCACGATCGGGCTTGGGGACAGGTCCACTGGATCTCCAGGGAATATTTTTACTTACTAAGCCCATGACTGGGCAGTGCAGTAGGGTCCACTGGACAACCACGGATATAATTATATTATGCCCACGATCAGGCGATGGGGTAGGGTCCACTGGACCACCAGGGATAATATATGCATCTGCCCATGATCGGGCAAGAGGGGGCACGATGCCCAGCTTGTGTCTGGGGAGGTTGTTGGCCACCCACAGCAGGCAGCTGCCATGTTGTGCCCAGCAATACAGCGGCTGGCCTGTGGGTGTCCCCGAGTTGTTCCTTTTTTTAGGGCACATCTTTGCTCTACCCTGTGTGATGCAAGGTGGGTTTGTGCTTCCATATGCGCCGCACATCCTGGGTGTATATCAGGATGTGCCCCATATGCATGGGCATGCCCCCTGCACTTGCGCCACATACATTACTGATGCACCCCTGCGCATTGGGATTTGCACAGCACAACATCCTCCTTTGAATATCGCACTGGGGTGCATCAGTGGGTTGCGCATGGTGCAACACTGTTGCGCCATGAGCAACCACTTTGAATATCCCAGCCATAGAGTACATAGATAGACTGACATATAAATTAGAAACTATGGAGCCTCTCAGGATGCAACAGAATACTACAAAATTCAACAGCAGGGTTTCTATAGGAAACAACACAGTTTTAACGGCAGTTCATCCCTTTTGTCATGCAGCAATCTGTGACGTTTTGTTGCATCCTGGCAGGCTCTACATTACATAGCCATTATTTGGGACATGCCCAGCTGGTATATGCAATTTGCTGATGATGCTAAGGTTTGCAGTTCTATAGATTCTCCAGAAAAATGAATTAAGTGACCAAATGATCTTAACCTCCTACCTGACTTGGCTATGAAATGCAGAATGATATTTAACAGGGACACATTTTCTGTGATGAACCTGGGTAAAAACAATTCTTGAGTCTCAACAACATCAATGAGCACACAATAAGAAAAACAACTGACTGAAGAAAACAACTTAGGAATAATTGTAATGGCTGACTCTAACAACAAAAGTATTGACACTAGGACTACCATGAAACAAACTCTCTTCTAAATGTAAGCAGAAGGAACTTTGCACATTGATGACAAGGTATTTTGCAACTCCAGTGCAGAACATATGTCATACTTCATATAGGTTTCAGTTCTGGTGATCTATTAATGCAGATGATAGAAACAGGCATCACTGAATGTCAAAAATCATTATGCAAATTAAGCCTAAGATGTTGTTATTAAATGTGTAAAGACAGTATCAGTTAAACATGTTTTGTCCAAAGTTTGAATATATAGAATAATGTTTAGGCAAGCATACACAACATGACTCTGTGTGCTTTTTTTTGAGGGATTATAGTAATATCCTAGAGACCTTAAGATTGAAACTTGAGTGTAGACATGCAAAGAAACAAAAAGCTGCTGATGCCTAATGGTGTAAACTTTGGAAAACATGATATTTAGTCACAGTTCAGCTTATATTTTACATATCTTACATAGAAACATAGAAGTTGATGGCAGAAAAGGACAGCAAGGCTCATCCAGTCTGACCTCTTTACCAATATGATCTAGCTGCCTGTACTAGGTCAGTGGCATCAGCTATGCACCCCTCATATGTATGATGCCCTTGTGCCTATCCCATGTCCTCTTGAATCCCTCCACTGTAAGTGCTCCCACCACCTCCCAAGGCAGGGTGTTCCATGCATCCACCACCTTCCCTGTAAAAAATAACTTTCTCATGTTACCACTTATGTGACCCCCAATTTCATGCCATGCCATCTAGTTCTACTGTCCTTTTTATACTGGAAGATGCTATTCCCTTCCACCTTATCTATGTCCTTAAGGTATTTGAAAGTCTCAATCATGCCCCTCCCCATCTCTGTTCCATTGTGTGCATATTGAGGTCCCTAAGTGTATGCCCATATGCCTAGTAGTGTAGACCCTGCACCATCTTAGTTGCCCTCCTGTGCACTGTTTCGAACCTGCCAATATCCTTACACAGCTGTGGCCCCCAGAACTGCACTCGGTAATCTAGGGGAGGTTTAATCGGCATCGTGTACATTGGTATCATCACCTCCCTCCTATGGCTTGTAATACCCCCCCCCCATATACCCTAACATCCAATTAGCCCTCCCACCTGCTTTTGCAGCCTGTCTGGTGAATTTTAGCTCATCTGATATAATGATCCCTAAATCCCTCTCTTCTCTGGTGACCGTCAAAAAAACAACCCCAACATGTAGCTTTCCCCATTGTTTCTGTTCCTCACGAGCATGATCTTGAACTTCTTCATGGTAAACCTTAACTACCATACTGCAGATCATTTCTCCAGCTTTTTCAGGTCTCTTCTCATTTGCTCTACACCCCCATAAGTATCTACTCTGTTGCAGATCTTGGTGTCATCTGCAAAAAGGCCAACTTTTCCCTCTAGCCCTTCTACTATGTCTGCTGTGAAGACATTGAAGAGGACTGGTCCCAGGACTGACCCCTGTGGCACCACACTGGTGGCTTCCATTTCTTCTGACTGTCTGCCATTTACCACCACCCTCTGCCTTCTGTCCACTAACCAATTTCTGACCCAGTTCACCACCCTGTGTTCCACCCCCAGATGACTCCATTAGTTTATCAGCCTTCTATGTGGGACTGTGTTTAAGGCCTTGCTGAAATCAAGGTAGGCAATACCAACTGCTCCTCCCTGGTCTACCATCTTGGTCACCCAGTCAAAGAAATCTATCAGATTTGTTTAACAGGACCTTCCAGCCATGAACCCATGCTGTCTTGGATCCTGCATTCCAATGAATACCGGATGATCCACAATACATTCCTTAAGCAGTGTCTCCATGATCTTCTCCACTATTGAGGTGAAACTCACTGGTCTGTAGTTCCCTGCATCCTCCTTGCTACCACTCTTGTGAAGAGGGACCACATTTTCCCTTCTCCAGTCCTGTGGAACCACCGCTGTGTTCAGCGACTTGCTGAACAGGGCTGCCAAAGGTGCTGCCAGCTCCATCTTCAATTCCTTTAGGATCCTTTGATGTACTCTGTCTGGCCCATTGCTTTGTCCACCTTTAGTTTTGTAAGTTCTTATAGGACCCTCTGTTCTGTAAATGTGAAGCTCAATTGTACCCCCTCCGCACATCTGTTTCCTGTTGTGGTCCCTGCCCCGCTCCCTCTTTAGGAAAGACAGAGCAGAAGCACCTGTTAAGGACTGTGGCCTTCTGTAGGTTCCCTTCTGCCATCTCTTCATTGCCCCTTTTGAGTCTGACAATACCCTCTCTGGACTTTCTCCTCTCACTGATTTACCTAAAGAATGTCTTGTCCCCTCTCCTCACTGATTGTGCTAGCCTTTCTTCTGTCCATGCTTTAACACTTCTCACCACCGCCCCAGCCTCTCTCCAACATTTTGGGTACTCTTCTCTGTCCACATCCTCTTGTGTCCCCTTGTATTTTCAGAAGGCTACCCTCTTGGCCCTGATCTTCCATGACATTCTCTTTTCCCTTATATATTAGCAGGGGGTCTTGGTTGGGGGGGGTATTTCTACAACTGATCTGGGAGGCAACTGTAGGATAGGAGATTTATGCTCAGTAGATGTAGGTGGATTTGAATTATTACAAAATATTTTCTTTAAATGGAAAGGCACTCTTCCCACCGCCAGCTCCCCACCACCCCCACCACCACCCTTGGTCGACTCAGTGACTTATACTGCATATCACGTGATGTGAAAAAAACAATCAGGCCATTTCTCCATCTGCAGGTTATCTGTACCTACCACTAGTGGCTGCTATATCTACGTAAATGCTCCTCTCACACCACCTGGTGTGTAACTCACTGAATGCTGTATATTGCCTAGAATTTTCTCCTAATTTATCCCACTTTCTTTTCTCTGCCAGCTGGTTAACCTCTCTTTCCCTCCAAATCACACCCATAGACTGTCTGTAATTATAACTCTGTTCACCGCTACTCCCTGCATTATATATACTCACACCTACTGCTTAGGATACCTCTTTTTCTATTGCAAAATTATGTCATAACTCCTTATCCTCTCCATTACCCCTCCCCTCAGTGTTCTACCCCCCGTTCTATGCCTGTAAAACATCTCACCACCACCTCTGCCCCATTTATACCTCCCCCTGTGCTCACTCCTCCCTCTGTAACCACGTCTTTCCCACCTCACCCCCCACTTGCTCCTAGCCATCCACCCCCAGAAACCGTGTAACCAACCCTATGCTCTACAGTCAGGAATTTCTGCATTTTATCTGCTCCCTTCCTATCAACAAACTACCCCATCATACAGTACATACACTGTGTAATTATAAACTGAACCTCAAAAGTGCCCTATCCAGGAACTTCATCATCTTACTGCTATTGATGGGCAACATACACCCCAGTCCTGTCCCTTGCCTTTCAACACAACCAAAAGGACTATGACTGGCTGCCATAAATATATGCAGCCTCAAAAAAAATCTCACCCCACTTCAAGCATGGGTCTGCCTCCACTCCCCTGATGCACTCACAGTCTCTGAAACATGGCTCTCCCCAAACATCCCTGACCCGGCTGTTTTCATAACGGGCTACACACTATTCAGATCAGATAGTTTGAATAGATGGGGTGATAATTGTGCGCTGTACCTTCGGGATCACCTACAAGGTGTCCAAATTCCTGCTCTAAACCCTGTTGCAGGTACCCAATCCCTCACCCTTAGGATACCAGTTGGAAAATCAGGTAAATCTCTCTACCTGATGTCAGTCTACATACCCCCTGCCACCAAAAGGAGGCTTTGTCCTCCATTCTGAACCTCATTGCACAACTTCCAAAAAAGTCAGAGGTCATTGCCCTATTAGACTTCAACACAAACTGGCTCACCTCAAGCACATCCCCTATCAGTGATGCAGCCACTGCCCAAAATCTCTCACAAATGGTCCTTAGCCCCACTCAATTAGACTGCTGCAGGGGCACTAGTTCCCTCATTGATCTCATCCTTACAAACCACCCTGAGCACCTTCATGACATCCAGGTCCTCCTTGATGCACTCAGCGATCACTCCCCTGTCACCTGCCATTGGTCAAATAGTTGGAAGCCCCCCCACAGGATCTCCCTGCATCGCCAGCTAAAGAAGCGGTCACTGACACATCTTCAAAACCATCTTCTCAACCTAGACTGGTCCCCTCTTGACCACCAGATGTCAGTGGATGCTGCCCTGTCCTTCTTCATCAGCTGCTACCAAGCTGCCTGTAACATCTTTGCCCCCTTTATTAAGCAACTAGAAAAAACAAAATCCTCCCCTTGGGTAAACCACTCCTTACTCAACCAAATGAAGGCTTGAGATAACCTATGGTACCATGCCATCGAGTCTGGTTGCCTCCTGACCATTAACTGTACAGTGCTGCCGGAAACTCATGCACCAGGTCAATCCGCAAGGCTAAGGCAGCTTACTATCAATCCAATCTCACTGCCACCTGGGGTGATGGGAAGAGGTTCTGGGACTATATGAAGGAACTAAGTGGAAAGTCTCCTTCCCCTCCTCCTTCCATGATTATCGTTGATGGTATAACCACACAAGACCCTGACAAGATAGCTAATGCCTTAAATGTCTCTTTCTCAGACCTCAGCTCTATTCTCCCACCTGACTTCTTTAGCACCCCCTCTGGACACTCTCCACCACCCCCCCCAGTGCTCCACCTTTTTATTTCAAAACAATTTCACCAAGTATTGTTCGATCATATCTCTCCAAGTTCCTTGGAAAGTCAAGACATAGTGGTGATTCACTGGATGCCAAGCTGCTCTCCTTAATCCTTGATGCAGTCCTTACCCCCCTAACAAAAGCACTGAATATGTCCCTATGCTTTGGACTGTTCCCTACATTATGGAAAAAAGTGATCATCATTCTGTTTCACAAAAATGGCGACCGCACCTCCCCCAGTAACTATAGACCCATCTCTATACTTCCCCCCTCTCAAAAGCCCTGAAAAAAATTGCTGCAGATCAACTTATAGAATATTTGGACACACACCACCTACTGTGCAATCAACAGCATGGTTTCCAAAAAGGGCACAATACCACCACTGCCCTGCTTGAATTTACCTCCTTCCTCCATGAAGCACTAGACCAGGAAGACCTGGATTGATCTGTCTACATTGATCTGTCCAAGGCCTTTGATACCATAAACCACAGCCTGCTAATAAACACCATCTTCTCTGTTGGAGTCTCCCCAGAAACTGTAGTCTGGTTCACCAGCTATCTCAATGGCCATACCCAGCAAGTAAAAATAAATAGCACCCTCTCTGCCAGCTTCCCAGTACATTCAGGTGTCCCTCAAGAGTCCATCCTTTGCCCTCTTACTTTCTCCCTATACTTAAACTCCCTGCCTTTAACCTCCACTGAGCATCTGCTCCTTTATGCTGATGATGCTGTAATTTTCAGCCGGCACCCTGACCCTACCCAGCTTCAAAACTCCTTACAGGGCTCCTTCACTGCGATAGAATCATGGTTCACCTCCCACAAACTTGTCCTCAACTACAAAAAAACAAAGGTCATTCTATTCTCCCACCCTCAACATAAAAACAGCATGACCAAATTATCCATACTTAAATCACAGGGTGCCATGTTGGATGCAATCTCCACTTTTAAATACCTAGGGATCACTCTTGACTCTGCCCTCACTTTCTGTGAGCATATTGCATTGACCTGCTCTACCATTAACACTAGAATCGGCCTCCTTACAAATATGGGCCCTATCTCCCCCAATTGCCCTTAGATTAGCCATCTCTAGCTCCATCCTTCCCTAGCAGAATATGGCATAATTATATATGATGCCGCCTTTGACACTACCCTGTCCTGCATAAAACACACTCTCAACAAAGCCTGCAGGCTGACCACAGGCTGTGATCACCTTACACATACCTCAGACCTCTACCTACAGTCATCCTGGCTAAATTTCCAGGGGTGATTTCTCTATCAGTCCTGCCTAATGGCAAAAAAATACAACTAGGGTTAGCTCCCCCAGGCTGTCTATTGCTCCTTCAAGAATGCATGCCAACAATGGCCACTAGAAGCTATAGGATTGCTACTTTTTGCATCCCCTTCACAAGGACCACTGCTGGCCAAAGATCCTTTTCCTACAAGGCTTCCCACTGGATGAACTCCCTCCTGGATGATGCACTCAAAATCCCTAAGATAGGGCCATTTAAGCCAGTGCTGTACACCCATATCCAGTAGCTGTGACTGCTAATCTAAACTACTCTTTATAGCTTTGGTTTCTCTGTTACTATCAAAACTCTGTAAATAATATTGTAAAAGATCATTTTGCTCTACCAATGGTGCCCTGAATTTGCTTTAGCCCATGGTTGCCTCTGTACAGTATTCTTACTCTTTGCATGTCCTAACTAATGTCATTGACGCAGAGCCTTTGTAAATGAGTCCCTCACTCAAAGGGTTGTAATTCATAGACTGAATGCAAATAAATAAATATATTGATCTTCTCACCCACCAAACACTACCTGCAGTATCACTTCACTAGCACTATTGCTAGTGAAGTGCCACTGCATATTGAGTTTTCAGTTAAAAGTAGGCACTTTTTCAGGCAAAGAATTTTGCAAAGCAGCACTTCACTCTACGCAAAGTTGGGAACCTTCCTGAAGATTTTCAAGAAGCAAAGTTTTCTGACTTCTCACACCTCTATTGGAGAAGCCCTGAATGCCACCACAGTCTCTGAGGTGGAAACAGTGGAGCAGTTGGTGTGCCTGACCACTATGATGTTCCTAGTCACTGCTGCCACCTGATAGAGTTAATACACTTTCGGAACTGATGTGGTCCCAATGTTGTTCATCTTTCATTTCAAACTTTCTCAAGATTTTGGAATGTCCACAACAGCTCGGAATGTGCAAAACAAAGATTTTGAACTATTTGATTTCCATACACAACAAATGTTATTGATAATCTTCAACATACTTTACCTAATAAATTTCAATGTATCAAGTCATGACTATATTAGAGTAAGTGGTGCATGCATCATCACAAATTCAATCATTAGTTTGATTGAATGTAACAAATAAATATTCAGTGGTAAAAATAATTCGGAACACAAGATGTGAAACTGAATGTGTAATTTAATTAAAGGAAAAAGTTGGCAGTTATGGTTACTGTGACTAGAAATGATAAAAGCTCCTAATGAAAAATATGCTTTGGTATTTCATTCAGATATGTACACACAATTGCTCATATGCATACTAATACAACCACTTCTCTTACATAACGATTTTCCAAACCTGTCTTGAAGGGGTTCTTTGCTGGATGCACAGAATTACTCTGTGACTTTTCTTTTTTGTTTCCACCATTGATTACAGGCTAGTCTTTCAAAGATTTTGGTATTTGCCTGTAATATTCAGTATGCCTATAATTATTTAAGTAGATCTGAGAAGCTCATATGCCTACCTATAATATCTGGTAACTTCAGCTGAACATATCTATAAATTAATGTGAAAAATACTGACTGTGATTGATCAAGTTGTTTTTGCTGCCAATATTGTTTAATATCTCACAGCAGTGTATTGGTCTGAAGGGACTGAAGAAATTGGGTTCAAGTCCCATTCCTTGTATGTTTTAGTAATTAATCAAATCTGAGCTTTCAACTATAATATTTATTATTTTTTAATGCAACTGAATCACATCCTTTTCATTACAAAGAGGACAAGTGTCTCAGAAAAGTCCTAGAAACTCAGAAATTGAAGAACAATGTAATTACTGGAATCTGGCAAGAATAGTGGAATATCTCTCAAACATTTACGGAAATTGCAAGCTTAACCAACTGTGGTCAGATTTCTTTTAAGATCCATCAGCCACTATTTTCCAGATATTTGGTCCAAACTGTTATGAAACCTTTTAAATGGTGAAACAGCATCTAAATGTTATGTCCAAAAATGATGCATTTGTGGCACAAAGTGCTGCAAACTACAAATTGTGACTTTTTGTCAGAATCTGATGCTTCTTTTGAAAACCGTAGCCCAGGTATTTGGATATAATTGAATGGATACATGTGCAAGTGTAGCATGCACTTGTGTTTGTGTCTGACCCTTTTCAAAATCTGGTCTAAACAATTTTACAGAAAATTATACCCAACTGAAACCAAAACTATGTCAGACTGTTTCTCCTTTTAGGGACAACATAAACAGGGTCTGAACAAAGGGCTGATGTTCAGTATTTATATTTCATATTTGTACTTGCATTTGTATTTGTGTTTCTGATGTCTGTACTTGTATTAGTTGACATGGTTGTATTTACCAATGTATTTCAGATTTGTTTCCAGTGTTGATGGCAAAAGGCCAAGGGTTTAAAAGGCATCAATGAAATATGCATTCATGTAAAGACCAGTAATAGTCAAATATGTGTCACACCAGCCTTAGCCAAGTTCTAACAACATTTTAATTAGTCTATAACAAATGTTTAAAAGCAACGTTTGTATTTAATAACGTAGTACTGCAAGTGTATATTTTTTCCAAATAGTATTTGTACTACACAACTCTAATAAATATGTTTTAACAGTTAAAGGGCCATTAATTGGGTTTTCATTAATGTAAACTCTAAAACCCAAACAGTACATCACACGCTGAAAGCAATTTCAGTTCATTATTCTCAATTATTATTATGAATGTTCAGTCTTCAAAATTTCATTTATCAAATCCTCATAAAATGCAAATTAAACTGTAGCTAAGCTGTGCATCCAAATATCCTGATGTTTATTGCTTCTTGCATTGAGCTGCAATGTTGGCATTTACTGCATGGGGATCTCTGTATCATATGTACCACATCATCAGCATAATGTTATTATCCTATAGTGCCCTTCTGGGTAAAACCTTAACTAGTGCATACAATACGAGCACAGAAATGCACATAAAAAAATGTAGGAAACAAACACTAAATAACTATCTCATAATCATCATTTTGCAATACAGCATTTAAGTGAATAAAGTGTTTTAAGATCTTAGCTTTAAAGGGGTGATGTCAGTTCTGGTACAGCAGGGCTAAGCAAGAGCCTGTGAGATAGCAGTGAGTTCCATGTCAGACTGAAGACCGCACTGCAGAACCATGGCGATTGAAAAGACGAATTAGCGGGAATGATCTTTTGGGGAAGCTAAGTTAACTCATGTTACTACAAACTTCTCTCTATGTTTGATGGAGGTTTTTTGTTGGTTTTTAGTTTATGAATGCTTGAAAGAGAAATTTTGGTGAGGTAAAAGGCCTTCCTCATAATGCTTTGATGCTGATGTTGAACTTCTTATGCTTGAATGTTTCAAGGATGTTTGAACTGGCTAAGTTGCCTTAGAGTCAAAAGTTAAAAGACACTAAAAACTGGAAAGCCTGAGTGGGGCAGATGGCATTACTGCAATGTGTGTCTTAGAAACCAGATGGACATTTAAATTAAACAATGGAAAGGAAGTAGCACTAAAGGTAAAAGGTAGAGGCTGGGAATCTCTGAGCCATGGAGACACAAATACTGGTAGCAGTCTTTTTTGGGGGATGCTTTTTATTTCAACTGACTTACAATATATAGTATAGCAATTGTAAAAATTAAAAGGAAGAAAGCTTACTAGAGAAAATGGAGGAGAAATATCAAGCATTACGAATACACGGTACACGCTGGGAAAACTTCAGGCCTTAGAGTTCTGGAGATATAAACACTGGTAACAGCCATTTCTTTTGGGGTTCTGTTTATCTCATTCACCCTGTACTTTGTTGTGAAGTACTTGGAAAAAAAAGGGGGGATCTAAAAAGCGCAATAGACTAAACCAGAGGAGAAATGATTAGTATTACGAAGTAATGAAAATACACAAGGGGTAAATATTGGCAGCAGTTGAGAGATGAGAACAGGGAATTGCAAATTTGCAGGTGGTTTTAAATGACTCTCATCTCGAGGTTTAATGGTTTCGTCCATAGTGTATGCTAAAAAAGGATATAGCTGATGGAAGAGCTAACTGCTGTGTTACACGCAGTATGCTGAAAGAAGTGATGTTGTTTATTATGACCGGTTTGAAACATCATGTTTTGAGCTAAAAAAACAAAAAAACAAGTGGAATTATCAGGCCTTAGAGTTCTGGAGTCATAAGCAATGGTCAAAAAGTTAATCCTTTCAGGGTGATGGTTATCTGAATCAGTTTATCTGTGATAAAAATGGGAACTCTAAAGGTGAAGACGGCTCAAAGTTAACTAAAAAAAAAGGAGGAGTACAACAGACTGAAAAATTAACAGTGGTGCTGCATGCGGTATGTCGAAATCTGTGAGGTGAGTTAAAGAGATAGCCAGATATCATGTAAAACCAAAACGGAATGAAAAGGATAAATATACTGCAGAAGCTGATTTAGAAGAAATGGATGATGATATTCTGGTCCAAGTACAAAATAAAGAAGACTTAATATGTGGTAATTTGTTATCTCCAATCCCAGATACCCCATTAAAAACCAAAGAGGCTCTTAAATCAACTGGAAAAATTACTTTTTTCCTCAATTCAGGTATAGATACAATGATAACACCTTTACAGATTAATCAGAAGGGGGAAAAGATATACAATATACAAAAAGAATCTGTGGAAAAAGTAAATGAGATAAATAAGATGTAAAATAATATTCAAGAAACAAATAAAAATTAGAAGATAGCAGCAAGCAATTCAAATTCTGGACAATTTAGAGGGGTTGGGAAACAGGTTCAGAAGGCTAGGGAAAGAAAAGAACAACTGGAACTTGAATCTGAATCTCAAGAGCAACTTAAACAAAAAATAATGATACACGGTATCCCCCCCCCCAACAAACAAATCAGGAATGATCAGTAATAATCACTCAAGTAATTACATCATTGAAAATATAGATGTTACAAGCATTAGGGGAAATAAATGTATCTATTAAAGGAATTACAGACTTCGTTAATACATTATCATAGAATATGGAGTCTCTGAAACTACGTACTCAAGGATTGGAAGAAAGAGTATCACAAATTGAGGATAATAAAGCCCCCTTCATAAGAATACAATCAAGACATGAAGAGCAACTACAAGATCTTATTCAAAAAGCTGTGGATATTGAAGATAGATCAAGAAGTGGGAATATCAGGTTATTGAATGTTCCAGAAGGATCAGAAGGGAAAGGAGACCCAATACCATTCTTAGAAAAAATGCTAACAGAAATTATGAGGAAGAAATATCCAGAATAGAAGATTGAATTGGATAGGGCTCATAATACTGGATTGAGATGTGTGCAGTCGAATCAATCTTATCCAAGACCCCTCTTGATTAAACCACATAGATATCAGGATAGAGAAGCTGTGTTACAGAAAGCAAGAATAGACACAGGGTTGAAATTTCAAAATACAGTAATAAATGCATACCCAGACTTGTCACAAGATACAGTGAATAAACAAAACCTTTTTAATCCTCTTAAGAGAAAGTTGTATGATATGGGGATTAAGTTTAGTATGCAACATCCAGCAACATTACGCTTTGTGGTCAAAGGAAGATTACAGATGTTTGATTATCATGAGGAGGCTGCGGAAGCATTTGAATGGTGTTATGGTCAATCTAAGCATTACCCTACACAGAATAATTCTGCAAATAACGAAAGCACTAATCTTGATCAAGAAAAATAGGAACCATTAAGTTCCTTTTTTTCTCCTTAGAGATTGGGATGGGTGTGGGAAAAAGAAAAACAGAATGGAAAATGGAACAAAGGAAGGAGAAAAGAAAAAACAAAAGGAAAGTCTCAATAATACAGGCCTCCTTCCCCCTCTTTTTTAACTATATAAGATTTGGGCTTGTGCTTTCCCTCATATTTGGTTATTATGCTGAAATAAGATCTATAGGCAATTTAGCTTAAGAAAGAAAGGTAAGAAGCAAAGGTTTTATTGTTGAGAGAAGATTGGTGTGAAGGGAGAAAAGGGAAAGATTAATTATAATTACAATTTGTCATCCCCCCAAAGGTTAAATATTCATTAGGTAGGAAATTAAAGGTAAGAATCATGGAATATAATAAGTTAGATTATAAAGAGGAAAAAAATATACATTTACATACATATATATATAAAGAGGGCATGGACCCAGATGCATTTTATGAGTGCAGGAGATGACATTTGGACTGTCTCCACTACTGAAAAGGAGAGGGGTACAGGGACAGGGCTTTTTTGATGAAAATTTCTATAGTAAATTAAACATAGTGAATCAGAATAAAAATGATTTTTCAAGATTGTGTTCAAAAGTAAGTACTGTTGGATCCAGGAATAGAATATTATATTTTAAAATACAAACGTTAATAAATAAATGGTGGATGTACTGAAACTGGCATCATGGAATGTCAAGAGACTAAGAAAAAGGAATAAAATACATAGAGTAATAAACCATCTTGTTAAAAGGAAAATTGATTGTGTACTACTTCACGAGATACATTTCTCAGAGTCGGATTCTCAGTGGTTTCAAGGGAAAGGGGGACCTGGAATATACAATCTTTACAATTCCAGTGCTAGAGGAGTGGGAATTTTTTTTTCCCAAAAAATACTGTAACCAGTTATACATAAAAAATATATACAGTAGATCAGAAAGGAAGATATATTGTAATAGAGATAGAAATGGGAAATGAACGCCCTACTATAGCCACAATCTATGGGTCTACTTGTAATAATCCTGTTTTTTTTTCAGAATTCTTTATATAACTGTCGAAATTCAAAAACCTATATATTGTGGGGGGAGATTTCAATGTAGCCCTAAACAAATCAGATAGAATATCTTGTTCTATATATAATTATAAAACTTCAATAAAAACTATTAAGGGATTTATGTCGGATTTGAATTTGATAGATCCATGGTATTCTAGTAAACCTATGAACAAAGATTTTTCTTATTATTCTAGTGCACATAATGTATACTCAAGAATAGACTATTTTCTAATTTTAGGTTCAGTACAACATGCTATCAATAATACTAGCTATCCTGGTATAGCAATATCAGATCATTCACCCTGTGTAACAGAAATTAGGTAAAATAAAATTTCATATAGATCTGGGTATTGGAAAATAGATATGACATTGATTAAAGGGGAATAACTCAGTAAAATGCTAAAACAAGAAATAATGGAATTTTTTTAAAGAAATACTGAACAGGATATGGACATTATGACAATATGGGATGCATTCAAAACATAAATTCGGGGAAATTCCAAGAAATACAGGGGAAAAGGAGAAGAAAATGGGAGCGACAACAGAAGGAATTAGAAGAAAAAATATATTCATTAGAACAAATTCATGATAGATTAATGGACTCAGATGCACTCAATAAACTATTAAAAATAAAATAAGTATATAACACTTTAATAACAGAAAAAGCAGAAGGTCAAATTTTGAGAACTAGGTCTAATTATTATATAAATTCAAATAAACCACTGAAATTATTAGCATGGCAGCTTAAAAAGGATCAGGAACAAAACTATGTAAAGCAAATAAAAGATGTGGCCAGGGTTTTGTATACTAATCCACAAGATATAAATAAGATATTTACAGAATATTATAAGGAATTATATACAACACAGTATAAAACAATAAATCAAGATCAGGGGAGGTTTCTGGATGACGTAAAAATAAATCAATTAACAGAAGAGGCAAAACTATGGTTAGATGCACCATTTGAAAAACTAGAGATGGAGATAGCAATTGAAGGAATGAAGCTTGTAAAAGCTCCCAGACAGGATGGTATTCAATTAGAATTTTATAAAAAAATATAAGATCATATTTATACCAATATTTACGTCTATGTTTAGTAAGATTATAAAATAGGGAAAGATTCCAGATACATTCCAAGAGGCTCATATTCATCTCTTCCATAAACAGGATAAAGACCCACAGCTTTGCAAATCCTACAGACCAATATCACTGCTAAATTCTGATTAAAAGGTTTTGGTAAAGATATTGGCCAATAGGATGGAAAAGTTTTTACCAGTACTGGTCAATCAAGATCAAAATGGATTTATTAAAGGGAGGAGAATTACAGAAAATTTGAGACGCACATTAAATATTATTTATAATTGTAAAAAAGATAACTCTATAATGTTAACAATAGACGCAGAAAAAGTGTTTGATTGCATAGAGTGGGAATTTATTTTGGCTGTCTTGGAGAAGGTGAATTTTGGGATCCAGTTTAGGAAATTAATTAAAATAATCTATCAAACACCAAAAGCACAAGTGAAAGTTAATGGCTTGCTCTCTCCACCTTTCAGTTTAACAAGAGATACTAGGCAAGGGTGCCCTATCTCCCCATTATCCTTTGCCTTGGTTATCAAACCATTAGCAGAAAAAATTAGGCAAAACGCTATAATACAGGGAATAAGATATAATACACAAGAACGTAAGATTAGTTTATATGCAGATGATGCTCTTTTATACATATCAAATATTCAAGATTCCAAAAATTAGTTTCTTAGAGTATCAGTTTTATTTGGAAAAGAATCAGGATATAAAATTGACAGAAAACATTAATATTTAAAAACAACAGAAACAGTAATTTACAAGGGTATAAGAATTGTACATGTCCGATAGTAGATGAATTTCATTATTCAGGGATAGGACTAAGTAATAATTGAAAAGAACTATATAAATTAAACATAGAACCGCAATTGCAGATTATTAAAATAGAGAAGGATAAATGACACTATCTTCCCCTTGATTTAACAGGTAGAGTTAATGTAATAAAAATGCAGCTATTACCAAGGTTTCAAGTGCTTCCAATAGAAATAGTGGTAGATTTTTTCAACTCATGAAACAAAATTTTAACAATTTACTTATGGCAGAACAAAAAATCATGAATTTCAATAAATAAACTATATCTGCCAAAAGAACAAGGTGGACTCTCTCTACCAGACATATATAAATATTATTTAGCAGTACAAACAGTGGTTATAATGTATTGGATTAAACAAAAATAATTCCCTACTAACTCAGCAGAGATGGAAAGTGATAATTATGAATATCAAAATTTAATGAATGTTTTATTTTCAGGGATAAATCTGAGAAAATTTGCAAAGGATAATACTATAGATTATTCAAGTACTTTTAATAGCAATGAAGTGCTGGGTTGAAATTCATAAAATACAAAAAATTAAATTGGGATTTACTAGATTTTCTCCAATACATAATAATCATTACTGTTCTATATTGAAGAAGAATAGTATATTCAAAGTATGGTATAGGAAAGGTTTATATGAGTGTGGACAGTTGTTTGAAGATGAGAGGTTTAAAAGGTATGAACAAATTAAATCTCATGATATTCCAGAATCACATAGATTTCAATATCTACAAATTAAATATTTAATTAGTAAAACTAATATGGGACTAATATTAATATCTACACCAGTATTGGATATACTATTACGACCAAAGGAGAATAAAAAATTAATTTCAAAAATATATGGGGAATTAATCTTGGATATGTATAAAGATATGATTAAGTTAAAACAGAGTTGGAAAATGGATAGTGGACAAGAACTCTCATATAGCGAATTGGATAATGTATGGTCAGTTATTACAGTATCCTCTTTAAGAATTTAAGATCTAGTAACATGGAACAGATACAGTTTAATATTTTGCTTAGAGTATATTATACCCAATACAAGCTAGACAGGAAGAATCTGAATCTGAGAGATATGTGTCCGAGATGTACCAGTACCTTGGGGACTCTTATACACTTAATACACAGTTGTCCATATTTGACTAATCTTTGGTTTGAAATATTGAGAATTATTTATAAAGTATTACAAATACATATAACAGACAGTGTTTTGGTAGTAATGTTTGCCCTTCAGAAAGAGGTATTAAATCAACATCAACAAAATTTTTTGTCGCTAGCATTAACGGTGGCAAAAAAATGCATACTAGTAAAGTGGAAGAATACAAAACCTCCAGTAGTGGAAACTTGGATTAAACATATGGATATTATGAAAATGGAACATATACAGTATACAAAAATTGGAAAGGAACATGATTTTGAAATGATGTGGCAGTCCTTTGGCACTCTATGGCCATGATTAAAATAGAATAAGATGGATCAGTAGACTATATTATAAATGGTCAGTAGAAGTTTCCTAGATCCATAGGATAGTGTAGTGTAGGAGGCAATGATGAAGTAATAATTTGATAACAAGAGTACTGATGTATATATGATGTCAGAATTAGTTTTTCTGGTTCACTAATTTATTGAACCTCATTATAAAAGACAAAAAAAAAAAGAAAGAAAAAATATCTTTGCTTTAAAATGGTGTGCAGAGGGAGCAAATACTTATTTAGGGATGTCTCTTTTTGTCTCTTGTTCCCTTTCTGTTAGTTATATTGTACTTGTTTCATTATTGAGGGTGATGTTAGTATCCTTTCTCAACTAGTCAGCAAGTATTCATACTCAGAACCCCAAATATTTGACATCTCATTATTCATTATTTGGTGCACAAAAACAAATGAGCAAACAAAAAAAAAGGACACAAATGTAAAAATGAAAATTCAGGTGCTTCTTGGTGGCTAGAGCTTGTCTCATGTACCTTGCATCCCCTCGCTCAGTCATCTTCAGAACTACAGACTCCTCTTTACCGATAATGAAAATTGTGAATGAAAAGGAAAAGATGCTGGCAGTTTGCCAGAAAGCCATCACATCATTTTATTTCTCTCCTCCTCTTTATTCACCCTGACCCCAAATTGCCAACTGTAACACCATGTACCCTTCACACACCTTCTGATGCATACTTGGTGGTAGCATTAGAAGGCAGTGTTCCAGGCTAAATTTAATAGTCCCTTGCTAACCCACAGATTGTGGTTAGCACACTCAATGCAGATATCAGCTGACAGCCTCAGTATCCCCAAGTGGTAAGGGGGTTCATTCCCACATCACTGGTGACCGTACATAGACTGACTAATCACACGTCGGCTATCTGGCACCTTTCCGATTTACAATGACTTTTAGAAAATAATTGCCAGCTGATCAGTGACATCTGTATGAAGGATTCAGTAAATGTCTTCTGACTTTATAGAAACATAGAAGATGATGGCAGAAAAAGATCAAAGATCCATCCAGTCTGCCCAATTTCCCTATTTAGGCATGGCGCCTACAGTTCATACAAGATCCTAGCCCTCCCCAGTGCTCTCTATTCTTCTCCTTGAGTCTAACACTCAGAGTAACCAAATACCCTTCATTCTGTCCTAGCCATGCTTAAAGTCACTAATGTTTTTTGCATCCACCAGCTCAGCTGGCAGCCTTGTCCATGGCTCCACCACCCTTCTGTAAAATAATATTTCCTCATGGATCTTCTGAATGTCCTTTCTGTTAGCTTTCACTAATGGCCACATGACCATGAGCTGGTATTTAAGCTAATATTGCTCTGGAACGCACTACACTCTTCTGTTCTGACCTATACCTCTTTACTCCTTTAAGAATTCTCATTATATCCCACCAATCTTCCCCTCAAGTCTGCACCTGTAACTAATAGCTTCCTTCCCCTACCATCCAACTCACTTCTTCCTTCTCCATTGCCTAGTCCTGCTCCCTGCCCAGCTCCATTCCTCATTCAGCCTTGCCACCGCTCCCATGAATTGATCATGGGGTTACTCTGGTTACATTGTGCCCTACTCTGTTAACAGTCTACTTCCTTGCTCTAGTCCCCTGTTCTGCTTGAATCACATGCTGACAGTTTTGCACTGTTTGAACTACTTTCTGCATTTATGTAATTATGTATATTTGTATAACCTTGCCTAAGCAACCTGTATTTATTTACATTACTTGTTTCGAAGCATCTGTACTCACTGTATTATTTGTATATAATGCACATGTGTTGTAATATTTATAAAAACAAAAACAAGGTGCTGTGTCAGCATGTGGTCTGAAAGCAAAACAAAATGGTTATATCAAATGCATGCTGAAAATAGAAAATAGAGTTAAAAATCTATGTTTTGACCTTCTTCAGGAAATATCTAAAAGAGAAAAAAAAATAAAATTAGTGTAGAAGGGAGGTAAAATAAGGATATATATATATATATATATATATATATATATATATACACACACACACACACACATAAGGAAAGAAAAAAGGGTAAGGCCCAGGGAGAAGAAGTGATAAATGGTAAGATTAAGCCAGAATCTGTGAAACAAAAAGGCGATGATGAGAAAGACAAAGCATAATAGGAGTTAATGAACTAAAGAAGTCCCCAGGTGGGGGCTAATCATCGGATCCTAGTAAGAAGGCTGAAAGGTGAGAAATGGGGGGGAGGAGACATAGATGGACACATATGGTGAAAATAAAAAATTAATTAAATGTGTATAGATACAAACAGACTTTATTGGTGGTTGAAAAATGTTAGTAGAAAACAAGTCTATCATTTAAACTTGAGGGCTGCTGGGAGCCAAGGTGGATGATCAGCTTGGTTTCCATGTTTTTTCTATGGTCACAATCCCAGAAGCCCTGCTGAAGGACACAAACAGAAAGGTCATTGATACTGTGGTCCCTGGAGATAAAGTGAGATACAATCGATTTATCAGTGTCTCCATTCCTGACTGCTCTGTACTGTTCCTTGAAATGGTCAGCAAGGTATCTACCAGTCTTTCTGATATTAATAGCCACAAACTTCCTGCAAAGAATACAATATACCACATTAGTGAAGGTGCATGTGAACTCCTTGGAGATGTGAAAAAAACACCTGTAGGCCCCAGAATGTCAGTCACACTAGAAACAAATTTGCAGGTGTAGCTGTGAGTTGTGTTGAAAGATTTGCTACCTGGTTGGGAGGAACTGTTAGGAGTAGGTAGGCTGCTTTTTACCAGGATATTCTGCAGATTGGGTGGGCGGCAGTAGGAGGCAATAGGTGGTTCTATAAGGGAAGCACCAATATTGTGGTCAGTTTGCAAAATAGGAAAGTTACTGGTGATGATCTTGTGAAGAGAAGGCATACTCTGATGGAAAGGAAGCACTAGTGGAATTCACTGTTGTTCTTGCATGACAGTATCCTTCCTGTGGGGGTCAAGGTTACTGGGTATGTTACGGACCCAGGAGGGTGCTCTGTCCACTGTGTTTTTAGGGTATCCCCTGTTGATAAAAAACTATGCATTATTTGGGGCTACTCAGCAAAATCATCCTCTTAACTGCATAACCTCCAAAGTCTAAGAAACTGTGAATAAGGCAGACCATTCTTGACATGTTTAGGATGGAAGGAGATGTGAGGAGGAAACTGTGAGAGTCAATGGGTTTGTAATAAACTGATGTCTTCAGAACAGTGTTCTGTACTGACAGTTGGATGTCCAGAAAAGGCAGTGTAGAGGAGGATACTTCAACAGTGTGTTGAAGTGAAGGATGGGCCGTTTGGTAATCTTGTTGAGAAGGTCTTGGAAGGTCTCCCTGGAGCAGGAGGTGGCCCCCACACTCTCATCTATTGCAGCTGAAATAACATTTTTAGTATCCAAAATTCCTGGGTGCCCAGCTTAGTGAGAGAAGCCGTTTATCCATGTCTTCAGTATGAGAACAGTGCAACATTCTTGAATTATAAAGGTGCAGGTGGAGTTGTGCTGCTGACTTCAATTAGAGCAGTGAACCACCAATCCCCTGCTCATGCTCTCTCTTTCTCTCTCTCTCTCTCTCTCTCTCTCTCTCTCTCCCCCCCCCCTCTCTATCTATCTAGCTATTTGTTTCTAGTTATCTATCTATCTATTAAAAATTACTAGCAGACTGAGATGCCCACCACTGGTATGATTTCTTTATGTCCCCTACCCTCCTTGTTGCCACCCCTCCCCATGTTTAAATAAATGTATGCATAAGCAGACCAGGGAGCACACCTCTGGGACCTCTTCTCTTCATCCCTCACCTCAAGGCTGTCTGTACCCCTTACCTATTATTTACATGGCAGCACCAGGGTGTCCACCGCTGGTTCTACCAAACAGTAGCCTGACATTAGGGTGCCCTAACCCCACTGTCAAAAAGTCCCCTAAAACAAAAGAAAACTGTCCCTCACTTGGTTTTTGTTGTTTAAATCTTTAAAAAAGAAAATGGAACCCCAACCACCCACTCAGCACTCATCATCCAAGACCCCCCACACACCTTCACTCACCAGAATATGTACCACAATGTAGATCCACTCTCCAATCAGAGACATGTCATGCTGCTTGAATTGGCAAATGTGATATGTGAAAAGGAAGTAAGTCCCATTTAATGTATTTCAGTGGGACTTGGTCCTGATGCTGTTTTGTCTGAAGTAGGCTGCACTTGAAAAGAAAAAACAGCACCAATCATGTGGCAGCTTTTTCCTTTCATCTGCAGGTCATCATACAGCAAACAGCTGTTTGCATCGGGATCAGCCTGACTGATGTCTCCACCCCCCCTTCACCACCCCACCAGTCCATTCCTAGATGGTAGGAGGTGGTGCTTTTCTCACCTGCCTCCTCTACATCCTGCTATCTCCCTTTGCTTATTTTCTCCCACCTGTGCAGAGTAGACCACAACCTAAGATCTATACAGGCTGGAAGTGGATCCCCCCATCGACATCGGGTACTCAACCCCATGTCAGCATGTATTCCCCCCGTACTCTGGCACACTGGAAGCCCATGCCAGTGTGCTGAAATCCATGTTATGAATAGTTTACCTGTAAAAAAGCAAACAGTCCCACAACATCTCTTTTTTTACACCCACGCCTGTTGACACTGGGGTGCCCAATCCCCGTGTCAGCATGTGTCCTCCCCCCCAGTACTTTGGCACACAGGGAGACCACCCCAGTGTGCAGAAATTCATGTTATTATTAGTTTACCTGTAAAAAAGGAAACAATCCCACAACGTATTTTTTTAAACCTGAAAAAATTAAAACTGTCCCTTGTAGTTCCAGCAGGCCCCCTTCCCCAACCTGCACCCTCCATCTGCCTGCACCTCCCCTCACCCATACTTACCTCCAGATGTTGGGAGCAGCAATCTTCTGTATACCGGGAACACATCTGCACTCTTCAAAAGCTGATCGCAAACTGAAGAAAATCATGGTAAGCCTTATAATGGCAATCAATGGGGAGTTTCAAGTTAGGTTGATATCTCAGCCACGTTTTAGAGATTTGGTCACAAATTTTCAACATGGAGTTCTTGGGACCCCACCTCATGAATACAGTCACTGTAATTTCTTTTCTAGGTCCTGAAAGGTGATTTTGTGGTTGTTGCGTGGAATCACCTTTCGGGAATAAGTAATGAAATGACAGTGCACCCTCCATCTCCATTGTTCAGGCGGTGGGGTCCCAAAATGCCCTTGTTGAAAATTTAGTAAAAAAACTCCCAAAAATAACTGTGTCATGAGTGTCCATTGCACAGCTTCTACACACACTCATAATGTCATCAGTTTTTAAGATTTTCACTCCAAATGTTCAACATTGCTGTTTTGTCACACCCACTTATGAACAGTACAGCTGTCATTTTCTGCATCCTTCCCAAAATGAATTTTTGCACCTGTGGCACAGAATGGCATGGTCGCTGTGTGGAATCAACTTTCAGGACAGATTAATGAAATTCCAGTGCTACTGTTCATGAGAGGAGGTCCCAAAAACACCATGTTGAAAATTTTGTGAAACATTCTGAAAAATTACTGCGTTACGAGCATGCTTTGCACAGTTTCTACGCACACTTGTAACTTTACCACTTTTTCATATTTTCACCCCAGATTTTCAACATTGCCATTTATTCACACCTTCTCATGAACAGTACAGTTGTCATTTTTTACATCCAGCCCAAAATGTGTTTTCACCACCTGTGGCCTCGAATGGCACACTCAATGTGTGAAATCACCTTTTGGGATTGAGTAACAAAATGATACTGCCACTGTTCATGAGATGGGGTCTCAAGAATCCCACGTTGAAAATTTGGAGCAAAAATACCAACAAAAACCCAGGGCATTAGGGTTTCCAACCATAATACCCACCCTGTACAGACTGACAGGCTTCTTTTTTTTTATATCATGTCATAGTTTTTCCCCTCGAGCAGTCACTGACCTTCCTATACTCCAGCCACTGCTCCAGCTCCACCTCTGATCCTGAAGTCTGCATGCCTAGCTGGCATGTGCAGCTCTGCCTTTGAGAGGGGCACCTGCCATTGCCCCCTGCGCCAGATGAGGAACCATTACCAGAATGAGCCATCCAGGCATCTTTGGCCAGTAGAGTGCAGCTATCAAGCTACTGCAGTCCGTACTGCTCCATTTTTCTGGTTTTGTGGCCCCAGGTGTGTGAGTGCGCAATGAAGTCAGGGCACATACATGCCGATGGTTGCCACACCCCCATGTTTCCATGCCAGCTCTAGTAGTGCCCCCAGTCATCACGAGGGGCCGCTGCAGAGTGATGGCTCCCTGAATCCTCCCCGGGGATAGGAGAGCAGTCTACTGGATGCTCAATCCTTATCCCCCCACTGACCCCTGGTGGCCCGGGCTCGCATCTGAACCTGGGTCACCAGCATGGCGCGAGGTGTGGCATCCAGTGCCTCAACCCTCAGTGCCACTGGGCTGACTGACAGACTTCTAATGAAGTAAACCAGTGCTGAAAGAACATAAGAAATTTGTGCTGAGAGTGATGCCTTAAAATGTAAGGTTGAGGAATATACACAGAAAAATATAGGAGGCATGTACAACAGCAATACCAACAGCGAACATTCAGCATTGACGAATGCTTGTTTAATCTTTTTACACCAACTCTCCACCACAGCCTTTTTGGGACACCACTTCATGATCATGGGCAGAGGAATTATTGAAATCCATCCTAAATGGTGAGCTCATGCTTGTTTTGCCAAATCACCTTTAAGATGAGATTTGAAAATATTCACCTACTGACTTCATGAGGTAGGGTCATAAGAAGGCAATGTTGAAAATACGGGGTTAAAATATTTAAGAAGCAATAAATTTATAAGTCTACATTGAAAATTGTCTATGCTCAATCATAACTTTGGTAATTTGCAATACTCTGACACAAGTTTTCAACACAGCAATATTTGTATACCACCTCACAAACATGGCAGGCTTAATCATGAGTATGCAAGTTTAGACAGAAAATCACCATATGCCAATTTCCATGTTCAGAAACCCATCTGATATTGATCTTTTTTTGTAATGATTTCCATTTTTGAGATCCAACATAATAAACATGCATGATAATAAAATGGAAGATCAAAACTGAATCGAAATACCTTGTTCAAAATAATTAAAATCCTGTCTAACAATGTTTTGCATGCAGAGGAGAAAATAATGACACCACAGTCTATCATTAGAAAAATATGTGCCAAAAAGGGATCTTTGCACCCTGAATGGGTCAGCTCCTGCACATCACTCCAGGCACCAGCCACTTGCCTGCTCCCCACTGCCTCAAGGGATCCTTGCACTCTGAATGGGTCAGCTCCTCCACATCCCTCCAGGCACCAGCCACCTGCCTGCTCCTCACTGCCTAAGGGGATCTTTGCACCCTGAATGGGTCACCTCCTCTACATCATTCGAGGCACCAGCCACTTGCCTGCTCCCCACTGCCTAAGGGGATCCTTGCAACCTGAATGGGTCAGCTCCTCCTCATCCCTCCAGGTATCAGCCACCTGCTTGCTCCCCACTGCCAAAGGAGATCCTTGCACCCTGAATGGGTTAGCTCCTCCACATCCCTCCAGGCACCAACCACCTGCCTACTCCCACCCTAAGGTACAGTGCAATTTGAAATCAAAGTTGCTTTACTGGATCTGGAGGCAGTTTAACAGACTCTCTCTCCAACTGAGCAGTGCCCTCAGACTGTCCGTTGTTTATTTCATTATTTTGTGTAAAGTCCTTCAGCAGGGTGAAGAGATGGGATCACTGCAGTTCTTTCTCTGTGTAGCTCCTTCTCTGGGTGATTTTTGATTTTTTTTTTAGTGTTCATTGTTTGTTTACTTGAACTGCAGCTTAGATTGTAATTTAAATTGTAACTGCTACTTAAAGTGTAATTTAACTGCACCTTAGAGTGTAATTTAGTTGTAATTCTGTGTTTTTTCTGCTCTGTTTGCCACTGCTGAACTGGAGTTTGACTCCACATCCTCCAGGCACCAACCACCTGCCTGCTCCCACCCTAAGGTACTGTGCAATTTGAAACTGAAGTTGCTTTACTGGATCTGGAGGCAGCTTAATGAACTACCTCTTCAATGAGCAGTGCTCTTGGACTGTCCCTATTTTGTATTTCATTACCTTGGGTAAAGTCCTTAAGCAAGGCAAAGAGCTGGGATCACTGCATCTCTTTCTCTGTGCAGCTCTTTCTTTGAGTGATTTTTGATTTTTTGAGTGTTCACTGTTTGTCTACTTGAACTGCAGCTTAGATTGTAATTTAAATTGTAACTGCAACTTAGACTGTAATTTAACTGCACCTTAGAGTGCAATTTAACTGTAACTCTGTGTTTTGTATGCTCCGTTTGTCACTGCTTACTTGGGGTTTGACTCCCCCTCCCCCATAGCAGCTATATGCTCTCAGCCTGCAACCCCTACCTGTTTGTTCTCTTTTGATTTTTTTATTTCTTTCCTGATCCCCTCCCCAGCTTTCCTTTCCCTCATGGCTAATCCTCTGAGTCTCCTCCATGTCTCCTTGCTTTAACTGCACCCACCCCAGTCCTTTAGTTGTGGTTCTTAATCCTCTAAGTGCCGTCACCCTCTGCCCACTATTAATTCTACTGTTTTCATCCTTCTCTAAGGGGATCCTTGTACCCTGAATGGATCAGCTCCTCCACATCCCTCCAGGCATAAGCAGCCTTTCTGCTCCCCACTGCCTAAGGTACTGTGCAATTTGAAACTGAAGTTGCTTTACTGGACCTGAAGACAGCTTAATGGACTACCTCTTCAACTAAGCAGTGCCCTTGGACTGTCCCTATTTTTATTTCATTACCTTAGGTAAAGTTCTTAAGCAGGGTGAAGAGTTGGGATAACTGCAGCTCTTTCTCTGGGTGATTTGTGGCCCACCACCCTCCCCCACCTTCTTCCTTTCTTAAATACACTTTCTCTTTCCCAGTGACCCTCCCCTACTTCTCTCAGATTTCACTCTCTCTCTCTCAAAGGGGTAGTACCTCACTCCTGAGGTGTGTGCATTACAATGTAGATTAGGACATCTGGAACCATATTATGCATAATCATACTCACTCTGTTATCCCCAATGGGACCTTCGTGCACCAGGTTGCCTCCATCCTCTCATCTAAAACACCAGGAGACAGTCCTTAATGTCTATGCCTCAATCACCTCCCCCTACCAGATGTCCAAAAGCTACACCCAGCAAGGGCATTCCAGGACCTGGTCACACTGCTGTCACCTAAAAGATCCCTCCTTGGTACCGCTCATCCCTGGATTCATTGCTCACTTTAGCACCACTAAAGTACTTGCATTCAGCAAAAAAGCAATGGTCAAGAAATTATAAACTCTTATTGGACCACATTATTCGCCTGCTGCTACTATTACTCCTACTTTCAGGCAATATACACACAAACCCAGGTCCACCTCATAATCAGAACATGCTGCTACAAAATTCATCAGGGCTCATGCTGTCCACTTTAAACATCTTCAGCCTACTTCCCAAATTGGACAATCTCAGTGTGTGGGTTACTTGGCATAACCCCGACATCCTCTTTGGTAGAAACATGGCTAACACCCATGATACCGTATGCTGCCATAACACTGCCTGGGTACAGTGAATTCAGACAAGACCGACTCTTGAAAAGAGGTGGTGGCTGTGTCATCTATATCAAGGATTCTCTCTAGGGGCATGTCCTACCTCTCCCCAGCTGCAGTGTCCACCTGAAAATTCTGCCCATTAAACTTCTGCTTGGAGTTCACAGCAAGGCACTTGCAATACACACAGTCTCCATCCCTCCCAGAACAACAGCAGCAGGAACTAGTGACCTGATGCACTTTATCAGTACCCTGAGCCTAAACTCTGAAATTGTGCTACTAGGGGACTTCAACATCAACTGTCTCTCCCCTGCTGCTGCCACTGTCAAGGACACTTTGACTGCCATCCATTTCTCCAAAATGGTTGCGCCATCAACAAGAGTCAATTACAAAATGGATACTGGCACAATTATGGACTAAGTTCTTTCCAACTGACCTGCAAATATCTCCAACACTGCCATCCTCCCCGATACCTTAATCGATCACTCCCCCATTATATTCACCTGGAAAAACAACTACTACAAACCCTCACCCAGAACTATAGCCAATTGTGTGCTTCTTGAAGGGCACCTGACTCAACTGAAAGCAGACCTACAATGTCTTGAATAATCTGACCTCTATGGAGCCAAGGATGTGGATGATGCCCTCGACCTCTTCATTAAAAATCCAATACCACTTGTGATAAACACACCCCTGCAAAAACAAGAAAAATAAATGGACCCTGCAACCCCTTGATTACTCCGGACATCCTACATCAACTTAGTGTTAGAGATAGCCTTTGGCAAAAGGCACAAGCACATAGTACACCTGCTAACATCCAACAGTATAAAAAAACTAGAAATGAGTGTATGAAGGCAATTCAACTTGCCAAAAGATTGTACTATAAAGAAGCCCTTTCCAAATCCTGAAATACATAGATACATAGATACATAGACAGTGTCGGCAGATAAGGGCCTATGGCCCACCTAGTCTGCCCATTTGAGCTTGTAAGTTCAGTTTGTTTTCCTAGAAGTCTATTTCCCCTTACCCCTGACCTCTAGAATTCCTTTATGTCTATCCCATGCATTCTTAAATCCCGTGATTGTTTCAGTCCCCACCACTTCCTCTGGCAGGGTGTTCCACTTGTCCACCACCCGCTCTGTGAAGAAATTCTTTCTCATGTTTCCTCTGAATCGTCCTCCTCCAACTTCATCCCATGCCCTCTAGTCCTGAAACATCTTTTCGCTTAAAAATAGTGTTTTCCTGCACCCTGTTCCTCCCTGTAAGATACTTGTATGTCTCTATCATATCCTGCCTCTCCTCCTCTCTCCTCCAGGGAGTACATGTTCAGTTCCTTCAACCTGTCTTCATAGGACTTGTGATGCAACCCATGCACCATCTTTGTTGCCCTCCTCTGAACCTTCTCTACCCTGTCTATGTCCTTACGAGGTATCGCTCCAGAACTGTACACTGTACTCCAGGTGGGGCCTCACTAGTGTCTTGTATAGCGGAATTATGACCTCCCTTTCCTGCTGGTGATGCCCTGCCTATACATCCCAGCATCCTATTTGCTTTACCTGATGCCTTGTCACACTGTTTCTCATCTTGAGGTCATCAGAGATGACAACCTCCAAGATCCTTTTCCTGCTTGTGCGCAGCTATATCCTCACCCCCAACTGATATATTGTGCCAGGTTTTTGTGCCCCATATGCATTATCTTGCACTTCTTTGCATTGAATTTCAACTGCCAAACCCTTGACCATTCTTCAAGTTTCTGCAGGTCCCTTCTCATTCTGTCTACACCTCTGGTGTGTCTACTTGTTAGAGAGCTTGTGTCATCAGTGAACAGTGAAATTCTGCCTCTATATCCTGTGCAATGTCACTGATGAAGATGATGAATAGAACCGGTCCCAGCACTGATCCCTGTGGTACCCCACTGGTCACTCTTCCCTCTGTGGAGTGACAGCCATTTACCACCACCCTCTGTGTCCTGCCACCCAGCCAGTTACCTACCCACCACACTACTGTCCTGCCCACACCCATATTCCCCAGTTTGTGTAATAGCAGCAAGTCTTTCAGGGCCAACCTCAATGACATAGAAACATAGAAACATAGACTTTGATGGCAGATAAGGACTGCTAGGCCCATCTAGTCTGCCCATTTCCCTACCTACAGGATAGGCCGCAGATCCTAGTTAACCAACAGCCTATATCTTCCTGCCCCCCACAAGAATTGCCTTATGTCTGTCCCATGCATTCTTGAATTCTCCCACAGTTTTAGACCCCATAACTTCCTCAGGAAGGCTGTTCCATGCATCCACTACCCTCTCTGTGAAATAATACTCTCACATTGCCCCTGAACCACCCTCCTTCTATCTTTAAATTGTGTCCCTTGTTCTTGCATGTCTCTCTTTTCTGAAAGATGCTACCCTCTTGGACTTTGTTGATTCCCTTGAGGTACTTGAAAGTTTCTATCATGTCCCCCTCCCTTCTTTCCTCAAGGGTATACATATTAAGCTCCTTTAGTCTCTCCTCATACGGCTTCTCTTGCAGACCCTGCACCATTTTAGTTGCCTCCTCCTGACTGCCTCTATCCTGTCTATGTCCTTGTGAGATGGGGTCTCCAGAACTGGACACAGTATTCCAGATGGGGTCTCACCAACTGTCTGTACAGAGGGATAACAACTTCCTGTTTTCTGCTGATGATGCCTCTCCTATACATCCCAGTATACCCCCGGCCCTCCCTACTGCCTTCTCACATTGCTGGCTAACCTTAAGGTCATCTGATATGATTACCCCAGGTTCCTTTCCTGTTTTGTTGTTGTTACTACCTCCCCACCCATTGTGTATTCTTCCCCTGGGTTCTTGTTTCCCAGGTGCATTATTTTGCACTTTTTGGCATTGAATCCTAGCTGCCATATGTCTGACCATTCCTCCAACCTTGCCAAGTCCCTTTTCTTCCTTTCCACACCTCCTTGTGTATCAACCCTGTTGCAGATCTTTGTGTCATCTGCAAAAAGGCATACTTTTCCTTCCAGTCCCTCTGCAATGTCACTGATGAAGACATTAAAAAGGACTGAACCCAATACTGAACCCTGCGGTACCCCACTAGTAACTGCCCTTTCTTCAGAGTGGACTCCATTTACAATTACCTTCTGTGTCCTGTTGTCCAGCCAATGTTTTACCCAGGCTACCACCCTGGGACCTACTCCCAGGCTGGTTAATTTGACTAATAATCTTTTGTGGGACTGTGTCAAATGCCTTGCTAAAGTCTAGGTAGGCATGTCCACAGCCCCTCCTGGTCTACTACTTTGGTCACCCAGTCAAAGAAATCTATTAGATCTGTCTGACATGACCTTCCCACTGTGAACCCATGCTGCCTTGGATCCTGTGCTCCACTGACCTCTAGGTACTCAACTATTCTTTTTTCAGAAGTGACTCCATCACTTTCCCTACTACAGAGGTCAGACTGACAGGTCTGTAGTTTCCTGCCTCTGTCTTGGTCCCACTTTTGTGAAGGGGAATCACATCCCTTCCTCCAGTCCTCGGGTACCACACCATCCTCCCATGATTTATTAAAAAGAGTAGCCAGTGATTTCACTAGTTCCTCCCTTAATTCTTTTAGAATTCTGGGGTGAATTCCATCAGGACCCATTGCTTTGTCCACCTTCAGTTTTAGGAGTTCTTGTAGAACCCTTTCTTCTGTGAAAGGACTGGGATCGACCCCCCTATCAAAAGTGCTTCTGTTAATTGGATTAGGCACTTCCCCCTCCTCTTTTGTGAATACTGAGCAGAAATATTCGTTCAGTATTCCTGCTTTTTCACTGTCCCCCTCTGCCCACCCACCGTTCATTCTATTCAGCCTCACTATCCCTCCCTTTGTCTTTCTACGCTCGCTGATGTACCTATAAAAGGTTTTATCCCCTTCTTAACTGAGTTGGCTATCTTTCCTCAGTTTGGGCCTTTGCTATTCTGACTTCTTCCCTGCTTCTTTCTGCCTTAACTGGTACAGCTCTCTGTCCTGCTCCTTCTGTGTTTCCTTATACTTCGGAATGCTATCTTTTCTTCCTGACTTTCACAGCCACCTCTCTTGAGAACCATAGTGGCTTTTTCTTTCATTTTGATTTGTTTATTTGCTTCACACAAAGGCTTGTTGCCTCTATGATGGCAGTTTTGATAATTCTCATTGTTGCTCTATCACCGCCTTTCTAGCCTGTTTCCATAGTGCTTTTCTGAGGCACTCTCCTATCTTGCCAAAGTCAGCCTCCTAAAGTCCAGTACCTCACTTTTGTATGGCTTGACTCTGTAGCTGAGTTTACCGTGAACCACACTGTTTGATGGTCACTTGTCCCCAGATGGCAACCACTTCTAGATCTGAGATCCTCTCACTGACCCCGTTTGAGAGCAATGGTCTTAAGATTGCTCCCTCACGAAGTGGGTTCAAACTAGCTGTCTAATGCCTGCCACCTGAAGGGCGTCAAGAATGGCCCTGCTCTTGGATGTGGCTGCAGCAAATGTGCTCCAGTTAACATCTGGCATATTCAGGTCTCCCATCAACAGTATCTCCCCTTTCTCTGCCATTCTAAGAATGCCTTCCATCATATCCTTGTCCATTCCTTCCCCCTGATATGGGGGTCTGTACACAACCCATGTGCGGATTGTGGTGGGTAGGGACCCCAAAACTGTTCCAACTATGCTCATGGTTGAAGACGTACCTTCCTTGGACCCTCTCCACGTTGCTAACTCACTGAACAATGCATTCATGGATGTAAGTGGAGTGCTCCCGGCAGATTTCTTCAGCCCCCCACCCCAAAACATCCTAATGGTAAATTAACTTCAACTAGCAACCTTCCATTACTTTACTTTAAAGAAGTTCCCAAAACAGAGGTCAAGAAATACCTGGAGAAGGTACTGTGGAAATCAAGACACAGTGTGGACATCTTGGACCCCAGCTTTGTTGCCCTGACCCTTGAAGAAGTCCTGAGCCCCTTGACTTCAATAATTAATCTGTCCCTCCACATCTCACAATTCCCCCAGTGATGGTAATCTGTGACTGTAACCCCAGTCCACAAAAGTGGGGACTGGGCATAGCACAACAACTACAGGCCAATCTCCATATTCCCATCACTTTCCAAAGTGCTTGAATGTATTGTGGCAGATCAGCTTGTGGAGTACCTGAGCCTGCACCAACTCCTTTGTCCAGATTAGCATGGGTCTGGGCAGGGCACAGCACCATCACAGCTTTGCTGGAATTTACGGGATTCATCCACCAAGCTTTAGACCATGGCCAGCTGGTGGGGGCTGCATTTATTGACCTATCAAAAGCATTTGATACAGTGCATCATACACTCCTCCTTGAGCAGTCAACCAACACTGGACTTTCTCCAGATTCAGTCCAATGGTTCAACAGCTATCTCTGCAATCGCTCACAGCAGGTCAAGATTGGGGGTGTTATCTCTGATATCAGGCTGGTCTGCTCAGGGGTCCCACAAGGGTAAGTACTGGGGCCCCTAATGTTCAGTATTTTCCTAAACAAAATCCCAGGATCCTGCCCCAGTTATATGCTCCTGTACGCTGACAACGCAGTCATCTTCCTCAGCAATCCTCACCCTGAGCACCTCAAAGCAGACCTTCAAATTGGTTTCTCCTATGCCGAAGCTTAGTTTAAAGAACACAGACTAGTACTCAACTATAAAAAGCAAAGATCATGATCTACTCCAGCTCCCTTAGTAAGCATAAAGCCTTCCCACAGACTGTCAAGAACAACAGTGGTGACACACTGGATCTCATACAGAACTTTAAGTACCTGGGTATCACAATTGACTCCACCCTGTCCTACTTCAAGCACACAGCCAATTATGCAGAGGCCATCAATTCCAGAATAGGATACTCTACCATCACAAACACAGCCTAACATAAGAAGCCCTGAACCTGGCCATCAATAAATCAGTTGTCTCCCTCATCGATTATGGCCTGGCTTATATGAGTCAGCAATGAACACTTCCCTCTGTAGCATCCCTTTGGCACTAAATAAAGCCTGCCACCTCCTCACAGGTGCTGCAAGACTGATGCACACCTGTGAACTCTATGCTCGTTCAGGCTAGCTCCAACTGAAGAACAGAATAAAATACCAAACCTGCCTACTTGCCAAAAAAGCCTCACTAAATCTGCTGCCACCAGGAGTTCAGAACCTGCTCACATGACACATGAGTGCTGGGCTGACCAGAAGCTCCAACAGTCAAATCTTTAGTGAACCTAGATGCAGCACTGCATTGGCACAATGAGCATTTTCATACTGTGAACCACACTGAATCAACACTCTATGACCTGCAGTCTCCAGAGTAGCAACTATTGGTGCCTTGAAGTGTAAACTTTGTCAGCATCTCATTGCCTAAGACAACTGTGACTGCTTCCTCTAACTTCTGGTGCATACAAGCGAAATCTTTGCCAGCACCGCATTATCAAGGATACCTGTGACTGCATCTGTTTATCCCCCCATAGTAATCACCTGCTGAAACACAGAAACATAGACTTTGACGGCAGATAAGGACTGCTTGGCCCACCTAGTCTGCCCATTTCCCTACCTACAGGATAAGCCGCAGATCTTAGTTAACCAACAGCCTATTTCTTCCTACCCCCCACAAGAATTGCCTTATGTCTGTCCCATATATTCTTGAATTCTCCCACAGTTTTAGACCCCACAACCTCCTCAGGAAGGGTGTTCCATGCATCCACTACCCTCTCTGTGAAAAAAATACTTCCTCACATTGCCCCTGAACTTCCCCTCTATCTTTAAATTGTGTCCACTTGTTCTTGCATGTCTCTTTTTCTGAAAGATGTTACCCTATTGGACATTGTTGATTCCACTGATGTACTTAAACATTTCTATCATGTCCCCCCTCTCCCTCCATTCCTCAAGGGTATACTGTACATATTAAGCTCTTTTAGTCTATCCTCATATGGCTTCTCCTGCAGAACCTGCACCATTCTAGTTGCCCTCCTCTGGACTGCCTCTATTCTGTCTATGTCCTTGTGGAGATGGGGTCTCCAGAACTAGATGCTGCACTTAGATGCACCTCTTGGCCCAGGGGGAACCTCCCAACCTCAGCACTTCACTGACCCCCCCATTTCTGCCTACTTCCACATCTCATTGCATACCCCCTCCTCCTCCCTCTCTCCCTCTATTCCTCTGCTATGTCACCTTTGTCTGTTATCTTCTCTGTGTCTATCTTCTCCAGGGCATTCAAACTCATGGATGCAGGCATACATTGTACAATGCCTCAGCAGAGTCTACTTGTGTGAGCCTTTCTGTAACTTACTGTAACATCTCTGTAAATGTATAATTTATTGTTCTCTGCTATTTTTTGTTCAACTGATGTGGAAACTAAAAAGGAGCATCCGCTCACAGGTGTTATCCAAGACATCAATAAAAAAAATAAAATCAGGGATGAAATTAGGTTTGTTTCTATACAGCACAAAAACATTTTTGATTAAAAGATTTAACAAGATTTTCAATATGTTGCTGGTAACTAAGGCAACTATCAAGGCTCAAGTCAAGATATTTATAAGTGCCAACCTGTTGCTGGATAGTTCCAGTCAAAGTTTTTAATGTAAGTGGTAGGAAAAATACTTTGTTTCTTAGTACTGAAAATCATGGTTCTTGTCTTCTTTGACATTAAACACAATCTATTGTTAACAAACAATTCATGAACAGAATCAAAATCAGACTTCAAAGTATTAATGAAATTATGTGAATTTTGGTTTTTGAAAATGATTGCAGTGTCATACATGTACAGCAAATTCCTTGCAGATTTAACAACAGCTGGCACATTCCTTAAAAATAAACTAAAAAGTAAGGAACTGAGAATTAATCCCTGTGGTACACCTAATGTGACAAGAATAATTGTGAAAAATGTATTTTTAATATTGACCTGCTATGCAAGCAGTTCAACAAATCTTTAAATCATACAACAGCAGACATGAAAAAAAAAACAGGGTAACCTAAAGTTTCAAGCAAAGGGATAAATTAGACAGAGTCAAATGCCTTGGATAAGTCAATAATGATCAATCCTACCTGTTCACCGTCACCCAAGGCCTCCTGTGTAGAATTTGTAAAGTCTACCAAAGCTGTAATAATACTGAAATTCTTGCTGAAACCATGCTGATCAACAGATTGTATGTTGTATTTCTGATGATAGTTCATAACCTTCTCATTTACAATTGTTTCTAAGGCCTTGGTTAGTGGTGCTAAAATAGAGATTGTCTTATAATTTGAGGTGTCTTGCCTATCTATACTTTTGAAGATTGATGACACAAAGCACGCTTCCAGATCGAAGGAACTTCTTGATAGATAAGTGAAAAGTTAAAACAAATAATTACTGGGACAAGTAACTCTTCACATGCCAGTTTAAATAGTTTTAAACCTACTCCATCTGGCCCTACATGAGTTTTAAGTGTTTAATTTTTTCAGGTACTTCATACAAGTTTGTTCACTGATTACCACAAAGTAAAATTGAGTGTGAACATTATTATTATTATAGACAGAAAACAAAGGCTTATTAACATCAGTAGTTGTCAAGGATACTAACTTCTGTACTTCATTTGTAAAATAATGATTGAAATTATTAACAATGTCAACTGGATCAAAACATAGTGATGTTCAAATGTCTTCACGTGATCTTTCACTCCTCAGGGTATAATAAATCTTAGTACCTGCAAAAATGACAACAACATTACCTACTGATTGAGCCTTTTCTATAAAACTAGAAGCTATATTCTCCTAGTAATATAGATAAGTTGATTAATATTGATTGAATGTGGTTTATTGATTGTATCTGTTTTCGTTTACTTGGAGTATTTCGTTTTGTTCCCATAACATTTTTAGATAGTAAGCATTTACAGTGTTTATTGTTACTGCACTGTTTTGTTTAAAACTCAATAAAACATATTAAAAAACATAGATATATATTAATATTGACTGAGTTAGAATATTTATTCCATTTATCTCAATAAAGTTCATTAATGCCATTCCAAAAGGAATGGAAAACTTTGAAAGAGGAAGACTGCTTATCAAAAAATGATTTCGACTTCTGTAGTGTATCTGATACTGCATTGTTTTCTTAAGTCGCTGTATTTAATAAGAACTACAGTATCTACTCTTCTAAATGTGTACCATACCCAATTACTCTACCTTATTTGCTGTAGTAATTCAGATGCAATCCATTTATGTCAGTTGCCACTTGTTCATATGTTTTTATATGGGGCTAAAATATCACAAATTCTACTGAATTCAGGCAGACACAGTTTAATGCAAGGTCAATACTACAGTACAAGTCACATTAAACTGTTCCTCCAATGAGTTGTTTTAACATTTCTGACTGAGTTGCACAAGTGTTGCTGAATCCAGCACAAGGCCCTGCACAATCTGTTTCTTTAGATTTAAAACTTAGTTTTCCATTGCATTGTAATTGGACTGCTGATGCTTTCCAATTGAGTGGCAAAAACATTTTTACAAACATTGACGTTGAGCTGGTTAAACATTGAAAAGCAGTACAATATGAGCTGCCAAAGCATTGCCAACTCTAAAAAACAATGCTAAACCAACTCATTGCTGAAACAGTTTAATGTGACTTGTACTGTAGTTATGCAGTCAGTGAAACACTAATCAACATAACATAAGGCACTTTTAAATTCAGCTGTGTTTTGCTTCGGTAAAACCCTAGTCCTTTCCATAAGTGGTTGCCTTGAGAGTTTACTAGATAAGGTAAAGTTTATAACAGAATGGTTGCTTAATATATCTGGTAGATTTGAACATTTCTAATTATTACAGTGTTACTTATTAATATCCAGTCAATAATATAAGTTCATCCTTGTGGTACTGTTGATAATAATGTACTCCCACATATAGTCTACAAGCAACTAGCCTTTTCAACTTTATATCAGGCATAACAAAGTAAATAACTCAGTAAGATTTTTTTAGTTTTTTTAGAAAGCATTTCAATGTTGCAAATTAATTTGATGCTGTTACCTGAACTACTTTTTAAAGGAGATGATCTTATCTCAGTGGGGCTTATACAAGGAAACAGAAATTCAGTAAATAAAAAAACATGAAAACTGAGTAAGTAAGCAATTAAACAAATAATTCCTTTTCACTCCCTCATGTAATTTAATTCCCTGTGACATAATGTGTCACAAAAACACTTAGGTGCTAAAAATATTGACTTTGTGCAAAACTTCTTGGCCAATATTGGCAGCTTGCAGTTCTTCTTCTTCATCTGATAAACAGAACATCCACAAGAAAATGTACTAGAAGATGAACAATACAGTATGTACACTTCATAAGCTTAGGTTGTATTCACATTAAAACTTTCTAAATCAGCACATGTGCCTTTTGATGAACTTTGGCAACTACTTTAATGACCATTACACAATGGCAAAGAAAAAGCCTGGACTATAATTGATCACTCTGGGACTGGAACCGTGATGTTATCCCAGTACAACATCAAGGATCTCGTCACAGCACACAGATGACCAGTCCATATGGGAATCACTCCACCAACCCTGCTGTACTAATCTCCAGTCAGTAAGCATGTCAGTGATTTTTGCTCACCTCTGCCTTCACCAACTGTCCCTGACTCATCTTGCTCACCACCATCAGTCAGAAAAGCACACCATCCTAACACCACCACCCCTTGAATTACCACCTCTTCACAAAATTAAAAGAAAGAAAGAAAAAATAAGACGCACACCTTCCCCCACAAAAACTGAAATACAGAAGAAGCCAGAAGGTGAAGGAAGGAAACATATTCAATTCAGTGCTTCAGAGTAACTGGTAACTGGTATTTTTCTTTTAAACTTAGATTGTAGGCTTGTAGTGACACTATACTTTCTTTCTGTGTTGTCTTTACTTATAATTGTTTTTGGGCTGTTGAAAATTTAAAAAATAGTGGTGGTGTAATTCTGTGCTGTCTTTAATTGCTGCAAATTTTATCTTGGCTTGTCTGACTGTCCTGTAGCTGGGTGAAGGGTGTTAATTGTTGGCCTCTGACCTCCTTCATTGATAACTGGAGGTGGGGCTTAGTCACAGTTAAAGCAGCAAACAGAAGTTCATCTTCTCAGAAGAAGCCAGAAGGTGAAGGAAGAAACATATTCAATTCAGTGCTTCAGAGTAACTGGTAACTGGTATTTTCTTTTAAACTTAGATTGTAGGCTTGTAGTGACACTATACTTTCTTTCTGTGTTGTCTTTACTTATAATTGTTTTTGGGCTGTTGAAAATTTAAAAGTAGTGGTGGTGTAATTCTGTGCTGTCTTTAATTGCTGCAATTTCATCTCCCACCCCTTCCCCAACTCTAATTATATGCCCTGATAAATCTGATTGACAGGAGCTAAACACAGGGTATAGTAAGAGGTGTGAACAGGAGGGCATAAGGGAAGAAGACCACCCTCAGCACAAGTGTTTTGACTCATTTATTTATTTATTGGTTTCTTTTTCCTTAAAAATATATATCTGAGGATCAGTAACAGGATTTTAGTACTGTAAATAAATAAAAGAGAACTAAGAGAGCTTCAGTAGCAGATAAGTAGTGGAATTGCAGTATAATGTGGGGAGTGGTGCAATGCAGTGGCTGTGGGGCAGCCATATTCAGGCAGACCTTCTGGACACTGAGGTGCTGCCCTATCTGCATGCATCTCTCAGGACTGCGTGATGAGGTAGCCAGACTCAGAGCAGAAGTAAACTGGGTCAGGAGTACCATCACTCCTGTCCAGGAACCACCCAGTCCAATGCAGCTGCCTCAAAGGATGCCGAGAACGAGGAGCACTTGGATGACAGTGGGCTCAGGGAGGGTTAGAGCAGTCAGGCAGAGGCACATCCCAGATTCTATTCCTTCAAGAACTCATATGCCACACTGGCAAATGAGGACAACCAAGTAGAGGTACCCAGGAAGTGGAAGGAAAGGATGTGGAGGTTAGGCAAGGAGGTGACCTCAGTGGGGAAAGCAGTGGACCCCAGAGGAGGAGGAAGCAAATCCTGGTGGGGACTCCATCATAAGAGGGATCCAGCTAGGAACACAGGAGGGGAGGACAGGGAGGTGAGGTGCCTACCAGGTGCCACGGCATGGAGAGATGGAAGGAAGATACTGGGGATCACTGGGAAGGCAAGACAGGAGGGTGAGCTGGATGTCATTATCCACCCAGGTACTAATGACTTGGCAAATGGGGAGCCAAAGAAGTTCAGGAAGAGTTTAGGAAACTGGGAGGGTCTCAAGCAAGTAGCTACTTCTGTCACTTTCTCAGAAGTACTACCTGTGAGAGGCAAGGAGAGCATAGGAGTGCATGCACCAGGAACTTTAACTCATGGTTGAAGAACTGGTGCTGTGAGGAAGGGTTTGGATTCATTGGTGACTGGGGACCCATCTGGAGGATGGAGGTTTGTTCTAAGCCTGACGGCCTGCATCCATCCTGGAGGGAATCCAAGACTCAATGATAAGTTTAAATGCTACATTGACAAGCATTTAAACTGGCAAAGGGGTGGCAGGCCAGCAAGGATGGTACACTTGCTCACCCCCCACAGCTAGTAATGGAACCAGTGAACCAGAGGAGTGGCTATCTCTGCAAAGCAGTGTGCAAAAGATGGAGATTAGTGTCCAAAAGGTGGATAAGCAGAAAAGGGCAAAATTCAGCAGAAGGGCAGACAGCAAGGAGAACCAGGGATAAATGACAACCAAGGAAGGGGCTGAGTAGAACAGTGAAGCAGTCTAGGAGGTCAAACATGGAAAGCCATGTGTGCAAATGCCAGGAGCCTTAGCAACAAGATGGAAGATCTGGAGGCTGTCATGGTACAGTCAGACCTGGACATTGTGGCCATCACTGAAACCTGGTGTAATGATAACCATGACTGGGAGATGGCCATACCTGGCTACAACATATTCAGAAGAGACAGAGCAGGCAGGAAGGGAGGAGGAGTGGCACTGTATGTGAAAAATGACATAAGGGCCATACAGATCCAGGAGGAACAAAATGGGAGAGATACTGTGGGTTAAGCTGGAAAGGAAAATGGGGCCAGCCATCCTCAAGACAGGTGTGGTCTATAGACCACCAGCCCAGGAGGAAGAAACAGATAGGGAGTTGATGCTAGCCATCCAAAGGATGGCAGACAAGGTGAGGTAGTACTGGTTGGAGACTTCAATATACCAGACGTGGACCGGAGCATCCCAGCAGCAGCATCAACTAGGAGCAGATTTATCCTGGACTCCTTCAGGGTGTCTTCCTCAAGCAACTGGTCATGGAACCAACTCGGCAGAAGGCAATACTGGACCTTGTGCTCACAAACAGGGACAGTGTGATGGGGTAACAGTGGGGAGCACCTGGGTAACAGTGACCACCAGTCATTGTGGTTTGAAATCACAGAAAGAGCAGAACCAAACCACACAAAAACACGTATCCTGGATTTTAGGGGGCAGACTTTGGGAAAATGGGAGATGCTTGAAAGAGACATTAAGGGAATGGGACAGGAATCAGGGATTGAGGAACAGTGGGCAGTATTTAAAATGGGGATTATAAGAACAACAGAATTATGCATTAAGCAGGTTAGCAAGAGGAAAAGAAAGAGGAGACCATTATGGTTTTCCAAAGAGGTAGCAAAGAAAGTGAAAGCCAAAAGATTGCATTCAGGCAATACAAAAGACACAGGCAGAAGGGATAGGGAGAAGTACCAGGAGAAACAAAGGGAGGCAGGGAAGTCAGTAAGGAAGCCAAAGCTCAGACAGAAGAACACATTGCAAAAATCAGTGGTTAAAGGGGACAAAACCTTTACAGGTACATAAGTGAAAAAAGAAGGACAAAGGGAGGGATAGTGAGACTGAAGGGGAGGATGGGAGCGCGTGGAGGATGACAACAGTAAAGCTGACATATTGAACAGGTATTTCTGCTCAGTCTTTACTGAGGAAGAGGGTAATGGTCTGAAGGAGTACAAGGGGTGAGAATGGTGCAGATGGACACAAGTCCCTTACTGAGAAAGGGTCCTGAAGGAACTGGAAGTAAAAGAGCTGATAAAGCAATGGGGCCAGATGGGTGCACCCCAGGGTCCTAAAGAACTAAGAGAGGTGGTGGCTGAACCTCTGGCTATCCTGTTCAGCCAATCACTGGAAACAGGGAGGTACCCAAAGACTGGAGGACAGCAGATGTAGTCCCTTATACAAAAGTGGGAACAAAGAGGAAGCAGGGAACTACAGACCAGTCAGCCTCACCTCGGTAGTGGGAAAGATCATGGAAGCACTACTGAAGGAGATTGGTGGAACATCTGTTGTCAATGGACTACAGGACCCAAGGCAGATGGTTTCACCAGGGGAGGTCACGTCAGACCAACCTCATTGAATTTTTGACTGGGTGGCTAGGAGGTGGATCAGGGAGGGCAGTGGACATGGCCTATCTGGACTTCAGCAAGGCCTTTGACACTGTGCCACATAGAAGACTTTACACAAACTGGGGAATATGGGTGTGGGCAGGACAGTAGTGTGGTGGGTAGGTAACTGGCTGGGTGGCAGGACACAGAGGGTGGTGGTAAATGGCTGTCACTCCACAGAGGGAAGAGTGACCAGTGGGGTACCACAGGGATCAGTGCTGGGACCGGTCCTATTCAACATCTTCATCAGTGACATTGCACAGGATATAGAAGGCAGAATTTCACTGTTCGCTGATGACACAAAGCTCTGTAACAGAGTAGACACACCAGAGGTGTAGACAGAATGAGAAGGACCTGCAGAAACTTGAAGAATGGTCAAGGGTTTGGCAGTTGAAATTAATGCAAAGAAGTGCAAGATAATGCATATAGCACAAAAACCCTGGCACAATATATCAGTTGGGGGTGAGGATATAGCATGCACCAAGCAGGAAAGGGATCTTGGGGTTGTCATCTCTGATGACCTCAAGTAGGAAACAGTGTGACAAGGCATCAGGTAAAGCAAATAGGATGCTGGGATGTATAGGCAGGGCATCACCAGTAGGAAAAGGAGGTCATAATTCCGCTATACAAGACACTAGTGAGGCCCACCTGGAGTACAGTGTACAGTTCTGGAGACCATACCTCGTAAGGACATAGACAGGGTAGAGAAGGTTCAGAGGAGGGCAACAAAGATGGTGCATGGATTGCATCACAAGTCCTATGAAGACAGGTTGAAGGAACTGAACATGTACTCCTGGAGGAGAGGAGGGAGAGAGGGATATGATAGAGACATACAAGTATCTTACAGGGAGGAACAGGGTGCAGGAAAACACTATTTTTAAGCGAAAAGATGTTTCAGGACTAGAGGGCAGTGGGATGAAGTTGGAGGGAGGACGATTCAGAGGAAACATGAGAAAGAATTTCTTCACAGAATGGGTGGTGGACAAGTGGAACACCCTGCCAGAGGAAGTGGTGGGGGCTGAAACAATCACGGGATTTAAGAATGCATGGGATAGACATAAAGGAATTCTAGAGGTCAGGGGTAAGGGGAAATAGACTTCTAGGAAAACAAACTGAACTTACAAGCTCAAATGGGCAGACTAGGTGGGCCATAGGCCCTTATCTGCCGACACTGTCTATGTATCTATGTACTTCCCTTTGCTGAGACTGGGAAGCATGGCCATTGTAGTGCTTGGCCACAACAGCACACAAATCACTCACTCATCCCAGCACCTGTGTTCCCTGATTTGAACAAAATAGAAAGAAAATACATACAAACTAAATCAAAGCTGTACCTTTCATTGGCTTTGTAGAGCACAACAGTACTTCAGCAGCTCCAGTGTCTAATCAGCTTGGTGCCACTCTTTGGCTCACTCAATGTACCATTGGCTCTGTCACCACTGTCCTTGTAAACATTATAAAGGGCCACATTCAAAATAATACAGTAAAAAACAAACAGAAAAACAGGGTCAACACTGGGACAGACTGAGACCCGGGACTGAGACAAACTTGGGGTCAGAAAAGGAAATCTGTAAGGAAGGAAACAACAGGCATTTTACACTGGCAGCACCATCTAGTGGCCAAAAGAGAAAGTGTGGATTTTTTTTTTCAAAACATATCCTTCCACTGACAAAAAATGAGAAAAAAGACAAAAAATAAGTGTTTCTCTATTTTTCATTCTATTCAAAAAAAAATGTATAATAGCAATAATGCACTCCAGGGTGTGTGTTGTGCTGGGATAACAGCATGCCTTGGGCATGGAATGCACTCAGTCTGTGGCCTCATGCTTCAACCACCCAAGACTTGACATTATCCCAGCACCAGACACACCCTGGAGTGCATTACTGCTTAATTTTATTGTTTCAGAGATCAATACAGTAGGATGCCAACTGACTTAAAACATAAAGTGCTAAGCTATGAGGGATACTGTTGTAGCCATGGCCTTAACTGATATCAGCAATCAGTCATTGAAATGAATGGCCCAAACAGTATCTAGCCAGGGCTATCCATATATAATACTGATACTCATAGTCAATACTAATGTGCATGAACACCACAATATGTGAGTGTAACTGATGCAATCATAGGTGTTTAACACAAATTTGATCTTTTTGTCTCTTGCTGCCACATGTGGCAAACCTTGTTTTGCTAAAAACAATATATATATATATACACACACACACACACACACACACACACAATTTAGGCACACTGGCCTTTTCAGGAGCAACTCCAACAGCAATTGTATGAAAACATGTCACATCTTATTGTATAAAAAGATAAAACTGACACTTTACCAGAGTAATGCTTTACTCTGGCAGACTGTCAGTTCTATCTTTTACACAATAAAATGTGACACATTTTCATATGATTGCTGGTGGAGTTGTTCCTGAAAAGGCTGGTGCTGTGCCTTAATTGGTGTTTGTATGGACTGAATTTTTTGGACAGCACCACAATCCATGTGCGCACTCAGGTGAGCAGTAATATATATATATATGGCAAAAAACTCCATTTAATGCATCAGTTAGGGTTGTTCCACAGTGAAAAAAGTGAGTAAATTCAGTATTAGAGTTGAAAGCCCCTCTTGGACCCCCCATCCCACCTCCTAAAGGGCATCAGGGTGCACATTGGGGTTGTTGGCCCTAACTCTCACCCCATCACATGTGTAAAGAAGCAGAGGTATAGGAGAATGGGATGAGAGTCAGGTCCGATGACCCCAACATGCACCCCGATGCTGACTGGGGTGTGGGCTGGGGGAGTCCAAGGGGGGCTTTCAACCCTAATGCCAAATTTCCTCACTTTTTTTGCTATTTAACAACCCTAACTGGTGCATTAAACAGAGTTTTTTTGCCTCTAATTTCTCTTCTTTTTGAGAATGAGGATAATAAATAGTGAATGGAATGCAGTGATGGGATCATGGGGCCTGAAGGGCCCCGCAATCCTGCCACGTGATGTTTTGTTACAAAGTAACAGAAACTGCAAAGCAAATGTAAGTGGCAATGGTAACACACATGGCAAGGCAAACGTAAATGGTAATGCAAACGTTAATAGAAATGCAAGTGTAAAGTGACGCTGAAGCAAACAGTTATGTAAATGGAGACATCAAACAGAAGTGCATACAGAACACAACTGGTAACACACACATTCACAGTACCACAAATGTAAATGCAAATGGTAGCAGTAACAGCAACAATAATGCCAAAGTAAACAGAAACACAAGCGCATACGAAAATGCAAACCGTAATGCATACAATCACGGAACCACAATTGTAAACACAAATGGTTATGGTAACAGCAACAATAAAGCCAATAGAAACAGAAATGCAAGCGCATATGAAAACACAAACCGTAATGCTCACAGGCATGATACCGCAATTGCTAATGCAAATGGTAATGGTAACAGCAACAGTAACATGAAACAAAATGGAAAACCAAGTACAAATGAAAAAGCAAACTGTAACGCACACAGTGGCGTAGACAGGAATGGTACAGTAACAGAAGCGCAAGTGGAAACATTAACTGGCACAGTAACAAAAGGGCACACCCTTCTTTTCCCCAAAAACTGCATTGAAAAAACAAATTGAAAACAAAGAATGTATGCATTATAATTGACTTTGGAGCAGAAAATTATGACTTGGAATACTAAATTGCTTATATCTCAGGAACCGTATGACGTAGAAAAACAAATTAAATTTTGTATGAAATATTACTTTCCTGACTTGTTTTTGCTCAGCCTCCATTTTGGAAGCTATGCAATTTTTTTGCAAAAAGTCTGTATCTCACACCGTTTCCGAGATACGGGCCCTGAAAGACACAATGGCTGCCATAATGTTATCCTACGGCAAAAAGCATCAACTTCAGACTGCTGTCACTTTGCCGCCCTGTAATATTATTTCGCCAAACCACTAAAAGGCACATTTGTGAGATGTTGGCCTTCTTTCCTCCAAATTTCAGCCCAAATGACCAAAGCATTATTTTGCAGCAGGGCGGTAAAGAATTCTTGTAATGTGGCAAACACCGTAATGTTATCCTATGGGAAAAAAAATGAAATTTGTAGTGCTATAACTTTGCCGCCCTGTACTATTTCTTGAAGAAACCACCAAAAGTCACATCTGTGGTATATTGCCTTTCTTCCCTCCAAATTTCAAGTCAAAAGACAAAACCATTTCCAAGATATTCAATATCAAAGTTTACTAAATTTTCCCTCTCTATTCCATTATAAAAAATTTGGTCATCTTGTCTCTCCCTCACGAACAAAGATGACGATCAAAGAATCTCACGATCAAAGAATTTGTAGGCTCATGATCAAAGAATTTGCAGGCTCATGAACAAAGATTTAAAAACTTTATAAATCAAAGAAATAGATGAAATTACGGTAAACCACCACCCTGGTTCAACAGAACGAAGCCCCCAGAGTAAAATCCACCGTCATTTGACTTCCTATAACATCCCTGGGCTGAGAAAATTGTTTTTTTATTTGGGCCATATCGTCCCTCACTCACGATGCACGATTGCGATCAAAGAATCTCACGATCAAAGAATTTGCAGGCTCGCGATCAAAGAATTTGCAGGGTCATGAGCAAAGAATTCAAACTCTTGAAATTTACAAAATATACATAATCGTGGTAAATCACCACCATGGTTCATCAGAATGAAGCCCCCTAAGTAAAACCCATCCTCGTTTGACTTCCTACGACACCCCTGGGCTGAGAAAATTGATTTTTTCATCTGGCCAACTTGTCCCTCGCTCGTGATCCACAATCGTGATTAAAGAATCTCACGCTCAAGGTTTTTGCATCCTTGCGATCAAAGAAATTGCTCGCTTGTGAATAAAGAGCAAGGGGTGAGATAGCCAGATTTAAAAATTCATTTTCTCAGCCCAGGGCTGCCCTAGACTGGAAAATGAGGGTGCATTTTGCTCAGGTGACTTTGTTCTGCCCCATCTGCATACCAAAAATAATCTTACAACTATCCCTGGTAGTCTAGTGCCCCCTTCCCTAATAAAATATTAACATCCCTGGTAGTCTAGTGGCCCCCCATGAAAACATATTAACTTTTATGTAGACTCTGGTAGTCTAGTGCCCCACCACCCCTGATATTTTTGAGATCCCTGGAAGTCTAGTAGCTCCCTGAGCTGTATTCTCTTATTATAAGTACATGTTAATATTCCTGGTAGTCTCAGCAGCCCACCCCAGCATAATGAAATACATAATGATGCAGTATTATACCTGGTAGTCTAGTGGCCCACCATCCATCCCAGCCCACCAGCAACCCGCCACCCTTGGCCACCTGGTGACTGGCACACCCCTCCTCTCACCTCCATGGCCAGATGTGGATCGTCTGCATTGGCGCGGTAATGCAAAAGGTGCTCAGAAATATTTTCAGAGTGCTTCTTTGCATTACCACTCATAATGCAGACAGTTGGAAGCTGGCGATGGGTGAAGGGGGTGCTGGGTGGGCTGGGATGGATGGGTGGGGGTTTGGGGGCCACTAGACTACCAAGTATAATATTAAATCATAATGTATTGCATTATGCTGGGGGGGCACTAGACTACCAGGGATATTAAAATTTATGTATAAGAAGACAATACAGCTAGGGGGGCCACTGGACTACCAGAGATCTCAAATATAACAGGGGTGGGGCACTAGACTACCAGAGCTCTACATATAAGTTAATATATTTTATTGCGGGGGCCAATAGACTACCAGGGATGTTAATATTTTATTGGGGTCACTAGACTACTAGGGATAATTATAAGATTATTTTTGATATTCAGATGGGGCAGAACAAAGCCCGCTGAGCAAAACACACCCTCATTTTATAGTTTAGGCCACCCCTGGGCTGAGTAAATCAATTTTTAAATCTGTCCATCTCGTCCCTCGTGATGCACCATCGCGATCAAAGATTCTCGTGATCAAAGAATTTGTCGGCTCGCAATCAAAGATCATTAGTGAGCCACAAATGGAGAATTTAAAACTTAAAAACTCTATTTTTGGACTGAATTGGATGGAACCAAAGCCATGGCTTGATAGATCGAGGTCCCCTGAGTAAAACCCATTGAAGTTTTACTTCAGAAGTGACCCCTGAGCTGAGATATTTATGTTTGTGCAGTCAGAAAATTGAAAACAAGATGGCAGATCTCGGAGTGAAAGTATTTTTGAAATTCCTCAGGATCAAAGATTCTTGAACCGTGAGGCTGAAAATTCTTTGACCGCCAGGAGGGACAAGATGGCTAGAACCCTCATTCTTTGATCGCAAGATATACATATAAATTTTCCCATTGACTTATAATGGGAACTTAAAAGTGGCATAACTTTTGAATGCCTTAATATTTTTTCACCAAACAAAAAGCGGCATGTTCAACCACCAAAGCTCTTTCAAACAAGTTATCTTGCAGAGTGGCATGCCACACAATGGCTGTGCAGGACCACATTTAGAATGCCAAAAGGTGCCTCCAAAAATTGATAATTTTGTATTTTTCAGTGGTTTTGTACACAAAGACCAGCACTCTGACAGAAACACAATTTTGGAAATCAAGAGATCTAGTGAGCCCCAATGCATGTACCAAATTTCAGGCAAATCCATTGAATGGGTCCAAAGTTATTAACATCCAAACTTTTGACTTTAGTATGTAACTGGCCGCTCAACCCTAAGTATAGTGGCACAACCACACCACTATAATATATACATATACATTGCACTTAATTAAATTTACTACCATTTGGCTGATTCACATGAATTGTGCATGTGCCATGCTGGGGACCAAAGATCACTTGACATGTTAAGTTTTAATCCGGTTGGATGTGCAAGTGCAGAGACGAGGAGTGTCAAAAAATGTGAAAATTACCATTTATGTGTAAATTCTTTGTCACACCATTTCTTACAAACAGCTTGGGGGGTTTGGTATGAAATGTTTAGGGTGTATAACTTTGGTCACAGATGTACCTTTTGAAGGTTTAGTGAAAAAATAATAATCCATTCAAAAGTTATTAAAAGTTGAAGTTTCCCATTATTTCCTATAGGAAAAGTTAGATGTTCTGTGCCAAAATGATCACAAAAATGTCATCCTTTTTCTCAAATACTTGGAAATTCTCTTTTGTGCTGCCGCCATCTTGTTTTCAGTTAGCCAGGTAAACACATTTAAGCAGTTTAAAAAATACTGCCACTTGATTAATACCAGCAGCTGTGTTTATCTAGTTGGGGACAGAGGAATTTGATTCTGGGGTCACCTTTTTAAAACAATGCCCAGAAATGTGTTTATTTTGTCTGAGGCATTCATTTGCTATAAATTGTGGCACTTTGTTTCATGAAAGAACCATCTTTTCCTGAAAATTGTGGAAGAAGGTTCTGTTTTACCACGAAACATGGATCTTTTTCCACAATTTGCAGCAAAAGTTTGTTTTTATATAGCTGCTTCTTTTTGTCATTTAAAGAGTAAATATAATATGTTTATTCTGCTTTAGGCATCACCTATTGTTAAGTGTAAATATTATGTTAAGAAAATCATGATGTTTTCTTTCAAAATAAAGTTTGTTGGTTGTTATAATTAGCCCTTGTGTGCCTTGTGTCTTTCTTTCTAAAATCACCTTAGCACTGATGGCTGAAGCAAAGACTGATCTCGGCTCATGTGGAGTTGTGATGTCAGTCTCTCTGTTCTTGCTGTTAGGGTTTGATAGTCTTACACCTTTAGATAACAAGTTTTACTTGCAGACTTATTTGCCATTTGTGCGATATCTGTTCTGTTAGCCAGCTCCTGTCAGTACCAGTACCGAACGGTAACTTATATTTCTCACTTACAAGTACAAACTGACACTTGGAAGCTACTCTGCTGGCAGTACAAATTCCCTTCTGACAGCTCCAAACTGATACTTATTTTTTCAACTTTTACAAAAAAAAATGTTTTCCTTTTTTTCCTGCTGAATATTAACACTAGTAGTTTTTAAATGATACAATTGAAGTCCATGTTAGTGAATTGCATCAGGTACTGGAATGCAATTGTGCTAGAAAAAGGGAGCAAAGAATAATCACGTTAGATCTGATCTATGCTGCTACAGAGAGTCCTTTCATGCACATTGTGGATGCTCTATAGTGTCATCCTATATCGTTTTTGTGGTATATCATTTCCAAGGCGACAATGATTGAGTGCTTTCAAAAAAGGTGACTCAATCATGGCACCTGTGTACAGGGCTATTGGGCAGGGTAGCAACTGGATACCTGTGTGGGTGATGTTTGGTGATGGGAAGCATACATGTGTGTACCTATATGCACACATGTGGGGGGAGAGAAAGGGAAGGGAAGGTATGTGGGAGGGAGTGTACCAGGTAGCTGCTGAGCTGGTCAGCTAGCATGGTGCAGAGGGTGGTCGGTTGGGGGTGCAGAGTTCGGTCTGGAGCATTGCCAGTTTTTTTTGGTTTTTTTGATACTTGCAGGCTGCTTTTTTTTAAAAGAAATTCAGCCCTCAGACATGCACCCCCCTGGAGTTGAGAATCCTTAAGTAGGAAGGTGTGCGGGGTGAAGTCACTGGTTTTCTAGTCGCTGTGAGTGTACATCACTGTAATTCATCTTTAGTGATACACACTGACACAAACAGCGATTGCTATTCCATTATCACATGGAACCTTTTTGGCAGGTATTCATTTCATGTGTCTTGCTACAGAAGTTTCTTAAACTATCTCGATCAGAGTAAGTAACATAAACTTTGATTGACTTTCTGAACTTTGAAAACAGTGATTGTGGCAATCCCCACTACTGTCAACCTGGTCCACATATGTTCTGGTTGTAATTTTAGGATTATGTGAGGAGATTTACTATATATATATATAAAAGTATAAACTGGAAACCAGAAGTTTTTTTTTTTACATCTATTGAAGAATTTTGTCAATGTTCATTAAACTGCTGATTGCTCAAAGATGGCATAAGTAAATCCCCCCTCCCTGATATAACATTTTTTGGTGGTCTACTGGCCCTCTATCCTTGATCCTCAATACCTATGTTTACCTCTCATTGGTGGTTAGTGGCATCCCCCCCCCATGTTTTTTTTTTCTGAATATAAGAAAACCGTCCCTCAATGTATTTTTTTAATTTTTTTAACTGTATAAAAAAACTCCATCGTGGATCACACCTAACCCCCCTCAATCCAACCTCCCACTGTTCACCCCCCTTGACACCCCCACACACCCTCACTCACCTGAAGATGTTCCAGGTTTGAGATCCACTCTCCCAATCAAAGACATGTGTTGCTGCTGGAAACGGCGACTACAATATGAAATACTAAGGTAAATGCAGTTCAATGTATTTCAAAGAGGGGTTTCAATTTCTATGTATATCTTGACCCCAAATTTTCAACATGGCCTATTGGAGATCCCACCTCATGAACAATATGACTGTCATTCCACAAGTCCTATTAGAAAAGTGATTTTGTGGTCAGTTGTTGAAATCACCTTTCTTTCATACTGTTTATCTGGTGGGATCATAAGAAAGTTATGTTTAAAATCTTGGGTCAGATTTATTAAAAATGGCAAGTTATGACCATTCATTGCAATTTTGCTATGCTTGTTCATAACTTTGGAAATGTTCAATATTTTCACCACATATTTTCAATATAGTCTTCATATTATCCCACCTCATTTATGTCACAGTTGTCATTTTTCAAATCCTGGGCAAAATGTGTTTTCAGACCTAGGGTGAAGAATAGTGTTGCAGTTGCCGAGAATTGCGATATGGCTGGGATTTTAAAATTTTCTGTACCAGGTAAATGTGGTGGGGTCATATGGAGCCTATGTTGAAAATTTGGGGTCAAAATTATTAGAAATTGGACATTAATGACCATTTGTTGCAATTTCACTATGCACACTTGTAACTTTGGGAATTTTAAATATGTTGATGCCAATTCTTTAACATAGATTTCTTATTACACCATCTCATGTATGTAACAGCTGTCATTTTTCAAGTCCAGGCAAAAATGTGTTTTCACAGTTGTGGCATGGAATGGCATTGCACTTGCGCAGAATTACATTTTGGCAGGGATTCAAACAATTGCGGTACTGGGTACATGAGGTGGGGTAATATTTTTCATTTCATTTTTCATTTTTATTTTTTATACTTGTAAATCCAAATGAGCAAACTGCCCGTTTTCATTGGAGACAAGTTTAAAACTAAAAAACACAAAAATAATTAACAAACAAACATAATACAAACAAAACATTCAATCAATAAAATACAATACATAAAAATATGTCATGTTTCCAAAGATAGCCACTGTTTTAACTGTGTCTTAAAACCCGGACAGGCGTTATTATTAACAACTTCTGAAGATTTCATATGAACCTGAAAAGAACTATTCTGAACAATTTCTAACAAAATTCTATTTAAAAAACTAGGTGCTCTAAATAATAAGGATCTTTGCCCAAAAGTAGTCTTAAAAAATGATATTTTAAATTTATAATTGTGCTGGGACCTAGTAAACAACGCATTAACTAATCTAGGAAACATTAAAGAAATAGAATAAGGAAAAAAATTACATTTAACTTTCAATAACAAAATGCCCGTCTTATAAAGTACTTGATTTTCGAAAGATAAGGAAGATGACTGATTGTACAGATCAAAGCAATGGGTTCAAAAGGGTAAATTTAGCCAAAACCTCAGAGCTGAATGGTAAATTACTTTAAAAGGACTCAAAACATTAGTACATGAGGATGTATAAATCAGTATGCCATAATCGAGTATGGAGAACAGAAAGCTATGAACTAAGAGCTTTCTGGATTCCAAAGCCAAAAAAGATTTAACTCAATAAAGCATACCCAACCTCTGATGAAGGATTTTCCTAAGATTCTGAATGTGAGGTTCAAAAGAAAAATGTGTGTCCAACGTAATACCTAAGTATTTAAAAACAGATACATTTTCAGTTATGTTTCCTGTCCTATCAGAAATTGGGAAGCAAATCAATTAGTACATTTTTCTTCTTAGAAAACACCATTACTTTGGTTTTCTGGGAATTCAAAACCAGGTGACTTAAGGATAACCAATCCTGCAGGAAATTAAAATCATTTTGAAGATAGGAAAGGGTGACATTGGGTCTGGGATCTGAACAAAAAAGAACAGCGACATCTGCGTAAAGAATCATTTTAGTTTTTGTACATATATCAGATACGGAATTCATAAATAAGGAAAAAATCAGTGGTCTCAGAATTGAACCCTGGGGAACATCACAAACTAAGGGAAGAGAATGGGAAAAAGATTATCCAATAATAGTTCCAAATGATGTTTCAGACAAAAAAGATTGGATACCACATATTTACTTCATCAGAAAAATTAAGACCTTGAAGCACACTGGGAAGAAGATCAAATTCAACCAAATCAAAAGCCTTGGTGGGGTCCACGAACAGTGCTGCACATGAAAGTCCACTATCAAGTGCTCCATGGACACTGCCCGTGAACCCCTAAGGCTGTTTCAGTGTTATATCCTGGCTTAAAGCCATGTTGGTTCTCTGATAACAAAGAATACTTCCCAAGAAAATCCAAGGTTTGGTCCATGACAATCCTTTCCAGAATTTTTGAAATAGATAAAAGGGAAATAGGATGATAATTAGTAACTAAAAAAGGATTTCCATTCTTTAGGATGTGTTTTATAACTGCTCTTTTCCAGCTACTCGGAAAAACATTATGATATAAGGAAAAGTTAAAGATATGAACTAATGGATAAACAAAACAATCAGTACCCATTCTAATTATACTAACATCAACACCATCCTGGCCCTGAAAAGGTTTTGAATTATTTTTCAAAAAGTATTTTTTTTTTACTGAGGAAGGGGAAAAAGACTTAAAATAAAACTTTGGATTAGTGTCATTATGAATATCATTATTATCAGATAGATCATCCAAATCTATGGGAGTTCTATAGGGGCCTAAGTTCCCAAAATGACTAACGAAAATATTAGATACCCTAGGATGATCAGTTATACTTTGTCCATTATGATGAAGAATAGGAACGGAATCTACTTTACCCTGTCCCAAAATTTTATTTAAGGAACTCCAAGTCTTTTTAGGATTGGCCCTGGAATTTCATTGTTCATTTAAACAATAGGCAACCCTAACTTTCCTAATTTCAGATTTACACTTATTTCAAAGTGTCTTATACTCTTGAAGAGCAATCAGGGTTCTAGAAAGAGTATAAGATTTCCAACACTTGTCACGTTTTCTCATTAAGTGAATGAGGTTCCTTGTAACCCATTTTTGTTTGGATGATCTAATTCTTATTTTCTTTAAGGGAGAGATTATATTTGCAATTGCATGATAAGCTATGCAAAAAAATTCCCACATTTCATCAATGTTAGTGCTAATTACCAAAGGGGACCAGTCAATTTTATTATATAAATCTTGGATTTCCAGGGGGGTAAACTTAGCCAAATTTCGATATTCAACATATATGGGAGGACTTTTTAATAATTTTATGGACCACTCACATATGACAGGACAATGGTAACTCATGGTGTTGGCCATAACCTCAGATTTAAAAATTCTATCAACATAAGTGACAATGATCCAATCAAGGGTGGTCCCTACACCTGTTTTATAACTGAGTCTGGTAGTTTCCTTAATTAATTGTGTTACACCCAGATTAACCAAAGTCTCTCTGATTCCACCCTTCAGACTTTTATCCCAACTGCAATTAAAGTCACCAAGAGTAATCCATTCTCTATTGGGGGAAAAACTTCACGAAAAAAGTTCAATAAATCTAAGCCATTTAAAATGTTACCGGGGGAAAATAAACAGTACTAAGAGTCAAATGTTTACTTTGTCCAAAAATCAAATCAATAGAAATCATATTACATCCAGAATTTGTCACAGAAAACTCAAAAATAGCGTAATCAAATTTACAAAGAATATACATTACAACTCCACCTCCTCTTTTTCCTTCTCTGTCTTGTCTAATGAGATTATAATTAGGGAGCTAAATCTCAGAGTCCTTAATACCACTATGCAACCATGTCTCAGATAAAGTAATAATATCAAAAGAATGATATTGGGACCAGGCCACAAATTGAGACCATTTAGATAACAAACTCTGTATGTTCAAATGAACAATTTTAAGAGTAGCAGAGACAGAACCCTTGTTAATGCTAACTGTGGCTGACTTACAGTCTATCTCAGAAGAAAAGTTAGGCCCAGGATGTGGATGCACTGATCCAGACATAAGTAACAATAGCATAATTAATCTTTTTAAATTATTCCTTTTCTCTGTCTATCATTTTTAGTGGATGAGGTAGTGACCAATCTACATGTGCACTCACTATATTGAAAATTATGAAATATAAGAACTTCATAAGAAAAAGACAGAAGTAAAACATGAGATTCTGACAAATACATTCCTGTAAACACATTGCCCGGTTCTGTACTGAATGGACAAGAATAGTGCAATAAACACTCTATTTTTTCAACATGTGAAACATTAATTGAAAATGAGCAAAACGTTAATAACATCAACACTGTATAAATAAAAAACATAATAAAAAAGAAAATAAGGAAAAACAAAACTTAAAACAAGCTAAAAATGAGAAAAAATAAAATTACAAAACAAAAAGAGTGTAACAAATTCAAACAAGGCTTTAAAATACTTAACAAATCAAGATACTGTAAAATGTGCCTTCTGAGAAAGAAAGCAGGATTAGTTGCTAACGGATTTTCTTCTATGGAGTGGCGCTCACGCCACTCGCAATCACTTGCGCTTGCTAGCAGTGCGAGCTTTTAAAAGGCAGGACAGCACACCTCCCAGTAAACAGCAACAGGTGCAGTCACTTCCACAACTCACAACCTCAGTAATCAGCAAAGCGTCCCAAACAGTACCTGGGGGGGGTGACAGGTAAAGTGCGATTGCAGCAGAAACGATCCCTTGTGGACTGCTCCCTTGAAACAAGTTGCATAGAGCTCCTCTCAGAACCAGATAAAACAGCAGCTACTGTGGAGATAATAGCAGCGTGAGCTTTTAAAAGGCAGGAGAGCCCACCTCCCAGTAAACAGCAACAGGTACAATCACTTCCCCAACTCACAACCCCAGTAATCAGCAAAGCATCCCAAACAGTACCTGGGGGGGGGTGACAGGTAAAGTGCGATTGCAGCAAAATTAATAAGATGGCTATGCTGACAATTTTATCACTGTTGTCCTATAAATGGAATTGCAGGACCCGGTGGACTTTGTGCTTACACACACATACATACACACACACACACACATATATATATATATATATATATATGCATCTGTGGAGGGACGGGTGCACAGGGTCTGGAGGACTGTGAATTCCCACAGGAAAATAAGGATATGATTACTATCTAAAAAGTAATGAAATTAGTTTCAAAAAACTCCATTAATGTATAAGTTAGGGCTAAAGCAACAAAAGTAGGGAAATGTGACATTAGGATTTCCAACCCTAACAACCCACCCCAACCCTGCACACACCAACAGGTGTCAGGGGTGTGCCTTGGGTTTATCAGCCTTAATACTCAAGCCATTCTCCTATACTGTACCCATACTGTACCCATCTCAGTTTATTTACTTATGGAAAGAGTTGAGTGTTTAGACTGATGATCCCAATGCACACCCCCAACACCTGTGAGTGTGTGCAGGGTTGGGTGTTAGGGTTGGAAACCCTAATGCCTCATTTCCCTACTCTTGTCATTTTAACCCTACAGTAACGTATGCATTAATGGAGTTTTTTTTCCAACTATCATATATTATAGTGGTACAGTAATGCCATTTTAGTTAGAGTTCAATGGTCACTTCTATGTTAATCGCAGAATTTTTCTCTTTAATAACTTTGCAACCATTTGACCAATTTATTTATTTAGTTTTTGTTGACCGGGTAAGTGCACTAGACAAATCCTGCCTATTTTCAGGCAAGACCAAGGGGAGGGGGGATACAGATGAATGCCAACTGACCTTGAACCAGATTAAGCTGTTGGTGGTATTTTTAGTGAATGAGGGAAATTTGGCCAGGACAACGGGGAAATTCCCCTACTCTTTTCCTGCAGGGGGCCTTGCTTCCTGTGAGCAATGGGGACCCTTTTGTCTGCGGTACCAAGATGGTGGATGACAGTGTGGTTGCTGGTGGAACTGCTGGAGATATTTTGGATTCTGACCCGACTACAGCTTCACCCATGGAGTCAAGAATAGCTGACATTATCTCTGAAGAAACTACAAGTCTGCAATCTGCAGAAAGAAATACTGAAGGTACCACTTTAAATTAATCGCCAGACAATCATCAAGAAGACTTGCCTCAGACACCACTTTACCCAGTTTCAGGAACTCAGAGCTCTTCTAATGACACAGAAAACTATCTGCGAACCATGTATTTTGCACACAAGGACTTTCTTATTGGTCTAATGCACTCTGATTCATAGTTTTCGTCATAGCCTTTTTTGTCAACTTACCCTGCAGCAGCCACTTCTGATATGACTCCTAGCACCAGAAATGCCACAAACTCTGCATTGGGAGCTCCTCTCTCTTTGCATCTATGGGACAGTCATTGCACCACAGAGGACATTGAGAGCATTTGGTCATCCACGGCAGCGCTCCATGCTGCTGGCTGGCAGCAACATTCAGAAGGAGCACCCTGGACTTCTCCAAGGGCTGTTTCAGCCCAGAAAATCTTCTCTGAGGCTTGCAACAAACTCCGATCTTCAGGAGACACACCATTTCTGATGAAAGCAGCTCCAGAACCAGTATCTTTCCCTAGTAATGCTTCAAGCACACCTGCTATCTCCCGAACAACACCTGACATCACAGATACTGTCATGGGCCTCAACTTAGCCAGACATGAATCTACTTCATCCTCCTTGACTTCAGAACATAATTAAGCTGGCACATCTGAGCCATTTGGTCTACAGCCTGCAGGTGAGGACACTAACTGGACCCCATTTAAACTCAGTGATCTGTTCACAAATTTAGGTGAGTCAGCACAGCGAAGGAATGCTGTACGTATGAAGTTCATGGGGGACATTGCTACAAGCCCTGACAGAAGAACTGTATTGCATAGTATGTTGTGGGCCTCTTTAGGGATAGGGGCAACAGAATTATTTATCTTCATTCATGTGCATGGGGAATCTGTGTATGACTTAAGTTTTAAAAATGTGTACACTTTGGAGAAATTCTGGGAGAAATATGAGCATGTAAAACATCTGCCTCTCTGGACTCCCTTTATGGTCACCCCCCTCATGAAACCAACAGTGAAAATTGTTACCTTAATGTTTCGTAGCGAGGGGGTGAGCATAGCGGACGTCCAGTACTGGCTCAGGCAGTGCTGCAATATACTAGAGGTCCCTTGACCTATTTTGGATGAGGACCTAGTATGGACTGGAGGATGGAAAGTAAAGGTACAACTTAAAAACACGGATAAAGGTATCTCTCATTTACCAGGCAGCTTTCACATAGGCAGGGACCGTGGCTTATGTTTTTACCCTGGACAACCACGGACCTGTCATAAGTGTGGTTCTTGCACCCACCTGATCAGCACTTGCGACAAGCCCAGATGTACTTTGTGCTTATCCTATGGACATGTGAGTTTAGGTTGTCCAAACTCTCTATACTTCAATCTGTGTGACGAGCTGGGGCACTCCTATCACCAGTACCCTTGGGCGGATCATAATAGGCTCGATCGCCCTCCCCAGGACCAGATAGCACTTATAACGGATTCCCAGATTCAGACCTTATGCCACAGGGAGGCACCGGCCCCTGCCACTTCTATCCTGGCACAAGAACCTCCTCTCCCACAAGACCCTGAACCTACGGCCAGACGAGGGGCCATTCCCAAGTCCCCTGGCACCCCTATAGCAGCAGTACCCCCTTCTGAATCAGTCCCTGCTAGTACCCAGGCTACCATGCCTCCCCCCCCCAAAGGACTCAGACCACTTTGTGGTAATCCCCCCTTCTAAACGGGGTAAATGCAAATGAAAAGCAGAAGCTTCCACCCCCAAGAGAACAATTATCATTAGGAACAAATTTCAGGCCTTAGCCAAGAGACGACAATGGGGAGACACGGAAGGGGAAGATGGAGACTCGGATTCTTCTCTAGCCTCTTCCTCCCGTATGGACTTCTCCTCTGACTCCCAGCTTGATTCCCCCCTTCAGCAGATGGAGGTAGGACCCATGCTAACATTACCTGACTCTAGATCCTCCAGAATGGCACTGTACTTTCTGGGATGAACCACCACCAATGACTCTGCTGCTTCACCCTAAATGCATGCAGCGTTAAATCCTATAGAAAACAACTCTCTACAATGCAGTACCTTTCTGACTTACACCACGACATCTATTTTCTCCAGGACACCCATTTGAAATCTCCTCATGAGCTTTCTCAAATTAAAACTAGTTGACATCAGGGCTCTTCCTTCTGGTCATATGGAGAGGATAGGTGTGATGACCTAGGTATTTTGTTTGCAAATTTTAATTTCAAAATTTCCCATTTGGTAGACATAATACCAGGATGAGCCATGCTTGTAGACTGTACATACCAACAATACAGACTCAGGCTCATTAATGTATATGCCCCCAGAGCACTGCCTCCAGAACAGACTTATTTAACAAAATACACCCATACCTGTATTCCAACCGGCAAATCTATATGGGAGGCGGTTTCAAATCTGGTCTTACTCTCTCAGATCGGAGCGACTCCACCCAAAAACTTTTAGCAGATTCAATTGCCCTGAACAAAATTATTCAGACTACGGCCCTCATAGATAGACATAATGCTTTACATGGTCCAGGTGCCAAAACCTATCATAGAGGCCCATACACTACCAGGATAGATTTTCTTTTTGTCTCACAGAATATTTCAGTCGCACAGGCAAGAATCATACCCTGTGAGACTTCAGACCAACTGGGGATCTCTCTGGTTTGCTCCCCCTCAGGGAACTCCTTTCCTGGTCAACCCCACTCTAGGTGGAAATTGAATAGTTCATTGTTGACAGACCCGGCTATTTCAATGCATTGCACAGACCTTCTAAGAGCCCAGCTGTCCATATTGGAAGCATATCATTCCCCTCTACAAGGGTGGGAAGACACTAAGAGTGATATCAAGATTTTCTTCCTACATACAGGGAGAAGAGAATACTGAGTTAATATCTTCAATACCTCACTCTCAGACAAAAACTACAACAGGCCATATCTCTTTCTTTCACATCCCACATGGACTACTCTCACACAATAAAGTCCATTAAAGAAGAAATGGAACAGTTCCAGTATCACCGAGCACATTCTTTACAGATGGAAGCTCAACATGGGACACAAGGCTCCGGTCCCTCCTTAGATAGCTATAAAAGTTGCACTGACAGGGTAAATGCAACCCACATAGAGCAGCTTTTTGATCCTGCTTCCAATACCCCCCACAATTCCTTGCTGGACATAAAGCGTGCCGCCAGCTCTTATCTAGCTACGATGTTTGGCACCACATCTCCTGTGGATAGTATCATACCTTTCCTTTCAGGTATTTATATTCTTCCCCCATCCCAAGATACATTGAAACATCTCCTTGAACCTATAACACCAGAGGAAACCCAGCAGGCTATAAAACGCCAAAAGAAGCACACTTCCCCTGGATCCGATGGCCTTACTGCAGAATTATATATACAGTTTATGTTATTTTTTTGCCCTCTTTCTGACATTAATATATAATACCATCATAAGCACTAATTCTACTCCTAAAGGATTTTCTGATGTTATTATGATTTTATTATTCAAGAAAGGGAACAGAGCCGATATACGGAACTGGAGACCACTAAGTCTGCTAAACATAGACTATAAAATATTCACTTCCATCTTGCTCAGTAGGATGCTCCCTGTTGCTGCTCAGATTATTTCTGAGGTGCAGACTTGTGCCCTTCCCGGCAGATCTATCCTTTCCAACCTATCCCTCATTCGAGACATTATTTCAAACAGTACCCCCTCTTCACCTGCCCTGTTACTCTCATTGGACCAAGAAAAGGCTTTTGACTGGGTCAACCATGTTTATTTGTTCCAGGTTCTTGCACACTACCATGTTCCCCATAAATTCATCTCTTGGCTTAAACTCTTATATAGTACTGCTTGGATACAACCCCATATAAATGGCTCTCCATGCCTCCCTTTTTTAGGCCTTAGAGGAGTGCAACAGGGCTGCCCCTTAAGTCTTCTTTTATATATTTTCCAACTGGACCCTTTATTGCAAACCCTACTGCTGCACCCATCTTTACCTAGAATCTCTTCCCCCATTGGAAGACCTCTACCTCCAGTATGTGCATATGCTGATGATTTGTGCATTTGTACTACCCACTATCTTCAGGGAATAGTACTTCCCCTATTTTCAAAGCATCTGAGACAGCTTCAGCTCCCAAATAAATATAGCAAAAATAAGCACTGGTGCCCTTCAGCCAGCATAGACTTACCAACGCATATTGTAGATATCCCTCTGGCAATCGCTCCAATAACAATCCTGGGATTACATTATGGCACCTCAGATGGTGCCAGCTATAACTGTAATACAGTATTAAATAGAGCAACACACTCCCTTTCCTTTTGGAAAGGACATAGCATTGCAAAATGGAAAAGAGTGTTTTTATTGAAAACTTTAATACTTCCCCTCTTCTTACACGTGGCATCAGTGTTTCTGGTCCCTTTTTCTCTGGAGGCAAGAGTTTACAATATTTTTCTCAAGGCTTGTGGCGCAGCCATTTAAATCCCATAAAAAGATTATACACATACATGGCTTATTGTCATGGTGGGGTAAGGATGCTGATCCCGATAGTATTTTTCCGTAGCCTATTCCTGAAAATCATGATACCTCACTTACTCCATGATCCATCCCTATTTTGGCATTTAATTATATATTCTTTTACCATTGAGGTATGCCAAATATGGCAACAACTCCCGCATTACATCCCTAGGAACTTCCAGAAACCAGGGTATCCCCAGCTTCTCTTTTCCCTTTCTGAAGATCCGCAATGGAAACTCTCCCTGCACATATATTGACTAAACCAGGAGACAGCTTTATAACTTTGTTTTAGATACCCATTTTTCTGACTTACCACAGATAGTATCTACACAAGGCTCCCTTCTGGAATTAGAAATGCCCTTCTCTCAGTTAGCTGACCCCAGGATCCCCACACAATTTTGGGATATCTCCTGGCTAGCTTGTCATGGAAGACTGGGTGTCAAGAACAACCTAAAACATAAATCAGTAGAGGATACAATATGCCCCCGAGACTCTTGAACAGCGGTACTGGAAACCATGCATCATTTTTTTATTGATTGCCCATATAGTCAAGTTGTTTGGACCCTTCTTTTACATAAATGGAAAGAAAAGGCACTTCAGAATGTAACATATGATATCCTGGTGTACGAGATATACTCCCCTGTATTACAGAAATATCACACAGGGACCTTACGTCTCATCTTTGCATCCTGCCGCTATTATTTATGGCAGGCCAGGTGCACCTTTCTCCTGCAACAGAAAGTGTTTTCTGCAGCGTAAATAGTTGCACAGATTGTTTCTAGCCTTGTGTTAATCCAAAATGTGGAAAAAAGTTGTTAACTTCTGCTGTATACAGTTCATATTGGAACAATTGTGTATGGATTGAAACTGCAGTACCCTGAAGATGTTTTTCTTTTTTCCTCTCTGTATTAGTAAACATTTATTTTGCTCCATTTAAACTGAAATGTTTCTTTTGACTTCTTTTTCCTTTCCCCCCTCCCTTGTTTATTGGTTTTATTTGTGGGTTGATTTCATTTTGTCTTTCTTGCAAACCTTATTTACAGTTTCTGTAAAGTTGACATTGTATTTTGTTTATTGAGTGTACTGCACTAATATTTCTTTAAATAAAACATTCCCCTACTCTTTTCGATAAGTGCCATGGGATCTTTAACATCCACTTGAACTACCACCAGTCCAAGCAGATGGGACCTTGGTTTAACGTCTCATCCGAAAAACAGCACCCCTCTCATGCTGCACTACAGTGTCAGTACTGGGATATTAACCCAAGTGCCAGATGTGGGAACTGAACCCACAGTCCTTTGATCTCCCAGCCTCAGAGGTGAGTGTACTACCTTCTGAGCCACTGACACATGAAACTGTGCATGCACCTTCAGGAACCAAAGATCTCCTGATGTGGCAAGTTGTGTACCTGTCAGTTGTGTGGGTGCAGAGTTGTGGAGTATCAAAAAATATGAAAATTAGCATTTTAGTTCAAATTCTTTGTCACACCATTTCTCAGAAATGTCTTTGGAGTTTGGTTTACAATTTTTAGGGTGTGTTGTCTTGGGTCGCAGATATGCATTTTGAAGACTTGGTGAAAATTTGCATTGTCAGTGGCTCAGTAGGTAGCACACTCGCCTCTGGCCAAATTTCCCTCATTCACTAAAAATAATACCACCAACAGCTTAAAATGGTTCAAGGTCAGTTGGCATTCATCTGTTTCCCCTTCCCCCGGGTCATGCCTGAAAATAGGCAGGATTTGTCTAGTGCACTTACCTGGTCAACAAAAACTAAATAAAAATAAAATAAAAAATATTAAACTGTTCAAAAGTTATTAACATTTAAAGTTTCCCATTATTTTCAATGGGAAAATCAGATGCGCCATGTGAGAGCACTGTTTTGTTGCCTTGAAAGCAGTTTTTGCTTTTGCAAATGCAGAATGTAGTATCGAGATACCACCATCTTGTTTTCAGTTAGCAATGTGGAAAAACTTAAAAAATACTGCCAGTTGGTAAACACAGCACATGTGTTTACCTAATTGGGGCACTAGCAGTCAGATTTTGTTTATACTTTGCCCCAAAGATGTACAGATAAGTGTTTGTTTTAGTCATGCCATTTTTGCTGTCACAAATTGAGTCAGAATTGCTACAATTTGTGAAAATACTTTTGCAAAAGTCCTGAGTTACTGCTGCAGATTGCTGCATTATTTCATGAAAGCCCTGTTGTTTTGCTGCAATTTGCTACAGTTCTTTTTTATGTTTTTTTCTTTGCCACTTCATTGCAAAGAAACGGTTTGAATGTATGGGCTCAAATTATTAGGATGCAGAGGGCTTGCACCATAGATGCGGTATACCTTTTCCTCTTTTCCATAGTTATAAAAATTTTAAGTTTACTAATTTCCCATAGGATAACATTGTAGTGGCCATGTCCCTTTCAGCACCTATATATTGAAAATACTTCAAAATACGGGCTTGCTGTGACCTTTAGGTGTGCTAAGCTGTTTTGAATGTTTCCAGGCCTTGTTTATACAGTAGCTGCAGTGGAAATTTTAATGAATGGGTCTATGGTGACTGTGATTCTGTGACATGCATTCACAACATGATGTCTGTACTGCTTTACCTACATGTTAATCAGGGATAATTACAATATGCATGCATGGGAGCACAGGGCCCTGAGGGTTCTTTTCTCCCACATGAATATATATAGTAAATACCATTATGGACTGATGGGAGAAAAAAGGCCAAGAGGAACCTGCATTCCTACATGTAAATGAGAGATGGATACCATAATGAACTGATTGCAGTATAGGACCGAAGGATGCTGTGCTCTCACAGAGAAATGAGGGTCAATAAAAATATTTACTCAACCCTCCAACAAAATGATAGTATTATGGACTGATGAGAGTGCAGGGCCCACACACAAATGAGGGACAATTACAATATGCATGCATGGGGGCCCAGGGCCCAGAAGGTGCTGCACTCCCACACAGGAATAGACATGGATGGGTGCAGAGGGCCACAGGTCCTGTGCGCCCACAGTTCACTATGGACTGACGAGATCACAGGGCCCAGAGGGCACTGAGCTCCCACACAGGAATAGGCATGGATGGGAGCACAGGGCCCTCTGTTCCCACAACTCACTATGGACTGATGGGAGCACAGAGCCCGAAATGCCCTGTGCTCCCACACAGATATGAGGGACAATTACAATAGGCATGTATGGGAACACAGGGCCTGGAGCGCCCTATGCTTTCACTAGTCAGTATGGACTGTGGAAAGTGATAGTCAATAACAAGCTCTGTACAGTTATTGATATCTGGAAGTGCAGGGCTAAAGTAAATATCAATATCTATTTATTTATTTATTTATTAAATTTTGGTGACCGGGTAGGCCCACTGAGCCCGGAAGGTCCCTTTTTCAGGGGCGACCCGGGATAACAATACAAGTTATGAGAATGAACAAGGACATAAGGAACATTTGAGGCATTGTGAGTTACATCATGAGGTGGTTACAGTAAAGAAAAATAGTGGATACAGGCATGGTTACAGGCATGGTAAAAGAAAAGCAGTGGATGCAGGCATGGGTACAGGCATGGTTATCATCATGACATGTAAGTAATTTGTAGTACTTTGCACATAGTTTATTCAGGGGTTACACGTGGCCTCTGGTGAGCGGTCTGTATAAGGCAGGTAGTAGGAAGGTTAAGCTAGGAGATGGGAGTTGGAGAGGAGGGGAGTACCTTAGGAGCTTTAAGTGCCATGACAGTGGCATGTGCTTGAGGTCAGCAGATGGGACTTAAGCCTGGTGCGGAAGTTCATGAGTGAGGAGGAGGCCTAGACCTGGGGAGGGAGCTTGTTCCATTTTCAGGCTGCTTGGGAGGAAAAAGATCTTCTGCCAGCATTTGTCCTTACCCTTGGGACTTCTAATAGCATTCTATCTGAGGTCCTTAGGTTCCTTGGGTTGTGTTTGAAGGTTATGGTACCGGCAATGCTTGGCGGAGAGTGGGGGTTTGAGAAGCTTGTACGCCTGGACAAGCAAGGGGTGTTGGAGGCGGGCGACCAATGTGGGCCAACAAAGATTGGCCAAAGTGTCTCAGTGATGACATCTCGGGTGGTCTAAGGTTGTGAAATGAGCTATTTTATTATAGGGGGTTTGCATCCTGGTAATCTCTTGTTTAGCCATGCCCTGTATAATAGGGGCTACAAAGGTCAGGTTGGGTAGAAGGACGCTGGTGGCTATGGAGAGTCTGGCTTCAGGGATGAGTTGGTCCCTGAGTCGGTACAGGGTGCCAAGTTTCTGATGTAGGGTCCTGGTGACCTGGTCCATGTGTTCCTTGTATGTGATATTCTGATCCAACATGAGGCCTAAGTATTTAAGGAAGGGGACTACATTAATGGCTTTGCCAGAGAGTGAGGTTAAGGAGAGGGATGAGGACCTGTCAAATCCCAGGGATCTTGGCCTGAATAGCATTGCCTTGGTCTTGTCGGCAGTTAGTACCATTCTGTTCTTACATAGCCAAGTCTCTAGTGAAGTGAGATCCTTTTGGAGTAGAGGGCCTAGGGCAACCACGTCACGCAGGGGTTGGAAGATGACAGTATCATCAGTGTACTGCACAACTGAGCTCTCACCGCAGTGGGTACGCAGGTCATTGGTAAACAAGGAAAACAGAAGCAGGCCCAGAATTGAGCCCTGAGGTACACCCTGGTTTAGGGGAAGTGGGTTAGACATGGTCCCTTTCCATGAGACCCTCTGTGCCCTGCCTGATAAGTAGCTCCCAAACCACTTCAGGGCATGATTGTCTAGGCCTATATTTTGCAGCTTCTGTAGCAGCAAGTTGTGGTCGACAAGGTCAAATGCCTTGGATAAGTCTATAAAGACTGCATCAGTGGGTATCCCTTTGTCTATTGCCCTGAGAACTTCATCCGTGAAGTTAATGAGGGCAGTTTCAGTACCATGGTTTGTTCTAAATCCATGTTGGGAGGGGGCAAGGTGCTGATGAGCTTCCATGTAGTCCCTGAGTCGATTGTAGATGACTCTTTCATGCACCTTAGGAAGTGAGCAGAGGAGGGAGATGGGCCTGTAGTTGTTGAGTTTTTCCCTGAGCCCCCCTTTGTGAATAGGGACAACATTGGCATGTTTCAACGGGTCAGGGACTGCTCCTTCCCTCAGTGATTGATTAAGGAGCATGGTTATAGGCCAGGCTAAGGAGGTAGCTCCTGCCTTGAGTAGCCGAGGGTTGATACCGTCGGCTCCCCCTTACCTTTTCGGTTTCAGGTTCCTTAGGAGGTTTAGTACTTCAGTGCATTTAGCCAGTCTCAGGTGAAATGGGGGTCTTTTCATGTGAGGCGGTTCATCTGAGGTAAGGGGGAGAGTCTGGGGAGACAGGCAGGTCTTGTAGGCCTCGAGGTCTGAGACGCGCCTGTTAAGGGCAGCAGATATTTGAGAAGGGTCAGTTGTGAGCTGACCATTAATCTCCATGGGACAGGACTCAGGCTTTTTGCTGCCCTTGATCAGGTCATTGATATGATTCCAGAATTGCCTGGGGTTGCCCAGGCTGGTTTTCTGGAGGGTTGTTAAGTAATCTCTCTTAGCGAGTTTTATGGCTCTCTTGGCTTTGTTCCTCACAGCTTTGTATTCAGTGAGATCTGCCAGGAGGGAGGAGAGCCTAAACTTTTTCCAGGCTTTTTCCCCTGAGTAGCCATTAGGGCTTTGAGGGAGGGAGAGATTCACTTGTAGCAGCTGCCTTTAGCCCTCATTCTCTTCATTGGAGCAAAGAGGTCGGCCACTGTGGTTAGTTCATCCTGGAAGTATTGCTCAGCCTCAGTAAAAGTAGGGAGAAGATTTATGGGGTTCCAGTCCAGACTACCTAGGTAGTGATTGTATTGTAGTTCAGAGAACTTGGAGAAGTCATGGGCAGAGAGAATTCTAGGTTGGACCTTGGGTGGTTTGTTTTTCCATATACAGAAGATTGGGGAATGGTCACTCAGGGAGTCTGCCATTGTGCCCGCACTCTGTATATTAGTGGGGTTAGACACCACAGCCCAGTCAAGGGTGGTGTGGTTCCCAGTTTTGTAATTAAGTCTGGTCAGTTCAGAGATGACCTGCGTCAGACCTGCTTCAGGGGTAAGTGACTTTGAGGCATGACCAGGGTCCTGGGCCCAGTTAATGTTTAAGTCACTCAGGATTAGTTGCTCCATTGTTACCTTGATAGCTGTATCATTTGTGATTGCTTCAAGGGATTTGAGGGCTGATTTTGGTGACTTTGAAAAAGTAAGGGGATTCTTGGCAAAAAAAAAAAAAAGAAATGTATTAGTTAGGGTGTGCACCATCAAACGTTGGGTAGATGTGTCTTTTTACATTTTCCAAACCTAGTAGCCCAGCCCACACCCATGCACCATGCAGTAACATGCTCAGCCCATTGTCTTATGCTGCTACAAACACTGTGTGACATACTATAATATTTTTGCGAGACAACTGAGTGCTTCCATGGAAGTACACCCTCTATTCATTAACATGACAGTTTCGTAAAACAAGTGCATGCTTTTGTGAAATGTCACCATCTGTCTGGACCATTACATGTATGGCAACACAAGCTATACCATTACCCCTGCCCCCCCCAAAAAAATACTGTTTTGTTAATTGATTTTCACTAAAGTTCCTTGTCTTTTTGTTCTTGTCTGGTTGACATCTCCAGTGTCATGCATTTTCCTTTTCTTTTGTATGAACAGTGTGACTGGTCTCTCATGTTAGGTAGATTGCATCCATGTGTTTATCTTTCATGGAATGTAGATGAAATAGGGCAATGATATGTTTTTCACTATTGTACTGTACTATTGTCATGTTTTCTATGTTTCTGGTAGAATGGTTTACTTTTACCATTTCTTATGCCAGACCACAACCATCATTTCTCAATACACATATAAGTTCACATACTGTTTAAACAGTAATGTACTTTTGACTACTGACTCACTGTACCCCCCCCCCCACTGTAACAACAAAAATCATATCATGTTTCTCACAAGGCCACACCATAACCATCATTGCGCAATACATATGCAAGTTTACATACTGTTTAAACAGCAATACACTTTTGACTGCTGATACACTCCCTCCCCCTCATTGTAACAAACAAAAAACATGTTATGGTTCCCAGTTTCTCAGCTATGGGATGCTGTCATACTAGCAGTATTCTGAAAGACTGAAACTCGGAATTCCGACACTCAGGAGGCAGAGTTCACTAGCCTGACAGTATTATGTGATTGACAATGGGGATCCCGACAGTGGATCCCAATACTGCTGACAAACAGCACAGTCACCAGTGATTCATAACATCCCAGAGTCATGTCAGACTCGGAGGATGTATCTTCAAAAACTGGGGGTGCAAGGGGCAGAGATCCCCATGATGGAGGGTGTGGGGTGAAGCCCCCTCATACACACTGGCCCAGATATTCAAAAGGGTTGTGCCATGTGCAATAGGGATGTGCCAGCACAAGTCCAAAAATGCACCATTCTATGATATTCAGCTGGAGGCAGATGCACCCACCAAATCACAGTGCGCAAGAGCTCAATGATAATGAATGCATGTGCAACTGAAGGGGGATGAACCATGCATAAATGTCGCAGTGCGATATTCAACAACATGCACCATGCACAATAGGGGAGCAAGCGGAAGTTGCGCGATAGCAGAAATGAGCCAAAATTAAAAGGAATAAGAGAGAGGCACAAGAACGCTACAGGGAAGGCGCATGTTGCTGAACCATAGCCAGCCACACAGGCAACACACACACACAGGGCAGGACAGAGACAGAGCACCTGGAACCCCCAGGAACAGGGAAGGTGTGGGGAGCCACAGCCATAGTGCAGTGCAAAAGGAGGAAGTGCCACACAGCACTGAGGCCACCACAGGAAGGTGTTCCCGGTGCAGGGGAAGTAGCAGCAAGGACAGCGGGGGGAACACAGAAACAGCTGCCGGGGGGGAACACAAGCCAGGGACATGGCCAGTGCCACCATCCAGATGGAGGCAGTTATGAGGGGGGTGAGAAGGCAGGCGGCAGGGGGGTGAGGCCGTGGAAGAGCCCATTGGCAGTATGCCCCCAACAGGCAGTACCGAGCCCACACCAGCTTCGAGCTGTACACCGATATCGAGATTGTGGGCCGGTACTGCCTGAACCGGCCAATTCTGAGGTGGCTCAGTGAGCTGTGCAGTGATGTGATGCAGGCACCCACTTGCCGGAGCCATGCTCTGGCAGTGGAGACAAAAGTGACAGCTTGCATGTGTCTGCTCACCACGGGTACCTTCCAGAGACCAACAGGTGACACGACAGGCATAACCCAGGTGGCCACATCACACCACCTTACCCAATTCCTCAGCGCACTGCTGCCACATGCTGAGGAGTACATCCATTTCCACAGCATGCTGGCGGAGCACACAGCAAACATACAGGAGTTCCACAGGGTAGCACATATGCCTGGCATGCTAGGGGAAATAGACTGCACCCATGTGGCCATCCGCACACCACCTGGCCCTGAAGGGACTGCATACATGAATCAGAGGGGGTATGCAAGCATCAACTGCAAGGTGGTGTGTGATGCCAGGGGGTGCATAATCAATGTCTGTGCCACGCACCCTGGGGGAGCACATGATGCCTTCATCTGGCACCAGTCAGCACTGTGCCACAGATTCGAGAGTGGGGACACCCCCACTGGCCACTAAGTGGGTGAGTATGCAAACCACACAGAAAGACATGGAGCTTGGGAGGGGCATAGTCAGAGGTGACATGGATATTGGCCTAGATGTCCCAAGGTAAGGCAACGCTGATCACCAAACTAACTTCCACCCTCTACACACAGGTGACAGTGGATACCCACTCCATCCCTGGCTGCTCGCACCATACCGGCAGCCCATGACTCCATTGCAGCAATGCTACAATGAAGCACATGCCACCACACGCAATGTCATCGAGCAGGTGTTCGGGATGCTGAAGGCACATTTGCATTGCCTGGACACCTCTGGCAGTGCCCTATAGTACAGCCCCTCAAAGGCCTGCGGGCTATTCCTGGCCTGTTGCATCCTGCACAACATGGCCAACGACTGTGGGATAGTCGTACAGGTCAAAGAGGGGGACAGTGATGGGGACGATGAGGACGCTGGTGAAGATGGTGATGTGCAGCCCCCCCTTAGATGAAGGGACCACCGACTACCACGACTGGCACAGCTGCACCAGGACGCCATCACAGAGGAGCACTTCAGCCAATCCAGCTAAGTCATGGGGCCATGTGCAACCACCAGTGGCAAAGGCACAACCCACAAACATGCATGGACAAACACCAGGGGTGCATGTCGTCAAGAGAATTGGCTGAGCATGGAACTGCACATGCCGCCAGGGATGGGCAAGGTCTAACATGGCACGCAGTCACACACACACACACACACCTCACAAGATATGCACAATGGGTAGGAGGCACGCTGACCCCAACCACCAACCCTAGCCACACACACATCCACAGACCACCATGCTCAGTGCCTGTCAATGCACATGTGTCAGATGCTAGGCACCATTGCAGTGGCAGACAGCGCAATGCAGGCATCATCATGCACACGCCACAGTGGACAGCAGCCGGGAGGGTGTGCAAATGGAACGTGTGTGTGCATGCGGGCCGGGTACCCCATCCGTGCATTGCATGCTGAACAACACAATGAACATAGGGCAGCATCAGACAGTAGCCATGCTGGGAGACAGGTCAGTCATGTGCCACAGTGCCACGGCCACCACGGATGCGTGGGCGGCCCTGCCGAGACCCACCAGCAGTGACAGGCTGACCAATGGCCTCATGGGGTGGCACCAACGGTCCTCCAGGGGTTCCACTGCATGAACGTGACCATGCCCATGCAGGGGTCTGCAGCACACCGAACATGACTGCGCCAGACATGCTTGGGATGCCCACAGCTGAACCCGGTGTCGACAAGGATGGTGTCGCACGATGCTGGGAATGGGTGGTGGACATTGCACTGCGTGGTGTCTGCAATGCATGGGCAAATAACTGTGTGCCCATTCTGGCCACGACAGCTGTGATTGCCTGTGTCTGCCTGTCAATGGCAGCAGTCACATCCTCCCGCAACCGGTCCATCACTGCCAGGAGCAGAGCAGTGTTTCTGCTGTGCCACTCCTCTGCCTGGCACAGAGCTGCACTGAGTGTATCCACCGCTGTCACAATCCGCACCTGCAGATTGACTGATGATTGGAGTATGCAGGTGTGCTCATCTAAGAGGTCATCTGCCTGATCGGCATGCTGTCCCTCATAGTGTTCGCGGCCCTGATGATCAGCACCCCTGCAGGGTGGGTGCTGCACACCAGGGCCAGGCCTGCGCATGTCCACAGGAGGTGCACTGATGCCACCCCCTGACACTGTACCCCCATGGCCATTGGCTGACTGCTGACACTGCCCCTCCAGCTGCCGCTATCCAGGGCTCAATGGTGCCGCCGCAGTAGCAGCAACAGCCCCACTGTTCTGGACACATACCAGTGCTCCCCCACTGGTGCAGACAGGCACAGGCTGGGAATGTGATGTCACGCAGGACTCCACGGCAGCACCACCCACGGCCATGCCCATGATTTCACCTGCTGTGTGGCCATCCTGTGGCCCACACATATCACTGCCCATGACATTAGCTCCATCATCATCAGTGACAGATCTGGCACCAGCCCGAGTCTCAGCATGCTGGCATCCATGGACGCTGGCACGCTGGGACACAGGCAGGGCCTCCTCCACACCTGCTCCACCAACATCAGTCCAGATGTCCATGCAGGCCCACTGTCACCCTGACCCTTGCATGCCTGTGGAGGTGGATGGGCCCTCCTCTATCTCCATGCTACCGCCCTCAGTGGAGAAGCCCACCACCGCTGACCCATGTAGATACTCAGGAGCTGTAAGGGAAGAACAGTAGCATTAATGTATGTGACTTACACTTCCCACCTCATTGACAGACCAGGACCTACCATGCAGTGACGGGCTACCACCCAACTGGAATCCACCACCAGGAACACCCTTGATGGCACAACACTGCATGCTTCCAGCAACCTGCTCTTCTTGTGGGGTCAGGCGTTGCATGTCCGGCTGTCCCCCACTGGTTGCAGACCGTGCTGCCCTGATGGCAGCCACCTTCTCCTTAATCCTCCGCCAGTCCGTGCCCATCTTCTTTTTGCACTCCTGCACGGACTGCTGGTGGCTGCTATGCAGGTTGATGGCACGCGCCACCTCTTCCCATGCAGCAGCACAGGCCTGTGGTGTTCCCTGGTGTCCACTGAGCAGCAACTCCTGGTCGAGGTAGGCCTTAAACAGGGCATCTGTTTCTGCCTTGGTGAAGTTAGGCCTCCTCTTCCACCCACGTCTCTGTTCCTCTTTCTCCACCTCGCAATCGGTCATTATTCATCCTGTGAGAATGACAGGTGTTACCTGTGACTGTGCAGTCCCATGCATGTCTCAAACACCACAGTCCAGACTCCCAAACAGCATGCAACTCACCACAATAGACTGCAGTAACCGACTATGGCCAGTGCAGCCCAATGTCGCAGTTTTATAGCACAACGCATGCAAATGAGGTGAGGTGCATTTTTAAGTGTATGCAAATGCAGTGTCTGAGCCATTGAATGGCTGATTAGCTGATTTGCTTATGCCGGCTGAATATCATGCTGTTGCACTTTGTGCAATTGTGTTGAACGTGCTCAGCCAAGGGTGCAGTTCTGTGACATGTGCAGTACACACCTAACTGCACATGCCCGGGGTGATGACGCAGGTGCCTGCCATGCTGCTGACATGCTGTATGCAGGAGGCAATGCAGGGCGCAGCCACCATTGTGGCCAGTGGCGCTACTGCGCTGTTCACATATATGGCGCTGTGGCACTGGGGTGCCGTAGGCGCACTGGGGCCACAGCGCTGTAGGCCGCTACAGGAGGTGGCACTCAGGCACCCAATTGGGCTACATGCATTGGGTTCTAATCACGCTGTGGCTGTCCTTGTGCAAGAGACCCTTGACCCTGTGCCCGACCTTTGCCCCTAGGCACCATGCGTCAGGCATGGGTGCACCACTATCGTGCTGTTTGGTGACAGCATGATAGGGAATGGCAGCACTGTACTGCGCAGCATCTGCACGTGGTGGGACCATGCTGCCAAGCATCATTTTGAATCCAACTATCTGCTGAGATGGGTCGGAGAAGGGCAGCTATGTGGAGCCAGGTGGAGTTAGCAAATCTGGTGGCCATTGTAGAGCCCCATGCTGGGGCTCTATATGGTGTTGCACCCCTGGACAGGACCAGGAGTGCAGTTTGGCAAGAGGTGGCTGATGTGCTGGAGGAGGCCACAGGAATTGGGTGCATGACAAAGCAGTGTCGCCACAGGTATGGGGACCTCAGGTGCAGGGACCAGACCTGCTTGCCCACCTGTGGGGACGTGCCTGAATGGGCATGGTGCCACGGCCAGGTAGGTGCCCCATCCATACACTGTTATCATCCATACAGGTATCATGGTTGCATGTGTCCGGCACGTGGGGGGGCCGTCCAGTGTTGACCATAGTGGTGGTATCAGGGTTGGGGGGTGGATGGGTATGACCATGTGGGATTGCACATACATGGGGTGGGGGGGACTTCGCTACCAGATTGTACTGATTTTCCTCTCTCCATGTTTGCACCTTAGGCCCAGAAGAGCACAGGCTGGCGAAGGAGAGGAGGTGCTGCCTGGAGGACCAGCAGGCCAGGAGGGGTGAAGGTCTGCAGAGGCACAGGGACCAGCCTGATGATGGTGAGTGCCTTACATCCATGATTACTATTGTATGCTGTGTAACTGGGCGGGCAGCGGGGCATGGCCACCATCCACTGACACTACTGCCATGCATGCAACTTGTTACAGTCAGCACTGTCCAGTGGCACTGCATGTCTGGGAGTGTGTCAATAGTGGTCCATGCGTGCACCGGGTACATGGCTGTGCCACTGCCTTCACACCGTATAGCCAAGTCACTGTACGGCCACGGTGGTGCTGTGCAGGACATGGGCGCGGGTGTGTGCAGTGGTCCGCATGGCTGTGGGTGCCTGGGTAGGCAGGTCTTGTTGACATGGTCACTGTGGATGGTCGCACACCATCACAGGGGCGTGGCACATGGCTGTATGCCATGCACAATGGGTGGGATGCAGGGGGCTGGATAGTCACATGTATTGACTCTGCTCCCTTGTCCTAGGTGGACGGTGACTTCAGGCCATCAAAAGGGGAATGCAGGAGTTGCTACAGGTGGTGAGGGTGACCCTGGAGCTCCTCCAACTGATAGACCAACACAGGGTGAGGAGGCATAGGAGACATCTGCACCACATGGAGGATGACCAGGTCAGACGATAGCCCATCCATGCCCCTAAATACACCTTCCCACCCTGGACCCAATCCTCATATCCCTTCTTCCCTCTTCTATATGTTCACCCCTGCCCCTTACCTGCCCCCACCTGGTATGTGGCCCTTCACCCCATTCATACTTTTAAATAGTTTTTCTGATTACCTGTTTTAAATACATTTGTTTTGTTATGACAACTGTGGTGGTCTCTCATTTGCAGCAGGCTACAGGTGCTCAGCTGAAGTGGTGTGCATGGCATCAGGGGTGGTGCACGCATAGGCGTGTGTGTGTGTCCAGAAGGGACCTGCCTATGGTGTGGGCAGGGGGATCACTGTCTGCAGTTTGTGTGTTGTTCTCTGTGCACTAGATGCCTGTGTGCAGTGGTCCACAGAGCATGCACTGTGTGCATGGCACCCCTGTCAGACCGTCCATGGCCTGTGCAGCTGACACCCTTGCATGTCTGTGATATGCATGGTCTGCTGGCATGTCAGTGGTGGCTGTCCATGCTGGATAACAACTGTACCCGGCACAATGCCAGGTTGCCTCCCATCACCAGTATGCTGCACGTCTTCCTCCGGTGGCACTGTGGCCTCTGCTGTTGTTGTCCCCCCTCCATGCTGTCATTTGTGTCTGTTGCAGGGGATGTGCTCCACTGTCTGTCACCGGTGCTCCAGCAGCATTCTGGTGGCATACAGCTTCATGGTGCCTGCGCAGGGTGGCTGGCACACCTGTGTCATGTAGGGGTGCTGGACATGTGTACACTGCAGCTGTGGCCACATGCCAGTGGCTTGGTTGACACGCTACTGTGTCCCTGTGTTGGTGTGCCCTTGGGTATGGGTGGGTGTTTGTCCATGCACTGTGTTGCATCCTGTGTGGTGCATGCTTCCATGCAACACTGTGTGTGTTTGTGCTGACTGTTGTGGCCAGTGCTGGGATGGGACATGTCCTTGGGAGGGTGTGCAGGGTGCTGTACTGCTGGTGGTGGGGTCCGGGGCACGCCCTGTCACATGTGGGGTACCTTGTGTGGCGACGCATGGTCAGTCTCTCAGCTGTGCCTCGGTGGGGATGTGCAGGGTGGCACTGTGTATGCTGTTGTTGCATTGCTGTCTGCTGCCGCCCGCTGCAGGGTGCACATGGTGGGGCTGCCTTGCATGGCTATGTGGTGCACTGGGTTGCATTGCCACAGTGGGGGTGGTGGCATGCATTGGGTGTCCTGCACTGTTGAGCGCTACTCCTTGGAATGGTGTATGGTGATCGTGGTGCAAGGTGTGCTCTGCATTGGTGGGATGGTGTGGCAATGGGGTGGTCGGCCCTCCTTGTGTGCCAGTCACAGCTTGCCAGGGGGTGTGCTGGGGCACCATGGCCCTGCTGTGGGTTGGTTACTGCTATCCATGGGTCGGTGGTTATTCCAGCTCTCCCCTGGTTGTGCAGTGCATGGGATGTGGGGGACAATGTCTGTTCTGCTGTGTGCTCCTCTGCCCATCTATGACATGGGTGGTGGGTCCCTGCATCCCTGGTTTTGCTGTTGCATTGCTGCTCTGCTCCACGGGGCATTCCTGGTTGTGCTATGGCACATCTGGACTGCTCTGCTGAGCATCCCTTGCTGTGCCATGGTGCATCAGAAATGCTCAACTGCACATCCCTGGTTGCGCTATGGCGCAGGTGGTGTGATATTCAGTCGTGTGCCATAGGCGCATCCTGGCCTGCACAGTTTTTGAATATCTCACTTCTTGTGCATGGGTGCAGTGGACTTGCACTTGCTCCTGCTGCTGCTACACTTTTTGGGCGCAGTTTGAATATCTGGGCCACTAAGTTTAGGATACTGTCAGACTGTTGGGTTTGGGATGTCGGGATTGTCCATATTGAGTCTGTTGGTGAGTCAGACTCAGTATTTTGACTGTCGGGATTATGCATCTTGGGAAAACTTAGATCCTTTGTACTTTTGCTGTTGATTGCCACTACTACAACTCCCCCCCCACACACACACACACACATAAGTCATACAACAGTTTAAATAAATAGGAACTTATGGTCTGTCTTGGTGAGTGATTGGATACTCAAGGGAGTGCATGACATATAGGATATTATGCTGCTGTTGGAAGAAATATACATGGTTATTACTGGAGAATTAGTTTGGTTCAATTATGATAAATTATGGTTTGTTTGGAAAAGCTGTATTCAAGTCTTGTGTAGTATGAGTATAGAACAATGGTATAAGACCATGCACTCACATACAGAAATTGGTGTCCAGCTGTACTGTGATGCCCTCAGATACATTCTTTGTTATATATAGGTACATTGGGAAAATTATGAATAGATCAGTCATGACTTATCAGTCAATAATAAAAAATGTTTTATTTATAATTTTTTGACAGAAAAAAACACAATTGACATTTCATTGTGTTAATGTTAGACAAAATAAATAACATTTATTATGCTTAAAAAAATAAAGTTTCACTTATATCTTGAATACAGACTATTACTAAAAGTAAAATAAGCACCTCCGAAATTAACATGCATGTACAGTATTGCTTGGTACAATACTAATGGCAGGTGCTTCTGAGGTGCGGGTGGGTGCTGATGAGGGGCATAATGAATTAAAATAATACGAAGTGGAAGCTGGTGAGCTGGGGGGAAGGTCCCTCTGCCATAGACGAGTTTAATTCATCACCTCGGGGAGAGTGCTTGGTGAACTCATTTTCAGTTAGTTAGCCAGCTCCTGCACATTTGTGAGTCCACTGATGCTATGACGCAGTTCAACACCAGCATCTTTACGGTGCTGCAAAAGACATATGATGGTGTCTTGCTTCTGTAGCAGCACCATGAGATGATGATTTCTAATTTTCAGCTCTTGTGTCAGTGCTTCAGTGGGTTCACTCCTGTTGGCTTGCTGACTGCTGGTGGCATCTGAAAAGAAAAACAAAGAGATGTCAACAATTTGACATTATCAAAGTGTCAGTTTCACAATAAAGTTTAGATACAGTAAATAGGAAAAAGTTTCTTGATCATAATGTTTTTTTCTTAGTCTTTCTGTAACAGTGGTAACTAGATATGTGACACGCATTAACAAAAAAATTAAATAAGAAGGAAATCCCTGTATTTTGATTGAGTGAGAATTGGTTCTAGTCATAGCAGTAGTAGAGCAACACTAATGCCTAAAAAAGAAATCCCTGCCAGCAAGGGCAACTCACAGAATTCATAAGCCATTTACTTCCTAATTTTTATTACAAATTTGGCTGCAACCTTTAGTCATATATAACAAACTCAACTAGGCTATAAAAATAGTAATTCCATAACATTGATGTTTGTAAATAATTTTATGTTATTTGCACTCAAGAGTGCCTTACTAAACACATAACACAAATGTTAAAAATCAAGCACTATTCAGAGTTTCCATTGATGTTGTTTGTTTGATGTCCATGAAAATTCCCTTCCCTGCAAATACCGGTTTAACAGATAACTCTCTGCTGCTTACATGGCAACAGATGAAATTGAAGTTTTGGCTCTACCTGAGGCCTGCATATGTGTGTGTGTGTGTGTGTGTGTGTGTGTGTTTGTGTGTGCTAGTGTAACTCTGATGAATTCTGAATTCATGTCTTCTATGTTACCATTCTGTGTGAGTGGGGGCATTGTACTATTGGAATAATGCAGAGCTTTGAATTCTTCCACTTCTTTATTTATTGAATTTTGTTGACCCAGTAAGCCCTTTGGGCCTAGAAGCCCCTTTGTCAGGGGTGACGCGGGGGGGGTGAATACAGATGGTAACCAACTGAAACTGAACCAGACCAAGCTGCTGGTGGTATTCTTAGTGAATGGGTGAAATTTGGCCAGGACACCAGGGAAATCCCCCTACTCAACAGTGGGAGGATCCTTTGACCATCGTAGGGTGGACGAGTCAGTTGCTCTGCTGAATGATGTGCAGCAGCTCGGGGAGTCTGTCTCCTCCTCGGCTCATGAGCTGACAGAGACAGATGTCTTTTTTGATGCTACTATGACTGCTGTGGTTTTGGAAGCTGAACATTCAGCTGTTCTGTGTTCTATGGACCATTCTGGTCTCTTTAATAATTCTACTGTTCCTGCTTCATCAGTTTTACCTGTTGGTGTGTCGGATGAAACCACATTGCAGCAGTTGCTGTTACTTGAAGAATGAAACCATCCAAAAAAGAAACAGGAACTTCTGGATCAGTTTCAGACCAAAAGCTTAGAGAGTATGGTGGAGAATAAGGCGAAGACTCAGGGAGCCAGCAACGACAACGAACCGGGTGTTGCTATGGTTATGGCCAAAAAAGAGGTACGGAGCCAGTAGTGCATAGTATTCCACCACTCGGGACAAGACCAAGCTGCTGCTTCAGTTTTTTATTTCTCTGCTGCCTCAGACAAACAGCCCTTGGAGTGGGTATTTTGTAAGGGGTCTCCCAGCAAATTGAGCTGGGCTGACGTTCCTGCTATGGATGGGCATCCTTGGTCGGTAGAAGACTCTTTGAAGGCAGTGGGATGGGTTTGCTCCCCTGACACACAGAACTGGATGTCGAGCTTTATGCCTATTAGAATACTGGGGGTCACGAAGGCTGCTTCAGCTGCCACAAGTACTGATTCTGGGACTACTGGGGCTCCTTTGGCCTATGCTTTACCTTCTACTGCTTTACCTTTAGACATTCCTGTTGTGGATACCATTGCTGAAGCAGGGGGACCGCTGTCTTCCCCTCTTCAATTGCCACCGCATCTTGAGTTCACACAGAATCCCATTTTACAAATCAATCCTGAACCTGGAGTCAGTGCTCCTACTCAAGATGTTGTGGAGGATGGCCTCAGTGACTTTTCTGACTTTTCTGACATTCAAAAAAATATTCCTGCAGCTCTACGGAATTACCCAAATGTATTGCAAAAAGTGGTTAAGCAACCTCCCCCTCCTAAGACCTCTAAACCTTACGCTTCCTTTTTTCATAATATTGTCTACCCAGCTAAACACCACAATGCTGTGCGTCTTGTTTATAAGGGGGGTTTGGATAACTTTCCAGACAGAGTTTATGTGGGACGTACTTTGCTGAAAAACAGTTTGCAATTTAATGTTTCTGAGTTGTACACTCTGATTCATGTTTCAGGGGAGAATGTGTTTGACGTCAGTTTTAAACTAGGAAGTGGCCTTGATAAGTTCTGGGTACGATACCATCAGGTGAAGAAAACACCTTTGTGGATCCCATTTGAGGTGGTTCCACTTACCAGACCAGCTCACAAAACTATTACTGTTCTCTTCAGAAATGAAGGTGTAAGTGTTACTGACTTACTCTTTTGGCTTAAACAACAATGTACTGTGACTGGCCATCCAGAGGCCATCTTTGATTCTGAAGGGATTTGGACTGGTGGGTGGAGAATTAAGGTAATTCTATGTACTGAGGAGGAGGGTTTCCAACATTTACCTGTTTTTTTCTCGGCAGAGATAGAGATGTTTTGTTTTACCCTGGTCAGACAAAGACCTGTTATAAGTGTGGGCTTCCTGGCCACATTAGCAGTGCTTGTGATCAGCTCAAATGTACTCTTTGTCACAAAACAGGCCATATCAGCAGTCAGTGTAGCAGTACTGTTTGCTATAACCTCTCTGGGAAAGAAGCTCATGTCTATGTAGCATGCCCTGAGGCTGCCCATAAGAAATCATCTTCTGCTGACGGTGAGGAGCAGCATCTTCTGGTCACCTTAGCCCAGAGGGAACATAATAAAGCTTCCACACCACAGCTAGAAAAGGCTCTTCCCATTTCTGAGCAGCCTGTTGCAGGTAATTTGGACCCTTTACCCCTTTTGTGTCTGAGATCCTCCCTGAACTAAGTCCAAGGGAGACTTCTTCTCCTCTTCTTGTGGCTTCTACGGAGCAACCTACTGCTTCGCCAGGTAGCTCTGTGCTTACTAGTCTGGACCAGGTCCAATCTAGCTCCATGCCCCCCCCGGGTAGATGGACTTGTTGAATGGAGAATGATGACTAGAAAGAGGCCTACTTGGGCCCAACCAACCCCTAAAATACCCAAAATTACTATGCAGGATTCCTCCAACAGATTTCATGTACTTTTGGATGTTGATAACTCTGATACTGACTCAGTGTGTTCCTCTGTAGATTCTACCCTACCTGAGGATTCTCATGAGCTGTTAGTGACAAAAGTAGGTTTGTCTCCTTCTCAACCTCCACCACGGAAAGGGAAACCCAGGAATAAAAAAATGAATCGACCCTCTATGAGACTTTCTGATGTCTTTTTCCGCTCCTTTCTTAATTTTGACATCTAACATCAATAGTATTAAGAATAATCTTAAAAGGAGAGTGGTGTTTAATATTCTGCAAACTTATCCTCCTGGAGTTTTCCTTTTACAGGGTACCAGGCTTCACACCACTCTGGAATTGACCATTTCTACTAAGGAATGGCTCTCAGGGACTTCCTTTCGGTCGATAGGCTTGGATCATTGCATGGGGATAGGGATTCTTTTTGATAAAATTCAACCCCATATTGTCAGAGTTTTAGACCTTGTACCTGGGAGAGTCCTCTTAATCAACTTCCTTGTAGATAATGACCTCTTTTGGGATATTAATACCTATGCACCTCAAACAAAAGCTGAACATACGTCCCTTTTTCAGCAAATTAGTTAATTTTTGAACACTGCTCACTATGTCATTTGGGGGGAGATTTTAATTGTGGATTGAGTAAACAGGATAGGGGTTCAGCTACAATGATGGATAAGATATTTGGCGACATGGCTGTACTGAACACAGCTGTTCGTGTTGCTCGTCTGAGGGATGCAATCTTTACTCATTCCAGTATTCGAGAGAAAGCTTTCTTTAAAGGGCGCTATCTACTCAAATTGATTTTTTTTCTTTCTACTTCTTTGCTTATTCAAATTGTTTCAGTGGAGCCTACAGTGTATTCTGATCATAGGCTTCTGACAGTTTTATTAGGCAGGGCAGTAGCCCCTGTAGGACTTGGATACTGGAAATTAAATTCCAGCTTTTGGTGCAAACATAATTTCTGCAGCATGTCACATATTTTCTGCAATGCTGGAAATTGTTATTGCTTTGTATGAGGATCAGGTTAATTGGTGGCTAGAGATGAAAATGGAGCATCAGACATTGCTCATATCCAACAGCAAACACCTTAGGAATGGGGCTTGTTTTTTGTATTTACAAGACAGGAAGCAGTTTCAACGCTTATATTCTCTCTCTCAAGATACCAGACATGATTTTTCAGATCAAATTGCACATCTCAGAACAAGATGATGCGATTTCATCTGAAATTGACTGAAGGCCTTAAACTGCAGCAGCAGCATGGTGTGCATGGGCCTTTTGCGACTACCTGTCCCTTACTTAGGAGCCAAGAGAGGATTCAGACTAAAGCTATTACTGCTCTTTATGACCAACAGGGAGTGGTCTGAACTAAGCAGGATTGTATTCTTTGCATCACATCTGACTATTCCGCTTCATTATTTAACAAATGGACTGTTGAGATCCTCAATTTTTTTCCTTTTTTTTGACCGGTTTCAGGTTCCCCAGGCACCTCAGGATCTTCTCCTCCTTGGGTTGACTGCCCCTTCCCAGGCTCAGGAAGTTGCAGCTGCTATACAAGCTCTGCCAAAAGGTAAAGCCCCCGGTCTGGATGGCCTTACATTTGACCATTATCATATTATGCATGGTGAAATCCTAGTGGAGCTTACTTTGGTTTATAATTTTATTTTGCATACCAAAAATGTGCCTTTTTATATGGCTACTGGAATCCTTATCTTTCTCTTCAAAAAGATGACAGATTGGATCTAAATAATTGAAAGCCTATTAGTCTTTTGAATAATGATTTCAAGATCCTTTCCAAAGTGTTGAATACCAGGTTGTTGTCCATGGCAACATTTTTGATTTCCCCTGCTCAATCATGTACTGTGCTGGGAACTCTGTTATGGACCAATTGATTTTATTGTGGGAACTTTTTGATCATAATTCTATTTCTCCATTGGAAGAGTATGTCTTTTCATTGGACCAGAGGCAAGCCTTTGATAACGTGGCACATGCCTTTCTGAGGCAGGTGCTACGTCATTATGATATCCCTCAAACTTTTGTAGAGTGGTTACATGCCCTTTATCTCATAGCTACTGTCTGACTTTGTGTTAATGGGTTTCTTGGTCCTTATGTTCCTATTCAGAAAGGTGCTCGACAAGGTTGTCCGATTAGCCCCCTTTTATATGTATTTAGTAAAGATCCCCTTTTAAGACTTCTGAATTCTGCAGTAGGTATTGCTCCAATTAGGTTGTTGCATTCTATGAACCCTTACACTGCCCTGGCCTATGCAGACAATGCGGTTCTCCTGGTTGGAAACACCCAGTCTGCTGAAACTGCAAGGAATATGGCACATTCTCAGGCACACGTTTAAACATGCTTAAAAGTATTGGGAAGCCTTTAGGCAGTCAAGTTGTTCCTACAGAATGAATAACAGGTCTTTCTCTTACATTTGGTTCTTTGAAAATAGTGGGCATTGAATATGGGGCATCTCAGATGGATTTTGAGAATTGGGACAGAAAATTATTGCTTGGTACACAGATGGTTCAGCATTGGAATAAGGCTAAAATGAGCTACTTGAAACGTGTTTATTTAATTAAAACTTACTTTATGCCTATTTTCTTATTTCTTAATTCAGTTTTTCAGTTCCCAAGACGAGGGAGGATAAACTTCATAGTCTTTTTTTTCAGTCCTTGTGGGGGAGCAGGCTTAATCCCATCAAATGGAATATACTCTATTTACCCCGAAATTTAGGTGGGCAACAAATGGTGAACTCAGTGTTGGTTTTTTTTCTGCCAGTTTTTGCATGCCAATCTAAAGCCTTTGTTTATATCACTGATAGATACTGGTGTGACATTTTTATTCACACAGTGTCACTTTGGTTTAAAGCTTGGGATACAGGGCATTTGTGCTAAGTTAAAAATGTTGTTACTTCTCCAGCGTATCTATGTGAGGTATTTGTAAACTTCGTTTCTGGGGGATAAGTAGTAGGATGGTGATTGTCAAAAATAAGAAACAGCTTTATGCTTTAGTATTAGAAACTCACTTTACTGAATTAGATCCCTTTCCCAAGTGTCCAGAGAGCTGTAAGACAGCTTTACTTACCTTTTTAACTGAGAAGAGGGTTCCTGTTAAATTCAAAGATCATCATTGGCTTAACTGCCATGAGAAACTGAATATGAAGGCTAACCAAAAGCATAAATGGGTGGAGGAACGTATCTGCTCTAGGCCTCTGTGTATTAATCAATAAGAAACTCATGCATTTGTATTTCACTTGTTCCTATATTGCTGATTTCTGGAAATTTCTTTTCGATGCATCTCATGTTTTCTTTTTTTTACAAGTGTCATTTCCTGTGCTTATGTATGGAAGTTATCCTCGAACATGGATTGAATGGGACGCAAGTACTCTGACTGTAATTTTTGTAGTAATTAAATGGTATGTATGGCATTTGAGATGTTTATTTACTCTTTAACAAAATTAATTTACTAATTATGAACTGTATGGGAATATTTTTAAGGATCTACAAGATATTTATCTTCAAGAATCCAGATGTATAGATAGGTTACGATTGTGAACTGCTTGGAGGAATTTACCCTGGATTACTGATAATGATTTTCCAGTTACATAGAGATTTTCAGTTCTGTATGGAATGTTTTTTTTCTTGTTTTTGTTTAAATTATTTCATTGTTGTTCTTCATTACTAATATTTCTTTTCCTTCTATTGTTTCTATTGGATGGTTTTGTTTTCTTTTCATATATTTTGTGTTTTCCATTGTATGATTTCTTTAATAAAAAATTCCCTTACTCTTTTCGATAAGTGCCATGGGATCTTTAACATCCACCTGAACTACCACCAATCCAGGCAGATGGGACCTCAGTTTAACTTCTCATCTGAAAACTGCATGGTAAACAATCACACAATTCATAACAAAAAGACTATATGACTTTGCCATGGAGCCTTAAAAAATACACCAATAGCACTAACTGTGAAGAAAGACAGATGAGTGACAGTTGAAAAACATTTGTGGAGGGAGTATACCACATTATTTAGCAACATAATATTATTTTTTTTGTGGTTTGAACACTTTTTGAGTGTTAGGTTTTATAAAGTTGCCTATGGGTTCATTTCTTGTAAGCAGTGAGGCCCTCTAGGCATGGTGGTGGTACTAGGTTTACCTCATGTTCAGGGTGACTGAAGGCATTTGGCTTTGCCTCATGCCTTACTACACATCTTACCATGGCATAAAGGTAGTGCCACCAATGCCCTGTCATTAACAACTGTTGCAGCAACTTTTGACATTTGATAAGTGTTACATTACGAAAACCACATAGGAGGTGTCACTCCATGTTTGCTATAGTCATCCATGATGTTGCAGAGAAAGTTATTTCAGTGTGTGGGTCTGTGACCATGTCAGTATTGCTGACAGTATTTTTAACATTAAACAATGGTGCTGTGATAGAAACATTTCTATTCATACATAGTGGGACACATACATACAGTCTTACTCAGACACACATACACACACACAATCACAGACACACACATACATATGCATATAGACTCACAAATGCACAGTTAGTGCTATTGGTGTATTTTTTAAGGCTCCATGGCAAAGTCATATAGTCTTTTTGTTATGAAGTAGATTAGAAGAGGAATTTCAGGACAGTTGTTTTGTGTAAGTACACAGTGATGCATTTATTTCCATAGCATTAGTTTTCCATTTCCTTCCCCTCTGCCAGACCACAAAATCCTCTCTCCCTTCCCCTCCTGCAGGGGCACTGAAAAAATAGTTTTGCAAAGTTTTTAAAACAAAAAATATGATCACCAGTTTCTACATTTATTCTGCTGTCAGTTGATGATATGACTGGCGCTAGGACCCTGGGGAACTGTAAGTCAAAGGCAGATGTTAAAGGAATTTCCGGTCATTCCAGTGAACTCCCAGAGTGAACTGCAGAGTGAGGAATAAACAGCTTGCATCTTTTAATAGCTCTGGGTAAACTGACACAGTGTTCTTTCATGTCCTGGCCAAATTTCCCTCATTCACTAAAAAAATATCACCAACAGCTTAATCTGGTTCAGAGTCAGATAGCATTCATCTGTAATCCCCTCCTCCAGGTCCTGCCTGAAAGTAGACAGGATTTGTCTAGTGCACCTACCAGGTCAACAAAAACTAACTAAATATATAAATAAATAAAAATGATTCAAAAACAAGTTTGTCTTTCAAATGTTTAGTAATGTAATCTACATTACAACAGTTTCCTTTCATGATTCAAAACAAGTTTGTCTTTCAAATGTTTAGGAATGAAATTTCCTGCTTTCTCAAAACTTTTCACAGTAGAGAATTGCATAAAACAAATCTCTTTCAATACAGTTTGCAGTAATAATTGTTTAAATAGTAGTAGGACAGCGCTGGGGGAAGCAATGGTGATTCTTAGATGATATACTTTTCAAGGAATGCAGAGGGGAGAGCATGTGTTGGTGGGATTAGAAGGAAAAAAGACTGAGGGTTCCAGCAGTGGTCAGTAGGCTGGGACAGAACTTGAGAGAACAGGCTGCAGAATGAGGTATAAGTACTGGAAAGCAAATACAGTATATTGGTTTGGTCAGTACTTGTGGATCCAGCTATGTAACCAAGTAGCACCCACAACCTCATTAGTCCAGCAAAAATCTGTTAAAGCCTAATCTTAGCTTTAAATGGTAATATTTTACATTTGGGGAAAGAGTTGTCCCCTTGAAAAAATTCTAGATGCCCCCCTGGTGATCAACAGTGCAGAAAAGTACCACAATTCTGTCTCCAAAATCTGTTTTATATGGCACAGAACAATTCACAACTTCCCATAACTTAGGTAAGATATCTCACCTGTGGAAGAGTTGCCCTCTTGAAAAAATTCTACATGTGACCCTGGTGATCGGCAGTGCAGAAAAGTACCACAACTCTGTATGCAAAATCTGCTTTATATGGTGCCGAACTATTCACAACTGCCCATAAGTCAGGTAAGACACCTCCCCTCTACTGGTTTCACAGGACTACAGCTTCACCACCTGCCTGATGACACAGTCATTCTGTAAAACTGGTTGAGGTTTCTTACCATAGCTGCGGGTGGTTGTAAATTGTTTTGCTTCTATTAAAGTTGATTTTGCACACAGAACTGGGATGCCTGATACTTAATATTTTACATTGGGCAGTTTGAGTGGTGAAGCCAAGATTGCTTTCCCTTTGAGTGCATGATAGAATCCTAGCAGGCTGTTGACCCCTTGAAAAAAATTCTAGATGCGTTCCTGGTGATCAGCAGTGCTGAAAAGTATCACAACTCTGTGTGCAAAATCTGCTATATATGTTGCAGAACAATTCACAACTGCCCATAACTCAGGTAAGAAACCTCACCTCTACTGGTTTTGCAGGACTACTGCCCCATCACCCTCCTGATGATGCAGCCATCCTGTAAAACTTGTTGTGGTGTCTTACCATAGTTGCAGGTGGTTCCAAATTATTTTTCTTCTAACATAGTTGATTTTGCACACAGAATTGTGATGCCTAAGACTTAATTTATTACATTAGTCAGATTGTGCCGTGAAGCCGAGATTGCTGTCCCTTTGAGTGCATAAAAGTAGCCTAGCACCTAGATACTCAAATAGGTAAGCTACAGTAGCTGAGTTATTTAGAGCACCCCCCATGGCACCTACAACAGGATTTATACCAACCACTGTGGAGCGACAGGTGGGGCTAATAGCAGACTGGGTCAAATCCACAATTGGGTTAGCCCTAAAGCCAGAGGAGTGGGTGTGCAACTCCAGAGGGGGAGAAACACTGTTTTAAAAAAAGAAAGTGTCTCCAGGTAATCCTGACTCTTCTGTATCCCAGTTCTATTTCAGTGGTGCTCCCCTAATTCAGATTTAGGGAAATCAGCTTCTGGCTAACTTCATTGCTGTGTCTCACAGATTGTTAACTTCTTTAAGGTACTAGAAGCTATAGTGTGGCAGAAGCATGTGCAGAATCTGGAAGTTGGAGTCTACTGTTCCTCACAGCATCATCAGTGTGCAGACTGTTCTGCCCTCCACTGCCAGGTGCTTCATGTTACTACTACTAATATGCCCTTACTGGAGCAGGTGACCATGGGAGAGATAGTTGTACACAAAAGAAAGGAAGAACAGATATGCAGAACAGCATGATGAAGTAACCTTCAGAAAATGCAAAGTTGCAAAAATCCAAATACTTTAATTATTTCAAGGCAGATCACAGGCACACATCGCTGTGCATAGGGTCTTTGAACTTTAATGGAGCAGGTGCACTGTGGGAGGGTGAAGACTTAAGCTAGCCAGGATTTATATACTATTGCTCCCTCCCTAAAATTATAGATCAGAAGTCAGGAGGGGAAGGATCCAACCATTAACTTATTGGTCACAATATTATGGGGGCTTAAGTGAGTTTGGAGGTATCTTTGACTTCTGGCATGCAGTTCCAGAGAACCAAACCTAATTAACAAAAAAAAAAAGATTGTGGTGGAGGGTGAGAAATGATTGCATTGGGAAGAAGGTGAATGACTTAAGAACTTATGTTAGGCTACCCTGGGGACTTTTCGAATATTTTTTTTTCAGGCCCAAAGATGGGGTCCTGAGTATCTACAGTGGCCTTCCAGCAATCTTAGTTGCCTGGTAGTGCTGTGCTGCTGGGGATGTCTGATGTCTCTGCATTTTCAGCCTTCCCCTCTCCTAGCAGCTGTAGTCTCCATCAGATACAGCAATATTTCATAATGCATTCATGCACTGATGTAGTGACTAGCTGATCAAGTGTCTGTATTTTTCTGGGTGGTGGTGGTAGTGATTGCTCAGGACAATAAAACTTTATAATGGGGCCTCTCCATCACTTCTATGTAGCAACACAGTGTCAGAGGTGTTGAGACCTAAGCAGTTGGTCAAACCACAGCCATGTGTTTGGAGGTAGGTGGGGTACCATGAACCAGCACTGAACTGCTGGAAGTGGAGAGGCAGTGACCACGATGACCTCAGTCTATCACATGGTCTCTGCTTACAGCAGGGTTGGGGGGAGTGAAGAGCTGCTTACCATAGTGCTGAGCTGTTGATCCTCACATAGGGATACCCACAATAGGGTGAAACAAATTGGACAAAGGCAATCAGTGCATGGGAAAACAGGCAACAGCAAGATGCATGCCTGGCAATTGCACTGTTCAGTTTGCTGGTCGAAATGTATGTTGGTCCCAATGCTGGGGGCCTTTGTCCCCGCACCCCTTTAAATAAATATAAACATCCCCAGCCTGCACTTAAGGGGATGGACCTCATTTGGGGCCTCACTTTCCTGTCCACCCACAATTGCTGCTGTATTGAAGTCCTAGCCACACAGATCACAGTCTCCCATAGTGCCTCACCTATATTACTTCATCCTTAGTCCCTGTGTCCACCTGATGGTATATGCCTTCCATGTAGGATCTGGCTTCTTTCATATCTATCTTTAAAAACTTTTCTTTTATCATTTCAGGCTCCGTTCCCATTTCAACTGCTGCACCAGTGAGTCACAAAACCAAATGCTAAGCCTCCCTTTGTCAAAGTGTGAATGTGAAAGGAATGACAACAGTAGAACTATACTTACTGGTATGTAGATTGGGCTGTTATTCCTCATTACTTTAATTCTTTTAAAGGTAAATTGAAAATGTTTAAATGGGTTTGTTACAGGCTGCCTTGATAGCCAAGAGGCATTGCACCATGAGGTCAACCTGAATTTGAGACTAAGCATTAGTGTCCAATTGTTGACAGTCTGGGGAGGGAGGAGTTACCTTCCAACTCCCATAGCAAACCCAATAGTGGCCTACAGAGGTCATCATATGCATGGGGATTCAAAGGTTGCAGGCAGATAGGTGAAGGGGAGGTTGCAGTGAGTGCTAGATGTGCAGTTGGTGTGGCTGAGAGGGAGAGGATTTTGTGTTGGCACTGTTGAAAATGGGGGGTGCTTGATCATCTTACTGAGGCCTGCTCTGCACTGAGACACATAGGCTAGTCCTCCTGCAAGGCAGCTTTTAGTCAGTCTCTCTGTCATTAATGGAGTGTGTGCCAGTAAGGATATTACGTTTTTGGTATGGGATGGTTTGCTCAGCTGACTGGGTCAAAGAACATGACTGGGGGTTGTGGGGGGGACAGAGATTACTACAGGAAGTTGCTACTTTTTCTGTTTGTTTTGTTTTATCTTCTATCACCATATCTCTGTTGCTCTTACCTTGATGTTAAAGAGCAACTCTGTACTTCAGTACATGATTTATCATAAATAAGATCCAGCTGTTGAGTTTACTAGAAAATACTTTTTTTTTTTAATTTTCAATGTTCCTTTCCAAAATTTACTGTACATCTTGACAGTCCATATGAAAAGACAATGCAGAAAACATTTGCCTCTCCCTTGTTAACCTCACAGTGCCTTGAGTTTTCAGTGCTCACCATGACAGATTGTGATATCACAAACATCAATGGTGTGGTTAGCAGGAGAGAGTAAGATACATTTTGAAAGACTTAGTGAAAAAAGTACTGCATTACCTAAAATATTTAGTAGACCAACGGCATGTTGGAAAAATAAATAGAAAAAGTTAAAACACAATTGGTATAACTCTAGTGTTTTTAATTTGTTTTATTATAGTAGAGAGATGATATTTAACTATCTGTTCAACTTACTCCTATGCTGTAGGCCCTATCTATGCTCTATTTCTGTATGCTCTATGCCCTTTCTATCTCTCCATTCCCTAGTCCCTATCTCTACTCCAGCAACTTTAAATACCTCAAACTTATCTAGTTTTACCTTTATTTCCATAGGTGTGGTCAGATGTTGCTGTTTACTTTTCAGATACTTATCTTGTTTAATTCTCACTACTATAATCTCTCCTTGAGGATCTCAGACCCTTTGCATCTCCACAATTTTCTCTGTTCTTTCATTTTATGTTCTACCTGATTATCCCAAACCCAAAAGGACCCAACTCTGTGCACTGTGACTTGGTCAGAGCAGGTAAGTCACATTAAATTTAGGGGTTAAAACTGAGTTTTACAGCCTCTAGCCAGCAAGGCTACTGACTGGGGAAAATCCACACAGAATTGTCCACTGTCCCAGTTGATGTGCATACCAAAGTGTTACCCTCTCCAGCACATGCCTGCAAGGCTACCTAAAGGAAAATCTCAATAGCTGTATACAAAATCTACCAGCATTTGCTAGTTGGATGGTGCCAGTTTTGACCCCAACAAAGGAGGTGGTGTTAGTGTCAGGGCTGGGGGGGGTGGCTAATGTCTGGGGATGGGAGGTGCTAGTGTTTTGGGCTTTTGAAGGTGGGTACATTGTGGTCATGGGCTTTGGAGGGAGGGGCTAGTGTTACAGCACATGGAGGGAGAGTGTAGAAGGAAGGGTGTATGCATGCCTCTGGTGTGTGAGTAGGTGGTGTGCAGGATGACCTTGCAGAGAAGGTGTGTAACAAGAGTATGAGTGATTCTTAAATGACTAAGGAGGAAGGGGTGTGGCTTCTGGAAGACAAGGAACAGGAGGGAGGTGATACCCATAGAGATTAGAAAATGGGGTGCCTAGAAAGGGAGGGATATTCAGATGGACTATGGTGACAGGGATGAGGATTGGTGTGGTTGGGTTTAAGTCAGAAAGTGGAGGGAGGGGGTTATTGTTTGGGGTGATGGGGAGCCATAGAAGTTTTGGTGACTGTCTAACATGTACATTCAAGAGGGCTACTGTTATGGGGTCTGTAAAGAAAACATGCTAGTGTCAGGTGCTGTGAAGGGAAGGGGCTAGTGTTTGAGGGGTCTGTGGAGGGAGGAGTCTAGTGTCTTTGTTAGAGAAAGGAGGTGTGGCTAGTTTCTGAGCTGTAGGCTACTTAACTATATAGACTGGGGCACACACAGTCCCATCTATTCTCAAGAAAATGTGTTCTATTGGTAAAGCACCTAAAGTGTCTTCATAGTTGTTTTTTTTTTATTTTATCAAACTGTATCTGTTTTGCAGGCTTTGCTACAATAAACTGCCCAGTGATATACTGCATCAGATAAGGTTGTTCCACGGTAACAAAAAACAAAGACATTCAGTGTTAGTGTTGGCACCCCTTACACCCCACAGCGACCGCACCCCCACCTACAGGCATTGGGGTGTGTGTTGGAGTCATCGGCCCTAACTCTCACCCCATTCCATGAGTAAAGAAGCTGAAGTGGTGCAGTATAGGAGAATGGGGTGAGAGTTAGGACTGATGACTGTGGAACAGCCCAAACTGATGCATTAAATTGAGTTTTTTTGCCATGAATTTCCCTTCTTTTTGAGAATGTGCACTATAAATAGTGAATGAAATGTGGTGGTGGGAGTGAGGGGGCCCCACACTCCCACCATGTGATTTTTTTCTCACTTTGCTAAAAATTGTATGACTGACTGAAATGAAAATCGATAAATGAAGACATGTACCATAGCACACTGTGTGTCCAGAATTGTGTGTACATCCATTCAACGGTTGCACAGCACCATGAGCAAACAATGTAACATGCACAATTCAGCAACTATTAGGCCAGCAACATGAAAATTGTCACAGTCAAAGATGTATTATAAATCTTTGAACATTCCAAATGCCAGACAAATTGGACACAAGGTTCAGAAGTTATTGAAGCATAATGAACCTACTGAAACAGAGAGAGAGAGAGAGAGAGAGAGAGAGAGAGAGAGAAAGCAGCCAAAGCTTCCTTAAATCAAGAAGGTTACTTTCTAGACTACACTGAATTGAATTATTACTTTTTGGACATGTGTAAATAACTAGTATTGATTCTGTTTTGGGGGTTGACTTTTCTTAGTTTAACTTTAATTTGCCAGGGAGGAACTGTAACTGGGAGATATTTGCAGTCATTTGTGACTAGACCTGTTGCTTAACCTCTGTGAAATAGGTGCCTGAAAGGAAGGAAGGCACTCACTGGGGTGGAGGGTGAGAGTTGTAATTGATTGTTTCTGGAGTGCATAGGTTTACTCCCACTCACCCTGCCCTCACCCCACCCACCCCATGCACATAACTTCCTTTATAACAAGGGTTCTGATATCAGTTCCCCAAAACTGCTAACAACATACACATGTTCATATCCTTAAAGGCACAGCACACTGGATGGGGGTAGAGATACTCAAACTTGCACACAATAAAACAAGAACAAACAAAATAAAAGAACAGCATCTGTAACAGGAAGGGACACAAACATGTGGGAAGTGGTGCAATGAACTGGCTGAGGAGCAGCAGTCTTCCAGGAGATGTTCTGGAGACTGGGTTGCTGCACTATTTGCAGGCACCTCTCTGGTCTGAGGGAGGAGGTTGTTTGTCTCCATGTTGACCTGGCAAGGATTCAGGAAACCTGCTTCCCAACCCAGGGACCACCCAGGCCACTATCACTACCTCAGAGGTTGCCAAGAAAGAGGAGTCGTTGGACCACAGTGGGCTCAAGGAGGGAGAGGGTGGTGGAATTGAGGTGCATCCCTCCAGTTGTTCATCTCCACAGTTCATTCACCACTCTGGAGAAGCATGGTTCCTCTATGGAGGAACCCACAGTGGAGACCAAGGAGGATGCTGGGAACCTCCACAATGGAGACCCACAGAAGGGTGGCACAGGGCCCCGCAGGGGAAGGAAACAACTCCTGTGGGGGAATCAATTTTTGGGGGGGTGGAACTGGGAAGGAGGGGGAAGGGAGGTAAGGTGCCTGCCTAGCACCATGGCTTGAAGGGACAGGAAATGAATCCTCAGGATCATAGGAGCAGCTGCAAGGGGGAGTGAGGTGGATGTCATTATCCACCTAGGGACAAATTACCTGTCTGAGAATGGGATCAGAGCAATGCAAGAGGAACTGTGGAGTTGGGGAGGGGCCTTAGACAAGTAGCACACATGGTAACTTTCTCAGAAGTGCTACCTGTCTATGGCATGGAAGAGACTAGGGTACTCCTCACCATGGGATTCAGTGACTGGTTTAAAAGCAGGTGTATAGCTCAGGGATTTGGTTTCATTGGGGAATGGGTCTCCACTGGGAGGGATGCAGGCTTATACAGGTGTGATGGTCTGCATCTATCCAGGAGGGGAACCAGGATCATAGGAGATTGGTTTAAATGCTTCATTGGCAAGCATTTAAACTAGCCAAGGGGTGAGGCACTGAAAAGGAGAAAGAGAAATCCTAGCCCCCCCAAAACAATCATGGTAGTTAGTGAGGTAAACACAAAAATAGAACAGTTGACAGGGAGAAGGGCAGGGGCAAATGGAGAAAAAGACAAAGGCAGTAAGGACAGGGATGCTGCAAAAAGAAATAAAGCCATAAAAAATGGAGGGCAATGAGTACCAATGTCCATAAACTAGGTAAAAAAAAACCCAAAATGGTGGCCTTGATGGAAGAGGGTTGCCTGGATATTGTGGCAGTCACAGAAACATGCTACACAGAGGACCATGACTGGGATGTCAACATACCAGGGTACACAATCTAAAGGAGGGACAGGGAGGGAAGAAGAGGAGGAGGAGGAGGAGCTCTCTATGTAAGGGAAGGGATCAAAGCAAAAGAATTAAGGGGTAAACAGGGAGGAGAGGAAGCACTGTGGGTCACCCTGGAGACTGGAAATGGTTCCACAATCCACAGAGGGGTTGTATACAGACCCCTATCTCAGGGGCAGGAAATAGACAAGGAAATGATAGAAGGCATCCTTGGGATGGCAGAGAAAAGGGAGATATAACTGATGAGGGACCTGAATATGCAAGATGTTATCTGGAGCAACTTTGCTTCAGCCACATCCATGAACAGGGCCATTCTCTATGTCATACAGGGCATGCCTCAGACAGCTAGTTTTGGAACCCACTCGGGAGGGAGCAAACTTATACCTGCTCTCAAAAAGGAACTGAGAAAGGATCCTTGATCTTGAAGTGGGTAGCCATCTGGGAACAAGCGACCACCAAACAGTGTGGTTCACGATAAACTTAGCTGTAGAGTCAAGCTATATGAAAGTTAAGGTACTGGACTTCAGGAGGGCTGATTTTGTCAAAATGGGAGAGTGCCTCAGAAAAGCACTAGCTAACAGGTGAGAAGATGCGATGGAGAAACAAAGGGGAAACATCAAAACCACCATCACAGAGGCAACACACCTTTGTGAGAAGCAAATCAAAATGACAGAAAGAAACACTATGGTTATCAAAAGAAGTGGTGGGGAAGGTAAGGGAGAAAAAGATAGCATTCAGGTAGTATAAAGAAACACAGAAGAAGCAGGACTGAGAACAGAACCAGTTAGAGCAGAAGGAAGCAGGAAAGGCAGTCAGAATAGCAAAGGCCGAAACCGTGGAAAAAAACAGCCAACTTGGTTAAGAAAGGGGATAAAACCTTTTGTAGGTATATTAGGGAGTAAAGAAGGACTAAGGCAGGGATACTGAAGCTGAATAAAGGTGGTTGGGCAGAGAGCAACAGTGAAAATGAAAGGATACTGACTGAATACTTCTGCTCAGTATTCACAATCAAAAAGTGGGGCAGCTACTTAATCTAGTCAATAGAAGCACTCTGGATAGGAGGGGTTGATATTAATCATTCCACAGAAGAAAGGGTTCTGAAAGAACTCTTAAACTGAAGGTGGACAAAGCAGTGTGGCCTGATGGGATTCACCTCAGAATTCTAAAAGAACTAAGGGAAGAACTAGTAGCATCACTGTCTACCATTTTTAATAAATCATGGGAGGATGGTGTGGTACCTGAGGACTGGAGGAAGGTGGATGTGATTCCCCTTCACAAAAGTAGGAGCAAGACAGAGGCAGGAAACTACAGACCTGTCAGTTTGACCTCAGTGGTAGGAAAAATGATGGATTCACTTCTGAAGGAAAGATTTGTTGAGTATCTAGAGGCCAGTGGGACACAGGACCCAAGGCAGCATGGATTCACAGCAAGAACATCATGCTAGATAAATCTAATTGATTTCTTTGACTGAGTGACCAAAGTAATAGCATCAGGGAGGGTTTGTGGACATGGCCTACCTAGATTTTAGCAAGGCATTTGACACAGACCCACACAAAAGATTAATAAACAAATTAGACAGCCTGGGAGTGGGTAGCCTGGATAAAACACTGGCTAGACAAACAGGACACAGTGGGTAATAGTAAATGGAGTGCACAGTGAAGAAAGGGGGGTTACTAGTGGGGTAAGCAGGGTTCGGTATTGGGGATGATACTTTTTAATGTCTTTATAAGTGACATTGCAGAGGGAATGGAAGGGAAAGTATGTCTCTTTGCAGATGACACAAAGATCTGCAACAGGGTTGATATGCAAGGTGGGGTGGAAAGGATGAAAAGTGGCTTGGCAAGGTTATAGGAATGGTCAAATGTATGGCAGCTTAGATTCAATGCAAAAAAGTGCAAAGTAATGCACTTGGGAAACAAGAACCCAGGGGAAGAGTGCACAATGGGAGGTGAGATACTGACAACAACAAAAATGGAAAGGGACCTGGGGGTAGTCATATCAGATGACCTAAAGGTGGGTCAGCAATGTGAGAAGGCAGTAAGGAGGGCTGGGGGGATACTGGGATTCATAAGGAGAGGCATCACCAGTAGCAAACAGGATGTTGTTGGCCCTCTATACAGACAGTTGGTAAGACCACATCTGGACTACTGTGTACAGTTCAGGAGACCCCATCTCTGCAAAGACATAGACAGTTTGGAAGCTGTCCAGAGGAGGGCAACCAAAATGGTGCAGGGTCTGCACCAGAAGACATATGAAGAAAGACTAAAGGAGCTTAAGATGTATAGTCTTGAGGAAAGGCGGGAGAGGGGGAACATGATCAAAACTTTCAAAAACCTCAAGGGAATCAACAATGTCCAACAGAGTAGCATCTTTCAGAAAAAGAGATGTACAAGAACAAGGGGGTACAATTTGAAGATAAAGGGGCGATGGCTCTGAGGTAATGTGAGGAAGTATTTCTTCACAAAGAGGGTTGTAGATGCATGGAATGGCCTCCCTGAGGAGGCTGTAGAGTCAAAAACATTGGGGTATTCAAGAATGCATGGGGCAGACATAAGGCAATTCTGGTGGAGGGTAGGAGGAAGTAGGTTGTTGGTTAACTAGAATCTGCAGCTTATCTGTTAGGTAGGGAAATGGGCAGACTAGGTGGGCCAAGCGGTCCTTATCTGCCATTAAATTCTGTGTTTCTATGTTTCAAGTTTTCATTCATTGGAGTGGCATAATTCTGTACCTGTAAAGGATTTGCACACCAAACCACTGCAAGGCACCTCCTTACCCCTAGAGCTACCTATGTTATAAATTTCTAGCCAGTAACACCATGCAGAATGCTATGTGAATTTTCCCAACATGTGAACAGCATTATTCTATCCCCAGGACAGCCACTAAACACCCTCCAAATTTCATGTGAAAAGACCAAACCACTCAAGAGATAATCAATTTTTACATTTCTGCACCTTTAAGAAGTCGTCCACTGCAAAATGGTGGAATTTGTGGCCGAAAATATGCTAAAATGGTGGACCTGGCAACTGAAAAATCTGTAACTGCAAAGCGGGCCAACTTCAAATGGCAATAACTCTGGAACGGAACAACATTTTTTCACCAAACAAAAACTGTCATGTTCCTTCAACAAATGTATTTCTACTTGCCCAACTTCAGACCAATCAACCTCACATTGGCTGCGCTATGTGTCACTGAATACAGTGCAGAAAAAAACAAAAACAATGTTTTGTACTGCACTACACAAATGCAAAAACAAAACGGTAATGTTAACGCAAACGGTTTTGGAAACAGTGAGGTAGAAAGAAATAGTAATGCTAACAGTAATGCAAATTCAAGTGCAAACGGTAATGCACACAGTGATACAAATGGAAACGATAATGAAAATGGTAAGAGAAACACCAGCGCAAATGTAAATGAAAACAGAAATGGTAATGCTAGCATTAACACAAATGCTAACGGCATCAGAAACACAAACAGTAATGAAAACAGTAATGAAAATGCAAACCGTAACACAAATGCAAATAGAAACGCAAACAGTAATGGGAATGGTGGCGCAGAAGGAAACAGTAACGCACTCGACAATGGAAATGCTACTGAAAACACAAACACTAAGATCAATGGAAATGCAAAAGCAAATAGTAACGAACATGCAAACGGTAACGGTAACACAATTGGAAATGTAAATGCTTACAGTAACACCAATGACGACACCAAAGGAAACACAAACACTAATGGAAATGCAAATACAAGTGCGCACGTAAACACAAATTGTAATGCACACGGTGACACAAAAGTAAATGCAAATGAAAACAGTAACAGAAATGCAAATGGTGACAGTAATGCAAATGCAAGCGCAAACACAAACACAAAGGGTGACGCACATGGTGTTGTAAACATTAACACTAATGCAAACAGTTACAGAAATGGAAATGGTAACAGTAACGCAAACACAAGTGCAAACGCAAACACAAAGGATAACGCATGCGGTGAGGTCAACAGAAACCCTAACACAACTGGTTACAGAAATGCAAGCAGAAATGCTAACGGTAACAGTATCACAAATGCACACCCTTCTGATTCCCAAAAAGGTGCATTCAGAAACACAGTGAATACAAAGAATGTATGCATAATAATGGCCCTCGGAGCAGAAAATGAGCACTTGGAATTCTAAATTCCTTATATCTCAGTAACTGTACGATGTAGAAAAAATGTAAAATCTCATATTATTTATGACTTTTCAGGTTAGCTTTGCACTTAGCCCCCTAGCAGGGCACTAAGCATTCTTCCTATGAAAAGTCTGTATCTCAAAGCATTTTCTAGATATGGGCCCTGAAAGGCACGGCGGATGCCGTAATGTTAGCCTATGGGAAAAATGGTCAACTTCAGAGTGCGTAACTTTGCAGCCCTCTAATATTGTGTCACCAAACCACCAAAAGGCACATCTGTGTGATGATGGCTTTCTTCTTTCCAAATTTCAGCCCAAAAGACCAATCCATTCTTGTGCAGCAGGGTGGCAAAGATTCCCTACTGTTTTGGCCATAGTGTCTCAAAGTACTTTCGCAAATCAACGACACTTTTACAAAAAAAATCACAAAAGTGTTGCATATTCTAAAGTACTTTGCAACACTACTGTTTGCAAAAATTTAAAAAACATATTTCTGGGGTGTTTTACCCCCCCCCCCAAAAAAAAAGACATGGCTAGCATCCTCAGGGTTCGGCTGGGAGAACACAACCAGAACTGTGTCCCTAGAGGGTCCCAAATTTGAATGGCAAGCATTTCTCTGACAACCAGCTGAAAACAAATTGTCCAATTTGTGACACTACAAGGGTTATTTGAGAAAGTAAAATGTCCATTTGAGACACTTTCAAATATTTTAACTTTTCCCATTGATTATAATGGGGAACAGTTTTTTTTTTTTATAACTTTTGAACCGTTTAGTATTTTTTCACAAAATCTTCAAAAGGCACATCATGGACCCTGGCTGCATGTTTCCTGAAGGTTTCAGACCAGTCTTGCAAACCATGCGACCTGTAGGCATGAGCAAAGAAACACACAAAAAAAACATAATTTGTGCATTATTCAGTGCTCTGTAGTTACGCAACTTTATATCCAATCATAACAAAACTTGGCAGGTCCACAGCTTTATAGTACCAGACCAAGCATTCCAAATTTCAGGTAAATTTGTTATACAGAGGCAAAGTTATTAAGCTGCCAAATTTCAGATTTAGCTTTAAATTGGGTACTCAACCCTAACTATAGTTGCACGGTAATATATATATATATATATATATATATATATTTATATATATATATATATATATATATATATATATATATATATATATACACCTGGCTTGGGTTACATTACCTGCATCTTTGGAATGTGTCATTAAATGCTCACTGAAATGATTCACTTTAGCCAGTGCGCCCCTTTGTGAAAAACTGCCAGTGGCCTGAGGATCAACTTGGTTCATTCAGGTCAGATAAACAATTTATAATCTTGTTAGTGGGTTAAATGCTACCAATCAGTGGTGTAGAGGTCAGATATACTTGGGATGATGTATGTCAAGGTCTGACTAGACTACATTCTGTGTTAGAAGAAATGGATGGGCATGAACATGAGGTGAAAATGGCAACTAATAGGGCAGAATTGTGCCTCAATTTCTGTAGGCCATTCATCACCAAGAAGTACCAAATTGCCACCAGCCACCTAGCAACATCATCCACCATCCCAGGGGCTACATTTGGACCTTCATAACTGCCACTGAATCTCTCCATGGGGAAGGCAGGAGGGGAAGGTTCATCATCCCCATCCCCTCTTCCACAGACTCTCATCAGACATGGTAACCCCCCAAGACTCTCCACCAGTTTGGTCTGAAGTCCTGTTGATGGTGAAGGGGAGTATGACAGATGGGGCCTGATATTCAAATGTTTGCCCAGCTGCAGATCCTAGTTTACTGAGCAAACTAGGTTTTCACCATTGTCCTATATGTAAAAGACCAGTTAGCGTGTGCAAACCAGGTTTGTGCCAGGTAAGCCCGGGAAGGGGACGCAAGGCAAAATTATGCAAATTGGGGTGGGGACCTGAATATCGGTGCAACTCAATGCTCGCAGTATTTTTTGTGTGCTAGGGTGCTTTTCATGGTCCCCTTGTGCAGAGGAGATACTGCCGACCTAACCCTTGCCTCAATCTGGCACAGCCCTAGCAGTTGCATAAGATAGTGTGTCGGTGCCCTCCCATCCCAAGGCAGTATTCCTTGGTGACAAGTGGTGCATCCTCCCTCTGAACCCAGTCCCATTAATGAAATATGTATCCCTGCCATCCAGTGATCCCTTCCTCCTGCTGGATCCCAATCCCATTACAAGAAGATATATCCCTGTTATCTAGTGGTTCCCCTGTCCCTCCAAACCCAGTACCATTAATGTAGGATACATCCATGATGTTCAGTGGTCACTCCCCCATCCAATCCAAGTCCATTTACAGAAAGATATATTCCTGGCATTCAATGGTCATTTCCCCAACCTGATCTCAGTCAGTGTAGGAACATAGTTACCCTAGTGTCCATTGATCCCTCCCCACAGCTGATCTCCATCCTGGAAATGAGTCTCACTTTGCAAATGCACCTCAACAGTGACACTGCCCTTGGCATGGCAGTAGTAAAGAAGTCCTTCCTCCCTCAATAAAGTCCTATTCTGAACCATGAGCAGTTCACCCCCAGCCCATATCCAGTTAGTAGTTAGTGGCCACCTTCTTACCCAAAGCACCTACAGTCCCCTTACCAGTCTGTCACTGCTGTAATTCAATGATGATTAGAGGCATAGCCCATCTCACATGACCATGGCCACCCAGCATCTATCTGTAGCAGGGAGCACAGCTTATTTACTGTATATGGCAGACTGATGTGCTTTGTCCTATTCATAGGCTGCATTCCCTGTTACAGATAGATGGAAGGTGGTCATGGTTGTGAAAAGTGCCACTCACTGTCATTGAACTATGGCACCGACAGATAGGTAGGGGGACCGGGGGTTGGTGTCAGTGCCGAAGGTGGTAGGGAGACCACTAGCCACCAACGGGATATGGGTTGGGGATTCTGCTCTCTGTTCAAGACAGGGCTTTGTTGGTGGGGGGGACTTCTTTTCTCCTGATACAGTCCCAAAGGTAGGTGCTGCGATCAGCATTAGCAGGTCAGTGCAGTAGCTAGAAGAGCAGCCTTCCCAACACACAAGAGCACAAAGAATGAACTGCTACTGCACTCAGGACCTTAACAAAAGTAAGCAGTCCGGCTGTCCCAATCAAAATGGATTTATTCAAAATATAGAATAAAGACCTGACCAAATGGTCAATTACTTTGATTGCTACAACCCGACTGCTTACTTTTGTTATGGTCCTCAGTGCAGTAGAGGTTCATTCTTTGTGCTTTTTGGCCCCTGCCATGCAAGGACAGTGTGACTGTCGGGGGGGGGGGGATTTGGAAACTGGGTGAGAGGGTGTTCCTGAATGGGGATTGGGTGAGGGGAGAGACCACAGGACACCAACAAAATTGTTTTTCCTATATGGACTGGGATTGGGTGGGCGGAGGGACCACTGTATGCCAGGATATACCATTCTTGAATGGGACTGCAATCGGGTGGGGGGAGAGACAACTGGATGCCAAAGATAAATCTTTCATTACAGGACTGGGTATGGGGGGCACCATTGGATGCGAGAGTTATATCTATCTTTCTCAAGACTGGGTTTGGAGGGTGGAGGAATGCCACTAGCACCAGGGACAACTCACTGGGTTGGGGCAGCTGGGAGGTGCAGGGCAAAGCGGTCTCACTCCCATGCAAATGAGCCCATAATGGGCATGCAAATGACCCTTGGCACCTTGTATGTCCAATGGGCTAATTTGCAGGAGGTCTTTTGAATACTGCAAATTTTGTCCACACACAAGCCATTACTGGGCCTACTTTTTTGTGCTATCAGGTGGTGCTAAGTAGCTTAATGCCTCAACACAATGTCCCTATGTTCAGAGGGCTAGTACCATGTGCTATCCTTCTGAATATAGCAGTTTTGCACATATGCAATATCACAAAAGCACAGCACCAATTAATGCACTCCATGTTGGGCATTTTTAAATATTGGGCAGCTGCTGTCTTCATCCTGCCCTGTATTGGTTGATAGGTGGAGCAGCATGACCAACACCCTCAACAGAGTTCAGTCCTAGGGACACTAAATCCTCCCCACCATGATGGCCCCTTAGTGACCAGTCTATTCTAACACCAAAGTTATTTTGTGTGGTACAGGTGCAGTCCCCCCCACCCATCCACCCACACACAACCTACTTATTTTTCCATCTCTACAGGTACTTTCCAACTGACCTACAGTAGCTGATCAATATTTTTATTCTTTATACTGACTCACTTCCCTTTTATATCTACAAGTCTGAGAGGATGTTTATCAGATGTAGGAGGAGGAGGACACTGACCATTTCTTTCAGATAAGTATTGTTTTTTGTTTCCCCTACCTTGTTTGTAATAGTGCATAAAGAGCTGTAGATCCTTTGTGACCCCATTGCGATTCTTGTTTTACAGATACCATGTTTTCTTCAGACACCCTTATCTCAGGCTCCATAGGAACCAGAGAAGAGATCTCTTATCTGTGCTAAGATGCTAACCTGTAACAGTGCTACCACAAGTATTATGACACTAGGCTTTCACTTGTTAAGTGGTTGGTGAGGCAGCATTTGAAATAGCTCCACTATGCTGTTAAGTTTCCATCACCACAAAAGGAAGGTGTTTTATTGCAGAAAAAAATATGTTAATATAGACATTATAGTAGAAGAATGCAAAGAGTACAAAGTACACAAATAAAAACATTAGGGGTTTAAGTCCTAGGAGTCTGATCTTGTTGGATATGCCTTAATTATTTTTTGGATCACTCTGCCAGCAGGTTTTCCCCTACAATGTGGTCCGTGTGCTACCAGTGAACCACACAGACTACTGTGCTACCGTGCTGTATGACCTTTGTGCTACCACCAGCATAAGGCATGGAATGAGACCATTGTATTTTCACTGCAGGTGCACTCACTGTGCTACCACTGACACATGGTACCTAAGTGGTCTTAATAATAGTGCAATGGAATTAAAACAAATCCATTGTGATACCAAGAGTGGTGGTATCACACTGGTATTCACCACTGTGCCACCATTGCACAAGAGTTTGCCACAGTGATACCATTAGGTGTTGATGATATCACAGTTGACACAATAGTATCCCACTGGAATTGGAACAAAACCACTGTGATACCAACAAACAGTGGTATCACAATGGTACACACTGCTACCACTCTGATACCAGCAGATGTGGTGTTACGAGTGAACTACTACTGTCTGCATGGTATCATAATGGTTACAATGGTATCACAATTGAAGTGGAACAAATCCACTGTGATACCATTTATGAAACCCACGGTGGTAATACACTGGAAATCACAGTGGTAGTACAATATTAAAGAAAAGGTATTACAGTGGTATTCCAAAGAAATCTTTGTAAGGGATGGCATGTAGTGTAGCAAGAAGTAAACAGAACTGCAGGATCCACAAATAAAGGCAAGCAAAGCCATTTACAGATAGCAGTTTCTATTAATTGTTCTGCTGTTCAGTATGATTGGAAAATGACTATGCCTCTGTCTTACAAATGCAGCCGCACAATGTGCTAGGAGATATTCTGGCCTGGGACTGAGAAAGCCAGACTTTTTCCTGTGATGCCAGCATCATGCTGTACACAAGTCTAAATCCCTTACTTAAGAAGCTGTGAATTTATACATTCCAGAGGCCTGTTTAACAAGCCAAGCAATGTAAAGTTTAATATGCAGAGCTTGTTGTCCATGTGCTGTACCACTTGGTGTCTGTTTAGAATACTTTTATATTATGTGCATCTTATACAAGAGAACTGTGAAGTACTTACAGATGTCTCTTTTTTCCTTTTGTTAGTTATCTAATATTTGCAGTGCATTCAAGAGTCTCACATACTCCAGAACTGAAATAAGTATGGCATGCCACTTATACAGTATGGGCAGTTTGATTATTAGGATATACACTGTCATACTGTAAACACTGGCACAGCAATATAGTATATGGAGTAATGCTGTACTGTCATGGTGTGCTGCCCCTTGCACAAGGGATTAAACCAAGGTCCCTTCTACCCATCTTTGTTGCAATCATTTTGGCTGTCCACATAGAAGTATAAGAACCCAAGAAACTAGTACTGAAAGAGTGGTCTAGTTGTGTGTGTGGGGGGGGATGTGGGTTTTCTGACTCCTAGCATGATGCTCAGTGGGCAATAATGTCTAGAGGGCCATCTTATGGATGTCATGATCCACTCCAGGGGTCTAAATTAAGTCTTACAGCCACTAGCCAGCAGGTCTGGTGACTGGGGAAATTCGCTAACACCACAGATTCTTCCACTAGCCCAGCTGATGTACTTATTGGTTACACTTTCCAGTACAAGTCAGCAGGACTAGTTAAAGGAAAATCTTACTAGCCTAACACAATATCTACCAGAATATGTTTAGCAGGCCAGTACCAGTTTTGACACCAGCACTCTCTGCAATGGTTTGCCAGTACTTAAACAATTTTTTAAAAGATTTTATGACTGTGGTGTGGTCAGTGCTGGGACTGCCAGCAGTTGGAGGTCAGTGCTATGACTATCAGGTGCATTGCTGTAAGGGGAAGGGTAAGTCCTATGATGGTTGAGGGAGGTTCAGAGGCAGTGCTATGTTAATGGTGGGGTCATTACTGTGATTTGTGTGGTTGGGGATGCCGGTGCTGTAATGGCAAGCATGGGGAACCAGTGCGGTTATTGTCAGGAGGTGGGTGACCAGTGCCATGACTGCCAGGTAGGGCACAAGGCTGTTACTTTTGGGAGTGGAGAGGGCAGTGTGATGACTGTTGGAAGTGTGGGTCACTGCTGTGACTGTGGAGGGTATCAACCTTGTGGCTGTTGCAGATGTATGGGAACAGTTCTTTAACAGTGGTGGTGGGTAGTGCTGTGACTGTTGTGGGTAGAGGTCAGTCCTGTCACTTTTGAGGGATGAGGATCAGCACTGTGACTGTTGGATAGGTGGCCACTGTGACTGACAGTGGTAGGTGTTATTTCTGTGACTATTGAAGGGGTGATTTAGGTCTGTGACTGTTGGGTTAGATCTCAGTCCTGTGACTGTTGTGGGTGAGGGGGCAGTAATGTGGCTGTTGTGGATGGGTGGTTAGTGCATTGACCATTAGGAGTCATGGCTTAGTGCTGTTATTGTCAGGGGATGGAAATTACTGCTGTGACTAATGGTAGAGGGTGTCAATCCTGTGACTTTTGATGGTGAGGTGGCTGTGCTGTGACTGTTGGGGATGGAGATTCAGTGCTGTAAGATGGGGGTGGGTGTAGTGCTTTGACCAGTGCTGTTACTATGGGGGAATGGGGATCAGTACTTTGGCTCTCAGGGGTGTATGGCCATTGCTGTGACTGCAAGGTTTGGGGGGCAGTTTTGTGACTGTTGGAAATAGTAAGAAAGTGTGACTCTCAGGGTCATGAAACAGGGCTGAAACTGCCAGAGGTTGGTGGTCATTGTCATGACTGTTGGTGGACAGTGTCAGCCCTGTAACTGTCAGTGGGGTGGTACAGTCCTCTCAGTGTGGGGAGAGTGGTGTAGTCCTGAGACTGTGGTGGAGGGGTAGCAAGGAAAAGGATTAAGGTTTCCTTTGGCTATGCAGATTTAGTGTGTGTTATTGTTTTCTTTTGTATTCACAGGGGTTGTTACTGTTTTTTGCTAACATTTTATTGTTTTATTTTTCTCTGATTCATATTGTTGTTGCTAGGAATACCTTCTGCTGCATTATTACAGGGTGTGCCTACAGGTATGTGCTTACATATTACTGTTGTAATCTTCTGATTCAAATTGTCTTTTGCAATGTGTATCTTCTATTGCTGCTTTATTTTTCACTGTAGTAAAGTGTTTTTACAGGGTATAACTCCTATGAAATTATTACAGGTGGTACTTACATTTTTGTGTTTTTTTATAATTCAACTAAGCAAAATTACTGTTTGACACTACTTTATTTTTATTTTTTTTATTTTTTTGCTGAAAGGATTTTGGTTTGTCTCAGAGGTGTTGCAGTCTGCTTCTCACATTGAAGGAGTTAATTTCTTTCCTCCCACAGCTCTTCCAGGGGATTAGATGTGTAACTGAGGGGTGGAACTGACAAACTGTTAGTAATTTCCAATAGGAGGAAGGGTTGAAATGTCAGAGTAGTTGATATCTTGGAGGCGGAAGACTAGGATTGCTGGCAAAGGCACCTAGCTTCACCTGAGCTCTTTTCTACTAGGTTGCTTGTAAGGACAGAGCAAAGAACCTCACCAGAGTAAGGAAAAGGATTACGGTTTATTTTGGCTAGGCAGATTTACTATGTGTTATTATCTTCTTTTGTATTCACAGGGATTGTTACTGTTTGTTGCTAACATTTTATTGCTATATTTTCCTCTGATTCATATTGTTGTTGCTGGGTATACCTTCTGCTGCATTATTACAGGGTATGCCTACAGGTGTATGCTTACAGATCACTGCTGTAATCTTTTGATTCAAATTGTCTATTGCAAGGTATATCTTCTGTTATTGTTTTATTTTTCTCTGTAGCAAAGTGTTTCTTACAGGGTATATCTTCTGTGAAATTATTACAGGTGATGCTTTACAGGCTTTACAGTTTTATCTATCAATAGGCTAAGCTTCAGGGCTACTGAATTTGTTGTTGACTGATTGTTTCTGCTCTTACCTCCTTGTTTCTTTCATCCGTGGTTCCTCCTTTTTGGCAGGAGAAGAGCCCTGCCACCCACCCCCATCCCCAATCACCCCACACTACACTCTTTTTATAGGGTAGTACAGTCATGACAGTTCCTGTAGCAAAGCAGGAAGGTGTAGATCAGAGGGGTGTCCACCCAGTGACCTCATCTACAGGGGTACAAGTAATTTAACTTGTTATAACAAGTTATACAAAAACAAAACACAAAATCAAACTTTTGCTTTCATCTTCCTTTTACTAATTACTCTGACTAGGTTATAAACCCAGCAACTTATCTGGAATGGATATTATTAACTGCAGGTACTACAGGACACTTTTCAAAAGGGCAATTATAGAGGATTTAGGTCAATGTCCTACATGCTGGGCCATTGGAGATCTAAGAGCTCAGCTCCAGGCAGCATTGGCAGAGATTGTGCACCTCAAATTACATATTTAGGAGGAAATATATTATAAGAACCACCTGCCATTTCCCCAGCACCCAACAGTAGCACCTCGACTGCAGAGGGAATTGGTCTTGGAGATTAGCTGGTGGTTAGGAGAGGCAAATCGGGTGCCCCATCACTCAGTGCTCTCAAACATATCACCTTCACAAACCATATAAAAACTACAAACAGAAATCTGCCTCTATCTCCGAAATCAAACAAAGGGGCAGAGGACACTAGAGAGCAGGACATTGCAGCACAGGAGCTAGCACAACACAATTAGCCCAAAACAGGAACCAAAACAAAAAAACACAAAAATGAAATCCAAAACACTTCTGATCATAGGAGACTCCATGATTTGAGGAGTTGATGCCTATCTCCAGCCAGGGGTAATGGTGAGATGTCTCCCAGGTACATCATCATGGAGAGACACTGACCGCATTGCTAAAATTGTACAGGAAGCAGGAGAAAACATTGATGTCCTGGTACACACAGGGACTAACAATCTTGCCAGCCGGTCAGTTGTGGAGACCAAGGAACCCCTGACCAGGCTGGGTGACAAAATATCATCCATTTCATCTGGCATCTTCTTCTCTGAGATCCTACCAGTCTGGGAGAGGGCTGCAGATGGATGAAAGTTCAGAGAAGAAGGGAGCTAAACATGTGGCTCAAGGGCTGGTGGCAGGAAAAAGGACACAGATTTGTAGGTAACTGTCAACAGTCTTGGGAGCAAAGGTTCTTTAAATTTGATGGACTGCATCTGACTAAGGATGGAGTCAGTGCATTGGGGCAGAAGTTTGATGTTTTGCAGAATATTTAAAGTAGCAAATGGGGAGAGAGGTACAGCGCCCGATAGGTTGAATGGGAAGAGCACTCCTCCCCACTCAGCTAGTGATCAAACAGGAGTTCAGCATGTCTGTAGTTCATTTGAATCAAGAGGTAAAGAAAAAGTTCCGGCTACCATATGATGCACAGGGGAAATGCCAGACCTCACCCAATAACCAACACATCAAAATCTGGCTGGTGGAAAATCATGTACACAAATGCTCACAGTCTGGGAAACAAGATCCCAGACCTGCAGGCAATAATGACAGAGGCTAAACTGGACATAGTAGCCATTAGCAAGACATGGTTCACCAGTAACCACACTTGGGAGACTTCAGTATCCGGCTATGTACTGTTCAGAAGAGACCGAGGTGCAAAAAGGAGGGAGGTGGAGTGGCCCTTTATGTCAATGAAAATATCAAAGCTACAGACATTCAGAATACACATAAGGAGCCAGAAGAACTGTGGTTTACCCTGGAAACAGGAAATGGGACATCCATACAAACTGGGGTTGTCTACAGGCCTCCAGACCAGGGTGAGGACATAGACACATTACTGTTAGAAGATATACAAAACATGACAGCTAAGGGGGAGGTTCTAATAAGGGGAAACTTCAACATGCCAGATACAGATTGGTCAATACCAGCAGGAACATCTGCCATAACTAGACACATAGTGGATTCCCTGAACGGGGAGGGCCTCAAACAACTGGTACAAAAACCCACAAGAGACAGAACTATCCAAGATCTAGTACTGACTAACAGAGAAAGGATCACAGATCTCTAGGTAGAAGGTCACCTGTGGGCCAGTGACCATCAGATGATATGGTTCAATTTGGCCACTAGAAATAAATCATCCCATTCTAAGGCAAAAATATAGGACTTCAGAGGACCTGACTTTGATAAGATGATCAACAGAGTTAAGTTAGCCCTGGCAAGAAGAAATACAAGTGAGAGGGTACAGGCAAAGTGGGCAAGTATTAAGGATGCAATACTTGAAGCAACATCCCACTGTGTTATAGAGAAAAGGAAGTGCAAAGGAAAAAGGAAACCACTTTGTTTCTCAAAAACAGTAGCAGAAAACGTCAGAGCCAAAAGGCTGGCCTTCAGGAAATATAAGGGAATGAAGAAAGGGAGGCATACCAAACTTCCCTAAGGGAAGCAGGGAAGATAGTAAGACAGGCAAAGGCCCAAACCGAGGAAACACTAGCACAAAGTATAAAAGAAGGTGACAAGACTTTCTATACATGTATTAGTGAAAGGAGAATGTCCAGAGGGGATATTGCTAATATCAAAGGGGATAAGGAGTAGTGTGAGGAGGAGGACCATGTAAAAACTTCTCTCCTATATAGATACTTCTGCTCAGTATTTACTGAGGAGAAGGTAGGGCAGTGCCCACAGCTCAGCACCATGGATACAGGGGTTGGGGGGTAGAGAGGTATGCACTAGTCCCTTCACAAAAGAAAGTGTCCTGCAAGAGCTCAATAAGCTCAGGGTGGACAAGGCAATGGGACCTGATGGCTTACATCCCATGGTACTAAGGGAGCTAAGGGTGGAAACAGCAGAGCCATTATCAGAACTGTTTAGTGAGTCTCTGAGCACAGGAGATGTTCCAAAAGACTGGAGAATAGCTCATGTGATCCCACTCTACAAGAGTGGCAGCAGAGAGAAGGCAGGGAACTACAGAACAGTCAGTCTTATTTCAGTAGTGGGCAATATTATCCTTAAGGAAAGGGTAGTGTAACACCTGGAATCCTAGGAGCACAGGATCCTAGACAGCATGGGTTTACAACAGGAAGATCCTGTCAAACTAATCTCATAGATTTCTTTTACTGGGTAACCTGAGTGGTGGACCAAGGGAGAGCAGTTGATGTTGCCTACCTTGACTTCAGCAAAGCTTTTGACACTGTTCCACATCAAAGATTGATAAATAAGCTGGGTAGGCTCAGGGTAGGTCAGAAGTTGGCCAACTGGGTGACAAAATGGTTGATGGACAGAAAACAGAGAGTGGTGGTAAATGGTATACAGTCAGAAGAGATGCAAGTCACAAGTGGGGTACCTCAGGGATCAGTCCTGGGGCCAGTCCTCTTCAATATCTTCATTAGTGACATTGCAGATGGACTAGAGGGTAAGGATTGTCTGTTTGCAGATGACACCAAGATCTGCAACAGATTAGACAATCCAGATGGAGTGGGCAGAATGAGAAGAGATCTGGATAAACTAGCAAAATTGTCAGAAAAGTGGCAACTGGGGTTTAATGCAAAGCAGCACAAGATCATGCACATAGAGAAAAGAAGCCCTGAAGCCACCTATAGGTTGGAAGGGGAGTTGCTGACAGTCACAAGAGAAGAAAAAAACTTGGGCATCATCATCACAGATGACCTGAAATCATCCAAGCAGACCAATAAAGCAGTAGGTAAGGCTAGGTGGATTTTGAGGTGTATTAGTAGGGATATCACAAGTTGTAAGAGGGTGGCAATAATCCCTCTTTGCAAGACACTGGTTAGGCACCATCTGAAGTACTCCATGCAGTACTGGAGGCCACACCTTCACAAGGATATTAACCAAATTGAGGCAGTCCAGAGAAGGGCAACCAAAATGGTACAGGGACTGCATCAGAAAACAAATAACAGATTAACATAACTCAATATGTATACCCTGGAGCAAAGGAGGGAGAGAGGTGATATGATTGAAACATTCAACCACCTTAAGGGCATTAACAAGGTGAAAGAGTCTAACATGTTTCAATATAAGAAAAATAGTAGGACAAGAGGACACAGCATGAGATTAGGGGGAGGCCGATAAAGGGGTAAAGTGAGGAAGTTCTTTTCACAGAATGGGTGGTGGATGCATGGAATGGCCTACTTAAGGAAATGGTGGATATGAATACAGTGCAGGGCTTCAAACAGGCATAGGACAGGCATAAGGGAACAATACAGATAAGTATGAATAGATAGGCCACTGACAGAATAAATGCCAATGGCACATTCATAAGGTAGAAAAAGAAATGGGCAGACTGGATGGGCCTTGCGGTCCTTATCTGCCATCAACTTCTATGTTTCTATGTTTCTACTGTGAAGGAGTGGGTGTTACAGTCCCATGACTGTGTGGAGGGGGGGTGTTGGTACAGTCCTGTGACTGTGTGGGTGTGGGGATGGTGGAACAGTCCTGTGACTGGGGCTGGCTGGCACAGTCATATGACTGTTAAGCAGTCATTATTGCTGTGACTGATGGTGGAGGGTGTCAGCACTGTGCCTGTCAGAGTGGTGGTACAGTCTTCTGATTATCAGGAAGAGGGTCAGATAAGTAACTGTCAGGGATAGGGTATCACTTATGTGACTGTCTGAGTGAGAGTCATTCCTGTGACATTTGGGATATCTGCTTCTGCACAATTCTACAGTTTTCAGGGGCTGAAGTATTTGCTGGAAGTGTACATGTGGCAGGAGCATTGTATAAGGTGCCAAACTAAGTGATTTTTCGGGGCAGGGGGGGTCAGTCCCAACTGTGTGGGGTGGTCTTCAGTGCTGTGACTGAGGTATAGTGCTGTGACTGTTAGGGATGGTATTACTACTGTACCTGCCTGTGGAGAGTGTCAACCATGTGACTTTAGAGGGTATGGAGGCAGTGCTGTCATGGTAGTGGGGTGTAGTGCTGTGGCCGTTAGGAATAGGAATCAGTAGTGTGACTGTCAAGTGTGGGTGTCCAGTGCTGTGACTGATAGTGGAGGGTTTCAGTCATGTGCCTCTCGGGGAAGGGGTCCAGTCCTGTAAATGTAGGGGGTGGAAGAGTCAGTCCTGTGATGGTCAGTGGTCAGTGCAGTGGCTGTAGTTTAAGTAGTGTAGTGTTGTGCACTGGAGAAGGTGATACATGAGCAAAGCAGCCAGCTCATAATAAGAAAAGGAAGCTCATCGCTCGTAGTGTAGATTCAGTGCAAGATTTTGTTTCTGGCAATATGCTGGTGTGCACCCACTAGCCCCAGTGCTTCAACCATTCAGTGGGCCTTCTTCAGGGGTGGATCTGAGGAATACAAATGTGCATTTCATTTATACAGGTCTCTTAAAATGATATACACCACACAATAAAAACAATGTTCAAGTCAAGCTGAAAGCACAAGTAATTTTGTTATGAACATTTCATTATTCTGTTTTTTGTGTTTTGTTTTTGATGCTCATGGTATACATTTAATGATGTTAGTATACTGCTTAAATTATGCAAGCCTCTATATCTGTTACTTCATTTAATTCTATAAATTTCTATCTAAAGCAATATTTTTTTTACCTTTTACGCTATAATTCACCCCTTTTGTATCTCTAGCGTCTGTATTGTTCCTACTACTGTATTTGCTCCATATTAACCTTTTTCTCTTTACTTTTACAGTCTCACAGGATACAAACTCTTTTCCCATCAGATAAGTATAACAATATGTCCAACCTTTCTTATCCTTCCTAGCAATTATCTAAGAACTGTGGATCCTTATTCTACAGGTCTAAGAAACCTTATCCCTTTAGGACTCCTCCCTCTGGCTCCATAGCACTCTGGTAGGAGATCCTGTACATATTATCATAGTATCATAATAAAAGCCAGCAGAACAGGCCCCATGGTCTATCATGTCTGCTTGGGAGCTCACTCCTCCACCCACCCCAGCCCCAGAGATGGCCCTCCCTGGCCTCAGCTTCCCCCTGTACCTGTCCGAACCCTTCTTGAATCCTTCCACTGAGGTCTCTTCTACCAGACTCCTGGGCAATGTGTTCCATGGTTCCACCACCCTCTCTGTGAAGAAGTGTCTCCTGTGCTCACCCCTGTACATCCCCCTTCCAGCTTCCACTCCTGCCCCCTGGTAGTTCCCCCTTCTTAAGCCTGAACACTTCCCTGGCTCCGTCCTTAATTACCCTCTTTACATACTTGAAAGTCTCTATCATGTTCCCTCTGTCCCTCCTCTCCTCTAATGAGTACAGATTGAGTTCATCAAGTCTCTCCTCATAGGTCCTACCCTCCATGCCCTGAATCATCCTGGTTGCCCTCCTCTGGACCCTGTCCAGCAGCTCTATGTCCCTCTTATGATGAGGTCTCCAGAACTGCACACAGTACTCAAGATGCGGCCTAACCAGGGCATTATACAGAAGGAGGATCACCTTCCTCCTCCTGGAGGAAATTCTCCTGATTATGCAGCACAGTATCCTGTTTGCTTTTGCTGCAGCTCTTAGATAATTCTATGTGTTATTCATTTTGCTGTCCACCACTATCCCTAAATCCCTCTCGCCCAATGTGACTTGCAGTGTGGTCCCCCCCAGGGTGTATGCATGTCCCTGGTTTCTGACCCCCAGATGCAGCACCCTACATTTCCCTGCATTGAACGCCTACCCCCACTTCCTTGCCCACCCCCAGGGTATCTAGATCCTTCTGCAGGGCCTCTCTCCCCTCCTGCCCTTCTGCCAGTGCTCCCAGTTTTGAGTCATCCACAAAGAGACTCAACCTACTTCTAACACTCCACCCTATGTCCAAGAAATAGGAAATGAACAGGAGTGGCCCCAGGGCTGAACCCTGGGGACCCCACTGTGATCCTTCTGGGGAGGAGACTATCCTCCAACCACCACTCACTGTATTTGCCCTGTTAGCCAGTTTTCCAACCACCTGAGCAATTGCCTCCCACCCACCCCCAGCTTCGTAGTAGGCCATTGTGGGGTACCAAATCAAATGCCTTACTGAAGTCCAGATAGAAGACATCCACCAGCCTATGTCAGTCCAAGGCACCCTTTCACCCAGTCATAAAACTCCACTAGGTTAGTCTGGCACGACCTCCCCAGAACAGAACCATACTGCCTGTCATCCAGGTGCCCCAACCTTTCTAGCCACCCCCTAGCATCTCCTTGATAATGCCCTCCATAGTCTTGCCTACCACAGACGTTAGGCTAATGAGCCTATAATTCCCCATCTCCTATCTGGATGCCCCCTTGTGGATAGGCACCACACATGCCAACTTCCAATCTTGAGGCTCCCACCTTGTCATCAGGGAGATGTTGAAGAGCGAGGCCAGTGGAGCTGTCAGCACATCCTCCAGTTCCTTCAGCACCCTTGGATGTAGCCCATCTGGACACAGCACCTCTTCAGCCTTTAGTGACTGGAGGGCCTCTCTCACCCTATCTGCTGTGATTTTGTCCTTCCATCCACCCTTCTCATGAATCCTCTCCTCCCTTCTAGATACGACCCATCCCTTGCCCTAGTCTCATCCAGTCCTTCAGTCTCCAACTGACCTCCTGGTTCAGTGGGCTCTTCTACCTTCCCATCGGTTTGGAGAGATCCCCTACCTCCCTCAGTAAAGACAGAGGCAAAGTACTTATTTAGCACCTTTGCTTGTTCCCCAGCTTCCTGCGCCCATCCCCCCATTCTAATCCTGCAGATCTGTGCCCTCACTTTTCTTTTCTCCCCTATGTATCTAGAGAACCCCTTTCCCCCATGTGGATATCCCTGGCCAGGTTAAGCTCCTTCTTCACCTTAGCTGCCCTTACCACCTTGGTGACCCTCTTAGCCAGAAAATCATACTCTCCCATCTCCCTAGCCCCCATGAGCACTAAAAATGTGCATAGGCAGCCTTTTTCTCCCTCACCACCTCCTGCACCTCCCAGGTCCAACAACATGGCTTACTAACCCTACATTGCTTATGCCTTACCTTTGTGCAGGCCCTCAAAGCCTCCTGCACCCCTTTGTTAATGATCTCCCACAAGCTATTACCATTACCTATACTTTGTAGATTCACTCTAACTCCCATTGTGGGAGGGTTGTGTATATGTGTTAAGATCATACATACTGCAGCATTTCCCCCCCTCCATAAACATTTTTGCCTTGCTTGTTGACTCAGGCAGGCTGTCAGTCCTGTCCCCACATCCCCTGTCTGCCACGTCCTTGATCCAGACCACTAAGTCTAAAGTTCCACATGGATTGGCCCCCCAGTGCTAGAGCCAGGAAAGGGAGAGCCATCATCCCACAACCACTCACTCACATCTAGAACTGAGCCAGTCATCCAGGTGGTAGTGTGTGACTGAGGTAGGTGGTAACCTGTGCTAACCATTTCTGCATTCCTCCTCCCCTTGGATTACTGCCTTACCCTGGGGGAAGCAAAGGTTGAGTCAGCATGCCTTCCCACCCTGGGACAGGACAGCTATCTGATGAATGCTCAGTCTTCTCTCTGACCCTCTGCACCTGAGTATGTTCCTGAGCTTGAGTCACTGAAGTAGTGGGAATCAAAGCACAAAGTGCCTCATCCCTCCATACCACTGGACTAGACTGACCTTATACTGCAGAAAGGGAATTATTTAGTAACACAGCAGGTGATCTAACAATGATGGATCCACTGCTCACCAGGGAATGATTTTTTATTAATGGGCCTGGTAGTCAGAGGGTGGGATGTACCTGCGGACACCAGAGAATGCATTAACTTTAACAAGGCCAGCAATCACAGGGGGATATTGTCATCAGCAGGCAGTTTTAAAGAAATATTGAGCTGCTTGAGGTTTCATATAAAAGCAGATTCCCAGTAGATGGTGCCTAATCCCTGTAAAATAGCATTATGCAGCCTTATTGGCTCTGACCAGAGTTTGTTTTATTATGCTGTAGCTCATGAGACACACCTGCTGCACTCGGTTCACCTTGTACTTCTTTAACGGTGAATGGTATCCAAGTCTCTGGTGGTAGTAGATCTACACAGGGTATAGTCTTCCCGGGCTCTGAAAGTGAAAAAAAAACATACATTAAGTCATCATAGACAGTCGTATATCATTTTTATGACAAATGAAGCCTAACCCTAACTCTAATTCTAACCATAATCCCTATTCAAATCCTAAAATTGATCCCAGTAGGAACCCCAAACCCTTATCCGCTAACTGGTAACTGTAATCCCATAACACTAACACTAACCTTGATCCTTAGTGAAACCCTATTCCTAAGCAGAATCATAATATTAGTCTTAATACTAAGCACTTATGGTAACTCTAGCCATAATGTACTAAAGTGAGCTATAATGATAAGCCTAAATATAAGTATAACTGTAAATCATGACCCTGACCCTAACCTGTAACCATTAGCCTAATACCCTAATACTCACAAAAGAACAGCCTTTTCTCAACTCACTGCATTTATTTCAATGGTACAGTCGCAAACCATCTGTGTTTTTTTGGCATAAAAGACAGACCTTGTGTGGGTAATTGCATTCGGCCATATAGTGGTGTTGCAAAACAATCATTTTATTTATTTGTTTTTAACCAGGTATAGCACGCTAAGCTGAAAGCTTTTTTACAGGAGAGACCTGGGAGCACAAGGAGGTTAAGTGACTTGCTCAGGGTCACACAGTATGCAAGTGGAAGCTGTGGGATTCAAACCGAGATCTGGTCTGCTGGATGTCACCAGATTTGCAGCTCAGAGCCTTAGACCACTGCGCTATACTGCCTTCCACTAAATAATGTCCTTCTTTCAATCAGCTCCATTCATTACTATGAGGGTTGTTTAAAACAACTGTGTTCTTATGTGTGGAACTGTGTTTCTGCAACAGAATCCATTTATTCTTATAACGGTACATATTTACCAGTTAGTTTTTTTTTTCTAAAAATTAGAGATTTGAGATGTTTGTAACAGTTCCTTATGAAATCTTTTGATGAAGATTGCTTCATCATCATCTTTGTCCTCCTCCATGGCAGGATCAGGCTCTAGTTGTAGATCTGGGGGTGACAGAGTTGCAGAAGGTAAGAGCACAGGTTCTAAAAAATAAGTATAACACAGAAAGTTTTTGTTATTTATGTGTTGTTATAATACTCGCTTTCATACTGTTAATGAAATTTAATCTAATTAAATCACTTTGTGTTAATAGTAATAGTGCTTCTAATCCTTGTTCGGCTGAAATACTTATCAGGAAGATAAGCTCAAAAATAGAGAGCACTTGCCATCAGGAGGGTAACAAGGAAACATAATGTGTTATTGAAAATATTTTTAAAAACAAGTTAAGCAAGTAAAACATGTTTTATTGTATGACTGTGTGTGTATTGTTGTTTCATCTATTTTTTGACCACGCAATACATGGCTCTTAAAAAAAACATTGCTTTTTTGGTGATGCTTTTACTGATTGAATGACACACTGTACATCAGAGCACTGTGAGGATGCCATGCCGCCGTTCCCCCAGGAAGAGGCAATTGCCAGTTTCTGAGACATGCACATCATCTTTTAGATATAGCAAATGTTTGTAATACTTAATCTTGGGGTGTTGTATAGTTTGCATGCTCAGATCATGAAAGGAATCCAGATATGTGAATGTTCACCTTTTTCCTAGATCTGTCAAGCAGATACATGTGTTGATCAGCTTGACAAATATTACACTCTGTAATGTATGAAAACAGAATCTTGCAGGCAGGCAACATTCTAACAAGTGAAGCCAGATCTGATTTATCCTCACTATTAAATCAATGGTATATTGTGACATTGGCAACCACAATTGAGTGACCAGTGAAAGGGCGACTCAATTGTGATGAATGTCAGAGCAGCAACCCAGGAGCTACAGTGACTGAATGGGGTGGGTTGGTGATCTGAGTGACAGGAAACCACTACAGGTATGCCCACAGAGGGGTGGGAGCAAGCACGATGCTACAGGTATGAGCATGAGGGGTGGGAGTGAGCATGGTAAGTGAGGGGTGGGAGGAGATTTGAGGGGTGGTGCTGTGGTAGGTGGTTGAGCTGGCCCCATGGTGTAGTGGGTCAGCTCATGGCTTTGCTGTGTAGGGTGCTTGGTTCTGGTCTGGGCACAGGTTCATTTTTGTTGTGCCCATCCCGAATTAAATTTGTTTACATTTTGCTCCCCCTGACATGCACCCCCCTGGAGTTGAGAATACTTAAGTAGTAGTCGGTTCAGGGGGCACAGCCCCCAACATAAACATGAAAAAATACAAGTCTCTGGCACCAATTTGCTGTGTGGTGTGGAGACAGAGGGCCAACATTGATTTTCAGTGCTCAGACTTTGCCTTAATGGTGATTGCACTTTGGTGGTCACCATTATCACATAGAACCAAATCAACCTATCTTCTGCAGCCCAAATTGTTACCTCTGAGATGGAGTAGCAGTATGGCTGCTCCCATCTCATGACTCCTTTACTGAACCACTGCACCCTGCAGTTTGGCAGGTTCAAATCATTACCAAAATAACTTGCTTGAACAAACTTACTAGCCCTACAGATTAAATAACTGCCAACCATCCACACAGTGTTACTGGAACTTTCTGCCATCCTGTGTCTTTTAAAAAACAGAGCAAGTGATAGCTGTCTCAAAAGTCCATCTGTGTCTCTCAGCAGCCTGTGAGAACTGAGGGGCAGAGTGTGTGGTTTTTGCTATGCAGGGGGACTTTTGCTTAGTCAGGTAGCAACTGTGTTTTTAAAAATGTTTATTGGCTGGCATTCTTATATCTGTGCCAATTAAAGAAACATTTCACAGTGTACAGCCTTTGACTGTTGGTTGCCTGGCATGCATAAGCGCAGTTAAGTGTTTGGGAGTGAGTTTGGTGATACCTCATAGGTTGCTTTGAACAAACAAAAAAACATCCCTGCTTCTTGATGGGTTAAACACTTCTTTTGTTTGCACATCTGCAGTATTACCTAACTCCTGTTTGAACTGGCATTGGTGGTGGTAAGATGTACATATGCTTCTCTCATTATTTGTTGATATTTCCTATTAACAGGGTGGCAAATTATTTATAGTTACAGTGTCCGATAGAGCTAGAGAAATGTTTCGGAAATGACCTATTTTGATACATTAACTGGCTCAGTTATATAAGAAAAAAGTTTTAAAAGCTTCCATTTACAGCAGTATTTCTCAACAAAGAGCTGTGTTGAATCAAGATGGTAGTATTCCTGCTTCTTCTTCTTCATATATGTTGCCCTGTGATTGGTTGTTGTTGGCTATTTCCTGTATTGGTACAAGTCTCTTAATAAAAGATACATAGTGCTATATCAGGCACTTTATTGGCTGCTGTTTTTGAAAATGAAAGTTTTTGTTGTTATGATTGTAATGTGCTTTTGTGCATTTAGGATTTCTTGTGTCTATTAACAATTTGTACAGAAAATGTGCTGAAACAAAAAAAAATAGGTCTAAATATGTATTTGATACATCTTTATGCCATTGCTAGAGAGCATATGTCAGTCATGCCTTAGCTTGTTTATGATTGGTCACTGCTGTTCAATGGGAGTGTTGTTCGTAAAAACAAAATGGTGGCCATCAGTGAGACCAGTACTTGATTTATCAAAATAAGCATTATCTGTTTAAAACATATACAGTATGTGCTTTATCTGGTTGATCCTGCCCATGATTGCTATGTGGTTGATTCTGCGATTATCAGTGCTATGGTTAAATGCGTGTGCTTCCGTTGTGTTTCAGAGCAACTTTCTCATTGCAATGTATTCTATACAGGGCAAAGTTTATTTTCACAAAAGTACCTAGTTGTTTCATGAAAGTGCTCAGTAGTGAGCAGCAGTTTCATGAAACTATCACAGAAATTAATGGAGTGCATCTTTAAAAAACAGAGCAAATGACAATTATCTCAAAAGTTGATCTGTGTCTCTCAGCAGTGAGAACTGAGTGACAGACTGTGTGATCCTTGTTATGCAGGGGTAAGTTTGCTGAGTCAGGTAGCAACTGTGTTTTTAAAAATGTTTATTGGCTGGCATTCTTCTGTCTATGACAATTAAAAAGAACAGTTCACAATGTACAGCCTTTGACTTTTGATTGGTTGGCATACATAAACACAGTTAAGTGTTTGGGAGGGAGTTTGGTGATACCTCATAGGTTGCATTGAACAAACACAAAAAATCCTTGCTTCTTGACTGGTTAAACACTTCTTTTGTGTGCATGTGTGCAGTGTTACCTTACTCCTTTTCGAGCTGGCATTGGTAGTGGTAAGATGTACATATGCTTCTCTCTTTATTTGCTGATATCTCCTATTAAAAATATTGCAAATTATTTACAGTTACAGTGTCTGATAGTGCTAAAAACATTTATGAAATTATCTACTTTAGTACATTAACAGGCTCAAGTTACATAAGAAAAAAATAAGTTTTAAAAGCTTGTACTTACAGCAATATTTCTCAGCAAAGAGCTGCGTTGAATCAAGATTTCAGTTTTCTCGCTTCTTCTTCATCTACAGTATGTTGCCCTTTGATTGGTTGTTTTTACTATTTCCTGTATCGGTACAATCCTCTTTCTAAAGATGCATAGTGCTTTATCAAACATTTTATTGGCTGTTGTTTTTAAAAATGAAACTTGTTGTTGTTATGATGGTAATGTGTTTTTTTTGATTTAATATGCTTTATTGATTTTTAGTAAGCAAGCAGTTAACAACAGAGACATAGAAGCAATACAAAATATGAGACATTTACATTAAGAAGAAAAAACTACAACTATCTGTTGCTTACTTAATCCCCTTCCCACCACTCAACACCCACCCTACCCCCCTCCCAGGTCTGCCACCAATCCCCATTACACAAAGTTATGGTTGCTTTCATATTATCCAAACCAAACAGAAAATACGACTAGAAAGGTTACCAAGTAGCACAACACCTACAATTATTTTACCTGTGGGCCAGAGAAATTAAATAAAGAGTCTTAGACTAATTAATTGTAAGAAGAGTATACAGAGGTTACCATCTTTTTTTGTATTTGTTCATACTCTTTGACAACTTTGCTATTGTAAATTCAGCCTGTAAGGCAAACAACATTTCATTAAACCATTCCAGAGAGCTTGGGGTAGATAAGTCTAACCAATGTCTTAGTATGACTTTTTTGGCACATATTGAAATCAATGCCATATGAGCTCTCTGATTGCCCCTTGGTATTGATGTATAGTTGCCAATGAGACAGGTTTCCATATTAAAACTTCCTGACAAAGCTACTAACGGATTCAACTTATTTTCAATGTTACTCCAGAAGGGAGCAATCTTTTCACATGACCATAACATATGAATTAGATCTGCAGCAGCTTGATGACATTTAGAACATTGGCTAGTCGATAGGAAACCTATTCGATGTAATTTGAAGGGGGTATAATATAGATTATGTATTATACAAAACTGCATATATCTATATTTGTCCCATTTAATATATTTATACAGATGTGCCCAAATTAAAGACCAGTCTCTAGAATTAGAAAATGCCTGGCTGACCCTATCCCATTGGTAAAATATTTGGCTATCTGAAAGGGTCACTATTGTAAGAATAAAATTATATGAGTAAGATATTAAATGGGAAGACGGTATGGCCTCCAGATACGGGTGTAATACACTGAGAAGAGGACTAAGCCAAGTTCCTGTCCCAAAGTACTGCATCAACATATGAGATAACTGAAAGTATTTGAAAATTGAAGATTTCTCCCATTTAAAAAGGGAGCAGCCTTCCATAAAAGAAATTATTTTTTGATCCCTCATTAATTGCTCCACCCTCTCTATATCTATTTGTGGCCAGAAAAGCTGAGATTTAATTGACTTGCCAGCAATTAACAAATTAGGATTACAAAACAGAGGTTGTGCTATATCCCTGTACCTGTCTATATTGAGAAGAACACTTAGTTGCTGCTGTACCTGAATTAAAGAGTTTAAAGGAGTGGTATATAGGAGTTTTGGAAGCTTTTTTAGCAAGATAAAAGGTATGGCCTTAGGGTCTAAGCCATATTCTTCACAGAAATCTTGCTCAATCCTGTCCCAAGGAGGAAAATAACCAGCACGTTATTTAGGCTGCAACCAGTAACGAATTCTAGTCAAGTGGATTGCTAAATAATATATATAAAAGTTTGGAGCTTGGAGACCTCTATCTAATTTATGTCTAGTCAGTGTTAAATAACTTCTTCTAACTTTTTTACACTGCCATATAAAATTACTAAGAATGCGGTAGACTCGGGAAAACCATGAATATGGGAGAGTCTGATTAAGCATTTGTAATGGATATAGCAGATGTGGGAACACATTCATTTTAATGATGCTCATATGCCCCCATAAAGTTAAAGGTAATTTTGACCAACGCTTGAGGTCTTCTGTTAAAGTATTAATGAGATCTTCTAAATTAAGTTGCTTCATAATTCTAAAAGAAGGGTGGAGATAAATCTCCAGATACTTCAGTTTCTTGGGATTCCATTGTATACCCATATGAGCAACATCAGTTTTCATAGTATACTTATTAAGGGGAAGAATTTCTGTTTTCATCAAATTTAATTTATAATTTGAAAAAGATTCAAATTGTGCTATAATTTGGAATACCGTTGGGAGGGATTGGGCAGGATTAGCGATATGTAGCAATAAATCATCTGCATAAGCAGATATCTTATATTCCTGGTGCCCTATTTGTATGCCCCTTACAAGTGGGGAGAAGTTAATTTTCCTGATAAAGATTGAAATGGTAAGGGGAAAGAGGACAGCCTTGATGCGTACCTTGTGACAGGGTAAAAGGAGTGGACAAAACACCATTACATTGAATTTGGGCAGACGGCCCTGTATATAATATTTTGACCCATTGTATAAATTCCTGGGGTATACAGTATTTGGAAAGTAACAAAAAAAGATAATCCCACGACCCTCTCAAAAGCTTTTTCTGCATCCAGGGACACCAGAGCAGCAGGTATGTCTGAATCCCTGGATGCAGAAAAAAGATAGGCTAGTTTCCTGAAGTGGTCCGAGGAAAGTCTGTTTTTGATAAATCTGACTTGTCCTGCACTAATAAGATGCTCCCATACTTGACTAAGTCTGGAGGAATGAACTTTTGCAAGGATTTTAAGATCAACATTAATGAGAGAAATGGGCCTATAATTGCTTATACATAAAGGATCTTTATTAGGTTTCAGGAGTACCACAATAGAGGCAAGAGACAGAGAAGTGTCCGATAACCCATTCTCAAATAGATAATAAAATGTTTCCAATAGTACAGGGGCTATGGTTTCCTTTAAGGCCTTATAAAAATTAGTTGTAAAACCATCGGGCCTGGGAGTCTTATCCACAGATAGAGTATCAATAGCTTCATAAATCTCTAATAAGGTAATGGAACTTTTTTTTTATAATTTAAAGTTTATTCATACATTTTCCACCATAAAAGGCAGCACACAGAGGAAACTGAGAGACACTCATTGATACATAGTGAAAGGATGCTGCCCTCCCCTCACCTCCCCTTACTGCAGTAACCCATCTCGGTACCCGAAGATGCCGAGCCTCTAATCAAAAAAAAAAAAAAAAACATATAGAAGCAACAACCCTAGTATAGGTTTAGTTTGGAACCAGAGAGATTAGTGAGTGAAGGGGATCCCAAATTCTAGTATAAACTGCCAGACTATTATGTAGACTGACTATTGCTTTTTCCATGCGCAAGTTGGATAATACTTCTCTTACCCATTCCTGGAAGGAAGGGGAGGACCTGTCTTTCCAATGATGGAGAATTATTTTCTTAGCCGACAAGGCAACCATGGATATGCGAAATTTGTGCACCTTGACTCTAATAGAGGACAGGTCCCCTAACACACATATCTCAGGGATAAAATATTCTTGGAGGCCCAACAAGGGGTCTAAGGAAGTTTGGATTGAAACCCATAAGGTGGAGATTCTTGGACAAGACCAAAGCATGTGAAAAAGTGTAGGTAATGGAACTTTTTAGTTTATCAGTCTGGTATTCAGCCAGTACTGGGAGCTTTATATCTTGGAGAAACAGCTCCAGTTGTTGGGAAAGATGATGATTTGCTGGGGCAGAGTATAATTGCTGATAAAACTCCCAAAAGGCATTCGCAATATCTGAAGAGGAGCTAAAGAGTTCACCTGAAGAAGAATAAGCAGAAGGAATTATTCTCCTGGATAATTGAGTACGCAATCGCAAGGCTAGTAACTTCCCGGCCCTCTCGCCTTGATCAAAATAGGAAATTTTGGAATGAAGTAACAGGAATTCTGCTTTTTCAGCTAGTAATTTGTTATACTGAGCCTGGAGAGATTCAAGTTTGGACCAATCCTCCACTGAGGAGGAAGGGGAGAGGGATTTCTCTAACTCTGCTATTTGATTTAATTTTGAGGAGAGAGCGGTAATTTTTTGTTTCTTACATTTGGTCGCCAATCGAATTAATTCTTCCCTTAGTGCACACTTCAAGGATCCCCATAGGAAGTCTTTTTTGGGCATTGTGCTCCATATAAATTTTAATAAAATCCTGAATTAAACGAACATATTCTTCTGAATTTAGAAGCCGATTATTAAGTTTCCAAATTCTGTCTCTATGTAGGTTAGATGAAAGATTTAACTGGAAATTGACCATCCGATGATCCGAAATAGCCTTAGATGAATAATACACCATGGAGATCCCTGAAATATGATCTGCTGACAAAAGAAAAAAATCTATGCAAGAGAAGGTGCTATGCAGGAGGGAATGAAATGAGTATTCCCTGTCTTTGGGATGTGCAAGCCTCCAAGGATCCACAAGACCCAAGGAAGACATTAGCTCATGTATGGCTTTTTGACTGGAAGAGGGCCTTAATCTGGTTCTGCCTGATCTATCCAGTGCATTTGAGAACACAAGATTCCAGTCTCTGCCAAGCAATATTGGCAACTTGGACCAGGGGGCAAGTGTTGTCATTAAAGAGACAAAGAATTCTGGGTTGTCTGAGTTAGGTCCATAGACCAACCCCAGAACGACCTCCGTATGAAGCAACAGACCTCTTATAATAATAAATCTACCTTCAGGATCTCCAATAATTTGTGAAAGCCTGAATGGAACTTTATGAGCAATTAAAATAACTACACCTCTCCTCTTGGAGTCCTTACCGGCCCCATATGCCTGACCCACCCAGTTTCTACAGAAATAATGGCTACATGTAGTCTTAAGATGTGTCTCCTGTAAAAAGGCTACACCAATTTGCAGAGTTTTGAGATGAATTAAAATGTTGGTCTGCTTAGCTGGGGTCTGTGCCCCTTTTATATTCCAAGAGCAATATTTAAGCCCCATCATAGACACTAATAAGATGTGAAATGAAGACATAACCACTGTAATTATGCAACCATGAACAAATAACCAGATACAGTTTAGTCCTTAATTTCTTGGTGGCAGACGACCCTATAGCCCTAATCCCCAACCCCTCCACCCCATTATCCACACTTTCCCAATAACCATAACATCCCAAACCTATACAATTTAACCTTAACCAGAGCTTAGTATCCCTTGAAATATAATTATACATATGTTTATCTCTAAGTAAATACCTACCCCACCTACCACAGCCCTTACAAAATTAAACATCTTGAATGTAATAGATACATAACATCGATGTATGACCATATGCATTACTATCTAGACTGTCAGCAAATATTGGCTATGTACTGCTGTGGTTATGCCCCATCCATCTCTGTGGCATGTAATGCCCTGTTGGTTGGTTTTCACTGCTAAATCCCCCACAACCAACTCCTTCATGTTAAAATATTATATATTTTGAGGTTGCCAAACCAAAAGAAAGAAAAGAAAAAGGGAACGAGGATTCCTCAGGAAAAAGCCAGAGTATTTTCCACTTGGTCAGCCAGTTACTTTTTAAAACCATATAAGTTGCTTCCTTTATATTTGAGACATATTTAGCCAAGCAGAATCTTGGAAACTATTATACTAAGAGACTGGCAATTATCTATATACAAAAATCTGATAACAGCCCTTTAACTGAAAGTGTCCAATTGAAGAGAACAGATTTTCATCGGGCTTTGTCACCCTCTTGTGACCCTTCAGGGTATTGGCGAGCACTCCAAGCTATCTGTTGCACATTCATGCTGTACTTTCCAGGAGGAATCAGGCACATCTTCTTAACCAAGGTAAGCCCTCAACGAACTGTGAACAGATCTGGAAGTAAGGATTGGAGGGCTGGTAGCGCTTGTTGAGCTGATTCAAATAGGATTCGGCAATAAGGACCGAAAAGCCCGAAGGGAATTGAACCCTATATCTTATCTCTGCAACCATCAACTTCATCACCATAAGATGATATTCGGCACGCCGTTGTCTAATGGAGGCAGGCAGGTCTTCAGTAAACCGGAGTTGCTGGCCTTCCCATAGAACCTGATGTGTATCTCTCACTTGCCCCAGCACATGAATTTTATCTTGATAGTTCAGGAACTTCACAATAAGTGGGCAAGGTGGCTTTCCAGCTCCTGGCTTTGGATGTAAAGAGCAATGTGCTCTTTCAATGATGTATGTAGTATTGTTATGAGATGGTCCCACTATCTTAACAAGTAACTTTTGCAGGAAGGTAATTGGCATTGATCCTTCAGCATCTTCAGGGAGACCAAATATGAGTATGTTATTTTGTCTACTTCGACCTTCTAAATCCTCTAATTTAGACTCCATCTTATGCTGCCTGTGTCTTAAAGCTGTCATCTCTGAATCTGTGGATTGTTTCCAGCCCTTTAGTGAAGAAACTCTTGCTGCGGTCTTCGAGATAGCTCTGTTAGTTTCGGCCAGGTCTCCTCTAAGAGATTTTAACTCAGAGGTCAGCTCTTGTAAGGCAGATTTAAAAGGTAAAAGTTCCTCCATAAATTTTTTCTCAGAAAGAGGAGCATTTGATTGAGCCGTAAATGTAACCACGGAGGACTTGGCTGGAGCATCGGATTGGGCTTTCGGTCTTTTCAGCCCTTTTTCCGGAGTTAGCGGCGGGGTATGGGTTGGAGGTGCCTGTCTCATTTTGGCCTCCATGTCGTCTGCAGCCCGGAGTCCGCTCTTCGGATATCAATTCAAATATGACCCAATTTCAAAAGACTCCACTCCAGAATAGTAGTAGGGCTTTAAAGCAACTGAAGACCCTGACTTTAGTTTAGTTTTTAGAGAAATACCTCTAATATTGATGAATAAATTGGCGTTCAGGGAGGGAGACGGTCAGCAGTGCTGTATCCACTACAGGGTCTTCACGTGATCTCGATGGTAATGTGCTTTTGTTCATTTAGGATTTGTGGCTATTAAGAATTGTGGCTGTAAATATGCAGAAATATAAAAAATAATAGGTCTAAATATGTACTTCACATGTCTTTATTCCATTGCTATAGATGATATGTCAATCATGCCTTAGCTTGTCCATGATTGGCCACTGCTGTTCAATTGGAGTTTCTTTCATAAAAAAAAAAAATGTTAGCCATTAATGAGGCAGGCACTTCATTAATCAAAATAAGTATTATCTGTTTAAAACATATATGCGCTTTATCTGGTTGATCCTCTCCATAATTGCTATGTGATTGATTCTGTGATTATCAGTGCTATTTGGTGAATATTCGTGCTCCAATTGTGATGCTGAGCAACTTTCTCATTGCGATGCATTCTAGGATATGCAGGACAAAGTTTATTTTCATGGAAGTACCTAGTTGTTTCACAAAAGTGCTCAGTAGTTTAATGAAACTCTCATTGAAATTAATGCAGTGGTTTGCACAGAGGGTGTAGTTTCATAAAACTACTATGTACTTTTGCAAAACTCTCATAAGAATGAATGGATTAGCTCCCACATTGGGTGCAGTTTCTCAAAAGTACTCAATAGTTTTGCGACACTCTCATAGAAATGAATGGAGTAGCTCACACAGAGGTTGTAGTTTTGCCAAAAGTACTACAGATTTTCATGAAAGTCTCATAGGAATGAATGGAGTAGCTCACACAGATGGTGCAGTTTCATGAAAGTACTCAGTAGTTTTACAAAACTCTCGTAGAAATGAATGGAGTGGCTCACAATGAGGGGGGAAACCAAGGTTGACTGCACTCCTCAATTGTAATTCAAAAAAGCACAAATGCAGAATTAAATCAAAGCATTTATTGCAAGTTGCAATGTTGTGCTAATAGCAGCCACACTACCACTCGCCCAAGCACTTCAGGATGAAATCCTTCATCAGGAGGCATGGCAGGTGAAGAAAAGACATCCACTTAAATAAACAATTTAATGTTACCACAGGTGTCAGACATAAGCATACAATTGTACTTAACCCACAAAATTACTTCAGGGTAGTACATTAGAGACTGTGTGAAGAACAAAAATTAAAGTACAAAATGCCAGAAAATAATCCCTAGAGCCTACACATTTGAATACATTTATATGTAAATTTTCTGTAATCACTATGATTATCTCTTTATTGAAGCGAGCAAGAATTCAAAAGAACTAGTAAGTATATGAAATCATAAATGTTACAGTACATTCTAAGTCCTAATGAACAAAAGGTAGAAGCTCTAGTTTCTATGTAGTTAAAGCTCTAAGTCTGGTGGAAAAGAAAGTAGAGATGTGGATCTGAGGGGATCTGCCTAGTATAGCAATTTGCCTAAGTCCCTGGACTCCAGAGATAAATACAGAAGAATCTAAAAAAACATGGGAGAACACAAAAAGTAAAAAATTGCCATTTTTAAAGTAATCTATTTAGCAAATTATGATAATCAAACAAGCATATTTGAAAAGGCAAGTGCTTATTTTGTAAGACTAAAGGAAATAACTACTGTTGCATAACATTCCTACAGTATACTTAATTTCTAGAAACTTCAGGTTCCCTAAACCACTTTTCTAAATGTACTTTTAATATACACAAATAAGGGATGTATTCTGAAAAAAGGAGGGGGTACCCACTTTAGAATCATGGGACTAGAGATCTACAAAAAGAAGATAATATTTACGGGGGGGGGTCAGAGGATATAAAACAAAAGACTTAGCATCTGAGTTTATTTTTTTCTCTTTCAGCTTTATTTAACTCTTTTTATGTCTCTACTTTTTCGAAAAAAGGTCTGGTGATCAGCCAGCAAGCAACTGTACAGGTTAAGGTGGAACATCATATCAAAGGCACTTGGCGGGGTGTATATTAAGCAGAGTGATGGGGGCCTCTATTCATTTATCTATTAAATAAGGATTAATGTCCCATGAGTTGTTTAAGTCAGAGGGTTTCACAGTCTGAAAGGCATATATCCAGAAGCTTTTTCTTTTGAGGAGATCATTCATCACATTCCCCCTAGCCTATTGATTTTAACATGTTCAATACGCATTAAGCTGCAAAAGGTCAGTGTTAAAATCATGGTGTGCTGTAAAATTAGTTCCTACTGGGGTATCCTCTCTCTAATTGATTAGTGACCTAACATTTTCTTGCATTCTGATTGATAATGATCTCACAGTGCAACCGACAGGGATCTGTACCACTGCCCGACTGGCTACTTACTGACATTTAACTTCCCGACTTCAAATTCCTGACTGGGTTTGTTTGCTGACAAATTATAGCCCTCAGCAACCAATTACTGACACACAAAATCCACAACATAGGATTTGAAACATCTGCTACTGCTTTGGCAACACTAAATCACTTGCAGGCAAAACATAATCACTTGCAGGCAACACATAAATGTGGGATTTTCTTACCTTTTCATACGGGATTCGTACCACTGCCTTTTTTATTGTTTGCTGTGTGGGGGTTAGCGAGAACAAGCAAGGGAACAAACTGAGTTTTGAATGCTTAACTAATTGTTTTTTCTGTTAAATACAGTGAAAGCTGAACGGGAGCTCAGGACAGCTAACAACTTTTTATTTACTTCTTTTACTGTCTGTTGTGTAGGGGTCAGGGTGCAGAAACAAGCGACCAAGCAGACTTGCTAAATTAACTAATTGTTTTGTTGTGTTTCTTTTTAATTAATAATGGTAGATGCTGGCTAAAGAGTATACTGCATGGAGCGCAGAAGGTGACATGATTTGAAAGCCACTTGGGGTATAAAAAATGGAGTCAAGAAAGCAAGTGTAACAGAGAAGCACCTTCTCAGCAAGGTGAATCTGAGGCAGAAAAGAGCTGTAATCACTGTGTTCCTTCCTGCAGCAATATCTCTTCTAGTTACAGGAGCTGCAGGGAGAAGAAGGGGAGGACCGAAGCAAGTGAGGGGCTCGGGAATGCAGCATTAATAGAATCTTATGTCCCACAGTATTATGGGGCATTAGAATATGAGCTGAGTAGTTATGTGGAGCCTGCAAGTGATTTTGGTACTGCTAGTGGAGTATTGTTGGTCAGGAATAGATTTGTTGGCAAATGATACTGAGTGGGAAATTAGTTTGCGGGAACTTGCAGACTGAATTTGCATTGTCGGGAGATCGGCAGATGGGAAGTCATACCAGACCCAACCGACATAGACCTTGTTACAGGGGCACCAGAGAGTGTACATGGTAAATGCAGTATCGCAGGTAATATACTCTCTGAGGTCCATTTTTAATTCTGAAAATTCAAGGTGTTGGAAGCTGGTACCTGTTTTAGCACACACTGCAATGTTTGCATTGTTAAAAAGCCTATGGGTCTTGCTGGTAACCAGTTTCTATACACTGGGGTAGGTGTAGGGGTTGCCAGTCTAATGTGCATTACATAATCTTTAATGTTTCTGGCTCTGCTAAAAGATAACCTTGGTTTTGTGCCCACTGCCTGCCTTGTCTTTGTATTAATTGTGAAGATAGGCCAGTTTTTGGGAATAATATTTCCTATTCTCCTCATTAGTCCATTGTACTCAGTTACAAAGGTAACTGTGGTGTTCTCTATATTGTCCTATTATTTTTCTTTATAATGCAGAACCTCTCTGTCCTGTTTTAAGGCTTTGTTCCCTGGCAATGAGGGTGTGTTTTGAAAGTCTCACAGGAATGAAAGGAGTAGCTAGTACAGAGGGTGTACTTTTGCAAAAGTACTCAGCTTCATGAAACTCTCATAGAAATTAATGTAGAAGCTTGCACACAGATCACAGTTTACGAAAGCACTCAGTAGTTTTGCAGAACTTTCATAAGGATGAATGTAGCAGCTCGCCAGAGGTCACAGTTTCATGAAACTACTCAGTAGTTTCACAAAACTCTCATAGGGATGAATGGAGTAGCTTGCACAGAGGTCAAAGTTTCATGAAAGTACTCAGTAATTGTGCAAAACTGTCATAGGAATGAATGTGGTAGCTCACACAGAGGGTGTAGTTTCACAAAAGTACTAGGTAGTTTCATGAAACTCTCATAGGGATGAATGGAGTAGCTCCTGCAGAAGGTGTAATTTTGTGAAAATGCTCAGTAGTGTCACAAAACTCTCACAGGAATGAATTGAGTAGTTCACACAGAGGGTGTAGTTTCACAAAAGTACCCAGTAGTTTTGCAAAACTCTCACTGGAATGCATGGAGTAGCTCGCACAGCGGGGTGTAGTTTCTCGAAAGGACTAGGTTCTTTCGCAGACTTTAACAGTGATGAATGGAGTAGCTTGCACACAGGATGCAGCTTCATGAAAGTACTTTGTAGTTGTGCAAAACTGTCCTTGGAATGAATGGGATAGCTCAACAAAGGGCATAGTCTCACAAAAGTGCTTAGTAGTGTTGCAAAACTACCATAGAAATGAATGGAGTAGCTTGCATGTAAGGTGCTCTTTAGCAAAAATACTCAGTGCTTCTGAGAAACCCTCATTGGGAAGAATGGAGTAGGTCACACAGAAGGTGTAGTTTCTTGAAAGTTCTCAATAGTTTTACAAAACTGTTATGCTAATGAGTAAAACAGCATGCAGAGAGTGTAGTTTTCAGTGTACTACTGTTATGTGTATGTATTTTCTTTGCACATAAAGAAAAAGTTTGTATTTTTTTCACAACTAACTACTTTCTTTGTTTTCTTTTCTTTTAGGTGTCTGATACAGCCTGGAATTTGGACTGCTGTTGTATTACTGCTTTGAAAATATGCCTACCAAACACAGACATCATGCCATTGGTAGACAGGACAGGTATCATAGTAGTACTGTGTTGCTGAATGGTAAAAACTGTAGTTTCCCTAAGACTTCACATCTTGGGAGCAGTGTATGCTCTGTGCACAAGAAAAGGATGCCTGATAGTGATTCCTTCTCTCTTTCACCTAGTCACATAACAGCAACTAAGAAATGAATAGCTGCTGACCATGTGAAAAAGGATACACAGCAGTGGAAAGCCATGTAGGCTCAGGTCATAAGAACCAGAGAAGAAAATAGAAACCTTCTTCTGTTGTCAGTAGCCATCTCAGCAAAGTGAAGTATTTCCACAACTTAGCTTCTAAAACTGAAGTTGAGAAGATGATTTCTGCTGTCATGAGATGTGCTGGCAAGGGGTTAAAGAGAAAACTTGACTTAATGAAGCTACGTCTGAAAGTTCGCACTTTTGTGAACATGGCACAAGCTGTCCATGTAGAGGTTGCAAATCTGAACAGAAACAACTTTTATGATAGTTTCAATGGGAACTGGCTACACACACAGCATTCCGAGGCACTTTTCTGTGAGGAATCATATCATCGACAGAGAAAGGACATTGCTCTGTGTATCTATTATGGTGGGAAAGTGTACAGTGTGTTGAGTCTTTCTCAGGAGGACAGTGCAGATGACACAGAAGATGACACTGACTCAGCTGGTGGAAAATGGAGACACAGCTGTCTGTCATGGCCATGTGAGGACACTTGCAATGTCAGACAATCATCATTAGATGAAATTGCACAATTTGTTAATCTTTTTGTTGTTACTAAAAGGACACAGGGATGAAAGTTGTTCCAGAATATTGATCACTGTGACATCCATCCATATTCTGGACTGATGTGGCATTCCTTGGAATATTTGGACAGTGATGTGTGTAATAGTGTGTTCCATCACATGCATATGGTTGCTGTACACAACACAGCAATAAGTAACCTTGTACTTGGTGTATACTGAGTGAGACAAGCTGTCTCAAGGTATACACAGCAGGATGAGTTGTTAAATGAAGGTGACATGGCAGGTGCTATGGTCCTTATTAGAGAGAAGTGCAATGTAGTACAAATGTTTGTGCTGCACTCTCTGGAGAAGTACAACCACTGATTTGTGCACTGTCTCTCTCAGGGAAGCTGCTATCATTAAAACCTTTGGCAAAGCCATTGCCAAATTTGAGTTGTCAAAGAGAGAGAAATTTGATTGTGTTTGTGTCTCATGTCACAGACTGTTTTACAGATAACACACTGTCACTGCTGATCTGGGGAATATATAGCCTTTCAATGAGATATGGGGCTGATTATTGGAATTTCTGCTGTTAAAGCATAACTTAGAACTGGACCCAAAGGTTACCATATGTCAGTACTGTTTTACAAAGGTGAAACATAATACACTGCCACCAAGATAGGTGTTGAACAACATGGAGTCCGATGTGACACCTGCTGAGATTGCTGCACTGAACATGTTTGAATGGAATCTCATACAAACTATGAAACTGTCCCAGACTATTCTGTATCTGAATACAAGTACACATAATATACCCCAGAAAGAGCTTGTCAACTCTAAAAGAGTCTGTCATGTATCTTCCAATACATCTGGGAGAGAATGTCAAGGCAATCTCTCATGAGAACAGTTTGATTGTTCTTGTAAACATTGTCCTCATGAAATCTAAGGTTATCTATCAGGATGTTAATGTTGAGAAGGTGAGAAGAGCTCTAAGGTATCTTAAGAGCAATAATCCTTTCTATGAAGACCTTGGCATTGATGAATTGAGCAACATGGGTCCTCAGTTTGGAGTGGTTGACAGAAAAAAGCAAATGATAGAGAAAGTCAATGTTACCATAAATGAAAATGTGTACAAACTTTACACAATTCACCCTCTATGGCAGAGATCCAGTTGGAGACAATAGTGATCTCTATCAGAGGTTGAGAGGTAATATTTTCCAGTTCTGGGGAAGTGAGAGCTCTCCAGAAGGCTCACAATAACGTACTAAGGAGAGTTTTGTGGATACTACTTCTTTATTTGGACTTTAATTTACCTTTATATATTGTTTATTGCTTTTGTTAGACAAATGTTTGTTGTATGTATCATTATTGTGTATAATTATTTGGGCAGTGTTTTGTGCATAAAATTGGGTTTATTGGAAGTCATGTGTGTGGTGTATGAGTGTTTGATAGGGTAAATTTGGTTTTGTGGGAGATAGGGAGGTATTTTGTTGGTTTGTTAATAATATCATATTTTAATGTTTGCTGTGTGTAGTAAATTTGTCCTGTGAAGGTGTAAGGACAGTCAAGCAGTATTCCCCCTCCAGGCTCGGGGACCTCCACCCTTTTAATTGCCCTTCAATGTCTCCAGATGTATATAGACATTGCCGGGCTCTAGGGATAGTGAGGAGGAGAAGGGCAGTATCTGGGTCTGGCAGGGGAATGGAAGGGAATGGATGGACTGGGGTAGTGGGTGAAATGGGTCCAGGATAGGGGTTCTCCTTGCCTGGTTCCCATATCCAAGGGCTCTGCCTTTGGCAGACAAGAAATGCGGTCTCCCCTTGTTAGCCATCCTACTTGGACAGTGTTATGCAAATGCCAGATCCATTAAGAACAAGACCGCCTTAATAGTGGATCTTGTAGGGTCATCAGATCTAGCTTGCATCACCGAGACCTGGCTGGAAGAAAATGCAGGACTGGTACTGGCTTCAGCAATTCCAGCTGGGTACTCAGAGATACACTGCCCGAGGATGGACTGTAGGGGCAGGGTTGTAGCCATCTGTTTCAGATTGGAACTGAGCCTTGTGGAAGTCCAAGTGGGGTCTACCTACTCCTTGAATGTATAATGGGCAAGGGTGTAGGGTGCAGGATTCTTCTCCTGTACCATCCACCAGGAGATAGGAAAGCTTTCCTGCAGGAAATCACGGATTTCATTGTCGACTTGACATTGGGGTCCCCCAGATGGCTGATTCTGGTGGATTTCAATGCCTGGGTCAATGATGAACTCTCACAATTTGGTCACGACTTCCTCCAGCTAATGAATTCACTGGGGCTTACACAGGCTGTTACCTCCTTGATCCATATTGGTTGTCACTCATTGGACATGATATTCCTCATGGGGATGGAGATATCCGATTTGTTGGTGGAGCTAGTCCAATGGTCTGACCATCATACCACTGGGTTCAGTTTTATGGCTCCCCCCAGTAGGCCTTCCCCTATGAAAATGGTCTGGTACTGCCCTTTGAGGGTTGTCACCCCAGATGACCTAATGGCGGTACTGGATCTATCAGGTATACAGGGTGAATGCATGGATCCAGGGGATCTAGTACTCCCCTATAATAAGGTGGTTGTGGCGGCCCTGGATTCCATAGCTCCTACTCGTGTTCATCCCCTCACCCTTCATTCAAGGTCTCCTTGGTTTGATGAGACCTTCAATGAGTTGAAGAGAGTGGGATGGAGGCTAGAGATGAGATGGCAGACGTCAAGTCTGGAGTATGACAGACTTAGATTGATGGACCATTATATGGCCTATCAATCGGCAACCATCCATACAAAGGCAGAATTCCTGTCCAGGGAAATTGCTGCTGCCCAGAACCACCCATCTCAGCTCTTCTGGACTGTGGACAAATTGTGCAATTCTATCTGTCTTCAGCCTGGGAGTGCTTTTTCATGAGATAGGTGTGATGAGTTTGCTTGATTCTTCGCAGGTAAGGTTGCCACAATCAGATCTGTCATCTGTCTGGCCCCCTCTAATGGGAGCTGCGGTGGTCAGTAGGAGATGTCAAGCCCTCAGTTTACTTTGTCTGGCTTCAGCTGACCTGCAATCACTGACATTGTGACGGTCATCCAGATGTTGCGACCAACCTGCTGTAGTTTGGAACCAGGGCCACATGCCTCCTAGTAGGATGCGTAGATAAATCTGCCATGGTCCATGCTGAAATAGTCTGAAGGTCATTGGAGAGGTGGATCTTTCCAGATCCTCTGAAGGAGGTGGTTGTTTGGTCCCTCCTCAAAAAATCCACCCTTGACCCGGATTGTTTGGTGAACTACAGACCTGTCTCTAACCTACCCTTTGTGGGTAAGGTTATTGAGAATGTGGTTTCCTTGCAGTTGGATGACCATTTGACCAGCCACAATGTCTATGATTCTCTCCAGTCAGGATTTAGGAAGAGACATAGCACTGAGATGGCCCTTGCCTGAGTACTAAATGACCTCCTGATAGTGAGAGATCATAGGATCCATTCTATCTTGGTCCTTCTTGATCTCTCTGTGGCATTCAATACAGTAGACAATGGTATACTGTTAGAACACCTGCAGTTCATCTGTGGACTGTCTGGTTTCAATATTTCCTCTAGGGTATGACCCAGAGAGAGGATTCTGGAATGTATTCCTCAGCCCCTCTCCACCTATGCTGTTGGGTGCTGCAGGCTTCCATTGTGACTCCCATGTTGTTTGCAGTGTATATGCTGCCATTGGGAGAGATTATTAGGTGCTACGATTTGAGTTTTCACTGCTATGCAGATTATACTCAGCTGTACACGTCCTTTGTACCTGGTCAGGATGTGTTCCTCTCAGTGTTTAACAACTGTCTAGCCAAGATCCAAGACTTGATTAGTGTAAGCTGGCTGAGGTTGAACCCAGCTAAAACTGAGGTGCTGGCCGTGGACCCAGATCATTGAGAAGTGGGTTTGTCAGTGGGATTACACTCTGGGCTAAGGCTTGGGTGTGTTCAGCTGACTGCCTCAGACTGGATACAAAACCTGGGTATTTTTTTGATGATGGCCTAACCCTGAAATCTCAGGTGGTGGCAGTAGTCAAAACCTCATTTTAGCATCTGAGGAATATCATCTGCGTGAAACACATGGTTCCTCCTGAGGATCTTTCAACTTTGGTCCACGCCTTCATTACCTCCTGCCTTGACTACATCAACGCCCTTTACCTAGAGCTACTAGGGGTTGATATCTGCCACCAGCAGCTAGTGCAGAATGCGACAGCCAGGTTGCTGACTGGTATTTTAGGACCAGTCATATAATGCCTGTGCTCCACGGACTGCACTAGCTGCATGTACAATGGTGAATCAACTTCAAGGTCAGTTTGCTGACCTATAAAGCCCTACATGATCAGAGACCTAGTTACTTGCAAGATCTCCTTCATCCTTACTGTCCCCTCTTCCCTCTCTGATCCACCGACAATGTCTTGCTAGAGGTTCCCAGGATCTGTTTAAAGACATCTGGGGCACAGTCTTTTAGTTTTGTGGCCCTGATCCTGTGGAATTCTCTACCTCACTGGATATGAGACTGCTTGACTGTCCAGTGTTTTAAAACTGCAATGAAAGCATATTTATTTAGCCTGGCATATTCTGTTTCTTATGCCACCTCTGCAATTTATGTAGTTTAAGATACTGGGTTTTTCAATTAATGGTGCTGCTGTGTTTTTATGTTTTATGTGTTTTATGATGTTTTTTGTGTTTATTTTATGTACAAGCATCTTGGCTGTAGAAAAGTGCTTTTTAAAAATAACATTTTGTTTAATTGATTAATTGAGATGAAATAGGTACAAGGCAATCCTGTTAGTGTCTGGGACAGAACATTGGAAGCACAATGCTTTCCTAATTTGTTTCCACACAAGGGACATGATGTTGTTTGTATGCACATGAAGTGCAGTTACCTTGTGCTGAGTAACAAACATCTAGGGTGTTGAATGTGGATGGCAAATTCAATAGGACTATTCAATATTTGTTCCACCTGCTGTGGGAGAGTGAACTCAGCATACTCTCAGCATCCATAGTACATACGTAATGGCTTACTACTCCACTGGATGGAATCACTGCTCTACAATTTCTTCAAAGGTTGAAGGATAAGGATGAGACACTGCAGGTGAGCTTGACCTCCATTCTTTCTAGTATGCGTGGTACTAAAAGAATACTGGTATCATAGACACTCTGAGGTCATGTGTATGCTGTGAAAGTATGGTGCAGCCACATGGTCTGTGACTCTGAGCTGTGCTGAATACAGCTTGAATGAGTTGATAGATCTACTGAAGTGGACCAATGCTGAGATTGATGGCAGTTCATCTATGACTGTCAGCGTGATGTGATTACTTAACCCAGTGTTTTTTTCTAGACCATTTTTACTGGCATTTCCATGACATTTTGAAATTAATTTTGTCAAAGGACAATCCACCTCTTGGGCTTGTTGAGCACCATTTCTGGAGGGAAGAGTACCAGGTACATTGGACTCCTCATATCCATATGCTCCTGTGAATTAAGGATGCTCCGTACATCGCAAGAATGAAGCAGCAGAATTCTGAGCTTCATTAAACAGGATGTTACTTGTCACTTACCTAACGAGTATAGAAGTCTGGCAGTATGGAAGCTTGTGCAAAAGTTCCAGCAGCATCTCTGTAGCAAGTATTTCAGTCAACCAGTAAAGAGCCATGCTCAGTGGTACACCAGATCTCACTTTGGCTTCCCTAAGGGTGTCTAGGAGCAAGGATGCATGAATGACCTATTCTTAGCAATCATCTCAAAGCAAAGTCTACTAAGAGGGTCTATGAGTTATCCAGAAAGCAGTTATTCAGAAAGGAAAATAAGGTGTACAACAATGATTGCAACCCAGTCCTTTTGATGTGGCAAGCAAATATAAATGTTCAGTTTGTTGATGACAATTCTTTGACTCTTGTTCAGTATGTCATTTCGTACATCACGAAACATGAGCAGGCAAGCTCATAGGATCTTTGGGAGGAAATTTCAAATTCTAGCAGATCAATCACATCATGGCTTTGGTGACTGGATTTGAAGACACTGTTTCACAGGGAATGTGGTGTGTATGAAACCAGTGTTCACTTGATCAGGACACACTTGAATGGCAAATCTGATGCTATATGGTTTCTCAGAGTGAACTACAAACAGAAATGAAAATGTGTCTTAAAACCTCATCAGGAAATTGAGGATCTGGCATTGAGATGGCCTTCTTCCAAGAATATCTTGAAGAATAACCTCATCGATACATATTACCCCAAGCTGTACAGTGCCATGGAAAACATGTGCCTCTTTGAGGGTGCTGAATGGTTCAACTACAAAACTGATATATCACCTGAAGGTACAAGAGACATTTACAAAGTCAAAGGCTTGAAAGGTTGTCATGTCAAGAGACATAAACCTTGGCTTATTGACCACTTTAAGTTAAGTCTCTTCACTTTTGACAGCACAGAGCATTATTACTTTTCTCTTCTGTTCTTGTTCAAGCCATAGAGGGATGAGAGCATGCTGAAAGGAGACTGTGATACATATGAGCAACAGTTCTACCTGACATATGAGACCTTCAAAACAAGACAGTCTGATGTGTATATTCACCGACTGGAGTTGGAAAAGAGCACTTTAAGAAAGCTAGGCAGCAACTTGAGGAGGATACTCCTGTGAGTTCACAGAGAACATTTATCCAGAAGGAGGAAACCCTTGGAGCTCCTCATCTTATGAATGACCCTGATGTACTCATGGCAGAAGTGAAAAGTGCAATGCAGGACGGTTGCAGTGGTACAATAGAGCCATGCCAATTGAAAGAAAATTTGAACTAACAGCAACTTCTGGTTTATGCTGCTATGACCAAATTAGTTAAACATGTTAGCCTTCATGAAAATAACCAGTGTAACCACGGAAACTCTAAACCTTTACTAATGTTTGTCAGTGCTTCTGCAAGGACAGGCAGAGTTTTCTCATTGAAGCCAATAGGGATGAGATAAGAAAACACACTACAACAATGTCCATTGCTGTTAATGCTCCAGTTGGACTGGCAGCACACATTGGCATTGTCACTCTGCACTGGATTTTCATGATGCCAGTAGAAAGCAATAAAAGTGGAGAGTATCGCAAGCTATATTTCCAAGTGGCATCTGAATTTCGATCAACGTTTAGCAAAATGCAACTTTTGATCATTGATGAGATCAGCATAGGGCCCAATTCTCTAAGCCCTGAGAGTGACACAAGGTGCCTGCACCAAACAGAAATGGCGCAAGTGGTACCTTGCATCATATAATGTTCCCAAAGCTATTCTCACAGTCAGCCTGCATTAACCACAGGCTGCTTGCCCCAAACAGGGCCTGCTCCACTCATGCACCAACAAATGGGCTGTGACATGGTGTGAGCGGGCATGTGGCAGGCTCAAGCTGCCTGATCCCAGATATCAGTATTCTCAGAATTCATCCAGATTGAGAAATCTTAAGTAACCTTAGACAAGCTAGGACTGGTCTAAGGGTTCTTAGAAAATCTCCCTCTGGGAGAGCTGACTCATATGGGGCATTGTGCCCCCCTCGCCAATCCCCAATTGTGCCATTAACAGTATTCTGCACACACTATCATGCTCCAATTCTCAATTATGCCATTAACATTAATGTTGAAACATTAGCATCCCCCCCATGCTGGATCCTCGATTGTGCCAGTAACAGTATTGTTAAAACATTCCATGCCCCCCATTCTCAATTTCTCCATAGTCATTATTGACAAGAAGACACCCTTAACCTGGTGATCTAGTGGCCCCCCACCCCACACCCCAGAAGGTAGTACCCACCACCCAGTTCCCCCTCATCCTGTAGTAGAGCCTGCACCAGCATGGCCCTCCTCTTACCTCCATGGCTAGTGCTGAGTGAACTGTCATTTCAATTGTTTAGCAGCTGCATGGTGTCTGTAAAAATATGCCTTGCCATTTATATACTTCACCGTGCTGTGTTCATGTATTGCAAATGAACACTACTATGAAGCATCAGTAAATGAGGTACTATGACATGCTTCTTCATATGTGGTCTGTTAACAGATTTTCTACATCTGATAAATGTAATAGTACAAGTTCTTGTAACGATTCATGCCTTTACAAGTGTTAATATTTAGTAACTTCATATGTCCTATAGAAAGCTCACTACCTTAGTGTACTGACTACTAGTACACTACTATGTCTGTGATTATACAATACAACTAAACAACTGAAATGTTGCTCAGTGTTGTTTGTAACAGGTGACAGATTTACTGTTCACGTATCTTCATTATGGAAACTCTAGTCTACTATATTTAATCATGTCTCTTAGGTATTATCACTACTGTATTTATTTTTAAACTTCTAGAAACAGAGGTCATTAACTGTACAGTTGTATGTATGTAAAGTCACAGATGTTGGATTTCTGTGTGTATATAGCTCTACATTCTATGTTTATAGTATTACACTGTAAGTTTAATAAACAGTTAATTTAAGTGTATGTTTACTTTTACATACAGTAGTCATAGCGTATTTGTTAAGCCACAGTGTTATAGTAAGCAATTAACTATTTATACTGTAATGCCATTTTTGCATAACTTATTGCATAATGAACTGCTGAGTATTTATTTATTTATTGAATTTTGTTGACCCGGTAAGCCCATTGGCCCTAGAAGCCCCTTTTTCAGGGGTGACCGGGGGGGGGGGGATACAGATGGTAAGCAACTGAAATTGAACCAGATTAAGCTGTTGGTGGTATTTTTAGTGAATGGGAGAAATCTGGCCAGGACACAGGGGAAATTCCCTTACTTTCCTTTCTTTTCCTTTTTGTTGCCATTGCTTCTTTTTTAAGTGCGATCTTCACTCCTCTGCGAACTAAGGAAACCACGCTGTACAGCATTTTTTTTACAGTGTTTGTGGGGTAGTCATCTAAATCCCATTAAGAGGGGGGTCACTTACTTGCCAGTGGCCAAAGGTGGACTGGCAATGATGCACCCTGTTTTGTTTCTTTATGTTGCATTTATTTTCCCTAACTTTGTACCACTTCTAAGACAGCAGAAGATTCTATGGGGACCATGGCTTATGGATAGTGTATGGCTTCTTTTTCAGACTTGGGAGATGAATTTACCCATCCGTAAACAAAAGTGAATTTTGGCCTTACCTTTGTATATGGCAGATTTAGTCAGCAAACTGAAGTCCTGGAGGGTGGTCAAGACACATCTACTTACCTTATCCCGAAAAGGGTTATATAACATTCTGTTTGAACAACATTTTTTGATTGAACCCTGGTACATGTATCTTTTACCAAAAGATGAGCAAGTTATTTCTAAAGTTTTGTTAAGTGCTAGGATTCCAGCTTGTCTGTGGGATTTTCTCTGTCTTTGCATGCACTTGAAGTTGGGAGTGAAGGGGAATCTGTTTCACAAGGATGTCAAGGAATGGATGTGCCCTAGAGTAGACATTTGTTTTGAGATCATCGAGACGATGCAGCATCTTTTTTTTAGATTGCCCATTTGCTGTATCCTTTTGCTGCTTTTGGCATAAAGTTTGGCCCTTAAATCCATTTAGTGATTTATCATATCAGGCATTGCATCAGGGATTTTTCCCAGGATGATGGAATGACTATGAAGATGTTACGATGCATTTGATTTTGTTAAGCATAACATTTCAGCTCTGGCAGGCCTGATGTGGGCTTATGTTTTGCCAGCAACACAAAATGGTGGAACAGGTGATGTATGCTGTTTCGCATGATATCCTGAGATTGCAAGAGTCCAATAGATGTATAGTTTCCTTTGCTCTATATAAATTGTGGCAGAGAAATGCATCTTGGTTTGCTATTGGATGATGGTATAAATAAGAGACTGACGATGGTATACTGCACCTTAAGCTTGATTGTCTGCTTGTTGCTTTGCTCTCCTTTCAGTTTTACTTTTTGTCATATTGGGCTGGGTTCTGTCTCCCTCTAGACATCCCCATGACACCTACTGTGAGTGGGGTTACATATACAGTTACTGCTGCTGGGACTCATTTGTTGACTTCCATTTTGGTTTTTGGACTTTATGGGGGCCATATCCTTTCCATGAATGCTTTTTATTCCATTCCTTTGTTTTATCTTTTTTTTTGTATGCGCTAACCTTTTTCTCCCTCCCAATGCTGTTCACATCCACTTAATTTTTTGGGAGGTGGCTGAGAATTTCAGGGTGTTAAGGGTGTTGTCGTGTTTCTAGACTGTTCTGCATAATTTGCTGATTACTGTTTTTGTTGTGCTTTTTTCCTTGTTGTTTTTGATGCCATGGTACTGGTATGCTGGATTTGTTTTCTTAGTACTAACTATTTCACCTACTCCCTTTATTGGGGGGAGGGAGTCACTGTGTTTTTTTTCTCTCCATGGGATTTTTGTTTGCATTTTAAGCCCGACCTTCTATTAGTTTCTTATTTTTCATTGCGAGGACTGTATGCTTAAATACTTATTTTCATTTTTGTTCTTTTATTTTTATATCATTAGTATTCAGCACTGTATGGTTATTTTTTATTTTGTATACAATCCCCCTACTTCTTTAATTGGGGGGATCATTTTTGTTTTGATTAATTTTTGTTTTTTTAAAGACTCCATTGACAAGCAGACTCGTCAGTGTATGGATGTTATAATTTTTTTTCCAGCTTTCCTGTTTTTTGGGGTATATCTTATTTTGTTTTTTGTTATGTGTGACATTAACACTGTTTTTTTTTTTGTTTGAAGTTATTTTCAATACTCCCCCTACTCTTTTAGTGGGGAGGTTCCAGTAATATGATTTATTTATGTTTGACCTTCCTGTCTGCTGAAATGTTTATTAATAGTTTTTCTTTGATTTCCTTTATGATTTGCATGCAGCAATACATTCCTGTTCATATTTTGTTTTGAAATTTTGAATACAGAATTCCCCTACTCTTTTAGTGGGGATGGGAAGGGGGTTTTGTAACAGTATGGATTATTTCTGTTTGTAGTTCATGTATGATGTAATACTTATTTCTGTTGTTGATTTCTTTCATTATGATTTTTATATGACATAATACACTGTTGTATAATTTGTTTGAAGTTTTGAATAAATAATTCCCCTACTTTCCACTAGGGGGAACTCTGTCCAGTTGTTAGTCAGCAAGATGGCTGACCAGCTGGAGCCTGGGGAGGAGGAAGGAGCTATGGCTGCAGGGGAGAGGGCCTCCTCCCTTGTTCAGCCTTTGCAAAAGGCCAACAATGTTGATTTATGGATGGAGACAGAAGAAGGAAAGCGCATGCAGATTGCTGAGGAAGAGAATGTGAGTGGAATCCAGACTGATGAAAACAAAGAAGCAAAGAAAATTCCGCAACCTCTATTTACTAGTAAGGAACAAGTTTTACAGAATTTAGAAGAAGAAGAGATGTCTTACATTTGTAAACAGCGAGCTCTAAGAGAAACAAACACAGCATTGAAAGCTGTCAGAATGTGTCAGGTAAGGCTTGACAGTTCCCAGCTGAACAGAGATGCAGCAAAAGCTGAGACCTCAGAGGCTGCCAAACAAGGTATGTTAAAACACACAGAAGCTTTCAATATTCTAGCCTTTGAAGTAACAGTAACTGGCAGTGAAAATGCTAAGGCTAGCATGTGCCAAAAGTCACACTGGCTAGAATGAAAAAGTGAACAGAAAAAGAAATGTGGAGAAAAGAACAAGTCTTTAAAGTTGGTAGTAGTCGAGAGTCAAAATAGTGGAAAACAAACCCAGGCAGATATCGAACAGGTTGCAGAAGATAAAGAACAGTCTGCAGATGGTTTAGCAGTTTTTCATACAAAATTGGGACAGCAAATAGAAACAGAAACAGAGAAAAAGCAAATTGAAACAGAACCAGAGGGAGAAGGTACGAATCAGACAGACTCTAAAAGATTCAGGTAATGACTGTACTAAGAATATACAAAGAAACATGCAAAATGAAAATATATGTCAAAATGTAAAGCTGGGCAGTAAGGAAGTAATGAGGAAAGCATTTAGCAAGAAAATGGATGCTGAGGGAGAAATGGAGGGGGTGGTGCATCAGAGTACCAGCCTTCTGAAGATATTGAATTAGAGCAGGAAGATGCTAGTCCATTTAATTATGAAAATAGATTGTCAGCTACTGGAGTAACCATAGCTGAGGCCTTAAAAAATGCTGGGTAGGATAAGCTGCAAGGTTCCCGAATCTGGTCCTCTTCACCTCCACCTAAGAGCCCTGAGGGAGGAAAAAAGACCCATTTGAAGTTCCTTCTCCTTTTAGTTTAACACAGAATCCTGTGTTGCAGCTTAAAATACCTCAAAACATCAGAGAAAACATTCAAGATAATCATGAAGGTGATAATAATGGTGACAATAACACAGAAAATACAGAAAATACTGAGTCCCAGGAAAAAATAATCTCCCCCCCAAAAAATACATAGTAGGAAAATGAACCAGGACAAGGAAGAAATGAAAGAAACCAAGGGAGTAACCAGGAAAGAACATATGCAGATTTTTTTCATATCCTCCAAACCAGCTGAACGGAGAAATGCTGAAAGAATCAGATATAGGGGAGGGTTGGAAATATTCCCAGACTGGGTATATGTAGGAAAAAAAATTGATAAAGGAAAGTTTATAATTTCTCCCGACAGAGATCTATGCCCTAATACACACATCTGGGGATTCTAATTTTGACTTAAGCTTTAAGACACCTTCAGGCCTAGAAGCATTCTGGAATCGGTACCACCAAGTTAAGTATACACCCCTGTGGGCACCATTCATAGTAATTCTGCTAGCAAAACCAGCAATCAGATACATTACGGTCTTATTTAAGAATGAAGGTGTAGCAGTGGTAGATATTTTGAGGTGGTAAAAGCTGAAATGTACTGTTCTATGTTTACCAGAATTCATTATTAACTCAGAGCAGTTATGGACTGGAGGGTTGAGAATTCAAGTTTGCTTACCCCCAGCAAATGGGACAATACAGCACCTTCCCAGCTGCTTCTATCTTGGAAGAGAAAAAGGTTTCATATTTTATTTGCACCAGCCCAAATCTTGTTTTAGATGTGGAGCACAGACACATTTGAGTGGAGCCTGTGACAGGCTAACATGTTTCTTGTGTGGAGAGATAAGTCACATGATTATAAACTGCCAAAAGCCTGTATACTGCAATATGTGTGATGAAACTTCTCACTCCTTTAGGGACTGCCAGTGGGCCACACACAATATTCCTGCAAATACACAGGAACAAGAAGAAATGGTTGCTAATGCACAACTGAATGCAATTAATAATGTTGGGAGAAACAGGGAGAATTTTCACAATCAATCCTTGAACACTAAATTTAATGGAATACCTGATTCAGAATCCGGACAAAATTATTTGCAGAAACATGCTGAGGAGGAAAATATCCCAGCACAAAATAACAAGGTTAATAACCCAGCGAAACAGGCATTAACTGATGTGTTAAAACAAGCAGAGGAAGTAGCATCTACTTCTCAGTACAAAGCACCAAAAGAGGATGGAATGAATAATGTAAACCTAGATGCAACGATGCCACCACAAGAGGAAATGCCCTGCTTTCAAATAGTACAAGGAAGACAAACAAGGAGCAAAACAAAAAGGGGGAATAAGCCTGTGAAACAGAAAGCTGAGGAGAAAATCCCCACTAGAAATAGATTTGCCACCCTCTTTAAAAGGAAACCAAGAGCTGAATCTAAGATTCTGATGCATCTTCAGTGGCAGCATCTCGACCAGATTCAATGATGGATACAGACTATGTGTTGAGTGTTTCAAGAAGTTTTACAAAAAAAAAAAAGATATAAAATGAAATCTCCAGGAAAAGGGAAGAAAACCTAAAAGGATAGTGGTTTTACTGTGAAAAATGTCTCAAAATTTGTTTTTTTGTTCCCTGAATATGAATAGCATACGAAATACAAAAAGAAGAAGGACTACTTTTTCTATTCTAGATAGCCTGAATGTACATATTAATTTATTACAGGATACCAGAATTCATACCCTAAGAGAAGTCAGCCAAACAACTAAAGCATGGAGACAGAGGGTATCTTTATAGTCGCTAGGAGAAGACTTACTAACTGTCACAAAATTGACAGATTTAGTACAAGGCAGAGTCCTAATGTTGGATATTGTTATACAAAATCAAGAGTGGAGAATTATAAACATCTACAATTCACAAATAAAAACAGAAAGAATAAAATTCATGTGCAAAGTCCAACCATATTTACATACAGCTAAATCAATAGTCTTTGGGGGAGATTTTAACTGTATTTTGAACCTTACAGATAAGACAGGGAAAACTCAGAAACTATGCTTTGACTCAAATTTTCTTAATTTAATGTTTAAAATGTCAAGTTTAAAAGATGGGGCAACATCTGGGATAGGAGAACCTGCACACACATTTCATAGAGGCAGATAGGGTAGGATATTTTTTTTTTATTTCAAATTGGATTCCTTGTTACAAGTGTAGTGTAACCTCTATAGACATTTTAGATCACTGTTTACTAACCAGTTGTATGGTATTCCCCAAAAACAAACCAGGGGGACATATTCACTTGAAGATGACCACAACAGTTAGAAGAAAACAACAGGTGGGAAGCTGTATCAGAAGAAATTAGAGATTAATTATAGATATTTGAGTTACAAGAGAACAGCGCCCAGTGGTGGCAGGAAATAAAAACTGAAAAAAAAAAATTACTGTAAATCTAGTGCTAAATCTCTGCACAAATAAAAATATATGCACTACTTGAAAAAACGGTAGCTTCAGAAATTCATTTATTTAAAGGTAAAATTTGGTCTAGACTATTCTGATCAGATTATACAGATAAAGAAAGAAATGACATTGTTTCAGTATGACTGGGCTACTTCCCTTTTTTTAGAACAAAAATATGGCACAAAGGGTAACTCTCAGTCAATCAATCCTTATGATCACTGTAAACAAAGAACAGATGCAAAATACATGACAGCACTTCAGAGTAATGATGGTATCTGTGTGGAAAGCAATTTGGAAATTCTCCAAAAAGTAACAGATCACACAAAACGGCCCTTTGGGCAGGCAACTACAGCCACAACAGAAAAAAAATGATTTTTTTCAAGATTTCGGATTTCCTAAGATAACACAGGAAGATAAAGCAGAATTAATCAGACCAATCAGAGAAGAAGAGGTTAGTAGGGTGATAGATAATTTGAAAGATTCAGTAACCCTAGGTCCAGATGGAATATCGAATGAGTTCCATAAAAAAAAAAAAAAGCATATTAATAAAAAAACTCACAGCAGTATTTAATAGCATCCTCCATGGGCAGTATCCATTACCTCCTACATTAGCAAAAAGTCTTTTAATATTTTTACATAAGAAAAATGAAAGAGAACACATTAACAACTAGAGAACCATTAGTTTGATAAACTCACACTGGCAAATTCTTTGTAAAATTATATGTATAAGACTGGCAAAAATTGCAAGCACAGTAATAAGTACACACAAACATGTGCTATTCCCCATAGGTCAAGGCTAGATAATTTAAAATTGGTCAGAGAAGTATTTGATCCCCCACAGTCAGAAGGCTATGCAATATCCTTAGATCAGTCAAAAGCATTTGATCAAGTGCCTCACAAATATATTTTCAATGTTTTAAAGCAATATGGAAAGCTCAATGAATTTAATGAATGGACCCAGATTTTATATAGACAAGCATCTATGATGCCATTCACCAATGGACTAATGGGCCCACATGTAAAGATAAGGAAAGGAAAGGAGTTAGACAGGGCTGCCACTGAACCCCTTACTTTATGTCTTTTCTTTAGACCCAGTACTTAGAAAACTAAATAGTCTACAAACTATAACACACATAGCTGGTCCAGGGAACATGCAGTTCCCTTGTGCAATGGCATATTCAGCTGATATCTGCCATCTGTTGGCAGATAAACCATCAGTAGTTCAAGCTCTAGAGACTATCAATCAATCAATCAATCAATCAAAACTTTATTCATCCAGGCGGGCACCATTGAGCAAGGCTCATTTGCAAGGTGGACCTGGTCATGAATGCATCAAAGTACAGTACAGAAGCAGGTATAGAAAAAGCAATAATATACAAGGAAGAAAAAGTATATACAGTGTATACAGTACAGTACAAGGTTGAAATAAATAAAAAAGGGCATTATTTTCCAATTGAAGAAGTTAGCAGATGTACAATCAACCATAGGCATACAGGAGTTATAAGCAGAGCTCTTTTGAGTGAGGCAGCCAGCAACTACACATATAGGGGAAAGAGGCTGTGTATGGGGTGGCAGGTTAGAGAGGTAAAGAAGAGGAGGGATATATTACCGACGACTGGGGGAAAATTGAGCTAAAACCACAGAAAGTGATGATGGCTGTCATGTACTTGTTTATTATGATAATGACGTAGGAGGGGTAGATTATTGGGACACTACTATGGATGGAGTGGGACTTTAGCCAGGCTGAAGTAGACAGTGAAGGGTGGGTGCAGCAGGAAGAGTTAATAGAGAAAGAGTGAGAGCCTGGAGTAGAAACATGATGAGCGTCAGGATGGAAAGGGGGAGCTGCGGAATTAGTGGGTTAGCAGAGAGAAAAACATTTGCAAGGTGCTTTCATGTAGCGATCGTAGAGTGCCTTGAAGATATTCAGGCTAACAGGGCAGCTCAGCTTCAAGTCCTTTGTAAACCTTTCCACATTGTGGGTAAAGAGAAGCTTAGAGCAGCTTTGCCGAAATGAGTTTTGACCCTTGGAACTTGGAGGGCAATTAGGTAATAGCTCCTTAGAGTGTAGGTGCCTAACACACTCCAGGGAATACAATCTGAGACATATGAAGGGAGCTTGTTGGTCACCGCTCTGAAGGCCCATAGGGTGGCGTTTCTATTCCTTCTATAGTGAAGGGAAGTCCAACCTAACGATGAGTACAGGGAGCAGTGGTGTTTGGAAAGTGGAAAGCCAGTAATAAACCTGATAGCTCTGTGGTAGAGGGTGTCCAGCTTAGCCAGTGCAGAGGCAGTGCAGTGGCTGTAGACCAGGTCCATGTAATCTATTAAAGATAGGAAGGTAGCTTGAACCAGTTGAATCTTGGCCTCCTTTGTGAGCAGGTGGTTAAATCTGTAGAATAATCCTAATATTTGCCTTAGCTTCTTCTGTAGCCCTTTGAGATGGTCAGCGAAGGAAAGTTTATGATCGAGCCAAACTCCTAGATATTTGAATTTAGCTACATACTCTAGTGTTTCTCCAAGAACAGTGGTAATTTATGGGATAGATCCCCCCCAGCAGGAATTGCAGCATTAAAGGAGGGGGAGAAGAGCATGGCTTTTGTCTTTATCACATTGAGCAAAAGCTTTTTGTTTATGACCTGGTATTGTAGAAGGTTAAAATTCAGCCTGGAGGACTTCACAGGCTGCTTTCAGTGTGAGACGACTCAAGTACAATACAGTGTCATCTGCGATTAAGTGGAAGTTGGCTTTTTTGATGGGGTCATTGTTGTTGTTAATGTAGACTGCAAAGAGGAGGTGACCAAGGATAGAGCCCTGGGGCACACCCCTCAGCATAGGTTTTAATGGAGAAAGATCACCTTCAGCTTTAATCTGCTGTTTTCGTTCTCCGAGGTAGTCTGCAAACCAGCACATAGATTTGTGGTCCAAGCCTAAGGTGCTTAGAAAGGAAAGAAGCAGGCTGTGATCAACTGTGTCGGATGCCTTACTAAGATACAAGAAAACAGCATAGACATGCTTCTTGTTGTCAAGGTCTAGGAGCCAATGATAGGTCACCTTGGCTAGGGCTGTTATGGTGCTGTGCTTTGCTCTGAATCCAGACTGATCTGGGTTTAATAGGCTTCTGGATTCTAAGTATACCCCTAGCTGGCCACACACTATTTTTTCTAGTAATTTAGACAGGATGGGGAGGAGGGAGATCGGTCTGGAATTATTTAGATCACAGGGGTCACCTGCTTTTAATAGAGGGATGACATGGGCTATTTTCCATTGGGGGGGGAGGTTACCCTGGGAGAGTGACATGTTGAATAGGTGGGTGATTGGCATTGCAAGCACATGGTAGGCACATTTCAGGTAGTATGGCTCTATGATGTCGGAGCCTGCTTCCTTCCTGGTGTCCAGTTGCAGCAGTAGGTCTTCCACCTCTTTTAGACAGACAGACAATAGGGCAAAGGCCTCCTCGGAAGAGGGGGACTTGCGGGTTGGTGGGCCCTGAGCTGTGCAGAGTTCATTGACAGGTGAAGTATCAAATGCTAGCCCTGCCATTGCTTAATGGTTATTGAGGGCTTCCAATATCTCCGATCGGTTAGCGATAAAGTTGCCACCGGACTTAATTTTTGCTGGAATGGAATTACCAGGTGCGTGTCTAGACATATCTTTTATTGTTTTCCAGAGCTTTGAAGGATTTCTTGAGGCAGAGACTAGCTCTGAATGATAACAGGTGGCCTTGGCTGCTCTGACCAACTTGGTGCCCTTGTTACATGATCTCTTAAAAAGACACCAATCCGAGTTGTTCTTGCTTCTTCTGGCTTTTTTCCATAAAGTATTGCTTTCTAACAGGGAAGCTTTGAGCTCAGGTAAGAACCAAAGGCAGGTGCTGCTCCTGACCCACACCGTAATCAAAGGTGCATGCTTATTTAAAGCATCACTTAAAATATCGTAAAAAATAGTATATGCCCTGTTAACTGTTTTGGCTAGGAAGAATTCCTGCCATCGTGGTGAATGTTTCAAGTCATGGACGTAAGCAAACAAATCAAAGTTGCATTGCACCTCTTGATAGAGAACTTTACCACAAACTGTGGGTTGTGCATGGACCTAATGGCGGTGATTATACAATGATCGCTAATGTCTGAGAAAAATGTTCCGACATGAGAGGACAGGTGAGGCTTGCTAACCAAAATTACATCTAAGAGGGAGCTGTTGTTAAGGTTCTTTTTATTTGGGCAAGTAGGCTCGCCAATGAGTTGCACCAGCCCTAGAGTGTCACAAAAGGATTTCAAGGGAGCTGATGCACTTGATAGTCAATTATAGTTCAGGGCACCAAGAATAATGATTTCCCAAGGAACTGAGCCCCAGTACGGAACAGAGGTGAGACAGGAGATGAGGCCTGGCAGAAGAGGGCCTGTAGCAGCCTATTACACAGAGTGCACTGGAAGGAGAAAGTTCAATCTTTAGAGTCAAGCACTCAAATTCTTTGGGGGAGGATGATGCATCTATTAATGCTGCTGAGTATTTGTCCCTTACATAAATTGCCACCCCACCTCCTCTTGATTGCCTGTCTGTTCGGAAGAGTAAATAATTTGGGATATAGATTTCATTGTCTGGGGTGGCTGGCCTAAGCCAGGTCTCAGTGATCACTAGGACATCAGGTAGGGTGTGGCTCACCCAAGCCTGGATAAGGGTGAATTTTTCAGCAAACTACAGGCATTAAGATTCATAAGAGACATTCCTTTGATACCTGTCAGGTCTGATGGAGAAGCAAGGGTGTCTAATTGTCCTGGGTTGAGTTCGACATTGCCTGAGCACAGTAGTAAAAGAAGCAGGATTATTTTTAAGGCAGCAAACTGTAATTTGTAAACACTATTTTTGGGGCGATAGGGGAGGCGGTGTTGATGGGTAGGCCTGTACCCACTCCTGGTGTTATACTGGCCTAGTGTTGCAGCCACTAGTGTCCTGGCAGAAATTTTGCCATGAGTAGGAAGTCTCAAGTCTGGATGGGGAGTAATCTGTAGAGGCAGCTCAAGAGATGTCCCACTCCCTGGCAGAGACAGCTGAGAAGCCCAGTAGTCCAGAATGGCTACCTGAAAGGAGCTGTTGAACACAGGACAGGGAGAAGCGCAAGGGTCATTCCACTTTAGGGAGGGATGAGGGTGCCTAAGAATTGAGCTGAGTGCTAGTAAAGCTAGTGACACTCCGAGGAACCAGCTGTAATTTCCCATGGTAGATCTAAACACCACAATAGCTGGCAGTAAATGCCACTAGAAGCCTAGACCAATCAGTGATCAGATGTCATAAGTTAAAAATCCTTTTGTTGACTGAGAGGCAGTTTTGGAGCTGAACGTACCTGTGGAGCAACTCTTTCAGATGAGCCAGTGAGGTGGTTCAAGGCTGCAATCTGGTGTGCCAAAACTGGTCTGTAGCTTTAGTTTCTGTTTCTGTCCCTGCTCCACCAGTACAGAATGAGAGTAGGGGCAGGCATTCAAGTCTTGCAGCCTTCATGGATGAGCATGGTTAGGCCTGAGAAACAGGCAGAAAAACCCTGGGGACGGTCCTCAGAAAGAGAGGTATCCCAAGTCCACTAAAGCAGAAGAGAAAGTAGAAAATACAATGTATTTCCTCTTTAACAGAAAATACAGCTGGTGTAGCCCTCTAGTGGCTATGTAGTATAATTTGCAATGAGAAATTAGTAAAAAAAAAGAAAAAATATACACACACACACACACACACACACACACATATGGGAGTTCTCTGTAATTTCCGGGTCCTCCCTTAATAAAGAAAAAAGTATAGGGATAATTTAAAAAAAACAGAATCCTAACCTAGGAGAGGTAATAGAAGGAATCACAATTAATTCAGGAAACTTAAAAATGTTAGGGGTATTTTTTGGAGACAGAAACCCCGCAGAGACAAACTGCATCCAGAAACTTAGTATTGCACAGGAAAACATTTCTAAATGGAAAAGTTATCCCATGACAAGGAAAAAGAGAATATATATGATTAAAACTTTTATTATCACAATCCTGTTAACAATAAGTTATATTTATCTAATACCCCCAAATTTAGAACCTAGAGTTTATAATGCCTGTATCCAGTTACTATGTGGCAGTCATTTGAACTCCGTGAAAAGAATGCTCACATATTGGCCAATAAAGCAGGGAGGCTTAAACATATTAAACCCGGTACTTTTCTACTTTACTATGTTCCTGTATTCAAATATATCTCCTATCATAGCAGGAAACCAACAAAACTGGGCAAGAAGTATAAAAATAAGAAGTCAATATTTTTTTGAACTGTGGGCAGTGCCAAAATCGAGGGTGTATAAACAAATACCCCAATACACTCCAAAGTATTTAATAGATTTTTTAAAAATAAAACAATGGGGTGTTACCATTCAAAAGGTACACTCAAAAAATGGAAAGGTATTATATTTATCAGTCCTAAATTCTTAATGGGGCCAATTTTTAATACCCTGCAAGGAATAGAACCCCAATGCCTAACAAAACAACTAATAGAAACTAGAATACCTCAGAAAATGAGGGATACCCTATGAATGTGCTGCCATGGGAAGCTTAATGTTAGGGGTAATCATGCACATAAATCCATGGAAGAATGGTACTGTATCAGAGAGTCATGCATAGTTCAAGTGGAAACAATGCAGCACCTGTTTTTTGATTACTGATACATTTTGCAGTTTTGGAGCCTTTTAGCTGTAAAATGGAAGACTCCTATATTGGCTAAAATGACATATACATAATCTGTGTATGGGAAATACGATCTAGCATGAAAGTGTTTCTACCTAATTACATTATGGTTAATGCAATTTTGAAATGGTGTTTATGGCAAAACAGATGTGTTTACTTTCTTCAGAATAAAAATGTGCCCATAGAGGTTTTATTGGAAAAAAGTAACCCATGAAGTAACCTTGGTGTTTAAATATGAACAGGGCAAAATGCCAAGAGCAGCACTTGATAATTGGTGGAGATCTTTCCCCCATTTTAATCTTCAAAGGTGTAACTTGAATGAATGATGGTTTAAGCAGAAGATGGCAGACTGTTATAGTACTTATAGAGTAATCACCTCTAACACAGGAAGGGGTGTATATAAAGACAGCTGTTGGGAAAGCAATGTTCAATCTTAGCAAAATATTGCTGAGGTTAGGAGGGAGTAAGTGTAAGGGAGAGGAAGTATTTAGGAAGAAGGACAGATGAGGAAAAAGGTAGAGTATACAAAATAATGAATTTCACAGTATTTGTAAATTAAATATTTACATATTACAGTAGTTTTTTTATATCAATGTATAAGGTACAACAAAAGTAACAAACTGAATTGAAAATATGTATACATAAAGTGTTTTGCTGTTATATTATTGAATTAATAAAAAAAAATCCTCTACTCTTTCTCGATAAGTGACATGGGATCTTTAGCATCCACCTGAACTACCACCAATCCAGGCAGATGGGACCTCAGTTTAACATCTCATCTAAAAGATGGCACCTCAGAAGTGCAGCACCCCTCCTCATGTTGCACTACTATTAACCCAAGTACCAGATGTGTGAACTGAACTGTTGTTCTGAAAAGTCTGCATTTTTATATCATATCATTACTGATTTTATTAATATTATTGTGTACATAGTTCCATATGCTACATGAGTTTCTTGTTGCCTGACACATATACAGTACATGATATATTCCAGTAGCTACTATGTAGAATCCGTGTAGTGTTAATCATTTGCAGCAGAGTTAGTTATGTGCTTGTAATGACTGTTCAATGTTATATATTCTCTTACAAAATAACCATAAAAAAGCTTTTTGGTAAAATCAAACGTTTACCTTAATAACAGCTCCACGTATGTTCCTGCTTTTTCATAGGATTGCCTTTATTAATGGGTTGAGTGTGTAATTTTCCAAATGCTGTACTCAAAATGCTCAGTCATAGTAGTGAAATGGCACCAGATTTGTGGCTGCAGTGTAGACTGGTTCCTTCTTTTTTGCATGTTTAAATGGCATTTGTGTTTTTTTGCCCACTCCAGGAACATTAAATAATTGGGCCCAATTTGAATTGGCATTTTTCAAATAAAGGTTTTTTTTAAGCATACTTACCTGTGTCCTGTGTCTTGTGTCTTACTTCAGTATGATGAACAGTTTCAAGATGTATTTCAATGTTGCAGATGTGTAGAGCTTATTTGGTATTATTGGCAATGAGTACTGGTTATGATTTAACAGAACACATTGTCTCCTATTACATGTATATACATAAACTACAATATGACATAGTACTGATCTACTACACTATCTTACGGTATGCAAAGATTAACAGCTGTCTGTATACATACAAGTTAACCCTTACAGAAATATAGGTGTGCTATGTGCATGCAGAATGCATGGCACATGTTTAATTGTGCAATGATTGCATGCAGTTCGCATACACAAAGTACTGTAATTCTAAGCGAACCAGGTCTAAAAAGCACATCAAGTTTGCATGCTGCAAGCTTGACATGTGTGCAGCAAATAAGCTGTGTGAACAACAAAAAATGACATCGGTTTCACGTGATGCATGCTTGACATGACTACAGCAGTTAAACTGATGTGAACCTCATTTAAATATCACATCAGGTTCACATGCTGCATGCTTGCTATGTGTGCAGCAGCTAAGCTGGTGCAAATCTCATCTAAAAAAACACATCAGTTTCTATTTCTTATACTACTGCTAGAAATTAGAGTCATTAAAATACATTTATATTTGAATTCCCATAAAAATGTGCAAACTCATTAATTCTGATCCTTTTGCAAGTTGTTTAATGGCTTTTGATTTTTGTCATTAAATTGCCATTAATTTATTAAAATATTGTTTGCTTACTGCATTAAATGCTTAGGATAATAGCCAGTCAACATCCCCCTATCCTTTTTGTTTTGGACCATCCAAATCCCTTATGCATATTTAGTGCTCCAAATGTTTTTCTCCATTAATATTTCATCTCACTTACTTTACCTTTGTCATTCTGTATTGAGCATATGCACTACGGTCATGATCCACACTCTTTGTGCTGAGTAGGGTTTTGAAGCATGCACTGTACCTCACATTTTGTCACTAAAATGAGGGACATGGATGCTCAAAATGAGGGACAATGAGGGACACTAACCCACATGATGATCAGGACACATGATGAATCATGGAGATAAAGTACCTCAGAACACAGTGGAAACTGTTGCATTATCACCTGAGAATTAATTTCTACCATTAAGCAGGGGTGCCATTTAAGTAGGGCAGAGGGGGCAGTTGCCCCCCCCCCCATATTTGTGCCTAAATTGTTCTTATGGTGTGACAAAAATGCCTATAAATTTGGATTTAATCTTTTGCACAATAAGTGCCCACCTGTTCTGCATGTGCTCATGCTGCAGGTACTCTCCAGACTCTACTGTATCTGTATTCTGTTGTCCAATCTCTTCACCTATTAGTGGTGGCACAGTCACATGTGATGTGGATGAGCTCCAGCCAAGAAAGAGCGCATGAGCCTTGCAAGTGCGACACTGTGCTTCCTACCACAAAGTAGACAGACTGCATACTACAGCTTGGAGGAGTAAGTGAGCACTGAACTCTCAGTAGCAGTGTTGTGACAGGATATTTTTGTTGTTCTACTCATAGTGAGCCTCCATCTCCCCTGGTGTCTGAAGGGGCAGAGGGAGAGCTAGAAGCTAACTCAAGACTAGGCTATCTATGTACTCTACTAGGCTCACCTTACAAAAAAAAAAAACAGCACAGATCCCCACTGCAGCAATCCAGGCTTAGCAGCAGTGGTGACAGCAGTGTGAGTGGCCATCATAGGCCTTGATCAGTGCAGTGCAGCAGCAGCAGTCACAGCAACAACCAAGAATGAAGCAAGCAACCCAGTTTGGGTGGGTTCGGTTGATAAGGTGACTTTGTCACATACCATGTTGGGGCTTGTGATGGTCAGTTCTAGCATCCAGCTTCTGGAGGAAGGAGAGAGGTGGAGTGGACTGAAATCTGGGCTGTTGGCACACTATGCCAGGCTGCAGGTTCTGGCCATATGGCTGGGAAAGTAAAAGTAAATATTTTATTTTTACAGGGAGATTGGGGAAAGAGGAAGAACTGAAATATTTATGTGTTTTTCACAGTTCTTCACCTTTGGGAAGATTCATGACACATAAGGATGGGTATTGAATGGAATGGAGTCAGCAAGGAAAATTTGGACAAAGTTATTTTTTGAGGAGGAGGTCAGAACTTTAGACAGGAAAAAATTGTTTAGTAATTGGGATGGGTATAAGCACAAATCTGATTCACTGCACTGGGGTATATACAGATGAATCTTATACATTTCAATTTTTTCTGATTTACATATCGCTTTTCAGTCAAAACAAATAAGTTTTACCTTTTAGAGATGTTACAGACATTCTAGTGCTGTCCCTTGCATTCACAGACAGTTGAGCAGTATGCTATGCACAGATTATTGGAGCCCCACTATAATCAGGCTCATGCCCCCCCCCCCAGTGAAGTTGATCTCCACATCCCCATGCTCAGGCACATTATGACAAAGGGCAAAGGAGATTTCAGGGGTGTGCACCATTGAAATGAATGGGGATATTTATTTATTACTATTTTATACATTATTGATGGAGAGTTGGAGATTAATGAAGGCCACCACTCGACTAACAAGGGCCTTGTTAGTAGAACAGTGGCCTTCATTATTCTCTAACTCACCATTATAATGTATAAAATAGTAACAGAAAATAACTCCATTCATTTCAAGGCAGTACACCCTAGCACTCTGACCCATGAACATCATCTCTTGAAGACTCCTGCCTCTGGCTCCCTAGTACTCAAGTAAGAGACTATTACTTATATCTATACTTAGTGGGTTGTCTGTAGCAGCATGACCATACCCACTACAGTGTTTGTGCATTGGGGAGGGGGGGCTGGCCATCAGGGTGTGTGCATTGAGTTATTGCTAGTTTCGTGTTTGCATCTTAAAGTCTGTTTGCGTGGAAGCATTCAACACTAAGGAGATAAAATAGTAGGAATACGGGCAAGACAGAGTAATTAAGTGGTGCTGTTGGAAAGTTTATGTATTGGGGTGGGAAAAAAACACATGTGTTTCTACTGGTATGTGTGCTACAATTCAACATTTGAAAATGAGATGAGGAAGAGAATAAAACTGAAAAGCATAACAGTGGCAACAAGCATGCCGCATGCATGCAGATGTATTCAGATACAGTATGTATTGAAGTACAAGCAAGTCATATGTGTGCAGACAGTACGGCTTAATGGTTAAAAGCACTGGACTGCAAACCAAGAGATTTGGAGGCATAAAGACCTGGGTTTGAATCTCATCAACCCCCACTTGTGTATAATGTGATCCTGAAATAATCACTTAACTTTTATGTGTGCAGTTATCAGTGACCACTTGCCTTTTGCACGCATGCCACATGCATGCAGTCTTTTCCCAATTTAACATAAAAATCATGATTTCCACACTTGCTTGCTGCATGCATGCCATATGCATGTAATCAGTTCCTATTTATCATTTAAATCATACTTGCAGCAAGCATATCACTTGGGTAGTTTAATGTGTGCAGCATCAAAATATTTCATATAAATTTTTCTGTAAGGGAATGGCCAACTGTTTTTTTTTTTTTTTTTTGAAATTACTATTTTTTCTCCTTCCTGCCTACCATCCCTGACCCTTCAGGAGCCTCAAGGTAGACATCCCTCTGCCTTTCACCCTGCCCATATGACCCTGCAGGAACCCCATAGAGCTACCGGTTTACCCCGGAGCGGGATGGGGCAGAGACCCCCACCCCAACAATCAACTGCGTCGGTCCAGGCCATCGGGCAGGTGAAGGCACATCGAGAAACCGTCTCTGGAGGCTCCATTTTCCCAGTGATGGCAGGCATTTTTCCACACTTTCCCTCCCACCCCAGCAACGCCGGACCCCTGACATCAATGCAGAGTGCCGGCGATCACGCTGTATGTCGGCAGCCTTCTCCTTAACATTGGGGCTTGCAGTACTCCGAGCCTCCGGCAGGAGTCAGACAAGAAATCGGGCTCTGGCCTTAACCCTCCCGGAGTAAGCGGCCGTGGGATGCTCAAGCCTAACTCCCCGGCCCGAACCACTGGCGACCCGAGTCCACTCCTGAACCCGGGTCGCCGGCGTGGAGCGAGGTGTGGCATCCAGCGCCTCAACCCTCAGCGCCACCGGGCCAGCCAGGGCCAACTGTTTTTAAATAGCAGAGTAACTGCCACATACAGTACTGTGTTGTGATGTCTCAGTAGCAAAGGAAAAGTTGAGACATCACCGTCAATTGCTAGTGAAATTCTGTAGAAATTTCATCACAAATGGTATGACAAGTTCTGCTCTAAGCATCAGCAGGTATAAAATTGCAATATATGAAACACATATTTATGTTTATGGTTACATCTAATGTTACATGCAAATATAAATCATGTAGTACAGTGGTTGGAGCAGGGTTGCTACGGTTGAATCACGCCACACTTTCTTAAGGTCTATATTCTGATACATACACAATATTAATTATATCATATAGGATTCCAGCAAAGGTTGTACATAGTTATGTTCTTCCACACAATACTAATGCACCAGGTATAATTTATGAAAAAGATGGTCAATTACATGTGCAGGTCCAGAAGGGACCTGTGTTTCAAGCCGTGAATAATGGTATGATTAGATCATCTCAAAAGAAAGGACATTCATTGTAAAGAAAATTGTTAATGCATCAGTTAGGGTTAATTTTAAAGCTATGAATCTCTGGAAATGCAGTGTTATACTGTAGAGTAGATAATAATCGCGGTCTGTTTATTTTAGCGATATTCTCTATTTCAAGTTTTAAGCAAATTTAAACAGACCGTGATTATTACAATAATCAGTACCTTGTAGTATGTGCTTAGCTGCTTAAAATGTATTTTTCCAGCCCACTTAGTTGGGATGCTTTTTAATGTGACAGCTGAATGTGATCACCATTCAAGTCTAACTGTGTCTTTGTCCACGAGATAAGCAGTCTTAGTACACCACATACACCTTCCACGGCTCATGATTAGTTGTCATAATAATGGATACAGCAGAAATTTAAGAGTTCAGTGAGGATGCCAATCAATATACAGTTGATCTAGACCATGACAGTGTATCTAATTATTTGGTATTTCGCAGAACTATCTAGCCATACATGTAGGAACTTGCCACCGAAATGCTTGATGTATGGCATCTAAAAATGCATTAGCAATATCCAGAATGTGTCCATCATGAATGAATGGTGTGTGGTTTGAAAACCTTGTCTTTTCATCTAAACTTATTGACCATCTTTTTTTTCATGATTAACAAGTTCATTAACATTACCAATTATCAAAGTCAAGCTGTGCAGTGTTCATTTTTATGAATTGCTGTTAGCATTTGTGTAGATAGTGGTTCGACACCAGACCAGTTTCTATTGATAGTCATTTCTGATAGTCGGTGGTATGAGTTGCCCGATTTTTTTTTATTGTTTTTATGATTCTCTGTGTTTCCAGGATGTGAAAGTGACTTGATGATAATCTATTTATTTTTTCATACATTTCCTGATTTTGAATGTTTAGTTGATGGCACACATAATGCCTTGCCTGCTGTTCTGTTCTCAGTTTTGACCTTGGTCGACACAGTTCTGAGACCGTATTATACAGTACCGCTTATGTGCTAATTTTACAGGGTACGAATATGCGGAAGCAATAGTGGGCATGAATTCTGGTGCCAGCGAATTCAATCAGTTCTACAGTAGTTTCCAACCGTAAGTCTGCATCCCCCTCCCCCACATACATACATGCATACACATACACACATGCAACAAAGGGAAGGGACAAGGCAACACAACCAATCAGAGACAGCCATCATTGGGTAAGAGAAAGAACATACAACTCTCTGAACATACCACAAGTGACATCCATCATCATGGGCCACCAACTGTATGAATTCTGCTGCAATTCCAGTGTCTTGGGGGTACACCCACCTGCTGGGCAATTATAGGGGATGGTACACTACATCCACTGCATCCCAAATTCTCTATAGAGATATGAGAGCACAAGGTTTGAAGGACCCTGTGCCCCCATATCATGTAATAGTTATACTTAAAGGACCCTGCACATCTACAGTGTAGCAAAATTACATTTATATTGCTATATAGGCTATGTGGAATCCTGCACAGTGACAGAATGATAAAAGTATGTTTCTGTGATAGTGGACAGTACATGGGACCCTTCACTTAAATAACATAGGGAAATACATATCTGAGTGAGAGTATAGGCTTTAGAGGAACCTGTTGCTGTATACTAGAAAAAATAAATAAAAATGTACAGTTCATAGTGCAGGACAGAAGGAGTTCTGTGATTCAACAACATGGAGAAGTTATGCTTGCACTGGCCGCTAAGGGGTAGAAGATGTAGTCCAACAGCATATAGAAATTATACGTTCAATAACTCTCTGTCCCCCCTGACACACATGCATGCAAGCATGGAGAGGGGCAAGGCAACTGAACCAAATACAGACAGCCATGATCAGATAAGAGAAAGAACATAACACTTTATGAACATACCACAAGAAACATCCTTCATCATGGTCCACCAACTGTATCAGTTCTGCTGCCATCCCATTGTCTTGGTGGAACACACACATGCTCGGCAACCATGGTGGAGGACCCACTGCATGCACTGCACCCCACATTGTCCCTATAGATATGAAAGCGCAGGGTCCAAAGGACCCTCATGTCCCGCATCATGTAATAGTGATGTTTAAGTGGCAGTGCAGGATCCTATGGACTCTGCGCTTCTACATTGTATAGCAAAATTAGGTTTCTGTTGGAGTGTAGGCTCTGTGGGATCTTGTACAGTGACAGTAAGATAAAAGCATGTTTTTGTGGTCGTTTACAGTTTGTAGGACTCTCCACTTCCATAACATAGAGAAAGACATATCTCACTGAGAGAACAAACTGTAAAGGAACCTGTGGCTCTATACCAGAAAAAAAAAATGTACAGTAGTTAGTGCAGGACAGAAAGTGCTCTGTAGTTTAACAACATAGCAAAGTTACCCTTGCATTGCTCATTATGGTGTAGAGAATGTTGTAGTCCAATGGTATATAAAAATATATATATTTTCATGTGAGTGCAAAGTTTAGAGAAGCCTTCAGTTGTACTGCATACAAAACATTATGTATCATGTGAGCACACTGTGTGGTGAAAAGTATGGTTCCATATAAAAAAAAAAAAGAAAAATCTGTAGCTGGTAGTACCCAGTCCAGCACATTGTGCTTCGCTAATACATATAAAAATGATGTTGTGGGAAACACAGATTCAAAAGCAGCTTCATTCCCACAATATACTGTAGAACAAATATGTGTGTGTAGGAATGCAGGGTCCTCTGGAGCCTGTGCTTCTACGGCCTTTGAAAAAATTATGTATTTATGTAATAATATAATCTATTGTAGCATGTAATTTCAAAGTATATACTGTAAAACATTTGTAAGGATGGTAGCACAGGATACAGTTTATGCTATGGTCACATAGGATAGGAATATTATAAAAAGTCGAGAAGCACAGGGCACAGAACAACCTACAGTCACACAGTATATGAACATTTTGTTATGATATGAGTGCAGGGTCATATGGACCCTGCATTCCCACCCCTACATACAGGATTTTCCTATGCATATCTATATGTATTAACAAAAATAAATTTCAACATGTCTGTACAGAGAAGTTTGGGGTGCAGTGCATGCAGTGGGCCATCTCCCATGGTTGCCTAACATGTGAGTGTACCCCCAAGACCCTGGGGTGGTAGCAGAACTCGTACAGTTGGTGGACCATGATGATGGATGTCTCTTGTGGTATGTTCAGAAGTTGTATGTTCTTTCTCTTACATGATGATGACTGTCTTTGATTGGTTGTATTGTCTTGCCCCTTCCCCTTCTTGCATGTGAGTATCTATTGTTTATTGTTTATTAAGATCTAGGATTATAAAATACCTTTGAGCCAAGGCTCTTTTTACAAAGGTTCCACATCAGGAAAATACAGCGATAGTGAAAAAGTAACATTACAAGGAGACTAGACATTTCACAGAGTAATACATTTTGTACAGTTATTACGACCATAAGCTTTAACAAAAGGAGGGGAAGACAGTGGTATTTGTCAGGCTAGTTTTGCCAGTAAGTGTTATATGCTTAGAGGTGGGTAAGAAAGGAGGAGTGAAAGAGGGGAGAGTAGCTAATACATTGAAGGGATTAAAGAAGGAGGAAATAGAGGATGGGAGACAAGGGGCGGAAGTGGGGAAAAGTGCAAGTTGGGTATATGAGTATGGGGTGAGGCAGATTTGATTGGTGTGGGGTGCCACAATCTGTTCAGAGTGTGGTTCCGCAACTTAGGAGATGCAATTGCAAGAGCTAAAGGTTGTGAGGTATAGTCAAAGGCTGGTTTTGAATATTCCAATGGAATTGGCAGAGGAAATAGAGTGGTTGATTTCATTTAGCTAGAGTGACGCTTTGTAGGTGAAGGAGCATTGGCCCAGGCTAGTATGGCAGTGGGGGAGTGTGTGTGTGGGGGATACAGAATTACAACTGGAAACTCTAACACTGTATTTCCAGATTCTTGTCACTTAAAAATGAACCCTAACTACTGATGCATTAATAATGTATTTTGCAATATATATATCTATATATATATATATATATATATATATATATATATATACACACACACAATAGGGCTAGTGGTAAATGAGTGAGATAAAACAGCGTATCATCCACTGCAGTGTGATATTTTTACCCTCTGCTCTACTGTGATGATATGAAACATTTACACACACAGGTCACAAAAGGTCACTGATATCATCACCTTAGGCAGCTTTCCCCTCAGCATGAAAGAAACACCTGTGCTGTTACCATAGACACAAATACAGAACTACCTGAGAGGTCTCACTGCTGCCTACAGCTAACTCAGTGAGCATTACAAAACACACCTATCCCCCCAACTTCCAGCTCATTACTGTGATGCTCTCAACTTGATGCAGCCAGAATTCCAAACAGCACAGCTTCACAGAACAGTCTAAACTACTGCCTGCAGCTAACTCAACTACCACTGAATCACACTCTCACTTGTTCCTCAAAATCTGATTCTCACCCATTACAATTACTGTGAAAATTTCAACTTCACTGCAGCCAGAATCCTAAAGAGCACAATTCACAGAACACTCTGCACTCTGCCTGCAGCTAACTTAATTACCACTGAAAACAGTATCAGCTGTTCTGACACTCTGCCTCTCAGTTCATTACAATTACATGCTCTTAGCTTCACTACAGTTAGACCGCTAAACAATACAGCTTCACAAAAGTATGTTTCTCATTCCTATCTAAAACTAACTCATTTAGCATTGAGAAACACACTCATGTGTCTCTCAGAGTTTATAACACTGTTAGCCCATTCAGAAAAGCTCACACACAGAATGAGCAAACACATTAACAGGAACAGAACACAAGACAGCATAACAAAACTTCTGAAACTCTTGGCCCTATTGTATATATGGGATACATGATGGGCAGGAGTGTGATATGGCAAATATTGTCACTCCTGCATCGTGAGCTTGGATATCTCACTCGTGCCTTTGGCACTCGTAAGATGTCCAGAGCTCACTCTGCAGGAGTGACAATATTTGCCATATCACACGCATGCCCATTATGTATCCCTTATATATTTATATATATATATATATATATTATATATATATATATATATATATATATATGCGTGTGTGTATATACATACATACAGTATATAGGCACAAAAGTGCCTGTATATTAGGAATGAGTAAGCACTTCTATGTTAAACTCAAATTTTTGCACCTTAATAACTTTGCCCCCTTTCAACCAATTTACATGAAATTTGGAAAGCTCAGGCTCTGTACCAGGACCTCTTGTTCCTGTAAATCTTATGTATATCAGTTAACGGGAGGCAAAGTTACATAGGTGCAAATGCTCCAAAGGTCTCCATTTTTGAAAATGTTTAAGACTTTTTTAGCCACCCCACAACTAAAAAAACAAGAGGCTTTGAAACCTGAAACTTTCAGGTTGGTAGAGGCTGGTCAAAGGTGTATGCTTTTGTGTTTTTTAGATCACACTATTAAGTAGTTTTTAAAATATTTAACAAAAATGTTCCATTTCTGAGCATGCACATGCTCATGTTCTGTGACACCCTGCTAATCCACCCCTCCCTCCACCATCACCACAGGCCAGAACCATTTTGTTTAAGCACATGTACCAGTTGGACAGGCCCATCCCTCTGCTGACTATCGATGACAACCACGGGAGCTTGACATGGACCCGGCAGACTGGCATACATGCTGGAATAAATGGTTCTGTGCCACCCTGCCCATCCACCCCTCCCTTTACAATCACCACAGGCCAGAACTATTCTTTTTAAGCACATGTACCAATCAACCAGGCCCATCCCTCTGTTGACAATCAATGACCAACCACAGGAGCTTGTAACAGACCTGGCGGACTGTCAGGTATGCTGGAAAAAATGGTTCTGTGCCACCCTGCCCATCCGCCCTACCTACACCATCACCGCAGGCCAAAACCATTTTTGCAAGCACATGTACCAGTGGCCCAGGCCCATCCCTCTGGAGACCTCAATGGCCAACCACAGGATACCAGCCAGGCCACTCTCCCCACCCCTACTGACCTGCATGGCCACTCTCCACACCCCGACATACCAGACAGGCCATACCGGATTGCTGGCACTGAGGGTTGAGGTGCTGTATGCCACATCTCATGCCACACTGGCGACCCGGGTTCGGAAGTGAGCTCAGGTGATGGGGGTCAGCAGGGGAGAAATTGGATTGAGTGCCCACCTGCTCTCCTCTCCCGGGGGAGGGTACTGGGATGTCCAACACTCTAGTGGTCCCTGATGGAGACCAAGGGTGCTACAGAGTGATGGACCGCATGTAGACAGCATGACCCGATGCAGGCAGGGTTGTAGTGCACCAAAATGTTGGGACATGCATCACGCATGGGAAGGGGGGAGGAGGGCATATAAAGGGAAAAAAAAAATTGGCCTGGATAGGTGACAGCCTTCAGGTCCACCGGCCACATGTCCAATGCTGGACCTCCATCACTGCCCCTTTGATAACCTGCAGGGCTTAGTCCTGGGGGCTCCGTAGGTACCGTAACATCTCTGAGGTTGGTAGAGGCCATAGCGGGTGGTAGAGCTGGGGGTGTGTCATGGCCTGAGAGAGTTCCAGGTGCCTGAAGGTGATAAAGAAACTTAAAAAAAAAATACTAGACAGGCTGCTAGTCCCACCCTGATGTACCATCCAGGACATTTGTCCCACCCTGCTGAAACTGCATGGCCACAGTCCCCACCCCTGCTTATCTGCATGGCCAATCTCCACAGCCCAACATACCAGCCAGGCCACTCATCCCATCCCAATGTACCAGCCAGGCTACCCATCCCAACCCAGTTGAACTGCACAGCCACTGTTCCCACCCCTTCTGACATGCATGGTCATTCTCCCCACTCCTACAGGCCTGCACAGCTACTCTCCACACCCGTATGGACCCCCCATCCACTCAGTCCACCAGACATACCAGCCAGGCCCCTGGTCCCACACTGATGTACCAACCAGGCCACTCGGCCTACCCTGGTGGAGATGCATGGTCACTGTCCCCACCCCTGCTGACCTGCATGGCCACTCTCCCCACCCCTACTGACCTGTATGGCCACTCTCCCCACCCCTACTGATCTGCCCAGCCACTCTCCACACCCCTATGGACAAACCCAGCCACTCATCCCATCCCAATGTACCAGCCCAGCTACTCTCCCCACCCCAATGGAGCTGCATGGCCACTATCCCCACTACTAAAGACCTATACGGCCACTACGTCTCACCCTATATATGTACCAGCCCAGCCACTATCCCCATCCCTATGGAGCTGCATGGCCACTGTCCCCACCACTAAGGACCTGCATGGCCAGTCCGCCCTACACCTATGAACCTGCATGGCCACTCTCCCAACGCCTACTGACCTGCACAGCCACTCTCCACACCCCTACTGACTTGCACAGCCACTCTCTACACCCCTACAGACCAACCTGGCCACTCATCCTACCACAACATACCAGCCTGGCCACTCATCCACCCCAAGTGTACCAGCCAGGCCACTCATCCCACCCTAATGTACCAACCAGACCACTCGTTCCACCCCAGTGGAGCTGCATGGCCACTGTCCCCACACCTACTGACCTGAAAAGCCACTGTCCATACCCCTACTGTCCTGCACTGCCACTCTCCACACCCCTATGAACCAGCCTGGCCACTCCCCTACTCTTACTGAGCTGCACAGCCACTCTTCACACCCCTATGGACCAACCCAGCCACTCATTCCACCCCAAAGTACCAGCCAGGCCACTCATCCCACCCCAATGTACCAGCCAAGCCACTCGTCCTAATCCAGTAGAGCTGCATGGTCACTCTCCCCACGCATACTGAGTTGCACAGCTACTCTCCCCACCCCTACTGACCTGCGCAGACACTCAACACACCCGAAGTACCAACCAGGCCACTCAACCCACCCCAGTGGAGCTGCACAGCCACTGTCCCCACCCATATTGACCTCCATGGCCACTCTCCCCACCCCTACTGACCTGCATGGCCACTCTCCCCATTCCTATTGATCTGCATGGCCACTATCCACACCCCTCTGGACCAACCTGGCCACTCATCCCATACTGATGTACCTACCAGGCAACTCTCCCCCTCCACGGACCTGCATGGCCACTCTCCCCACTCCTACTGACCTGCATGGCCACTGGCCACTCTCCTCATCCCTACTGACCTGCATGGCCAGTCTCCACACCCCTCCGGACCAACCTGGCCACTCATCCCATACTGATGTACCAGCCCGGACACTCTCCCCACCCCTATGGACCTGCATGGCCAATCTCCCCACCCTGATGGAGCTGCATGGCCACTGTTCCCACCCCTATGGACCTGTATGGCCACTCTCCCCATCCCTACAGACCAACCTGGCCACTCATCTCACCCCAATGTACCAGTTAGACCACTTGTCCAACCCTGTTGGAGCTGCAGGCCACAGTCTCCACCCCTACTGACCTGCACAGCCACTCTCCAGGTCCCTATGGACCTGCCTGGCCACTCACCCACCCAGACGTACCAGCCAGGACAAACCACTCATCCCACTCTGATAAACCAGCCTGGCCACTCCCCCCTCAGATGGAGCTCCACAACACCACCACTCCTCCAAGTCTCACCCTGATGGACCAGACACCCCACCCCCAGAGACACAGCCAGCAAAGCCCACCCCAACACAGACAGAAACCACCACCAGCTGACGTCCAGAGAACCCCCTCCCAAACATGGACAAGAACCCTCACTGCTCAGAGTCAGCAAACTCCCAGAGACATGGTCAGAACCCCCCTCCCTGAGACATGGCCAGACCCCCCTCTTTGATACACAACACCCCTCCCCAGATACAGCCAACACCACACCAAACATGGACATCAACCCCCCTAAACAAATAGACAGAAACCACTCCCTGCTTACAGCTTGCTAAGGGCACACAGCATGACAGCATTGGGGGGCACACACTGGAGGCAGAAGGGGGGGCACACACTAGGGGCAGCAGAAGGGAAGCACACACTGGAGAAGACCAGGCACTGGGGCAGCAACACCCAATAGAAGGGATTTTTAACCACACTGGGGCAGCAAGCAATTAGGTGGCAGCCCTGTGACACTGACGTCGACATGCTCCCCCAGTTGGATCGTCATTCAACAGCACCAGCAGCATCGCATACCATTTATGGACCAACCACAGTAGGATCAGTGACCAGAAAAATGGACACAGATCTAGCAGCTGCAGCACAAGATTTGGTCTGCACCACCACCATAGACTTGGGGCAACAGGCAACTAGGTTGATATAGGGTCTGGTGAGGGACAAATGTGGACTAAACCCACAAGAGGTTCGGTGTGCACTGCCATCACGGAGCTTTGGGAATGGGTCCACACTCATACCACAACGACTCAGGGCCTGGACATATAGACTTTCAGACTAAAGAAGCAGAAAGCAGTGGAGAACAGCATATAGACTTCTTCTTGTCTTCTTGTAATTATGTAAATGGGGACCCACCTTGAACTATGGTATAGAGTTCAAAGCGGGCCTCTGTTTACATAATTACAAGAAGATAACAATATACATAAAAAAAACAGCAGGGTAGATTACTTGCTTCTTTTGCATAGAAGCAGTTCAACAATGAATTGATTAAGCACTGGAACAGGCAATGAGCAGGAAGAGGTCAGCGTTATTCGAGCTGCAGCAAAACACTGAAGCGTGAGAAAGACGGGCAGGCAACAATGCTATTTAAGGGGCTGTGGTCTCAAAGTCAGTGAGAACAAACAATATTTCCATTTCATTTTGTGCAGTTTCCACTGACCAATCACAATTCAGCTTTTCTGTCTGTATCACCTCATATGTGGTAAACCAGTGTCCCTGGTCATGCTCGGCTACACCCAAAGGGGAGAGAGATGAATATTCGGCAGGACCTACTGGTACAATAATTACCTGTGCTGTGCTCCTGATCACTCTCTCTTTCTTTAAAGCACGGTAGAGTGACTCACAGTGGGAGACAGCAAGGTGGGAAAGTATGAAAGGAGCTGCTACTTGGCGGTTGGGGAGAAAATCTCTAGGAGAGGGAAAGAGCCAAAAAAGCCCGAGTTACTGTAGTTCCCCTAGCTGAAACTGTCATTGTGCACTGGGTGGCAGTCAGCATGAACCACAACCAAATGGAGGAGAGGGAAAAAGACTTGGTAGGAGCTACGACCAGATACAATAATTTCCATTTTATTTCAGTACGGTAGTTGAACCTGTCGCTGTGCTCCTGCTCACTTGCACTCTCTCTCTCTCTCTCTCTCTCTCTCTCTCTCTCTCTTTAAGCTCAGTAGAGTGACATATAGTCAGTAAGGGGCTAGACTGAAAAGAGCTGTTACTTGGTCGATGGCCATTAAAATACTTTAATTGCCCCCAAGATGAACCTCTCGCTGTGCTCCTGTGAGGTGGGGGGGGGCTGAGCCAGCATTAGCCACTAACCAACAGAGGGAAGAAAGATACAAAATTAAGAGCCTGCACCTTAGTTCTTTACAGTGTTAATAGGAACCCTGATAAGCCGAAAAATACAAGTTACTCACCTGTAACAGGAGTTCTAGGAATGGTATATGTTGTTCATCCACACTTATTGGCAGGTTCCTTGCAGCTTTAAATCTTTCCGGAAGGTCTTCAAGCTGGCTCCTCCCACCCACCCGGGTGGTAAAACTCTCGGCTCCACCCCATGACGCCAGATTTGGCCCGCTGGAAGCTCAGGTTGTGCGTCGAAGCCGGGGAGGTCGGGTGGGTCGTATGGATGAACAACATATACCATTCCTAGAACTCCTGTTACAGGTGAGTAACCTGTATTTCTAGGGACATGGATATGTTGTTCATCAGCACTTATTGGCAGACGCCTAGCAGTTCTCCGGGAGGAGGGAGGCAAGGCGCACACCCCCTACTTAGGGAATAAAGACTAGAGAACCAAGGCACCAAAACCAGCATCCCGGCGTGACTCAAGATCGATGTGGTAATGGGTAATAAAGCTGTGTGCTGACTTCCAGGTAGCAGCCCTGCAGATTTCCTGGATAGGGACGTCCCTGGAAGCAGCCACCGATGCAGCAGTATGACGGGTAGAATGAGCTCTTATCCTCTGGGAGGCTCCATGTCCACCAACTTATAGCAGCGATCTATGCAGGAGGTGACCCACCTGCCTATCATCCGCTTGGCTGCAGGTCTGCCAGAGTGCGGCTTCAGCGTAGGTGACAAACAGCTGCGAACCTCTCCCGAATTTCAACGTCGCTCCTTATAATAAGCGAGCGCCTTCTGGGTCCAGTATGGAGCCTATATTCGCCTCCGAGGTGTGATTGGGGTAGAGCACCGGCAGAGTCAGCACCTGGTTAAGGTGAAACTCCGACACCACCTTCGGAAGGAATTTCTGGTGGGGGCGCAAGACAACCTTGTCCCTGTGGAAGACCAGGTAAGGAGACTCGATGCAAAGCGCCTGGAGCTCTCCCATCCTTCTGGCTGACGTGATAGCCACCAAGAAGGCGGTCTTCCACGACAGGTGAGAGAGATCACACCTGTGCATTAGTTCAAATGGCTTGCCCATGAGCTTTGCCAGTACCAGCAGTAAATCCCACATAGGTGGAGGTTCTCGCACCGGAGGGGAAATGTGATCAAGGCCTTTGAAAAAGCGTCCGACCACCTTTTCCTGCGCCACTGACTGCTCCCCGGCCCATGCCCGGTAAGCAGAGATGGCTGCCAGGTGCACCTTTAAGGTCGTCAACCTAAGCCCTTGACTAGAAAGGGACCATAAGTAGTCCAAAATGCTTGCCACAGAGCAGGAGGAAGGGTCCAAGCCCTTGACCTGACACCAAATGGAGAATCTCTTCCATTTGAAGGCGAAGCATTTTCTGGTTGACTCCTTACGGGACGCCTTAACAACATTGAGGACCTCGTCGGAAAGACCCAAGGCCTGGAACTCTAGCCACTCAGGAACCAGGCCGTCAGGTGCAGGGATTGAAGGTCCAGATGGAACACCTTCCCTGATTGACTGAGAGCAGGTCCGGGCGAAGCTGGAAGCTGCCTTGGGAGCCTGGAGCTGAGGCTGAGGAGATCTGGTACCAGAAACTGGCGGGGCCAGTCTGGGGCTATCAAATCACCTGCGCCTTGTCCCTCCTTGCCTTGAGAAGCACCTTGTGAATCAAGAGAAATGGGGAAAGGCGTAAAGAGGCCGGGGTCCACAGCCTCGAGAAGGCATCCCCTGCAGCGCACCCTGCTGAGGGGGGCGGGCATAAACAGCCTCAGCTTCATGTTCTCCCTGGAGGCAAACAGGTCCACCTGAGGTGTGCCCCAGTGGGAGAACAGATCTTGTACTACCTCCGGCAGGAGAGACCACTCGTGAGATGCAGCCCCTATCCGGCTCAGGGCATTGGCCAGGGTATTGGAGGCTCCTGCCACATGAATGGCTAGGAGATCCACCTCCAGGATGCGCACGAGTGACCAAATGCGGAGAGCTTCCTTGCATAGAAGCATGGAGTGCGTCCCGCCCTGGCGGTTCAGGTAGTACATGGTCGTGGTATTGTCCGTCTGGACTCGGACCACTTGACCCCGGAGAAACGGAGCAAAGGCGGTGAGAGCTAGGCAGACCACTCGGAGCTCCAGCAGGTTGATGTGGCATCGGGACTCCCACAGGGACCAGAGGCCGTGGACTCGGTGTTCCCCCAGATGGGCACCCCAACCCATCAGAGTGGCATCGGTCGATAGAGAGACCCTCGGCTCAGGGCGGACAAATGGGATGCCCTCCTGCAGATGGAATGGAACGGTCCACCACTGAAAAGCGTTCCACATCTCCTGGGTCACTATCACTAGCTGGTCCAAAGGATCGCAGCGTTGTGACCACTGGCTGGCCAGTCCCCACTGAAGGGGGCGCATGTGCCAGTGTGCTCAATGGACCATGCTGGTACAGGCCACCATGAGACCCAGAAGGTGCAGGAAGTCCTGGGCAGGGTGCGATTGCCCAACCAGAAATGATTGGGCAAAGGAGGTAAGAACCTCGGCCCTGTCCACCGGGAGCCGTGCTCTGGCTCGAAGAGAGTCGAGCTCTGCCCCGATGAACAGGATCACCTGCTCCGGCTCGAGTTCCGACTTGGCCTCGTTGATGAGAAGGCCAACTTGAGAGCAAACCTGGAGGCCAGATCTCTGGACTGCTCCACCTCCCATCTGGAGGAGGCTGCTATCAGCCAATCGTCCAGGTAAGGGTACACCCGGATGCCTCAGTGCCGCAGGAATGCTGTCACCACTGCCATGCATTTGGTGAAGACCCTGGGAGCTGGAGATAAGCCGAAGGGCATGGCTCGGAACTCAAAGAGTGATCCCTCCGCTCGAAAGCGGAGAAATCTCCGATGTGACGGATGGATAGGGACATGAAAGAACGCGTCCTGTAGGTCCAGAGAGCAGAACCACATGCCGTGTTCCAGAGATGGTATTATCTGTGCCAGAGTGACCATCCTGAAGGTTCTAGACCTTAGGAACTTGTTCAGGTCGTGTAGGTCGAGAATGGGGCGCCAGCCCCCCGTCTGTTTCGGAACCAGGAAATACCTGGACACGAACCCCGGGTCTGAAGAGGGGTCCTCCACTTCCGTGATCACCTCCTTTTGGAGGAGGAGAGTGATGTCGGCTCGGCAAGCTGCCAGTGAGGCTGTGGACCCCGAGGCCCCCTGAGGTGCGACGGCTCTGAAGGGCGGGGCCTGCTCGAATTCCAGAGGTAGGCATTTTCCCACCACCTCCAGTACCCACCTGTCCGTGGTAACAACAGACCAGGTGGAAAGGAAGTGTCTGAGCCATCCCCCCATGGGGGGAACCAGGGGTGAGGTGACAGGGATGGGGGCGACACCCCTCAGCCCGTCACTGGGCAGGCTTGGAGGAGGGACTGGCCGAGGGACCTCCCGGGCCTTTACCTCCCTGCTTCCTGTTGGAGGAAGCTGACGGCTTGGGTTTGGGATACCAAGGTCGAGCCTGCTGGCACTGACGTTGCCGGGCGGGGCGCGCCGCGGGCGCAGAAGGACGAAAGGGCTTAGGCTGTGGCTTGTGGCCTTTGTCCTTCTGAGCAGAAGAGACTGAGTCCAAAGTAGCATTGGACTTCTCGATCCTCTGCAGGTGACCTTCCACCCCAGGGCCGAAGAAGTCAGTCCCCAAAAAGGGAACATCCGCCAACTTGTGCTGGGTATCCGAGGTAAAGGTGGATATCCTCAGCCAAGCCTGATGCCTTGTACTCATACCACAGACCTGGCACATGAGTCCCGATGTCTAACGCAGTCTGGAGCTGCTGTTTGGCCACTGCCCTGCCCTGGTCCCTCACCTGCCTGACCATAGTCTGCAGATTGCTGGAAGATGAGGGACAACTCATCTAGGAGCCCAACAGGGCGTGAGAAAATGTGCCATGAGGATGGCTGAACTAGCCTGACGAAGGCCGAGGAGGATGCAGATAGACTTTCGCCTCGCATAATCCAATTTCTTGGATTCCTTGTCGGAGGTTTGTCCATTACCTCATGCCCTGGCACGCCCGGAAAAATGCTGTCGGTAACCAACCCCTCGGATGAGGGGTGTTCCGAAAAACTGGACAGGGAACCGGTAGGGACCGCATACTTCCTGGCCAACCTTGCCGAAGGCGCAGGGCAGGAAGCAGGATGCTGCCAAAGTTCCAAGGCTGGACCCACTATGGCTTCGGCCACCGGAAAGGCCTCCGTAGGAGAATCCCCTCGGTCCAGAATCTCTGTGAGGGGATAGCTGGCCCATTTATAAATGGGTTCGAGCTTCATCCCGGTGGACTCCGAGATGAGTCAAAGCAACCCTAAGAAGGACAAAGGGCTATCGTCCATTGACTGCCCCCGAGGACTCCAAGTCCATGCACTTGGAGAAGAGGGAGGAACCATCATCGGACTCAAAAGAGTCCTCAAAGAGCTGCCTCAGGCCTGAGCCACCCTCCACCTGCCAAGGTTTATCGAGTGAGGGTGACAGACAGCCTATGGGGCAATCCCAAGGCCGACTCAAGAATTTTTGGTCGGAGCCCCAACTAATGGCTGTGGAGGCGAGGTTCCACCAGAATCGTGGGGCAGCTGGAATTGGCCGAACAACCAGCCTGAGAACAGGCTCCTATCATAATGAGGGTTGTTTCGCTGCTCGGTGACAGCCACTTAATGGCCGGGGAAGACGACTGGGTCGGCTTATTCCCGGTCAAAAGGAGCTGTTGCCACATGAGTTCCTCGTACTTCCGACGCAACTTGCGCCGAAGCCTCCCCTCATCTGAGGAAGAGGAAGAGCGGCGGCACCGCTTGCCATGGTGCTGAGACCGAGACCACCTATGGCGGCGGGATCGGTTGGACCGCGAAGATGTCCGAGACCGAGACCGAGAGTCTCGACTAGGCAGAGGAAGGCGAGGAGAAGTGTCGGAAATCGGCACTCCCCTCGGCTCGGATGATCCCACCGAAGGCTCCGGAACCGGAGGCACAGACGAGCTGACGGCATCCTCAACTCCCACCGAGGGAACCGGGGAGAGGGGATTCTCAGCTTATCCAGACGACAACCCGTCTAACGGGTCGAGAAAAATCTCGACCGCATTGACGGGAGTCTCGGTCAACTGGCCTGATGGGGACACCATGAAGGCCAGTGGCTGAAGCTGAGGGGGCTCAAGCCCACTGTCGACAAGGGAGGGGATCTTTCCGGCCCCAAGAGCGTTGACGGAGAGACTTACTTTTGCTCTTTTGACCTGGAAAAGGTCCTGAAGAAGCTGGACCTCACCTTGGTCGAGAGGGTCAGATAAAGCTCCTTAAAAGAAGCCGAGCACGAGGCACCGAGAGAGAGAGAGGACAAATGTCGAGCCGAGGTAGAGGCTGCCTCGCTTCCCTTCTTTGAGGGTGATCATCTGCTCGAGCGGATCCACCGAGCCCGCCACGGACACCGCCAATCGGGCCTCTTTAGATTTCACCGGTGGAATTCTTTTCTTGGGGCGCCCCAGTTGTAATCGGGCAGCACGGTCTTCCAAGACAGAGGCCGAAAAGGAAGAGCACAAGTCGCAGGCCTGCAGGTCGTGCTCAAGGCCCAGGCAGTAGACGCACGTGGAGTGCGGATCCGTCCTAGACATCTTCTGCCCGCAAGGACACCTCCAAAAACCGGGAGTCGATTTGTCCATCGCAGCAGCGAGGAGAAGAAGACCGAAGTCTTTTTAGCAAAAACCTTTTTGATTTCGAACTTTCGAAGAATTAGGAACCAGTCTTAAACGCAGCGCATTAAGGAGGGAACCTGAGCTTCCAAGCGGTGAGGAAGATTTAGCGTCATGGGGCGGAGCCGAGAGTTTTACCACCCGGGTGGGTGGGAGGAGCCAGCTTGAAGACCTTCCGGCAAGATTTAAAATGTCAAGGAACCTGCCAATAAGTGTGGATGAACAACATATCCATGTCCCTAGAACCCCATTTATCTGATGGTCTTTTATGTCCTTGGATAAATGGGGTTTTACTGTATTTATTTATTCTTCATGATTCTTACCCAATGCTGGGATGCCCACCTTCGATGTCAGATGCTTCCCCACTGTGCAATGCCTTGATTAATTAAAACTGCCAATATCAGGGGGTCTGATCCCCATGTCAGCATTTACACCACCCACCCAGCAGGGTGTTACACTGTGGAGTCCACCCCCAGTGTCCAGAAATATTGGATTTCACTGAAAGGAAAAAAAAACAGTCCCCCGATGTCTTTTCTTTTACATGAAAAAAAGAAAATGGTCCCTCATTGTCTGCCACCATTTCCCTACCCCCAACCCTCCCCTCCCGAACACTCACCACTCCATGACCTACACCCTATCTTACCCAATACTTCTCTATGGAGGTCGAGACAGATATGACACAGCTGTCTTTAATGAAGGACAGCTATATCGTATAGTGCAAGTACTATACGACACAGCTGTCTTTAAGAAATTAAAGCTATATCATATAGTACTTGCACTATTTGACACAACAGTCATTTATTAAAGACACTTATGCCATATAGTACAGGCTGGTGTTGTCATGGTTTGTACAGTAGGTCAGGGACGGGGCTACTGTCATTGTACCCCTGCCAGCCTGACTGTGGCTTAATTCAACTGTTCTCTGCACACCGGGGGCCCCAGTCCCCGGTGGCAGTATATGTATTTATTTATTTAATTTATTAATTATGATATTCTACTGTTATCCAACATTGGGATGCCAACACCCCCCCATGTTGGATGCTTCCCCCTTCATAGCCCATTTATTTATGACACTGGCAACATCAGGGGGCACAATCCCTGGGTTAGTATTTATACCCCCCAGCAGTGTAGGACACTGTGGAGCCCACCACCAGTGTTCTGAAATACCCTGACAATGTAGGTTGATGTTATATAGACTGCTGGTGTCTCTGCTTCTTTGCTGGCTGCAATTCCAGTTGCTGCATCTTCTGATTAAGAGTCTACCATGTTTCATTTGGTGGAGACACCTGCACAGGATTGTTCTGTTGCTCCTCTATATCCTGCATGTGTCCCGCTAACTGTGGCTGCTGTGCATTGGAACAAGCACAGTGCTGTCATCTCTGCCTTTCTCCACAGCTTTCAAGCTCTCCCTGTAGGACCATCGATTTGGGACTCCATCTCACTCTGAGTGCAACTCTGTGATGCAAAGTAATGTCCTTTGAGAAAACCGCCGTGGAAACATTTATTTCAGTAGCTCCGATCATTCAAGCCCATCTGTCTGTTGCTGCATGTTAGATTCCTTTCTGTGACTCAGCTACCCCCCCCATAGTATGTGCTGATCAATAGCAGAGGGATCAGAAAAACACTTCCACTTCAAAGCAGCCACTTCCTAGTGCCACGCAGTAATTTCCCATTGTTCAGACTTATGCGGTGCCAGCTCCATTCTTTGATTTATTTAAGTTTTCACTGAAAAGTAAAAAAAGTTTTGCATCGTCTTTTTATGTTGATTGCATGCAGTGCAAGAAACATATTGGGACAGCTTACTCAGAAGCAGGTTGTGGTGGAGTGGCACTGTTATGGCCAAGGCCCCACAGCCTGCAAAGGCTTGTCCCGCCTCTCCCAATGCCGTTGCACACTGCTGGTGGCAGTAGTTTGGAACCTTGCCACCAACTTGTGACAATTTCACCACTGCAATCAGGGGCCACCTCATCACTGCAGCATTAGCCCTCTGCTGCAATGAGGGAGTGACCAGTCATTGCAGGGCGGAACTTCCAAACCCTGATATTGTTTATGAACATGGCTGTGGCTTACCGCCGTGTTTCCAAACAATATAACCCCTTCCCCACTGTGTTTGTGTGCCAAAGGGGGACCCAATACCAGTCAGCTTCAGTGCCCTAATGTTGATTTTGCTGATGGGGGAGCCCACTCCCCATCAGCATTCTGTAACCAACCCCTTCCCACTTTCATTGTCTGCCAATGGGGTGCCCAATCCCCACGGGCATAATCTAAGCCCCCGCTTTTGCTGTATGCTGACGGGGGTTCCCAATCCCCCATCATCTACTGCTGGCCCCCCCAAAGAAAGAGTCCTTTGGCACACTGGGATCCCACCCCAGCATGCCACATTGCCCTGTAATGTAAAAAAATGGTCCTGTGATGTCTTTTATTTTTTTGCTTGAAAAAAAGGAAAGTCCCCCAGTGGTCTCTCTGGCCCCCCTGCCACAACCTGCAACCACCCACTGTGCACCCTGCCTCCCCACACACACCCCTTACCCCATACTTACCTCCGGAGCTCGGTGCGATGATCTTCGGTGGACTGGGAACATGCCTGCACTCTTCAAAGCTGACTGCGAACTGAGAAAATGCTGGTAAGCTGTATAATGGAATAAACAGGTTTTTTTCCAACTTTAATGCATATCTCAGTCATTTTTTGGAATTTTGGCACCAAATTTTCAACATGGAGTTTTTGGGACCCCTCCTCATGAATTCTTGAACTTTCATAGCATTAATCGGCCCCGAAAGGTGATTTCAAGGTCACTGCATGGAATCACCTTCTGGGGCTGATTAACAAAATGACAATGCCACTGTTCATGAGGTGGGCTCTCAAAAAGCCTTTGTTGCAAATTTGGTGGAAAAAATCCAAAAATGACTGTTTTACAAGCGTACACTGCACAGTTGCTATGCACACTCATAACTTCATGAATTAGCAATATTTTCATGCCAGATTTTCAACATTGCCATTTTGTCACACCTCCTTGTGAACAGTACAGCTGTCATTGTTCACATCCTGGTGGAAATGTGTTTACACACTTCTGGCACAGAATAGCGCGTTCGCTGTGGGAAATCAGTGTTTGGAACAGATTAAGAAAATGACAGTGACACTGTTAATGAGTAGAGGTCCTAAAATGCCTATATTGAAAATTTGGGAACGATACTCTGTAAAACGACTGTGTTATGAGCGTGCATTGCACAGTTTGCAAGCACGCTCGTAACTTTTCGAAATTATAATATTTTCACTCCAGATTTTCAATACTGCCATTTTCCCACACCTACTTATGAACAATATAGCTGTCATTTTTCCCATCCTGGCTGAAATGTGTTTTCGCACTTCCAGCACAGAATAGAGTGGTTGCTGTGGGAAATCACCTTCTGGGACAGATTAAGAAAATGACAGTGATATTGTTCATGAGCAGAGGTCCTAAAATGCCTATGTTGAAAATTTGGTGATGATAGCCCATCAAAGGACTGTGTTACAAGTGTGCATTGCACACTTTCTATGCACCATTGTAACTTAGCAAATTTGTAATATTGTCACACCAGATTTCCAACAGTGGCATTTTTTCACACCTCCTTATGAGCAGTACAGCTGTAATTTTTCACATCCTGACCAAAATGTGTTTTCACAGTTCCAGCACAGAATAGAGCGGTCGCTGTGGGAAATCACTGTTTGGACAGATTAAGAAAATGACAGTGGCACTGTTCATGAGCAGAGGTCCTAAAATGCCTATGTTGAAAATTTGGTGATGAAACCCCATAACGTGACTGTGTTGCCACGCACCCTTGTAACGTCACAATTTTGTAATATTTTCATGCCACATTTTCAACAGTGGCATTTATCCACACCTTATGAACAGTACAGCTGACATTTTTCACATCCTGGCTAAAATATGTTTTTGCACTCCTGCTGGAGAATTGTACAGTCACTGTGGGAAATCACTGTTTGGGGCAGATTAAGATCGAACGAGTGAGAGGGGGGAGTGACCGAGCTCAACTGATCTCTGTCAAGGCAGCTGCAGTTTTGTTTATGGGCAGAAAAAGGGCCGAAGGCAAGAGTCCAGTACAAAAGGGCAGCCTGCAGCACTGGGAGAAACAGAACAAAAGAGCGAGTGATGGAGGGATAGTGAGCAAACTCACCGGAGCGCTGTCAGGACTGCTGCAGATTTCTTTGTGGGCAGAAAAAGGTGTCAATGAAGGCAGGGGCCCAGTACAAAAGGCCAGCCTGCAGTGGTGGGAGAAACAGTATGAGCGAGTGAGACAGGGGGACTGAGTTAGCTCAATGGAGCTCTATCAGGACTGCTGTGGATTTCTTTGTGGGCAGAAAAAGGCGCCAATGAAAGCAGGAGCCCAGTACAAAAGGGCCACTTGCAGCACCAGGACAAACAGAATGATCGTGTGAGAGAGGGAGACTGAGCGACCTTAATGGAGCTCTGTCAGGACAGCTGTGGATTTCTTTGTGGACAGACAAAGGTGCCAATGCAGCCAGGAGCCCCGTATACAAGTGCAGCCTGCAACGCCAAGAGAAACAAAATGAGTGAGTGACAGAGCGGTAGTGAGCGAGCTCAACGGAGTTCTATTGTGACTGCTGCATATTTCTTTGTGGTCAAAAAATGCGGCAACATGGGCAGGAGCCCAGTACAAAAGGCCAGCTTGCAGCACCGGCAGAAATGGAATGAGAGAGTGAGACAGCTCAATGGATCTGTGTCGGGACTGCTTCAGATTTCTTTCTGGCCAGAATAAGCCACCAATGCAGGCAGAAGACCAGTACAAAAGGGCAGCCTGCAGCGGCAGGAGAAACAGAACGAGTGAGTGAGGGAGGAGAAGAAAGTGAGCTCAACGGAGCTCTGTTGGGACTGCTGCAGATTTGTTTGTGGGCAGAAAAAGGCAGCAATGCATGCAGGGGCCCAGTACGAAAGGGCAGCCTGCAGTGGCAGGGAAACCAGAATGAGTGAGTGAGAGAGGGGGATTGAGTGAACTCAACGGAGCTCTATTGTAACTGCTTCAAATATCTTTGTGGGCAGAAGAAGGCGACATTGTAGGCAGGAGCACAATAGAAAAGGGCAGCCTGCAGCGCTGGCAGAAACAGAATGAGCGAGTGAGAGAAGGAGAGTGAGCGAGCTCAACGGAACTTTGTTGGGACTGCTGCAGATTTCTTTGTGGGCAGAAAAAGGTGCCAACAGAGGCAGGAGCCCAGTACAAAAGGCAGCCTGCAGTGCTAGGAGAAACAGAATGAGTGAATGACACTGGGGGAGTGAGCAACCTCAACGGAGCTCTGTAGGGATAGCTGTGGATTTCTTTGTGGGCAGAAAAAGGTGCAAATGCAGGCAGGAGTCCAGTACAAAAGGCCAGTCTGCAGCACTGGCAGAAACAAAATGAGTGAGTGAGAGAGGGGGAGTCAGAAGGCTCAACAGACCTGTGTCTGGACTGCTGCAGATTTCTTTGTGGGCAGAAAAAGTCACCAACAGAGGCAGTAGCCCAGTACAAAAGGACAGCCTGCAGCACCAGGAGAAACAGAAAGAGCGAGTGAGAGAGGGGGAGTGAACCACCTCAACGGAGCTCTATTGGGACAGCTGCAGATTTCTTAGTGGGCAGAACAAGGTGCCAATGCAGGCAGGAACCCAGTAGAATACAGCAGCCTGCAGCACTGGGAGAAACAGACTGAGTGAGTGACAGAGGGGCAGAGAGTGAGCTCAACACACCCAATGCAATTAACATTCGGCATTGACAAATGCTTTTTTTTTTCCTGGAATAAAAAAAAATGTGCCCCTCGTCACTGCCTTCAACCTACCCCGAACCATCCCCTCCCCTCCCCTCCCACTGAGCACCCACCACTCCACACCCCCCTTACCCTACACATACCTCCAGACATTGGCTGATATCATTTTCTGTGGACCAGGACATGTCTGCACTCTTCAAAGCCAAACCGTGAATTGAGGAATAAGCTAAATGCAGTATAATGTATTCCAATGGCATTTTCAATTTAGGTTGATATCTTTGACATTTTTTGGTATTTTTTCACCAAATTTTCAACATGGGCTTTTTGGGGCACTATCTCATGAACACTGTCACTGTCATTTTGTTAGTCGGGCCTGGAATTTGATTTTGTGGTCATTGTGTGAAATCACCTTTTATCACTGGTTAAGGAAATGAAAGTGCCAGTGTTCATGAGGTGGGGTCCCAAAAAGCCCATGTTGAAAATTTGGTGAAAAAATTCCTAGCATTGGCCAAGTTATGAGGGTGCACTGAAATTTTTCTATGCAGGTACATACATTTGGCAATTTACAATATTTTCACTCCAGATTTTCAACATACCCATTTTTTTCATATCACCTCATGGACTATACAGCTGTCATTTTTCGCATCCAGTCCATAAAGTGTATTCACATCTGTGGTGTGGAATGGCATTTCAGCATGGATTTGAACATTTTCACCTATGGGTTTATGAGGTGGGGTCATAAGAAGACTTGAAAGTTTGGGGTCAAAATATTAAAAACAAAGGATTTATTAACTCATTCACACCACAAGAGCTCTTTGAGACCTCCACCACTAGTGCCCTGTATACTCTTAGCACTGCATCCTGGGCCTCTCTAAGCAAAATCAAGCCATAATTGGCATGCCACAAACAAATGTGAATAACTCTTGAACTGTAAGGGCTACACACAAAGTATGAGTGGCAAAATTGTTCAGCACAACATTACCTTTCTAATGGTGCTATGCAATCAGTTGTAATCCATTTAGTTTTATTTTATACTAGCTGAAATACCAAACAACTGTGTGTTTTTTTTTCAGACTTATTCAAGGTGCTTAGGTGAGGCTTGAGAGACAAATGTCAGCCATGTACACCATACCTTAAACAAATGTGAATAACTCTTGAAATATACATGATAGACACAAAGTATCAGCAGACAAATTGTTCAGCACAAAATTACCTTTCTAATGGTACTATGCAATCAATTCTAAGCGATTTAGTTTGTTTAATATTTAGGTAAAAACTGCTGACTTCTTCAGACTTTTCCTGGCCTGAGTGAAAGTCAGCTGAGTATGTCTGTCTGAGGCAGTCCAGAGAAGGGCAACCAAAATGGTGCAGGGACTGCATCAGAAGACATATGAGGACAGATTAACGGAGCTCAATATGTATACCCTTGAGCAAAGGAGGGAGAGAGGTGATATGATCGAGACATTTAAACACCTTAAGGGCATAAACAAGGTGAAAGAGTCTAACATGTTTAAATATAAGAAAAATTGCAGGACAAGAGGACACAGCATGAGATTAGAGGGAGGCCGATTAAGGGGGAATGTGAGGAAATTCTTTTTCACAGAAAGGGTGGTAGATGCATGGAATAGCTTACCACAAGAAGTGGTGGCTATGAATACAGTGCAGGGCTTCAAACAGGCATGGGATAGGCATAAGGGAGCAATACAAATGACTATGAATAGATAGGTCACTGACAGAGCAAAGGCCGATGGCACATTTATAAGGTAGAAAAAGAAATGGGCAGACTGGATGGGCCTTGCGGTCCTTATCTGCCGTCAACTTCTATGTTTCTATGTTTCTATGTCTACAGGCGTTATTGGCCTGAGTGGCTATGCTTTCAGACACCACCTACAGGTGTATCTAGGCCTAAATAAGTTAAGCAACATTAATTGCAAGGATGTTTGTTACAGCTCTGGGGAACACGCTGCCTTATTGTGCCGAGGAGCTCAGTATAGTTGCCTAGTTACTCAGTGAGCCAGTTTACTGGGACATTGCTGCTGGGGAAGGTGCTGCAGCATGCAGCACCAGTTATGGCCTGGATAGGGATGGAGCAGTGTTTTGGCACAGATGCCACAACTTGTGGTGGGTCAGGGAACCTCACCCACAAGGTATCGACATGTGAGCCAGGGTCTGCTAGCCTCAGGCACTGCATCAGGACTGTCTCCAATATTGCAGTTATCTCATTTTCTGAAAATGAAGTTACTGTTCCGCTATCACAAAAAGAAGGGAAATTCTTTGCAAAAAAAAAACTGTTAATGCAGACTTTAGGGTTATAAAACGCTCAGCGCACAAAGATGAGAAATGAAAAACCATTAGGGATTTGGGTCTCCAGAGCACTGATGAATCAGTGGTGGGGCCTTACTTGGGGTTGTCAACCCTAATGCCCACCCCTACCCTGCATCACTCAAGGTCAAATGTGATGACTTCTCTCAGGGCCTGAAAGGCCCCGTGTGAAAAAGTTCTGACAGATTATGTTGGCCATACTGTACCACTATGAGGCACTAGGATTGGAGATGTATCTTGTGCTTCGTACAGAAGGCTATGGGCTAGTGGGGTGGGCATTAGTTTTGACAATTCCAAGTAAGACCCTACCACTGATTCGTCAGTACTCCAGAGACCCATATCCCTAATGTTTTTTCTTTTCCCGTCTGTGCACTTTGCGTAATACAACCTTAATGTCTGCATTAATGTAGTTTTTGTATATATATATATATATATATATATATATATATATGGTAGCATGGTAGTGCTACCATAGTTAGGGTTGAGGAGCCATTTACATGTTAAACCTAAAATTTTGCACCTTTATAACTTTGCAACTGTTAAACGGATTTGCCTGAAATTTAGAATACACAATCAACAACCATACTTCTTGGGATCTGCCAACTTTCGTACTGTTCAGATATACAGCTGAGGAGTTATTAAGCATGATCTGTGTGCACGTTTACGCTTTTTTGGAATTCTTTGCTCATCTCTACAGGTTGCACGGTTTGCGCGACCAGTCCGAAATCTTCAGGGAACGTGTGGTTGGGGTTCCTGATGTGCCTTTTGAAGATTTTGTGAAAAACTATTCAACGGTTCAAAAGTTATTCAAAAAACAATTTCCCATTATAAGTCAATGGGAAAAGTTAACAAAAAGTTCAACAGTGTAGCAAATGCAGTTTCTACTTTCGCAAATGGCACTTTTACTGTCACAAGTCTGCCATTTTGGTTTCAGTTGGTCATCAGAAAAATACTTGGGCCCAGATATTCAAAAGGGTTGCGCATGGTGCAACAGTGCTGCACCAGGCACATCCCACTGATGTGCCCCGGCGAGATATTCAAAAGGGAAAAGTGCACCGCACAAATCCCGATGCGCTGGAGTGCATCAGTAATGTATGCAGGCACAGGGAGGGGGGGGCGTTCCCATGCATAACCTGCACAGCCTGATATTCAGCCCAGGATTTGCAGAGCCATGCATGAGCAACCCCTACCTGCGCCAGCACAAAGTTAAGCCAAAAAAAAGGAACAACTGATGGCCACCCCCAGGTGAGCTGCCGCATTTCAGGGGGCAACATGGCAGCTGCCACCTGTGGGTGGCCACCCGAGTTCCTGCCCCACCTGGCGGCACCCCATGCCCCATCGCGGGCATCTGTTTAAATAAACTCCCCCCATCCAATATCCTTTGTGGTCCAGTTGACCGAGTGCTTCCCGATCACAGGCATCTGTTAGAATAAACCCTCCCGTCCAATATCCCTGGTGGTCCAGTGGACCGAATGCTGCTCGATCGTGGGCATCTGTTTTAACAGAAAACATCCTATTACCTGGTGGTCTAGGGTACCCTCTTCCCCACCCCCACTGGGCCCCACCTCCCGCTCCCCTCCGGTCAGCGGCGGGTGGCAGCTCCCCACCGCCTGCTGCCCTCAGCCCCACTGACTGACAGCTCGGTAGGGCTGCCGCCCATTGTTCTGGCGTGAGCCAATGGGCATGCAGTCTACACATTCAGATATGTGAATGATTCATTCACATATCTGGAATGTGTATGATAGCTGCATGCCCATTGGCTCACGTTATGACTCAATGGGCATGCAGCCCTACTGAGCTGTCAGTTGGCAGGCGGCAGGGTGGCAGGCGGATGGGGTGCTGCTGCCCGCCAGCTGACTGGGGGGGAGCGGGGCAATGGGGCTGAGTCGGTGGGTGTGCAGGGGTACCCTAGACCACCAGGGTAATAGGACATTTTCTGTTAAACAGATGCCCGTGATCGGGCAGCATTCAGTCCACTGGACCACCAGGGATATTGGATGGGAGGTTTTATTCTAACAGATGCCCGCGATCAGGCAGCATTCAGTCCACTGGACCACAAAGGATATTAGATGGGGGGGTTATTCTAACAGATGCCCACAATCGGGCAGCATTTGGTCCACTGGACCACCAGAGATATTCGACGGGGGGGGTTATTTTTAACAGATGCCTGCAATCGGGCAGCATTCAGTCCACTGGACCACCAGGGATGTTGGACAGGGGGGTTTATTTAACCAGATGCCCGCGATCGGGCAGAGTGTGGTCCACTGGACCACCAGTGATATTGGGGGGGTTTATTTAAACAGATGCCCACGATCAGGTGGAGTGCAGTCCACTGGACCACCGGGGATATAGGATTATTCTATCTTTGGACAGATGCCAGCGATTGGGCTGCAGGGGGCATCGGTCCTGATGGCTGCTGCCTGGCAGGGCACCAGGTGCAAGTCATCGAGGATTGGCTCACCCTGCCTGCAAATGGGATGCAAATAGGGCCATAATGACATGCAAATGGCCCCATGTGCACCTTGCATAAATTATGGCCCCATTTGCATGTCACCTTTTGAATATTGCCGGTGCTGTGAATGGCGCAATGACACTTGCGGTAGCGCATCTGCATGCTCCACTCTGGCCACTTGCGCTGGTGCAGTGCCACTGCGCCATGCACAGTGGGGATGGCCAGGGTGGGATATTCAAAGTTGCTGAGCCATGGCATAGCTCCTTTGGATATCGCCCAGGCCACATACCTGCGCAGCCAAGATGAGCTGCACCCAAGCTTGCACCACAGCCCGGTGCAGTTTGAATATCCGGGCCTTGACATTTAAATTTGGGACCCTCTAGCAACCTAAATCTTTTTGTATTCACCTAGTCATACCCTGAGGAAGCGAGGCATATCTTTATTTTTGGGTAAAACACCCCTGAAATATGTTTTTCAAATTTCTGGAAAAAGTACTTTCACAAATTACTTTCACATTTGTGACACTGCTCGCCATGAATTTACTGGCGTTCACAAGATTGACAGTACTTTTCCAGGCTGTGGGAAATTAACAGCAATTCTTTGCCACCCTGCTGCAAAAGAACGGTTCAGTTTTTTGGGCTGAAATGTGGAGAGAACTCAGCCAACAACACACAAATGTGCCTTTCAGTGTTTTAATGAAAAAATATTGCAGGGCAGCAAAGTTATGGCACTACAAAGTTGACGCTTTTTGACATAGGATAACATTACGGTGTCCGTCGCATTACAGGAAGCCTTTGCCGCCCTGCTGCAAAATAACGGTTTGGTTTTTTGGGCTGAAATTTGGAGGGAAGAAAGCCAACATCCCACAGATGTGCCTTTTAGTGGTTTGGTTGAAAAAATGTTACAGGGAGCAAAGGTTATGGCACACTGAAATTCTCTTTTTTTCCCATAGGATAACATTACAGCGTTCACCGCACATTTCAGGGCCCGTATCTCGGAAGCAGTACGAGATACAGACTTTTCATCAGAAAATTGCTTAGCCCCCTAACAGAGGCTAAGTACAAAACTAGCCAGGAAAGTCATAGATCATTTGACTTTTTTAATTTTTTTGTACGTCGTACGGTTCCTGAGATATAAGCAATTTAGTATTCCAACTCCGCATTTTCTGCTCCGAGACCCATTATTATGCATACATTCTTTGTACTCACTGCCTTTCTCTATGCAGATTTTGGGGAAAACCAGCCTGTGTGCTTACATTACTGTTACCCTTACCACTTCAGATTGCGGTTCCATACCCATTTCACTTACTGTTCCCATCTACGGCACCATGTGCGTTACCCTTTGCGTTTTGATTTGCACTTGCTTTTGTGTTATTTTAACCATTTGTGTCTACAGTACTGTTTATCTCTGTGTTTTGCTTTGCATCACCATGCGCATTACCATTTGCGTTTGTGGGCACTATGTCACTATGTGACAAGACATCATGTGGCGGGAGCGCGGGGCCCCCCGCCCCTGCATTACATTGACTGTTTCTTATTATCATTCTCAAAGAAGGAAATTAGAGCCAAAAACTCTGTTTAATGCATTGAATTAGGGTTGTTCAACAGTGACAAAAGTGAAATTGATTATTGGGGTTAGAAAGCACCCTTGGCCCTCATCACACCTCCAACTGGCATTTGGGGTGCATTGGAGTTGTTGGTCTAACTCTCACCCCATTCTCCGATACCTCAGCTTCTTCACACATCTGATGGGATGAGAGTTAGGGCCAGCAACCCCAACACACACCCTATGCTGTTGGGGGTGGGCGGGGTCCAAGGGGCTTTCAAACCCTAACACTGAATTTCCTCATTTTTGTTACTGTGGAACAACCCTAGCTAATGCATTAAACTGAGCTTTTTGCCTCTAACATATATATATATATATATCATTGTAGTTGCCACTCTGTTGAAAGCCACTGCAATCTATTTTCTATTCATAATAAACAGAAATGTATTTGTTTTCTTATCTTCATCAGCAGTACCAAATTAAATAACCTCTGATTCCTTTTATTTTTCAGGCTTAGTTGGAGAAAGAATGCATTCAAAGTAGCTTTTTCAACCAAACCAAGTCCTCCCAGTCCTCCAGATCTGCCATGTATGGCTGATGCCAGTGTTTGCTGCTAGTGTACTGCCTGTTTTGACCACAGTTATCATATGGCACCTATCAGATGAGTTAAACAGGTTAACTCCTTTGTTCCCATAGACACCATATGGCATCAGAATCATCCATTGCTGGATCCAACCCAAAATGGCCACCAAAAGCAAATGTGTTAATAGCCTTAGTGTACACAACTGCAACCATCACCACTTACTCCTCTGCACTACAGTTGTCTCAACAATATGGTTTAAATAAACAAACAAACATGACAAACAATACAAGGTAAACACATTTCAAAAAAGCTAAATAAAGAATGGTGATAGGTGGGTGAGCTAAGGTATGCAACACTGAAACAAAGATGTATAGATAACTAGATAAATCCCTTTAGCTATAAAGCCTTTCTTTCACTTAAATGCACATGTGCTACATGCATGAATTGCCTGTCAGCATATTTCTTTGGCAAAACATTAAGCATGACATATGGAATTTGCACAAAAACCACAGTGGTAACTAATGCTGACAGTAACAATACCATGCTGTAAACTGTAGTGTGCCATGAGGCAATATCATTCAATTAACACTTTGCAACCTAATGCCTAGAATGTGATATCAGTAAAGAGCTGCTGTCCCTTATAGAAATAATTATATGAAAAGTTTTCATTCTGCTCATGCAAAACAAGACATGTGATATGCGTGCTGCAAGCATGACTTAATTGTTAAATTGGAACCGATTGCATGCAGGTGTGCAGCAAGCACATTTGGAAAGCATGCTTTTTATGTTAAGGTAGAACAGACTGCATGCATGTGGCATTCATGCAAAAATAAAGTGGTTACTGAAACCTCCACACATAAAAGTTAAGGGTCTTGCTCAGGATCACATCAAATACAAGTGGAAGATGAAGAGATTCAAACTCAGATCTTCAAGTCTCCAAGTCTCCTGGTTTGCAGTTCAGTGCCTTTAACCACTAAGCTGTACTGCTTGCACACATATGACTTGCTTGAACTTCAATACAAATCTGCATATATCTGTACGCGTGCAGCATACTTATAGCCACTGTTATACTTTTGGTTTTTTTTTGTCCCCCCACGTCAGCTGCTCAGCTGAACTGTATCAAACATACAAATGGGAACACATGGTTCTTCCCATCCCCAATACACACACTTACCCACAAAACTACTTAATTACTTCTGTCAGCCTATACTCCTACAATTTTCTCTCCATAGTTTTGAATGCTTCCACACAAACAAACTTTAAGGGGCAAACACAAAAGCAGCAATAAGTCAACACCCAACCACATGGCCAGTCCTTCTCCCCATGCACACACACACACACACACACACATACACACACACACACACTGTAGCAGATGCAGCCATGCTGCTGCAGACAATCCACCAAGTATAGATATAAGTCAAGAATCTCTTACCTGACTACTAGGGAGCCAGAGGCATGAGTCTTTAAGAGATGATGTCCATGGGTCATAGTGCTGGGGTGTATCCCCTTGAAATGAATGGAATTATTTTTTAATACTGTTTTATACATTATGAGGTAAGTTGGAGAAAAATGAAGTCCACTGTTCTACTAACAAGGCCCTTGTTAGTCGAGCGGTGGCCATCATTAATCTCAAACTCTCCATCAATAATGTACAAAATAATAATAAAAAAATACCTCCATTCATTTCAATGGTGCACATCAATGCAGTCTCCCTTGCCCTATATCATAATGTACTTGAGCATGGGGATTTGGAGGCCAGCTTCACTGGGGGTGGGGGGGCATAATCCTAACTATAGTGGGGCTCCAATAGTCTGTGCATACCATACCACTCAACTGACCCTGAATGCAAGGGACAGTTTACATTTTACTCCTGAAAAGTACTCTGTTTCTCATTCATCCCACATGAAAAAAATGCTGCTCACACAGAGGATGTCCTGTAAATTTAGACTTTATGGCAGGGGTGTCATTTCAAATTTCAGCAGGGGGGAGCCAACAACCAGTGGAGGCTAGGTGCTAGTTAGCCCCTATGTGGCAAGCTCTAGAATGTCTGGAACAAAAGTGATGTGCAAATCAGGAAAAATTCAAATGTATAAGATTTACAGTGTATCTGTCTATACCCTGGAGCAGTGCATCAGATTTGGGCTTAAATCCACCCAGTTATTAACCAATTGTTTTCCTAGCTAAAGTGGTGACACCCCCCAAAAAAATAAAAATGGTGCCCTGATTTCTTTCCCTGACTCCATTCTATTCAATACACATCCCATATGGGTCATGTAGCCACCCAAAGGTGAAGAAATGTGAAAAACACATCAATATTTTAGTCCTTCCTCCTTCCCCAGTCCCCCTTAAAAAAAAAAAATACTTACCTGGCCATCTGGCCAGAACCTGCAGCTTGACCCAGTGTGCCACCAGCCCAGTTTTCATTCTGCTCCTCCTCTATCCTTCTGCCAGAAGCTGGATGCTAGAATCAACCATCCTAGATCCCCAATGAAGTCTGTGACCAAGTCACCTCACCAACTGAACCCACTCAACCTGTGTTGTTTCTTGCTTGGCTGCTGCCATGGCTGCTGCTGCACTGCACTGATCAAGACCTATGAAGGCTGCCCACACCACTCTCACCACTGCTGTTAGGCCTAGCTTGCTGCCACGAGGGTACTGTGCTGTTTTGTTTTGTGATGCATGCCTGGCAGGGTAAGTAGGTAGCCTATGCTAAAGTTCGCTTCTAGTTCACCTTCTGTCCCTTCAGCCACCATATGAGACAAAGACTCACTAAGAGTAGACAAAAAAAAATATGGTGCCACAACACTGCTATTGAGAGTTCAGTGCTCACCAACTCCTCAAAGCTGTAGTGAGCAGTCTTTCTACTCTGTGGCAGGAAAGACAGTATAGTACATGAATGGCTTGTGCTCTTTCTTGCCTGGAGCTGCTCCATGTCACGTGCGATGGCATCACCGCTAATAGGTGGAGACAATGGACAGTACAATATAGACATAGTCAATTCAGGTGTTCACCTGCAGCATGAGTGCACACATGCCAGGGGGTCACTTGTACAAAAGATTAAACCCAAATTTAATGCCATTATTGACATAACATAAGAACAACCTAGGCACAAACGGGGGGGGGGGTAACTGCCTGCCTCTGCCTCTGCCCTACCTAAATGGCATCCCTGCTTTATGGTAGAAATTCATTCTCAGGTGATAATATTGGTACAAGTAAATACTATGGTTTCCACTGTGTTTTGAGGCACTGTGTCTCCATGTTTCAGGATGTTTCTTGATCTCATTGTGAGGGTAAGTGTCCCTCATTATCCCTCATTTTGAATGTCCACGTCCCTCATTTCACTGGCAAAATGTGAGGTATGGTGCATGCTTCCAAGACCCTACTCAGCACAAAGAGTGTGGATCATGACCATAGTATATATGCTCCATGCTCCATACAGAATGACGAAGGGAAAGTAAGTGAGTCAAAACAGTCGTAGGGAAACACATTTGTAGCACTAAATATGCATAATGGGATTTGTATGGCCCAAAACAAAAAGGTCAGGCTTCACAACACAGAGGCTCCTCGTCACTCATCTGGAATGGGGGACTTTGGCTGACTATATTCTAGGCATTTAATGCAGTAAACAAATAATACTTTACAAATGAATGGTAATTTAATGACAAAGATCAAAAGCCATTAAACAACTTGCAAAAGGATCAGAATTAATGAACTTACCTAATTTTAATGGGAACTCAATGAAAAAAAAATATTTTAATGGCTCTAAATGCTAGCAGTAGCATGTGAAATAGAAACTGATGTGTTTTTAGATGACATTTGCACCAGCTTAGTTGCTGCACACATGGCAAGCATGCAACTTGTGAACCTGATGTGATTTTTAAATGATGTTCACACCAGCTTAACTGCTGCACTCATCTCAAGCGCGCAAAACGTGAACATAGAAACATAGACTTTGATGGCAGATGAGGTCCGCTTGGCCCATCTAGTCTGCCCATTTCCCTAGCTAGAGGATAAGCTGCAGATCCTATTTAACCAATAGCCTTTTTCTTCCTACCTCCCACAAAAATTGCCTTATGTCTGTCCCATGCATTCTTGAATTCTCCCACAATTTTAGACCCCACAACCTCCTCAGGAAGTCTGTTACATGCATCCATCACCCTTTCTGTGAAAAAAATATTTCCTCACACTGCCCCTGAGCCATCCCCCCTCTATCTTCAAATTGTGTCTCCTTGTTCTTGCACATCTCTTTTTCTGAAAGATGCTACCCTCTTGGACTTTGTTGATTCCACTGAGGTACTTAAATGTTTCTATCATGTCTGCCATCTCCCTCCTTTCCTCAAGGGTATACATATTAAGCTCCTTTTGTCTCTCCTCGTATGGCTTCTCTTGCAGACCCTGCACCATTTTAGTTGCCCTCCTCTGAACTGTCTCCATCCTATGTCATGCAGAGATGGGGTCTCCAGAACTGGACACAGTACTCCAGGTAGGGTCTCACCAACTGTCTGTGCAGGGGGATAACAACTTCTTGTTTTCTGCTGGTAATGCCTTTCCCTATACAAACCAGTATCCTACCAGCCCTCCCTACCACCTTATCACATTGCCTGCCAACCTTAAGGTCATCTGATATGATTACCCCCAGGTCCCTTTCCATTTTTGTGGTTACTACATTCCCCCCATTGTGTAATCTTCCCCTGTGTTTTTGTTTCCCAGGTGCATTACTTCGCACTTCTTTGCATTGAATCCAAGCTGCCATACTTCTGACCATTCCTTCAACCTTGCCAAGTCCCTTTTCATTCATTTCATACCTCCTTGTGTTTCAACCCTTTTGCAGATCTTTGTGTCACCTGCAAAGAGGCATACTTTTCCTTCCAGTCCCTCTGCAATGTCACTTATAAAGACATTAAAAAGGACTGGACCCAGTACTGAACCCTGCAGTACCCCACTCGTTTATTTAGCTGTTTTAACCAGGAGTAGCACACTTAGCTGAAAGCTTTTTTACAGGAGCGACCTGGGAGCATAGTGAAGTTAAGTGACTTGCTCAGGGTCACACAGTATGCAAGTGGAAGCTGTGGGATTCAAACCCAGGTCTGGTCTGCTGGATGTCACCAGATTTGCAGCTCAGAGCCTTAAACCACTGCGCTATACTGCCTCCCTGCCTCCCTAGTAACCCCTCTTTCTTCAGAGTGGACTCCATTTACAATTATCTTCTGTGTCCTGTTGTTCAGCCAATGTTTTACCCAGGCTACCACCATGGGACCCACTCCCAGGCTGGTTAATTTGACTACTAATCTTTTGTGTGGGACTGTGTCAAATGCCTTGCTAAAGTCTAGGTAGGCCATGTCCACAGCCCCTCCCTGGTCTACTACTTTTGTCACCCAGTCAAAGAAATCAATTAGATTTATCTGACATGACCTTCCCGCTCTGAACCCATGCTGCTTTGAGTCCTGTGCCCCACTGGTCTCTAGGTACTCAACAATTCTTTCCTTCAGAAGTGATCCCATCACTTTCCCTACCATAGAGGTCAAACTAACAGATCTGTAGTTTCCTGCCTCTGTCTTGGTCCCACTTTTGTGAAGGGGAATCACATCAGCCTTCTTCCAGTCCTCAGGTACCACACCATCCTCCCATAATTTGTTAAAAAGAGTAGTCAGTGGTGTCACTAGTTCTCTTCTTAATTCTTTTAGAATTCTGGGGTGAATAAATCTGGCCCCATTGCTTTATCCACCTTCAGTTTTAGGAGTTCTTTCAGAACCTTTTCTTCTGTGAAAGGACTGGGATCGACCCCCCTCTCCAGAGTGCTTCTGTTAATTGGATTAGGCACCTCTCCCACTTCCTCTTTTGTGAATACTGAACAGAAATATTCATTCAATATCCCTGCTTTTTCACTGTCACTCTCTGCCCATCCACCATCCATTCTATTCAGCCTCACTATCCCTCCCTTTGTCTTTCTGCGCTCACTGATATACATATAAAAGGTTTTATCCCCCTTCTTAACCGAGTTGGCTATCTTTTCCTCAGTTTGTGCCTTTGCTATTCTGACTACCCTCCCTGCTTCCTTCTGCCTTAAGTGTTACAGTTCTCCGTTCTGCTCCTTCTGTTTCCTTATACTTCCTAAATGCTATTTTTTTTTCCCTAACCTTTACCGCCACTTCTTTTGAGAACCATAGCGTTTTTTCTTTTGTTTTGATTTGTTTTTTTGCTTCACACAAAGGCTTGTTGCCTCTGTGATGGCAGTTTTGATATTCCCATTGTTGCTCCACCCCTCCTTCTAGCCTGTTTGCTAGTGCTTTTTTAAGGCACTATCCCATCTTGCCAAAATCAGCCCTCCTGAAGTCCAGAACCCTCACTTTTGTATGGCTTGACTCTGTAGCTGAGTTTATCGTGAACCACACTGTTTGGTGGTCACTTGTTCCCAAATGGCTACCCACTTCTAGATCTGAGATCCTCTCACTGTCCCCATTTGAGAGTACAAGATCTAAGATTGCTCCCTCATGAGTAGGTTCCAAAACTAGCTGCCTGAGGCATGCCACCTGAAGGGCATCAAGAATGGCCCTTCTTTTGGATGTGGCTGCAGCAAAGGTGCTCCAGTTAACATATGGCATATTAAGGTCCCCCCATCAACAGTATCTCCCCTTTCTCTGTCATCCTAAGTATGCCTTCTATCATATCCTTGTCTATTCCTTCCCCCTGACATGGGGTCTGTATACAACCCCTGTGTGGATTGTGGTGCCATTTCCAGTCTCTAAGGTGACCCACAATGCCTCCTCTCATCCCTCTTTACTCTTTTGTTCAGTTGCTTTTATCCTTTCCCTTACATAGAGAGCTACCCCCACCCTCCCTGTCTCTTCAGTAGGTTGTGTACCCTGGTATGTTAACACCCCAGTCATGGTTCTCTGTGTACCATGTTTCTGTGACTGCTATGATATTCTGGCATCCCTCTTCCATCAGGGCCACCAGTTCAGGGAGCTTGTTGCCCAGACTACGGGAGTTGGTACTCATTACCCTCCATTTCATGATGGCCTTACCCCTTTTTGCCCCATCCCTGTCCTTACTGTGTTTGTCACTTTCTCCATTTACCCCTGCACTTCTCCCTATTGACATCTCTGTGTTGGTGTCTACCTCACTTAGTACCCTGATTTTTTTGGAACCTGGTGTGATTTTTAGAAAAAGTTCACACCAGATTACCTGCTGCACACATGTCAAGCTTGCAGCATACAAACTTGATTTGCTTTTGAGACCTGGATCACTAGGTTCACTTTGTGAATGCGAACCAGATACAAACATTCCACAATTAAGCATGTGGCATGCATTCTGCATGTACAAAGTAAATTTATATTTCTGCAGGGGATGCCCTAATATTGCTGCTGGTGGTGTTGACTGCCACTCTAGATTTTCACATGATACAGACATTTGCAGAAAAATTACCATTTAAGGCCATAGTTCAACCACTCACAGTTTTTGTACACGAAAAGGTGATTTTACAAGCCTTGGTCATAATATATGAAGTAATGTGTGGGCAGCCATATGCAACAAGATAGTGTTTCTGAGGGGTTAGATGACATAATAGACCTCGAGAGTTCTTCACTTCATTATCTCACTTGTTGATGGAAACATCAGCCATGTTGTGTATGGTTGCCTATATATATATATTTTTTTGTATAAAATATAGCTGTTTTAATTCATATTTCTTATATCTCTTGTCATAACTGTGATCAAATAAACAGATAACAGCAAACAACAGGATATGATTAAAATCATTTAATGTGATTTAAAGGGACGCTGTCAACCTTTTTTGCATCATATTATTTTTAGGTAAAAACCCACATTTTATGGTTGCTTACTTTCTCTAAGATTCATTGATGTTGCTGGTTGTTTTATCTGCCTCCTTGCTTAGAAGAACTGAAATGCATGCTAATGCATAACTATGCCTAGCTTTGTTTTGCTTCAAATCATTGAACTACTCTTAGTGCACACTTCCTGAACATTAGAAACATCCTCAACAGCCAGCCACTCACGATACAATAGTCTGTACTATTCCCACTGCATAATGAGTGGCTAGATTGTGGTGAAGATGTTCTCAACTCTAGAGAAGATGCAATGGGAGCTGGTCAAGAAATGTAAACAAACACGTTTTGGTGTGGCAACACCAGTATTGTGGGCAGTCAATTTTTCACTTTTTAAAAGAAAAGGGGATCTTAATCAAACTACCAGCTGCATTAACAGTCTCTGTAGAATACAAACAATCATAAAATGTGTTTTTAATCTAGGGACACTTTGAGCCTAAGGGGGTTGACAGTGTCCCTTTGGACAATAGCTACTCTATGTGAGCAGGAAACATTTCTACAGTATTAAATCATCTTTAGAAAAAACAGTTAACTTGTAGCATTTTCAGTCTTGCTGCTATCTTTTTTCTGTTAGGAATCTGAGGTGTAGGTAAGCATGAGCAATCTTAATACACTCAACATGCTATGCTGTTGTACTGTAGTGGTAACATAGATACTGTGGTACAACAGTGTCTGGAAATGTATGGATTTCCATGCATAATAACATTGAACCATTTACTATATGGAACTTCTGAAATGATACAAGAGTTAAACTAAGAATCAATCAATGCATTAAATGGTATACATTAGGTTGTAATGGACATCAACTAATGTTTAAAATTATAATAACATACAACAATGTGTATGGATTGTCATCAGTCAGTCATGTCTAAACTGAGTTCCAAAAAACATCAATGTGAAAAGTTTTATTTGTTGGGCTTGCATCATGTCATAGCATGGTATAATATCAATTACATTTATTCCCCTTCAATGACTCATGTTTGATACACATACTAATAAGCACTGATTTATGTGAACTATTTAAAGCAGCAGTGCATGTTACTGTGAAAATGTTGACCTACTCTTTTTAATGCTATTCTAGATTTCCCCTTACCTCATGTCTTGTCTGACACCCCTCTTTCACAACTTTGAGTCTGCTCTAGCCATTTTTTAAACATGTGAACTAATAAAAGGAAAATTCATTTTAATACAGTATGGCTGAGATCAAGTTTTCACCAGTATTCTCATTTGTTTTACTTTACCTAGTACCCCATAAGGTGAGGGATCCGTGTTTGCTGCATGCTTGCTCATCTTATGATAGTCATAATGAAAGGGATGCTAAACAATGGGTACTCAAAAACAGCAGAGAACGCTAAAGAAAACCTGGAAGGAGCCATGTTAAAAGTTGTACCCCTTTTATTATTTCAAATGTAGAAACAATTGCTAAAGAAATTTCAAAATGGGTGAAAAGGGTACCATACAAGGAAAGAAATAAGGGACAATCAAAAATATAGGTCAGAATTTTCACAACTAGAATGCACTGTTGTTTTAATACAGTAATGATGAGATAAAACCAGCCACACAGGAAATATGATTTTGATGAAGTTTAATATACTTACTAAATAACTTTAGTTGGCCTGGATATCTTTCCAAGCATGCAGCGGCATTTTATCCTGCCATATACAGTAATTTCAAATTTAAAATAGGCATTATAGTGAGGATGCAGTATAGGATAGTAGTTAAGGGCACTAAGCTGTGAAACTGGAGACCTGGGTTTGAATCCCATCAGTCCCCACTTGCATACTGTGTGACCCTGAGCAAGTCATTTAACTTCCTTGTGCTCCCAGGTCACATCTGGCAAGGAGCACTGGCTTAGTGTTCCTTTACTGGTTAAACCATTTCCCTGCTTCCCCCCTAAAAGTTGTAGAGGCAGTGTGGTCAAGCAGATAGGGCAAAGGCCTGTGAATCAGGAGATCAAGGTTCAAATCCCAACAAAGTCACTTTCTTCTTGTGTAACCCAAACGTTTTCACTTACCCTCTCAGCTGTAATAATGGGTGAAAAAGAAAGGCACAGAAAATGAGATATTGCTTCTTGGTTGAGATACGCTAGGTGGAAAAAATGTTAAAAATGAACATTAAATGAAACTTCCATAAGACAAAATTCATTTTTTCAGGAAGCACAAGAAAGAAGTGACAAGGGGTCGTTTAGGGCCTGATGCACCATCTGTAGTTGTAGAGTCACAAAATGGGGTGCCAGTAGGTGGCCGTTTTGACAAGGTACCTAGCAGCTATACACAAAGGGCTCACCTTGTTCACAGGAGGCAACCTCCTGTGATTAAGACACAATCCACATGAGGGTCACAAGATTTTGTATTTTTTTTTTGGTGCAAACATGGTTGGCCCCTAATAAACCTGAGTTGGGGTATATGTCCCTGGATTTCTGTGTATGGCACAGAGTTAGTCATATGGTGCTGTGCCATTTGCAGAGATCTGTGGCAAAGCTAAATCACCCCCATGACCCATAATTTATGGTCCAATTGTGGGTCCAAGTGTTTCTTTTTTTTCTGGGTATGTTGTGCCTTCTTTTGGGCTTTTGGATTCCTGTACCCTCCTTCCGCTTCTCATTCTCACTAGTCCCATTGCTGAATGTGAGTTTACTTACAGTCCAGTCTCTTGTCAATGTTCTTTCCTTGTTGGCTTTTGTGTTACATGTTACTCTTTAACAAAAATCCCTCTAAACTGCATGAAGTAGTTGTATAGGCTGAGGATGTCTCTAATGATACAATTACATAAGTGAGAGCTGCTAAGCTTTGTAGAGGGCACAGCATGCCACTTGCATAGTGACTCTCACCTCTTCCATGTGTGATGACAGTGGGGTTTGTGGCCATATAGGAAACAGCTGTAACTCTCTTTGAAGATGAGTCATGGGATCACAAGCAAGGGACAGGCAGAAATCAGTGTTGCAATGCTTTTGAGACAGATCCTTGTGACTGTGCATCAGGCCATGAGTACTGTATGTTTGGGGGAAAATCAAGGAACAAGCTTCCTAAGCTGCTCCTGAGGCCTTGGCTCTCTCTGAGCAGGCCACAGCTAACAGACCACCCGACTGACCCACGGACAGATTCAGACAGCCCATCAGTTGGCTTTCCAAGCTGCTCCTCTGGCCTTGGCTATCTCTGAGCAGGCCACAGCTAACAGACCACCCGACTGACCCCTGGACAAATTTAGACAGCCCATCTGTGGCTTCCCAAGCTCCTCCTCTGGCCTTGGCTCTCTCTTAGCAGGCCACAGCTAACAGACCACCCGAATGACCCACGGACAGATGCAGACAGCCCATCTGTTGGCTTTTCAAGCTGCTTCTCTGGCCTTGGCTCTCTCTGAGCAGGCCACAGCTAACAGACCACCCGACTGACCCCTGGACAGATTCAGACAGCCTATCTGTGGGCTTTCCAAGCTGCTTCTGTGGCTTTGGCTCTCTCCAAACAGGACACAGCTAACAGACCAATCGACTGACCCCCAGACAGATTCAGACAGCCCATCTGTGGGCTTCCCAAGCTGCTCCTGTGGTCTTGACACTCTCCGAGCAGGCCACAGCTAAGAGACCACCCGACTGACACCTGAACAGATTCAGACAGCCCATCTTTGGGCTTCCCAATCTGCTCCTGTGGCCTTGGCACTCTCCGAGCAGGCGACAGATAACAGACAATCTGACTGACCCCCGGACAGATTCAGGTACTCACCGGACCTCCGAAACTCGTGGTTTTGAATGCCACTGTTTTGACTAGATGCCCAGTGGAGGATCCAGGCACCGATTGGCAGCTTTACTCCTTGGCTGATTTTCCAATGCCTAGTGCTTTCTGATCTCAGGGAAATCTCTTTCTGTGCTTTGTTCTGGACTGAATTTTTGTTAATGTAATCCACATTTGTTATGCATCAGTTGGTCTTACTTTACCTGCCAGCTTAGCTAGTCTATTACAAGCCACTAGTCCAGTCTCTCAGTGTTACTTAGTGCTTGACAAACTGTATTGTATAGTAGCTGATGTTTGACTGTTTGAGCTAGCTACTGAGCATGACTGCTGCAGTTTTCCTTTTCTGCCTTACTGACAAACTCTACCCCTTCCCCACACTGGTCACTCTGCCAATTATTAATTTCTCTGCCCCACTTGTAATGCTGTCTCTCTAAACACCTTACTTTCTTCTCTGCCTTACCTTCAAACCCTTTGTTTACACCCCTCCCCCGCTGCTGCTGTCCTCCTCAGACTTACCGGAGCCAAAGCACAGAGCCCCCCCACCATTAACTCCTCATCTGGTTCCAAATAATTGCCATGCATTTACCACCTCTTCACCTCATGCTTTGTCTTTCCCCATTGCCTGCCCCCACTGAGCATGCTATTTTACTCTAGCTGCATTTAATCCTCTGTGTTTCCCTCCTTGTTCCACAGACAGCCCATCTGTGGGCTTCCCAAGCTGCTCCTGTGGCCTTGGATCTCTCCAAGCAGGCCACAATTAATAGACCACCCGACGAACCCCCAGACAGATTCAGACAGCCCATCTGTGGGCTTCCTAAGCTGCTCCTGTGGCACTGGCTATCACCGAGTAGGCCACAACTAACAGACCACCCGACTGACCCCCGGACAGATTCAGACAGCCCATCTGTGGGCTTCCTAAGCTGCTCCAGTGGCCTTGGCTCTCTCCGAGCAGGCCACAGCTAACAGACCACCTGACTGACCCCCGGACAGATTCAGACAGCCCATCTGTGGGCTATCCAAGCTGATCCTATGGCCGTTGCTCTCTCCGAGCAGGCCACAGCTAACAGACCAACCGACTGACCCCTTGACAGATTAAGACAGCCCATCTGTGGGCTTCCTAAGCTGCTCCTGTGGCCTTGGCTCTCTCCGAGCAGGCCACAGTTAACAGATCAACCCGACTGACTCCTGGACACATTCAGACAGCCCATCTGTGGGCTTCCCAAGCAGCTCCTGTGGCTTTGGCTCCCTCCGAGCAGGCCATGGCTAACAGACCACCCGACTGACACCCGGACTGATTCTGGTATGCACTGGACCTTCGAAACTCGTGGTTTTGAATGCCACTGTTTTGACTGGATGACCAGTGGAGGAACCAGGCACCGATTGGCAGCTTTACTCCTTGGCTGATTTTCCAGTGCCGGTTGCTTCCTGATTTTAAGGAAATCTCTTTCTGTGCTTTGTTCTGGACTGAGTTTTTGTTAATGTAATCTACGCATGTTATGCATCAATTGGGCTTACTTTTCCTGCCAGCTTAGCTGGTCTACTGCAAGCCACTAGTCCAGTCTCTCAATGTTACTTAGTGCTTGACAAACTGTATTGTATAGTAGCTGATGTTTGACTGTTTGACCTAGCTACTGAGCATAACTGCTGCAGTTTTCCATTTCTGCCCTACTGACAAACTCTGCCCTTTCCACACACTGGTCACTCTGCCAATAAGTAATTACTCTGCCCCACTTGCAATGCTGTCTCTCTAAACACCTTACTTTCTTCTCTGCCTTACATACAAACCCTTTGTTAACACCCCCCTCTGGCTGCTGCTGTCCTCCTCAGACTTCCCGTGCCAAAGCACAGAGCCCCCATTAACTCCACTTGGCTTCAAATAATTGCCCTGCATTTACCAATTCTAAACCTCATGCTTTGTCTTTCTCCATTGCCTGCCCCCACTGGAGCTTGCTATTTTACTCTAGCTGCATTTAATCCTCTGTGTTTCCTCCTTGTTCCACAGACAGGCCATCTGTGGGCTTCCCAAGCTGCTCGTGTGGCCTTGGCTCTCTCTGAGCAGGACACAGCTAACAGACCACCTGACTGACCCTTGGAGAGATTCAGACAGCCCATCTGTGGGCTTCCTAAGCTGTTCCTGTGGCCTTGGATCTCTCCGAGCAGGCCACAGCTAACAGACCACCCGACTGACCCACAGACAGATTCATACAGCCCATCAGTGGGCTTCCCAAGCTGCTCCTGTGGTCTTGGCTCTCTCCGAGCAGGCCACAGCTAACAGTCCTCCTGAATGACTCCCGGACAGATTCAGACAGCCCATCTGTGGGCTTCCCAAGCTGCTTATGTGGCCTTGGCTCTCTCCGAGCAGGCAATAGCTAACAGACCACCCGACTGACCCCCAGACAGATTCAGACAGCCCATATTTGGGCTTCCCTAGCTGCTCCTGTGTCCTTGGCTAACTCCGAGCAGGCCACAGCTAACAGACCACCCGACAGACCCCGGACAGATTCAGACAGCCCATCGTTTGGCTTTCCAAGCTGCTCCTGTGGCCCTGGTTCTCTCTGAGCAGGCCACAGTTAACAGACCACCCGAATGACCCCCGAACAGATTCAGACAGCCCATCTGAGCTTTCCTAAGCTGCTCCTGTGGCCTTGGCTCTCTCCGAGCAGGCCACAGTTAACAGACAACCCGACTGACTACCGGACACATTCAGACAGCCCATCTGTGGGCGTCCCAAGCAGCTCCTGTGGCTTTGGCTCTCTCCGAGCAGGCCACAGCTAACAGACAACCCCACTGACCACCGGACTGATTCAGGTATGCACCGGACCTTTGAAACTCGTGGTTTTGAATGCCACTGTTTTGACTGGATTACCAGTGGAGCAACCAGGCACCGATTAGCAGCTTTACTCCCTGGATGATTTTCCAGTGCCGGGTGCTTCCTGATTTTAAGGAAATCTCTTTCTGTGCTTTGTTCTGGACTGAATTTTTGTTAATTTAATCTACGTATGTTATGCATCAATTGGGCTTACTTTACCTGCCAGCTTAACTAGTCTACTGCAAGCCACTAGTCCAGTCTCTCAATGTTACTTAGTACTTGACAAACTGTATTGTATAGTAGCTGATGTTTGACTGTTTGACCTAGCTACTGAGCATAACTGCTGTGAGTTTTCCATTTCTGCCCTACTGACAAACTCTGCCCTTCCACACACTCTTGTCACCCTGCCAATAAATAACTCTGCCCCACTTGTAATGCTGTCTCTAAACACCTTAATTTCTTCTCTGCCTTACATACAAACCCTTGTTAACACCCCCAGCTGCTGCTGTCCTCAGACTTCCCGTGCCAAGCACAGAGCCCCTCACCCCCATTAACTCCACTTGGCTCCAAATAATGCCTTGCATTTACCAATTCTAAACCTCATGCTTTGCCTTCCCCATTGCCTGCACTCACTGAGCTTGCTATTTTACTCTAGCTGCATTTAATCCTCTGTGTTTCTCTCCTTTTTCCACAGACAGGCCATCTGTGGGTTTCCTAGCTGCCTGTGGGGCCTTGGCCTCTGAGCAGGACACAGCTAACAGACTACCCGACTGACCCCCAGAGAGATTCAGACAGCCCATCTGTGGGCCTCCTAAGCTGTTCCTGTGGCCTTGGATCTCTCCGAGCAGGCCACAGCTAACAGACCACCCGATTGACCCGCAGACAGATTCAGACAGCCATCTGTGGGCTTCCCCAAGCTGCCCTGCAGTCTGGTCTCCCCTTAGCAGGCCACAGCGAACAGACCACCCGACTGACACCCAGACAGATTCATACAGCCCATCTGTTGGCTTTCCGTTGCTTCTGTGGCCTTGCCTCCGTGAGCAGGCCACAGCCTAACAGACCACCCGAATGACCCCCGGACAGATTCAGACAGCCCATCTGTGGGCTTTCCAAGCTGCTCCTGCAGCCTTGCATCTCTCCAAGCAGGCCACAAATAATAGTCCACAAAACTGACCCCCGGGCAGAACCTGACAGCCCATCTGTGGGCTTCGCAAGCAGCTCCTATGTCCTTGGATCTCTCTTAGCAGGCCACAGCTAACAGATCACCTGACTGACTAATGGACAGATTCAGTCAGCCCATCTGTTGGCTTCCAAAGCTGCTCCTGTGGCCTTGGCTCTCTCCAAGCAGGCCATAGCTAACAGACCACCGACTGACCCCCGACAGATTCAGAAAGACCATCTTTTGGGCTTCCTGTTGTTATGTGGCCTTGGCTTCTCTCCCAGCAGGCCACAGCCATTGTGACCACCTGACAAACGCCTTGACAGATTCAAACAGCCCATCAGTGGGCACGTTGCTCCTGTGTTCTTGGCCTTCCAAGCAGGCCACAGCCAACCGCCTCCTGAATGACTCCTGACAGATTCAGACAGCCCATCTGTGGGCTTCCCTAGCTGCTTATGTGGCCTTGGCTCTCTCCAAGCAGGCCATAGCTAACAGACCACCCGACTGACCCCCAGACAGATTCAGAAAGACCATCTTTGGGCTTCCCAAGCTGCTTATGTGGCCTTGGCTCTCTCCGAGCAGGCCACAGCTAACAGACCACCTGACAAACGCCTTGGCAGATTCAAACAGCCCATCAGTGGGCATCGGAAGCTGCTCCTGTGGTCTTGACTCTCTCCAAGCAGGCCACAGCTAACAGTCCTCCTGAATGACTCCCGGACTGATTCAGACAGCCCATCTGTGGGCTTCCCAAGCTGCTTATGTGTCCTTGGCTCTCTCCGAGCAGGGCACAGCTAACAGACCACCCGACTGACCCCCGGACAGATTCATACTGCCCATTTGTTTGCTTTCTAAGCTGCTCCTTTGGCCCTGGCTCTCTCTGAGCAGGCCACAGCTAACAGACCACCTGAATGACCAATATACAGATTCAGACAGCCCATCTGAGGTTCCCTAAGCTTCTCCTAAGGCCTTGGCTCTCTCTGAGCAGGCCACAGCTAACAGACTACCCGACTGACCCCCGGACACATTCAGACAGCCCATCTGTGGGCTTTCCAAGCTGCTCCTGTGGCCTTGCATCTCTCCAAGCAGGCCACAGATAACAGTCCACCCAACTGACCCACAGGCAGAACCAGACAGCCCATCTGGGGCTTCCCAAGCTGCTCCTGTGGCCTTGGATCTCTCCGAGTAGGCCACAGCTAACAGACCACCCGACTGATCCCCGGATGTATTCAGACAGCCCATCTGTGGGATTCTCAAGCTGCTCCTGTGGCCTTGGCTCTCTCCGAGCAGGCTACAGCTAACAGACCAACCGACTGACTTCCGGACAGATTCAGACAGCCAATCTGTGAGCTTCCCAAGTTGTTCCTGTAGCCTTGGCTCTCTCCGAGCAGGCCACAGCTAACAGACCACCCGACTGACGCCTGGACAGATTCAGACAGCCCATCTGTGGGCTTCCTTAGCTGCTCCAGTGGCCTTGGCTCTCTCCGAGCAGGCCACAGCTAACAGACCACCCGACAGACCCCCGGAAAGATTCAGACAGCCCATCTGTGGGCTGTCATGTTGTCCTGTGGCCTTTGCTCTCCCGGGCGCAGGCCACAGCTAACAGACCAACCTGACTGACCCTTGATAGATTAAGATAGCCCATCTGTGGCTTCCTGTTGCTCCTGTGGCCTTGGCTCTCCCATCAGGCCACAGTAACAGACCACCCGACTGACCCCAGACATATTCAGACAGCCCATCTGTGGCTTCATAGCAGCTCCTGTGGCTTTGGCTGTCTACGAGCAGGCCACAGTTACCAGACCACCCAACTGACCCCCGGACTGATTCATTATTCGCATCGGACCTTCAAACTCGTGGTTTCGAATGCCACTGTTTTCACTGATGCCCAGTGGAGGAACTAGGTAATCGATTGGTAGCTTCTATAGCATGGCTGATTTTCCAGTGTCGGGTGCTTCCTGATCTTAAGGAAATCTTTTTCTGTGCTTTGTTCTGGACTGAATTTTTGTTAATGTAATCTCATGTTTTGCATCAATTGGGCTTACTGCCTTGCCAGCTTAGCTAGTCTACTGAGCCACTAGTCCAGTCTCTCAATTTTTACTTAGTACTTGACAAACTGTATTGTATAGTAGCTGATGTTTGACTGTTTGACCTAGCTACTGAGCATAACTGCTGCAGTTTTCCATTTCTGCCCTACTGACGAACTCTGCCCCTTCTCCACACTGGTCACTCTGCCAGTTATTAATTTCTCTGCCCCACTTGTAATGCTGTCTCCTAAACACCTTACTTTCTTCTGCCTTTATATACAACCCCTTTGTTAACACCCTCCCTGCTACTGCAGTCCTCCCTCAGACTTCCTGGTGCCGTAAAGCACAGAGCCACCCCCATTAATTCCACTGCCTGGCTCCAAACAATTGCCCTGCATTTACAACCTCTAAACCTCATGCTTTGTCTTTCCCCATTGCCTGCCCCCACTGAGCTTGCTATTTTACTCTAGCTGCATTTAATCCTTTGTGTTTCCCTCCTTGTTCCACAGACAGGCCATCTGTGGGCTTCCCAAGCTGCTCCTATGGCCTTGGATCTCTCCGAGCAGGCCACAGCTAACAGACCACCCGACTGACTCCCAGACACATTCAGACAGCCCATCTGTGGGCTTCACAAGCAGCTCCTGTGGCTTTGGCTGTCTACGAGCAGGCCACAGTTAACAGACCACCCAACTGACCCCCGGACTGATTCAGGTATTCACCGGACCTTCGAAACTCGTGGTTTCGAATGCCAATGTTTTCACTGGATGCCCTGTGGAGAAACCAGGCACCGATTGGTAGCTTTGCTACATGGCTGATTTTCCAGTGTCGGGTGCTTCCTGATCTTAAGGAAATCTCTTTCTGTGCTTTGTTCTGGACTGAATTTTTGTTAATGTAATCTACGTATGTTTTGCATCAATTGGGCTTACTTTACCTGCCAGCTTAGCTAGTCTACTGCAAGCCACTAGTCCAGTCTCTCAATTTTACTTAGTACTTGACAAACTGTATTGTATAGTAGCTGATGTTTGACTGTTTGACCTAGCTACTGAGCATAACTGCTGCAGTTTTCCATTTCTGCCCTACTGACAAACTCTGCCCCTTCTACACGATGGTCACTCTGCCAATTAATAATTACTCTGCCCCACTTGTAATGCTGTCTCTCTAAACACCTTACTTTCTTCTCTGCCTTACATACAAACCCTTTGTTAACACCCCTCCCCGGCTACTGCAGTCCTCCTCAGACTTCCTGGTGCCAAAGCACAGAGCCACCCCCCCATTAATTCCACGTCTGGCTCCAAATAATTGCCCTGCATTTACAACCTCTAAACCTCATGCTTTGTCTTTCCCCATTGCCTGCCCCCACTGAGCTTGCTATTTTACTCTAGCTGCATTTAATCCTTTGTGTTTCCCTCCTTGTTCCACAGACAGGCCATCTGTGGGCTTCCCAAGCTGCTCCTATGGCCTTGGATCTCTCCGAGCAGGCCACAGCTAACAGACCACCCGAATGACCCCCGGACAGATTCAGACAGCCCATCTGTGGGCTTCCCAAGCAGCTTCTGTGGCCTTGGCTCTCCCCGAGCAGGCCACAGCTAACAGACCAACCGATTGACTCCCGGACAGATTCAGACAGCCCATCTGTGGGCTTCTCAAGCTGCTCCTGTGGCCTTGGCTCTCTCCGAGCAGGCCACTGCTAACAGACCACCCGACTGATCACTGGCAGATTCAGATAGCCCATCTGTCACCTTCCCAAGCTGCTCCTGTGGCCTTGGCTCTCTCCGAGCAGGCACAGCTAACAGACCACCCGACTGACCCCCGGACAGATGCAGGTATGCACTGGACCTCCGAAACTCATGGTTTTGAATGCCACTGTTTTGACTGGATGACCAGTGGAGGATCCAGGCACCGATTGGCAGCTTTACTCCTTGGCTCATTTTCCAATTCCTAGTGCTACCTGATCTCTGGGAAATCTCTTTCTGTGCTTTGTTCTGGACTGAATTTTTGTTAATGTAATCTACGAATGTTATACATCAATTGGTCTTACTTTACCTGCCAACTTAGCTAGTTTATTTCAAGCCACTAGACTAGTCTCTCAGTGTTACTCACTGCTTGACAAACTGTATTGTATGGTAGCTAATGTTTGACTGTTTGACCTAGCTACTGAGCATGACTGCTGCAGTTTTTCATTTCTGCCCTACTGACAAACTCTGCCCCTTCCCCACACTGGTCTCTCTGCCAATTATTAATTTCTCTGCCCCACTTGTAATGCTGTCTCTCTAAACACCTTTCTTTCTTCTCTGCCGTTCCTACAAACCCTTTGTTTACACCCCTCCCCTGCTGCTGCTGTCCTCCTTAGACTTTGCTGTGCCGAAGCACAGAGCCCCCCGCCATTAACACCTATTCTGGCTCCAAATAATTGCCCTGCATTGACCCCCTCTTTACCTCATTCTTTGTCTTTCGACATTGCCTGCCACGACTGAGCTTGTTATTTTACTCTAGCTGCATTTAATCCTCTGTGTTTCCCTCCTTGTTCCACAGACAGCCCATCTGTGGGCTTCCCAAGCAGCTCCTGTGGTCAGTGGGCTCTCTCCTGAGTAGGCCATTGTGCCAACAGACCACCCAACGACCTCCAGACAGATTCAGACAGCTCATCTGTGTGTTTCCAAATGCTCCTGTGGCCTGGATATCTCCGAGCAGGTCACAGCCAACAGGATCACCCGACTGACCAACGGAGAGATTCAGTCAGCCCATCTGTGGGCTTCCCCAGCTGCTCCTGTGGCCTTGGCTCTCTCCTAGCAGGCCACAGCTAACAGAACATTCACCCGACAAACCCTTTGACAGGATTCAAACAGCCCATCAGTGGCTTCCCAAGCTTGCTCCTGTGGTCTTGGCTCTTTCCGAGCAGGCCACAGCCACACAGTCCTCCTGAATGACTCCGGACAGATTCAGACAGCCCATCTGTGGGCTTCCCTGTTGCTTATGTGGCCTTGGCTCTCCCGAGCAGGCCATAGCTACAGACCACCTGACTGACCCCAGACAGATTCAGACAGCCCTTCTTTGGGCTTCCAAAGCTGCTCCTGTGTCCATGGCTAACTCCGAGCAGGCCACAGCTAACAGACCACCCGACTGACTCCAGGACAGATTCAGACAGCCCATCGTTTGGTTTTCCAAGCTGCTCCCGTGGCCCTGGCTCTCTCTGAGCAGGCCACAGCTAACAGACCACCCGAATGACCCCGATACAGATTCAGACAGCCCATCTGTAGGCTTCCCAAGCTGCTCCTGTGGTCTTGGCTCTCTCTGAGCAGGACACAGTTAGCAGCCCACCCGATTGACTCCCAGACAGATTCAGACAGCCCATATGTGGGCTTCCTAAGCTGTTCCTGTGGCCTTGGCTCTCTCCGAGCAGGCCACCGCTAATAGACTACCCGACTGACCCCCGGACAGATTCCGACAGCCCATCTGTGGGCATCCCAAGCTGCTCCTGTGTCCTTGGATCTCTCCAAGCAGGCCACAGCTAACTGACTACCCGAATGACCACTGGACAGATTCAGACAGCTCATTTGTGGTCTTCCCAAGCTGTTCCAGAGGCCTTGGCTCTCTCTGAGAAGGCCACAGCTTACAGTCCACCTGACTGACCTCCAAACAGATTCAGACAGCCCATCTGTGGGCTTGCCGAGCTGCTCCTGTGGCCTGGGCTCTCTCTGAGCAGGCCACAGCCAACAGACCACCCGACTGACCCCTTTGACAGATTAAGACAGCCCATCTGTGGCTTCCTGTTGGTCCTGTGCTCTGGATCTCCTAGCAGGCCACAGTTACCAGAGAGCACCTGACTGACCTCGCTGATTTCAGACAGCCCATCTGTGGCTTCCTGCTGCTCCTGTGTCCTTGGTTAACTCCGAGCAGGCCACAGTTAACAGACCACCAGACTGACCCCCGGACAGATTCAGACAGCCCATCGTTTGGCTTTTCAAGCTGCTTCTGTGGCCCTGACTCTCTCTGAGCTGGCCACAGTTAACAGACCACCCGAATGACCCTCGAACAGATTCAGAAAGCCCATCTGAGTTTTCCCCAGCTACTCCTTTGGCCTTGGCTCTCTCCGAGCAGGCCACAGCTAACACACTACCAGACTGACCCCCGGAAAGATTCAGACAGCTCATCTGTGGGCTTTCCAAGCTGCTCCTGTGTCCTTGGCTAACTCCGAGCAGGCCACAGCTAACAGACCACCCGACTGACCACTGGACAAATTCAGACAGCCCATTGTTTGGCTTTCAAGCTGTTCCTGTGGATCTGGCTCTCTCTGAGCAGGCCTCAGCTAACAGACCACCCGAATGACCCCCGTACAGATTCAGACAGCCCATCTGTGGGCTTCCCAAGCTGCTCCTGTGGTCTTGGCTCTCTCCGGGCAGGCCACGTTAGCAGACCACCCCTGAAAGCAGACTCCTTCTGACAGATTCAGACAGCCCATTAGTGACTTCCAAGCCGTTCCCTGTGGCTCTGGCTCTCTGAGCAGGCGACTGCTTCAATAGACTACCCGACTGATTCTCAGACAGATTCCGATAGCTCACCTGTATTTCGAATCTGCTCCTGTCCTTGATCTCTCCAAGCTGGCATAGCTAACAGACCACCCACTGACCACTGGACAGATTCAGACAGCCATTTTGGTCTTTTCAGCTGTTCCTGTGTCCTGTCTCTCGTGTGAGCCACAGACAGACCACCGATGACCTCTGACGGTTTCAGACAGCCATCTGTGGGCTCCCGAGCTTCTCTGTTGCCTTGGCCTTCCGAGCAGGCCATAGCTAACTGACCATCGTCTACCCCTTACAGATTAAGACGCCCATCTGTGGGTTCCCAGCTGCCCTGTGGCCTTGGCTCTCCGAGCAGTACAGTTAACTTTCCACCCGCCTGACCCCGGACACATCTGACAGCCCATCTGTGGGCTTCCCAAGCAGCTCCTTTGGCTTTTGTTTCGAGTAGGCCACTGCAACGACCCTTCTGACCCTGGACTGTTCAGGTATGTACCGACCTTCAACCTGTGTTTTGAATGCCACTGTTTTGACTGGATGACAGGAGGAACCAGGCGATCGTTGGCGGCTTCCTTATTGATTTTCCAGTGCCAGTTTTGATTTTCGAAACCCTTCTGTGCTTTGTTTGATTGAATTTTGTTATGTAATCTATGATGTTATGCATCAATGGGCTTTATTTACCTGCCAGCTAGCTAGTCTCCTAAGCTACCAGTCCAGTCTGTCATGTTACTTAGTACTGACAAACTGTATTGTAGCTGATGTTTGACTGTTTGACCTAGCTACTGAGCATAACTGCTGCAGTTCCATTTCTGCCTTTCTGACAAACTCTGCCTTACACGGTCACTCTGCCACAAGTAATTATTCGCCCCACTGCAATGCTGTCTCTAAACACCTTACTTTCTTCTCTGCCTTACATACAAACCCTTGTTAACACCTCCAACCTGGCTGCTGTCCCTCAGACTTCTGTGCCAAAGCACAGTGTCTCCCCATTAATCCATTTGGCTTCAAATATTTGCCTTCATTTACCAATTCTAAACCTCATGTTTTTATCTTCCTCATTGTCGCCCCAATGAGCTTGCTATTTTACTCTAGCTGCATTTAATCCTCTGTTTCCTCTTGTCCTGAACAGGTCATCTGTGGATTCCTTGCCTGTGGTGGTCTTGGCTCTCCTGAGCTGGACTGGCTGACCAGCCGACTGGTCCCTGGAGATTCAGACAGCCCATCTGTCGCTTCCTAAGCTGTTCCTGTGGCCTTGGATCCTCCGAGGCTCAGCCACTGACCACCCGATGATCTCTAGACAGATTCAGAGTGCCATCTGTGGCTTTCCCAGCTGCTCCTGTGGCCTTGGCTCTCTGGGCAGGCCACAGAACAATTTCACCCGACTGTCTCCGGATAGATTCATATAGCCCATCAGTGGGCTTCCTGGCTGGTTCTGTGGTCTTGGCTCTCTGCCAGCAGTACAGCTACCAGTCCTCCTGAATGACCCCGGACAGATTCAGACAGCCCAAAGTGGGCTTCTCGGCTGGTTATGTGGTCTTGCCTCCGGCAGGCTATAGCTAACGACCACCGACTGACCCCAGACATTCAGACTGCTATTTGGCTTCCCAACTGCTCCTGTGTCCATGCTAACCCGAGCAGGCCATAGCTAACAGACCACCCGACAGACCCGGATGATTCCAGGCGTCCTTTGGGTTTGCCACTCCTGGCCCTGGTTCTCTCCGAGCAGCCGCAGTTAACGGACCACCGAATGACCCCGGCACATTCAGACAGCCCATCTGAGGGTTTCTAAGCTGCTCCTGTGGCCTTGGTCTCTGAGCAGGCCACAGAACAGACCTCACCCGACTGACTCCTGTGACAGATTCAGACAGCCCATCTGTGGGCTATCCATGTTGGATCCTGTGGCCTTGCTCTTCCTGCAGGCTACAGCTGTCAGACCAACTGACTGACCTTGATAGATTACAGCCCATCTGTGGGCTTCCTGTTGCCCTGTGGCCTTGGCCTCCGATCAGGCCACAGCCAACAGACCACCTGACTGACTCCTGACATGTTCAGACAGCCCATCTGTGGCTTCAAAGCAGCCCTGTGGCTTTGGTTGTCTCCAGCAGGCCACAGTTAACAGACCACCGACTGACCCTCTGGACTGTTCAGTATCACCGGACCTTCAAACTCGTGGTTTGAATGCTGTTTTCACTGATTCCATGGAGGAACCAGCACCAATTGGCGCTTTGCTCCATGGCTGATTTTCCATCCGAAAGGCTTCCTGTCTTAAGTAAATTTTCTGTGCTTTTCTGGACTGAATTTTGTTAAGTAATCGTGTTGTCATCAGTTGGTCTTATCACCTGCCAAGCTTAGCTAGTCTGCAAACCACTATACTAATCTCTCAGTGTATTAGTGTTGGATAAACTGTATTGTATAGTAGCTGATGTTTGGTTGTTTGACTTGCTACTGAGCATTACTGCTGCAGTTTTCCATTTCTGCCCCACTGAGAAATCCTGTCCTTCCACACTATGGTCACTCTGCAATTATTAATTACCTGCCCCACTTGTACGCTGTCTCTCAAACACTACTTTCTCTGCCTTATATACAAATCCCTTGTTAACACCATTCCAACCCTGCTGCTGCTGTCCTGTCAGACTTCTCAGCCAAAGCACAGAGTCTCCCATTAACTCACTCTGTCTCCAAAATTGCCCCGTTACAACCTCTAAACCTCATGCTTGTCTTTCCCCATAGCCTCCACTGAGCTTGCTATTTTACTCTGGCTGCATTAATCTCTGTGTTTCCTTCCTTGTTCCACAGATGTCCATCTGTGGGTTCTGTTGCCCTGTGGCATTTGTTCTGAGTGGCCATACCCACCAGACCACCCGATAACCCCAGACAGCCAGACAGCTCATCTGTGTGCTTCCCAAACTGCTCCTGTGGCCTTGACTCTCCTAGCAGGTCAGCAGCCACAGATCACCCGACTGACCAACTGATAGATTCAGTCAGCCCATCTGTGGGCTTCCCAAGCTGCTCTGTGCCTTGGCTCCTGAGCAGGACACAGGTAACAGACCACCTGACTGAACCCTGAGATTCAACAGCCCATCTGTGGCTTCTAATCTGTTCCTGTGGCCTGGATCTCTCCTGCAGGTCACAGCTAACAGATCACCCGACTGACCAACGGATGATTCATCAGTCCATCTGTGGGCTTCCCAGCTGCCCTGTGGCCTTGGCCCTCCCAGGTCACAGCCAACAGACCACCGACAAACCCCTTGACAGATTCAAACAGCCCATCAGTGGGCTTCCTGCTGCTCCTGTGAGCCCTGGCTCTCTCCTAGCAGGCCACAGCTAACAGTCCTCCTGAATGACCTGAACAGATTCAGACAGCCCATCTGTGGGCTTCCTGTTGCTTGGTGCCTTGGCTCTCTCGAGCAGGCCGTAGCTAACAACCACCCGGTTTGATTCCAGACAGATTCGACAGCCCATCTTGGCTTCAAGATCTCCTGTGTCCGGCTAACTACGAGCAGGCTACAGCTAACTCCCAGTGGCCTTGGCTCTCCCCGAGCAGGCCACGGTTAACAGACCACCCGAATGACTCCCGGACAGTTTCAGACAGCCCATCTGTGGGCTTCCCAAGCTGCTTATGTGGCCTTGGCTCTCTCCGAGCAGGCCATAGCTAACAGACCACCCGACTGACACCCCTTGACAGATTAAGACAGCCCATCTGTGGGCTTCCCAAGCTGCTCCTGTGGCCTTGGCTCTCTCCGAGCAGGCCACAGTTAACAGACCACCCGAATGACTCCCGGACACATTCAGACAGCCCATCTGTGGGCTTCCCAAGCAGCTCCTGTGGCTGGCTCTCTCCGAGCAGGCCACAGCTAACCGACCACCCGACTGACCCCCGGACTGATTCAGGTATATAACAGACCTTGGAACTGCATTTGAATGCCACTGTTTTGACTGGATGACCAGTGGAGGAACCAGGCAACCGTTGGCAGCTTTACTCCTTAGCTGATTTTCCAGTGCCGGTTGCTTCCGATTTTAAGAAATCTCTTTCTGTAACTTATTCTGGACTGAATTTTTAGTTAATGTAATCTACGCATGTTATGCATCAGTTGAGATATACTTTACCTGCCAGCTTAGCTAGTCTACTGCAAGCCATTAGTCAGTCTCCAAATGTTGCCTAGTACTTGACAAACTGTGTTGTATGTAGCTGATGTTTGACTGTTTGACCTAGCTACTGAGCATAACTGCTGCAGTTTTCCATTTCTGACCTATGACAAACTCTGCCCTTTCCACACTGGTCACTCTGACCAATAGTAATTACTCTGCCCCACTTGTAATGCTGTCTCTCCAAACACCTTACTTTCTTCTCTGCCTACATACAAACCCTTCCTAACACCACACCCCAACCTGCTGCTGTCCTCCTCAGACTTCCCAGTGCCAAAGCACAGAACCCCCCATTAACTCCACTTCTGGCTTCAAATAATTGCCCTGTATTTACCACCTCTAAACCTCATGCTTTGTCTTTCCCCATTGCCTGCCCCCACTGAGCTTGCTATTTCACTCTAGCTAATTTAATCCTCTGTGTTTCCCTCCTTGTTCCACGGACAGGCCATCTGTGGGCTTCCCAAGCTGCTCGTGTGGTCTTGGCTCTCTTTGAGCAGGACACAGCTAAGAGACCACCCGACTGACCCCCGCAGAGATTCAGACAGCCCATCTGTTGGCTTCCTAAGCTGTTCCTGTGGCCTTGGATCTCTCCAAGCAGGCCACAGCTAAAAGACCACCCAATTGACCCCCAGACAGATTCAGACAGCCCATCTGTGGGCTTCCCAAGCTGCTCCTGTGGCCTTGGCTCTCTCTGAGCAGGCCACAGTGAACAGACCACCCGACTGACACCCGGACAGATTCATACAGCCCATCAGTGGGCTTCCCAAAGCTACCCCTGGTCTTGCTCATCCGAGCAGGCCACAGCTAACAGTCTCCTGAATGAATCCCGGACAGATTCCAGACAGCCCACCAGTGGGCTTACCCGGAAAACTGCGTGGCCTTATGGCCACTCTCCGAGCAGGCCATAGCTAACAGACCACCCACTGACCACCAGACAGATTCAGACAGCCCATCTTTGAGCTCCCAAGCTACTCCTGTGTCCCTTGGCTATCTCGAGACAGGCCACAGCAAACAGACACACGAATGACCCCGGACAGAATTCAGACAGCCCATCGTTTGGCTTTCCAAGCTGCTCCTGTGGCCCTGGTTCTCTCTGAGCAGGCCACAGTTAACAGACCACCCGAATGACCCCCGAACAGATTAAGACAGCCCATCTGAGGTTTCCCAAGCTGCTCCTGTGGCCTTGGCTCTCTAAACAGGCCACAGTTAACAGACTCACCCGACTGACTCCCGGACACATTCAGACCCAGCCCATCTGTGGGCTTCCCAAAGCAACTCCTTTGGCTTTGGCTCTCTCACAAGCAGGCCACAGCTAACAGACAACCCTACTCACCCCCGGACTGATTCAGGTATGCACCGGACCTTCGAAACTCGTGGTTTTGAATGCCACTGTTTTGACTGGATGACCAGTGGAGGAACCAGGCACCGATAGGCAGCTTTACTCCCCGGATGATTTTCCAGTGCCGGTTGCTTCCTGATTTTAAGGAAATCTCTTTCTGTGCTTTGTTCTGGACTGAATTTTTGTTAATGTAATCTATGCATGTTATGCATCAATTGGGCTTACTTTACCTGCCAGCTTAGCTAGTCTACTGCAAGCCACTAGTCCAGTCTGTCAATGTTACTTAGTTCTTGACAAACTGTATTGTATAGTAGCTGATGTTTGACTGTTTGACCTAGCTACTGAGCATAACTGCTGCAGTTTTCCATTTCTGCCCTACTGACAAACTCTGCCCTTTCCACACACTGGTCACTCTGCCAATAAGTAATTACTCTGCCCCACTTGCAATGCTGTCTCTCTAAACACCTTACTTTCTTCTCTGCCTTACATACAAACCCTTTGTTAACACCCTCCCCCCAACCCGGCTGCTGCTGTCCTCCTCAGACTTCCCGGTGCCAAAGCACAGAGCCCCCACCACTAACTCCACTTCTGGCTTCAAATAATTGCCCTGCATTTACCACCTCTAAACCTCATAGCATCATTTCCCATTGCCTGCTCCCCAACGGCTTGCTGTTTTACTCTAGCTGCATTTAATCCTCTGTTTCCCTCCTTGTTCCACAGACAGACCATCTGTGGGATTCCCAAACTGCTATCAGTGGTCTTGGCTCTCTCTGAGCTGGACACAGGTAACAGACCACCCGACTGATCCCTGGAGAGATTCAGACAGCCCATCTGTTGGCTTCCTAAGCTGTTCCTGTGGCCTTGGATCTCTCCGAGCAGGCCACAGCTAACAGACCACCCGATTGACCCCCAGACAGATTCAGACAGCCCATCTGTGGGCTTCCCAAGCTGCTCCTGTGGCCTTGGCACTCTCTCAGCAGGCCACAGTGAACAGACCACCCGACTGACTCCCGGAAAGATTCATACACCCATCAGTGGGCTTCCAAGCTACTCACATGGTCTTGGCTCTCTCCAGGCCACAGCTAACAGTTCTCCTAGACCCAGCTCCCGGACAGATTCAGACAGCCCAAATGTGGGCTTCTCAAGCTATTGGTTGTAGCCTTGGCTCTCCGAGCGAGCCATAGCTAACAGACCACCCGACTGACCCCAGACAGATTCAGACAGCCCATATTTGGGCTTCCCAAGCTGCTCCTGTGTCCATGGCTAACTCCGAGCAGGCCACAGCTAACAGACCACCCGACAAACCCGGACAGATTCAGGCAGCCCATCGGTTTGACATCAAGCTGCTCCTGTGGCCTAGTTCTCTCCGAAGCAAGACACACAGTAGACCACCAGAGACCCCCGAACACATTCAGACAGCCCATCTGAGGTTTCCTAAGCTGCTCCTGTGGCCTTGGCTCTTTCCGAGCAGGCCACAGTTAACAGACCACCCAACTGACTCCCGGACAGATTCAGACAGCCCATCTGTGTGCTATCCAAGCTGATCCTGTGGCCTTTGCTCTTTCCGTGCAGGCCACAGCTAACAGACCAACCGACTGACCCCTTGACAGATTAAGACAGCCCATCTGTAGGCTTCCCAAGCTGCTCCTGTGGCCTTGGCTCTCTCCGATCAGGCCACAGCTAACAGACCACCTGACTGACTCCCAGACACATTCAGACAGCCCATCTGTGGGCTTCACAAGCAGCTCCTGTGGCTTTGGCTGTCTCCGAGCAGGCCACAGTTAACAGACGACCCGACTGACCCCCGGACTGATTCAGGTATTCACCGGACCTTTGAAACTCGTGGTTTTGAATGCCAATGTTTTCACTGGATGCCCAGCGGAGGAACCAGGCACCAATTGGTAGCTTTGCTCCATGGCTGATTTTCCATTGCCGAGTGCTTCCTGATCTTAAGGAAATCTCTTTCTGTGCTTTGTTCTGGACTGAATTTTTGTTAATGTAATCTACGTGTGTTATGCATCAATTGGTCTTACTTTACCTGCCAGCTTAGCTAGTCTGCAAACCACTATACTAGTCTCTCCAGTGTTGTGGTGCTTGACAAACTGTATTGTATAGTAGCTGATGTTTGACTTGTTTGACCTAGCTACTGAGCATTCTGCTGCAGTTTTCCATTTCCACCCTACTGACAAACTCTGCCCCTTCCACCGATGGTCACTCTGCCAATTAATTACTCTGCCCACTTGTAATGCTGTCTCTCTAAACACCTTACTTTCTTCTCTGCCTTACATACAAACCCTTTGCTAACACCACACCCCAACCCTGCTGCTGCTGTCCTCCTCAGACTTCCTTGTGCCAACACAGAGCCCCCCCAATAACTCCACTTCTGTCTCCAAATATTTGCCCTGCATTTACAACCTCTAAACCTCATACTTTGTCTTTCCCCACAGCCTTCCCCACCCAAACTTGCTATTTTACTCTGGCTGCATTTAATCCTCTGTGTTTCCCTCCTTGTTCCACAGACAGCCCATCTGTGGGCTTCCCAAGCTGCTCCTGTGGCATTGGCTCTCTCTGAGTAGGCCACAGCTAACAGACCACCCGAATAACCCCCAGACAGATTCAGACAGCTCATCTGGGTGCTTCCCAAACTGCTCCTGTGGCCTTGGATCTCTCCGAGCAGGTCACAGCTAACAGATCACCCGACTGACCAACGGACAGATTCAGTCAGCCCATCTGTGGGCTTCCCAAGCGGCTCGTGTGGCCTTGGCTCTCTCTGAGCAGGACACAGGTAACAGACCACCCGACTGTACCCTGGAGAGATTCAGACAGCCCATCTGTGGGCTCCAAGCTGTTCCTGTGGCCTTGGATCTCTCCGAGCAGGTCACAGCTAACAGATCACCCGACTGACCAACGGACAGATTCAGTCAGCCCATCTGTGGGCTTCCCAAGCTGCTCCTGTGGCCTTGGCTCTCTCTAGCAGGCCACAGCTAACAGACTTTCACCCGACAAACCCCTTGACAGATTCAAACAGCCCATCGATGGGCTTCCAAGCTACTCCTGTGGACTTGGCTCTCTCGAGCAGGCCACAGCTAACAAGTCCTCCTGAATGACTCCCGAACAGATTCAGACAGCCCATCTGTGGGCTTCCCAAGCTACTTATGTGGCCTTGACTCTCTCCGGCAGGCCATAGCTAACAGACCACCGGCTGACCCCCAGACAGATTCAGACAGCCCATCTTTGGGCTTCCCAAGATGCTCCTGTGTCCTTGGCTAACTACGAGCAGGCCACAGCTAGCAGAACACCCGACTGACTCCTGGACAGATTCAGACAGCCCATCGTTTGGCTTTCCAAGCTGCTCCTGTGGCCCTGGCTCTCTCTGAGCAGGCCACAGCTAACAGACCACCCGAATGACCCCGGTACAGATTCAGACAGCTCATCTGTGTGCTTCCCAAACTGCTCCTGTGGCCTTGGATCTCTCCGAGCAGGTCACAGCTAACAGATCACCCGACTGACCAATGGACAGATTCAGTCAGCCCATCTGTGGGCTTCAAAGCTGCTCGTCTGGCCTTGGCTCTCTCTGAGCAGGACACAGGCTAACAGACCACCCGGCCTGGACCTGGAGGGATTCAGACAGCCCATCTGTGGGCTTCCTAAGCTGTTCTGTGGCCTTGGATCTCTCTGAGCAGGTCACAGCTAACAGATCACCTGACTGACCAGCACGGACAGATTCAGTCAGCCATCTGTGGGCTTCCCAAAGCTGCTCCTGTGGCCTTAGCTCTCTCTAGCAGGCCACAGCTAACAGACCAACCCGACAAACCCCTTGACAGATTCAAACAGCCCATCAGTGGGCTTCCCAAGCTAACTCTGTGGACAGCTCTCTCCGAGCAGGCCACAGCTAACAGTCCTAAGTGAAAGAATGACTCCCGGACAGATTCAGACAGCACCCATCCTGTGGGCTTCCCAAAGCTATATGTGGCCTTGGCTCTCGAGCAGGCCATAGCTAACAGACCACACCCGACTGACCCCCAGACAAATTCAGACCCAGCCCATCTTTGGGCTTCCCAAAAGACTCTCCGTAATCCCTTGGCTAACTCCGAGCAGGCCACAGCTAACAGACCACCCGACTGACTCCGGACGAATTCAGACAGCCATCGTTTGGCTTTCAAGCTGCTACTGTAGCCCTGGCTCTCTCTCTGGGCAGGCCACAGCTAACAATTTCCTGAATGACCCGGTACAGATTCAGACAGCCCATCTGTGGGCTTCCCAAGCTGCTCCTGTGGTCTTGGCTCTCTCCGAGCAGGCCACAGGTAGCAGACCACCGGAATGTCTCCCGGACAGATTCAGACAGCCCATCTGTGGGCTTCCCAAGCTGTTCCCGTGGCCTTGGCTCTCTCCGAGCAGGTCACCGCTAATAGACTAACCGACTGACCCCCAGAAAGATTCCGACAGCCCATCTGTGGGCTTCCCCAGCTGCTCCTGTGTCCTTGGATCTCTCCAACCAGGCCATAGCTAACAGACCACCCGAACGACCACTGGTCAGATTCAGACAGCCCATTTGTGGTCTTCCCAAGCTGTTCCAGTGGCCTTGGCTCTCTCCAGCAGGCCACAGCTTACCCAGACCACCTGACTGACCTCCAGACAGATTCCAGACCAGCCCATCCTTAGGCTTCCCAGGACCTGCTCCTGTGGCCTTGGATCTCTGAGCAGGCCACAGTTAACAGAGCACCCGACAGACCCCCGGACAGATTCAGACAGCCCATCGTTTGGCTTTCCAAGCTGCTCCTGTGGCCCTGGTTCTCTCCGAGCAGGCCACAGTTAACAGACCACCCGAATGACCCCCGAACACATTCAGACAGCCCATCTGAGGTTTCCCAAGCTGCTCCTGTGGCCTTGGCTCTCCGAGCAGGCCACAGTTAACAGACCACCCGACTGACTCCCGGACAGATTCAGACAGCCCATCTGTGTGCTATCCAAGCTGATCCTGTGGCCTTTCTTTCCGTTACAGGCCACAGCTAACGAACCAACCGACTGACCCTTGACAGAATTAAGACAGCCCATCCAGCAGGCTTCCCAGCTGCTCCTGTGGCCTTGGCTCTCCCATCAGGCCACAGCTAACAGACCACCTGACTGACTCCCAGACACATTCAGACAGCCCATCTGTAGGCTTCACAAGCAACTCCTGTACGGCTTTGGCTGTCTCGAGCAGGCCACAGTTAACAGACGTAACCCGACTGACCCGGACTGATTCAGGTATTCACCGACCTTTGAAACTGTGGTTTTGAATGCCAATGTTTTCACTGGATGCCCAGCCGGAGGAACAGGCACCAATTGGTAGCTTTGCTCCATGGCTGATTTTCCATTGCCGAGTGCTTCCTGATCTTAAGGAAATCTCTTTCTGTGCTTTGTTCTGGACTGAATTTTTGTTAATGCAATCTACGTGTGTTATGCATCAATTGGTCTTACTTTACCTGCCAGCTTAGCTAGTCTACTGCAAACCACTATACTAGTCTCTCAGTGTTACTTAGTGCTTGACAAACTGTATTGTATAGTAGCTGATGTTTGGCTGTTTGACCTAGCTACTGAGCATTACTGCTGCAGTTTCCATTTCTGCCCTACTGACAAACTCTGCCTCTTACACAATGGTCACTCTGCCAATTAATAATTACTCTGCCCCACTTGTAATGTCTGTCTCTCCTAAACACCTTACTTTTCTTCTCTGCCTTATACAAACCCTTTATTAACACCACCCCAATCCCCACTGCCACTGTCCTCCTCAGACTTCCTTGTGCTAGCTTACAGAGCCCCCCCCCATGCTCACTTCTGTCTACAAATATTTGCCATGCATTTACAACCTCTAAACCTCATGCTTTGTCTTTCCCCATAGCCTTCCCCCACTGAGCTTGCTATTTTACTCTAGCTGCATTTAATCCTCTATGTTTCCCTCCTTGTTCCACAGACAGCCCATCTGTGGGCTTCCCAAGCTGCTCCTGTGGCATTGGCTCTCTCTGAGTAGGCCACAGCTAACAGACCACCCGAATAACCCCCAGACAGATTCAGACAGCTCATCTGTGTGCTTCCCAAACTGCTCCTGTGGCCTTGGATCTCTCCGGGCAGGTCACAGCTAACAGATCACCCGACTGACCAACGGACAGATTCAGTCAACCCATCTGTGAGCTTCCCAAGCGGCTCGTGTGGCCTTGGCTCTCTCTGAGCAGGACACAGGTAACAGACCACCCGACTGAACCCTGGAGAGATTCAGACAGCCCATCTGTGGGCTTCCTAAGCTGTTCCTGTGGCCTTGGATCTCTCCGAGCAGGTCACAGCTAACAGATCACCCGACTGACCAACGGACAGATTCAGTCAGCCCATCTGTGGGCTTCCCAAGCTGCTCCTGTGGCCTTGGCTATCTCCTACCAGGCCACAGCTAACAGACCACCTGACAAACCCCTTGACAGATTCAAACAGCCCATCAGTGGGCTTCCCAAGCTGCTCCTGTGGACTTGGCTCTCTCCGAGCAGGCCACAGCTAACAGTCCTCCTGAATGACTCCCGAACAGATTCAGACAGCCCATCTGTGGGCTTCCCAAGCTGCTTATGTGGCCTTGACTCTCTCCGAGCAGGCCATAGCTAACAGACCACCCGACTGACCCCCAGACAGATTCAGACAGCCCATCTTTGGGCTTCCCAAGATGCTCCTGTGTCCTTGGCTAACTACGAGCAGGCCACAGCTAGCAGACCACCCGACTGACTCCTGGACAGATTCAGACAGCCCATCGTTTGGCTTTCCAAGCTGCTCCTGTGGCCCTGGCTCTCTCTGAGCAGGCCACAGCTAACAGACCACCCGAATGACCCCGGTACAGATTCAGACAGCCCATCTGTGGGCTATCCAAGCTGATCCTGTGGCCTTTGCTCTCTCCGTGCAGGCCACAGCTAACAGACCAACCGACTGACCCCTTGACAGATTAAGACAGCCCATCTGTGGGCTTCCCAAGCTGCTCCTCTGGCCTTGGCTCTCTCCGATCAGGCCACAGCTAACAGACCACCTGACTGACTCCCAGACACATTCAGACAGCCCATCTGTGGGCTTCACAAGCAGCTCCTGTGGCTTTGGCTGTCTCCGAGCAGGCCACAGTTAACAGACGACCCGACTGACCCCCGGACTGATTCAGGTATTCACCGGACCTTCGGAACTCGTGGTTTTGAATGCCAATGTTTTCACTGGATGCCCAGCGGAGGAACCGGGCACCAATTGGTAGCTTTGCTCCATGGCTGATTTTCCATTGCAGAGTGCTTCCTGATCTTAAGGAAATCTCTTTCTGTGCTTTGTTCTGGACTGAATTTTTGTTAATGTAATCTACGTATGTTATACATCAATTGGTCTTACTTTACCTTCCAGCTTAGCTAGTCTACTGCAAACCACTATACTAGTCTCTCAGTGTTACTTAGTGCTTGACAAACTGTATTGTATAGTAGCTGATGTTTGGCTGTTTGACCTAGCTACTGAGCATTACTGCTGCAGTTTTCCATTTCTGCCCTACTGACAAACTCTGCCCCTTCCACACGATGGTCACTCTGCCAATTAATAATTACTCTGCCCCACTTGTAATGCTGTCTCTCTAAACACCTTACTTTCTTCTCTGCCTTACATACAAACCCTTTGTTAACACCACCCCAACCCCTGCTGCTGCTGTCCTCCTCAGACTTCCTTGTGCCAAAGCACAGAGCCCCCCCCATTAACTCCACTTCTGTCTCCAAATAATTGCCCTGCATTTACAACCTCTAAACCTCATGCTTTGTCTTTCCCCATAGCCTTCCCCCACTGAGCTTGCTATTTTACTCTAGCTGCATTTAATCCTCTGTGTTTCCCTCCTTGTTCCACAGACAGCCCATCTGTGGGCTTCCCAAGCTGCTCCTGTGGCATTGGCTCTCTCTGAGTAGGCCACAGCTAACAGACCACCCGAATAACCCCCAGACAGATTCAGACAGCTCATCTGTGTGCTTCCCAAACTGCTCCTGTGGCCTTGGATCTCTCCGAGCAGGTCACAGCTAACAGATCACCCGACTGACCAATGGACAGATTCAGTCAGCCCATCTGTGGGCTTCCCAAGCTGCTCGTGTGGCCTTGGCTCTCTCTGAGCAGGACACAGGTAACAGACCACCCGACTGAACCCTGGAGAGATTCAGACAGCCCATCTGTGGGCTTCCTAAGCTGTTCCTGTGGCCTTGGATCTCTCTGAGCAGGTCACAGCTAACAGATCACCCGACTGACCAACGGACAGATTCAGTCAGCCCATCTGTGGGCTTCCCAAGCTGCTCCTGTGGCCTTGGCTCTCTCCTAGCAGGCCACAGCTAACAGACCACCCGACAAACCCCTTGACAGATTCAAACAGCCCATCAGTGGGCTTCCCAAGCTGCTCCTGTGGACTTGGCTCTCTCCGAGCAGGCCACAGCTAACAGTCCTCCTGAATGACTCCCGAACAGATTCAGACAGCCCATCTGTGGGCTTCCCAAGCTGCTTATGTGGCCTTGGCTCTCTCCGAGCAGGCCATTGCTAACAGACCACCCGACTGACCCCCAGACAAATTCAGACAGCCCATCTTTGGGCTTCCCAAGATGCTCCTGTGTCCTTGGCTAACTCCGAGCAGGCCACAGCTAACAGACCACCCGACTGACTCCCGGACAAATTCAGACAGCCCATCGTTTGGCTTTCCAAGCTGCTACTGTGGCCCTGGCTCTCTCTGAGCAGGCCACAGCTAACAGACCACCCGAACGACCCCGGTACAGATTCAGACAGCCCATCTGTGGGCTTCCCAAGCTGCTTCTGTGGTCTTGGCTCTCTCCCAGGCCAGGCCACGAGTAGCAGACACGCAGATGTCTCCGGACAATTCAGACAGCCATCTGTTGGGCTTCCCAGCTCAATTCCCGTGGCCTTGGCTCTCTCGAGCAGGTCACCGCTAATAGACTACCGACTGACCCCCAGAAAGATTCCAACAGCCCATCTGTGGGCTTCCCCAGCTGCTCCTGTGTCCTTGGATCTCTCCAACCAGGCCATAGCTAACAGACCACCCGAACGACCACTGGTCAGATTCAGACAGCCCATTTGTGGTCTTCCCAAGCTGTTCCAGTGGCCTTGGCTCTCTCCGAGCAGGCCACAGCTTACAGACCACCTGACTGACCTCCAGACAGATTCAGACAGCCCATCTGTGGGCTTCCCGAGCTGCTCCTGTGGCCTTGGATCTCTCTGAGCAGGCCACAGTTAACAGAGCACCCGACCGACCCACGGACAGATTCAGACAGCCCATCTGTGGGCTTTCCAAGCTGCTCCTGTGTCCTTGGCTAACTCCGAGCAGGCCACAGTGAACAGACCACCTGACTGACCCCCGGACAAATTCAGACGGCCCATCGTTTGGCTTTCAAGCTGCTCCTGTGGCCCTGGCTCTCTCTGAGCAGGCCACAGCTAACAGACCAACCGAATGACCCCCGTACAGATTCAGACAGCCCATCTGTGGGCTTCCCAAGCTGCTCCTGTGGTCTTGGCTCTCTCCGAGCAGGCCACAGCTAGCAGACCACCCGACTGACCCCCAGACAGATTCCGACAGCCCATCTGTGGGCTTCCCAATCTGCTCCTGTGTCCTTGGATCTCTCCAAGCAGGCCACAGCTAACAGACCACCCGAATAACCACTGGACAGATTCAGACATCCCATTTGTGATCGTCCCAAGCTGTTCCAGTGGCCTTGGCTCTCTCCAAGCATGCCACAGCTTACAGACCACCTGACTGACCTCCAGCAAGATTCAAACAGCCCATCTGTGGGCTTCCCGAGCTGCTCCTGTGGCCTTGGCTCTCTCCAAGCAGGCCACAGCAATCTGACCACCCGACTGACCCCTTGACAGATTAAGACAGCCCATCTGTGGGCTTCCCAAGCTGCTCCTGTGGCCTTGGCTCTCTCCGAGCAGGCCACAGTTAACAGACCACCCGAATGACTCCCCGGACACATTCAGACAGCCCATCTGTGGGCTTCCCAAGCAGCTCCTGTGGCGTTGGCTCTCTCCGAGCAGGCCACAGCTAACCGACCACCCGACTGACCCCCGGACTGATTCAGGTATGTACCGGACCTTCGAAACTCGAGGTTTTGAATGCCACTGTTTTGACTGGATGACCAGTGGAGGAACCAGGCACCGATTTACAGCTTTACTCCTTGGCTGATTTTCCAGTGCCGGTTGCTTCCTGATTTTAAGGAAATCTCTTTCTGTGCTTTGTTCTGGACTGAATTTTTGTTAATGTAATCTACGCCTGTTATGCGTCAGTTGGTCTTACTTTACCTGCCAGCTTAGCTAGTCTACTGCAAGCCATTAGTCCAGTCTCCAAATGTTACTTAGTACTTGACAAACTGTATTGTATAGTAGCTGATGTTTGACTGTTTGACCTAGCTACTGAGCATAACTGCTGCAGTTTTCCATTTCTGCCCTACTGACAAACTCTGCCCTTTCCACACACTGGTCACTCTGCCAATAAGTAATTACTCTGCCCCACTTGTAATGCTGTCTCTCTAAACACCTTACTTTCTTCTCTGCCTTACATACGAACCCTTTGTTAACCCCCGGCTGCTGCTGTCCTCCTCAGACTTCCCGGTGCCAAAGCACAGAGCCCCCCATTAACTCCACTTCTGGCTTCAAATAATTGCCCTGTATTTACCACCTCTAAACCTCATGCTTTGTCTTTCCCCATTGCCTGCCCCCACTGAGCTTGCTATTTTACTCTAGCTGCATTTAATCCTCTGTGTTTCCCTCCTTGTTCCACGGACAGGCCATCTGTGGGCTTCCCAAGCTGCTCGTGTGGTCTTGGCTCTCTCTGAGCAGGACACAGCTAAGAGACCACCCGACTGATCCCCGGAGAGATTCAGACAGCCCATCTGTTGGCTTCCTAAGCTGTTCCTGTGGCCTTGGATCTCTCCAAGCTGGCCACAGCTAAAGACCACCCAATTGACCCCCAGACAGATTCAGACAGCCCATCTGTGGGCTTCCCAAGCTGCTCCTGTGGCCTTGGCTCTCTCTGAGCAGGCCACAGTGAACAGACCAACCGACTGACACCCGGACAGATTAAGACAGCCCATCTGAGGGTTTCCCAAGCTGCCCCTGTGGTCTTGGCTCTCTCCGAGCAGGCCACAGCTAACAGTCCTCCTGAATGAATCCCGGACAGATTCAGACAGCCCATCAGTGGGCTTCCCAAGCTGCTTATGTGGCCTTGGCCCTCTCCGAGCAGGCCATAGCTAACAGACCACCCGACTGACCACCAGACAGATTCAGACAGCCCATCTTTGGGCTTCCCAAGCTGCTCCTGTGTCCTTGGCTAACTCCGAGCAGGCCACAGCAAACAGACCACCCGAATGACCCCCGGACAGATTCAGACAGCCCATCGTTTGGCTTTCCAAGCTGCTCCTGTGGCCCTGGTTCTCTCTGAGCAGGCCACAGTTAACAGACCACCCGAATGACCCCCGAACAGATTAAGACAGCCCATCTGAGGTTTCCCAAGCTGCTCCTGTGGCCTTGGCTCTCTCCGAGCAGGCCACAGTTAACAGACCACCCGACTGACTCCCGGACACATTCCGACAGCCCATCTGTGGGCTTCCCAAGCAGCTCCTGTGGCTTTGGGTCTCTCCAAGCAGGCCACAGCTAACAGACAACCCTACTCACCCCCGGACTGATTCAGGTATGCACCGGACCTTCGAAACTCGTGGTTTTGAATGCCACTGTTTTGACTGGATGACCAGTGGAGGAACCAGGCACCGATTGGCAGCTTTACTCCCTGGATGATTTTCCAGTGCCGGGTGCTTCCTGATTTTAAGGAAATCTCTTTCTGTGCTTTGTTCTGGACTGAATTTTTGTTAATGTAATCTACGTATGTTATGTATCAATTGGTCTTACTTTACCTGCCAGCTTAGCTAGTCTACTGCAAGCCACTAGTCCAGTCTCTCAATTTTACTTAGTACTTGACAAACTGTATTGTATAGTAGCTGATGTTTGACTGTTTGACCTAGATACTGAGCATAACTGCTGCAGTTTTCCATTTCTGCCCTACTGACAAACTCTGCCCCTTCCACACACTGGTCACTCTGCCAATAAATAATTACTCTGCCCCACTTGTAATACTGTCTCTCTAAACACCTTACTTTTTTCTCTGCCTTACATACAAACCCTTTGGTAACACCCCCCCCTCCCCGGCTGCTGCTGTCCTCCTCAGACTTCCCGGTGCCAAAGCACAGAGCCCCCCCCCCATTAACTCCACTTCTGGCTCCAAATAATTGCCCTGCATTTACCACCTCTAAACCTCATGCTTTGTCTTTCTCCATTGCCTGCCCCCACTGAGCTTGCTATTTTACTCTAGCTGCATTTAATCCTCTGCGTTTCCCTCCTTGCTCCACAGACAGGCCATCTGTGGGCTTCCCAAGCTGCTCGTGTGGCCTTGGCTCTCTCTGAGCAGGACACAGCTAAGAGACCACCCGGCTGACCACCGGAGAGATTCAGACAGCCCATCTGTGGGCTTTCTAAGCTGTTCCTGTGGCCTTGGATCTCTCCGAGCAGGCCACAGCTAACAGACCACCCGATTGACCCCCGGACAGATTCAGACAGCCGATCTGAGGGCTTCCCAAGCTGCTCCTGTGGCCTTGGCTCTCTCTCAGCAGGCCACAGTGAACAGACCACCCGAATGACCCCCAGACAGATTCATACAGCCCATCTGTTCGCTTTCCAAGCTGCTTCTGTTGCCTTGGCTCTCTCTGAGCAGGCCACAGCTAACAGACCACCCGACTGACCCCGGACAGATTCAGACAGCCCATCTGTGGGCTTTCCAAGCTGCTCCTGCGGCCTTGCATCTCTCCAAGCAGGCCACAGATAACAGTCCAGAAAACTGACCTCCGGGCAGAACCTGACAGCCCATCTGTGGGCTTCCCAAGCTGCTCCTATGGCCTTGGATCTCTCCGAGCAGGCCACAGCTAACAGACCACCCGACTGACCCCCGGACAGATTCAGACAGCCCATCTGTGGGCTTCCCAAGCTGCTCCTGTGGTCTTGGATCTCTCTGAGCAGGTCACAGCTAACAGATCACCCGACTGACCAACAGACAGATTCAGTCAGCCCATCTGTGGGCTTCCCACGCTGCTCCTGTGGCCTTGGCTCTCTCCGAGCAGGCCTCAGCTAACAGACCACCCGAAAAACCCTTGACAGATTCAAACAGCCCATCAGTGGGCTTCCCAAGCTGCTCCTGTGGTCTTGGCTCTCTCCAAGCAGGCCACAGCTAACAGTCCTCCTGAATGACTCCCGGACAGATTCAGACAGCCCATCTGTGGGCTTCCCAAGCTGCTTATGTGGCCTTGGCTCTCTCCAAGCAGGCCATAGCTAACAGACCACCCGACTGACCCCCAGACAGATTCAGAAAGACCATCTTTGGGCTTCCCAAGCTGCTCCTGTGTCCTTGGCTCTCTCCGAGCAGGCCACAGCTAACAGACCACCCAACTGACTCCTGGACAGATTCATACAGCCCATTTGTTGGCTTTCCAAGCTGCTCCTGTGGCCCTGGCTCTCTCTGAGCAGTCCACAGCTAACAGACCACCTGAATGACCCCTGTACAGATTGAGACAGCCCATTTTGACTGGGTGACTAGGGAGGTGGATCAGGGGAAGGCAGTGGACATGGCCTATCTGGGCTTCAGCAAGGCCTTTGACACTGTGCCACATAGAAGACTATTACACAAACTGGGGAATATGGGTGTGGGCAGGACAGTAGTGTGGTGGTTAGGTAACTGGCTGGGTGACAGGACACAGAGGGTGGTGGTAAATGGCTGTCACTCCACAGAGGGAAGAGTGACCAGTGGGGTACCACGAGGGATCAGTGCTGGGACTGGTCCTATTCAACATCTTCATCAGTGACATTGCAGGATCTAGAAGGCAGAATTTCACTGTTCGCTGATGACACAAAGCTCTGTAACAGTAGTAGACACACCAGAGGTGTAGACAGAATGAGAAGGGACCTGCAGAAACTTGAAGAATGGTCAAGGGTTTGGCAGTTGAAATTCAATGCAAAGAGTGCAAGATAATGCATATAGGTACTTAAAACCCTGGCACAATATATCAGTTGGGGGTGAGGATATAGCATGCACCAAGCAGGAAAGGGATCTTGGGGTTGTCATCTCTGATGACCTCAAGGTAGGAAACAGTGTGACAAGGCATCAGGTAAAGCAAATAGGATGCTGGGATGTATAGGCAGGGCATCACCAGCAGGAAAAGGAGGTCATAATTCTGCTATACAAGACACTAGTGAGGCCCCACCTGGAGTACAGTGTACAGTTCTGGAGACCATACCTACGTAAGGACATAGACAGGGTAGAGAAGGTTCAGAGGAGGGCAACAAAGATGGTGCATGGATTGCATCACAAGTCCTATGAAGACAGGTTGAAGGAACTGAACATGTACTCCCTGGAGGAGAGGAGGGAGAGAGGGGATATGATAGAGACATACAAGTATCTTACAGGGAGAAACAGAGTGCTGGAAAACACTATTTTTAAGCGAAAAAGATGTTCCAGGACTAGAGGGCATGGGATGAAGTTGGAGGGAGGACGATTCAGAGGAAACATGAGAAAGAATTTCTTCACAGAACGGGTGGTGGACAAGTGGAACACCCTGCCAGAGGAATTGGTGGGGGCTGAAACAATCACGGGATTTAAGAATGCATGGGATAGACATAAAGGAATTCTAGAGGTCAGGGGTAAGGGGAAACAGACTTCTAGGAAAACAAACTGAACTTACAAGCTCAAATCGGCAGACTGGGTGGGCCATAGGCCCTTATCTGCCGACACTGTCTATGTATCTATGTATCTATGAATCTGAGGTTTCCCAAGCTGCTCCTAAGGCCTTGGCTATCTCTGAGCAGGCCACAGCTAACAGACTACCCGACTGACCCCCGGACTGATTCAGACAGCCCATCTGTGGGCTTTCCAAGCTGCTCCTGTGGCCTTGCATCCCTCCACGCAGGCCACAGATAACAGTCCACCCGACTGACCCATGGGCAGAACCAGACAGCCCATCTGGGGCTTCCCCAAGCTGCTCCTGTGGCCTTGGATCTCTCCAAGCAGGCCACAGCTAACAGACCACCCGACTGACCCCCGGACAGATTCAGACAGCCCATCTGTGGGATTCTCAAGCTGCTCCTGTGGTCTTGGCTCTCTCCGAGCAGGCCACAGCTAACAGACCAACCGACTGACTCCCGGACAGATTCAGACAGCCAATCTGTGAGCTTCCCAAGTTGTTCCTGTAGCCTTGGCTCTCTCTGAGCAGGCCACAGCTAACAGACCACCCGACTGACCCCTGGACAGAGTCAGACAGCCCATCTGTGGGCTTCCTAAGCTGCTCCAGTGGCCTTGGCTCTCTCCGAGCAGGCCACAGCTAACAGACCACCCGACAGACCCCCGGACAGATTCAGACAGCCCATCTGTGGGCTATCCAAGCTGATCCTGTGGCCTTTGCTCTCTCCGAGCAGGCCACAGCTAACAGATCAACCGACTGACCCCTTGACAGATTAAGACAGCCCATCTGTTGGCTTCCCAAGCTGCTCCTGTGGCCTTTGCTCTCTCCGAGCAGGCCACAGTTAACAGACCACCCGACTGACTCCCAGAAACATTCAGACAGCCCATCTGTGGGCTTCACAAGCAGCTCCTGTGGCTTTGGCTGTCTCCGAGCAGGCCACAGTTAACAGACGACCCGACTGACCCCCGGACTGATTCAGGTATTCACCGGACCTTCGAAACTCGTGGTTTTGAATGCCAATGTTTTCACTGGATGCCCAGTGGAGGAACCAGGCACCGATTGGTAGCTTTGCTCCATGGCTGATTTTCCAGTGCCGGATGCTTCCTGATCTTAAGGAAATCTCTTTCTGTGCTTTGTTCTGGACTGAATTTTTGTTAATGTAATCTAACGCATGTTATGCATCAATTGGTCTTACTTTACCTGCCAGCTTAGCTAGTCTACTGCAAGCCACTAGACTAGTCTCTCAGTGTTACTTAGTGCTTGACAAACTGTATTGTATAGTAGCTGATGTTTGACTGTTTGACCTAGCTACTGAGCATAACTGCTGCAGTTTTCCATTTCTGCCCTACTGACAAACTCTGCCCCTTCCACACGATGGTCACTCTGCCAATTAATAATTACTCTGCCCCACTTGTAATGCTGTCTCTCTAAACACCTTACTTTCTTCTCTGCCTTACATAAAAACCCTTTGTTAACACCCCCCCCACCCTGGCTGCTGCTGTCCTCCTCAGACTTCCTGGTGCCAAAGCACAGAGCCCCCATTAACTCCACTTCTGGCTCCAAATAATTGCCCTGCATTTACCACCTCTAAACCTCATGCTTTGTCTTTCCCCATTGCCTGCCCCCACTGAGCTTGCTATTTTACTCTAGCTGCATTTAATCCTCTGTGTTTCCCTCCTTGTTCCACAGACAGGCCATCTGTGGGCTTCCCAAGCTGCTCCTATGGCCTTGGATCTCTCCAAACAGGCCACAGCTAACAGACCACTCGAATGACCCTCGGACAGATTCAGACAGCCCATCTGTGGGCTTCCCAAGCTGCTCCTGTGCTCTTGGCTCTCTCAGAGCAGGCCAGAGCTAACAGACCTGCCGACTGACCCCCGGACAGATTCAGACAGCCCATCTGTGGGCTTTCCAAGTTGCTCCTGTAGCCTTGGCTCTCTCTGAGCAGGCCACATCTAACAGACCACCTGACTGACCCCCGGACAGATTCAGAAAGCTAATCTGTGGGGTTTCCAAGCAGCTCCTGTGGCCTTGGCTCTCTCTGAGCAGTCCACAGCTTACAGACTACTCGACTGACCCCCGCACAGATTCAGACAGCCCATCTGTGGGCTTCCCAAGCTGCTCCTGTGGCCTTGGCTCTCTCCAAGCAGGCACAGCTAACAGACCAACCGACTGACCCCTTGACAGATTAAGAAAGCCCATCTGTGGGTTTTCCAATCTGCCCCTGTGGCCTTGGCTCTCTCTGAGAAGGCCACACCTAACAGACCACCCGACTGACCCCCGGACATATTCAGACAACTCATCTGTGGGGTTACCAAGCTGCTCCTGTGGCCTTGGCTCTCTCCGGGCAGGCCACAGCTAACAGACCAACTGACTGACCCCCTGACAGATTCAGGTACGCACCGGCCCTCCGAAACTCGTGCTTTTGAATGCCACTTTTTTGACTGTACAGTACAGTAATTCCATTTGGATTTAATGTGGCAATTCAACAGGGAGCGACCCTTAATTAGTACTCATGACCTCCAAACAAGATAGGGTCCTTCAACGTCAGCAGGGCTACTGTTGAGCTCCACGAGACTCCTCACACATTTATATGACAAACTGCAACAGGCAAAAGTCCTTTAATGGCAGCAGGATTCACTTGAGCTACACAAGCCTCCTCACACATTTATATGGTAAACAGTAATAGGCAAAAGTCCTTTAATGGCAGCAGGATTCACTTGAGCTACACAAGCCTCCTCACACATTTATATGGTAACAAAAAAGTACTATACCAGGCAGGCTGCTTCTCTATCCCGATCGCAATTACTTCACAATACCCGGGAGAACACACAGCAGATTCAGTTCCTGACAGACCAAGCGCAATTCAGCAATTTCTCCAGTCTTCTACAGGATGAGCCTGGTTTCTACTCTTCAGATATCCTTTGATTCTCTTCACAGGATGGATTCAGTCCTAACAAGCAGTTACACAAGCTGCAGACCGGAACTCGGGGCCTTACACACGTTTCCCAACTAAAACTGGACACTGAAAAAGCACAGGGCTCCTTCCCTCTTCACTGCCAGAGCTCAACTGAAACTCCAGCAGACAAAACCGGGCACTTCCTTTGAGTTAATCCCAGTTCTTTGCTGGATTGGCTGTCACTCACAATAGACTGCCCCTGTTGGTCCAAAAAGGCCCCGAAGTCCAAACTACATCTCCCAGAGTCACTGCCCATACAATCCTCTTGTGGCTGGCTCAGATTACGAGTCCAAGTTCTGATTCGTCAAGGCACCATTTTAGAGCTACCTTAACCCACACTGATTGGTCCAGTTCAGCAGTTCAAAACTAGAATGGGAACTAGGCAAACACAGTTCTGACTGCAAAGAAAGCAGGTTAGACAAACTGTATTTTCATTATGACTCTAAATGATTTCTGGCAAACAGTTACATCTTTCAGATGAGTTCCCTTTGCACTCCTAGTGACTGCAAGAAAGGTGAATTGGCAGCATCTCAGTGGTGCTCAAGCAGAAGCACACAGTCCCCCATACAAACTAATTATGTCTGCAAGCAGACAGCTCTTAAAGAGACAGTACCAGAGGCACTAAAAACACTCACTGATAAATGGCTTAAACGCCAAACACCATTCAGGCTTGGAGCATTCAAGCAAGCTCCTGGAAGTCTTTTGGGAACCCCCATTTGCAGGGGGGATACACTTGACAAACTGTATTGTATACTATCTGATGTTTGACTGTTTGACCTAGCTACTGAGCATGACTGCTGCAGTTTTCCATTTCTGCCCTACTGACAAACTCTGCCCCTTCCCCACACTGGTCACTCTGTCAATTATTAATTTCTCTGCCCCACTTGTAATGTTGTCTCTCTAAACACCTTACTTTCTTCTCTGCCTTACCTAAAAACCCTATTTTCCCCCCACTGCTGCTGTCTTCCTCAGACTTCCCGGTGCCAAAGCAGAGAGCCTCCCCCCCATTAACTCCTCTTCTGGCTCCAAATAATTGCCCTGCATTTACCACCTCTTTACCTCATGCTTTATCTTTCCCCAGTGCCGGTCCCACCGAGCTTGCTATTTTACTCTAGCTGCATTTAATCATCTGTGTTTCCCTCCTTGTTCCACAGACAGCCCATCTGTAGGCTTCCCAAGCTGCTCTCGTGGCCTTGGATCTCTCCGAGCAGGCGAAAGCTTACAGACCACACGACTCACCCCCCCAGACAGATTCAGACAGCCCATCTGTGTGCTTCCCAAGCTGCTCCTGTGTCCTTGTCTCTCTCTGAGCAGGCCACAGCTAACAGACAACCCGAATGACCCCTGGACAGATTCAGACAGCCCATCTGTTGGCTTCCCACATTGCTCCTGTGGCCTTGGATATCTCCGAGCAGGCCACAGCTAACAGACCACGCAACTGACCCCTGGAGAGATTCAGATGCGCACCAGACCTCTGAAAGTTTTGGTTTTGAATGCCACTGTTTTGACAGGATGCTCAGTGAAGGAACCAGACACCGATTGTCAGCTTTACTCCTTGGCTGATTTTCCAATGCCTGGTGCTTCTTGATCTCAGGGAAATCTCTTTCTGTGCTTGGTTCTGGACTGAATTTTTGTTAATGTATTCTACATTTGTTATTCATCAATTGGGCTTACTTTACCTGCCAGCTTCGCTAGTCTATTACAAGCCACTAGACTAGTCTCTCAGTGTTACTTAGTGCTTGACAAACTGTATTGTATAGTAGCTGATGTCTGACTGTTTGACCTAGCTACTGAGCATGACTGCTGCAGTTTTCCATTTCTGCCCTGCTGACAAACTCTGCCCCTTATCCACACTGGTCACTCTGCCAGTTATTAATTTCTCAGCCCCACTTGTAATGCTGTCTCACTAAACACCTTACTTTCTTCTCTGCCTTACCTCCAAGCCTTTTGTTTACACCCCTTCCCACGCTGTTGCTGACCTCCTCAGACGTCCTGGTGCCAGAGCACAGAGCCCCCACCATTAACTCCTCTTCTGGCTCCAAATAATTGCACTGCATTTACCACATCTTTACCTCATGCTTTGTCTTTCCCCATTGCCTGCCCCCACTGAGCTTGCTATTTTACTCTAGCTGCATTTAATCCTCTGTGATTCCCTCCTTGTTCCACAGACAGCCAATCTGTCGGCTTCCAAAACTGCTCCTGTGCCCTTGGCTTTCTCTAAACAGGCCACAGCTAACAGACCACCCGAATGACCCCCAGACAGAATCAGACAGCACATCTGTGGGCTTCCCAAGCTGCTCCTGTGGCCTTGGATCTCTCCGAGCAGGCCACAGCTAACAGACAACCTGACTGACCCCTGTACAGATTCAGACAGCCCATATGTGGGCTTCCCAAGCTGCTCCTGTGGTCTTGGCTCTCTCCGCGGAGGCCACAGCTAGCAGACCACCCGACTGACCACTGGACAGATTCAGACAGCCCATCTGTGGGCTTTCCAAGCTGCTCCAGTGGCCTTGTCTCTCTCCGAGCAGGCCACAGCTAACAGACCTCCCGGGTGACCCCATGACAGTTTCAGGTGTGCAGTAGACCACCGAAACTCATGGTTTTGAATGCCACTGTTTTGACTGGATGCCCAGTAAAGGAACCAGGCACCGATTGGCAGCTTTACTCCATGGCTGATTTTCCAATGCCTGGTGCTTCCTAATCTCAGGGAAATTTCTTTCTGTGCTTTGTTCTGGACTGAATTTTTGTTAATGTATTCTACATATGTTATGCATCAATTGGGCTTACTTTACCTGCCAGCTTAGCTAGTCTATTACAAGCCTCTAGTCTAGTTTCTCAATGTTACGACTGACCCCCCCCAGACAGATTCAGACAGCCCATCTGTGGGCTTCCCAATCTGCTCCTGTGTCCTTGGCTCTCTCTGAGAAGGCCACAGCTAACAGACAACCCGAATGACCCCTGGACAGATTCAGACAGACCATCTGTGTGCTTCCCAAGCTGCTCCTATGCCCTTGGCTCTCTCTGAGAAGGCCACAGGTAACAGACCACCCGACTGACCCCAGGACAGATTCAGACAGCCCATGTGTGGGCTTCCCAAGCTGCTCCTGTTGCCTTGGCTGTCTCCGTGCAGGCCATAGCCAAAAGACTACCCGACTGACCCCTGGACTGATTCTGGTATGCACCGGACCTCCAAAACTCGTGGTTTTGAATGCCACTGTTTTGACTGGATGCCCAATAGAGGAACCAGGCACCGATTGGCAGCTTTACTCCTTGGCTGATTTTCCAGTGCCTGGTGCTTCCTGATCTCAGGGAAATCTCTTTCTGTGCTTTGTTCTGGACTGAATTTTTGCTAATGTCATCTACGTATGTTATGCATCATTTAGTCTTACTTTACCAGCCAGCTTAGCTAGTCTATTACAAGCCACTAGTCTAGTCTCTCAGTGTTTCTTAGTACTTGATGATCTGTACTGTATAGTAGCTGATATTTGACTGTTTGAGCTAGCTACTGAGCATGACTGCTGCAGTACTCCATTTCTGCCCTACTGACAAACTCTGCCCCTTCCCCACACTGGTCACTCAGAAAATTACTAATTTCTCTGCCCACTTGTAATGCTGTCTCTCTAAACACCTTACTTTCTTCTCTGCCTTACCGACAAACCATTTGTTTACACCCCCCTCCCGCTGCAGCTGTCCTCCTCAGACTTCCCAGTGCCAAAGCACAGAGCCCCCCTTCCCATTAACTCCTCTTCTGGCTCCAAATAATTGCCCTGCATTTGCCACCTCTTTACCTCATGCTTTGTCTTTGACCATTGCCAGCCCCCACTGAGCTTGCTATTTTACTCTAGCTGCATTTAGTCCTCTGTGCTTCCTCCTTGTTCCACAGACAGGCCATCTGTGGGCTTTCCAAGCTGCTCCTGTGGCCTTAGCTCTCTCCAAGTAGGCTACAGCTAACAGACCACCCGACTGTCCCCGGGACAGATTAAGACAGTCCATCTGTTGGCTTCCCAAGCTGCTCCTGTGGCCTTGGCTCTCTCTGAGCAGGCCACAGCAAACAGACCACCCGACTGACCCACGAACAGATTCAGACAGCCTTTCTGTGGGCTTTCCACGCTGCTCCTGAGGTCTTGCATATCTCTGAGCAGGCCACAGCTAACAGACCACCTGACTGACTGCTTGACAGGTTCAGACAGCCCATCTGTGGGCTTCCCAAGCTGCTTCTGTGCCCTTGGCTTTCTCCAAGCAGGCCACAGCTAACAGAGCACCAGACTGACCCCTTGGTAGATTCAGACAACCCACCTGTGTGCTTCCCAAGCTACTATTGTGGCCTTGGCTCTCTCTGAGCAGGCCACAGCTAACAGACCACCTGACTGTCTCCCAGGCCTATTCAGACAGCCCATCTGTGGGCATCCCAAGCTGCTCCTGTAGCCTTGGCTCTCTCCAAGCAGGCCACAGCTAACATACTACCCGTCTGAACCCCGGATAGATTCAGACAGCCCATCTGTGGGCTTCTCAAGCTGCTCCTGTGGCCTTGGCCTTCTGAACAGGCAACAGCTAACAGACCACCCGACTGACCCCATGACAGATTCAGACAGCCCATCTGTGGGCCTCCTAACCTGCTACTGTGGCCTTGGCTCTCCCTGAGCAGGCCACAGCTAACAGACCACCTGACTGACTCCCGGGCCAATTCAGAAAGCCCATCTGTGGGCATCCCAAGCTGCTCCTGTGGCCTTGGCTCTCTCCGAGCAGGCCTCAGCTAACTGACCACTCTACTGACCCCCGGACAGATTCAGACAGCCCATCTGTGGGATTCCCAAGCTGCTCCTGTGGCCTTGGCTCTCTCCAAGCAGGCCGCAGCTAACAGACCACCCGACTGACCCCTTGACAGATTAAGATAGCCAATCTGTGAGCTTCCCAAGCTGCTCTTGTGGCCTTGGCACTCTCCAAGCATGCCACAGTTAACAGACCACCCGACTGACTCTGGGACACTTTCAGACAGCCCATGTGTGGGCTTCCCAAGCTGCTCCTGTGGCCTTGGCTCTCTCCGAGCAGGCCACAGCTAACAGACCACCCGACTGACCCCCAGACTGATTCAGGTATGCACCGGACCTCCGAAACTCGTGGTTTTGAATGCCACTGTTTTGACTGGATGCCCAGTAGAGGAACCAGGCACCGATTGGCAGCTTTACTACTTGGCTGATTTTCCAATGACTAGTGCTACCTGATCTCAGGGAAATCTCTTTCTGTGCTTTGTTCTTGACTGAATTTTTGTTATTGTAATCTACATATGTTATGTATCAATTGGTCTTACTTTACCTGCCAGCTTAGCTAGTCTATTACCAGCCACTAGTCTAGTCTCTCAGTGTTACTTTGTGCTTGACAAACTGTATTGTAAAGTAGCTGATGTTTGACTTTTAGACCTAGCTACTGAGCATGACTGCTGCAGTTTTCAATTTCTGCCCTACTGACAAACTCTGCCCCTTCCCCACACTGGTCACTCTGCCAATTATTAATTTCTCTGCCCCACTTGTAATGCTGTGTCTCTAAACACCTTACTTTCTTCTTTGCCTTACCTACAAACCCTTTGTTTACACCCCTCCGCTGCTGCTGTCCACATCAGACTTGCCTGCGTCAAAGCACAGAGCACCCCCCATTAACTCCACTTCTGTCTCCAAATTAGTACCCTACATTTACCAGCTCTTTACCTCTTGCTTTGTCTTTCCCCATTGCCTGCCCCCTTTGAGCTTGCTATTATACTCTAGCTGCATTTAATCCTCTCTGTTTCCCTCCTTGTTCCACAGGCTTCCCAATCTGCTCCTGTGGCCTTAGCTCTCTCCGAGCAGGCCACAGCTAACAAACCACCCGACTTACCCCTGAAAGATTCAGACAGCCCATGGGTGGGCTTCCCAAGCTGCTCCTGTGGCCTTGGATGTCTCTGAGCTGGCCACAGCTAACTGACCCCCAGACAGATTCAGACAGCCCATCTGAGTGCTTCCCAAACTTCTCCTGTGGCCTTGGCTCTCTAAGCACATGCCACAGCTAACAGACCACCCTACTGAACCCTGGACAGATTCAGACAGCCCATCTCTGGACTTCCCAAGCTGCTACTGTGGCCTTGGCTCACTCCATGCAGGCCACAGCTAACAGAACACCCGACTGATAACCAGACAGATTCATATAGCCCATCTGAGGGCTTCCCAAGCTGCTCTTGTGGCCTTGGCTCTCTCTGAGCAGGCCACAGCTAACAGACCACCCGACTGACCCCTTGACAGACTCAGACAGCCCATCAGAGGGCTTCCCAAGCTGCTCCTGTGGCCTTGGCTCTCTAATAGCAGGCCACAACTAAAAGACCTCCCGAGTGACTCCCGGACAGATTCAGACAGCCCATCTGTGGGCTTCCCAAGCTGCTCCTGTTGCCTTGGTTCTCTCCGAGCAGGCCACAGCTAACAGACCACCCGACTGTTCCCTAGACAGATTCAGACAGCCCATCTGTGGGCTTCCCGAGCTGCTCCTGGGCCTTGGATCTCTCCAAGCAGGCCACATTTAACAGACCACCCGACTGACCCCAGGACTGATTCAGACAGCCCATCAGTGGGCTTCCCAAGTTGCTCCTGTGGCCTTGGCTCTCTCAGAGCTGGCCACAGCTAACAGACCAACCGACTGATGCCCAGACAGATTCAGTCAGCCCATCTGTGGGCTTTCCTAGCTGCTCCTGTGGCACTGGCTCTCTCTGTGCAGGCCACAGCAAACAGACCACCCGAATGACCCCTGGACAGATTCATACAGCACATCTGTGGGCTTCCCAAGCTGCTCCTATGCCCTTGGCTCTCTCTGAGAAGGCCACAGGTAACAGACCACCTGACTGACCCCAGGACAGATTCAGACAGCCCATCTGTGGGCTTTCCAAGCTGCTCCTGTTGCCTTGGCTCTCTCCGTGCAGGCCATAGCCAAAAGACCACCCGACTGACCCCCGAACAGATTGAGACAGCCCATTTGTGGGCTAGCCAAGCTGATCCTGTGACCCTGGCTCTCTCCGAGCAGGCCACAGTTAACAGACCACCTGACTGACCCTTTGACAGATTCAGACACCCTATCTGTGGGCTTTCCAAGCTGCTCCTGTGGTCTTGGCTCTCTCCGAGCAGGCCACAGCTAACTTACCAACCAACTGACTCCTGGACAGATTCAGACAAATTCAGACAGCCCATCTTTGGGCTTGCCAACTTGCTCCTGCGGCCTTGGCTCTCACCGAGCTGGCCACAGCTAACAGACCACCCAACTGACTCCCGGACAGATTCAGACAGCCCAACAATGGGCTTCCCAAGCTGCTCCTGTGCCCTTGGTCCTCTCCGAGCAGGCCACAGCTAAGAGACCACCCGACTGAGCCCCAGACAGATTCAGACAGCCCATCTGTGGGCTTCCCAAGCTGCTCCTGTGGCCTTGGCTCTCTCTGAGCAGGCCACAGCTAACAGACCACCCAACTGAACAATGGACAGATTCAGACATCCCATCTGTTAGCTTCCCAAGCTGCTCCAGTGGCTTTGCCTCTCTCCATGCAGGCCACAGCTAACAGACCAACCAACTGACCCCAGGACAGATTCAGACAGCCCATCTGTGTGCTTCCCAAGCTGCTCATGTGGCCTTGTCTCTCTCTGAGCAGGCCACAGCTAACAGACCACCTGACTGACCCCAGACAGATTCAGACAGCCCAACTGTTTCTTCCCAAGCTGCTCCTGTGGCCTTGGCTCTCTCCCATGCAGGCCACAGCTAACAGACCACCCGACTGACCTCCAGACAGATTCAGACAGCCCATCTGCAGGCTTCCCAAGCTGCTCCTGTTTCCTTGGCTCTCTCTGAGCAAGCCACAGCTTACAGACCACCGGACTGACCGCCTGACAGATAATGTCAGCCGATCTGTGGGCTTCCCAAGCTGCTCCTGTGGCCTTGGCTCTCTCTGAGCAGGCCACAGCTAACAGACCACCTGACTGACCCCCAGACAGATTCAGACAGCCCATCTAAGGGCTTCACAAACTTCTCCTGTGGCCTTGGCTCACTCTGTGCAGTCCACAACTAACAGAACACCCGACTGACAACCAGACAGATTCATACAGCCCATCTGAGGGCTTCCCAAGCTGCTCCTGTGGCCTTGGCTCTCTCTGAGCAGGCCACAGCTAACAGACCACCTGACTGACCCCTTGACAGACTCAGACAGCACATCAGAGGGCTTCCCAAGCTGCTCCTGTGGCCTTGGCTCTCTAATAGCAGGCCACAACTAAAAGACCTCCCGAGTGACTCCCGGACAGATTCAGACAGCCCATCTGAGGGCTTCACAAACTTCTCCGGTGGCCTTGGCTCACTCCGTGCAGTCCACAGCTAACAGAACACCCGACTGACAACCAGACAGATTCATACAGCCCATCTGAGGGCTTCCCAAGCTGCTCTTGTGGCCTTTGGCTCTCTCTGAGCAGGCCACAGCTAACGAACCACCTGACTGACCCCTTGACAGACTCAGACAGCACATCAGAGGGCTTCCCAGCTGCTCCTGTGGCCTTGGCTCTCTAATAGCAGGCCACAACTAAAGAACCTCCCAGTGACTCCTGGACAGATTCATACAGCCCATCTGTGGGCTTCCTAAGCTGCTCCTGTTGCCTTGGTTCCCTCCGAGCAGGTCACAGCTAACAGACCACCCGACTGTTCCCTGGACAGATTCAGACAGCCCATCAGTGGGCTTCCCAAGCTGCTCCTGGGCCTTGGATCTCTCCAAGCAGGCCACAGCTAACAGACCACCCGACTGACCAAAGGACTGATTCAGACAGCCCATCAGTGGGCTTCCCAAGTTGCTCCTGTGGCCTTGGCTCTCTCAGAGCTGGCCACAGCTAACAGACCAACCGACTGACGCCCAGACAGATTCAGTCAGCCCATCTCTGGGCTTTCCCAGCTGCTCCTGTGGCCTTGGCTCTCTCTGTTCAGGCCACAGCTAACAGACCACCTGAATGACCCCTGGACAGATTCAGACAGCCCATCTGTGGGCTTCCCAAGCTGTTCCTGTTGCCTTGGCTCTCTCCGTGCAGGCCATAGCTAAAAGACTACCCGACTGACCCCCAAACAGATTGAGACAGCCCATTTGTGGGCTACCCAAGCTGATCCTGTGGCCCTGGCTCTCTCTGAGCAGGCCACAGCTAACAGACCACCTGACTGACCCCTTGACAGATTCAGACAGCCTATCTGTGGGCTTCCCAAGCTGCTCCTGTGATCTTGGCTCTCTCCGAGCAGGCCACAGCTAACTTACCAACCAATTGACTCCTGGAAAGATTCAGACAAATTCAGACAGCCCATCTGTGGGCTTGCCAACCTGCTCCTGTGGCCTTGGCTCTCACCGAGCAGGCCACAGCTAACAGACCTCCCAACTGACTCCTGGACAGATTCAGACAGCCCATCGATGGGCTTCCCGAGCTGCTCCTGTGGCCTTGGCCCTCTCCGAGCAGGCCTCAGCTAAGAGACCACCCGACTGACCCCCAGACTGATTCAGACTGCCCATCTGTGGGCTTCCCAAGCTGCTCCTGTGGCCTTGGCTCTCTCTGAGCAGGCCACAGCTAACAGACCACCCAACTGACCAATGGACAGATTCAGACATCCCATCTGTAGGCTTCCCAACCTGCTCCAGTGGCTTTGCCTCTCTCTGTGCAGGCCACAGCTAACAGACCAACCAACTGACCCCAGGACAGATTCAGACAGCCCGTCTGTGGGCTTCCCAAGCTGCTCATGTGGCCTTGGCTCTCTCCGAGCAGGCCACAGCTAACAGACCACCTGACTGACCCCCAGACAGATTCAGACAGCCTAACTGTTTTCTTCCCAAGCTGCTCCTGTGGCCTTGGCTCTCTCCGTGCTGGCCACAGCTAACAGACCACCCAACTGACTCCCGGACAGATTCAGACAGCCCAACAATGGGCTTCCCAAGCTGCTCCTGTGCCCTTGGCCCTCTCCGAGCAGGCCACAGCTAAGAGACCACCCGACTGACCCCCAGGCAGATTCAGACAGCCCATCTGTGGGCTTCCCAAGCTGCTCCTGTGGCCTTGGCTCTCTCTGAGCAGGTCACAGCTAACAGACCACCCAACTGAACAATGGACAGATTCAGACATCCCATCTGTTGGCTTCCCAAGCTGCTCCAGTGGCTTTGCCTCTCTCCATGCAGGCCACAGCTAACAGACCAACCAAATGACCCCAGGACAGATTCAGACAGCCCATCTGTGTGCTTCCCAAGCTGCTCATGTGGCCTTGTCTCTCTCTGAGCAGGCCACAGCTAACAGACCACCTGACTGACCCCCAGACAGATTCAGACAGCCCAACTGTTTTCTTCCCAAGCTGCTGCTGTGGCCTTGGCTCTCTCCGTGCAGGCCACAGCTAACAGACCACCCGACTGACCTCCAGACAGATTCAGACAGCCCATCTGCAGGCTTCCCAAGCTGCTCCTGTTTTCTTGGCTCTCTCTGAGCAAGCCACAGCTTACAGACCACCGGACTGACCCCCTGACAGATAATGTCAGCTGATCTTTGGGCTTCCCAAGCTGCTCCTGTGGCCTTGGCTCTCTCTGAGCAGGCCACAGCTAACAGACCACCTGATTGACCCCCAGACAGATTCAGACAGCCCATCTGAGGGCTTCACAAACTTCTCCTGTGGCCTTGGCTCACTCCGTGCAGTCCACAGCTAACAGAACACCCGACTGACAACCAGACAGATTCATACAGCCCATCTGAGGGCTTCCCAAGCTGCTCTTGTGGCCTTGGCTCTCTCTGAGCAGGCCACAGCTAACAGACCACCTGACTGACCCTTGACAGACTCAGACAGCACATCAGAGGGCTTCCCAAGCTGCTCCTGTGGCCTTGGCTCTCTAATAGCAGGCCACAACTAAAAGACCTCCCGGGTGACTCCCAGACAGATTCAGACAGCCCATCTGAGGGCTTCACAAACTTCTCCTGTGGCCTTGGCTCACTCCGTGCAGTCCACAGCTAACAGAACACCCGACTGACAACCAGACAGATTCATACAGCCCATCTGAGGGCTTCCCAACCTGCTCTTGTGGCCTTGGCTCTCTCTGAGCAGGCCACAGCTAACAGACCACCTGACTGACTCCTTGACAGACTCAGACAGCACATCAGAGGGCTTCCCAAGCTGCTCCTGTGGCCTTGGCTCTCTAATAGCAGGCCACAACTAAAAGACCTCCCGAGTGACTCCTGGACAGATTCAGACAGCCCATCTGTGGGCTTCCCAAGCTGCTCCTGTTGCCTTGGTTCTCTCCGAGCAGGTCACAGCTAACAGACCACCCGACTGTTCCCTGGGCAGATTCAGACAGCCCATCAGTGGGCTTCCCAAGCTGCTCCTGGGCCTTGGATCTCTCCAAGCAGGCCACAGCTAACAGACCACCCGACTGACCCCAGGACTGATTCAGACAGCCCATCAGTGGGCTTCCCAAGTTGCTCCTGTGGCCTTGGCTCTCTCAGAGCTGGCCACAGCTAACAGACCAACCAACTGACGCCCAGACAGATTCAGTCAGCCCATCTCTGGGCTTTCCCAGCTGCTCCTGTGGCCTTGGCTCTCTCCGTGCAGGCCACAGCTAACAGACCACCTGAATGACCCCTGGACAGATTCAGACAGCCCATCTGTGGGCTTCCCAAGCTGCTCCTGTTGTCTTGGCTCTCTCCGTGCAGGCCATAGCTAAAAGACCACCCGACTGACCCCCAAACAGATTGAGTCAGCCCATTTGTGGGCTACCCAAGCTGATCCTGTGGCCCTGGCTCTCTCTGAGCAGGCCACAGCTAACAGACCACCTGACTGACCCCTTGACAGATTCAGACAGCCTATCTGTGGGCTTCCCAAGCTGCTCCTGTGATCTTGGCTCTCTCGGAGCAGGCCACAGCTAACTTACCTACCAACTGACTCCTGGACAGATTCAGACAAATTCAGAAAGCCCATCTGTGGGCTTGCCAACCTGCTCCTGTGGCCTTGGCTCTCACCGAGCAGGCCACAGCTAACAGACCTCCCAACTGACTCCCGGACAGATTCAGACATCCCATCGATGGGCTTCCCGAGCTGCTCCTGTGGCCTTGGTCCTCTCCGAGCAGGCCTCAGCTAAGAGACCACCCGACTGACCCCCAGACTGATTCAGACTGCCCATCTGTGGGCTTCCCAAGCTGCTCCTTTGGCTTTGGCTCTCTCTGAGCAGGCCACAGCTAACAGACCACCCAACTGACCAATGGACAGATTCAGACATCCCATCTGTAGGCTTCCCAACCTGCTCCAGTGGCTTTGCCTCTCTCTGTGCAGGCCACAGCTAACAGACCAACCAACTGACCCCAGGACAGATTCAGACAGCCCGTCTGTGGGCTTCCCAAGCTGCTCATGTGGCCTTGGCTCTCTCTGGGCAGGCCACAGCTAACAGACCACCTGACTGACCCCCAGACAGATTCAGACAGCCTAACTGTTTTCTTCCCAAGCTGCTCCTGTGGCCTTGGCTCTCTCCGTGCTGGCCACAGCTAACAGACCACCCAACTGACCCACGGACAGATTCAGACAGCACATCTGTAGGCTTCCCAAGTTGCTCCTGTGACCTTGGCTCTCTCTGAGCATGCCACAGCTAACAGGCCACACAACTGACCCCTTGACAGATTCAGACAGCCCATCTGCGGGCTTCCCAAGCTGCTCCTGTGTCCTTGGCTCTCTCTGAGCAGGCTACAGCTAACAGACCACCTGAATGACCCCCAGACTGATTCAGACAGCTCATCTGTGGGCTTCCCAAGCTGCTCCTGTGGCCTTGGCCCTCTTCGAGCAGGCCACAGCTAACAGACCACCTGACTGACCCCTGGACAGAGTCAGACAGCCCATCTGTGGGCTTCCCAAGCTGCCCCTGTGGCCTTGGCTCTCTCCAAGCAGGCCACAGCTAACAGACCACCCAACTGACCCCCGGACATATTCAGACATCCCATCTGTGAGCTTCCCAAGCTGCTCCTGTGGTCTTGGCTCTCTCCGGGCAGGCCACAGCTAATAGACCAGCCGACTATCTTCCGGACAGATTCAGACTGCCCATCTGTGGGCTTCACAAGCTGCTGCTGTGGCCTTGGCTCTCTCTGAGCAGGCCACAGCTAACAGACCACCCGAATGACCCCCGGACAGATTCAGACAGCCCATTTGTGGGCTTTATAATCTGCTCCTATGGCTTTGGATCTCTCTAACAGGCCACAGCTAACATACCACCCGACTGACCCCCAGACAGATTCAGACAGCCCTTCTGTGGGCTTCCCAAGCTGATCCTGTGGTCTTGGCTCTCTCCGAGCAGGCCACAGCTAACAGACCACCTGACTGACCCATTGATATATTCAGTTAACCCATCTGTGTGCTTCCCAAGCTGCTTCTGTGGCCTTAGCTCTCTCCGAGCAGGCTACTGCTAACAGACCACCCGACTTGACTCCCAGGCCTTTTCAGACAGCACATCTGTGGGCATCCCAAGCTGCTCCTGTGGCCTTGGCTCTCTCTGAGAAGGCCACAGCTAACTTACTACCCGTCTAACCCCCGGATAGATTCAGACAGGCCATCTGTGGGCTTCCCAAGCTGCTCCTTTTGCCTTGGCCTTCCGAACAGGCCTCAGCTAACAGAACACCCGACTGACCCCCAGTCAGTTTCAGACAGCCCATCTGTGGGCCGCGCAAGCTGCTCCTGTGGCTTTGCCTCTCTCCTTGCAGGCCACAGCTAACAGACCAACCGACTGACCCCCGGACAGATTCAGACAGCCCATCTGTGGGCTTCACAAGCTGCTGCTGTGGCCTTGGCTCTCTCTGAGCAGGCCACAGCTAACAGACCACCTGACTGACCCTCGGACAGATTCAGACAGCCCATCTGTGGGCTTTCCAAGCTGCTCCTGTGGCCTTGGATCTCTCCAAGCAGGCCACAGCTAACATACCACCTGACTGACCCCCCAGACAGATTCAGACAGCCTATTTGTGGGCTTCCCAAGCTGCTCCTGTGGCCTTGGCTCTCTCTGAGCAGGCCACAGCTAACACACTACCCAACTGACTCCCGGACAGATTCAGACAACCCATCTGTGGGCTATCCAAGCTGCCCCTGTGGCCTTGGCTCTCTCTGAGCAGGCCACAGCTAACAGACCACATGACTGACCCCTGGAGACATTCAGGTGCGCACCAGACCTCCAAAACTCGTGGTTTTGAATGCCACTGTTTTGACTGGATGCTCAGTGACGGAACCAGACACCGATTGGCAGCTTTACTCCTTGGCTGATTTTCCAGTGCCTGGTGCTTCCTTATCTCAGGGGAATCTCTTTCTGTGCTTTGTTCTGGATTGCATTTTTGTTAATGTAATCTACATATGTTTTGCATCAATTGGGCTTACTTTACCTGCCAGCTTGGCTAGTCTATTACAAGCCACTAGTCTAGTTTCTCAATGTTACTTAGTGCTTGACAAACTGTATTGTATAGTAGCTGATGTCTGACTGTTTGACCTAGCTACTGAGCATTACTGCTGCAGTTTTCCATTTCTGCCCTGCTGGCAAACTCTGCCCCTTATCCACACTAGTCACTCTGCCAATTATTAATTTCTCTGCCCCACTTGTAATGCTGTCTCACTAAACACCTTACTTTCTTCTCTGCCTTACCTTCAAGCCTTTTGTTTACACCCCTCCCCCCGCTGTTGCTGACCTCCTCAGACTTCCAGGTGCCAAAGAACACAGCCCCCACCATTTACTCCTCTTCTGGCTCCAAATAATTGCCCTGCATTTACCACCTCTTTTCCTCATGCTTTGTCTTTCCCCATTGCCTGCCCCCACTGAGCTTGCTATTTTACTCTAGCTGCATTTAATCCTCTGCGTTTCCCTCCTTGTTCCACAGACAGCCCATCTGTGAGCTTTCCAAGCTGCTCCTGTGGCCTTGGCTCTCTCCAAGCAGGCCACATCTAACAGACCACCCGACTGACCCCCGGACAGTTTCAGGTATGTACCGGACCTTCGAAACTCGTGGTTTTGAATGCCACTGTTTTGACTGGATGACCAGTGGAGGATCCAGGCACCGATTGGCAGCTTTACTCCTTGGCTGATTTTCCAATGCCTAGTGCTTCCTGATCTCAGGGAAATCTCTTTCTATGCTTTGTTCTGGACTGAATTTTTCACCCACCCCTCCCCTCCTCCTCCTCCTCCTCCTCCTCACAGTATTAACTAGACCCTTACTCCACCTCTTCCTTAGTCTAGCACCAGATTATTTTACTCCACTGCTGCACATTGTAATGCTATTGGCCCCCCTGTCTTCAATTCCTGACTTGACCCACTTTCTCACCGCCTCTTTTTAAAGCAGTCCCACCCACAGGATCACACATTTCCTCTCAACCTTTTCTCCAGCCACTCCATCTATCTCCTCTCAATTACTACTCTACCTGCCCTATTGTTAAGGACCTCACTCTAATTCGACTATATACCCTTACAACTATAAACCAGATAGCAGTTAAGCAGGCCAGCAACACCAAACAAACTACCTTGGGGTGCAACCACCTACTATTAGTCCTCACTACCTATTTTGGCATTGCTGGTACCATACACATCCTTTTGTTCTGCAAATTTTGGACTCCTTGCTGTTCTGTCTGACCCTTTGTATGAATGCCCTTTATTAATCCTTACTTTCCTTCTCTCCCTCAGCTGAGGAACTGCCACCCAGGCTCCCAGCTCCTAAGCCACGGGATTCCTGGCTACCGGTGGTCGGCGCCCCTCTAGCCGATGCTCAAGACTGCAGACACAGACCCAAGGTCCTACAAGGTATGACAACTGCTGCAACCAACTGTACTGTAAACGCCCCCTCAGACCACACTTTGATTGGTCCCTGGTGGAAGCCAGCTTCTGCTCTTTGATTTTAAACCCTAAAAATGTTTATGTTGGGACAAGTGTTAAAAAGCTGAAGTGTTAACCCAGTCTGTAATTGAAAGGACTTGAATCGTGGTTTGTGAAAGAAATCTAGTGTCTACTGCCCTTTCCCTGCATACGTGCACTGGCCCTAGACACTTTTGGGTGCCAAAGTAATACACGTCTTTTTGTTCTGCAAATTTTGGATTCCCCCTGTTCTGTCTAACCCTTTATGTGAATTCCCTTTATTAACCCTCACTCTCCTTCTCCCTCTCAGCCAAGAAACTGTTGCCCAGGCTCCCAGCACCTAAGTCACAGGATTCCCAGCTACCGTGCGGTCGGCGCCCCTCTAGCCGACACTCAAGACCACAGACACAGACCCAAGGCCCTACAAGGTACGGCAACTGCCGTAACTTTTTCGACTGCCCCCTCCCCCACCTCTGCTGATTATTAAATACAGTACCTCCTGCCAAAATATTAGTCCATGTCCCCTGGCGCAGTGCCCCACTAATAGAGACTTAGCTCGTGATCCCTCTCTTCTCTGTCCAGCCAACGGGATCCAACTCTCAGGGCCTCACCTTACTAAAATGCATAGGCTCTCCTTGGCTGTGCCTTCACCACTAAATATTTTTAATGCTGTCAGATTTGGGTCAACCTGGATTGGAAAGTTACTGATAAGCTGCATTGATCCAGCAACCCCATTGGCCCCTGGGCTAATTGAGTGGCTCCTTTTTTGAGGTACCATCATGTCAGGCCCTATATGGCTCCTTATACTGTCCCTTCTTCTGCTGATACCAGCTGCCCAGCATTGGACACCTGAATTACCATCATGTTTGATCTACAACGGCACCTTGTGCTGTATACCACATGGCAACTTTTCCTTTAATTGCCTCCGTGATTCCAAGTACCAATACCTCGAACCCTGCTATTGGACCACACATACCAGTAGTATTATAACACTCCCCCATCACAAGGCCCACCTCTCACCACACAGACTTCTATCTCCTCCCTGCCTATTGTGGTAGGGGTACTAGCTCTTGCTACAACAGATCAGCTCTTCTATGGTGGCTACTTTCCAGTCCCTAAAAACATCAGATCTACTAGACAGGAGAAAGGCAGGAATTACAAGCTTATAATTAGAGCTCTTAGAAAAATCCTACTTATCCTCCTGCTATGTTCAGGCAATGTAGAACTCAACCCTGGCCCCCCCCCCCCGAAGCTATTGCTCTGCCAGCAGAACTAGCAAATTTAAAAGGAATAAGCTTCTTGCATAATAACGATATAGCCTCCTTAAAATATAACATAATACAAACCTAGGTAAATCATACCTCTCTGACATACTTGTGATTTCCAAAACTTGGCTTGAACCAGCACCACTGATAAGAAGTAAACATACCCAACTATGCCTTGTTCAGAGTTGATAGGCATGCCAGAGGAGGAGGGTAGCTATCTCGTTAAAGACACATTTTCTGCCTTCTGCTTATCCTCAGCATCTGTCGCCAGTGAATTCAAATGCCTAATTCTCAAAGTGGAAATTACACAGACTACTGCACTCTGCGTAATAGGATGCTACAGACCACTGTCTGCTGGCCTACAGCTTGTGTCATATCTAAGTGACAAATTGGGACAGGGGCTGCCAGAAACTGTTATTTTAGAGACCTCAACTTTGACTGGCTCTCTAACACAGCTGCCCCCCTTGCATCCTACTGCGATGAACATGGGCTGACGCAATTTATTACTGAATCAACACGCCCAAACGTGAAGAACCCCAGTAAAAGTACATTTTTGGATGTGCTAATGGTGAGCAAACCTCATCTCTTCTCCCACGCTGATGTCTTCTTCTCAGATGCCAGCGACCATTGTTTTATTGTGGGAGTAAGAGCCACCAACAACCCAGAACCCATCAGCAAGTTCTCTATGAAGAGATCCAGGCACAGCTTCAATGATCATGCCTACCTAAACAAGCTTAAGTACTCCCCTGAGTGGCAAGATTTCTATCTGGCCAAAACGATTAAGTCAGCTTACAATATCTTCCACAACATTCTATCAAGGGCCCTTAATAAGTATGCTCCCCTGATTAAAGTTCAAACTAGAACCAAAACATGTAAATGGTTCATCCCTCAGATCAAGTCCTTGCTTCTAGAAAGAGATAAGCTCTGGAAAAAAGCGCGCAGACTGAACACTGCAGAGGACTGGAACTAGTTCAGGAGACTACGAAATATATGTACCAAAACAATCAGAGAATGGAAGGCCACCTTCTTCAAATCCGAACTCGACTCTGCCACAAAGAGCCCAATCAAGCTCTGGAACACAATCAATGATCTGCTAGGCCACTCCCCAGGAAATTCACTCTCTACCAAGATTACCTCTGGCAACTTGACTATAACCAAAAAGATGGATATACTTGATGCATTCAATAACCACTTTGCTACTGCAGGCATGGCATTTGATAACTCCCCTGCAAACATACTTCGCTCCCAGACTGCCAGCCAACTGCCTGAAACTCCGATAGTTTTGCCGCCATTCTCGCTTCAACCTGCCCCACTGAAAGAGGTAGAGGACCTCTTGCTTCGGTTGGATACTAGAAAAAGTGCTGGGGCTGACACCCTTGACCCTTACTTCCTAAAAATTGCCTACCACGTACTAGCAATACCCATCACCCACCTTTTTAACTTACCCCTGTCTCTGGGCACCTTACAACCTATATGGAAGACAGCACACGTCATACCACTGTTCAAATCAGGTGACCCTGGTGATCTCAATAACTACAGGCCAATTTCCCACCTTCTGGTCCTGTCCAAGCTCCTAGAGAAAATTGTAAATGCACAGCTGAGGACTCACCTTGAGTCTAGGGAACTGCTAAATCCTACGCAGTCTGGATTCAGAGCTAAACATAGCACTATCTCAGCCCTCGCCAAAGTTACTAATGACTGGCAGCATAATCTTGAGAGCAAAAATTTTATTTGTGCTGTTTTCCTTGATCTAAGCAAGGCTTTTGACACTGTTGACCATAGTCTGCTCCTCTCCTCCCTTCAAACCATAGGTGTGGACCCCTCCTCTCTGCGTTGGTTTACTGACTATCTTACAGGGCGCCTTCAACAAGTTAAAACCGAAGGAGGCCTGTCCCTCTTAAAAACTCTGCAAAGAGGGTACCTCAAGGTTCTATATTAGGGCCCTTACTTTTGCAATCTACATTAATAACATCGACTACTGTATAAAAGAGCCAACATCCATCTGTTTGCAGATGATACAGTTCTCTACGTGAGTCGCCCAACACCTGAAGCTGCCTGCAATGACGTACAGTCAGAATTCAACCTTTTGCAAAGCCAACTCCTCCAAAAAAAGCTACTCCTTAATGACAAAAAAACTAAAGCGATGGTCCTCTCCACTTTTATCCGTACAACTAACCCTGTGTCCAGTGGAACAGTTCCCCAAATTACCGCAGTTCAAGGTGAAAAACTAGAATTTGTTACAAAATTCAAGTATCTGGGAGTTTGGATTGACCAAAGACTCTCCTTCATTGTATCGAGAACTTGCTAAAACGACTTCGGCAAAGGCTTGGATTGTTTTTTAGAATCAACCAATTTCTCACCAGAGATGCCAAGAAACAACTGGTCCAATCCATTTTCCTATCATTGGTTGATTACGCTGACTTCATCTACAGCCAATGCCCCAACTCTTACATGGCTAAACTCGACACACTCTACCATCGAGAACTGAGATTTATAATGGGACTCCCCTTCGACATGCATCACTGCTCCCTATATGTGACAGTGGGGTGGACATCACTAAAGTTCAGGCACCACAGAAATGCCACTCTCTGGACCTACAGAGCCATCTCTAATAAGCTGCCTTACTATATCTCCTGCTGTCTTCCCCTGAGCATAATTGGGAAATACGCGTTAAGAAGTTACTCAGCTATTACACTTAAAGTACCAAAAGCAAAATCCTACGTCGGCAGGGCAGCCATAAGCTTCGTGCTACCTACCTTATGGAATGATCTACAAAAAACCCTCAAATTAAGCACTCTAATCGGTATAAATGCCTTCAAGATGCTTTATTTCCATACAATCAGAGAAGTATGTAATTGCTTCACCCACTCAGACCCAGTACCATTGTCTGCACTGGTATATAGCCACACCTAGACCTAATTTTTAGTACTGACCCCCCCAGCTTGCTCCTCACCAGCCTAATTGTTCTCTCTCTCTTATCCCCTTATCTTATCAACACTAGGCCTGTCCATCCCCTTATTCTTCCTTTCCCAACCTCGTATAGGAGCTCACTACCCTGGGTTGTGACATACTACCATGCCCTGTACTTTATAACATTCAATCCCAGGGCTCACAGATACTCCTTTTCTCCATCCACCTTCTCTACATCCCGTTTTACCAACTCCTTTCTGTGCACTGTGCCCTTCTAGCCTTTCTCCCCCTACCTCCCTCCCTTCCCCCCCACCTTCACCTCTACCTGGTGTTTATTTTTAATTTTTTTCTTCCATTACTTCCTCCTGCAACCTTAGATAACCTGCTTTATCTTCCTATAGACACTTCTGTGTATGTAAATACCGTGTAATCTGTACAATATCTGTATAATTCTATGTACATATGAACTTCTTTTTCTTCCTCTCTGTAAAGAGTATTATCTGTATTGCATTGTAAATACCTGTGTTGACCTGTTTATACAATTGTTCATGCTCCACCCAGGTCCATCTTGCAAATGAGCTTCTGCTCAATGGTGAACGCCTGGTTAAATAAAGACTTGATTGATTGATTGATAATTATTTAGTTCAAAAGTTTCACCAGGAGAAACATACTGAGCCATAAACAACTCATTGCCAGAAGTGTCCTGAGAGAGAGGATAGAGAGAGAATTACATATCCATACAGCATGGAAATATTTACAGAGAAGCTGCTCTTTATAGGGCTCCCAAATATTTTAATTCCATCCTCTTTGATTGTTTTTTATTTTAAAGCCATTGGTAATTTTAAATGTAAACTTTTTATGTTTTTCCGTAGTTCTCAAAAATGCACGTTAATTATTTTGTTTTATTTTGTTTTATTTTGCACTGTATTGTATTGGATGTATTATAATATGTACTGATCAAGTGTTGTTTATGTCCTTTTGTATTACGGTTTTTTTTTTCCTTTTTGTAATTGCTTGTCACCTGTGAAAATGGGCAGATTGCCCATCAGGCTCACAAGGGAAAAATAACAAAAAAACGAAAAAAGTAAAATTGAATGAAACAGTATACTCATATTAAGGCACACTTTTATACAACATATCATAAATTAAATATCTTGTAATATACCTTGTGGCCCAGCTATTCAAACGGGTTGTGCATGGCGCAACAGAGTTGCGCTGGTGCAACCCTGTATTGTGCCCCGGTGGGATATTGAAAAGGCTGCCTAGTACAGCATAAATTCTGATGCGGGTGCAATGTTAATATGTAGGCACACATGCGGTATGCCCATGCATATGCAGCACATCGATATTCAGCCGAGGATGTGCTTTATGTCTTGCTTACAACCTGCATTGTGTCACATGGGAGACTCAAAGTTTAGCCTATGAATTGGTGGAACAACTCCTTGTCACCCACAAGTGGGTTGCTGTATTGCAGGGCACAACACAGCAGCCGCCAGCTGTCGGTAGCCACCTTCCCACCCAGAACACCATCCACAAGCACCCACATCTCCCTGGTAGTCTAGTGATACCCTCTCTCTCCCATTTCCCCAGTTGCCAGTAAATGTATATTAATTAATTCCCTGGTAGTCTAGTGGTATACCCCCGATTCCTCGATATTGGTAAATCACCGTAAAATAATTCCCTGGTGATCCAGTGGCATCCCCTACCGCTCCCACCCACACAGGACTCCATGCCCACCCTGATGTGCTCCATCATCGGCGGGCAGCTGCAACCAACCCGCATACCAGCCGGCCACCCGATGAATGGGAGGTACAGTATGGTTGCAGGGCATACTGTACTAGACAGTCCCAATATGTGAATGACGTCATTCACATATTTGGGACTATCTAGTAAGTATGACCTGCAAGCCCATACTGTACCTGTCATTCGGCAGGCAGCCAGAGGGATGCAGGTGGGTTGCAGCCACCTGCTGATGACGGGGGTTGGAATGGGGCGCGCTAGGGGTCCTGTATAGGTGGAAGGGGTGGGGTGCCACTGGATCACCAGAGAATTATTTTATGGCAATTTACCATGATCAGGGACTTGGGAAGGAGGGGGGTCAACTAGACTACCAGAGAATTAATTAATATACATTTACCAGCGATCAGGGACTCTGGAGGGAGGGGAGTCCACTAGACTACCAGGGAAAGAATTAATATACATTTACTGGTGATCAGGGAATCAAGGGGGGGTACCACTAGACTACCAGGGATTTGTTCTACAGTGATTTACTGCAATCGCAGCTACAGGGTGGGGAATGCCCTGGGATCCCCACTGTGCACAAGTCATTCTGTGCAGGGTGTCAGGCACAATTTACCAGGCTGCCCTGCACAAGGTATGCAAATGGAGCCATAATGACATGCAAATGGCCCCATTTGTGCCTTCCATATATTATGGCCCCATTTGCATGCCCTCTGCTGAATATCATGGGCCATGTGCCCAACGAAACTGCATTTGTGCTGGTGCGTTCCTGTGCTCCCTATCTGTGGCTTGCGCTGGTGCAGTGCCACTGTGCCATGCGCTGTCCATGCCATATTCAATGGTGCTGTGCCATGGCACATCACTGTTGAATATCACCTGGTCCTGGCCTCGGCGCATCCTAGTTGTGCTGCGCTCACACGTGCGCCACTGCCAGGCATAGTCTGAGTATCTGGGTCTGAATGTACAACAGCATATACATAGGAATTATTTACAGAAAATTCAGCATCAGCAGTAAGTAACATTTGCCTACAAGAATAGGGGATGAACCAGGTTAGTGCAAGTGGCCAAAGATAGTCCAGTAAAGGGAGAAGTGTAAAGAGGGTGAGAAAGGATAAGGTACAGCATAGGAAGGAGACAAAAGGGAGGCCCACAATTATGGTGGGTAGATAGAGGAGGTAGAGGAGTGGGGGAGGGAGGAGGTGGAGGGGGATATCAGTAGTATGAGAGTCAGGGGGTAGGGGAGAGAAGGGGTGGAGAGCAAGAAAGAGGAAGGTATAGGGGCAATAACAGTGTGGAAGTCAGTGGCAGTTACAGGACGGGGTGGAGTAATTGTGTATAAGACTGGAGAAGGAGCAGATGGAGTTTTCAGAATGATAAGGGCCAGGGAGGGAGTTCCACAGTTTTGGAAGGTGGAGAGAGAAAGCAGCTTGCCCAGCCAAGGACTGCCTGGATGGGAAAGTTAGAGAGTGAGGGTTAGAGCCATGGAGATAGCAGGAAGGGTTTGATGGGGAGGAGAGAGGAGACATAAGGTAAGATGGGAGAGAGCCCAGCCAGTACATATCAATAAGGGAGACCAGTGAACGAGCTGTCTGGCTTCAAGGAAGGGAAAGGAGAGACAAAGGTGTAGAGGTGGCAGTGGTGGATCCAGGGGGGAAGGGGCAATCCAGGGCAAACCTACAGAAGGAGTGGAAGAGTGGATCCAGTCTGGCCAGAATAGGCTTGGGAGCACTAAAATGGATAGTGTCACCGTAGTCAAAGAAGGGAAGAATCATTCTCTGTGCAATGGCTTTGTGAGCCGGCAGAGAGATGCACCCTTGGTTTCTATACAGCGCACCAACTTTAGGGTGAAGCTTTTGTTTAAGGAGTCCACATAAGCAGAGAAGTCTAGCTGACTGTCAAGCCACGCTCCTAGGTACTTGAAAGTCATGACGTTTTCAAGGCTAGTGCCCTCCAAAGTGTGGAAGGAGGCAGGGCTGGCAGTTTATGAGTTTTTGTCTGCTACCAAAAGTCATAGAGCCTTTTTTTTTGTAGCATTTAAGGAAAACTGATTTGACCGGAACCAGCGCTAAATATTGATGAAAGACAGTTGGAATTTGCTTGTCAGGTCTGTTAGGGAGGCAAATATGACAGTGTCATCAGCATACATATCAGAAGTAACTATTTCATACGATGAAAAAAGCACACTTGGAATGGCCTTTCAGAGGAGGTGCAGCCAGACAACAGTGTTTATACCCTTAACCCTTTACCTAGGGCTACCGGGAGTTGATATTCGCTGCTTACAGCTAGTGAAGAATGAAGTGGTCAGGCTTCTGTCTGGTACTTCTAGGACCAGTCATATAACACCTGTCCTCCGTGGACTGCACTGGCTGCCAGTACAGTGGCGGATCACCTTCAAGGTAGGTTTGCTGACTTATAAGGCCCTACATGCTCAGGGACCCAGTTACCTGCAAGATCTTCTTCACCCCTACTGTCCCCTCCACCTTCTCTGATCCACCGACAAGGGTCCATTTGAAGACATATGGGGACAGGTCATTTAGTTATATGGCCTTGACTCTGTGGAATTCTCTACTTCATCAGGTGTGAGACTGCCTGACCATCCAAAGTTTTAAAACAGCCTTGAAAACATTTATATAGCCTAGCTTTCTCAGATTTTTAATACCGCTATGTTGTCTAGCTTTATTATTTGTTTTATCTTTGCTGTATTTTAATTATTTATTTCTGTACAAGTGCCTAGGTTTTGGAAAGGCACTTTTTATAAATTAAGAATGAGTTGAGTTGAGTTGAGTTGGATAAGCACCTTAAAGTAAAATGAGAGACTGACTATCCCACTAGGGAAATAAAAGTATGGACAATAAATCTTTCTGTTTAAATTTCTTATGTTTGTAAGAGTGCAATAACAAACATTCTTTAAGTTAAACTAAACTCAAAATTCCCTATAAAGTAAGAATGCTAGAATATTTAAGTTTGTAAAATGGGCCATGAAAATCCTGAAGTTATAGTGGTCAAAACACATCACATGACCAGAAAGAAAGCCCATAGAGTGATGCAAGTTGCTTCACTCTACGGCTGCAATGAACTCCAGGTGCATCAGGGATCTTGTGCCCAATCTTATAAAAGGTGGGTCCCTGCACCAAAAACTCAGGAGTTGCCACATCCGCAGGATAGCATCAAACATTTGACACACCTGTGGGAATTGTCACATGGATCTGGCCCCACAGACCGGTGTAACACTAGAGGGGCTGGGATGGTTGGAGGGGTGGTGAATCTACTTGCAGGTTGGTGGCTGGGGTAGAAGGGGCATGAAGTGCCATAGGAGGTGCTGGTGAGACAGTGGGCATGAGATGGACTGATGTGGCACACAGTAGGTGTGTTGTTTGCATAGTAATACAGCTGATGGGATGGGACTGTCGGGGGGGGGGTCCAAGGGCAGAAAGTGACATGATCCCAGTGGTGCATGACCCTGAAAGCTGTACAATAGATGGCCTCCTATGGAGCAGCAGCCAGGGCTGGGCCCACCTAGGACCATATCACTTTTGATCTTGGAACCCCCCACCTTGCTGGCCCCATCCCATCACCTGTATGACTATGCAAATGGAACCCCCATCTGGTGCCGCATCAATCTCTCTCATGCTTGCTGTCTCCCTGATGCCCCCTACAGAACCCCCTGAGCCCCTTCTGCTCCTGGCAGCCCACTTTCAGACCCAACCACTCTTCATCACAGTGTATAGCACTGGCACAATCCATTAAACCACCTCTTGGCCAGTCTAAGTGGTGCCCCTTTCTGCATCCATGGTGGGGCTTACAACATCACATAAAAGGAGATGTTGCAGCCCCATCATGGCACAAGCCCCCTTGTGACCTGATGCAGTCTGATTTCAGTCGTATGGCTGGTGCAGTGCCACTTTGGCACAACAGTTCTACTTTTGAACACAGACCACGTTCAAAAATAGGGATTGCCACATTTGTTGATGCAAGGTGCCACTTGAATTAATTTTGTTTTACACAGCCACCTAGCGTCTTACTCCATCCTTTGAAAATTTACCCCCACATCTCACTTGAACTGCATATTGTTTTTATCAAATAAAACCCAATTTCATAAATGGGATAAAATATTCCAGTGTGTTTGGTCAAAAGAAAATCAAGCACTTCTTGGATGTTGGAGGTACTCAGTTATGCCTTAAGCCTAACAAGCACCCAAGGCATGCATTATCTTTTATAATCACCCACCCTCTCCAGTTTTATTCCATACATAACAATACTGAAAGCAGCAACATAAGTTACTACAATACAATGCAATTCATTGTTGCATGGCATCATTCATCCTAATGTTTTTTTTTTTAACTTTGACTAGATTTGTTTACATTGCTTGAAAGTTTTACAAATTTAATTTCACTTTCAGTACTGTGCACATCCCTAGGTAACACTTTTCCCATTCATTATTAATTAATTCATATTGTTGGGTGGATCTACAGTATATTTTGTAGTACCAATAACCTATTTGTTATGCAATACCCTGTTTATACAGCTTGTTCATGTGGCCACTCAATAGACAAAGGAAGGGGTGCAGTATTTTAGGAATGCAGACAATGATCTATGACTGAGCACACAGTAGTAACATTAATAATTTATAGTTTGAAGGAATTCTGGGTCTATCATGTCCACCCTGCCCCACTCCCTTATTTTACAAGTTGTGCAAACAAGTACCAGTTTATAGGGATTCCAAGACACTCTACTTTCCAGGGTCCCCTAGATAAGCAGAAACATGTCCTTACTTATTTAAATGGGCCATGCTATCCATATGATAGTCCCCATGTCAAGCCACTTTCCCTCTGAATCTACTGTACAATAAAAAACTAGCAAGTATCTCTAAAATCTGACAAAAAAGGAATAGAAAGTAAATAAAAATAAAATAAAGAATAATAAAGGTATACCAGTCATAGACATTCTCTTATGCAAATACATATTGTTAATAACATATTTATGGGTGCCACTACTGTACTTCAGCTAGTGATACTTTTCAATCATCCAGCCAAAAGGTAAGGGGCTGGATTCTCAAAACACTATGGGCAGGATTCCCAAAACACTTTGAAGGGGGAAAAAATGCACACATACTCAAAATGTGCTCAGTTGCTGAATAAAGGGGGTAATTGTGCTGCATCATATACACAAAAAGCCCACAGCTGGAGAAAAATTGCACTGTGGATTGTGGAACATACACAGCTGTGGAAAATTCCTGTACAAATAATGGCATTGCAAATTATGGCATATCACCTTAAAGGCTATTCTCAGCCACTTTTTTTCTGCATTTGTGGAAAAAATGTTGCACACATGCTGCACCAAGGAGAGTGAGGCATAACTCACCCTGAGCAAAAGGCACCATACTAACACTTGGAAAACAATCATAATGGGGGTTCAGGCACCCAACAACAGCAAACCTGTGGGCTGTATAGTAGTGTCAGTTGCTACACCAAACATAGCACACATTTCCATTGAAACACAACAAATCACAACCAAATGACCCTTTGCAGCCCATAAAGGAGTCCCACAGGCAGTAAAGGCAGAGGTGATAGATGCCTTACATGTGTGCCTACAGATGCAGGAGAAAGAAACACCTCAGAGACACAACCAATAGGTATATATTGACACTGGGTGCAAGGTTCTGCTGCTACATGTGGTGCTACCATAGTCTCAGTTGTGGGACTAGCTGCCTGCTTCACTAGGAGTGCTGTTTCTGCTGCAACATTTACAAGAATGTCAATGTCTCCTGCTCCACTTAATATGCTGTTGTTATGTCTGCTGGGCCTTTCATATTATTTCCACAGCTGCAGAAAACATGTTGCTGATTTTCAGCAGTTGCAAAATTTTGCAACTCGCTTGTTTTGCGATTTTCCACACCTGAGGAAATTTCTACTGGTGATATGCCACGCTTGCGTTTCCACAGTTTTGCAAGCCATTTTTCTACATGTACAGATTTTTTTTGCTATATTTGTGAATCTAGCCATATGATGGTGCAAATCCATCTACAAGTCCCCAAAAGTTCCATAGTTGTGGGCAAAAAGAGGAAACTGAGCTGAGTGGTATACATAAAACCTCTGAAGCTGCAAAAAATAATACACTGCAGACTGAGGAAAAAAGTGTGGCTGTGGAAGTTCCTGAGGGAGAAAAAAGCCATTGAAAAGTATGGCATATCCCCTTAAAGGCTATTCTTAGCCAGTGTTTTTTTGCAGTTGCAGAAAAAAATGTTGCACACATGCTGCACCACAAAGAGTGAGACGTAACTCTCCCTGAGCAAAATGCAGTGTACCAGCAATAGAATAGAATTATAGTGGAGGTTCAGGTACAAAGCAACAGCAAACCAGTGGGTGTATTGAAGTGTCAGTTGTTACAACAAAAATAGCATGCATTTTCATTGAAAGACAACAAATGACAACCACTAGACCCAGTGCAGCCCATAAAGGAGCCCCATAGGTATTAGATGCAGAGCTGGTAACAGCCTACAATGAATTCTGCTCAAGCAGGCAACATACTTACTCCAGGGAGAGAAACAACCATCAGTTCCACCATCAGTTACAGACAGCCACTGTGGTGCATGGTCCTATTGGTATCAGTGGTGCTGCAGTGGTCCCAGTTGAGGGACTGGCCGCTGGTCTCTCTGTGAGTACTTTTTGCTGCATCTATGGCAACTGTCAAAGTATGCTGCTCCAGTTAATATGGATCACCTGTTGTTGTGCCTGTTGAGCTGCCTCAGCTGTGGATCCACACTTGTGAATTGTCAGTAGCTGCAGAAAAATGTTGCAGATTTTTAGCACTTGTAAAATTTCACAAATGCCCTGTTTTGCAATTTTCCATAGCTGCGGAAATTTTCTTTGTGAATATGCCACAAATAAAGTTATGCAGTACTAGAAGCCATTTTTCCGCAACTACAGAATTTTTGGCTCTCTTTGAGAATCCAGACATACATCTTTAAACTGCTAACAAGAAATGGTCTATCAGATCATGACTTTTTTTTACTCAGCAAAATAAGAAAAAAATGAAAACATTACAAATCAAGAAAAATAGTAGCCTCTGGTAATATTGCAATAGTGCCTTCAGAAGAGAGCCTTGGGAAAGATTACTGACCATTGCAGCACAACAGGAACTGGGTTTGCTTCCAGCAGCTTACTTCACAAATTGTCTGTAATCTATTCTAATGACCTTGGTCTGGGGGTAGGTCTCAATAGAAACAATCTGATGTGTGTGAATATGACAATAGGCAGAAAACATTACACTTTTTTTCTGTATTGTTGGTTAACCTTGGACGAAAACGTTTAAAAAGTCTAGTGTTCATTAAAAGGCAATAGTGAAGTTTCTGTCAAGTCACATTTTTCAATCAGTAAGGAATTACACATGAGCAATGGCATCTGAACAGGAATGGTGTCATTCCCCATCAGTGTGAATATGCTGACTCTGAGAGCAATCATTTCACCATCTCACTTGCTTGACTGAGTCAAATTAGAAGACAGTGATCTGATTACATTTGCAAACCACAAAAGAGAGAGATGTATTGTCAATCTGTCTATTTATTTACAGTATCCATAGATACTTATATGGCAGTGGCTAAGGATCTCACATATTTAGATAAAGGTGTAGGTGTGACTATGTGAAAGAATAATAGAACATATAAAGAAAGAAGATGTTGACAGAAGGTTTAGCTTTCCACAGAGGCTGAAATGAGTTTTAAAATTTCATATTATGATATTTTTTGTAATCTAAACATATTTGCAAATGTTTCAGAGTTGATTATACATTAATCTTTTTATTTCTGAAAAATAAGTACCTCCATATCTTTTTTGAGAGACTGTTTTTACATCCAGTTTACTTTTACAGTATGTTAATTTTTATGTTACCGTGCCAGCATATTATAACATTATCATCTGTGCACACATGTTTTGTCCATTATGTCCAATGTGCATTTTAACTAGAGGAGATGGAGCTTATGTGGTTGGCATGTCTGTGTGTTAGCAAGGGTTCAGAGTGAATGATAATACATTACAAAACATAATTGATTACTCAAAATCCTGCTCAGCATATATATTACTGTATTATATGTGATTATTTAAAGTCATTTTGATTGTCAAGGAAGATTGTTTTTTTAAGGAAGCTGACTTTAGAAGGTAATAGGAAAATAATAACTCAAGTTGCTTGATGTTGGTGCTCCAGCACAGTAAGAATAGAGACAAGTGACACTGTGAATGTTTCATTAACACACAAAATTGTTTAATTTTAGTGCACTTAATTAACTAATTACAGTTTGTGCAGCTTGTGGAGAATTATGTGATAAGAAATTGAATCTCTTTAATTCCTCCATCATTTCAATTAATAATAATACAGTTGCATATATTTACTAAAGGCAAAAAAAGCGCCTTGCTGTGGGTGGTATTGGTCTCCTGGGAGTGTTCAGAATGGTAGGGGAGATCGAGAGAAACTGGATACCAAAGAGTGCATGGAACAAGATGGGGATCAAGAGGGAATACTACTTGATACCAGGAAGTGCTTGAAAAGGAACAGGAAAGTGCAAGCTACTTGATTCTGGAGAGTACTTAGAATGGCATTGGAAGAGAGAGCACAGTGCTACTAAACATCTGGGAGATTTTTTTGCAAAAAAAACTACAGCAGATATTGTCACTTATAATCAGTTTGTATTTGTTTAGAAATGTGCTTTAAAAAGAGTTCACATTACCTTCAAAACAATCTTTTAAACAATATTTAGGATTGCATCACATACTGTACCAGAAAAAAGGTAAATGTGGCATTAGGGTAGGTATACTCCTGAGTCTTGGTGATTGGGTAGTGTGGTGTGCAGTGGTATATAAGGATGGCCCAATAAATTGAATGTTTGCTAGAAGCGGTGTTGGTGTAACACTAAATTTGGCAATCTCCCAAAAAAGCTTAAACTTTTGGTGTGTGTGATTTACTTTCCTTGCTTTTCAATACAGTGTGGCAGTTAGGGTTACATGAACACTGCTTCAAGCAGGAACACCGCACCACAAATACCAACAGCATTTCTACTTTACATTTCCCATCAGATAGTTACATTTATTGCAATAGGCATGTACACAGCAGCGATTCTATGGCTTATCTGAGCACTATATGTACAAATTAAATGTATACATATAGTAAACTCATCCTCAACATTTATGCATATAGTAAACTTGTCATTGTTTTGGTCACACCCTCAGATGCCAATACCTCTTCCTCAGCTTTACCAGCAAACTGTAGAATGTAGTGTACCCTCACAAAAAAAATACATTTAACATTTCTGTGTGCAGAATACATATGTGTGCTTTAAAGGAACACTGTCAGCTTTTTAATCAATTTGTAGTACCCCTGTAATAGCTGTGACTGTGAACAGAGCTTTATCTAGTTACTGCTCTGATTCTCTTTCAAAAGTATATTTGCCATATCTAATGTTTATTTTATAAAAAATGTTGTTTGTCCCAACTCAAAAGGTTCACTCTGCTCCTTCACATGCATTCCGGACACATGGATCACACTGAATAATGCTTGAAGTCATGCATGAATGAGTTTAGTGATTTTGGAGGCATATAAAAGAAATAGCTTTCTACATAGTGCAAACTGCACTGATTTCTACAGTGTCACTGTTTTTGAAAACTGAGGGTTATTTCATACAGAAATGGTTGGTGGCAGGGGGTGTAAAGGTCCCAGAAGAGGAAAAAGATCTAGGAGTGATAGCAACAGGGAGGTCAAATCACTCAGAACAGTGCAAAAGGTTGGCAGCCAAGGCCAAACAGATGCTGTGGTGTATAGCCAGAGGGATCACCCCCAAAAGTGCAGAAATTGTCCTGCAGTTGTATAGATCACTGGTAGGGCTGCAGCTGGAGTCCTGTGTTCAGATCTGGCACCCCTACTTAAAGAAAGACATCATGCTCCTGGAAAGGGTCCAGAGAAGGGCAACCAAAATGATAATTGGGATGGGAGGGAGATCGTATGAGGACAGGTTGGAGGAGCTCGGCATTTACTCCCTGGAGGACAGAAGGACAAGGAAGACATAACAGAGATCTTTAAATATTTAAAAGGCATCATTAGGGGAGATAAAGACCACATGTTCAGGCTAACAAGTGAGGCTATCACCAGAGGACACAGCATGAAGCTGGGGGGGGGGTAGATTCAAGAGAGAACTAAGGACAAACTATTTCACCGAGAGGGTGATGGCAGAGTGGAATAGGCTACCAAAAGAGTTGATTTCACAAAAGGCAGTGGATGCCTTCAAAAGAGGATGGGATAGAGTTAGGGGTAAAATAAGTACAAAAGGAGACCTGTATAGGAGAGAAAGTGGGGGGGGGGAGTGGGAGAGTAAGCTCTGGTATAAACGACAAGCTGAACAATTGAGCAGATATGATAGACTGACAAAGCCTTTATTTGCTGGCTTCTTTTGTATGTTGCTTTAAAAGTGAAAGCAAGACTCAGCACATGTGGGAGGGGTGTGATACATGATTTATCTATACTCCTGGTGTTTGCCCTTGGACACCACTCACAGCTTACGATAGTCATGAGGTTACCTGAGGTCAAGCACCACTTGTATAGATCAGTCATGTATCACTCACCTCCCCCAGCATATCCCTTATTTAGACATATTTTACTGGCACAGTAGCACCAACATAGTTACAGTTCACCAATAGGTTCTATGTCAAACCCTTAACTTTGCACCTTAGTAGCTTTGGTGTTTTTTGATGAAATTGCCTGAAACTTTGCACAATTTGTCTAGTAGTCAAAGTCTCAAGATGTGAAATGTTTTGTGACAGCAGCTTGTGTGGTTTCTGAGATTTACATATGTCATTTTCCTGTAGGCATCCAATTTTTTTCCTATACTTAACATGCGTTTTTGGATTTGCTCTCATATATAGCCTAGACTGTGTGGATGTTTTTTTTTTTCCCAAAACATTCATGGTAGAAGTGGGCTGTACCAAGGTAGGGCATTTTAGAGTTATAGGGACTTAACATTTCATTTTTAATTGTCCTGAGCATGTTCGATAGTTTTTGAATTTTTTTTTTGGATAGCGTTCTGATAAGACATTAAATATTTTGTATCACAAGACCATTTTTAGTTTCTCACCACTTGTGTCTTACAGCACCTAGGTGTTTGGTGATGCATGGTGATGTATTGGAGTGGTTTCTAGGAAGTGAGTGTGAGCAGTTTCATTTGGCAATTGTGTTTACTTCATGGATTTTACTTGTAATAAAGGATTCAAGATTAGAATATCCATTACAGTCCTGGGGTGAGTTCATTCAGCATTTCTGTTTCACTGCTCGAGGAACAAACATTGTAGAGCTATTACGTTAGCCTACACAGCCTTAGCAGGTGCCGGGTCTCCTAGCTTCTTTAGCTAATTTTGTATGCATTCTTGTTTTGACCCAAGGCACTGTCTTAGTCCCAGGTGTGACTGAACCTTTCTTTTTTTTGCATTTACTTCCTTGGTTAGTGTAGCTGCAGCTGCTGTCATGCTACCAGCTTGAATGGGAGCAGAGAAATGGCGACTGTCCAATATTGCTCTCCCTCTCAGTCTCTCCTTCCTATCTATCTATCTATCTAGCTATCTGTCTATCTCTATATTCCTATATAGCCTATCTATCTAAAAGTACATAGGATGTTTACCCCCAGTACTGCTGCTCTCTATTCTGCTTCCCTCCAGGATGTCAGTAAAGACCTGCTTATGGCACCCATCAAGAGCAATCTATTCCTGTCTACTCATGCTGCTCCAACAGTTATATATTTTCTTTTACTAAATACGATCTTGTCAGTATTTCATTCGAGACCCGGTACCCCAATGCCATTGTTACTATAGTGAGATAAATCTGTGCTGCACCAGATAGATTTAAAAAATATATATATATCTCTGTATGTGTTGATATATGCTGTATATTTAGAGTCAGTATTTTTGTTTCTCATTTGTCTCCTTGATCAGCTTGCTCTTCCAAACAGTATACTGCCTTAATCTTTAATATTTACCTCTTCTGCTAAGTCATTACTCACCTTCTCTCACTTTAAATCTGCCATCTAGCTGAATAATAGGAAACAATTATTTTCCCATCCCCTGTGTAACTGTAGCCACCCATTTCTCCCCATCTCACAAGTGTCAGTTTTCAGGTGTGGTGGTCAGGCGAGTCATCGGGTGATGCTTCAGGTCTGCTTCAACACTGCAGAAAAAAGTACCACCATCTCAATGTGACCAAACACCTGTTACCTCCTCACTTACTCAACTGATGTCTCCCTCCTTACTGGCAGAAATGCCAACACCATGAAGTCCCACTACGCACTCCACCACCTGATCACGTGGCTAACCTACACCAAAGACAAGACTTCTGTTTTATGTGTTGAAATGTTTTATTACATAGTACAACAGACAAAATCATAAAATTACAGTCCAGTAATGACTTCCTGTTCCTTGTAAACAGGTATTTCTTCTGAAAAGTAATACTGTACGTTGTGTATGTGTTGAATAAGAAGTAATTTTATTTTGCACTTTAATACAATTTTCCAGCATTTTTTTTGATTCATGTTTATATCCTTATCAGAACATCTTTTCAGCTGTCAGCTTTTACAAAAATTGTTATCAGTGTTATTAATGGAAACTCACATCCTGTTCTCTCTGTGTGTAACTGGCATTAAGTATTAGTGTGGCTAAAATTAAAAAGAAATCAAAAACTTAATCTGCAGTGTTAACAAAAATGAAGATCATCCTTATCATATGGAAATCTGGTAAGATGGACTGTAATTAATCAGACAGAGCCCTGCCTATGATCACTTTACATGTGTCATCCAGTTCATTCTCATAAACTGTGGCCTACTAGTTACTGATTTTTTTATTTTTTTTATTTTTAAAGGACCCTCCCCCCTCCTAAGTTTGCAAGCTCCTGGTGCTTCATTGTAATGTTTTTACTGCTACTTACTGTTTTAGATTCGGCATTTCCTTAGTGAGTATTATCCAGTCTCTTTCTTGTTGAGCAAGCTGATGAAAAACGCTGAAAATAATCACTGTGCAGTGCATCATATGCTTCTGTCACATATTTCTTCCAGATACATAGCCATGTTTATTTTCTTCAGTCATGTTCGATCATTCCTGCTTACAGTCGATTCACTCCCACTGACAGAATCTCTCTCACCTGTGTAAAATATGTAAGCAGGTAAAAAAATGCAAAAAAAAATAAACAGAAAACAATAAAAAACTGTTGCAATCCTTTTTATTTAAGCATTGTGAACTGGGAGATTCGTTATGTATGTCATCTCAGGCTTCTGCCTTAGCAAAGATGAAAAACTTAAGTTAGGTTCTTGACTGATGAAAAAATAGGAAGCATACACGCTGGACCCTAACCACCTAAAATTGTTAAAAGAAAAATACAGTAAGGAAATACTCTAGATGTAGATAGAAAATATGTCAGTTGTGGTAGTGAGCAAACACTGAGTCAGTGAATTAGTAGTAATATTAATACGGTGATGTAAACTGACCCGTTACAGTTGGGACAATATTATTACATTATGTTCTATGTATGGTTTTTATTTTTAGAAAGCTTAAGAGGCTTGAAATGTATGGAGCTGTTTTGTATATACTGTTGAATGTTAAGAAAACACAAGGGATGCAATATGGTGATTTTATTTTGTGCATGATATATATTGGCCAAGTCTGTAAATGTTTAAAAAGTGCTGAATCACTATCAGTGACTGAATTAAGAAATCTGCTAAAAGTCATTGTTCGGAGTTCGTGGGAGTTGGATGTGACATAGAAACATAGACACATATTATTTTATGGCAGATAAGGACTGTTTGGTCCACCTAGCCTGCCAAGTTTTTCATGCTGCTGTTTCACTGCAGGCCCAACTTGGTCTCTGGCTCTACACCCCCCTTGCCTTCCCTTATTCCTATCCCATGCATTCTTGAACCCTGCTACAGTCTTTGCTCCCACCACCTCTGCTGGGAGGCTGTTTCAAGCATCCACCACTCTTTCTGTGAAGAAGTACTTCCTCACATCTCCCAGGAGTCTACACTCCCTCCATCTTCATAGCATGACCCTTGTTCTTGAGTATCTTTTTCTCTGAAAAAAGGCTTCCCTTTTGTACCTGACTTAAACCCATGAGGAATTTGAAAGTCTCTATCACTTCCACCATCCCTCCTTTCCTCCAGCATATACATATTCTGGTCCATCAGTCACTTCTCATAGGGCTTTTTATGTAGACCATGTACTATCTAAGTTTCCCTCATCTGGATAGCCTCCACCATGTTTATGCCCTTCCAGAGATATGGGGACAGATTAAAAAAGTGTTTTGGGACTAAGCCCCTTCTGCATCTCTAGTTGCAGACTGAAATCCCCTCAGTCATGGAGATTAGTATTCACAGTCCCCCACAGCTGTGGAGATGTTATGTTGGATCCCTCCAGTCATAACATTTTTCCACAGCTGTGGGGACTTCCGTGGCCAAGACCACCACAAGCTGCCATAAATCCTCAAGATGGTCATAAACTGATTCCACTTTTGTGAACACCGCAATTGTGGGAAAAAATGTACATCCACAAGTGGCAACCCACTTGTGCCGGGTTTTTCCCACAGCTGCAGGAATTTCATGAGCTTTGTGTATCCAACCGAAGGTCTCCAGAACTGGACATAGTGCCTCAACTGTGGTCTCACCAGTTATCTATAGAGATGTAACATCACTTCCCTCTTTCTGCTGGTGATATGTCTCCCTATGTATCCCAGCATCCCACTAGCTCTCCCAGCTGCCTTGTCATACTGCCTGACCACCTTTAGGTCATCAGATCTGATTATCCCACTGTCTCGTTCCTGTTGGGTGGTCATCAATACCATTCTTCCCATTTTGTACTCTGCCCCTGGGCTTCTGTGCCCTGTTCATGATTTTGCACTTTTTTGCATTGAAACTTAGTTTCCATACTCTTGGCTACTCCTTTAACTTTCTAATAAAAACATTGAAGAGGACTGGTCCTAACATTGATTCCTATAGCACCCCACTGGTCACACTCCCTTCCTTGGAGTGAACTCCATTTATCATCTCCCTCTGTTGCCTATCCCCTAACTAATTTCTTACCCAGTTTACCAACTTTGGTCCCATTCCTAGCTGCTCAGCTTGCTTATGAAAAGCTATGTGGAATGCTGTTGAAGGTCTTACTGAAATCAAGGTAGGCCGCATCCAACGCTCCACCCTGATCCAATTCCCTTGTCACCCAGGCAAAAAAAATCTATCAGAATTAGAAACATAGAAACATAGAGTTTGATGGCAGATAAGGATGGCAAGGCCCATCCACTCTGCCCATTTCTTTTTCTACCTTATAAATGCACCATGGGCCTTTGCTCTATCAGTGGTCTATCTATTCATACTCATCTGTATTGCTCCCTTATGCCTATCCCATGCCTGTTTGAAGCCCTGCACTGTATTCATAGCCACCACTTCCTGAGGTAGGCCATTCCATGCATCCACCACTCTTTCTGTGAAAAAGAATTTTCTCACATTCCCCCTTAATCGGCCTCCCTCTAATCTCATGCTGTATCCTCTTGTTCTGCTATTTTTCTTATATTTAAACATGTTAGACTCTTTCACCTTGTTAATGCCCGTAAGGTGTTTGAATGTTTCGATCATATTACCTCTCTCCCTCCTTTGCTCAAGGGTATACATATTGAGCTCAGTTAATCTGTCCTCATATGTCTTATGATGCAGTCCCTGCACCATTTTGGTTGCACTTCTCAGGACTGCCTCAGTTTGGTTAATGTCCTTGTGAAGGTGTGGCCTCCAGTACTGCACACAGTACTCCAGATGGGAGCCTAACTAGTGCCTTGTAAAGAGGAGTTATTACCTCCCTCTTATGACTTAGATACCCCTACTAATACACCCTAACATCCCCCCTAGCCTTACCTACTGCTTTAGAGGTCTGCTTGGATGATTTCAGGTCATCGGTGGTGATGATGATGCCCAAGTCTCTTTCTTCCATTGTGACTGCCAGCAACTCCCCTCCCAGCCTATAGGTGATGTCAGGGTTTCTCTTCCCTATGTGCATAATCTTGCACTTCTTTGCATTAAATCCTCAACCTTGCAGTGTCACTGGCTCAGTAGGTAGCACACCCACCTCTGAGGCCGGGAGATCAGAGGGCTGTGCGTTCTGTTCCCACATCTGGCACTTGGATTAATATCCCAGTACTGACACTGTAGTGCAGCATGAGAGGGGTGTTGCACTTCTGAGGTGCTGTCTTTCGGATGAGACGTTGAACTGAGGTCCCATCTGCCTGGATTGGTGGTAGTTCAGGTGGATGTTAAAGATCCCATGGCACTTATTGAAAAGAGTAGGGGAAGTTTTTATTAAACAAGAAAATACAACATCACAGAAAGAAGAAATTGAACATACTAAAATGATACAGAAAATAAAAAGAATATAATAATTCGATACAGATATGGATGAAAAGAAGACATCACCAAAAATAGGAAAAATTTCCACAACTCCATAACTTGTACATTTGAAAAATGCTGGATATCCTTTAGCCTAAGCTCAAGTAATTCATTTTGAACAGAATCAAGTATTGCTGAATATGATGTCTGCTGTTGTTTAGAATACAAATTTATGAGCTTGCCACAAAAATACTGTAATAAAGAAAAAACATTCAACGTACTTTTATGATATTGTTTCCATATTCGTGTAATCACCTAAAACAAGAATATTGTATGTTAAAGTAACTAAATGTGGCATATTCCAATGTGTAGCTGCCTCAGCCCAAAAGCCTTACTATCGATACAGTCTAAGAAAAATGATGTTGGCTTTCTTCAACATTAATACACTGTGGTCTCAAACAATATCTGTCAACTAAAGGTTTGTACTTCAAATTTCCTCTAAGCCTCAATCTCCCATGAGCGGATATCCAAATTATGTCCCAAATTTTAGCTGGAATCCTGAAGTCAGTCAGTTTATGCAAGGCAAAAGTCATGTGTGATGGAGTACAATGTGGAAATAAAGTGTGACATTTTGAACATCATAAACAATATAATTGTAAAAGGATTTTCTAGTTAAGGTAAGTAATTTGTGTGAGGTATGTTCCATTGGTGCAATTTCTTAAAGTAGAAGCCCTATATGCAGGTAAGCTATCTGAAGCAAGTATTTTAGGAGGAAGCATGGACCATTTAAAAAATATTTATGCCAAACAGACTGAACCCAATAATGCCACGCTAAAAAGGTTTTACCCATATAAATGGAAAGGAAGAAAATAAAAATAGAATAAAAAACAACGGATTAACCATCTGCAAACCCCCTTTCCTCGAAAGATATGTAAAATCTCTTTAACAGGATTGAGCCTGTTGCCCCAGAGCATTTGAAAAAAAGACTATATAATCTGGTTTCAACAGATATGGGTGGAGGAAGATATGACTTATATAGAGGAAGAGAGGTAATAAGAATTTTTAATAACAGCAATCCGTTTCTGTTTACAAAAGTCCAACTTTTCCATAAATTTATTTTAGATTCCCCAATAACCAATTGTTTCTCCCAATTGTAAAGGGCCATATCTTCGACCCCAAACCATATCCCCAAAATTTTATTGGGTGTATTTGAAATGGGTGTATTTGAAATGGATATATTAAAAAACTCAGATACATGAGTAGAGGAGTGGTATAATGGTAAAATAAAACTTTTGTCGATATTCAGGGAAGCTCCTGAAAATTGACCAAAAAAAAGGAGAATGTCTAACGCTCTCTGTAATGATGTAGTATCTGCCAGTAATAAAGTAACATCATCTGCAAAGGCTGTAACCTTAATTTTGTCCAGGGATGGAGAAGGTGAGAGTCCTATAATCTGTTGATCCAGAATAATGCATCTGATAACAGGATCTAGAACAAAGTGTATAATAGAGGGTGAGGGCAACCCTGCCTAACACCCCTATTAATGTTAATCTCAGTGCCCATAAGCTATTTACAATGGGGATAGTAATGCCTGACTATAAAGTTTAATTATCCAATGAGCGAAGGTTTTGGAATACCATAATTTAACAATATAAAGTACAGATAAGAGTGACAAACTGTATCGAAGCCTGAGCCTGATCTAGTGCTACTATTAACCCTGACCTGAAGGGATTATGCAAAGTATTTGAAAAGAGATCTCTTATTAAAAAAAGGTTATGCTGTATCTTCCTATTTGGTATAGAACAAGTTTGAGCAGGATGTATAAAATTTCTGCTCCCTTTGTAACAGTTATGTAAAATCTTGGTTAAGATCTTATAATCGCTGTTCAGGAGCTAATTGGTCTCCAATTAGATAAATGACTTTTATCACCTTTTTAAAAGAAAAGTCATGAGTGAGATGGGAAAATCTTTGCAGGTTGCAGCTGAATTCAAGATAGAATTAAAGACTAGAGGCAAAAAAACCTCCATGTATTTTATACATATTTTATAGAACTCATTAGGGATGCCATCTAAACCAGGAGCAGATCCATTTTTTAACTGTTTTATAACTTCTACTACCTCCAAAGCGGATATAGGTTTAGTTAAAAGTAGTAAATCATTCACTGATAGTGAAGATAAAGGGCTAAGGCGTTGAGATGGAAAATTGTGGGTAGATAACAATGGTTTAGATGAAAAATAATCCTGGATATGGTGCTGAACAATTGTTAGCATTCCCATATCGGAGGTAACTAAATCTCCTTGTGAGTTAATTAGCCCTGACATTAAAGTATGTGTCAAACGAGTTTTACAAGCTTGGAATGGATCAGACATGGGACTGTTTTTAATGCCAAATTTAAATTCCAGATCCAAGGATTTGGCTCTATCATACTGAAACAATTTCATTTGTCGCTTTATGTTTAAAATTTGGGAAGTGTATAAAGAATGATCTGAAGGGGGAAAAGACATTAATTTATAAAGTTGATTTCTATACATAAAATACGTCATATAATCTGAATTAGCTTTAGTCCGTCCCCAATTAAGGAATAGACTTTTAAGTTCTTTCTTAGTTTGTAACCACCAATCATAAGGGGAATCAAACAAATCTAAGGTAGTAGATTTAGCAAGAAAAAAAACTTCTAGTTTGGAAAAAGAAGTCGCATCTTGTAAGAAGGAAGAGTTCATTCTCCAATGGTGAGATTTAGAGTATAATTTGGGAGGTATATTGGTTAGGGAAAGATTACAAATTAAAATGGAATGGTCTGAAAATTCAGTAGGATAGACTGTACAGGATAACGGAAAAATGTAATGAGAAATAAAAACCATATCAATACAAGTGGAGAAAGTATGTCTAAAATAAGTTGCTACACCATGTGAGTGCATTTTCCTGTAAACATCCTGAAGGTCTGCGTCTGCAATAAGTTTAGTAAGTGTGTTTGTATCACAATATATCTTTTTCCCGGAGGTTTTACGAAAGGTTATGTCTAGGGAGCAATTGAAATCTCCTTCCCATATAATATGTTTTCTGGTGCATAAAAAAGGTTTAATCTCTTCAAACAAAGCAATCCGCTTTAACTTTGTCTGAGCATATATAATAACCAAGCGAAAAGGTAGTCTCGAAGGAGAAATCTAAAATTAAAACTCTACCTGGTCTGACATCAATCACTTTGGATATTTTAAATGACATATTCCCAAATAATATTCCAATGCCATCAGCACTATCAGATCCAAAGGTCCAAAAGAAGGTCCCAGATCCATTTTCTCTGCAATTGCGGATCTCAAAAGAGATGTTACTCTAGTTTCTTGTAATAAAATGATATCTAAGTTTAAAGAGGCTAAATATTGTAGTAAAGGTAACTGCCTTTGTAGTGCTTTAATACTACAAACATTATAAGATGCTATCTTAAGTGAGGTCATGAAGCCAAAAAGGTGTTAAAGTTAAGTCCCATTTTTTGGCTAACTTACGTTTCTTCCTTTTTCCTTTCTTTTCTTTAGCCAATTCTGTCGCCTTACTGTCTTCATCCTCAGTTATTAGTTCTGATATATGTGAGGTATCTGACTCAAGATCCGAATCCTAATATCATCCTGTAGTGGTGAAAAAAATTTTCAGGGAAATGGAGTCGGGGGCTGTTTAGAGATGCTCTGGTAAAGCGTCTGCTTTAGCTAGCTCAAAAGGAGGAGGCATAGAAAACCTGAATTTTGTTTCTCAGAGACAGAAGGTTTAGGAATATTATTATCAGATAATGGCTGAGGTTCCTTTATTCCAGTGTCTACTGTTTTGGAGCTAACTGGTTTACTTGTAACCTGAGAAACTGGGGTCAGAGGGAATGTGTTCAGGAAGGCTCTGTTTTTGTATGAGCTTTTTCAACAAATCATCTTGATCCAAACCCTCTGTGCAGTTCTGCCGTGCCCAAGGACACTGATGGAAGGCATGACCTCTTCGTCACACAGGTTACATTGAAAATATTAGAACACATATCCATGGAGTGACCGAATCCCCCACATAAGGGGCATTTTAAAACATCACACACACTACTAATATGGGTTCGGGCTCCACACTTGTAGCAGGCTCTAGGCTGTCCCCCATAAAAACATACCCCCCTATCTTTCCCCAGGTAAAAACTATTAGGGAGATGTACTATTTCCGAATTAACTTGGAATAGTTTAACTTTAAATTTCCACCCTCCTGTCCAAATCCCCTCAGAATCCAACAAAGCTCGGGAGGATTTAAAATATCACATCTAGATTGCAACCAATGGTAAATATCACTCACATTAACCCCTTCAGATTACGAAACATTATAGTGACATAACTAATTTGTGGCCTAGTAAGTGGAATAGCAAAGAAAGGGTCCACAAAGGTGTAGTTTTGTGTATTGCATATTTGTCCTAAAATTTTTCTAAGTGAAAATTAGTCTGAAAGCTAATATCAAAGGAATCTTCTCCAGCAATATGTATCAAAGCATAAATATCTGAAGGAGAAAACCCATGGATAATTTCAAAAGCTGCTTAAATACATAATATCAGTCGGGATGTTCTGAAGACCTCCTTATAGCTAATCCTGACAGCATTACGCCGTGAGCTTGCTCTAATTTATTCTTAAATAACTCTGACATAGTAGGTTTTATTGGAGGTAATTTTTCCCCTCATTCGAAAATATCACATTTGTAGGGTCCCAGACAAAACAGTGGATTCAATGGCTGAGGTGCTTGGCTTAGAAAAGCAAGTCAGGCTCCCACCCTCAGAAACTGCAGTTTTCCCTCAGAAACATTTTGTGCACAGTAGTAGTACCTGGGCCCAGTTTTGCAGGATCAGTGGCATGCATAGAAGATGAGGAGGTCGGCGAGAAAGAAGGCCATGTGGATCTGGAATCCATTGCCCGAATCTATTTTCTGCCATCCGGCGTTAATTAAGGCAGAATCCTCCGAACAGTCTGTAATCCGTTACGTGTTGTGCCTCTTCGAAGTCCAAACTGTTGGCGCAGGGTTTGTGGACGTCTAAGTCCCTCCAAGAGCGTTCCCTGCGACTTCCTCTACCTGAGAGATTCGTTCGTTGCATTGCCCAGCATGCGACTCCTGGTGTATCCAAAAACCTGACAAACGGAAGAAGATACTCCGGAACATTTGCAGAGACCGCTGAACCTCTTCCAACCGCTGGAATATCACCAGCCAACTCTGAAATCTGCAATTTTCCTCGGTGCTGTTTCCAGCGGCGTAGTCTGCGTTAAATGAAGTCCGCCAAATCCTTCAGCGTTATCTCGTATGGACATTCAGCTACTGTGCATTCCCCAACCTCCATCCTGATGCTGTGCTGCGAATCATCTGCCATGATTCAGCGTGACGTCAACTGGACCCGTACTGGTGGCAACAAGGCAGCCAGTAGGGGAATTTCCCCTGTGCCCTGGCCACATTTCCCTCATTCACTAAAAATATCACCAACAGCTTAATCTGGTTCAAGGTCAGTTGGCATTCATCTGTATCCCCCTCCCCCGGGTCGTGCCTGAAAATAGGCAGGATTTGTCTAGTGCACTTACCCGGTCAACAAAAACTAAATAAATAAAAAAAAAATCCCAGTTGCCACTCTTCTGACCATTTTGCTAGTTTATCCAGATCTCTTCTCATTCTGCCCACCCCATCTGGATTCATTTACTCTGTTGCTGATCTTGGTGTCATCTACAAACAGACAAGCCTTACTCTCTAGTTGATCTGCAATGTCACTAATGAAGATATTGAAGAGGACTGGCCCCAGGACTGAGGTACCCCACTTGTGACTTGCATCTCTTCTGACTGTATACCATTTACCACCACTCTCTGTTTTCTGCTCATCAACCAGTTTGCCACCCAGTTGACCAACTTCTTACCCACCCCGAGCCTACCCAGCTTATTTATCAATCTTCTATGTGGAACAGTGCCGAACGCTTTGTTGAAGTCAAGGTGGCGACATCAACTGCTCCCCTTGGTCACCACTCTGGTTACCAGTCAAAGAAATCTATGAGATTAGTTTGACAGGACCTTCCTTTGTAAACCCATGCTGTCTTGGATCCTGTGCCCCTATGGATTCCAGGTGTTGCACTATCCTTTCCTTAAACATAGAAACATAGAATTTGATGGCAGATAAGGACTGCTTGGCCCACCCAGTCTGCCCATTTCCTACCTAATGGATTAGCTGCAGATCCTAGTTAACCAGCAGCCTACTTCTTCCTACCCCACCCCTAGAATTGCCTTATGACTGTCCCATGCATGCTTGAATTCCACCACTGTTTTTGACTCCACAACCTCCTCTAGAAGGCTGTTCCATGCATCCACAACCCTCTCTGTGAAAAAATACTTCCTTAAATTACCTCTGAGCCGCCCCCCATCTTCAAATTGGCCCTTGTTTCTTGCACACTCTTTTTTTGAAAGATGCTACCCTCTTGGACTTTGTTGATTCCCTTGAGGTACTTGAAGTTTCTATCATGTCCCCCTCTCCTCCTCCTCGAGGCTATACATATTAAGCTCCCTTAAGTCTCTCTTCATATGTCTTCTGGTGCAGACCCTGCACCATTTTAGTGCCCTCCTCTGGACAGCTTCCATCCTGTCTATGTCCTTGGAGATTGGGTCTCCAGAACTGCACAGTACTCCAGATGGGGTCTCACCAGCTGTCTGTACAGAGGGATAATAACTTCTGTTTTCTACTGGTGATGCCTTCCTATGCATCCCAGTATCCCCCAGCCCTCTTTGCTGCCCTCTCACATTGCTTGCCCACCTTTAGGTCATCTGATATGACTACCCCAGGTCCCTTTCCATTTTGTTGTTGTTAGTATCTCACCCCCCATTGTGTACTCTTCCCCTGGGTTTTTGTTTCCCAGGTGCATTACCTTGCACTTCTTAGCATTGAATCTAAGCTGCCATACATTTGACCATTCCTCTAACCTTGCCAAGTCCTTCTCATCCTTTCCACCCCACCTTGTGCATCAACTCTGTTGCAGATCTTTGTGTCATCTGCAAAGAGACATACTTTTCTTCAGTCCCTCTGCAATGTCACTTATAAAGACATTGAAGAGGACCGTCCTAATACTGAACCTGCAGGTACCCACTAGTAACCACCCTTTCTTCAGAGTGGACTCCATTTACTATTACCTCTGTGTCCTATTCTCCAGCCAATTTTTTACCCAGGCTGTCATCTTGGGACCCACTCCCAGGCTGGCTAACTTGTATATTATTATCTTTTGTGTGGACTGTGTCAAATGCCTTGCTAAAGTCTAGGTAGGCCATGTTCACAGCCCTCCTGATCTACTACTTTGGTCACCCAGTCAAAGAAATTATCAGATTCATCTGGCATGACCTTCCAGCTGTGAATCCATGCTGCCTTGGGTCCTGTGCCCTGGCCCAGGAGGTAAGAGAGAGACTGGTCTGTAGTTCCCTTGCCTCCTCCCTTACCACTCTTGTGGAGGATCACATGAGCCCTTCTGCAGTCTTCTGGGACCTCTCCTGTGCTGAGACTTACTAAACAGTTCTACTAATGGCTCTGCTAGTTCCACCCTTAACTTCTTAAGTACCCTGGGATGTATGCCATCAGTTCCCATTGCCTTGTCCACCCTGAGCTTAGCGAGCTCTTGTAGGACCCTTTCTTTTGTGAAGGGTGTAGTGCTTACCTCCCTCCCCTCTGTGTCCATGGTGTTGAGCTGTGGGCCCTGCCCTACCTTTTCTTCAGTAAATACTGAGCAAAAGTATCTATTTAGGATAGATGCTTTTACAGTGTCCTTTCCTTACATGTCCCTTTTCCCTTTGAGCTAGCACATACCCCTCTGGACTTTCTTCTTTCACTAATGTATCTATAGAAAGTCTTGTCACCTTCTTTACTGTTCGTGCTAGTGTTTCCTCAGTTTGGACTTTGCCTGCCTTACTGCCTTCCCTGCTTCCATTAGGGCAGTTTGTGTGCCTTCCTATCTTCATCCCGCTGTGTTCCCTTATGTTCCTGAAGGTCAGCCTTTTGGCTCTGACCTTTTCTGCTAATGTATTTGAGAACCAAAGTGGCTTCCTTCTTCTTTTGCACTTCCTTTTCTTCTAACACAATGGGATGTTGCTTCAAGTATTGCATCCTAATGCTTGCCCACTTTGCCTGTACCCCCTCACCTGTGTTTCTTGTTGCCAGGGCTAGCTTAACTCTGTTGGCCATCTTATCAAAGTCAGCTCCTCTGATGTCCCATATTTTTGCCTTAGAATGGGATGATTTAGATGTAGTGGCCAAATTGAACCATACCATGTGATGATCACTGGCCCCCAGGTGACCTTCTACCTGGAGATCTGTGATCCCTTCCCTGTTAGTCAGTACTAGATCTAGGATAGCCCTATCTCTTGTGGGTTGTTGTACCAGTTGTTTGAGGCCCTCCCCCTGCAGGGAATCCACCATGTGTCTAGTTCTGGCAGATGTTCCTGCTGGTATTGACCAATCTGTATCCGGCATGTTGAAGTCTCCCATTATCAGAACCTCCCCTTTAGCTGTCCACTTTTGTATATCTTCTAACAGTAATGTGTCTATATCATCCGCCTGGTCTGGGGGCCTGTAGACAACCCCAGTTCTTTTGGCTGTCCCATTTTCTGTTTCCAGGGTGACCCACAGTTCTTCTGGCTCCTTATGTGTATTCTGAATTTCTGTAGCTTTGATATTTTTATTGACATACAGGGCCACTCCACCCCCCCCCTTTTTTTTTGCACCTCGATGTCTTTTGAACAGTACATAGCCAGGTACTGAAGTCTCCCAAGTGTGGTTACTGGTAAACCAGATCTCACTAATTGCTACTATGTCCAGTTTAGCCTCTGACATTATTGCCTCCAGGTCTGGGATCTTATTTCCCAGGCTGTGAGCATTTGTGTACATGATTTTCCATTGGCCAGATTTCAGTGTGTTAGTTATTGGGTGAGATTTGGAATTTCCCCTGTGCATCGTATGGGGAGGTGGACCTTTTTTCTTACCTGGTGATGCAAATGAACTGCAAACATGCTGAATCCCTGTTTGACCACTAGCTGAGGGGGGAAGGGTGTTCTTCCCATTCGACATATAGGGTACTGCACCCCTCTCCCCATTTGCTAGTTTAAATATTCTGCAAAGAAGTCAAACTTCTGCCCCAATGCACTGACTCCCTCCTCAGTCAGATGCAGTCCACCAAATTTAAAGAACTTTCGCTCCGAGAACTGTTGCCAATTCCCTACAAATCTGTGTCCTTTTTCCTGGCACCAGCCCTTGAGCCACATGTTTAGCTCCCCTATCTCCCCTTCTCTGACCTTCTGTACATCTGCCTTCCTCTCCCAGACTGGCAGAATGTCAGAGAATGAGATGTTGGAAGAAATGGATGCTGGTTTGTCACCCAGCCTAGTCAGGTGTTCCTTGGTCTCCACAGCTGACCAGCTGGCGAGATCATTAGTCCCTATGTGTACCAGGATGTCAATGTTTTCTCCTGCTTTGTAAACAATTTTAGCAATGCAGTCAGTGTCTCTCCATGCTGATGTACCTGGGAGACAACTGACCATTACATCTAGCTGGAGATGCGTATCAGCTCCCTGGATCATGGAGTCTCATATGATCAGAAGTTTTTTGGATTTGCTTTTTGCTTTTTTGTTTTGGTTTCTGATTTGGGCGAGTTTTGTTGTGCTAGCTCCTGTGCTGCAGTGTCCTGCTCTGCAGTGTCCTCTGACCCTTTGTTTGATTTCAGAGATAGAGGCAGATACCTGTTTGTAGTGTTTATATGTTTTTTGAAGGTAATATGTTAGAGAGCACAGAGTGATGGGGCACCCGATTTGCCCCTTCTAACCACCTGCCAACCTCCTGGATCAACTACCCTCTGCGGTCGAGGTTCTTCTTTTGGATGTTGGGGAAATGGCGGGTGGATCTTATAATGTATTTCCTCTTGAATATGAAATTTGAGGTGCACAATCTCTGCCCATGCTGCCCAGAGCTGAGCCCTAAGATCTCCAATGGCCCAGCATCAATGCTGCCTCAAATCTTGAAAGTCACTGGATTTAAGATATTCCACAATCCTTTTCTTCAGTAGTTATTCCATTAATTTCCCCACTACTGAAATCAGGCTGGCTGGCCTGTAGTTGCCATTCTCCTCCCTGCTACCACTTTTATGAAAAGAGACTACATCAGTTATCTTCCAGTCCTCTGGAACCACACACGTCTCTAGTCAGAAGTTGAACAGGACTGTCAGTGGTGCAGCCAGTACCTCTTTGAGCTCCCTCAATATCTGGCCCCATTGCCTTGTCAACTTTCAGGTTCAAGAGTTATTGCAGGACTCTCTCCTCTGAAAATGGACTGGTGTCCACCTCTCTTCCTTTGATGTTCCTGTTATTATTCTGTGGTGCCTCACTTTCCACTTACTTTGTGAACACTGAACAAAAGTATTTGTTCATAATGTCTTCTTTTTCCTGCCCCCCCCCCTCTTAGCCTTACAAATCCTTCCCTGGTCTTCCTCTTTTCACTTGCATATACCTCAAAAATGTCTTGTCCCCATTCAAGACTGCCTGGGTTATTCTCTCATCTGTTTATGATTTCACACTCCTTTCTGCTTTTTCTGCCTCCTTCTGTTTTTCCTGATACACCTCCCTGTCCTCCTCCTCCATGTCTTCTTATACCTCCTGAATGCTAACTTTTTTGTCCTTATCTTCCCAGCCACCTCTTTTGAGAACCATAAATGTCTCTTTTTCCTTCTGCTTTTGCTCAATTGCCAGAAACAGAGGTTTGCCACCTTCACTATGCCCCCATTATCTTCACCCTCTGTTCCTCTACTCCATCCAAATCTTCTCCTCCTGACAGGGCATCCCTAAGGCATTCACCTATCTTTTTAAAATCAGCCTTCCTGAAGTCCAGGACACTTATACTTGTGTGGTTCGATTCTGCCACAGTTCTTATATTGAACCACACTGCATGGTGATCAATGATCTCCAGGTGACCTTCCACCATGATGTCTGCAACACTGTACTCATTAGTGAGTACATGCTCCAGAACTGCCACCTCACAAGATGCTCCCTTACTAGTTGCCTGAGGAATGCCCCCTGCAGGGAGTCCAGGATGTCCCTGCTGCCGTTCCTAGCTAAAGCTGCAGCTGGGAGGCTTCAATCCACATTGGGCAGATTTAACTATCATACCAACAGCACCTCCCCCATATTTGCCAACTTTTGGATGGCTTCCACCAGAAATTTATCCAACTCCACACCGTGTGAATAGTGGCTCCATTCACCATCTCTAGGATGACCCACTGGACCGCCACCTCTCTCAGTATTCCCCGTATATCTGTTGCTTTTATGCTTTTCCTCACAAAAGCAATACTCCCCCTCCTTTCTTTCCCACACTGTCCATCCTGAACAGAATATGGCCTAGTATGGCAATATCCCAGTCATGGTTTTCAGTGCACCATGACTCAATAATAGCGACAATATCTAGATCAGCCTCTGCATTGTGGCCTCTATGTCTGGAATTTTATTTCCCAGAGTTTGATTATTTGCACACATGGCCTTCCAGATTCTCCTACTACCCTGATTATCAACACCACTTTTTCCCTTTCACCCACTTTCCTTACTCCCTCTGCACTCATTCCCATCTTTCTTCAGTACCATTTTGTTTTTCTTATTAATAGGTACTCTTAGGGATTTCTCTCTGTTAGGGTTCTCCCTACTGATCACTTCAGCCTGTGGTGGGGGGGGGGCCATTAATGGCTTCCTACTTCTTTACACCACCCCCCTTAGCAAGTTTAAATGTTCACCAAAGTAACATTTAAACTGTTCACCGAGGAGTGTGGTTCCCCTCCCACTGATGTAGGCCATCACCTCAGTATAGAACCTTATTCCTCCAGGTGGGACCCCAGTCCCCAATGTAGCCAAATGCCTTATCTCTGCATCACTCCTTCAATCATGAGTTGAAGTACCTGGTATCGAGTACTCTATCTTCCCCCCTATAGAAGATTGGCAGGCCCTCAGAAAAAGCCACTGAGTATGCTTCCTGCCTAAGACCCCTCCCCAACTTCCTGAACTACTCCTGCACTCTCCCAGCCTTGTCTGTAGCCAGGTCATATGTTCCCAGGTAGGTAATGACATCTAGCTATCCCTCCCTTCCTGCTGTCCTAGTTATCGTCAGGATCTGCTTTCTATCCCTCTGAACTGACAAGACAGTCTCCATATGAATCTAAATACTGAGACTCAAGCAATGGATCATAACCAAGGCTTCTTTATTCAGTATAAATGGAGATGGTGTCACCATTCCACCTTTCAAATCTAACAAATAGATAAATCAGCAGTGACACTGACATACGATTTGTAAACAGACTGTTATACATGAAAAATATGAGTTCGCTATAGAAAAAGTACTAAGTTTACTTAACTATATTAAACTATGATAACTGGTGACCACCTATAAAGACTGGATATCCAGTCCTGATAAAACATCATAACCCACTGAATTCTGTAATAACGTAATAGCGGGTTGTTACGGTGTTTTCTTCCTCGTGCTCTCATTTCACCGAAGATCTAAGAAACCATGCAGTGTTTGTGTGACTGCAGCAGTTTCTCAGATACATGCTCACTCAAGCAAAACAACTTACAGTTTTTATCTCTGTCCAAACTTTGCCCCAGTTATTACAAAAATAATGCCTGTGCAAGATTTGTCTAATGAGGATTTGCCACACACAGAGAATTTTTCGCACTTGAACTTCACTCTCAGGGTTTATGTATTATCACTCACCTTGGGTGAGAGAAAAATCCTCATAACACACACCTGTGCAAGCCTTATTCTCTCTTTATTAAACTATATTAAGTTGCTGCTAGATGTGATATCTATTCACAATCTCTGCAGAGACTTAGCTTGTATATGTGTGCTGTGTGAGGCTGAGGCTGTTGCTAGATGTGATATCTATTCACACTCACTTCAGAGACTTAGCTTGTATATATGTGTTGTGTGAGACTGAGCTATTGGCACTGCAAATCCTGTCTAATAGTGAAGATGAGCCACATGAATGATTTATTTATGTAGTTAAAATATTTATTATGAGATCAATTTGGTTTTACTTATGAATTAAAGTACATTTATTATGTTTAGTTGCATGCTTGTTAAGCTACTACCTTTGTTTATGTTTACCTGACATTACAGCTAGGGATGCATGTACTGCAGTCCTGACCCTAAATTGTCCCTGTACTTTTGCTGTATGGCTCACACCAGAGATGGAGAAAGAGAACAATCAGACCTTAAAATATGTTGCAAGTGAGCTGCGATGAGATATAGTGGCACAGTTTGCATATTAATAACCCCTCCCACCCCAGTTTAGCATGTTGGCACCGCTTCTCAGCTTGCATATCCTGGGTACTTTTATAAGTACTTTGAACTTTGAAGCTTTGTACTTTTTTGCAGCTCTGAATATTTTTTTTATAACTTGGGCAAACCTTTTAACTGGAAACTACAACTAAGAAGGTGCAAGCATTATATACATTGTTTTGGTTGGACTAGAAAAAGCACTGGATGTGCAGGAATGGGCATGGACATTGGAATGTGCATTGGTACAGGTAGGTAAGTTGGTAGTAGGATTCCAGGGTGATAGAAACATAGAAACATATAATTTTATAGCAGATAATGACCACTTGGCCCACCCAGTCTGCCCATTTCCCTATCTAATGGATAAGCTGCAGATCCTAGTTAACCAGCAGCCTACTTCTTTCTACCCCCACCCCCTATAATTGCCTTATGGCTGTCCCATGCATGCTTGAATTCAACCACTGTTTTTGACTCCACAACCTCCTCTGGAAGGCCGTTCCATGCATCCACAACCCTCTCTGTGAAAAAATACTTCCTTACATTACCTCTGATTTGCCCCCCCTCTATCTTCAAATTGTACCCCCTTGTTCTTGCACACCTTTTTTTTTGAAAGATGCTGCCCTCTTGGACTTTGTTGATTCCCTTGAGGTACTTGAACATTTCTATCATGTCCCCCCTCTCCCTCCTTTCCTCGAGGCTATACATATTAAGCTCCTTTAGTTTCTTTTCATATGTCTTCCGGTGCAGACCCTGCACCATTTTAGTTGCCCTCCTCTGGACAGCTTCCATCTTGTCTATGTCCTTGCGGAGATTGGGTCTCCAGAACAGCACACAGTACTCCAGATGGGGTCTCACCAGCTGTCTGTACAGAGGGATAACAACTTACTGTTTTCTACTGGTGATGCCTCTCCCTATGCATCCCAGTATCCCCCCAGCCCTCCTTATTGCCCTCTCACATTGCTTGCCCACTTTTAAGTCATCTGATAGGACTACCCCCAGGTCCCTTTCCATTTTTGTTGTTGTTAGTATCTCACCCCCATTGTGTACTCTTCCCTGTGTTTTTGTTTCCCAGATGTATTACCTTGCACTTCTTAGCATTAAATGTAAGCTGCCATACATTTGACCATTCCTCTAACCTTGTCATGTCCCTTCTCATCCTTTCCACCCCACCTTGTGCATCAACTCTGTTGCAGATCTTTGTGTCATCTGCAAAGAGACATACTTTTCCTTCCAGTCCCTCTACAATGTCGCTTATAAAGACATTGAAGAGGACCGGTCCTAATACTGAACCCGGCGGCACTCCACTAGTAACCCCCCTTTCTTCAGAGTGACTCCATTTACTATTACCCTCTGAGTCCTATTCTCCAGCCAATTCTTTACCCTGCTATCATCTTGGGACCCAGTCCCAGGCTGGCTAACTTGTATATTAATCTTTTGTGTGGGACTGAGTCAAATGCCTTGCTATAGTCTAGGTAGGCCATGTCCACAGCCCCTCCCTGATCTACTACTTTGGTCACCCAGTCAAAGAAATCTATTAGATTCATCTGGCATGACCTTCCTGCTATGAATCCATGCTGCCTTGGGTCCTGTGCCCCTCTGGCCTCTAGGTACTTGACAGTTCTTTCCTTCAGAAGTGATTCCATCATTTTCCCTATCACTGAGGTTAAACTAACTGGTCTATAGTTTCCTGCTTCTGACCTGCTCCCACTTTTGTGAAGGTGAATCAAATCTGCCCTCCTTCAGTCCTCAGGTACCACCCCATCCTCCCATGATTTGTTAAAGAGGGTAGTCAGTGGTGTCACTAGTTCTACCCTTAGTTCTTTTAGAATTCTGGGATGAATCCCATCAGGCCCCATTGCTTTGTCCGCCTTCAGTTTTAAGAGTTCCTTCAGAACCCTTTCTTCTGTAAATGGGCTGGTATCAACTTCTGTATTCAGAGTGTTTCTATTGTTTGTTTTAGGTACCTCCCCCTCTTCATTTGTAAATACTGAGCAAAAATATTTGTTTAGTATCTCTTCCTTTCACAGTCACCCTCTGCCCACCCCTCCCTTTATTAAGCCTCACTATCCTCCCTTAGTCTTCCTTCGCTCCTGATGTACCTAAAAAGGTTTTATCCCCTTCTTAACTGAGTTGGCTATCTTTTCCTCAGTTCGGCCTTTGCTGTTCTGACTGCCTTCCCAGCTTCCTTTTGCTTTAACTGATACAATTCTCTGTTCTGCTTCTTCTATGATTCCTTGTACTTTCTGAATGCTTTCTTTTTCTCTTGAACCTTCACTGCCACCTCCTTTGAGAAACATAGTGGTTTCTTACATCATTTTGTTTTGTTTATTTGCTTCACACAAAGGCTTGTTAACTCTATGATGGCAGTTTTTATTATTCCTCATTGTTCTTCCACCCCTTCTTCCTGCCCATTTGCTAGTGCATTCCTTAGGCACTCACCCATTTTGGCAAAGTCAGCCCTCCTGAAGTCCAGTACTTTTGCCTTTGTATGGCTTGACTCTATTGCTGTGTTTATTGTGAACCATACTGTTCGATGGTCGCTAGTTCCCAGATGGCTACCCACTTCTACTCTGTGATCCTCTCTCCATCTCCATTTGAGAGGACCAGGTCTAATATTGCTCCCTCTCGAATGGGTTCCAATACTAGTTGTCTAAGGCATGCCCCTGTAGGGCATCTAGAATAACCTCACTCTTAGAAGTGGCTGTTGCAACTGCACTCCAGTTAAATCTGGCATATTCAGATCACCCATCAGCAATATCTCCCCTTTATCTGCCATTCTAAGTATACTTTCTATCATTTCCTTGTTCATTTCCTCCTCCTGAGAGGGGGGGTCTGTATACAACCCCTGTGTGGATTGTGGTGCCATTGCCTGCCTCCAAATTGACCCACAGTGCTTCTTCTCCTTCCTGTTTACCCTTTTGTTCTGTTGCTTTGATTCCTACTCTTATTAAGAGAGCTACTCCTCCTCCTCTTTTACCCTCCCTGTCCCTCCTGTAGATAGTGTATCCTGGTATGTTTATGTCCCAGTCTTGGTTCTGTGTGTACCATGTTTCTGTGACTGCCATGATATCCAGATGTTCCTCCTCCATCAAGGCCACTAATTCAGGAAGCTTGTTACCCAGACTACGGGCATTGGTACTCATTGCTCTCCATTTTATTGATGGCTTTCCTTCTGTAGCAACATCCCCCACTGACCTTTCTACCTTAGTCTTTTTCTCATTTAGTACCCTGTTTTGTAGGGGGAGGCTGCGATTTTCCTGCTGCTTATCACTGCCTCCCCCATTGACTAGTTTAAAAGCTTGCCAATGAAGCATTTAAACCGATTGCTCAAAAGACTTGTTCCCTTCCTGGACAGATGCAGACCATCCTGCCAGTATAGGCTGGTGTCCTTCCAGGTGGAACCCCAGTTCCCAATAAAGCCAAACCCCTGTGCTCCACACCATTTTTTCAACCATTCATTAAACTGCATGGTGCAAAGTAGCCTCGCCTCACCCGTGCCACTGACAGGCAGCACCTCTGAGAAGGATACTGTTTGTGCTACTTGTCTTAAGCCCCTCCTCAACTCTACAAAGTCCTTCTGCACTGCTCTAATCTCATGATGAGCCAAGTCATTTGTCCCTAGGTGGACAATGACGTCCAGATCAGATTCCCATGCAACTGTTCTCGTGATCCTAAGGATGCTCTTCCTGTCCCTCCAAGCCATGGCACCAGGCAGTCACCTTACTTCAGTTTTCCCTGCTCCCCCCAGTTCTATCCCCCTAATAATTGAGTCCCCCACCAGGAGCTGCTTCCTTTCCCTGTGGTGCCCTCTGCCTCCTTCCTGAGGGCCTCCCTTGTGACAGTTGTCTGCACCCTCCTTAGTCTCCTCTGCAGGTGCATCCATAGGGCAACTATGCTCCCCCAGAGTGGTGTATGGATTGTGGAGTGGAACAACTGACTGGGTGTGCCTCTGTTCCACCACCCTTACCCTACCTGAGCCCACTGTGGTCCAACTGCTGTGCTTTCTTTGCAACCTCTGAGGTAGTGGTAGTGGCTCTGGTGCTCCCTGGATGGGGGAGATTCCCTTGCTACTGTCCAGTGCGGCCTGAAGATGGGCAACTTCCTCCCTCAGGGCAGATAGTTGTCTGCAAACAGGGCAGCATCTCAGCCTCCAGAAAGACTCCTGGAAGACTGCTTCCCCACAGCCGTTACATTGTACTACTCCCCACATAACTGTCTACCTTGTTTAGTTTTTTTTTTGTGTGTGTGTTTGGCGTGTTCTATAGAAATATATGTATTTATATAATGTGCATGCTTATATTGTCAGTGCAGTGTGCTAGAGAGGATATGACAGTGATATGCACCTTGCCCTCTTGAGGAAATGATGTCAGAACCCCAGGTATAAATGAACTATTTCCAGGAATTGGTGAGGGTGGGAGGGTTGGGCCTAAACTGTGCACTCATGAAACAATCAGCTAAAAGATCTGATCTACCGCTGCGATGAGTGCCTTCTTGTCAGCAAGATGCCCTACATGACAATTTGACAGAGAAAATACCCTGCTAATCAAATAGAGAAAAATCCAAACATCCAAGTCAGACAGAGGTAAACCTCCCCAGTCCCAAAACAGCCTGGTGACTTGTGCTCTGAAAGCAGTCAGCCCCAAAACACATCAGCTGTGCAGAAGGGCAGACACAGAAAACAGTATTCAGCCTCTGTGTGTTTAAACTCTTCCTGCACTGAAAATCTTAGGGGATAATAAGGTACACTGAGGTAGGTTTTAGGTGCAGAGGGGGTAAAGATGTGTGTTGTAAGTTGGGTAGGCAAATGAGGGAATGGGTACAAGCACGGTGGGATTTTTAAAAGGGAACAGTATGGTAGTATGGCAGTTATAGTTTGTTGTCCCTGCCTAAAGTAAAACTAAAAGTAAAATCTAAAGCCACTCTACCAAGCTAAGGTAAGATTTAGAGGCCTAAGACAGGGCCAACCTCAAGTAAAGATTATCTGAGATTTGGGCTGAACTCCAAACAGATTTAAAATGTTTGATGTTATTTTTAACTGATAGTGCACAGTAGCACTGGAGTACTCAGTGTTTTAGAAAAACAGGACAGAGTATGAATGAGAAAAGGGTTAAGTGTTGAACTGATAGAGAAAAAGCTGCACAGGAGTGTTTGGGATATTGCTGGCTCACTGCTTGCACTCAAGCAGACGGCACATCTCCATCTGTGGCTGAAGCAGTCGGGAAAGTCCCTCTGTTCTCATACAGAGAACATGGTTCCCTCATTGCTGCCCAGTGCTGCCTTTGGGGTACCCAGAAACGGTATTTCTAGGCATGATTAAAAAAAAAAAAGGTTTAGCTAAACAGGTCATGATTAGCTAGGTTCAAGTGTTTTTTTTTAAATAAATTATTTCTAGGTATTTCTATGTTTTCAGATAAAAAATAAAATAAAAACAAGATGGTGACTGTCAGTAAACCAAGAAGAAAATTTTCAGTTCATGAACACCATTTTCATTTCATGACAACTAAGTGATGTAAACAGAAAATGCTCTGGTGAACTGACATTTTTTGGTTCATATCAGAGGGTTATCCAGAAACCCTACAGACCACGCTCAGAAAAAAAAGAAGTTTAAATTCTTGGAACTCTTTTTTTATATTTTTTCATAAAACATTGGTAAGGCACTAACTTGGTACAGACCACTTCAACTCTAAACGTTTCAGAAAAAAAAATTCTGTACTATCTAGGAATTAACACTTTGTATCTCAGAAACTGCACAAGATGCAGTCACAAAATGTTCAGAGTCTTGAGACCCTCCCAGTCAGACTGTGCATGCCAAATTTTGGTCATATTTATCAAATGCCACCAAAGTTATTAAGATGCAAAAATTGAAGTTTAACATTAAACACCTTACTCAGTCTTAACTATAGTGACACTACTATACTATATATATATATATATATATATATAGATATATAGATAGATATATATATATATTATAAGGGTGCGCTAGGACCCTTATAGGTGGGGTTGAGTGGGCTGTTTATTATAAAATACAGTTTTACACTTTAATAACTTTGGCATCATTTTACAAAATAGCACAGAATTTGGCATGCATGGTCAGGCTGTCAGAGTATCAAGACATGCCAAGTTTCATGCTGGCATCTTGTTCACTTTTCAAGATAAAGTGCACAGAAAAATGGAAGAATCCCCCTATGCTTCACACTATGTATTATTTGCTCTCACCTTCAGACTAGACAATGTGGAATTTTTTTATGAAATTGTCAGTGCTGAAGGGGCCTGTAGTAAGGGTGTTCCTTTTAAAGGTTTTGTGAAAAAATATATGGTTTCAGAGTTATAAGGTTATTTTGGATAACTGACAGATGTGAACAGTAACAAAAAAAAACAAGTTCTTATTTCATGATTTACTTATTGTGTGGAACAAATACAGATCAAATGGAAACAAATATTGTTTCTGACAGCAACCATCTTGTTTATTTTTTAACTCACAAATATTGAAATATATCAAAACTATATATTCTCAAAAATAATCTGACTTAAACCTAGATAAAATGGACCTATTTACTTAGATTCTGGTGGTGTTGTTTTTTTTTTAAATGCCCTGGAATTATTGCTTCTATGCACCTGAAAATCCTGGGTGCCTAGCTTAGTGGGGGAGCTGTTTACCCACATTCTCAGTATGATAACAGTGGGATGATCTTTGATTCTTAAGTCACAGCTGGAGTTGTGCTGCCAGCTTCAATTGTAGCAGTGGCCCGATGATCCTCTGCTCTCTCTCTCTCTCTCTCTCTCTGTCTGTCTCCATCTCTCTCTCTGTCTCTCTCTCTCTCTATCAGACAGATTGTCTGTCTGTCAATATCTATCTATCTATCTATCTATCTATCTATCTATCTATCTATCTATCTATCTATCTATCTATCTATCTATCTATCTTTCTAGCTATCTATCTGGCTATTTAGTAGACCGGAGTGCCAACTACCAATATCGCTTCCTTCTCCCTCTCCCCTCCAGATCAGCACCCCCATTTGCTATGTGTACTTAATGTTTTTTGTAAGCGGCAAGTGTGTGCACCCATGGTACTGCTTGACTTCACCTTCCCTTCTCCTCCAGGTCACCTTCCCCTTATTCCCAGTATATACATAGCAGGAAAGTATTCCAACATCTGTGTGCTTAATCCACAGTGTTAAAATATGACTTTCTCTGTTCACTGAAATTAAGCTTGCCAATTAAAGGGCAAGCCAGGTTGTCAAAGGCCCCTCTCAGAAATCAAGGTAGGAAGCCAAAGGCTGTGGGGGGAAGGGCGAGGGGAAGACCCAGGGACATCACAAGGCAGGGGCGGGGACAAGGGTGAGCATCATATGACAAGAAGCCCAGAAACCTGTGGACTGGCCAGTGGGAATTTCCATGAGTGGTCCTGATTGGGGTCCTAATGGGCTGTTTAAGGGCAGCTCACAGACAGCTAGCCCTCTTTTGCTGGGATTTTTTACAGTTTCAGTACATTCACTGGTGAACAAGATAAGGCGCAATCTGTTTAACTAAGCCACTACAGGCCATGTGGTCGTAGCAGGATCCAGCCAGTAACATTGTGGAACTAAATAAAGTGGACAAAAATAAAGCATCAAAAACAGTGTCACCATCAATATTGACAGCACAAAATGTAGTGTGCCAGAACAGTGCAGGTCACGACACGCAGGGATCAAACAACATCCACCACAGGGAGACACTGCACTGAAACACACAGCAGCAGACACCAGTGCACAGGAACATCACAGGGGTGCAGGGAGATCAAACAGGGCAGGGTACAACCACCACTGGTGGAAGCAGGCCACTGGACACCTCCCTTGGTAATCTAATGGCACAGGCACTCATATGGTGGGGTATCCCCTCCCAAAATGCTGAGCGATGGAGACAGTGCACTGGGGCAACCACTGGAGGACAGGTGGACCATGGCACCATGTGGATGGCTGTGCATAATGCAAGGGGCCAGGAGCACAAGCCAGCATGCTGTCTTTCCTGTCCTGTGTGTTGTGGTCCTGTGTGTTGTGTGTAGTGCTGGGGACATGCTGGTTTGTGCTCCTGGCCTCTTGCATTATGCGCAGCCATCCACATGGTGGCCATGTTCCACCTGTTCTCCAGCCGTTACTCCAGTGCACTTTCTCCATCACTCAGCATTCTGGTTGGGGGTACCCCACCATGTGTTTACCTGTGCCTAGACTATTAGACTACCATGGTAGGTGTCCAGTGGCCTACATCCCCCAGTGGTGGTTGCATGGATTTATGTGATGACCACAAAAACCTAAAGGCAAACGCCATTGTTGCAAAGCCAGAGTGCCAAAAATCAATTTTGGTACTCTGACTTCCTTGTGCACAGCAAAACAGTGCCAGGGATTTATCTTCTAAATGGTTTATGCAGGGGGCTATGCCCCCTGCACCCACTGTGGCACCACACCCCTCTACTTAAGGATTCTCAACTCTAGGGCGGTGCATTGTTGAGGGTGTGCAAGACCATTTAAAAAAGTATTTGGGCTGGGCACAACAAAAACACACAATAGAGCCTGGACATGAACCCAGCACCCTGCCTACCACACTGGCCATACCATGGGGCCAGCGCAGCAACCCACTGAGGCACCACCCCTCACAATCCCTCCAACCCTCACTGTGCATGCTCACCCCGACACACATACATATAGTGACATCCCATTGCTATATTCGCCAACCCCCATCCAGTCACCATAACCTGTCACTAGCCCCAATGACATGCACTGGGGATTGGGTTGCTGTTTTTACAAACACCCAATTGCTGATGTCCATGTCATGGGCTACTGGTTGCACCCTGACCTGTTCCTTCTCACTGCACCCCTGTGCTGTTCCTGTGCTCTGGTGCCTGTTGCTATGTGTTTCAGTGCAGTGTCTCCATGCAGTAGATGCTGTTTGTTACCTGCATGTTGTGTGGCCTGCATTGTTCTGGCACACTACATTTTGTGCTGCCAATATTGATGATGACACTGTTTTTGCCACTTTATTTTTGTCAACTTTATTTTGTTATGCAATGCTACTGGCTGGATCTATGGTAGTATGGCTAGGCCCAGTGGAAATTGTGCGGTTTTTAAAAGGGCCAACCATGCAGATACAAGATTGATTTTAAGAAGTATGTTAGCAACTGCTGTGGGTTTGTTGCTTTAAGGAATAGTCTTTTTGTATTTGTGTGAGAAAGAATGAAGCAACTGCTGTGGATTTGTTGCTTAAGCCAGCCAGAGGCTAGAGCATGGCCTGACAGTATGCTGTAGGAGCCATTTTTAATACAGAATAGAATTTTTGTGGTTTAAGTTATTTATTTCTAAGATTTGTTAGAAAAAAATATACACTGGAATATCAGCCACTGCTTGCTATCTATTGTTAAAAAACAAACAAACTAACAAAAAGATGATTTTAAAATTGATGGTTTGCTGATTAATATGTTAAAGCAGGCATTGCAGACAGACAAAACACATGCTGGTTTGGTGAGAGGTTTTTGTCTTGGCCTGCTGTCTGCATGGCGGACCACATGGAATTTAGGGCCTAGTACTCTGGTTCAGGCAGCCAGCAGAGGCCATTTGTAAGGAATTTTTGCTAGATCAAGAAAGAGCCAGTTTTTAATACAGAATTAACTTTTCATGGTTTAGGGTATTTATTTCAAACATTAGTAAAAAAGAAAAGATATGCTGGAAGATTGGCCACCACTTGCTAGCTGTTGTTAAATAAAACAAACAAAAAAAGTGATTTAAGAATTTATGTTTTGTTGATTAATAGGTTTAAGTAGGCATTGGAGACAGACACATTACAAGCGGGTTTGCCGAGAGGTTTTGTCTTTCCTGTTGGAGACTAGAAAGTAAATTTTTTAAAGGATTAATACAGATAAATAAGAGAATACAGGCTTTGGAGTCTACTGACCACATGGCATGCCAGGCCCAGTAAAGAATGTATGGCAATTGACTGGTTTTAAGAATTGGGTTTAACAAGAATAATGTTTCTTTTCAGCATTTTAAAAGATGCACAATAACAGGCATTTAAAAAAAATATAAAATGTGCAGGTATTTAGGATGAGCAGTTAGGGTCTGGGGAAGCAAATTCAAGTTTGCAGTGACTTATTAGTTGGTTACTGCTGGTTGAAAAATTGAGCATTCCTTTTTTACAGAGTTTGGGAAGGCGTACTTGGTATGCTGGATGCTAGCGTTTTTAATGGAATGGCATCTTAGAAGTATTTATACTTTAAAAAGGAGCTCATTCTAGGCATTTGCTTGGCATTTTGCATTGAAGCTGAGCAGCGGGATTGTTTGTAGAGGTCGATACTGTTTTAGGATGGGACTTTAGTGTGGTGATGCTAATGTGGGAACAGCCAGTGAAGCATGTCTTGCCCGGTTCATGTTTTCAATGCAGCTGCAGGATTTAGTTTGGAATTTGTAGTGGCTCCCTCTCATTTCTCTACCTGCCTGTGGTTCCACTGGAAGTTGGGCAGATGGGTTAATGGGGCCATGTGCCTCTCTCATGCCTGTCAGGAGCTCTAGTACCAGTTTTAATCAGGCCAGCACAAGGGTAGAACTCCTAGTTCCTAGGGGGGCTTCAGGTCTCTGGTTCCCCTGGGCTGTGGGTTTTAGGCACCGGTCATATGGAGAGGCCCTGGGCTGGTGGCCTAGAGTCTGTGTGCTATGAGGCAAGCTTTGGGGGGGCTGATCATTGGTTGCGGACAACCTCTAACATGGGGCAAGCCCGGCTATGGCTGGAGGCATAGCACCAGTGCGAGTAGTGGACAACCTCCAGTATGAGGTGAGCTTGGCTGTGGTCAGAGGCATAATGCTGGGGTTGGGTGGCAGAGAGAGGACTAGTAGGACTGTGATTTGACATGTTCTCTTATTTCCACCCATAGTAATTTTATAGAGATGGTGCCCAAGAAAAAATAGATGACCAGCAAGAGGATGATGGATGAGGCCGCTAAATTGATGGAACAGATGTCAAAGCTCATGGCGGCGGTGGCAAAACAGAAAGAGGTGGAGGCACAGCAGAAGTGGAAGGAGCAGAATGAATGGGCAGGGAAAGGGCAACCAGCCAAGAAGCCCCGAGGAGTGAGGGCCAGCCCCGAGCCAGCAGCTGTTCCACGGCCAGAGTCGGAGCTGGATAACGGAAGCCTGGATGGGGGTAAGGAAGTAAAGGATATCATCAAAGATGGTAACCTCAAGGAACACTTTGAAAGGCTGCTGGTGGACATGGGGAGGCCAGGATAGACAAAATGGAAAAAGTGCTCCAGGACATAAGAGGAAAGAAGGGGGGTGGGGGGAGAGCGGCACAATCTGGGTCCAGAAATACAATGGACCCCCAGGACTCACGTTGGGTGACCATGTGTCAGCCTCACTAAAGGAGCGAATATGGAAAGGGGGAGTTCATGGACATATTCCAATTGGTGGACGAGGATACCACCAAGAAATATGAGCAGAAGAAGTCAGTGGGAAAGTCTGAGATGGCTGTGGCACTCGCAGTGGTGGGCCACAAGGCAGATGAGGCAAAATGGAAAGGGAAACCTTCGATAATTGGCAAGCGTCATTCAGGTATATAGTGCCATAGCCCTGGAAAAGAGGTTGGAACTGGCCATCTGACTACTGACCTTCATGGCGACCATCAGGGATGCATACAAGCCCAAGTTGGGTTTCGGGGTGGTTCAAATATGATGATGCCTTCCAGTGGTACATGTCAGCATGGGGAGACTTGAGGTGGGACAGTATTCATTCTGAGTTGTGAGTGAAGACCATGTCCATGTCAAGCCAGGGGTCTCCAACTGGGGGGAGCTCCTGGAGATGGATCTTGCCAGCCACAGATTAAAAAACCTGTTGGGGGTTCAACAAGGCATCCTGCAACTGGGCATATTGTAAATTCTAGCCTGTTTTCTCCAGATGCGGGGGAGTGCACCTGTTGACAACCTGCAGGTAAGGGGGGAGAGGGGAGGACAGGGGAGAAGCTATCAACAGGACCTCCCATTTAGATGGAGCAGGGGGGAGGCTCCAACAGAGGTAGGGGGCATAACAGCAGAGGCCTCAGGGCCACCTATGGTTATTAGACAGGAGCAGGAAAGGGGAGGTGGGGGTACTTGCTGGTCTGCACCCCCCACTGTATGGGAGGTGGTGGAGGCATGGATCTGGGAGTACCTGGACAGGTAGGTGGCTGAGACCCTCTGAGTGGGTTTTAGGGAAGGTTTCCCACTGGGTTTCCACAGGCCACAAAGAGGGATGAGGGCCAAGAACCTGGGGTCGGTGAGAGAAAAGGAAGGGGAGGTCAGAGAAAAGATAAGAAAAGAGTTAAGGGAGGGTGGAGGGGCCACTGGTGGTGCCACCGTGCCCTGAATTCTGGATATCCCCATTGGGGGTGGTTCCCAAGAAGCAGGCAGGCGAATACAGGCTGATTCACCATTTGTTATACCCAGAAGGGCAACCGGTGAATGACAGCATTCCAGACCACCTGTGAACTGTATCCTACACCTCGTTAGATCAAGTGGTAGAGATGGTCAGGGCAATAAAGGGGGCCTGGTTGGCAAAAATTGACAGAGTCCACTTTTTGGCTGCTTCCGGTCAGCCCAGCTGACTGGGACCTGCAGTTCGAAGGGGACATTTTTTTTTATTTTTTTTATTTTAGTGTTTAGTAACTGGGTAAGGCCTACTAGGTGCAAGTACCTGTTTTCAGGGGCAACCTGGGAGCACTGGATGGTTAAGTGACTTGCTCAGAGTCACACGGTATGCAAGTGGAGGTTGTGAGAATCAAACTCTGGTCTGGTCTGCTGGATGTAGAAAGCTCATCCATACCTCATTCTTCTAACTTCTAGACTATACTGCCAGCCTGTACACTGAAAAGGCCATGCCCTTGGGCTGCTCGGTGGCTTGTTCGACATTTGATGCTTTCAGATCATAAGTCCAGTGGGTGTTCGAGGAGAAATACGGCCACAAGAGGGTAGTGCACTACCTGGATGATTTCCTGGTCATCGGGGGAAGCCGAGCAGAGATGCAGGGCATGTTGGGGGTCTTTACAGTGATGTGCTAGCAGATTGGTATCCCACTAGCACAAGAGAAGACTAAGGGTTTGGCACATAAGCTGGAGTTCCTGGGGATTGAGGTGGACAAGGAGCAAGGTTGTTTCTAGCTACTGGGGGACAATGTGTCCAGGGTACGGGGGCTACTGACACAAGTAATAGGGAAGCAGAGGGTGCCGCTGGTACAAGTACAGCAGCTGCTGGGGCACATTAATTTTGCATGCAAGGTGATCAGCCAGGGGAGGGCATTTTAGAGAAGGCTAGGGAGGGTGACTTGGGAGGCAAAGAAGCCACACCACTGGGTGGACATCAAAGGGAGTACCAGAGGATCGCCAAGGTTTGTGAGGAATTCCTAGACCAGTATAATGGGGTAACGTTCTGGCAGATGGAATGGGAGCACAACATGGATCTAAAGCTATACACTGCCACCTCAGAGGCACTCAGGATGGGAGCATATTTTAAGGGAGAATGGATGGCGAAGGCCTGACCAAGCCAATGGGGGTGGAATGTCTGTTGAGAAACATCATGTTTTTGAAAATATTCCCAATTTGGGTGGCCATGGAGGTGTGGGGAGTGCAGATGAGGGGAAAACGCATCATGTTGTGGTGCGACAATAAAGGGGTGGTGGAGGTAAACAACAGGAAGGGTTGGAACATGGAAACAGTGGGCCAAGTAATAAGGAGATTGGTACTGTTGTGGCTGAAATTGAATGTGTCGTTCGGAGCACAGCATATCCTGGGGATCAAGAACAAATTGGCTGACGGTCTTTATCACTTACAGCTCAACAGGTTCCAGAGTCTGGCACCACAGGCAGCAACACACAGGACCAGGGTCCTGGACAGGATGTGGGGATTAGAGGTCCACTGCAAGGGCGTTGTACTGGAGCTATGGGGCAACCAGGACCCTGAGAGTGTATGAAGGGGGATGGGCCAGCTTTCAGAAGTTTAGAGCTAGACAGGGGTGGGACAGGACAAAACCGGTCTGGGATGAGCAGGTCAAGAGGTTTATGGTAGAAAAATGGGAGTTGGGGTTGGTGTACACCACGATAGTGGTTCAGTTAGCAGGAGTGAGCTGGGTATGCCTGGACAGAGGGTGGCCAGACATCACGGTGGGCAGGATGGTCAAGAGGATGCTCGCTGGATGGAGGAGGGGACAGGGGATCAGGAAAGATGGCAGGCACTCGATCAGGGGCCAACTGCTGGACAAGGTGTTAGGGGCCACATGGAGCATGTGCAGCTCAGCCCAGGAGGCCTGCATCTTCAGGGTGGTCTTTGCTGTAATGGCCATTGTGGCATTCAGGGTGGGGGAGGTGATGGCCCCCCGAAAAGGGGCGCCCAAACTCTCATTACAACATGAAAGGTTACGGGTCAAGGAGGACACCATCTCCATCAGTTTGGCCAGGTCAAAAATGGACCAGAAGGGGTGGGGAGCCACAGTGACCCTGCACAGGAAGTCCGGGGTGCCAAATTGCACAGTGGCTGCATGGGAGGAGTATGAGAACAACAGGTGCAGCACTGGAGTGATGATGTTCTGACATGGGGACAGAACGCCAATCATGGCATTTCAAGTGGGGGCAGTAATGAGGAAGGCACTGGCCCTTGTAGGGTAAAAGTCGGGCAAATTTGACCCACACTCATTTAGGATTGGTGCGGCCTCAGAGGCGGCAAAAAGGGGGGACACAGTGGAGTAACTGAAAGGAATCAGCTGCTGGAGGTCAGACAGTTACAAATGGTATGTCAGGTGCTAATAAATGATGACTCACGCTATTTTCTTTTGTTCCCATGGCAAGTACCATACTGAAGGTGTGAATTGTGGGGCATTCATTTGTGTACTGGGCAGAATGGTTTGCATCAACCACGGACAGAGGGACCCAACTGCACCCAAAATCAAATTGCACAATGGAAAGGCATCAGGGGTTTGAAATGGGCCCAGCTGTTACCTCTTCGGCAGGAATTGAAGGGGCAACGGGGCAGGCCAGAGTGCATAGTGGTACATCTGGCTGGCAATGACCTGGGAGGAATACCCTGGGGGGAGTTAGGGCAACAAATGTTGGAGGATTTTGAAACCATTCGAAGGTGGTGGCCGGGAGTGACCATCTTCTGTTCCAAGATCACATCCAGAAGGTTATGGAGGGGAACCAAGGATGTCAAGCTTATAGAAAATGTCAGGAAGCAGCTCAACAGAACAGTGGCAGGAACGGTCATAGAGATTGGGGGGGGTACACATCCAGCACAGGGACATAACGTAAGAGCAGGCAGTGATCTACAGATTGGATGGGTACACCTGACCGAGTTCGGGATGTGTCTATTCCTAAGGCCGATTGGTGAACTAGTGGGGAGGCTAGAAACATAGAAACATAGAAGTTGATGGCAGATAAGGACTGCAAGACCCATCCAGTCTGCCCATTTCTTTTTCTACCTTTTAAATGTGCCATCAGTCTTTGCGCTGTCAATTGTCTCTCTATTCATACTCATCTGTATTGCTTCCTTATGCCTATGCCATGCCTGTTTGAAGCCGTACACTGTGTTCATATCCATCACTTCCTGAGGTAGGCCATTCCATGCACCCATTACCCTTTCTGTGAAAAAGAGCTTCCTCATATTACCGCTTAACTGGCCTCCCTCTAATCTCATGCTGTGTCCTCTTCTTCTGCTATTTTTCTTATACTGAAACATGTTAGACTCTTTCACCTTGTTAATGCCCTTAAGGAGTTTGAATGTTTCAATCATATCACCTCTCTCCCTCCTTTGCTCTAGGGTATACATATTGAGCTCAGTTAATTTGTCCTCATAAGGTTTCTGATGTAGTCCCTGTGCCATTTTGGTTGCCCTTCTCTGGACTGCCTCAATTTGGTTAATGTCCTTGTGAAGGTGTGGCTTCCAGTACTTCATGCAGTACTACAGATGGGGCCTAACCAGTGTCTTGTAAAGTGGGATTATTACCTCCCTCTTCTGACTTGTGATACCCTTACTAATACACCCTAACATCCCCCTAGCCTTACCTACTGCTTTAGAGGTCTGCTTGGATGATTTCAGGTCATCGGTGATGATGATGCCCAAGTCTCTTTCTTCCCTTGTGACTGCCAGCAACTCCCCTCCCAGCCTATAGGTGTCTTCAGGGTTTCTCTTCCCTATGTGCATGATCTTGCACTTCTTTGCATTAAACCCCAGTTGCTACTCTTCCTACCATTTTGCTAGTTTATCCAGATCTCTTCTCATTCTGCCCACCCCATCTGGATCATCTACTCTGTTGTAGATCTTGGTGTTATCTGCAAACAGACAAACCTTACCCTTCTGTCCATCTGCAATGTCACTGATAAAGATATTGAAGAGGACTGGCCCCAAGAAAGATCCCTGAGGTACCCCACTTGTGACTTGCATCTCTTCTGACTGTATACCATTTACCTCCACTCTTTGATTTCTGCTCATCAACCAGTTTGCCACCCAGTTGACCAACTTCTGACCCAACCCGAGCCTACCCAGCTTATTAATCAATCTTCTATGTGGAACAGTATTGAAAGCTTTGCTGAAGTCAAGGTAGGCAACATCAACTGCTCCCTCTTGGTCCACCAGTCTGGTTACCCAGTCAAAGAAATCTATGAGATTAGTTTGACAGGACCTTCCTTTTGTAAACCTATGCTGTCTTGGAACCTGTGCTCCTATGGATTCCAGGTGTTGCACTATCCTGTCCTTAAGGAGTGCCTCCATAATCTTGCCCACTACTGAGGTAAGACTGACTGGTCTGTAGTTCACTGCCTCCTCCCTGCTACTACTCTTGTGGAACAGGATCACATGAGCCCTTCTCCAGTCTTCAGGGACCTCTCCTGTGCTCAGAGACTCACTAAACAGTTCTGATAATGGCTCTGCTAGTTCCACCCTTAGCTCCTTTAGTACCCTGGAATGTACGTCATCAGGTCCCATTGCCTTGTCCACCTTGAGCTTATCGAGCTCTTGTAGAACCCTTTCTTTTGTGAAGGGAGTAGTGCTCACCTCCCTCCCCCCTGTGTCCATGGTGCTGAGCTGTGGGCCCTTTCCTACCTTCTCTTCAGTAAATACTGAGCAGAAGTATCTATTTAGGATAGATGCTTGTACATTGTCTTCCTCCTCACAAGCCCCCTTATCTCCTTTGATCTTAGCAATACCCCCTGAGGACTGTGTCCTTTCACTAATGTATCTATAGAAAGTCTTGTCACCTTTCACTGTCTGCGCTAGTGTTTCCTCAGTCTGGGCCTTTGCCTGCCTTACTGCCTTCCCTGCTTCTTTTAGGGAGGTTTGGTATGCCTCCCTATCTTCATCCTGCTGTGTTTCCTTATATTTCCTGAAGGCCTGCTGTTTGGCTATGACCTTTACTGCTACTATTTGTGAGAACCAAAGTGGTTTCCTTCTTCTTTTGTATTTCCTTTTCTCTCTAACACAATGGGATGTTAGTTCAAGTATTACATCCTTAATGCTTGCCCACTTTGCCTGTACCTCCTCACCTGTATTTCTTCTTGCCAGGGCTAGCTTAACACTGTTGGCCATCTTATCAAAGCCAGCTCCTCTGAAGTCCCATATTTTTGCCTTGGAATGGAATGATTTAGTTCTAGTAGCCAAACTGAACCATATCATGTGATGGTAAGAACAAAAAAAAAAAAAAACTAGACTTAGTGGCGAGATGTGGCAGTCATTCATATTGAGCCAACTGAGTCATGTATGCCAGGAATATGTTTCTACTTGGAATTTATGGGGAAGGCCATCTATGAACTAATTGTCAATTGGCTTCTATACTGTTTAGTAGTACAAGATCATACTGAGATTTCTTCGTGTGGTTGGTCTCCATTCTGGAACCCAGCAGAAAGAGGTTAGGAGAGGATGAGATAGGGGCTTATAGGATCCTCTGTAGGACCTCCACTATTTGTTGTCAGTATTGTATAATTTTAGGGCAAGAGCATAGGATGTGGTAAAGGTCCCCATTAGGTTTTGTGCATCTCCAGCAGGTATTAGATGGTATAAGGAGCTCCGCATGTACTACCACTCGCGTGTAGTACCAACAAATCAGAACCTTGTTTTGTATGAGTCTGACATGGGTGTTTCTGATGGGAATATGTGTGGACATCAAACACACTTGCCATTTGCCAGCAACTAAGAGTCAGCTAAATACAGTCACCAAATTCTCTCAGGCATGTACTGTCTGGTACAGGATGCTGTCTCTAATGAAGCTCGCCAGGATGAAACCCAATTCTGCTGCATTTTGCAGCACTCCACAGCATGCTGCAGCAGAATCGCTGTGGAAATAAATGTAATTTCCATATCAATTAGTCCCTTTTGTCATGCTGGAAACTGTGACATTCACTTCATCCTGGCAGCATTACATTTTCTTTCATGACAAAAGGGATTAATTCTCATTGAAATTGCATTATTTACTGCAATAATTTAATTTAAATGTATTCTTTTGGTAACTAAGTAAGGCTTACTAGGCACATCTGCATGTTTCCAAGGGGTGACCCAGGAAAACTATGGTGGTTATTGTGACTTGCTCAGAGTCATACAGTATGCAACTGGAGGTTGTAGGAATCAAACCCAGTCTGTTGGATGTACCAAACAAATTCAAAGCTCATTACTCTAACTTCTAGGCAATACTGCCAGCCCACTCTCCTGCAGCATAATGCAGAGTGCTGTAAATGTGGGTTTTATCCTGGCAAGCTTCACTGTACTACTGTACCTGCTCTCTGTTTCAGTTTGGGTAGACCTTTCCTGAGGGGATGTGATAGCTAGGATAGTTGTGCAGTGTGTAGGTTTTTGATCAGGGAGTAACAGCAAATCACAGTTGATATTTCCAAAACTTTGATTTATGTAGGAGGTATCTTGTTTGGAGTCCTTGAAAAGAATCTAGAGTAGTAGAATTGGGGCTATACCGTGATGTGCATGACCATGATTGAGTGTCCCCCGAAAGGACGACTCAATTGCAGAGCATGGCACAGCAGCTACTGAGCAGCTACAGTGACCAGATGGGCTGGGTTGGCGACTGTAGTGACAGGAAGTTACTACAGGTACATATGTGGGGGTGGGTGAGCATGCTACAGGTATGTGTGGGGGTGAGGACAATTGGTGAAGGGTGGAGGGATTTGAGGGCTGACACTACAATATGCTGCTGAGCTGGCCCAATGGTGTAGCAGGTTCGCTCAAGGGTTTGGTGGCTAGGGTGCTGGGCCTGGGTCCAGGTGCAGGTTTGTTTTTGTTGTGCCCAGCCTGAATTTGATGTTTTTTTTATGTTTTGCCCCCTCCAACATGCACCCTCCTGGAGTTGAGAATCCTTAAGTAGGGGTCAGGGGTGTGGGTGGATGGGGGGTGCAGGGGAGCACAGCCCCCCCAGCATAAATATAAAAAATGCAACTCCCCAGCACTGTTTTGTTGTGTGCCGGGGAGTCAGAGCACCAACATTTATTTTTGGTGCTCTGAATTCGTCGTAAAAGCGATCGCCCTTTGGCAGTTGGCATTATCACATAGAACCAAAATAGATAGTTGGAAGTCCCTCATAGGATGTAAGCCCTTTTCTTTCCAGGTCATCCAGTTCAGTGGTTGTCCTCCCACCTTTGTGTTTTTGCATACCCCGGAGAAGTATATAGTTGGGATGAGAGAAGTCTAGCTTTGCCCATTTTCCTAATTAGGTCCATGTGGTATGAAAAGAGCTAATGGGGTGGGGGGCTTGCCCAGGTAGCTTGTAAACATTATACAGACATGTAATAGGCAGAAGACTCCCAAGTAGGTGAGCTTTGATATCTATCCACAAAGGGTGGGTATTGTCATGATCAGGAAACCATTTCTTAGTCTGGGCTACTCTTTTGGCCCCAGTCCCTCATTCCAGAGAAATACGATAATAAATTTAGACAGAATGAATATAATTAAGTTGTATCTATTTTTGGCAGTGCTTTTCCTGCTGACTTGATGTAGCTAACGCTGCCAAGTATATGAGCTGGTGGATGACGACATGAGCTCTAGGGGTACAGCAGAGAAAGGTATAATGGCAAGGATTCGGGAGGATAGTACATATTGGTCTGAAAATATATCTGCTAGAATGGTGCATAGACATCTGAAAAATGCTTTAGGAAAAGGATCCCTACTTAAGAGAATGGTGTTTCCTTGGGGATATTTAAACACAAATAGGGGTCAAAAAAGGTACCAAATGACTATGTAAACACAAAAATGTAAATGCTGTAAACTGTTTTTATCATTGATTCTGATACTTAGTGGTGATGTCCAATTGAATCCCACACCAGTGCAAAAATTTATACTGAGATTAAGGGCCTTTTGGATGCTGACTTACATATGGATTTAACATCTGATCTTTTAATGGTTCAAGGTTTGAGAATAATCCATATAAACATGTGTAGTTTATTACCCAAACTAAAATACTTAAGAGAATGGACCCACAAATATAAACCCGATATCATAATAATCATTGAATTCTAGTTGAGTAAAAGGGTGACAAATGAACAGATACAGATGCAGGGATTTAATTTATGGAGACATGATAGAACAAAATGGGGAGGAGGAGTCCTCATTTCTGCAGTCAAAGCTCTAGATGTTAATAACAAGGTTAGTAACATACATTGGAATGGAGCTGAAGGCTTACTATTGGAAATCAGTCTTACTTTTAGTAAACAATTGTTGTTATTAGGACTGTATCATCCCCCAAAAGCTAACTATAAGGTTTTTGAATCAATAGAAGAGCTGCTGGGAGAATATACAGCCAGTCATGAATTGATATTAATTGGGGATTGTAATATAAATTGGAAAATGGCTCATCAGTGCCATGAAATAATTGATATGGCCATTACCCTTGGCCTAACACAATTAATTCAGGGTATTACCTGAATTAATAGCAAGCATAAAGAAGCCTCAGCAATTTTAACTCTATTATTTGTTTTCCATCCTGGAAAGTATCTAAGCAGTGGGGCATTACCAGATGCAGTGTCTGACCATCAAATGATATACTCTATTAGACAAACAATTAAACAAATAGCCCCTGGGAAGATAGCAGTGACCAGAAATTTCAAAAGTTTGACTACTTAAATTTCATGTTGGATTTAGAGGGTGTAAATTGTGACAGTGTAAAATTAATACCTGATGTGAGGGATGCATGAGATTTTGTTTACAAAGAATTCATGGCAGTATGTAATAATCATGCCCCTTTAAAAATGCAGAAAGTAAAACAGAATGATGCCCCATGGTATAATTCAAAATTGCATAACTTAAAAAGACAAAGGGATAAGACATGGAAAATTGCAAAACAGATCTCAAATCTACAGAATAGGTTAAAATGTAAGCAATATAGAAATACATATACAGCAGAAATAAGGCAGGTCAGATATAACTATTACTAAAAAACAGCTTACCCATAATATGACAAAAATACTCCAATAGATTTTGGAAGATTATGAAGAACGTACAAGGTTCACAGATTTTGGATTTTCCAAAAAACTTTGAGATCTATGGAGTAAATGCTCCACTGGGTATAGAAGTGGCAGATGGCTTCAATTAATTTTTTACATCTATGGGATTCATTGCATAGAATTCAGTGTTAAACAATCAGGTTAGAAATCACAGAACTTGTTACCAGGAGAGCCCATCGTGAATATGCAAAAGATAAAATCAACATCAGCCACTTTTGAGTTTGTGCCACTTAAACTCTATTTGATAACTCAGGCACTAGGAAGAATAGATGTACATAAAGTGGGAGGTGATGTTGGCATACCGAATTTGTTATTAAAATATGCTGCCTCAGTGGTTGCCTATCCCCTAACAGAGTTATATAACATGTCATTGATGTTATTCTAAATTTCCAAAAACATGGAAAATTGCCAAAGTAGTTCCTGTATTTAAATCAAGATCAAAAGAGCAATTAGACAATTATAGACCCATTTCACTTCTCCTGGTGGTTGTCAAAATTTTTGAAGGCCTGGTTGCCAAGCAGGTTCAAAGCTTTCTGGAGTTAGAGAAGATTATAAACAATTTCAATATGGTTTTTGACCAGTACATGGTACGACCTCTGCTTTATTACAGGTCACAACTTCTTTAAACAAAAGTCTGGACAGTGGTCTGTCTGTGGGGCCCATATATGTAGATCTTTCAAAACCTTTTGACACACTGGACCATGGCATTCTCCTATCCAGGCTTCAGTATGTGGGGCTGTCAGATCAGGTAATACATTGGTTTAAATCATATCTCTTTAACAGATGCCAGTTTGTGACAATTAATCAATGGAAATCAGATATTCATCAAATTAAAACTGGAGTTCCGAAGGGCTCCTTGTTAGGTCCGTTATTGCATAATGTGTAAATGAATTCCATTAAATTTTCAAACCCTGAAATAAATCATCACTCATATCCTGATGACATTATAATTTACCTGTCTGGTATAGTAGACACTCAAATCCAGAATTCATTACAGTTGGCATTTGCAGAATTACAGGATTTTCTAATCTTATCTAAGCATGTTTTTAATCAAAAACAATCTCATGTTATGTGTTTTCATTGGGAAAAAAGTAGGGACAAGGTAGATAAAGTATTACAAATTAAAACGGTTGATAACCAAGTTTTAGAGCAATTATCTAGCTATCGATACTTGGGGGCCATCCTGACTGCTCTTTGAAGTGGGATATACATATAGAACAAATGGAAAAGACAATCAATAGACGTATGGGAGCTCTATATTAAATTAGACACTGCACAACACATGCAGTTAGAAATAATGTGATTAATTCTGCAATCATTCCACTGATAGATTACGGAGACCTACTATATATTGGGGCAAGTTCCGCACCTTTGGGGAGACTGGATACTGTATACAACAAAATGGCATGATATATAAACATGGCCCCAAGAAGGACACATAGAGATTACCTATATCAGAATCTAGGCTGATATAAGTTGGGGGATAAGATATCCTTACATACATTGTTGTACTGTATGTGTAAAAAAGTTTCTCCGGTAAAGTACCTGGTTATATTAGAGGATGCTTACATGAAAGAATGATTAAGTCAAGCCTTAGATCAGCAAGAGGGATAGAATATTTGTTACCAAAGTGTAGCACATAACTTGGAAGGGGCTATTTTTTCTATAAAGGATCCTCTCTTTGGAACACACTGCCTGTAGAATTAAGGATTAAAGATGGTAAATGAAAGACAGATTGAATAAAGAACTGGTTTGGGACAAGGAAGATCAAGTGAATCTAGTAATAATTAAAATGTTATGTCATCAGATTATGGATAAATGGGAATTAGTGCAATATTATTATCTACTGTAAGTACTGTCTGATGTTGTGAGTTGTTATCTGTCCACATAATTGATTATATGTTTATATACAGTATGTTATGATAGAATACATGTTTTTGGACTGTAACAAATGTATTGTAAAATTTTACGGATCTCACTGGAAATGAGTTTTTAACTCAGTTGAGAAACCGATTCATTAGTTATAATGAATAAAATGTGTACTACTACTACTACTACTACTACTAGCCCAGTAGTAACCTTTTAGCCAAGAAAGGTCCCATCACTCTTTTCTACAGTGTGATTGGAGTTTGTTCCTACTATATTTGGGTTGTTTTCCCTCCCAAAGGTAATGGCCTAGAATTTTGTCTATGCAGGTGAAGCAATCATTGGATATTGTGATAGGCAGATGTACCAGGAGGTGGAGTAGTACAGCGGTGGTAATCATCTTGAGTGCTTCAATTTTTCCTACTAGTGACAATAGAAGGGGTTTCCAACATATCAGATCCTTTTTTATCTTTTTTAGGAATTACATTAAAATGAGCTCACAGAGATGGCTAATTTTATAAAAAATTGTTATCCCAAGATAGATGATAGAGTCTGGGATCCATCTAAGGGTGAAGGATGTAAATTCTGGTGGTAGACCGTGTTAGTTAAGGATTTTGCTTTGACTGATGTTTAAACCAGAAAAGGAGGTGAAGGTTTGCAGCAATTGCATCAGTGGGTGAATAGAGGTATGGGCCTTGTCTAGCAGCACTAGTAGGTTGTCAGCATACAGTAATGTTTTGTTGTCGGGTGTTCCCCCACTGATATTCATTTAATATCCTTGTGTTTCTGAACAGCTGCAGCTAGAGGTTCTTTGCTAAGACAAATAACAGTGGGGGGGGGGGCAGACCTGTCTAATGACCTTCACCAAGGGGAACGGGGTTGATAGGGTTTTATTTGTCAGGACCTGCATATGAGATGCAGAGTATATCGCCTGCACTCCAGAAAGAAAGGGGGCTACAAATCTCATATTTTTCAATACTGCATAAAAGTATTCCCACTCCACCAAAGCAAAGACTTTTTCAAAGTTTATCATTATTGCTGTGGTTGGAGTGGGAATTGCCTTGGTGACATGCAACAAGTCCAGAAGGGCACGAATGTCATAGGAACTTAATCTGCCATAGACAAATCCTGCTTGTGAGAGCCGAATTAGTTGTGATAAGAAAGTTTTGAGTCTGCTTGCCATTATGTTGGCATACATTTTGCTGTCCACACTGATTAGTGAAATTGTATGGTAACTGGTTGGGGATGTAGGGCCCATCCCCAATCCCCTGTAAAATATTACAGCCCCACTTCTTGGTGTCCAGTGTCCTGCTCTCCCTGATCACCCCTATAGCAGAATGAAACCCACTGCCTGGTTTCCAGTGGTCCCCCCTTCTTATCCCCGATTGCCTGTAAAGTATAATTAAACCTGTTCCATGGTGATTAGTGGATCCCCTAGCCCCTACCTGAACAGGTAGTGCTCCACTCCCTCTATCCCATCTTCGAGCCAGGGACAGTCACAGCTTTCTGCTCTCCACCATGGCTGGCCACTGACTGAGCAGTCAATGAGCACATGCTGTACAATCAACTGTTACAGTATGTGCTCTTTGACAGCTCAATCGGGGGCCAGCCATGGTGGAGAGCAGATGGCTGTGCAGGTTGCCGGCTTGATGACAGGATGGGGGAGCATGGTGGTGAGGCACTACCTGTTGGGGTGGGGTCCTTTAGTCACCAGGGAATGGGTTTAATTCTACTTTGAGGATGATTTGGGATAGGGAAGGGGACCACTGGACACTAGGGAGTGGGTTTAATTCTACTATATGGGCCATTGAGGGAGACCACTGGACACCAGGGAATGGCTCTAGAATATTTTAGAAGGACTCAGGGACAGGGAGATCATGGGACACCAAGGAGTGGGTCTATAATATTTTACAGGGGATTGGGAATGGAGGGATCACAGGATACCAGGGAAAAATTAGTATATGGGTGCTTAGGGATAGGGAGGATGGTCCACTAGACACCAGGGAAAAATATGTATGGGGCCTTTGGAAATAGGAAGGGGGTCCGCTAGTCACCAAGGAAAAAATTAATATTGGGGAGCTTGGGGATAGGGTCGAGGTTCCATGAGACAGCAGAGAAATCACTTCCCTCATGTCTAACGGACCCCCCCCATCCACTTGCACCCATATACTAGATTTTCCTTCATGTCTAGCAGACCCCCTCCCTATCATTAAGCACCCATATAATAATGTTTTACTGGTTTCAGGCTGACTCCCCCATCCCCAAGCACCCATATAGTATTGTATAGCAGCTTATTCATGCATCATCTTTGTTTAGCGCAGTGTGAGGAACGGCACTATTCAGCACCAGTTTTTTTTTTTTTTTTTGCTCCCTTCTCCACAGATGCAGCTCTCTTCAGGGGTATCCTCTGCTCACTCTGCCCGCCCACAGTACCTCTCAGGAAACTGCCTGGTCTGCCTCAGCCTGCCACTGGAGGCGGGAAGGAGGGGGATCCCAGGCTGTCCCCCTCCAGTCCATTTGTGTCTGTCAGGCATTCTGGTTGGTCCCCGAGAGCTGGGTTATGGTGTCTGGGAGCTTGGATCCCCATCTACACCGGCATCCATGAGGCCATTTTCCTTGTTTCTGGTGTCATCCCCTGAGGATGTAGGCACGCAAGGGGGGCCAAGGGAGGAGCACGTCATGATGTGCAGACGCACCAGCTCCCTGCCTACATCATTCCCTCTCACTGGCTGTTCCCACTGCACCACCACCCATGGTCACCCAGGTGGAGATAGAATAGCGGGGCAGACAACCCTCTCCAGAGAAGGAGAGTGGCTGATGTTTGCTCGATCCTTCTCTCCCCGGCTGACCCTTCAGTTACATGAGTCCATTTCTGAACCCAGGACACTGGCACTGACAGCAGTAAGCCTACCGCTGTACCGGCAGGCTGGCCACATTCAGCATCAGCTTAAATCCGCTCGTCAGCTACATGTACCTTTACAGCACCAGGCACTAAGCTGTCAGTAATCGGCTGCTACTCATTGTATTTAAAATCACATACTGACAGAGACAGGTACTTAAGGCAATCACCAATAACCTTAAAATCCATTGAAATCCATTAACGCATACTGTATGAAAGTCACTGATTGCCTACAACTGCCTGTAACTGCCTAATCCAAACAAAAAACCCTAACAAAGCAAAAGCTACAGCAGTACTCCATAATGTCTGTTCTGCACTGGATATCAAGCAAACAACTAAAAAGAAAATATCATTTTGAAAATGAAGGAATGGCTCCCAAAGCTCTAGCTGAGTAATCTGGTGTGAAGCCCGCTGAAACGAAGTATGTCATCCATGAACTCAGTAGGCCTTCATCCCTGTCTCCCAAAATACACTGACAGTCCACATCTGTCTTCTGCACACCAGAGACCCATTCTGAGTTTGGTAAACATGTTGTCGAAAATAGGGTAATGGCTGCAGTGCGCTTGTATACCTTTAAACATGGGAAGGCTATAAATTAGAGCACAGTGTGTGTTTTGTTGTTTAATTCATGTACTTTGTTAAAGTTCTCAAATGACAAAGTACAAACAACATGCAGCCATCAATCAAACAGTACACAAAGCCCTCCCCCTCCACCTTCCCCCCACCCACAGAGACATACCTCTCAGCCTTTTGTCACTGAAATGAGAGATGCAAAATCAAATAAAATGACAATGCAGACAAACCTTCCAAATAAATACAGAGTATTGAGACCCAAATCTGAAAATTCTTCAGCTTAACTTCATACTGAAACAAAATAATGCTTCCATGAGGCTAGAAAGTTCACCAATGCTCCTGAGGTTCACTCAAGGTGAAGACGGTAATAAACAGAGAGCATACAACTTACCCTACTTTCTATTAAATGCTGTCATGCAGTCACAGAGGCTGGCTATCATCTTTTCAGTCTGCAGATTAAATAATAATTTGTTAAGCCATTCAGAATAGGGAATCTCACTCTGATCCTTCCGGTGATGGTATACCACCAGTTTCACTAAAAGAGAGATTAAAGATAAGAAATATCTCTGTTCTGTAACTCAGACTTCTGCAAAGTCTCCCACCAGACAAATTTCAGGGGAAAAATAGTTTTCCAGTCCCAGTAGGGGGTCAGCCCATACTTTAGTCTTTTCCCAGAGTGGGACCATTTTCAGGCATTCCCACAACACATGCAAGAGGGATCCTTCAGCTTAACTACACTGGGAGCACGTGGAGGAAGGAAGCTTCCCCATCTTCACCAGATGGACAGGGGTGAGACAGATATTATGCAGTATATAAAATTGAGAGAGACGCAACCTATCATTGGTCAGGTAGGTATATACATCTGTCCAAATGTGGTCCCAATTAAAAGTAGAGTTGTGAAGTGAGGAAGACCAATAGTCGGAGTGGCCCAAAACCTCGGGAAAAAGTGTGGAAAATAAGAGGGATACTAGCTGGGATACTGAGTGAGGTTGCCAGGAATGGGTTTGGAGTTGAGCAATAAAATCCCCCGATCAGTAGTCCAAGATGCCATACCAAACCACCATATCAACATATTTCAGATTTGGTAAATTTTAAACACATTCCTAGCCAGCTAGTTGAAATGGGCTAGCAGTTCTTGGCTACTAAGGATCCGGCCACCAGAAAGGATGTCAGATACTTTCTTGTCTCTAATCCAAGGCATCCCCTGTGGGGACAGCACCTGGCCTCCTAATTTAAAATTCAGATTGTGACATGGTGGCTGAGAAATGTTGATAAGATTATTGTAGTGCATAGCTCTACAAAACTGGACGTCGGCTTTCAACAAAGTAAAAATGACCTAGCTCTTGATTTGAGAAGGAAGGCATTTAGGGAAACAAAAAACAAACTTTCAGAGGAAAGAACAACCTCCACAATCTGGTACTGCTTTATTTGAAGTCATAATGAAACATACTGAGTTCTACCATATGGCAAAGGGTCCTGGGCCACCTAGCATGTTTAGAGATGTGACTTGCCAGATGCTATATAAAGAAATTAGGCAGTCAAAGTCCAGTAAGATGCTTTGGTGTCCCTTGAAGGGTATAAGCTCTACAAGGGGTTTTGCCTTTCCATGGAAAATGGGACATTTTACCATGGAGTTTCTTAAACTAACTAATGGGGAGCGAGAGATTCAATTTGTTTAAAGGTTAAAACACACAGGGAAGAACATTCATTTTGATGATACTGATTCAAGCTTGAATGGACAGGGGGAAGGATCTCCAGCTGCAGAAATCTTGTTGAAGGGTATTAACCAAATCATCTAAATTTAACTTTTTCATTAAAGTAAGCCTCTGGGAAAGGATAATACCTAGGTATTTGAGCTTAGACTTCCATACCAACCTCAAAAGTGCAAAGTCTGTGGAGAAAACCTTGGCATTTAGGGGCATTATAACTGTTTTATCGAGACTGAGCTTATAATCGAAGAATTTATCAAACTCAGAAATAATACTCAGGACAGCAGGTACAGAAGTGGTGGGATTTAACAGATGCAATAAAATATCATCTGCATATGCGGAGAGCCTGAGATCTAGTGGGCCTACAGGGATCCCTTGAATAAGGGTTGATGACCTGAGTAGGTACAACAGGTGCTCCAAGTAAGGACTAAACAGCAAGGGAGATAAGGGACATCCCTGATGAGTACCTGGATAAAGAACAAAACCTGGTGATATCTCTCCATTACAATAAACTCTAGCACTAGGTTTGGAATACAGCACTCTAGTCCATTTTTTAAAAAAGAGCGGTGAAAACTCAATTTCTCTAAAATTGAGAACAAAAAATATCAGTAGACCCTGTGAAATGCTTTTTCCGTATCCAGTGAGATCAAAGCCATAGGTTGATTGGCTCTCCGGGTGCAGAAGAGATATAGGTCAACTTCCATAAATGATCAATCAAAGATCACCCCTTCATAAAAACCATCTGTTCTGGTCCAATCAACCCTTCCCAAATCTGGATAATTCTATTGGCTCAAATTTTAGCAAAAAGTTTCACATCATAATTCATAAGGGAAATGGGACAATAATTAGAGACCTTATCTGAGGGTTTGTCAGGTTTAGGTAAAACTATTATTAAGGCTTCTAACAGGGAAAAATCCAAAAGGTCTCTATTACAAAGGAATGAGAAGAGTTGCTGGAGGATTGGGGCTAGCTCAGTAGCAAAAGCTTTATAAAAATTAGAAGGGAAACCGTCTGGCCCAGGGGCTTTATCGGAAGAAAGGGAGTGGATAGGAGTGAGGATTTCCTGAAGGGAGATGGGATGGTAAAGGAAAGATTGTTGTTCTAGGGTTAACTTGTGGAGCTGAACGAGATCTTGGTAACTTTGAATAGTAGCCAGAGAAGGCGGATTGGCTGGGGAACTATACAATTAGAGGTAAAAGAGATAAAGTTCCTGACCAATTTCCCTAGGGGATGTTTTGGGGGAGTTATTGGCTAGGGAGGTGATGGACAGAACCAGGCAAGAGGCCTCCTGCTTCTTTAAACAAAAGTTTATTAAACAGCTTGCTTTATTGCCTTGATCAAGAAAAATAAGTGGGTTTTTAAAAGGGCATATTCAGCTTGTTCCCTCAGGCTGTCTGCATAGTGATTTCTAAGGAGTGTCAAAGCCACTTGCTCTTTCTCAGATGACCCCAATAGTGGACTACTCTCAAGAGTTTTGATCTGCTCCAGAAGAAGATGCAGGGAGGTTTCACACTTCCTTTCCCTCGTGGATGCCATTCTGATAAATTCCCCACGCAACACACATTTCAGGAAACACCAAAGCTTGTCCACCTCAGAGATGGATCCCACATTTTGCTGCAAAAATTGGGCAACAAAAGCCTTAATTCTGGACAAGACCATGGCATCTTTTAATAATTGGATGTTAAGTTTCCATATCTTGTCCCTATCAAGGTTGGGTAAAACGGCACATTCCAGCTAGGTAGGTGAGTGATCAGAGAGGACCCAGAGGAGTAACCCCTCCTTTGTCCACCCCTAGAAAAATTGTAATACTGACCAGAAAATAATACAATCAAGAGAAGGATTTATGAACAGGGAGTAAAAGGCATACACTCGGTCAAAATGGTGAAACACCATCCAGGGATCACAGAGGCCTCCCATCTCCATCAGGTCATGTAGTGAGTGTTGAGCAGGGGAAAGCCCAAGGGAGCAAAGGCCAGACCTATCCAGGTCATACGTGAGAGTCACCCTCCAGTCCCCGGGTAGAATAATGGGGATATGTACATAAGGGGCCACCAAAGTAAGCAATTCAGAGAAAAAAAATCAGAGGATTCAGTGTTAGGACCATAAATGCATCCAAAGAGAACCTCAGAGTGATCCAACACACCTTTTAAAAGCAAATAATGCCCCAGAGGGTCTTCTACACACTAAAACATCTGAAAATGAGTCCCCTTAAAACTTAATATCGCCACCCTCTCTGGATCATGGTGTTCCCACTTGTCTGACCACCAATCTATGGAATAGTAAGCCTTCCATAGAAAGAAGGTGGGTCTCTTGAAGAAAAGCAATATGGCAGTGAAGTAGTTGGAGATATTTTAAAATCTGATACTACTTAACCCTAGAGTGAGCACCTTTAACATTCCAGGTGGCATACTTCATAACCCACTTGTGGAGTTTGGTGAAACTATAAATGGTAGGTCCCTTACTTATATATAACAGATTGTACCCACGAGAACAAAATCAGTCTCTCCATAACCCTGAAACCCCCCGCCAATTCAAAAAACATTGCCTCAAGCCCCTACAAGAAGAGCAGTGAATCAGGAAAAACCAAAAGAAGTTTACCAGACAACAATTATGTAGGTGCAAAGTCCAGATGTTAAACAGAATAATGTATCCAGCGGGGATCGAGCCTGCATGTGTACTGCCATAGGAAAAAAAAAAAACACTCACCAATCTGACGGAGCAAAAACCTCAGATGAACCCATAAAACTACTCCCCCAGAAATACTCCCCCCAAAAATAATACAACCACAACATCCCCAGTCCAAATGACTGACCTCCAAGTCTTCTCATGCCCTAATGATATTATTCCATTCAGAGCAGGTATACCCCCCCCACACACACACACACAAGTTAGTAATACATTATATCATCTACTAAACCCAAAACCTGAAAATCCAAATGGGGCTGTGATACCAACACCCTGTTTCCCTAACTGTCTGCAATTATCATAGTATAACAACCAAAAAAAGGTTTAGCTAGAAAAGCAGTACAGAGGGAGAACAGGAATCTCATATCTAACAGGATTAATCATTGCCATAAAAAATGAAAGTATCTCATACACAGCACCCCACTTTAAAGGTAAATTAGAAAATTATAGAAAGAAGTGCACTCCTCTAAGCAATCCTTCAAATAGTTAAAAAAATTCAAGCACTTAAAGAGAAATTCTTGCCCAATCAATCAAGGGAGTGGGAAATGCAGCATCCAAATCTCCAGAATCATCTCTAACATAACAAAGGCTTAGCAATTTCACCAGTTCACCAATAGATGGAGTCTGAAAGAAGAAAAGTAAAAGGACTTGCTGCTAGGAGAGAAACTGCAAGTATGGCAGAAAAAAAAAACACGAGGCAGGGGATATGAGGGCAAAGTAATTGCTCATCCTTGTGGCAAACAGTGTGGCAAACAGTTAGGTAACACTCCATGTACCATAGAGGGAACAGATAGGTTGAGGGCAGTTCCAGAGAGTAATTCCCTCAACAGTCCAAATGAACAGGTAACAATAACAGTCCAGCAAAAACAATGACAATGAATGAACTATACTGCTGCTGCAGGTGAGTCTCCAAACAGGGAATCAATCACTTGAATAGATCAGAATAAAAAGATTTCAGTGAAGTTACAGCCTGTTGCACTGAGTCAAAACTATACCATTGATCCCTATGGTGAACTTGCAGTGTAGCTGGGTACTTGACTTGATATTTGATTACAGCTGCTATAAGATTGGTCACTGTCGGATGCAATGCGGATCTCTTCTGCTTTACCGAAAATGGGAGATCCTGCTCTATATGGACCCACCGGCCTTCTCATTGCAGCTCCTGCACTTCCCTAATATTCCCCAAGATGTGCTGCTTATCCAAAAAATTCAGCATATGGAAGATTAGAGGCCTAGGGGGATATCTTGGGGGGGAGCTGGTCAGCGTGACCTGTGGGCCCTCCCCAAAACATATGAAGGGCCATTCAGAGAGTGGCCTGCCAGCTTCTTGCAAAACTTCTGAACAAAGGTGACTGGTGCAGAGCTCGCCTCTCCCTCTGGTAATCCAAGGATGACCAAGTTATTCCTATGGGAGTGCCCTTCGAGGTCCTCCAGTCCCTTCCATAGTTTTCACTCTCTGGTGCAAATGTACAATCTCTGGCTCCACTCAAGCCCTCAGTCATTCTGTGAAGAAATCCAAACTTCTTTGTCTCTGGTGTGATGAGTGAGAAGGTCCACTGAGAAGCGTATGTTTTGGATATCTGTGACTAGTGTTTCCAGCATAGCTTTCAGGGAAAATAGGCCCTTCAAAAACTTCTCCTCTGTGAGTGCGGCCTGGGGAGTTGCGTTGCCAGGTTAGCCAGTAGATTGTGCCTTAGAGTGCTTGCAGTTTTTGTCCCGTGTTGATGTTGGAGGTGGGGTATGGCGAGGCAAGGAGTCTCACATTTTGGCTTCCATGCTGCTGGATTTTCTGCCCAATGATGTTCCTGCAGCTTGCAAAGAACGATAACTTGCCAGGACCGCTGCCTAAAATTGCAGGTTAGTAGAGAAAGGAGCTAAAAATGGGTGGTAGAGTGGGAACTTCACTAGTCCATGTCTGCTCAGTCAGCCATCATCTGCCCCTCCTCAGAGTGCATGATTTTATGACTGATTACCTAGCCAAACTGTGCACAACACCCAACCCCTTCAATCTCTCCCCCTCCTTGCTCTGAAAAGAGTGCAGTTGACCATCACTCCTGATGGAGGAATTGGAGGAGCAGCTCAGAAAAATTATTGCCGGTTTGAGAGACTAAGGTATAATTGTAAACATCAGTGTCAATCAGTGTCAATCACGCTGCGGCACTGGACATAGTGATGGTTAAATCCCACAGCTGCTATCAGAAAATGGTGGCCACATTAACCTCACCACTAAATGGGCTTGGTCATTCCAGCATAGGATGGGGTACAGCAAATACAGTGGAACAAAAGCAGCTCACAAGGTATCCACTGACTTTCCCAAACTTAAAGATGCTTTTTTTTTTTATTGATTTTTTTCTCCCTTGGAGCCCCCAGTCTGCCCTAGCATCTGTGTAATCTTTTACCTCCAGCCACCATCTGACCAGTGCCAGACTCCATTAATGGTGATCACCAATTACCCCACAGTTTACCTCCCATGGCAGGGTGACAGGGGTCAACCAACTTCCCCACCTACAGTGGATATGCACTTGGTGATCCCTTCTAGAGCCGGCGCTGGCTCGTACATCAGACAGCCATCAAGTCGCTTGTGACTAGAGTGCCCCTTTTTCCACTTTCTAGCTTTTGGAGGTGGGATGTGAAATGCCAGCAGAGGGCATAACATGCATGTGTACACACATTGCATGCCCACCAACTGTTCCACCTTCTGACCCCTGCATCTAGGACCAGGCTTGTTGGCACCCACCTTCTACTAGGTGTCAGGCTAAGCCGGTCACTGAGCTCCAACCCTGCCCGCAAGAGGAGAGCTGTCCAATGGACACTCCACCTGCTCTCTCCCCTGATGACCCCCCACACCCCAAGCTCACTGCTGAACCCAGGTCACTGACATAGTGCAAGGTGTGGCTTGCAGCACCTCAACCCTCAGTGCCACCAGGCCAGCCCTTAAAGATGCTTTTTTAAACTGCATCAGTATGGCCACTGCAAAAGAGTTGATCTCACCTTTATGCAAGCAATAATTCCCAACAGGGTGGGCGGTATTGGGCAATACTGGACCACCCAGGGGCGTAATGAGGCCCGATGCCACAGGCAGAGGTCCATATAGCTCCTGAGCGGTCCGGTGTTGGCCATACTGCCCACTCTGGAGGGTATTATTATGCTTAGAAAATGTGCTACCTTTCTAGATGAATTCACTGAGACATTTGTTTAATTTCTAACTTTTAAATAAATTTAATTTGACAAAAAAAATAACAAAAGAAAAAATAGTCCTGACAGTAGTGCTTTTGATTGGCTGCTGCTGGTTGCTAGTGGCGACAGAGTATGCTATCTCAGGGACTGCTGCTGTGTGAGAGACTGGTGGTATTTTCGTTGTTTTCACTACGGCAGATGTACATCCATCTGCAGTATGAAAAACCAGGAAAATACTGGTGCTGTCACACACACACACACACACAGTCCTGATGTTTTTTGAGGTCAAGTTTGTTTCTCCCTTTCTTTGTGAAGGTGCAGTCCTAAGGAAAATGCAACAGTTGCCTCGTGCATGCCAACTAGATGACGTGACCTGGAAGTATGGAGAAAAGAGAAGAGGCATCAGAACACTGACTTTACTTGTTTTTTTTTTTATTATTTTAAAATAATGATGTGGCTTATGGTTCAACTTTTATGCCTCCTTTTCATTTATTCAGTATTTGGTCGGTAGCGGTCGGTGCTGTGTTCCCTAGGGATGTAAGAAGGGCGGCGACGAACAGCGTGTGTAAGCAGAGATTAGTTGACAAAAAGATTTTTGAGGTAGCAGATAATTTTATTAGTATTCTCCACTGTCTCCATTTTATCATAGTTTAGCAGACATATATGCTATTTATTGAGGGGAGTAGCACAGAGACTGAGACGGGGGCACATTGCTCTTCAGTACTCTGGTGCTAAACTCACGGCACTGCATATGTGGGTTTTGTCACATTGTACAGTTAGGACTGAGTGAGAACAGATGGCAGCTACATGTTTTTTGAGTTTTGGGAATGGAAATAAAAAAGTACTTTCACTATTAAAAAAATAAGCAAACTTTTATAGGACTGAGACTGTAGTTTGGCTTTCTGACAAAATCACTCGCTAAGCAACAGAAAAAACAATGGTTGCTATTCATTTCTTAAGATTCTATGGGCCCTCTGACTATGGCACGTAATCAGGCTACAAAGACTGGGGCTTATTATTTCCTGGTCTCTGTTGCCTGATACCAGACCAGCTGGTTAGTGTCCTTAGCCAATCAGAGTCAAGATTTCTTCTTACCCATTTTCTAATAATAATGAAAGTTGATGAAACAGGCATCAACATGATGCCTGTATCTGAGTGGATGATGGCCACTTCAGGCTTGAAACAGGTTGAGGTGCTGGGGCTGGGGGACAAGCGCCAGATTTCTTTAGTACTCACTTGTACCTTGTCCAGTAATTTCTTCCCTTGCCAGTTGATTTATAAAGGCAAAACAAAAGCATATCACCCGCAGTGCAACTTTCTGCCTGAGTTGGATATGACTCACTCCCATAACCACTGGCCTAATGAAAGAACCATGACTGAGTACACTGAAAATGTTATCGTACCTTACTGTACAGTAACTCATGAAACACTTGGTCTGCCCACAGAACAAAAAGCACTTTTAGTACTGAACCTTTTATGTGGGCACACAACCTAGCCAGTAATTGAAAAACTGAAAGTATGGGTATAACACCCAATTTTGTCCCAGTGCCCTGCACTGCTGCATTACAGACACTTGATATCTCAGTAAACAAGATTTTGAAAGATTTCCTATAGCATAAATTCACCATTTGGTATGCTGATGTTGTCTCCAAACAGCTTGAGATTGGGGGTGAGCTTATAATGGATTTAACAATGCAGACACTCAACGAATGTCATACACAATGGTTGCATGCCAGCATCCTACAGCTCTGTAAGCATAAAGAGGATGTTATTCATGGATTCCGTGAAGCTGTCATACTGGATGCACACATGGATAGCCTGAATTGAACACTTGTAAGTACCCAAACTTTTTTTTTTGGTGTGTGTGTGAGCGTGTCTGTGGTTTTGATCCCATTTGATTTTTATTTCCACAGGCATAAGCATAATCCTTGCCAAAGATGATTCTGAAGCCTGTAAGCCTATAAGTCCATCAGTGCATAGGTGTGAGTGTATGTATGTAGAGTATCATCGTAGAAAAAGGCACTGTACTTTTTTTGCAGGTTACCGATATGGAAGAAAATGGCTGTGATGCTTATGGTGGAAAATTTGCACTACACATATTGCCTTCTGTATTCTTTTTTGTCAAACACTTAATAAAGATGACTTGACATTAATTACCACAGTCCATGTTCTTTCATTTTGTTTCCTGGGAATATTAGCAATCTGCTTATATTAGCGCCGTGAGCAATTTAGCTAATATAGCGAAAATAAGCTGAACACTAATATTTTCTGTCATACAGTAATTTTTCCTTGGTGTCTAGCAGAATCCCCCTCCCAATCCCCAAGCACCTGTATACTAATTTTCCTTTGTGTCTAGCAGATAGAGATGTGACGAAGTTTAAATTCACTGATGAAGTTTGAGAGAAGTGGTGAAAATTCATACTGTGCAGAACTTCACTAAGTTTTCTTAGACCTGAGAAACTTCAACTTCACCAGAATTGTGAAGTTTTTGCCATGAAGTGTGGAATTTTGCCATGTGATGCAGAATTTCACCGGCGAGAGAGATATGAGGTATTAGGGGAGGGTTAAAAACCCTGTGAAATAAGATGCACCCTGCAATATGGGAGCTATGCACTTGCAATGCAGCGTACATAGGGACATCCCTCAAGATATTGCACCCTTTCAGGATAAGCATCTGGAATTCATCCTGTAATAACTAATGTCAGGAAGATGCTCTGGATCTGTGTGCTGGGTAGTGACATTGGAACCAGAAAACAGAATCAAATAGTTATAACAAGTGTAAAGTAGAGAAGGGGGGTTAAAGCTAAAAGGGGAAGGACCTCTGAAGATGCAGAAGGAGAAAAAGAGGTTGTGGTAGGCTACAGGGCCTTCTTTATAGTCATCTGTGTATTCAGGGGTGTGCAGTAGAGACCAAAAGTATCTCTGTGGGTGCTGGAGCTGACCTGCAAGCTGTGAGTTATTAGCTAAAAATATAGTTCAGTGGACAGGAGGGTGAGGCAGGCCACAGACTACATTACCACCTCAAGACCTCCGCAGTAGTGGGATTGTAGAGGAGGTTACAAAAGTCAGGGGGCAGAGGATAAACCGTCAAAGAGATGCTGCTGTTTCTGGGTGAGGAGTCTGAGGTTGAGCCCCTGAGGTGTTCCCCTGAGTTTATAGGACCCAGTCGGTGATCCAGCAGGTAGGGTAGAGTGAAGGAGAAAGACTGGAAAATAAGCCAAGAGGATAGCATGCAGCCATATAAATTAAGAAGAGACTGAGCATCATGGTTGGGGATGGGTTTTCCAATAGTGAGGTCTTTAAAAGAAGGGTGGGGAGCACTATCCACTTCCCATGCCTGTGTCTGCTTCAATTTTCATGTTGCAGCATAATACCTATAAAATATATCAAAATCCCTCACTCATAACAAAAGGAACTGCAAACCCAAAATAAGGATGCTCTTTCACCCCCCCCCACTGCAGAGCAATATAACAGTGTGTCCCACTTCTTTCAGTAGTCCAAATCTGGAAAGGGGTCTAGCATTCACCGTTAGAGGTAGAAAATAAAAAAAAGGATACAAAGTCCACATTCCTTGCAGCAACTTGCTGTGAAGGAGAGAAACAGGAGAACATTTTTTCCTGCTGCGGTAGCTATAGTAGGGCAGCATATCATTGTCTTTTCAGAAAGTCATTGGTGGATTGCAGAGAAATTTGCTAGATCAGCACAGTGCACTGGTAGGGTGCTTGCGTGCAAGGTGCCGCTCTACAGTAGTGCGAGTCACTTCAAAGCCTTATACATAGCCGAATTTCACTGGCAAGTGGGTGATGAGCAAAACAGTACTGTGGCAAAGAGGAAATCATGTGTGTAGTAGTTGGTCCCGGCTTGCAGAGATTCCAACAGGGGTGTCTGAGAGCTAATGGTTGAAGTAGAGGAGCCCGCAGTCTGCCATGGTGCAAACTCCATTCCAGCGATCATGTCCCAGGTTGGTGAGTCAGAGGACTTCGCGTTGGCACCAGCCAGAGTCTGGGCAGAAGAAAGACTGAGGAGTGTGGCAGTGTCTGTGGGGTCTGACTGCCTGGGTATGTCTGCCAGTGGGGCATAGCAGTTACTTGCCAGCAAAATGTGGATGACCTCTGCTTCCTTTTCAGAAGTCATATTGGGGTTGTAGCTTCTGGATGCTTGGTTGTTCCGAAGGTTCACATTGAAATGTCTATTCTTTGTGCACCTCTTATTTTTTGGATGTTGCATCCACAGTTCCCATGTCTTCTGTGCTTCAGGTGTAGCTTGGGAGGTGTGTATATAGGGTTGCCCATACATATACCAGCAATCAGGAAGTCATCTTCCTCTGAGGAGCATTTCTAGGGTTCTAGGTGAAGGCTACCCTTGGGCCAGGTGGATTGAAAAAATCCATGGTGGCATCAAGGGAGCTGAAAATCCAGGGACTCCATTAACCTTTTGGGATGCAAAAGCACATTTTGGCCAGGAATTGAAATATGACAGTTGTCACATTCATGAGGTGATGTAAAGAAATGACTATGTTGAAAATTTGGGGCAAAAATATTGAAAATTATCATACTTATGAGCCTGCATTTTCACAATTCTGTGTAGCCGTATATTTTTATTTATTTTTTTAATATTTTTACACCACATTTTCAATATAACCTTCTTATGACCCTGCCTCATGAACAAGAGCACAGGAAATTTTGAACTACTGCCTGAAAGGTGATTTGAAGTAGGGACTGCAAAATCTTTTGGGTTTTAAAAAAAACAAAACATTTTGGACAGGATTTGAAAAATGACAGCTGTCACATTCATGAGGTGCTGTAAAGAAATGGCTATGTTGTACATTTGGGGAAGAGATATTGATAATTACCAAAGTTATGAGCTTGCATTCACAAAATTCAATGTAGGCTCATAACTTTGTTGTTTTTTAATATTTGTACAACAAATTTTCAACATAGCCTCCTATGACCCCACCTCATGAACATTGCAAAGAAACTTTCCAACTTCTGCCTGAAAGCACATTACCAAGCAGTAAGAATAAAAACATTATAATAATACTGTTAGTCAATGCTTATAGTTTATCTAACAAACTAGACAAACTAAAATACATTGTGAAAAGGGAAAATATAACAATCTGTGGAGTGACTGAGACATGGTTCCAGGAACATGATTGAAGCACAGAGATTCCAGGCTACTACAAATTCTCTAAAAATAGAACAGGAAGAAGAGGAGGTGGTATAGCATTATATATTTCTGATAAATACACAACCCATAGCATTACCCATTAGAAATCACTAATAGTAATGTGGAAATAATTTTGATTCAAATTAAACTATCCACCGAAACCCTAATCCTGGGTCTGGGATACCAACCTCCTAATTTAAGCCTTGAAGAGAACAAGGAATTTCTAACTGCAGTTGACAACATAGATATACTTCAAAACTTCATCCTAATGGAAGACTTAAATTTCCCCAAAATACATTGGTCCACACTTCAAGGAAACAGACAAATCAAAAATGTATTTATTGAATCAATAATAAATCAAAATCTAGAACTGGTTAAAGAAGGAACTAGAGGAAATTAAATACTTGACATCATTCTGACAAATATGGACAATAGAATGTCAGCACCTGTTGCTTCCTGACTAGATGTAAATATAATAATGGACACAGAATCCCACTTTACTGGAGCAAAAGTATAAAAAGAGCAATAAACATGAAAAAAAATACAAGATAAATCCAACAGCTAGCAACTGGAATATATACATACAAGAAAAAAATCAAATAAGGTCAAACATACTATAAGGAAAGCAAGAACTGATTTTGAACTTAAAATAGCTACTGATATACTGGACAATAAAAAAGAAATTCTATAATTATGTAGGCTTAAATAGAGGCAGCCAATCATCTGTGAGGCAGAAACTGTCATGGCAACCAAGTTCAATAACTATTTTCTCAGTGTCTTTACATCAAAGGAAACTCCCAACTATAGTAACTCCAAATGAACAGTTGCCACCACTTACTCCATTCACTAGAGAGGAAGTATGGAATGCACTACTAAAACTAAAACCCAATTCATCTGCAGTGCCCGATGAAATCCATCCGAGATTCCTCAGAGAAATAACAGATGGCATATCTGGACCTCTAACTATACGTTTTAATGCCTCATTAATCACAGGAGAAACTATCTTGTTATGGAATGATGCTCTAGTCACCCTGTCTACAAATCAGGTTACAAGAGAGACGTAACTAATTACAGACCTATTAGTCTAACATCAGTTGTAGGTAAACTGCTAGAGAGACTGTTATTACCCAGGATAGAAGCACATATCTGCGAAAATAATTTATTGGATATAACACAACATGGCTTCTTCCCCAGTAGATCCTGTATAACCAATCACTTTAATTTTTTTTCAAAATGTTTGCTCAACCCTTAATGCAGGCCTGCCTGTGGACATTATCTTTCTCAATTTCCCTAAAGCTCTTGATAAAGTTTCCCACCATGTTTTGATTAATTAAATGATTACATTGAAATTCCATCCAGAACTTCTAAATTGGGTTACTTCATGCTTGCACAATCGTCGCCAATGAGTTGAACTCAAGGGGCATTTCTCCACTTGGGGACAAGTCACAAGGGGGGTCCCACAGGGCTCAGTCCTGGGCCCTGCTTTTTTCAATATTCTTATTTCTTCTGTGCAGACCTCACCCAACATCTTGATGTTAAAATATGCAGATGATTGTAAACTGGGATGCATAGTCAATAATAACCATGGCACACAGGTCTTTCAAGAAGAATTGTACTCACTTGAAACATGGGCAGCTTACAATAAGATGTATTTCAACAAGCAAAAGTGTAAGGTCATGCACCTTGGGGCACATCAATCAGAAACATGTATATAAACTGAACAATGTCCAACTTCAGGAAACAATCAATTAAAGGGACCTATGAGTCATTGCAAACAAAAAACTGACTTTTGACTCCCATAGACATATCAATCAATCAATCATCAAAATCTTTATCTAAGCGAACATCGTTGAGCAAAGCTCATTTACAAGATGGACCTGGTTAAGACCAGTCAAAATAGAGTTACATACAACAGTAACAATATATCATTAAGGCAACAAATAAATACAGAACTCATTTACAGGATGGGCCTGGTTAATACCAGTACACAATAGATTTATATACAACAGTGACAGTACATCATATGACACAAATAATACAAGGTAGGTGCTCAATGCAGTGGCAGAATAAAACAGAAGGGAATAGTGAGGGTGGGGAGCTGGGAGTTCATGTTGGATATGGGAGGGCATAAGGGAGGGAGGGAGGTAGAGGACCTAAGCCGGAAAACTGGTAGCTAGCATGCAGTTGCAACCTAATTGGGCAGAGAGAAATTAAAAGGTTTGCTCACAACATGAGAGGGATCCATAGGGCCAGCAGTACTCTAGTTTGCACTGAAGGCAGTTGACAGCTGGGTGTGTAGGACTCAGGATAGGTTATGGAGTGAAGGAAACAGTTACAGTGTTCCCTCCCAGTTCACCCAAATAAGGTCTTGAAGGAATTCAAGCTGATGGGTAAGCTCAGTTTCAGAGATTTTTGCAATTTATTCCATAAGGTGGGCAGTACAAAGCTAAATGCTGCTCTACCAAAGCGTGAAGAGACCTTGGGAATACAAAGTGTGAAAAATGAGGCACTTCTTAAGGCATAAGTTCCTGATGTGCTTAGTGGGAGACAGTCAAAGATACATTGGGGAAGCTTTTTTGTGACAGCGCTAAGAGTCCAAAACATCGCATTTCTATTTCTTCTAAACATAAGGGAGGACCACCCTACGGCAGTATACAGCAAGCAGTGGTGGGTAGAAAGAGGAAGGCCTGTTGTAAATCTGATAACTCTGTGATAAAGCGTGTCCAGTTTAGCAAGAGAAGCTTTTGGGCACTGACTGTTTAAGAAGTCTGCATAGTCAACCAGTGATAGGAATGTTGATTGGACCAGGTGCTTTTGAGCATCTGTAGTCAAGAACCAGTTAATCATAAAGGAGAGGCCCAGATTCAGCCTTAGTTTCTTAAGCAAGTCCTCAATATGCTCTGAAAATGAAAGATTGTGGTCCAGCCGCACTCCCAGGTATTTGAATTTCGTGACAAACTCCATGTTTTCTCCAAGGACAGTAATGATGTGAGGTAATGCTCCAGTACTAATCAGGTTCACAGCATGACTGTAGGGCATGAAAAGCATCACTTTTGCTTTTTTGGCATTTAACAGGAGTTTTTTGAAGACAAACTGATTCTGAAGACAGTTGAATTCCTCCTGGAGGTCTGCACAGGCGGCTTCAGGAGTTGGGCGACTAAGATACAGAACCGTGTCGTGTGCGAACAGGTGTATATTTGCCTTGGATATGCTATCATCAGTATTATTAATATAGATAGCAAATAGAAGGGGGGCAAGTAATGACCTCTGTGGCACTTCCCTCTGGAGAGGTTTTAGTAGGGAGAGCTCACCCTCAGACTTAATCTACTGGAACCATCCTGAGAGGTAATCAGTGAACCAATGCAATTATACTGTATCCAGATCTATGATCCTCAATGATGAGAGAAGCAAGCTGTGATTCACAGTGTCAAAAGCCTTGCTTAGGTCTAAGAATATGGCACAGATGACTTTTTTACTATCCAGATCATGCTACCAATCATTGGCCACTTTAGCAAGTTCCAAAATAGTACCATGTCTTGTTCTAAAACCATATTGCAAGGGATTTAAGAGTTTTTTTTGATTCTAGATCATTCCTGAGCTGGGTACTCACTATTTTTTCTATAAGTTTTGATAGAACTGGCAAGAGAGATATAGGTCTGTAATTGTTCAGATCACAAGGGTCTCCTGACTTGAATAAAGGAATGACATGTGCAATTTTCCATATTGAGGGAATAAGCCCTTGCAACAAAGATAAAAAGCAGAGTGATTGGCACAGCTAGAACATGATGTGCAATCTTAATGAAGTAGGGATCTAGTGAATCAGCACCAGCACTTTTCTTCAAGTCCAGCATTCAGAGATATAGGTTGGAAGGAGAAATCAGGAGTGAGGACATCAGAGTCATTGTCTTGTACTCCTAATTGAGAGCTTGCCAAGTATGCAGGACAGTTATCAAATGCAAGACCAGTTGTAGGAAAATGATTGTTAAAGGAATCAAGGATCCCCTTTTTCTCACTTATGGTAGTATTTCCTGAGATGATTTTTGTAGGTAGGGAGTTGCCAGGTGTGTGCCCTGATATTTCCTTAATAGTACTCCAGAATTTTGAGGGGGATTTTGCATCGGAGTCCAGTTCATTATGGTAGAAAGCAGCCTTAGCTTCTCTGATCATTTTTGTACATAAGTTCTGTGCCTTCCTGAACCGGCACCAGTCTGTGCCCAACTTGACTCTGTGAGCCTTTTTCCAGAGTTTGTCTCTTGATAGCAATACAACCTTCAGTTCAGCAGAAAACCAATGACAAGCTTTGTTCCTTACACTTAATTGTTACACCCGGGCATGTCTGTTTAGTGCCCCCACCAGAATTTCATGAAGTATGTCATATGTTAAATTTATCGAGTTGGCTAAGAAGATGTCTTGCCAGAGTAAACAGTGTTTCAGATCATTGATGTATGCAAACTGGTCAAAGTTTTTCCGTGACCTTTTTGTGTTAAATGTACAGTGGCGTGAAAAAGTATTTGCCCCCTTCCTGATTTTCTCTATTATTGCATATTTGTCACACTGGATGTTTTCAGGTCTTTAGAGAAAATGTAATATTAGATAAAGGGAACCTGAGTGAACAAATAACACTTGTTTTTTTTTTTAATTTCACTTATTTAATGAAAAAAAGTTAACCAACACCAACTGGCACTGTGTGAAAAAGTAATTGCCCCTTACACTTAATAACTGGTTATGCCACATTTAGCTGCAATGACTGCAACCAAACACTTCTTATAATTCAATATCATCTTTCACATCGCTGTGGAGGAATTTTAACCCACTCTTCCTCACAGAACTGCTTTAATTCAGTAACATTTGGTAGGTTTTCGACATGAACTGCTCGTTTGGATCCTACCACAGCATCTCTATTGAGGTTTAAGTCTGGACTTTGACTAGGCCACTCCAAAACTTTAATTTTACTTTTTTTAGCCATTCTGATGTGGACTTGCTTTTGTGTTTTGGATCATTGTCTTGCTGCATGACCCAACTACTCTTCAGCTTCAGCTGACGGAAGGATGACTGGACATTCTCCTTAAGAATTTTCTGGTACAGAGCAGAATTCATGGTTCCTTTAATTATGGCAAGTCATCCAGGTCCTTAGGCAGCAGCATCCCACACCATCACACTACCACCACCATGTTTGACTGTTGGTATGGTGTTCTTACTGTGGAATGCTGTGTTTGCTTTACGCGAGACATTATGGGATCCATGTTGTCCAAAAGTTCCACTTTGGACTCATCTGTCCATAGAACATTTTCCCAAAGGCTTGTGGATCATCCAGGTGCTTCTTGGCAAATGAGAGACAAGCATTTATGTTCTTCTTGGTTAGCAGTGGTTTCCCGCTTGCTGCTCTCACATGAAGCCCATTTTGCCCAGTCTCTTTCTGATTGTGGAGTCATGAACACTGACCTTGGCTGAGGCAAGAGAAGCCTGCAGTTCTTTGGATGTTGTTTTAGGATCCTTGAGACTTCTTGGATGATTTTACACTGCGCCTTGGAGTAATTTTTGGCAGGCCGCCACTCCTGGGAAGGTTCACTACTTTTCCAAGTGTTCTCCATTTGGAGATTATGGCTCTCACTGTGGTTTGATGGAGTCCCAGAGCCTTAGAAATAGCTTTGTAACCCTTTCCAGACTAATAGAGGGCAACAAATTTTTTCTGATCTTTCAGGAACTTCCTTTGATCATGGCATAATGTGCTTGTTGAATCTTTGTGCTGGCAACGTGACTCTGATGGTAAGGGCCAAAATAAGTGAGGTTTATATTGAGCAGGGCTGGCTGTAATCAAGCCTGGCTGTTTCAATCAGCTGACTCTAATTATCCCTTTAATTGGGTTGATTTAACTAGGGGGCAATTACTTTTTCACACAGTGCCAGTTGGTGTTGGTTAACTTTTTTCATTAAATAAATGAAATAAGTGAAAAAAAAAGTGTTATTTGTTCACTCAGGTTCCCTTTATCTAATATTATATTTTGTCTAAAGACCTGAAAACATCCAGTGTGACAAATATGCAATAATAGAGAAAATCAGGAAGGGGGCAAATACTTTTTCACGCCACTGTAGCTGGTGGTACTGTGTTATGAACTGATCTAATACCAGCAATGAAACAATGGTCTCTGACGTCAGAGAAAAAAGTGCCAGAATGAGAAAATAAGTGGGGCTTATTAACTAGTATGACATCTAAAAGGGTACTATTATTTGGATTCTTTTTGTTCATGCATGTAGGCTCACTAATTATTTGTGTCATCCCATGAGAGTCAAAGAAGGTATTGAGTGGAGTTGAAATCTTAGATAGTCAGTTGAGATTGGAGTCCCTTAAAACAATTGTTTTGAGGTTACCTTTCTCCAGTAAAGATCAAGATAACTTAGGAGCTGCAGCCCAGTTGAAGATGGTCTATAACAACCTGTTACGCAAAGCACAAGGGAATTGGCTAGCTCAATCTTATTGGTCAAACATTCAAATTTGTTTTTGACAGTAGTTGAGTCAAGGCAGGATGCAGAGTATTAATCTTTGACATAGATTGCCACACCTCCTCCTTTAGTCAATCTATCTGTTTTGAAGAGAGTGTAAGAATGGATGTTGATCTCACTATCAAGGGTAGCAGGCCTAAGCCAACATTCAGGGACCACCAATACATCTGGCAAGATATGGCTAATCCATGCTTGGATCAAGGTAAACTCTTTCATGAGGCTGCAGACATTAACATGCCAGAAGCCCATTCCTTTCAACTTTGCAGTATTGGAAGGGGATGATAGGGCTGCAGGAGGACCAGGATTCAACTCAATGTTACCTGAGCATAGTAGAAGAAACACGAGTATCCTGGAAAGGATAGTAATAGTTAGTCTGAGTGATTTAGCCATGCTTCGTCTGTGCAGTTTGCCAATAACTGAATGCCAGACGTTTCCCTTAGGCGTGTACTGACCCAAGGCTAGGGAGACCAGTACTCTGGCAGAGAATTGCAGGGAAAGACAGGTACCAAGGTGCTTAGGAGGGATAGCTTGAAAGAACTGTTTGATACTGGTACAGCCCCATGGAATACTCTGGTGGTGAGCTCGAAGATGAGGAAGCAGAATCACACAAAGATATCTGTAGCTAGACTTATTTAGCAGTAGGCATTCAGGAGTGAGCCCATGATTGCCAAGTTGTGGAGGGAGTTTGGACCCATAGAGCATCCCCAATATGAGGGAAAGGATAAACAATATGAGGAGTGCAGAGATTCCCTTCATGATTAAGCTTACAGCAGCACTAAGAATCTGGGAATACCCGGGACTTTTGTTAAGAAAAAGATCCCGTCAAGTAGAGACCTAAGACACTATCGGGTATAAGCCTATGACAAGCAGACAGCAAGGGGTTTCAGATTTCAGCAGTAGAAGGGATCCCCTGGCTCAAAGAATGATTAGCAGTATCAGCACTTGTGGAAAACTGATATTCAGAACTAGTGGAAAAGTATTAATCTGAGCTGGGGGGAGGAGCAGGGATTTGTCAGGGTTGGGTGGCAGTGAATGGAAGGGGCATTCCTCAGAAAAAGGATGGGATTCGGGTGTAGAGGACTGCAACCTACTTGTGTTGTTGCCCTCTAGTGGCTTTACAGTATCATTTGCAAATGGAAAAGTAGACATATCAACAAATCACTGACAGACCAACTGAGTGAATTGGCAAGCAGAAAGATCAGGACTTCTCTACACAGCTGCTAAATGAAGAAACATCAAAGGTCAGTGTTTCTCAGCAGTTTTATGCCCTAGTCCAATGATTTCAGCACTGGTTTCAGCGTTGGGCAGGAAACCAATGTCAGTGCTCTGGTCCATCTGGAACCTTTCAGTTCCCACTGGGAGGAAGGCTGAAAGATCCTCTTCCCCTTGTTCAGGGCCCAGGATCAGATGTTACCTTATAGGCCAAGGAGAAGCATGGGCAGCGAGCACCTCCTCGGCCTGTCCTAGGCAGGCGGTTTGCTTGTGGAGGGGACCACATCAGTGGTACCAGCCAAGTGGGCTCTGATCAACCTGAGAGACAGGAACAGATGAGATGGCAGTTATAAGCCTTGATGGAGTTCAGGGGGAAGGGTCAGGGCAAGGAGTGATGAGAGGGGAAAAAATTAACAGTTGAAAGGACTTTGGATGATGGGGAGGGGGCTCTGTTACCAACTCTGCCTAGGTGCTAGCAACAAATTGCAGCACAGAGTTTAAACAAAGGGTGTTAAATAGGGGCATGTATCTGACCTGAAATGTTTGGTGCCAGGTCATTAGGGGCAGGTCTATTAGCCAGGCAGATTAGAAATGCAAAAAAAAAAAGACTTAAACTTTAAAAGAAAATTTCAGAAATTATCATCAGCAATATAATATGCAATGTAACCACTGTACAACTTGAAATTAGTTCTGAAAATCAACTCTGCAGTCCATTTAAGGAAACCCTAGTAGCAGGATTGCTATAAATAATACAAAAAAAAATCAACAAATCACTGACAGGCCGACTGAGTGAATTGGCAAGCAGAAAGATCAGGACTTTTCTACACAGCTGCTACTTGAAGCAACATCAAACAACAGTATTTCTCTGCAGTCTAATGCCATAGTCTAATGATTTCAGCACTGGCTTCAGTGTTGGGCAGGAAACCAATGCCAGTGCTCCGGTCTGTCTGGAACATATAACGGTCAAAAAATGCCAATGCATTATACATTGTATCCTAGAACACATAAGGAGCAGAGAACCCCACATCATAGTCCCATTATATACTGGCTTGGTCAGACCTCCTCTTGACTATTGTTCCCCCTTCTGTGCACCTATTACAATAAAAGGAAAAAAAAATAATAGAAGAGGTTCAAAAGAAAATAACTAAAAAAATCAGAAACATAGATAATGTTGAATATGGAGATATGTTTAAAAAAAATTGACTGCTGCTCCATGAAATACAGGCAACTCTGTGGAGACCTGTGTTTAACTTATAAAGCCTTGCATAATCCATCACTTATGGAAACTTTAGTAATGGAGAAAAGTAACTCCATGGTCCATATGAAAACACATAACTTCAAATTAAGGGGTGAAACCTGCAGGACCTATACAAGTAGTCAATGGTTTACACAACAAGTTATGGCACCCTGGAATGCACCACCAACCACAGTTGTAGAAAGCAAAACCATGGATACACTAAAAAAACAACTTGACCAGTTTATGGGCAAAAAAAAAATATTTATCAGTACTCTAACTCCAAATTCGCCCTATGGGTGGCAAGTTCTCAAAAGGCTTCTTCCTCCTGAGACCGTAAACTCTATGAAACCATGAAAGCATGAAACTATGAAAGGTGATTTCACACAAGGACCACAACAGCACCTTTCAGGACAGATTTCCCTAACGTCAGCTGCAATTGTTCATGAGATGGGGTCCCCAAAAGGCATGTTGGAAATTTGGGACAAAAATATGCAAAAATGGCCATGTTAAATTCAACCCCCCCATTGAAATACACTGAACCATATACTTGTTTCTTCAGTTCACATTCTGGCTTTGAAGAGTGGAGACACATATGTTGTCCACAGAAGATGGCAGTGTTGGACTCCTGGTAGGTAAGTAAGGGCTTTGGTGGAGTTGTGTGGTGGGTCCTGAGTGGGAGGGTCAGATGGGAGACAGTAATAGCCACAATAGACACCGACGGATGGTTTTCCTTTTGCAGGGTGTTGTTTTTTTTAAAAAAGGACAGACAATTCTGGATCATGACACTGGGGGACTGGGCACTCCCAGTGTCACATTTATGTTTGTGGGGGGGTGGGTGCTGAGAGGGAGTGTCAGGTGGATGGAATTAAAAAACAATGCACACAGAGACTCAACTTGGGCTTTAAAAAAAAAAAGAGATGGACAATTCTGGATCATAACACGGGGGGGGATTGGGCACTTCCCAGTGTCACTGTAATGTTTGTGGTGGAGGGGGGTGTTGAGAGGGAGGGTCAGGTAGATAGAATATTTTTTTTTAAATGGCACATGGAGAAGAACCCACAGGGATATAACCTTGCATGTGCTGGAGCGCAGTTTACTCTTACAGATGGTGCATTCCACACATGCCAGGCTGACTTTGACAGATCATATTGTCATGTTGGGTAGTACAGATCAAAGGGAATAGCTGACCCCTGATTGGATCAACTATTTATTTTCAGGTTTGTGCCATTTCTGCCCAGCAAGCCAAAACGATGTCATACTAAGTCTCGCTGATGATTGTTTTGACACTGAATTGTCCCTAAAACACTGCTCTGCATTGGACAGTGTCACACCCATCCAAAAGAAGTACTACTGCAATATGTTTGCGTGCACCTGTGAGCAGAGTGAATATAATAGAAAGGCACTGCAGGGTTTAAGTTATTCTGATTTTACCACACAACTTTTGGCATTTACTTTTATGTGATGTGACATTCTGAGTGTGTTTGTGTGAAGTGGTGCATGTGTGCATATGTATGTGTGCTGCTAAGCCTGTTTCTTTTGTGTTGTGCCTGTGTATAACCCCCCCAGCACCACTACACACAAACAAAGGCAGATCAATCAACAACCCACCAGTCACACACAGTTAAAAATATTAAATGTGTGTCGATATCTAGTTACCAGAAATCAAATTTTCAAACCACTTTTCACAAACTCAAGATCAATCAGACATGTAACAGATACTCTATATTTAGAGAAAATAAATGAGAAGTATGTTTGAAATGAATTAGACTGTCAGCAGTCAGAATTGGAACTGATCAACTTAATGAGAATGTTCTTGACATTGGAAGCACAGCTTCAGACTGGCTAAAATAAAAAAATAAATAAAAAAAACCTCATACAAATTCCAGCTGCTGGGTGAACTCAATCAACAGACCAATGTGACTGCAAATCTAATGGTGTTTACAAACCTCTGTGTACATTCTCAAGGCTGTCACAAGAATGCAGATAAGATGTCACTCCTTCACTGATGTCAGAAGCTGTCTGAGATGAGCTGACCCAGAGAAAAATATCATGAAGTGCCAGTTTCAATCAAACTCACTTACAAAGGCATACATCAAAAAAATTAACACTATAATTCATCACAGTAGATCACTGAATATTTTTTTAAAGGTGATTTTTTTATGACACTACCTGTGAGAAACCTGTAAAAGGAAGAAACTTAATTAACGTTTGCCATTGATCTTTAAGTCTCATTATAGATTGTAGGAGTATCCTTGACCAGTTGCAGCGCTTCCTTCAGTTGCATTTTAAGGACTCCTGTTATTATGAGTATCTCAAGCACTGAGCCAATGTAATGGACTTCTGTCTGCCTGCTCATGACATCAACATTTTAAATAAAAAATTATTCTTTTTATTTTTAAAAGTTAGCAATCTATAATAATTTTATGGGCCCATATGGAGGACCTCTTATGATTCTATGAGTGTCCTTAGGATCACAGAACAGTTCACATTCAGTTTGTAGTCCTCTGGTTCTAAGAACATGTGAGGAAACACTCTTATATTCATAAGAGGCTCTCCAACTAGAACTATAAACCTACATAAGCAGACTGAGGTGCCTACAACCAGTCACAACTTGATCTCATTTTTTCCCATATGAAATGCCGATTGTTATTTGCCATTATAACCAGCTGGTTATAACGGCAAACACACACCACTTTTCATATAAGAAAAACATCAGCTACACAGCTGCTTGCACTACACTCTGTTTAAAAACACCCCCACATTAAAGAAACACATGTAGCTCACAGATCTTCTCAGACACCACTTCACACATGGGCACAGTCTTCAGAAAATCACCAGGACACTAAAAAAATAAACACATAAATGAAAGCTGTTTCAGCTGCTCTCCTCCCCCTCCCTCTACATCTCATGCAACCAGGATCACAGAGATGGAGGCTAGGATCAGCACAGTCGAGGATGCACCAGTAGAATGCAACATGGAGCAGAAGCAGCTAAAGCAGCTAATCTAGAAACTGAGTGAAGATGAACAATCAGGAAAAACAGAGCACAACACTTGAATATTTGTGTGATCAGGCTGCCAGAGGTGCTAGAGGGCAGGTCACCTGAATCCTCTATTGCCAAGTGGCTAATCGAGCATTCTGAGCTGAGTGATATGGGAAGAACATATGAGGTTAGGAGGCACACCGCACCCCTGTGGGAGGACAAAAGCCAGGAGACAAGACCAAGGCACTTTCTGGCTAAATTTATGAAGTAGCAAGACAAAGAAGAAGTACTGATGGCTGCACAAGTCAAAGGTCTATTCCGATTCCTCCTGCAATGAAGAAATGCACATATTTGTATATAATTGCTTTGGCAAAAGAATTTGAACCAAGCAATTATATAAAATAAAACATGGGGTGGTGTGTAAACTCAAATTTTGCACACACCCATGGTGCTGGATGCTTAGATAAACCCAGAGAGCTTCACTCTCGGGATCTATAGTATGTAGCATCCAGCACTTTGGGCGTGTGTAAAATTCTCATTACACACACCACCCCATGTATTATTCTATATTTAATTGCAAAGATTGGAGTGTGGCCTAGTGAATTTAATTGCAGTGATTGGTGTGTGGCTTAGTGAAGTATGACATCACAGTTAAAACAGACCTTATTAGGTTTTGGTCACATTGGGGGCTGGGCCACACTCACAGTGATAGTGTTACCACTTGTGATGCTGATGACCCGGGTTTGGAAACAAGCCTGTGCTGTCTGGGGCAACTATAGGCAGGAAGACTGAACATTTCCTAGGATGCTTTCATTCTCTTGGCTAGGAGGTCATTGACCGTATATCTACTACAACACTGCTGCCTGGGTGACATGCAGAATAATGCAAGGGAAGCCATACACATCAAGACCATGTTTCCATCATGGTGTTCTGATGACATCAAAGGGATCAAAAGAGTAAAGATTGGAGAAGAAGCTCAGGCATTTTGTACTTGTTGCCTATCCTTTATTAAAGTGGCATGGTAGCACCACTGCATTGAAAGTTGAGAAGGCTGTTTAATGTTAAACCCCTAACTTTGCAATTTAATAGCTGTGTGACCATTCAATGGATTTGCACAAAATATTGCAAGAGCAGTCTCAGGTGTAGTGTCTCTTGACATGCCAAGTTTGGTTACAGTTGGATGTGATGAATCTGAGATCCAAATAGTGAAATAAATTTAAAAAATCAGGGGGTTTTGCTATTTTTTGTCATCATTTTTTGCTCAAATGATTTGAAATTTTGGTCTGAAATTTTCAGGGTAGAAAGGGCTTGAACCATGTTGGTGCTTTTCATTGGTTTGATGGAAAATGTGAATCCATTCCAGAGTTATAAGGATTTGAAATTGTGGTTCTGAGCATCTCAGTACATTCTTTTGGATAGCTTTTTCATATAAAAAAATGATTTGGCCATATGAAAAGGGATGTTATTATGTATCGGGGTAATCTTTTTTTCCTAAAAGAAAAAAATATATTTTTTTTCATATGGCTGCCATCTTGCTTCCTTTAAATAAATCAAAACCAATAAAAATGGTATCATGGATAGACACCAACACATGCATAATGCCAATCAGAGCCCCTTTAGGTGGATTCTACAGTTGTTGTTTTTTTTGGAACACTGACCAAGAAATGTGTTTTCAACACATTTAAAAATCTTTTTTTGTAAGATGATTTTCTCTTTTCGTATAATCATATGAAACATGAATCAGCCATACAATACAAGATTGGCTTCATATGAAAAAAGAATTCGGATTTAGTTTTTTTTCATATTCTTTTTTTGTATGAAGGAATTGTTTTTCGAGAGATTCCCTCATAGAAAAAAAAATGCGGACTATTGTTTTTCACATTCTTTTTCTATGAAGGAATTTTTTTCATGAGTATGGCAAAATCTCATAAAAAAGATTCCATCATATGAAAAAAGAATTTGGACTAGTTTTTTTTACATTCTTTTTTCCTATGAAGGAATCTTTTTTCATGAGTATGACACAATCTCATGAAAAAATATTCCTTCATAAGAAAAAGGAATTTGGACTTAGATTTTTTTGCATTAAAGTTGAGAAGGCTTTTTAATGTTAAACCCCTAACTTTGCACTTTAATAGCTTTGTGACCATTAAATGAATTTGCAAAACATATTGCAAGAGCAGTCTCAGGTGTAGTGTCTCTTGACATGCTAAGTTTGGTTACAGTTGGATGTGATGAATCTGAGATCCAAATAGTGAAATAAATTTAAAAAATCAGGGGGTTTTGCTATTTTTTTGTCATCATTTTTTGCCCAAATGATTTGAAATTTTGGTCTGAAATATTCAGGGTAGAAAGGGCTTGAACCATGTTGGTGCCTTTCATTGGTTTTATGGAAAATGTGAATCCATTTCAGAGTTATAAGGATTTGAAATTTTGGTTCTGAGCATTCTGAGTACACTCTATAAAATAGCTTGTCTATAAAAATAGCTAATGAGTTTAATGCAAGATTTACTGCTCCGGTTAATTCCTGAAGTGACCAGTCTGATGTGATTCACCAAGCATCTATTATCGGTTCTACTAATAATCATAAATTCTATTTAAGGATTACTACTCCTAAAGAGGTTGAGAAGTTATTATGACAAATTAAAAGTGATAGCTCAGTGGGCTCTGATGGTTTATGTCCTCGCTTATTGATAGATGCTGCTTCAGTTCTGGCATACCCCATTAGTATTATCTTTAATTTGTCTTTTTTAACAGGTATTGTACCTGATATTTGGAAACATTCCTTGGTGACTCCCATTGTTAAGTCTGGATCACATCAGGAGTTTGGTAATTACAGACCAATTTCAATCTTATTTGTCCAGGCTAAAGTCCAGGAGAAGATAGTTTATAATCAATTGGTTGAATATGTGGATTCCTTGGGTCTGTTGTCTCAGAACCAGTATGGCTTCCGCAAAAGTAGAAGCATGGAGACTGTCTTGGTTGAGTTCATGAACACGTTACTGGATGGTATGGATAAAGGTTGTTTGACTGGGGCCGTGTTCGTGGACTTGACCAAGGCATTCGATTCAGTAGACCATCAATTATTAATTTCTAGACTAAGGTCTTTGGGAGCAGGACAGTCTTTTCTGGCCTGGATAGGGGATTATTTAAGTGATCAATTTCAAAGGGTTAAATATGGAAGTGTCATTTCTGAATCTGCAACAGTAAAGTGTGGGGTCCCTCAAGGCTCCATACTAGGACTACTTTTATTTTCTTTGTTTTTTGATCAGCAAGTGAAAGTAATTAACAATGATTTTTTAACTCTTTATGCAGATGATGCAGTAATATATATGCAGGGCTCTTCTGTTGGTGATCTAAGTGATTCCCTAACAAAAGAAATGTTCAATTTGCAATTGTCCCTTATTTCTAGGAGGATGGTTTTAAATAAACCGAAAACAAAGGTAATGAATTTTGAAACCACAGCGAGATTAAGAACTGTGGGCCAGTGTCTGCAGGTCAAATCTCTTGATGGATCATTGTTTGAGCAAGTGGATACATTTCAGTATCTTGGGGTTTTATTAGATTCTAATTTAAATTATGAACCTCATTTTATGAGGGTAACTTTGAGAATTCACTGTAGAATGGCCCCTTTATATAAAATGTGTTTATTTCTTATTATGGAGTCTAGGTTAACTATTTCCATTCATTGTTTAGCTCCTATTGTAAATTATGCTGCTATTGTAATTTGTACTGCTTCTGTGACAATAATTTCTAAGAAATCTACTTCACTTCAATTGATTGCTAAATTTGCTTTAGATGATCCTAAATTGTCTCATCATTGCGAAATTTTGAAAGAGATAGGTTGGCTTCCTGTTTCATTGAACTTCCATTATTATGTAGCTAAATTTATACATAGAATTATTAATGGTGGAGTCCCACAAAAATTGTGTAACCTGTTGAGGCCATATGACAAGGGTTACTTTTCCAGACATAGGACAGATGGCTTGGTTCTCAAAATACCATTTATGAGAACTAAATGTGGACAGCGAGCCTTTGCTTATATTGCTCCATCTATCTGGAATGAAATTCCTTGTGATATAAGACAGTTGCATTCTGTTAAAGTGTTTGCAGATGAATTGAGGATGTTTTTTGAATTACAATTTAATTGTAAATGTTTTAATAATTATTTTCTTTTTGTAACAAAGACATTTTTGGTCTGCTATATTTGTATTGTATATGTATGTCTTTTGTATTGTATATGTATGTTTTTTTATGTGGGTCACACCTGTAAAAGGAACTAGTTTTCCAGTGTGCTTATCCCTTAAGCGAATAAACAAACAAACAAACATTCTTTTTTTGCATGAAGTAATCTTTTTTGTGTGACTGTGTCATTCTCACAAAATAAGATTCTTTCATATAAAAAAAAAGAATTTAGCCTTAGTTTTTCCCCACATTTCAAACTTAACAAGCCATAACTCTTGTCAATATTTTCAGTTAAGGGGCAATCTATATATCAAAAGAAAGGTCTTAATGAATAGTACAACATTAATAGATAATAGTCCACAAACATGTAGGGGCCACATAAAAACTGATCAAAATTTACTGACTTATGGGTAAAAAACAAACACAAATTTGATCATATACAATCAAGCACTAGCAGTTAAGAAGGACCCTTTGAAGTAAGCCCCACAAAAAAAAAAATACATGCAAGCACATAAATTGCTTTTTCCTTTGGAGGCATGCAAGTGCTGGTCCCTCTGGGCACTTCACTTCTACAGCCAGATGCACACGTGCCTCTAATGGAGGGATGGAAGTGCAGGGCCCAGAAGGCCATGTGCTTCCCTTGGCACATGGATATTTTCACACAGGGCACCTGGGTGAATAAGTATATGTCTATAGTATCTGAAAAAGTAAGAAAAATGTTTAAAAAAACTGCATTAATGCACTAGTTAGGGTTCAGATTAAACCAATAAAAGCAGGGAAAATCAGAGTTAGGGTTTCCAACCCTAACACCCCCTCTTCCCAACACACACACACACACACACACACACACACACACACACACACACATATGCACACACTCTGCAAGCAGCAAAATAACAATAAAACATTACAGTTTTGGCTGTCCTGACTCTTGCTAAATCAGGCCTATGGTCTCTTTGGGGTTATCAACCATAATGCTCACCCCATTCTCATATAGTCTGCACATCTGAGCTTATTTGCTGAGAGAATGGGGGAGCATTAGGGTTTATATCACAAGGAAGACCCCAGGCCGGATTGTCCCCCAGTTCTCCAGCTCCATTAATTTGTACTGCTGTAGAGACACACAGTTACTGTGCCTCCATGTGGTGACCATCTTGTGACAGAGTCAACAACATCTGGTGACAGTCTTGTGGCAGAGCCAACAACCCCTCACAGGTCATCAGATGCTTGATCATCCCCTCCTGACTGACCCCCAGCAACTCAAGGCTGCTCCCATGTGGTGGACAGTAACTGTATCTTCGCACAGCTAGGCCATCTTGTATTTTGATATCTTTAACTAAGAAAAAAAATCTTTGCACAGGAATCCCTTACAATTTCTTTTTTTCAAAATATTCTTGCTGCATGAAAATTCTGAACATTTACAACATTTTTTGTTTTAATACTCATACTTCATTTTATTTTATTTAATGTACATGTTGAACAGTGGTTTTCAAATCTCAACTGCAGAATGGTTTCCAAAACTTTTGTGTTGTATGATGGTTTTTGAAGTGTACTTGCTACATAATGGTTTTCATAAAGCAGAAATCCTACATGAAAGTTTTTAAAATCGATAGGCTTTTTGAAGTTTTTTTCAAAATCTATGTGCTGCACAATGGTTTTCAAAAGCTACCTGCTCAATGAAGGTTTTTAATTAGTGCTGACATTCAACATGACCAAAAACTGTAATGTTAGTTAACTTTTTAAATACTTAAATGTTAACAGTAATACTTCAGTTTCTGTGAGGGTGAGGTAGAATGAGACACACACTGACCCCATATTATGAATGTTAGTTCAGTGTTGTCAAGCATATCATGAAGTTAACCAGACTCAGTGCAGCTGGGCATGGTTGGGCCAATATCCAAAGGGTTACCTGGCACTGTATACAGTGGATAGTGCAGATGCACAGACTATACCACTGCAGCCTTGCAAATGATGGTGCCCTCTTGCATACAGAATATAATGGTATATTCAAAGGCTTTTGTATGGGGTAACAGGCTGCTGAACCAGTCCTGATTAAAGCTTGCCTGCTGTTATCAATGGACACAGTCTACTGTAAGGCTATGCTTGAGGGCTGGCTCACTGGCTAGAGGTCTGCCTGGCAACAGCATTTAAGCTGCCTTATTAGTCCAGGATTCTCCATCTGGATGGATATGTGGTGACCCATGTTGTTGGTGGATGTGGAGGACACAAGTAGGCCAGAGGAGGAGGAAGTGTCTTGATTGATGAAGGATGCATGGCCTGCATGGCTGGCAATGGCATTGATACTGGCATAGGAATCTTGGATTTTCAGTCTGGATGAATACTCTTGAGGTGAGGATGACACCTGTTGTTGTGTATGCGAAGGACACAAACAGGCCACAGGAGGAGGGAATGGTGTCTTGATTTCATTTCATTGTATTTGTTAACTGGGTAGGGACACTGGGTCAAAGCCCTTTTACAGATCTGACCTGGATAGACAAACATAAAGCAACAAGACAAAATACAAATATATAAGTAATAAAACATCAATCAACAACATCAACCATAACAAGTGCAAATTGACAATGTTAATAAATACTGTTTAAATCTAGACTTAAAGACTGAATAGGAATTAGCTGATCTTGAAGAAAGAGGTAAATCATCCCACATACTAGGTGCTTGACATTCAAATGAGCTAAGATCAGAGTTGTTTTTAACAGATTGGGCTACCAACACAATTCCCTGAATTGATCTTAAATTGGCTTGAACATTGCAGAGCAAAACCAAATCAGACAAAGGACACAAGCCCTCGACATAGATGGCCTGGTGAACCATATTGCCTAAAGCATACATACATTTAAACTGGAGAGAAAACCAGCCCAAAAAAAGAGTACAATGAGCAATGGTGGGTCATAACTGGAACATCTAAAATGAACCAGCAGATGTTATAAACAACACTCAGAATCTGCCTCTCCCTTGCACCCGATTTATTATACAAGGGAGAAACACAGTCTAAGTGAGGAATAAGAACCCCATTAGCTAATATTCTATGAGAGTCAAAAGACAAATATGACTTAAATTTATAAATATGCCCAATTTGCAATGAATTTTCCTTTTTACCGATTTTACTTGAGAAAAAAAAAGTTAGGGAGGGATCAAGAAAGACCCCCAGGTACTTAAACTCAGAAACCTGGTCAAGTAAATTACCTTGAACATCATGAATAAATACATTTATGTCATCACTAAGCTGAGCAGAGCAGAGCTACCAAACATCATAGCTTTAGTCATTCTAGTATTCAAGACCGTCATATTAGAAGACATCCAATTACATAATCTTTTTGAATTTTACTTCCAAAGTAGTATTTATATGTTGAACAGACTGGCCCTGACACTACAAAATCAAATTGTCGGCATATAATAAACACTTACTCCTGTCAAATATTGAGGAAACCTGGTTAATGGACAATGTAAATAGTAGGGGGGCCAAGAGTGGACCCCTGAGGTGCACCACAAACAATAGGACAAGCAGTTGAAGAAATGGAACCGATAGAAACATATTGCGAATGACTCTGCAAAATATCATGGATGACAGCAACTGCTGAGCCAGACAACCCCAAAACAGTGAGCTTCTGACAAAGGAGAGAATGATTAATCAGGTCAGAAGCCCTGGACAGATCCACGAACACCACCCCCATTAACAAACCGTCATTACAACCTTGAAGGACTGTGTTTGTAAACCTGACCTGGGCCATGCTAGTCCCCCAACCACACCGAAAACCATACTGTTTGGCACAGAAGACATCACCCCCTACCAGAAAATCATATAAGCTGACTTACCATCAGTTTTTCTAAAATCTTTCTCAGTGGGTTTAAGATTGAAATTGGGTGAAAATCCTCTGCACCAACAGCACTGGTATTTTGGGGAACAGGCATAACCCGAGCTTGCTTCCATGCCGAGGGAAAAACATCAGTTAATATACATAAATTATATACAGTATTTTACAAAGTGGTTCAACTATATAAGGAGCTGCCAATTTAACAAACCTAGCATCCAACCCACCCCGCAGTCATCAAATGAATCATGCAATGCACACAATAATATTAAGACTTCAGTAGTGTTAATCCACTAAAACAAACATGTGGGTAAATTACCACTTTCTGTATGTCTTTTAGAAACATTAGGTACATCATCAGATTGCATAGAAAAAACATCTTTACCAGAGAACCCATAAATCAAACTAGAAACAACAGTAAAGCATTGATTCAACAAATTAGCTATCTCTAACGGATCAGTAATCAGTTTTCCAGGGAGTTGAAGAGAAGTGAGAGATGTTTTAGCTTTAGGAGAAATAAAAAAATCTACAGTGTCTCAAAAAATTCTTTGAATCCAGAGATGTACCCTCCAATTTAGATCTAAAAAAAATGCTATCTTGGCCTGCTTTACCATTTTACTCATCATATTCCTAACCACCCTATATTCCTGTAAATGCGGCATGGAAGTAGACATTTTAAAGGCCAGTCAAGCTGCCTTTTTTTGTTTTATAAACACCTTTAAATCATTATTGGTGGAGGCTGCATGATCTACATTGCTGGTGGTGGCATTCACACTGGCTTAAGGGTCCAGGTTTTCAGTTTGGATGTATGTGATGGAAGTTCCAGTGACCAATGTTAATGCTGGCAAACTTGCCATTTACTGACACAGTATTCACTGACTTTCAAGTCTCTAGGCATCACATAGAAGAGGGCAGATGCAAGTAGACAGATGGACATATGGCACTGCAGCACAAAATATAATAACAGGAAATCAAAACTGAACCTCAAAGTAAAGGATTCGACTGATGAGGTTGAAAGGATGGACAGAACACATTTCTTTTTATGCTTTAATCATCCTCATCTAGGAAGCAACTTTCACAGTCTTGCAGACTGGAGTTGTCCCCACATGGGAATTCATTCTCAGTTTGTGCTTTACCACAGTAGATGGCAGTTTGCCAATGCTAACTGCTTCAGGCTGTTCTGGTTCATTTTTACCACCACCACCTTCATGTGGCAGGAATGCAGACACAACTGTTGTGTGGAATGTGCCTGTTTCATTTTAATAAATGTCAGCATGCCAACATTTCGAGGAGACAGAACTGTTTGCCAGTCCCACACAATGCTCCCTGTGTATTGAATTTCCTCTTCACATTGCACTAGAGGGTGGACAGCCCAAGTATTTGATAGTTACTGAGATCAGTGCTGCTCAATCACTGACCTTGCTACTTCAGTACAGAAAGGGCTTTTCTATGATGGTAAGGTACCTGGTCTCTGCAAAATATGCATCTACCATGTGTTGTGCTGCATGCAATCCTGCTGCCTTATCAGCCTTCTCCTCCTGCTTTTCCCCCAAGTCTTTAATTCCAACCTGGTACAAAACATCCTAAATTTGATTTGTGGTTAATTTTTCTGTTGCCTTGCATGTTTTATCAGCCCATTTGCTATGCAAGATGGCAGCAACACCCAGTTTCTGTTCTTTTTTTGAAATGTAATAACCTTTATTAATTGTTATTATAAAACACATGACACAACACAGTGAAAAACAGTTCAGAAATTTGTACTGTTTCTGAACTGTTTTGTTCACCACCAGCTATATACTGTATATGTACAGTACTGGGGTTGAAGAAAAGTATAAAGTACATGTTTAGTATCAAGTTTCTGAATCAAGTTGCATACACTATGAAGAAAAAAACGTAGTTAATACAAAAACTTCAGACAAAATATCAAGAAATCATAGTACTGACCCTGGTCAACTGGGAGGGTATAGAACGTGTGCATTTTGCCCCATTTGATATCATACAAATTCAAATTGTTGTTTACATTAGCAGTCACCTTCTCTATTCTTAGGTTAAAAAGCAGGTCCTATAACTATTCACTGTATGTACAGTATTAAGATTTATTGGTCTGTCCAATACTAGAGAACCAGCCTCTTAGCTGTGAGCTAAATTATGACCATCTGATATCTTCTCTCTTTTCCAAGGAGTGTGCTGAAGTCACCTATCATACAGATCTCTGGGGTAGAGAAATATCCTAAGCCTAGAAGAGGTTCCCACATTCACCTTAATATTCTCCAAGAAGCTTTTGACCTTTACACATTGCCAAAAGATATGAAGGAGAGTTCATTCAGCTTCCCCACATTGATTACATATATTTGAGGGCAGCTTACTCATATTGGCTAACGTTATCGGAGTATAATAAATATTGTTTAAAATCTGAAATTGAGAGAGGTATAGCTTGTCATTCTTAACATATTTATATAGGTATTTCCAAATGTTGCCCCTTTTAAAATGCTTCTCTGGATAAGCTGCATTACAATAAGGGCAAGTGCCACCTAAGTGAAAATAAAGTACAAGAAATAAGAATTCATAGAGCTGATGGATCTCATGTGGTTGACATGTTGTTTGAAAACAGGATTGAATTAGATTGTCCTGGATTTCTGTCCAGGGGACTGGATCCATAAGCAATGCTATCATATGTGTGAGTTGCAAGAACTTTAAAATATGTATAATAGTTAAATAAAAGGTACTTTGTTTGGAATGGAATGGGAAAAAAATGTCCATTAAGTAAGAGTGTGGGCACAGCGGGAATGTACATGTTCTCAGAATGCCCAGGAGGGATCACATTACCAGCTATGTTAAACCTAGGATTGTTAAATGTGGGTGGCTAATGTCATTGTGGAGGTTTACCTAAGGGCTTGGCCTGACTGATTAAGAACTTTAATGGAGGTGCCAGTGGTATTGTTCTTGAGCTGTTGTGGCAGAAGGTTATAGTTGGAGTGAAGTATAGCCTGGGTAGAAATATGTCCATTCTTAATCTTCAGCCATTCTGTTGTGAGCCTTTGCAGTATATTAGAGGTGTCATTGTCCAAAAGCTACTGTTGTGTCCACCTCAAAAGACTGCAAACATGACTTGCCCAATAGTAGATAACAAAATGAGGAGCCTAAATCCTCCTCCCTGCTTAGTAACAGAGAAGCTGTTGGTAAATAAGGGCCTCCTGGCCGACCCAGTCTGCCCTGTTTTCCTTACCTATAGTGACACCACAGACCCTACTCAGTCTCTGTTCTGCCCTCCTTACTTTTAAGATACCTCTGTATCTATCCAGTGCATTCTTGAACACTGTAACCATTTCTGCACCCATCACCTCCACTAGGAGGCTGTTCCAGGTGTTGACCACCCATTATGCGAATAATTATTTCCTTCCATTTCCTCTGAGCCCCCCCCAACTTCATAGCAGTGCCCCTTATCCTCAAGCATCTTTTTCTGTTAAAAATGCTTCTTCTTATACCTTGTTTTTACCTGTGAGGTACTTGAATGTTTCTGTCATATCCCACCGTTCACTCCTTTCCTCCAGTGAGTAAAGGTTGAATTTCTTTAGCCTTTCTCTATAGAGCTTTCAGTGCAGGCCATGCACAATTCTGGATGCCCATCTTTGTACGGCCTCCACCCTATCTATGTCCTTGTGGAGATGAGGCCTCCAGAACTTTACAAAGTACTCAAGGTGTGGCCTCACCAGTGATCTATACAGGGTTATAATTACTGTACTGTGGAGCATTTTTTTCTATAGGGAAACCCAGTTATAATCTGCCATTATAACCAGCTGGTTATAATGGCAAACATGCACTGGGTTTGCCTCCTTCCATGCATGTGCCAACTGCCTGTCTTCCTGATGTCCTGCTAAACATTGCACCTCCACTATGTCTCAGTGGTAAGTCTTTAGAAAAAAAAATGAACTATCATGTGTAAACTGTCCCTCTACTATTGAAACCTGTTTTTGAGCTTAAACCAAAAAAAAAAAAAAGAGAGATTTCAGCAACTGCGGACCTCACTAAAACCAGATTGGATTGTGGCTGAACAGGAATGTGCTTTTATTTTCTATAATGACTGTGGCAAAATAATGCTCCCCAGTAATAATATAAAAATAAAGGCTGGGTAGGTGTAAAATAAAATGTTAACACCCTAATTTCTAGGAATACTTCTTCCTAACCCCTCTAGCTTCACACGTCAGGGTTTAGCATCCACACCTCATGTGTGCGTGAAATTCTCATTATAACCACTTAGCCAGCCATTATTCTATATATTATCTCCCTCTTTCTGTTGGTGAATCCCCTGATTGTGCATCCCACCAGCCTTCCCCACTGCCCTGTCACACTGTTAATCTACTTTCAGATCATCAGAAATGATCACCCCAGGTCCCTTTCCTGCTTTGTGGCTGTTAGTATCTGTCCTCAAGTTTGTATGTTGCCCCCAGGTTTATGTGACCCATATGCATGATTTTGTACTTTTTTGTGCTAAAACCCAGCTGCCAAACCCATGTCCATACTTCCAGTTTCTTTAGATTATCCCTCATTCTTTCCACCACCTCTACGATATGTCCACTCTGTTGCAGAGTTTTCTGTCATCTGTGAACAGGCATACTTTCTCTTCCAGTCCTTCTATAATTGTCACTTATGAAGACGTTGAAGAGGATCAGTCCTAGCACTGATCTCTGTGGCACCCCACTAGTCACTTTGCCTACTACAGAGTGGATGCCATATTTACCACCACCCTCTGACTCCTATTGCCCAACCAACTTTCTATGAATGTTAGTACTTTAGGACCTACTCCTAGCCTCCCCAGCTTGCTAATCAGTCTTCTATGTGGACTGTGTTGAAGGCCTTGCTGATCCAGGTAGGCCCTCTCTGATCCACTTCTTTGATCACCCACTCAAGGAACTCAATCAAGTTGGTCTGGCAAGACCCCCCGTAGTGAAACCATGTTGACTTAGATCCTGTAGACATTGTCAACAAGGTATTCTCCAATCCTTACCTTCAATAGTGATTCCATTACCTTTCCCATCACTGATGTCAGGCTGATAGGCTTGAATTTCCTGACTCTTCCCTGTTTCCACTTTTGCAGAGTGGTACCACATTTGCCCTCCTCCAGTCCCCTGGTCCCTCACCTATTTCTAATGACAAGTTGAAAAGGGCTGTCAGAGGTGCAGCCAACTCCTCTTTCAGTGCCCTCAGTATCCTGGGGTGCACCCTTGTCCCATTGCCTTGTTTACTTTTAACTTTGTTAATTCCTTAGGCACTCTTTCTTCAGAAAAAAAAAAACTTGTGTCCACCTCCCATGCCTTTATACCCTTGTCTTTTATCTTTGACCCATTTCCCCACCCCCTCCTTAAATATGAAACCGAAGTAGTTGTTCAATATATCTGCTTTTTTGGCAGTCCTCTTCCACACAACCCCCTCCTTCCTCTTTCAGCCTTGCTATCCCTCCCTTTATCTTCCTTTTTTACTGATGTATATAAAAAAATGTTTTGCCCCCTTCTGTCACTGATTTTGCAATCCTTTTCTTCTGTTTGCATTTTGGCACTCCTAACTACCTTCCCTGCCTCCCTTTGTTTCTCTTGGTAAGTCTCCCTATCTTCCCCTTTCTGCATTTTTTTGTACCTTTAAAATGCCAGCTTTTTTTGCTCTCACTTGTTCTGCTACCTCCTTTGCGAACCACAGTGGTCTCCTCTTTCTCTTGGCCTTTTCTAACCTGCCTGACACAAATGCTAGTTGTTTGTTTGATGCCGTCTTTTATTTTTGCACAATGTTCCTCTACTCCACCCATGTTTTCTATCACTGCTAGGGCATCCCTAAGGCATTCTTTCATGTTCTTAAAATTGGCTCTCCTGACGTCAAGGACCCTCTTCCTTGTGTGATTCAACTTTGACACAGTTTTTATATTGAACCACACTGTAGGGTGGTCACTGGTCCCCAGGTAGTCACCCACTGTTATGGAAGTCACACTGTCCCTGTTTGTCAGTACTAGGTCCAGTAATACCCCCTCTCCAGTGGTTTCCAATACTAGTTACCCGAGGAGGCTTAGGTGTTGCTAATTTGTAATATGCTAGAAGTATTCCTTTCCTAGCCCACATAAAGTTGGAAATAATAAGGTGGACCTTATTAAACCAGGAAATAGGTAAATAAATATTCAGCTTTTGAAGGGAGGAAAAGTATTTAAGGTAAAACATTTATTTTTAATAATACTAATTCTACCCCATAAGGTTAAAGTTAATGCTTTCCACCATTCCAAATCTTGACTTATTTTGGAACTAAATCTTCTAGGTTTCACTTCTGCAGTGCATGTCCTTCACTAAATCTATCCCCAAATGTCGAAGCCAATCTGGTGACCAGCCTAGCCCCATGGCTATGATATCCTTTTTGTGCAATGCTGCATTCAGTGGGATAACTAAGGTTTTATTGGTGTTCAGTTTGTAGTCAGAAATCAGTCCAAAGTCATGAATTGTGTTAATTGCTACAAGAATTGACATTTTAGGGTGGGTAATAGGCAGTAAAATATTTTAATGGTAAATTGATCATTTAAATTGCCCACAAGTGGACTCCCATAACATTAAAGTTGGTCCTGAGAATCAAAATCATGGGATCCAGATATATGTTAAACAGGATTGGGGACAGGGGGCAGCCCTATCTAGTACCCAGTGTACTAAGAAGAAGGGTGAAAGAACACCATTACAATAAATGTGAGCAGAGGGCCTTGAGTAGAGGACCTAGATCCATCATATACATTCTGCTGGGAAGCTGAATTTGGCTCAAGCTGCAAAAAGGAATGCTCCGGAGACCCTATCAAAAACCTTCTCTGCATCTAGATACACCAGAGCCACAAGGATTCCAGCATTCCCAGACACAGAGAAGACATGGGAAAGTTTTCTAAGGTGATCAGCTGAATTATGGGAGGGCAAGAATCTGACTCATTCAGGCCCAATTAGCCCCCCCCCCCATTCCCCATGCCTAGCAGAGGCACCCAGCAAGGATTTTAGTTAAAAATTTTCAAATCCTGGTTTACAAGGAAAATAGGCCTATAATTAGTTACCATATAAGGTGATTTACCAGGTTTCAGGAGTAGTGTTATCAAAGTTTCTGACTAGAAGTGGTCAGAAAGTCCCTTAGAGTGGATATGTGTAAAAGTTTTAAGCAGTAAGGGAGTGACTTCTGGCAATAAAGTGTTATAAAAATTAGCTGTAAAAATGTCTGGGCCAGGAGCTTTGTCAGAAGGCATGAATTAAATGGCATCCTGGATTTTAATGCTGGTTATGGGTCTGGTCAGCTCCTCCTTTTGCACCGAAGTGAGTGATGATAAATTGACTAAACCCAGATATGAGGTTATCTCATGGGGGGGGGGGGTGCTCAGGAGTGCTGCATAAAGTACTACAGAACTGTTAAACTTCCTGGGCAATGTGTCTAGGTGAGGACTTAACAGACCCATCACAATCTGAAGTAATTGCAGAGATGAGCTGAGATGCTTCTTGTTTTTTCAGCTGAGAGCCATCAATTTCTTGGCTTGCTTGTCCTGTTCCACATACTTTATATGTGTTTTAAAAATGGTGTGCTCTGCCTTTTTCTGGAGCATCTCAGTGTACTGATCTCGTACAATATAAAATTCTGTTTTAAGATTCTCTGGGGAAGCAGGGTATACTTTATCCTAAAAATTTCCTGTTTCTGCCTGGAGTTTGTTAGTTTTCTCTGCACACACTTTTTTTTCCTTTTTGAGGCCAACCTAATCAATTTCTCCTGAGGCAGCTTTTACAAACTGCCTATTCTATGTCATCATTCGAACATGAACCAGAATTGTGTTGGGTATAATTATGGATAGCCTCTTTTATTTTCTCAACTATAAATTTGTTCTTAAGAAGTTGTTATTTAATTTTCATGTTTTGTCCCTGTCAGAGCCCTGTATAAATGCATGCTGAAGCACAAGTGCTGAATGATTGGAAAAAACTCTAGGGGTTTTGTTTCTAACATATGACTATTACAGAGCCCATGAAGGATTCCTTGACATATAAAGATGAAATAAATCCTGAAGTACGAATTGTGCTGTGGAGTAAAATGAGCAGCAGCATACTGTATATTCAAAGATGGCTTTGTACTGCTTGCACAAGCACTCAATCATATACAGTGTTGAGTTCTATCCAGAGATGACTTCCAGCTTCATACAGTGCTGAGACAGTTTTTTTTTCTGGATCTGCCGATGTCTGAGATAGCATGGGCATTTCAGAAATGGTTAAAGGGGACACAGATGCAACGGGCCACAGTTAACATGTACTTGATTATCGGAATATGCTAGAAACTCCTGCACAATGGGTTTTATGCACAAAAGTGTGGGTTCTATGGGTGAAAGGCATGTAAACCATCCACGTAGCTACATGGCCCGAGACAGGTCCAGGGTGCATGGCATTTATGACTGAAAGTATCTACAGAACACTTGTCTGTGGCCCCTTCTACCCTTCCATGGAGGATCATGGAGGCAGATGGGTGAGAGGCAGTGGACCCAGGCAGGGATCCAATCGGATGCCCATCCTGGGTCCCAGAGTGGATGCCCTGCTCTGCAGGAGCAAGTTATTGTGAGAAGGCATGGGTCCAGAATTTTAGAGAGTACATGAACTCACCCAAACAGCTGGCCCCAGCCCTCCCCATCTGCCCAGTGGTCTGGAGCAGCATGGACGGGCAACTCCCAGTTGAGCTGCAGCCAGCTGATGTCATCCATGGTGGTGCACAATAGGTACAGCAGGGTCCCCTCTGTCGTATTCTGTGCCCCCTGTGCCTTGCACTGTGCATCTTTGTGTAAGGTGCATAGTGCAGGGATGCCCTGAACACCCCACAGACTGCCAGTGAATCTAGTGCACATCTGACTGATGCAAAGATTATGAATGTCTCTGGGGGTCCGCTGAACCCCTACTGTATGGCATTCATGCTTAGCGTTACAAATACACCTCACATACACAGAGTGTAGGGGATCCACACATTAGTGCATAGAGCCCAATGAAATTAAGACAGTATGCAAGACATGCCACCATAAGATACCCTCCATCACTGCTGTATTTCACTGAATTTTAGCCATTATTGCTCACAATGAAACCCTCTGTCTGTGAATGGTGGTGCAGACACTCATCAATACAGTTACGATAGGAGCAGTTCTAGCATCTGATGACATGTGAATGATCCAGTTACACTTTTCATTGTCAGCATAGCATGCTGGAGAATACCTGGCATGTTACAACCACAGCAATTGGATTTATTACAATTTTTCTCTTAACTGGAGTCAAATACTACTCCATGTACCTGTGCCCAGAGCTCTGTAATGCACAGATAGGAGATAGCAGCTTTTTTTTACCACTGGTCCACATATCCATACTAAGATGTATGCATGGTGATGCTGACTGATATACTACATGGATAACCATGTGTGACATTGTTCAATAAAGGCCATGAATGTCAGCTGTGGAGAAATCAGTTCTTGAAAGAATTTTTAGGAGAGGTTTCTAAATCCTGCATTCTCCACCAAAGAGGTGGCAGCAGATCATTTACCAGCATTTCAGCTGTTGCTGCATTCAGTTCACATGCAATAGCATGATTATGCACGTATTATGTTTCTTAAACATGCCAAGCAGTGTAGGCCTAACAGTTCTGAGTGCTGGGTTACTATATGGCTGGACTTGGTGAGGCAGCATGGCTGGTGGGGTAGTATATGACTCCAAGTGATTCATGGGTGCTACTTAATTGAAATCAGTGGTTTGGTGTGTTTTCTGCTCTTGGGTTGCTGTGGTTTGGTGCCACTGGGTGTTAGTACTCACCCCGCCACTGCTTCTCAGACCTCTACAAGATCTCCCCATCCCATCCCCAAGTTTATGAGTGGCACAACCCCCTTCTGTCCACCATGGCTGACCACCAAATGAGCTGACAAGGAGCACGTACTATATACAGTATGCAATCATTGATTGTTCAATCAGTGAAGGCATAATGTATAAAGTATGTGCTCCTTAACAGCTCAGTTGGCAGCCAGCCATGCCGGAGAGTGTAGGGCTGTGCCAGTCACCAGCTCGGGAATGGGATGAGGGGAAGGGAACTGGGGTGGTGGGGCACTGCCTGTTAGGTTGGTGGGTTCAATAGGCCACCTGGGACAGTTATATAAATATGTGGTGGTGATCAGGGATAAGGGAGGGCATCCACTAGATCACAGGAAGAGCTATATAATATATAATGTGGGAGACTGGGTGTGGGGAGGATGGTCCCCTAGACCACCAGGGACAGATGTGTGACTATTTAATGGGGGACTTCAGGGATCGGTGGACCACTTAACATAGTGGTCTGTATAATATAACAGTTTTGCCACCTGCCAAGTAATGGTACATTATGATCCCGTGGTAGTTGAAATTATCCATTGCCCCTCCATTGGCATGTTGGATAGATCAGTTCTATATGTATTTACAGTATCAGTCAGGGGGCTCCACTGACTACCAGGGACAGATGTATGACTATTTAATGGGGGAAATCGAGGATCAGAGGGACCACTAAATATTGCTGTCTGTATGAAATAACAGTTATACGGTCTGCTGAGTCATGGTTCATTACAATTCCAAGGAAGTCAGACTTATCCATTGCACCTCCATTGATATGTTTGATTAGAGCAGTTCTATATGTATTTACAGTATCAGTCATACGTACAGTATATCATCATACAATACTGTGGAATTTGTGACAGTACCACCAGAATACAAATACACCAGCAGGTTGTCACAACATTCCCGTTAGTGCCCTACCATATCCTTGACACCCCCACTGTCACATCGCATGCCCCTTATGCCCCCACCTCCCTCCTGGCAAGCAGTTTCTTCACCCCTCAACTATACTTGCCCATCTTGTTTTGTACTGGGTGTGGGTGGGATCCATGCAGCAATTTCTGCAGGTGCACCAACTGTTTGGTGCCTGCTGTCAGCTTGTGGCAAACCCATGGTGTTTGGCACTGGGACAATGATTTTTGTAAAATCAGGAGCAGTGTCCCTGGCACACCTGGAATTTGCCACAGCTGTGGAGGGATGCAACTTGTATTACTCTAAGGGCTCTTTAAAAATCAGACCCATATCACCAGAAGGACATAGACAGTGTAGGCGGTCCAGTGGAGAGCAACTAAAATGGTGCAAGGTCTGCAGCAAAAGCTCTATGAGGAGAGACTAAAGATGTCAGCATGTACACCCTGGAAGAATGCAGAGAGGCAGGATATGATAGAAACTTTTAAATACCTCACAGTGGTAAATAAGGTACAGGAAGGAAGTATTTTTCCAGAAAAAAAATGGTGCTCAAAAACAAGGAGACATGTCATGATGGTGGAGGGGGGTAGATTCAGGACAGGTGTGAGGAAGTGCTTCTTCACAGAAAGAGTGACAGATTCCTGGAACAGCCTTCCAGTGGAGGTGTTGGTGCAAAAACGGTGGGTGATTGAAGAATGAATGAGACTGCACAAGGGAATCATAGTGGAAAGGAAGAGGGGGCGGATAAAGAGCTGCAGATCAAGTTCAGTCTGCAGTAATAATGTAGGTTGGAGAAAATGGGCAGATCAGGTAGGCCAAGCAGTCTTTATCTGTAATCAAATTCTATGTTTCTACTGCTAATCTAATGGATAGCAGTGAATATCTGAAGAAAACGAACTGGTGTGGTGAATGGAAGAATAAATCAGTAGAAGATGTGCAATAAAATAAAACAGTGCATAATTACAATATGCAATGAAAATGAAAACACAGTCAAAATTAATATATGTGTGTGTGTGTGTTTATACATATAAATATATATATATATATATATATATATATATATATATATATATATATAATGGTAGCACGGTAGTGCAACCATAGTTAGGGTTGAGAAGCCATTTACATGTTAAACCTAAAGTTTTGCACCTTAATAACTTTGCAACTGTTCAATGGATTTGCCTGAAATTTGGAATACACGATCAAGAGCCATACATCTTGGTATCTGCCAACTTTTGTACTGTTTGGATATACAGCTGCAGAGTTATTAAGCATGATCTGTACACGTGTTTATGCTTTTTTGGAATTCTTTGCTCGTCCCTACAGGTCGCATGGTTTGTGCGACCTGTCCAAAAACTTCAGTGAACGTGTGACCAGGGTCCCCGATGTGCCTTTTGAAGATTTCATGAAAAAATATTAGACGGTTCAGAAGTTATTCAAAAAACAATTTCCCATTATAAGTCAATGGGAAAAGTTAACAAAAAGTTCAACAGTGTCGCAAATGCACTTTTTAGTGTCACAAATGGCCCTAGTAGTGTCGCAAATCCACCATTTTCTTTTTCAGTTAGTGATCAGAAAAATGCTTGGCATTTATATTTGGGACCCTCTAGCAACACAATTCTTTTTGTGTTTACCTAGTCGGACCCTGAGGATGCTAGGCATGTCTTTATTTTGAGGTTAAACACTCTAGAAATATGTTTTTTCAATTTCTGGAAAAAGTACTTTAGCAAAGTAGTGTCACACTCAGGAAAACGCAGCAAATTTTTGTGAAAACTTTCGCAAATCGTGACACTACTTTTCCAGACTATGCCAAAATGACAGCAATTTCTTGTCACCCTGCTGCAAATGAACGGTTTGGTCTTTTGTGCTGAAATTTGGAGAGAATGGAGTCATTATCTCACAAATGTGCCTTTCAGTATTTTGGTGAAAAAATATTACAGGACAGCAAAATTATGGTACTCTGAATTTGACACTTTTTCCCATAGACTAACATTGCTGCATCCGATGCATGGCAGGAATTCTTTGTCACCCTGCTGCAAAATAATGACATGCTCTTTTACACTGAAATTTAGAGGGAAGAAAGCCATCATCCCACAGATGTGCCTTTTGGTAGTTTGGTGAAAAAATGTTACAGGGCGGCAAAGTTATGGCACTCCGAACTTCTCTTTTTTCCCCATAGGATAACTATATGACGTTCGCCACGCCTTTCAGGGCCCGTATCTAGGAAACGTGTGAGATACGGACATTTCATTGGAAAAATGCTTACCTGTCTACGCCACCATGTGCGTTATGCTTTGTGTTTTCATTTGCACCTGCATTTGCATTATTTTTACCATTTGTGTCTACAGTACTGTTTCTCTTTCTGTTTCACTTTGAGTCACCATGCGCATTACCATTTGCGTTTGCGGGCACCATGTTACTATGTGACAAGACATCACATGGCAGGAGCACTGCCACATTACATTCACTATTTCTTGTTATCATTCTCAAAAAGAAGGGAAATTAGAGGCCACAAACTCAGTTTAATGCATCAGTTAGGGTTGTTCCACAGCGACAAAAGCAAGGAAATTCGGTGTTAGGGTTGAAAGCCACCCTTGGACCCCTCAGCCCACCCCTCAACCAGCATTGGGGTGCACATTGAGGTCATTGGTCCTAACTCTCACCCCATTCTCCTATAGCTCTGCTTCTTTACACATGTGATGGGGTGACAGTTAGGGCCGATGACCCCAATGTGCACCCCAATGCCAGTTGAGGGGTGGGCTGGGGGGTTCCAAGGGGGACTTTCAACCTTAACACCAAATTTCCTCACTTTTGTCACTATGGAACAACCCTAACTGATGCATTAAACTGAGTGTTTTTTCTCTCTCTCTCTCTCTCTCTCTCTCTATATATATATATATATATATATATATATTATAGTGGCACGATGTGCCACAATAGTTATGGTTGGGTACCCCATTTAGGGTTAAATCTGAAATTTGGCAGTGTAATAACTTGCCACTGTACCATGGATTTGCCTGAAATTTCACATGCTTGGTCTGGTACCATAGATCTCTGGATCTGCCAAGTTTTGTTAAGGTCAGATGTATGGTTGTGGAGCTACAGAGTGCCAAAAAATTCACAAATTATGCATTTTTGCACATTCTTAGCTTGCACCTACAGGTTGTATGGTTTGTGTGACCAGTCCAAAACCTTCAGGGAACATGCATCTTGGGTCCCCGATGTTCCTTTTGAAGATTTTGTGAAAAAATATTAAACGGTTCAAAAGTTATTCAAAATACAAGTTTCCCATTACAGTCAATGGGAAAAGTTAACAAAATATGTAAACGTGTTGCAAATGCAGTTTTTAGTGTTGCAAATGATCCTTGTAGTGTTGCAAATGAGCCATCTTGTTTTCTGTTGGTGGTCACAGAAATGCTTGGCATTTAAATTTGAGACCCTCTGGGGACACAATTCTTGTTGTGTTCACCTAGTCGAGCCCTGAGGATGCTAACCAGGTCTTTTTTGGGGGTAAAACACCCCAGAAATAAGTTTTTTAAATGTTTGTAAAAAGTAGTGCTGTAAAGTAATGTCACATATGCGACATTTTCATGAATTAACTTGTGAAAGTGTCATGGTTTGTGAAAGTACTTTGCGACACTATGGCCAAAACAATAGGGAATCTTTGCTACCCTGCTGAAAAAAAAAATTGTCTTTTGGACTGAAATTTGGGGGGAAGAAAGCCAAGATCCGACAGATGTGCCTTTTGGTGGTTTGGTGACAAAATATTAGAGGGCTGCAAAGTTACGGTACTCCAAAGTTGACAATTTTTCTCCTGGGCTAACATAACGGCATCTGTCAAGCCTTTCGGGGCCCGTATTTTGAAAATGGTTTGAGATACAGACTTTTATTCAGAAGAATGCATAGTCCCCCACTAGGGGGTTAAGTGCAAAACTAGTCTGGAAAGTCATAAATAATATGAGATTTAAATTTTCTTTCTATGTCTTAGGGTTCCTGAGATACAAGGAATTTAGTATTCCAAGTGCTGATTTTCTGCTCCGAGGGTCATTATTATGCATACATTCTTTATATTCACTGTGCTTTTGAATGCACCTGTTTGGGAAAAAAAGGTATCTGTTTGCATTACTGTTACCATTAGCATTTCTGCTTGCATTTCCATTACCTTTTGTGTTAGCATTTCTGTTTACGTCACCATGTGTATTACCCTTTGTGTTTGCGCTCGCGTTTGCATTACTGTTACTATTTGCATTTACGTAGCCATTTTCATTAGCATTTCCATTTACATCACCGTCTGCATTACCCTTTGCATTTGTTTGCACTTGTGTTTGTGTTACTGTTACCATTTGTGTTTCTGTTTTTGTTTGCGTTTACTTTTGCTTCACTGTGTGCATTTCCATTTGTGTCTGCGTACACACTTGCATTTGCATTAACGTTTGTGTTAGTGTTTCCTTTGGCATCATTGTTGGTGTTACCGTAACTGTTTGTGTTTCCAATTGCACTACCATTACCGCTTGTGTCTTCATTATCATTTGCACTTCCATTGGCCATAGTGTTTGCATTTCCGGTAGTGTTTTAATTGTCGAGTGCATTACTGTTTCCTTTTGCATTGTCGTTGCCGTTACTGTTTGTGTTTGTGTTACCACTTGCATTTTCATTACCATTTTTGTTACCGTTTGCATTTCCATTGCTGTTAGCATTTGTGTTATTGTTTTCATTACCGTTTGTGTTTCTGTTGCCATTAGCATTTGCGTTACTGTTTGCATTACCATTTCTGTTTTCATTTACAATTGTGCTTGTGTTTCTCTTACCATTTGTGTTATCATTTCCATTTGCGTCACCATGAGTGCTACGTTTTGCACTTGTGTTTGCATTACCATTAGCATTACTATTTTCTTTTACCTCACTGTTCCATCACCGTTTGCATTATTGTTTGTATTTTTGGGTTTGCATAGTGCAGTGCAAAACATTGTTTTTAGTATTTTCCTGCACTGTCTTCCATGATGCATAGCGCAGCCACTGTGTGATTGATTGTTCTGAACCTTGGCAGATAGAAAGACTTTTGTTCACGGAACATGCCAGTTTTTGTTTGGTGAAAACACGTTGTTCCATTCCAGAGTTACTGCCATTGAAGTTGACCCGCTTTGCAGTTTCTGATTTTTTGGCCAACAGGTCTGCCATTTTCGCCATTTTGTAGTAGAAAACTTCTTAAAGGTGCTGAAATGTAAACACTGAATATCTGTGGAATGGTTTGTTCTTTCCATGTGAAATTTGGAGGGTGTTCAGTGCATGTCCTGGAGATGTGACTTTTGTTGTTTGCATATTTGAAAACTAATTTTCTGCAGAGATGCTGTGTGATGCAGTTAACGTTTTGCGCATAGCGTTCTGCATGGTGCTACTTGCTTGAAATGTATAGCATTGGTAGCCCTAGTGGTACGGAGGTACCTTGCAGTGGTTTGGTGTGTAAAACATTAACAGGTGTGGAATTATGCCTCTTCAACGAATAAACATTTGGTTCATTATGCTTCAATAACTTCTAAACTGTGTGAATGATTTGCCTGGCATTTGGAATGTGCAAAGATTAATAACAAAATCTTTGACTGTGACAATTTTTGGGTCACTGGGACTTATGCTTGCTGAATTGTGCATGTTACATTTTTACGTTCGCTTGTGTGCATGCGCAATGAACGTATTGGGAGAGTAGCACACTTGGAGGTGTGCCTCTCCCACCCAATGCACTGCTCCCTTGAGCAGGCATGGCAGTCCTGCACCAATGGATGCAGGAGCTCAGTATGACAGCTCCTCTTCAAGGAAAGCACCGCTGCCATACTGAGCACTGCTCCCCCGTCCGCAACCTCCCCCATGCACGCCCGTCCACGCTGCCCCCCAAAAGCTTTCGTGCCACGCTAGCCCATTCCAGCGTGGCAAACATTGTTTGCTGATGGGGTTGCCCAATCCCCGTCAGCTCCATGACCCCCCAATCCATACTGCTGCCGCTGCGAGCCCACCCCAGTGTGGCAAACTCTGCTGTTGTTTTGCCGGCGGGGTGCCCAATCCCCGTCGGCTCTCGACTCCCACACATCTTCTGCCATGCTGGGAGTCCACCCCAGCGTGGCAAACATCACGTCGTTCTTTTTTTTTCCTGTAAATAAAACGGTCCCACTCGCGAGTCTTTGTAGCCCCCACAATCCGACTTCACCCACTGCGCACCCAGCTTCCACACCCCCCTCACCTCATACTTAACTCCGACTCCGCGCGATGATCTTCGTGGACCGGGAACACGTCTGCACTCTTCAAAGCGACCGCGAACTGAGAATGCCGGTAATCTGTATAATGGGCTAGATAGGGGGTTTCAACTTATTACATATCTCAGTCATTTTTGGAATTTTTGCCAAATTTTCAACATGGGGTTTTGGGACCCCTTCTCAGAATGATGACCCGACATGGTGTTAGAGCCGAAGGGTGATTTTGCAGTCACTGTGCGAAATAACACCCTTCGCCTCGATAATGCCATGATGGTGACATCATTCATGAGAAGGGGTCCAAAACCCCATGTTGAAAAATTGGTGAAAAATTCCAAAATGACTGTTTATCGTGTGCATTGCACAGTTCCTGCGCAGGCTCGTAGTTTGAGAATTTTCAATATTTTCACTCCAGATTTTCAACATTTCCATTTTACCACACCTCCTCATGAGCAATACAGCTGTCATTTTTCACATCCTGCCCAAAATGTGTTTCTGCCCATGTAGCACAGAATGGCACAGTCGGTGTGCAAACTCAATGTATGGGACACATTTAGAAAATCACAGTGACACTGATCATGAGCAGAGGTCTTAAAATGGCTGTGCTGAAAATTTGGTGAAAAAATTCCTTAAAATGACTGTTTTATGAGTCTGCATTGTGCAGTTCCTACGCACGCTCGTAAGTTTGCGAATTTTCAATATTTTCACTCCAGATTTTCAACATTGCCATTTTACCACACCTCCTTATGAGCAGTGCAGCTGTCATTTTTCACATCTTGCCCAAAACGTGTTTCCACCCATATGGCGCACAATGGCACAGTCGATTGTGCGAACTCAGTCAATATGGGACACATTAAAGAAAATCACAGTGTCACTGTTCATGAGCAGAGAACTTAAAATGGCTATGTTGAAAAATTTAGATGGCATTCCTGCAAATACCTGTTTTATGTGCGTATGCTGTGCAGTTCCTAAGCACGCTCGTAGTTTCATGAATTTCCAATATTTTCACTCCAGATTTTCAACATTGCCATTTTACCACACCTCCTTATGAGCAATACAGTTGTCATTTTTCACATCCTGCCCAAAATGTCTTTCCCCATGTAGTGCACAATGGAGCAGTCCGTGTTGCAAAATCAATGTATGGGACATCAGTAAGAAAATCACAGTGACACTGTTCATTAGCAGAGGTTTTAAAATGGCAATGTTGAAAATTTGTGAAAAATTCCTAAAATGACTGTTTTATGAACGTCGTTGCACAGTTTCCAGCGCTTCGTAGGTTTGCGCATTTTCAATATTTCCACTCCAGATTTTCAACATTGGCATTTTACCACACTTCCTTATGAGCAGTACAGCTGTCATTTTTCACATCCTGCCAAAAAGCGTGTTCCCGCCTAGGAGCGCACAAATGGGGTAACAAACAGGTCATGCTGACAATTTATTGTGCAAATATCAGCAATCGCACAGGGCATTAGGGTAAAGCACCATACATGCCAAACACCACTGCAAATACCTGCAAGCGAACTTTCGGCATTGACAAATGCTTGTTTGTTTGTGGTGCTGTGCAACCATTGAATGGATGTCTGCACAATTCTAAAAACACATTCCATTCACTATTTATAGTGCACATTCTCAAAAAGAAGAGAAATTCATGGCAAGAAACTCTGTTTAATGCATCAGTTAGGGTTGTTCCACAGTGAGAAAAGCAAGGACATTTTTTGTTAGGGTTGCCACACCTTGCACCCCACGTCCACCCCGCCCCCAGCAACAGGCATCAGGGTGTGTGTTTGGGTCTTTGGTCCTAACTCTCACCCCATTCTCCTATACTGCACCAACTCAGCTTATTTACACATATAATGAGGTGACAGTTAGGGCCTACAACCCCAATGCACTCCCAGATGCCTGTTGCTGGGGGTGGGGTGAGCATGGTTTGTAAGGGGTTGCAACCCTAACATCAAATTTCCTTGCTTTTGTCACTGTGGAACAACCTTAACTGATGCATTAAACATATTTTTTGCCATGAATATATACATATATATATGTGTGTGTGTGTGTGTGTGTGTGTATATATATACATATATATGTATATATTAGCTGCAAAGTATTGCATCTATAGTTATGGTTACCAGCCACTTCTATGTTAACCTCCAAATTTTGCACTTTAATAACCGTGGCACTGTAAAATGGATTTGCATAATATTTCGTATGCACTGTAGGGCAACACAGAACTCTGGATCTGTCAAGTTTTGTTACGGTCGAATGAGCGGTTGCAGAGCTGCAGAGTACCAAAAGATGCACAAAAACAGGGGTTTGTGCATTTCTTTGTTTGTGGCTACAGCCCACTCAATTTGTCTGTTTGGTCTGAAATCTTCAGGGAAGATGGAGTCATAGAAACATAGAAACATAGAAGTTGACGGCAGATAAGGACCGCAAGGCCCATCCAGTCTGCCCATTTCTTTTTCTACCTTATAAATGTGCCATCGGCCTTTGCTCTGTCAGTGACCTATCTATTCATAGTCATTTGTATTGCTCCCTTATGCCTATCCCATGCCTGTTTGAAGCCCTGCACTGTATTCATAGCCACCACTTCTTGTGGTAAACCATTCCATGCATCTACCACCTTTCTGTGAAAAAGAATTTCCTCACATTACCTCTTAATCGGCCTCCTCTAATCTCATGCTGTGTCCTCTTGTCCTGCTATTTTTCTTATATTTAAACATGTTAGACTCTTTCACCTTGTTTATGCCCTTAAGGTGTTTAAATGTCTCGATCATATCACCTCTCCCTCCTTTGCTCAAGGGTATACATATTGAGCTCCGTTAATCTGTCCTCATATGTCTTCTTCTGATGCAGTCCCTGCACCATTTTGGTTGCCCTTCTCTGGACTGCCTCAATTTGGTTAATGTCCTTGTGAAGGTGTGGCTCCAATACTGCACGTAGTACTCCAGATGGGGCCTAACCAATGTCTTGTACAGAGGATTATTACCTCCCTCTTACGACTTGTGATACCCCTACTAATACACCCTAACACCCCCTAGCCTTACCTACTGCTTTAGAGGTCTGCTTGATGATTTTAGGTCATCAGTGATGATGATGCCCAAGTCTCTTTCTTCCTTTGTGACTGCTAGCAACTCCCCTCCCAGCCTATAAGTGGCTTCAGGGTTTCTCTTCCCTATGAGCATGATTTTGCACTTCTTTGCATTAAATCCCAGTTGCCACTCTTCTGACCATTCTGCTAGTTTATCCAGATCTCTTCTCATTCTGCCCACCCCATCTGGATCATCTACTCTGTTGCAGATCTTGGTGTCATCTGCAAACAGACAAGCCTTACCCTCTAGTCCATCTGCGAGGTCACTAATGAAGATGTTGAATAGACTGGCCCCAGGACTGATCCCTGAGGTACCCCACTTGTGACTTGCATCTCTTCTGACTGTATACCATTACCACCACTCTCTGTTTTCTGCCAGTCAACCAGTTTGCCACCCAGTTGACCAACTTCTGACCCACCCGAGCCTACCTAGCTTATTTATCAATCTTCTATGTGGAACAGTGTCAAAAGCTTTGCTGAAGTCAAGGTAGGCGACATCAACTGCTCCCCCTTGGTCCACCACTCTGGTTACCCAGTCAAAGAAATCTATGAGATTAGTTTGACAGGACCTTCCTTTTGTAAACCCATGCTGTCTTGGATCCTGTGCCCCTATGGATTCCAGGTGTTGCACTATCCTTTCCTTAAGGAGTGCCTCCATAATCTTGCCCACTACTGAGGTAAGACTGACTGGTCTGTAGTTCCCCACCTCCTCCCTGCTACCACTCTTGTGGAGTGGGATCAGGGTCACTGATGTGCCTTTTGAAGATTCGGTGAAAAATATTAAACCATTCAAAAGTTATTCAAAAAACAATTTTCCCATTATATTCAAAGGGAAAAAATATACGTCCCTCACAAAAGCTGCCGCCACTATATTTCACTGTCACAAATGGCCCTTTTACTATTGTGTGGTGGCCATCTTGTTTTCAGTTGGCAAGAGAGAAACAATGCCTGGCATTTAAATGTGTAACCCCCTATGCAAACTCTGACAGTTGTGTTTACCTAGTCAGGCCCTGAGGATCACATGACTATCTTTTTTGGGGGGGAAATCCCCCAGAAATGCCATATCAGCAATCCGCCCCCCATAGTGTCATAAACTGTCACCGAATGGATGCAACACTTTCACAAATCATGAAAGTGTCATGCCTATTCTGTTGCAAATTTTTGTGAAACTGTCACAATTTGTGAAAGAACAGTACCCAAAAACAGCAATTCTTTATCACCCCACAGCATCTAAATGGTTTGGGCTTTTGGGCTGAAATTTGCAGGGTGGCAGGTCCTGGTACCACAGATGTGCCTTTTCATGGTTTGGTCCTGAAACATTCAACAGACCCATAGTTACAGCACTCCAAAATTGAGAAATATCCCGTAGGCTAACATTGTGGTGTCCATGGTGACTTTCGACACCCATATCTTGGAAACTGTGCAAGGTACGGATTTTTCATTTTCAGCAGCTTAGTCCACCTTTAGGTGCACTAACACCACATGGAGGTTTCAAAATCATGATTACAATTTGCAGTGGAATTTTTTTCATAGTTGCTACAGTTACTGAGATATTGCCAAATTAGTGTTACAAGGGTTCCTTTTCAGTACTATAGGGTTGCTGTATGGCTCCATACTTATGTGTATGTTGGAGCACAGGGCCCAGAGGGCCCTCGCTCCCACATATGCATACCATTACAGAAAAATGGGCAGCGTGAGTCGAGCTCAGGGCTCGGAGGGCCTGCACCCCTACAACCACATACCAGTTACTACTTACATTGCATTTTCTCAAAAAGAAGGGACATTCATTGCAAAAAAATTAGTTAATGCATCAGTTAGGATTGATAGCACAGAGACAAAAGTATGAAAATGTGATGTTAGGTTCCCCCACCCACCCCCACACTCCACACACCAACAGATGTTGTGGTTTACCATGAGGTCTTCAGGTCTAACTCGCACCCAATTCTCTTATACTGTAGCATGACAGACTGTTTACACATGGAATGGGGTGAAAGTTGGGCCTGATGGTCCTATGGCACACCCTGATGTCTGTTGGTGTGTGGAGTGTAGGGGTGGAAGATAACACTAACATCACATTTCCATACTTTTGTCACTGTGCTATTAACCCTAACTGATGCATTAAGGAAGTTGTTAACAATGAACATATATATATATATATAAAATACTGGCATGATCGTGCCAGTATAGTTAGGGCTACAAATTCAATGTTAAAGTTCAAATTCTGAAGGTTAATAACTTTGGCACAGTTAAACAGATTTGCATATAAATTGACAAGCTTAATCTCTAGGAGCAGGTCTCTTGATGTGCCAAATTTGGTGGGAATCCGTCAACAGGTTTCTGGGATATTAAGTGTTAAAAACAGAAAAATCTGTTTTTATTTTTACATTTTTTTGTCATCCTGGATTTCAGAAATGGCTTTATGTTGTGGGCTGAATTTTTAGGGTAGAAAGCCCTTGGATCACAGATGTGTCTTTTGAAGGTTTGGTGAAAAAATATTAATCTATTCAAAAGTTATTAAAGTTTTACATTTCCCATTATTTACTCTGGGAAAAATTGTGTTTATCACGAAAATGAACCATTTGCGAAAATGAGTCTGCTTGTGAAAATGCAACAAAGTTGTTTAATATTTGAATGTTAATAACTCTGGTACCATCCAATGGATTTACATGAAATGTGGCATGCATAATCTCCAGGGGTAGGTCTTTTGCCAAATTTTGTGTGGCTGGGTATTGTGGTGTTTGAGATATGCACTGTCAAAAAAGTAACATTAATGGCCATTTTTGAAAATGAATCACTTGCCCCATCCATTGACACTTTCACTGCTTCAGGGGTGCTCAATCCCCCTGTTGGCATCATGTATGGCCCCCCAGACTCATTTAGTATGCTGGAAGCCCACCCTAATGTATACATATTTATAAAAGCCTGTGCAAGAAAGAAAACTGTCCTCCAATGTCTCTTCTTGGATGTGAATGCTGCATCGAAATTTGCAAACATTTTGATGCAGGATTCTGCAACAAGCTAGCCTGTCCCATCCACTAACACTTTCACTGCTGACACAGGTGCCCAATTCCCCTGTTTTTTTTTTAGTTTTTGTTGACCGGGTAAGTGCACTAGACAAATCCTGCCTATTTTCAGGCATGACCTGGGGGAAGGGGATACAGATGAATGCCAAATGACATTGACCCAGATTAAGCTGTTGGTGGTATTTTAAGTGAATGAGGGAAATTTGGCTAGGACACCGGGAAAATTCCCCTACTGCATTGCTGGCAGTAGTGAGCCTTGCTGGGGTGAGTCAGATCACTCGGTTGTCAGAGTTGGTGGAGGATGGAAGTGGCAGTAGAGGACGAGTGGGGAGGTTCCCCTTTGAGAGTACAGGATGGTATCGAGCCTGAGGAGCAGTCAGCCTCAGCCAAAGATATGGAGGATGGAGAATTATTTGTATCCACAGAGGATTTATTGCTTTTATCGAGACCCGAGCTAACGTGGAACCAGGCAACACTCCCTAATACTGAAGTATAACTGCAGAAGCAACTGGTGGAGCTGCAGCAGGAACAAGAATGAGTTATGCAGAAATTATTGGCACTTGGTGCAAAGGAGCACACTGTCATTACCTGTGAAGCAGCTGTCAGTAGGGAAGAGGTGAAGTTGCTGAGTCCAGAAGAAGAGCGGTCAGGTGAGTTCAACACAGGAGCTGCAATGGAGCAGCTTGCAAAAACTGTTGGGATTGCAGAGAAGGCTGGCAGGGAGGAATTGAGGCAGATTCAGTGCCAAAAGTCTTTGGGGGAGTTGGAAGCACCAGAGGCATCTGTGGGCTTCCCTCCGGTTGCCAAGGAGCATGGGCAGGTACCAGATGTGGCTCGGTCGGAGCACGGAGGCTCCGGTGTGGTCACACTGATTAAATCTGTGTGGTTTGTGTTCCAAGGAGAATTTACAAATCCCTCACCCCCCCCCATCACCCACGGATGAGAACTGTGTTTTTCAGATGGACCCTCAGCATCAAAAGGGTGTTTCAGACTTTTCCTTCCTGATACCGCCAGTACATGGTCAGGAGAAATTAGGAGAGGAGGGGAAAGAGAAGAAAGCGGCTGTACTATTTGTCAAACGGAACTTGGGGGCACCTGAGGAGAGAAAGTCAGAAGGGTCTACTAAGGCAAAGAGGGATCAGAAGGCTTTGGATACTGTTCCTTTGGGACAGCCCTTGATCAAGGAAACATGGTCCCCTCAAAGAACATTAAGTGAAGCAGGATGGACTCTGGATAAAGGGTCTTGGCACCCGACACCTGACTGGGACCCTAAACTTAATTGTTCACAGAATGAACCTGCATGGCAACCACAGTTACCTGTTTCACCGGTACTGACTGAGGCTCCTGGAGGGGGGCTAGGGGAGGGCAGACCCTCTGAGGTGGTCGTGCAGGCTGAGGCTTCAGTAGTTACTTCTGGTTTAGGAACAGAGCAACAGGGAGAGGCTGGGCAGGGTATTCCAGTCTCTGGGAAACCCCTGATGCCTGATTTGTTTTCCAAAATTAAAAAAGAAGCTGCACCTTGCAGAAATGCAGTGTGTTTACTTTATAAAGGGGGTCTTGAGGTTCGACCTGATAGGTTGTATGTGGGGAAAAGTTTGTTAAAAGAATCCTTGCATTTTTCACCCAGGGAGGTATTTGCATTTATAAATATATCTGGGGAGGACAACTTTGATGTGAGTTTTCGTTCGGCCTATGCCCTGGATTTTTTCTTGGGAAAGATACAACCAGCTGAAATTTTCACCCATATGGACACCCTTCTTAGTTATTCCTTTAACAAAACCATTAATTAAATATGTTACCATCATGTTTAGTAATGAGGGTGTTCATGTGGACTATATTTCATAGATACATAGATACATAGACAGTGTCGGCAGATAAGGGCCTATGGCCCACCCAGTCTGCCCATTTGAGCTTGTAAGTTCAGTTTGTTTTCCTAGAAGTCTGTTGCCCCTTACCCCTGACCTCCAGAATTCCTTTATGTCTATCCCATGCATTCTTAAATCCCGTGATTGTTTCAGCCCCCACCACTTCCTCTAGCAGGGTGTTCCACTTGTCCACCACCCGTTCTGTGAAGAAATTCTTTCTCATGTTTCCTCTGAATCGTCCTCCTCCAACTTCATCCCATGCCCTCTAGTCCTGGAACATCTTTTTCACTTAAAAATAGTGTTTTCCTGCACCCTGTTCCTCCCTGTAAGATACTTGTATGTCTCTATCATATCCCCTCTCTCCCTCCTCTCCTCCAGGGAGTACATGTTCAGTTCCTTCAACCTGTCTTCATAGGACTTGTGATGCAATCCATGCACCATCTTTGTTGCCCTCCTCTGAACCTTCTCTACCCTGTCTATGTCCTTATGTAGGTATGGTCTCCAGAACTGTACACTGTACTCCAGGTGGGGCCTCACTAGTGTCTTGTATAGCGGAATTATGACCTCCCTTTTCCTGCTGGTGATGCCCTGCCTATACATCCCAGCATCCTATTTGCTTTACCTGCTGCCTTGTCACACTGTTTCCCTACCTTGATGTCATCAGAGATGATAACCCCAAGATCCCTTTCCTGCTTGGTGCATGCTATATCCTCACCCCCAACTGATATATTGTGCCAGGGTTTTTGTGCCCCATATGCATTATCTTGCACTTCTTTGCATTGAATTTCAACTGCCAAACCCCTGACCATTCTTCAAGTTTTTGCAGGTCGCTTCTCATTCTGTCTACACCCTCTGGTGTGTCTACTCTGTTACAGAGCTTTGTGTCTTCAGCGAACAGTGAAATTCTGCCTTCTAGGTCCTGCACAATGTCACTGATGAAGATGTTGAATAGGACCGGTCCCAGCACTGATCCCTGTGGTACCCCACTGGTCACTCTTCCCTCTGGTTTCATACTGGTTGTCTCAAAAATGTGAGATCTTGAGTTCTCCAGAGGCGATATTAGATTCTGAGCAATTTTGGACTGGGGGATGGAGATTCAAAGTTAAGTTACGGCAAACTGAAAAGGGGATTGAACATATTCTGAAATCCTTTTTGTTGGGGAGGGACAGAGGGGTCTGCTTTTATACAGGGCCGCCCCGTGCTTGTTATAAATGTGGGTCCAGAACACATTTATCCAGTTGTCATAAGCCTCACTGTGACAACTGTAGGGAAGTTGGTCATATAGCATTTCAATGTGCTAATTTCACCAAATGTGACCTTTGTGAGGAAACCGGTCATGTGTTTTCAGAGTGTGTATGGGCAGCCAAAAACAAGGCCTCTAGTGGTAGCCCTGACTTGTTGATACAGAAATCCCACGACTTGGCTACAGGCATGAACCTGATGATTCCGGAGTCAGGAGAGGAAGGCATTGACCCAGTGGGGCATCCTACCATGGCCGTGGTGCAGGGCAAGTGTTCCGAAGCACTAGGCCAGAGATCTTCCATTCTTTCTCCTGTGTGTTATACAGCACAGAAAGAGGAAGGATCTCATGAGATCTCAAAAGCTCCGGTAGTGATTCCAGTGAGAAGATCCTCTCAGAACCTTAAACCCACTATAGTCTCCACCCCAGCAGAGGTGGAAACTAGTAACCCCTTTTCAGTATAGGCAGCTCCATGGGGTGATTCAGAAATGGATTGCCATGAACTAGACTCTCAGCCTATGCAGGATAGTCCTCCTTCCCCTTTTAGGTGCAGGAAGGGTATAAAGGGAAAAAGAAAAAAAGATGGAAAAAAGATGGTTGACATGCACTTTTCTAACTGGCTGCATTTAAACTTGGTTCTGTGAATGTCCACAGTTTATTAAACTTTAAAAGGAGGCGAGTGATTTATGAGTTTGTACATAATCATGCTTTTGATATCTGCCTCTTACAAGAAACATGGATGTATTCCTTAGACCAGGCCAGGCTTTTCCAAAAAGAGTGGTGTTGGGGGCCAGCCTATTGGTCCTTTGGACAACAAACAGCAGATGGCATTGGATTTCTTTTTAATTCTTATGGTTTTTCTTTAATTAAACTAATGGACTTAGTTCCAGGGCAGTTAATGATTCTGGACGGGGTGTGGAGATCCCTGACATGCTGCTTTATTAATGTGTATTGTTCACAAGTAAAAGCAGAATGGGTGGCACTTTTTCATTTGATGAAATCTTTTTTATTGACCTCTTATGAGATTTTTTTGTGTGGAGACTTTAATTGCGAATTGAAGGTGGCTGGAAGTCAAGGCTGGGGGGGGGGATTTATTGTGATTCCAACGCATTATGGCATTTAATAAAATCATCCGGTTTCGGTAATGGCAGTAGCTGTCAACAAGGTGGGTTAAAATTTACTTATCAGAGACACCGCTATACATCTACAATAGATTATATTTTTCTTTCGGAGAAATTTACCTTTACATTTCATACTTACCCAGTTTTCTTCTCGGATCACATGCTCCTTCAATGTACCTTTTTCCCTTATTCAGTACCACTTAGGCAGCGGTCACGATGGAAATTAAATGCACTTTTGTTAAAATGCCCTGAGGTGGTAGGGAAGATTAAAGCCTTACTTTTTGCAAGACTTTTTGTGGCCTTTTTATATAACAATTTGGGGGCAATGGTGGAAAGATTCTAAAGATGATTTTTGTAGATTGTTAAAAAATCAAGGCAGAATGAGGGAAAATGATAAACTTCTCCAGTATCTTAAATTACGGCAGCACTTGTATTATTTAATCTTGACGGCAAATACATCAAAGATTGATCTCACAGCTCAAATCTTAGAGATGAAACAACAGCTTCAGGAGGTTCAGTATAATAGGGCCAGTACACTTCAGGTTCTTTTTCAATATGGAGTAAAAAAACAGCCTTCTGGGGATCCTTATGAGGCCTTCAAAAAATATAAACATAATACATCTTTGGAAGCCCTTATGACTCAGGATGGACACCAAGTAAGGGATTCAAAAAACCTTCAAACAGTAATAAAAACCTTTTTCTCACTCATAGCCCAGAGACCCCCCCCCCCAGTGTACACACTATGAGGCAGTTTTTCAACAAGATAAAATTACCAGGCTCACAAGTGACTACATTGTTACTCATTTCTCCAATTTCCCAGGCAGAAATAGTTAGTGCTATTAAAGCTCAAAAATTCGGTACATCACCAGGGATTGATGGTCTGACAGTGGAATTATATCAAAGTTTCCTAGAGGAATTCTCTGAATGCTTGGAGAAGGTTTTTAACTTTTTTCTAGCCTCAGTGGAGTTTCCAGTTTGGTTTTCTGAGTGATTGTTATTTTTTTAAATAAATCAGGAGATAGACACCTCCTGGAGAGTTAGAGATCAATTACGCTTCTGAATTCAGATTATAAGCTATTGGTGAGCATTCTGAATACAAGGCTTAAACAGTTCGAGGTTACTGTTCTTTTCCTACATCAATTCTGTGGGTTGCCAGGTAAAAAAAAATTTCAAGCACATATGATTATTTGAGACTGGATAGAATAGGCAAATTTGAATAAACTCTCTGTGTGCATCATTTCTGTGGACCAAATGAAGGCCTTCGATCGAGTTTATCACCCATTTCTATTCTTGGTGTGTTCACACTATGGAGTGCCTGAGTGTTTTTTAAATTGGATAAAATCCATTTATGCAACTACTATTACTCATCCCATGATTCAAACAAAAATTGGGGAGGGGTTTCATGTCCCGACGGGGGTGGGTCAAGGATGCCCCTTGAGCCCTTTATTATATGCTTTCACTATAGACACTTTGATTCAATATTTGTCATAATATCCACTGTGGGACAGAGCCTGTACTCCCCCCCCCATTAGAGGAATTACATGTCCAGGCATATGCAGATGATGTGTGTGTGTTTTTTGCTAAATATAACCAAGTGGCACAGTTTTTGGAGTTCATGGACTCCTATACAGGGGTTTCCAATTCTAAACTTAATAAAGCCAAAAGCCAAGTATTGTTTATTGGTGTGGACTTCCCTGCTACTCTATGGGTGCAGGGACTGTGTATTTCATCTGAGCCTATAAAAATTCTAGGTTTATTATATGGGGCTCAGAATTTGCCAGAGTTAAATTGGGACAAGGCATTACACTTCATAGAGGAGAAAGTACATATTTGGAAACATTGGAAATTATCTAAACTGAAGCAGGGACAAGTTATTAAACAATTTGTAATTCCGAGTTTATTATATAGGGTAACAATATTTCCATCACCAACAAAATCTGAGACACGGCTGTACAGTTTATTCTTTCAGATGGTGTGGGGAAATAGACTCAACCCAATTAAATGCCATTATACATATTTGGCTAAAGGAAAAGGGGGATTGGGGATGGTGGACCTGGTTATTTTTTTCTCTACATTATTTATCACATCAAATATTAGGGTGGGGTGGGGGACATCTTCCTCAAATGAGGGGATATTGATGAGACATGTATTAGTTCAGTATTTTTCGGTTTGGCTTACAAGTCCTCCAAAACCAGTTTCTTCACTGTTTATCCCTTGTTACTTTTTGCCAATTGCTAAGAAGTTATTAAATGGGGGTTGTTGGCCCAACTGGTGAGGGGCAGTACAGGGACACAACTATATACCAAAGTCATGCAGCTCCTATACCCGAGTGAACCTGCTTTCAAAAACTGTCCTTCAGGTCACACAGAGACAGTGCTTCAGAGATTAAATAATCCCAGACTGCTGGAATATATTTGGGAAATTATATGGTTTACGGTATATGGCAGGATCAGTGTGTGAGGCAATGCTAAATACAAGGCCAGGAATGAAAGAAATTGCCCTTTTTTAGAATGTGTGGCTCAGGAGAAAACAGTGGAGCATTTTTTTTTTCTTTTTTTGTACATATGCCAGGTCTCTTTGGAAATTCCTGGCCTTTAAATGGAAAATGAGGTGGTTATGGAATTCAGATTATGATACATTGGTGTTGGGTCAATTCTCTCAATTAGGGAAAAGGAATCATTTAGGGACTCTGCAGACCTTTTGTTGTGCTTTGATATATTATTTAATGCAGGCTCGATGCCAATGGGTTTTGTATCAAAAAATTATGCCTTATGATACAGTAAGGTTATTAATTCAGGGAGCACTGGAGTGGGTGTATATGCATGATTTAGGATTTGCAACCACTAGACAGGTGACAGATTGGTGGAAAGGGTTTACCAGGTTTATTAAATATAAATAAGTTAAGGGTGGTATATAGAATTAGGATGAGAAGTCCGAGGTTCTCTATGAAAGAATAGAGGATTGATAGCAGGAACTGGGATGGAGTTGGGGGGTATAGCATGTACTGGATGTTCCTTTTTCTTATTTTCCCCAGGGGTAGAAGGATACATATGAGGGTTTGTAACGGGTTTGCATTTTTTTGAATGGGGAAAAATGTTCCTTGCTTTTTTGGGGGGGGATCTATGGGGATTATGGGGCTGTGACTCGTTATTTTCACAATTATCTGTGGCTGTGTGCAGTCAATACTTATTTGATTTATTTACCATATGATTTGTAATTTAGTTTGTGTGATTTAACACTGTTTGTAATTATTTCTTTTTGATGTTATTATAACAAAAAATTCCCCTGCTCTTTTCGATAAGTGTCATGGGATCTCTAACATCCACCTGAACTACTACCAATTCAGGCAGATGGGACCTCGGTTTAATGTCTCATCCGAAAGACAGCACCTCAGAAGTGCAGCACCCCTCTCATGCTGCACTACAGTGTCAGTACTGGGATATTATCCCACGTGCCAGATGTGGGAACTGTACCCATAGCCCTCTGATCTCCCAGCCTCAGAGGCGAGTGTGTTACCTACTGAGCCACTGACACTGTTGGCTTCATGTATGTCCCCCAGACTCATCTGGCATCCTGGGAGCCCAACCCAGTGTGCCCATATTTATTTTTTAAATAAATTATCCTGTTAATACAGGAAACCATCCCCCAAAGTATTTTATGTAAAAAAAAAAAACTGAAAAAAGAAAACAGTCCATTGTCATCTCCCCACTCCCCCTTCCCATCTCGACCTTCCCTCTGTGCATCCACCTCTCCTCACCCCCCCCACCCATCCCTACCTTCCTGAGGTCAGGATTGATGATCTTCTCTGGACTGGGACACATCTGCACTCTTCAAAACTGAACTACGATCTGAGGAATCAAGGTAAGCCATATAACGGGAGTCAAAAGAGGTGGATGGGTTCAATTTATGTTGATATGTCAGTCAATTTTAGGAATGTTTGCACAATATTTTCAACATGGAGTTATTGGAACCCCACCTAATGAACACTGGCACTGTTATTTCATTTCTGTGTCCTGAAAGGTGATTTCATGGTCACTGCACTATTCACTGCAAAAAAACTTCTTTAGCGCATCAGGGTTGAAGTGACAAAAGTAGGAAAATGAGGCATTAGGGTTGATACCCTAACACCTTACCACCCAACCCAAACCCCACCCTTCAAAGACCAACCCTATCACCCCAATCCACTCTCCACAAACCAACAGGCATTGGGGTGTGACTTGGAGTCATTGAGCCTAACTATCATCCCATTCCACTTGTAAGGAAGCTGAGATAGTACATTATAGGGGAATGGAGTAAGAGTTAGGCCTGATGACCCCAAGGCACACCCTGATGCATGTTGACATGTGGAGAGTGGGGGAGGTGAAGTGGTAGGTTTGGTCTGCAGAGGGAGGGGGTGAAGTGTGGTGGTAGAGTGGGAGGTTTTAGGGTCTTAATCCTGACACCTCATTTCCCAACTTTTGTTTCTTCAACCCTAACTGATGCATTAACAATTTTTTTTTTTGTAATGAATTTCCTTACTTTTTGAGAAAATGTAATCTTACCCTTATATAGTTTTGGGGAGCACAGGGCCCTCAGGTATCATTTTTTTTGTAATGAGCTGTCATCTCCCTGCATTCCCAGTATTGCATAATGGATGGCCCAGCAGTCCCATTACTGCATAATGGTTTCTATAAGTGGGAGTGCAGGGCCCTCCAAGCCCTGCTGTCCCATTTACCTATAATTGTAGAGATGCAGGCCTACACACATTTCATGCAACCCTTGTGCTGCAAATAGTGTAATATCTCAGTAACCAAAGGAACATTGCAAACGTTCCATTGCAGTTGTAATCATGGACTGGCAACCTGCATGAGTACATAGCAAAAAGTCCATATCTTGAACCCTTTTCGAGATATAGTCATCAAAAAGCACTGCATTCTTCAACATGTTATCCTATGGGAAATGTTATAACTTCGGCAATGGTATGAGTATGGAATTAATCACAATTTTTTCACAAAACCAGCATAAGTTACATCTGTGGGACAACCCCTTCATACCCTGCAAATTTCAAGCCAAAAGTCCTAACTGTTTTTTGCAGTGAAGTGGCAAAGAAGCAGCAACCTTTAAAAATACCTGCTCATGAGCTGTCAAAATCCCTGTTCGAAGGCTGAATTCCTGTTAACAAGGTGTCAAAACCCCTGTTCATGAGATATCTCTTTTTGCAACATAGGGTCATCTGGTTATTCCCTCACAAACAAGGATTTTGACAGCTCACGAATAGGAATTTTGAGACCTTATGAAAAGGGATTCCTTGTTTATGATCCCTGTTCGTGAGCTGTCAAAATTGATTGAGCATCCGATGGGCAGCTTTCCTTCTCTGGGGGGAGGGTGCGGGCAAAATTCAGAGCTCTGGGGACTCCTGGCGGAGGCCGGGAGAACTCGCACTGCTGATGTTCAAACGGGGGTGGGAGGCGGGCGGACGCTGGCGTCATTGCACGTCCCCACCTCCTCGGGGGAGGGAATATGGGAGGGAACAAAAATCCCACGCCTTGTGTCTCGGTGACGCTCTGCCCCAGGAAAGCCCTGATTGGCCACCGGAGCCATTCCCCCAACCAGTCACAGTTCCACAGTCTGATATAGGGGGTCAGAATCGCAGCCCCACTCTCTGGGGGGTAAGGCAGGAATGACCGGGGGAGATGGCAATCTCCAGTGGCCAGGGCTCCAGGGGTCCGTAACCAGAGTCGATGGTTGATGAGAGGCGTGGGGAAAAAATAGGAAAATTAAAAAAAAAAAAAAACAAGCATCAAACAAATTTACAGCAATATAAACTCACTCAAAAAACTGACTCAAAAATTGGCCCAATCTCACTGACATGGCTACATCTTTTAAATATTTTTTTGCTCTGTCTTTGCAACAAAAAACTGTAAAGTAATGCAAAACAACAGCCTAGATAATTCAGAATATATAGAAATTTGTGAAGAAGAGATTATACAAACATTAATAAATTAAAAGAAAAAATCACAGCTCCACTGGACCAGGCAAAGCTTTATCACAAATGTTAAAAATTATGGGCTATAACATTATCAAACTCTTAAAGATAGGGATATTTTTGAACAAGCAATTATAACTGGTGTGGTACCTAGGGGCTGGAGAACAGCTGATGTTGTTCCTATCAAACAAAAAATAAAAAATTATTTCCAGAATTACTGTCCAATAAGTCTTACATCTGTACTAGGCAAAATACATTACTGTACATATACCCAACATCAATAAAAATGACATAGAACAACATAGATTCACCCCAGGTGGATCCTGCACAATTGATTTTATGAAAAAGTCATCCAGACATTAGCTAATCAAATTCCAGTCAAAATAGTACTTTTCTATTTTTGTAAATCTTTGGATATATTCCCTCATTTACTCCCATAGACAAAATGGAAATGCTTCATAGTAATCTGCTTATTATTAACAAGGTAAAAAAATACTTATAAACAGTCATTAATCATCACTTAGTACAGTGACCAGTGGTGTCTCCCAGCGGTTGGTGCTGGGTCCTGTTATTTTCCAAATATTCATCACAGACATGAATTGTACTGCACTGAAGTAGATTACAAAGCAACTGGATGAGAAAAAAATAGGTAGCTCCTCTAATAGAAAATACATAATTAGGGTGACCCAGTATGTGTAAAATAACACATTGGGCATACAGATGTGGTATAAAGTATAACATAGAAAAATACAGCTTAGTGCACCCTGGGAAAAATAACACCCAAGCGTCAAATATTTTTTGCAGTGCAATATTAGAGTCTCTCATCTCTCATGCGCTTTTATGTTTGCAGCCCCGACCCTGTGGAATTCTCTGCCTCATCAGATTCGAGAGTGCCGGACCATGGGGTGCTTTAAAACTGCTCAAAAAACCTTTTTATTCTGCCAGGTATTCAGCGACTAGTCATGAAATATGCACCAGCTTGTTTCTGTATTTCTAACTGCTGGATTTTAACTGTTTTTGATACCTATGTTTTGATTTTTAACTGTTTTTTATGAACTGCACAGTGCTTGGATTTTAGAAATTGCATTCTATACATAAAATAATAATAATAATAATATTTATTATTATTATCTATGAAAAGGATATAAACATTATTACTACCAACACATTTAAGCAAGATAAAGAATGTATAGTACCTATTTCTAAAGTGAGTAGAGTATTATAGTCCATAAGAAAAAACATAAAGAGTTGAAAAGCAGAGGTTATTTTACCCTCTGTAGAGCTTGTGTAAGACCACAACTGGACTATGTTAGTATACTGCAGTGCACTTATAAAAAAAAAAGAAAAGAAATCAATAGGGTAGAAAGAGTCCATAACAGAGAAACTAAGATAATTACAGGCCTCTGGGATACATGGTATGAAAAAAGGGTGATACAATTAAACCTAAAGTAATGTTACTTCAAAGTAAGTGAATTAGGGGAGAGATCCTATTAATGTACAACATTATGCAGGACCCATATTTGATGTGTGAGATGAACTTTGAATTTAAACTGTTTAAATAGTTACAAGAGGAAATCTGCTTCAGCTGAAAAACCAAAAATCCCACAATAAAGGAAAATATTACTACATATGAATAATAATAAATCCATGGACTACCCTCCCAAATGAAATTATCATAAACAAAACAAAATCAGAATTGTAATCTAAATTAGACAAACATATATGAAATGGTGCTAACCTACACTACGCTGTATGAATTAGCAGAACTAACAATGGGCTCACAACTTCTAATTCTCCTCATTCCTCAGTATGACATGCTGTTGAAACTGAGAAGCAGGGTCAGACATGGGTATAGGAGGCCAACCTGGAAAGTTGATATAAGGACCCACCATGGCAAATCAATAAGGAAGAGCCCAGAGTGACACTCATATCAGTATGCCACTTAAATTTGATATATTAGCTTTTTGTTTGCATCTTACATTTACCTACAGTGCCCAAAATACCCCATTTAATTAGGATAAAAAGATGATAAATGCAAAGATTTTCAGAGTTCTGGAAGTGGGCTAGGTACCCAACAGAGGAGGATAGCAGCTGGAAATTTCCAGGTATCTTGGTGGGCCACTCTGACTCTGATGAAAAGGGAAGCAACTAAATGATTTTTGTAGCACGAGACTAAGCAACGCAGCCTTGGTATTCATTGATGATTGGAGATGTAGCAAAGTTTTACTTTGAGGGCAAATTCCCTGCAAATTCACAGACTCTGTCTCCCAATGCCATTTTGCGAGGTTGCCACCTGTAGTGGAAAATTTTCCAAAATGGCACATTGTAACTTTGCATTGATTTGGGGTTTATTAAAGTATAAATTGCACTTACAAAAGCCCCCAAAGCAAGAAGTGCAGCATCCCTTGTGTCTGTATCTGTATCTGCCTCTCCCCTCCAGCCAATTTGTTGAACTGACATGAAAAAATAGGCATGGGATCTTAATGTCACTAGACATTATGCCGTAGCAATATACTGTGCTGCCAATACAGTGTGATATATTGCAAACAGCATAATTCTTTTTTTTTTGCAGGGGGATCTGCCCCCGCACACTCTGTTATTGGGGGCTGTGCCCCCCCAAAATCCCCAAACTAAAATAACAAACTCCAGGGGGTCACACTTAACATCTCACAAAGTGCGAGAAAAAAAATTTCCATGTGTCTGGGACTGGGAATCGAAACCCGGTCCCATCGCACTGCTTGCCTTCCTTGTTGCCCATGGCTCATCCCATTGAGTCATGGCAGCTGCTCAGCAAACCCCTCTCCCAGCAAGATTATTATCTTGCACTTGGAAGAGTGAGAAGGTGCACGACAGTGCATACTTCCTTTCATGGTTTTGCACCCTCTCGCTCTTACCAACTGCGCTGTTCCTACCTCACAGTCAATGTTGTGTGCTGTACAGCATGCAGCATTTTGACCTGATAGGGAAAAAATAAATCCCCCCAATCACCAGGCAATCCCCAGTGTCCCACCAGCAATGATGTATGCCTCCTCCTGATGATCACCTGCTTGTTGTAAAATAAAATAAAAAATCGAAGGTTCACCCCCCCATTGCAGATCTCTCATTTGAAATATTTTCCCTCTTGTTCAGTGGACCCCCCAACCCTACATCTAAAGGGATGCACTCATTCCTTGAGCTCAGTCAGGTGACCGGCCATAGAGGAGAGTGGAGATGGTTGTGCTGGTCACCGCTCGGGGTTCAGGTGGGGAGCAGCAGGGTGTGGGCAGTAGATGCAGGGTGAGGGGGTGAGGGGTTCACTGGACACCATGGAAATCTGCATTGTTTTCATTTTTTTCAGGTGGTGAATATAGGCTTCACACACCCTGCAAAGTGGAGAAAATAAGCAAAATGTTTCACCAGGTGAAATTTCCCCACTTTGCACATCTCTACTGATGATAACAATATCACATTCAGTAGGCTCAATTCTCAAAGCCCATAGATTGATACAAGACAACTGTGACAAACATAAATGGCGCAAGTTGCACCTTGCATCAAAAACTGTGCCCTGAGCTATTTACGAAAGCAGCCTGTGTAAAATGCAGGCTGCATGCACCATAGGGGACTTTCACCAGCCTTGCATCACAAAATGGGATGTGGCATGGCACTAGGGGGCTTGTGGCAGATACAGGCTGCCATACCCCCTAAAGTGGGATTCACAAAAAACAACCCGAGGGGCTGGTATAAGGGTACTTAGACATATCCCTCTGGGACAGTGTAGAACCTTGTTACAATGTGTAACAGTCCCCTATCCCAAACCCTGATACCCATTACATAATATACATAGCCCTGGTGATCTAGTGGCCTCCATCCCTGAACCTTGATGTCCTCATAATAATAATTAATGAATACCCCATCTCTGGTAGTCAAGTGCCCCCCCTCCCTGATTCTCATTGTCCCTGTAATAATAATGAATGAAACCCCCTTCCCTGATGGTCTAGTGACCCTCCTTCCCAATACCCAATGCTATCATAATAGTAATTAAGTAAAACTCCCATCCTTGGTGGTCTAGTGGCCCTCCTCCCTGATCCCTAATGTCCCATATTAATAATTAATAAAAAAACAATTCCCTGTTTGTTTAGTGGTCCCCCTTCCCAATCCCCTGATTTCCCTGTAATAGTAATAATTAATGAAAAACTCCAGCCCTGGTGGTCTAGTGGCCGCCCTCCCCGATCCCCAATGTCCCCGTAATAATAATTATGAAACCCCTCTTCTGTAGTAGTCTAGTGGACCAGTAACCCCCATCCCAGCAAATTGTGCCCACCACCCCACTTCCCCATCCCAAAACAGACCTGGTGACTGGCACAGCCCTCCTTTCACCTTTGCGGCCAGCCACCGACTGAACTGTCAGTGAGCACTTACTGTATAGTGTACACACTTATTGATTGTCAACCAATGAGCACATACACAATACAGTACGAATTTAGTGACAGTTCAGTCAGCAGCTGGCTGTGGAGGTGAAGGGAGGGATGTGTCAGTTGCCAGCTCTGTTTTGGGATGGAGGAGCAGGGTGGTGGCACTACCTGCTGGGGTGGAGGTGAGGGTCTACTAGACCACCATGGAAGGGGAGGTTTCATGAATTATTATTATGAGGACATGAAGGATCAGGGAGGGGGGCCACTAGACCATCAGGAATGGTAATTAATTTATTGTATCAGAGAATCAGGGATGGGGAGACAGCTAGTCTTTCCCTCAGGGATCCTGTGGCAAACCCTTCCCCTACACCTTGTGTTTGCCACACAGAGGAGGTCGTGGCAATTGTGGGGACTTGGGCATCAGAATCTGGTGCAGGATCTTGGTGCACAGGGCTTCTGTGCAAGCTGCTGTGTGCCACAGCTTGTTCCAATCTAATCCCTCTTTGAGAATTGAGCCCAGTGTCTATATTTTTATGAAGCGGAAAGTTGTTTCCCCTACTTCATCTGAAGATAGTTTTGCTTCTCCTCAAGGGAGACTACTCAAAACACAATCAAGGCTCACATTTGCCATGAGAGGCTGAGCATGACCTGGAAAGCAACCTGGATCACCTGGCTTAGTGTCTGCATTTCAAGAACCATAAGCACTTGGTTTAGCTACGCCTTCCAGTAAGTCACAATGAGCGTAAGAGCTAACATCTGATGTTGCAGTTTTTAAAACTGTAGAACTTACTGACATTATAGCTGAAATACAAGTTAAAAGTGTTTTACCAGAAGAACCCAATTAATTTGAAATGGTACAAACTTCACAAAGTTCATCTGCAAGATCATTTGCAAGTTCATCTGCAAATCCTTCCAAACACAAGTTAGACTCTTTGAGTGACTCTATGAATAAAATCCTTGCATGGATTGAAAAGTTTGATTGCAGATTTCAGTCAGTGAGTGGTAAAGTGGATTTTTTTGTAAAATAACTCAAAAAATAATGGAGGAAAGCTGGGCAAAAGTGTAACATCCTCTAAGTTAAGAAACACACTGAGGAAATTACTGGGGATTCATGTAAGTTGCAAGTAGTAGAGAAAACAGAAATAATGTCATCAATGAAAATTATATCTCTAGAAAACCTGAAAATCTCCAAAATAAAACACATTATAGATACCTAAGCTTAGCTGGATTATCCATATCATTAGACAAAGATTTTGACACAATTCAGGAGTTGGTTAAAGATGTGTTTTTATGAGTGTTTGAACTTCCTTAAGAAAATCCACAATTTTTGATGAAAGCATTTAGGGTTCAAAGAAGAAAAGCAAATGTTATAACTAATGCAGCCTCAGAAAAGCCATTAATTGGAATGCATACTTAAGATCCTTAAATTACAATTATGGTTGTTGTTATGTGTTTGAGATGGACAGAAATGTAATTATGAGATTAGCAAGAATAAAGGATCAGCTCACATAAAAAGGCAAGAGATTTTACACATACCTGGATTTCTCATATGCAACCCAACAAAATGTCATAGGTGTGTGTTGTATCAATAGCAGATCATTGAGCTGGGGGCACAATTTCAGCAGTTGGCACCAGAGAGAATAAAAATAAATTCAAGCCAGAGTCAGTATGGCTGCTCAGAGCAGTGAGAGTGAGTAAAACAGTAACTGGAGCTCTCACCACACTGGAGGCAGATACGCAAGATTTCCGGGGGATATCTACAAACAAGATGGCCGCTGTGGCAGAACTGCACAAGCCCGATACTGGCACATGTGCAGTTTGCTTTTATGGCCATCTTGAGTACAGAAGCTGTCAGTTCTGCAACTAGGACAAAAAGCAGTGCCCTGTGAAGAGGGTGTGTTTCTCTGACCAGTGGAGGGGAAGGGTTGTAGAAACACAAAGTACTGGAACTGTGCCCCAGCACTGTGGAAGCACACTGGAGCACAGTACTGTCACATGCTTCCACAGTGTTCTTAAACTGAATGATATCAATATGGCTACAGAGCTCCACCACATAGCCACAATAACATTCATAAGTATCACATATTTTTTCTTTGAAATTTACCTTATTTCCTTCTTTTTACATGGTAAATATTAAAAAGACAATGAGAAACATGAAAGTCTTGAATCACTAACTCAGTCTGAAAAAGAGATGTCACTTGTTGATTCTGAGACTGAGAATCTTATGCTTAAAAAAATTGATACTGTATATGTGTATATCTTAATAATGATCTTTATGTACATCAAACCTGAATAATAACATTTAACATAATTAAGTTCTGAATTAAGATTTGTGTTAAGGAAAAGATAGAATTGTTAAATTAATGAAGCTTAAAAAATTAATTAAGGAATTAAAGAAAGATTTTGAGTGTCCTTTAAACATGTTGTATTCACGCTTTAATTATAGAAGCTCTGAATGGGTTTTACAAGAAGATATAGTTGAACATATTTAAGTTAATTAATAGTTCCAAGTAAATTGTTTCCTGGAAAGTGAAATTTCTATTTTTCAATATTAAAGTTTTAATGTAGCTTGTAAACATCATACTTAATAGGACAATCTTTGGTGTCACATGGTAATTTTATGCAGTCAGGGATTTCTATATTTTGTTTCTCCTCTTTGTTATGGAATAGAACCTATAATTATTACTAATGGACTACTACTTATGGCAGAGTTCTGTCTTGATGTATGTATGAATTATATTTATAAAATAATAAAATAAAAGTTTAAACCAAACCACTCCTCTCTAACCAGATCATACACTGTTTAAAGTTGCTACAAAACCACAACTAGGAAAACACATTATTCAAAACTAAAAATATATAGGAATTGGTATGATTCTTGCCACTTCACTGTGAACTCTTCATATTCTGTTTTTTTATCAGTAGTTTTTGACTACCTTACATTTGCAGCCCCAAGATATGAAACATATACTCTGCAGTTGCATCTGGCAGCTGTTTCTGCTTTGAAATCTGCAGGCAGGGACACATTTCTTGTAGCTCATACAGTACCCAAGAACTTTTTGTAAGGCCTGAACCACCTACTGTACATTCCCATCTACGGAAACCTGGTATACCACTGAAATTAAACCTGATTTTCAAAATTAGTTTGTCCTCACTGTGAGCCAATGTTTTTATATGATCTCAAAAAATTTACGTAAAAAGTGTATTCTAGTAGCTATTATTTATGCAGGAAGAGTCAAAAAGATGCAAGCCCTCTTTACAGGCCCAAACTAAATGGTGTTTTGGAGGGAGGGGGTGCATAGAGCACATAAGGATTTATCTAAAGTAGTCTCCTTAATTTACATGAATCAATCTGTAACATTGCCTGTATTTTCTAAAGCCTTACTCCAATGTAAGAGAGTAGACAGTTAACAGCCTGAGTGTGTAGATGGCTAGATTTTCTATGGCACAATCAAAGTTCAGAAAAATCCAGAACCATAAGCAAACAATTGCTTTTCACTTATGGCAAGGAAAGAAAATATCAACCTTCTACAGTATAGACAAGTTCTCATTGGATTGTCTCTTTTATTGAATTATACTACAGAAAATCTGGCAAGGAGCCACCAAAGGGTTAAGTGCACATTACATAAAGACATAGAAACATCAAATTTGTTGGCAGAAAAGGACCACTTGGTCCATCCTATCTGCCCAGATGGTCCCTTCCTAGTCTGCCTCCACAGATCCTAGTTCCTCCCTTCCCATTTCCTAATGTTCCCCTATATAACTGCCCTAAGCTTGGTGCCCTGTACCACAAGAAAGACTGCTCATCTCCATTGGTCCACAGGGAGCTTGTTACCAAAGTGCTGTTCCCTGTCTTCAACTAGGTAGATGTAGTATATGGTACTGCCCCTCCACTCCCTTGCCAGAGTGGACTCCCTCTGTAACACCTTTTGTTGCTTTGCTGCAACCACCCCCATACTCAAGACAACTTCCTCAACTCCTCCAAATCCATCCATACCCTACAGTCATGTTGCCAGTCTCACTGTACCTCCTTCATATCCAAATACTGGTTTGGTTCCCTTCCCTCCTACCTCTCCTCACTAATCTCCCCAATCCACCCTGCTTCATGATCTCTGCACTTGCTACTTTGAGTTTGCAGTTTGCATGACATCATTAATACACTCTTATTGTTAGGAGAACAAATTACTCTCTGTAGTAATGATGTTTCTTTTAGGGGGTCTATAAATCCATCATACAAGCCCACAATACCTCCACTATGAGAAGCTGAATATACACAGTTTTCTTCTTGCCAAGTAAAAATAAATGTTCTAAAAATTGTCTTACTGGAGTATTTTTGCAATTTAAATGTTGCAATTTTTACAATTTATCACATGGTGATTATAATACTAGTAAGTAGCTGTGGGTCTCTTCTGGTCTTCAACTTTAATTCTTCTATTAGAACACCTGGGGAAGCATTACCACACTGCAGAGTTCTACTTTAATATTAGAAAGTTCTATCTGCAGGGCAACAACTCAAAGATGAGATGTTGCAGTTTCCATGGCTCACTAATATACCATCTAGAAGATCCTGCAGCCTCTTGTAGGTGTGGAAGTTGATGGGCAAAAGAACCTATGGATGGAGGATGACAGGGTTGTGCAAATGCCTCCAGTGTAAAAAAGGAATGTCTGAGAATGCATTCTTTGAAATGTTTCATAATTAAATTCTGCTGATGACAATCCATTATACTTGTTATTGGTGGTGGTTGTAGTTTTGCATTACAAATAATTGTGTGTCTGCTTTCTGAGTTGCATATTATATTTGCACTTAATTACTGTACAAAAAACTTCAATAGGGAAAAAAGTATGTAATAATGTACAGTATGCCAGCAGTGTCTCACATGTTCTTTTACACATCCAGTGAGCAAGTAAGCAATAACACCTGACATAGTGGACATTATTTGGCTATACCGCAATGCTTAGGGGCATATAGCCTATACTGCCCACCCTGGAGGGTATTATTGCTCATTGAAAATGGGTTACATATATAATTTTTAAGAACATTAGCAAAAGCATATAAAAATGTAAAATGTAAATATAAATCAAGAATAGCATTTTTGTAAAGTAGTCTCTTCACTTCTGGAACTAGCAACAGAGGGCACTGTTGTGTTTCACAATCATTTTTCTATTTCACTCATGCAGATAGTAAGGTACTATGATCCACCCTCCGTGTATCAGTCTGATTTGAATACCGGGGCATGGTCATCATATTCATTTTTAATTCAAGAAGAGATTCTCTCCATAGGAAGGATTACTGAATGCTACTTATTACGGCCAGGACTTGGAGTAGTGGCACCGGTTACTGGATGAGGGTGAATGCTGTCAGGAGTTGAAGTGACAATGCTGCAGTTATGAGACTGCAGTTTACTAACAGGGCAGCTGTAGGAGCATGATTGGACAGGTGCAGCTATATAAACTGTAGCAGCAAGTGAGATCAAGGGATGAATGAAGGTAAACATGAAAAAACACAAAACAACATTGGGGATTTGACATTTATGGCTGTACACACTGAGTTCTTTCTGTTCTTGCTGGTCGTCTCTCATTTGCTAATTGAGAAGCAAAATGGTGGCTATTAGGATTTCAGAAATTCTATGTGGCACTCTGATTTCTTTGTTAAAAAGGAAGCCTGGCATAGGGCTTGTTATTTCACAGTATATTGATTTAATAAAATGACACACAATCCACATGAGTGAAGCCTGAGTATCTTGTACTGGCATCATGCATCGAGAGTGGGTAAAGAGTCAGATTTTACCACTGCAATACATATTTTTTGAATACAGGTTTTCTTGTACTATTTTTAATTTTGAAAATTGATATTGACTAAACTTAAAATGCAAAAAGTCCTGTGCTACACGATTATAACGTCAAAACCATGTATTACCAGATTTTTAGATGACTGGTCTTAGGTTGATATCAGATCTAACTGATTAATATATAGGGATAGGGTAAAGTATGGGTCAGTATGTGTAGCGAGAAGTTTACACACACCTGAGGGGTTAGATGCTACATAAACCTGAGAGCAAAACATGAGGGGTTTATTTTTTTTATACCTCTGTTTTTGTACCTTCCCAGCCTGCCATCCCCAATCCTTTGGGAGCCCCAAGGCAGACATCCCTCTACCTTCCACCCTGCCCAAGTGGCCCCAGGATCCCCATGGAACTTTGGCTTACCCCCCGAGCTGGGACGGGGCAGAGCCCCTATGCCCATATCAATTATCTTTCATCGGTCCAGGAGCCATCAGGTGGATGAAGGCACATCGAGAGCATGTCTCCAGGGCTCCATCTTCCCGGTGATGGCAGGCTCCTTTTCCTTTCTTCTCCCACCCCTACAGTGTGAGACCCAGACATGAAGGCATTGAGCACCGATGTCGTGCTGTATAGCTGCCACCCATTCCCGATTGTTAGGGGCTTGTAATACCTCTGCTCAGAGTCATCCAAGAGGGAAGACTATGGCCTCAACCCTCCCCAGAGTAGGCGCACTGCCATGGGACACTCAAGCCTACCTCCCCCCGGCCGACCCACCAGCGACCCAAGTCCACTCCCCAACCCAGGTTGCCAGCGTTGAGCGAGGTGTTGCATCCACTGCCTCAACCCTCAGCACCACTGGGCTGCTTGAGGGGTTTATGAATAGCATATAACCCAGAGGGTGTGTGTAAACTTCGAGTTTGCACACACCGACCCATATTTTGTTTTATGTAATTGCTGGAATTCCTTTTTTCTCCTCAGCAATTATATAAAATAAAAAAATGTTGATGTGCGGCTGGGCTCCAGTTTGGTTATAGCACGTGGTCTGTCTGTGGTCACTTTTCAGCATACTGTATATTTAAAAAGTTTGCCTTGTTTTGTGGAAAGTGCAAAGTTCAGACCCTGTGGTCCATTTTCTTTAGTTTTAAATTACTTACCATCGTGTCCTAGTGGCAGTTCTATTTCCATTTGAAGTTTGGCATGAAGGAGAGCGGTCAGGAAGTGAGGAACTTGGGACACCCGCAAGTGCAGAGTGAGGAAAACCATGTGGGTGTTTGCCGTACACTCCTTTATTACGACAAATTACACCATGGTTTCCTTTTAGGAAAAAAGGGAAGCCAGTAATTTTATAGAGAATACTATATAGAAAGGGGAGTGTAATATGATTTTGCGCATGCACATGAGGTGTAGGATGCTATGTAAACCCTAAATATGAAGCTAGAGGGTTGTTTTTAAAGCATCATACCAATAGGTTTGTGTAAAATCTCATTACAAAAATCCAAACCTCACTTTATTTTTCATAATTACTAACCCCCACTTTTTTACACGATTCCTTGGGTCCAAATTTAACTGCAAAGTCATAAGGAGGCAGCATAGCATAGTGGTTAAGGGCACACAGCTGAAAACCTGGAGACATAGGTTTGAATCTCATCAGCTCCCACTTGTATACTGTGTGACCCTGAGCAAGTCATTTAACTTCCTTGTGCTCCAAGGTAGCACCTGGAAACAAGCCCTGACTCAGTGTGCCTTTCCTGCTTAAACAATTTCCCTTTCCCTTTTACAGTCAACTGTTACAGTAAACAGATGAATAATTTCATGCCAGGTCACACTTTAAAAAAGGCCATCAATTCGGGCCATCTGTACCTATTTTAGTTGTTTGTTGCAAACCTGTAATTTTTTTTTAACCTAAAGAAGTTTTTCTTTCAAGACTGAGAACAAAGGAAGTTGAAACTGCAGGAGAAGCACCACTTTCACTCTTTCAGTGGCTGTTCACTCTACACTCAAGCAGTCACTGTTTCAAAGCATTAAAATGCAGCAAACAACCCCTTTTTTAATGTTGGATTTTTTCTTTTTTTGTAAACCTGGCTTACAGGGTAATTTGTAATGCAGGTGAAGTATTTTTTTCAGTGAGGTACTGGCAGATGCAACAATTAAACAGAGCCACAGGACAGACAAAGAGTTTATTGTGACCATGCTAATTTTCTATGCACTGAAGCTGCCATTATAGACAACTGATCATAACATATAAGGATACTGTACTGAGATCAGTGTGTTACAAGATTTTTTTTACACCCTTGAGATGTGTGTTATAAGGTGGGTCTACAGGTAGACAAATAACATACACAGAAGCAGCTTGCAAGGTGCAACCCACTGTTTGCTTGGTGGGATGTTTATTAAATTCATAAACAGTCTTCAGCACCAAAAAGTAAAAATAAATACAGATTCAAACATTCAGGGATGTTTCCAAAGCTTCTTTGCACTCACAAACTGAAACTTTCTTCTAGCTTGATCAGGAGGAACTGACCTTCTTTCTCCATTTCCATCCATCCTCTCTCTCTATCTGATTAACAGTGTGAGAGGTCAGGCTTATATATCCGCCTCCTGATCAGGTGACTCAGTATTCTTTCGGAACAAGGTAAAATCAATGAATAACCTTTCAAAATAGTGTTCATTAGCATAACCTTGTTTTATACATCAATATAAACTTCCTTTTGAGCTTTTTATACAATAAAAACTCTGCATAAAGGATTTGATACAAACAACAGACACCTAACATTTGATTGACAGTTTGCTTCCTTTAAATATAGACCACTAGGGGCTGCTCACTCCCTATAGTGGCTCTCATTCTGCTGCAGAGCTGCTAGTAAGCAAGCCTCCTCTTAGCTTCCAAGGAGCAGCTCAGTAACAGTATTCTGGGAACTTCCTTGTTTGTTTAAATGTTTCAGTTCTTTCTAGGTTTGCAGTAACAAAACCTTCTTTGGTCTACTAAGACACAGGAGTGGTTAAAGACAGGAAAACTGTAACTGTTTCCTCCTTTTTCAGGTGTTTGCAGCACAGGAGATAGTTTGTTTTTAATTGTGGTTTGAAATCTCCAAACATATTTTTAGAGGCAAACAACTGGCTGCAGCTCTGCTCTGTGTTTCCTTTAACAGAAACAACTTTTTTTTTTCCTTTTTTACATTTAATCTTTTTATTAGAAAATAAAAGACATTTTCCATATTATAACATAATAATATCATACAGACATAAATACAGTACAAGATGTAGTATGGCATTTACACAATGCACATTGATTAAATAAAATTGGATCAAAGACTAACATAATGATTATGATTGTATATATTCATATATATATATATATATATATATATATATATACACACATACATGCATATATGTATATATACGTATACACTATCACACTACAAATCATGGTATGTATTGGCATATATTGCCTTGATTCTTATTTCAGCACAGTATAAAATAAACATATTACTATACCAAATAACAATATATCCTAACTATATTGTAGGGAGATACAATCCATCTAATCTATAAAATATTTAGCATCCTTCTAAACAAAAGATCTATTGGTATTTACTAAACCTCCAGATTCCAAAAAATTAAAATAGTCCTGACAACACAATTTATATACATTTAGTTGGTCTAAAGTCAAATAAGATATACATTCCAGGGATGCAATTTGGGTTAAACTGTTAAGAATTTCAGTAAGTGTAGGTATTGTCTGTGACTTCCAGTTAATTAAAATCAACCATTTAAACTCCATAAATAATATTTGTAGCCATCTGTGTTGGTGTCTAGATACATTAATACTTTTATCAATAATTCCTGGAATAAAGTACTTGGGGTCAAAGGGTAAATGGCACTTTACAATATTGGAAGCCAAATGATGGATCGAATGCCATAATGCGGATATGGGGCTATAAAGCCACAGAATGTGAAAAAGGTTACCATTAGATAAATGACATCTCCAACATAAATCATTCGGAGAAGCTCCCATTTCATATAATAAGTTTGGTGTTCTGTACCACCAGTGAAGAATTTTATATTGTATTAGGGTACTACGCACATCTCTATATGCATTATGGCAGGTAGCCCAACACTGGCTCCATTGAGATTCAGTTATATTTTGTTGTAATGCTAAACTCCATTTAGCTTTGGCTGAGATTGATTGATTTGGTATATTATCTCTACTTATTTTGTAAATCTTGCTAACTAGTCCAGATGAAGTATTCACCCATGAAGTGACATTTATGTTTGAGTATGTTATTCTTTGTTTAAGCCATAATATAGGAGATAATGCCGCTCAAATTTGTAGATATTTCCAAAGACCCTTTTTATTTATATCCCAAATAATTTGTAGATTTGTAAAGGAATCCAAAATATTACTATTTTTGATTAGTATATCACCCAGAAATATTATATTTTTATGTTTCCATGAATTGCAAAATAAAGGGTGGGCATCTAAGGTTATACGTCGGTTTCCCCATAACGGAGAATAAAATATGGGAGCAGGGTCTGTTTTTAACCATTTATGTAATTTGAGCCAGTACTGAATTGATGGAGAAATTGTAGGATGTTTTTTTTTAATTTTGTGGCAAAGGATTGTAAATGAAATTGGTAAGGATATTTCCCGGAGCCCAAGAGGCTTCCATATTAAGCCATAAAGGAGATTCATTATTAGGTTTAGTAAACCATTTTGTAGTCTGAGAGGCACAAATGCCCATAACAGGCGCTAAGAACCTTGAAGGGTAAACCCACCCTGGGACCAATGGGTACTTAACTTATTTCTACTAAATCTTGGAATTCGCCCTTCCCAAATAAAATTCTCTTTCAGTTTATCAATTCAAGAGATAAAGATATTGGGTAAACTTAATGGTATGTTAGAGAACAAATATCAAATCTTATGGGTAATAGACATTTTAATTGCATTAATTTTACCAATTAATGTTAAGTTAAGATTTTTCCATCTTTCAAATATTGTTTTAATTTCTGAAAGTATAGGGTTAAGATTTGCCTCCCATATTTTTTCAGTATCCGTTAAGATTTTATTTCCCAAATATGAAATACCTTGGGATGCCCAGCCAAAGCCAAGGACATTATTCATATAGGGTTTACACAATGCATTAAGTGGTAGTATTTCAGTTTTTTTATAGTTAATTGTCAGACCAGAGAGTTCCACAAATGTATTTAGTAATTGTATTAGTGGATGTGCAGCTAATTCTAGATCTTCTAGTAGAATTAGCATGTCATCAGCATAGGATAGGGATGTATATTGTGTATTGCCAATCGATATACCTCTAATTTTGTCAGATTGATGGAGAGCGACTGCCAGGGGTTCTAAAGCTAAAATAAAAAGGGCTGGGGATAAGGGACAACCTTGTCTGGTGCCTCAATTTAGTTCAAAGGGTCGAGATATAGTAAAGTTAGTAAGAACCCTTGCTGTAGGAGAGGTATATAGTAATTTTATATATGAACAGAAGTGGTCACTAAGCCAAAGCGGGATAAAACTGAATAAAGAAAATTCCAATTCAAAGAATCAAAAGCTTTTTCAAAGTCGATGGCAATTGCTGCTGCAGGGGATTTTAGCAGTTTGGCTTTGTATATAAGATTGAATACAGAAACAACTTTTTAACCTCAGAAACTAGGCAACCAAACTCAGCTATTCCTTTTGCTTCACAAATAGCAGCACCAAATAATTGTGTTGTTAAAACACAGAGTCCAGCCAGCTGCTAACAGCTTAGTCTCTTTAGCAGAGACACTTTTCTAACAAAAAGAGGAGTTTTCCATACAAGCGCTAGCTTGGCATTTCTGAGCAGGAATACTGTTTTAGGGGGATTTATTTGCACAATAGAGGCTTTTCTGTCTTTACATTACAGGTACCTGCAGCTTACAAATACCTTTATTCATAATGTCCTGCTTGTGTAACAGAGTTTCTTTTACTTAGGAACTCAGGGCAACATGAATTGACAAGGGACCAGGAAATGAAGAGAAAATTAAACAGCAAGGATAAGAAAGGGAAGAGGGGGTTTTGTAAGGAGGTGGCCTGCCTCCATACAGAAAAATAGTGACAGCATAAAGAGAAACAGGAAAGTGGTTGCAACCAGAAGTTTAAGAAGAGAAAAATGTCCCAAGTCTCAGTGGCAGGGACAGACCCTGTCACAATGTGTATGACTAAATAAATCACGAAAGCAAAGCTCAAGTGATTTATTAAAGTAACTTAGGGGGTGTTAAAAAATAAAGTTTTATACTGACCCCCATACATTGTTTTATATAGTTCACTGAGAAATCCTGCTATCAACCTGAATAAAAACAGAGGAGCCTATTTGTGATTTTAAAAATAGATTACTCACTGTGCAGCTGGATAACAAACTGAAGATTGCAACAGGATTAACAGGACAAACTTTCTTGCAAAGGTCATCAGAAACTTTTTTGCCGTTAATTTATTTTATTAAAAATTTCTCAGAACAAGTTACATGGACAGCAGCACACTCAGATGACATAACACTGGCATAGGTAACATTGAATTGCACTCAAACAACAATGAAAGGTGTATCAGTCTCTCTCTAGATCAGCAACATGACAGGATCTGTAATGCATAGAGCAAGGTAAATATTTCACCTGCTAGATGAGCAAATTAGAGAATGTTCAGGACTGAGAAGCAAAAAGGATACATCTGATCCAATTCCATCCATTTGCCCCCATGATAAACCTAGCACCCTACAAATTGGTTTGGGTGGGTCCTACAGGGAGTGTGCAGATGTTATGAAGGGCTCCCAACAGGTGTCATGATTCAGAAGTCCAGGGATTTAAGTCTATCAGTGGCATGGTACTACATAATCATGTGCTCATTTTCAATCAAGGTCCTTCTTGATTCTGTGCACATTCTATGAATGAGACACCAGAGCTGTGACCCGCATGCCTCAGATATCGCAAGCAAAAGAACCAGACACCATTTAATCATGGTCTTCTCAGAGGGGTCAGGTACTGTCTGAAGCATGGCTTAATGAATTAGTGCCACCTTGCCCCCTTGGGATACCCAACTACGACAATGGGATAGCAATGGTAACACTGGGAATACAAATGGGAAGTTTCCTGAGATACTCTGTAATGGTGTTTCATAGTGGTAAATATTTCCAGAAGTCACTGCTGGAAAATGCAAAGCATCTCCAAAGGCCATCAAAGGAGTCCAGGTATTAAGTGTTGGGTTGCCATAAGTCAAAGCGTCATACCAGACCTTACACTTCCTACCTGCTCCAGTGTATCACCTAACTATCTATCTTGAGAAGCAAGTTCCTCCAAGGGGAGGTCAGCTCATGAGATACTAGTAGTGTCTGTGACTGTGTTTCTAATTTCTTCTCTGACATTAAAGAGGACTGAATTTTAGGACCCACTTTGCCTTTGGCAGGTAAATGGGAGTAAAGGAGGGGCAATGGATTGGCCAACAGATCATAGTGCCACTCTTTAGTCAGCCAGAGCAGGGACTCCATGGAAGTGGTAGGGCAGAACCAGTGCAAGGATTATGCACACCTGAATATGACATAGCATGCATATAACCAGGGATGCCTCACCCTTCCCTACACCAGTGGAATGTAAGTTTGGCCTTACTATACCAAGGGGGTTTGCATTCCTACAGGAAATTACACACACCAGTGCCACCATTTTTGTCAAACAATGTGTGTGTGTGTGTGTGTAACACACCAAGTGAGAAAGACAGTTCAGAAGTTTTGGGGCCATTATCATTTTAACTATTATGATCTTCTTTGTGAGGGACAGGTGTAATAGTTTCCATCAGTTGCAGTCCTCATGGAGTTATTAATTAGGGGAGTGAGATTGTCAGATATGATCTCCATGTAGTCAGGGCCGACCCAGATTCCCTGATAATTGATCTTTTGGGATGACCACTGCAGCCCCCATGGGGCTGCCAAGTCTGGGGTACACAGCTGGTTTAGAGTCAGCACCTCTGTTTTAATAGGGTTGATCTGGAAGTCAGAGACATTTTGAAATATGCATAGGGTATTGAGCAGGTGGGGTAAGCTCAGTGGAGCATTACATAGAAGAACTAGGCAATGATCTGCATATAAAAACCTATGAAAGTTATAGTGGCCAGCTGGGATGCCTTACAAATTTGGCTGACACTGAAGGGTGATGGCCAGGAGCTCAATGGCCAACACGAACAACACTGGGACAGGGGGCAGCACTGTCAGGTTCTGCTATACAAGGTGAATGATGAGGAGAAAACTGAATTGGGAAAGCCTTTTGTGGTTGGCTGAGTGTACTGTGCACAAATCAACTTCCCAAATTGCAGGCCCATTTGCATCCTGACTAATATGGTGCACAGATACCCTCACTTCATTGAGTCTATGGCCACTTTAGCAGCCAGAATAGGGGTAGAGCCAGCAAGGATCATCAGAGAGAGAAGTGCTCTTTGTTGGTCCTAGATAAGATGCCCTTTAACAAAGCCCACCTGGGAGGGATGAATCAGGTGGCAGAGAATTTGTTCTAGTGAAGAGGTTAAGGCTTTAGCTAGAATTTCAGCATTAATGAGCAAAATTGGCCTTTAGCTGTGGGGTAGTATGCATTCCCTCCTTATGGAGGAATGTGATGATGGCCACCCACATGAAGGGAGATAGAGTAAACAAATTCTGGGATTCCAGTAAAATAGCTTGATCAGAAACAAAACTTTTTTTGAAACAAACTGTTCAATTTAACTTGCAAAACTAAATCTTGTCTTGAAATCAATTACAGCAAGTGTTTTATGTGGTTCATTGATGCTCCCAGTGTCTTGAGAGAAGCCATTTAAACGTTTGCTCTACTTGACTTCAAGACAATATTTTTTTGCAAGTTAAAAAAGCAAAAAAAAAAATCTAGAGGGTTCAGTTAAAAGGCAAACTTATTTTTTTAATTGCAGGATAGAACCATGGCTTGTTCAGCAGTTTCTTTCAGGAACTTGACAGTCAGCTCAGTGACTTTTCACATGCATGCTTTAAAAAACAGCTGGGTAGGGACAATGGATGGCCCAGCTAAAGCATTATGCACTTCCATACCTAAGACCTGGGTTAGGAGCAAACTTTGGAGTCATGTCGGGTGGCTTGGAGGCTCAGGTATTGCTATTGCATCACAGTGCTCCCAGCCAGGGAAAGGTGACATCCTGGTGCTGTCACCATAGCAACCTGCACAGTGGGCCAAAGAATCATGTCTGCCCCACAGGTTGTCCCTACATGCATGTGGGAGTCCATGCATGGGAACACTCGGCCTGTGCCAGACATCTGGGGAGGTAACAAGGAAAACCCATGTCTTTCTGATGCTGAGTAAGATGGCTCCCAGTGCTGTCAGGACCTGCAGCATGCAGATCTCCACTTGCTAGCAGTATGGGGAGTGGTAGATGGGACTGGGGGCAGCAATACGAAGGGGCCAAATGTGAGGTACAGGTGGTAGTTTGAGAGCAAAAAGCTGTATATCGAAAAAAAAAATTAGCTGAGCGGCTTGTAAAGGTTCGTAAAGGGTCTTCATAATACATGTTTGGTGCATGTGACATGGCTCCATATCACAAAACAACCCAGGCCTTATGCTCTTTTGCCAGTAGGGCACCAAAAATGGCTAAATGAGCTACCAGAATTGCTGCTAAATATCCCCAAAACAGTACAATCCAATAAAACTTTAAAACAAATACTCACCCACAGCACCAACTACAATTTCAATTGATACATCACCACTCATGCATGATGCCTCACCACTGCACCCGACAAGACTCTTGAAGTTGCTACTTCCTCCCATACCCTAACCCCTCAACCTCAAATACTACCTTTTGTTTAATTACAGCCTGACAATATCACATTCTGTGTGCTGCTCTCTATCTCGTATGTATCATGTGAATATCTTGTTATAATGTTTAAACTCTGTTGAATATGAAATATTACTAAAATCTCATTTAAAGATGAGGAACCTTTGTAAATGGCCTACATTACTCAAGCTCAAAGGTGTTGTATCTGATTATTACAAATAAATAAATTATGGAGAACTGAAGCACTTGATTTCAGTTTGATATTGGCATCTCGTGGTAATTATAATGGATTACACAATAGTTATCCATGTGTAATTCATCTTAGTCAACATTTATAACAATTTTATTTCTCCAGTTCCTCTAACAATTTCTCCATTCCATTTCTAAGCAACTGGATGCATGTAAAATCAGTGATATCATAGCTAGCGCTGACAAGCTCGCTCACTCACTCACTCACTCACTCACTCACTCACTTTCTCAGAATAGGCGGATCCATAAGCTTATAGCAAAAGCTTTGCATCTTAATTAGTAACGCAGAGGTATACGAGTTAGAAAAACAACTTAAAATGCCTTACAGATAACAAAGTAAACTTCTTTACTACACTACTATCAACATAATCATCTTACTGTAAAGCAAATACTTTCCCAAATAACGCACAGTTCTCTCCTTCAGCAGGGCTACAAGACATTAAGCCATTGACTTCTTTTTCACATATACTGTATCAAGCATTCACGTCTGTTGACAGAGGGCTCTCAGTAGCAGTTTTCTTCCCCAGTCTGTTCTGCCACAGAGGAAGATGTTCTCCTCCCCATATACTGCTGCCTGTGAGGCAGATAGTTATCATAGCAGACAATGTCCTGCTGTCGTCTACCTCCAAGGTAGTAATTATACTTCCTGCTGTCAACTGTCGTAGAGGCAGATATTCCTAGTTTGATCTGCTCTTTAATGGATACAGTTGTTCCTTATATACACTAATTTGTCTCTTATGTAGCTTGTTATTCTCCAACACATTTTGCCTTTGTGGTCCATAGCTACTCCTTTTCCCATTCCACCATCTGTCAAGGAGTCCAGTATTCTCCTTCCCACTGACAACTGACTAGTCCCTAGGATTTAGCTATTTATCCAACTGACATTCAGCAAAGGTAGACATTCGTTTACACACTGTTACCTGGCTGACAAGCTGCTATCCTCCTCTCTTTAGAATACAACCTCATAGAAAGTAAGGTATTTTTTCAAGCTGACACATCCACTGTACCTCAGATATAGCTATAACATGCAGTGATGTTGACTCACCTAGAGGGAGCGGTCCCTCCCGTTGTCTGCTGCCTTGAAGCTATATATTCCACTCCCCATGTCACCTTGCTCAGAGGTAGCTACCCATCTCCCCAATGTCACCTGCATCAGAACTGTTTACGATTTCAGTCAATGAAAAGTTGTAGTATATCTACATATGCAGTGTGTGTGTGTATATTATATATATATATATATATATATATATATATATATATATATATATATATATTAGAAAATGAATGGAATTACCAGTAATACGGTATATCCAGATATGCTGTATCTACATAAACCTGAAACTTATCACTTGTTTGTACTCTATTCCCATCACTAGTGCCACCTTACAATGGGCAGCTGTTACCCATACACTGTCACTTGGCTTAGAGAAAGCTATCCATCTCTTTAAGGAACAATAAACAGTGTTGCTTGCATTGATTAACATAATTTTTAATTTGGACATGCATTAGTTCTGTTTTGTCATTCTAAGTAATTGTTTGTGTTTGTTTTGAAATAGTTATTTTTTTTTACTTATAATGAACCCCATAATAATGCAGCCATTTCCCTTACCCCAGTATTCATTTCTTTGATTTATTAAGCAGTACCAGATTCTAGTGACATCAGTTAAAGTGAAGACTACAGTTAAGTGAAACACAATGACATTGACTGAGTTGCCTTTTTCACTCTTTATTCATTTTATAAGTGCGACAAGACACTCCAGGCTGTTGGTTGCATGGATTTAATTCACTTCCAAGTGCTAATTGCACTTAGCAGAGGCACGTAATGCCTCACTATGCACATGGGCATGCATTAGCCCCAGACAATCAATGGTTTGCTGTCTTCTTGCTTATTTATTGATGTTCACTGTTGAGCTTCTTTACAATTCTCTGTGGTACTCTACCTAGAATCACTTAGTGATGCCACACAGACAAAGGTTCCCCACCCCTACAGGACTGAGACTGATCAACAGAACAGTCAGCTGACAGCACTGCAGTGGGAGTGGAGAATGACCAAGCAGCTAGAATATGTCTTGTACTGATTTGTTCCCATTAACTGATCAGGGGTCATGGGGCACACAATAGGATAGAGATGTTTTTCCCCATATGGGATAGGACTGGACATTGTAGGAGAGCTGGGTTAGAGATGGTGATAACTATTTAAAGATGTCATTAGAATGAAGGAGGGTAGACCTGCAAGAGTAACTGAGATTTAACCATAATACTCCCTCTAATCCCCCACCAAAGACTGATGACAGGAAGGAGCACCCTGACACATTTGATTTTTGTCTGGAGAGCATGATGATCAGTTCAAAGAGAAGGGTGGGGCATAAAACATGCTGTTTGGTGGGGGGGGGGGGACTAGTAGCATGCTATATATGCATTTCTTTTTCTTTTGTAACTCCAAGAAGAAAACACTGCATCGTCCCAAATGCTGACTTTTTTCCATCTTAGATCTGTCTCTGTTCATCCTGAACACTATTTTTTTCATGATGTTACCATATGGATAGTATAAAGATATTATTTGAATAATTTGGGAATTCAGTGTAGAGTTGCAGCTTTGAATCATTCAAGATTTCCAGTTTTGGTTTTGAGCCTCAAATTCAAGTTCAGTGTAAAGCTTCCTCTAAAACACTACCAGACATACTGCTTTTTTGGTAATTGTATACTTCCATTTCTCTTTGGTTGTGCCTTGGCAGGGCAATGAGCTAAACCATTGGAATCATTTTGAACATGAGCCCAGGCACAGAAGCTGCCTGGAGATACATCAAATTTCACTCATCTTTATCAGTTTGAATCAATGGGAAAAAACACACAAAATGGCTCATTAATTTAATTTTGTAACTCCTTTTTGTATATTTTATTATGTTGCCTCCAACAGTTATATTGTTCTGTAGCAGTCATACTGTTACTGTTAAAGATGCCATATAAAATTACAAAATGATATAGTATTGCACTGTAATGCTTAAAGGAAAGACATATCTTGTTTGCATTTTAAAATATATCTGGAAAAATGGGCATCCTCAGGTTCCAGAACTCTTAAGTAATGATAATGATTATTTTTTGGGGGGGGCCGGGGACAAAACTATAAATGGACCCTAAACGTGAAAAAGAAAAGCATGCCAATTTCAAAACAAACAAATGACACTGTATACTTGTGAGATTAAACAGACTACACACATGACAATATTTCCATATTATGTTAACAAATGTAGAATACAAGGTTTATGTATCCTTCAATAATGCTCCATTGTCATTTTATCATCTCTTTTGTTTTGTCTTCTCTGCATGTGTTCACTGGACCACTAATTTAAATGTCAATAGAATGGATGTGCTGACATACAAGAGTCACAGATACTGAACTGGCCAGTCCAAAGCTATACCAAAATGACTGGGTGTCAACCTACAACACAATGATCAGCAAATTAAAGAAAAGAAAAGAATATAATTATATTGTCTTTTCAAACATGCCTGGTGGATTGAGGATAGGTCAGCTGTATTTCTTTAAAATGTTTCTTGCTGAATATGACAGAATAAAACTACAACTATGTAGAGGTGAAACTTTTTACTAGACTGACAACAAATTAAAAATAACTAGCTTTCAAAAGGAAAGAAGTTCAAAAAATCTTGAGCATTTTTCAGATATGCTCAATAACAGCATCATCTCCACCAGAGCTAATAATGAGGAATTTAAGTTATTATCCCAAAACATATCCAAATCTCCAGGATTATTGGAATAAACATTCATTACTGAGTGTTTCTGAATTTATGTTTTGCAGTTATCCATGGATAATGAGCAGGAGTAGGTGATGCACTTTTTAAACAATCAACACTATTCAGAAGTTGTACGCTCCCCGCCCCCCCCCCTCACAATTTTGGATATAGAGTTAAATTTCATCTAAGATATACAGTTTAGATGTTCACACAGATAAAAATAAAAGCTATATAATATTTTCGCATAACAAAAGGAGAGTCAAGACTAGGGCAGAGATGTGCAAAATACAGAAAATTATCAAGTTGTCCACAGTTCAAAACCTCTTTTGGTTTGTGAAGTCGGTACTCCATGAAAAAAATGTGTACCATGGAATAATATTTCTGAAAAAAGATTATTCTGTTGGAAAAGTGATCCACAGAATGAAAAGTTTTCCAAAAAGTGCAAAGAGCCCACTTGGAAGAAAATGTGCAAAGTGGGGCAGTTCATGGGAATGTCACTGATAAAGTTTAAACTCACTGTATCTCCAGACTAGAAACACAGTAGCAATCAGTTACACTAGCAGCTAACAGAGTTTTTCTTCAGTTATGTTGCACTTCATTTACTCAGCATACCCTAGCTAAACATGTAACATCTAGTGGGGTCCCGCTTCTCATCATTTGCACAGCTAGGTAGACTCAAACACTGTGAAATTAAGTGTCTTGATCAATGTTATACAACACAAATCTGGTTCTAGTGGGGCTTGAACCTGTGATTGATTTTCTGGTTGCAAAGCAAATATTCAGATGACTACTATGTGACACTGCCTTAATGCCTACCCTTTATAACAATAGTGTCTACTGCTTTGCAGCAGTCATTATGTGTAAATGCTGAATGTTGTTCTTATAATGGTGTTGACTCAATATAAGATAGTGTGATGTAATTGGAAGGCTTTAGCCTGTTGTTCAGCTGGGGGGAAATAGCTCTTCCCCCATTCCCTACATAAACAGCAGGCCACCTCCCACTCTGCTTAGAGTGTTTCGTTGACATGGCTGTATGGCTGGCGGGCTGTGGGCTCCCTCCCTGCTTCTCGTTTTGCCATCTTTCTCCTAGTCTTTGTTGCTTTGCGTTGCATCTCTTTCTCCCCTCTGCCTGTCCTGCCTCCCTGTTTTGTTTTTCCTCCTCTTGTTTTGCTCCCCCACCCATGTCCCTGACTCTTATTGTGCATTCCTCGTTCCTCTCCATCGCCTGTTTCCCCATCCTTTTCTGTTCTTTTGAGGCCTTTTCTCCTGGTCGGCCACCATGCTGCCTTGCCACTGTTCTCCACAGCTTTTGCACTTGTATTACAGAGTTTCTGAATAGCTGAACAGCCGTGCTGTTTCCTTTCTGTTTGCATGCTCTCCTTAGGAAACAATGCCATCTACCATAATTTTAAACTACTCCACTAACAAGATTGCATATCCCTCTTAACCTCTGCCGCATGTTGTGAGCTGGCAGCTGGGTCCAGCAAGTCCATCAAGCCGCTCCCCACCTTCCCAACAGCCCAGACACTTCTTTAGAAAGACCAAAAATGAAGAATAAACTTGCTGTGCTCTTCATTAGTTTCCCCTGATCTTGGATTCTGCCCCATTTGTTTTCCCACAGCAGTATTTTAGCTCTGGACTATAATTCTTATTTGCCTTCCTTTCACTATTGCTACTTCAGGTACCACATATGGAAAATCTACGAAAACTACCAGGACTAAGGGAACCTATATCCATCTAGAAAGAAACGAGATGCAGTGACCTTCAACATCCTGGGATCCCTGAAAGCCTGTTGTCTGGCTTATTCCCTGTTTTGTAATGTGTAATGAACTGTATCAAGATGCTGTGTGGATACTTACTATTTGCACTCATCTAGCGCTATTGCATGTCCTATGTCTCAATGCTTATGAAGGTAGGTGAGCAGTCATTAATCCCACCAGATATTGCCAGTTGCTTCCACATCTTTTATCTACCTCAGTTCTAGCATCTTGACTGAGCCTGCCCAGATCCCCTGTAGTATTTCTTCAAAGCACAGAGCTCTGTTGTTGTTTAAAAATAACCCATTCCGTCCAGGAGGTTTTATTGCAGTCTAGCCAGACCTTGCTAGGATGGTAAGGTTGAGCAATGCATTATTCCAGGAATCTGAATAACATATTTCCAGCTTTAAGAGCTACTGCTTCTCCAGGATCATAAGACCAGACTTTCGCAATTTATTTCATGTTCCTTACTTCTGCAGCTCTACGAGCACAGATAACTGTGGCCATACCTGACTTAGTCTTCCCCTTCCCATAGTGCCATACACAAAGGGGGCCCTTCTCCTATCACAACTGTTTCTACTATCGCACTCAGCCCACAGAGTTCCCCCTCCTTACCTTGGACCATTTATTATTGGCAATGAAGAATGGATTTATTTCTGGCTTGATCTTGCTAGATAAATTTTAGATGGTTCCTCAAATTGTACCCTTCCATGGCAAAGCCGAACCACGTGAGGTCTTGTCTTCTCAATCTTGTACTGCTCATGATACGGTGATGGTGGACCACATGAGGTCCCACCATCCCTATCAAGCACTATTGTTTCCATGGCGAAGGTGAACCATGTGAGGTCTCACCTTACCATTAATGCTCTTTAAGTAATACAGTGCTAGCGATCCATGTGGGATCCCTAAATCCCTATCCTGCACTACCCCATGGGGCAAGGAGTCTCACCTTTCATTTCCTGCTTAATGTTTGCTACATGATGATGGACTATAGAGGGTCCCACCTTCTCACTCACCATCTACTCCAAGGCATTCAACTTATTGTTCCTTCAAGTCCCGTACTGCAGATTGATTGACATCGGGTCATCCTTCCTTGAGAACATGCTTCAGTTCAACAGTCAGCAGAGTCCTGCATTTGTTCCTTCTTCAGCCTATTTACAGTGATGACAGACCACATGGGGTCCCACTATCCCATACATCTATGCCTGTGAAACAGCCCTTCCATATCTTAAGTATTCCTATTTACTTCAAAGAGTATATACATGGGGGTTCTGCCTCACTTACCTTGGACTGCAACACACTTTGGTTCCTGAGAGTACCCCTTGCCACCTAGATAATTCCATTCTATGGCAATGGTGGACCATGTGGGGTTCCACCATCCATCTTCTACATGCCCCTTGAGACCCTTCTCCTTATTCCTTATCTCCCATTCCAACTTCTGTGACCTTTGCTTTCCCTCCAATTTACCAATAGGACATTGTTGATGGACTTATCTTGGACCCGGTTTTAATCAGCGATTCAAGTCATGCGGGTATCTCCATGAACCCCTTGGGGGTCTCATCATCCCTCCAGTGTATTCTCCCTCAACAGGAGGCTATCCTCACTAAAAACCCAGATTTCTTCTCACACTATGGCAAACCATAGTCGGGGTCTCACCTCCCAGTATTGTCCTCATGAAACTCTGTCACTCATTAATGACTTCTTCATTCATCAGGATTCCATGCGAATATCATTCCCTAGCTAGCCCACCTCTGAGCATACTATCATCATCACAGGTTAATGCCTAACATCTCCATGGCAATGGCAAACCATGTGGGGTGTCGCCATCCTATTTATGCATGCCCCAAGATGGGCCTTATCTGGTACTTTTCTCATTTCAATCAACCTCATTGACTCTCATTTTCTATCTCTTGCATTATTCCATACTGCTGCCATTCCTACAAAGCCTATTGCCTTCCTATCCTTGGATTGAGCTCATACTACAGTGAAAATCAACCTGCTGCAGGTTCCAGCCATCCCAACAAACAATCCCACTATGCAGCTCAATCTAGTATCCAAAGGCCATGCTATGGATCTACAGCAGCCATCTATCTCAGACTTGCATTAACCATTGTTTCAGCATCCGGTCATTATTCCAGTTGGATATTCCATCTGCTGAAGCCATCATCTGCAACATTGACCCTTTACTCACCTCGACCATGAACTGGATTCCACCAGCCTCACCAGGCTGTAGTCCTGGACATAACTATACCTAAACCTAGCACATTTAGGATTATTCTCCTCTTAGTATGCCCAGAGGATGGGCAGGTCTGTAGCCATGGGTCCTTTGAGGTTTCCCCGTAAGGTTTTTTTTTTCTCTCCTGCTTGCTATTGACCACACTCTGTGGAGTTGGAGAAGGTAGTAATTTTTTTACTTCTTTTGGGGCCTTAAGTCTACACCTACCCACCATTCTACCCAGGGTGGGATGCGGAAAAAGGGCCAAAGCTCACATTATAAACACTAAGCATTCCAGTCAGCTTATAAGTATACACAAGCACTAAACTATTTGCCACACATTGAACAATAATGCAAGTGGTACATAGACTATTTACCATCGCATAAAACTGATGATTCTAAATTCACAGTATGCTGGTATTTTGTTTTATGGTAATGCCTTAATTAAATTTTTAGACAACTTGTGGCACCAGATATTATTGGAAAATATGTAGTGTCAAGAATACTACCTTGCAAGCTGTTTTTTTTTCAGCTGTAACTGAGTTTTAGATTGATTAATTCATTTTATTTCATTCTAAAGCTGGATTAGCAATAGTGTTGTTACTTTAGCTTACAGTTTTACTAACTTTCTGAAATTATTAAATATTGTGGGACATTTTGCTGAACTAAAATTAACAAAAAAGCACAGGCATAAAAATGTGCTATCCTTAAACCAGCTGCTTACAATGGTGACAGCAAACTACCTTTGGGGTCCACAAAAATATTGCTTTCTCATCGATACCATACAATTTGAACTATCTATACTACATCTTTTTTCCCTGGTCAATAATAGATGAATCAAGACCTAAGAAACAGAATAGATAATCCATAAAACACAGCCAAGGGCATGGTATAATCTCAAAGCAATTTCACACTCAAAGAAGAACCTGCACTTTTTTGACCACCCACCCTGGTTCATTTCCTGTGGCATAAATTGTCAGATGCAAAAGATATTAGCCTCCTGAGGTCCAGTGCTGTACTGTAATTTCAGCTCTTTAATTAGAAAAAGCTGAAAGTCAGTGCAATAAAAATTGTATGTGGCAACAGAAGAAATTGTCATTTTCTTAGATAATGCCCCTCAGAGGCAATCTTCCATAATCCAATAATAGAGAAGGAACAGTAAAACTGAGACATGATCTTGGTTTCATTTAGAGCAACAAAACTTTTAACTAAACAAAGTGTTGAGGAAATTGAATGCCCCTGCCTGACGGAGAAGGCTAATAGGATCAAGCAGAGATCTGCAGAGTACTATTCTGTCATTGTCTCCAGTGACATTGTTTGTCATTGACACCACCATCACTGGATCTTACACAGATTGTTCAAACTAGCATAAGCTCATCTGGGCTCTAAAATTCTCACAGGCTCTGACAGGTGCAACTACAGAATGAGAAGTTGCTAAATACTTTTCAGCTTCTATTAAATTCTTATTTAACCTAATGTATTTATGCACTGAACAGCAATAGTATAATGAATATACATGATGACTAATGCAGAGACTTTTAAAGGCTTTAGAAATGCCAATGTGTTGTGCTGAATAATATAGTAAATTAAACAAACACACCAACTACAGGCCTTCTGCTTTGGCATTTTTTCATTGCTTATCTCTGAAAAAAATGGACAAAACCGCATCAAAAGATCATCTCAGCAATGGAAAAGAACCCATGGTGTCACTTGTTTCACAGCTTAAATATAAACAGACCTCAACTGAAATAGAAGGAATGAAAAATCCTCACTTTTATCATAGAGTTTTCTGGTAAAACTATTTGAGTGTTCTAGTGCTGCTAGTTTCTACTTGCCATATAGAACACACAGTAAATTAATGAATAGTTTGTCCTCTAGTCCTTTCAGACCCTGTCTTTGTCTTAGAAAGCAAATTAAAAAAATATTTTTGAGGCCCATAGCAACTTTATTCACTAAGCATTAGTTTTTGGGAAACCTTTTAACAATAAAATGAATACTAGAATATTGCCATAAAGGGAGACCATACTATAGTCAACAACACCAAACATGAACTGTTTACAGTAGTAATTATAACCCTTTTTTTCATGTAAAAGCATTGTCAACTATATTCATTTGGCATTATTATGAAAACAATATTTTGTCATATTTTCTTAGTGGTGTCTCATAAATGTGTAGGTGGCTAAATTGTAATATTTCTGAAACACACATCGGAGAAATAATATGCTACAAATAACAAAGATTTTTAAGTAGCAAACCACATTCCAGAAAATACTAGTTAAAACAAACAAAAACAAATGTTATATCCTGTCTCTTATACTTTAAACTCTGAGTAAGATAAAATAAACATATACATCCTACAACAAATGAAATATATTTTCAAGGATCAAAATACATTCTAGAAAAATACTAATTAAAAAAGAAATTAAAGTATGCCCTGTATCTTACATTTTTTGTCTGTGTGTAGGATGGACTAAAAGTAAACAACCTACAGTATTTGACAAAGCAGCCTCATTTAACTTTTACAATAAATGTGAAAGAATTAAACAAAGACTCTGGACTGCATTTTAAAATTGCACAAGGTCAGCTAGCAGAAGCAAAACGGGTGATTTCTTCACCCTAACCTGCCATGTGCATGCAGTTAAATGGGATGTTAGGTACCCCCACCAAGCAAGTGAAACATGAGTAGTTCATATTTGCAGACAGTGGTCATTCCTGAAATTGGTCTGCTTATGCAATCATGGTTATCTTGGGCACAGCAGAGTAAGTGGAGGACTAAGGACCCCACCACAGGCATTGCATGAATACCACACTGTGGTATTAGTGTACCAAAATCCATTCTAGCCTCTGGCTACCCATTCATGGGGGGTTGGGGGAAGAGACCCCCATATAATAATAAATAATAAATAAATATTAATTAGCTTTGTAAGAAATGTGGGTGTCCTCCCCTACACCACCCGATCTGCTTATTTTTAAATTGGGTAGGGTCCACAGTTCATTTCCCTCCACTATGATCACTACTGCTAGTATAGTAGCATGACATAGTGAAGCCCAACACATGAATTTTCTAACTATCCACAGTACAACCATAGAATTAATAAGCACGCTATTGGTTCTAGGGGTACTACAGGACTGGTGATGTAGTGGTAGACTGAAAAACTAGTGGGTTCCTTAGCCCTCCATTTATGCCAGCACTGAAACAACATGTGCTTTTCCAGTAAGAGAGGGGATGTTGGCATCAATTATCCTGGTGGCCATTTTATCTCACTTCACAATGACTCAACAACTGGAAAGAGATAAAACCATCAAGAAATCATAAATAAGCTTATCCAGTGGCACAGCAGTAGCTCTGCTACCCCCGAACAAGTAACCAAGGTTCACATCCTAGTTTTGGGTCATCAAAAGACTGGTGAGATGAGGAGGACAGAGCATGCTAGAGGACACTGTCTTCCTGGGGGGAGGATTACCTGGACTCGCTGCTTTACTACCACTGAGGGAACCACATGTAGTAATTTAGTTCCAAGCTTACAGCTAACGTGTGGGGTTGTCTAACACAGAATTTTATCATCACGTTGTATGTTTATGATTTGGTCTGATTTCACCTGCCACATGTGAGGAGAAAACAGAGAAAAAGGTGCCTCTAATGTGCAGGATGAAGACTTTTCACTTGCTTGGGTGCCATGATGTAGCCAGCCATCAAGTCATTACACTGAGTCCAGTGGGGGTGCTCACTCGCCTCCTAACATAGGTGGGTGAGCTGAGGGAAGAGATGAAACTAATATGGGTACATATAGCTAGGCGGGGTAGTCACTGACCTTGTTGAATGGCAGGCATCTGTTATAATGTTAGGGGGATAAATATAGAATAAAACAACATGAATGTCTACAAACAATGCTTACTGAAGGTGCATGATGAGAAAAGGGGTGGGTGGTTTGAGAAATATTGAGGCCCAGCAATGCCAGCCCTTTGCAGGTAATAAACATATTTACTCCATGTTTGTGGCCCTACAGTTTTGTACAGGGTCTGAACTAGCCCCGATGCATGCCCTAAGGCAGATTGGTACAAAGGTTGTTTCAGCCTTTCAATCGTACTAAGCAAATGCATGTGTGATTTTAATTGGGTTAAGAAATAGGTGCTTATTATGCCCCCTATGACCACAAATGTATGGCCTCAGATGTATGTTAATATGTGGGACAGGGAAATGTTCTGCATGCCCTGTATGTTAGTAGCTCACTATACCTGAGGTGAACTGAATTCAACAGAATCATCTACTCATGATGCAATCTAGTAGTTGATTATTGGACCATTTAAATTGATATAGAAATTGCATGGTTGTCTAAAAATGGAATATAATTAACCATAAGGAAAAAAAAACATATACTAAAGAAATGCTTTTTAAGTATTCTAAACATGTGTGATAACTGCTCTAAAACATAAATGTGTGCCTCAGAGTCCACTCTTGGACTGGAAGAGCTCACTATTGTCAAAGTATTTAAGCTCAAATGAGGACTGGTAAGGCAACTTACTGCAATAACACCCATTTCACTGTCACTGTGGACCTTGATATGTGGTTTGAAGAGGCATGTGCATGGCCATCAGAGGTCAAGGTGTGACCTGATGGGTCAAGATTGTTGAGGGGGACGGGGGCAACATGGTGAAGACAGGACTAACTTGGGTTGGGAAAGAATTAACCTTATGAGTGTGAAAAATCATTTATTCTGATAGTAGAAATGTTGAATGTCAATTCCACATGTTAGAAATTCCGTGGAGTGGGTGTGGTCTGGTCACCCAGGAAGGTGGCTACCTAGGCTCTAAACTTGTCAATACCCCTCATTAAATCTGACAGAATCAAAGCAATTAGCATCCAGTACCCAATTAAAAGTACACTAAAGTGTTCTTCAGACTTCCCTAAATGAAATTGTCTCAGTATCTGACCCCCAGTGTAATTTACTATACTTACATGCTGATATTGAGTTAAAGTTTGGTCAGCAGCCTGCAGTTTCAATCACCTCAGGAGCTGTAAACTGGTGGAAACCAGCTCCACTTGCTTCTATTGGGAAATTCTTACAATTTAAACAGCTGATCAGGCAAATGTTTACAGAAATTACTGAACTAAGGAGCTTTTCTCAGAACTATAAAGCACAATTTCAATTTATCTACCTGTCTCAAAGGCTACAATGGCAAAGCATACACCACAGTGGCAGGATGTTGCAGGATGTAACATCAAGGCTAGGATAGGGAGCAGAATCAGTTGATTAGGCTGCTCTGGGACAAAGTGCAAGATCTGCAGAACCAGGAATGGTGGAATGACCTCCAGTTTACAGGCTTCCTTGAAGGGGCTGAAGGCAGAGATATGGCCATGTTCCTAAAACTGTTCTGCCAATACTTCTCCATTCCTAGGGGGCCCCACCATTCAAGACAGAGTGGGCCCACTGCAAGCTGGCCCCCACCTAAAAACCAGATAAACAACCATGGCTAATATTAGCTATGTTCTTTAGATTCACAGACAAAGAAAATTTACTTAAACTGGATCAGAAGAGGCGACCGTTGTGCTGGCATGGCCCTTAATACATATCTTACTGTACCTAGAGAAGAAACGTGTTCAAATAAGTCTGGAAAAAAATACTGGACACAGAGTTTCAATACTTGCTGATTTACTAAGTGTTCCAGCAATATCTGGCATCCAGCAGTCTGCTTTTTTCAATTGTCTCTTTAAGCTCCCTTTCTACACTACAACTAAACTATCTCTTATGGTTCCCCAAGATAACTGGCTTAGCAGAACCCCAGCCCCCTACAGAAGACTATCTCCATGCAGTCTCGGAATCAGACCCCACCTTATGGGAAAGATGGAGATCCCACCACACACACACACACACACTCACACTTGAATGATCATCATCAGGCTGGCCTCTGAGGGTTCTGCTTCAGTCTATCTTCGGTCCACCAGATTCTGTTGTAAGGCTGGCTGTGGGTTTCTTTTCCATTTTTGCCACACTTTGAGGATGTAGGCACTCATTTTTATTTATTTATTTATTTATTAATTTATTAGAATCTAGGATTACAATACCTTTGAGCAAAGTCTCTTTTACAAAGGTTCCACGACATAGAAAAAACAAAATTGACAAACATGAGCAAAGTTAACATCATATGAATAATGCAAAAATATATAGATATGAATGACAGCAATTGTTTGACCTGGAATTAAGAAAGGGAGGAAGGAGCAGAGGTAGACAGGGGAACTTAAATAGGGAGGGGAGGGTAGAGGGAAGAATAGGGGTGTGAAGGGCAAGAGTAGTGGAGGAAGGTAGAAGGAGCAGAGGGGGGAGAGGTGGAAGGGGGAAAGAAGAAAGGTTGAGCCACGGGAGGCATTGTCATTGGTAGGTGGGTGAATGTGCAGATTGAGGAGGTGCTGAAAAGGAGCAGGAGGGTATGAGGATTCAAGTCTGTACCTTCAGCTACTGTACCAATCAACATGCTTAGCCACAACAGTTGCAAGGGTTGGAGCCAATGAGTGATAGGTTAAGCCAGCACGTAAAATTGCTGAGAGATGGCACGGATAAGATGTTGCTGGGTAGACCATTGTACAAAAGGGGGGCTTGATAAGCACAAGATCTTTGGCCTTGGGTTGTGTGGCAATGGGGGATTTGCAGGAGCTGTTGTTTTGATCCCCTGGTAACGTGGTTGTGGTTTCTCAGTTGTAGGAGAGCGCAGACTCCTGGTGGGGCAAGGCCAAGCATACTTTTCTTAGTAGTAGTGCAAGTTTGGTGTTTTATGGAGATTCAGGGGGAATATGGACACATAGGCGTGCAGCTGCACTGGAACTCAGCCTACAGCAATCCCACCCACTATGCCCGCAACTGCACTGCCACATGTAGTCACCCATATGGCAGCATAGCAATGAGGGTGGTTACCTTCACTCCCCCTAGGAGAACAGCATCTCCTAGAATGTTCAATCCTCCTTTCCCAGCATGCCATTGAAGACCCAAGCTCATTCCAGAACATGAGTCCCTGTCATCACAAGCAGCAGTGCTCCCACTGCGCTAGTGGGCCAGCCAATCTACAGCAGTCTTGAGGGTGTTTGTGCATGGCAAGACTGAAATCATTTATTCTTCAGAGCAGGCTCAAGCTTTCATCCTGAAGCTGCGTCCCAGCAATGGGACAAGGAACTGTTTGGCTAGGCAATGCAGCTCTGTAGAGAATTGGGCCAAACAAGCAATAAACTTTGTTCTCTTCCCCCGTGTCCAACCAAACTGCAAAACTCCTCCATCTGTAATTGTGCTGTGGAATATGGGGATGGGTGCTAGAATCTAAAATAAGAAAGGAAAGAAAGGTGAGCATTGGTTCTAAAGTTGAAGAAAAACTACCTGCTTCACCAGACTGCTACAGCTGGAGCAACTGTGGAGACTTTCAGTATTCCTCTGATGATTTTCTGTCCCATGTGGGTGAAAACTGGTATGCATTGCTAAGACAAATTCCAACTCTTGAGACCAAAGAGGAACTAAAGCCTGCCATTGCCACAAGTACCCTGACACCTCCAGAAGCTGTATCCACCACACTAACTTGAGCCTCAATAACCTTAATGGTTCCCCTGCCTCAGAGTTCATCCTTAGGTTCCAACAACATCAGACATCATGATGGACCACCTCAACCAGGGACTAGCCATTAAGGTTAATGTGCGAACCTTGTTGAACATATAAGGCCATGTTAATGGAGCCATTGGTCTCACTGTGGGTTAGTGTACTTCATGGGGATTTGCTGATTCTTAGTTGGGAAGGGGAAAGGGAGGTACTAGAAATGGAGCATGCCTTAAAGAGGTAGCAATATTTTGTTATTAAGGGGCTGGCCCGATAGTGCGGAAAGCTGAGGCATCAATCCTCATCTGTTGCCACACCGGTGACTGGGGGTTGGGAGTGACCTCAGGACATCAGGAGTAGAGATGCAGTGAAGTTTAAATTTGCTAGTGTAGTGAACATGAAGTGACCAACTTCGAGATTGAGGATCACTACGTGAAATTCCCTTAATGAAGTTGAAATTTGCCTCAATGTACTTTATGTTCACTTTGAATTGTAGTTGGAGAAGGCAAAATTGGTGATAAACAGGACACTTGTCACATGCATGACTGTCTCTGCAGGTCTGCAGGTTGCATGATTCAGGGAGAAACTTAAATAGGCAGGAAGTGTGTTTTACTTTCACTTTCTCTGGTAGAAAGACGTTCACATCACTGATCTGTTTAGAGCAGTTTGTGTGTGTGGGTTGTTGGAGATTGCAGAGTGCAAAACTTGCTTGATTTTGCTTCTTTCAGTTTAAACCTTTTTAGATTTATTTTATTAATTAGTGCAGGAAGTTTAAGTTAACGTTACAGTCTTGTTTTAGTTTAAAATTTTTTTTTTTATGAATACTTTATTTTTGGTAGAGTTACTAGTACTTGTGCTAGGATTTTGTTTGGTGATGGATTGTTGGAGTGGCAGGAAAAACGATGGCCAGTGGGGGTCACAGATGTGGGGTGGCCTTGTCCACCTGCTAATGTTAAACAGGGCCAGTTTTGTGCCTTCAAGTGCGGGCACAGCCAGCTCGGCAGCAGCAGCAGTGATCTACCACCATGAGCAGCAGCACCATCAATAGGAGCAGCAGCAGCAGCAGCCAGATGATCAACATCAGCAATTTCAGCAGGTTGTTGCTCCTCCACCCCCACCAGCAGCAGAGCAGGTGGCCAGTGGTGCCCACCCCACCTGTACCAGGCCCTGTTCTGAGCTCTCCCATGTGCGAGTTCTTCACTTGTCTCCCTGGGGAACCCAGTGTTGTGTGGTGCAGATTGTGACAGGTGCTTGTCCATTATGGGCCCAAGGGCAGGCACCTTGGCACTGGTGGTCAATGAATCCACCTAGCTGTCCACCACCAGGTCAAATGGGAGGCCAAGCTGCAGGAGTTAGCAGCCACTCCTGCAGTTGTTGCTAAAGTACCTCATTTGCCTGTATAGCAGTGCAAGGAAATGTAGGCAGCAGAGGTGAAGGTTCTTGCAGCTGCACACAGAGAAGATGACACACAGTGTCCTGTGAGTGTAGCAGACCTGGCTATGCTGTGGGTGGAGGTTGATGCCATACAAATGGTGGTGGAGGGTGGACATGCAGTGTCTCTCTCATATCGAGGAGCAGAATGAGGAGATAATAGTCTTGCTGCATAATATCAGTTGTGGTCAGCAACCAAACCCACAAGTCCCTTAAACATTGTTTCGTATGTCAATTTACCTCCCCCCCCCCAAAGCGTCTCCTCCAGTTTAATCTTTTTTTTTGTCCTAATTAATATTTTGTTTTTTATGCACACTAAGTATATAATTTATGTTCAGGTAATGTTTTATTTATGATTTGTATTGCTTGTTACTTAAAGGGGACAGGAATTGATTACTAATGTACAGCTGTTTGAAATGTCTCTATTTTCATAAATGATATTTATTCCTGTAAAGGATCCATATTTAACTGTGCCTAAATAAAAGCTGAAACTGTCAGTTGAGTTTTTGTGTTGTTTTCTTGGTATGGACAACATTCTGTGCAGTTCCTTTCATGGAACCAAAAATGTGGAGTTTTGACTATGCCACTTCATGATTTGAGAACCAAGGGCACTGTATTTGTTTTTTTTTTTCTTAAAAATATTTTTATTTTCAAAATGAGATTTACAACAGAAGGAAAAAGAGAACATTGATGAGTAAACAATATATGTGAACAGCATCCCATATAGTTCTGACTAGTTAGAATAAGAATAGTATTACAATCAAAAACCGAAACTTTACCATACGTTGTGTTTTTAGAATACAAAGAATAAACATTATACACACTATATATATTAGGACATGAACAAAAATCATGCATAATATACATCCATAAATATACTCCTTATCTGATTCCCATATAGCAATGACTCCCCTTAAAAACAAAGTTATTAAGGAGCTTAATTTCTATCAGAGTGCATAGGAGAGAAGACAATAGTATACGGTTTTGTTTAGAGATAGAAAGCAAAGCAAAAGAATAGAGTGTAGACTAGATTAAAATTGTCCCCTTATTATTCATTTTAAATAGTGATGAGTGTAATTAGAGCATCACAATATTTCCAAGTATGTTTTTTTTCCCATTTTTCATGCCACTGACAAGTTTTTCACGTTATATGCTCGATTGAAGTGTTTTTCCATTCTATGATAGATGGGGTTTCTTGCTCTATCCAATATTTTAAAATACAATTTTTAGTAACCATGGAGATCATAGCAAGCATATATTTGAGCTCTTTATTTATGGATTAACTGTCCCCAAACTGACCAATTATACATGTCTTGACATTCATATTTTGAATTAGTTTGGGGTTTTTGTGTAGACATTATATTACTTGTGACCACACATGTACTATGCGAGGGCATTCCCAAAACATGTGTAAACTATTTGCATTTGGACTACTGCATTTAGGACAATTATCATTATCCTTAAGATTTATTTGAAACATTTTTTTTGGGAGAGTAAAATAAATTATGTAAAGCATTTATATTGTGATATCCTATTATTAACAATTGAAAAAGCTTTAAAAGGGAAACCCCAGATTAATTCCCAATCGCATTGACATACCTCTTCTCCTATCAGCTTAGTCCTTTTGGAGGCCAATTCTGCTGCATAGCCTATAACTCCAGAGCTCAAATAACAATAAATTGATGGAATTGTGGGTTTTAGATACATAATAGCCAGAAACTCTTGAGTATTTTTGTTCATAAGAGGTTTTATGGCCCCTTTAAGTATGTGATATTCGGTAATATCTAACATTAGCTGCAAACGTTTTATTAAGTTCTCTGGCAAACCAAAGTCATGAGCAACAGTATCTATATCTTTAAAACTAGTGTCTTCAAATAAATCTTTGATTCTCCATATGCCTGCCTCTCTCAAGTTGCCCCCTTGTATAACAAATTTTTCAAAGCTTAGGTTAGGATTTCCCCAGAGTAGCTGTTGAAAAGAAGACAAGAGTTCCAGTTTAAGTAATTGAGACACTTGAGAGATTAGTCTGACAGAATTCATAATTATGGCATTATTAATTGTTATAATTTAGTAGGCAAAAAACAGGGAGTCTAAACTCATGTTCTTGTGTAACCCCTTGTTACCCAGGGTTACTAGAATCCTAGTAAGACCTAGTGGTAGGCAGGGAAGGAAGTTTGTGAAACTCCAGTTAAATGGATTGCACACTGTCTCACTCTGTTCTCAGTCTCAGCTGAGACTGAAGGATGACATCACCATAGAACTCTCCCAGCTGCATGAGCCACACTAGAGTGTTGCAGTTGGAAGTTAGGATAGAATGTTGGGGAATTTTTGAACAGAGTCTGTGTGCGGACTTGGAGAGAAGAACAGCACAGCAGTCTGGTTGCAGGCTCTTAGTGCCTTAAGCTCTGTTTTAGAGCTACTGTAAGGGAGGTATGTGTTTCCACCGAAAGAGGAACACAGTAAGCTGATTGTGAAGTGGTGAAGACCGCTGTTACTGGTCCATGTGCCCAACCCCTGAGGGGATGGGGTGGAAAGGTTTGCCTGTCTTCCAGGGGCAACCCTCCTGCTTCTGGCTAAGGAAGAAGCTGCCTTATTTCAAGTTGTGCTGCGGCACCAGAATCTGTGGGAGAGAAATTCCTGTGAGGAATCGCCTGTGGGGCACCAGCAACCAAAAGGTGAGTTTGCTCTGACAGAGGGCCTATGTTTTCACCTGAACTGTTAGAACGTGGGGATTGGACTACTTAATTTGTAGGAGGTCTAGTATAATAGACATTGCCAGTTAATTCAAGTAGGTTCAAGTCCAGCAAAAGAGTAAAGTAAAGTGGGGATTGGACTGCTTAATAAGTGGAAGGCCTAGAGCAATGGGCTAAGCCAAGTAAAAGTATGTTCAAGTCCAGCACGATGGGAAAGCAAGACAAGCAGAGGAAATGCGACATACATTTAGCCTTAATCTACATTGCCAAGCTTTACGGAATGAGATGCTTAATGTCCAGAGAAATGGCAGGGTATGAATTGTGGAAGTGAGAGGTGGGAGACCCCCCATCAGTAGTAACTAAATTCACCTCTATGGATTTGCTCTGTGGCACCTTTACTTTCTCTCAGGTACTTGGCCAGTGCCTGAGGAAAGTACCCAGATGTGGGATTAAAAGGAGAACTCCCTGATAGAACTGAGGTGCTCTTAGGTGGTTTAGGGAGTCACCAGAAAAGGTTTTCATGACATATGGAAGGTATCTGAGTAGCTGACAAGGGAGCCGAGGCAGGGAAATCCCAGATAGTGTACAAGTTCAGGCTGTGTACCCAAAGCAGCATTCAAGTCCGGGCTGTGTGCCCGGTGGGTTCAGAGCCTGAGGGCTGGAGTGTTGAAGAAGTGTTCCTGATTATTTTTATCTGCATTACCAGAAGTGTAGCCCCGTGGGGGTCCATCTATACTTCATTTGTTCTGCTTGGATGTGAATAAAAGCCACACTTTAGAATCCCATTCCTGGTATTGGACATTACAGTTATTGCTTCCCATGTTTGGAATTACTTGGGTGCCCCTGCGCAGAGTAGCCAAACCTAGCCCTTGCGCCGAGTAACCTATTCCTCCCCGAACCCAGTCCCCACCTGGTACTGCTGTCAGATTTAAACAGCATACCACCTGTCATTTGCAAAAAGGCAGGGGTAGTGGGCTTACAAAATGGAGGCACCACTGAGGATTTGAGTTTGAAATTTTAGGGAGGAAAGGTGCTTGTGCAAAGGGCTAGCATTTTGGTTATCTGGCAGAGGGTAGCCCAAAAAGCTGAAGCAAGGTTAACTAATGTGTCACTGTGTGCTGTTGTCCATATGCTGCTATTAAAATGCCAACTGTTTACCAAAGAGCAGTAAAGCCCGAGAGAGTATGCCCTTGTCCTGCATCAAAATTTGACAGCGTTTTGCCAGCTTTTAAAAACTGTTGTGACAAAGAAAAGTGTGGAAGACTAGGGGTAGCAACAGGAAAATTGTGCCCTGGATGTTGGAAATGCTTTCTAGTGAATGAATATACTTGCTGTGCTAGTGGCCATGACAAATGGTTGAAATGGGCTCCCACGGTGGAGTCAGTTCGGAAAAAAAAAAGTGGTTTTGCAGTTTAAATTTGTCAGCTCGACGATCGCTGTGAGGAGAAGAGCACTCACAAGGGAAAGAGGCTCATTTGCATGGCGTCGTGTGATTAGTGAGACTGCAATCAGTCCCGCCACCAAACCAGCTCTGCAGTGACTGCCCAGCATTTGAGAGGGATTGTGAGTGGAGTGCACGTACTGGCTTATCGGAGAAGCGTCGCGGTGACTGAAAGTGTTGTAAAAGTTTAAAAACTCGGACTTTTCTATCTAAAATCGGACTCAACCTCCATCTCGATTGACTGGACTGTGAGTGTGGTGTTCGGAGGGATGATAGGCAGGACTGCCAACCTGCTTCTGTCCAGAGGCCTCCAGGACTGGCTGCAGGCCATTTCCCATTGCAGCAAACAGCTACTGATAACAGTGCATACCAACAGAAATAATTGCTCAAACAAGTGATTTTTGCCAAAAGCCAGATGAATCTGTGTGCAGCAGTGTAATCACATTGCAATCAAATGCTGTGTTAAGTTTACCAGCAAAAGCAAGCCTTTTAAGCCATCGACTGTGAGCATAGTTGTGGGTTCAGTGTCAGTGTAAGTTTCAAAGCCATGAGAGAGACTGTGAGTTGTATCAAGATATGCAGCAAAAGTTACAGGCAATCCTGTGCTTGAAATACTGAGGCTTTAAGGGACTGTGAGCTAGAGCAATGTCTTCAGCAAGTGAAAAGTCCGTGGAAAATCATATAAATGTGCTAGGAAAAAGAACAGTGCAAGTTTGTGCAGTTTGAGCAAAGTTATCAGTACAGTGTGTAAATCGGATGCGCAGTGGCATGACACAATTTCAGAATGTTGATGCATAGGAGTGCTGCCGACGCCATTACAGGGTGGGGTAGTAATGTAAACACAGCAGCAGAGCAGCCATTTTGAAAGTGAAAGAACGTGTTCAGTGATATGGGACTTTCAATAACAGTGAACTTTTGTTTGTTTTTCTCTCCAGTCATGGTGTCAGGACCAGCCCATTACCCGGATCATGCCCGGGCTGTGGTAGCAGCAGAAGTAAACAAGTTAAGAGATATTGAGAGGTGTTTCTATGGAGGACAACTGCCTCATCATGTGGCGATTCCTGGATACCCAGTGCAAGTGTGCTTAATATGCTTAAATGCTGGAAGGGACGTCTTCATGGTACCTCACTGTTCGGGGTGCTTAGAGAAATATGGCTTGTTTAAAGTGCCCAAGGTTCATTTGGCTCCCACATGGACAAAAGTTCAAGAATCAGTAGTTGGCAGCACACAGCACCAGGTGGAGCCTGTTGGAGAAGGCCCCTTGGGGGAGTGTGGAACAAAGCTAGAGGGGGCAGATTTACAGGCAGAACAATGTGCTGATGTTTTCCATGCTGGATTGCAGAGAGACAATTCAGGCAGAGCATCAGTAGACCCTTGCAGGGGGGTAGCCCAAGTCTCATAGGAGAAGATGAGATGAGGGAGGCCTTTGAATGGGAGGTTTCGACCTCCGCACCCATCGAAGAATGGATAGTCTCAGGAGTGAGGACGACGGCTCACTCCTGGGCACAGATTCTCAGTGAGGAAGAAGAAGAGGGGGAACCTATGTGGCCTTGTGAAAAAGGAATGAGTATGCAGCCTCAAGCTGTTGCCTCAGAGGAATGCATGGATGAGAGTGGTGATGCCACTGCCCTGACTGTGCAAGAAGAAGAAGAAGCCAGGGATCCATTTTTTGTCTCATTGAGAATGCGTAGCTGGGAGAACCAGGACTGGCCACCCCCAAGCTAGCCAGCAGTCTCAGGTTGACCAAAGCTAATAAAGAGGAGAGACTGGTTCGTAGGAAGGTGAATGAAATCTATGTGATGTCCTTTCCTACCTTTCCTCAGAGAGTCTGGGAGGAGATTGAGAACAACAGGAAATCCTGGATTTGGGCTGAAGCAATGAAATGTGTGCATCCTGGTGCAACAAGCATGTCAGGAACAGAATGTTTCATGAAAAATACAGCCAGTGGAAAAGAGACAGGACACTGTTAATGGACACTGTTCGAGAAGTGGATGGAGAGGGATGTGAAACCTTTCACACTGTGAATTATGTGCACCCAGACAGGGTAATAATTCAAGCTCATGACCCATTGTACTATAGACCTCAATGCAAAGACCTCCCTGCAAATGTGCCCATGACTACCAACTGGAAAGCAGAGCAGTGGTAGCCAGTGCTGCCACTCCAGCCATTGCAGTGCCTTTGTTGTTCCACCATTATGGAGGTCCAGGACTCAGGTGCCCCACATTCATCAGTTCTACAGTGTACTGATTTCCCATAATCCATCTACTGGCCCATCAGATGGCTTCAGATCCAGAGAGGACACCAGCCCACTGTATCCTGATTCATCGCCTGGTCACTGGATGACATCAGACCAACTGTTTTCCTTTTTGTTCCTGTTCCAAGGTTCCATCTCCAGAGATGATGTCATCCCAGCAGTTTCCAGATGTGCCCTCCTGTCATTCCCAGAAGATGTCTGCCCAGCTGTATCGGAAGAGTGCTGCCAGGCAGAGTCTTTGACCAAGGACCAGGTCAGTGTTTTGTTCAAGGGACTGGTAAGTCCAAACATTTCTATTCTTATGACATTGCAGTACACACCCTACACTAGCAGACACCAGATGTGTGAACTGTCCTTAAAGACTCCCCTTTGGGACTTTGGCCTGCTAGAACTGTGCTTCACCAGGCTCCAGTCCAGGAGAGACTCTTTAATGGACTAGCCTTCGGGAACTGTGGTCACTAGATGGGACTTTTAGGTCACTCCATCCCCCAAATGTGTGTTGTAAATAATGTCATTGTTTTTCTACCATTTTCTAATGTTTATACTGTTTTTCTACCTTTTCTAAAAAAAATATATTTTTGGGATTCTCCAGTGTTTTGATGGTGAGGTTTAGATAGACTGTGTATGCAGATCAGGAGTGTGAGTTGTCTTTCTTTTTCTTGCAGGTGTTTCTGAAGAAGATAGAAGAGAAGACAAGAAGAGGAGGAGGGACTCATTGGAGTTCCTCACTAGTACTTTAGTGTGTAGTATTTAAAGTACTGTTGTTATTGTTGTTACTGCGTGTAACCCTTTTCTTCCACAGGTATGGTTGTGGGGGAGTGAGGGAATAATGCAATGGTATGATATTAGCTCCTGGTGTGTGGTTGCATGGTGCCCAAGGTCAGGAAGGTCCCCTGTTTGTTTTGTTTGGGGTTTGAGTTAAAGGCAGATAGGTTTTCCCTAGAGGGCTAGGGGTGATAGATAGGCTGTGGCCCTGATCTGCAGTAGGGGTTGCAGTGCTGATCTATTAGGGCTATGCTCTGGGCAGTTCTACCAAAGCCACTAGGTGCCCCTAGTCAGAGGGTAGAGTAGAGGCTGATGCATCATCCAACAGCCTCTAGGCCCTTAGTGTTGTCTGCCTGTGCTGGCACAAGGTAGGGAAGAAGGTAGCGCCACCTCCCCGTAGTCAACACATGGGGCGAGATGGCCTAAGCCAGGTAAATAATGACTGTGGACAGTCATTTTTCTGGCCCAGGGTGAGTGTAACCCCCTTGTTACCTGGGGTTACTAGAATCCCAGTAAGACCTAGTGGTAGGCAGGGAAGGCAGCGTGTCAAACTCCAGTTAAATGGATTTCACACAGTCTTACTCTGTTCTCAGTCTCAGCTGAGACTGAGGGATAACATCACCATAGAACTCTCGCAGCAGCATGAGCCACACTGGAGTGCTGCAGTTGGAAGTTAGGATAGAATGCTGGGGAATTTTTGAACAGACTCTGTGTGCAGTCTTGGAGAAAGGAACAACACAGCAGTCTGGTTGCAGGCTCTCAGAGCCTTAAGCTCTGTTTTAGAGCTACTGTAAGGGAGGTGTGTGTTTCCACTGAAAGAGGAACACAGTAAGCTGATTGTGAAGTGGCGGAGACCACTGTTACTGGTCCATGTGCCCCATCCCTGAGGGGATGGGGTGGAATGGTTTGCCTGTCTTCCAGGGGCAACCCTCCTGGTTCTGGCTAAGGAAGAAGCTGCCTTATTTCAAGTTGTGCTGAGGCACCAGAAGCTGTGGGAGAGAAATTCCTGTGAGGAATCGACTGTGGGGTACCTGCAACCAAAAGGTGAGTTTGCTCTGACAGAGGACCTATGTTTTCACCCGAACTGTTGGAACGTGGGGATTGGACTACTTAATTTGTATGAGGTCTGGTGTAATAGACATTGCTGCTTAATTCAAGTAGGTTCAAGTCCAGCACAAAGAGTAAAGTAAAGTGGGGATTGGACTGCTAAATCAGTGGGAGGCCTAGAGCAATGGGCTAAGCCAAGTAAAAGTATGTTCAAGTCCAGCACAATGGGAAAGCAAGACAAGTAGAGGAAATGTGACATACATTTAGCCTTAATCTATATTGCCAAGCTTTACAGAATGAGATGTTTAATGTCCAGAGCAATGGCTGGGTATGAATTGTGGAAGTGAGAGGTGGGAGACTCCCCATCAGTAGTAACCAAATTCACCTCTATGGATTTGCTCTGTGGCACCTTTACTTTCTCTCAGGTACTTGGCCAGTGCCTGAGGAAAGTACCCAGATGTGGGACTAAAAGGAGAACTCCCTGATAGAGCTGAGGTGCTCTTAGGTGGTTTAATGACCCACCAGAAAAGGTTTCCATGACATATGGAAGGTATCCCAAGTGGCCAGCAAGGGAGCCGAGCCAGGGAAATCTCAGATAGTGTACAAGTTTGGGCTGTGTACCCAAAGCAGCGTGCAAGTCCAGGCTGTGTGCCCAGTGGGTTCAAAGCCTGAGAGCTGGAATGTTGAAGAAGTGTTCCTGATTCTTTCTATCTGCATTACCAGAAGTGTAGCCCCGTAGGGGTCTGTCTATGCTTTGTTTGTTCTGCTTGGATGTGAATAAAAGTCACACTTTAGAATCCCATTCCTGGTATTGGACATTACAGTTATTGCTTCCTGTGTTCAGAATTACTTGGGTGCCCCTGTGCAGAGTAGCCAAACCTAGCCCTTGTGCCGAGTAACCTATTCCTCCCCGAACCCAGTCCCCACCTGGTACTACTGTCAGATTTAAACAGCATACCACCTGTCATTTGCAAAAAGGCAGGAGTGGGGGCTTACACTTGGTTTTAAGAATGTCCTCTTATATCCGCAGCCACTCTGGTGAGTATACGATGTTATTCCTAGTTTTGAACCAATGAGCTAGTTGTAATATTCTGGTGGCCAGATAACATAATTTGAGATCTGCTGCTCTCAAGTTTCCTTGTTCTTTTAATCTGGTTAGTTTACCATATGTTTGCCTGGGTTTTTTATAAGCCCACAGAAATGTATTAACTTTGTGTGAATTATATTGAAACATGTGTTGAGGATAGTCCAGGGCTAGATGGAAAACAAATGCATTGCTCTGGGTAGTAGTAAAATCTTAACTGAATCTAGCCTACCCTATAATCCTAACAGAAGTTTATTCCATTTCTCTAAATCTTTTTTGGTTTTTAATCTGAAGTCAGATAAATTATTACAGACCATTTTTTTAATGGTTTTATCTATTTTGATCCCTAAATAATCTATAAACTCTGTTGCCCATGAGATACCTAAATCTTTAATTTCATTAGCTGGGATTCCACCATTTATGGAGAGAAATTGAGTTTTTCCTTTGTTTAGTTTGTAGCCTGATATCGAACCACAATAATTAATTAGTTTCAGTAGTGCTTTTGTAGACTCAATAAAGTCTGAGAGAGTCAAAAGAATGTCATCCACGTGGAGCATTTTATTGAAGAGTTACTGATTTTAATTCCTTTTACTTGATGAGAGGCATTCATCTGAAGGACCAAGGGATTGAGCACAATATTGAATAGGATTGAAGAGAGAGAGGATAGCCCTGCTTAGTACCTATCTCCATTTAAAAAAAAATGGATATTCTTCCATTAATCATCAGAGTCGCTGAAGGTTTGTCATAGAGAAGTTTAACCCATGTTATGAATTCAGTAGTTAAGTTATGCACTGCCATAGTTTTAAATAAGAATTTCCAGTCTATGTAATCAAAGGTTTTCTCTGCACCTAGTGCCAATAAAGCAGAGGGTTTTTTGGTTTTATTTGCAAAAAGATATTATATGGAATATCTTTCTAGAGTTGTCAATGGTAAGTCTTCTTTTAATAAAGCCAGTTTGTTCTGGACCTATGATTTCATCCATTACTAACATTAGTCTGGAGGCTAGAATTTTTGCTAAAATGTTATTATCGGCATTTATAAGACTGATGGATCTGTAATTTTTATGATCTGTTTAATCTTTACCTGGTTTGGAGATCAAAGTGATAACGCTTTGTTGCATGGATGCAGGCAAAGATCCTATTTCTTTTGTTTCTTGATATACATTAAGTACAGTAGCAGCCACAGACACTGCTATTTCCTGAAATTTATGTGATATTTCCAGATATATCTAATGCGTTCTCCTTTTTTACAGTAGGGGCAGGAGAGAGAAACTCTTTAGAAATTTTGCAAAATATCTGGAAATAACTGGCAATGTCTGTGGCTACTACTTATATGGGTAAGATAATATAAGAAAAAATGTTATAAAAATTTGAGGGAAACCCATCATTAACAGGAGCTTTGTTAGGTTTTAGCTCCTTAATAGCCTGTTTAATGTCCTCAATCTTTATTTTTTGGTTAAGTATATCTGTAGATTCTTTAGATATTTGTGGAATATTAGTTTTCTTAAGAAAGCTATTGATATTTTGATCCATATTACTGGGTATATTATTCTTGTATGTATATTAGTATAATATTCGCAAAACTGATTATTAATTGCTGAAAGGTCTGTAGTAATTTCGTTTGTTTGTTCATTTTTAAGGGTTACAATAAGTTTCTTGTTACTATTCTGCTTAAGATGCATGGCTAATAATTTTTGAGCCTTGTGGCCAGAAGCAACAAGGTTAATTTTAGTTTTCCTTATATGAAAATCTGCTTCCCTACATAAAAGCTCTTCATAATCTACTTTATGTTGAGCCCATTTTTGTCGTAGTTTTTTTTTTTTTCAAATAAGAGGTATCTAATATATTTTGTAAGCTCTTGAGAGTGTTTAATTGTTCTAATATTTTTAACTCTGGATGCTAGGTTAATAAGTTGTCCTCTTGCAAAACATTTAAATGCTTCCCAGATTGTAGCCCAAGATGGTATCCTTTGGGTTGTTGAATTGTATAAATTCTATTAATTCTTTTTTAAGAGTATCTACATACTGCTCATTTTGGAGAAGAAAATTGTTCAACATGCCACCTTCCTTGGTTATTCCTTACCATAACCCATTTAAGGATGGTAGCAACCGGCGAGTGATCTGAAATCACTATTGGATGTATTTGAGATTGTGTTATATCTTGTACATAATTTCTAGGGATAAAAAATAATCAATTCTTGAGCCTGTTTTATACACTGGAGAAAACAAAGTATATTCTTTCAGTGTAGGATTAAACATCCTCCAAGAGTCCACCAAACCTAAGATATCTATAGTTTCTGCTAAATTCTTATCTGACTTTGTTAATTTATATTTTTTATTGGTTCTGTCCAATAGTGGATTAATAATACAATTTAAATCTCCACCTAAGTAGATCTTACTTTTTTGAGAAAGAAGACATTTTATCTCTACATTAGGAGAAAAGTTCATGAGAGGTGCCTGAGGGTCCATAAATATTAATTAGTTTAACCTCAATACCACTTAGTAGTCCATGTACTATAATAAAATAACCATCAGGGTCTTGAATTCCATCTAATAGAGTGAATGTGAGCTTTCTGGAAATTAATATCATCACTCCTGCTTTCTTGTTGCTGTTGCCTGCACTGAAAACCATACCCACCCATTCTTTCCACATGAGGTCTTTATCTGTACTTTTAATATATGTTTCTTGCAAAAATGTATATCCCCTTCTAATTTTCATAACTGCCTAAGAACTTGGTGTCTTTTACATTTTTCATTTAACCCATGTACATTCCAAGTAATAAATGAAATTTGCCTAGCCACCCATGATGATAATTATGTTTATCCTTAATAATACATCATTCCATGAGTCACTGGCTATTATAATGAGGGATATCTTAGAAACAGCAATGGAACATGTCACTGTTCGCTCATCATCTGGATCCTCCATCTTCATTTTTAAGGACAATTTCTCTCTCCACACTCCAAGAAGAAAGAGAGTTAGTAAGAAAGAGATAGTAAAAAGTAAAGAAATATCAGTGATAGTGAGAGTAAAGTAGAAAAGACCATATATTTTAAATTCCCAACCCACAATTGTACAGCCCACCCCTCTATCTATTGCCTCAATGATTGAAGAAGTCGGTCTCTGGTGACACACTTATAAATAACAATGAAATCACTTACTAAGATTACAATGACACTATTAATAGTATAACTAACAATATTTCCATACAGTCTTGTTAATTCAACTCGTCTTAAAAAATTACAACTTAACTTTCTTTTAATTTTAAAGATATATATTAGATGAATGCAAAGCTTGCAAAACACATTTCCTAATAATTGAAGGAAAAGAAGAGATCAAAAGTTTGGAGGCAAAGAATCAAATTGAAAAAGGCTTAATCTGTCGTAAAAAAAGTTACATAGTAATATTTCAGGATCCCTAGGCTGAATTTGTGACCTATCTGTGTACCTCTATCAGATGAATCCAACTCTGAGTCTACGTATTCACTACCATATGGATACCATATTATATCTCTCAAAAATAAGGTCATAAATCTGTATTGTACATATATATATATATATATATATATATATATAGTTCTCATGCTCAGTAATCATGACAACAGCTGTGAGTTATGATGTGTGATATTGAAAGTTCTATATATCCATAGTGTTCCACTCAAGATTCAGGTGTTGCAATAATGTAGAAGGGACTCAGGCCTATCATACTAATAACTGATTAAAAGCCTGCAGAACACCCCAGAAGAGGCATAGCTGGTGGGTCTGTGGTACCTTCACTATTTATCTATGCTTTTGACATTAGTCAGCCAAAATAAAGTGACTGAGCTTTCAGATGCACCCGGTGAGCCTAACCAGTGAGCACTGTGTCAGCATAAATCAAGATTAGTAATAAGAGACAATACAGATATATAGAAAAATGACACTAATCCATAGTAAAAGGTCAGAGGCACAGATGTCCCAATTATTTTCATACTTAAACATAGAAATACATGTAATAGGTACTAATTGGCAATGAAAGACACTATTAGATAATTTTCTATAAAGAAATATCACCAAGGGCATACCAAGGCAATTGAAAGAACCAGACCAGATACTAACTCAAAATATAGGATGACACATGTGGCAGTACCTAGATACCATCACCCAAAAAATTAAAATTATTTCCCCACCACCTTATCTTTTTATTGTTTAATTCTTACTGCCACTTCTTTTCCTTTTATTTTTCTTATTGTCTAAGATGATCCTTCTTTGATGAGAAATGAGAATACATTTCCAACCTAGAAAGTGTTTCCTCCAATCCAAAAAACAAGAAATGATAAGGAAGATAAGAAGGCATAACATTTCCATTTTCTTACATATATATTCATAATGGAAGCATCAAGGGAGGTCGACAGTGAAAATACCAACCTCCCGCATAGTGATGGCACAATACCGACACAGGTATTGTGCCACCCATTCAACAAGTGTTTTCTGTGGGGGGCTGTGCCAACCCCCAGACTTTAGGATTATCAACTCAAAGTCAGAGTTGATCTGGGGAGGGGGCAGAACACTGGGGGAAAGAGAAAAAAAGAAAAAGGACAATTACAGTGATTTTCGCCATAATGGTCTTTTTTCGTGTTTTGCTGTCTGGGTGTCAACCTGAAGGGGTGCACCAATTCATAACTGTAAGCCATTAAAATACGATTGTTAATAACAGTATCAATTTAAAAAAAGTAAAAGAACCATTTACTTTTCTCTCTGAGGAGATCTCGTATGAATCACAGCAGACCCTCATTCTTCCACTCCCACTCATTGCTAGCTTGGATATTTCTGTGAACTTATTTGGGATAATATTAGCAAGTAGTCACAACAAAGGGCAACTGGTAAATTTTTATATTGAGCTGGTTAGAACAACCCAAGTATATGGGCACTGTAATGATAAGTTCTTAGAAAATAGCAAGAATCAATTCTTAAAGCTGATTGACTGAGACAGGCTCCAAGCTGCCCATTTATTTTTCAATAGATGCCCAGATAAAAATAAGAGCCAGCACAAGTGCCACTTCACCGAGTAGGATTCTCCTGTGGTGCCAGCCTGTTTCGTCATTGGCTGAAAGCACCCAGTGAAATCTGAAATCCCTGCCATGTTTTTCTCTTGCTTAGTGAGAGCTACTGGTCTTCACTCCACCCCCCCCCCCCACAATACTCATCAACTCTGCACTTCTTAGTACAGCTGCCTCTTGATAAAAAGGCACCTCATAAAGTTTCCACCCAAAAACAGTATACGCGAGGGATCCCACTTGCTTGTGTGTCCATCAGTTTATGCATGAGCACGCTGACCATTTCAAAATACTAGCTGCCATGGTGACCCATTCCACTCCATATACTTTCACTGTGTGGCTCCTCTATTCATGGAAAAAAAGAAAAGCTGTAGCCTTAACTTAGCAACACAAGGGTATTGTTGCTTTCTGTTGTACCTGTTGGCTTCAGAGGGATGGGCTCTGCTCAAATTTTGGGAGGGTCAGGATCTTTTCATGTCAGGATCTTTTCCCGTAATTCAGTCTCCTTGTTGTCAACCATAAAAGCTGACGACACGCAGGTAACTTGCACTTCAGAAAGTACAAAAATAGGGCAGAACTTAAAAAAGATGTTGAGAGTCTGCTCGGTGAATCAGGTGGATGTGTGTGTGTGTTGGGGGGGAGCCAACTGATCAGAATGACCTTTGTGGGGAGGAGCAAAAACAGCTGGAACAGCCTTAAAAAATATGGACTACTTTATCAATAATGATTTTTTCTACTAATTCTATTCAGTTTTTTGTCCATTTCCTCTCTTCTTTTAGCATTTTATTAAAACTTACTAAGATGGTCATTTTCTAAGTGCAATAATACCCTCCAGGGTAGGAATTATTGGGAAATACAGGACCTTCCAGGGGCTATAAGGCACTCTGCCTACAGCGTTGGGACTCATTATGCCGCTGGGTGGTCCTGTATTTCGCAAAAATGCCCACCCTGGAAGGTATTTTTGCTTAGATGTTCACATGTCTAAAACCATGAAGTGACATAGTCAAAACTCAAAATTCTTGGTTCCATGAATGCAACTGCAAAGAATAATATTCATACAAAGAAAACAACACAAAACACAATTAACAGCTTCAGCTTTTATTCAGGCACAGTTAAATATGGATCCTTTAGAGACATATGAATATAATTTATGAAAATGGAGACATTACTAGCAGCTGTACATAATTAATCAGTTCCTGTTCCCTTTAATTTACTTTATGTCATACATGACTGATGGCATGTAAAATGGTAGATGCTGCATGCTTTCATTACAGGCGAAACTGCTGTGCTGTTATGAATGCTGCAATAAAAGTGTTTTGAAGATGGCATAAAAATGTCAAGAATTACTGAAAATATTATTGTGTGAACATTAACACAGTTTTACAAGAAAAATATAACCAACACAGAAAGACTGCCTTTTTCTCCCAGTTAATCTACCTACAGCACAAATGCGCCCCTTCCCCAAAGCACACTTCACAGTAAAAAGACTGACTGTTCTAAATTAACATTCAGAATCCACACACAACAATAAATACTCGATGATATGAGCACAGAAGGGTTTCTTACAATCGATGTACTAAATTTAGAGGAAAAAATATTACTCAAAAATACATTTTAAACAACATTTAGAGGTTCTGAATTGCAGAGCTCTGAGAGCAAACTGACTCCAGCGACCACTGCACATACACTACCCAGGCCAGAACTGAGGCTGTGCCAAACAATTTAGAGCCCATGTGACCTGCAATCCCGTGAATAACTACAGAATTCCATTTGGAGCTCAATTACAGGGTGAAGTGAGGTGAATTACATTGACTTCAATGTACTTTGCCTTAAAATTGGTGGAGAAGTGGTTTGGGGAAGGCAGAATAACTCAAAGTCATTGGTTTCAATGGACTTTGCGTCCCTCATTATGAAGCGAAGTACTCCGCTTCACACTGTGGAGTTCTCCGCAGATTCCGTGTTACCCAGTGAATCACTTCACAGAGCAAATTGGAGCCACTTCGCCCACCACTACTTACAGTACTGTAACTCGCATGCTGTACGGGAAGGAACACGAATACCTATGGCAGTACTTCCCTGATGAGCTGTAGCACAAAACTCCCCAACTTAAAAATGCTTATTAATGAGTACAATGGAGGAGTGGTGAAGTCTGGAGAGATACTACAAAACATGCTTACAATACATCCAAGTAACTAGTCAGAAAATAAGTGTTGTGTTTCATGACATGATCGTGAATCGTGATTTGTGACTGCATTTGTGACCGTGATGATGAAGAACATGATTTGTATCACAAATGACTCATGATGATGGTCCTGAATTAAAAATGCATATAAATGAGTACAATTTTCATACAGAATTATGCATTACACCTGTCCAGTACTCTGAAGGGAAGCCAAAGAAACAACTGTGACTTAAATTACAGATGGAGATTGTGCCCTAAAGAGATGCAAATGCACAGACAGATTAAGATTGCACTGCTCACTGAAGAGATGCAGATGCAAAGGCACCACACCTAACCAGTGCTCACCATCAGAAATTCATATCTGGAAAAGAATACCTTTGCCAGTTGTGGTGGGCCATGGGAGAGGGGGGCAGTGTACTGCACTTCTGCAGTAACAGTCACTAGTACCAGTAAAGATACCAGAAAGAAGTACAAAAATCACATAGCTGCAGTGGATAGCAGGTTCACATTGCTGAAATTATTATGTGGCACAATAAAAGGTGTCTGATTTGATGACACGCTTTGCACACATACATACACACTAAGTAATGCGTAGCAAATTGAAAACTTCAGTAATATAACCACATATTTTGTCAGTGTCAGTGGCTCAGTAAGTAGCACACTTGCCTCTGAGGCCGGGGGATCAGAGGGCTGTGGGTTCAGTTCCCACATCTGGCACTTGGGTTAATATCCCAATACTGACACTGTAGTGCAGCATGAGAGGGGTGCTGCACTTCTGAGGTGCCGTCTTTCGGATGAGACGTTAAACCGAGGTCCCATCTGCCTGGATTGGTGGTAGTTCAGGTGGATGTTAAAGATTCCATGCACTTATCGAAAAGAGTAGGGGAATTTACCCGGTGTCCTGGCCAAATTTCCCTCATTCACTAAAAATACCACCAACAGCTTAATGTGGTTCAAAATCAGTTGGCATTCATCTGTATCCCCTTCCCCCGGGTAGTGCCTGAAAATAGGCAGGATTTGTCTAGCGCACTTACCCGGTCAACATAAACCAAATAAATAAATATTTTAAACAAACTAAAATTATGCACTGCTGCACCACAACAGTCAGCAAAAAATGGCAAGAATTATTGAAAATATTACTGTGTGTACATTAACATAGTTATACAAGAAAAATATCACCAAAACAGAAAGCAATGTCTTTTTCTCCAAGTTAATCTACTTACACCACAGATACGGCCCTCCGCCAAAGCACACTTACACTGCCTCTCAATACACAGACTGAATGTTGTACATTAACACTCAAAATCCACACACAAACAATAAACTCTTAATGATATGAGCACAGGATGGTTTCCTATAATCGATGACCTAAAGCTTCTGCAAAAAAAAAAAAGACTCAAAAAGGCTTTTTTAACAGCTTTTAGAAGGTTTGAAGTGCAGAGAGCTCTCAGAGCAGATTGTCTCCTACAGCTTCCAACACAAACTACCCCAAACTGAGGCTGTGCAGAACAATCCAGAGCCCATGTGACCTGAAATCCCATGAATCACTGAAAAATTCACCTTTGGAGCTTAAAAAAGGTGAAATGAGGTGAAGTACATTGTTTTCTCAATGTACTTCACCTTAAGAATTGGTGGAGAAGTGGTTTGGGAAGGCGGAGTAACACAAAGTCATTGTTTTCAATGGACTTTGCATTACCCATTATAACGTGAAGTACTCTGCTTCGCATTGCAGAGCACTCCGTGAATTCGCCTTCACTCCACATATCACTTCGCAGAACAAATTGGGGCCACTTCGCCCATCTCTACAGGTAACTGCACACAGATTCATGACTGCAGTGATGAAACCATGTTGCCACCTTACATGCGTTCCACATGTGTCTAATTGTTGACTTCGGTTGTACGTCTATCCATGAAAGGTAAGTATTTTTCTTTGGGGGGGGGTTGCATGGATCATTTGGAAAACAATTTTCATTAATATTTTTGTCTTCTTTCCAGGTCTTCAGTGTATCCCAAAAAAACTGTTGTCCATTGTCAGACTGGAACATACCACCAGTCCATAATACCTCGATGCTACATACAAACAGATGAAAAAGAAAGTATTCTGAGTTCATTCCAGGACCCCATTCGGTATCAGTACCCCGTGGAGCTGTTCTTGTTTTTTTTATAGCCATCATCTGGCCTGTATATCACCACTGTTAAATACTTTACACCAGCGGAAAACAAGGAAAATAAAAAAAAAGAAAAGCAGCCCTCACAATCATCCATGCCAGAGCTGTACCCACTTGGAAATTTGTTTTCCATGACTACATCAGCAGCCTCAATGGTACAATGTTTTACACTGCACCAGAATGGTCTGGTTCACCGACATTGTTCAGCACCATCATCATGACAGGGTGCAAACATAGATGTGATTGTCCTACTTGGTATGTTGGACAAAAAAAACTTAAAGTTCTGTGATTCGTGGTCATGAAGATGAAGATTGTGATTTGTCTCATGACTCATGAATCTGTGATCATGACATGACAATGAGTATAACATTTGAAGTGAAATTTGCACCATACTGGTACTCTGAACACTACTTAAACATTCAAAGTCATCCTCCTTATGCCTGTGGTAAACCTCCAGTGTTAATTTGCTGCTTTTACCTACATGGCTACTTGGTGTTACTTGAGGACTGGCTGGCAGATTCTATTTCAGACACACACACACAATTTATTTCGCACACCACCTATGCTAAGGGTGATGCTGCAGACACTACTGTTACCAATACAGATTCAGCAACCTTGTCTGGCCCTAACCCTCTCCGACACAGTACTTTTTTCCTTCAAGGATTTCTTCTTTTTTTATTCATTCCACATGATGTGATGGAATGCCCTGCCCACAGACCCAAAGCTTATACCCCACTGACTTATGTGGCTCATACGCCGCAGTCAGAAAAACCTTTGCCTAACTGTGTCTTTGTGGGCAGTTTTTTAGATTACACAGAGTCACCAAGAAAATAAATAAGTTTCTTGCAAACAGTTATTTTTTCTAATTTTGTGGGTTGCTAACAAATTCAGCTTGGATGCAGTCCTGTGCAGAACATGCTCCAAGTCCAATCACAGCCTCAGTATGATCATCCACTATTTTTCTTCAACATTTGAATCATTGGATGGCCCAGGCATAACCTCAACAGCACTGGAAACATGAGATTGTGATTGTGAGTCATCCTCAGGATCAGAATCATGTTTAACTACTGAGGGGAATGGGGACGGGGAGTGTGACATCAGCTGCACTCTGACTCATATCTTTGGACTCCACAATATTTTGGCAACTTGTTAACTTGTCACAGGTTGAACATGGGACAATACTCATGCCATCACCAGCTTCACTACCACCACCAGCGGGGACAACAGCATCTCCAACCATTATTGAAGCAACTGATTGCGCTGTGAAAAACACAGACGGAGAAATCCCTTTACTACTATCAACTATGCCCTTTTGATGTGTACTACCATGCACACACCCATGGCCACTCTTGCACTGGCAGAGAGTGCCATGTCCAGAAACATCTTTCCATGCACATCTTTTTGCGGGCATTTTTTTGGATTACACAGAAAATATAACAACAAATTTAGATTTCTGAACTTCGGGGTGGATGGAAACCAAAAAGCAACAACTTTGGCTTACAGATGGAGACTGACCCCTAAACAGATGCAGATGCACTGACAGATGGAGATTGAGCACTCGAGATGCAGCCACACAGGCACAACACCTTAACCAGTGGTCACAAATCCAAAACTGGACAAATAATACTTTCTTTTGCGGGGAGGGGAAGGGGCAGCTGCAGTACCAATCCACTGCCTAGAAAGAACGAAGCAGTAAAAAATGCGGCAGACAATTAAGAGACTCAGAGCGCTGTGATTATGGTGTGGCACAATACAATGTGTCTGACTTGATGACACACATACACAAACACACACACACACACACACACCCCAAGGGTAATGCACTGAAAATTTAACAGTTCAGTACACTACAACCAAATCTTTTAAACCAACTGAAAAAAGGCATAGCAAACAGTAAAAATGTATATAAACTTACTAAAAGTATTACTGTGTGTACATGGACACATACATACTAATACACTAGCTACCCAACAACAGTTAGAAAGACTGCCTTTCTCACTGTGAATCTAGCTTCACCACAGATCCATCCCTCCCCAAAAGCATATTTCTACAGTGTCTGTCAGTACACAGACTGAATTTTCTAAATTAACTTTCAAAATGCATGCAAAAACAATAAACACTCGATGATATGAGCACAGGAGGGTTTCCTATAATCATTGTACTAAATGTTTGACCAAAATAATTGGGTCAAAAGTGATTTTTTAAAGCTTTTTCGATGGTTTATTTCTCAGTGCTCTGAAAGCAAACTGTCTCCAGCTTTCCACTGCACACGCTAAGCAGAACTGAGGCTGTGCAAGACAATATAGAGCCCATGTGAGCTGCCATACCATGAATGAATGCAAAATTTGCCTCTTATTGCAATAAACAGGTGGAGCAAAGTGAAGTACATTCAAATCAATGGCATTTCTCATTAAAATTAAGGAGAGGCAGTTAAACAAGACAAAGTAGCACGAAGTCCATTGAAACAATGCACTTTGTGTTCCTAATTTGAAGGTGGAGTAATTTGTTTTGCATTGATTAGCACTACACAGATTAAGAAACAATATGTGATGTGCATCACGTAGTGAAACATGAGCACTTCACCCACCTGTAATCAGGAGTTGGCTGGGGATAGGAGGATCGAGCATCTCAAGAACTGCTCACCTCCTCCAGGGAGTGAAGTGGATCAGTGGCCTGTATTAGCCTGGCCCCTACCAGAGGGTGGGGTTGACACACTGATGCTGCATAATTGGGGTGGTGGAGGTGGGACAAATGCCTGTTCAGCTGCATATGGGATCATGCGTGAGACCACCACTGGTATCTTTTTTTTTTCTATTTATATTTTTTTTGTGCTCAGCCTACATCCTGGCATCTGCCTATTCATGGATGCTCACAGCTGCAGCTCCCCCACATTAGCCTCCCTCCTGGGACCCCCTGGATTGCCCCACAGGGCAGAGTCATGGCACCCGGCCATAGGGTTTCACAAATGACAGGATAGGGTGGGAGTCGGCCTGGGGGAGCTGAGTGCAGCTGTGGGAGGGCATCATAGAGGCAGCAGGCAGGCAGATTTTTCCCTGTTTGTGGGGGGTGGGAACGTGCAATGATGCCAGTGTCCATCCCACCCCCTGCACACCTTGTTGGCATCATCTACTGTGGGAGCCCTAGCCTCCACCAGGGGTTCCCCATGCACCAGTGACATTCCCACACCCTCCCCTCAGAGAAGGAGAGCAGTCCATGGGACTCTCAATCCAGCTTCCCTGGCCAGCACTCCTACAACCCAGGCCCATTCCAAAACCCGGGTCACCGGTGTCGCAAGAGGAAAACCAACTGCTGCGCCTACAGACCAGCCCGCACCACTGGCATCTTTGCATGCCCTTCCTCCATGCTGGTAAGAAAATGGGGGTGGAAAATATCTCAGTCAAGCACAACGACCACCAGCATCCACAGGCTCTGCAGTTTGAGGGGACTTCCTTCCCCCTTCCCCCTTCCATGGAGGGCAAGCCATGTGGAATACTGGGAAAAGTTAAGTCTTGGGGGATGCCGGGGTGATGGGGCTAGGAGATGCAACAGATAGGAGTGGCTGGCTGAGATGGGGGGAGAAATAAATAAAATAAAAAATAAATAAATAAATATGTTGATGTTATGTGCTGTTCATAGCTGCTGTTCTTCATGACAGCACCCTTTCTATGCCAATCTGATTGATCTTCTTGGCAGGACAAAGAGAAGTGCATTTTTCTGCCTCCATTTGAAGCTGGAGTTTCTGCTCAGTGTCAGCTTTGGGCCTGTCATGGATCCAATTAACCCCCACCCTAGTTACACGACAAGATAAGGCTATATGGCAAGAAGGAGGGTGAACTGGAAGTCCAAAGAGTTTTTATTAGGAAATAAATGTGTAGTGCTAAATGATAAGTGTTCCCCAGGACAGGCAAGGTTAAAATGGATTTAGAAACTACTGGGCTGGGTATTCTTTTGTCAAATGGTCAGATAATGTGATCCCACACAAAGGGTTCAGTTTCAGCATAGCTTTGGGAATCTGCTTAAGATGGAGATTAACAGGAGGTTAAGAGCTGGATGGCTCTTGAGGGGGTCTGCAATCAGGGACTTCCATTATTAACACTATTAAGCCTACTCTTCCCATACTACATGTTTTGTGGGGGGGGGGGCTTATGATGAAGGAAGAATGGGTGCAGAAAGTGAAGGGTCAGATAGCCTTTTTCTGCAGGGCACAAAAGTGGTGAACTGACCCCTAAGTCTCTGAGGCATGTAATTTAAGACAGTATCTTTGAAGGGGAGGAAATTGATACGGTGCATCCCTCAAGGTAGACTAGCATTGCGATGGTCTCCACCTTGCTGGGTACTGGGGAAAAATGTAAATGCCTTTCAACGGTGCAAAAACAGCTGCTGTAATAGTGGAGGCACAGATGGTTAGTGCTCAGGGGGTCACTCATCAGGAAAATGGGGAACACATATCTGATCCAGCTGTGATCCCGTCCTAGGGACAGTAGATGTTTCTAGAGGCTCATCTATTTTGTTTGGCCTTCCCCGATGAAGGCAATTAGTTAGACCAGCTACCCTAGTCTTTTAAGAGTTTATTTAGTCTAAATGTTATATATTTGTTTCTGCTATTAATAAGTTTGTATGTTTTTGCATTATTTGTATTTTTGCTGTATTTTATCTGTTATTATGTAAGGCGCCCAGAACCCCAGGGATTGGGTGCTGCATAAATAAAATTGCCTTGCCTTGCTGTTCTACAGGGAGCACCTAATAAGTTCTATGTCAAGTTCCCACTCCCTCACCCTATGATCACCTGGCTTAGTGGAAACTGGTGAGACACTGTCACAGTATCTGGTCCCCCCCCACCCACATATTAGGTAAGGTTTTAGGAGGCAGGAGCCATTTTCTGGATTTCTGACATGAGGGTCATATAGCCCTACCTAACCTAGAAGGGCTTGCGCTCCTCTTTGTATTGGTCACTTTTGTATATAATTGGAGTTCAGTTATATGTACTATGTTTGGCACAAGCCCTTTACTGTGGGGTTCAGAATCACAGATTTTGAGTATAGGGTGGTAATCCTCTGGAGCAGTGGTAGCATGTACGACAGCAACCAACATCCTGGAGACTCTGTCTTGGAGATAGTCTTCACTTCTGCCAGGAATCAGTATAGGACCCAGTTGGGGTTAGGATTAGTAGGTTGCTTAGCTACTCTTCTGTCTTCTTCCAGAGGAGCTGGCTGTCCATTGGCCATACTTACATTTATTTAGGGGAAGGGATTAACAGACTGGTTGGTTTACTCAGCATATTTTGATTACATGGTTACTGCGTGTTCTGTTATTCAAATGTACATTATGTAGTGTCATGGGTAGACTGTGTCTATGAATGCCCTGGACATTCAGGGCTCAGGAGTGGGTAAATACTTAGTACTCCTCGTACCTAGTTGAGCATCTGTAGTTCAGCATAAGCACCTAGTCTGGTAAATGGATCACGGTGTAAAGCTGTTCACTTAGAAAGTCAAGAGGCTTAACCACCCAGATAAAAGCAAAATCTTTCACACCTATCTCATAGCAAGCCAATACAGCACTCCTGCAGGACATACCTCTTACAAGGCAGGAATCACTTACATTGTACATGGAGCTGCATGGCACAAACTGAGCTAAGACGTATGGGGTATCTATTCTGTTTTTCAAAAAACTTTCATGGAAACTGATAGTACAAAAGACCGACACAGAGCAGTGATGGGTAATATCACTGATGCAGACCCTGGCAATGATTTTTATTCTTGGATACACTTATGGCTGATCTCCACAGACAGTTTTTTTTTTTTTTTATGATCTGGCCTAGAGGATAGTTGAATTCAGGCTTCCAGCTCTTCCTAACATGCTGGAATATGACTTTCATGCCCCTTGTACAACATCTTTGGCAAGAGTGGAAGACATACTGTACTCTCCAGTCATCCCCAATGCAGAAGGCACTAAAAAGACATAAAGAGGAATTTTCACTTGCCAACTTATGCCCCTTGTCTTTCCCAGAAATGTGCAAAAACTTTTTCACTTCCCCCACAAGACCTACATTTGTATTGACTACTGACTCCTCCCTCCTAATTATCACAACAGGCCTTCAGCACTGACTTCTGCACCATGGTGTTTTCTGACAACTCCCCACTATCCAGTAATGTTCAACTCAACCTACGTGGACCCAAACTTCCAACTGGAGACTGGATCCTTTGCTCCAATTGGACCCCAGCATAATTATTCAGTTGGAAATGTTGGAGGCAACAATCTGGAAACACATAAAGCTATGATCTAGGGATCATCAATAGTTTTGCAGCCCACTGCACAACAAAGAGAGGCAGGGGAGAAAAACATCTGATCTCCTCTGTAGGCACAAGAGATGGCACACAAAAATTGTACAAAGCCTGTTATGGCCCTGTTGGTTATAATCATGAGTTTGAGATATAAACTGAACTCCCTCCAAAAGTGAAAAGCAGTACTCACTCGAATCAGCATACAACATAGGTATTGGTAGGTGGAAGGTAACACAGGCAAGCTGTTAGTCTGCTAACTACTTTACTTGTAGGCCGATAAACACATAATGAGCTGAGTGGAGTCAGGGAAAGTTCTTACTAGGGTGGAGCACATCAATTCCAGAATGTTGCAGTATGCATCCTGTCCCACTCTTCAGGCTAACTCCATTATGGAATTCTGCACTCACTCCATTTGCCTAAGCTTTCCCCTACCCAGGTGACCGGATAGATGCACCAAACTCCCTGTCCAAAATTACAGTGCTATCCAGGCACTGGCAGCATCCAAAGCCCCATGAGATGAGTGTTTCCCAACTGATTTCTAGAAGTTAATTCCAGACATAGTGGTTCCACCACCTCTGCTGTACATATTGGACTCTTGTCTCAAAAGTAGCACCCTTCCTCCAACCCTTAGGGTTGTAATCATGAACAAGCATTTGTCAATGCCTAATGTTGAATGCGTTGGTTGGTTGAGCTCGCTCACTGGCCCTGTGTCACTCGCTCGTTATGTTTGTCCCGGTGATGCAGGCTGCTCTTTTGTAGTGGGCTCCTGCCTGCATTGGGATGTGTTTCTGCCCAGAAATAAATCTGCAGCTGTCCCAACAGAGCTCTGTTGAGGTGGGTCACTCCCCCTCTCTCACTCGCTCATTCTGTTTCTGGTGGCTCTGCAGGCTGCCCTTTTGTACTGGGCTCCTGCCTTTCTAGCCGGCATCTTCTGCCCACAAAGAAATCTGCAGCAGTCCTGACACAGGTCCGTTGAGCTAGCTCTGTCCCCCTCTCTCGCTGGTTCCATTTCTGCTGGCTTTGAAGGCTGGCCTTTTGTACTGGGCTCCTGCCTGCATTGCCGCCTTTTTCTGCCCACAAAGCAATGCACAACAGTCACGATAGAGGTCTGTTGAGCTCGCTCACTCACCCTCTCTAACTCACTCATTGTGTTTCTCCTGGCACTGCTGGCTGCCCTTTTGTATTCTGCCTGCATTGGCACCCTTTTCTGCCCACAAACAAATCTGCAGCTGTCCCAACAGAGCTCCACTGAGGTCACTCTCTCCGCCTGTCTCACTCGCTCATTCCGTTTCTCCTGGTGCTGCAGGCTTCTCTTTTATACTGGGCTTCTGCATGCATTGACACATTTTGTTGCCCACAAAGAAATCTGCAGCTGTCCTGACAGAGCTCAATTGAGGTGGGTAAACCCCCCCCACTCGCTCATTCTGTTTCTGGTGGCTCTGCAGGCTGCCCTTTTGTACTGGGCTCCTGCCTCTGTTGGTGGCTTCTTCTGCCCACAAAGAAATCTGCAGCAGTCCTGACACAGGTCCGCTGAGGTAACTCAGTCCCCCTCTCTCTCACTCATTTATTCCATTTCTGCTGGCACTGCAGGGTGGCCTTTTGTACTGGGCTCCTGCCTGCATTGCCGCCTTTTTCTGCCCACAAAGCAATGCACAGCAGTCACGATAGAGCTCCGTTGAGCTCGCTCACGCCCCCTCTCTCACTCACTTGTTGTGTCTCTCCCAGCACTGCTGGCTGCCCTTTTGTATTGGGCTTCTGCCTGCATTGGCACCTTTTTCTGCCCACAAAGAAATCCGCAGCTGTCCCGACAGAGCTCTGGTGAGGTCGCTCACTCTGCCTGTCTCACTCGCTCATTCTGTTTCTGCTGGTGCTGCAGGCTGCCATTTTGCAATGGTCTCCTGCCTCTGTTGGTGCCATTTTCTGCCCACAAAGAAATCTGCAGCAGTCCTGACATAGCTCCATTGAGCTCGCTCTCTCCCTCCCCCTCTCTAACTCGCTCATTCAATTTCTGTTGGTCCTGCAGGCTGCCCTTTTGTACTGGGCTCCTGCTTATGTTGCTGCCTTCTTCTGGCCACAAAGAAATCTGCAGCAGTCATGATAGAGCTCCATTGAGCTTGTTCACTCACTCCCCCTCTCTCACTCATTTGTTCTGTTTCTTCTGCGCTGCAAGCTGCACTTTTGTACTGGGCCCCTGCATGCATTGCTGCCTTTTTCTGCCCACAAAGAAATCCACAGCAGTCCCAACAGAGCTCCGTTGAGCTCACTCACTCCCCCTCACTCACTCCCTCATTCTGTGTCTCCCTCTGCTGCAGGCTGGCCTTTTATACTGGGCTCCTGCCTATATTTTCTCCTTTTCCTGACTACTAAGAAATCCGAAGCAGTCACGCTAGACCTCCAGTGAGCTTGCTCACTCCCCCTCTCTCACTCACTCATTCTGTTTCTCCCAGCACTGCAGGCTGCCCTTTTGTACTGGGCTCCTGCCTGCATTGCCGCATCTTCCTGCCCACAAAGAAATCTGCAGCAGTCACGATACAGCTCCATTGAGCTTGCTCACTCCCCCCCCCATTCACTCATCCTGTGTCTCCTGCTGATGCAGGCTGCCCTTTTGTATTGGGTTCCTGCCTGCACTGGTGGCTTTTTCTGCCCACAAAGACATCTACAGCAGTTCTGACACAGCTCCGTTGAGCTCGCTCACTCCCCCTCTCTCACTCACTCGTTCCATTTCTGCTGGGCCTGCAGGCTAGCCTTTTGTACTGGGCTCCTGCCTACCTTGTCACCTTTTCCTGCCCAATAAGAAATCCGCAGCAGTCATCATAGACCTCCGTTGAGCTCACTCACTCCTCCTCTCTCACTCGCTCATTCCGTTTCTGCCCGCAGTGCAGGCTGGCCTTTTGTACTGGGCTCCTGCCTGCATTGCCGCAATTTCCTGCCCACAAATAAATCCGCAGCAGTCATGATTGACCTCCGTTGAGCTCGCTCACTCCCCCTGTCTCACTCGCTCTTTCTGTTTCTCCTGGCGCTGCAGGCTGCCCTTCAGTACTGGGCTCCTGTCTACATTGCCACCCTTTTCTGCCCACAAAGAAATGTGCAGCAGTCACAATACAGCTCTGTTGAGCTCGCTCACTCCCCCTCTGTCACTCACTCGTTCTGTTTCTCCCACCACTACAGGCTGCCCTTTTGTCCTCAGCCCCTGCATGCATTGTTGCCTTTTCCTGCCCACAAAGAAATCTGCAGCAGTCCCAACAGAGCTCCGTTGAGCTCACTCACTCCTACTCCCTCACTCGCTTGTTCTGTGTCTCCTGGTGCTATATGCTGCCCTTTTGTACTGTGCTCATGCCTGCATTGTCACCTTTTCCTGGTCACAAAGAAATCTGCAGCAGTCCTGACAGAGCTCAGTTGAGCTCAGTCACCCCCCCCGCCGAGTCATTTGATGCTAATCTCTCCCAAACACTGATCTCTGATATTGACTGTGGTATTCTGCACCGGAAGTGTGGAAACACATTTTGGCCAGGATGTGAAAAATGACAGCTGTACTGTTCATAAGGAGGGGTGAACAAATGCCAGTGTTGAAAATCTGGCATGAAAATATTACTGATTTGCAAACTTACAAGGGTGCATGGAACCTGCACAGCACACGCTCATAACACAGTCATTTCATGGAGTTTCATCACAAAATTTTCAGCATTGGCATTTTAGCACCTCTGCTCATTAACAGTGTCAGTGTGATTTTCTTAATATGTCCCAGACACTGATTTCCCACAGTGACCTTGCAATTGTGTGCTGGAAGAGCGAAAACATATTTTGGCCAGGATGTGAAAAATGGCAGCTGCACTGTTTATAAGGAGGTGTAGCAAAATGGCAATGCTGAAAATCTGGAGTGAAAATATTGCAAAGTTATGAGCATGTGTGGGAACTGCACAATGCACATTCGTAACACACTCATTTTATGGACTTTCATCACCAAATTTTCAACATAGGCATTTTAGGACCTCTGCTAATGAACAGTGTCACTGTCATTTTCATAATGTGTCCCGAACATGGATTTCCCACAGTGACCACACTATTCTGAGCCGGAACTGCAAAAACACATTTCGGCCAGGATGTGAAAAATGACAGCTGCACTGTTCATGAGAAGGTGCAGAACAATGGCAATGTTGAAAATCTGAAGTGAAAATATTATAAATTCGTGAACCTATGAGTGTCCGTGCAAACTGCACAATGCACGCTCGTAACAGAGTCATTTTATGGATTATTGTCACCAGATTTTCAACATAGTTATTTTAGGACCTCTGCTCATGAACAGTGTCAATGTCATTTTCATAGTCTGTCCCGAACACTGATTTCCCACAGTGACCGTGCTATTCTGCGCTGGAAGTCCGAAAACACATTTCAACCAGGGTGTGAAAAATGAAAGCTGTACTGTTCACAGGGAGGTGTGAAAAAATGCCAGTGTTGAAAATCTGGTGTGAAAATATTGCAAATTCACAAAATACGAGCTTGCATAGCAACTGCATAACGCATGCTCGTAAAGCAGTAGTTTTTTTGATTTTTTACACCAAATTTGCAACACAAACTTTTTGAGAGCCCACCTCATGAACAGTGGCACTGTTGTTTCATTAATTGGTCATGAAAGGTGATTCTGCGCAATGACCATGGAATCACCTTTCGGGGTTGATTAATGCCATGACAGTGATAGAATTCATGAGGAAGGGTCCCAAAAACCCCATGTTGAAAATTTGGTACCAAAATTCCAAAAAATGCCTGAGATATGCATCAAAGTTGAAAAAACCCTATTTCTTCCATTATACAGCTTACCTGCATTTCCTCAGTTTGCGGTTGGCTTTGAAGAGCGCAGACCTGTTCCCGGTCCACCGAAGATCATTGCGCTGGACTCTGTAAGTAAGTATGGGGTGAGGGGTGTGTGGGGAGGCAGGGTGCGCAGTGAGTGAGTGTGGGTTGTAGGAGTGGGAGCAGGGAGACTGCCGAGGGACCGTTTCCTTCTTTAAAGGGGAAAAAAAAATATATATATGACATCGCTGGACCATTTTTTAATTTTACAGGGGCATGTGGCACACTGGGGTGGGCTCCCAGTGTGCCAACAGAGTTCTTTTGGGGGGGGCAGCTGTAGCCGATGGGGGATTGAGCATCCCTGTCAGCACACAAGAAAAAGTGGGGTGGGCATGTCAAAGTATGCGACGGGGATTGGCAGCACCAGTCAGCAGTCAACAAAAGGGGTGACATTATGCTGGTGGGATTGGGCACCCATCGGCAGACAAGAAAAGTGGGGATTCATAATGCCAATGGGAGTGGGCCTCTGCCGGGCAACATTACGGCATTGAAGCTGGCGGGATTGGGGCCCCAGTCAGCAAACAAACATGGGGGGGAGGGAACATGTTGCCAAGGGGGAATGGGCACCCCCTCAGCAAAGGTGGGTGTGAATATTGTTTGTGAACAGGGTGGCAAGCAGCTGCCATGTTCACAAACAATATCAGTGTTTTAAGATCCAGCCCTGCAATGACGGGTTGCTCCCTCATTGCAGCGAATGGCTGACATTGCAGTGACGAGGCATCCCCTGATTGCAGCAGATGATTTTTCACAAGTTGGTGGCATGCTGGATGAACTAGTGTCAGCAGCAGTGTGCCATGGCATTGGGGTAAGCAGGCCAAGACTTTACAGGCTGTGGGGGCATTGGCCACAATAGTGCCGCGCCTCCACAACCTGCTTGTGGAGAAAGCTGCTGCAATATGTTTCTTGTGCATGCACGCAATCAGCATAAAAAGGAATAAGACAACCTTTAATGTGCAAACTACTGCCTGATCTCCTTTCTTAACTTGAACTGTAAGATCCTGGATAAGATGTTAGCAGCAAAAAGAACAGTATGTTTGCTGCTTGAGCTGAAAAAGCTCATAACCCAAGAAAAAAGTTCAGTTCTTTTATTTTCTCATTCTTTTTTCTTTTTAATTATAGGTCCAACCATTTCACATCCAATTATGCATCATCAGGGGAACTATTAATATAAAATAATCATTATTTGTAAATCAATTTTTTGCAATTTTATATACTGACATTTTTTTTAACACTTATTGGCTATATATACTCATTTCATTGCTATTTCTGTATCAGCCTACTGTATTCAATATGCATCTAAAATTACACTATCAGTCATTTTAACTGGGCCTTGAGGCTCCCGTGAAGCCACCATTACCAATTTCATGTTAATTTTCCTATACAGGTGGACAAACATGTATTTTAATTTACTTTCAATATGTGTTTCTTACATAGCTTTATAATAAGTGAATCAAAAATATGTATCATTCACCTTTTATTTCTAGTGCACCTTTCAGGGTTTCAAACAACAGAGGTATGTATCCTTTTTTGTTGGTTTTTGATGGTTAGAATGTATTTTTTATTTAAAAGTTGATTACTGGGAAAGACACACTGAGCTTGATTCCAAGTGTGACCCAGGACAGGGCATAGATACAATATACAAAATATTACAAGAATGGTACAAACAAAGTTTGCCATTTATACAAAGGTTACAAAATACAATAGTTATGATATACAAATGTTACAGACTTGTATAAACAAGAGGTTGGTCACAATATACAGTATACAGAATTATAAAGACAAAGTGGAGCAGCAGTTATATTGGACAGCAGAAGTAGTTGCAACTGGGAGGGGTGAGATGGGTACATAGCAGTAGTGAATAGGCAAAACAATGAGATAATTCTGCAGGGGAATAGACACTAATAATTGTGATGGGGTACAATAAAGTGGCAGAGAAGTCTGGGACAGTAGGGAACTATGGCTGGGAATGAATGAGTACATCTTAGGGTACCACCAGAAAGAGAGAGAGAGAGAGAGAGAGAGAGAGAGAGAGAACAGGTGCAGATGTGGACAGGGGAGGGAGGGGAGGTGGATGGGGAAGGGTGCAAGGTTTAGGGGGTTGAGTGACAAAGGCAGGGGAAGGGGAGATGTCTGAAGTAGTTTTTAGTAGATGCCAGGGTTGGCAGTCTGCAGGCAGCAAGGGGAACTGAGTTCCACAAAGCAGAAAGCAGTATGTGAAGAGGCTTGTTGACCTGTGAGAGAATGTAGGGTTGCTAGGCAGAATGAGAGGAGGTCATGACAGTGGAGGGCATAGCCCAAGCAAGGGGCAGGTGATAAAAGAGAGGAGAGGTAGGAAGGGAAAGTATGAAACCAGAACCTGGCAGCAAAGGATACACAATGAGCAAGCCGACGATTGGCTGGGTGGGGAAGAGAGACAGCTTGGCAAAGGCAGCAGTGATGGCATTGTGCAGGAGATAAGAGGCGTAGAGGCAAAAGGCATGGTAAAGGGACTCTAGTTTGTTCAGGGATGATTGGGGTGCTGAGCTGTAGACCACATCAGCATAATCAGATGAGGGTAGGATAAGGCTGGATAATATTTCTCTCCTGATAGGGAGGGATAGACTGTGTGTGCCTATGCAACATGCCCAGTTTGAGCAGGAGCTTTTTGTGAATTGAGTCAAGGTAGAGAGATAAGTCTAGCTTTGGGTCCAGCCATAATCCCAGATACTTGTAGCTGTCCACTGTTGAGATTATGGTCCCATCTAGAGCGGTGAAGGAGGGTGGGAAGGACAGTTTGGCCAGCTTCTGGGCAGAGTCGAAGGACATCACTACTGTCCACTCTGAAGAAAGAGGGGTTACTAGTGGGATACCGCAGGGTTCAGTATTGGGTCCAGTCCTTTTTAATGTCTTCATAAGTGACATTGCAGAGGGACTGGAAGGAAAAGTATGCTTCTTTGCAGATGACACAAAGATCTGCAACAGGGTTGATACACAAGGAGGCGTGGAAAGGATGAGCAGGGACTTGGCAAGGTTGGAGGAATGGTCAGAAGTATGGCAGCTAGGATTCAATGCAAAGAAATGCCAAATAATGCACCTGGGAAACAAGAACCCAAGGGAAGAATAGACAAGGGGGGGAGGTAGTAACAACAACAAAAAAGGAAAGGGACTTGGGGGTAATCATATCAGATGACCTTAAGGTTAGCAAGCAATGTGAGAAGGCAGTAGGAAGGGCTAGGGGTATACTGGGATGCATAGGGAGAGGCAGCAGCAGCAGAAAACAGGAAGTTGTTATTCCTCTGTACAGACAGTTGGTGAGACCCCATCTGGAGTACTGCGTCCAGTTCTGGAGATCCCATCTCCGCAAGGACATAGACAGGATAGAGGCAGTCCAGAGGAGGGCAACTAAAATGGTACAGGGTCTGTAAGAGAAGCCGTATGAGGAGAGACTAAAGGAGCTTAATATGTATACCCTTGAGGAAAGAAGGAGGGGGACATGATAGAAACTTTTAAGTACCTCAGTGGAATTAACAAAGTCCAAGAGGGTAGCATCTTTCAGAAAAAGAGACGTGCAAGAACAAGGGGACACAATTTAAAGATAGAGGGGCGGTTCAGGGGCAATGTGAGGAAGTGTTATTTCACAGAGAGGGTAGTGGATGCATGGAGCAGCCTTCCTGAGGAGGTTGTGGGGTCTAAAACTGTGGGAGAATTCAAGAATGCATGGGACAGACATAAGGCAATTCTTGTGTGGGGTAGGAAGAAATAGGCTGTTGGTTAACTAGGATCTGCGGCCTATCCTGTAGGTAGGAAAATGGGCAGACTAGATGGGTCAAGCAGTCCTTATCTGCTGTCAAAGTCTATGTTTCTATGTTTGTTTTTTTGGTATTGCATTTTAGAGATTTTGCATCCAACAAGCACAGCATGGTCTCTTAACTGGTCTGGAGGATGGGTTTGATTTGTGCTAGGGAGGGCGCACAAGTAAAAATCACTGAATCATCTGTGCACATCTGAACATGACAGGCGGAGCAGACTGATGGAAGGTTATTTACGAAAATGGAGAAAAGGGCTAGGCCAAGAATCGACCTTGAGGGGCTCCTACTAGAATAGGGAGAGGGGTGGAATTGGATTCTTCTAGCTGCACATACTGAATCCTATCTGAGAGTTAAGCTTTGAACCTGTTGATGGTGGAGGGGGAGGTCAATTAATGTGGTGTTGTCAATAAAAAAATCTGTGGGTGATGGAGTCAAATGTTTTGGCTAGATATACAAAGATGGCCAGTGTCAGATGGCCCTTGGCCATGGCAGTACGAATGTGGTTAGTAAAGTAGAGCACAGAAGAGCAGGTGGAATGGTGATGACAAAAGCCAGATTGGTAAGGGGTCAAGATTTCGTTGGTGGACAGGAAGGAGTTTAATATTTTGGAGGCAAGGGATTCTAGGATCTTAGAGAGGGAAGGAGGAGTAATATTTTCTGTAGTTGCCAGGATTAAAGGGATCACCACCTTTGTGTAAGAGGATAACCTTGGTCAACTTCCAGGCTTTAGGTAGAGAGCCTGTCAAGAAAGAGAGAGAAATTAAACAGGTGGGTGATCAGAGGGATGATGGCTAGAGCAGAGATTTTCAAAGGCATAGGACTGATGCTGTCAAGGCTTTGTTTGGAGGAGCTTAGTGCTCTGAGGGCATGGAGTACTTCTAATGGGGTAATGGAAGGGAAGTTAGAGTATGGAAGAGGGTAGGGGGAAGAAGGGGAGTCCATGTGTGGAGGCAGGGGTTACCAGTGAGTTAAACTGAAAGAAGGAGGGGGTGAGTAGGCATGTTGGGGGAGAGAGCGAGGCCCCAAGGGTGAGGACATAGGTAGGAAAAAGTGACATGGAGGTGGCATCAATGGCCTGTCAGAGGACTGGGAGTGGGTGGGTTGGGACGGGCATCTTCTAGGAAGTAGAGGGTCTTCGAGAAAGCAGCCAGGGTAGAACAGCTGTCATCAAGCTGTGCTTTGAAGAAATCAGCCTTGGCAGTGTGCACTGCCTTAGTGCAGGCATTTCTAAGTTGTCTATATTTGAGAAGGTCAAAGGCATTGGGGGAGGCCTTGTAGGCTCTCCAGGCTTGATCTCTGTTTTTGAAGAGTTTCACCACATGAGGAGAGATACAGGGCAGGTGTCTACGCCGGAGTCTCAGCCTCTTGAGGGGGCATGGGAGTTCCGGACATTATGGAAAGAGGAGTAGAAGGCTGCCAATGCAGAATCAATGTCTAGAGTGGTGAAGACACCAGACCAGTTGGTGAGGTGTAAGTCAGCCAGAAGAGACTGTTGGTTTAGGGAATTTAGGGACCTGAACCACATATCCTCTGGAGGTGCAGAGGTGGATGAGACTTCCTGTGGCAGTGGGTGATGCAGTGGTCACTGAATTCATCTTGGAGCATACCAGCTGAGGAGTATTTGTGAGGGTGAGTGATTAGAATCCAGTCAATTAGTGACTGGTTGTTGGAGTGGGGGTTAAGTCTGGTGGGATTAGATATTAGTTGCGAGAGATTGAGGGACTCTATCTCTTGTATGGTTGGACTAGTTTGTGGGGTGGACCAGTTTAGATTAAAAACACCCAGGATGAGGAGCTTGCTGGAGGAGGATAGAGAAAGGAGGGAGGTGAGTTTAGAGACTATCGATGCTGGGGGGATTGGGGGGAAGTAACAGCGATGAAGAGGGGTGAGGAGGATGGAAAAGCCAGTCTGGAGAGGAGTAGTTCTTGTGACTTGGGGATGGCATCCTGGTGGACAGTGGTAGCCAGGAGGGACTCTTTGATGTAGGTGGCAACTCCATCACCACATTTGCCCCTGTCTTGGTGAGAGATGGATACCCAGGGATCACCACTAAGGAGACTGGGAATTTGGAGGATAACCATGTCTCTTTGTGATACAGTGGATGTCAGCAGAGCACTGTGCTGACCAAGCTTTGATATAATCTATTTTGGCAGGAGGCTTCTAGCATTTATGTGGTAGATGCCAAGTCCATTAGCAGGGGATGGGCAGGTGCAGGGGGTATTGGAGTCAGGCCCAGGGTTAGGTTCAACATCACTGTCAAGTAGAAGTTCACGCCAGCCATATGAAGATATTGACTCCGTAACAGGACGAACTTTGCTATATGGGCTTATGATCAGACTTTATTAAGTTTACGGACTTTTTAGGCAGGGTTTAAATTGTGTTTATATGTGGATTTTATGTTTATATAGTGAAAGTGCTAATATTTTTGGGTAGAGGAGTTTTTTATTTCCTTCGTTTTGTTTATTTTTATTTTACTTTGTTTATCATTTTATTTTTTATTTGTAAGTATTTGATCTTGTATGGGTCTTGATTTGATTTTATGATTTTATTTTATTCTATTCTCATTTAAGATAGGTTGTTTTGCTATCAATAATGTGTTTGATGGAGCTTAAGACGGTCAGGCGCTATTCTCCCGCTCTGCTCCGGGACCTCCGTCCCTTCTATTGTCCTCGATTATCCAATATTGCCTTCAACAACTGCCGGAGAGCTGGGATATTGAGAAGGCATTTAGGGAATCGATGGACTGGGCAGAGTGGGAGAATGGAGACAAGTGGGCGGATAGGGATAGTTGGGACAAGGAGACGCCCTGGGGCGAAATGGAGTCAGGAGAGGGGTCCTCCTTGCCTGATTTCCATACCCAAGGGCTCCACAGATCGTGGGCAGATACTGCGATCTTCTCCGAAAACTCATCCAATTCGAACGGTGTTATGTAATGCCAGGTCGATTAGGAACAAGACTGCTATTATTGCAGATCTTGTTGCAACATCTGACCTGGCATGTATTACCGAGACTTGGCTGGATGAAAATGCAGGTCCTATTTTAGACTCTGCTGCTCCAGCTGGGTTCTCGGTGATGCACCGTCGAGATTGGATCGTGAGGCGGGGAGTGGCCATCTTTTAGATCAGAGCTGAGTCTTGTGGAGGTGCCAGTGGGTAACACCAGATCCTTTGAGTGTATCCTGGCAGCAGGTGCAGAGCTCAGGATTCTCCTCATTTACTGTCCACCCGGTGATGGTGGTGAATTCCTGAAGGAGTTCATGGACTTCATCGTTGACATAGCACTGGGTCGCCTAGATGGTTAATTCTGGGTGACTTCAGTAGCCTGGGTCAACGATGAACTCTCGCACTTTGGAAAGAACTTCCTCCAACTTATGTCTATGTTGGGCCTGTCACAGGTAGTTACCTCTGCTACCCATATAGGTGGACACTCATTGGACCTGGTGTTCCTACTGGATTTGGATGTCTCGCATTTGGAGGTGGAACCAAATGCATGGACAGACCATCATGCCATAAGATTCAGTTTTAGGGCACCCCCTAATAGGCCTATCCCTACGGAGATGGTCCAGTATCGCCCTTTAAGGGGAGTAAATCCAGAGGGCCTAATGGCGGTACTGGACCTATCGGGTATTTCGGATGAGAGCATGGATCCAGGGGACACGGTTATTGCCTATAACAAGGCAGTGACCGGGGCCCTGGATCAGATTGCTCCTGTTCATGTTCACCCACTCACTCAGTGCCCAAAGACTCCCTGGTTTGATGAGTCTTTGAAGGAGCTGAGGAGAGTGGGGCGAAGACTAGAGAGAGCATGGCGGAAATCTTGCCTGGATGCCGACAAACTTAGATTGATGGATCATTATGTTATCTATCAATCGGCAATATCCGTAAGAAGTCAGAATTCCTGTCCAGGGAGATTGCTGCTGCAAGAAATCGACTGGCTCAACTCTTTCGGACTGTTGACAGATTGTGCAATCCACTCTGTCTACAGTCTGGAAGAGATTTTTCACAAATAAAGTGTGATGAGCTTGCTCGATTTTTCGCTGATAAGATTGCCGGCATTAGGGCGGATCTCAGCCAGGTTCACTCTACAAGGGCTTGCAGTGGTCAGCGAGGGGAAGCAAACACCTGTGTTACCTGGTCTGACTTTGGTAGGCTGGAATTCATGGACATTATGAGGATTGTCCAGACTGTACGTCCAACCAGTTGTAGTTTGGATCTGGGCCCTACGCCACTTTTATTAGGTTGCGTAGATATTACCTGTCCAATCATTGCTGAAATCATCTGGAAATCCTTGAAGCAGGGGATCTTTCCTGAACCCCTAAAGGAGGCGGTCGTTTGACCACTCCTAAAAAACCTTCACTGAATCCGGACTGTCCAGCTAACTACAGACTATCTCTAACCTCCCTTCTTGGGTAAGGTTATTGAAAAGGTGGTTGCACTGCAACTGGACGACCATCTTACAAATCATGATGTCTATGATACTCTTCAATCAGGATTTAGGAAAAGACATAGTACTGAGACTGCTCTTGTCCGGGTTCTAAATGATCTCCTGATAGCGAGGGAACAAAAGGCTTGTACTATTCTAGTCCTTCTTGATCTCTCTGCAGCTTTCGACACTGTGGACTATGGTGTGCTTCTGGAACGCCTTCGGTTCCATTGTGGACTGTCTGGTACGGTCCTACAATGGTTTCAATCTTTTCTCACAGGGCGGAGACATAGGGTTATCACTGGAATTTATTCCTCTGATGCCGTCTCCTTGCCTTGTGGGGTTCCGCAGGGTTCCATTTTGGCACCCATGTTGTTCGCTGTCTACATGCTGCCATTGGGAAACATTATTAGGCAATATGGCCTGGGTTTTCACTGCTATGCAGATGACACCCAGCTATATTTATCCTTTAGCCGAACAAGAAGATGCAGTCTCTAAACTTAACAACTGTCTATCTGAGATCAGTGATTGGATGAGTGCCAGCTGGCTAAGGTTAAACCGGATAAGACTGAGGTGTTGGTGGTGGACCCAGGTCATCGTGAGGCGGGTTGTAGGGCTGGTCTTCCCTCGGGCATATGGATCGATGGGGCCCAGCTTTTGACCTCAGACCCGGAGTGCGTAACCTGGGCTTCATGAATGACGACAGTTTGGCGCTGAAATTCAGGTGTCATCTGCCGTCAAATCCTCTTTACCATCTGAGGAATATATCCGGGTGAAACACCTTGTTCCTCCGGGCTGACCTCCCGACATTAGTCCATGCCTTTGTTACTTCGCCTTGACTACTGCAATGCCCTGTACCTAGGGATGCCGGGGGTTGATATCCGCCGCTTGCAGCTGGTGCAGAATGCTGCAGCCAGGCTTTTGATGGGGACATCAATGAGGAATCATATTACGCCTGTGCTGCGCGAACTGCACTGGCTGCCGGTTCAGTGGCGGATCACCTTTAAGGTCGGTTTACTGACATATAAAGCCCTACATGAACAGGGACCTCGATATCTACAAGATCTGCTTGTTCCCTACCATCCCTTCCGCTCACTCCAATCCACTGACGAGGGGTTGCTAGAGGTTCCCAGGGTTCGTTTAAAAACATCTGGGGCAGGAGCGTTTTCTTATGCTGCCCCTACCCTGTGGAATTCTCTACCTCGTCGGATACGAAGCTGCCTGACAGTTGAAAGCTTTAAATCAGAGCTGAAAACCTATTTATTTCAAAAGGCTTATGGGGAGTAGCTACTGCACTGAATTGAAATTGAAATTATATTTTATTGTTGTTTGTTACGCTATATGTATGTTTTATATGTATTTAATTATTGTACAGCGCTTTGATTTCGAAAAGCACTTAAAAATAAACTTTTACTTACTTACTTACTTACTTAATAGAAGTAAGAGGCAGGGAAAAAGGAATTTAGAAAGGATTTTTTTCCTAAGTGGGGAAGGGGGGATCCTAAGTGTGAGTGCCCGGATAGGAGTAAGGTGACTGGGTGGAGGGTGACTAGGAGGGAAGGAGGAATATGGTGTTGTTGAGGGGATGGAAGTGTTGAGGAGGGGAGGGAGGCTGATCCATCTGAGAGGAAGGGGTGAGGAAGTGGGGAGGTGGGGACTGAGGCCAATGTTGGGGGGGTACTAAGGGATAGCAGGACTAGGAATGTGGCAAGGACAACCATGTCAAGAAGATTGGGTAGAGTTGTCATTTTGGTCTTAGTCAGGTGAGGTACTCAGGATAAGGTTGGCTGAGAGCAAGGAGAAGATAGGCAGCTTCAGTGATATGGTGGTAGGGCTGCTGCCTCTGATGGAGAATGTCAGGGGTTCTAATCCCAGCCCATGTAGGTAGAGAGATGTGAAAAGAAGAGCAGAGAACTAAGGTTGGGGATTGAAACTGTAGGAGAATGGGTAATGGATAATGGTCTAAGTACCAGCTGAGTGAGGGTGAATGAGCGACCCCCTAGTGGGCATGTAAAATAGTGGTCTAATAGAAAAGTGAGCTAATAAAAATCTAGCACAAGATGTCACATAACAGGTCATGTGACATCCGTTAAATATATATTTGGGGGCAGTCCAGGGTGGGGCAGTCGTCATGAAGTGAAGACAGGCTAACACAGGTGCTCTGAGGCACCACAATCAACCTGCGATATTCAGTCACCTTGTCAGGGCTCCAGTTCCAGTCCTGGGATGTCCATGGGAGTGTTGCTGCAGAAGGAAGGGTGGGTATAGTGAAGCCTGTAGGGAAAGAAGGTTATGTTAAACAAAAGGAGAAACACAAAGGGATTCATTTGTGATGGGTGCGGGAGGGGGAGCATCTTCGCATGTGGAGATTTCACGCATGGTCATCCTTGTACTTTTACTTATTTTCTTTTCTTGCTTGATTTGAAGTTATAACAAAGGGCACCTGTCTCTTTAAATAAGCTTTTGCATTTTGTTTACTTCCGTTATTTCCCTCTTGTTGCTCATTTAGCATCTCTAACTATAATCAACTTATATTATTATCTCTACACATTTACAATTTTGAGAGAACTCGTCATATTTTGTAAAATATCACATGCTATTAGTTTGAGATTTAAAGCTATTTCACTTGGTATTCAAAACATCAAGTGCACATCTTTCCTCAATCTCAATGTTATAAACACTGAATGTCTTCTTTTCTTGATTTATGTGCATCTCTCTATGTTCTGTTATCCATCCAAATACGCATTACATTTTCTAAACGTCTCTGCTGCACGGTGCTGATGTTTTCCTAGTATTTACTTCCTGATTCCCTTCCATGTAAACTTAATACCTCTTGTGCTTAGTACACCACAATTAATCATTTCTTGTAGTTGGCAAATGTTCAAATACTGCAGTGGTCAATCTTAAGATTGTTTTACTAGCCCAAACACTAGTGAAAATTGACCAGGGCAAGTGCAGCTAACTTTCTACTTGCCCGCCTTGACTAGTGCAGGTTTTCAAGGTTGTTAATGAAGTTAAAAAAAGGCTCTACTTTAGTAGGCTCTAGTCCTCATGTTAATCTCTCTCAATGTTCCAGATGGCCTGGTGTGATTAACAGCTCATTAAGAGCTGCAATTATTTGGCACTTTAGAAGGGGATCCCACAAAAGACTCAATGTGAGTCATTATCACTCCACTGTTAGGACTTTCAGCTACTGTCCAGGGTGTGATCAAGGGTAGAGTGCTGTTAAGTCACTACCTTCCAATTTTCTGAATGTGTCTCTAACAATTTGACCAATATTATTAAGACCAGTGCCCCTCATTTCCCTGCATTTTGAGTGTCTGTATCCACCATATCTGTGACAAAATGCGAAGAAGTACACAGAGTAAGCCCTGCAGGTGGTGGGTTTTATCCCAGCCTCACAATAATTTTTCTCTCCCCTCCAAATCTCCTAACTCTGTTCGTTCGCTGGACACCACTGCAGACCAGTGAAATGCCCATCCACAGATCCATAACTGTCATTACTGGCAAGTGCAGGGGGTCCCTAGCTCTTCTAAATGGACCATGCCATCCATCATCATACATACAACCTGACCCTTATCCCACCCTGCATGTCCTTTCATCCAAAAAACAAAGTTTGGATCATGTATGATATAATAATAAACCTTAATAAAATACATATTTTGAAAGCTTAAAATGGACTTTCCTATATAGAAAAACATAGCATAGCATTATGCCTGTGTACTGTTTCCCCAGGGCTGATAAAAGGACAATGTTTAAATAAAAATCTACTATTGTTGGGGCAGAGCATATTAAAATCAATGCTTTTAAAAATAAAAATGTCATAGTTTCTATTTCCCAAGCCCCTTAGATTTTTGTAGCCCCCCCCCCCCAAAGAAATCTTAGATGTGCTCCTGGCTCATTTGAGACTGTACACAAACTTACAGAAATGTAGGTCTCCACTTCACTATAGGGTGTGTGCTGAGAGTGTCTTCCTTTGCCTGATTCTGCTCATTGCCCTGTAAGTGGTGCTGACAGTGTTGTGAGGTGCATGATGATGCTGGCTATTGTGTGCAGAAGTAAGACTACATGATTGAACATTTGCTGCTGTGATGTCCTCTGGTTTGTTGGGAGAGGGGAGTGGGTGGCAGAAAGAGGGAGAGAGGTGGCCATGGTACAAAAAATGGGAGAGTGAGTTCACTGTGTGCGATGGCATTGCAGTCTTTTTTCTGCTGGGGAGCTGGAAGCAATGTGAGAGCAGGATAAATGTGCAATAAATCAAAGTATTTATTGGCTTCCATTGTTTCCTGTATAAGTGAACAAAATGTACCATTATAATTGAGGGCTAGTGCAACCATCTGCGGGCTAGTGCAATTTTGAATCAACTTGCCCTGCTGGCTAGTGCAAAAAAAAGTTAAGGTTGACCGCTGAAATACTGGTATGCTTACTTGATGTTAGGTGGTGTGGTTCTCTGGTTAGGTGCTGGCAGCATCTCAGTCTGGTAGCAACTGTGGAAATGCTGTCCGAAGCCTCTTTTTCCTGAGGCAGAAGTCATGTGACCACTTTGCTATGTGATCACATATCACCAAGGTGATATGGCTGTGTGACAAATATGTCTCACTCACAGGCATGTAGAGGCTGAGTGTTTCCAATTACACATGGGAAGGGGGAAGTGTGAAGTGTGAAGTGTGAAGGTTCAGTGGTTTGTGTTAATTAAAATGTTTATGAATTTCTCGATGTGTTTATGCTTAATTCAAACAATAGTTCTGATTTTAGATCATGTTATCGAGAACGCTCTCTCCTAATATTTGAGCCAGTTTGGCTTTACCTATTTTATACAAATTCTTGCACAGTGTTCTTTCATTGGTTTGTGTTGGTTCACTTAGTTCTCTGGTTCATCAAAAAGTGAGCTTCTGATCAAGTCGTTGAGTTCCCCTACATGGTGTTGCTTCTTAATATGCTTATGTTTTCTGTTAACTGGTTCTTTTCCTGTCTTGATCAGATTTCTTTACTATCTTTTTCTCTCTGGGGTCCCTGCTAACTGTCATGTTTCTGGCTGTTCTTCATTTGGAGTGTTCTTTTACTATAATGCCTTATTTGGTCATTTTAGGCTATGTGCCTCATTCTCTCTAGGATCTCTACATTCTATGATTTTTCTTTGGCCACCTTGTTCTCTCTGGAGTCACTGCAGGCTGCTGCATTTTTAACTCTTCAAATTTGCAGTATTCTTTATTTTTTATGTCTTTTTGGGTCATTTTAGGTCATTTATCTTGTTCCCACAGTGATTCCTTGACATTTTTTGTCATAATCTCAAAAGAATATTTCTATGTATCTTGTTTAGCTTGTACAAGGATTTATTTACCAGCATGCTTGCCAGTTTGTGTCATCACTCAACCCCCAGTTTTGGTTGAGGGTGTCCATTTCATATACCCACCACATCTCTCTGTGTTCTACCTCCTTGTTATAGTCTCCTCCTATAGGCAACTCTAGTACTTGTTCCAGTCCCCAAAAACGTGTCTGGACAGCAGTATGCCCCTGCTCATTATAGTGCTTGGCTATGGATGAATTTTCATCCCTGTCACGAATCCTACTCCTCTGTTCAGAGATTCTTGTTTTCAATTCTCTCAGTGTTTTACCCGCATATATGTGATCACAAGGGCATTGAAGAAAATAAATCACTCCCTCTGATTTGCAGGTCATGTATGAGCATTTTATAGTTCTTTCTCATGTGTGGGTGTTTGAGGGAGGTCTATCTTGATGTGTGTCCACAAGCCACAAGTCTTCCACAGGGATACATTCCCTCTTTCAGTGGGCCTAGCAAAAGTTGTGTGCCCTTTGGTTGTTTTCATGGTAGATGCTTTACATTTATCAATCTGTCTCTGACAGTGGCGGCTTTTTTAGATGTTACAAAACTTACAAATGGTTTCTGTGCAAATGTGTTCTCTGGAGATGGGGTTTGAAGTAGAATTCCCCAGTTGTCTAGGATTATTTTCCTGATCTCAGGCATATATACATTATGTCTTGAGCTAAAGTTGGTGCATCTCAGTTTCTCTGTTGTCTCTTTGGATTGTGGCATTTGTGTCCTAGGTGTTTCTGTGACCTTTTTCTTGACCTTCTCTAAGGTGCTGTGCCTATATTGCCTGTCACTGAATCTTTGTGTTATGATCTTTTACTCTTTTTTTGTATTCAATGTCCTGACTACAGTTCCTTTTGGCCCTTAAAACTTGAGAATATGTAATGCTCTCAACTAATTTCTTAGGGTGAAAGCTTTTTGTGTGTAGTGTGGTGTTCCTTTCTGTCTTTTTCCTAAACAGTTTAGTCTCCAAGTGATCTCCATTTTTGTAGATGGTTATGTCAAGGAAATCTATCTCTTTGCCATAACTGTTAAAAGAGAATTTTAAGTGTTGGTCCCTGGAGTAAAATTATTCTGGAATTCTATAAGCTTTTCTTCTTCTCCCATCCAGATCAATAAAACATAATCAATAAAACAATGGCAAAACCTAATATTCTTTGAGTAGATGTTCCCTTCTTGGGCTGTTGGTAATATGTGCAGTTTCTCAAAATTAAACAAGTATGCGTTGGCATATCCCGGTGCCATGGTGCTACCCTTGGCAGGTCCTTTTATCTGCCCATAATATTAATCTTCAGATTTTAAATAGTTGCTACGTAAGATAATTCTTGCCATTTCCTGAATAGCTTGTGTCTTTGTTCTGGTCTCCTCTGGCCTTGTGTTTATAATTTCACACATGGCTTCTATGCCCTCATCATGTGGTACTGAGGTATACAGTTCTCATACATCCACAGTGACTAAGATGTAGTTCCCCGTGTTCCTTTCTCTGTTGTACTCATCTATAAGGTGCAGGACATGTGTGGAGTGTTTGATATAAGTGCATAATCCCTCAATCAATAGCTATAGGTGGTAGTTGACAAATTTGGATAATGGCTCTAGGATTGAACCAATTCCTGATAGTATCGGTCTCCCTGGTGACTTTTGTTGTGTTTTGTGTATCTTGGGCAAGGTGTAAAAAGGGGGAATGTGAGGGAATTTAGTCATTGAGGTTTCTAGTGCCCAATCTTTTAACCAACCTATCATTTTCATTTTTTCTGAAAACTGTACAATTTCCTCTGTAATCCAGGGAAGTGGGTTTTCCTCCAATTTTTTGTAGTTCTCTTCTACCTCCAGTAGCTCCAGATACATTTCCCTATATTGATGTTGACTCTAAATAACTACGGCACCCCGTCTGCTGGCTTGATAACCGCCGATTGATCTTTTTCTAAGGTTTGCCTGCTTCATTCTCTTTCTTTGTTAGGTTGTGTCTAGGTTTTTGGGTTTGGTTCTTAATGTTTCCTTAATTTGGACTTCTTCTGTTTGTATGTATGTCTCAACTGTATGGTTTTGCCCAATGGTAGGCATATAAGTAGATTTTGTTCCCATGGCTATCCTTAAATCTCTTTTTTCCAAATTAGTAGTTTCAGTGTTAGCAAATTATGCCTGTAGTCTTAAGTTCCTATAGAATTGTTGTAAGTCTACTTCAGTTTGAAAGATGTCTGTGTCTTTTGAGATAGAGTAAGATACTCCTAGCATTAATACCCTGGTTTCCTCTTGTGATGTTAGCAGCCCGACTGGAACACATCTTCCCTATGGTAATTCACTGACAGAGATGGGATTTGTCAAAGTCAGAGATGGTGTAGAATACCTACAGCCACTTCCAAACATAATTCAAGTAGAACTGTTGTCAGGCACCCCTGTGGAGGCAGTGGCAACAGACATTGAGAATGCATTCAGTTTTGTTGACTGGGACTATCTAAGTGACATTCTCAAATACTATTTGATCTTGGATCATGACCCTGTTCACCAACCCATTTGCCAGGGTGTGCAAAAACAGTATTCTATTCAACCTCTTTCTTTTACAAAGGGGCACTTGGCAGTGGAGGCCATTGTCACCACTCCTGTTCCTTCTGGCCATTGAACACCCGGCATCAGCTAACAGTCAAGACACTTATATCTCTTGGGTCCAAATAGAAAGTGGATGCTAAGTCACAAATCTTTATAGGAAGATCTTCTAGTGAGCATCCCTAACCCAGATACCTCAGTGCCCGCAATCTTGTTCATTCTGGGAGTATTCAGTAGATATTATGGCCAATCAAGGTAAAACACAGTTGTTAATGGCTTTCTGCCACATGATCCCCCCAACTCCTTTCCTGCAAGCCAATCAAAAATGATCCCCCAAGGGAATTATCTACTTAGGGATACATGCTGCCAGTAAGATTAAAGATATTCCCCAAGCCACTCTGGTGCTTTTAATAACTGCTAGCAAGGAAACCACTCACACACACAACACCAGTTATATAGCCACACTCAATAAATAAGGTGCAGTGAATCATATTTTTTTGTGTTACTTATATTGCATCATTTAAGATATGGTTGATCATTGAGCAATATGCTCAGCACTGTATATCAAATGATGTGGATATAAGTAATGAAAAATGTATTATCTACACCTAGTTTATTGAGTTTGGCTGTTTATCCAGTCGTGTGTGTGTGTGTATGTGTGTGTGAGGCATCCTTGCTAGCAGTACTTTAATTTTTAGCCATATGCACCACTTTCCAATGGACAAGAACCTCCTTGTTTTTCCCATCTTTAATAACCAAGTTTCAGGATGCATACTGTATAACAGATGAAAATCACTGAAGTTATCCTTGGTAGGCAAATTAGAGGCACTAAAAATGGTTACTTCTGCCAAACTGATATATATTCTCATCCGGCTCCCACTAACAGTTGACAATATCTATTTTGAGAAGATTGATAAGCTTTTCAATTAGGGATGGGTGAACCAGCTCTGCTGCACTTCTGAACCCCCCCCCCCGTATCAGGCTGACTCAGCTCTGACTGGGAAAACTGACACTTTTTGGGCTCTACCCGAGTTGCCGAGTTGGCCAGGTTCAAAAGTACAGTACAGTCCGGAAATAACACTCTCACCACCAATTTTGATGAAAGTCACTAAACAAGGTAGGGTAGGGTGCAGAAAATTAAAAAAAGAGTTTTGTTCTGATCTCTAACAAATACTCCCAAGGTCCTGGACCATCACATGACCAAAAAAGGGAAACACTCAGGATACTGGGGCACTGAAGGAAGCAAAGTAAAGAAGGTCTCTGTTCTGTGACTGACTTAGGTTCTAGCCAGTCCTGTGTGGCAGACACCATAGGACATCCCTAGGAAACAGTGTATTGACTGCATTTGGGGCTTTTCATTGAAAGGAGACAGTTGTGTGCACGTGTGTGTGTGTGTGTGTGTGTGTGTGTGTGTGTGTAGAGAGCTAAAAAAAAGGCAAAAATGAAACGTTTTTCATTTTCTTCTTTCCTTAGTCAGAAAGAGAGAAAGAGAGCGAGAGGGAGAGAGAGAGAGTGGGAGAATAGAGAGTCCAACAGATTCAACAACAGACAACAGCAGAGTGCTGATGTTGCAGCAAAGTACTCTGTGAAAAAAAATGGCATTAGAAAGAGAGAGAGACCAACAAATTCAAAAGCAGACAACAGAAGAGTGCAGAGTAGACAACAGCAGACTACAGGCATTGCAAACTCCACAGTAAGTAAAACAAGGAAACACCCATTTTTCATTAGTCAGAGAGACAAAAAAAGAGAGAGTAGAGAGAGAGAGAGACGGGACAACAAATTCAACAGCTGACAGCAGCAGAGTACAGAAAAAAATAAAAAAAATATTAAGGGGTGCAAAGTCAGACAAAACAGGGGGCCTCTGTCTGAAGGTCATAGTGCCTCAGTAATTTTGAGGGGGGACTTTTTGTGCCATACAGATTTTGAAGGGGCAGTGCCATATACGTCTCAGACTCTATGTTGCCCATCTCTGTAGTGCCCTGAATGCTTATACTCTGTGTTGCCCATCTCTGTTCCTGAACTACTACTAGGTCATAGTGCCACACAGATTGTGAAGGGGGGGGGTCATGTATCAGTCCCTGTGTTGCCCATCTCTGTGTCTGAACTAGTACTAGGTCACAGTGCCATACATATTGTAAATGAGGGAGTCATGTCTCAGACTCTGTGTTGCCCATCTTGTGCCTGAACTAGTACTAGGTCATAGTGCCATACAAATTGAGAAGGGAGCCATGTCTCAGACTCTGTGTTGCTCATCCCTGTGCCTGAGCTACTACTAGGTCACACTGCCATAGCATAGACTCTGTGTTTTCCGTTTCTCTGCCTGCACTACTACTAGGTCATAGTTCCACACAGACAGTGAAGAAGGTCATGTTTCAGACTCTGTGTTGCCCATCTCTGTGCCTGAATTACTACTAGGTCATACTGCCATAGTGTAGATTCTGTGTTTCCTCTCTCTCTCTCTGCCTGAACTACTAGTAGGTTAAAGTGCCATGCAGATTGTTAGAGGGGCACATCTCAGACTCTGTGTTGCTCATTTCTGCATCAGAACTAATACTGCTAAGTAAGCAATTAAGTTGCACCCCAAAAATGAATTCAGAATCAGAGTCTGTTATGGAAATGGAACATGTAGACAACATCAGCAGTATGGCTGAAATTGGTACACATAACAATATAACTATTTCTTGAAAATAAATTCAGAAAAAAAAGAAAATTCACTGCTTAACATATAATTAATACAATCAATGAAAATGAAACAACATAACCAGAAAAAGCTGAAGCAGCACAACCAGAAAAAGGTGAAGCAACATAGCCTTAAAAGGAAAATAATGTTGGGGAATCCCCTGATAAAACGAATGCAGCAATGTCGGCATTGCCAGAATAATCAGACACAAGTAAAACACAAAAACAGGTAGCCAAAACAGTTTGACCTAGTAAATCAATGATTAAGGGGAGAAGCTCTGTCTAGTACCATTAGACGTGGCACTCCACAATGTGCCACTCATGCATATTAGGCTCCTTCATCATAAAGCAGTGCCTCTGATGAAGAAGAGGTTGTAAATGTAAAAGAGCAAGATCATGATTTATCACAGGTTTACTCTTCCAAAGGTGATGAATCAGAATGTGATACTGATGAGGAAGATTATACCACCTGGGTTTCCCCACCCATAAAGGAAAAAAACACAAATTAAGAAAATAGGTGGGCTGTATGCATTGGCATAATTTACTTTTTCATCAGGGTTATTTGGGTACCTCCCTCCATAATGTATCAAAAGAGGCAGTGTCCTAGCTTGTATCCTTTACAAACATATAGTGTTACTTGTTAAATGTTCACTTGCTGTCTACCTGTGGACTGTATTTTGTAAACCTGTCACTTGCAAAACAACCCAATAAATAAAAATTAACAAAAAGAAAAGTAAAAACACATACCGAAAGCATTGCCACTAGCCACATCCAGTGGTGGAAGAACAATCAATAATAATAGTAGCTCTTCTGGGTAGATCCACAGTGCACATGAATCAGTGTCAAAACAACTGCCACCAAAATTGCTGCAGTTCCTTGCCTGATGACAAAACATTCCACCTCAGCTGTGTGGAGCTGTTTTCATATAAGATCCAAAAATGAATGTTTTGCTATCTTCATCTTTTGTAATTGGGAAGTGAGCAACAGGAAAGGGAGGGGCCAATTCAGGACAATATCACTAAAAAGGCTTTGCAAAGAGCACATCCAACTATTCATCTGGGCAGCAGTCCTGAGCAAGGGAAAAATATATGTGATGAAAATAATCTTACAGACAATAGCGATGGTAAAGAGACTTGAGAGACACAGCAGAAAAAAAAACATATTCAACTTCACTTGAAAAAGTATTTGACAAGCTACAGCTTTGCCACTGCAGTTCCATGTTTTGCCCCCCGTACAAACTAAACAGCAGACCATTATTGTGGTGCTTGAACAAAAACTGCCTACAGCAGTTCACATCAAGTTAAATTAAAAATGAATCAGTTAATAGCTGAATTTATTGCCAAGGACCTGCAACCATTTTCTGTGGTGGAGAATGATAGCTTTAGAACCTTTCAAAATATTGTGCTGCACCTCACAACATACTAAGCCATAACTATTTTGTGACAGGCTGTTCTCATAATGTACATATGTATGCAAAGTAAAATAAAAATGGCTCTTCAAGTGAGTGAATGTGGCTCTGTTCATCTGACTATAGACATGTGGATGAGTTCTCAAACCACTGATTACATGTGCATCACAGCCCATTGAGTGTCACGATCATCTTTAAGTACCATCACAAGCAGCAGTGTACAGGAAGGAAGACAAAGAATGGCAGCTCTTTGTGTTAGCATGTTTGGCAAGCATCACACCTCTGACAACATTTTGGAAGAGTTGTGTGTCAATATTTCTGACTGGTTAGAGCCCGTGGGACTCACTACTGAATTTGTGGTTTGAGAAAATAGCGTCAATATTGTTAGTGTATGGAAACGAGGTGTTTGTTCTAACAATCCATGCTTTACACACTCATTAAATCTGTTAGTATGAGCTCTCCTTTCCAGTGACAACAGTATAGTAACATCAGTGCAAAGAATGCAAAGAAACTCTGTGGCCATTTTAGTCACTTGGTAAGAGCACATGGTATCTTGGATGACCTCCAGAAAAAAAACAACTTGACAATACAGCAACTAAAACAAGATGTTCCAATAAGATGGAGCTGAATGTTTTACATGTGTGAGAGACTTCTCACATAAAAGAAGGCAGTACATGAATATATCATGGAGTACAATGCAGCAGATGGTGTTTTTCTGAATTCATTCAAGTGGGGCCTAATTGAACATCTTACATTGCTTTTGACTCCCTTTGAGGAAACAACTTGACAGATTAGCAAAGAGAATGCTACACTAAACCAGTTTATTCTCATCATAAATTTAGTAAACATGGGATTCAGGAGGCTGAATAGAGGTTTTGAACAATAAGACGACAAATATGGTGTGTTCCTTATGGACTGACTGATATCGCAGTTCCAAAATTGCAGAAGACGTCACAATATCAAGACAGAAAATAATTTTCTTCTTTCCACTCTTCTTGACACTTGGTTTAAGTTGCAACAGCTGCCTCCTTCAGATCTTGGTGACACTTATCTTGAATACAAAAATATTCTGATTTCAGCAAATACACAGGAAAGGGAAGGAACTGTAATTGGTAATACAAGTGAATCACAGATATGGATTCTGCATCTGATGATGTAACATCTATTGGTGGTGGCAGCAATAATTTCCACTTAGTGCCACCATTGGGAAGTCCTTCACAAAGTCTTCTTTCACGGCCTTTGAAAAGGCATGTCATTCTGAAAAGCATTCTTATGACTCTCACAATTGTTGGTCAAAACTCATGGAAACTGATAATTCAGATGTATCTGTCATGAAGCCACCTTCTTAGTCTTTGTCTGACATTGTAGATGCCTATTTATGAGAACCACTCATTAATATTATTGATGACCCTTTTGAGTACTAGCTGAAAAAGAAAAACTTCCGGCCTGCACTATTTACCTTTGCTATTAAGCTTCTTAGTTGCTCTCCCACTAGTGTTTACTGTGAGCAAATATTTAGCACAGCTAGAAATTACATCTCTGATGGTGGTACAAGGCTTACTCCTGAAAATGTACAGTGTCTTACTTTCTTTATATCAATCTCAACAAATTCTTTTACCAGTTCAGTGAACCGTGGCAGAAACATAAAACCGATGATGATGAACAGCTGCAACAGGTGTCTCCTAATAATGGTGCGTCCTTGGTGGTGTTTGGATACAATGATAATGATTTAATTTAATTTAATTATTTCTTTCTTTGAATTCAGAGGACAAAGGTCAGCAACCATAATAGAAATATCAAGTAAAAGAATAATTCCTACTTCTTAGGTCATGGTGTATATGACATCATATGTATTGCTGTATGTGTTTTTCACATTCAGTTTTGGGACCCAGGTAGTGTGTAATTTGTTTATTAAGCAAGTTAAAAATACAAACAGGACATAGGCAGTGAATTTCTGGACATCTGTGGTGGAGAGCGGGGCCAAGGATGCAACACAAAAGTAAAATACCTATGTGCACTCAAGGCCACAGTGCGGATCCCCACCAGCTTGATGATGACAGAAGTGATGATGGAACTTGGGACTGGGAAATGGGCTTCATGGCATGAGTAGATGGCAGTCAGGGCCAAACAGCTCTATTAAAAAAAATGGACAGCAATTATTAGTTGAGGATATATCCAAAAACTGGAATGCAGGGTTGGGGGGGGGGCAAGGTCAACCACATAATGTGCATGAATGCCCACAGTCTTGGAAACAAAATCCCAGACCTTGTGGCCCTGATGGCTGAGGCAGACCTGGACGTTGTCATTGTTACCAAGACATGGATCATGGGGAACCGTGACTGGGATATGACAATACCAGGTTACACTTTATTCAGGAGGGACAAAGTGGGTAAAAAGGGAGGAGGGGTGGCTATTAACGTTATATAAGGAATTAAGGCAACTGAAGAGAATGCAGGGAGATGCGGAGATACTGTGGATCACCCTGGAGATGGGAAATGGCACTGCCATTCAAACTGGTGTGATCTCCAGATCTCCTGCACAGGAGGAAGAGCTGGACAGGGTACTGTAGAAGACATCCACAAAATGACAGCTAAAGGGGAGGTGCTGCTGGAAGGAGACTTCAGTCTGCAGGATGTGGTTTGGAGAAACCAGGCTGTAGCCTCAGCCAGGAACAGAGACACCCTGGAAGCCCTGCAGGGGGCATCCTTAAAACAGTTAGTGATGGAGCCTACCGGCGAGGTAGCGACTTTGGACCTGGTACTCACCAATGGAGATAGAATTACAGACTTAAACGTGGGGAGCAATCTGGGATCAAGCAATCACAGTGCAGTGTGGTTCAGTGTGAGAACAGCAAATGAGTCAAACCACATGAAAGCAAGGGTCCTGAATTTCAGGCAGGTCAACTTTGCAAGGATGAGGGGATGTTTTAGGAAATCACCAACAGAAGCAGTAAAGAGTACGGGTTGGAGGAACAATGAGAGAATCTTAAGTGATTCATAGCAGAAGCAGAAAGTCATTGTGTTAGGCAAGTAAGCAAAACAAAAAGAAAAAAAAAACTATAGTTATCAAAGGAAGTGGCAGAGAAGGTAAAGGCAAAAAGGGTGGCATTCAGGAGCTACAAGGAAACAGACGGAAGAAGACAGGGAACAGTATCTGAAAAAAAGTAAAGGAAGGCAAGGAAATAAGTCAGGAGTGCAAAGGCACAAAGAGAAGAAAAAATAGCCCAGGCAATAACAAAAGGGGAGAAGATCTTTTTTTTAGGTACATTAGTGAAAGGAAAAAAAAAGACTAAGAGTGAGGTTGTGAGACTAAAAAGGGAAGAGGGAAGTATGCAGAGAGGTACCAAGAAAATGCAGAAATCCTGAACAAGTATTTTTGTTCAGTATTCACAGAAGCAGGGGAAGGGGAAGGGGAGGGACCACAGTTACGCGATGAAAGCACCACTGGGAGGGAGGTGGACACCAGTCCATTTAATGAGGAGAGTGTCTTAAAGGAACTCATTAAGAGAACTCAGGGAGGTGCTGGCATCACCACTAACAGCCCTGTTCAACAGGTCACTGGAAACAGGTGTGGTGCCAAAGAACTGGAGGAGGGTGAATGTAGTCCCTCTTCACAAATGTGGGAGCAGAGTAGACTGGCAATTACAGGCCAGTCAGCCTGACTTTGCTGGTGGGGAAACTAATGGAATCCCTACTAAAAGAGAGGTGTGTGATACATCTTGAATTCAACAGAGCACAGGATCCGAGGCAGCATGGATTCATAGCCAAAAGATCTTGTAAAACAGATCCGATAGATTTCTTTGACTGGGTGACTAGGGGAGTGGATCAGATAGGGGTGGTTGATGTGCGCTACCTGGATTTCAGCAAGGACTTCTACATCATCCCACATACGAGGCTAATAAACAAGCTGGGCAGCCTAGGAGTGGGTCCCAGAGTGGCAAACATAGAAACAAAGAAATTGTCTGCAGATGAGAACCACTAAGCCCATCTAGTCTGCCCTTAAGCCCTATACTTGTATGCGGCCTATGACCCTATGTGGTCAATGACTTTTCGTCACTCCCTCCCAACTCAAGGTTCCCTTGTGCCTGTCCCAGGCATGTTTAAAACACTCCACTATGCTTACTCCCACCACCTTTTGAGATAAACTGTTCCAAGCATCCACTACTGTCTCTGTGAAGAAACACTTTATCACACTTCTTATTCTGAACCCCTTTCCAATTTCATATCATGCCCTCTCATTGTAGTACTTCTTCTTCATTGGAAAAGGTCTCTCCCCTGTTCCTTGTTTATGCCCTTGAGGTACTTGAAAGTTTCTATCATGTCCACCTGCTCTCTCCTTTCCTCCAGTGAGTCCATATTGATGTCCCTTAGTCTCTCCTCATGTTTTGTGGTGCAAGCAATGTACCATCTTTGTCACCATTATGTGGACTGCCTCCACCCTGTTTACGTCCTTGCGCAAGTGTGGCCACCAGAACTGCATGCAGTACTCTAGGTGAGGCCTTACCACTGTTTTATACAACGGCATCACATCTCCAGCCTCCTGCTAGTGATAAAAACATAGAAACATAGACTTTGACAGCAGATAAGGACCACTTGCCCCACCCAGTCTGCCCATTTCCCTACCTATTGGATAAGCTGCAGATTCTAATTAACCAACAGCCTACTTCCTGCAACCCCCCACTATAACTGCCTTATGTCTGTCCCATACATGCTAGAATTCCCCAACTGTTTTACACCCCACAACCTCTCCAGGAAGGTGGTTCCATGTGTCCACCACTCTGTCAGTGAAAAACAATTTCCTCACATTACCCCTGAGCCGTCCCCCCTCTATCTTTAAATTGTGCCCCCTTGTTCTTACATATCTCTTTTTTTGAAAGATGCTACTCTCCTGGACTTTGTTGATTCCCTTGAGGTACTTAAAAGTTTCTATCATGTCCCCCCATCCCTCCTTTCATCAAGGGTATACTCAGTCACTCTTCATAAAGTTTCTAATGTAGACCCTGCACCATTTTAGTTGCCCTCCTCTGGACTGCTTCCATCCTGTCTATGTCCTTGAGTAGTACTCAGATGGGGACTCATCAACTGTCTGTACAGAGGGATAACCACTTCCCTTTTTCTACTTGTGATGCCCCTCCCTATGCACCCCAGTATCCCCCTGGCTCTCCTTACTGACTTCTCACATTGCTTACCCACCTTTAGGTCATCTGAGATGACTACCCCCAGGTCCCTTTCAAATATTGTTGTTGTTACTACCTCCCCTGCTATTGTGTATTCTTCTCCTGGATTTTTATTTCCCAGGTGCATTACTTTGCACTTCTTTGCATTGAATTTAAGTTGCCATATGTCTGAGCATACCTCCAACCTTGCCAAGTCATTTCTCATCCTTTCTACCCCCCCCCGTGTATCAACTCTGTTACGTATCTTTGTGTCATCTGCAAAGAGGCATAGCTTTCCTTCCAGACCCTCTGCAATGTCACCTATAAAGATGTTAAAGAGGCCTGGAACCAGTACTGAGCCCTGAGGTACTCCACTAGTAACCCCCCTTTCTTTGGAATGTGTTCCATTTACCATTATCTTCTGTGTCCCATTGTGCAGCCAGTTTGCTACCCAGGCTGCCACCCTGGGACCCACTCCCAGGCTGGCTAACTTGATTATTAATCTTTTGTGCGGGACTGTGTCAAATGGCTTGCTAAAGTCTAGATAGGCCATATCCACAGCCCCTCCCTGGTCTATTACTTTGGTCACCCAGTCAAAGAAACTGATTAGATTCATCTGACATAACCTTCCTGCTGTGAATCCATGCTGCTTTGGGTTCTGTGCCTCGCTGGCCTCTAGGTACTCAACAATTCTTTCTTTCAGAAGTGATTCCATCATTTTCCCCACCACTGAGGTCAAACTAACAGGTCTGTAGTTTCCTGCTTCTGCCTTGCTCCCACTTTTGTGAAGGGGAATCACATCTGCCCTCCTCCAGTCCTCAGGTACCACCCCATCCTTCCATGATTTGTTAAAAAAATGTGGTCAGTGGTGTCACTAGGTCCTCCCTTAGTTCTTTTAGGATTCTAGTGTGAATCCTGTCAGGCCCCATTGCTTTGTCCACCTTGAGTTTTAGGAGTTCTTTCAGGAGTCTTTTTTCTGTAAATGGACTGGCGTCAACCCCACTACCCAGAATGCGTCTATTGTTTGGTTTAGGTAACTCCTCCTCCTCTTCTTCTTTTGTGAATACTGAGCAAAAGTATTCATTCAGTATCTCTGCCTTTTCACTGTCTCCCTCTGCCCACCTCCCCTCTCCTTTATTAATCTTCATTATCCCTCCCTTAACCTTTCTATGCTCCCTAATGTACCTATAAAAAGGTTTTATCCCCCTTCCTAACTGAGTTGGCTATCTCTTCCTCGGTTTGGGCCTTTGCTTTTCTGACTGCCTGCCCCACTTCTTTCTGCTTTAATCAACACAGTTCCCTGTTGTGCTCCTTCTGTGATTCTTTGTACATTTTGAATGCAGCCTTTTTCTCCTTTACCTTCCCTGACACCTCTTTTGAGAACCATAGTGTTCTTTTATTCCACTTTGTTTTCTTTAGTTGTTTCACACAAAGGCTTGTTGCCTCCATGATGTCAGTTTTGATTTTTCCCCATTGTTCTTCCACCCCTCCTTTATGACCATTTGTTAATGCATTCCTCTGGTATTCACCCATTATGCCAAAGTCAGCCCTTCTAAAGTCCAGTATCCTTGTCTTTGTATGGCTTGTCTCCATGGTTGCACACTGTGCTGTGGTCATTTGTTCCCAGATGTCTACTGACTTCTAAATTTGTGATCCTCTCTCCATTTGAGAGTACCAGGCATAATATTATTCCCTCCTGAGTGGGTTCCACCACTAGCTGTCTAAGTCATGCCCCCTGTAGGGCATTGAGAATGACCCTGCTCTTGGATGTGGCTGCAGTCCATGTCATCCAGTTAACATCTGGCATATTCAGGTCCCCCATCAACAGTATCTCCCCTTTTTCAGCTATTTTGAGAATGTCCTCTATCATTTTCTTGTCCATTTCCTTCCCTTGAGATGGGGGTCTGTATACAACCCCTGTGTGGATTGTGATGCCATTCCCTGTCTCCAAGGTGTCCCAGAGTGCCTCTTGCCCTCCCCTTTACTTTTTAGTTCTGTAGCTTTCATCCCTTCCCTTATGTAGAGAGCTACTTCACCTCCTCTTTTACCCTCCCTGTCCCTTCTATAGATTGTGTACCCTGGTATGTTGCCATCCCAGTCATGGTTCTCCATGTACCATGTTTCTGTGACTGCCACAATATCCAAGTGTACCTCTTCCATCAGGGCTACTAGCTCATCCTCTGCCTATGCAAACATTATGCCTTGGTCAAAAATTGTCTGATCGATAGGACACAGAGGGTGGTGGTGAATGGAGTTCAATCCAAAGAGAAGGGGTGACCAGCGGAGTCCTGCAGGGATCAGTGCTTGGACCACTTCTCTTTAATGTCTTCATAAGCGACATTACAGAGGGACTAGAAGGGAAGCTGTGTCTCTTTGCAGATGACACAAAGATCTGCAACAGGGTTGACACTCCGGGAGGTTTAGAGAAAAAGAGAAGGGAACTAAGCAAGCTTGTGGGGGGTGGTCAAGGGTGCAGCAGCTAAATGTCAATGTAAAGAAGTGCAAGATGATGCACTTAGGTTGCAGAAATGCAGGGCAGGAGTACATGATGGGAGGGGAGGTTCTGACAGCCTCCAAACAGGAAAGGGACCTGGGAGTAATCATATCTGAAGATCTAAAGTATTACCAAACAAAGTGAGAATGTTGTGAGGAGAGCCAGTGGAATGCTGGGGTGCATAGGGACAGGTATCTCCAGCAGGAGGTAGTGATACCACTGCATAGAACATTGGTAAGACTTCCTCTAGAGTACTGTATTCAGTTCTGGAGACTGCATCTCTGGAAGGATGTAGAGTAGAAGTGATTAGGAGAAGGGCATCAAAAATGGTACAGGGGCTGCACCAAAAGCCATATGAGGGGAGACTGGAGGATCTCTATATATATTCCCTGGAGGGAGGAGGGGGGGTATGATAGAGACTTTCAAATACCTCAGGGGTGTAAATAAGGTACAAGAGGGTAGCATCTTTCAAAAAAAAAGATGTTTAAGAACAAGGAGCCATGATATGAATATAGAGGGGGGGTAGACTTAGGGGTAATGTGGGAAAGTATTTTTTTTCATGGAAAGGGTGGTGGATCGATGGAACTGCCTCCCAGCTGAGGTTGTAGGGGCAAAAACAGTAGGGTAATTCAAGAACACATGGGACAGACATAATGGAACTGTAGAACTATAGTGATAGGAAAGAGGGGGTAAGCCGCAGATCATTTAGGGTCTGTGGTATATGAAACAGGTAGGGAAAATGGACAGACTAGGTGGGCCAAGCGGTCCTTAGTTGACATCAAAGTTTATGTTTCTATGTAAGTTGTAAAACACAAGTAATAACATTTAATTGGCCAATCAGGCAGGAGTGCATGGGATGGTTTGGGTCCATGATGCTTGCTATAACATCAAATAGTCAAGCAAAATAATTACAAATCAAAAAAATAACATCTCAAGTCAAAAGGGCAGAAGGGATGGATGGGGCCCAGTCACATATCCTGCTCATGCTGCCTGTCTACAAACAAAAAGCATGCCAGACTCAGTGACGGTCTGCACTCTGCTGTTCTCTTTCTGCTTTTGAATTAATTGGTCTTTCTCTCTACTGCCTCCTTTCATTGCAAACCACCAAATGACCTGCATACAATAAGCTAGATTCACAAATGTTTTGGGGACTATGTACCACACCACAACTCCATTTGCAGTCCGAAATCTCTGCAGCTGTGGAGATTGCTATTCACATCTGCAGCAGCTGCAGAACATGTTACGGTTGGTCCCACCTGTCATAACATTTTTCCATAGATTCAGATATTTCCACAGCAGTAACTCCCACAGGCTTCCTAAATCATGGAGCCAGTCATAAACTGACTCCGAATTTAAGAATATCATGGCCAAGATATTCAGACATGCACCCAAGGAGTGAGCAATGATGATGCAGCACAATGCAGATGCGCCATGAGTCAAAAGATGCATATTCAGAGGAGCCACTGACATGCGCTGGCACAAGGCAGGCTGAATATAGCAAGGATGCACTACAGAGCAATCACAGATGCTCCAGTGCAATCAGGAAGGCATGAGAGCAGGTCAGAACACACAATCCAGTGGGCTGAGCAAAGGCAACAGGTAACAGGGACACACTGGCAGGGCTGCACAGGGGCACAGTTCTCCACCAGCACGGCCAACCACAGACAACAGGGGCACACCACAGGGCACCAGAGAATGGCAGAAAATGGATTCTGAACCTCCAACAGTGGCACAAGCACCATGGCAACACAACTGCACTGCCGGCACACCAATGGCAGAGCCACACAATACATACCTGATAGGCCATGCTGCAGGAGGCTGTGGCCATGGTGCCAGGATAACACACAAACACAGAGGACAGTTACCCAGGGGTGAGGGAGGCACAGGCCACCCAAGGGCACACAGGCCACCACCCGGAGTGGAGAAGTGCACAGCACCGCAGGGCACACCAGTGGTGGCCAGCATTACAGGCAGAAAGAAGGGCAGTGCAGGCAGACAAGGGTACAAGGTGCAGGGACAGGTACAGGCCAGCATGATACCCATCACGCAGGGACATGCATAGGACAGGGACATGGCACACATGCCTGGTGCATACATGAGCAGTGCCTCAAGGGGACAGCAGTGAGACACCAGGGACATGACCAAGCAAAGCTCAACAGACATCTGCAGCATGGCTCCACATGGCACCTGCAAAGAAAACACAGACAAAGATGTAGCATAGAAAAGCGTTTACTAGGAACAAAACATAAAACAGAGCCAACAGGGAAACTATGTACATTACAGAAGAAAACAGAATGGTGAGGGGTCATGGGAAGTGGGGGATATGGTCCTGGGACTGTACAGTGGGATGTGCAGATGGGCAGGGCAACAGGAGAAGGGCATGGCAAACACAGGCCATGGCCCCTATTGTACCAGGACATGCTAACACCTGCCATGCACTGCAGATTCCAACCATCCTAGGACCCTTCTAATGGCCACTGTCTTCCTCAGGTGGCATTGCATCTGGTCAACCATTCTTGCCATCATGGACATCATCCTGTGCAGCTGGGTCAGTATGGCAAAGAGGGCCCTCATCAGCTACCCCAATCTCCTCCATGGCTGTACCCTGGCCTGACCTAGGAGAAGGGGCAGAACGGGCAATAAGCGACATGCCAGATGGAGCCCCATCCCACCCAAACCTGTGCACTGGACAGCAGAGGCACGTACTGGTGGACAGACCCCCAAGGTCCCATACACAGAGGGTCACACCAGCTGTCTACACAGCACACCACACCATTGTGGACAGGCACACAGATCTGCGCAGTGGGTGCAGTGGCGCACATGCGAGGCACATGACGTGGACTGCAGGCACCCACAGTGGCATGCACATAACCCCCCCAAGGTGGCACAGTGGATACAGGCATGGTACATGCACACGCAGTGCAACACCAGCACATCCACTGGGCCTTGTGCCCAGCCAAGCAGTGCCCACACATAGCAGCAGTGACCATGGCTGGAACCCTGCCACCTACAGAGACCCACAAATGCACAGTACAGTGGTGCAAACATGCTTACCTGGCTGTTGCTGTACCAATGCCTCAGCAGCCATCCTATTACCTCACTGGACATCTGCGGCCCTGGTCCTCCTGCAGTACTCTGGACCTGTGGATGGATGAAAGTGAGGTGGACATGAGAGGACAATCATGCACACACACACCCCTCTGGCATACAGCTGGCATGGTGCAGGATGGGACACCACCTGCCTTTTGGCCCTGTCACCTGCATGACTGCAACATGCACAACAGTGTTATGTGTGTCACCCATGCAGGACATGCAGTGATACCCAGACCTCTGGCTGCCCCTGGCAGCTGCACACGCTCTGCATCCAGATGCCCAGTACCGGTACACCAGTGGCATCCATGTCACATGGGAATACTAACCTCCTGTGCAGATCCCCATAGCAGTGCCTGTACTGCTCAGCAGTGCACAGCACCCCTGTGTGGTGTTTCTGGGCAGTGGCGACAAGTGATCACACCTGTGTCCTTGGCTGCTGCAAGGTCACCTGCCGAAAAAGCTGGAGAGCATAGGGCTCGACCAGTGCATCCAGGTTGCACATCTCCACCTCTGTCCAGTTTACTGCTTGATGCATGCTTACAGTGCCCACCATGGCTCAAGTGCAACCCAACTGTAGGAAGTGTTGCGGACTACACAGCATGCATATGGTACAGCCTGAGGACGTTGTGCAATAGTGTACCATTGTACACGATGGTACAACACGTGTATGCATGATTGGCATGTTCTGTGGTGGAGTATTGAGCAGCATCACACATGCACACAGTGGCATGGCCTGATGGGTGCTCGGGATCACGGCCATGACCCTGATGCCACAAGGTGTGACCCTATGCAATGTCATGCATGACCCCACCCTGCACTGTATGTGGCATAGCACATCCAGAGCAGCTGCTGCGCCATTAGGCAATTGCACTGTGATGCATGCAGTTGCATGATAGGTGACCAGCACCACATACGCAATGGTGGTATATCACGCACTGCACATGGATGTGCACATGGTCACTGCAAGCCCATGCACCGTGCATGCGCTTGACTTGTGCCACATGATTGATCCGTTGCATTCTTCTTGAGCACAGTGCAAAAGCACGATATTCACTTATCATATGCAAATCACCTCATTAGGCTATACGCGGTGCAACCAGGATCATTAGCAGCTCATTACCATTACGCACAGGCTAATTTGCATGCGTTACACTTGGAAAGTGCCAAGACGCAGCACATGCCATGGACTAGGATTGCAGCCAGTTTGCTAAGGGGGTGATAACACAGGGAGTGAGAGGCCCATACCTACAGTGCAATGGAGCACCTTTCTGTGCCATGCTGCTGCTGCTGACATCCATTTCTGTCACTGTCCACAGGTAACATAATATCTGAAGCTGAGGGAGAGGAGGATCATGGGTCTTCATGAAGAGCATGCCCAATTTCACTAAAGAGGAGCAGCAGGCCCTGTCTGAGGCCTACCTCAAAAGGGAGGCCCTGCTGAATGGTGCCAGGGGCGCACCACAGGACAGGTCAGATGGGTGGGATGCAGTGGCCACCTAAGTCAATGCACATGGCAGGCACCAGAAGAATGCCCAGGAGTGCTGGAAGAAGGGGAGAACAGACAGATGTCATATCAAAGAGAAGGTGGCAGCCATCAGGGCATTATGCAGCAAGACCAGTGGCGGACCACCCATGACACTGGCACTTACGGCAAAGGAGGAGATGGTGGTGGCAAACATCAGCCATGCCACCTTAGAGGGCATTCCTGGTAGTGGCTTCCAGACTGGTGGCAGCCCCTCACAGCCTGGTGAGTCACCACACACCATGCATGGGGGGGATATGGGCAGTACCATGTGGGCAGACCTGCTGCTGTGCTGCATGGCCCATGTGGGTGAGGCATGCAGCTGTGCATGGTGCACCGGTGAATGGCAGCCATGGCAATGTGCACCCCTGGGTGTGAGACTTGCCTGCATGGTTCCTACACCTCAGCTAACTCTGTTTTTATGTTTTCCAGTACCATCATGTCTCCATGGAGTGGTACAGGAGGAGGAGGATGCCAACATGAGACCAGAAGAGTTGGTGCCATCAATGTTCATGGGCATCTGGGACAGAGACCAACCACGACGTGACAGTGTGGGGCCGCTGGACATCCTGGGGTTGGAGTCAGATGATATGCACTGTTTGAGCTCCTGCTGGGTGAGTGCCTGCCTGTGCTATGCACAGGCACCCAGCTGGGCAGTGCATCCAACTCTCATGATGATATGACACTGATCCTGGACAACGCTGGGCATTTGGTGCCAGCCAGGGTCCAGGGACAGTCACAGGCACTGTTGGGGTCCAGCGTTGTGCCAACAGCCATGCAGCTGCCCCCTGTCCACAGCAACACAGTGGTGTGTGGTGCAACTGCTGTGCCTGGCAAGGTGGGGGTGCTGTTGTGTGCATGGTCATGCTGGGCATGGACCAGCAGATGGATGGACAGCAGCAGCAGGATGTAGTGACCACTGGGCAACCTGCCACAGGGGCCACCTCTGGTGCACCTGTAGCCACACTACCACCTGTGCGGTCCACTGTGCAGAGTCCACAAGAGAGGGGCATTGACCAGTGTGCTGCTTCACTCCAGCAGGCTGGTGTCCACCCCAGGATGCGCAGGACCCTGACAGGCTGGTTGAGCACACGCGGTTGCTGCAGGCATCCGTAAACAACCAGGCACTGCTTGGTACAGAGATCCGTGCACTGCAGGTTGAGGTGTGTCATTTGGCTGAGAAGCAGGACAGTGGACATGCACAGCTCATTGATGAGATTCTCCAGCTGAGGGAGACCATGACCACATCACTGGACCACATGACCGGTACAGTTGCGGCTGGATTTGCATCACTGGCATAACTGGGCATGGCCGGGTGTGTCAGACTTCCTGCAGTGCTACTACAACACCATGGTCCTGGCATGTGGTGACCCCTGCATGGTTGACACCAGGCTCTGACGTGGCCATCCCTGACACCCCTGGCACAACCCTTTATGGCCAGTTCTACACCCCAGTGAGGACCTGGTCATGTTCTCAGGTCTCCATCCCCATCAGTGTGTTGGACACTTCCACGGTGGCTGTTGCACAACCTGTGGCTTCCAAATGGCCTGGGAGTGCTCGCCCATGTGGCCATGGCAGCTGTGGCACTGCACGGGAGGCCTGCTGGGTGTGCTGCTCTTTCCTGTTGTCCACTGCTACTGCCTAGTACACACATGTGTGGTGTTGCCCTGTGCAAGTGGTGGTGTACATGTGTGGTGTGGTGCACGCCCTCTGTGTGTGCTGGCTGGGCTGCTGGGCATGGTGGTGTGGGTGTGATGAGGGAAGCTCTGTGCCGGCTGTGCCTGTGAACCAGTGTCATGTGTCTGATCCATGCCATGTCCTGTAGCCTGTATGCATGTGCCCATGCCTCTGCAGTGTACTGTGTGTGGCAGTGTAGCTCTGCATTCATCATGCATGCTGTGTGTGCCTGTGTCACTGCATGCATCCCTATGTGCCTATCCAGCCAGTGGGTGGGGTGGTTGTCTGTGCAAGTCCAGCACGCATGTCTTTCCACTTACCTGCGATCTTCAAAATTCTCCTGTGTGATGGTGGCCCTGTGCCTCCTGACATTCATCTCCAGCCTGGGGTCCCGCCCTCCCCATCAGTGGCTGCACACCCCTTCTGACCCGGTGTCCACGTCATTCCCACTGCTGTCGCCCTCATCCATTTGGACTGCTATCCCATGGTCAATGGCCATGTTGTGCAGCATACAGCAAGCCAGGAATAGGCCACAGGCTTTCAATGGGCTGTACTGTAGGGCACCACCTGACCTGTCTAGGCAATGGAACCACATCTTCAGCATGCCAAAGACATGCTCAATTCCATGACATTGTGTGTAGCGGTGTGTGCCTCCTTATATCCGTCTTCTGTGGGTGTGGATGGTCACCGGTAGGGCGTGAGCAGCCAGGGCCTTAGCTGGCATGCACTGTCACCTGTGTGGGGAGAGGATATGGTTATCACTGTGTATTGCTTGTGCAACCCCCTCAATCCTGCTGCCATCTACCTGATTCCCCCATCCCCTGTGTCCTCGTCTTCCTCCCCCGGCATTGCTGCACCTGGGTACATCCTCGTGCCTTGTTCACCTAATAGGTGATCCATGGGAATATCCCCATGCTCTAATCTCTGGCACAGGATTGAACTGTGCCAGATGTAGGCATTCTGTGCACTCCAGGGGTGTGTGGTGCAGACATTGGTGATGCCCCCCATGGCATTGCACACCATCTGGCAGCTGATGGAGGGATAACCCTTCCTGTTCATATATGCCACCCCCTCCAGGCCGAGTCATGTGTGTAGTGCCACGTGGGTGCATTCTATGGCACCTATCACACCTGGCATGCGTGCCACCCTGTGGAAGCCCTGCGTGTCTGCTGTATGCTCTGCCTGTTTGCTTGGGAATCATATGAACTCCGAAGCATGTGGCAGCAGAGCATCGAGGACCTGTGTGAGAAGGTGGGACGTGGCCAACTGGGTGAACCCTGTGGTGGCACCTCTGGTCTCTGGAAGATACCCGTGGTGAACAGGCACATCACTGCTGTCACTTTGGTCTCCACTGATATGGCATGAGTCTGTCTTGTGGGTGCCTGCAGCTCATCATATCGCAGCTCATATAGCTGCCTCAGAATTGCCCTTTTCAGGTGGTAACAGCCCATGATCTCCACATAGCTATAGTCTTCAAAGGTGAGGCAGGCACAGTACTGTCCGTGTTAGGCATACCTCTGATAGGCCCTTCGACAACCACGTTGATGTTCCTCCCTCTCTCCTCCTCCTCACACCCCTCATTCCCTGCTGCATGATAAATGGACCTGCATCCATGGTGCTCTGTAGTGAGCTCTGGGTTGTGTATCTGCTGAGTGTATGTTTGAGCCTGTTTTTATAGACTGAAGTCTGACTGGCGCCTCCTGTGGTTTGCTTCTGAATTAGATCATGGTTTTTGGCTGAATATGCCATTGCACAGCTTATTCATGGGTATGCTCCCTTGCACTTGTGCTGCATATATTACATTCGTGCTGCGGTGCAATGTGACTAGCGCGGCACATTCACTGTGGTTGAATATGGCTCTGCGAAGCAATTCAGTACTTGCGCCAGCGCATCTTGTTTGCACAGTGTGCAACTGCTCTGAGTATCTAGTCACATATCTGAGGGAGAAATTGTAGTTCCAAAAGTGGCATCCCACTTGCACTGAGATTTTCCCCCGACTGCAGGATTTTCAATAGTACTGTGAATCTAGCCCATTTCCTATGAATGTCATGTGGTGGCTGACACACTGGATTGGCAAGAACAACAGACAGTTTATGTTATTGCTGTTGACTGCTTGCTGACCTTGAAAAATGACAAGAAAATATGCACCTTTTTTTTTAAAAAAAAAGGTTACATTTTATTTTATTTTTTAACAAAGGGATCTAAAAGAATAATACTGATGCATTTCTCATACTCAGATAGACTTAAATAGTTCTATAAGTCGTCAAAGTAAATCAAAGTAAATCAGAACCTTTCGGAAAAAAAATCAGAGTTGGAATCAGAATTGGGTCACAGCTGACCTGTCTATCCCAATTTTCAATTCCTCCTGTAAGAAATAAAAAGGCCCAGGTATAGTCATGTTACATTGAAGACACATGGGTTGGGGGAGCTGGTGACAACTTTGGCCTGAAGGATAGCACACACTGCATTTGTAGAAGCTCAAACAGAGATGATCCTGTCACAGAATATTCATCCATCAGATTACATGTGGAACTTAAAATTTTTAATGGGTGCTGTCATAGTGGGCTCCTTTACAACCCAGTACCTACAGAGCTGATCAAGAAACTAGTGATAGGGGCTTCATACAGGTATTATATGCTTCCCCTATGCTCTCTTCTACTTCCCTGGTCACCTCTTTCACTTTGGTTGTCATCTATGCCACCTCCAGTGAGCTCATCCTCCTTTGGAACTTCAGTTTAAACTGGCTGTCCCCTACCTCCAAGCCTACCCTACACAAAATCAAGTCACTGAACCTTACCTAACTATTAACCGAACCCACACTCCCTAAACCACTCCCTTCTAGACTGGGTGCTCCAACAGTGTGTCACTGCCGCAGGCTCACTCCCAGAACTTTTCAGCGACCATTGCCTGACCTGCTGCATCAGGATGTTGCATTTCCCCCCATTTGGCACCAATCTCTCAGAGCACTTGATACAAATGCCCCGCTACAAGACCTCACTGACTCTAACTGATCCCCTGTTTTCATAGCCTCTGACATAGATTTAGCCCTTGGCCTATTCACAAGCGCTCTCACACATGTCTGGAACTTTCATGCCCCCCTCAATAACGCCAGGGTCAAATGCTCCCATCACCACTACGTCACAACCAGCCTTATAACTTTGTGTAAATCATGGGATCATGTTTCAGCTCACTTTAAATCCTCCCACACACTGTCAAGTCTCCAAGTGTACAGATCACTAAGGAACTCATGTACTAAGGCTGTCGGCATGGCCAAGGCCATATACTTCAAATACAACCTTGATACTTATCACAATTCACCTTCAAAATTCTGGAAAGTCATCCACTCCCTCCTAGATTCCCCACTCAGTCCACCCCCCCCCACTGTCTTCATAGTGGATGGCTCACCAGTCTCACATCCCGCTTCTGTCGTGGCTATATTCAATAAGTTCTTCACAATGTGTGCTCTTGCAAACCACCCTGAATTAGCCAGTTTCTAATAATCCACATCAATCCAGGCCATCACCCCCTCCATTGACTAGTAGTGGGATTTGTATATTGGCTTGTAGTGGCGAGTATATATGCCAAACATAATTTAAATGGCATGCGAAACACAACTGGCACCCCCATATCAGAGGGGGGTCCATGCTCGGGGGGAGGGAGGCTGGCACAACATGAGTATATGAGCACTACAGTGCTTAGTCACTATTCAAAATTTCAGAAAACCTGGACCCCATACTTGACCTCTTCCACGTGGAAACAATAACAGGATGAACTAGAGGAGACCCATACAGAACAAGAAGGTTTGATATGAAGGGAGAGAAAATATCTTATTCCAATATGCAGACTGGTATCTAATAACTGAGCTGATTTAATTTTATAACTCATGTGTAGGTTATTTCTCTATATAGTTCTTATTATTTTATATGGTGTACTGGTTTAATTGCTTTCCGCTCAGGGACATTTACTATGATAATGCAATATAGCCACCATCAAGAAATTACAATGTCCACCGTGCACATTTGAAACAGATTTAAACATTAATTTTGACATTTTAGACTTTTAACTGTGTTCAAGTATAGTAAATTGAGTTAAGGTACTATTCAGTGATGTATACACTTTGCTCTGTGAAGGTCACAACCCTTACTAAAATCAAAAGTGATATTTATGACCGATCTTGCATGATTTGTATTAATCACATATGAAAATGTACTTAGTGTCAAAATAACTGTAAATTATTTTCATAAGTGTGCAAGAATTGTATCAGATATAAAAACTGGCATTTTTTATTGCATAGATAAGTGCAAGTTTATTGCAAGTACAAAGTTTTTGCTAGATCACAGTGTAAGTTTTAACACTAGTCAAGAAATTGGCAAGCTGAAAATGCAGCACAGTACATATTTCTTGACTAATGTAAGCATAGGATTTTTTCTTATTACACCATGCTTACAAACATGCATGCATGTTTGTAAGAATAGTTCATGAAACAAAATCCTGTGCTTAAACTACTCAAAGAACATGCAAGTATAAAATGTATTTTTTAAGGATGAATGATACTGTGTAAGAATTGTGCAAGGAAGAATGGTCTAATCTGTATACATTGAAGAAAGAATGCATGTCTTCATCATGCTGGTACAAATCTTTAGGTACAATATGAGCTGTAAAAAGCTGCATGCACCTTAGTAGAAAGCTTTAAAAAATTTACTATTTTGGAACCATTCAGCTAGTATTACATACACTGTATCTTTCGAAGATTTGCCATCATATATCCTCACATGTTATATCAGTCAAAATGTAATGTTTTTGCCTTTTTTAGTAAGTGGAGTATGTTTTATTGCTGTTGTTTAAATTTAAAAAAACTTTTGAACCTAAAAAATTCCTTTGAAACTTTGAAATGTAGAATTAGAAAATTTCAAAGAGAAAGCCAGATTCCACCAAAAAAATGGAAGGAATCCATAAAAATTACAATGATTCTACAGCCTTTTGATCTGAGGCACTCCAATTAAGAGGAGAGCAAGGTGAAGTCCATCATAGGTACAGTTAATCTATTTGCACCTGAGCACAGTATTCAAAGGGGGCAGCTGTGCATGGCAAAAGGGTTAATGTGGGTGCTACAAAATAATGTATGTGGTGGGCAAAGGGAGAGGGGGCATGAATCTGGACACAGTATATTATTCAGCATGGCAGCACTGTGCAAAAGGAATAGAACAGGCCACCTTGTGCTGCATGATTACCCCCAAGAAGAAGCACAATTTAACCTGGACAACCCTAGATCTGGTGGAGCTACTGCAGCTAGCAACCACATTGGTGGTAGGGGGAGCATACCTGCTTCCTGGTGTCCAGTGGTCCCTCCACTCACCGATCACCAGCCCTATGAAGTAAAGATCAGTCCCTGGTGTCCAGTGGTTCCACTTGTCCTCTGATCACTGGACCCAATAACTGTAAACTGTTCCCAGCTATTTCATGGTCCCGCTGTCCAGTAATCCCTGGCCCCAGTAAATGTACACCAGTCCTATCACGAGGCTTGTACCAGGAATTCAAAGTGCTCCTGAAGTTGTAACCAGCACAGTTGTTCCCCATCCAATTGTGCTTCTCTTAATCAGCAATGTAGAAACAGAGAAAAATAAATTTGACAGCATATAAGGACCGCTTGGCCCACCTAGTCTGCCCATTTCCCTACCTAACAGATAAGCTGCAGATCCTAGTTAACCAACAGCCTACTTCCTCTTACCCCCCACTAGACTTGCCTTATGCCTGTCCCATGCATTCTTGAATTCCCCCACTGTTTTTGACTCTGTGACCTCCTCAGGAAGACTGTTCCATACATCTACAACCCTCTCTGTGAAGAAATACTTCCTCACATTACCTGTGAGCCTTCCCCTGTCTATCTTCAAATTGTGCACCCTTGTTCTTGCACATCTCTTTTTCTGAAATATGCCACCCTCTTGGACTTTGTTGATTCGCTTGAGGTATTTGAAAGTTTCTATCATGTCCCCCCCTCTCCCTCCTTTCCTTGAGGCTATGCATCTTAAGCTCCTTTAGTCTCTCTTCATAAGTCTTCTGGTGCAGACCCTGCACCATTTTGGTTCTCCTCCTCTGGACAGCCTCCACCCTGTCTATGCTTTTGCGGAGATGGGGTCTCTAGAACTGTACAAAGAACTCCAGATGTGGTCTTACCAACTGTCTGTACAGAGGGCCAACAACTTTCTGTTTTCTGCTGGTGATGCCACTCCTTATGCATCCCAGTATCCCCCCAGCCCTCCTTACTGCCTTCTCACATTGCTGGCCCACCTTTAGGTCATCTGATATGACTACCCTCAGGTCCCTTTCCATTTTTTTGTTGTCAGTATCTCACCCCCCATTGTGTACTCTTGCCCTGGGTTTTGTTTCCCAGGTGCATTACTTTGCACTTCTTTGCATTGAATCTTAGCTGTTGTACAGCTGACCATTCCTCCAACCCTGCCAAGTCCCTTTTCATCCTTTCCACCCCACCTTGCATATTAACCCTGTTGCAGATCTTTGTGTCATCTGCAAAGAGGCATACTTTTCCTTCCAGTTCCTCTGCAATGTCACTTATAAAGACATTAAAAAGGACCGGCCCCAGTACTGAACTCTGCGGTACCCTACTAGTAACCCTCCTTTCTTCACTGTGGACTCCATTTACTACTACCCACTGTATCCTGTTGTCTAGCCAGTGTTTTACCCAGGCTACCAGCCTGGAACCCACTCCCAGGCTGATTTATTTGTTTATTAATCTTTTGTGCAGGACTGTGTCAAATGCCTTGCTAAAGTCTAGGTAGGCCATGAACCCAGCCCCTCCCTGGCCTACTACTTTGGTCACCCAGTCAAAGAAATCGATTAGATTTGTTTGACAAGACCTTCCTGCTGTGAATCCATGCTGCCTTGGGTCCTGTGCTCCACTGGCCTCTAGGTACTCAACAGTTCTTTCCTTCAGAAGTGATTCCATCATTTTCCCTACCACTGAGGTCAAACTCACAGGTCTGTAGTTTCCTGCCTCTGTTTTGCTCCCACTTTTGTGAAGAAGAATCACATCTGCCCTTCTCCAGTCCTCAGGTACCACACCATCCTCCCATGATTTATTACAAAGGATAGTCAGTGGTGTTACCAGTTCTTCCCTTAGTTCTTTTAGAATTCTAGGGTGAATTCCATCAGGCCCCATTGCTTTATCCACCTTCAGTTTTAAAAGTTCTTTCGGAACCCTTTCTTCTGTGAAAGGACTAATATCAACCCCCCTATTCAGAGTACTTCTATTGCTGGATTAGGTATCTCCCCCTGCTTTTCCATTGTGAATACTGAGCAGAAATATTAGTTCAGTATACCTGCTTTTTCACTATCGCTCTCTGACCAACCACCTTCCTCTTTATTCAGCCTCAGTATCCTTGCTTTCATCTTTCTTTGCTCCCTAATGTACCTATAAAAGGTTTTATCCCCCTTCTTAACCAAGTTGGCTATCTTTTTCTCTGTTTGGGCCTTTGCTATTTTGATAGCCTTCCCTGGTTCCTTCTGCTTTAACTGGTACAGTTCTATGTCCTGCTCCTTCTGTGTTTCCTTATACTTCCTGAATGCTATATTTTTCTCCCTTACCTTCCTCGCCACTTCTTTTGAGAACTATAGTGTTTTTTTCCTTTCATTTTGATTTGTTTATTTGCTTCACACAAAGACTTGTTGCCTCTGTGATGGCTGTTTTGATGTTTCCCCATTGTTGCTCTCCCCCACTTCCTTGCCTGTTTGCTAGTGCTTTTCTGAGACACTCTACCATTTTGACAAAATCAGCCCTCCTGAAGTCCAGTATCTTCACTTTTGTGTGGCTTGACTCTACAGCTAAGTTTATTGTGAACCACACTGTTTGGTGGTCACTTGTTCCCAGGTGGCTATTCACTTCGAGATCAGAGATCCTCTCTCCACCCCCATTTGAGAGTACCTGGTCTAAGGCTGCTCCCTCCTGAGTGGGTTCAAAGCTAGCTGTCTAAGGCATGCCCCCCGTAGGGCATCGAGAATGGTCCTACTCTTGGATGTGGCTACAGCAAAGGTGCTCCAGTTAACATCTGGCATAATCAGGTCCCCATCAGCAATATCTCCCCTTTCTCTGCCATCCCAAGGATGCCTTCTATCATTTCCTTGTCCATTTCCTCCCCCTGAGATGAGGGTCTGTATACAACCTCTGTGCGGATTGTGGAGCCATTTCCAGTCTCCAAGGTGACCCATGGTGCCTCTTCTCCTCCCTGTTTACTCTTTAGTTCTGTTGCTTTGATCGCTTCTCTTACATAGAGAGCTACTCCTCCTCCTCTTCTTCCTTCCCTGTCCCTCCTGTAGATTGTATACCCTGGTATGTTGACATCCCAGTCATGGTTCTCTGTGTACCATGTTTCTGTGACTGCCACAATATCCAGGCATCCCTCTTCCATCAAGGTCATCATTTCGGGGAGCTTTTTACCTAGACTATGGACATTGGTACTTATTACCTTCCATTTTTTTATGACTTTATTTCTTTTTGCCCCTTCCCTGTCCTTACAGTGTTTGTCTTTTTCTCTATTTATCCCTGCCCTTATCCTTAGTGACTGCTCTCTCTTGGTGTTTACCTCACTAACTACCCTGATTTTTTTGGGGGTGCTAGGATTTCCCTTCTCCTTTTCAGTGCCTGCACCCTTGGCTAGTTTAAATACTTGTCAATGAAGCATTTAAACCTGTCACCTAGGATCCTGGTTCCCCTCCTGGATAGATGCAGACCATTGCGCCATGTTATTTATTGATGTATTTTTTAAATGAAATGTTTACATTGGCTTAAATGTTTTTAAGGTAGTAAAGATCTGATTATGTATTTTTATTTCACAATGATATTTTTGCATGAGTATTTTTGTTTTACACACTGCACTGTGATTGAAAGTCCATTGTTTATTATATCATTTTTAAATATTTCAGGGGTGTGTTTTATCTCTGTCGCATTCCTCCTGATAAAGAAGTGTTCTCTGAAACATGTCAAGATGTGTTTTGGTTTTCTGGCACCTGATAAACATTTTGCATATTTTACAGGAGAGCCTGAATCTTGAGTGCACTTCATGTATATGTGTGCTGCATGGCTTGTCTGAGGAACCATCTCCCAGTGTGAGACCATTTTTGTTTGCTCCTAGGTCAGAAAAATAGTAAAGTAATTCTACAAAATCTTAGAAAATGTTTTGAAATATAATTGACTTGATACAGGATTCCCCAGCTTAGTGCCCTTTTATCCATGGAACCTAACACTACTGCTTTCCCATCAAATACAGTCACATGGCACCAGTGATAGACGGCAGTGCTAGAGATAGCATGATTTGGGCTATACTGCTGCTCACATATATTCTTGAGCACAAGTAATGCTTTGCATGTCCCCATGAGTTGATGTGCCAGTATGGGCATCATGCCATGAAGGCCACCATGTACATTGTTTTGAAGTAGATGATAAAAGTCTCTGCCCCCCCACCACCAAAGTGATAAGCCAGTAAATCAGTAGAACATAATCAATTGGGAAGTGTTTTGGAGCACACTGCAGATGTTTTGCGGAGTTTGTGGGTTGGTTGCTTGTGGTTTGTGTGCCAGTGGACATTTAAGAGGGTATTTTTCCTTTCTTAGGCATTGCCTGCCTCTCCACTGGCAGAAACTACCCTGTATGCCGTGTTCACATGCAGAGCACATGCAAATGAGCCCAGCAGTTCATGACACTGTGACAACAGCAACTGTAGCATTCTCAATGGTAGGAAGTGCTCAGCCCAGGATTGTTAATGGGTGCCCCCATCCAGCATCAAGTGAGGTATTTCTACCAGTGGAGGAATGAATAGTGCTAAAACTACCTGTGTTTTTCTTTCTGACACTATTATAATATACTGACAAAATTCAATCTTATTTTGACTGACTTATTTGTTATTATGGAAGACATCTGCATGAAAACAGGGGGCCCAATTTTCAAATTTTGAAATTTGCCACATGGTGCCTGTGTCAAAAGGAATCAATGCAAGTAGCACCTTGCACTAAATGCTGTGACAGTTACAATTTTTGAACACAGGCTTCATCAACAATGGGATGCAATGTGCTAAACCAATCCTGCACCACCCCGGTGCCAGAAAGAGATTGTGCACCAGTATGTAAGGGAGCTTGTGCCACAGCAGGGCTGCAGCATCCTATTATTTGGGATTTTGAAGCCCACCATGCCTTCAAGTCAAAGCTGATTCTAGACCACCCATGAGCTAGTCTCACAGCCCTGTGCTGGAGGTCTGGATTAGGCGAGTGGGGAGGGGGAGTCTGTGAGGTTGTGATACAGGGCAGAAGGACCTATGGGGGTGCTGTAGTGGGTGATGTGGGCATGGTGGCTGTGCCAAGGTACAGAGGTGGCATAGGGCAGATGTCCCTTGGACAGTATGACAGAGGTACTATGACTGGATACTCCCTGGTAGGCAAGCACATACCTTTTCCCAGAGCTCTAGGTGCTATCAGCCCTTATACCTGTCCTGGAGTTTACACAGTTCCTGACAGTATTCATGAAGTTGTATTTATTGTTATCAGTTATAAAGAATAAAAAAATACTACTTTATTAAGAAAGTAAAAGAAATAGCAATAAAACTATGTCTGAACATTATAATTTAAAAGGTTTTCCTGGGTACTGGAATGTCTAATCAATGAAAGACTGCAAGAAAACTTATATACATGTTGTCCTGCACAACAGAGTTTTTATTTAAATTTGGATGTCAATTAAATCCTGGCCTCCATCTGTTGGTGGAGTGTTGGCATTGGGGAGGAGGGGGTTAAAGGCTATTGGGAAAGTGGAAGGACCACTGGACACCCAGAAGGTTCATAACATGCAACCAGGGATGGGGTAAGGAAAGACGTGGTGCCACTAGCATCAAGGACTTGTTCAGCATGCAGTCATGGATCAGATGAGGAGGGAGTACCACTAGCACCAGTGATTTGCACAACATGCAACCAGTGATCTGGTATGGGGGGTACCACTAGCATCAGGAATTTGTACAACATGAAATCTATGATCAGATAGCAGGGAGTACCACTAGCAACAGGGATCTGAACAACATACAACTGGGATTTTGGTGAGGGAGTGGGTACCAGTAGCACCAGGCATGGGAAGAGCATGCAACTGGGGAACTGGTGAGGGAGGGGGTTAGGTGTGTTTGTATTACACATGGCACCAGTGCTGCCAGAGGTAGTCACGCCCAACTGATTTAGATGTGACTTGAACCCTAACTCATTTTAAAAAATGAAAAGCACATTGTCCAAGCTCGGACTGCCCACAGTTTCACCATTTCAAATGAATGAGCAGCATACAAGTTTATCACAAAGGTGACAAAAATGGCAAAGGCAATTAAAGTATTTTCTCACTGCCACAGGAAATGAAAAGAGCAAACAACAAAATGCTTTACTGCTTCATTTGTCAGGACCTGAGGCATATCATATATTTGAAACACTCCCAATTGTATAAAGAAACTACACTATTGCACTATTTAAACTACTACAGAACTTTGATCAAAAGAAAAATGTAGCATTAGAGTAGAATGCTATGTGACTGGCTGAGCAACCGGAGTCAGAGATGACAGAGAAATAAGCCTTAGCTTTACTATAGAGCTGTGAATGATTTCATATTTACCTGTATGGTAGCAATTTTACAGTCATATCAGATCACAAAACCCTCATGGTGATTCACTCAGTAAAACATGTCCCTCCACCACATATTCAAACATGGGCCATAAATCTGCAACCTTACCAATTTAAAGTAAAGTATCAGTCAAAAGCTTTAAATAGAACAGATCCCGATTATGTGGTGTATGTTTTTTCTGGGATGGGATGCTTTTCAAGGGTGATGGCCTTCATTTTCCAAGAGAGGGGTCAGTGCGCTGGGGCAGTAGTTTGATGTCTACATTGGTGGACAGTTAAACTGTATGTAGTGGAGGTTGATGCTACAGTAACCACTGAGTAGGGAAGTAGAATGGGGAATCTAGACAATGCTAATCCTGAATTTGAGGCTAGTACCAATGAGGAGGGAAACAGAAATGTTGGAGTTCAAATTAGATGAAGGAAAGAGACCAAGAAGGGAAATATTACAAAGCCTAGAACAATAAGAAAAACAAGAAATTAAGAAGGATAGCAAAAGATGAAGAGGAAGGACTAGCAAAAAGCATGAGGAGAATGGGAGCAAGAAAGGGAGCAAGATGGACAGTGGTCTGCATTATAAAAGTAGGAGCATGGGAAACAAAATCAGTGAGCTCCAGGTAAATGGTGGGAGAAACAGAGCTGGATGTTGTGGTCATTACAGAAACTTGGGCCACAGAGAATAAAAACTGGGACCTGACATTCCCATGCTACAAATTTGATGGGATAGAAGGAAAGGTAAAGAAGAGGAGTGGCCTTCTGTGTCATGGAAAGCACTGAAGCAGTGGAGGATGTATATATCAGGGGAGGAAATGGGAAATAGAATCACTGTGGGTTCAGCTCACAGCAACATCAGGTAAGAAACTATGGATAGGGGAGGTCCCTAGTAGAGACTGATGAAGTTACTGAAATGACTTCACAAAATAATTCTCAAAGTTTGCAAAATTTGCTAAGTGTTAATTTCAAAATTCTCACTTTGCAAACTACAAATATCAGGCAAAGAAGGTGAAATTCATCCACATAGATACAAATCACTGATAAAGTGGCCATTTTACCCACTTTGTGTTAAAACTTCATGAATTTTGGCAAAATTGAAGTTACTTAGGGCAACAGAAACTTTGTGAAGCTTTGCACAGGTGAATTTCTGCCACTTTTTAACAACTTCACTGACAAAGTTTAACTTCTTTGCCTTTTTAGTCTATAGATCATCAGAAAAGGGGGAAGAAAGATGGATGGTGAACTAGGTGCAGAAGTAGAAGGGGGTGGTGAACTGGGAGGTGGTGGCAGTGGGGATCTCAGCCTGCTAGATATTGATTGGAACATTCCAACAGCTACAGTAGGTGCATCCAAAATCAGAACCTGCTAGATATATTGCAGGACTGTCTGCTGTGCAGCTGGTTAAGGAACCTACAAGGCAGTCTGCCATCTTGACAGGTTGCCCACCAACTGAGAACTGGTAGGAGATGTGCAGGTTAGGGAGCCACTGGAGTCTAGTGGCCATAACACCATATGGTTCAAACTGGTCCTTGGGACCATTAAGCCCTAATCAAAAGCTAAAGTTCTGCACTTCAAAAGAGAAGACACCAAACAGATGGGGAATTAATTTGGGACAAGTTAGTTGGAGTGGACCACATCAGGTGAGCAGAGGAAGGATTGGGAGAAATTAAGGGGGTCACTCTCAAGGAAACAGAGTCATGCACGGGAATGGTAGAAAAAAGAAATCGATGCATGAGACCAACAGTGTTCTCTAAAAAGATCAGGGAGGCAGTAAAATTCAAAAAGAAGGCTTTCACCAGGCACAAGGAAAAACAGATGGAGAAAGAATGGGGGAGTACCTCGTTAGAAATAAAGATGCCAAGAGAGAAGTCAGGACTGCATAAGCAGACACAAAGTGGCATACTGTGTATGGGGATGAAGAGTGTGGAAAAGTAGTTCTTCAGATATAATAGGGGAAACAAGAAAGATGGAAGAGAGACTGTTAGGCTATAAAGGAAGGCAATGTAATAGAGTAGGACAAGCAAAAAGCAGCCATTCTTTTTTTGTATATAAATGTTTTATTAATTTTCCATAACATGACAACCTTTCGCATAAAACAGAATGAACGTCAATAACTGTTAAACATACCAGGAAGAAAACAAACCTATATAAATCCAAACAAAGTAATGTTATACTACACTCAGAACAATCTGATGAGGTTAAAAGAAAAAAGCACAGACCAATTATATGGAATCTGTATGGAATTAACAAAATAATAATTAGGGAATAAAATTCCATTGCAACAACCGATCCATAAGTTGTTAAATTTCAATAATAAGACACCCAATTCTGACACACAAAAGAGCTTGCTAAATCCCTTAAGAATTGTGAAGCCATAAAACAAGTTTAGGAGCCCACACCATACATAATGTCTAACCACCCATCCCAGCAGTTTAGATGCAACTCCACCCACCTTCATCGAAGCCAACCACGGTTCTCAACCTTTATAGAAAACACTAGATTTATTCTTCCTCCAGAACAGCACTTGATGATAGGAGGCAGTCTTAGTCATCGCTTGCTGCCACAGTAAAAATGTGGGGACTGTAGTTGATAGCCAATTACATAAGAGTAATATGTTAGCCTCTAAGGTGCTGAATATAACAACTGTTTACATTTCAGAGTTGAGCAGTTAAAAAGACGAGTCTCCTAAGATCCAGAAACAGGGAGAATGAGATATAGTCAACTGAGTAATATTCTCCATATAGCGAATAGTTTTCTCCCACCACCCACTAATCAAGGAACAATCCCACAATATGTGGTAAAGGGTCACAACATTCTCTTTGCATCTGCAACAGTTATCAGAACTGCTCAGCCCCATAGAACCCAGCTTGTCTGAGGTTCTGTAAAACCTGCTTAAAATATTTTTCTGTATGAGCTGCAAATGTGGATCAGGTAAAACCCCATGAGCTTCTACAAAACACTGTGTCCAGCAGGCATCTGGGGATATGGAGGTCAACTGCCCGCTTAGGCATGTGAACTCTCCAATCCAGTTCATACAAAGACAACAAATTATAAATACAACTGACCTGCCCCCTTGGGAGATGGAACCACACTAGTAGGTGTTTGATTAATTTTATTGAAGTCAAAACATAATCGCTAGTGAACCATGGGTTGAACACACAACAGAGTTGCAAATACTTCCAAAAATCATGGGCTGGCAAAGAGTATTCTTGCTGCAACTCAGTAAAGACCTTCATTATTCCTATCTCATGATCAAAAAGGTCTCCCACGACTGAGACCCCCCCCCAATGAAACCCACACTGACTGGAAAATTAGTGAGCCACCAGTTTGAATCCTGGCGTTGTTCCATTTGGGCTCGAACAGACCCAAGTGATCAGTGCTCCATTTGAATACCCTTAACAACGTTTTCCAACATTGTTGAGTAAACAAAATGGGCAGAGTAAGTTTATGGTTAGAGAGAAGAGAGTCTTTAAGTATCACAGAAAGCAGCACATTACCCATTAAGACCTGCTTAATTTCCAACTAAAGGGGAGATTTCATAGAGGGGGAAGAAATCCAAACTACTGCATGTTTCATATCTAAACTCATATGATATCTCAAGGCCAAGGCATACTGTATTTCAGCCCCATTTTGGGCCAGAGGCTTGTAAAGTTTTTCTTGCAAATCTTATAGGTCTCCCATCCCACATAAAAGTGAACAGCAATCTATTAATTGTATCCTATAAACCTGAGGAGATTTGTAAGGGTAAGTTATAGAGACAGTAAAATGACTTAGATAAGGCTATAAATTTAATAGCCACCACCTTCCCTGGTAGTGACAGGTGTAATTTGGACAATCTAGCAAACTCAATTTCCAGGTTAGCTAAAACCCACATAATATTTCTAGAACTCATTTCATGCACCTCCTTTGATATAAATGTATCCAAATATCTAATACCATCAGGGACCACTTCGGGGCTGGGGTACTCATGGACATCCATAAGTGATCTCCATTAAACAAGGGTAGTATCTCTGTTTTGTTCCAATTAACATTCAGGCTTGAAATGGCACTGCAATAGTCCAATACAGCCAACGCAGTGGGAAGCTAGGTCTCAACTCTGGTTAATAGCAACAGCATTGGCATATAGCAATGATGAAAAGGAATGAGAGCCCACCTCAATGCCATGGATATCTGAATACTGCCACAAATTGGTATTCAAGGGTTCCATAGCTAATAAGAACAACAGAGGACCAAGCAGGTATCCATGCCTAGTACCACAAAATAAACAGAATGCTTCCAATAAAACACTTTTGGCTACAACCCAAGCCCTTGGAGAGGAATATAAACAACTAACCCAACCTTGAAAGCCTGGCCCAACACCCATTGCCGAGACAGTGTGGAACAAATAGTTTCATTCGATGGAATCAGAAGCCTTCTCAGCATCAATGGCAACTACGGCTGCTGACTCTGGACCTAAAGAAGCAATTTGAATCAGGTCTGTCACAGCTCAGAGATATTGCTGCCCAGCCTGTCTTTCATGAATCCAGCCTGCGATTTGTGGATCAGTAAAGAAAGGACTGACTCTAATCATGTGGCCAAAGTTTTTGCCAGTACCTTACAGTCAACATTTAGCAAAGAAATGGGTCTATAGTTTGCACAAAGTGACAGATCCTTGTTGGACTTAAGCAGGACAGTGATAGTGGCCTCCAGCATAGATGGTGGTAAAGAACCTAGTTTTTAATATGCTGGAAAAGGACAAGAAGATGAGGTAATAAGACCTCATGACAGGCTTTGAAAAAATCAATTCTTAAACTGACAGGTCCAGGTGCTTTACCAGCAGCCAACTGACTAATGGCAGATTTAATCTCTTCGAAGGAAATATCCCTCTTCAAGTTTTGCACAACCTCTGGTTAAAATGTGATAAATGACATGCCTCAAAGAAAAAAAGGCAAAGTCCACCTGGGAAGGAGAAATGCTGGAAGTATAAAGTGCCTGATAATAATCTCTGAAAAGGTGAGAAATCTGCACGGGGTCTGTAATAAGTTGGACCCCATTGGCTCGGAGATAAGAAATCTGAGATTCGAGAGATTTCTTCTTCAGTCGATAGGCAAACAACTTTCCTACTTTTTCACAAGATTCCCAGAAGGATTGAGGAAGAAGAACAATGCCCTTAATGCCTGTAGCTGATTATAACAGGGAGACCCCAAAGTGATCTCCGAGGAGAGGTTGGCATCCCTCCTCGATACTCTCTATTAAACCACCTAAATATATATTTACAGACCACATGGAGAATGAAGGAGAGTTCATGAAGCTTTAATTGGTCAGGATACAACATTTAAGATGGTACAAAAAGTTGTAGCTTCAGTTACAAAAATTAAAAGCCATTCTGTTTTAAGCAGAACTTACAATGCTTTATATATAATTGAACAGACACAGGATGTGCATCCTGTCTCCAAACAAGGCAATGTTGGTATATTAGCTCTGTAATTTGAGAATTTACATCTGCATATCCTGTAGTAAATTTGGTGACTGAAATGAATGCAGAAATAGAATAAATGTAATAAATGCCAATCCCCACAAGATGGCAACATTGTACAGTTTAAACAATTAGCATTAACAAGATATATTTACCCTTAAGCAAGTACAGGATATATGGTTCAAATTCTATTAATATCTTAGCAGATAGTGACAAAGAAATGCAATATACTTTATAACCATGTACTGTATGTACTTTTTTCCTTAACAAGCTGCTTTCACATTTTGTTAGGTCACTGTGTAACTATGATAAGTAAGAGCTAAGACAAATATGACACATAGCATTTATAAGAAATGCCTACACCATTTTTGGGAAATGCAGCACATAAGTTTTGTTTTGTCCACCATTTTGTATTATAACTATATTGTAACTGCTTTGTGTATACATACATTTTCATACTCTTGTCTTTCTGTGTATTTGATCATGCACCCACTTACTGGCTTTATCAGATTGTACTTGGGGTTTTGCAGCCCCTACCCTGCCAACTATTAAAATTTGTGCAAAGACACACATTATAGTAAAATCACTCTTTACAAGCCCTCCTTTGCTGCTTTGCCACAGGTTTTATTATTATTTATTTGCACGTTGCCTCTTGTGTATTTATGCCATTGCTGATCACGGGCAAACAATATATTATTTTCCCACCCTTCACTAATAATAGGGCTTGGGACAGAGACTCCAAACCTAGTTGGCAGTCCCTGTACTGGTATACGTTTCTCTTGTGTACATTCCTGCTTAGGGCTTATACACCATGGGCGCACTGATTACAGCCGCATGATGGGGAATTGGTACCATAATCTATTTAAGAAGTTTACAGGTACTTAGCCTAATTTAAGCGTAGGCATACAATTGACAAAGCCGCCAAATTTAGTGCATTAAAATTTTTTTAAAAAGAAATGCAAAACATATCCAAGGTATCAGTACCAGTGACGCTGCCTTGACTAGTTTAAATGCTGTTTTGTACAAAAATATTATGCATTACATATGCAAAAGTGACCCATGGGACAATCCCATTGGGGTGTTTTTAACATGCAATCTAAAAAATGATATTATCTTGTAGCAAATATAGCAACACTTTTGATTATATTATGGTTTGTAAAACAATCTGTTGCAATAACAGAGCTGACATTGTATTCTTGTATCATTATTTTACTTAGATTAGCACTTGACCTTCCCTTCTTTGAGCAATTTTGGTTATTATTCTTTGTCTAGTCTGTAGTTCATCTATCTCATGGGTTAGCTTAATTAGTCTTTTACAGCTTTTTGTACTTCTGGAGTTCAGGAGTTTACTCTGTGCACTCTTCTGGTAAGTGTCCAACTAACATAAACTCCATACGTATTTGCCCATTGGGCGTTCTGATGCCATTTAAATTCATATTTCCAGTCATTTAAATAAGGGCAAGGTGACGGATGCGTTGGCTCAGTGGTTTCTGTCCACTCTGATGGCAAGTTTGGGTCCTCTAGATACCACTCCAAGAAGTCAGGTTGTTCTATGCCCCACGGTCCCTTTGATGTATCAAAGGGAAAAGCATATAATGTGGCATACATTGGACAGGTCTCTAAAACCTCAAGTATTGGAAAGCCAGAATAGTCCACACATTGGTCTATTGCCTCCCCATCCCCCCAAGCATATACTATACAAATCAATGTCCAGTATGCCACTGTGAGCTCCATTATTTCTTGCCTGCCAGAAGTGTGATATGGTAATGTCATTTCATTTTTATTATCACACTTGCTTGTTATAGTCCAAATGGGCCACACAAGGCAGTATAGTATACAGATGCTGGTGATGGTCTACTTTTTTGTGGCTTTGATTGCATACCTGGAAAGAAAATCAAATGCAGTATTTATTCTTTTGATAGTTTGCCTTATACCTTTTTACATTGGTCCACATGGACCCATGTGTGTTTACCTTTTCCTTTTGCCCATTCTTTCCACGTATGCTGCTGTATTGTCTAGGACCTCTATAACTTTATATGGCCCTAGCCAATTGGCATCTTTCCAAGGTATTTTATGATCCCAATTTTTAATCATCACCATGTCTTCCACTTGCAGTGGCTCTTTCCATCCTATTTTGGCTTCCCTTTGTTTTAGGTTTCTTTGGTATGCTTGGGACATGTGCCAACAAGCATGTGGTAGATGCTTTTTTAACTGCTCTTGCACTTGATGTAAAAAGACACTGTGTTTGACACTGTCTTTCAACACACTGGGAGGTTCCAGTAATTCCAATGGGTAGTTCACTCTCATCCTCCTCCCTGTCATGAGCTCATAGGGGGACAGACAAGTACTAGCCTTAACCATTCCCCTTATGGCCATGAGAACTCCTGGCAAGTGAGTGACCCAGTCTTTTCCTAAGTCCATTGCCACCTTTTTCAAGGCATTTTTCAACGTCCTGTTCATCCTTTCTACCATCCCCGACGATTGTGAGTGGTATGGTAGATGGAATCTTTGTTGTATGCCAATAATTTCACAGAGGTATTTCATTGTCTCATTAACAAAATGGGTACCTCTGTCAGATTCAATTATGTTGTGGAATCCCCATCTACTACAAACTTAGTCAAACAAGATTTTTGCAGTTGTTTGGGCAGAATTGTTTGTGGTAGGGAATGCCTCCAACCATTTTGAAAACATATCTACTCTAACTAGTAGATATTTATACCTCTTTTTGCAGTTGGGAGTGGCCATATGTAGTCGATTTGTAATGCATCCCAGGGGCCATCTGCCAATGGCAACCTATTCAATTTAGGTTTTCCTCTTTTTGGGTCTTCCTGGAGACATACAAGACAAGTATCCAATGTATCATTTACAGTGGCCTCCATTTTTGGCCACCAATACTTATTCTTGATTATCTGCAGGGTTTTGTCTTTACCACAATAGCCTGCCCATCTGTGGTTCTCTAGAACAATTTGTTGCTTCATACTATCTGGGGGCACCCATTTGGCCTTTTTAGTATGTGGGTCCCTCCGCTACAAAACCTCTCCTTTCCTAAACAGGTGATCTTTGTTATGAGTTCCCCTTTCCTTTATTTCTTTAATTTTCTCTTGAATCCATTGGTCTGTACTTTGTAGTTTAACTATATCTATCTCCTGGACTTCCTTTGGGGTGGCACTACTAACAGTGGCATGTCTTATGCCTGACCATATTCATGGCCCCCTTGCCCCCTGCTATGCTGCTTGGTCAGCCATTTGGTTTGCAAGTTTCTGTATGTTTGGGTTTTTGGTCATGTGTGCCCTAACCTTTTGTAGTTCTACTGTGTGTGGGTGTTTTTCTACTAGGTCCCAAATAGCATTAAGTAACTGTTTGTGTTGGACATCTTGTCCATCTGCCTTGGCCATTCCTCTTTTTCTTCACAAATGTGTCCACTCATTTAGTGAAGATTCTCCAAATTTTGAGTCAGTGTGTATGGTTATTTTTTGTCCTTCATGTCTAATGATGGCCTTATATATTGCTACTAGTTCTGCATACTGTGCTGATTTGTCCCCACCCAAAGAAAATTGCAAAGCTTTGTCTCCACTTCAATGATGTGTTGGGAAATATAGTGCTGCTCCAGTATATGGCACACTATTCACATAGTACCCTAACCCATCCACATATAGGTGTAGTGTTTTGGTAGTGTCACTTGGTAGATGACCCATGGGGGTGCTCTCCAGAATTTCTGTTTTGACCTATCCACAATTGTGGGGTGCACCCTCATAGTCTGCATATTGTATAATCATAGGATGTTGTACTAACTCAAAACTGACATTGTTTTGTTGAATGGTTAGTACCCATTTTGTGGCTCTCTGATTTGCTGTGCCTCTTAGGTCTCCTGTCAGTATGTATCTTGGGGCACTGTATGTAGACTGCACTATAAGTTCTGCAAATTGTGTAATTGTTTGTGCCTGTTATATAGCCCACACAATTGCCTTTTTTCCTTTACTTTGTCTCTTTTTTTAGACAAGAAATGTATCATGTCACTTAGGTCATTCATCTGATCTATGGTTTTGTCATCCCTTTTATCCATTTTTGCCTTTTCCATTTTTGACTGTATATGGGGCCATTGGTATTTGGAGTTTCTTTTTTGTTTTGACTTTGCCTCTTCTTGATCAGGTGCAGTCCTTGGTAATTCAAGATAGATTTTAACTACCTCTGCCACTTGGGTTGCTATGGCTATTGTCTCATCTCTCTCTTCCTCCACTATTTGTAGTTTTGTCTTTAAATACTTTTTTTCTTCTGTATTATTATATTGGTCTTGCAACGCTTTTATTTTCCTGAGGTCTTCAATTTGCCTATAAATTTGATTTTCTAATCTTAATTTTTCTGCCTCTTTCTCTAATTCTTGTTTTTTTATTGTCATAAACCTAACATCCAGATTCCATCTGTCTTGTAAAGCTTTTAATTGATCCCTTTTTTCTAATGTCAATATTTTATTTCCCTCTTTTGAGCAAGCCAGTAATTCTTTTACCTCCTCGTGTCTTCTATTAAGATGGTCTAAATATTGTACTTCTGCCTGTAATGCATTGGCACATTTTTCTTTCTCAGTTTTGCAGCCTGCATTTCTTTCTAAGACACATTGGTTAAAATATGGTCTTAATTGTTGATCCCTTGTAGGTTTTTCATATGGACCTAACTTACCATATTTCTCTACATATTTATTGATTCATTCTTCCATCTTGTTTATAGTCTTTCCTGGTCTCACACACCTAAGACGAGACTCTACTCCCTCTTCCTGGGGAGGCTTTGTGTACACTTCTTGTTTATAGTCTTTCCTGGTCTCACACACCTAAGACAAGACTCTACTCCCTCGCCCTGGGCAGGCTTTGTGTACACTTCTTGTTAGTCTTTCCTGGTCTCACACACCCAAGATGAGACTCTACTCCCTTTCCCTAGGGAGGCTTTGTATATACTTAATATGGCCTTCACTATTACACTTACTATGTAAGTGTCTCTATTAGGTCTCTGGGCATCCCCTTTGATCTTCTGTGTATCCTGCCAGTCCATTAGTTTGATTACTCCTGGTCGCACAGGCAAAGTGCCTTCGTCTAGTAGGCTTAAGACCTACACCCTTACACAGTTATCTTACTATAATTAATCACACTAGTATTCTGAGATTGTTCAGGTATATTAATAATCCACCATAAAATAACTAAACAAATGACAAATAGAATCACCAAAATTAAACAATCCCTTTCCCTATTACAAGCCTTCATTTGGATAGCATACTAATACCTGGTCTCTTGCATTTTCCTTTGCCTTGTGTTTATTACAGCAACAAAAAAAAAATTATCGAATGGTCATAAATTCTAGGTGGTTTTTACCTTTAGTTTGGCCCTTTAATTGCCAGCAGCTTTAGTAATCTGAGGCATGGCCCCAAATGTAACAGGGGGACCCCAATGGGATCTCTGAGGAGGGTCTGGCTCCCTCCTTGATACTCTCTATTAAACCACCTAGATATATACTTGCAGACCACACAGAGAACGGAGAAGATTTTATGTAGCTTTGCTTGGTTAGGATACAAAATTTAAGGTGGTACAAAAAGTTGTAGCTTCAGTTACAAAAATAAAAAGCCTTTCTCTTTTAGGCAGAACTTACAAAGCTTTATATATAATTGAACAAGCACAGAATGTGCATCCTGTCTTCAAACAAGGCAATGTTGGTATATTAGCTCTGTAATTTGAGAATTTACATCTGCATATCCTGTAGTAAGCATGAGTTAAATGACGTAAATTTGGTGACTGAAATGAATGTAGAAATAGAATAAATGTAATAAATGCCAATCCCGACAAGATGGCAGCATTGTACAGTTTAAACTATTAGCATTAACAAGATATATTTACTCTTAAGCAAGTACAGGATACATGGTTCAAATTTTATTAATATCTTAGCAGACAGTGACAAAGAAATGCAATATACTTTATAACCATTTATGTACTTTTTTCCTTAACAAGCTGCTGTCACATTTTGATAGGTCACTGTGTAACTATGATAAGTAAGAGCTATGACAAATATGACACATAGCATTTATAAGAAATACCTACATCATTTTGGGGAAATGCGGCACCTAAATTTTGTTTTGTCCACCATTTCGCACTCGTAGGTTTTGTTTTTAACCACCATTTTGTATTGTAACTATACTGTAACTGTGTTGTGTATACATACTTTTTTATACTCTTGTCTTTTTGTGTATTTGCTCATGCACCCACTTACTGACTTTATATTGTACTTGGGGTTTTGTATCCTCTCCCCTGCCAACCATTAAAATGTGTGCAAAGACACTCATTATAGTAAAATCACTCATTACACTGATGAATAAAATTCAGCCTTTTTTTACAATCATGGAATTCTGGAATCCGTTCAGTGCCTTCTACAAGGCTTTGATAGATAACATCCTCTACCTGCTTTATATGAGCAGTAAGGCTGAGGATTTCCTGTTACGGGCCTCATTTCCTTTGGCTGTAGAGGTTATAATCTGGCCCCATATAAACACCTTAATGGCATCCCTGCTGACAAAAAGGGATAACTTCAGAGTTGCATTGGTTTGAAAATAAAAAAAAATCTCAGCCAAAAAGCATTCTTTAAACCCAGCAGAACATAAAAGGGTGTGATTAAAAGACCATTTTTTTAAAAATTCTTTGTTAACCAGGTAAAGCCCAGAACGCACAACTGCCTGTTTTCAGGGGTGACCCTGAAACTTTAGGCTAGATAAGTGACTTGCTCAGAGCCACACAGTATGCAAGTGAAGGTTGGGGGAATCAAACCCAGGTCTGCTGAATGAAGCTCGTTCTCAGCTTGTTACTCTAACCTCTAAGCTATACTGCCAGCTTGGGGAATTAGGGACACTCCTTTAGGGGAACCATACAAAGGTGACCAGGGCACGGTCAGAAATCGCTATAGGGGAAATTGTCACTTTCAAGACATCTATCAAAAAAGGGGGAATTACCCAAGAAAAAAATCCAATCTACTACAGATTTGAAATCTATTGGAATGAAAGGTGTAACTATGTTCTTTTGGGTGTAATAACTTCCAATAGTCAATAAGATAATATTCCTCACACACTTGGGCTGCTAAATCTCATGAACATTGATGTGAGGGATTCCCCTTTGCCAAAGGGGTTCTGTCCATAAATGGATCTAGGATAAAATTAAAGTCACCTCCCCAAAATACAAACATATCAGGTTGATACATATCTGCTGTTCTTCTCGTTAATTGGGCAAAAAAGTCAGGGGACTCTATATTAGAGGCATAAACATTCACTATTAATAGGCAAACTCCCAGAAGGGATCCCAAAAAAGAATATAACTCTCATCATCATCCAAAATAGTCCACTCCACCTGAAGTGGACACCCCTTTTTAACAAGTATTGAAACCCTTCGCTTTTTAGCAGAGCTAGAACTGGAGAAAGCCCTCCTCACCCAACCTCTAACCAGTCTGAATGTTGTTGCCTTTAAGAGGTGGGTCTCTTGGAGAAGTGCAACATTGCATTGATTAGAACCCAGATATGATAAAACTTTTTTTTCTCTTTTACAGGGTGGTTTATACCCTGAATGTTCCAAGTACTTACTGTAATATCAACCATTTATTAAAAGCTATACAACATTACAACAGGATAAAATAATAGCAGGCAACATGAAAAGATAGGGAACTGAGAATAGAACAATAGATGGTGCAATGGATTTACTATACCAACAGTTTAATATCCCAGTACGCATAAACAAACAAACCTTCCCTGAACTAATTATACCTTCTATCCAAAATCTTAAAGAGCCAGGTGGAAAACTAACACCTCATGGTCCTGAAGTCAGCCAAGCCCAAAATTGACACCCACCAAACCACTAAAGGAACTCCATTAGAACAAGTACTAGGGCTCCCCCCATCAGAAAAAAAAAATACTAAAAAGGAGTGAAGGGGGAGATGTAATAATGTAAAAAACTCCAACTATGCAGTAGTAAATACCCAAGCAGTGGAAAATAAGGGGTGAGCAGAAAATCACTGCCAATGCCCTTCCCCTCCAGAGCAGGTGCAAAACTGGACATACCTACTACCCAAAATAGTGGGAATACAAACAACCTCGGCCATGTTCCTGCCACCCATTACCTTAAGGGTCTCTAATGAGAAAAAAAAGCAGAACACAAAAAGTATTGAAAGGGGAGAAGCACTATTTAAACAAAGGTCACTATCTGAAAAGAGCTTTCTGGAAGCATCAGAACTGGTTACTGCAGCTGACTACTACCATAACAGGAAATACCTGGAGAATAAACACAGATGGGCAGAATTAACATGAATTTTAGTGTTACATCACCACCATCAATAGCTGAAAACCTACAAAACCTCATGCGTTTATTGGCTACCGGTATACAAAGATTTACCTCTTCGTATCAGCCCAGAATATGGCAGAATATATAATTACGAAAAATCACCATCATTTAACATGAACAAATAACAAACCAGTAAACACAGCTAAAAAAGAGCAAGCACAAGTCCTTTCAGGTAGCCTGCAAATATACATCTGTCTCAACTGGAGTCTCCACTGATGCAGAGATACTGGTGTCCTGAGGACTAATAGTAGCAGATAACCTGCTCTCCAGCTGTGATGCCAGTGCTGAAGAGACAGCAATGGGTGACTTGGGCAGCAGTGAAGCCAACAGCTCTTCCTCTCCAAAATCCACCCACTCTATCATCATCATTTGTTGATCCACCAACAGAATACTTTGGGAGAGGCAAGGCAAATTTTATTTTTAGGGCACCCAATCTCTGAGGCTGTGGGTGCCTAGCAGCCATAACTGTAGCACACAGATAAAAGCACAATAAAATTTCAAAACAATAAAATCAGAAGGACAGCTATCAAAATTAGTAACTACTAACCAGAACAGTTTGTCTGGGAGATCACTCAATGAAAGCTAAGCTAAATAGGCGGGCCTTCAGCCTCAGCTTGAAAACACTAATCAAGGGAACTTCCTGGATTGCAGATAGACAGGAGTTTCACAGGGTCGGCACAGAGCCACTAAAAACATGGTCACATGATGTCTTGAGCTGAACCCTGGAAATGTCTAGGAGACTCCTTGAAGAGGAGAGGAGGGAGCGAGCAGAGGTCAGAGGTAGCAGGAGATCGGACAGTTGCCAGGAACCAGTCCATATAGGGCTTTGTAGGTGAGTAAGCCCACCTTAAAAAGGACCCTCCACCTACCAGGCAGCCATTGCAGAGCATGCAGGACTGGGGTCACATGGCAGGTCCTGGATAGGCCTGCCAGCAACTGGGCCACTGTGTTCTGTAACAACTGCAGCCTATGGAGGGTCCCTTTCATGACCCTGATGTACAGAGAGTTACAGTAGTCAACCCTAGAGGTCACAAAGGCATGTACCAGGGTCTGCAGATCCTCAGGCAGAATGAGGGGCTTAATCCTGGTGATGTTCCGCAGGTGGTAAAAAACACTCTTCACTACAGCCGATACCTGATCTTCAAAGAGCAGCCTGCAGTCCAGGACCATACCAAGATTATGCACCCTTGGGAAGCAAGCAACAGAGCAGACCCCAGGAAAAGCCTTGTGTTCACTCTAGCTGACAACCTAACACACCCACAACCTGGCTCAATCACTAGCACCTCTGTCTTATCTGGGTTAAGGCTCAGCCATCTGGAAGCCATCCAATCACTGATTTTAGCCAGACAGCTCTTAAGCACATCAACAGCACTGGATGTTCAAAGTGCAAGTAAAAAGTACAACTGGGTGTCATCCGTATAGTAGTGAAACTCCATGCTTTATTACCAAATGATCTCACCCAGGTGGAGCATGTACATTGAGAACAGCATTGGTGACAATATCAAGCCCTGTGGTAATCCACATGACAGGAGCATTGGGGGATGAGAAGAAATTCCCCATCACTACATGCTGCACCCTATCAGAGAGATAGGACTCAAACCATCTGATGACAGCACCAACGTGTCCACAAAACTCACAGAGCTGATCAAGAAGCATAATGTGGTCTACAGTGTCAAATGCTGATGAGAGACTGAGGAGCACAAGAACTGACCTGTCTCCTGTATCTCTAGCCCTGAGCAAATCATTATGCACCCTAACTAGAGCCCTTTCTGTGCTGTGTCTAGCCTGAATACCTGACTGAAATGGCTCATAGATGTCAAAGGACATAAGGTGGTCCTCAAGCTGCTGTGCCACTAATTTCTCAACAACTTTACCCAAAAATGATAGGTTGGAGATTGGACGGTAATTCACCAGGACGTCAGGGTCGAAAGAAGGTTTCTTAAGGAGGGGTCTCACCAGCGCTTCTTTTAAAGTCACTGAGAATACCCCTTCCACCATTGAACACCTGGCAATCATGACCAACACCGGGCCAACAGCCTCATCACATCCCATTAAGAAACATGTTGGGCTAGGTCGAGTTTGAAAAATGTGTGCCTCAGCTCTAAAATTACCACAGTCACTTCAGACACCTCCACTGGCCTAAACTCCTCCCAGATAGGCAGAGTGCCTTTGTTCCTCCCAGCTCAGCTACTGCAAGGTGATTGCCATCCTGATGGAATCCCCAAATGAATAGATGACACTCTCTCAGAGAAGAACAGAGCAAACTGTTCACATAAAGTGGATGAAAAAGTCTTCTTCGGCTGCAGACAGGCAGGATGGAGAAGCCTGTCCACAGTCCAAAAAAAGCTAAGAAGGTCTGTTCTTCCCTGCCAAAATCTTCCTGAACAGGAATTCTGCCTTCTTATTGGAGATTGCCCCCTGGTACTCACTGTAATGAGCATGTAGGGCCAGTTTGTCGGCCATCAGCTGAGTCTTCCTCTAGCAACGCTCCAACTTCTGACTCTTGATCTTCATTGCTTTGAGATCTGCATCACTCCAGGGGGATCTCAAGTGATAAGATCTAAGTCATATACAAACTGGAGTGATGACATCCAGTGCTTCGGAGACCATCTTATTATAGGTGGTCACCGCCTCACTGGTGCTGATCGAACAAGCTGCATCTACTCTGGACAGGTCAGCTAAAGCCAGAAGTTCTTCTGGTTGCAGATCCTTTAAAGGGCGGCACCTCACCATCTCCACAGGGGAAGAACTCTCAGGGGGGGCCCCAAACATGAACCCCACAGTGCAGTGATTAGACTAAGACACCTGATCAATCTTAAGGCTATCAGCCCCAAGACCAGCTGGAATACCAGATCAAGTGTGTGGCTATGCTGGTTGGTCACAGAAGCAACAGCTTGTGCCAGACCCAGTGATGACATCAACTGGAGGAGGTCGTAACTGAAATGTGAGAATTTGTCATTGACACAGGCAGTGAAATCCCACAGAATTAAGCACCTGTGGGACTCCAACACCTGGTCAATGATGAAATCTTCTACCTCCTGCAGGAAATCTCCTCCTGTCCCTGGTGGGTGGCAAACCAGGAGAATCCTGCAACTTGCACCTGGACCCCGATGTATGGCGATGCACTCAAAAGACCTGGTATTACCAACCAGATGCACTGTGAAGCCTAGGCTGGATCTAAAAATGACAGCCACTCCCCCACCTCTGAGATTCTTCCTTGGGCAGTGTGCTATGGAGTACCTAGTGGGGATGGCGGCCTCTAAAATTGGGCAGCATCTTCACCCAGCCAGGTCTCCATGATGCAAGTCAGGTTGACCGAGGAAATCAATTCCAGAAAAATAGCAGTCTTGTTCCTCATCGACCTGACATTACAAGGCACTGCTTGAAATGGATTAGAGGATGCAGCTGGCTCTTTATCTGCCTGCCCACTCGGTCCAGAGGGACCCCTGGATACAGAGGCAGAACACATCTGGTCTCTCCCTAGGTTCTGATTATACCCAGGGCATCTTCTGCACCTCATAAACTCGATGCTACTCACCACCCCCTCCTAAGCTGCCTTCTACCATCGAAGAGCCACCCATCCCCTCATAATCTTGACCTCCCTGCAGTACCTGGCAGCAGTAGATGGAACTTGGAGGTTGGTGAATGGACAAAGGTCCCGAAGCAAAGAGGCAGCATAAGTGATCTGCACTTGGCTGTAATTCCAACACTGATTTGGCACACCAGACCAAACCAATAAACCCTTACTAAGGGAGAATTTAACCAAAAAAGGTATACGTTTTCTTTATACTAAAACTAATGAACCCTAAAACACACACACACCTCACTCACTCTATTTATACAGCACTATATTAATCACACACACTCCTCAATCAAACACCCCATATACCCAGTCCCAGCAAAAACAACCCCCCAACCCCACAACCAACTGCAAAAATAGATTATTACTTAAAAGGTCAACAGGGGGAGAAAGCAACAATGAATCTGAGCTGCAGCAGTTACAAAACAAAAGCAGAGTGTTCTAAGTAAATAGAATTAACTGTCCAGTTCCAAAATCTTAGCCAATAAAAGCTGGTAACTGTATGGGGTGCAGTCCAAACTTTTAAGTGCTCTCACCACCAATGTTTGAATTGTTTTTAATGCTACCAACCCTTTCAAAGGAGATTTTAGTGTTCAAAGAGTCCATTCAGAAGCACTGTATCGGAAACGGCTCAATGACTCAGCTCTCACTCAAGCCATTCCAACTAAAAGTTTTCAAAATATGGTCACTCACACCACGTCGGCAAAGAGAGTCCAAGAAAGAGACTGAGGATGCTTGGAGACCAGGACCTTAGATCATCAGGCTGAACTGGAAGTAGGGGATGGGCTTACAGCCTGCGTCTCTGAACTCAGTGTAGGAGTGTCATCAACTGGTGAGAAAAGGGAGTGCTGTGCCCCATTATGCCGATGACTGTCCCTCTGTCACTGAGATTTAGAGAAATGTCCTGCATCCCTATAAAAATTACCTTGAGAAACGTTCTACACAGATCCAGCCTAGGCTTCCCTGTGCATCTGGTTGGTAATACCAGGTCTTTTTTTTATCTAAAGGTATGCCCTTTACAGATGACACAAAGTGTTGCGATTACAGCCAAGTGCAGATCACTTATGCTGCCTCTCTGCTTCAGGACCTCTGCCCATTCACCAACCACCAAGTTCCATCTACTGATGCCAGGTACTGCAGGGAGGTCAAGATTATGAGGAGATGGGTGGATCTTCGATGGCAGAAGGCAGTTTAGGAGGAGGTGGTGAGTAGCATCGAGTTTATGAGGTGCAGATGTGATTCCTCTTCACAAAAGTGGGAGTAAGGCAGAAGCAGGAAACTGCAAACCTGCAAGTTTGACCTCAGTGGAAGGGAAAATGATGGAATCACTTCTGAAAGAAAGAACTGTTGAGTACATAGAAGCCAGCGGGGCACAGTACCAAAAGCAGCATGGATTTACAGTAGGAAGGTCATGTCAGATGAATCTAATCGATTTCTTTGACTGGGTGACCAAAGTAATAGACCAGAGAGGGGCTGTGGATATGGCCTACCTAGACTTTAGCAAGGCATTTGACACAGTCCCGCACAAAAGCTTGATAATCAAGTTAGCCAGCCTGGGAGTGGGTCCCAGGGTGGTAGCCTGGGTAGCAAACTGGCTGTACAACAGGACACAGAAGGTAATAGTGAATGGAACACATTATGAAGACAGGGGTCACTATTGGAGTACCTCAGGGCTCAGTACTAGGTCCAGTCCTCTTTAACATCTTTATAGGTGACATTGCAGAGGGTCTGGGGGAAAAGGTATGCCTCTTTGCAGCTGACACAAAGATCTGTAACAGGGTTGATACACAAAGGGGGGATAGAAAGGATGAGAAGGGGCTTGGCAAGGTTGGAGGAATAGTCAGACATATGGCAACTTAGATTTAATGCAAAGAAGGGCAAAGTAATGCACCTGGGAAACAAAAACCCAGGAGAAGAGTACACAATAGCAGGGGAGGTACTAACAACAACAAAAATGGAAAGGGACCTTGGGGTAGTCATATCAGATGACCTAAAGGTGGGTAAGCAATGTGAGAAGTCAGTAAGGAGAGCCAGGAGGATACTGGGGATGCATAGGAAGGGGCATCACAAGTAGAACAAGCATTTGTCAATGCCGAACGTTCACTTGCAGGTATTTGCAGTGGTATTTGGCACTTGGACATGGCTTAAAAAAATCAGTGACAAAGAAGTACAAGCATTTGTCAATGTCGAATGTTGCTTGCTTCTATGTGCTGTTTAGGTATTTGGAAGTCATTCGAGTGCAAATATTGAAAATTCGCGAACTTACGAGCGTGCGTAGGAACTGCGCAATGCACGCTCGTAAAACAGTCATTTTTAAGAATTTTTCACCAAATTTTCAACATAGCCATTTTAAGACCTCTGCTCATGAACAGTGTCACTGTGATTTTCTTAATGTGTCCCATACATTGAGTGTGCCCACCAACTGCACCATTGTGCGCTACATGGGCGGAAACACATTTTGGGCAAGATGTGAAAAATGACAGCTGCACTGCTCATAAGGAGGTGTGGTAAAATGGCAATGTTGAAAATCTGGAGTGAAAATATTGAAAATTCACAAACTTACGAGCATGCGTAGGAACTGCGCAATGCATGCTCGTAAAACGGTCATTTTTAGGAATTTTTCCACCAAATTTTTAAAAAAGGCTTTTTGAGAGCCCACCTTATGAACACTGGCAGTGTCATTTCATTAATCATTCCAGAAAGGTGACTTTGCACAGTGACTGCGAAATCACCCTTCGGGCCCGAATAACACCATGACAGTAACAGCATTCATGAGAAGGGGTCCCAAAAACCCCATGTTGAAAATTTGGTGCAAAAATTCCAAAAAATGCCTGAGATATGCAATAAAGTTGAAAAACCCCTATCTATCCCATTATACAGCTTACGGCATTTCCTCAGTTCGCTGGTCGGCTTTGCAGAGTGCAGGCGTGTGCCTGGTCCACGATGATCGTCGCTGAGCTCGGAGGTAAGTATGGGGTGAGGGGTGTGGGGAGGCAGGGTGTGCAGTGGGTGGGTGCAGGTTGTGGGACGGGGTGGGGAGACAACGATGGAATGTTTTCTTATTTACAGGTTTTTTTTTTTTAATTCAGATGATGGGGGACGTTTGCCACACTGGGGTGGGGTCCCAGCATGGCAGCAGGGAAAGCTGTTTGGGGGGACGTGGAGCCGACGGGGGATTGGGCACCCCCATCAGCCAAAACAAGATTTGCCACGCTGGGGTGGGCTCCCAGCATGGCACCAAAGCTTTGGGTGGGGCATGCAGACTTGAAGCCGACGGGGGATTGGGCACCCTCGTCGGCCAAAACATGATTTGCCACGCTGGAGTGGGCTCCCAGCGTGGCACCAAAGCTTTGAGGGGGTGTGCAGACTTGGATGTCTTTTGTTTCGGCAGCTCATACAGAAGCGCTGCCAGCACTGATCGCAGCGGTGGTTTTCTTTGAACTGAAGACCACTGCTGTCATACACAGCACCCGCATCCATTGGTGCAGGACCGCCACACCTGCTCAATGGAGCAGTGGATTGCACAGGACAGTCACACCTCCAAAGTGTCCTATTCTCCCAAGGCGTTCCTTGCGCATGCACGCATGAAGTGAGCGTAAAAGGAAGTGGTTATCCCTCTGTACAGACAGTTGGTGAAACCCCATCTGGAGTACTGCATGCAGTTTTGGAGACCTCATCTATGCAAGGACATAGACAGGATGGAAGCAGTCCAGAGGAGGGCAACTAAAATGGTGCAGGGTCTGCATCAGAAACCATCTGAAGAGAGACTGAGAGAGCTTAATATGTATACCCTTGATGAAAGGAGGGACGGGGGAAATGATAGAAATGTTCAAGTACCTCAAGGGAATCAACAAAGTCCAGGAGGGTAGCATCTTTCAGAAAAAAGAGATGTGTAAGAACAAGGGGCACAATTTAAAGATAGAGGGGACAGTTCAGGGTAATGTGAGAATTTTTTTCATGGAGAGTGGTGGGCGCATGGAACCGCCTTCCTGGAGAGGCTGTGGGGTCTAAAACAGTGGAAGAATTCGAACATGCATGGGACAGACATAAGGCAATTATAGTGGGGGGTGGCAGGAAGTAGGCTGTTGGTTAACTAAAATCTGCAGCTTATCCAGTAGGTAGGAAAATGGGCAGACTGGGTGGGCCAAGTGGTCCTTATCTGCCATCAAAGTCTATGTTTCTATGTTTCTATAGGTTCCCTACGCATATCTGCATTAACTGCTAAAGCAGAGGAATCAGGGGCCAGATACTGTGGTTTCAAAAGTAGTGGTGAAGACTTATCTGGCACGGTACCATTCTTTCCATTCTGCAGTGCAGATTTAGCTGGGTATCTAAGGGTGGTGAGAAAATGCTGGGCATCTAAAGGAGTTTCAATTTTTTTTCACTGTCCATACCAAATAGAGATGGGCGAAGTGACCTCAATTCGCTCCATGGAGTGATTCACGGAGTGAAGGTGGATTCACAGAGTGCTCTGCAATGCAAAGCAGAGTACTTTGTTTTATAATAGGTAACGCAAAAGCCATTGAATGCAATGGGCCCAATTCTAGTAGAGTTACACCTGGTATAACAGCACTTGCGCCAAGTAGAATGGCGCGAGTAGCAACTAACACCAGCAGTTGCGACATGTGCGATTCTACAATGTGGCCTGCAACATGTCGCAAGCCACTTGGGCCTAAAAGCAGTTATGCCAGCAGTTGTGCCACAAATCCCCTGAAACATGGCGCTAAGGGGTTTATGGCAGCAGCTGCACCCTATTCCAGTAGGGCTGCAACAAAGTCCCCAATGTTGGGATTCTACAAGAACTCCTGGAGGAGAATCAGCAACGTAAGTTACACCAGCATTTTACTGGTGTAACTGTGCATACGTCCTCTGGGGGTTTTGTTGACCCACTGCACCCACTCCATGAATCCCCCCATGCCCAGAACACCCCCATCTGTGCCCCACAGGACAGCCCACAAACCCCCCAGCCCCCAATCCCCTGCGGCTGATGTGCTCAATTGGGCAGCTCGCACCCCCAGCCCCAGAACCCCCAAACCCACAATGCCTTGCAAGGCAGCCCACACACATCATGCCCCTGACCCCACAATGCTAGCACCCTGTAGGGCAGCTGTGTCCCCCCCAAGCCAGTCCCCAACCCAAAGTAAATGCCACAAAGGGTGAATAAATAAAAACCCCAAGTTGCCTGGTAGTCTAGTGGCCCCCATCTGCCCCACCCAGCAGTGCCAGTCCACCTACATCCCCCCACCCATCCACAGCCAGTGACTGGCATAGCCCACCTCTCACCACCATTGCCAGCTACTGACTGAGTTTGTCTGAGCGTTTACTGTAGAGATGCACTCAGAAATTAATGTACTTATTCATTTCTGAACGTATCTGTACAGTACATGCTCAGAAGGAGCTCAGTCAGCAGCTGGCCATGGTGGTGAGAGGTGGGCTGTACCAGTCGCCAGTTGGAGATGAGTGGGGGAGATGTGGGTAGACTGGAACAGCTGGATCGGGGGTGGGGGGACACTAGACTACCAGATACTGTATGTTATGCACACACATAGGACTACGTGTACTGTACATTCTGTACAGTACACCAGTTGCATGGGGATTGGGATAGGTGTTGGGGGATCCTTGGTGGCATGAAAGTGGGTGGGTGGCCTCTAGCCCTGAGGTGCTCCACTGGGGATCGGCCATGGGGGGGGGAACTTGTGACTTGTGATTTACCTGCTGCGGCTTGTGACTTTCTCGCAAGGTGCACCCTCTGTTCAGCATATCTGGCTGTATGTCACAAGCCGTGAGGACCCTGCTCAGGTGCAGGGTCAATGTCTCAGCTGCGTTTGGCACAAGTCGCGTTTGGCGATGACTTGAGCCAAGCTTCTAGAATCAGGGCCAATGATTTCACATTACTCTGCCTTCCCAAACCACTACTCCAACAAATGTTAAGGTGAAGTACATTGAGAACAATGTACTTCGCCTCACTTCACCTTGTTTTAAATCTCCAAAGGCGAATTTTGCAGTGATTCATAGGATTTCAGGTCACATTGACTCTAGATTGTTCTGCACAGCCTCAGTTCGGGGTAGTGTGTGTAGAAAGCTGTAGGAGACAGTCTGCTGTAAGAGCTCTCTGTGATTCAAATCTTCTAAAAGCTGTCAAAAAAGTATTTTTGCATCATTTTTCTTTTGCTGAAACTTTAGTTCATCGATTGTAGGAAACCCTCCTGTGCTCATATCATCGAGCATTTATTGTTTGTGTGTGGATTCTGAATGTTAATGTACAACATTCAGACTGTTTACTGAAAGACAGTGGAAGTGTGCTTTGGGGGAGAGGCGTACCTGGTGTAGGTATATTTAAGTAGGAGAAATAGTGAGTTCTTTGTTTTTTGGTTGTATTTTTCTTGCATAACTGACTGTGTTAATGTACACACAGTAATATTTTCAGTAATTGTTGACATTTTTTTGCTGAGTGTGTGTGTTGTGGGCTGATGAACCTGGTGCAGCATTGAGGTTGTTTAAAATGCGTTGTATATTACTGAAGTTTTAAATTTGGTAAGCATTGCTTGTAGACAAATTCTATATGTGTGAGTGTGTGTGTGTGCAGTGCGTGATGCAACATCCAATAATACACCTTTTATTGTGCCACAGTGTAATTGCAGGTGCAGCAGTGTGAACCTGCTATCCACTGCAGCTGTGTAATTTTGTACTGCCATTGTGGTATCTTTTCTTGGTTTTGCCATGCAGTAATCTGCAGTCATTGCTCCCCCCACCGGCAAAAGGTATTCTTTTCCAGTTTAGACTGTTTGTGACTTAAAAACACCACTGGTTAGTTAATGGGTTTGTTGATCTTGTTGTGACTTTGCATCTATATCTGTTGTTGAAGCCACATTTGTTTTTTTTGGCTTCACATCCAGCATCACCCCCGCCCCCACCCGAGTGAACGCTCCAAAATCTGAATTTGTTTAGAATATCTCTGTTGATCCCCCAAAATGCCCGCAAAGAGACTTGCAAGCAAAGCTGTTTCTCGCCATGGCACTGCTGCCAATGGTAAGATTGTCTGTGGGTGTGGTAGTAGTACGCAGTAGCAGAAGTGCATTGCTGATGTAGGTAAAGTTATTTCTCCTTCAATGTTTTTTACAGTGCAATCAGTAGCTTCACTCATAGTTGGAGGAGATGATGTTGTCCCAGCTGGTGGTGTTAGTACAGTTGCTGGTGGTGGTATGAGTGCTGTTGCCTCGAATTCCAGCTCTGACCAGTTTACCGTGCCTAAAAATATAGTGGAGTATGAAGCAGTGGCAGTGAGTGCCAGTGTAGATGATGTCATACTCCCCAGTAATGGCCCAACCCCCTGGAGTCCAATCAGTATTGATCCCACAGCGTGTCTGTCTCTTAACTAGAAGATCAGACTATCTAACCTCTACAATACCGCACTGCTGGACCCCTCAAGCTCAGTGTTCTTACCTTGTTAGAGTCTCTACCTGGTTCAACTTGCTACCTACAGAACTCTCCAACATTGTCATGACTGGTGCTTTTAAGTGTAAACTACGTCAACACCTCATGACTAGTGCTTTCTGTGATTGCTTCTTATAATCCCCTCCAGGCATACTACCCTCAAGCATCCCTCCTCACTGCTTCAGCTCCTCCTCCTCTTCCTCTTCCTCTCTGACCCCACATTACTGGGTATGGGATGAATCTATCTCCTCTTCCTTTTCATCCCGCCAATCCTCTTACCTTGCTATTTCCCATCTACCACATACCCAAAGCAATGCCCTGCCTATTTCTCCCCCTTCCTCTCTCTCTCTCCCATACCACCCCCTCACCACCACTCTTCTTTCCCTTTTCCCACTAACTCACTCATAAAAAAGCTTCACTGAGCCGCCTATGACTTGTACTGTATAATTAACTCGCAACACAATTCCTTGACAATGCCTTTGGCTGCTATTATTGTAACCTTACTTGTCTTTTTTTTGTAAGTTCCATTGTAATGATCATGTTTTTTTTTGGTACCATACTGACCTTTTTGTCTTGACATGAAACCTTTGTAAAAGAGCCCTTGGCTCAAAGGTGTCATCCGAAATACAAATAAATAAATAAATGTCAACGACAGCACACAAAGCGACATTTCTTCCACCATGGTTCAGGTCAAGCATTTGCCATGCAGTGATTCACAGTGTGGTGAAAACATTTTGGGTGATGGTGGTGTTGATGATGATGATGTTGCTGTGGTTGCAACATGTAGTTCACATGCCAGCATCCAAGCAGAAGATGTGGATGATGTTGATGAATATGATGATGATATCAGTGACCCCTGTTGGGAACTGGAGAAAAAGAAACTCAGGGTGGCTGTGTCTGGGTCTGTTTGCACTTCCTCACCTCCCATAAAAAGTTTTGATTTACCAGTTTCAGTTGATGATGATGACCCAGTAATAATGATAGGTAGTCATGGTGATCAGTTGCAGTCCAAGTGTGTCCTGACTGAAAAAGCATGTAGCACACCCCCAGCTTCATGGCTTAAATAAGCAACCTCAGGGGGACATGTTAAAACTAGAACATCAAGATCCCTTGTTTGGGATTTTTTTGTGGAAGATGCAAATGATGAGTCAGTTGCAATCTGCCAGGTTTGACAGGTGTATGTGAGTCAAAGTAAAAAGGGGAGCCATCTGGGCCCTTGGGACAGCATGCACATCTTAAGAATAGGCACATGACAATGTGGACTCAGCACAAGATAGCAGCTAATACCTGTACCACAGTAGGGCGTTCACCCTCTTCATCAACCATAACAAGCATGTAATCCCCTTCCGTGACTGTAGCATCAGGTAGAAAATTAAATGCTTGCAGTAGTGATGAAATAACAGCAGAGGATTACTACAGGCATAATTAAGCGGAAGAGCAGAATGATTTTGAAGTCTTGTCCAGTAGTGGTGAGAGCAATATTTTTGATGGTGGTGGTGGTCAATGCAGTATGTCTAGTGCAAGTAGTACATCAACTCCTGTTGGTAAATCTGAGAAAATAACTGCATATCTGGGTTTGTCATCACCTGTGCAATCATGTTCATCACATGTCCACACTCCACCCCCGCCATTCACGGGGCTGAACCATTTGTCATCACACCCCCTATAAAACATTTAAGTCAACCCACATTACATAGTATTACTGCTCATAAGTTGAAATAACCACCCAATCAAACAGTGTCACATGAACGTAATGCTGCTGTAGTTGAAATGCAGACAATTGATCTTTTGCCCTTCTCCTTTGTGGAGAATTCTGGGTTCCTGCAGTTTGCTACACACGCTTGTCCAAAATGGAAAGTCCCATCAAGGACATACCTTTTGACGTGTGCTGTACCCCACATTGTACCGTAGTGTGTCCAACTCAGTAAGACATGCCCTTCAACATTCCTCCTCTCCATTCATCCATTTAAGTATGGATATGAGGACAAGCAGAAAAACAGTAGGGAGTTCATATATGTGTATAACTGCACACTGGGTGCAGGTGCTGGGGGTTGTCTGTGCTGTTGGTAGTGTGAATAATCAGTGTAGTAAGGTGGAGTGTCATGGTAGCAATCTTCCTGGAATTTGACAGCATGTAACGATTGCTGTGTGCAATACGACCTCTTCACACACTGGTGAAAACATGTTGGACATGGTACTGCTGGACCCATGATACAAACATGGAACTGCTTCAGTACTGGAAGGCAGACTTGAACAGGTAAAAAATGTCAGTGGGCAACTGGTGCACTTGGTTCATGGGGCACAGAAGTCATGTGCTAGGGTCAGAAAACCTGAGCTGCTTAATCAGGCTGAAGGTGAACCTGGAGGAGTAGTATCAATCATATCCTGTAAGGAGAAGGGGACTGTAGTTCCAGGTGGTCTGTCATCAACAGCAGCTAGCGTTAACCCACTTTGGGAAGCTTTGTCACAAGTGGGGCTTTGTGACATAAATGATTCCAGAGAAGTGGATGATGCATCAACCACAGGAATCAGAGCAGCACAGCGAATGGTTGAGTCATATGTGTCTAAACAAAAAGGCATCTGTCAGTCACTGATGATCACCTTTTATACTGGAGTGAAAAAGTTCAGTGAATGGCCAGAGCTGACCACTGTGGCACTGAAGTACCTGACATGCCCACCATCCAGTGTGAGTGTCAAGAGGGTATTCAGCTCATCAGATGCAATAGCTCAGGATCATTGTACAAACCTCTTTTCTGCAGATGTCATTTTGCTGACATTCATAAAAATTAATGAGAGGCACATACCAGCTCAGACTGCAACCTCAGTATTTGTACCACATCATGCTCATGGTTTTGCTAATGTTGGAGAAAGGGACCACCCTGGTGGCAGTGACAGCTTGAAGCAGTCCACCACTGATGTAGATGATAACACAATGGAGAAAGAATTTCTCCATGGTCCAAATTCAGACTTAGAGGACTGCGAGGGCAGCTTTTTTCTGAGGATGATGATGAATGATGATGAGGTTAATGTTGGCAGGTTTTAACTTAAATGGTTAAAAGGCTGTCACATGTCTTGTATGATACATGTTCTCTTTTTCATAAAGTTAAATCACTGTCCCACTCATACTGACTCAAATTCCATATGTCACGTCATCTCATTTATAACACAGAGCACAGTATATCCTGGCCGCTGAACTACCACCACCATAAGACCCCTTTTCTCCACTGCCACCACAGGGAATGTGACTGTGTGTCCCCCAGACTACCACAACCATAAGACCTCTGTTCACCACTGCCACCACCACCAGATGCAGGAAGATGTGAGAGGGAATGTCATCATGTGCCCCAGCTATGTCCACCAGCACCCACCACCAGTGTCATTGTGACAATGTTTTTCCATTACATTGGCCATGCCAAGGCAGAGGGAGTCAAACAGGAGACCACATCCATGAGCCACAGGCACAAGGCTTCTTACTATTAAAACTATAAAATGAGCATGTGTACTAATGGTTTTTATGCTATTCAACTTTCTTTAGCTGTGTTTTGTTTTCTGTTGCTTTTCTGAGCTGCAGTGGTCAAGCACATATGGTCAACTCATTGTTTTTTTTACAGGTTAACAACAAATGACTCTCCTTCACTGAAGGTCTGTATCAATGGTACAGCAGTATTACTGTCTACAGGAACCTATGGAATATTCATTTCCAATCCATACTGGTAAGTATATCAATTTTATTTCATCTGTCCCTTTTTTTTCATAAGAGTGCAACAAATCTGACTGTGGATTCATAAACAAGGTGACACGTATGTCACAAAAAATATTTCTGCAACATAGCATGCACTGTATTCCAAATTTGCAGCTGTGCAGCCATGACAGTATTGAAAAAGTTGGACCCAGGTTGTGTTACTTGACAAGATGTGGTTTTGAAATGTAACTCGAGTTGAGATGCAGGGACACTGGCACAGTACATTTGTTACACAGACTGGTACTAAGTTAAGTTGTGATCTGATGATTGCAGTGGGACAGCTTGCTCTCTGTGTTAATCCAGATACCAGTGGAACAGTCACGGCTTAAACATAATGTCTTACTTCTGCAATCAAGTTGTAATAAGTCCTTCATTTCTTTTTTTAGGAAACTTCCAGATGCTTTGTTGTGTCATACTTTCCTTAGCCAAAGAAATTCTTCAACATCAAGCCCTCCGCTTGGGCTGGGGCAGATACGCAACATGCAGAAGTCATTTCAATCGATGACCATGACCATCATTACCAGACTGGAGAAGGATGCAGATGAAATCTGTGAAGAAGTAACCAAATAATAAACCATTCATGAAACCTACTTGCAATGTGCAAATATGCCCCCCCAAAAAAATACTTACCTTCATTAGCTTGAGAGTATTCCATTTCCAATTTCAATGCCAACGTTTCTCATTGAGGACTGGAATGTACACACGAACAGTATGTGACCGGTGATATATATATATATATCAACTCACCAAGGATATTATTAGTGTACATACAAAGGGCACCCTTCCATCCGGCTAAGGTGATCACATCGTATTTGTGGGAATCGCAGCACACTTTTGACCAGCAACAGTTTTCTCACAGTCATCATTTCTGATAGAACACTGAATGAATTCATGTCATGTTATCCCTCCTTCACATAGTTTGTCAAGACACTGTGCATCATGACATCATCATCACAGAGTATGCAAACTTTCTGGACACAAGACATGTGCATTTTTGGGATGCAGAAAAATTCTGGGGCCTCTGTGTGACTACTGCATGCATGAGTGACTGAGCATTACATTCTGGGGAAATTTGCATGTGGTGTAATGCTCCCATTTCACTTCCTTAGCACTAGGGAATTTTATGGACACAAGACAGTTGCATTTTGCGTGTTGTGATTGTGAGCAAATAATGTCATACTTCAATTATAAATGAAAGCAGCAGTGCAACAAGGTAGTAAAAATGTTGACCTATACTTTTTTATGCTATTTTACATTGCCATCCACTCGTTACTCCTTCCTGACTTGTATGATATCCTTCTTTTCACAATTTGTGTCTGCATTTCTACTTTTTCTCATGTCTGCAAAAAAAGGAGCACACCTTTTAATGTGGCTCTGACCAGGTTTTCATCACTATTTGAAGTTGTTTTTGAATAAATATTGTTCTGTGAGGTCATAAAACACTGCCTGCTGCATAACTGTTAATTTTACAACAGAAGTAATATATAACAACTGATGGAGAAAAACAGAGGAAAATACTGACCAAAGACCTGATCTGCACTGTATTAAAAGGAGTGCTCCAATTATTATTTCAGACATGAAAAAAAGTACTAAAGGAGACTCAAATACTGGAATGAATGGTATCATACAAGTCAGGAGGTAAGTAAAATGGCAATGTAAAATAGCATAAAAAAGTATAGGTCAAAATGTTCACCAATTTGTTGCACTGCTGCTTTAATGTCTATTTCAAAAAAGAAATATTTCTGGAGCCTCAGTAATATTTATTTTGTGTTGGGACTCATGATTTGAAGTGTTTCACAAAAAGCATGACTGAGCAGTGCAGGTATGTTGGGCTAAACTGCATGTGTGCTGCCAGTGTTCTTTCCTGTGTGTGAAGACATTGTCCAGCTTCATGGAAACATATATATGGTGTGACTTGTTGCAGTATCTCTAGAATTAAAAGATGAGAAAGAATACATGACTTGTATTTTATTTGTACCATCATCACCAGTGGAGAAAGTGATATATTTTTTTTCAGAGGTATTGGGTCACTGTGCACCTCAGTCACTCACAGTGCACACATGACTTTGCAGGTAACATAGCACAAAGACACATGCTCTCTTAAAAGTCATGTGTGCAGTATGTGACTAAGGTGCACTCTGGCCAGACTCCTCTGAAAAAATATCGTATCAGTTAGTCCACTGATGATGACGGTGGTGACAATAAAATATTCATTATTCTTATCGCTATTCTTTATACCACAAGCAATGCAACAAGTCAGCAAAATATGTTTGCAAGAAGCTGGACAATGTCTGATATCACACAGTGAAGCGCATGGTGAGTCTCCACTGCACCTTTCCTTTACACACAATGGAGCCCCCATAGCGTCCACTATACTTCTGGGTCACTGACTTTTTTTTATTAAAATAAAGTATGTTGTGAAGCGATAAAAATGCCACAACATACTTGAAAGGCTTAACCAGAGGGTAAGCCTTGCAGGGGGTGGGACCTGCTGTTGCTGACTGCTTCCCTTTAAACTAATACTGTGGCCTTCCCTCTGTCTGTTATTAAACATAAAACAAAAGACAAAACACTGCAGCAGTGGGGGGGGGTGCTGAAAAAAAAGCTAATGTGGGATCCCCTGATGTTCCAGAAGCAGATGGAGCATCAACACAATCTGTTGATGATGTTGTTCGATCTGCCTCACCTGCTACTGGACAGCAACCACCCTCTCATTATTTTCCTCCACTGCAGCCCACAAAAGTGCTAAGTCTGCCTGAGTTGCAGGCATTGTGGGGTCCACTGGTGCGGGGGGGAACCAGGTAATGGTGGTAGTGAGGGTGGTGCTGGTGGCTGCGGTGGGGTAGTGGGGGAGCAGCTGTTATTGTGGCCCTCCTCCTGCTACAGTGACACACAACAGCAGCACCCTCCTTCATTGCCACAGAAGGGCCAGCAGGTTGAGATCTGGCATGTTCAATGGCAGCCTGCCATTCCACCTTTTGGTGGTTCAGCAAATGTGTGTGCTGGCCCCCAGTCCCCAGATGTGTCCCCCAGAGGCCACGGTGCACCTGCACACCACAAAGCAGACACACCACAAGGCAGCTGTCCCCCCAGCACAGTTGAAAAAATGTCAAACTGGGGAGCTGTGGGGGGGAACCAGTCACACGAAGGGCAGATGTAGTCCCATCAGCATGGTCATGCACCTGGGGCTCCATCTGTTGCTGTGGAGGTGGTGCTGCTGGAGCTTCTGCAGCTGCTACTGCTGGTGGTGGTGGTGGACTTGGTGGATGTGGTGGTGGCACTGCTGGTGCTGCTGCTTCTGGAAAGTGGAAGGCATGACCAAAGAGTCTGGAGCAGTCCAACGCCATCCAGCTACAACCCCCATGGGTGCTCACTCCCCTCCAGTCATGGGCCACATACTGTCACTGGTTTATTGCACAAAAAAACACTCCTTAACTCTCTGATGTGATGAACGACTTCACACACACTCACACAGACACACACACACACACAAAGCAAAACTTATAAAACAAAGAAATCAGTCACGAAAAAGAACTGACAAAACAGTAAAAAAAAAAAACTAAATTACAGCTTTTAAAAAAGCTTTTGGGTTGTTGGAATTTGCTCAAGAAAGAAACGAATAATGCACTGTCCTCTCCTAAGCAACATGTTTCCTCTTTCTACCTCTGCAAAGGAGAAAGTGAAAGCATCTGCTTGTATGACTCACGTCCTTCCTGCTTGGCTAAAGCATGTGACTTACAGTACTGTAAGCCATGTGATGTGTGTGGGGGGAATGCCTAAAGTGCCTATATTGTTGTCATTCCACCTTTCTTCATGTTAAGGCAGAATAACAATGCAAAGTCATAATAACAAAGTGAAGTGAGCACTTTTCAATGGCCACTTTGTGTAGCATTATGATAACGTGAAGTGGCTACTACGTGTTAACTTCGCAGGTGGAATTTAATTTTGTTGCATCTCTAATCCCAAACCACTGTGAGCACTGCTGGATTGTGTATTGCATATTGCATACCTTGTTGAGCCAATTCTCTATGCATGGAAGCAAAAGCTTTCCTCCTAGTGGCCACCTCCATAGAAAAACCTTGAAAAATATAGATGAAGTGACCATTCCATATAAGTGGTCCTTTCTGCCATGCCAGCCTCAGTATTTGCCCTTTAACTGAAAATCAAAGAAAATATATGATTATGAGGTGAGGTGGGAGCCCTCTTTCTGGTTTTGGCCCTAAGGATCTATGGGCCCTTTCGATCTCTATGGGTGAGTCCCACTGGTACTCTAATAATTGTGGCAGCATATCTTGAAGATAGGCACACATGTTAGACTCTTAAGACCCCTCCGGAACACCAACTATGCACAAATTATTGCGCTGATTCTGATTTTCAAGGTCTTCTATCTTAGCTTCTAAGGACTGCGCCTGCCTTTCCAACAGGGAAATTCTATCAGCCTGTCTAGCTGATTCAGACTCCATCATGGAGGTGCTCTGCAGCTTCCATCCACTCATCCAGCTAAGCCACTGAGGATTTCAGGTTTGAAATATTGAGGACCAAGGTCTAGAGCATTGATTTAATTTTGGCAAGGTAGGCAGCACTGGCAGTGACCAGTTCCTCCAGGTTTGCCATCAGTCCAAACAGAATATCCACAGGCAAGGTGACACAGCAGTAGTAAAGGTGAGAATTTAAACTTTTTTACTGAAATATGCTGTCAAACCAGGAGCTCCCAGGTACAACAAAGTTCTAGATAGCAAGTGAAGAAATAAGCAAGGCAGTTTTACCATGTAAAAATGACAGATTTACCGGCTGGTACACCGAGTGATCAGACTAAGCTGCCTGCCCTTCTGTCCACAGCTGCCAAAAAACAGCCATTCTCTTTTTTTTAATCCTCCTCAGCCTGCATGCAGTGTTCATCCACCTCCAGTCCCTTGTCACTGCTCCTCCAGAACACCTGAGCCCTGTTTCTCCCATGGATTACCCCCCATGATAGATCTGAATGGGAGGGGGCTGTTCTTCCCCCCCTCTCATACACATACTGGGAGTGGGCAATTACAGGCAGCATCTGCGGCAGTGGCGCCAGCATGCTGGATGGGACATCATGGAGCCTGCAGATGCGCTTTCACATTTTTCTGTTCCCTTCCTCTCACAGCCATGATCCCATGTGTGTGGAAGCATGCACACATCATAAAGCCATGCTACTGGTCTCCCTGACTCTGGAGCTGCCCTCCATCCTCAGCAGGAGGCAGCCAAGTAGCAGGACAGTGTGTTTTGTGCCCACCCATCCCCAGGACAGGAGAGCTGTCATCAGATGCTCAATCCACTCCCTCCCCTGCTGGCACCCAGCAGCCTGAGCTTTCTCCCAAACTCAGGCTGCCAGCATGGTGCCAGGTGTAGCATCCAGTGCCTCAACCCTCAGCACCACTGGGCTGGCCCAAAAAGCAGTCATTCTTAATGACTACATCCGCTGAGTATTCACATGGGAGGAGAGAGGGCCTCTGCCAGAGAGAGGCATAAAGGTGGATGTAATGGGGATCCAGGAAATGAGACAGCATGTATTTACTAGAAAAGGGCCTGAAAAGAGCTAGCAGCCCTAAAAATAGTTAAGGCCACAGGGCTGGATGGAATGCATGTGACGTTGCTCAAGCAATTTGCATATGAACTAGCTGAAGCCCTGATAAGGATATTTACTAATTAATTTCAGAGAGGACAATTTCAAAAGACTAGAGGGTAGCAGACATAGTTCCACTCAACAAGAGATGATCAAACTGCAGCCGAGTAATTACAGACCTGGCAGTCTTATCTCTGTTCTGGGTAAACTGATGGAAACACTAGTCAAAGAGGTCCCAGTGGACTGCCTGAAGAGATACAGATTCCAAGATGGTAAAAAACACAGAATCATGGCACGGAGGTCTTGTCAGACCAACCTTATATTATCTTTACTTTGGGTAATTACTGTAGTGCATACGATTTACACTGTGGATTTACATTACTTCAATTCCGTCGAGGCTTTCAACTTCATGCTTCACAGAAGGTTGCTGAAGATGCCAGCAGATCAGGGAACAGCAAAACAGAAACATAGAAACATAGACTTTGACGGCAGATTAGGACCGCTTGCCCAACCTAGTCTGCCCATTTCCCTAGCTAGAGGATAAGCTGCAGATCCTATTTAACCAACAGCCTATTTCTTCCTACCCCCCACAAAAATTGCCTTATGTCTGTGCCATTCATTTTTGAATTCTCCCACAGTTTTAGACCCACAACCTCCTCAGGAAGGCTGTTTCATGAGACCACCACCCTCTCTGTGAAAAAAAATACTTCCTTACATTGCCCCTGAGCCGTCCTCCCTCTATCTTCAAATTGTGTCCCCTTATTCTTGCACATCTCTTTTTCTGAAAGATGCTACCCTCTTGGACTTTGTTGATTCCACTGAGGTACTTAAACATTTCTATCATGTCCCCCCTCTACCTCCTTTCCTCAAAGGCATACATGTTAAGCACCTTTAGCCTCTTCTCGTATGGCTTCTCTTGCAGACCCTGCACCATTTTAGTTGCTCTCCTCTGAACTGCCTCCATCCTGTCTTTGTCCTTGTGGAGATGGGTTAAATGGGTGAGCAATTGTTTGGAAGGGAGACAGCAGAGAGTTGTGGTAAATGTACTCCTATCTGAGGAGCAGGAGATCATCAGTGGGGTGCCAGAAATACTGGTCCTGTGTCCAGTATTTTTCTATATGTTCATCAGCAATACAGGATAAGGAATTCATGCAAGATGTGTTTCTTCGCAGATGACACTAAGTTGTATTTTTTCCTATACAGATTTTTGGTAGTTTTCACCAACATTTTCTCCCTGCACTGTGCCCTGAGTGTCTGTGCATGTGTAGAGGCACATGCACACCAAACCTCAAAGTGCCCTCTGGATACATTGCCACCTCCTGCCACCTACACTACCCATCAGACCTACACCCAGTGGTAGCATGAACTACGGGAAGGGAAGGAGCAACAACCACCCAAGGAGAGGACAGCTACCTTTCAGTTGCTCAATCCTGCTCCCTCTCCCCCTCTTGCTGGCTCTTCAATGACCCGAGGTAATTCCTGAACCCAGATCACTGGCACGATGCAAGGTATGGCATCCAGCTCCTCAGCCATCGGCTCCATGGGCCGGTGGATGATACTAAGTTCTGTGGTAGGGCAGACAGTGAAGAAACAGAAACATAGTAACGTAGAATTTGATGGCAGAGAAGGACCTCTTGACCCACCCAGTTTGCCCATTTCCCTACCTAATGGATAAGCTGCAGATCCTAGTTAACCAGCAGCCTACTTCTTTCTACCCACACCTCCTAGAATTGCCTTATGACTGTCCCATGCATGCTTGAATTCAACCACTGTTTTTGACTCCACAACCTCCTCCAGAAAGGCCATTCCATGCATCCACAACCCTCTCTGTGAAAAAATACTTCCTTACATTACCTGTGAGCTGCCCCCCCATATTCAAATTGTGCCCCCTTGTTCTTGCACACTTCTTGTTTTGAAAGATGCTACCCTCTTGGACTTTGTTGATTCCCTTGAGGTACTTGAAAGTTCTATCATGTTCCCCCTCTCCCTCCTTTCCTCAAGGCTATACATATTAAGCTCCTTTAGTCTCTCTTCATATGTCTTCCGGTGCAGAGCCTGCACCATTTTAGTTGCCCTCCTCTGGACAGCTTCCATCCTGTCTATGTCCTTGTGGAGATGGGGTCTCCAGAACTGGATGCAGTACTCCATATGGGGTCTTACCAACTGTCTGTACAGAGGGATAACAACTTCCTGTTTTCTATTGATGATACCTCACCCTATGCATCCCAGTATCCCTCCAGCCCTCCTTACTGCCATCTCAAATTGCTTGCCCACCTTTAAATCATCTGATATGATTACCCCCAGGTTCCTTTCCATTTTTGTTGTTGTTAGTATCTCACCCCCACTGTGTACTCTTCCCCTGAGTTTTTGTTTCCCAGGTGCATTACCTTGCACTTCTTAGCATTCAATCTAAGCTGCTATACATTTGACCATTCCTCTAACCTTGCCAAGTCCCTTCTCATCCTTTCCACCCCACCTTGTGCATCAACTCTGTTGCAGATCTTTGTCTCATGTGCAAGAGACATACTTTTCTTCCAGTCCCTCTGCAATGTCGCTTATAAAGACATTGAAGAGGATCGGTCCTAATACTGAACCCTGCTGTACCCCACTAGTAACCCCCCTTTCTTCAGAGTGGACTCCATTTACTGTTACCCTCTGTGTCCTATTCTCCAGCCAATTCTTTACCCAGGCTATCATTTTGGGTCCCACTTCCAGGCTGGTTAACTTGTATATTAATCTTTTGTGTGGGACTGTGTCAAATGCCTTGCTAAAGTCTAGGTAGGCCATGTCCCCAGCCCCTCCCTGATCTACTACTTTGTCACCCAGTCAAATAAATCTATTAGATTCATCTGACATGACCTTCCCACTGTTAATCCATGCTTCCTTGGGTCCTGTGCCCCTCTGGCCTCTAGGTACTCGACAATTCTTTCCTTCAAAAGTGATTCCATCATTTTCCCTATCTCTAAGGTTAAACTAACAGGTCTGTAGTTTCCTGCTTCTGCCCTGCTCCCACTTTTGTGAAGGGGAATCACATCTGCCCTCCTCCATTCCTCAGGTACCACCCCCTCCTCACATGATTTGTTAAAGAGGGTAGTCAGTGGTGTCACTAGTTCTACCCTTAGTTCTTTTAGAATTCTGGGATGAATATCATCAGGCCCCATTGCTATGTCCACCTTCAGTTTTAAGAGTTCTTTCAGAACCCTTTCTTCTGTAAATGGGTTGGTATCAACTTATGTATACAGAGTGTTTCTATTGTTTGTTTTAGGTACCTCCCCATCTTCATTTGTAAATACTGAGCAAAAATATTTGTTTAGTATCTCTGCCTTTTCACAGTCACCCTTTGCCCACCCACTCCCCTTTATTAAGCCTTGGTCTTCCTTCACTCCCTGATGTACCTAAAAAAGGTTTTATCCCCCTTCTTAACTGAGTTGGCTATCTTTTCCTTGGTTCAGGCCTTTGCTGTTCTGACTGCCTTCCCAGCTTCCTTTTGCTTTAACTGATACAATTCTCTGTCCTTCTCCTTCTGTGATTCCTCGTACTTTCTGAATGGTTTCTTTTTCTTTTGAACCTTCACTGCCACCTCCTTTGAGAACCATAGTGGTTTCTTACATCATTTTGTTTTGTTTATTTGCTTCACATAAAGGCTTTTTACCTCTGTGATGGCAGTTTTGATTATTCCCCATTGTTCTTTCACCCTTCCTTCCTGCCCATTTGCTAGTGCATTCCTTAGGCACTCGCCCATTTTGGCAAAGTCAGCCCTCCTGAAGTCCAGTACTTTTGCCTTTGTATGGCTTGACTCTATTGTTGTGTTTATCGTGAACCATACTGTTCGATGGTCACTAGTTTCCAGATGGCTACCTACTTCTACATCTGTGATCCTCTCTCCATCGCCATTTGAGAGAACCAGGTCTAAGATTGCTCCGTCTCGAGTGGGTTCCAATACTAGTTGTCTAAGGCATGCCCCCTGTAGTGCATCTAGAATAACCATACTCTTAGAAGCAGCTGCTGCAACTGCACTCCAGTTAACATCTGGCATATTCAGATTACCCATCAGCAATATCTCCCCTTTTTCTGCCATTCTAAGTATACTTTCTATCATTTCCTTGTCCATTTCCTCCCCCTGAGAGGGGGGTCTGTATACAACCCCTGTGCAGATTATAGTGCCATTGTCTGTCTCCAAAATTGACCCACAGTGCTTCTTCTCCTCCTCCTCCCTGTTTACCCTTTGTTCTGTTGCTTTGATTCCTTTCCTTATCTAGAGAGCTACTCCTCCTCCTCTTTTACCCTCTCTGTCCCTCCTGTAGATAGTGTATCCTGGTATGTTTACGTCCCAGTCATGGTTCTGTGTGTACCATGTTTCTGTGACTGCCACAATATCCAGATGTTCCTCCTCCATCAAGGTCACTAATTCAGGAAGCTTGTTACCAAGACTACGGGCATTGGTACTCATTGCTCTCCATTTTTTGATGGCTTTACCTTCTGTAGCAGCATCCCCCACTGACCTTTCTACCTTGGTCTTTTTCTCATTTAGTACCCTGTTTTGTATGGGGAGGCTGGGATTTTCCTGCTGCTTATCAGTGCCTCCCCCTTGACTAGTTTAAAAGCTTGCCAATGAAGCATTTAAACCAATTGCCCAAAAGACTTGTTCCCTTCCTGGACAGATGCAAACCATCCTTCCAGTATAGGCTGGTGTCCCTCCAGGTGGAACCCCAGTCCCCAGTGAAGCCAGTCCCTGTGCTCCACATCATTTGTTAAACTGCATGGTGCAAAGTACCCTCACATCACCCATGCCACTGACAGGCTGCACCTCTGTGAAGGATACTGTGTGTGCTACTTGTCTTAGGCCCCCCCCAACTCTACAGAGTCTTTCTGCACTGCTCTACTCTCATGATGAGTCAAGTCATTTGTCCCTAGGTGGACACTGATGTGAAGCTCAGACTCCCCTGCAACTGTTCTCATTATCCTAAGGATGTGCTTCCTGTCCCTCCAAGCCATGGCACCAGGCAGGCACCTTACTTCAGTTTTCCCTGCTCCCTCTAGTTCTATCCCCCTAATAATTGAGTCCCCCACCAGGAGCTGCTTCCTTTCCCTGTGGTGTCCTCTGCCTCCTCCTTGAGGACCTCCCTTGTGACAGTTGTCTGCAACTTCCTTAGTCTCCTCTGTGGATGCATCCATAGGGGAACTATGCTCCCTCAGAATGGTGTATGGATTGTGGAGTGGAACAACTGACTGGGTGTGCCTCTGTTCCACCACCCTTACCCTCCCTCAGCCCACTGTGGTCCAACTGCTGTGATTTCTTCACAACCTCTGAGGTAGTGGTGGTGGCTCTGGTGCTCCCTGGATGGGGGAGGTTCCCTTACCACTGTCCAGTGTGGCCTGGGTGAAGGTTTCCTTACTACTGTCCAGTGTGGCCTGAAGATGGGCAACTTCCTCCCTCAGGGCAGAGAGTTTTCTGCATACAGGGCATCATCTCAGCCTCCAGAAAGACTCCCAGAAGACTGCTGCCCCACAGCCATTACATTGCACTACTCCCCACATGTCTGTCTACCTTCTTGTTTATTTATTTTTTATTTACTTTTTGTTTGCTTGTTTTGTTTTGTTTTATTTATTTTTTTGTGTGTGATTGGTTTGTTACATAGAAATCTATATATTATACAATGTGTATGCTTATATTGTCAGTGCAATGTGCTAGAGAGGATATGACAGTGATATGCACCTTGCCCTCTTGAGGAAATGATGTCAGAACCCCAGGTATAAAGGAACTATTTCCAGGGGTGGGTGGGGTGAGGGGTGGGAAGGGTTTGGGCCTAAATTGTGCCCTCATGAAACAATCAGATAAAAGCTCTGACCTACCGCTGCAATGAGTGTCTTCCTGTCAGCAAGATGCCCTACAAGACAATTTGACAGGGAAAATACCCTGCTAATCAAACAGAGAAAATTCCAAACATCCAAGTCAGACACAGGTAAACCTCCCCAGCCCCAAAACAGCCTGGTGACTTGTGCTCTGAAAGGAGTCAGCCCCAAAACAAGTCAGCTGTGCACAAAGACAGACACAGTAAACAGTATTCAGTCCCTCTGGGTTTAAACTCTTCCTGCACTGAAAATCTTAACAATTGCAACACAAGTAAAGCAAGGTCCACCTCCCTTTGTTGATTGAAAGACTGCCTTTTCTGATAATTCTAAGTTCCTTATTTCACCTTTCAGTTAGAAGTAGCCTCCACCTGAAGAATATTAACTTTCCCAATGAATCTGCTACAAACCAAAGACAACTGTAAATTGTAAGGTTCACCTCCCTCTGTTGTGAGCACAACTCGCTTTCTTGCAAATCCTAAGTCCAGTGTTGCAGCTTCCAGCCAGAGGCAGCTTCCAGCCAGAGGTAGCTTCACCAGAAGAATATTAGGTTTTATTAGGGTATGAGGAAGGTACAACAGGACCTGCAAAGGTTAAAAAGGTGGTCCAAGATTTGACAGTTGAAATTCAAAACTAAAAGGTGTAACATGATGCAAAAATATAACAACAACCCCAGGACAGAGTACTGGACTGAAGGGGTTAAGCTGGGAACTACTTCTTGGAAAAGAGACCTACAGTAGGAGTCATCATAATGGATTTCCTTAAACCATTTACATAATGTAACAAGGCCTACACTAAGGTAAACAGGATGCTGAGGAGGAGAGCTTGATAGTATCATAAGGGACTTCCTTGAACAATTTAAACCATGTATCAAAGCTTACAGTAAGGTAAACAGGATGTTTGTGTGCATTCAGAGTAGGTACTGACAGCAGCCAAAAAGTGGTATTAATACCTCTCTATAGACTACTGATGAGGCTGCACCTAGAGTACTGTGTCCAATTCTGGAGTCTTCACCTGTGGAAAGATAAGAACAGGCTAAAGACAGTGCCACATAAGGTAATCAAAATGATTAAGGGCAGTAGGGCAGATCTGATGAGGATCAGCTTAAGGCACTAAGCGGGTACTCACTGCAGGCCAGACGGAAGAGGTGAGATATGACAGAGACTTTCAAGTTCCTGAATTGATTGAACAAGACAATCCTGCTATTCAGCAGGACTAGTAGATTAAACCATGGAAACATGAGTAGAAACTGATGGGATGGAGGTTCAGGAGGGACATGAGAAAACTGTTTTTTTTTACAGAAAGGCTGGGTGAGCTAAGGAACATTCTGCCAGCTGAAGTGGGAGGTGACAAAATCATTAATGGAATCAAGCACAGCTGGAACAAAGTGAAGGGCTTAGTAGTTACTCCAGGTGGTAGCAGTAAAATGGGGAGCAAGGGAGTGGATAGTGTGGGCTAAAACCCTGTATAGACAAATGGTCTGGGGGTATGATAGGGTGTAATGGGTAGATTGAATGGATCAATGGTCTTTTTCTGCAGACCAACTCTGTGTGAGATCAGAACACCCCCCCAACTGACCTGACTCGACCCAGCTATAACAGTCAGAGCTATTTGTAACTTTGATTTGTTTGTTTGTTTGTTTATTCAATATAAAACCATTGAGTATAAACTAATTCACAATGGTGACCTTACAAAAATACATACATACAAAACAAAATAAATACATTCAATCACAATCATGATTAATAACATTTACAAGATTCCTGTACAAAGTACAAATATTTTCTAAGTTGATAAATAGACAGAGGCCTACCATCCTTTTGTCTATATTCAGGGGGAAGACCATCCCAACATGTTGGTATATAATTACTAAAAAGATATTGGTAACACTTTGTTTTTGCTAAAGAGACAACCATTTCTATTTCAGTCGATTTTCTCAGGGACAGTTCAACTTTTCTAAAGGATATTCTGTCCTTTAAATATGAAGGCACCATACTGAACCCACATCTGTAGGCAAATAACTGTTTATGTATCTTTCTTCTACTGCTTAAAGATAACCACCTTAATCTCTCATATAATTCACAGTGGTGAGTAAGTTTGGGGCATTTAAGTACCAGTCTTGCTAAACAATTTACAAAAACATCCAACTTGGATAATCAATGATTAGTAGCTCCAGCATAAAGAATGTCCCCATAGTCTATCAGTGGCAAAATGTGCACCTTAATAATAGAATTTAATGTTTCTGGTTCAAAACAATCCTTGTTCCCATATAGGAAACCCACATGTTCGTTAACCTGGGAAATTAAGTTATCAACGTGCATATTACCAGACCCAAATTTATCTAAACAAAAGCCCAGATATTTGTAATGATTAAATGACTCCTAACTTAGCCCTTTACAATCAGCAATATCCAAATCCAAATTCTCTTTTAATTTGATGGATGACCCAAACAACATACAGTACATTTAGTTTTTAATGAGTTAAACTTTAACTTAGATTTAACAAAAAACGACTCCAAACAATCAAAACATTCCTGTAGTGTTCATTGAATTTCTTGGACTGTTGCACCTGAATGGTACACAATGGCATAGTCGGCATACAAGCGGTAACGAGAAGCTCCCATATGAAAACCAAAATCTTGATAGTAAACTAAAAATAAAAAGGGACCTAAAACAGATCTCTGGGGCATGCCTCTTTGTATCAGTTTTGACACCAACTCAAGACCATTAACAACTGTTACTTGATGTATCTCTCTGTCAGGTAGGAAATGAACCAGTCCAAAGTTAGATGGCTCATCCCTACTTCAGATAATCTCAGAAGTAAGTATTGATGGTCCACTGTGTCGAAGGCCTTGGAGAGACCCACTAAAATAGCACCAGTGTAACATTGGGCTTCAATTGAGGTACCAGTCTCATCCAAGACCTCTGACACAGCCATGACAGTCCCATGAAATTTCCAAAAACTGGATTGATACTGATCCAATAAGTTTTCCCACTCCAGGTACTCCATTATCTGTTTGGCTAACAACTTCTCCGACACTTTACTAATCAGTGGTAACAAAGAAATAGGCCTATAGTTGGATAGGCGGCCAGGGTCAACCCCCCCCCCTTAAAGATGGGGACAACCATGGCTGACTTACAACCACCTGGTATACAGTCTTCCTCAATAGAATGATTAAACAAGTAGGCCAATAGACCCAAAATATGAGTAGCTGCACATTTCAACATCCTTGGTGACAAACCATCTGGACCACAACCCCCATTTACCTTTAGTTGCAATAATATTTCTTGCACCTCAACACAAGTTATAGCATTGAAAGCAAATTTAGGGTAACCAAAAGAACAAGAATCTAAGGGGTTACAAAGGGTTTCATTAGGGCTGCCAAAAAAATTACCTGAATCTACAAAATAATCGTTGAACCTGTCAGCTAAAGCTGACTCTTTCTTAAAAGTTTCCTTCTCAGACAAATAAACGGATGTCTTTACATTCGACTGCCCCTTTAAATCCCTTATTAAGCCCCCAAATTGTCCAGGTTTCCCTGCAGATTCCAGGGCCTTGGCATTAAAATATTTATTTTTAGTGTCCTTTATGTTAAACAAATATAGGTTTCTTAACTTCCTACATGTTTGCCAATCATTTGTCTTCCCAGATGCTCGTGCATTTTTCCATGCTTTGTTTTTATCATGCTTCAATTTAAAATGTTTGGTTGTATACCATGGGGCAGAATGTGTTTTTATTTTCCTAGTTATCACAGGCTTGCGTTTATTACACACCTGAAGGAAGTCTGAGACAAAATATTCCCAAGCCAAGTCTAAATCAGGAATCTAATCTAGGTGATCCCTCTTAACACTGTCAAGATCATCTAGGAAGGCAAAATAATCAAACTTTCTATAGGACCTTGTCCTCAAAAACCTAGGTGACCCTTTTACCTTTGTTTTTCCCTTAATATAGCAAATAATGTTGTGATCACTAAACATATCAACATCGACCCCAGAAGAAATATAATTAAATGGGCAATTTGTAAGTATTATATCTATCAAGGAAGATTAACTTGGCTTGTGAACATTAATTTGAGTAGGTTCAAATATTAATTATGACAACCCAAGTCCTAATGACATTTTCTTAATTTTTTGAGATTTGACTCGATGCAACTAGCTGCATTTAAGTCCCCAAAGATTAACATCTCATGAGAGAAAATAAAATGAGCCAAAGCATGATGCAAAAGATCAAAATCCTGTGCAGATTTGTTAGGGGGATGATACCCCCCAAACACTAAAAGTGGCTTCCTTTTCCCAACACTGAATTCCAAGGCCAGATATTCACAATTTGCAGTGTCCAGATTAGAATTTAACTGGGTAGTGGAGTATTTCTCCAAACAGTAAACCATGATCCCTCCCTCTTTTTTGTTCCTATCAGCTATTTTAAAATTGTAGCCCTGGATTTTCAAATCAGTATCTTCATGAGACTTTCCCAACCAAGTTTCAATAAAAAAAACATTATCTCAGGCTTGTAGTCAGATGTAAATTCCCATATTAGCTCCATTTTAGAAATACTACTCCAAACATTTGAGTATAAGATTAATTGGCCATTGTAAATGTGTAAATCTTCTGTTAAAGGACCTAGATTTAAAGCAGCATCTCCACTTTGAAACAATATTAAAAATATGCAAATCTTGGTTAGTGTAGACCTCTTCAGAACTTTATATATTAGTGGGGTCCAAACCTCCTTAATTTCCCAATCCATCTATATTCCCAATCCAAACCCTTTAACAACAATTTGTCATCATTAATGAGATTTGAATTAAACGCAAATTATCTGTGAATAATACCTCATACTGAATGCATCTCAAATTAGGCAAATCAAAACACACCTGGGTTTCTGCTCGAGACAGAACAACTCAATCATTAAGTTGCAAATCTCAATCAGAACGACATCCAACCAACTCCCATTGTAACACCCCAGCCAATAAGGATCTCAAAATTAACTAGAAAGTCAACCCCATGGTAAATTTCACTCAAACCCTGAACTCTGTCTTGTAAACATTATTCTTATGCTTAAAATTCTTCTACCCAGGGTGCCACTCACTCGCACACCCTGGCAGCATGTCCTTTTATCATGAGAGAGCCCCCCCCAATAGGAAATAACAGCTTGCACATCTCGCCACGGAGCCCTCATTATCAAGCAGGTAATTAAACTGCAGACACATAGTTAAAATCACCACAACAGTCACAAATGAAAGACAGTAGAGCTCCTTTGTGGCAATAGATATTTTCATCACTCACAGCCTGTTGAAATCTCTCCAAAAATACAGAGCATTTCTCACCTGCAGCCGAATCATTAGAGGGGTGCCCTTTGGATAATTGCGGGCAGCGCATCTTTTTATAGGGAGAGAGCTCCCACCCGTAGAAGGAAATAACAGCTTGCATGGCTCTCCATGGAGCCTCCATTATCTGGCAGGTAATTGAAGTGCAGATGCAAAGTTAAGATTACCACAACAGTAACAAACGAAAGTCAGTACAACCCTTTTGCAGGAATAGATGTTCTCAGCTCTCACAGCCTGTTGAAATTTCTCCAAAAATACAGAGCAGCTCTCACCTGTAGCCAAATCATGAGAGGGGTGCCGTTTTCAAATACTGATCAGGTTTAGATTTTAAACTAACCAGGTTATATTTCAGTCCTGATAATGTTAGTGATTTTGCAGCTTCATTCCTATTAAAAATGAAAAATCAGTTAAATAATACACACAAAACAACTATTTTAAATATTAATTGACATAAAGAAAAGGCTGATGAAAAACCTGAAGGGGTAAACTAATTCTGTCATTTGACCCAGTACAGATCTGCCTGTGACCTGCTTCTGGACCAGTCCAAAAAATGTACCTATTTTGTCAAACCAGAGAAAATCAGAATAAATGTGAACTTTTTGGAAACAGATTAGAATCAGAATAAGAACTTGGTCACAACTGATAATCCCATCCTTAGTTTACACCACGTGGAGTATCACATGATTGGGTAAAAAAACTTAGTGTGGGCACAGAGGAATCATTGTTAAAACTTTATACCTGCATTAGTGACTGATAATGAGATCTGATAAGACAGTCACAGTTGGTTTTGGCACAATTTCAGGGTACAAGAAGCATGGCCATCACAAAAAAACACCATACACAAAGGACATACAGTACTTACTCACCGTGAGTCTCCCTGGTGACTAACTTGCAATAAAATAATATGTCTGCCAGATTTTAGGGTTTACTAACACTTGAGATGTGTCTCTTATGGAGGACTGCATGTGGTATACTTTCATTCAAATGCCACTATGCCATGCACAACAACCCTATGCACATAGTACAAACAGAGAGAATACTGGATGGGCAACCATGCAGAAACAGTGTGTTCTGCAACAGAGGGGTTCTGATTCCCTGTGACCTCAAGAGCAAAGCTCGAGAAGTCCTATGGAATCAAAGCCCTGAGGTGGCAGAACACACTGGTTCTGCACTGAGTTGCCAATCTAGTATTTTTTTTAGTGCATGGTGCCAGAAAATATAATTTAGAGTTTTATATTTTATTCAGAAATAAAGTTTTGGTGCTTTGTTTTAGTCCAGGTTAGTGGAAGGTTGCTAGCTTCACTGGTCATTGCTAGGGAACCAAACCTACGTACATCACTAGTGCGTCTTTCTAATGGCTGTGAAAATAGTTAGGGAGAGACTTAAAAAAAAAACATGGCAGCTGTATTCTCGCTAAGCGAGGAACACAGAATCATGGTTGTTGCTATTAGTAAAATACAGTCTCTGGTTGATCCTGTGCTGTTTATGTTTTTTTATTAAATTATGTGCTAGGTTAATTTAGTCAACTTATCTGGTTTGATTCTATTAGTTCCGTGTTTGTTTATCCTCCTGCTGTCGATGCCGGAACTGCTTATCTGGTTGATCCTGCATTTTGTCCTTAACAGTGAGAGCAGCGTATGTGTGTAGCTTTCAAAATGATTGAGCTTTTCAGGCTGAACAGCGTTCTATCAACTTTTTCATCTCTGGCTGAACAGCTTTATAGCACAGATAAAAAAGGAATAAGAACAACATTCCACCATATATTATATAATATTCTTCCATCCCTCGCAAAAAAAAACTGTATCTTTAGGCCTGCTTCAGGACCAGATGCTGGTCTATATTTTAGTGTTCCTGCAGCCATCCTTGATGGTTCAGTGGCCTCCCTCTGTGCCCCCAGACTAGTAATCATCCCAATCCTATCAATTGTGCTCCCTAGACTATGTCCCCTACACTGATAGTAAAATTGTTAGCTCCTGCACCAATCTCTGTTCACCTCTTGAGCTTCAATACTCTGTTGCTGGCTGGTGCTCTGATGTAGAAGTACAGGACTTGTAGCAGTTCTGCATGTACTGGGTACCCAGTGCAAGTAACCAGGTATGCAGGGGTCAGTGAACATATGAGCATGGCTCATCCCCAAATTTGCATGGTGGTACCTGCTCCTTTCCCATGTGGTCAGAATGATCTAAGTGACCATGCAGGAAATGATTAATGGCCCACTTGGTATGGCACAATGGGCAGAATACAGAAACTGTGGCACACAGTGGTTATTTTGACCCCCTTATACCAAATAAATTTGATTGAGTGACCAGGTACTTGATTTCCTAGCCCCAACCTACTTAGATTAAATGAGAACTTGAGTTCTTTACCTGGAGCATTTCTCACTGGATTGGTTTGTCTTTAGATTCATTCATGTGTTTACTTGAAAATAAAAAGTGAAATATTTTCTAAAGAATCTTTATTTAAAATAATTTTTAAAAAAACAAAAACATTGTAAAGCCTTAAAAGGGGATGGTTAAGTGTATTTCCCCACACTTTAGCATTGTGTTATGCTTGATTAGGACATTTATAGAGGAAACATTGCTTATTTACTTACCTTGGTTAGGCAATTTTCATTAATCTGGATAATCCTGCCATCACTGTGTGCCCCCCCCTCCCATTTTATGATGAGTGTCACATCACATCTCAGAATCCTTTTATAGCTGACATTAGCTATAGGCTGCAGCCAAGGTGATGCCAGTGGGGAGCAATGTATGTACAGTATGAGCGAACCAAAGGCCTGACTCACCAGTCCCTTGTCACGACTGCACAACCTGTACTTATCTTGGAAGACTGGCTACCTGTGAATTTGAAGATTTGAAAACCTTCTACACATATTGCTGCCTTTTGAATGTCCCTTAGCTGCAGCCTGTGGCCATTGTCAGTCATGAGGGATTCTAGGATTTGACAGGAACAATGCCTAGTGTAATATGTAGGGCCAGGGGAATGCAGAAACAAAAAGATAAATGTGAGTTTTACTAACTGAAAAGTAAGTAAAAATCAACACTCACCATAATGTTTTTTCCACTTCTTAAATGTTCTAATGAGGTGCATTCCCACATTAAGGTAAATGGAGTGCATATGACTATTCCATCTTAAAACATAATTAACAGGAAATAAAAAGTACTAATGTCATTTGAACTCTAATTCTTCTGTTTTTATTTCTGTCTGAAAGGTAAATGAAGACTAAACATTTTCAGATAACTTAACTGAACATGTGTTTTTACTCACTGCTTTTCCTCCTTGTTCTGTGGTACATATGGCAGGATCCTTTCACCACACATACCATAATTGTATCTGCCAGAAAATGGAGCCCCACCAGCCCCCTCACTTGCAGCCATTATCCCTATCCCACCACACACACAGAAACATTAGTTGTAGTGCCAGTGCTCCACCCCCTAATAACTAGTTGCTTTTGATTTCAGACACACACCAGGTGCACCCCCCATAAATATCTAAAATGTTTTATGAAAGAGGCATAAGAAATGTGATGCAATCTTTGTATATTAGCCAGGTTTCAGCTTGCTAAACCTTTAACATTGCATTCCCCTGCACATTACACCTTAACACAACCTCTATGGACCAAGTATGTCACGTGGACTGATCCAGGGAAGGCATGACTAACCAAAGAAGAACCTGTCGGTTGACCCACTGAGGCTTAGGTAAGGAGCAGGTTTGATCTTCCTTCCTGAGTGCCTGTCCAAGTATTTCTTCATATTTTTTCCCTGCCAGCTGTTACATCACTCCTGATCTGCAGATGCCTCCAGTGACAACATGAGTTCAGTATGCTCCACTTCACATTCCCCTGCATTCTCTTGCCAATAGAGTCTGTTTTGCAACCTTCCCAAAGAAGGAAAGAATCTGAGCTGTGGCTCAATCCACCCTGCCAGCCTGTACTGCTGATGTCTTGGGCTTGTGGGGTATAACTGGGCCACCAGTCTGCCACAGCAGTCCTGCACTGCTTACTCCATGGAGCCAGATCCCTAATCAAACATGTTCAAATCATTTTGTGTGTATCCATTATTGATCAGCAAGAAGGTGGAGATTCAGGGGGAAAACCTCAGGCAGGCACTGGAGGATGAAGCTGGATAGCAGGCAGGGGCAATGTAGATATGGAGAGCAAAGTGTGCCAACGCAAGGAGTCTTGAAAACAAATTCTGGACTTGAAAGCCATCATGGTGGAGGCTAACATAGATTTAGTGGCCATAATTGAGTTGGGGTGCACTGAGCACCGTGACTGGGACATGGCCATACTGGGATAGTATATGTCCAGGAAAGACATGGCAGGGAGGAGAGGTTGTTTAATTGTTAGGGAGGGAATCAAGGCCATGGAGGTTTAGAGGCACCATGAAGAATAGGAGGGCCTGGAAGTGCTGTGAGTCACCTTGGAGTCAGGCTTCTAAGTCACTAGCCATACCAGGGTAGAGTACAGACTGCCAATAGAGGGAAAGGAGCTGCATAGAGCACTAGTAAAAGCCATCATCAGAATGACGACTAAGAGGGAGGCACTTCTAGTTGTTGACATCAACCTGCCCACTATGGAATGGAGTCCTCCAGGTGCAGATCTGGCAAGGAGTAATGCCATGTTTGACTCCCTACAAGGGACTTTATTCAGTCATCTTGTCAAAGAACCCACTAGGGATAGGGCAGTATTGAACTTTGTGCTTAAAACAGGGACATTGTTACAGATGTCACAGTGGATAGTTCCATAGGCACCAGTGGTCACTGTACAGTGTGCTTTAACATAAAGACAGGAACAGAGACTAACTACATGAAGATGAAGGTCCTGGACGTTAGAAGGGTGGATTTTAAAGAAATTGAAGACAGTCTCAGAAACTGCATCAATGGTGGTTGTTGGGCAGGGTGGATTACAAGGGATCGGTAGAGGCACAGTGGGGTGAAATAATGGAGGCCATAATTAAATCAACCAGCCACTGCATGAAGGAAGAGAGTAAAATCTGAAGGAAAAAGACCCTGTTATGGTTCTCTAAGAAAGTGGAAAAGGTGATGAAGGAAAAAAGGGTGGCTTTCAGACAGCATAAAGAAACACAAAGAGTAGATTAAAGTAAAGTTGAGGGAAACAGGTTAGGTGGTAAGGGTAGCAAAGGTACAGACAGAGAGAAGGATCACCAAAGTGGTCAATAATTGAGAACAGGAAAGCAAGGGGAGTGACAGTGAAGATTATAATGGTTTTGGGGGGTGGACTGCACAGAACAGGACCAGGTAAATGCTGACATTTTAACAGGTACTTCTGCTCAGTCTTCAAAGCAGAGGGAGGAGGGATGGACCATGAGGAAGTGGCAGAAACTGGAGGGGTGAGTGGACAAAAATAAATTTTCAGAGGAAAAAGTCCAGAAGAAAATTACAGTTCTGAAAGCGGACAAAGCTATGTGACTGGATGGGATACATTCAAGAGTTTGAAAAGAACTCAGGGAGTTGCTAATTGCCCAACAGACAGCATTGTTCTACAGCTCAATGGAAACAGGTGTGATGCCAGATCACAAGAGAAGAGCTGTCAAAATAAGTCTTCATAAGAGTGACAGAAAGGAGGAGGCTAGCATCTATAGGTCAATCAGCCTTAATTCAGTGGTGGAGAAATTAATCTAAACCCTGCTAAAGGAAAGACTGGAAGAGTATCTTGATGGTCTGGCAGTATGGATTCATGGGGGAAGGGGGTGGTCATGCCAAATTAACCTGATAAATTTCTTTGATTGGATAACCAGGGCACTAATTAAGAGGTGAGCAGTGGACATGGCCTATCTGGACATTAGCACAGAATTATACACTGTGCTGCACAAGCACAGGTGGCTGATAAAGAAACTGTTCAGCCTATGAGTAGGATCCAAAGTGGTGAATTGGGTAAGGAACTGGTTAATGGATAGGAGACTGAGGGTGGTGATAAATGGTATTAACTCCATCAGTTGGAGAGTGACAAGTGGGGTGCCGCAGGACTCAGTGTTGGGATCTGTCCTTGTCAATGCCTTCATAAATGACATTGCAGAAGAACTGTAAAGGAAGGTATGTCTCTTTGCAGATTTGCAATAGGGTAGACACTTAGGAGGGGGTGGTGAGAATGTGCAGGGATCTAGGAAAACTTGAGGAGTAGTCAAGAGTGTGGCAGTTGGGGTTCAATCCCAAAATGTTCAGAAATCTACACCTAGGGCATTAGAACCCAGGAGCTGAGTATATGATGGGGGAAGGTACTGACAGTCACTAAACAGGAAAGGGACCTTGGAGTTTTCATATCTGATGACCTCAAAGTGCAAGAAAGTGTGATATATTTTGTTGTTGTTATAATTTTTGGTCAGGAAAGATGCACTATGCTGAGGCTTGTTTCCAACTGTATCCAGGGAGCACAGGAAATTTAACTGACTTGTTCATGGTCACTCAGTATGCAAGTGGAGGCTTTGGGGTTCAAACCTAGTTCTCCAGGTTTGCAGCTCAATGTTTTTAACCACTGTGCTACACTGCCTCCTCTAAAAAAGCAGTGGGTGGGGCTAGTGGCAGACTGGGATACATAGGGATGGATCTATCCAGCAGGAGGAAGAAGTGCTGTTACCACTATATTGCTCACTGGTGAGACTGAATCAGGAGTACTGTGTCTAGGTGTGGAGGCTGCACTTCAATAAAGATAAAGAAATGGTGCAGGCAGAACAGAAAAGGGCAACTAAAATGGTGCAGGTGTTGGAGGGGTCTCTTTCTTTCTTTCTCAGAGGTGCTGCCATTGGGCCTTGCAGCACAGCTCAATCCTCTTTCTCTCAGTTCAACATAGGAAGGGGGTTACTTAGCCATTCCTTCAATCACAACTTCATCAGAATAATTTCTGAGTGCCCTTCTCCCACTAGGACTTGTTCCAGCTGCAGCCTATTCATGTCTTGGGCAGTCACTGCTCCCTTACAGTAGGCTGTCTTTATCAATTGCTTGAGATGTATCAAATATTCAGACAGCTTCTCGCCTCCTCTTTGCACTGTCCCTTGTAGCCTTCTCAGGAATCGTGTGCCACTGACAGTACATCTGAACATTCCCTCTAGAGTGTTGATGTACATTTGGGCAGTAGCATCAGGTTGGATAGCTTATAAAGCTCCAGTGCCATCCATAGCAGGTCCTGTCAAACTCTTCCACAGCTGACGTCTCTTCTTGCCTTCGGGACATTGAGGATATTGCACCATATGAGCGGCTTGACCGATCCATGTTACAAATTTATTTTCCCTGGGTACCACTGTTTTCTCCCAAAGATTTTTATCTTCTGGTAGGATCCTGTTCCTCTCCCTAATGCCCAAGATGCAAACCAAGCTGGGGGTTGATCAGATTGAGGAACAGTGTCAGCTGTGTACAGCTCCTGCACTTCTTGGGGAGTTTTCCCCTCTGATTTCAACAATGATTCAAACTTCACTTTCAAGTCCTCTGCATCAGAGGGACCCTTGGGCATTTCCTTGCTGCTGTTATGAGTCACTATGGTCCAAGTGGACCCATTCCCCCACAGGGAAAAAAATGGTTGGCAGTTTGGCAACATCAATTTCAGTATCACTCTTGATCAAAGCACTCACTTTTTTACTAGTACGGTTGTATCTTAGGCCCTGAGCCTTTAAATTGTCAAAACATTCCAATGCCAGCAGTTCATCAACAATTTTGGATCTTTCGAACCTTTCTGAAATCTCTATCACTAAGAGTTTTTTTTTTTAAAGCCCAACTACTCCCCTCAGCAGCAATCTTCTATATTTTGGAGTGCCATTTTGTCTTTTCCAAATGGTCTGGTGTAATTTTACAGGCAATTATTTTGCTTCTTGGAACTCAGTTTGGGGAGTACCTGTGTGAGGTATGTAAGAATCGCAGTGGTGTCCCCACATGTAAGGGGGGGGCCTCTCTGCCGTATGCACCCAATGCCCCCTAACACAACAACCTACCTTGGAGGTCAGCCCGGATTCTTTTGAATGCAGTTTACATATACTGTAGGGTATAGGGAACAAGTTTTGGTGTATCCACCTGGGTCAGGGCTAAATAAGGCTACCAAAAGTGGCCCTTATCTCCTCCCAGGAACAAATATTATTTTCCCTCCCACACACAAGGTTAACTTTTCCCCTCATGACAGCAATACACACCTAGCAAAAACATTAACCGTACTCATGAAATAACATTGCATTTATCAAACGGAAGGGATAAAGGGGAAGCAAAAAGCGTAACAAACACCAACTTTTTTCACCAGTTGTACCCCCACACCATCCCTGTACCACCCCATAGGTACACCTGCTTTTTCCCCCAATGGCCATAGATATTGTCACTTACATTGAGGTGGGTACCTCACCGCATTGCTGGTGACCAACCAGATGATGTAATGGCACTAGACAATGGGGTTTCAGAGGGAGCAACAGTTTTAACTTGAAGAGGATATACTTTGGAAAAAGGGTCTAATGAGATTTTCAAAGAAGTAACCAAGTAATGTTTTCAGTCTTCCACCTGGGCTTCTCCAGTGGTATAGCAAAGTCTTGCCCAGACTTTCACACCCTCTGAATATCTAGCTAAATTAACTAACTACTTTGTGGACAGAAGTCCTTGGGGCCACAGCCCAGAGGTATTGACAGTTTCTAAAAGTCTTCAAGGGGTGTTAACAAAGAACAAAAACTGTAGGTACCACTAGGGTTGCAGCAGACAGTCTCTTAGCACATCTGATCAGCCACTTGGAGATGTGTAGCAGGTGCTGGACCATTCACTGGTGGCAGACCTTTCATCATCTTTACTCCTCAGGCCTTTTGTCATCTTTGACCCTGGTACCTGGCAGGATTGTGGCCACACTGGATGTCCAGATGGACACACAGATTCTGCTGGAAATTAAGCTTCTCTCATCCCGCCTAAATAACTTTTCCTTCTTGGCTGGAAAACAGTCCAAACAATTCAACTCCTGTCACAGGCTTTAAGATGGGAGAACACCAGTTAAAACAGCAGCTTAAATAAATTCTACTGGGAGAAACAGTTTAACAGTCCAATACTTGCTTGCTTGGTAAAGATGCTATTAGGCACTCTGCCTATAGTCTGTTGTGCTCAGGGGCCTATTTGCATCCAGTCTAGCCCTCTAGCTGGTTCCGCCCCCACAGACAGTTTTCTGTCTCCCAAAGATTCTCCCAGAGTCCTCCCAGACCTAAGGACATAGCCCATTTTACAGCAGCTCCAATCTTCCCTTATAATAGCTCAGATTTTCCTGGGCAGTAGAGGGTGCCCTCCAACCACTCCCAGAAACCCTGGCAGCAGGGAGAATTGCAGGGGGACACCGTCTATGTATACATTTCTAAATGCTCCCTTTCTGAAGCCTCCACATTTATTTGCAAATCCTACCAGAGGAAGAACACTGCATGCCCTAGTCCTGATTGCACCTATGAGACTAAGCAACCCCTTATTTGGTTTGTGGGGAGCCTCATTTGGTGGTTTTCACTCACAAATGATTAAAATGAAGGGAACATTTTAAGAAAGATGTGAGGAAATATTTCTTCACCGAAAGGGTGGTAGGCACTGAAAAGACTAGCTGCAGTGGTAATGGTAAAAAAGTAGGGGTCTTCAGGGGCTAGACATAGAGGTATATTAGAAAATATACAGGGAGGAGGGAGGGTCTCCAGAGACCAAGTATGGTCTTTAGAGATGGATAAAGCATGGAATATATGGGCAGATTCAAGCACACAAACTTATTTCAGCTACAATCTCCACCATCAAACCCAACTCTAGGGTACATTAAAAAATATAAATTTATTGTAAATTATACGTAGCACCCTCCCAAGCAGTCAACGTACATTTCACATCACGCAGATGCTTTATTGAGACATTGGAGCCACCAAGTGTTAACATTTAAATAGTGCATTACCATGCATATCAGAGTAAAGCAATTATCACATTGATGCTAAAAAGTACTGTGTGATGTATAGAATATTTAAAGTGCTAGGTGTGTATTCCATTTACCCTAAGGTATCACTACCTATATCAATATACTACAAGCACACTGGTACTAAAGAGTTACAAAAAACAGCAGATCATGGATCGCACAAGTTATATAAATACATATAATAGGTCACTATTAACTATAAACTATCCTACTATAACACAAAACTGTCAAATAATTCACTATACTAGTGATATTATAATCATACACTAACACAAATTAAAATCTAATGCTACATCAACACTAGAACTCCACTAGTGTTTCTTTCCATCAGAGCACACCTTGTCTTCACAGGACCATCCCCAGTAACTTTCCTATCTTGCACTGACCCTAACATGGGTGCTTCCTTTACAGAACCATCTATTGCCTCCTACCACTGGCCACCTAACCTGCAGAATCTCCTGGTTAAAAGCAGCCTACCTACTCCTAACAGTTCCTCCCTACCAGTTACCAAACCTTGCAACAGGACTCATGCACCTCCACTAATGTGGTGTATTGTATTCTTTGCAGGAAGTGTACAGCTATTTACATCGGAGAGATTGGTAGGTGCCTTGCTGACCATTTCAGGGAACATTACATAACAGTCAGGGATGGTGACACTGCTAAACTCATTGTATCCCACTTTATCTCCAGGGACCACAGTTTCAATTACCTTTCTGTTAGTGTCCTTCAGCAGGGCTTCTGGGATCCTGACCACTGAAAAAACATGGAAGCCAAGCTGATCATCTGCCTTGGCTCCCAGCAGCCCTCTGGTTTAAATGATAGACTAATTTTTCACTAACATCTTTCAGCCACCTCTTTTTTTGCCAAAAGTCTATTTGTTTTTGTACTCATTTAATTGATTTTTCATTTTCACCACAAGTCTCCATCGCTGTCTCCTTCCCACACATTTGTCACCTTTCAGCCTTCTTACTAGGCTCTGTTAATTAGTCCCCACCTGGGAACTTCCCTAGCTCTTTCACTTCTATTATGCTTTATCTTTCCCATCATCACCTTTTTGTTTCACAGATTCTCTCTTAATCTTACCATTTATCATTTCTTCTCCCTGAGCCTCCCCTTTCTTCTTTCCCCACATATATATATCCCTCATTTTACCTCCCCTATACACTAACTTTGTTTTTTTTCTCTTTTAGATATTTCCTGTAGAAGACCTAAGGTTGAAACATAAATTTTTAACTCTAATTTCTATTTTCAACGTGCATTTAATATAATCATTTTGTTTTGCTTTTAGACCACATGCTGATGCAGTGCCTTGTTTTTGGTTTTTATATACATTTATCAACAACCCTACTTGTACCCTGTGGTGGAAATTACATATGCAGTACTCATGTTACATACATAATAAGGACAATATTTATTACTATTTTCTTATAAAAGTCTCATTTCTTCTTTTTATGCAAAGGGGCTAACTGAAAATGTTCATTCAATCCTGGATAGACACAGGCTCTGAAGGTATATTGCCAAAATGTCTCCCTACATAAAATAAAATTGTGCAGATCTCCACCTCTAGAACCAATCAAAACCTGTTCTAAGCCCATAAATGAACACTTATGATCCTTTCCTTGCTTTTTCACATGTTGTGCAAGTGCATTATAAGCTGTACCAATATGAATCTGTTTCACATATTCCATAATACAATTTTTCAATTTTCTCTTGGTCTTCCCCACATAAAAATATGTGCATGCACATAATGTAACATATACAATGGCCTCTGATCCACACGTGATAAATCTCTAATTTTCAAATCTTTCTCCCCTATAAAAAATGTATTTCCAACCTTAATGTAAGTACAGGCAGTACAGTTACCACATTAACAACAATTAGAGGGAAGATTCTTCTTTTTCTCCATTTTCTTTGGATCAGAAAAGCTATGCACAACTCTATCGCAGAGGTTTTGTTCCCTCTTGTTTGTAACATGAAAATCAGAGGCCCTCAGGAGGGGACCTCTTGATCCATCTAATCTGCCTAAAATACCTACCCCCCACCTTCTTAAACTATTTCCTTTTTATGTGCATAGTGTTTATCCCTTGCAAGTTTGAATTCCCTTACATTTTTTTGAGTCTACTACCTCTTGTGGTAGGCTATTCCAAGGGTCAACCACCCTCTCAGAAAAAAAGTACTTCCTCATGTTTCCCCTGGATTTACCTCCTGCTAGTCATACATTGTTGCCTCTTGTACAACTCTCTGATTTCATCTGAAACAGGTTTTCCTTCTGCACTGTGTTAATTCCCTTCATATAGTTAAACATTTCTATCATGTCCCCCCTGTCTCTTTTCTCTTCAAGTGAGTACAGCTGTAAGTCGGACAGTCTGGATTCATATGTCTCCTGGTTCAAACTCTGCACCATCTTTGTACCCCTTCTCTGCCCTGCCTCCAGTCTGTTGATATCCTTCTTCAGGTGCGACCTCCAAAACTGGATGCAATATTTCATGTGCAGCCTGACCAGTGATCTGTAGAATGGCATTATCACCTCTCTTTTTCTGCTAGTTATACTCCTTCCAATGCATCCGAGGATGCCATTTGCTTTCTGTTCTGCCCTTTCACATTGCTTGCTCATCCTAAAGTCATCTGTAATGATTATGCCAAGTTCCTTCTTCACCTGTGTTACTCCAAGCTGCTGTCCTAGCAGCATGTATTCCTTCCGGTGGTTTCTTTTACCCAGGTGCATGACCTTGCATTTTTAGGCATTGAACTTGAATTGCCAATTTTTGGACCATTCTTCCAGTCTATTCAGATTTTTTTCCATCTTCAATACTCCCTCTTGGGTGTCCACCCAGTTGTAGAGCTTTGTATTGTCCGCAGACAGGAAAACTTTTCCCTCCAGCTCATCAGCGATGTCACTGATGAAAATGTTGAAGAGGATGTGGCCTAATACTGACCCCTGCAGCACTCCACTGATCACCTTGCTCTACCTTGACTGAGATCTGTTAACTAAGACCCTCTGTGTCCTATCCTTGAGCCGGTTTGCAATTCAGTTGACTGTCTTCTGACTGAGTCCTGCATTCTGCAACTTATTCATAAGCCTTCTATGGGGTATGGTGTTGAAGGCCTTGCTGAAGTCTAGGTACACCGTGTCCACTGCCTCTCTCTGATCCACTGTTCTGGTCACCCGGTCAAAGAATTCTATCAAGTTTGTTGGGGTCAAACTATCTTTTTGATTTCTTTTAGATGATCCACTATTCTATCTTTCAGCAGGGTTTCCATGAGTTTGCCTACCACTGAGGCCAGACTCACTGGGCAGTAGTTCCCAGGCTCTTTCCTGCTTCCGTGTTTATGTAAGGGTACCATCACAGCCTTTTTCCAGTCTACTGATACTGTGCCACTTTCCAGTGACTTATTAAAAAGATCAGTGAGTGGTGTTGCAGTTTCTTCCCATAACTCCTTTAAAATCTTAGAGTAAATTCCATTGGGTCCCATTATTTTGTCTACGTTTAGTTTGCTAAGCTTTTCTAGGGCTCTTTCTCTTGAGAAGCAGAAATCATCTGCAGTTCTGTTGCTATACACTGCCTTCCTCATAGTAGGGCCACTGCCTTGGTCTTCAACGGTGAAGACTGTGTAGGAGAATTTGTTTGGCACTTCTGCCTTGTCTTCATCCTTTTCAACTATCTGTCTTTTAGTTTATTTTAGCCTGATTATCCCACTCTTACTCTTTTTTCTTTCGCTTAAGTACCTAAAAAATGTTTTATACCCTTTTTTACTCCCTGCACTATTTTCTCCTCTGTCTGGGCTTTGGCTATCCTAATAGCCTTTCCCACTTCTCTCAGCTTTGATATATAATGCTTCCTGTCTGCTTCTTTCTTTGTCTGCTTATACTGCTTGAAAGCCCTTTTTGTGTTTTATTATAGTTGCTTTTTCAGTGGAGAACCACAGTGACTTTCTTCTTCTTTTTGGCTTCCTGATGTGCCTTGTGCACTGTTCAGTAACTTGAAGTAAAGCTGTCTTCAGGACTTCCCAGTTTCTCTCAATGTCCTATGAGTTGTTGATTTGCAACAGGTTTCTTAGCTGGGTTTTCATGGTATTGAAGTCTGTCTTGTGGATGTCAAGTATTTTGAGCTTTGTGTGACTTGATTCTGCTACCCTTTCCACTGTGAACCAGATAGACCTGTGGTCGCTGGTTCCCAGATTTACCCCTATGGTTACATCTGAGATTCTGGTGCTGTTTGTTAGCACCAGCTCCAGGATAGTCTGTTCTCTGGTAGGGGACTGCACCAGCTGATTAAGTCCTGCCCCCTTCAGGGCATGTAGGAACTCTTTGCTGCAGTGATCCAGCTCATCAACCCTCTCTCCTCCTTCAAGACTCCAGGAGAGGATGGTATTCCTGCTTACTTTTACAAGCTTATTCCTGACCTGATGGAACCACACCTAAAAGAGGTGTATGACCATGATAACTCAACCGGAATGCTTCCCCCACCTGCACCAACTATAGACCCATCTCCCTTATAATTACTGACTGCAAACTGTTTGCAAAGATACTAGACACTCATCTAGAACCATTGCTCCCACAATTACTGCATCTCTCACAAACTGGTTTTGTAAATGGCAGGATAGGGTTTGACCACAAGTTCTGACTCCTCAACCTGATCTCGGCTGCAAAACCTGCCCAATCCCCTCTGGTGGCTGTCTTAATAGACTTTGAGAAGGCCTTTAATTCAGGAAATGTGCCCTTCCTCTATGCAGTTCTTTCCTGTTTTGGCTGCAAGCTTCAATTCTTAAAATGGATCCAAGTACTCTACAATTCTTCTTCAGCCAGAGTCTTTATCAACAGGCGGTTGTCAGACCCATATTCACTGCAGAAGGGCACTCAGCAGGGGTGCATCCTCTGACTCCTTCTTTTTCTTGTGGCCATAGAGTCTTTAGCAGCTACAATCTGCTCCCATCCAGGGATCCATGGGATCTAAATGAGTTCCAGGTCCTACTCTACTTCACTTTATGCAGATGACCTTCTGGTACTTATTTCTGCCCCGGATACTTCATTCCCCCCGATGATGCAATTCCTGCAAACCTTTTCTTCTGTGTCAGGTCTCCATATAAACAGTGGTAAAACACACATCCTTCCCCTTACCTCAGATTACACCACTGCCCCCTATACACCAGCTGGTCTTAAAGGGGCAGCGCATGGTATTACATACTTGGAAGTAACTATCAAGGCGAACCTAGCCTCAGTGCCACATACCAATTTTGAACCCTTCTTCAGGCCATATTCACTGAATTCGACCAGTGGGAGAAACTTAGCAAGTCCCTTGTGAGGAAAATCATAACAGTATGAATGATAACACTCCCCAAAATTCTGTACCTGTTGCATAACCTACCACTCCTGCTGTCTAACTCATGGTTCTCAAAGCTCAATAAACTCATCGGCTCTTTCCTCTGGGAAGGTAGGTCTTCACGTTATAGTAGAGCTAAACTTTGAGACCAATGGTCTCGGGGAGGGGGCTACCATGGTGTAAGGCCTATTACCTAGCCTTCATAGGTGCTCAGACTCTGATGTTTCTGAGATGATGCAGAGTGCCTTTCCTTATGGGTTGAAATGGAACCTACTGTATATTTATGTAGGGTACTTGTCCCAGCACAGCCTTGTATGGTCCTGTTCCTAATGCTGCTGAGGGACACCTACTATCCAAAGCTCCATCTCTGGCCGGAAGACTCTAAGCTGAATGGTACATACTGATCTCTGCCCTTTGGAACTTACCCCCTTTGTAAGAACCCTAGGATTGCCAAAGATGGCAAAACTGTTTTGGGGAAATCCTTTTCAGGTAGGCGTATTAACTGAATAAGGGATCTTTTACTCCCCCAACTCTATGCAATTGCAGTCATATAAACACATACCCACTGCTAAGGGTCTTCAAAACCAGGAGCATTGGAGGTTATTACAACTCAGGAAGTCCCTTTTATTTCTGCTGAAGTCCAACACTAAGAGGGCTCAGTTGCAGAATGTTTCCCTTACACCCAGTAGGCTACAAAACAATGTAGGTATAGCTGGCCAAATTAAAAGAAAAAACTATTTGAGATGCCCAAACTAACCCCATATTAGCAGACACAGACCACTAGGAGGCCAGTTTGGGAATGCCACTGTCCTCAGAAGAATGTGAAGACTACTGGCTACTGGCACATACTGCAGTACTTGACTCTAGAAGTTAATAAATACAAAATAAATTCCTACTCTACTGGTACAGGATTGCTCAGGTGCTAACTAAGCTGGGGTTGCTGACCACTTATCCTTCCTGGAAGTGTTGGGCTCAAGCAGCCTACCTATTTCATATCTTATGGGCTTGCCCGGTGATTACCAGCTTTTGGAAGGATGTGGGAGCCTTCTGTCAGATGGTTCTCTGCTGTCACTTTCCCTTCTCACTCAGACTACTTCTCCTTGGTTCCCCTGCTGAACCCCCACCTCTTTCAATTGCAGATCAAATGGCTTGTAGCTGTATCCTTTGAGATGGAATTCTCTGAATGTTCCTTCCCTGTCCCTCTGGAAACAAGCGGTTGGGGCCCTTGCCCATAACAAAAGGTGGGTAAGCTTTCCTTGTATGATAGCACCTGGACACACTTCTTAATTTGTGTTTCAGGGTTGGTTACTTAAACCACTCACCACATTGAAGGGCAATTGCTCTTCATCCTGCAATTCCATGCATGACAGACTGCTAAATATGCACCTGGAAAACAAAAACCAAGGGGAAGAGTACACAATGGCAGGGGGTAGTAATAACAACAACAAAAATGGAAAGGGACCTGGGGTAATCATATCAGATGACCTAAAGGTAAGCAAGCAATATGAGAAGGCAGTAAGGAGGACTAGAGGGATGCTAGGATGTATAGAGAGAGGCATCACCAGCAGAAAACAGGAAGTTGTAATCCTTTTGTACAGACAGTTGGTGAGAACCCGTCTGGAGTACTGGGTGCAGTTCTGGAGACCTTGTCTCCGCAAGGACATAGACAGGACTGAAGCAGTCCAGAGGCAGGCAACTAAAATGGCACCGGGTCTGCACCAAAAGCCATGTGAAGAAAGACTAAAGAGGCTTAATATGTATACCCTCAAGGAAAGGAGGGAGAGGGGGAGATGATAGAAACTTTCAAGTACCTCAAGGGAATCAACAAAGTCCAAGAAGGTAGCATCTTTCAGAAAAAGAGATGTGCAAGAACAAGGAGGCACATTTTTAAGATAGAGGGGGGATGGCTCAGGGGCAATGTGAGAAAGTATTGTTTCACAGAAAGGGTGGTAGATGTATGGAACTGCCTTCCTAAGGAGGTCATGGGGTCAGAAACTGTGGGGAATTCAAGAATGCATGGACAGATATAAGGCAATTCTGGTGGGGGTTAGGAAGAAGTAGGCTGTTGGTTAAATAGGATCTGTAGCTTATCCAATAGGTCGGGAAATGGGCAGACTGAGTGGACCAAGTGATCCTTATCTGCCATCAAAGTCTATGTTTCTATGTAAATAGTCCTGAGGTGACACCCACTTATGTAAGCTTGATTCACTGCTACATTGCCTACCATTGTGATTCTTTGAATGAGATAAATGTATTACTTTTTGCTATAGAAAGATGTCTTTATGCCCGGATTTTCTGCTGAATATGTACTGTATTGCTTTTATTTATTTTTTTTATATTTTTTTTAATAAGGATTTTAACTACAAAAACAAAAGAAGCATTAAGGAGCCTACTCACACCTAACTATAGTGCTGCTACTTCACTACTAGAATATGTATACAGCCTAGACAGTTTGGAATTTTGATCAGAAATTTTCAGGGTAGAAAGGGCTTGCCTCAAAATGGTGCCTTTTGTTGAGTTGGTGCAGAAATATTAATCTGTTCCTAAATTATAAGGATTTAAAATTTTGGTTCTGAGCATGCTCAATAGGGTATCAAACATTTATCAAAACACCCTACTGAGCATGCTCAGAACCAACATTTCAAATCCTTATAACTTGTGAAAGGATTAATATTTTTTCACAAGTGTCTACTATGGCATCATGACATGCCATTGCCCAACACCCAGGAGCCTGAAAATTATATCCCAACAGTCGGTATCCCAACAGTCGGGAATTGCTCATGGCAGAGTTTTTTCCTAATTTTCAGGGGGCTTTGCCCCCTGCAAGCCCCTTATTTTTGATTGCAAACTCCACCACGGGAATTTCCCAACTGCTGGGATACTGACTGTCAGGATATAATTTTTGGTCTCCTGGGTGTGGGGCAATGTCATGTTGGGATGCTGTAGTGATGCCTTTTCACAAAACCAATGAAAGGTACAATTCTGGGACAAACCCATTCTACCCTGAAAATTTCAGACCAAAATTCCAAACTGTCCCGGACACTAGATGCTGACTGAAAAGCAGCACAAAACACTGATTTTTTTCTTCCTAAAAATACTGTACACAGATCTCAGAATCCGTACAACTGACCATAACAAAACATGGCACATCAAGACATTTTGCCCTGGTTCTGTGCATGCAAAATTTCTGGTAATTCTGTTGAATGGAGTGAAGCTATTAAAGTGTAAATTCAGGGGTTTAAGATTAAGCAGCCTACTCAGCCCTAACTATAGTGGTGCTGCCATGCCACTGAAATACATATACAGCAGGAACAGTTTGGAATTTTAGTCTAAAATGTTTAGGGTAGAAAGGACATGCTCCAGAATGGTGCCTTTTACTGGTGGCAAGACAAAGTATTAATCTTTTCCACAAGTTACAAGGATTTGAAATTTCAGTTCTGGGTATGCTCAGTAGGGTATCAAATATCTGTCAAAAAGATCCTACTAAGCATGCTCAGACATAACATTTTTAATACTTATAACTGGGTAACAGATTAATATTTTTTCACCAAAACAATAAAAGGCACCATTCTTGGGAAACCCCTTTTATCATGAAAATTTCACGTTGAAATTCCAAATTGTCTGGATGCTAGGCAATGACAAAAAAAAAAAAAACAGCCAAAAAAAAAGGTTTTTCTAAAAACACACTATAAGGTTTTTAGATTCGGGACATCCAGTCAGAACAAAATGTATTACATCAAGAGACTTTGCCCCCAGACTGCACATGCAAAATTTCCTCTAAATCTGTTGAATGGGAGTGACGCTAATAAAGTACAAAATTAGGGGCTTAACATTAAGCAGCCTAATCAGCCGTAGTTATAGTGGTGCTACTCCGTCACTATAATTAAAAAAGTTAGGAGGTCTTTCTTAGGGGAAGAAACTAGAATTAGGAGGAGTCTATTAACGGAAGAAACTGGCTTTTGCAGCCAACATTAGGCAGGGACCAAATATATAATATGTATAATATTACAATGCAGGGATCCCATATAAGGCTAGGCACTGATTCTGTAGGCATGTCAGCATGAGCAGCGAATAGAGGAAGAACACTAACTATGCTAGGTCTCATTCACCAAGACAGTTTGGACACCACAAGTAACTAATCTGCAGTGTTGCAATTACCATCCCCTAGCAAGATGGCCGCCAGGCTGGGCGTGATCGTGTGGCGATACAGTTTGTCGTCTGCCGTTGAGTTTTATTTCAGAAGTGTGTTCATCACGAGCTTTATTGTTTTATCTACTTTTACTCCCAGTTCATTATTTTTGTTTTCGGTTCAACATTGAAGTTCGGTCAGCTGAACATCTTCTGGGATGCTGTTAATTGAGCGTTCCTTTTCTGGGTCCACGGTCTGAGTGCCGTTCTACAAGCTCTACGGTTTTTGAGTGCAGTTTTCTTTCAGGGAAGGTACCAGGATTGTTTTCCCTGTTTGTCTAACACTTGGATTTGTTCTCTGGAATGGACGTCAGAGGAGGAGCCCTTATCAAATGGAATCTGGGGTTTGGTGGTCTTCTCAGGGTGAGTTTTTTAAAAAAGCCATTTTTTTTTTCATCTTCTGGCTATCGTGAACTGCTCCTGTTGTTGTTTGTCTGTTGTCTGGTTGGCGAAGAACTGGGGGTTCCTGTTGATCATTCCTGGGCAGTGGAGACTATAATATTAATACTATCTTGTGTGTGTGGAGCTACCTACTGACTATCTATTGACGTGGAAGCGGGGGTCAACTCTGTTCTTGGTTGTTCCATTGCCAGATTTCTTGTTGTGCAGGAGTCGGGGTTTTGCCAGTGGGGAGCCGACTGGCTTGGCCTGGGCTTCAAGGTCTTCAAGAAATCGGCTGGTGGGCCGTTTCTCATTGAAGACCGAAGTTAAAGCAGGAGAATATTCCTGGCGGTGGTTCTCCTGGGTCAGATTATTTGGATCCCTGCTAGCATTCCTGGTGTCTGACGATCTTGGTCTCTGCATATTTTGAGAGTCTGATACCCCACTTGAAGACCCATAAGAAGATTCGCCTGGATAAAGTTCTGGACTTTGGTTACAGTCAGATTTTGATGAATTATATCTGGAAACAGTGAAAATGCATTTTACTTTGTTAATACTATTTATGGCTTTGTCTTCTATGTGAGAGGTAGTCTGATTTGAGCCTTTTGCTTCAAATCCACTGGGTAGTGAGAGTGCCTGGTTAATTTGTTTTTTATTATTTTAGTCTAAACCAGCCATCGTGAGAGGTTGTGCAGGGGGATATTTTGCTGTACTGTTCCTACGAGTAACATAAGTACCGGACTATTATCCTTCTCACCTAGCCATGAGTTCTTTTCTGCCTTTATAAGAAACTGTGCAGATCAGATACTGTGTGACATTTTTTGGCTAAGTGTGAACTTTTTATTAGTTTTTATTTTATTGTTTTCCTCTACTCCCTGGTTGTGAGAGAACTGGGGGGGATGTGTTTTGTTTTTCCAAGTTTGAATTATTTGAGCTGTTTTTGAATTTTATTTTGGTTTGGTTTAGGATTATATGTTTAATTAGACTTATTTTGGGGGTTATTTAATTTAAGTTTATATATTTTATATCATTATTTTGGTTTAGTTGTATTATGGCGGCATGTAATGTTTACAATCCCCATGAGTGGTGTGCTATTCATCCTCCTTGCTTCACGCCCTCCACCCTTTTTATTCTCCCCCTCTCCACTTTGATATATACCAGCATTGTAGAGCATTGGGAATTGCTTGAAGGAGAGGGAGGAGGGTGGGGGGCTGTGAACCAGGGAGGATGGATGAGGGGGGCCTTCGTATCCGGGTAGTGAGATTTAGAAGGCACCCTGGGGTGAAATGGAACCCAGACCATGGTTTGCCCTGTCTGGTGTCCATACCCAAGGACACTATGGAATTTGGTAGGCAGATGGGCTTGACAGCCTCCGAGGTTCGTTCAACCCGGGTGGTGTTATGCAATGCTAGGTCCATCAGAAACAAGACCGGCATTATTGCTGATCTTGTTGGTTCAGTGGACTTAGCTTGCATCACCGAAACCTGGCTGGATGAAAATCCAGGCCCTATGTTGGAAGCCATGACTCCGGCCTGGTACTCGGTGATATACCGCCGAGATTGGACTGCAGGGGTGGGGGGTTGCTGTCTGTTTTAAGATGGAATTGGACCTCACGAGTGTAGTTGTGGGGGAGACTGAGTCCTTTGAGTGTATTGTGGTAGCAGGTGTTGGCGTTTGAATCGTACTCATCTACCGTCCACCAGGAGATGGGAAACGGTTCTTACAGTAAGTGGCAGACTTCATTGTTGACATGTCGTTGGAGTCACCCAGATTGATGGTTCTGGGTGACTTTAACACCTGGGTCGACGATGAACTCTCGCAATTTGGTAATCACTTCCTCCAATTAATGACTTCTTTGGGCTTTACACAGGTGGTTTCCACTGCTACCCATAAATCTGGACATTCCTTGGACTTAGTCTTTCTCCTAGGGATTGATATTACTGATTTGGGGGTGGAACCAGTCATATGGTCAGACCACTGCACCATGGGGTTCAATTTTAATACCCCCCCCCGAGAAGGCCTACCCCTGTGGAGATGGTGAGATACTGCTCTTTACAGGATATTACTCCCCAAGGCCTTGAAGCAGTTCTTGACCTCTCGTCCCCCGCGTTGGCGAGCAGTAGTCCAGAGACCTTGGTGACGGCCTATAATAGGGTGGTTGTTTTGGCTCTGGATACTATTGCTCCTGTTCATGTACGCCCCCTCTCCCTTTGTCCCAAGGTGCCCTGGTTTGATGGGATGTTGAGGGAGATGCAGAGACGGGGTGAAGATTAGAACGCTGCTGGCGCAGATCTGCCAGTGATACCGACCGCCTTAAATTGATGGAACATTACTCTGTCTATCAATCTGCAATCTCCCATAAGAAGGCAGAATTCCTGTCCAAGGAGATTGCTGCTGCTAGGAACCAACCGGCTCAGCTGTTTTGAACTGTGGACAGGCTGTGCAACCCAGCCTGTCTACAAGTGGAAAACTTTGCATTAGAGTGTGAGGCTGGCTCGCTTCTTCGCTAATAATTGTACTGACATCAGGCGAATCTGCATCCTGCAGCTTCTTAAGGGGATGCGGTAGAACAGAGTGAGTTTACAGTGCCTCAGTTTTCGTGGTGTTCCTTCAGCAGACCTGATTTTGTGGATATCATGAGGATTATCCATGGTATGCACCCTACGAGCTGTAGTTTGGATCCTGGACCGACTTCCCTAATATTGGGTTGCTGTGACATCATCGGTCCAATCCTTGTGCAAATAGTCTGGTGCTCCCTGGAATCGGGTGAGTTTCCTAGCTCCCTGAAAGTGGCGGTGTTGACACCGCTCTTGAAGAAAGCTGCCTTGGACCTAGACTGTTTCACAAACTACAGACCTATCTCAAACTTACCCTTCACTGGGAAGGTAATTGAGAAAGTAGTGGCGGTCCAATTGGAGAACCATTTAACCATCCATAACATCTGCGAATCCTTCCAATCCGGTTTCCGTTAAAGACATAGTGCCGAGACTGCACTGGTTCGGGTGCTTAATGATCTCCTGAGGGCGAGAGACCAGAAGAGATGTTCTATACTAGTTCTTCTTGATCTCTCTTCAGCTTTTGACACCATGGATCATGTGGTGTTGTTAGCACGCCTGAGGCAGATCTGTGGAATATCGGGAACCGTCCTCGGATGGTTCACCTCATTCCTCACTGGGAGATCACAAAGAGTTGTGTTGGGGATCTTTTCCTCTGGCCCAATTCCTTTGTTGTGTAGGATGCCTCAGGGTTCTTTGCTATCTCCCATGTTATTCGCGATGTATATGCTGCCCCTCAGAGACATTATAAGATGGTATAAGCTGAGGTTTCACTGCTATGCAGATGATACCCAGCTATACCTGTCTTTTGCTCCTGACCAGGATGGAGCTCTCTCGGTGTTTAACAACTGTGTTAAAAAATCCAGGATTGGATGGATTCTAGTTGGCTGAAGTTGAACTCAGAAAAGACAGAGGTTTTGGTAGTGGATCGGGGGTTGTCGGATAGAGAGGCCGCCTGTTGGCGGACCCTCAGGAATTTTTCTTGGGGGTGTGTCACTTCCAACCTCTGAATGGGTGCGTAACCTAGGGGTTATCTTGGATGACCGGCTGACACTACAGTCACAAGTGTCAGCAGTCGTCAAGACTTCCTTTTACCATCTTAGGAATATGGCTAGAGTGAAGCACCTTGTTCCGTCTGACTCGTTACCAATGTTGGTCCACGCCTTTGTGTCCTCATGCTTGGACTACTGCAACGTCCTGTATTTTGGGCTTTCTGGGGTTGAAATCCACCGCCTCCAGCTAGTACAGAATACAGCAGCCCGGGTTTTGACTGGGACAAGCAGGTCTTGCCACATCTTCCCGGTGCTGCTCGATCTGCATTGGCTTCCCCGTTAGGTGGCGGATCACCTTTAAAGTCTGTTTATTGACTTTCAAAGCCCTACATGATCAGGGTCCCACTTATCTCAAAGATCTTCTGGTTTCTTACTGCCCGGGCCGATTGCTCCGCTCGGCCGATGAGGGGTTGCTAGAGATTCCAAGAGTGAGCCTAAATTCATCTGGTTAAAGAGCTTTTTCTTATGCTGCTCCCACTCTTTGGAATTCTCTACCCCGTCGGTTGTGGCAGTGCACCTCCATGGAGGAGTTTAAGAGGGACTTAAAAACTTATTTGTATTAGTCTGCCTTTTTGGATTATTGATTGTGTTATATTATTTTGAGACTGAAGTTTTATCTGAGTTTTATCTGCATTTTATTATGCTTGTACAGTGCCTTGGAAATTTGAAAGGCGCTTTAGAAATAAAATTTATTATTATTATTATTATTAAATAATGCTACCCAAAAAGCATTCATGAACCCCTCTAAAGTGGTGCTGTGTGCAGCAAGATGGTAAATTAATATGAAAGCCTGAACACCCAAAATCAGGCACCACACGGAACTGTTGTACAAAAATGTCACAAGGTTGCTGCTTGCTTGCCTTAAACATGTATTTAATTTATTAAATGCACCCAGATAAAATAAATATTTTGAATAGGTACAAATGGACACAGACAATCTTGACATTTTGCTTGCTAACACCATATCAAGACTGGCTTAACATGGTAACTTCTTGGTGCATAAGTACCCACATCTATTATCACATTTATAATCAATTACTTACAGGTGTGAAACAATCAAGAAAAATGAACATACCCCAAGGGGAAGACAAGCTCAGAATCTCCTTTGGAAATGTAGGGTTGGGAGATACAGTATTTTTTTCTTAAGTGGTTTATTGAGCTTTTCAAAATACAGCAACAAAATGCAGACACATTACGGGTGGGATATAAAAACATTTGCTAATTGAGTGTAAACTACCATTAACAAGCCAGATCAGGTTGCATACATTGATTTTAGCAAGGCCATCAACACCATTCCACATAAGAGGCTGGTTAACAAGATTGGTAGTCTGGGAATGAGGCACAAGGTGGTGAACTGGATTAAGAACTGGCTAATGGACAGGAGGCAGAGGGTGGTGGTGGTAAATGGGGTCCAATCTGGGAAGAGGAGGGTTACCAGCGGGGTACTTCAGGGATTGGTCCTTGGGCCAGTTCTGTTTAATGTCTTCATTAGTGACATTGCAGAAGGGCTGGAGGGAAAAATATGCCTGTTTGCACATGACAACAAGATCTGTAACAGGGTGGATACTCCAGATGAGGTGGAGAAAATAAGGAGGGACCTGAGAAAGCTGTAAAAATGGTCTGAGGTATGGCAATTGGGGTTCAATGCAAAGAAGCGCAAAATAATGCACCTGGGATGAGGAAACCATGGGGAGAGCTACAGGTTGAGGGGAGGAGCTGACAAAATCCAAGGAAGAAAGGGACCTTGGTGTTATCACTTCAGATGACCTAAAGGTGTCAAAGCAGAGTACAAATGCTGCATGGAGGGCCAGTGGCATGCTGGGGTGCGTAGGAAGAGGTTTCACTAGCAGAAGGAGGGAGATGGTGATGCGATTGTATAAAACACTAGTGAGGCCTCACCTAGAATACTGTGTACAAATCTGGAGGCCACACCTTCACAAGGACATTGACAGGGTGGAAGCAGTTCAGAGCAAGGCAACCAAGATGGTACAGCGCTTGCATTACAAAACATAGAAGAGATTAAATGACCTCAATATGGACTCACTAGAGGAGAAGAGGGAGTGAGGGGACTTGATAGAAACATTCAAGTACCTCAAGGGCATAAACAAGGTGCATGGGGGAGACATCTTCCAAGTTAGAAGGAGTACTAGAATGAAGGGGCAGGATATGAAATTGGAGAGAGGCAGTTTAGAACGGAATGTGAGAAAGTCAGAGAGGGTAGTGGACATGTGGAATGGTCTGCCATAAGAGGTGGTGGGAGCAAGCACAGTGGAGGGATTTAAACATGCCTGGAACAGACATAAGGGAACCTTAGTGGCTGGAAGGAAGAACAAAAAGTCACTGACCAGATAGGGTCAGAAGCCACAAACTAGTATAGGGCTTACAGGCAGACTGGATGGGCTAGCAGTCCTTATCTGCTGACAATTTCTATGTAAAATGTAATCTGCATATAATTTTGTGTTCATTACTGCTGCATTAAAACAGTGGACCTCCCCCAAGAGTCCAAATCCACATAGAACTGTACTGCAATCTGGAACAATAGCTGTTAACACTGTGACAGACAAATATCTATAGGTAAAATGTAGCTTCAACAACACAACTAACATTGTCAGACCTCTCTCACAGGTGCTGTGCCCTGATCTGTTGCTAATTTATGTTATGCTTAAGTGTTGCAAACTGTTGCCATCCACTGGGTGGAGGGTGTGGAGGGTGACATCATTCCCATGCTCCCCCAGACCAGATGCACAATCATTACTGTTGTTCTGTACCCTGTGCTGCCTTTCCCCATTACCCCACCCCTCACCAAGTGGGTTCCAGGAGAATCCAGTGCAAGGGCATGGTGTGTGTCTGGGTGTATCTCATACAGGACTTGCTGCAATTCATAGCTCCCTGCACAGGTGTTCTGCATTCCTCTGTTGATTTCCAACTGGCTGCTGTCTGCCTTTTGTTGACGTTCAGTTTGGGATCACTCAGAAATGGTTTATGGAGGCTACCTACCTTGAATATGTGACTGTGACTGTAATGCATGGCCAGGGACTTCATTTGCTAGCCAGTTGTGAGTGGTGATTTCAGTGCTTACAGATGGAATGTTGCTGACTGCACCAGCATGTCCAATATGAAGCAGTGGCAGCTAAACAAGTACACATGTGTTTTAGTGCTCTCTACCCATATTTGTGCCTATTTCAACATTTGAATATCCTATCCTATATCTTAATGCCATAATACAATTACAGTAACTGATTCAGGAATAGGTACAATGCATAAATTCAATTAATAAAGACAAGTGTTCACTCCAAGTACTTAATTAACTTCTTCTTCTATCAAATGGAAAGATCAGAGTAGTTCATGTCATTATTTAGAAGATGGATCAGAGGCTTCAAAAATAGTTGTCATAAAGCAACAAGCTACCACTGCTTCCCTAAACAATACTATTAATTCTTAATCAAAAAATATTAGTAACAGATCTAAATGATAACTATTACAGCATAATGGTGGTTATGCCTAAACTGAAATGTGGTATTAAGCAAGCCACAACATGAACCTAATTAGTTATTTAAAAAAATTTAACCATGAAATACATACTGAGCATATAACTGCTCATTTCCAGATGTGTCCTGAGGGAGAGGGTAGGAGATAGCTAAATAATATAATTGGAAGGTTGGGCCTGTAGTTCAATGGACAAGAAGCCAGCCACTCCCCCTTCCTGAGCTATATAAGCAGTTCCTCTCAACCTCCTTCTGAAGCACTTTTTCTTTGCAGTTGGAGGCTCTGTCAGTCTGTTCTTTGCAGCTGCTGGGGCTCCCCCATATCACCTTGCTGTGTTTTGGCCTCTGATTGTTTTTGCTGGACTTCTGTTTTCTGTTCTCTTGTACTTAGTTTGTATTGCTTGCCTTTGGCTGTGTGCTTCTTTGTGTTGCTTGTTCCCTGTTCTTCTGTGTTTTTGTGTCTTTTGCTTCGCATTGTTTTTGGGGGGCTTCTGTTTCTAAACTCCTTGGCCCGTATATTCAAAGGAGTTGCACCGTGAGCAACCCCTAATGTGCCACGTCGTGATATTCAAATAGGCAGGCTGTGCGGCGCAACCCCCTATGTGCAGGGGCAGATTGATAATGTATGTGACGCAGATGTGGGGGCATGCCCATGCATATGAGGCACATCCCGATATTCAACCCTGGATGTGCGGCTCATATGCCAGCTCACCCCTGCAGTGCACCAGAGAGGGGTGCTCAAAGTTGTGCTGTGAAAAAGCAGGAACATGTCCCAGCCACCCACAGGTGGGCTGCTGAATTGCAAGGTGCAACACAGCAGTTGCCAGCCGTGAGTGGCCACCTGCCCACCCAGAACATTGTTGCTGGGCACACATACCACTCTGGTGGTCCATTGGCCACCCCATGCACCCGATTGTGGGCTTTCATAATAATAAAGGATCACTGTTGGTCCAGTGGCAACCCCCCCTTGCCCAATCATGGGCATATATGAAATTAAAGGAACCCTGGGGTTCCAGTGGATCCCCCAACCCCTTCACCAGATCGCGGTCTTTTGTAATAAAAAAGGAAACCTGGTGGATCAGCGGTAGCCCCACCTTCACTCCATAGTGGGCTGCTGTGCAATATAAGAGTTACCTGGTGGTCCAGTGGTAACCCCCTTCCCTCCCATCCACAGAGGTCCCCCACCACCCAGCAACCCCCCCATCATCGGTGGGTGGCAGCACCCCGCCCACACGAAGCCCGGCTGCCTGCCGAATGATGGTGTAAATTATGATCTGTACGCCTATTGGTCCACTGCATGTACCAATGGGCATGCAGACCATACTGTACTACACAGGCTCGATATGTGAATGAACTTTTCATTCACATATCGGGCCTGTGTAGTACAGTATGGTCTGTATGCCCATTGGTCCACGCATGTGGACCAATAGTAGTACAGATTGTACTGTATGCTGTCATTTGGCAGGCGGCCAGGTGGCATGCTGGCAGGGTGCTGCCACCCGCCAATGGCAGAGGGGGGGTGCTGGGTGGTGTGGAACCTCTGTGGGTTAGGAAGGGGTTACCACTGGACCACCAGGTAACTCTTACGTTGCACAGTGGCCCGCAATTGGGTGAAAGGGGGGCTACCACTGATCCACCAGGGATCCTTTCTTATTACAAAAGCCGGTGATCAGGTGATGGGAGGGTGGGGGTCCACTGGAGCACCTGGGTTCCTTTAATCTTACAAATGCCCATGATCAGGTGAGGGGAGGTTACCACTGGACCACCAGTGACCCTTCATTATTACAAATGCCCACGATCGGGCATATGGGAGAGGGAGGGTTGCATTGCACAACAGGGTGTCAACCCCCGATGGCTGCAACTTGGCAGGGTGCCAGGTGGAATCACATAGAAACATAGAAACATAGACTTTGATGGCAGATAAGGACCGCTTGGCCCACCTAGTCTGCCCATTTTCCTACCTAGAGGATAAGCTGCAGATCCTATTTAACCAACAGCCTATTTCTTCCTACCCCCTCATAAAAATTGCCTTATGTCTGTCCCATGCATTCTTGAATTCTCCCACAGTTTTAGACCCCACAACCTAACATACTAACATACTATTTGCCAGCAGATTAGGCCTTATGGTCTATCGAGTCTGCTCGAATCTTAGTTCCTTAGTTGGGTGCCAAGACCCTCCCATCCCTTGTGCTCCAGAAATCCCTATCATCCATCCCCACCCCCCTGCGACAGGCCATCATCTGATACATCCACTTTCTGTGTCTGTCCCTCCCTCTCTTGAAGCCCTCCACTGTGGATCTCTGAACCAGCTCACCAGACAGTGCATTCCAAGGGTCCACCACCCTCTCAGTGAAAAACTCCTCCTCTTTTCTCCCTCACCCTTCCACCTTCCAACTTCAAACCATGCCTCTGGTGATACCTCCTGCTTTAGTCTAAAGATCCCTCCATGTTTACCCTATTTATTCCCTTGAGGTACTTGAAGACCTCAATCATGTCCCCCCCTGTTTCTCCTCTCCTCCAATGAAAACAGGCTGAGCTCCTCAAGTCTGTCCTCATACGTCAAATCCCCTAGCCCTCGTATCATCTTTGTTGCCCTCCTCTGTACCCTCTCCAGGAGCTGTATGTTCCTGTTCAAGTGTGGTCTCCAGTACTGTACACAGTACTCAAGGTGTGGTCTAACCAGTCCATTGTACAGCGGCAGAATCACTTCCTTGCTCCTAGAGGTGATACCCCCTACGATGCATCCCAACATCCTGTTTGCCTTGCTAGCTGCTCTCCTGCACTGCTCAGAGTTATTCATACATGCATCCACCATGACCCCTAGGTCTTTTTCCCCTATTGAGGCCTCCAGCGCCTCCCATCCCAGGGTGTACCTGTGTTTAGGGTTTCCCTGACCAAGATGCAACACCTTGCACTTGGTGATATTGAAATTTAATTTCCATGTGTGAGCCCAGCTTTCCAGGGTGTCCAGGTCCCCTTGCAGGGCCAACCTCCCCTCTTCTCCCTCAACTACTGCTCCCATCTTGGAGTTATCCGCGAAGAGACTCATTTCACACCCTATACCCTCCCTGATGTCTGATATGTATGCATTAAACAGGATCGGACCCAGAACCGAGCCCTGCGGTATCCCACTACCAACTTCTCTAGGGTTCGAGAGCTCCCCACAGACCACTACTCTCTGAGTGCATCCAGCTAGCCAGTTTTCAATCCATCTGACCATCAAAGGGCCTACTCCTAACCCCATCAGTTTCTCCACCAGACCATTGTGGGGGACAGAGTCAAACGCCTTGCTGAAGTCCAAAAATAATACATCCACATGCTTACCCCTGTCCAGTTCTGATGTTACCCATTCATAGAACTCCACAAGGTTGGTTTGACATGATCTACCTGGCACAAACCCATGTTGCTGACTATCCAGACCTCTCACCTCCTCCAAGTACACCCCCAATCATTCCTTTATTATACTCTCCATTAATTTTCCCACCACCGAGGTCAAACTGATGGGTCTGTAGTTACCTAGTACTTCCCTCGACCCTCCTTTATGGATTGGTACCACATGTGCCTCTCGCCAATCTCAGGTACCCTCCTGTCTCAAGTGACCTGCTGAAACCTCTGTCAGGTGCAGCCAGTATGTCCGCCAATTCCCATAGTACTCTAGGATGAATGCCATCCGGCCCAGGAGATTTGTCTTTCTTTAGGGCCTTGAGGGCTAACCACACCCTTTTGGCAGAGATAGCATCATCCGTCCCCTCCACCTTACTGGCCTTTTTATCCTTACCCAGATGTGACACCCCTTGGGTACCTCTATCTCCCTCTTGCTCCATTTCTGTTGCTCCCCTGATCCCACTTACTGATGTTTCTATCCCCTTCATGCCTTGCTTTGTAGATATACCATCCCTCCCTAGTGAACACAGAGGCAAAGTACACTAAATACCTCCGTCCTTGTCCTCGCCTTCCACCCACCTCCTTCTTATCTCAATCTGCTGAGATGGCCCTTAGTTTTTCTCCGCCTCCCCAATGTACCGAAGAACCCTTTTTCCCTCCATGTATCCTCTGTGCCAGCCGCTGCTCTTTACTGGACTTTGCTCCCTCACCATACGGGTGACTTTTCTAGATGCAAGCTGGTACATTTCCTTATCCCTATCCTCTTGTTGTTTTATATTTTTGTAGGCTGCCTTCTTTTCTCTGACTGCTACCTGTACCTCACTGGACCACCAGCATGGTTTATGTGACCTTGCTCCCTTAATGCTTCAACTTAGCGCAGATCCTGACTGCCTCATGAAGTCCCCGTTTTATGACCTCCCATCTCCTTTCCACACTTGTCATTGAGGTAATCCCCTTCAAGTGATCCTTGAGAATACTTCCCATGCCCATAAAGTCTGCCCCACTGAAGTCCTCTGCCAGTGTCCTAGATCCCCCCCCCATGCTTATTTGAAACCAGACAGTATTGTGGTCGCTCCCAGTCAGGGGGTCCTGTACAACCATGTCCCTTACCAGGTCCCCATCTGCCAGAACCACATCCAGGACATGCCCCTCCCTTGTGGGCTCCATCACATGCTGTGTTAAGAACACATCCTGGAAGCCATCCAGCAGCCTCTGCTCCTTGGCCACCTTAGAGGACATGGTTCCCCAGTTTGTACCTGGCATATTAAGGTCCCCCATCAACACCACTCCTTCCCCTTTTGGTTCACACTGGGCAATGATGTTGTCCAGAAAACCATCCTCTAGAACATCACTCATCCCGGGGGGGCCTATATGCTACACACAGCTTGACCTTATCTCCTGCTGGGGATCGTAAGGTGACCCATAAGGCCTCCATGTTTCCCTCTGCCTCTTCTACCCTAGCAATTTCTATGTCATCTCTAATGAACATACCCACTCCACCCCCTCTGCCCTCCTTTCTATCCTTCCTAAGCATAGTGTACCCCTGTACGTTTAGGTCCCAGTCATGGTTTTTGTTGGCCTACGTCTCCGTGACCGCTGCCACATCCACCACCCTCCTCTAACAGCATGGCCTGGAACTCTGGCATCTTGTTTCCCAAGCTCCTGGCATTTACTAACACCAACCCCCACCCCTTATCCCTGATCCTCTTTGTCAAACCCCACCCAGATTCCTTATACTTCCATCCTCCCTCTGCTCCTCCTGAAACCTCCACCCCCAGTCTGTTTCCCCCCTCCCCCCCTTGGGCTTGAAGGCTACTCTCCTCATCTGGAGGAGAGGGCTTCTGGTCAGCCCCTCCCTTATCCCTTCCCCCCCTCACAAGTTTAAACCCCACCTTTCTTGTATGTAGTCAGCCATCCCCTGTTTAAGGACTTCCTTCCCTAATGGGGCAAGATGAAACCTGTCCTTGGCATATAGTCCCTTATCCTCACAAACTCCATTCCAGTCCCCTAACACCCCCAACCCACTCTCTTCACCCCACTTCCTGAGCCAGTCATTAACCTCTGTGAGCTTCATTTTTTTCTCCACTGAGGCCTTTGGTACTGGCAATATCTCTGAAAAGGAAATGTTGCATCCATTATCCCGACAGACTCTGGCAAGTTTTTAGAACCTTGCTTGGATTTCAAAACTATTTCCTCTAGATCATTATAGTTCCCAAATGCACCAGGAATCTGCTTTCCTCCACAATCCCTAACCATTTCATACACTATGAACTTTGCTCTGTGCACTGTCAGCCCAGAGATACTCACTACTTCACCTGGCTATGGCATCCACCCCCTGTCCCTCCCAATGGATACCCCTAATCATCAGTCTCCCAATAACAGAACCTTAACACCGCCATCATCCTTATGGTTACCTCCACTATGCCTCTCAGCCCCCTTCCCCCCTTATTCATGATCTCAGTTTCATGGGAGTCTTCCTACCTTTTAGAGACCCTTGTCACCCTCCCTTTCTGCCTCCCTATTTTGCCCATTAACTCGAACCCCTCTGAATAGGTGTCCCTTTAACCTCTCTTATTGAACCATTTATCCTGGCCTGATGGTTTCCTTCCCCCACACCGCCATCATCCCCTTGTAATAGTACCCTGCCTCCAGAGGCTCTGTGGGTCCCCTTTAGCTAGGGCCCCATCCTTGGTACTGACCCCCTGCTGAAGAGGGCTCCTCTCCCTCCTTGTCTCCCAGTTTCTCCAATCATGCTCTCCTCCCTCATGTCTGGAATATGTTGCATCTCCCCATTTGCTTAACATATATGTTTCCCTTCTCCCTCTGGGACTATTTCTATCCTTTCCATAGCCGGTCTGTGATGCCCTATGGGTATCGACTCCCTCCCCAGCCTCTGTATAAGTTTCCTCATTTCCACCAACCCTTCCTCCCTTCTAGGTTGCTTAGTAGCTCAAATTTGTTGTGACACTCTATGTCAGCCTCCATCAAGTAACCGAGTTTCCCTGGCTGCATCTCTAAACTGACCCTCTTCTTCCCTCTTGCTCTGTTCACCTTAGGAGCTCCCTTCCACAGTCTGCTGTTTTAGGCTTCCACACAACAGCCCTCCTGACTCTTCCCCCTCCACTCTCTTTGTATTCAGAATGTTCACCCCGTATGCTTTCCCCTTAGCATCAACTTCCCTATTTAAGGGTCCTCTGTCCTAATATCCCCCTTCTGCTTGCTGTAACATAACGTCCTGTAGTTTCAGAGCGTTGCCCCAGCCTCCCCTCAGCCCCACCCTTCTGCTGCCCATATCCACCCCTTATCCTTGGACACCCCCAGCTCCCCAGCTTACTCCTTAACCAATATACCTCACTCCTGATACAAGATAGCTGTCTGCAGGTGGGCAGCCTCCTCTCTCAGGCCCAATTTAGAATTATTGCCATCCCACAGCCTGTGCAGCCTACAACCCTTCCAAGATGCCTGCCATGGTGGAATATGGCCACCCTGTTTATCCCCTCTGTTTATAATGGCACACCCCCTTTCTCAGTCCCTTTCCCCTGGAATACAGTTTCTCTCTATACTGACTGTAGTTATTTACAAACCCAATTTCAACCCCACCAATAAAGTTCCCAAGTCTCACAAACACATACAGTCCAGTGTGTAAGCAGACATCAGGTACCATATCATGTCACAAGCCCACCAGCTCCTGTTGCTTCAAATTTCAGTCCCAAACAGAAATACTAAGCCCTTCAATCCCAACCCCTAGTGGCTTTTCAGTATTTAAGAAAGCCTACAAAACAGGGTGGGTGCAGCCTGCACATCACGGGCATTGTGGAGGCTCTTACCAAACACCAGGCAAACAACACATTTAAATTTCCCTCTAATTAACCCTGCCAAACAACTGTCCCCAAGCCTCCAAAGTTACAATATCACAACCCAAGTAACAGTTCCAATTCAAGGTAATAATTTTTAACACATAGAACTAATTTCACTTACACACTATTCAAATATTTCAGTTAAAACAGAATATAACCCCAGATCTCTGTCCTACCAGCCTGCTGCTTAAGTTCCCAAGTGAACAATGAAGGCCAAGGTAATTCCTGTTTAAAGACAAGGTAATTGCAGCTAATGTCCCCTTCCCCTAACACCAGGCAAACAACACATTTAAATTTCCCTCTAATTAACCCTGCCAAACAACTGTCCCCAAGCCTCCAAAGTTACAATATCACAGCCCAAGTAACAGTTCTAATTCAAGGTAATAATTTTTAACGCATAGAACTAATTTCACTTACAAACTATTCAAATATTTCAGTTAAAACAGAATATAACCCCAGACCTCTGTCCTACCTGTCTGCTGCTTAAGTTCCCAAGTGAACAATGAACCTCCTCAGGAAGGCTGTTCCATGTGTCTTCCACCGTCTCTGTGAAAAAGTACTTCCTCACATTGCCCCTGAGCCATCCCCCCTCTATCTTCAAATTGTGTTCCCTTGTTCTTGCACATCTCTTTTTCTGAAAGATGCTACCCTCTTGGACTTTGTTGATTCCACTGAGGTACTTAAACATTTCTATCATGTCCCCCGTCTCCCTCCTTTCCTCAAGGGTATACATATTAAGCTCCTTTAGCCTCTCCTCATATAGCTTCTCTTGCAGACCCTACACCATTTTAGTTGCCCTCCTCTGAACTGCCTCCATCCTGTGTCCTTGCTGAGATGAGGTCTCCAGAACTGGATGCAGTACTCCAGATGGGATCTCACCCACTGTCTGTACAGGGGGATAACAACTTCCTGTTTTCTGCTGGTGATGCCTCTCCGTATACATCCCAGAATCCCCCCAGCCCTTCCTATCGCCTTCTCACATTGCTTGCCAACCTTAAGGTAATCTGATATGATTACCCCCAGGTCTCTTTCCATTTCTGTTGTTGTTACTACCTTCCCCCCATTGTGTAATCTTCCCCTGGGTTTTTGTTTCCCAGGTGCATTACTTTGCACTTTTTTGCATTGAATCCAAGCTGCCATACTTCTGACCATTCCTTCAACCTTGCCAAGTCCCTTCTCATCTTTTCCACTCCTCCTTGTGTATCAACCCTGTTGCAGATCTTTTTCACCGGGGATCGGCACTTCTTATGCAAATGGGGCCATAATGACATGCAAATGCCCCATTTGCATCTTGCATACATAATGAAGTCATTTGCATGCCCCAGGTTGAATATCGCAGGTGATGCACCTAGTGCAACAGCACTTGCACTGGTACATCCCCCTGCTCTGTTTCTGTGTCTTGTGGTGGTGCAGTGCCACTATTCCATGCAGTGTGTGTGTGTGCGCCCTCTGTGCCATATTCAATGGTGCTGGGCCATGGCTCAGCACCATTGAATATCACCTGGTCCATGCCCTGGCACAACCCTGTTGTGCTGCACTCAGGCTTGTGCCACTTCCCAGAGAAGTCTGAATATCTGGGCCCTTGTATATTGCCAATCTGGAGCTCATGCTACTTGCTCCCATTTACTCACAATGCAACTGCAATCGTTATCTGTGTGTTTCAGCTCAAGTTGCTTCCCTGCTGCAGCTATGCACATTAATTGTTTTCACCTGGTTCAGGCTCACTCTGAACTCTACCTAATGCAGCTCAATCCTGCTTCCTGAACTCATACCACTTACCTAATTGCTGCTGTTTTCACTGCACTGCCTTGCCTCCCTACAGTCTATTTTCATTTGAATTGCTACAGCTATAACCCATAGTTACTCGATACTGATGCTGCTCTATTACATTTGCACACTGCTATTAAACTCTGGAGGTCAGCTAAGCTACCACTGATGCTGTAAACTAGTTTTAATATCTGCATGTGGGTCACTGTGCTTTTCATCACTTTCTTGTTTTTCCTATGATGGGGGACTTGGAGTTTGTTGTTGAGGAGCCGTGGCCCTGTGTGGCATACTTACCTCATGTTCGAATCCTGCCTTTGCTGCTAAAATCCTCTCTGAGTACTGTATAGCAGGATGAATTAGTGTTGATTATATTTAGCAGGAATCAACCTTCGACACATATTTGCGTCCAATAGAATTAGTGCAGACAGCTTACTCTTCAATACTGTACTACTGACAATTAACTGTGCAATATTTTTCACTATCCTTTTATTTTCACTGACTGTAAGCAACAGTGAATATAGTGAAAATAAACAAACAGTGAAAATAACCTTCTATGCAGTATTTTGTCACCTTTAATTGGTTTACTAGTGGGACTGGTTGATTTGCCCTTGATAATTCATATTTGCTGCTCCTCTTACCTATGTGCAGGTCTGACCACCGGTTACTCTGCCTTACAGACCTATGTACTGGTCCACTCATTGCCAGGGCCCTGATTTTTCTGCGGCACATCGGAGCAAAGTTCTGCGGCAGGGTTCTCATTTGCCACAGAACTTCTTCGGCACTCAACACCAATTTCTGTGGCAATTCTGCGGCACATTTTTACCCTTAATTTTTTTCCTTTTTTTGTTTTTTTTGCCATATCTGACACAATGCACGCTCGTAACACAGTCATTTTATGGGTGTTTGTCACCAAATTTTCAACATAGCCAGTTTAAGACCTCTGCTCATGAACAGTGTCACTGTGATTTTATTAATCTGTCCGGAACATTGATTTCGCACGCCGACTGCGCCATTCTGCGCTACAAGGGTGGAAACACATTTTGGGTGAGATGTGAAAAATGACAGCTGTACTACTCATAAGACAGTGTGGTGAAATGGCAATGTTGAAACTCTGGAGTGAAAATATTGAAATTTCGAAAACTTACGAGCCTGCGTATGAACTGCGCAACGCACGCTCGTTAAACAGTCATTTTTTGGAATTTTTTCACCAAATTTTCAACATAGCTATTTTAAGACCTCTGCTCATGAACAGCATCACTGTTATTTTCTTAATTTGTCTCGTACATTGATTTTGCACACCGACTGTGCCATTCTGTGCTACAAGGGTGAAAACCCATTTTGGGTGAGATGTGAAAAATGACAGCTGTACTACTCATAAGACAGTGTGGTGAAATGGTAATGTTGAAACTCTGGAGTGAAAATATTGAAATTTCGCAAACTTACGAGCCTGCATAGGAACTGCGCAACGCACGCTCGTTAAACAGTCATTTTTTGGAATTTTGGCACCAAATTTTCAACATGGGGATTTTGGGCCCCCTTCTCATGAATGATGTCACTGTCATGGTGGTATTCAGTCCCAAAGGGTGATTTCACATTCACTGCGCAAAATCACCCTTCGAGCCCGAATAATGCCATGACAGTGACATCATTCATGAGAAGGGGTCCCAAAAACCCCATATTGAAAATTTGGTGCAAAATTCCAAAAATGCCTGAGATATGCAATAAAGTTGAACCCCTCCTATCTAGCCCATTATACAGCTTACCGGCATTTCCTCAGTTCGCGGTTGCCTTTGAAGAGTGCAGACGTGTTCCCGGTCCACCGAAGATCGTCGTGCCGGAGTCCGGAGGTAAGTATGGGGTGGGGTGTGTGGGGAGGCTGGGTGCACAGTGGGTGGGTGCGGATGTGGGAGGGCTCGGGAGATCGCCGTGGGACAGTTTTGTTTTGGGAAAAAAAAAAGGCGTTGCGGGACCACTTGCCCACGCTGGGGTGGGCTCTCAGCGTGGCACAATGACTTTGGGGAGTTTAGCTGATGGGGGATTGGGCACCCCCTGGCCAGCAATAAAAATTATTGGTACGGGGTTGCTTGCTACCGCTAGTGGGCTCCTCAGCGCGGGTACAAGGGACCTTGGGGTATTCAGCCGATGGGGATTGGGCACCCCATCGATAAAATCATTGATTGCCACGCTGGGGTGGGCTCCCAGCATGGCGTATAGCATTTGGAGGGGAGAGTGAAGCCGACGGGGATTGGGCACCTCTTCCGCAATGAAGCGGACGTTTGTTCTGCAGGCGGCCGTGAATTCCACGGGTGATGGCAAATTCTGTGGTTATTTCTGCGGTTTGCCGCATCCGCGGAATTGCAGAAAACTCAGGGCCCTGCTCATTGCTTCCTCTGCCTTACAGACCTACGTGTAGATAGAGTCATCTACTTATGCAGAACTCAGTCTGCTCATGCCTGATAAGCACATGCCTGCCCTCAGTGAGGGTCTCCAGCACTCCTTGCTTCATTCATCTCATTCTGAATTTTTTTCAGGGGCATGCCAACCATGACCATTAAGTACCATGGCTCAGGTCTCCCTGCAGCTGATGGTCTTGCTCTGCATCTATAAAGTCCACATCCCGAGTGTGCAAAACTTGGGGTGGGGTCCTTCTCTCCTGGCCTATAGCTGGGAATGTCCTCACTCTGGTCCTAGCTTTAGCTGTTTGAAACTCAATATCAGCTCCTGGTGTAGACTTTAAGACTAGCCATGAAGGGTGGTTACAATGATCTCATTTGGCTCTAATATTAATTAACTAGCAAGGCATCTTCACCACATTCTCCCCATGATGTCCTCTGGTTCACTTGGTTAGTTTTTAGGTGGGAAAACCAGGTGAGTGCCTCAGCAGTCGTTACTCTCCTCCTTCTGCCTTTGTTGCCCTTTGTTGTATAGTAGTGCTTGCAACCTTCCCAGCATTCCCATTAGAGGCATCAAGTGACAGCTTTCCTCCAAATTGGAATATCCCTCCCAATAGGATTTCTAAATTGCAACAGCAGAGCTGTCACTAAGCAAAATAACTCAAGCCTGGAGGATAGGCTACCTAAGCCTTGGATCCCCAGAGATTTCCTCCTCAAAGGTTTTTTTTCTCTCCTCCATGCCTCAGATCATAAATGTTAGTTAGCAGTAGTCAGTGTTCCTTAGTTTCTGTAGGTAGGTTCTGCTGTTGGTTGGAGGTGGATGGTGTCCCTACTTACTGTTCCCTTTCTCCTTAGGAGGCCACTGCCATCTCTAGTGCAAACCATCATACTTATGCCATTTTCTCATCTGTGCATCGCATTGCCTCTCAGGCTGCCTTTGCCCATTCTACCCTGCCTCATGGCTCTGATTGCTAATGCTCTTCATACCAATACATTTCTTTTGGGGGATGCTTTCTAAGGTACCTTTAGCCAAAGGAATCATCCCACAGCACCGCTAGGAGTGGAGCTCTCTTTGAGGGTTTCTTGCCTTTGGTACCCTTACAGTGTAGTAATTCCTCTGGAATAGAGAATGTGAATGGCCAAAACCAAAGTAACACAGTTGTACAAGCACAACACTGTACTGGCTGTGTAGGCCATTGAATTGAAAGACTGGCTCTGTAGTTCAATGGACAAGCAGCCAGCCACTCCCTCTTCCTGAGCTATATAAAAAGTTCCTCTCAATCTCCTTCTGAAGCACCTTTTCTTTGCCCCATCATCCTCTTCTCCTTCTCCTCCATCGGCATCACCTCTCTCCTTGGGATGCTTCCTAAGGTACCTTTAGCCAAGGTAATCATGCCATGGCACCTCTAAGGGTGGAACCCTCTACGGAGGTTCCTTGCCTTTGGCACCTCTACAGGGTAGTAATTCATCTGGAATAGAGAGTGTGCATGGCCAAAACCAATGTAACACATTTGCATAAACATAACACTATACTGGCTGGATAGGCCATTGAATTACTAAAAATACAAGAAGTCAAAATACAATGATATTCAATTATATGCAGGATCAAAATTATTAGAGGCAATTTAGTAATGAAATGCAATTAGAAAATATAACAATCTCTATATGTAATGAAGGGAAAACGTAGTGAATCAGAAGGTACAGGGCAAAAACTAGAGAAGGAGAGTAAAAAGAGTACAATTAGAACCAAGTAATGAGGGGGTTAAAGAGGAAAGAGTCACAGACAATTGCAGGAAGGATAACAGTAGTGATAAAGAAGAGTCTTTGAGGAGGAAGGAAAACAGGTAGAATGAATAGAAAGGGGAAACAAGGATCAAAGTTTAGGAAACCTGTAAGAAAAAGCAAATTGATCAATAGTAGATTTTCTAGAAGGAAGAGAGAGAGAGAGAGAATGGGAGGTAGTGTTGTGGAGATGGTAGGATGAAGAATGAAGAGGGGGTAGGAGGGATGTGAGATAAGAAGGAAGGCTGCTGAACCAGAATTTGGATAAAAAAGAGACACAATGGGAAATGCACCTAGCATCAAGATAGGGGAGAAAAGGGATGAGTTAAGAGAACAGTGGTGAGTATGAGGTGAATGATCTAAAGCAAAACAAGAACAAGAATGAAAAGGAGGTCCAGTATGGCAAGGGAGGATTTAGGGGCACTACTGTAGGCTAAGTCACCGTAATCAAAGATAGAAAGAATCATATTTTAATATGATTTCTCAGCAGACAGGGAGTGAAATACTCATTTTATTCCTGTACATGGCACATAGCTCGGAGTGAAGCTTACAGTGAATTTCCATCAATGTGCTCTGAGAAATCAAGATGATGGTCAAGGCAGACCCAGCAGTACTTAAAGAAGGAAGCATCTTCAATCTTAGCACTATTAAAGGTATTAAATAGTAGGACAGAAGTAAGTTTGACACACCTCTGACAGGTGCTAAAAGTCACCGAGACTGTTTTTTGGAAGGGTCAATTGGTTAGACTTGGAGAGGAGCAAGATGCAAAAATAACTATGTAATCTTCATACATATGAATGGAAGCAAATGAACAGACAGTGAAGAGGTCATTAAGGAGAACTAAAAAGAGAAATGGATCCAGGACAGACTCTTGGAGAACACCTGAGCTCATGGAAAGTGAAGCTGAAATGGATTTTTCTATCTGGACAGCTTGAGACCTGCCCTCGATGTAAGAATAAAACCAGCTTACTGAAGAGTCAGACAGGCACACAGCTTTAAGTTTTCCAGAAGAAGGGGCTGTGGCACAGTGTCAAAAACCTTAGTAAGATCAACAAAAAGGGCAGAAGTAATCAGAACTTGATCCATGCCTATTAATATTGAATCTGTGAGCTGAAGGAGGGAGGTGGAAGTGGTTTGGAATTTCTTAAAACCATACTGGATGAGAATAAAAAAGGAGGCATTATCAATAAAGGAAGTGAGGTGAGATAGAACAATGTGATCCTGTAGCTTAGCCAAAGTAGGAAGGAGAGACATTAGATGGAAGTTACCAGTAGAAGTGGGATTACCACCTTTGAGCATAGGTATAACAATAGCCTGTTTTCAGACATCATGAATAGAGGTGGGCGAAGTGGCCAAAATTTGTTCCTTGAAGCAATTCGTGAAGCAATATGGAATCCGTGAAGTAATCTGAAACACGAAGCGGAGTACTTTGTGTCATAATGAGGAATGTGAAGTCCATTGATAATAAGGACTTAGCATTACTCCTTCCCCCAACCAGTTCTGCACCAATTTTAATGAGAAGTACATAGAAATCTATGGGCTAAACATCACTTTGCCTTGTTATTGAGCTGTAAGGCGAATTTTGCAGTGATTCATGGGATTGCAGGTCACATGAGCACTAGATTGTTCTGCACAGCCTCAGTTCTGTGTAGTGTGTGTGTAGTGGTAGCTGGAAACAGTTTGCTCTCAGAGCTCTGTGATTCATACCCTCTTAAAGCTGTTAAAAAGCCTTTTTGAGCCATTGTTTTGCTCAAAATTTAGCACATTGATTGTAGGAATCCCTCCTGTGCTCATATCATCGAGTGTTTATTGTTTGTGTGAGGATTTTGAATGTTAATTTAGAACATTCAGTCTGTGTACTATGTACTGACAGACACTCAAACTGTGCTTTGGGGGAGGGGTGTATCTGTGGTGGAAGTAGATTAACTGGGAGAAAAAGGCAGTCTTTCTGTTTTGGTTATATTTTTCTTGTATAACTGTGTTAATGTATACACAGTAATATTTTCAGTCATTTTTGACATATTTTCACTGATTGTTGTGATGCAGCAGCGCATAATTTCAGTTTATTTAAAAGAGTTGGTTATATTACTGAAGTTTTCAATTTGCTATGCATTACTTGTAATGTGTGTGTGAGTGAGTGTGTGTGTGCGATGTGTGTCAAGTCAGGCACATTTTTTTGTGCCACAGAGTAATTGCAGCAGTGTGAACCTGCTATCCACCTCACCTGCATTATTCTGTACTGCTTTGTGGTATCTTGGTTTTGGACTGTTACTACAGTGCACTGCAGCCACCCCCACCCCCCCACCTCCAACTGGCAAAAGGTATTCTTTTCCAGATTGGATTGTGGCTTGTGAGCACTGGTTAAGGTGTTGTTGTGACTTTGCATCTTCATCTCTTCTTGATTGAGCAGTACAGTCTTAATCTGTTTGTGCTTTTGCATCTGTTTAGTGCCCAGTATCCATCTGCAAGCCACAGTTGTTGTTTTTTTGGGGGGCTTCACATCCACCAGCCCAAACTGAAAGATCAGAAATCTAAATTTGTTTCGAATTTTTTGGTGATCACCCTAAATGTCTGCAAAGAGACATGCAAGCAAAACTGTTTTTGACCATGGCATTTCTGCCAGTGTCAGTGGCTCAGCAGGTAGCACACTCACCTCTGAGGCTGGGAGAGCAGAAGGCTGCTGGTTCTATCCCCACACCAGGCACTTGGGTTAACATCTTAGTACTGACACTGCAATGCAGCATGAGGTGCTGTCTTTCAGATGAGACATGAAACCAAAGTCCCATCTGCCTGTTCAAGTGGATGTTAAAGATCCCATGGCATTTCTTGAAAAGAGTATGGGAATTTGTTTATTGGAAAAAGGGAAATAGAACAAATTATTACAGGTGCATTACTTTACACATTATTATCCATTTTCCTACATTATATGTCTATATAGTATATATTTCATCACATATTTGTATCATTATTAAGCTAAGTGACTGGAGTGTCGTTATCTGTGACCCAAGGCATTGCTTTCCATTGTTATTCAAATGTATTTCTTTTCATTTTCCCTTTTTCTTCTTTGTGTATATTTTGTAAATCCATCATTATTTTACTGTATAATTCCAATTGATTTCCTTCTCTCTGTTGACACATGAACCCACATCTTGTTAGCCATACATTCCATTTGAAAATCACCATTAGGGTAGCAGGTTAATTCCACTGGGGAGTCAAACAGATGAGGCATACTGATGAGTCCTGGAAGGACGAAACACGTGTCTATGTCTTCTGTTGGCACCCTTTGCAAACTGTGTGAGAGGCCTTTCGGCACCATGCATTTCTGCTTAAAGTTGAACCAGCATAATATTCTGTGGTGATTTGCATATGCAGCCCATGATGCTTTGCATTGTGAGGCCATGTGTGATTTTGTATTATTACTTGTAAGGTGCTTATATTATATCTTTGCCACTCTTTATCAAAAGATCCATACCTTATATTTACATAAGGCAGAGTACTAAATATTTGCTCTCCCCATTTATCTGCTGTGAGGTTCCAGAATCCGTTTATAAAAGAACATGAAAACAATAGATGTGTTATAGTATCTTCCTGCTGTATACACTTATTTCTGCTACATATGCTTTCTTGCATTTTTTATGTTTTTGATTTGCTTTGATATTAATTCTTTCATGGCATGCTAGCCAGTGCAGATCCCACATTCTTTCAGGTATTCTTTTATTATTTAACAACGCATTTAAGCTTTCTCTATTCTCCATGGGATATTTGGGAAAGACTTCCTCCTCTCCACATAATAAATCTAGTAAAACAAAGTATAATTTCTTCCTCTGTAGTGTTATAATTTGCTGCGTATTCACCTCCCAGTGTTTTAACCTTAAAAATGTACATCTAATATATTCTGGTATCATCATAGATTTTTTTTACTGCCCTGAGATTCTGGGTTTCCCAGTGTAATAATGCATGTTGATATTTTTCTTTAAATAAGCATTCCCATCCTCTATCTTGTATACTTAACAATGGTTTTAAGTTGCTAAGGAAAAAGAATGTGTTAAAAAATATACTGGGGTTTATCATATTCAAACTATCTCTATCCAGTAGTAAATATAGAATGTTCCCTTTAATTGGGTTTAATCAGCTTCCCCAGCTGGCTTGAAAAAACATACTTAACAAGGCTGTTTCCATGTTTTTTTGAGGTGGGGAATGTAACTCAAGTAAAGAAAAATACTTATAAGAAATTTTTTTTATTAAAAATACCCTTTTCTCTTACTAAAATTCCATTTATTCCACTGCGCCACTTTCAATTTTCCTGCTTCTAACTTTCTTTCCCAATTTACTTCATCTGTATCCCTTGGCCCAAAGTTTATGCCTAAAATGGTTAGTGGTTCTGATTTTATTTGAATTTGATCCACATTTCCCTTAAAGTTCAAAAGATAATTAAGTCATTGCCCCACATATTTTCCCATATTTAATGATGCTTCAGAGAATCTACCAAAAATGTTACATATTTCCAGTACCTTTACTATTGATTCCTCATTCCTGACTAGTACATTTACATTGTCCTCATATGCTATTATCTTCTGTGATATATCATGCTCTTTAATTGCAATAGGCATAATTTCTTCATTTCTGTTTATTATTCTTAACAGCGGATCTAGAAAAAAATCATATATGGGGCTCAGTGGGCACCCCTGCCTGACATTTCTGTTTAGCTTAATAATTGGTCCTCCCCACCCATTTACTATAGGAACTACAGTTGCTGTGTGAAAAATACATTACAACCATTCTATCATCTTATCAGGTATATTATAATGTTTAAAAACTTGCCACAAAAACTCATAATTGACCTGATTGAAGATTTTCTTTTGGTCTAGCGAGATTAGAAAACCATCCAGTTCCCTATCTTTACTATTTCAATTAATTCTCTAACAGGATAATAATAATAATAATTTTATTTATAAAGTGTCTTTCAATATATCAAGGTGATGAACATTTTAAAACCATAATTTCAAATACAAATCTACAATACATATAAATAAAATCATGCCATAATAACATAGAAATATAGAAACATAGAATTTGATGGCAGATAAGGACTGCTTGGCCCAACCAGTCTGCCCATTTCTCTACCTAATGGATAAGCTGCAGATCCTAGTTAAGCAGCAGCCTACTTCTTTCTACCACCCCCCAAAATTAAGTTATGACTGTCCCATGCATGCTTGAATTCAACCACTGTGTTTGACTCCACAACCTTCTCCGGAGGGCCGTTCCATGCATCCACAACCCTCTCTGTGAAAAAAATACTTCCTTACATTATCTCTGTGCCACCCTTCCCATCTTCAAATTGTGCTCCCTTGTTCTTGCACACCTCTTTTTTTGAAAGATGTTACTCTCTTGGACTTTGTTGATTTCCCTGAGGTACTTGAAAGTTTCTTTCATGTCCCCCTTCTCCCTCCCTTCCTCAAGGCTATGCATATTAAGCTCCTTTACTCTCTCTTCATATGTCTTCCAGTGCAGACCCTGCACCATTTTAGTTGCTCTCCTCTGAACTGCCTTCATCCTGTCTATGTCCTTGCGGAGATTGGGTCTCAAAAACTGCACACAGTACTCCAGGTGGGGTCTCACCAGCTTTCTGTACAGAGGGATAACAACTTCCTGTTTTCTATAGGTGATGCCTCTCCCTATGCATCCCAGTATCCCCCCAGCCCTCCTTACTGCCTTCTCACGTTGCTTGCCCACCTTTAAATAATCTGATATGACTACCCCCAGGTCCCTTTCCATTTTTGTTGTTGTTAGTATCTCACCCCCCATTGTGTACTCTTCCCCTGGGTTTTTGTTTCCCAGGTGCATTACCTTGCACTTCTTAGCATTGAATCTAAGCTGCCATACATTTGACCATTCCTCTATCTTTGCCAAGTTCCTTCTCATCCTTTCCACCCCATCTTGTGCATAAACTATGTTGCAGATCTTTGTGTCATCTGCAAAGAGACATACTTTTCCTTCCATTTCCCTCTGCAATGTCACTTATAAAGACATTGAAGAGGACCGGTCCTAATACTGAACCATGCAGTACCCCACTAGTAACCCCCCTTTCTCCAGAGTGGACTCCATTTACTATTACCCTCTGTGTCCTATTCTCCAGCCAATTCTTTACCCAGGCTATCATCTTGGGACCCCTCCCAGGCTGGCTAACTTGTATATTAATCTTTTGTGTGGGACTGTGTCAAATGCCTTGCTAAAGTCTAGGTAGGCCATGTCCACAGCCCCTTCCTGATCTACTACTTTGGTCACCCAGTAAAATAAATCTATTAGATTCATCTGGCATGACCTTCCCGCTGTGAATCCATGCTACCTCAGATATTAAAATCTAATAATAAGTTATAATATAAAATACAAACACAATAAAATTAACTTAATTATCCAGGAAGGCCAATTGCCATAAATAAGTTTTCAGGTCCTTCTTACATACCTTCACAGAGGTGCACTCCCCTAACCGGCATGGTAGAGGATTCCAGAGAGTGAGTGCAGCATGAGAAAAAGCTCTGCTGCCTGAAGATTTTAAACTCACTCTTGGAATCTCTAACAACCCCTCGTCAGTTGAGCGGAGCGATAAGCCAGGACAGTAAGGCACAAGAAGTTCTTTCAGATAGGTCGGACCCTGATCATGAAGGGCTTTGAAAGTCAATAAAAAGACTTTAAAGGTGATCTGCACTGTATAGGGAGCCAGTGCAGTTCGCGCAACACCGGGGTAATATGACAGGACCTACTTATTCCAGTCAAAACCCATGCGGCAGCGTTCTGCACCAGCTGTAGGCAATGGATTTCAACCCCAGAAAGCCCAAGGTAAAGGGTGTTGCTGTAGTCCAAGCACGAGGACAAAAAGACATTGACCAACATTGGCAAAGAGTCCGACGGAACAAGGTGCCTAACCCTGGCAATATTCCTAAGATGGTAAAAGGAAGTCCGAACAATGGCTGACACTTGAGATTGTAGGGTCAGCCTGTCATCTAGGACAATCCCAAGGCTACGCACCCATTCAGAGGTCAGAAGTGACAGCCATGGAAACATTTGGATCTGTGAATCAAAAGTCAGAAGTCCAACTCAGGTGAGCCCTGGAGGTGGCACCTCAATTTGCATGAAGGTAGAGAGTCACATATCAGTCGAGTCACTGATAGTGAATCCCAGTCCCATGTGCCCAGCTGTTGGCATGTCCACAACACACACTTCGGCATTGTGAGCAGAACATAGATTATCAAAATCTTCCTGCAACCCATAGATTTTCAAAACCTTCATGCAGCACATATAGTTTTAAAACCCTGGTAAAGATTGGTAAGAGAATATTAAAAATCATTGTGCAACACATATATTTTTTAAACCATTGAGCAGCACATACATTTTCAAAACCATCTTGCAACACAGAGGTTCTTCCAAATAATTTATAATCTCATTAACATTTAAAAAATTGTTGCAAGCCACAAAAATGTATGTAGCATGGAAATGTTAAGAAATTGTTTAGACCACAGGAAGATTTTGAAAACCATCAGTAAGCATGACAACCGCTGTGCAACACAAATATTTTATTCAATAATTTATGACCTCACCAAGACTCTGAAAATCATCATACAGTCCTAAACCATGATGCAGTAGGAATATATAAAAACCTATTTAAGAGGCATGCATGAGCCAACAAGGTGAATGGAAGGGTAAGGAAGGAGCTCTACACACTCTTCTATTAGATCCTTTAAAATCCACCCATTGGACCTGTTTAAACCTTTGACTCAGGCAAAATACTTTCTAATGAGGTTAGTAATCTTACTAGCCTGGGCTCATTTACCTGTGCACCCATGGTGGGCCTGCTAGCACACTATCCATGCATCTATGCCTACAACATGGGACAACTGTACCACACATACAGAACAGTCAGTGACACACCTATGGGACCCTGTAGTACAGCATGCCACTGTGGTGTGGTAGCAATGCCCACCAGGGCATGTGTGGTGCTGGGCACCACCATGCCTCCGGTGGACAATGCACCCTGCCAGCATCCCGTGCCCATACACCAGAGGCACGATGGTACATCTGCACGCCACACACCATGGCAGTCAATAGTGCCCACCTCTAACACAATACCAACCTGTACAGATACAGCCCTCCCTGAACACCCACAGTGAGGGGCACACCCATGTGGACCATGTACTGCACACAGAGGTCGTGCCACACCACAGTACACCATGGGGGCCACAGCAGTCTGACCATGTGCCCCACTGCATGGGGCAGTGACCCCATCCTGAGGATCACTGTCCCACATAATCCCCACAAGTGGGAGGGGGGCTGTCAGTGCCATCCAGGTGAGGACACATCCATAGGATGTCTTCCCCCACTGCAGGCAAGGGGGAGGTTTGGCCTGGCCTAACTGCATGAGTGAGTAATGGACCACACAGGTAACATGTTACCAAACACACATGTGGCATGTCCAGTACACTGCCTGCCACACAGTGGTTGTGGCTGTACCATGCCCCCCTTATCCCTGGGCACCCTGCCACAGCACAGCCCCTGGTACTGACCATAGCCATTGCACATATTGTATCAGATCCCCTGAATGTCCATCTTTGGGAGGGTCATGCCTGCATACCTCTCAACTGTACCACAGTACAAGGGACATTCCACATTGTACTTCACAGAGGATCCCTGTTCCACATTGTGAGGACCTGTTCCATATTCATAGTCAACATTCTTGAGCAACTCTCCATTGTACATGATGCATTTCGTTGTATCAGTCACTTAAAAACAGACATCTGAACATAACTGCAACAGTTCAACAGTGTTCTGAGCTTCTAGGTTTTGTTTGTTTAAGTGATCGACATATTGCCCATGTGTTCCACATTGGGATAGGCACACATATGTGGGACAAAAGACTGAGAGCTATGCATGCCTGTTCCTCTCCCTTATAGCAGTAACAGATGGATTAGGAATATGTAAGGGGGGGCTGCTGTGGCCCAGTACTCACCAGTCTGCTGATTGTCTGTCCCTGTCCTGGTCTGGATGGCACTGTTATGTTCCTGCTCTCTCCTACACCCAGGTCTGAAGCCCCTGTGCCACTACACTGTGCCTGGTACTAGCGACTCAAAACCGCACATGCCGCACGTGCAATTCATACGTGCATTGCATGTCGCACATTGCATATGTGCATATGCAGCATGCGTGGTGGCAATAGTGATTTGCAATAGCAATGTGCGACATGGCATCTGCGATGTGGGGTTGTTATCATGCATTTGTGTGTGCTGCCTGCAGATGCAACGCAGTTGCAGAATGGGTGTTGGTGCCTCTGCATGTGTAGCGCCTGTGCCTGCAGGGCTGTGTGTGTATGTGTGTGTGTGCTTGTGTGTGAGGTTAGTGGCAGGCAGATGCCCATCGGCAGTGGCCCATGCAGGGCATTGTTTTGACTGAGGGATATGCGCTACCCAACATGTATCCAGTAAGGCCCTACCAATGCAATGATGACAAAAGGACAACACAATGTAGGGACTGGGTGCAGAAAGGTTTATTGACACAGTGCTCTGTACACACATCAGGTGCTCAATGCACAGTGCTCCCCAGTTCAACCCATGACATGTGACCCCACACTCACCAATGTACACAGTCTTGCACACACACACACACACAAACACACACACACACACCCCATGTGAATGCATGGTGCTCCCCCTTAGTCATGTGCCCCCTGCCATGCATATGGCCCCACCCCCCATTGCAGCACCACCCAACAATTCCCCTACTACACCGGTCACCTGGACATCTCACAGCTGTCTGCCACTTGCACGCTGTCCTCACACTGAGCCCTCTGGTGCTGAGTGCTGGGGCATGGAAGACCCTGCTGGTCTGGCATGTTGTGCGGTGCTCTGGTGGACCACCCCTGGCATCACACCCTGTGGGCCTGTGTGTACCCTCACAGGTGATCTGCTGTGCCTTCACCCACACAAGCCTACCTGCCTCTGTGCCACATGTGGCAATGGCTGTGCCAGGGCTGCATGGTGTGTTCCCCAGTCATGTGCTGAGTGCCTCGGGCCCTGTGCAGCCTGCAGAGCACCCTCCTCAGTGTGTCTGCTCCCCTGTGTGTGCCCTGTGCCTGACCTTGTTCCTGTGGGACTATGTGAGGGGCTTGGCCTGGCTTGCACCTGTATTGCCGGCATGCCTGTGTGCACCACAGTGGTTGCATCTTGGCACCCTCCTGTACCTGGGTCAGTGTGGGTGGTGCCTGGCTGGGCATGTAGCTCTGGCAGCATGACTGGTGGGTTGGTAGATACTGATGCCTGGGCCAGGGTAGGGGAAGGGGTTCCACTGGTTCTGGTAGCTGTGTCTGGGTGCTGGAATGATCGGTGGCTGGGGGTGCCATCCAGTGGACCAGGCCTTGCAGCAGGTGCAGTGGCTGCAGTGCACATGCTATGGCCTGCAAGGCCGTGGCCATGGCCATGGCTGTATCCTGGTGCTGCTGGTGTGCCAGCATGTTCTCCAGGCCTGTACTGAGGTGGTCCATGATGACCGTCTGGCATTTGACTCAGTGCCAGATGGCCCTATATAGCATCTCCCTGGCTAGGCATACATGCAGAAGAGTCCCTGGTGACTGCCTGCAGATAGCCAGCAATGCTGGATAGCTGCAGCTACATGCAGGAGTGATGCTCCTGCATGCCCTGCTGTATGTTCCCCAGCTCCTGCCTGACACCTCACCCCCTGGCCGGCCAGCACCAACTGGAAGTAGTCCCCAGTGTAGGCCGGTGGGGACATCTGGTCCTGCAGCTCCCAGATGGCCTCATCCAACTGGTCCTCCAGTCCACAGGTGCTCAGTGGGCTGAGCAACCCTATGGCAGTGCCCTCAGCCACTGGCTGGTCTTGGTCCGACACATCCTGCTTGACCACTGGCATCTGTACCACATCCACAGATGTGGCGGCACTTCTGGTGGTGTCCTCAGTGGTCCCCTGCTGCTTCCGTGGCATTCCAGCTGTGTCCTCCTCACTGCTGCACTGCCTCATTTACCATGGGGCTGTCACCATCCCCACTCCCGTCAAGCTCTGACATCTTCCTCCAGTGGCCGTAGGGCTGATGCCATTATCTGACACCATGCAGGTGGCCTGAGGCATGCCAGCACCATCTTGGCCCTGCTGCTGTTGCTCCCACCTTCTGGCTCTGCTGAGACCACCTGCCCCAGCTGCCACTGCACCTGTTGAATGTGAAAATGTGTTAGTGTGTCCATGCATCACAGCGTGCCTTCATCTGCCTGATCAGTGTTGCCCTCACAGGTCTGCTTTAGTGTTGCACTATGGCATTGCACCCACCACACTTTTGTGCTGTCCCACCTGGTGCATGCCACCACTGTACATGTGTCCTGCACTGATAGCTTGGACCCCCCACCATTGCTGCCCTTGCTGTTTTGTCCATCCTGGTACAACAACTCCAGCTGTGACATGGCTGCCCCATATTTCTCCCCACTGTACTGTGGCACTGTGCACGGCCATGCCCATGGGCCACCACTGCGCTGCAGGGTCCTGCATCCCTGGCTGACTACATTGTCCCTGACATCCATGCATGACCCCTGCGGCCCTTGCTCACTCTTTGCAGGCACTGGGACAGTGACCCATGCCCCCTTCCTGCAGCCCAGCCCATGCCTGTGCACAGCCCTCCCAGCACACAGTGCAGGACACAGCATCCCCCAGTGCAGCCCAGACCTTACCTCAGCATGTCCCCCCCAGCAGTACACAGTGTAGGACACAGCAAAACCCAGTGCAGCCAGACCATACCTCTGAATGACCCCCCCAACTGTACACAGTGCACGACACTGCAACACCCAGTGGAGCCAAGTCCATACCTCTGCATGCCCCCCAACAGTACACAGAGCAGGACACAGCAACACCCAGTGCAGCCCAGACCATACCTCTGCATGCCACCCGCAACAGTACACAGTGCAGGACACAGCATCCCCAGTGCGGCCCAGCCTATTCCTGTGCACAGCCCCCCCATTTCTTGTGCCCATGCCAGCCCCTCCACAGTTGGCCATGGATTGTTCCTTTGCACTGCTGCACATGTCAGCAGCACACATGCCTGTCCCTGGCCTGCCACTCACCATTGTCTGATTCCCTTAGCCCACTCTGTGGCCATCTTTGGCCATATGGCATTCCTGTGGCATGCCTCCTCACCATTACATCTGCCTACACATTGTCACCCCACTAATCCCATCTTTGCCATTGGCTTCGGTGTTGTTGCCATGTCTGGCCTGTCACATACATTGCTGGTTGTTTGTCCCTACCTGTGGCCATCCACCGTCTGAACGTGCCCAGCTGTGTTACTCCAGCGATGCTCTGCTGGCTGAGATGTGCCGCTATCCTCCTCCCGATGCTGTTGAGTGGCTCCTGCTGGGTGGGTCCACCCAATGTGCCCAGTGCACTGCTCCTGTTGTGTGCCACCTTGAGCTTCACCAGGTGCTTGAGGTGATTCCATTTCTTTTGTACATCTCAGACTGTCCTTCACTGTGCAGCAATGGTATTGACTCTGTGCGTCACCCTGTCCCATGCCCTCTTGTGTTTCTCCTTCCTCTTGGCATCCCCTCCATGACTCATGAGGAGTGCACGGTGGTGGTTTATTTGCTCCACCAGTGTGTTGACCTCCTCATGGCCGAAATTCCTTTTCCTCCTGTGTCTTTTGGCTGGGTTCTGCCATGGCTGTGGCATATCTACTGTTGTATGGTGGGCCGCAACTGCGTTAGATGCACTTTTATATGGTGTATCATGTGTGTCGTGACTTGCTCAGTTGAGTTTGGCATATTCTTGCAGATTCTAGACTAGCCTGTAACTTGCATGTCACAGTTGCTGTTGCGTAAGTTTGACAATTGCGTTACTTGCACCTGGTGTAATTTGCTTTCTAGAATTGGGCCCAGTATCTGTACATGCATGGACAGGAACATCTGAATGCCACGTTAAATCTAGTGCAATAGGCAAACTACAGAAATACAGTGAACCTATAACTGGAAAAATGTGGCTTCCTGAATGCATGAATGCACAGATCATAGTGTGGTTAATAGTTTAAAACTGCTGAATATGTATGAGGATAGCACCGCCATTAAGTTCTTCCAATTATATTAGTCAAGAACGATTCCATTACAAGTAATAGATTAAGAAGGGTGTTTAATGTTAAATCCCTAAATTTACACCTTAATAGCTTCTTCCTGATTCATTGGAATTGCACAAAATTGTGCATGCAGTCTGGGTAGCCACATACCAATTCCCAGGTTATAAGGATTTGAAATTTTGGTTCTGAGCATGCTCAGTAGGGTCTTTCATTTATATGTCTAATATGAAAGAAGAATCTGGACCTTAGTTATTTTTTCTCACAAAACAAATATTTCTTATTTATGAGCTGAAACTCTTCATTCCTAAGAACTGTTTTTTGTATGGCAGCCATCTTTGTTTTTTATTCCCCCTCACCAAAAAGATTGAAAACCCATAAAAATTATGACCTGGAGAAAACCAACCACATGAATCTTGCTAAACTGGACCCCTTTGGCTATGCTCTGGTGTTTGTTTTGGGAAAATTAGATGCCAAAATATGTTTTTTTGAGAACTCTGAAATCCTAAGTGGAAGTCTTAGTGAGTGGACCTGATTTTTTTTTCTGAGTCTCACAAAAGAAGAAGTTTGGCTCACAAAAGAAGATGGCCAGAATTAATTTTCTTTCCATAGTTCTTTTGTGAGTCAAACTTCTTCTTTCCTGAGTCATGAAACAACTCACAAGAGATGACATTCGGCTCATGAAAGAAGAGGGTGGGACTTTCATGAGCCGGACGTCTTCTTTTGTGAATCCCAAAGGAACTCTGAAATGGGGAATCTTGGCTTGAGAAACAAGAGGTCAGGACTTATTTTCTTTTTCACAGTTCTTTCATGAGGTCATATGAAAAAACAATTGCCCACCCCAATATCAAATCTCTTTCCTATCATCCAGATCACCTTCCCTTAATATACGTGATAACACCAGGGTTACCACCCCCAGGGCTGCTGAATATCAGACTGACAATGGGATTCTCAATCCCCAATGTCAGCTGGTATCCTCCTAATATAAAGAAAAACTATTCTTCATTATTATTTTTTTTTTGTTTTGTTTTGTTGTTGGCTCTGTAACCTGAAAAAAAATGAATTATCCCATTATCTATCTGACCCCCCACCCACTCCACCACAAGCCTCCTATTCAGCATGCATGACCTTATATGCTGCACACACCCTCACTCACCTGATCCTGTCCCACAATGTACAGTAGATCACCTCTCCAATTGAAGACACATATTGCTGCTAGGACTGGTAACTGCAAAATGAGAAAATAAGGTATGTCTGGTTTAATGTATTTCTGGAGTTTGAACCTTTATTCATAACTTAGCTAACTTGCTAACTTGTTAAGCATTAGTCAGATGAAGGCACTAGCCCATCAAGACTGTCTCACACTCTATGTTGGTAATCAGACCTGCTAGAACCCCAGATGTTTATCAAGTTCTTTCTTAAAAGTTGTGAAACACATATATTAACACTATTTAATATGAATTATTTGATATTTATTAAATACTATTTCTCAATATTTAGTATTCGTATTTAATATTTAATTTATTTAAGGGCTGGCCCAACCTCAAGACACAGAAAAAAGAGAAGCAGCCATGGAAGTTACAGGGGCGGTGCTGGAGAGCTGCAGTTAGAGATGCAGGGGAAGTTCTGGCCACATCTGTGGCAGGGAAAGGTGGCCATAGCCACAAGGTGGGGTCTCTTGCTAGATCCACACCAGAGGGCTTCATCTGCAGCTTGTGAAGGAGCAGGCAGCAGCCAATCAGGTTGCTGCACAGCAAAGTGCACCAGATTCAAATGAGGCTGGGCTATTTAAGGGCACGCCCAGCCACAAGACACAGAACAAAGTGAAGCAGACAGATTTCTTTCTCCCACCCTCCTGCCTCCATTATTAAATGGGCAGGCTGAGCCACTCCCAGCAGTGGTTTCACCTATCAGGAAGGGTGCAGGAAGTGGCTTACAAGAAGGGAGTGGACACAAATCGATCTGTGTGGCAGTGTCTGCATTTCCTGGAGGGACATGCATCTTTAAAAAAGGTACTGTGAATAAATCCAGAATGTTGTGTGTGCGTATTTGTAGCAAAACTAAAGGTACTGTGACTTTACATGTCATCTATGGATGTAAGGGGTCTGTGTGTCTAGTGGGTGATTAACATGTGATACAGTCCAAATTGGATAGTGGTTTGTTGTACTGCAGCACTGGGGCATGTAAAGTTACTGATATAAGATACAGTCATTTCACATTGATTTTTATACTGCAGAATTGGGGCTTGTACAGTCATTGCATTTAATGTCATTAGCAGTATTGGGCCCTGTAAAGTAGTTGAGATAAGATATAGTGATTTCAGATATTGCATTTTTATACTGCAGCATTTGGACCTGTACAGTTATTGCATTGAAGTTCATTAGCAGGATAGCACATTTAAGGGTCTGCACTATGCATTTCTTAGGGCAAACAAATATACTAGTGAGAATTATTTCAACAAGGCAGATAGGCAAAATGTTTTAAAAATCAAAAGGGGAGGAATAACTAAGAAATGTTTACTTTAGCCCTTGATTATGCTCTATGTCGGGAAGAGGTCAAATAGAAATGTTTAATTAGAGGTCAAAAATTTCTAATTGGGACAAGGCAGGGTAGGATTGTCAGTTTGAGGCTGCTAAATAGGTTCTAATAACTAAGCATAAAAAGGAGAGAAGAGGTTAAAGAAAGCAGGACATCCTGATTCAGCTAGTATATGGAGGTAAGAGAAGGAGGTTCCAGGAAGAACATGTGTAGCAATGGTAGAGGAGGAAGGGGGGGAGCCTTGGGGGAGAAATGGCTATCCTTCATATAGAAGGATGGAGTGGTCATTGGTGGGCACATAAGGTATTGGGAAAAGGTGGTAGGCTGCAACAACTGCAGAGCACCAGTCTTTCTTAAAATGACATGGAGAATGGGTGGATGTATAGTGTGCAGCCAAATAGGACAACTTTAAAAATTAGATCATGGGTCTGCAGGAGGAGATCAGGAATGCAGGATGGAATAAGGAGGATTATGGCCTAGCAGTTCAAGGAGGTAGGAGGGGGGCTAAGGAGGATGGACATTTTGTGTCAGCGGGGACAGGGGCAGGATGAGGAATACTTTAAAGGAAGGGGCAAGAAGCCATAGGGAACCAAGCCTGGAGACACTGAGTAAGGGGAACCAAGGCAAGAGTGGGAAGGAGGAGAAAGGGAAGGAGTGGATGAGGAGAATTGGTAACAGACAAACAGTGGGGTTGGGGATCAGAGTGGCATGGAGAAGGAGCTAGTAGGAAAAGGAGAAGGATCTGTGGAAAAGAATTCCATAGTACTGGAGGGAAAATGGATGTGGAGAGGTGGAGTAACTGATGGGTGTCAGATTGTAATGGGTATGGAGGGGAATACTGTTGAGGGAATTACAACTGGGGCAGATGGAGGAAACAAGGTGCAGGAGGATGAAGAGGTAATGAGAGGGTGGGTGTGGGAGGAAGGGAAGAAAGCAGATGGAAAACCAGGTGGAATATTAGTGCTGGGGGACTCAATACTAAGAGGAGTCAGGTGGGGTAGCAAAGGAGAGAGGCATAGTGGCATCTGGGTAGAGGCCATTCCAGGAATGACAGCAAAAAAGGTGAGGCAATCTTTTCTGAGTATGCTAGAATGGGCAAGGAGAAACCTCACCTTGTTCTGCACTTGTGGACAAATGCCCTGGCTGATGGGATGGTAGATGTAGTGAAGAGGAAGTTTGAGGAACTAGGATCAATTTGTGAGGGGACAGAATGATCATTATCTTTCTTGGAGGTACTTCCAGTTCCCATAGCAAGCACAGCAAGAAAACTGAGAATACAAGAATTTGACAAGTTGCTGGGAACCTGGTGTCAGGACAAAGGGTATGAGCTGGTAGGGAGGGTGGGGTGAGACCTGGGAGGACAGAAGTTTATACGATAAAGATAGACTGCACTTAAATGAAGAGGGCAAGAAAGTGTTGAAGCAAAGAGTTGGGGAGTGCATAGAAGAAAAAGTGTATTTAAACTAGGAGTGGGGGGGTAACAAGTGTGTTAGAGGTAGGCAGAGGCCTCAGGATGGGAAACCATACAGGCTTACCACCCAAAACAGTGATATAGGACTAGAGGCATGTACTAGAGGGAGTGCCAGAAAGGGAGAGCAGGAGATGGGTGGGGAGAATGATACAGGATGGAAAGTGGTCTCCTTGAATACTAGAAGCTTGGGGAATAAATTTGCGGAACTACAGACTTTCATGGTAGAGGGGGAGGTGGACATGGCAGCCATCACTGAAGCATTGGCTGCCCAATACCATGACTGGGACCTGACAGTTCCAGGATACAGGATATTTTGCAAGGATAGAGTTACTGGTAATGGCGGGGAGTAGCAATTTACATGAGGCAAGGAATGAAGTGTATAAGGGAGGAGGGGGAAGAGGGCAAAACGGAGTCACTATGGATGCAAATCCAAGATTCCAGGATTGGACACTAAGGTTGGCAGTGATGTACAGGCTGCACTCCCAAACAGAAGAGTTGGATAGCGAACTAACGGGGCAGATCCGGAAGACCTGTGGGAAGGGGGGGTGATAATGGGGGACTTCAATCTGCTAGGAGTGGATTGGAGTACCCCTGTAACAAAAAATAGAAGAGAGCAGGTAATGCTGGATGCATTCCAGGGTAACTTCCTGATGCAGATTGTCAGTGAACCAACCAAGGAAGGAAATATCCTTGTCCTTGTGCTGACTAATGGGGAGTAAGTGAGGGAACTGAGGGTGGAAGAAACTCTGCCAGGGCGTGACCACCAGTCAGTGTGGTTCCAGTTGAATATGGGTAAGGAAGGAGTGGTATCTGACACAAAGGTGCTGGTCTTTAGAAAGGCCAACTTCAAAGGATGGGTGAGGTGGTACAAGGCTACCTTGCCAGAATTCAGCCTAATATGGACACTAACCAGAGGTTGGAGCCCATAAAGCTAGGGATAGTAGAGGCAACCAAATTCCACAGCAAGGCCCAGAGTAAAAAGGCTAGGGCAAAGAAACCTAGCTGGGTAACCAAGGGAGTCATAGATACGGTAAGGAAGAAAAGAGCTGCCTTTAGGAGATACAAAAAAAACTGGGATGGGGACAGGAAGTAGTACTGGAAGGACATGAAGGAGAACTCAGGTTGGTGCAGGGCATTAAGGTGGGGGAGAAGGACTTCTTCAGGTACATCAGGGAGAAAATGAGTTGTAAGGATCAGATAGTATGAATTAAGAGGGAGGCGGCATGGGTGGAAAAAGTGGGTGAAAAGGCAGAAGTGCTTTATGACTACTTCTGCTCAGTATTTACTAAGGAGAAGGGGAGTGATGCCCAAGGGGGGATGGTAGGAATGGAGGGGGTTAACAGATGGGGAAATCACAGAACGTAGAGTGCTGGAGGGATTAAGGGCACTAAGTGTAGACAAGGCACCAGGGCCAGATGGCATCACCTCAGGGTACTGAAGGAGTTAACAGAAGTCCTGGCGGGGCCCTTGCCAAGCCTATTTAATGCCTCACTGGATTTGGCATGCGTACCTCAGGACTGGGGGAAGGCTCATGTGGTTCCCTTCCATAAGAGTGGTCCCAAGGATGGACCAGGGAACTACAGACCAGTAAGCCTCACGTCTATTGTGGGATAACTAATGGAGACAATCCTGAAGGGGTGGCTGGTGTCTCTGCTGGAGTCCAATGGGCTACAGGACATTAGACAGCATGGCTTTGTCAAGGGTAAATCCTGTCACACCAAACTCTTAGATTACTATGACAGGGTGACTAGGCAAATGGATAAGGTCCATGCAGTGGATGTCCTGTACCTGGATTCCAGTAAGGCATTCGATTCTTTGCCACATGGAAGAATTGGGAGAATGTAAAAAGACACAGGGGTGGCTTGGAAAATGGTGGGATGGGTGGCTAACTGGCTGCAGGGAAGGCAGCAGAGAGTGGTGGTGGGAGGGGAACTCTTCTACCCAAGGGTAGTGACGAGCCAGGTTCTGCAGAACTCAGTGTTGGGGCCAGTGTTATTTGGGGCATCAAGAGTAAGATCAGTCTATTTGCAGATGACACAAAAATGGGAGCAGAGGTGGATGAACTGGCGGGGGGGGGGTGGCAGGTTTTGCAGGAGCATCTGACAAAACTAGAGACCTGGTCAGATACCTGGCAACTGGGATTCAATGCCAAGAAATGTAATTTGCTGCATTTTTGGGTAAAGAATTCAAGGAGAAACTACCAACTGAGAGGAGTGCAACTAGCTGGGACTGAGGAGGAGGAGGAGAAGGATCTGGGGGTGCTCATTACGGGGTCAATGAACATCTCAGCACAGCGTAGGAGGGCAGCAACAAGGGCAAACAAATGCTGGGTTGTATCACAAGGGGCATAACATCAAGGAAGGGGGAGATGATTCTGCCATTCTATAGATTGCTAGTTAGACCTTACCTGAAATATTACATGCAGTACTGGTGCCTGTACCTGAAGTTGGGACATTAAACTACTAGAAAGGGTGCAGAAGAGAGCAACAAAGATGATCCAGGGTCTGGGGGACTTACCATATGAACCTAGGCTGAGGGAGTTGAACATGTACTCACTGGAGGAGAGGAGAGACAGGGGGGATATGATTGAGACCTTCAAGTACATGAGAGGAATAAACAAGACTAGCATGGAAGGACCATTCAGAGTAAGGGTGAGGAGGGACACGTGAGGTCATGATATGACATTGGGGTGTGGTAGGTTCCGTATGCTGACGCAAGGTGGACTCTCCACCCTGAACACCGGAACAGTGACAGATTTTGTCTGTTTGCTGTGAGTCACTGCACAAGTGCAAGGCACACACTGGTGTGCGGCACCCGGTGTTGTACCCCCCCCGGTCCAACTCAGACTCAGAAATAGATATCTAGAGACCGGGGGCCCCCCACATGGAGGGTTAGAGGAGCACAGCCCCCATATAAAACACACTGGCATTCCTGATGGCACAATACCAACACTCAGCATTGTGCCTGTCATGGTGGAGGATGTTGGTGTGAGTGCTGTTGCAGCACTATAGTAAAACGGGTAGGTTCAGTAGGGAAATGAGAAGACACTTTTTTTTAAGGAGAGGGTGGTGGCAGAGTGGAATACATTACCAGTGGAGGTGGTAGCCTGTAGAACAGTCGTCGTCTTCAAGAGGGACAGGGACAGGGACAGAGCAAGAGGGAGGGTCAAGGGAGGGGAGTAAGGAGGGAGTGGCAGATGCAAAATAGGGTCGTTAGCTACAAAATCGAGCAGACTCGATAGATCAAAATGCCTTTTTCTGCTGGCAGTTTTCATATGTTTATATGTTCATATTTTGTGGCAGCTTGTTCCATGATCTAGATGCCCTAATTATAAAAGAATTATCCTTTTTTTTTGTATTTATCCTATGGACTACTAATTGCTTATTATGAGATTTTAGATTCAGAGGCCTTGCCTTAAAGATTATATTCCATTGTGTTATAATTTTCTTGGTTATTTAATATTTAAAATACCTGTAATTGTAAAATATTGCCTCTAATATTTTTACACCAAATTTTCAACATGGTCTTGTTAGGACCCCACCTAGTGAACAAAGGTTGTGAAATTATTCAAATTTGTACCAAAAGGTGATTTTCCAGTTGTGCAAAATCACCTTTTGGATGGGATTTGAAAGCTTTCTCCACCTTTGTTCATAAGGTTGGATCATAAGAGCACTATGTTGATTATTTGGGATACAAATGTTAGAAAAAATAAAGTTATGAGTTTAAGTTGAAATTGTATTTATTTATTTAATTTTTGTTGACCTGGTAAGTGCACTAGGCAAATCCTGCCTATTTTCAGGCACGACCCGGGGGAGAGGGATACAGATGAATGCCAACTGACCTTGAACCAGATTAAGCTTTTGGTGGTATTTGTAGTGAATGAGGGAAATTTTGGACCAGGACACCGGGGAAATTCCCCTACTTCCTGCTTCCTGTGAGCAGGGGGGACCCATTTTCTGGTGGGACCAAGATGGCGGAGGAGGAGGATGTCTGCTTGGTGGGAGAGCTGGCCTCTGCTCCCACAGTGTGCAATGTGGAGGCTGACCCTTTGAATACTCAAGATATGGATTCTGATATGGAGTTTCACGATGCAGTGGTTCTTTGGGAGGATACAGCAGTTGATTTAAGAAAAAAATCCTCAAAGGACTGGGAGAAAGGAAATGCTTGAAAAGAATCTTTGGATGCAAGGTTCAAATCCAGCTTGGAACCTGACGACATGGATGCACTTAATACCTGCAATATTGCTCTCCCTGAAACCGAGGTGTTTAAAACTGAGAAAAATACAGGACTGCACTTAAAAGAAAGCTCCGTGGAGCATGGTGAGTCTTTGCAACAATTTTTTATTATTTCGGAAGCCGCTACTGAAACAGACAACCGGCTTTTACAATCTGCTTTACCCACTTTAAAAAATGTACAGCAAAGTGATTCCCTCTCGCTACACAATCAGTGTGTTACGGGAGTAAGGGAGAAGCAAGCAGTTGAGCACTCTATGGACTTTGCGATTCGGCTGCTCAGCGCCAGCCTGAGTTGTTAACTCTGCAGCAGGTAGAATCGGGCTTGACAGCTGCAGTGTTGCTCCTAATAATAATATGGCTGACTCAGTTCAGTGAGGGTCCTGTGTGAGGCAGGATACTCTCTTTATAGCCCAGCAGCTCACGCGGGAAGTTCCTGAAGTAAAATTGACTGTTAGTAAAGCTGCTAACAGTACTATAGAGGTTAGTGAGTGCATTCAGCCCGCTATAGCGCCGACTGCCCTAACAATTGAAAAGCCGAAAACAGAGTCCCCAAAGGAAGTACAACAGACTTTGTCTGCATCAGAGCTAAAGCAGTCTGAGTCTGCATGGTTAGACAAATCAGCTGGATTCGTTTTTAAAAAGCATGGGGCTCAGCATAATGTAGTTTATCAGTCCTCAGCTGTTTCCCAAACTGGAGTTATTGAATTCTTCTTTCCAAAACAAAAAGAAATACCTCTTATAAAATCTGATCTACAAACACATAATGTTTCAGAGCTCTGGTCCCCTGATAAAGCACTCAAAGGAGCAGGTTGGAAGCAAAATGCAGCAGGCATATGGAAGCCTGATCCTGCTTGGGACTCTGATTATACCCTCTCACAGCATTCACCAGAGTGGAAACCGGACTTACAACAGCAAAAGCTGGAGCAAGATTTGCAGGACAATAAAAACTGTTTAGAGGTAGAAAACTTCCACTGAGAGCTACATCCCTGGAGTCACAGATATCTTTACCTTCCTCGTTGAATACAGATTTGGTAACACCTGCAGGAGCCTATTGCTTCTTCTCACGTCCTCTCCAACGGAATCCGTTCCTCAGAAACCACTTATGTCTGAATTATTTTCTAACACTAAAAAGAAGCAGCACCTCGCGGAATGCGGTTCGTGATTCGTTATAAAGGGGTTTGGAGGATCGACTAGATAGACACTACGTGGGGAAAACCTTATTAAAAGAGTCCTTGCATTTTACCTCCAAAAGATGTGTATGCATTTATTAATATCTCTGAGAGGATAATTTTGACATCAGTTTTAGGACACCACATGCATTGGACTTATTCTGGGATAGGTACAACCAGGTTAAATTCTCTCCTCTATGGACCCCCTTCTTAGTGATTCCTTTAACTAAACCCCTGATAAAACATGTTACGGTCATGTTTAGAAATGAGGTTCACGTGGAAGATATATCATTTTGGTTGTCCTTAATGTGAAATTTTAAGTGGGCGGAACCTATCCTAGATTCTGAACAGTTTTGGACGGGAGGATGGAAATACAAAACTAAACTGAGGCAATCTGAGACAGGGTAGTCCATATTCCCAATTCCTTTCTATTAGGAAAGACAGAGGGGTTTGTTTTATAGTGGACAACCCGGGCTTGCTACAGATGTGGGGCTAAAACACACCTCTCAAGTGTTTGTGACCAACCACGTTGTGACAACTGTGGGAGGTTGGACACACAACTATGTATTGTCACAATCAGCTCAAATGTGAGCTTTGTGAAGAATCTGCCACTCTTTTCGGGTTTGCCCTTGGGCTGCAAAAATAAAACATCCTGTATAAATTCAGAGCTTTTAATTCAGCAAGCTCAGGATGCTGCAAAATTTCCCTCCTAGCTCACAAACCCCTCTACCTGTTTCTTCTTCTCAAACCAAAGTTCAGACCCTTGGTGTAGTACCCCCATTGACAAATCCTTAGGAATAGCAGACAAGGTGGAACAAACTGTTTTGGTTATGGAAGTCATTAAAAATCAAGTATGGGCCCACCTGAGCTTTTGGATTTGCCCCCTGTGTGTTACTCTGAGGTTTCGGTGGAGACTTCTGAGGAAGCATCTAAGACTGTAAATATTAGGCCTTCACTACCCCAACGCAGATCATCTAGGCATTTGCATCCCAAACCCCCCCCTTACTCCTCCCATAGAGACTAGCAACTCTTATGCTGCATTGTTTACTCCTTGGGGAGATACAGAGATGGAATTAGGAGATTCAGACTCCCAAAAATCTTCCACTCGATCTCAGCCAGTGGATAACTATAAAGAAAAAAAAAAAAAAAAGAGAAAAAAATGATAAAGTAGTTCTTTTTTTATAAAGCTTAATGCAGTGGTCATGGGGCTCTTTGAACACTCATAGTTTGCTTAATATAGTTAAGAGGCAAGCCCTTTTTCACTATATAAAAAAACAAAATTTATCAGTATGTTTTTTACAGGAAACCTGGATGTACTCAGCAGAACAACTCACTACTTTCAAACGGGATTGGGTATGGGGCCCTTCCTATTGGTCCTTTGGAACTGATACAGCAGATGGTATTGGGATTTTATTCAATACTTATTCCTTTAAACTTCATAATTTAGTAGATCTTATTCCAGGAGAGTCTTGATATTAGATGGAAATGACATGATATATGCTATCGATTTATTAACATCTACAATCCACAGACAAAAGCTGGTAGAGTTTCTTGTTTAAAAGCTGTTCAACCCTACTTGGTGACATCAGTTAAGGTGCTTTGGGGAGGTGACTTTAATTGCACAATTTCTGACTCACCTAATCAGAAGAAAAAAAATTTATTGTGATTCTCACATGCTAGCTAATATAGTTAAAATAGCAGGTTTATTTAACTGTATCTCACTTTCTCTCAAGGGCCAAGGTATTCATTTACAAAGGGGAAATTGTTTTCCTAATAGACTACATGTTTGTCTCTCATAATGTACAACTGGATTCCTTTAAGATGATCCACTGTGAATTTTCTGATCATTTATTACTTTCTTGTAGTTCATTATCTACAGGTTCCCCTGAACGTAGGCAGCTCAGGTGGAAACTGAATAACACTATGTTAGATATACCATATATACAGTCCGGGGTGAAACATATTCTAGCAGCCAGGTTGTCAGTGGCTTTTTTTTATGAGGATTTAGGAGATTGGTGGATAACAACTAAGTTTGAATTATGTAATTGGTTTAAAAGGCAAGGGGCAAAAACAAAAAATTTTAAGTTTTTGAGATATTTGTCCCTTAGGCAACAACTGCAGAAACTTATGACAATTGCATATGTCTCTCACTTAGACTATTCAGACCAAATTAGTAAAATAAAGGAGGAAATGAGGATTTCCAATATGATAGAGCAAAAACCCTACAGGCTATTTTTCTAATAGCATAAAAATCCCCATTGGGGACCCTTTTGAAACCTGTAAAATCTGGAAGGCTTCTTCTAATATTGATTCTTTGCAAAACCTGATGGCTCTTTGGCCACCACGGTTGCTCAGCTCAGAGAAACAATTATTGGGCATTTTCGAACTCTAGACCCCCTCTCTTATTACAGAGGCAGAAATGCTTTCATATCTTAAAACATCTAAGCCCCCAGGTTAGCAGAAATCTCAACATTATTGGATCCAATTACACAAGAAGAAATAATAAAAGTAATTAGGAATTTGAAATTAAACATTTCACGGGTAAGGATGGCCTTCGAATAATCTGTATAACGTTTTTCAAAGGAATTGAGTCAATGCTTGTATATTTTATTCTAGTATTTTATGGAAACTGCTGTTTTCTTTCCCTCTTTTTCTGAGGGATTGCTGATTTACTTATTCAAATCTGGAGACAGACAAAATATTAAAAATTGGCGACCAATTACCCTCTTAAATTCAGATTATAAAATCTTCACCAGTATTTTGAATAATCGGTTAAAAAATTACGCCAGATGGGTAATTTCTCCTTACCAGTTTAGTGGGATACCTAATAGGCAAATTCAGACAGCCTTAATGATCATACGGAAGTTATTGAACATCTTTCTGAAGTGGGAGTCACAATTGTATGATGGTCGTTGATTTGGAAAAGGCTTTTGATAGGGTATATTTGCCTTTTTATTTCTAACGTTAATACATTATGGAGTTCCATTGCATTGTTAATATAATTAAAATTATATGAACATAATATTGTGTTCCCTTTGTGCAAGGTCAGACGGCAAAATGTTTTCATTTACATACTGGAGTTCGTCCAAGGTTGCCCTCTTAGCCCCTACTTCTATAATCTTTTCTTGGATCCCCTACTACAAAAATTAACTACTGTTCCATTGTGGCCAGGTATTTCTGATGGTACGGTTATGACAAACATCTTCTGGCACAGGCCTATGCAGATGATTTGATTGTATATTTCTAGATCATTCATATGTGCACATTTTTTTGACCGCATTTGAGGCTTTTTTCGAAAGTTTCAATGCAAAATAAATGTGCACAAAACAAAAGGTTTATTTATCGGAGCAACAGGTCATAAGGAAGCGGTGCAGGGTGGTATCCATTTTTCCAGAACTCCTTAAAGTTTTGGGCATACATTTTGGCCCAGAACATACCAGTTGAAAATTGGGATATAGCCCTACAAACAGTGGAGAATAAAGTCAATAGATGGAAAAAGTGGAAATTGTCCAAACTGAAACGCATACATGTTATCAAACAGTTTCTTTTACCATGTGTTCAGTATGTAGCTATGATTTTTCCGCTCCCAGTGCATCTAGAAACTAAACTGTATGGTTTATTCTTTCAAATGGTTTGGGGTAATAGATTAAACCCCATTAAAAGAAGCTATACATATTTAAGTAAAAACAAGGAGGTCTTGGGATGGTGGATCCAGTGATTTTTGCTCACTCTTTATTCATTATGTGTTCAGTGAAAAGTGACTACGATTAGAAGCAGGGAGTGGGGATAAATGGATTTCCAGATCATTGGACAAATACTTTAGGAATTGGCTTTCTTTGGCTCCAAAAATAAATCCTCACATTTATATTCCACAGTATTTTAGACCAGCTGCACAAAAATTATATAAATGGAAAATAGAGAAAGAGACAATTCTGAGTAATAGCATGAAATAATTTTATCAGGTGGTAATGGCAAATTTACTTCCTTTAGAGCCATGTTTTAAGAATTGCCCTTCTTCTTTGAATCCTAAAGTATTGGCCCAACTTAACTGTCGCAGATTGCCTCAAATGCAATGGGAAACACAGTGGCTATTATTCTATGGCCTTAAATGTTAGGTAATGCCAAGTACAAAGCCATTGAAGAAAGGAAGTGTCCTTACTTGATTGTATAAATACTGAGGAATCGATGGAGCATTTTCTTTTACACTGTTCCTATGCAAAGGGTTTGTGGGTTTATTTGACGGCACTTTGGGGTTTTAAGTGGCTGAATTTTCTTATATCAAATCTTGGTTTTAGGGGTTTATCCAGCGACTCTTTTCTGATTTTCATGAAGAAACACTGTCATTATTTTTGGATGTTTACGTTATTATTTATGGCAGGCAAGGTGTCAGTGGGTAATATATCAAAGAAAAATGCCTTATTTTTGTTTTAGTATTTTGGTTTCACAGGAACTCTCTAGAATTTATGCTCAGGATGCTTGAAGGACAGTACAGACTCAGTTACTAAAAATGTGGAAAGGGTTTTTTCATTTTATTAAGTTCAAATAATGTATAAAGATAATCTGATAATTACTCTGATTATTGTATAAGTTTGTTAGATTAAGTTTTTGGTTCTTACTTTGTATAATTGATTACACTGAGTTGTTCTAATTATGTTTAATAATACAATAAAAACTCCCCTACTCTTTTCGATAAGTGCCATGGGATCTTTAACATCCACCTGAACTACCACCAATCCAGGCAGATTGTTCAATACATGCTCATAATTTTGGTAATTTTCAATATTTTCAGCCAACATTTTCAACATAGCCATTTGTTGCATACCACCTCATGAACATGACAGAAATCATTTTTTCAAATCCTGGCCAAAATGTGCTTTTTCACTTGTGGCATAAAATTATGTTTTGGTAAGGATTTCTGAATTTTCACCCTCTGGATCATGAGACTGGGTCATAAGAAAGCTATGCTGAAAATTTGGGGTCAAAATATTTAAAAAGAGAAAAACAAGATTATGTGCATATATTGAAATGTTTCCATACTTGGTCTCAAGTTTGGTAATTTTCAATATTTTTACCCCAAATATTCAAAATAGCAATTTTTTTTCACACAATCTCATGAATATGACAGCTCTCATTTTTTGAAATCCTGGCCAAAAATGTAGTGTCATGAAATGTAATTTTGGCAGGGATTTGAAAATGTTCACCTACTGGGTTCATGAGATGGGGGTAATAAGAACTCTATGCAGACAATCTGGTGGAAAAATATGATAAAATTATCAAGTTACAGTGTGAGTGGACATGGAAACTTTTGCCATTCTGCAGCTTGAAGGGCTCCAATTTTGGCAGAGGGACTTTCAGCCCTGTGTATCTGTATCTATAGCCATGCAAAAGTGCAGGGCACCTTCCACAGCCAAATGGACTAATTACTTGCTACAGGCCCCACTGGGACATGTACATCTGTATTTGCAGTCACACAGATGTTCAGAGCCTGGAGGGCTCTGCACTACTGCAGCTAGATGGACTTCTTACTTGGTGTAGAAGTGCAGGGCCCACAGGTCCCTGTGCATTTGTGCCACATGGACTCCTAGCTTGGCACAGGGCCCAAAGGTCCCAGCATGTCTGCATTTGAAGTTTCATGGAACTGTAGGGCCCAGTAGGTCCCATGCTTCCACTTTCTAATGTACTCTACATTTGGCTTGCACATCTGCATCTGTAGACACATGGAAGCACAGGGATCAGAGGGCCCTGTGCTTCTAAAGCCAGATGGATCAGTTCACACAAGTCATGAAAAGAGCTGCATGACTGCAGATATAATTCCATTATCTCAAAAAAGAAATGAATTCATTGCAAAAAAACAAAAAAAAACAGTTACTGCACAAGTTAGGGTTCAACATAAAGCAACAAAAGTAGTGTAACCCACCCCCACCAGCCCCCTCCTTGCTCATCTATCAGGGGTGCTCCTCTCACTCATGAAGCCAATGAGATGGATGGGGGTTGTCACTACTACAGTTCAGTTTACCAATACTTCTACTTCAGAGTCTGCCATCCTCAGACAGGCAAACCAAGTGTGGCAACTACCTGGCTCCCACCTGGGGGGACTATTTACCATGGCCATCAACCTGGGTCCCTGGGAGAAAACATTTGCTCACAATTATGCTAGGTTTGTACTTTTGGTCAGGGGCACCAAAGTAAATCCAGACACAGTGGAAGCAATAACAGTACTGTCCAAACCAGGTTGGGATTCTTGAGTGTGTCTTTTATTCACATACACAGAGAATAATCACAAAGCGAAGATGGACCCCCACAAGGCTACTTCTACTAGTTTACTGAGGTACAGATCACACAGACGGTGAACCCTCAGGTTCTGAAATGTAAATTGGTACACACAGCCAGATCTGGTACACTTCCCATGGCTAGGCACCTTCGGCCAGTACTCGGAGACTTTCCCATATTTTATGAGGAATTACTGGTGGCACCTTCGACCACCAATGAGCACATACAGGTTCACAAAAAATCCAAACCCACATCTGGGTAAACTACTTTCTTCAGGGACTGGCCAAATGCACTGAGAGAAAACACAGGTGCCCAAACTAAGCCGGAGAGGTAAACATGGTTATTCCAGATGGGGGGTCTCCCACCTTTTGCGTCCAAATTTATACTCAGCCATTCATATGGTTAATAACACCCTTTACAGAAAACTTGTAGATGCTACTGTATCTTGAAATTAATTTTGCATTCAACATACTACTTTACACACCTCTGAGGTGTCCTGAATTTAAAGGTTCTGTAATTGGTAATGTCTCTCACTAGACCCCAACTTTAGTAGGCACTTTTAAATCAGACATGAACTAAAAGTTCTGTACTTGGCAAGTCTCTCTCTGGACCCCATAGTAGACAGACACTTTTAAACAGAAACAGTCTTGGTGACAGAATCCCATTGTCAGAAAAAAACTCACCACAGGAATACAGATTCACCAGGGCTTTTTCACACAAACGTCTCGGGTACTCATAGAACAGATGAATCTCAGACAGCTTCAACACAGTCTAGGCTGGACCAGGGGATTGCCCCTGAATCCTGGAATTCCCCCATCCCTCCAGGGATGGGGCACTGGAAAACCCTCTTGCAACAGTTTCCACCACTTCACTCTCTGTCTTCTATACTCTTTACCTAGGGTGAGAACAAACCACCCAAACTATAGAGGTAGCTCTCTATCAGAGCTAAAAACTGAGGAGCTGTCTACTTCAGCACTCCTCCTCAAACTCCACTCTACAGACTAGTCTCAAGGCAACTGACACTAACTCAACATTCTACAGCTAACCCCCCAGCTAGTATTTCAATGTGGCTTATGTTGCTGCGACAGTTCTAAACTGACATCATCACTCCAACTCAGCTGAGAATGAAAAACAGAGTGGGACACTGTGAAATCCATTTAACTGGCATTTCACTAGCTGCCTCCACCTGCCTCCACTGATTCTAAGTGTGATTCTAGTAACCCCTGGGACAAAGGGGGTTATACCCACCCTTGGCCAGGAAAATGACTGCCCCAAGTCATTGCCTACGTGGTAATAGACCATCCTACCTTATGTGCTACCTATGGAGAGGAGTGATCGGGCCCTCTTCTACCATGTGCCAAGCACAGGCAGGCAACTCTAAGGGCCAAGAGGCCATTAGCTGATGCATCTGCTCCTACACTGTGATCTTACTATGGAAACCAGTGACCCTGGAGGAACTGTCCAGAGCACAGCCCTAATATAGCAGGACTGCAGTCCCTAGTGCAGGTCAGGACCACTGTTTGTCTATTCTCCTAGCCCTCTAGGGAAAACTTATCTTGTCAAAACAAACCTACCCAAAACAGGGGAACCTCCCCCCATCCCTGGGCACCTGCAAACCAACCAATGCAGATAACACTATACACAAGCATTACAATCCCACACTCCTCCACAACTACACCTGTGGAAGGAAAAGGTTAACATGTTAACAGCTACACTGTACTTTAAAACAACACTTTAAAGCACAGAGGAACTCAGATGAGTCCCTTCAATCCTCTTCTGGTCTTCTCTTCATTCTTCATCAGGATCCACCTGAAAGAGAAAACACAAGAACACACCCCAAATCTGTAAACACACAGTACACAACCATAATCCTTACCATAAGAACACTGGAGAATCCCCCAAAATATTTTTTTTTTAGAAAAAAGGTAGAAAAGTACAAAACAGTAGAAAACATCAGCATTATGTACAATACATCTTCTGGGGATGGAAGGCACTTAATTTGTCCCAAATAGTGATAAACAGTGCCCAAAGGCAAGGTCCACGAAAGAGTCACTCCTGGGCTGGAGCCTGGAAAAGCACAGTTCTTGACATACTGTAGTCCCAAAAGGGACATTCTCTGTGGAAATTTCAACAGTCTGTAGTCTGCCAGGTGTAGGATGTGTATTGCAATGTCAACAAAGTAAGACAAGTCTAGACTTACCAGTCCCTTGAAGAATGAAAAATGGAACAGCACCTGGATCTCCAGCTGAAGACGCTTCCTGGCAGCATTTTTCAGATATAGCTGGGTGAAAATCTTCCAGAAATGGCAGGATGTATGTCTGGAAACTGCTGGGTTGATGTCATCTCTGGCTGACATCATCTAGGAGATGGAACCTTGGAACAGGAAAGGAACAGCTGGGTGGATGTCATCCAAAATCCCAGGTGATGAATCAGAAAAGAGCTGAACTGATATCATCTCTGGCTGATGTCATCTGGAAGACCAGGCAATGGACCTGGAAGGCACACTGCAAGGCTGATGAATCTGGATGCTTCTTTGGATCCTGGAACACCAGACTGGTGGAACGACATGGGTACGGCAATGGCTAGATAGCAGCACTGGCTACCACTGCTCTGCTTTTCACTTGGTAGTCATGGGCACATTCACAGGAAGCTGGTTATATTGAGGGTAGTACCACAATGGGTCAGGTGCAAGAATTATTACCCCATCTGGGAGCTCATAATTCACACTATGGAAAGTCTTGTTTCCTCTATCATCCACATAACATACAGTGTATATTAACAGTGTCCTGCCCAATTTTCAACACTTGAGTTTGTCTCATATCACTTTATCTCTGACATATCGAGTTGCACCTGGATGCAGGTTTTTGGTTGCATCTTCCACTAGCCAGGCTCTCCTGTTGTTCTCAAGTCTCTTCCCTGACTCTCCTAGGAAAGGTAGGAAAGGACATTTCATAGATCTTGTTTGCCTTTGTACAAACCAGTCTTTCCTCCTTACTACTCTTCATCAGACTGCGACCCTCGGCCTGGTTAGGGGGCAGACAGTCCTGTTTCTGCCAGTGTCGCATACTCAAAGCTGTGTAGAGCTCATCCCTGACCCCCCCTTCTGGGGGCAGGGCTGTGGAGTCACCAACTTCTTCTTCTGGTTCCTCCAAGGCAAAACCCCAAGGCTATGGACTAGAACCTTCATCGTAAAGATGCATAGCTCTTTCCTCCTCCTCTTCCTCACTTAGGACCTGGGCCCAGGATTGAGCAGCCATCCTCACTCCCAACAAAGTCGACTCTTCACTGGGCTCAGAAGTAGACACCTCCCAATCTAAGGTTTCTCGAACATCATCTTCTCCAATGAAGCTAGGACTAGGACCCTCTCTCAATGGATCCACTGATTCTCCCTCTGCACTGTACATATGCTACACAGGTGTGGAGACATCACAAGGACTCTGCTCTGTCAGTACATCTACACCCTCTTCCTTTGTGTCACACTCTGCTGGTCCTTCTCCAACAGGTTCCACCTGGTGCTGTGTGCTGCTACTTGCAGGATCTTGAAGCTTTATCCACGTGGTAGCCAAAGAAATTTTAGGTGCACTAGTTAGACCTTGCTTTCTGAGCACTCTGAACAGTGGGGAATCATGAAAATGTCCCATCCAGCCTTGAGGCACATTATGCATACTCTCACAGGGTATCCGGGAATCACAACATGAGGAGGCAAACTTCCACCGTAGAAACATTTCTCTATTTCTTTCAGCTTGGTAACCTCTTCAACTATCTTAGCCCATGCATATTCAGGGTAGCGGGATGATCCTGAAGCCATGACTATAGAAAAACACACACAAGTTCACTGTTATCATTGAGTTCACTCTACTTGGAACAGTCTCACAAAATGGCTCCCTGCTGCTATGTTTACATTACTGCCCCACACTGTAATGGCAGCGGCAGCACTCCTGGTGCATCAACCTTCTGCATCTGACTCAAACCACTGTGCATCCAATTTACTGCATACTGATAAATTTTACTCAAACTGCACAGACTGCACTGCTTTGCTTCCTCAGCACATCTATATGATTTTCTAGGACTTTACCATTAGCTTTCAATCAGTTTTACTGGCTTAAAGTCACTAAAGCCACAGTATTCCTTGAACAGGATTGCCTGTTTGTTGCATCCTCTCATACAATTCACAGTCTCTCTGTTTTCTCAGAAAATTACACTGTTGCTGAATCCATAATACATGCTCACAGTCTAATGCTCAGAATTCTTGCTTGGGTTTGATTACTTTACACAGTCCTTCTTTGCAAAAACAATTACACTGTTTATACACAGGTCCAGTGGGATTTAGAAAAAATCACACAGTTTGAGCTCAGTTTTGCTGAATGGTACTCACTGAATCAGTAGCTGGCTTTTCTATTGAAAACCTCGGCCTACAACTGATCCTGGAAGGCCTCTGGGTTGAAGGGGGCTGGCAACCCTGCCAAATGTCCCTACAAACACCAAACTTTCTCCCCAGTTGATCACAATACAGGTTGAGCCAGATTAAATACAGAAAACTCTATTGTTGCAACTTTTAGAACATTTGCAATCACCGTGACAATCCTCCTGGCTAGCCAGCTCGCACACTACTCACATCCTCCCCCTCAAACACTGGGCAGCACTCTGAAGCTGGCTTGGAGGTGGGACTGATTGCAGTCTCACCAATCATTCGACACTACACAAATGAGCCTCTCTCTCTCTTCTTGTGCTCTTCTCCTCCATGGCGATCGTCTAGCAGGCAACATTTAAACTGCAAAACAACTTTTTTCCTTTCAACTGGAACTCCACAGCGGGAACACCATTTTGAATCATTTCTCATGGCTATTTCTCTTGCAACTCCCCCAGTTCACACAGCAAGCATTTGAAACTTTCAGGGCACAAATCTCTTTTTGTTTCCCACAGTTCACAACACTTTTTCTTGTCACAACTTGAAAATTAAAGCTGGCAAATATTATTTTTGATGCAGGACAAGGGACACACACAGTCTGGCTTTACAGTTCCTTGGAAAATGTTGTCACAATCCCAGCAGCACATGAACAGCAGGCACACAGTGGCACATACAGATGGAGCTTCTCTGGGCAAATCCCTTATGCACAAAGCTTCCAATTTATTGGGCTACCAACTGCCAGACAGACAAAATGCTAGCCAAAACTGGAGCAAACATCTCTTGTTCTCTCCAAAATTCAAAACACATCCTTAGCGGTGCCTCCATTTTGTTATCCACACCCAGTGGTCTCCCTTGTTCAAGTAGCAGGGCTGCTTCTCTCAATAATGGCACCAGTGAGAGGGATGGGGTTGTCACTACTACAGTTCAGTTTACCAATACTTCTACTTCCGAGCCTGCCATCCTCAGACAGGCAAACCAAGTGTGGCAACTACCTGGCTCACAGCTGGGGGGGGACCATTTACCATGGCCATCAACCTGGGTCCCTGGGAGGAAACATTTGCTCACCATTATTCTAGGTTTGTACTTCTGGTCAGGGGCACCCAAGTAAATCCAGACACAGTGAAAGCAATAACAGTACTGTCCAAACCAGGTTGGGATTCTAGAGTGTGGCTTTTATTCACATACACAGAGAATAATCACAAAACGAAGATGGACCCCCACAGGACTACACCTACTGGTAATGCAGATTACTGAGGTACAGAACACACACACACACACACTTAACCCTCAGGTTCTGAATGGAAAACAGCAAACACTCTCTGGTTCTGAAATGGAAATTGGCACACACTGCCAGATCTGGTACACTTTCATCGACTAGGCACCCTCGGCCTATACTAGGAGACTTTCTCATATTTCATGAGGAATTACTGGTGGCACCCTCGATCACCAATCAACACATAAAGGTTCACAGAAAATCCAAATCCACATCTGGGTAAACTATTTTCTTCAGGCACTGGCCAAATGCACTGAGAGAAAACTCTGGTGCCCAATCTGAACCCAGAGAGGTAAACATGGTTACTCCAGATGGTGGGGGGGGGGTCTCCCACCTTTTGCTTCCAAATTTATACTCGGCCATTCATCTGGTTAATAACACCCTTCACAGAAAACTTGTAGATGCTATCTTGAAATGTCTTTCACATTTAACATGCTACTTTACACACCTCTGCAATGTCCTGAATTTAAAAGTTCTGTAACAGGCAACATCCCTTACTAGACCCCAACTTTAGCAGGCACTTTTAAATCAGACACAAACTAAAAGTCTCTCTCTGTGGACCCCATAGCAGGCAGACACTTTTAAACAGAAACAGTCTTGGTGACAGAATCCCTTTGTCAGAAAAAATTACTCACCATAGAAATACAGGTGCCCCAGGGCTTTTTCACACGAATGTCTCAGGTACTCACAGAGCAGGTGAATCTCAGGCAGTTTCAACACAGTCCAGGCTGGACCTGGGGATTGTCCCTGAATCCTGGAGGGGCACTGGAAAACCCTCTTGGAATGGTTTCCACCACTTCACTCTCTGTCTTCTATGTTCTTCTTCTTGGGTGAGAACAAACTACCCAAACTACAGAGGTAGCTGTCTATCAGAGCTATAAACTGAGGAGTTGCATACTGCAGCACTCCTCCTCAAACTCCACTCTACAGACCAGTCTCCAGACTACTGACTCTAACTCAACATTCTATAGCTAACCCCCTTCCCTAGCTAGTATTCCAATGTGGATTATACTGCAGCAACAGTTCTAAAGAGACATTGTCACTCCAGCTCAGCTGAGACTGAAAAACAGAGTGGGGCACTGTGAAATCCATTTAACTGGCATTTCACTAGCTGCCTCTCCCTGCCTGCCACTGATTCTAAGTGGAATTCTAGTAAACCCTGGGAACAAGGAGGTTACAATAGGAAAATATGTGGTGTCAGAGTTTCCAAATCTAACTGTCCTCCTCTCCAAGCAGCAAAAGGACAAGCCCACACAAGCAACCACAGACAGCCGTCATCAGGTAAGGCAAACAATATACAACTGTTTCCAGATGTGTTGTCATTGTGAATTTGTATCTGTGTTTTCATAGGCACAGGCCCCACAGGTGCTTTTGCTTATGCAGCAACACCTATGAGTATTTTGTAGAGCATGTTCTTTAGACAGAAGGCCCCAAGGGTCTGCGTCTCTGCAGAAATAGGTACTCATGCATGCTACATGAGGTTTTCACTAGATAGCGTTATCCACTACTGCATGATGTTCTATGTGCAGCTGCATAACTGAAAACCTGATACCCTCTTTAGCAGTTTCTAGATTCACTGCTGAAACCCTGATAACCACATTGCAACAGCACTTCTGTCTGTGCAGTAGCAGGACCCACAGTGTCCTACCCTTCTGGAGCCAGAAGTCAGTGTGTGTGTGTCTTACACCTGTGGGTGAAGAGGTCCAGGCCCTTCAGGGACCTGCACTTCTATAGATTCAAGTACTTCTGCAATTTTTGCATTTGAAAACCTGCAAACTTCCTTGAACATTTTCTAGATCCACTTCTGAAACCTTGACACACACTTTTCAACAGTATTTCCTTATGCATAGCTGCAGACCACTGTAGGCCTACCTTTCTGGAGCCAGAAGTCAGTGTTTATGTCTTACACCTGTGGCTGAAAAGGCTTTGGCCCCCAGGGGTCTGCACTTCTAGAAACAGATCTCTTGCAATATTGGTATCATGGATTTTGTGGTTCACACTTTTCTGCAACCAGAGGTCAGTGTGTACAGTGATGACCAGCGTCATGTTTCTTTTGCTGTTGTGTGGCTTGGCAGATCACATCATGGGTGATGCAGCCAGCAATTACCAGGACAAAAGTAAAACAGAAGTTCCTTTTTTTCAGGTAATTACTTCCTGACTGTTTATTCCATGACTCACTGCATCACCAGACATGAGAGAAACAACATGACACTGGTCACCAATTCATGTCCTACAATTGCGGCTGCAGAATGGCAAGCCTGGCAAGTGTGTGTATGTCTTACAGTGTCTATGAGTACCTGAGGCTACAGAAGTGCTAGCTCCTTACAGGCTGGTGCTTGTGCATATAAAATAACTCTTTTAATCTGAGTAGCATGGATTTATATATATGGCTGCAAGGGCCTGTGCTTCTGCACACAGAAGCAGTCTTGTGATTTGAGTATCCTGGACTTCTATCTGCAGTGAGAAGTGAGTATGTGGTTCTTGCTGTGTGCATGCTGCAGATACAAATCCATGAAGGTGGCATATCAGTGCTACTGCTGTTTTGTCATCTGGAAGCACTTCTACATTATTTGCCTTCCATTATGATGGCTGCCTGTGCTTGCTTGTGAGGGCTTGTCTTTTTTGCTGCTTAGTGGGGTGGGGAGTTAGTGTTGTAAACCCTAACACCACATTTTCCTTCTTTTGTTGCTCTACTATAAGATAAACCCTAACTGGGCATTAGCACAGTTTTTGTAGTGAATATATTCTAGTGGCACGGTAGTGCCACTTTAATTGGGATTGAACTGGGGTTTCTGTTTTAAACCTTGAATTGTGCACTTTAATAGCTTCACAACAACTCAGTGCATTTGCACACAGTTTTGATGTATAGTCTAAAAGTGTAGATCATTTGATGTGCCAAGTTTTTTCGTGTTAGATGTGTGGATTCTGAGACACAGATAGCAAAAAAAGTGATTTTCTTTCTGTTTTTGCTGGGTTTTTTTTTCCTCATTTAGCACTCAGATGGCTTGGAATTTTGGTCTGAAATAGAAAGAGTTTGGGCCCCAGTGGTCCTTTTTTTCTGGTTTGGTGAAAAAATATTAATCCATTCCAACATTGTTAAATTTTGAAATTTTGGTTCCAAGCATGCTCAGTAGATCCTTTTGGATAGCTACCTGGATCAAAAAAGGAATGCGGTCCATACATAAAAGGGTCCTTTTTCATATGGGGGTAATCCTTTTTCATGAGGAAAAAATCATTTTTTGTACAGCCAACATCTTTGTTTTCATTTTTTTCAAACAAAAAAACATTTTTCAAAACCCTTAGAAATGACATCCTACACACATACCAACACATGTATATTTCTAATTTGGGTTCCATCAAGTGGATTCTTCACTTACATTTTGGACAAGTGACCCAGATATGTGTTTTTTAGACATTTTAAAATCCTTTTTTGTGTCTCAGTTTCCTTTTTTCATATGACCATGCAAAAAAGGAATTTGGGCATACAAAAAGGATCTCTTTATATGAAAAAAGAATATGGACTTTTTTGTTTTTCTGATTATTTTTTTTTTTGTTAGAGTTGTGAACCCAAAGCTACACTCCATGCCTGATTTGTGAAGACTAAGGAGACATGGATCCTTAATGGTGTTTCCTGTTGCTGCATGCGGGGTGGAAGTGGGGAGTTAGGGTTAGGAACCCTAACACCACATTTCCCTACTTTTGTCATTTTAACCATAACCTGTACATTTATGAAATTTGAGAGACAGATATATAGATATGTTTATGCAATAGGAGTGGACACAAAACCTATTGTATAACTCAGTGTATCATAGCTAATATATATATACACATATATGTAAAATCTTATATTTATACATATAGTTGACTTGTCATCACAGATTTATATATATACAGTAAACTCATCATCAGTAGAACATGCCCCCCCCCCCCGGCCGGGCTACTTCTTCCACTTTCATTTATAAATGCATTTTCAAGTAAACAGACATCCTTAATGCAGCTCCATAATAACCTCCCAAACTAAATTACAGAAAAAAGGAAAAACATCCCCTCTACCCACTGTCCCATTGTAACACACTTTTTCTTTCAATCTTGTTGAAAGTGCTCTTTTCCCCTTCAAATTCAAATCACAACTTGATCCAAAGTAGCCTTTATACTTTCACTTTCCCTACCACCAGCCTGCCTGCCCATAAGCTTTCACTCCCTCACTCAGCTGCAAATTTACCATTTCAATATATTCAGCTTAGCTTCAAACAGTGCAGAGATCATTTAAAAATCACAAAAATACCTTATTCTGCATATTAGAGTTGAGTAAGCAGTTTGATGTTAAGCCTCTCTATTTGCATCTTAATAACTTCACTCCCTTACAACTGATTTTATTGAAATTTCAAATGAACTGAGTGGATGCCAGGATCTCTGGATCCTAACAATTGTGTTGTAATCAGTTTAGCAAGGGAAAAGTAAAAGAGGTGCAAAATCACTAAAAAACTGTGTTGATTTCAATCCTGAAACTTGCAGATTTGATAGGGATTGCTCAAAGCTATGTGCTTTTGTGTGCTTTGTAGGTCCCTAAATTGCTCTCTGAGAAATTTAGGAAAAATCCTGCATGTGCTCAGGTTCAATCCTGAACATTCTGAGGGTGACTGTTTTTTTATGACTGTATTTCTAAATATGATCTTTTGACAAAAGTGTATTAGTGTCATTAGTGTCTGTGGGGGCGAGGCTACCCTGTTGCTGTAAACAGCAACTGCTTATTTTTATGTTTTATGCACACCAGCACACCAACCATTTTGCTACAGTGAAAGCAGATTATGGGGGGGCAGTCATTGCCAAGACCATTTTAGATGAAAATAGCATGGGCTTGGCAGTCTACACCAATGACCACGCACTGTGATGTCGACATCACTCGCTGCTTGGTGATCGGAAACTTCATGTATTTCAAAGAACCCAAAGCCACACCAATTGGAGAGCTTCAGTCCTTTGATTTACATGAAGCCAGATGGTCAGCAAGCAGCTGATCTGCTGTCAATGCCAGCAGCCTGTCAGTCTCTTGGGGACTACTGTTCCCAAGTTAAAATGTTTTTCTTTTTTTCCCTTACCATTTAATTTGGGTGGCTTGTCCACCCACCCACCCTTTCCTATCTTTATAGTATCTAGGAATGTCACTGAAAGCTTTCTTTATAAAAAAAAAAATTATTTAGATATGATCAATAAAGCACTCACTAATATTGACTGGAATGAATTATTTAATAATGCATCAGTGGAAGATATATGAACTATCCTAAAGGAAAAAATCTTGCAAATAGCTAACACACAAACATACCAATAATCAGGAAACACTACTCTGCTAAGAATAATCCAAAATGGCTAACTGTAAAACTTAAAAAATGGATTAAGAAAAAAATTGCCTTTATAATAAATATTGAAAAAACAAAATTCCATCTAGATTGCAACATTTAAACAAATCCAAAATAAATGCAAACAAGAAATCAGGAAAGCAAAAAAGCAGCAGAGTTACAATTGTCAGCAGAAGCAAATAAACGAAACAACAAAAAATGTTACAGTACATTTACATAAACTCCTTAAGGAAACAGTTATGTAAAGTAAGTCTATTAGCATCTGAAGATAATGTGATATCAGAACCAACAAAGATGGACAATTTGCTAAATGACTATTTCTCTAAATCTTTTTATATCCTTTTATCCAATACCCATGCCATGAAAGATACCATTTAATATGATATTATTTCTGAGGAAGAAATTCTATCTAAAATTAAACTTATAAAACCTGGTGCTTCCCCAGGGCCAGACGGCATCTCCATGGATATGATCAAAACTATGCAAGTGCATCTGACCAAACCATTACAATTTTTATTCAATCACAGCATTAAAACAGGAGAAGTACCAGCAGACTGGAACAAAGCACATGTTATACCACTATATAAAAAGGGAGATAGAGGGGATATGGATAACTATAGGCCTAATAGCCTTATTCCAAGTCTCTGTAAAATTATGGAAAGCATATTTAAGGACAAAATATTAAACAACTTATCAGAAATTGACTCAAAATAACATGGTTTCTGTGAAGGTTGATCTTCTATTACAAACTTTTTATGCTTTTATGAATCAGTGACTAAGCACCTTGATAGCAGGACACCATGTGATGTGGTATTTTTAGACTTCTAAAATGCATTTGACTCTGTCCCTCTTTGGGCCTTATTAATAAAACTGAATATCTATAACATACACACTAGCATTATAAAATGGATAAAAAAATGGTTATTAAATCATTATCAAAGAGTCCTAATAGATGATCATGTTTCAGAATGGAGACTGATTACTAGTGGGGTGCCTCAAGTATCAGTCTTAGCACCCTTAATATTTCAACTGTTTATAACTGATTTATCTGATAATCTAAAAATTGTATTATAAAATATGCAAATGACTGCAAACTTGAAAGACCTTTCAAGACACTCTCTGAATCAGTTTCTATACAGAATGATTTAAATATATTGACTGAATGGTCCAAAAAAAATGGGGTATCAAATTTAGCAATAATAAATGCAGTGTCATGCACCTTGGAACTGAAAATTCAGCACATCTTACTTGCTCAATAATTTACCCTTAAAAGTAGTGGAGTCTGAAAAAGATTTGGGAATAACAATATAGAATACATTAACATTCAGTACTCAAATAACTGAGAACATAAATAAAGCAAACCACATTTGTTGGAGTATAAGACAGAAAATTAAATCAAGAGACAAATCAGGTATTCTTCCTCTGCATAGATCATATATTCACCCCATATTTGATTATGCTTCTCAATTATGGTCTCCATACAATAAGAAAGATATCTTAAGAATTGAAATAATTTAAAGAGAAATCACAAAATATATAGATGGTGCACAGTTCTTACATTATGAACACAGACTGGACACATTTGGATTAATGTCTCTTGAAAAAAGAAGACTCAGGAGTGATCATAAGCTCACAAGAGATATTATAAATGATAAAAACTAAATGTTTGAAATTGGCATCAATTTCAAGCAGATAAAGATTAACACAAGAGGACATCCACTTCAATTAAAAAGACAACGCTTTAATACAACAAAAAAGAGGATATTTCTTCTCTCAGAGAATTATGAATCCATGAAATTCACACCCTACTGATATTGATATCAATAAAACCAAGAATATCTTCAAAAATCACCTAGACAACTACTTATTACATGACCATTCTAATGGATATTATGGGTGACTGATAGGATTGTTCATGAGCTTTGGCCTTATAGTCCTTCCAACTTTCATAGTGAATATATATTTTAATGTAAGCAGAGCGAGGAACCCCCCACTGCTGCTGCTTCTTTCTACCTTTCCCATTGACATAGCTCACCTGCCCACCCGGTCTTCCCATCTTTATTTTTAATTTGAGGGTTACCACTTCTCTTGACACTCCCCCCCTCCATGTAGGTCACCCACCACCTTTCTCAAAGAAGCCCAACACTGGGGTGCTCATTTCCAGTGCTGGAATGGAGTCCATCCATCAATGTGTTTTTTTTCCCCTGGAGGTCACCTACCATCTTTCTCAATGAAGACTGACACTGAGGTGCCCAATCCCAGTGTCTGAATAGAATCTGTACATCAATTTTTTTTAACACTGCAAAAAATAAAACCATCCATTGATGTCTGTTTGGCTGTTATTTCCCCCCAACCCAACCCTTCCACTCAGCACCCCAAGCCCTTACTTACCCACTGGGGGTCCAAAGCCATAAACCTCTCTGGACCTCAGACACATCTCCACTCTTCAGAGCCAGACCATGAACTGAGGAAATCGGCTATGGTGTTCAATGTTTTTCAATGGGGTTTTGATCCTAGTAGCATAACTTGACCATTTTTCAATATTTTGACCCCAGATTTTCAACATATCTTTTTTGGGATACCACCTCATGAAAAATGCAATTGCCATTAGGTAAATCTGTCCCAAAAGGTTATTTTATGGTCACTGCATGAAATCACCTTTCAGGCAGGAGTTAAAAAAGATTTCCCCACCATTGTTCATGAGGTGTGGTTGTAAGAAGGTTATGATGAAAATTTGGCATGCAGATATTTAAAAACAGTAGTTATGAGCCTACATTGAAGTTTGTGAATGCAGGCTCTTAAGATTGGTAATTTTCAATATTTTGGCCCCAAATGTTCAAAATAGTCATTTCTTTACAGCACCTCATGATTGTGACAGCTGTCATTTTTTTTTCAAATCCTGGCTAAAATGTGTTTTCGGATCCCAAGAGGTGATTTCACAGTCACTGTGCAAAATCACCTTTTGGGCAGGAGTAAAACATTTCCTCCACTATTGTTCATGAGGTGGGGTCATAAGACAGCTAAGTTGAAAAGTTGGGGCAAAAATGTTTAAACACAATAAAGTTATGAGCCTGTGTTGAAATTTACAAATGCAGGCTTTTAACTTTGGTAATTTTTGATATTATGACCCCAGACTTTCAACATATGTATTTCTTCACAGCACCTCATGAATGTTACAGCTGTCATTTTTCAGATTCTGGCCAGAATGTGTTATCGCATCCCAAAAGATGATTTTGCAGTTGCTGCTCAAAATCACCTTTAATGCAGGACTTGAACATTTCCCCACTATTGTTCATGAGGTGGGGTCATATGAAGGCTATGTTGAAAATCTGGCATAAACATATAAAAAAAAAGCAACAGAGTTATAAGCACACATTGAAGTTTGTGAACGTAGGTTTGTAACTTTGGTAATTTTCAATATTTTGACCCCAACTTTTCAACATAGCCATTTCTTCACAGCACCTCATGATGTGACAACTGTAATTTTTCAAATCCTGGCCAAAATGTGTTTTTGCATCCCAAAATGTGATTTCTTAGTCACTGCACAAAATCAGCTTTCAGGCAGAAGTTGAAAATCTTTTCTGCTCTTGTTCATGAGGTGGAATTATAAGAATGCTGTTGACAATTTGGGGCAAAAATGTTAAAAAACAATAGAGTTATGAGCCTATGTTGGAATTTATGGATGCAGGCTCATAACTTTGATCATTTTCAATATTTTGACCCCCAAACTTTCAACATAGCAATTTTTGTACATCACCTCATAAACATGATGTGCCATTTTTAAAATGCTGTACAACATGTGTTTTTACACCTTTGGTGAGAAATTACATTTTGGTCTATATGCTATAAATGGTACATGTCATGCCTATAAGGCAAATCTTCTTCAAAAGTTGTGGTCAAAACATTAGAAACAAAACAGTTGTTTAATAAGCATTAAACATTAGGCATTTACAAATGCTTGTTTTTAAACAGTGTTTGCTTAACTTGAGTGTGGCTATACATCAGTATGCAGTTTAACTCTTGATGAAAAGAGTTGTCTGTGCTTTTTTTCTCATAGGCCCTTTGGTAGCCTGATTAGTACAAACTAGACACAGTGGTGCCCAGTCCCTGGTGCCAGCTAAATAATGAATGTTTCTCACACCAGGATGCTCACCCCCGGTGTCAGTTAAGTTCCCTCCTTTCCATTTTTGTTATTTTCCCATCCACCAGATTGCCCAAAGAAAATGTCAACACTGTGGGACAAAATCCCTGATATCATTTAATTCCCCCCAACAAATGAAGCTGCTGACATCTGGGTGTGCAATTCCCATGGCCAGTTAAGACTCCCTGCCAGTCTGATAAGGATGCCTACACTGGAGTGTCCAGTCCATGGTGCCAGGTAAGTGCTACCCCAGCAAAAATTGCCCAGAAAATGAAGATGCTGACACCAGTGTTCCCAGTCTCTGCACTGGCTCTGACATTCCCTTTCCCAGCCACAATGGTGTGTGACACCGGGGTGTACACTCATGTTGTCCTGAAACATGAAGCTAATACTAAGGTGCCAAATGCAAAGTATCAGACACTGTAAAATAAAAACAGTCCCTCAACATATTTTTTTTTCAATCAATCAATCTTTATTTAGCCAGGTGAAATATTGTTGAGAAGAACTCATTTTCAAAATTGACCTGGGTGTAGTTACAGAGCTAATAACAGTAAAACATAGGAGACAATAAGGTATACAAAGTAATAAGATAAATTTTCAGGCATAAAACAACATAACATTTGGTAAGGTATACAGGTCAGTTCATACAGCATAAAGTAACATAACATTTGGAATAGTATACAAGTCAATTTATATAGTGGTGGTTACATTAAGAACAAAACATTAACATCAGGCCACATGGTATAGCAAAACATCTGCCAGGACAGTAAGGTAGACCATGCAATAACAGGTAATAATCAGATGATAAGAGAGGATTAAACCTGTAATAAAACATTTCCCTCTGCTCCTATGTCAGGTTGTGCATTTGAGAAGGAGTGAGGTACTTCTGGATGTCCCAGATTTCCAGATGCATTGGTAGTGCAGCTGTTGGCGCAACAGTATGGTATTCCAGGGGCCTGGGTTCAAGTTCCAGCTAATCACTTGTTTGTTTATTTCTTTCATGTCTGTTAGGCTCTTTTCAAACTGTCTACAATGCTGTTTTTAGGTACAGTATGTTTCTTCTGACCATAAGATATGTTGTATAAATACATTAATCTGTAGTAGATAGGCCATTATGCTGAAGGAGAGAGTGCATTGTGCACCACAGACGAGACCCTCTTGGGGCTGGCAGTGATTAAACAAGCTGGTTTCCCTGTATGGCCTTCTGAAGGGGTGTTGCAGAGCAAAGGAGTTCCCATTTCTTTTAGTCCTCTGGAGTGGAAGAAAAGACAGAATTTTTTTCTTTCTAGTGCTTTAAATATGCTACATCTAAAGTGTGCTGCAAGCAATATATTTACACATGATAGACAAGATGAAAAGTCATATCTTATTTCAGTGAAATGAGGCTTATGCTTGGAAATGTTTGGAGCCTTTTATTTTATCATGACACTATTTTTTTTCTATTTTTAATATTAATTTCTTTTCATATGTCCCCCTCAGCCTGAGAACAGAATGTTCATTTTTTTTCAGTTTTATACTACTGTTCTATTGTTGTTGTTAATTGATTCACACAGAGGTGTAACCTCCCCCCCCCCCAGCTGATTGTACTTCATAAGATTGCTTGTGATAGCCTAGCCAGCAGATTTATTAATGGTCAAAAAAGTATGGATCTGATTGAAATGAAGAGGAAAATGTACCCTTTTCTCATTGACTGGTGTATTCTGTATGTTAGGAAGATCCGACATTACTGCAAAAGATATGGAAACATGCATAATGTCTAGTGAAAAGCAACCATGAACTAAAGGGGCAAATGTTTGAAAGGGTTATATTTTCCTTTTGATAATGGTCAGAAGGGGTTAAAATGATTTAAATGGACAGGCACAGGGAGAAACTGAATCCAGTAGACAAATGGGGAAGCCCTTAGATAGTCTGGCTGCAACAACTGTATATCTAATGGTAGCAGCATTAAGTAAAAGGGTTGGCTTGAAAAGCCTAATGGTAAAAAGAATGGTGATAGCTTCATCTTAGATATCGAAATACATTGACAGCAATAGCAGAGAAAGACCCATCAACACATCCTGTCTGCCCAACCTACTTCATTACTTTGCATTGGCCCTAGTGGCCACCCCACCTTTTTTTTTACACCCATTTTCTAATGAACCCCATATGCCTGTCCCATTCATGCTTGCAGCTGCTCATTGATTTGCACTGTACCTCTGCATCTGGCAGCTTGTTATTTTTCTCCACCATTCTTTTCTTTGAAAAGGGACTTGCAGATGTCCTTCTTGAATATCACTTTGTGAGTTTAAGCACATTCCACTTGCCCTGTACTAACCTCACGGGAAAACTTCCTTGGCCTCCACCATTTTTATCCCATACAGACACAGATATGTTTCTGTATGCATAACTGGATACAACATAATCTATCCCAATTTATTACCACACCATCCTCTTTATTCATGAGTTCTTGAACCACTCCCTCCTAGACTGGATATTAATAAATCATAAAGACCTGGCCCTCCATTCAGGAGTTCTCTGTGACTCCATCAGTGACCATTCTCCAATGTTTTGAATCTGGTCTTCCAAGTGCCCTCATCCTCCCTCCAAGCTTCTGGGATTTAGAGATTTCTCTAAATATGATGTTCTCCTATATTTTCTCAGTCCTTAGTGCCATTGACTGATCAGTCCTTTGCACTTTTTTTGATATTAACTCTGCCATGGGCTTCTTCGCTGCTGCCCTCACAGAAAATGAGATACTGCATCTCATTTGGGCTATTCACAGCCAACGCTGTTCAAAGACCCTACTGAAGTAAAACAGTACTGTATCTTAGCTAGGCTACCCATAGTGAGTTATTTTTTTAATTATGAATGATTGGTATGGTGTTTCAATTTCTTCTACCTATATTTACATTTTTATAATTAAAGTTTATTAAATGAATAACTTGTTATAATAGCCAAAAACAAATACAATGTCCAATTCAGAAAAAAGAAAAGAATACGAAACATGACCCAGAAGCTATTATAATTTCTATAGCTGTAGCAAAAATAAATCTTTAGAAATGAGAGCTAAAATTAATTCAGGAAACAATATTTAATAACTAATAGAAAATAACAGCTGATTATTTAAAATTAAATTAATGGGCAAAGCAGTGCCTCACTTTGTACCACTTGATATAACAAATACTGACAGGGCTCTTTATTGAATCTAAGCAATGGAAAAGCACTAATAGTTGTCATGATAATTTATCATCTAAGGACAGAATTATGATTTGTTTGAAGTTGATATTTAACTCAAGGCCCCCGAATCTTCCCAGACACAGGTAATTGGTTTGGGTATTTGCACATCACTTTTTCAAAGCCATAAATAAAGTTAACAATTTCATACCAAAGTTGCAGTGTAGGGGGTTGCACCTTCTGCTAATATTTAATGACAGCCTTCTTGGAACAGGCTACTAACATTAACAGCAGCTTCAGTTGGCACAAAGAGAGATTCAAGGTGTCTGGGGGAATACAGTATATATCAAAATCAATAAGGGAGTTAAGGTATGGTCTGGATCAAATATCTGAGCAATAGCTTGGGAACTGTTGCCCAATGTTGCTGAATGCACTGACAAGCCCAAAGAATATGGACATGATCCACCATAGTCTCACTGCACAGCCTCCAATCTCTTCCCACCAAGTGGCCTTTTTTATCGTGCGACCTGGGCTGGAGTAAAAAAGAAACATGATGTTCACTTCCATGCAAATTCCTTTAAGTAAGCAGTAGAGGAAAACATGTATGTGACCAAGGTATATTTCTCCCACTTAGTTCCTCTGTCCATTTAACTACGATAAACAGAGTTGATTCCATTGACATGGAGCGGGATATAGAATAGAGGGTACCTATTAAATGCTCTAAGTGAGTTCCCTTTTTAATAGAGATTAATAGAGTAGTTACAGGAGTGATAGAATAAACTATGTCCAGCATTTGAGATGATAAAGTATGCAGATAACAACGTAGCTGCAGGTATCTGTAATGATCAAAGAACACAGTGACTATTGGACACCTGTATTAACTAGAATTTTTAACAGATGTCTAAAAGAAAAATTAATTCCACCATCATGGACAAAGAACATTATTGTTCCATTACATAAAAAAGGGCTCAGTCTATGAACCTTCAAATTTTACACCAATCAGTCTTTTAGAAGTAATTTCAAAAATGCTCACAAAATTATTATTAAATAGACTTAACATCTGGTTAAAATAAAAATGTCCACTTGCCAATTTGAAAGCAGGATTTAGGGAAGGATATTCTGTTACTGATAATATATACTGTCTGCATCATATCCTTGAGAAATGCATCCACATTAGAAAAAATTAAGTATTTGCTCTTTTCGTGGATTTTAAGGTGGCTTTCGATTCCATAAACCATAATACACTATGGAATATGTTAATAAATTTAGGTGCTGAACCCTCGTTAGTTATCCCAATATAGTCACTATATACTAACACCTACACAGCCATCTGGGTAGATAATAAGGGGAATGTAATACAATACTCTGAAACTAATAGAGTGGTTAAGGAAGGCTGCTTGTTGGTCCCTACTCTTTTTAATGTCTATATTAATCTCTTACTCACAGCACAGTACCTTAATTCTCAAATAGAGACTAACCCAACACTGGGAATTATACATGTGGTATTCTAACATACACAGACAACATACTGCTGTTTTCTCTATCCTAGCCCAGTACGCAGAAAAAGATTAAACATTATATGAAATATGCCAGAAATTAGAATTAAAAATTAATCTGAGCAAAACAAAAATCATTTTCGCAAAGCAAAAAACAAATTACTGGGGGTGTAACTTGGATACTCTATGACAGAGCGAGTATTGAGAGCTGCCAGGGATTTGGGAGAGGTGACATGGTGGGGTGTAAAAGTTTCTTTTTACTAGGATTCATTGGCTGAAGTGGCTGCTCGGAGGAAGGCATTTACTCCTGTTAAAAAGTTTTTGGCCCAGCAAGGCTTCAAATATGGGTTTTTTCAGCTCACTTACCTGTCTGTATCCAAAGAGGGGAAGGAAACAGTGGTAGAATCTCCCTAAGAGGTGGTAATCTGGATCTCCAAACACTGTCCACGACTGTCCCCAAAAACTCCATCTCCCAGGAAACATTGGTGCCCTGATAAGGACAGAAGGAACCAATCTCCTAGCAGCAGCATCCAGAGGGATCAAAATAAAGGTCAGACGACTCCCTCAGTAAGTGGATCCCACCAGTCTTTCTCATCCTCTACAAGTTGAAATGGAGAGCTTTGGAAATACAGACACTCATCCAAGAGTACCTGGTGTCTCCTCCTCCTACATCAAGCCACCACAGGATATCGGTTCTGCAACTAGGATAAGGCATCTGTCAACATTGATTTGGATTTCACTGGGGGACAAGAAATGGTGCCTCCCACCAAGCTAACAAAGGATGAATCTCTCTATACATCATAGCCTGACCCAGAAGATATACCTGACGAGACTCTAATGGAAGCAGTAGAAATGGGATCCTGGGCTGACGCTCTGCCAGAAACAGAAGGACTTATAGACCCTGCTACACTCCCAATTAAACCAGGAACAATGTATTTTGTGGAGACTCTGACAAAGGATCTGCAGAACACAACCACAGACTCTCTACTGAACAACAGAGCTTCCCCAACGGATTGAATATCATAAGTGACCCTCTTTGTTACTATCCTTCCATGCTGCTGGGAGCTAGCTGCCTCACCCCCCCCCACGCCCAACGTTTTTCTGGGTGTACTATCAATGGGGGTTGGGATATGTTCCTGTAGAAATGAGAACAGGATGATGAGGGCTTGTGAGCTACTCTTTTCCCTTCTTCCTCATGGCTTAACTTGCTGCACAACCACCTTGCCCGAGAGGCTGTACATTTATGCACTTGAGTCTTGCCTGGATTTCCTAGCTTTGCCATTGGTGAGGTGAGGGAATGCCCTCTGACAAGTGGTTCTCCCCCCCACTGCCACTGGCTTCGATCTATGGGATTCCTCTCAAGATGTATCAACCCACGTTGTTAGTAGAGGAGGATTCAGGGCAGCAGACATGTCAAGGCCTTGCACAGATTGGATGCTGAAGGTGGATGGTCACAACTCTTTCTCCCCCATCCCCCTTTTAGACTTGGATGCCCCACCCAATCTATTTTTCAGTGGTATGTCTGATTCAGAATTGACTAGGTAAGGCTGGGGTGCGAGCTACAGGAAATTGAACTGCTCAACTCCTCTCTCCCTTACTTGAGTATTTGGCTAGCATGGCAGATTGCTTACCCCTGCAGTTGGCAAGGGTACAGCACCATTGTGAGTACTCCAAATCTCACTAGCTTATTGCTTGTTCTTCTCTATGTACTGTACCTGGTATTTGCAGTTAATAGGAAGTCATTTATATCTCTGTTTAGCCTACAGTTTAGTGGGTACCTTTAAAAAATGCATAAAATGTGTTGGTTTAGAGTGTATTACATTCATCTATATCTGATACACAGATACACAGAAATGTGATGGCAGAGAAAGGCACCACGGCCCATCTAGTTTGCCCAACACCCTACCTCCCCCCTTCTGTTATGCTTCCACCCTCTTTTCCCAACCCCTTAAATCTATCCCAAGCCCTTTTGAACCCCTCCACTGTTTCAGCTGCCACTATCTCCTCCGGCAGCTTGTTCCAGGCCTCCACCACCCTCTCTGTGAAAAACTTCCCCCTGACATTACCTCTGTATTGTCCACCTTCCAGTTTGAGGCTATGTCCCCTCGTGTTCACTCCCTTCTTCAATTTGAACAAGCTGTTACCCGATACCTCATTTATTCCCTTTAGATACTTAAAGGTCTCAACCACATCTCCCCTCTCCCTCCTAGTCTCCAGAGGGTACACATTCAGCCCTCTCAATCTTCTCTCATAGGGTACATCCTGGTGATTACTGTCCCTACCCATGACTTTTTGAGGCTTTGTGCTTTGTTTTTTCCCTCCCTCACCACTAGGTCATTTGTGCTATATTTTCTCATGCAAATCTTCCTGGTATCTCTCTTGCTGAATAATCTATCTTACCATACCTCTGGTATCCTAATTACTTACCTTATCCTACACTCTCAGGGCTTCTGGGGTAAGTACCTTTTCTCTTAATCCTCAGAATAGCAGAACCATACTCCAGAATTGGGTTCAAGCTCATATCCTGTAATTTAAAGAGGCTAAATCATCCAACTAAATGATATGTTGTCCTTAAACACTTGCACTCCTTGCAGGCAGAAAATGCAGTGATTCAAGAGATGCATCTCACTGCAAGGACTGTTGGGTGGCTCAGAAAGTCATAGATAGGGACAGTAATCACCAGTTCGGCTAAGAACAAGTCCAAGGGAGTTGCCATTCTGGTCAAAAAGTCATGTCCATGGATGGTAGATAAAACCATCACGGATGCCCAAGGCCGATGGATAGGGGCCAGGTTCTCTTACCTGGGGGGGCATGCGGTGTTAGCTAATATTATGGCCCGAACTCAGTCTCTGCCGAGCTATTTCTAGATTTCAATCACACCTTGGAATCCCTTACTGAAGGCTACCATAATATCCCAATCATGATAGGGGGAGATTTTAATCTAGCCCTAGACATATTCCTAGATAAGTCCAAGCCCACCCCACAAACCCACCCTAAGGCAGTGGGCATACTACAGGAAATGATAAGGTAATGGGGTATGGTCGATGTCTGGCAGAGAAACTACCTTACAGGGAGGGATTACTCTTTCTTCTCAGCAGTACATACAACCTACAGCCGTATTGACTTTTGGTTTGCAAATTCATACGCAGCCCAGGACATTGTATCATCCAAGATTAATGACATCCTGATATTGGACCACACCCCTGTTTCCTGTACCTTCTTACCTGCAGGGCAATGGGGCACTGGCACTAGGTGGTGCTGCAACCCCTTATTGAGCAAAGATCCCTCTTTTCGTACTATGGTTCAGGATGCCTCCCAAGACTACTTTGCACATAATAAGCCAGGACATACTTCTGCAGCCACGGTTTGGGAGGCTTTTAAAGCTGGGCACGTCATAGCTTTTGTGGCTCAAAGGAAAAGGGAGAGAAAAGTGGAGCTTATTGGGCTCCAAGCAGAACTCTCAGACTTGGAATCACAGTTTAAGACAACCACTGCTGGGTGTCCTGATGCAACTAAACTCTGGGAGATTATTGGGTAAAATATCGTATAATTACAATACTCCATCAACAAGTTGAGTGGTATATGACTAGGACTAAACATGCATAATGGGAGGGTGGGGATAAGAGTGAGAAACTGCTGGCATACCAGCTGAGGAAACAACAAACTGCCTCCCACATTCACGCCCTCAAGAATGTCAAGGTGGAGGTAGTTATGGACTCTAAGCAAATTAATGAATGCATAACACAATTTTACCAGCAGTTGTACCAAACACAAATGCCCCAAGAGAAGAACCAAATGAGATCCCCTCTAAAGGACATTTGCTCAATAGGTCACATTCCCCAGCTCTCAGAAGTTATGAAGGGCACATTGGATGCCCCTCTCACAGATGCAGAAATTAACGTGGCATTATTTCAGCTAGGAAAGGGCACATCTCCAGGGATGGATGGCATGACCACTGAGCTATATCAGATAATTAGCCCCAAAATTAGGGCCCCCACTACTTGCCACCCTTCAGGAAGTGCACTTGACTGGTGCCCTCCCACCAACAATATGAGAGGCCCTAATCACTCTCATTCTGAAAAAAGTCAGACGACCTGCTAAACTGCGCAGACTATCGCCCTATTTTGTTAATTTCCATAGACACCAAGATAGTGGCCAAAATACTTGCCAATCACATGATGGACATCTTATCCTCCATAGTACACCCCTTCTCAAGCTGAATTTGACAAACGTAGGGCAGTGGCCGACAACATTCGTCTTGTGCTTAACATCAAGTGGCTAGCTCTCCGGTCCTCCATCCCTATGGTAGCTAAAGCAGTTGACTTCTTGAAAGCCTTCGATGCAGTCAAATGGCCCTACTTGCATGAGGTGCTTAATTTGTATGGCTTTGGCACTTACTTTAAACAATGGATCCATGTCTTGTACAATAATCCTATGGCCAAAATATTCACCAACAGGGACACATCCATGCCCTTTCCCCTGCAGCAAGGCACTCAGCATGGGTGCCCGCTATCCCCACTACTTTTTCTGCTAGCACTGGATCCTCTTATTCGAGTACTCCAGGCCAACAAAGCGATTAAGAGTATTTTGGTAGGGGACCACTCTTATCTCACAAACGAGTATGCGGATGATTTACCTCTTACTATTTCCCACCCACAGGAGTTCCTACACTGGGTGGTAGAGACTTTACAAACATTCACCAGAATATCAGGGTTACAAGTCAACCAAAAGAAAACCAGTTTCAATCCTCTGAACGCAGCCTGCACTAAGGACTGTCTGCGGGGGTTGAGATTATCGTGGGCTCCTAATAATCTATTATACTTGGGTATTCACATTCCCTTTGTTTGGGGGCAGATAGAATCTAGGAATTTTACTCTGTTACTCACCCAGCTGATGACTGAAACAGCACAGTGGTGACGACTGAATCTCTCCCTTCCAGGGAAAGTTGAGGCACTTTGAATGCTCCTGCTGCCCAGAGTAGCGTATTTGCTGAATAACCTTCCCATAATTTTGTTGGACAAGGTATTTCAATCATTAGATATGTTAATTTCATCCTTTCTGTGGGAAGGGAGAAAGCTGAGGTGGGTTGTACATAAACTATGAGCACACTGGTCGTGGAGGGGCTCAGGGCTTCCCTGGCTTCGGGGCTACTACTGGTCTTTCTTAGCTGCCCAAGCAGTCCAATGGTTTGTCCCAACTTCCCTCACTCCACTGTCATGGATACAACTTGAAAGGCAAATTTTTAAATCCACTCTCCTCAGTCTACTTTTAACTTGTATCGCTGTATCCCCAGTCCAGCTCACCCCATTTATGGCCATGACTAGGAGAGCATGGTTCCACCTTATGAAGGTGGCCAAGACAACAAATCAAGGGGCCATGCTTCCCTTTAGGTATCTAGACCTCTGGCATAACCAGCTTTTAATAGTGGACAATACTACCTTGATTTTTATGGGAGGGAAAGAGGATTCGTATCATGCAAGATCTTTACCTACCAAACACCAATACTCTTATGTCATTTGAACAAATCCAAGTACTCTACTCATTAAAGTCGCTGGACTTCTGGAAGTTTCTGCAACTTTGTAACCCAGTGCAGGCCATAGACTGGACCACTAAAGGGGAATCAAGATGGATCTGGTTATCTTCACTACATCAAAATCCCTCCTTTTGAGGTTTAGCAGGCAGATTTTATAATACGTGGTGTGAGGCGCAATCGAATCATATGGTGGTATGTAGGAAGGCATGGAGCATTGATATGGGGCATCATATTGGCCCAGAGGTTTGGTCCCACTGCCTACAAGTGGCACATTCTACCTATAAAAACACTAAAAGTCAGCTGATTCAACTTAAGATACTTCTTAGATGGTATAGAACACCGGCCGCCTTATTCAAATGGGGGACCCTTCCGCATGCATGATGCTGGAGATGTGAGCACAGTTCTGCTGACATTCTGCATCTTCTATGGCAATGTCAAGCCTTAGTTCCCTTATGGTCCACGGTAGCAATGGACTGTTCTGGAGTGCTGGGACAGCCCATAGACCTTTTGCATTCCATGCTGCTGCTGCTGGGAGATCGGGCACCACTAGAGCACCTAAGACCACAGCAACAACATTGGGTCCTGGTAGTTTTGCTGGAGGCCAAGCGACTTCTTTTGAGACATTGGCAATAACCTCTACCATGCCTATCTCCCTATGGCATTCAGCCATAGCCAGACTGGCCATTTTTGAAAGGCTTACTTATGCCACTAGAGGGCAAATGTCAATGTACCTTTCCAAATGGGAGTCCTATCTTAACTCTGCATTGTGCGGAATTCCCCCCCTTGTCCTGGGAACCCACCCATCTTGACTACTGCAAGAATGACAGCTCCCATTCATACAACCTTAAGTATGAGAACTAGGACCTGATTTCTTTGTATATACTCATATGAGCTATTGGCTGCTGCTATACTAAGGCTCAATTCATTTCATCTTCTCTCTCCTCCCTTCATTATTCCTGACTGTAGTTATGTGACCGGCCTTTAAGTGTAGCTGGAAAGCTGGTCACTGAGGACAATGTGTTTATATGAACTGTGTGTGAGTATAAGCTATATATGAGATAAGGTGAACTATTAAGCTGAGCTCTTTTTATTGGACAGCTATATGGTTAGGAAAAGGCCAATGTATCAGCCATTTTATATAGCTTTGGACCCAAGCCGTCTTTCCTTTTGTGATGTATACCTGTATATGCATCTAGTACCGAAGTGTCTTAATGCAACATTAGTTTTCATGTTTGTAATATAATGTGCAAGGTATTGAATGATTATAGAATTGGAAAAAACATTAAAAAGTATTCTATGATAAAAAAAATACCTAGAAAAATATCATTTTTATGTTCCCTTGCGCGCATGCGCAAGGAACGTCTTGGGAGAATAGGACAGTTTGGAGATGTGACTGTCCTGTGCAATCCACTGCTCCATTGAGCAGGCGTGATGGTCCTGCACAAATGGATGTGGGTGCTGTGTATGACAGCGGTGGTGTTCACTTCAAAGAAAACCACTGCTGTGTGCTGGCACCGCCTCACGCCCCCCCCAAAGCTTTGGTGCCACGCTGGGAGCCCACCCCAGTGTGGCAAATCTTGTTTTGGCCAACAGGGGTACCAAATCCCCCATCAGCTCCACGTCCCCCCAAACAGCTTTCCCTGCTGCCATGCTGGAAGCCCACCTCAGAGTGGCAAACGTCCCGCGTCGTCTGAATACAAAAAAAAAACCTGTAAATAAGAAAACTTTCCATTGCTGTCTCCCCACTCCCCCCACAACCCGCACCCACCCACTGTGCACCTGCCTCCCCACTCCCCCCCACCCCATACTTACCTCTGGAGCTCAGCGCAACGATCTTCGCTGGACCGGGAACACGTCTGCACTCTTCAAAGCCGACCGTAAACTGAGGAAATGCCGGTAAGCTGTATAATGGGCTAGATGGGGTTTTTTCAACTTTGTTGCATATCTCAGGCATTTTATGGAATTTTTGCACCAAATTTTCAACATGGGGTTTTTGGGACCCCTTCTCATGAATGATGTCACTGTCATGGTGTTATTTGGGCCCAAAGGGTGATTTCGCAGTCACTGCATGAAATCACCTTTTGGGCCTGATTAATGAAATGACACTGCCAGTGTTCATAAGGTGGGCTGTCAAAAAGCCTATTCAGAAAATTTGGTGGAAAAATTCCTAAAAATAACCGTTTTACGAGCGTGTGTTGCGCAGTTTCTACACAGGCTCATAAGTTCACGAATTTTCAATATTTTCACTCCAAATTTTCAACATTGCCATTTTACCATACCTTCTTATGAGCAGTACAGCTGTCATTTTTCACATCTCACCCAAAACATGTTTCCACCCATGTAGTGCACAGGCACAGTCGGTGTGCAAAATCAATGTATGGGACACATTAAGAAGATCACAGTGACACTGTTCATTAGCAGAGGTCTTAAAATGGCTATGTTGAAAATTTAGTGAAAATCCTAAAAATGACTGTTTCTGGATATATTTGCAGTTCCTACGCGCCGTAGTTTGTAATTTTCAATATTTTCACTCCAGATTTTCAACATTGCCATTTTACCACACCTCCTCATGAGCAGTATAGCTGTCATTTTTCATCCTGCCTAAAATGTGTTTCTGCCCACGTAGCGCACAATGGCGCAGTCAGTGTGCGAACTCAATGTATGGGACACATTAAGAAAATCACAGTGACACTGTTCATGAGCAGAGGTCTTAAACTGGCTGTGTTGAAAATTTGGTGAAAAAATTCCTTAAAATGACTGTTTTACGCGTGTGCGTTGCGCAGTTCCTGTGCACGCTAGTAAGTTCGTGAATTTTCAATATTTGCACTCCAATGACTTCCAAATACCCAAACAGCACATAGAAGCAAGCAACATTTGGCATTGACAAATGCTTGTTTATTTTTGCATTCGCTTGCATGCATGTGCAAGGAACGTTTTGGGACAGTACGACTTTTTGAAGGTGTGTGACCCTCCTGTCCAATGCAGTGCTCAGTGTAACGTGTGCAACCCTACTGCACCAATGGATGCATGAGCTGTCTATGACAGCAGTTTGGCTGCAGTGGTCTTCAGTTAAAGAAAAGCACCACTGCAATCAGCGGTGGTAACGTGTGTGTATTTAACATATTGACATCACCCTTTTCCCTCTGGCTGCTAATAAAATCCCTCCCACTTCCTCCCTCTGCTGCCATCTACCCTGCTCCCTTGTTATTGCCCCCACCAAACACATTGTATGTGTAGATGGAGTGCCCAGTCCCCATTGTCTCCATGCCTGCCCCAACAAACACCTAGGTGGCATGCAGGGAGCCCACCCCAGCATGCCCATTGTCCCTGTAAATGGGAAAACTGTCCCGCAACATCTTTTGTTTTTTTAAAACCTGTGAAAACAGAAAACTATCCCTCACTGTGTCTTGTGCCCCCTCCCCGAACCCACACCCACCCTTTGCATACCGCACTTCCCCCTCACCCCATACTTACCTATGGAGCCTGGTGCAATGATCTTAAGTGGAGTGGGAACACGTCTGCACTCTTGAAAGCTGAACGTAAACTGAAGAAATGACAGTAAGCTGTATAATGGCATAAATGTTTCTTTTTTCAACTTAGGTGGCTATCTCGGGCATTTTTGCAAATTTTGGCACCACATTTTCAACAGGGGGTTCTTGGGACCCCACCTGATGAATTCAGTCACTGTCATGTGAGTTATTCGGTCCCCAAAGGTGATTTCATGGTCAATGCACAAAATCACCTTTTGGGATTGATTAACTAAACAACAGTGTCACTGTTAATGAGGTGGGCTCCCAAAAGCCTATGTTGCAAATTTGGTGAAAAAATGTCAAAAAATGACTGTGTTATGAGCGTGCATTGTGCAGTTTCACTCATTAATACAACTTTGAGAATTTGAAACATTTTACTCCAGATTTTTCAACACTGGCATTTTTCATACCTCCTTATGAACAGTACAGCTGACATTTTCACATCCTGGCTGAAATGTGTTTTTGCACATCCAGCACACAATGGTGTGGTCACAGTGAGAAATCAATGCTCAGGACAGATTATGAAAATCACAGTGACACTGTTCATGATCAGAGGTCCCAAAATGCCTATGTTGAAAATTTAGTGACAAAAGTCCACAAAAATGACTGTGTCATGAGCGTTCATTGTGCAGTTTCCATGTACGCTCGTAAGTTCGAGAAATTGTTGTATTTTCAATCCAGATGTTCAACATTGCCATCCCTTCACACCTCCCTATGAATGCTACAGCTGTCATTTTTCATCCTGCCAGAACTGTGTTTTTGCACATGTGGAGCAGAATGGTGTGGTCGCTGTGGGAAATCAACGTTCAGGACAGATTAACAAAATAACAGTGGTACTGTTCATAAGCAGAGGTCTCAAATGCTTTCATGAGGTGGGGGTAATGAAAAGGTCATGCTGAAAATTTGTAGTGCAAATACCAGCAATCGCACAGGGCATTAGGGTAAAGCACCATACGTGCCAAACACCACTGCAAATACCTGCAAGTGAACGTCCAGCATTGACAAATGCTTGTTTTTTTCTTGGAGAATGCAAAATAGAAAATGTAAAAGGTTATTTATATTTAGGGATTAAATTCTCATCTAATGGCCTATGGCACTCCCATAAGGAAGATCAAATAATAAAAATAAAAATGAACAGGAGAGGCAAAATAAAAACCAGTCCTTCTTTATGGAGCAGGGGTATAGGGACATGAAAAAAGTCCACACTTGAAAACCCCATTATCTGCATTTTCCAAAGCTTTGTTAAAAATTGCTGTAACCACAGCCTCTGCCATGGTAAGATCAGAAATGGGAATACTACCTCTAGAATACCTAATAAAGTATAGGTTTATTTCATACTTGTTAAACATTATAAATAACCCACATAACTCTTTACCCCGGGAATGCCTTTCAGAAAAAATAAAGTCATTTAATAAAGGAATAAAGTCCCAGTTGTTGAGTGCTTTATTAACTACACTTCATAAAATAGATCTTGGACATTTATGGACCGACTTTGAAAAAGGAATAAACATTTCAATACAACACACAAAAAAAACCCCATTAAACAACATTTATTCTTCCACTATAAGGATCAAGACATATAGGTAATATGAATGCAAAAGTGCACACCATGGTTCAGTAAAAATGAAATTTCACATTGTATACAGGATTACTTAATTATTTCAGGAATGCCAGAACAAAGCTGTTTTAAAATAGATTGGATTAGATTTGGTTTGCTAAATTCCAAATACATTAGTTATATTAAAATTTTCAAAAACAAGGATCAAATTCATAAGGCATTTTCATGTATTAATGAAATGATAGAATCCTTAGAGCATATTATCAAAATTTGTCCACTTTACGACAAGCAAAGGAAAGCATCCCAAGAAGATTTCTTTAAAATATACTCAGACACTACATAAGACCCGACATTTATTGTGTTACACCCAAGAACAATGGATGAAATAATAAGTATAACAACATTTTGGGCAGCTGTGAGCTGGAAAAAGAAATATTACAATAAATATTTAAAAACTGTGAACTAATCAACAAAATGTTTGAAATATTGCAATAATGTAAGATTTACACTATTTATCCAGTGAAAACTGGTATACTTGACTACATATGTCATTTATGTCAATATGTATTATTCTAATTTGTCTTTTTTATGTTTGCTTGTGCACATGAGCAAGGAACGTTTTGTCACAGTACAACTTTTTGGCGGTGTGTGACCCTCCTGTGCAATCCAGTGCTCCGTGTAGCAGGAGCGATCCTACCCCGCCAATGGATGTGCATGCTGTCTATGACAACAGTTCAGCTGCCCTGGTCTTCAGTTCTAAGAAAACGCCCACTGCAATAAGCGGTGGCAACGTGTATGCATTTGGCATATTTATGTCACCCTTTCCCTCTGCTTGAAATCCCTCCCAGCTTGCAATCACACTGAACAGACCTTTGCCCCACTATGCATGAATGCATTTTACAGGTTAATACATACAGGCCCTGTTGAGATCGAGCGTCGAGCCGAGGGGTGAGAGAAAGTCTGAGTCAGCCCAGCCTAGCCTAGTTCTAGTGCTGTGGTGACCATCCATCATGACATTGGATCATCGAAGACTGGGATAGAGTCAGGAGAGTTTACGGGATTTCTGGAAAGCTTACAGGATTTCTGTAATTGTGGTGGAGGAGTCATTGGCTGCTGCTGCTGCCTGCTGAGATTGACCGTCGAGCTGAGGGGGGTGAGAGAGTCAGTCCAGCCTAACCTAGTTCTAGTGCCATGGTGACCATCCATCATGACATCGGATCATCGAAGACTGGGATAGGGTGAAAGCGAGCGATGAGACAGCCGCTGCTGCATATGATCAGAGTGAAGAGTCGGACTACTAGAGGAGACTTTGAGCTTAAGCAAGTCCCTTATAATCTTCAGGGAGGGTGGAGAGGTATAAGGCTGGCTGAGCGCTGCCCGAGTGTGGTTACAGTGGGTTATTTATTATTACTTTAGTCTTCTAAGTGGCGGCAGTGTGGCATGGTGTGGCGGGGGGCGCGCTTCAAACAGAATGGGTCGGACAGCTGTTTTGTGCTTCCTGCTTCCATCATGAAAAGCATTTCATGGCGCTTCGGCTTCATGCAAATGAGAGCTTTTTTTTTTTTTTTTTGTTTAGTTTATTTAATCTTTGGATGGCATTTGTCCTGCTTCCACAATAAGAAGCATTATGTCAGTTTGATCACCAATCTGATAGAGCAGCAGAATGAAAGTTCCTTCTCTTGTAATCTTCAGGGACAGTTGAGGGATCATTCAAAAGTTGATATTGCACAGATGTATCCTTTTCGGAGGGCCACCTTTGGACTTCTGTTCACAGATAGTGGAGTGTTTGCAAATATTGGAAGTATTTGAGGGTCTGTAAGAGTTGGCAGCTGACAATTCAGCATAGGGGATAATATTGTGATCCCTGAGAAACTGGAAGGGAAGAGACAGTCCCATTTTCCTGTATCAAGCATGCATATTGTCTAGTCTGGCTGGCAGGAAGAAAGAATTAAAAGCAAAAGGAGTAATAAGAAGCTAGTGTCACATAACTCTTTGTGACTACAACGTTTTTGCCAGTGAGCCAGCATAGTACTAGTAAAGGGGTTAGAGGTCATTTGTTCAGGTGGCATCTGGAGTGAAGCTAAAGTGTTTTATGGATTTGGAGGAGATCCTCTTCCATCATTTTTAAAGTTTTCCAGCAAGCGTTATATCCCTTCTGAAGTCAGTACATGGCACTACAAACTTGGGCAGAACTACAGTATACGAAAGATTAGGTAACGCTAGCCCCCCCCCAACTTTCAGTAACTGCAAGGTAGTAAACCTAATCTATGGGCTTGATCCTCCACATATATAAATAGAAACAGCTATTCCCATTTTCTAAAGGAGAGAGGGGCTGGGGGAATTGAAAGGGTATGTGCAAAATAGAGCATTCTCGGCAACAGAATCATACGGACACTGTCAATACACTGCAGTAAGGAGAGAGGGATTGTTTTTCAGGTTTCCAGGTCTTTTATAAATTGTATCAGAGGATTATGGTTGATTTGACGTAATCATGCTAGGTCTACTGGTATCATCACTCCCAGATATTTAAGAGCAGGGAGATCTGAAGAAAATTTAAAATGCTTTCTACTGTACATGCTGGGGGGTGTAATGAATCTACAGTACCTCAGTTTTTGATGTGTTGAGATTACAGACTGTGAGGGACCCAAATGTGATCAGGACCTGCCAAAGACTCGAAAGTGAAATCTCTGGGTTCCAGAGACACCAACAGATTATATGCATGCAGAGCTAAGGTTTGATGTCTATTGCCTAAACAGGGGTCCTGTAAATCTGGATGGGACCTGACAGCTTGGGTGACAGGTTCCAAATATAAAGCAAATAAAGGGCATCCCTGACAGGTGCTGTGGTGTAATGGGAGGGGATTGGAAACATGACCAATAACTTTAATATATGCCTTGGGCTCGTGATAAATTACCCACAGAATTTTGAAAAAAGAGAAGGGATTGGGTTATACAGCAAGCTAGCCAGTTACAACTTGCTATGTAACAGCCCTTACTTCCCTGGTGATAGCAGCTTACTGAGCTTAGCAGGCATCACACAGTGCTGTCACTGCAATACAAGAACCTGTGACCTCAGGCTGTACAGTATGTTCGTCACTTTATTTAGCAGCCCTGCCTAGCAAGCTTACACATGTATTCTGTATCTTAGGCCTTCAGATCTTTTGCTATTCCTGTTTGTCAGCCAGGCACTTTTTTTTTAAATAATTGATCATGTACATGGGGGGGGCACCAGAGTGCAGACAGGATTGGGTCATGATGCTTGCCACAGTAAAAGGTAGCCAGCAACAGTAAACCCAGAGATTTTTTTTATGTTCTATATAAATTCTAACAATGTACAGGGGTCAGAATTGGCACCAGCCCACTAGCCAAATGCTGGTAGATTTTCTTTTGGGATAGTAAATAATATTTCAGTAAGTACACTACCTGGGCCAATGGAAATGTCTTTGGGGCTAATGGATTTTCCCTGTCATCAGCCTTGCTGGCTAGTGGCTGCAAAACTTAATTTCAACCCCTGATATATTACTGCCTCCTAAAGCTTTGTATATCTTTTCAAAGGCTGGCTGCCATCCTCCGTCTGTGAATCAGGCATCTAAAAAGAAATGTGTATGGTTAAAAGATGCTTACAATGTTCCTTTAGTTATTTCTGCATCTGGCACATATCTTGACACACGAATAAAATCAGATCTACAGGGTATATCAAGGCTAAAACCCTTCTAGCAAAAATGAGATATGGAGATGAAACAACAAAGTATTTATTTTTAAGGGTGCAAAGATAGGATAAACCAGTGTAATGTAATCAGTGTAAAATTGTTACAATATTTTTCTTGAGATTCATACCTCCTTTTTGCTAGAAGGGTTTTAGCCCTGCCATATTGTGTAGCTCTTGACTGTCTTACTGTTTACCTCTGATTTCATTCACTGTTTTTTAGTGGAAAATGTGTTAGATGCAGAAATAAGGGAAAGCAGTACACATTTATTGTTGATGCCTACTTTACCAACTGTAACTAAAAGCCAATAGTTTGACAATTGTTGGAGTTGTGGCTAGTGGTGTGGTGGCATGGCTATTGGTGTGGTGACATGGCTAGTGGTGTGAATGGACCTCTATGGGACTGGCTACCTTGACATGGTACAGAGGCTTATCACAATGCAATACTGTAACTAAAAGCCAGTCTGTTAGTTTGACCACTGTTGGAGGTGTGGCAAGTTGTGTGGTGGCATGGCTAGTGATATGTGAATAGATGGCTAACTTGATGTGGTAGAGGCTTATAACTAAAAGCCAGTCTGTTAGTCTGACAACTGCTGGTGGTGTGACTAGTGATGTAGTGGCATGGCTAGTGGTATGTGAATGGTGTGGCTAGTGGTGTGGTAGCATGGCTAGTAGTGTGTGAATGAACCTCTGTGTGACTAGCTGCCTTGATGTGGTACAGAGGCTTGTCATAATGCTATGTTGTAAATAAAAGCCAGTCTGTTAGTCTGACAACTGTTGGTGACAGTATGGCTAGTGGTGTGCTAGTATAAAACACAGGAAATGATGCTTGCATCAGGTGAGATGGCACAAACAGGACATGGACAGTGTGGGGAAGGGGAAGCTGGCCCAAACAATGGGGGGGTAGCAGTGAGTCCACTTGGTGTGCAGATCTGAAATTCCTGGCTACACCACTGATACAGGGCCCTTATCTGAGGATTTTTTTAACTTTTCAACAGTCACATCGAAAAAGTAACCAGGTGCTGTATACATTTATAAACAAGCACACATAAAACATACAGGGCCATTACCTGAGGGACATTTATACATTTATACAGGCTTACTCTCTTTTAATAAATGTTTTTTAAAAGAGTTGCTTTAATTTAAAGGATTTATGGGTAAAGACATGCATGTTAAGGTAAATGAAACAGGTATTTAAAGGTAAATAACCATAGGGTACTTCCATGCTTGGAAAGTTTTGTTCACCCCAGCCCAGTGAGCGTTGAGCAACGATGAACCGGCACAGGCAAGCAGGGATACATACTGCCACAAGAATCACTGCAGAGGCAAGTCAGTGAAAAACTCCAGCTCCGCTACAATATAGGAACTTTGAGCCCTTTGACGGAGGGGGAGGTGCCCATTCCAGTGACAGCCGAGCCTGGTACTCCAAAACACTGACTCTGTGTGTGAGAGTTGGATCTGCTGGCCCTCACTGCCGCTGGTCTCAGCCCCTCCCAGTGACCAGTGGTGGGCACAGTGGGGGGAGACATCAGTGCACACATAGCGGTCACCATTCCTAGCCTGACAAGGGAACTAGGGCTGGAATCTCCCGCTTCCTGTGATACCTACCCGATGCACCCATACTACTGCTAGCAAGGTTTACACATCCATTACATCACAGGGGGTCTGAGGAAAAAACAAGTTGCATTTTAACGACACCTTTTAAATGGATTAGAATGTGAGATACTGACACAAAAATGTGGGATGTCATTGGTCCTCACAAAGTGATGGACTGGCCCTCAAAATGTGGGACAATGGCCCTCACAATGTGGGACACAGACACTCATTAAATGTGGGATAATGGCCTACAGCATGTGGGACACTGACACCAAAATGTGGGAAACTGGCACTCAGAAGGTATAACACTGACACATGCAACACTAGCCCTCCCATTGTGCAACACCAAAAGAAAGGAGATTCTGACTCAGTACACTGGAATCTAGTACCATTGCTTAGCAGGTTTACTTTTGCTTTAGCAAAAGAGTTATGAATTCCTGCTTTAAGAGTTTCCAGCATCTTCTTTGCATGGGCGGTACCTTTTTTATGTGGGACACAGTAATACTTGGAGGTATAATGAGGGTGATCCCTCATAAAGGCGGGCAACTGAAAGAGTATATATTACAGGAGAAAGTGATACAGCTTGAGTTTAAAGTTTCAGCACTCTTGACTTACTCCACATCATCTGGCACCTTCTTTCATACATTTACCAGTCTCCATGAATAAATAAAAACAAATGCTTCCTTGCTAACTAATCCCTCCCCCCTTCCTACCACCCCTGTATGCCCTCTTGTCCTTCAGTCTCAATTACACTGTATTGCCCTGATCAAATTAACTGTTCCTTTTTTTTACTTATATTTGTAATACTCCTCTCTGGTGTAGCCAATATCCTCCAGGTCTGGTCACTCCCCCCATGCCATGCACTTACCCTCTGCCTTTCAACCTGAGCTTCCTGTGGCAGAGTCTGCCAAGCCTGAAAAGCACCTAGAAGAGGGGCTTTGGGGGAGGGAGGGAGAGGAGGGAGGAGGAGAGAGAGGGAGGGAATATATATATATATATATATGTATATATATATTCAGGGATGTCCAAGACTTTGCCTTAGCATGTTTCTGTCCCTCCTACAATTTGTTTCTGTGACTGAACAGTGGGTAACAGAGTTACAGACTTGCTTTTCTGCAGACAAAGTATTTTACACCAATTCTGTTATGCTGCCTGCTTCAGGCAATAGAACCACTTGTGAAACCGTCTCCCTCATTTTACTTCTTTGTCACTGATTTTTTTAAGCCATGTCCAAGTGCCAAATACCACTGCAAATACCTGCAAGTGAACGTTCGGCATTGACAAATGCTTGTTTTAAATTGTAATGGCCTAACTTGAATATTAGTCTGGCTGATCAATGAACTGAAACTGAAAAAATAATGATCTACACACGGCAGCCCATATCAAACTTGCAAATCAGCAAATGTGTGAAAACCATGGCAATCTAAAATCTGATGATAATAAACTAGCCCTGCCTGTGCTGTGTGATGAAGAGAGGTGTCCAGCTTATTAAGAGGATTCAGTTGATCCCAAGCTAACTCAGTTAGATACATTGGCTCATGTGAAAGAAAGGGCACCTGGAACTTGTGCAGAAAATGCAAAACTTCACTTGAAAAAAAAATGAGATAGTGGTAAATAATTAGAAAGGGAGGCATATATTACCCACTCTACATCATATACATTATTTAGAGGAATTCAATATCCTTCCAATGTGAGCAGTAGGAAGGGTCAGTCCAGCAGCAAAATATGTGAAAAGGCAAGCATCAACATACCACTGAAAGGAAGGAAAACCTGTACTGCCCTTCGATGGAGATAAATATAAAATGGCAGCCCGGACTCTAGGTTTATGTCCTCTCCAAAGAAAGAGGAGGAATAAACATTGCCATTTTCATATATAAGATGAGGAAGGTGTGAGGGGAAAGGTCTGGAGAAAAAATAAAACTCTTGGCAATATATCTAGATGAATAGTTTCAAGTCAGTGAAAAAAAGAAAGAGGCAAAGTAGACCAGCAAATAAGATCAGCTGTTATTGCTTGCATCAGTGTTTCATAATTCAAAATATCCAACTTTTCCAAAGATTTAATAATCACTATCTCTAAATACTTTATAAAGTTTTTATTCCAACAGACTGGTAGTAAACTCCGGATTTCTGAGGGGGGAGTAATTAAACGCCAATACTTCGGCCTTAGACTTATTTAATCGGAATTCTGCTACTTGCTCAGAGTTGTTTAACATTCAAAAAACCTCTACTAGTGAAGTTGTAGGATTAGTTAAAGTTAAAAGAATATTATCTGCAAGCAAAGCTATATGATAATCTTGACCTGCCAGAGGAAGAAAAGTTACCCAAGGGAAGTGATGCATATGCGAGGCCAGGGGCTCCATGTATAAAGCAAATAATAGAGGAGATAGGGGACAACTGTGGTGAGTGCCCCTACCTAACTTAAAAACATAAGAACGTATACTGTTGACCTCTACATAGGCCACAGGAGCATTATATAAAGCTTGTAACATAGTAATAAAAGATTTGGGGAAACCATAGATTTGCAAGTCTGACCAAACAAGCATTTGTCAATGCCGAATGTTTGCTTGCTGGCATTGGCAGTGGTAGTGTAGAAGTTACAGAGCTGCGTAATAGGAATGGCAGTGAAGTATTGAACTGAAGCCAACCCTACCACGACCCTGCAGAGAGTGACAGGCATTGGGGTGTGCGTTTCAGTCGTCAGGCATAACGGCCATGCCATTTCACCACACCCCACTCTGCAGAGACTGACAAGTGTCACGTGTTCCTTGGGGTCTTTGGCTCTTATGTGCACCCCATTTCATTAGGAAATACGGTGAGATGGGTGCGATATAGGAGAATGGGGTGAAGTTTGGGGCCGCAGAGTCCAAGGCACACCTTGATGCCTCTCAGTGACTGCAGGGTGTGGAATGGTATGAGCATTACAGGCAAGAATCCCAAGTCACACCCCTGATTCCTGTCATTCTCTATAGGGTTGGGCAATTTAGTTGAAAAGCCTAATACCTCAGGCATTCGTTGGTATCTTCACTCCAAATTTTCAACATGTTTGTTTTGTGACCCCACCTCATGAACAGGGGGAATATCAGTTTGGTAGCCGAAAGCTGCTTATGCACAGTGACTACGGCATTTAGCACCACAGGTGCAAAAATATTCCGAACAGGATGTAAAACATTACAGCTGTACACTTTCATGGGGAGGTGTAAAAATGGCTATGTTGCAAATGTGTAGTAAAAATATTTAAAAAAATGGTGAAGTCACGAGCGTACATAGAAACTGTGCAATGCACATCCGTAATATAATTAGGTTGGGGATTTTTTATAGCAGATTGTCAACTCAGGCATTTTGGTGCCTCCGATCATGAACAGTGTCACCGTGATTTTCTTTATCTGTGCCGAACAATGATTTCCACAGCTACCTAACGATCTCTGCACTGAAAGTGTGAAAACACACTTCAGCCATGTTGTGAAAAATGGCAGCTGTACTGTTCATAAGGAAGTGTGGAAAAATGCCACTAGTGAAAATCTGACTGAAAATATTACAAAGTCATGAACTAACGAGGATGCGTGGAAACTGCACAATGCCTACTCGTAAACAGTCATTTTACGGACTTTTGTCACCAAATTTTCAACATAGCCATTTTAAGACCTCTGCTCATGAACAGTGTAACTGTGATTTTCTTAATCTGTCCTAAACATTGCTTTCAACACCAACAGCACCATTGTGTGCTATATGTGCGATAACACATTTTGGGTGACATATGAAAAATTGCAGCTGTACTGTTCATAAGGAAGTTTAATAAAATGGACATGTTGAAAATCTAGAGTGAAAATATTACATTTGCAAACTTACTTTATACGCATAGAACTGTGCAACGACGCCTGTGAAAAAGTCATTTTAGGAATTTTTTCACCAAATTTTCAACATAGCCATTTTAAAACCTCTGCTCATGAACAGTGTCACTGTGATTTTGTTAATGTGTCCCATACATTGAGTTTGCACACCGACTGCACCATTGTAGCTGCTATGGCGGGCGAAACACGCTTTGGGCAGGATGTGAAAAATGACAGCTGTACTGCTCATAAGGAGGTGTGGAAAATGACAATGTTGAAAATCTGGAGTGAAATATTGAAAATTTGCAAACCTACGAAGGCATGGGAACTGTGCAATGCACACTGTGAAACAGTAATTTTAGGAATTCTTTTCACCAAATTTTCAACATTGCCAATTTAAGATCTCTGCTCATGAACAGTGACATCAGATTTCTTAATGTGTCCCATACACTGAGTTTCAAAACGACTGCGCCATTGTGCGCTACATGGGCGAAACACATTTTGGGTGAGATGAAAAATGACAGCTGTACTACTCATAAGAAGGTGTTGAAAATGGCAATGTTGAAAATCTGGGTGGAAATATTGAAAATTAAGCAAACCTATGAGTGTCGCGTGAGGAACTGCGCTAACTGCGCTCATAAAACAGTCATTTTAGGAATTTTTCACCGAATTTTCAACATAGCCATTTCAAGACCTCTGCTCATGAACAGTGTCACTGTGACTTTCTTAATTTGTCCCGTACATTGATTTCAGACACTGACTGCGCCATTCTGCGCCACATGGCAGAAACACATTTTGGGTGAGATGTGAAAATGACAGCTGTACTGCTCATAAGAAGGTGTGGTGAAATGGCAATGTTGAAAATCTGGAGTGAAAATATTGAAATTTTGTGAACTTACAAGCGTCGCGAGAAACTGCACAATGCACGTTCGTTAAACAATCATTTTTGGAATTTTGGCACCAAATTTTCAACATGGGGTTTTAAGCCCTTCTCATGAATGGTGTCGCTGTCATGGCAGTATTCAGGCCCAAAGGGTGATTTCACAGTCACTGCACAGTCACTGGAAATCACCCTTCGGCCTGAATAACATCATGACAGTGACATCATTCATGAGAAGGGGTTCCAAAAACCCCATGTTGAAAATTTGGTGCAAAAATTACCAAAAATGGCTGAGATATGCAATAAAGTTGAAACCCCCCTATCTAGCCCATTATACAGCTTACCGGCATTTCCTCAGTTCGCGGTCTGCTTTGAAGAGTGCAGAAGTGTTCCCAGTCCACCGAAGATCATCGCGCCAGAGTCCAGAGGTAAGTATGGGGTGAGGGGGGTGTGGGGAGGCTGGGTGTGCACTGGGTGGGTGCGGGTTGTGGGGGGGGGTCGGGAGACGCACCGCTGGACCATTTTTGTCTTACAGGTACAAAAAATAAAAAAGACATTGTGGGACCATTTGCCACACTGGGGTGGGCTCCCAGCATGGCACAAGGACTTTGGGGGGCGTTCAGCCGACGGGGGATTGGGCACCCCATCAGCAAAATGAGGGAAAAAAATTTAAAAGACCTGGTGGACGTTTGCCACGCTGGGGTGGGCTCTAGCGCGGCACAAGGACTTAGGCGTTCAGCCAGCGGGATGGGCACCCCTGTCGGCAATAATGACTGATTGCCATGCTGGGGTGGGCTCTCAGCGCGGCACCAACTACTGGGAGGGGAGTAGACGATGCAGCTCAGCTGGACGGGATTGGGCACCCGTTGGCTATACACTGCATGCGGGCGCTGACACCTGGGTTGGGGGAGCTGCGGCAGAGCAGCTTCTTATCGCTGCTCACTCAAGCGTAGCTCCCCCTTTCAACTGTATGCCACTGCATTTTGGAGCGTGTCATAGACAGCTCCAAAATGCATTGGCTTACAGGGGCCGCACCTGCCAGCACACTGCATGAATTGGAGGAGGAGGTGACACACCTCCGAAATCTCCAATGATGGCACTATGTTTCTTGCACATGCGTGCAAGAAAACATAAAAATGGACCAAGAGATATGATCAAAGGCTTGTCTGCATCCATGCTGGCCAGGACCAAGGGGATAGACCACTGGTGTGCATGCTGTAATAACAAAAATGTATGCTGGACATTATCATGCACTTGTCTCTTATGGATATAGCCTGCCTGATCCAGGTCCAGCATGGAAGGGAGAAGGCCTTCCAGTCAAGAAGCACATATAGACATAAAAACATTATAGTCAGAGATTAGAATATAAATTAGGCAATATGACTCTATTTTAGTAGAATCTTTATCTAGTTTAAGAAGCACAGTTATGTGGGGGAGGTTCTGACCCTTTCTATATAGAATGAAAACCCTTAACAAGAGTGGGTTAAGCATCTCCTGAAATGCAGCAACATTTTAGAAATCAGATGGAAATCTGTCCTTCCCAGGACTCTTCCCTGGCTTTGCACATTGAACAGCCACCTGTAACTCAATAAAAGAGCTTGGACTAGTTACCAAGTGCACGTGTGCTCAAGTAAGTCTGGGGAGCCCTCTTTGAGGCAGAAAAGATTTTAGCTGGCCATCCGAAGAGAGTGGAATAATATGTAAAAAAAAGTAGGATTCTCTCACTATGATGAGTAACTTTACTCATTTCAGGATATTTCTGCTTAGCTACAATAGTGCCACCTTATGAGTTTGAAGCTGTCATGCTGGATATCTGGCACCTTTATGGCCCCTTACATGGAATTATAGCCTTAAAAATAAGAGAGCATTCTCTGTCTTTTGGTTCATAAAATGCTGAAGTTCGTCTCGGGCTTCAAGTAATTTTGAATGCATCATCTATTCTTCCTGCATCCAAGTGGCTTGTAGGGTTTATTGAAAATGGTATAAATCATGTATCTGCTTATCTTGCACTTTCTATTTGGCAGAGGCATACACAATTAGTTTATCATGGAGTACAGATTTTTACATGTCCCAAAGTATACTAGAAGATACAAACCCATCATCGTTGTCTTCGAAAAACTGTTTCAGCTGAGCAGTCGGTTTATCTATTAGTGACTGGTTCCTCAAGAAACCTAAATGTAGGCACCTGAAGGTATTCCGAAGGGTTTTGGTAAGCATAAGAGACACATGACCAAGGGCATGGTCTGATAACTGAATAGTACCATGGTCCACCTCATGAACATAGCCAATATGCAATACGGTAGTAAAAAACATAGTCCAAATGCAGAAAGCTCCCATACCACAAAGAATAATGGGCATACTCACATACTCTTGAGTGAATAGAATACCAGGCATCAACAATTCCCATGTCCTGAAGAGTAAGCCAAACATACATGTATGCAGATGAATAACAATGTGATTGTGGGTTAGATGTATCTATGTCTGGATTTAAAGCCACATTCAGGTCCCCTCTCCATAACAACCACCCTTTTAAATAGAACAATAGGGTAGAAAGAAATTTAGAAAAGTCCCCTTTATCTGTACCCAGAGGAAAATAATTCTTATCTCCTGACCATGCAACATACTGGACACTATTGCATAGTGGCCAGCATCATCAGCAATACTGAATGAACTTCTAATGGAAGCCCCCTATGGCATAAGGTCATGACCTCACGATGGCAGCCAGAAGGATGGGAATTAAAAAAAAAATCTTGCTAAAACCCAGCTTTAAAAATTTCAAATGCTCATCTCGGGATAAATGTATTTCTTGCAACAAAATAAGGACATCTTGCTACTGGTGAAAATAATGGAGGAAATGTTAGCACTTCACTGGATTGTGAATTCTATTAACATTATACAAAATGAGATTAGAAACAGAAGACATATGGTGTAAATAAGATCCTTCAAAAAATATAGTTAACTAAACAATTAGCAACAAGGTTTTCTAATAGGCTCCAGGGAAAAATACAGCAAAAAAAGAAAAAAAGGAAAAGAGCCTTCTAACAAAATTAAAGATATAAAACCCAAATCATTTTCAGCCTTGAAAAAGTTTTTAAAAAAGGAAACCAAAGGCATTGCCTTCCCCTAATTTCAGAGCATCCCACAAAACTTTAGATTAAATTAATTAATTCCAAGAACAGCAGGTGCAGCATATTGAGAGCTTGACAATAATACTGTTTTATCATAGAAATGGGTAAACTGGCACACTTAGAAAACTTCCGGGTTCTCAATAGTCCACTTTAAAAAAAATAGGTACATAACTTATTTCTATACTAAACTCATAACAATTACTGCCAACTGGGCAGAAATAGAGGGGCCGCAACAACTGAATAAACATCAAGAGACAATTAACATTAAGAGGGCTTCCAAGGTATGAAACCAAAAACTTAAGGCTCCTAGGCAGCAATAAAAAAACTGGAAAGTGCTATAGGGGGACAGCTGATGATAAAACTCAACCCCAGGTTCCAGAAGAACCAAATCTACATGGTAGGTATCATTAAGATGCGGGAGCTCTTTCATTTCCTACATATAAGTCCAGTTATTTAATGGGATAAATTGGGCAAGACAAAAATGATAATTTGATAGTCTAACCTTTGGTCCACCTGAAAACCACAGTGACATAATTAGAGTAGAGAAAAAAAGGGGGTAGGGTTATTACCTTGCGGAGCCCTTCATATTATGTCAAACAGAGAAGCCACTGTTTGTTTCCAACAAAAAATTGAGAACTATGCCCCATGTAATAGGACCTAAGCTGAAACCAGTGAGCCTGGAAATATGAATATACCTTCTATAGCTAGTTTAAAACTGATACAGATAACAGCTACAATAAACATCTCATTCTTCTCCCGTATTCAAGGTTTTTAACATCACATAAAACTACTTGAGAAGAAAGGTGAAGGAGCAATACACACTATACTTATAACTGTAAATTACCCTTCAATAAGATAATGTGAGCAAAAAACATCTAATACATGGCTGCAATAGGCCTGCCATGACCAATACTTGCTGAAATTTATAATCACTATTCCTTAGGTTGTACGGGACAGAAATCCCCCGTATATACATGTCAGGTATTAATACAAGTAAAACACAGGAATAAAAATAACACACACACAAAAAAAAAGGGACAGGAATGCTTTAAAAATAATGCAAATGAAAAGCAAGAAGCAATAGCATAAACCAGAGGACATAAAAGAACAAACCAAATCATATCATCTAAATCAAATGTACCAGGCATCCAAATCAACAAAAAAAGAAACTAGTCAACAGTTTTAGTAAAACAACAGGATACTGGTGCAAATAATATAAATGGTACAAAAAGCAAAGACAAACAGAGAAAAACAAGATACAGAAGCAACTGAACACTAAATAAAAGAAGAATCAAAACAAAATCACAAAATAAGAAAAAGGAGTGCTCTAAGAGCTACTTCACCGTAATTGGACCCATAAAAGCCTCTGGTAAAAGGCACTTCTGAAAGAAAGGAGTAGACGTCATTATTCCAGATACAAACCCATCAAGATCCACACATTTCAGGGATCAGTTCTCGTATGAAGAGGCTTCACAGTCATCTAATTAATCAGGCAGGATCTCCATGTTGGTATGCTTGAAGCATAGCCCTAATCTCTTGCAGTGCAGTTTTGGTACAGCGTTTCTTGCTCGAGGGAAAAGCTTCGGTCCAGGCATCCTTGTGAACAGCTCTCTTGTTCTGGGCATCTGATGACTCCATAGACTCTTCTCAAACTTGTAGATTATGGCTACAAAGCTCCTGAACCGCTGGTTTCGGCATCATCGAAAAACGTGGTACTTTCAGCAAAGTGGACATGGAACCAGCCAAACATGTTGTGGAAAATGTTATTTTGTGAGCTCAGATGGCCCATAGGACAGGGATATAGGCTCATCTTTGAGCTTGGTGAGCCACAGAGTAATTGTTGTCCATATACATTCGAGCATTTTTATACAGAATGGGTGTGCTGCACCAGGCTCATTGCAAGATTTCTTGTTTTATGGCATAGTTGTACAATCTCATGAGAATTGAGTGAGGGCATTGTGTAGATGAAGCTGGTCTTCAACCCAGTGCCCTGTGTGCTCTCTTGATCATCTGGGGAGAAAGGTCTGAGATGTCTAAGATGAAGGGGAAGAAATGCCTGTTAATATGAAACCATGTCCTCTGTCCTCTCATCACCCTCTGGGATGCCATACAGGTGCAGATTATTGTGCCACAATCAATTCTCTAAATCTTCATACCTCTCTGTTAGGTGCTGGCAATCCTGAAGTACCTGGACAAGAACCCATTCCATCCTGCCTATGCGGGAGTCTGTGTCAGCAACCTGTTTTGTCAGTGCACTTACTTTGACTTCCAAAGAATGTATAGAGGTCTTCAGCTCATAATGAACTGAATGAGTCTCTAAATGGAACTCCTTAAGTACCGACAGTATCGCAGCTATGGTAGGATCAGTGGATGAATGAGCCTGGATTCCACCTTCATTCATGGCCCCAGTCAGAGTTCCCATCTAATGTGTGATTAAAGTGCCAGCCAAGGAAACAGTGCCCAAGGTAGGATTTTTTGATTTTTAGTCTTGCCCATGAGGGAAGGAAAGGCCTCAAAACACTGTATATTGCAGACAGTTGCAGCAACAGAAACTTTAGAGGCTTAATTTGCAGCTCTGGACAGAGCTAGTCCACTCACCTGCCAGGTAGATCGAGAGCAGATCCGAAAGTCCCTCTACCTGTATTTACATTAACCATTTTCTTTGGTCTTTCCTCCTTGCTAACCCTCCTTCAATAGAGTTGCTCACAGAAATGAATCATGGCTCTATCTACATTTCCAAGTCAACAAATTTTTAATGAAAAAAATGAGAAAAATGGGACTGCACTGAATTTAAGATGTGATATTAAAACTTTATCATTGGTAAAAAAGTGTAAAATGAGAAAAACAGGACCTAACTGAAAATGAGATGCTGCATTTCAGATAGGCTAACCAGAGTAAATACAGCAAAAAGATAGATAAACCCAGGAATGTACTGAAAATGAGACATTGCATTTTAGCCGGTCTACCCAGGTTACATTGTAAAAGTGGTAAAAACAGGATGCAACTGAAAAGAAGTTATTGCAGCTCAGATCGGCTAGCATGGGCAAATGCATTGTAGCAATAAATAAAAGCAGAACAGCTCTGAATCTGAGATGTGGCACTTCAGCTGAACTACTATGTCTTGGGTAAACAGGATACAACTGAACATAGAATCCTAATAAATATATGATACAGCATTTCACCTGGGCTTAGCTGTCCTGGGTAAATACAGAGTAAAATGGGTAAAAGCAGTTCTTCTATATAAACAAGATAATTCATCTCAGAAGGGTTGTCCTTGGTACTATAAATAAAGCACAGACACATATGTGAATGCAGGACCTTATTAAGAATAAGATATTACATTTCACTTGTACTATCCTGGGTAAATGCACAGTAACAAAAAAAGTCTAAACAAACAAAAAAAAAACTGCTGGATTTTGCTTTAAGTGGATAATGTATTGCTCTACTCACCCCAGCTTGTCCTTGTTTCAGTGTAGCTTATGTAGGCCCTGCAGTGAGGCCTCCAGCCTGTGCTCAAAGCTTGCTGATATAATCAGCTTCAATAAAATGTAAACAATGCCCTCTCATTAGGGATGATGGCTAGTTATTGTTAGCTAACTCTCTTCATTATGGTCTGACTGTAAACTGCAACTGACTATGTAATGATAGCAAACAGAGGTAATGCAGTATATGGATAATAAAGCAGTCAGTATGTCAATTCAACACCAACTGACAGACATATGGGTGTCACCCCTACGGGCTTTAATGGCTGCTGGAATGTTTGGGGGACTCACATGACCATGTGGTGCAGCGCTTTAGATAATGGTAAATGTAGATATCCCTAACTCATGCTGCGAGGGAAGGGAACAAACCAACACTTAAATTGATTAGTTTGACTATTTTGGACTCCCCAGTAACTTAAAACTACTTACTGGTATCAATTTTTACTGCATTTTTATTTCCTGACTAAGAGGAAAGAATACCAGTTTTTAATCTGTAGATTAAATTATGGTTGAATCACAAGCATCTGAAAATTGTAGTTTAGTATAAACATGCCTATTAGACCCAAACTAAAGTGTTGCTGAATTTCTGTAGTCCCTTAAGTGTACCTGGCTTCAGAAATTCTCTATGATGGGTGCTGTATGACTAGAGATTTGTTTATGGGTTGATGTAAATGCTGCTATTGTTCTATGTGCCACTCTGTGTACAGTACAAACTGTATAGTTCTACATTGTGCAGAATTGCCTGAGAAACACACAGTTTATTTATTTATTTTTTTAAATATTTGATTTATTTAGACTGCATGGTCAAGTGTTTAGAATAAAGAACTGTAAAGTAAGTGGCACAGATCTGAAACCCAACACAGATACTAACTACATTGCATTTTTAATTCAGTTCAATTTATTTATTTTACCAGGAAAAAGCTCCATTGAGCAAGCTCATTTACAAGGCGGTCCTGGGTAGGACAGTCGAATTACAAAAAGTATAGTGAGCAGTGATTAGAGATGCAGCAAATTTAAAATCTGCTGGTGAAGTGTACGTGAAGTGACCACTTCACATTAGCACAACGCTATGCGAAGTGGCCACTAGAAAGTGCTCACTTCACCTTCTCATTATGACTTTGCGTTGTCATTCCCCCTTAATGCAAAGTAAGGTGAAGTGACAACAATATAGGCAGCCCCGAACGCATCACATGGCTTACAGTACTGTAAGTACTGTAAGTATACTGAAGGAGAGATTGGTGGAACATCTGGTTGTCAATGGACTACAGGACCCAAGGCAGCATGGTTTCACCAGGGGGAGGTCGTGTCAGACCAACCTCGTTGAATTTTTTGACTGGGTGACTAGAGAGGTGGATCGGGAGGCAGTGGACATGGCCTATCTGGACTTCAGCAAGGCCTTTGACACTGTGCCACATAGAAGACTATTACACAAACTGGGGAATATGGGTGTGGGCAGGACAGTAGTGTGGTGGGTAGGTAACTGTCTGGGTGGCAGGACACAGAGGGTGGTGGTAAATGGCTGTCACTCCACAGAGGGAAGAGTGACCAGTGGGGTACCACAGGGATCAGTGCTGGGACTGGTCCTATTCAACATCTTCATCAGTGACATTGCACAGGACCTAGAAGGCAGAATTTCACTGTTCGCTGATGACACAAAGCTCTGTAACAGAGTAGACACACCAGAGGGTGTAGACAGAATGAGAAGGGACCTGCAGAAACTTGAAGAATGGTCAGGGTTTTGGCAGTTGAAATTCAATGCAAAGAAGTGCAAGATAATGCATATGGGGCACAAAAACCCTGGCACAATATATCAGTTGGGGGTGAGGATATAGCATGCACCAAGCAGGAAAGGGATCTTGGGGTTATCATCTCTGATGACCTCAAGGTAGGGAAACAGTGTGACAAGGCAGCAGGTAAAGCAAATAGGATGTTGGGGTGTATAGGCAGGGGCATCACAAGCAGGAAAAGGAGGTCATAATTCCACTATACAAGACACTAGTGAGGCCCCACCTGGAGTACAGTGTACAGTTCTGGAGACCATACCTACGTAAGGACATAGACAGGGTAGAGAAGGTTCAGAGGAGGGCAACAAAGATGGTGCATGGATTGCATCACAAGTCCTATGAAGACAGGTTGAAGGAACTGAACATGTACTCCCTGGAGGAGAGGAGGGAGAGAGGGGATATGATAGAGACATACAAGTATCTCACAGGGAGGAACAGGGTACACTAATTTTAAGTGAAAAAGATGTTCCAGGACTAGAGGGCATGGGACGAAGTTGGAAGGAGGACGATTCAGAGGAAACATGAGGAAGAATTTCTTCACAGAACGGGTGGTGAACAAGCGGAACACCATGCCAGAGGAAGTGGTGGGAGCTGAGACAATCACGGGATTTAAGAATGCATGGGATAGACATAAAGGAATTCTGGAGGTCAGGGGTAAGGGGCAACAGACTTCTAGGAAAAGATAAACTGAATTTACAAGCTCAAATGGGCAGACTGGGTGGGCCATAGGCCCTTATCTGCCGACACTGTCTATGTATCTATGTAAGTCACATGCTTTAGCCAGGCAGGAAGGAAGTGAGTCAGAAAAGCAATTACTTTCACTTTCTCCTTTGCAGTTGTAGAAGGAGGAAGCCTTTTTGGTATACAGAGAGGAGAGTTTGTTTTGTGGTTGGTATCTTGTGATTTTGAGCACAAAACACAGCTTTTTTAAAAGCTACATGTTGATTTTTTTGTAGTTTGTTTTTCATTGTTTTTTTGCTACTGATTTTTTTATGTTTTGTTTTGTGTGCGTGCATGTGTGTGAGACTGAGTGTGTGTGAAGGAGTGTTGAAGTATCAGTCACAGTACAAGGGACTTGTGAACGATGGACCCAAGAGGAGAGTCTGTGGCACATGGGCATGGGCAGAGGGGAGGAGTGCACACACATGGGGGTGGTCGGGTGTTATTGGACCACTCCTGACTCTTGGGTGTTGTGTCTCCCTCTATAGAAACAGCAGCACCAGTGCCACTGGTGGCGGAGCATCCACCGAGTCCGCCACTACCACCACCACCACCAGTAGCTGCTGCAGGGGCCCCAGAAGCACCCCTTCACCACCTCCAGAGCTGCAGGTGAAGCCCCAGGTGAGTGAAGGTGCTTCCGGCAGTATATCTGGTCCCCCCCACAGCTCCCCAGTGTGGCAGTTTTTTAACTGTGTGGAGGGAGACAGCACCATTGTGGTTTGTCATCTGTGTGGTGTGCAGGTGCACCGTGGCCCCTGGGGGACACATTTGGGGACCAGTGGCCAGTGCATGCATATGGCAAACCACTACAAGGTGGAGTGGCAGGCTGCCACCAAAGGGGCCAGGCATCTACCTGCTGGCCCTTCTGTGTCAGTGGCAGAGGGTGCTGGGGGTGTTATGCCTTGCCGCTGCAGCAGGAGGAGGGCAACAGCAGCAGCTGCTGCATCACCACCACTGCCACCATAGCCACCAGCACCACCCTCACCACCACTAACTGGCTTTCCTGCTGCAGTGGACCCCAACACAGTGCCTGCATTGCAGTCAGACATTGCACTGGTGTTGGTGGCCCTCAAGGAAAGCAATGAGAGGGTTTGTGCTGTGCAGCAACAGGTGGATCAGATCCAGAAACAGAAGCTGCAAATACTGTTGATGCTCCACCTGTTACTGGAACACCATGGAATCTCCCATTAAGGGATTGTTTTCCTGACCCCTTCCCCCCACTGCTGTGCTGCAGTGTTTTGTGTGTTTTAATTTTTGTTTAATAATACACACTTGTCCTTTTGTTATAATGCCGTGGATCAGTAATGTTGATCTTTCTGTTGGGGAATGCTTGTGGACAATCTGGTGTGAGCAGTGCAAGTATGATGTGCAAAATTTTATGTGTGCAGTCAGTGTTGTTGCATGTGTCTGTATATGTGTGTGTGTGTGTGTGTGTGACATCAGACATTGTACAGCGTCTTGCAAACATATATTGCTGTTGCTGACTTGTTGCAGTGTTTATGGTATAAAGAATAGTGAGCAGAATCACCTGTATTTTATTGTCACCATCATCATCAGTGGACTAAGTGATATGATACCTTTTCAGAGATGTCTGGCCAGAGTGCACCTTAGTCACATACTGCACACAACTTTTAGGACAGCATGTGTTTTTGGTTTAATGATCTCCACAAAGTCATATGTGCACTGTGAGTGACTGAGGTGCATAGTGACCCAGTACCTCTGAAAAAATATCATATCACTTACTCCGCTGGTGCTGATGGTGCCAATAAAATATACATCATGTATTCTTTGTTATCTTTATTCTTAATACTGCAACAAGTCTTACCATATATATGTTTGCATTAAGCTGGACAATGTATGCACACTCAGGAAAGAACACTTACGTCACACATGCAGTTTAGCATGACAAACTTGCATTGCTCCATCATGCTTTTTGCAAAACACTTTAGATCTGATTCATGAGTCCTTACACAAAGTAAACATTACTGAGGCTCTATAAATATTCTTTTTGTGAAATAGACATTAAAGAGATTCATCAACTTACAGCATTGCATCTGATGTATAGGCACCTTACTTCCAAGGGAATCTTTCTTGCTCCACATGTCCTTACAGTAGTTACATAGTGCAATACATTTCTGTCAAAAACGCCTATAATTTCATTAAAGTGTATCATGTCATGGAGGAATTCCCATTCTGGAAAGCTACCCAAATTCTGCCCCCTTTCTCAGCAACATTAGGACATGATGTCAGGGAAAGCCCGGGTGAGTGCTCCATTATAGTGAATGTCCGTCAGCTTTCTGAATGATTTTTTATGTTATAATGGTCAGTTTGTGTGGAAACGTGCCCATGTTTCACCACAAACTGACCATTCTAACATAAAGTCCCCCAGAATTAATGGCACAATCGGTCATGCGTGAAGTACTCACACAGAGTCCAAAGATTTTTTCTGCATGCCCAAAATGCATCTGTCTTGTGTGCATAAAATTGACAAGTGGTAACGAAGTCAAATGTGGGCATTACACCACATGCAAAGCCCCCTCAGAAACTATGACCGTGAGAGAACTGTTGCTGGTCCAATGTGTGCTGCGATTTCAGCAAATGCAATGTGATCACCTCAACCAGATGGAATGGTACCCTTTTTCTGTACACTAATAGTAGCCTTGGTGAGTTGATATATATATATATGTATGTATGTATATATATATATATATATATATATACGTGTATTTTGTAGGTTTTTTTTTTAAATTGTTTAACCAGGTGAGACATACTAAGCTGAAAGCTTGTTTACAGGTGCAACCTGGGAGCACAGGGAAGTTAAGTGATTTGCTCAGGATCACACAGTATGCAAGTGGGGGCTGTGGGATTCAAACCCAGGTATCCAGATTTACAGCTCAGAGCCTTAAACCACTGCGTTATACTGCCTCCCTGCTGTGCACATTCCAGTGCTTGATGAGAACTTTTTATGTAGAAATTTGAAATGAATAACTCTCAAGCCAATGAAGGTAAGCATTTTTTGGGGGAGGTGGGGGGGAGCATATTTGCAGGTTTGTCTCATTAATGGTTTCTTATTTGGTTACTTCTTCACAGATTTCATCCGCATCCTTCTCAAGTCTGGTTGTTGATGATGATCATGGTCATTGATTGAAATGTCTTCTGTATGTTGAATGTCTGCCCCATCCCGGGGTAGGGCCTGATGTTTAAGAACTTTTTTGGATAAGGCCACTATGACACAACAAAGCATTTGGAAGTTTCCTAAAAAGAGAAATGAATGACTTCTTACAACTTGATTGTCCCTGGTTCTCAATCTCAAGTCAAATTACATTTCAGAACCACATCTTGTCAAGTAACACAACCTTTGTGCAACTTTTTCAACACTGTCATAGCTGCACAGCTGCAAGTTCAGAAAACAGTGCATGATATCTTGCAGAAATAGTTTTTGCGATGTACACGTCACCTAGTTTATGAATCATACTCAGTCACATTTGCTGCAGTCTTTTAAAAAAACTGAACAGGTGAAATAAAATATTGATACTTACCAGTGTGGGTTTGAAATGGATATTCCTTAGGTTCCTGTGTATGGTACTGCTGCAGTACCGTTCATACCAACTTTCAGCGAAGGAGAGTTTTTTTGTAAACCTGTAAAAAAACTAAATAAGTTTACCATATGTGTTTGACCATTGTAGCTCAGAAAAGCTGCAGAAAACAAAACATACAGCTAAAGGAAGTTTAAGTTTAAGTTTAATCTGGTTCAAGGTCAGTTGGCATTCATCTGTATCCTCCTCCCCCGGGTCGTGCCTGAAAATAGGCAGGATTTGTCTAGTGCACTTACCCGGTCAACAAAAACTAAATAAATAAATAAATAGCATAAAAAGAATTAGTATACATACTCACTTTATAGTTTTAATATTAAGAAGCTTTGTGCCTGTGGCTGAAGGATGTGGTCTCCTGTTTGACTCCCTCTGCCTTGGCATGGTCAATGTAATGGGGAAATATTGTCTGAATGCCACTGGTTGTGGGTGCTGGTGGTGATAGCTGTGGCACATGATGGCATTCCCTGTGATATCTTCCTGCATCTGGTGGAGGTGGCAGTGGCTAACATCGGTCCTGGTGGTGGTGGTGATCTGGGGTGGTGGACAAACTCATGATCTGTGGTGGCACTGGCTAATATCAGTCCTGGTGGTTTTGGTCTGACTCTAAGGGGGCACACCGCCTTTTAATAACTTCAGTTAAAACCTGCCAACATTAACCACCTCATCATCCTCATAAAGAAAGCTGCCCTCACAGTGATCTATGTCTAAAATTTGACCACTGGGACATACATTTTGTCCATTGTGTCGTCATCTACATCAGTGGTGGGGAGCCATTTCATTCTGCCACTGCCAGTGGCACCAGTATGGTCCATTTCCACATCACCAAAACCACCATGACTAATACTGAGGTTGAAGTCTGTGCTGGTATGTGCCTCTCTTTTATTTTTATGAATGTCAGCAAACTAACATTTGCAGGAGAGAGGTTTGCCTGACGATCCCTGACTATTGCACCTGCTGAGCTGAATACCCTCTCGACACTTACACTGGAGGGTAGGCATTTGAGGTACTTCAGTGCCACTGCAGTCAGCTGTGGCCATTCACTGATCTTTCCACTCCAGTACAAAAGAGGATCATCAGTTATTGACAGATGCCTGTTTTCAGACAAATATGATTCAGTCATTCTCTGTGCCACACTAAGTCCAGTGGTTGATGCATCATCCTGTTCTCTGGAATCATTTATTTCACAGATCCCCACTTGGGACAAAGCCTCCCAAAGTGGGTTGACACCAACCACTTTGGAAGACAGACCACCTGGAACTGCAGTCCCCTTCCCCTTGCAGGATATGCTTGATGGTCCTCCAGGTACACCTTCAGCCAGATTATGCTGCTGAGGTTTGTTGACCTTGGCACGTGACTTCTGTACCCCATGAACCAAGTCACCAGTTACCCACTGACATTTTTTACCTGTTCATGCCCTTCCTCCAATACTGATGCAATTCCACATTTGTATCGTGGGTCCAGCATTGTTGCTATGGCAGAGTTGTCACTACGCTGAATGCTCAAACTGTGACAATTCTGGTCGAATACTGTCACCATGCGTTTCAGCAACATAATGCTAACACTGTCTCCAGCAACATCAAGGCCATGCTGTACATTCAATACTGTCTGCCTCAGCACCCACAGTAGTGGAATTGATTGGCTAATGGAGGCAGACTCGCCACTCACTGCCTGTGCGACATGTTCAAAAAGCTGCAAAATTGTTATTACAGAGTCCATGAAGTGCCACTGAGCAGTCAACATAGACATGGAGGCCCAGGAACTGTCACTGCTAGTGTGCATCACAAGATATTATGAGATGGCTTTATATTATTCATACAACCTCTCTGCCATGTATAAAGTGGAGTTCCACTGGGTGACAACTTCCAGCTTCAAGGGGTGCTGAGGGAGGCTGTTTTGCATCTGCAACTGCCGAAGTTGGTCATGGGCCTTTGCAGATTGTGAAAAGTGAAAGCAGATATGGCATGCAGCTGTCAGCATTTCCTTTACATCAGGGTGCTGCAGAAACTCCTCCACCACAAGATTTAAACAATGGGCCATGCATGGAACATGAAAAAAGCCACAATTTGTAATACATTTAACCACATTTGACCTATTGTCACTTGCTATGAACGCAGCTCTTAGGGACAGGGGGTTCAGCCACTTGTCAATTTCAGTCAGTACCACATCCAACATTTTTTTTTGCTAGTGTGTGAATAGGTCACATTGTGCACAGCAATCATTGCATAATGTAAAATTCCTGGAAGATTGCTACCATGACAATCCACCTTACTGTACTGATTATTCACATTACCAACATCACAAACAACCCCCGGCACCTGCAACCAGTGTGCAGTTATAAAAAAATATGAACTCCCCACTGTTTTTCCACTTGTCCCCATATCCATACTTAAATGGATGTATGGAGAGGAGGAATGTTGAAGAGCATGTGTTACTGAGTCAGAGACAGTATGGAACAACTCGGGGACAGCACGACTCGAAAAATATGTCCTGGATGGGACTTTCCATTTTGGACAGACACATGAAGCAAACTGCCAGAACAAAGAATTCTTCACAAAGTAGAAGGGCAAAAGATCAATTGCCAGCATTTCAGCTACAGAAGCATTAAGTACACTTGACACTGTATGACTGGGTGGGTACTTCAGCTTCTGCACAAAATCACTCTGTAATGTGGGCTGACTTAAACGTTTAAAACTGGTTGTGATGCCAAATGCTTCTGCTCTGCAAATGGCAGGGGGTGGAGTGTGGACGTTTGATGAAGATGGTTCACAAGTGATGATGAGAAACCTGGAAATGCAGTTATTTTGCCAGATTTGCCAACCGGGGTTGATGTACCACTTGCATTAGACATACTGCATTCACCACCACCACCACCAAAACTGTTACTCTCTCCAGCACTGGACAACATTTCAAAATCATTATGCTCCTCCATCTTATCATGCCTGTAGTAATCCTCTGCTCTTATTTCCTCACTACTACACACATTTAATTTCATACTGGACTTAACACTCATGGAAGGGGATAACATGCTCTTTATAGTTGATGACGAGGATGAATGCCTCACTGTGGTATTAGCTGCCATCTTGAGCTGGGTCCACATTTCCATGTGCCTGTTCTTAAGATGCGTATGCTGTCCTCCTGTGCCCAGATGGCTCCCCTTTTTACCTCGACTCACACACACGGCAAACCTGGCAGATTGCAACTGACTCACCATTTGCATCTTGAACAATAAAAAACCCAAACAAGGGATTGTGATGCTTTACTTTTAATTGTCCATAATGCTGCTTATTTAACTCTGTTCTTTTAAACACTGAAGTGGGGGTTGTGCTACATGATATTTCGGGCAGTGCACACCTGGTGTTCAACTGACTACCATGACTACCTATCATTATTACTGGGTCATCATCATCATCATCAACTGAAACTGGTAAATCACAAGTTTTTACGGGGGGTTAATGCAAACAGACCCAGACACAGCCACCTTGAATTTATTTTTCTCTGGTTCCCAATTACATCATCATTGTATTCATTAACATTACATACAACCACATCTTCTGCTTGGAAGCTGGCATGTGGACTGCATGGTGCAACCACAGCAATATCATCATCATCATCATCATCATCACATTCATTATCATCATCAACACCACCATCACCTGATATTTTTTCACCACACTGTGAATCGCTGCATGGAAAATGTGCGACATGAACCGTGGTGGAAGAAATGTGACATTGTATGCTATCGTTGACATGATTATCAGGATCCTCAGGTTTAAATACTGGGATGTTACTGGGAAGTATGACATCATCTACTGTACACTACCACTCACTTGCACTGCTTCACATTCCACTATATTTTTGGACACTGTACACTGGTCAGAAGTCAAACTTGAGGCAGCAATACTCATACTACCACCACCAGCAACTGCACTAACACCACCGGCTGGGATAACATCATCATCTCCTCCAAGTATGAGTTAAGCTACTGATTGGGCTATAAAAAACACTGCAGGAGAAATACCTTTCCTCACATCAGCAATGCACTTCTGCTTCTGCATACTACCTCACCCACAGACTACCTTACTGGCAGCTGTGCCATTGCGAGAACCAGCTTTGCTTGCATGTCTCTTTGTGGGCATTTTGGGGGATCAACAAAAATATTCGTAACACATTTAGATTTTGGTACATTCACTCTGATTGGGTGGATGCTGGATGTGAAGCCAAAAAAAACACTGTGGCTTCAGCAACAGATAGATACGCAAATTCACAAGTGAAGACAATACCTTAACTAACCAGTGGTGCTGAGGTCACAAACAATCCAATCTGGATAACAATTCCTTTTGCCAGTTGGGGGGGAGGGAGCACTGACTGCAGATTTTTCAGCAGTATAAGCAGCAAAACAATGAACAGATACCACGATGGCAGTACAAAATCACACAGCTGCAGTGGATAGCAGGTTCACACTGCTGCTCTGCAATTACACTGTGGCACAATACAAGATGTATTATTTGATGTCACGCAACACCGCAAACACACTCATACACACACAGTTTGTCTACAGTGGTCAACAAATAATACGTAGCAAATTGGAAAGTTCAGTAATATTCCACATATTGTAAACAACCTGAAATTATGAACTGCTGCACCAGATCCACACAACACAAAATTGGCAAGAAAATTTCAACAGTTACTGACAATAATACTGTGTGTACATTACCACAGTCAGTTATATAGCAACAATATTTATTTGCTTTGTTAACCAGGTAAGCACACTAGACAGTCAAGTGCCTATTTTCAGGTGTGACCCGGGAGGATTACAAGATACAAACATGAACGTCAGGCAAATACAGGGTATATACAATAGCATCAGGCACATAAGATATTTCTGGATGTAGTTAGCAGCTTAATACAGACAGGGACAACAGATGTCTACACATAGCCCAGAATATCAACATGATACAATACATCAATAACATGCAAATCTGGGAACATACAAGATCATTAGGCACATACAGTAGTAGCCACAGATATTGCCAGCTATTTCCAGATATTTAGCGAAATTTCTAAAGAGTTTCTCTCTGCTCCCCTACTGTAGAAATGGATAAAGCATTAGATATAGCTGGAAATATCACAGAAATTTCAGGAAATAGCTGGCAGTGTCTGTGGCTGCTACTGTAGTTAACATCAAGAGGCAGATAAACAGCATAGTAGAGGCATGGTAAATCAGATGTCTACATGTAGGGTCAGCCAAGGGACCAGTATCTATGGTGCCTCAGAATGACGATGAGCCATCCAAAAGGACAAAGTGGTACCGGTAGCCGGGGACTCGTTGCCCAGCAGTCAAGACTGGGTTATAGAGGCTCAGGTGCAGAGACAGGTGGAGGCCAATTTTAGGAAGCCCCATAGGGAGGCTTTGAAGCAGTGAAGGGAGGAGGAGGAGCAGGTACTGGCAGGCAGGGAGTTCCACAACCTAAGTGGGTAAGCCGCGAAAGCCCGATCACCCATTTGGGTGCGGGTTTTAGGAACCAGGAGAACCTGAGAGTCTCTGGATCACAGGTGGTAGGTGAGATTTGCTGGCTTGAGGAATGTGGCGAGTGTCAGAGGGATGGCAGTTCTGATGAAATTGTCAATGAAATTGCCAAGGACGAAGGTGCGGTGACTCTCTGGGGAAGCCACTCCAGTCCAGAGTAGACATCACATTGGTGCGTGAGGTGAAGGGCAGTGAGTGCAAAGCAGCATACATTGTTGTACACTGTGTCCTATTTGGAGAGACAGGATTTTGGGACATGGGCAGAGAATACCAGGCCATAGCAGAGTGTGGGTAGGAGGACCCCCTTCCCGGCTAAGGTGAACTGTGCTGCTGGGGTGAGACAATTTTTAGTTCTGTATGCCAGGCCCAGCTTGCTGTTGGTTGCCTTGCAGGTGTTGTGAATGTGCAATGTGAGGTCCAATTGTGGGTCAAGGATAACCCCACAGGTACTTTACTGTGTCCTCTACAAGTAAGGGGGAACTGTCAACTCCTACAATTTTTAGAGGATCAGAGCAGGCCTTAGTCTTGGCCGAAGAGCCAAATAGCAAGATCAGCATCTTTTTAAGGTTATTGGTTAGCTTATGAGCCTCAAGCCAGTTCTGGATTTGGTTGAAATCAAAGTTTAACTAGTGGTTGATGGTCTGGATATCCTGTGAGCTAGTCAGGATGACAAGGTCATCTGCGCATAGAGTGGAGTGCCCATGGGCTGAGACAAAGGGCAGCTCATTTATGAAGAGGGAAAACAGAATGGTTTCAAGGACAGAGGATTGGGGAACCCAGCAGGTCACCGGGGATGGAACAGAGAGGGCCTTATTAAAGCAAGTGTATTGCTGCCTCCCTGAGAGGTAGTTAGTGAACTGGGCATGGGCAGAGAGGGGGAGAGGCCCAAGGCTCAGAGAGAGGAGCACAAGAGTGAGTGGTCAACCCAGTCAGAGGCTTTAGAGAGATCCATGAAGATGGCTCCAGTCAGTTTGCCTTGGTCAGTAGTGGACCTGATCTAAGAGGTGACCACAGCTAGGGCAGTAGAAGTGCTGTGCCCTTTTCTGAAGCCATGTTGTGCTGAGGAGAGTAGCTCTGGAGGCAGTGGGTGAGCTGTGAGGCAACCACTTTTTCAAGTAACTTGCTGATTGCAGACAGGATTGTTATAGGGTGGTAGTTATTGGGATTTTTTGGTCACCTAGTTTGAGGACAGGGACAACCTTGCTCACCTTCCATACACCCGGTATGGTACCTGAGATTAAGGAAGTGTTGAATATGTGAGTGATAGGCCTGGCTGGGAAGGATGCCCCCAGGTGCAGCAGTTTGGGCTCAAGGCCATCGTGCCCATCCCCAGTGTGAGGAGAGAGACCAGCAAGGAGCCTCTGGGTTTCCAGGACAGAGAAAGCCTTTAGGTAGAAAGAGGATCAGCTGGAAACCCCACTACGGGAGGGACCCTGAGTCATGGGGGCTAGGGATTGGGAGGAGGGAGCATACAGGTTGGAGAACTGGCATTTAAGAGTGTTGGAAATTGTGAGGGGGTTATTGCAACTAATCCCTCCAATAAGCATGTCAGAGATCATGGATCTGGCAGACCATCCTACTGCATTTTTGATATTTTGCCAGAAACTCTTTGGGTTTCTGGCTGAGGATAGAAGGGCGGAGAGGCAGAAATCACTCTTGGCAGAGTGGATGGCTCTTTTGCAAGAGTTTCTTAACTGTCTGTATTGGAGGAAGTAGGAGCTGGAGTGGGAGGACTTGAATCTCCACCACATTTGTCCCTTAGCTTCATGAGGGAAAGTAGGCCACCATGGAGCCACTTTGTGATGGTGCTCATCACCCTCCTTTTCATGAGAGGTGCGTGTTTGTTTTGCAAGAGAGTGAAGACAGCGAGGAAGTTGTTGAGGGCACCTGAGGAATCACTAAAGGCAGTGACCTGGGTCCAGTCAGTTTGTCATAGGTTGGCATGGTAGTCACCAATGTTAAAATTTGAGTAGTCCTGCATCTGGATCACTTTGCAGGGGATTTTGGTAGAGAAGATGCCTCATGAGCAATAGGTAGGAGAGTGGTCCAAGACTGTATCTGGAAGGATTCCTGAGGAGACTATGCTGTCCGGCCTGTTACTCAGTACCTAGTCGATGAGGGAGCCTTTTCCCCCTTGGGAGGAGAGCCTTGTGGGTTAGGTGAAGAGTTGACTAAGGACTAGACCAGACAGCAAGGGCTCATAGAGCTTGGCGTTGCCCCCCAACCAGTTTAAGTTGAGGTCACCCAGGACTAGCAACTCATTTGAATCTACTTTGTCACTGAGACAGTTGAGTAGAGAAGAGAGCCCAAGCATTCCATCCTTTGGAGGGTTGTAGGAACATACCAGGTGAACCTTTTTAGCATTGCCTAGCAGAAGAAGTGTGTGCAGGAGCTCGTAGGCATGGTGTGTGTGGGGGGTGTGCCTAATGACAGACACATTTAAGTGCCCCTTATAGTGAAGGAGCACTCCACCCCTATGCTTATTCCCCTCTGTCTCCCATCTGATAATATTGTACCCCAGGAGGGCACATGCAGAGTAAGGGGTGTGGGGCTTCAACCAGGTTTCAGTGATCCCCAAGATATCAGGGTTGTAATGAGCCACCTAGGCTGTTTGCTTTGCCAGGTTTGGTAACAGACTTCTCACATTCAGGTGAACCAATTTTATGCCTTTGGCAGATTGCCAAAAATGTAAGCAAAAGACAAAGAACTACCTATTTTTCCACCTTAAATCTACCTACACCACAGATATGCCCCTCCCCAAAGCACACTTTCACTGTATTTTACCACACACACTCAATGTTGTACATTAACATTCAAAATCCGCACACAAATAAAAATGCTCGATGATATAAGCTCAGGAGGGTGTCCTACAATCGATGAACTAAAGTTTGAGGAAAAATAAAACCTCAAAAATGTTTTTTAACAGCTTTTAGAAGGTTTGAATCGAAGACAGCTCTCAGAGCACACTGTCTTCTACAGCTTCCTACACACACTACCCCGAACTGAGGCTGTGCAGATCAATATAGAGCCCATGTGAACTGAAATCCCATTAATCACTGCAAAATTCACCTTCAGAGCTTAAAAACAAGGTGAAGTGAATGAATTACTCCACTTCACATTACGGAGTACTCCACAAATTCACCTTTACTCCGTGAATCACTTTGCAGAATGGATTGAGCCCACTTCACCCACCACTAGCAGTTATACAATTACAGAGAAAAAGAACACAAGAATCAATCCATGAGGCATTGCCTATAAAGAAAGTACAGCAAGTTCATGTGTCACTGAAATAGAGAAAAGTACTTAAAATAATTTGACAAAGTGTAGCAGTGCATATTTAGTGATAACAGTAATGTTGCTTTTTCTGTTAATACTTTTTGTCACTTAGTGCTCACCTAGCTATCACTCTAGAGGACTGGTCTACATTAGCGCAGCCATGTAAACATTAGTGCCAGCTAGGTAGTACACCACTTGTATAGCATATATGGCTCCTGAAGATAGTGAATCTTATTTACATGTTCTGCACATACTTCCGGGAAATTGCTATTGATGAGGGATTTGAAATCCTGTCTCCCAACCGAGAAGCAAAGTTTTAGTGTGCTCTGTAGCTTGTTTCAGGCAATCCGCATGATGTTGCTAATGGCAGATTTTCTACAATGCGTAGAGTACAAGTGTGCATCTAGGATAAGAATATATGGTATATGAAGAATTTGCTTTATGACCCAGAGTGATCAAAAGGTTTGTCTCCCCATACGATGCACAGGGGTAATGCCAAACCTCACCCAACAACTAACACACCAAAATCTGGTCAATGGAAAATCATGTACACAAATGCTCACAGCCTGGGAAATAAGATCCCAGACCTGCAGGCAATAATGTCAGAGGCTAAACTGGACATAGTAGCATTAGTGAGACGTGGTTTACCAGTAACCACACTTGGGAGACATCAGTACCTGGCTATGTATTGTTCAGAAGAGACCGAGGTGCAAAAAGGGGGGAGGAGGGCCTATATGTCAATGAAAATATCAAAGCTACAGAAATCAGAATACACATAAGGAGCCAGAAGAACTGTGGGTCAACCTGGAAACAGGAAATGGGACAGCCATAAGAACTGGGGTTGTCTACAGGCCCCCAGACCAGGGGGAGGACATAGACACATTACTGTTAGAAGATATACAAAACATGACAGCTAAAGGGGAGGTTCTGATAATGGGAGACTTCAACATGCCGGATACAGATTGGTCAATACCAGCAGGAACATCTGCCAGAACTAGACACATAGTGGATTCCCTGCAGGGGGAGGGCCTCAAACAACTGGTACAGCAACCCACAAGAGACAGGGCTATCCTAGATCTAGTGTTGACTAACAAGGAAGGGATCACAGATCTCCAGGTAGAAGGTCACCTGGGAGCCAGTGACCATCATATGGTATGGTTCAATTTGGCTACTACATCTAAATCATCCCATTCTAAGGCAAAAATATGGGACTTCAGAGGAGCTGACTTTGATAAGATGGCCAACAGAGTTAAGCTAGCCCTGGCACAAAGAAACACAGGTGAGGGGGTACAGGCAAAGTGGGCAAGCATTAAGGATGCACTCTGAAGCAACATCCCATTGTGTTAGACAGAAAAGGAAGTGCAAAAGAAGAAGGAAACCACTTTGGTTCTCAAAGACAGTAGCAGAAAAGGTCAGAGCCAAAAGGCTGGCCTTCAGGAAATATAAGGGAACACAGCAGGATGAAGATAGGGAGGCATACCAAACTGCCCTAAGGGAAGCAGGGAAAGCAGTAAGGCAGGCAAAGTCCCAAACTGAGGAAACACTAGCACGAACAGTAAAAGAAGGTGATAAGACTTTCTATAGATATATTAGTGAAAGGAGAAAGTCCAGAGGGGGTATTGCTAAGCTTAATGGAGAAAAGGGAGCATGTGAGGAGGAGGACCCTGTAAAGGCATCTATCCTAAATAGATACTTTTGCTCAGTATTTACTGAAGAGAAGGTAGGCAGGGCCCACAGCTTAGCATCATGGACACAGGGGAGGGAGGTGAGCACTACTCCCTCACAAAAGAAAGGATCCACAAGAGCTTGCTAAGCTCAGGTGGATAAGACAATGGGACCTGATGGCATACATCCCAGGGTACTTAAGGAGCTAAAGGTGGAACTAGCAGAGCCATTAGCAGAACTGTTTAGTGAGTCTCTGAGCACAGTAGAGGTCCCAGAAGACTGGAGAAGGGTTATGTGATCCCGCTCCACAAGAGTGGTAGCAGGGAGGAGGCGGGAACTACAGACCAGTCAGTCTTACCTCAGTAGTGGGCAAGATTATGGATGCACTCCTTAAGGAAAGGATAGTGCAACACCTGGAACCATAGGGGCACAGGATCCAAGACAGCATGGGTTTACAAGGAAGGTCCTGTCAAACTAATCTCATAGATTTCTTTGACTGGGTAACCAGAGTGGTGGACCAAGGGGAGCAGTTGATGTCGCCTACCTTGACTTCAGCAAAGCTTTTGACACTGTTCCACATAGAAGATTGATAAATAAGCTGGGTAGGCTCGGGTGGGTCAGAAGTTGGTCAACTGGGTGGCAAACTGGTTGACGGGCAGAAAACAGAGAGTGGTGGTAAATGGTATACAGTCAGAAGAGATGCAAGTCACAAGGGGTACCTCAGGATCAGTTCTGGGGCCAGTCCTCTTCAACATCTTCATTAGTGACCTTGCAGATGGACTAGAGGGTAAGGCTTGTCTGTTTGCAGATGACACCAAGATCTGCAACAGAGTAGATGATCCAGATGGGGTGAGCAGAATGAGAAGAGATCTGGATAAACTAGCAAACTGGTCAGAAGAGTGGCAACTGGGATTTAACGCAAAGAAGTGCAAAATCATGCACATAGGGAAGAGAAACCCTGAAGCCACCTATAGGCTGGGAGGGGAGTTGCTAGCAGTCACAAAGGAAGAAAGAGAGTTGGACATCATCATCACTGATGAGCTGAAATCATCCAAGCAGACCTCTAAAGCAGTATGTAAGGCTAGGGGGGTGTTAGGGTGTATTAGTAGGGGTATCACAAGTCATAAGAGGGAAGTAATAATCCCTCTTTACAAGACACTGGTTAGGCCCCATCTGAGTACTGCCGCTGCAGTATCGGAGGCCACACCTTCACAAGGACATTAACCAAATTGAGGCAGTCCAGAGAAGGGCAACCGAAATGGTGCAGGGACTGCATCAGAAGACATATGAAGACAGATTAACAGATCTCAATATGTATACCCTTGAGCAAAGGAGGGAGAGAGGTGATATGATCGAGGCATTCAAACACCTTAAGGGCATTAACAAGGTGAAAGAGTCTAACATGTTTAAATATAAGAAAAATAGCAGGACAAGAGGTCACAGCATGAGATTAGAGGGGGACCAATTAAGGGGGAATGTGAGGAAATTCTTTTTCACAGAAAGGGTGGTGGATGCATGGAACGGCTTACCACAAGAGGTGGTGGCTATGAATACAGTGCAGGGCTTCAAACAGGCATGGGATAGGCATAAGGGAGCAATACAAATGACTATGAATAGATAGGCCACTGACAGAGCAAAGGCCGATGGCACATTTATAAGGTAGAAAAAGAAATGGGCAGACTGGATGGGCCTTGTGGTCCTTATCTGCCGTCAACTTCTAAGTTTCTATGACCTCAATATGCTTTAAATTTTCTAGCTGTAAAACTGCACATACAGCTGAGCCACTAAAGATGCAGAAAATAAACTTGCACAAAATGACATGTCACAAAATATTGCATGACAATAGGTATTAATTGCCTTTGATTTAAACTGTTAACTTAGCATAGTACATCATTTTGTGATATACTGCAGCCATACTGTGTTGCATCCTAGCTGGTGCCACTGTAAGTGCCCCAGTAGAAATGAATTGTTTCCTTTCCATTTGGCTAGCTTGGCTAAATAAACTGGAATAATGATTATTTTTAATAAAATAAACGTGAATTTGTTTGATTAGTCATAATTTTCCCTAACACAATGCAAGCAACGACATTATATTGCTTACCAAACAATGAATCATTAAAGTTTACTTGTCACTATGTAAACAGATGACTATTTCAGTGGCATCACGCTTTTCTCTGTAACTAAGTGGGTAAACTGTAAAAACTGCAACAGCAATAAATAAACTCAAAGAGATACACATAGTTCCCCAATGCTGATTTCAAGGTTTACACACTCTATAAATGGCAATAAGATATCATGAGGAGCACAATCCATCAGTCACACAGTAAAGAAGTTTATAAATCAATATATTCATCCTTCAGGGCCTTCTTCAGGATAGTTGCGAAACAGAGAGTTAAATTTCTTGCAAAAATGGAAAAAAAACCTAGAGCTGGCAGGTTGAAAAACTGTTGAATAAATGGACTATTAAATGCTGACAAAAGTTCTCAGTAGAGCAATGCAAATTCATGTTGCCAAGACACCAGTAAACAACCCATTACTTGAATAGAAACATCACTAGAAATCAGAAAATTGAGACATAAAGCAGCACATCATTCTGCATTTACAGTCCATTGCACTTTTGAGATATATAATCCTTTTAAGTATGTTGGAATATAGGCCTGTAAAGCCTTTACAGTAGGCACAAGTTTCTATATGCTAAGCTTTAATTTATTGAGCTTAGTTCATTTAAATATTTTATTCTTGGTATTTAGTAAAATATTTTTTTTTAATTTTTTTTTTTGAAAATTGGTTGCCTAATTGTTTGTCCTTGTTGATTTGTAATGAGCTCAGAGCTCTGAAAGAGAACTGCTATAACAATAAAACTGGCTTGCCTTGCTCGAGATCAGTGCAATGAATGGTGGAGTTACTGAATACAGGTAAGCACAGCACCCAATCATGCACTTATCAGCACGCAGTCATGGACAATTGTGGACTCTTAGATTTACTGAAAGATGACATGGTGGCCTGGACATTTTGAATAATCGCTACTGCACTGATTAGTGTCCTTGAACCTGTAAATACACACAGTAATATGCATTACTAGTTTTTGGTATGGTGATATGCCATTTGAACACACCCATCCAAGGCTATTCCATATTGTCAATAGTACACAGTTGCCAGTTCATTGGGGAACAATCTCTGTCCAATTTCAGACACACTTTTCATTGTATTTACTTATTTATTCACCACATATGTGCACTGGTCCCAGGGACTGTTTTCAGGCATGACCCAAACCATTGAGATGGCACACAACAATGCACTAAGAATGCAGTACATACAGGGAAAACCATAAGCATAGTTAACAAAGATGACATTTACACAAAGCAATATGATTACATAGTCAGCTATCAGAAGTAACAATGGAAAAGGACTTACAGATAACAAGTACATAAAATGCAACTCAGAATTACCAGAAAAAAGAAAACAGTGTTAAATTCTGTGGTCAGCAGAGACATTTACAGGTACATTTATCCAGTACAGCAGCTCTGTATAAAGTTGTGAAATAGATGTTTCATGAAGAAGACCACAGAGAGCATTGCAGGCCATTCCAGTGGATAGGGGCAGCACACAAAAGACCATTTGACCTATATAAGTAGCAACAAAAGGAGTCTCCAGAAGCAGGAAAAATGAAAACCTGAGGGTATGGTAACACAATGATAGTCTTAGAATGTCAGCAAGAGGGGGAGAGCTCTTTGTCCCTCACATACATGTCTATGAGACAACCTAAGAGATACTGCTGGTGGGCATGTGGTGAAAGCCAGCTAAGGGACTGGTATAAAGAGCAGTGGTGGGTAACAAAAGTGGCACTAAATCAAATTTGCAGATATTATTGTACACTGTCTTCAGTCTTGTCAAATTATTAATGGAAAATTGGGAGTAGATGGGAAAGCAGTAATCTAGAAGTGGGAGTAATCAACTCCTAGCAATAGCAAGCGTCACTTCCTGAGTTATAAGATGAAATAGTCTGTAGCTGATATCCAGTTTTTGGTTTTTGCACTTAATGATGAGCGTGATATACATGGTGAAGCTCTGAGAGAAGTGAAGGGTAACACCCAGTTACTTAAAGAAGGATATGATATCCAAAGGGGTATCAACAGATTCCAGGACATTTGAGGAGGAATCCACTCACATCAGTTTGCAAAGCCTGGGCTTTGACCCAAATAATGTAGCTTTTATATCCTTGGAACTAAGTAGTAGCTTGTTATTTGGGAATCACACATGTGCATTGCCAGATTCTGTGGTGAGGGTAATGGAGATGGCAACAGGGGATGTGTTGCTATGGTACAAAATCAGGTTGTCCACAAAGAGGAGAGTATGACATCCCTGGAACTCCTTGAGGAGGGGGTCAATGATGAGGAAGAAAAGTATGGGCCCAAGTATGGATCCATGCAGTAACATACTAGTGACCTTTCTTGGGGTGGAGATGGATTCCCCCTGAACTAACCTTCTGTATTCTGCTGAATAGGTAGCTGTAAATTTTGGAAGAGGCTACTGAATAGATAGCTATGTAGCACAGCTTGTCAGTGGTCATGTTGTGGTCCACAAGATCAAATTCTTTAGCTAGGTCAATGAAAACAGTCCCAGTCAGCATGCTTTTATCCACTAAAGACTTTTTTATGGGAAAAGGTGTTTCCTGTTTTATTTTGATTTTATATTGAATATATCTGAATATGTGTTTGCTTTTGCATTATGCTATACAGTGCCTTGAGACTTTGACAGGCCTTTAATTAAATAAATGTTATTATTATTATTATTATGTTTTTGATGTCATGGTCAATGAATCTGACCAGGGCTAAAGTGGCACATTACCCTTTTCAGAAACCATATGAATGGGGTAGAGAACACAGTACTTGGACACATAGTTGGTAATTTGCTAAAAAATAATCTTGTCCAGGAGCTTACTCGGGGGGAGACAGGACAGTAGTTGTCAATCAGGGATGGGTCACTTCCTTTGAGAATAGACACCATCTCATTTGCTTTGAGAGTCCTGGCATGGATGATATGGATGCAGATCGGTCAAAAATATTTGCAAGAGGGTGTGCAATGGCTCGGGTAAGGAACCTATGATACAAGGTGCCATCACCTGCCCTGCTATAATTGTGTAGGGAATTGAAGAGCTTGTGAGTCTTCTTAGAGGAAGTAGCCTTAAAGTAGGAAGGAGATGACTTGAAGGTGAGGAAACAGCTGGCACACTGAAGGTCCAGTATTTGGCTAGTAACCCTAGTGGAAAGTAAAATCTCATATGTGGATAGATCTACGAATTTAACATTGAGACCTCTACAGCAAGGCTTGGTTTATGTAATCCTGCCATCATCATGTAATTTTGAAAACCAGCTGGTGCAGGATATACTATATGATAATCAGAACATTGACTGACTGGAATAGTTGAATGCAGTGTCATGTCTATTCTAATGAATAAATTGTGTGATGAGAGTAAACATGATAGATAACCTTGGTTCCATGTAGACCTAGGTTAATTGTGTGTGTGTTATGTGAATTGTTATATATCAAAATGAATTGTGTGTGGTAATCTCCCACTCTGGAAAATGTTGTGTATCCCACTTTGCATCAGGAGGTAAAAGACATGAAGGGATCCTAAGTCAGAAAACACATAATAGGATGGTGTGCTGCAAGTTTACTTGATGCCATTGTAAGACCCAACAAGAGCAAATTCCCAAAGAAGGTACAAAAATTGTACACTTCTGATGCTGATAATAGAAAGATCTATTACAAAAACAGATACAGAAGGCAAACAAAGGGCTTAGGTAGCCAGACTACACTCCCCAACATTCTTCAACTTCACTGATCCTTATTATGGGAGTTCTTGGGGAAAATAAAGTAGTTATGCATCTACAGTATTTAATCATCAGCAAACTGCTACAGTATGTCCTGTGGCTGATAACTGACATGCTGATTCATTTGTTGTCCCCTGCTGGAATTCAAAAGGTACCCGAGGCCAGGAAGCACAGTTCCATAGAGATGTTCTCATGCACTAGCAATGCATGGCTGCATCTGATAGCAGGTGCAATGTCCGCTTTTTATCTCCTGGCAGAAATCATGTAGTTCTTGATTATCTAACTGGCAACTGGCTATATATTGCTCTTCACTGAGTTCAGGATTTGACATGAGTAGTCTATACATCCATGGGGCTTATCACCACTCTGTCTTTGCTGTTGTTTAGTTATACATAAGGCACAATATGGTGCTACTGGCAAGCCATCTAAGGTTGCTCTCCTTTTCTTCTCCTCTTTGTTAGGATGTATGGACCTTCACCACTGCAAGCCATGTCATGTATGTTGTATGTGTATGTGTATGTGGGTTTGTGTGTTCTGTCCCTGTCTGGGTGTATGTCTTATGGTGAGTGTGTTCTGTGTACTGATATATGCAACCTTTAACAACTGTTTGACAATTGTTCATGTTACAAAGCTCTTTCTCTCCTTGATAATCCATTTGTTTCTGTCTGCCATTTGATTCTATGCTTCCATATAACCTGCAGATCAAGGTGGGCTGAAATAGCTTTTTTTACTAAAATCAGTAGTTTGACTGTCTTTTGATTGGTTTAACACTCACATCAATTTCTGGCAAATTCTGGATGTATTTTCAAGGACACATCATTTGGAAAGCGTGCAGTGTCAATTCAGATCTCATTTCCTGTCTTAAATCCTTTGACTGCATTACAAACTAATGCTGGCTCAGACACAACCATTTGAGTGTGTGTGTGCCCTTTTTATTATTAAAGTGCATTGCAGATGTAGAAATATTGGTGGCAAAATCCAGCACAAATGCAGACTAGATGTTCTGCATGCATCCCCTTGAGAATGTTTCCCCTGTTACTCAATAAGCCATCATCAGAGAACCACCTAACCATCATTAGTAGTAAAATATTATTTCATAACTACATAGATTTATTATCTGATGTGATAGTCAGACACACAGATTGTCATGACTGCATCTTAGGAATATAGGATCTGTGAGACAAAAAGTGTGTCATGGTCCTTTTTTAGCATCTCACTCTTCCCAGGAGTCTGCAACTTATGATTCATATGGAAGGTTTTCTCTCAGTTAACTTCTACCAGATGGCCTTTAATGAATCCCACGATGGCTCTGTCTATTAAAAGAACAGTAGTTGTGTTTATTTTGTCCAGAGGCTAGATTCTTCATTTAAAGTTTATATCTAATCTTAGTCCAGTACTTCTTTGTGGTGTAGAAAACTGGTCTTTTTAAGAACTACAAGCAACGATAAAATAAATTACATAAATTGTGATACAGGCTTCTGTTTTCTGTGTTATTTGAGATTTGTTATCAAACAGATGTCAAGATGGCCCTGTAAGATACTGTATCAAAATCTTGTTTCAGTGAGGTCACAGTATTTTCCTTTGACTCATGGACACCTCTATAGTTCTGAGCAATGTCTTTAAGCCTGCTATTGGTTTGGTGGTAGGCAAGTTTGATCAGGCAGGTTCTGAGCTATAGGTGTATGAACTAGCTCAGAAATGACAGGTGGCACAAATGAAGAGCTGTCTTTTTTAATGTATTGTCTTACAGAACACAACTAGGGTTTATCCACTAGATTACCACTGTCAACCTCAAAAAGTAAGTGGACCTCAGAGGCTAGACAGTGGGAGGGGTAGCCAAAAGACTTAAATGGCGGACCACACCAGGTTCACTGAACTGCCAGTGTGTTGTACTTCTTGGATGGTTGGATGGCTTTGGGGGCAAGGTCTGTGACTATAATGAGGGGGGCAGCTTGTGAATCAGTGTCTATGGAGTGTGTCTTATTTTACTTTATAAAATAGTTAAATGCAATGTTCTACCATACTCATATTGGATTGATTAATTAGGTATCATGTACTGCATCTGATATGCTTACACTATCCACATTAGGTCACATCAGAACTGGAATGAATTTGGATAGTATAATATGTCAAGTGAGCACTACCAGAATTGTGCTGCACAGTATTTATCCAAAACTGCATCAGTAAAGAGTCTATTGACAAAGCCTCAGTTGGAGATGAATTGTTTGAGAGAATAGTACGTGGTTGAGTTCCAGCACTTTTGGCATTTTTTTAATGTTGAACAGCAGATTAAAGAGACATGTGCTTGCACTGCACCCTATTATCTGGCTATTTGTGAATCTCTGAATGGAGGGAACAAGTGCCCACCTTGAGTTTTGTCTGCTGCAATATTTTCATTTTGGAACCATCACATGATCTAATTGCAGACCTGCCTCCCAGCTCTTGCTTAATCAAAACTTGACCATTATTTTATATACTGTGGTGTCAATGCACCATTAAGGTAATTATTATCCATGATATCCCATGCTAAACTATTTTAATACTCACTCTTGGCCTTTTTTACTTGTATTACACATCAGTACCAATTTACAGGCCACTTTGTTTTCCTTTTATATTTGCTCTTTCTACATGTTTAATGCTCTCCTCAAATCTGGTATTAGTTTCCTTCAACATTCATCTAAATAAGGTACACTATGTATTGTCTCTTCTGCCATTGAAACTTCTGAGTATCTGACTCATTGCCTCCCTAATGAATTCCTTGAAATTTTTCCATGGCATCTCTTTGTAGTCCCCTTTATATATCTTTCCAGGTTCACATCTGGTCATAATCCAGATATTCTCAACTATAAATAATAGCCCTAATACCCCAAATAGGTTAAATTGATGAAAAACCCAAAGATGAAGATTTTCAGTGCTAAAAAACAGACGGCATTTTAATTGGACTAGCCATGAACCCAAATGTTAATAAACAAACAACAAAGTTGACAATAACTATGCTATGGTGTGCATTGGATGTGTGAATGTACCTCTTGTGTAATACTCTGTGAGAATGGAGTTTGCCCTTTAAAGGGCAGACTAGGTTGTCCTTGTGCACCTCTTCCCTCTGTCATGGAATGGTTGTGCTCAGGAGGGGAGGGTTAAGGAAGGGGAGGGGTTAAGGACCAGAACAAAGGACAGGTAACAGGAAAGGGAGGGGCAAAGGGCAGTACATAAGTAACAGCACAAAGGGGCCTCAGCCACTTTTTGCTGGAGTTTTTTGATTTACGGAAGCTGCAACATGTCAGATTGGCAAAACTATTGGAGGTTTGTGAACCAGGAAAACAGGTAAAATTTGAAGAAAGAGAATAATGAGTTGGATGTGTTTAAAAAAAAGAGAATTTTTTTCATACAATGTTGGAAAGAGAATAAGAAGTTTTACAATGGTTGCTAGTTGTAAAAAACAAGAGAGAACTGATTTATCTGCATAGGTGTTTTTTATGTTTGAGTTGCATGGCTTGGCAAATGGTCATGTAAGATGCAGGGCCAGGAGCAGAGCGAGTGGTGGAGCAAGCGGTGCCTGAGCTTGTCTGGGCAAGCTAGGCGAAGGATGGTTTAAAAAAAAATTTATATATATATATATAAATAATAAGGACTTGGAAGTAGCTTTCCTGGGGAGAGCAAGTTTGGTTTGAAAGAAAACGAATGACCGTTGGTGGTTGTGACACATGGCCGAGAGTGGGGGCAGGTAGCGATCCAGGTAGCAGATGTTGTAAGAGCTTGAGACTCAAGAGGATAATTAACAACCTTGAATGCTTATGGTTGGGGGTTTTGAACCCTGCAGAGGGATATTTGGCCAGAGGGACCCAAATAAAAAAAAACGAAACGATCGTTTTGCAGCACATGGTAGGGACATTGTCGGTAATCTTCTGGAGTGCAGTGTTAGGGAATTGAGTGTTTTGGTCAGCAGTATCAAGAAGTAATAAGGAGAGAGAGCAATTGGGCAAAAGAGAGGAATGAGCGTTCTGGGTCCAGCACGTGGCTGGCGGTATCGGGAGGGACCTTCAGCGTTTGCAAGTGGGGAGCAGCAAGCACTGAGTGGAGAAGGCAGATTCCATGAGAACGAGCATGGTGGTGCAGTTCAAGGTTGTTTTTAAAGGGACTATAGGGTAGGGTGGCTGGCAAGGGCCTTGAGGGAAGGGCGAGGGCTGAGACCGGAGGACAGTGCATTTAAATGCTGGAATGGTGTGGGGGATAGCACACCAAACACGGGGGCAGCATGGCGTGGGGTCTGTGATTGGTGTGGGCCTTACATGGCACCTGGATTGGAGCTGGGGGAGGGCCACTGGGGTGATGGGAGCAGAAGCACAGGCCTGGAAGGCCTGGTGGAAAGCAAGCAGTGGGGTTTTGGATGGCAGGGAGCCTTGCGAGAAAGGCAGGGGGTAAAACACCCAAAAGGGGAGGAGGCCTGAAATGGGCCAGAAGTGAGGGGAACAGGCCAGTGCCTGGCTGGAGAGAGCTGGGGCCGGCACTGGGATAATGGGACATGGGGGAATGAAAAATGTGGTTACAAACCATGGGGGGGGGAGAGGCCAGGATGAGAAGATGCAGGGGAATCAAAATACGGGGTTTGTCTTGTGTGGAGGACTTGTGCACGCAGCCATGTGGTGCAAAGGAGTACGCCATGGCTAGGCCATGAAAAGAAAAGAAAAAAAAAAACTCTTGCAGGGGGGATTATGAGCGAGGCCTTGGTAGACACAAGGCTTTTGGGAGGCGTTTTCTAAGAAAGAGACCAGAGGGAGGCCCATATATAAAAAAAAGAGTTTTTGCCACTGTGACCCGTGGAGTGGCAACAGCAAGTATGGGCAATTTGTATCATGGGACCTCATGAGGGGGTGGGGGTGACAGAAGGTCAAAAAGGGGTGTAGGCCACGAGGAAGCGCTTAAAGGTTAGAGGGGGGTTTACAGACACAGGGTGTATTTGAAGGGTTTTTTCAAAAAAGGGGGAAAGGTGGCTAACAGAAGGTGTCCCAATACAGAGGTCACACGATGTGACGAGAAAAAAAAATGGGACGAGACTTGGAAGTAAAAGGAATACAAAAAAAAAAGGGAAGACAGGCAGAAAGAAAGAAAAGCTGAATGGGCATGAGGGTGCAAAAAAAATATATATATTTATACAATATATACATAGTAGTGCAGGCATGGGATGACTCTTGGTCTCTTCCTGTAGTTGTCTTCACAGGGGAAAAACCGAAGGAAATGGCACCAAAGAAAATCAAGCCGTCAAAAGAAGACACCTACAGGGCCACAATTGAGTTGGCAGAGAAGGCCAAGCGAATGTGGGAGCTGGTGGAGGGGGAGGAATCAGGGAGACCTGGGGAGAAAAGGAAGCAGGCCCAGAGAAAGGGGGCAGAGGGAGACGGCCAGCCGAAGGGTCACGTAGCCTCACCAGAGTACCACCCCTTGCAGTGGAACTCCCAAGGGCAGTGGATCCAGTAACTCTGCAGCCCATAAATGCAGGAATGCCAGTACCTCCACCCTGATCAAGGTGGCATCTTCCCTGGGGAACCCAGGCCAGACCGCCAGAATGTGTTTCTCCCTCCGCAAACCATAGGAGCTCGCCCTCCTCCACAGCCACAAGGAGAGAAAAGGGGGCAAAAGGAAGAAGCCAGGCCACACGGCCCGGACAAGGTTACAGGTAATGCACCCAGCGCAGTGGGGGATAGTATAAAAGAATACATAGGGCACATTGTAGTGGTGCTGGGGACAGGAGGTTTATGGCAGATGGAATCAGCCCTGGCGGAGATTAGTGGGGAAAAAGAAGGACCAAAAAGTAATGAAGAGAGTGCAGAAAAAGAGGGAAAAGGTACAAGGGAGACAGGGGCACCTGGGATGAGGATAGAAGAGCATGTTCTACTGTCCACAAAAGAGAAAATATGGAAATGGGAGTATGTAGATATATTCACCTTAGTAAGCCGGGAAGCGGCAGCAAAGTACGAAGAGACTGAGCACATAGGTAAGAGTGAAATGGCAGTGGCAATCATGCTTTTGGGGAAAAAGGAGGAGGACAAGTTTACGAAGGAAAAGACCTGGGACGGATGGTTTGTAGGCTTTGCCACTTTCTCAGCCATTGTCTTAGAGAAAAAGCCAGAGCTGGGTATCCCGTTCATCACGTACTCCTTGATAATAAGGAGGGCAAAGGCAAAAGGGGGGGTTGGGTGGCTATATTATGATGAATTATTTCGACAGAGAATGGCAACATTCAGCGATGTGAGATGGGACACGAAGCAGTTAGATTTGTGGATGGACTACGTCACTGAGCAGTCCACGCCCGAAGAGGAATGGGGAAAGAAAGGGTCAACACCCTAGAGATGTTGTTTGGCCTAGAACAGGGATTTTTGCTCATGGCCCCAATGTCATTTTCACCACGTTTGCTTGAAATGTGGTGGGGGACACCCAGCAAGCAGATGCAGGATGGCGTGAACCCAGGAGGCACAGGGACATGGGGGACAAGGGTCAGGTCAACAGTATTTTCGGGAAGGACAGGGGTTTAAAGGGCAGACATGGAATGGGGGGAGGGGTAGAGGGCACACGAGCAGGGGGTCAGAACCACTGATCAAAAGAACCCTGCACAAGACGGGAGGGGGGCCAGAGAGCAGAAAAGGGGGGATAGACAAGGAGCAATTCAGGATAGCCAGAACCCCCATCAACATAGAGGCATGGGCAACTGGTTTGGACAGATATCCGGACAGAGCAGTATGGGGGATGATTATACAGGGTTTTAAGATGGGGTTTTCACTACAGTGTGATGGGCCAAGGCAAGCAAAAGAGGTGGGCAACTTGGAATCTGTTAAAGGAAAGGAAGAAATGTTGAGACAGAAGATAGAGAAAGAGAGGGCAGCAGGGAGGGTAGAGGGACCATTTGATACCCCTCCTCTGCGAGATATGCAGATCTCACCTTTGGGCTTGGTACCCAAGAAACAAGAAGGAGAGTACAGGGTGATTCACCACCTGTCTTATCCAGAAGGGGATTCGGTGAATGATTTCATCAGGGAGGAACACAGTAGGGTGACATATGCGACACTGGAGGATGCAGTGTGGATAATCCAGGCTACGGAGGATGCATGGATGGCAAAGACTGATACTGAGTCCGCCTTTAGACTACTACCGGTTAGGAGAGAAGACTGGGATCTATTGGGCTTTAAAATTGGGGAGCAGTATTATTTTGACAAAGCCATGCCAATAGGATGTTCCATAGCGTGCGTGACATTCGAAGCTTTCAGCACATGTTTGCAATGGATATTCCAAGAAAGGACGGGTTGTAGAATGGTTATTAACTATCTGGATGACTTCCTTTTCATTGGGAGAGGGAAAAGGGAGACGCAGATTATGCTGGGTAAGTTTCAGGAATTATGTAGGGAGCTAGGGGTGCCACTGGGACCGGAAAAAGCAGGTGCGCCCAGCAGGGTGATGGAATATCTGGGGATTGAAATAGATGTACTGAAAGAAATATTCAGGCTGCCAGACAATAAAGTAAAGAAACTGAAGGAATTGATTCAATTACACACCAGCAGGAGAAGGGTACAGTTGAAACAAGTCCAGCAAGTATTGGGGCACTTGAACTTTGCCTGCAGGGCCATTGGACCAGGGAGGACATTCACACAGAGGTCAGCTAGGGCTACATCAGGGGTTACCAGACCACATCACTGGGTGGACCTGACAAAAGGTGTCAGAGAAGATTTTGGGATATGGGAGGAATTCCTGTTGGGATATAAAGGCTGTTTATTCTGGCAAGAAGAGTGGGTGTACAACACAGACCTTGATCTCTACACAGATGCAGCCGGGGGGGGCTGGCATGGGGGGTTACCTGAGGGGCAGGTGGTTCGCAGAACCATGGCCTGGAAGTTGGGTAAAGGATGGGACAATAAGAGATATAACCTTGCTGGAAATCATGCCCATATGGGCTTGCACCATGGTATGGTGGGAGGAACTACCAGATCAGAAAGTGACATTCTGGTGTGATAACAGATCAGTGGTATAGGTACTAAACAACAGGGGAGCCAGGTCACAGACGGTCATGAAGGTATTACAATGTTTAGTTTTAAGGGCTTTGCAGCTGAACATGTCATTCAGAGCAAAACATATAGAAGGGGTACACAATACCCTGGCTGACAGCCTGTGCCGTCTGCAGCTGGACCATTTCCGGAGGCTGGCACCAGCAGCGGAGGAACAAAAAACACCTATACCAATGAACATCTGGGATGTTGGCAAGAAGGAGCAGAACTGTTTTTTTGCAGCTCATAGGCACCTTGGACTCTGAGGGCTTACGATGGGGCCTGGTGGGTGTTTCAGACATTCAGGGCTGAGCACCAGATGGAGGTAAGTGTGCCACTCACAGAAGAACAGTTGGGAATGTTCACCATGGAGCAGTGGCAGAAAGGGACCGCCCACACCACAATGGGGGTTTATCTAGCAGGGATTAGTGTTATCTGCAGCCTAAAAGGGTGGAAGGACCTGACAAAATCACTGCTCATCAGGAGAATGATGCAGGGATGGGGCAGGTTGAGACGTGGGCCAGGAGACAATAGGAGGCCAAAAGGGGAGCAGTGGCTAATAAGGCTAAAAGAGGTGCTCCAGGTAATATGCAGATCAAAGGCTGAGGCCCAGCTATTTCACACGATGTATATGATAATGTTTGCAGGGACTATGAGAGTGAGTGAGGTGGGAGGCCATGGGAAAGAGGACAAGGAAGGAGGTTTGGATTGGGACGATGTAAGTTGGGGGGTGAAAGAGATACTGATCAAGCTCAGGAGGTCAAAAACAGGCCAAAAAAGGCAAGGTTGCATGGTAACAATGAAAGGGCAGTTTGAGGTTGCAATTTGCCCAGTGCAGACTCTGTGGGCTTTCGCCGCAGAGCAGGTGACCAGGACGGGAAAGCTATTTGTACACGGTGATGGGAAAAGGGTCACCGGCTATCAAGTCACAGCAGTGCTGAAGAAGGGCATGCAATTTATGGGGGAGGACCCATCTAATTACTCATCCCATTCCCTATGGATTTGGGCTGCCTCACAGTGGGCAGCAATGGGGGAACCTGTGAAGGACATTTTGGAAAAAGGGCACTGGTGGTCAGCCAGTTATAAGAGATACATCACAGCACTGAAGTAAAAAAAAAAAAAAAGAGAAAGAAAAGAAAAAGTGTGATGTAGAAGGTAGTTATCTTACAGGGAGATCGCAGGTAAAGGGGGGAAGTTGGTGGGGGAAAGAAAGGAAAGAGGTGGGAGGATAATACGGTGATGGCACTAAGAGTATGTATAAATTAATTAATTTTCCTTGCACCCTATAGGTAGAGGAAGGATCATGGAAGTCTGGATCTGCGGCCATTCCTATATTTATTGGGCTGGAAAGAGAGCAGAGAAGAAAGCTGAGGGAAAGCAGCTGTACCAGGATGTAAGACAGTGTAGGTTGGTATGGCACGGCATGCATGGGATGAGATGGGTACAGCTTCTTCCCACTTTAAAAGAACTCAAGGGACGTCGGTCCAGTCCAGACCTATTCATTATACAGCTACGGGGCAACGATCTGGCGGGAAGACCGTGGGTACACACATACTTACAGATAAAAAGGGACCTAGAGGCAATACAACAGTGGTGGCCTCAGGTGTGCCTCGCCTGGTCAGATATGATACCGAGAAGGGTATGGAGATAGGAGCACAGCCACAGGGCAGTGGAGAGGGCCAGGAGAAAGATGAATAGAAGGGTGGGGACATTGATAAGGCAGATGTGGGGACAGGTGATACTGCGGAGGGTAGAAGAATGGGTGGAGGACTTCTACAGGTCAGATGGTGTACACCTGTTGGATCTAGCCAAATACAATAAAGGTATGGAGAAAACAGGCAAGAACTGGTATATAAAAAAAAAAAATGGGAAGAAACGATAGTCCCGGAGGTAAGGGAGAGTGATACCCTAAGTATGGGAGGAAGCCAGCCATCCAACACAAGCTGGAGACTGGCTAGTGGGGAAAAAAGGGGGGGGAGAGAAAAGGAATAACACAAGAAGAAGAAGAAGAGGAAGAAGAAAGTCGTCTCCATTTTCACCGTTACCTAACGGAAAAGGAGAAACAGAAGGCACCCAGGTTTTCACCTGGGAGAGAGATAATCAAAGATTGATATGTGGATGGAAATAATTGAAATTTCTAGAAATATGATAATAAAGAAATGGAAATGGAATATTGGATTATGAATATAAATAAATTAATTGCCAAACTGAGCACAACAACAAACAATGGTCTCTGTCTTTTGTGAGGGAAAAGGGGGGAATCCAGGACAATGGAGTTTGCCCTTTAAAAGGCAGACCAGGTTGTCCTGGTGAACCCCTTCCCTCGATCATGGAATAGTTGTGCTCAGGAGGGAGGAGGGAAGGAAGGGAGGGCCAAGGACCAGAACAAAGGACAGGTAACAGGAAAGGGAGGGGTGAAGGGAGGTACATAAGGGACAGCACAAGGGGGTCTCAGCCACTTTTTGCTGGAGTTTTTGATTCCTCCCACCCACCCTACTAGACAGAGCAAGAGAGAAAGACAGTCAAAGGGGGACTGTATGGTGGGTCTCTCAAGGTGGATGACAGACGAGTCTGGTTGGACAGTTTGGACTGCAAAGGTAGATGGCAGGTGATGATATGGTTGTGGACTGCCAAAGGTGGATGGTGGGGGAAAGGGTAGAGAAGGGGGGAGAAAAGGAATAACACAAGAAGAGGAAGAAGAAAGCGGCCTTGGTTGAATATAAATAAATTGCCAATCTGAGCACAACAACAAACAATGGTCTCTATCTTTTGTGAGGGAAACGGGGGGAATCTGGGACAATTTGTACTTGGCACTTCAGATACTATGATATTTATGACTTGTATTCAGACATTGGAGCCAAAGGAAAAAAAAGGAGAAAGTCTGTTCCGCCACTGGTGACCAGAGCTAGACTATCTGCCTCTGTCTTCCCACCCCTGCCATTTCCCACCTTCCACCCCTCTCCCAGTCTCCCACAGACTCTTCAAAAAATTGTGGCCTTTCAGCACTGTGCAAGGAGACAATTGCATCACTTCAAACACCATTCCTTAACCTGATTGTCTCCCAGTCCCAAAATTATTTTCTTAGATAAATAGTTCCCTTAATTCCCTAATTTATGAGTGACACATTTCCTTTGACCCTCTGGTCACTGCCTACATTGACACTGAGGACCTAAACAGGTTGGTAGGCACCTCATTAGTCCTTGCATTATGCTATGTTTTGATGCCCCAGTATCCTCCCCATCTAGGAGTTATACCTTGCAGGAGGAATCCCACAAAGTGAAACATTTATATTTTTCCTAGATCTTAGCTTTGAAATGGGTTTAGAATGATTGCATCCTGAGACCCAGCAAGTCATGCTTGAGACAGTAATAAAGTATACTTCAGACTTTACTTAAACTGTTATACTTTTGAAATATGATTATCTTGACCATTGTTGCTGTTGTTACTCTTTCTGAGTTTGTCCTCATTCATATATTATAGAATGGTCAGATTTCCATTCATACCACCATAACATACAATTCATTTAAAATATGGTAAGATCATATATTTGTTCATGTTAAAGAAATTAATGTCCTTGAGGGAACTTCATTTTCTATTCATAGAGTGCAAAAATTGCATTATTATTATTATTCATACTAAAGTGTTGCATGCTGTATTCTAATAAGTAAATAAACAATGCAAATATGGTTGCTATCTCTTGGTTTTTATGGCCATGGACAAATCATGATCAAACATGGATGCACCGTGGATGAACATGTTTGATATTTGTGTGTCTCAAATATTCAGAAAACATATTAATAAATGAGCTCATGGGTATTCTTAAACAGTTCTATGACAGTTTGAGCCAAGAATGGCAGCTAAGTGGAACCAGAAAAAGTTATTATTGGAAATGACCCTCATATTCAACTGCTGAGGTTAATGCTTCACCAGCACCTTCTGCAACACTATTGTGCATGATATTCAAAAGGTAATATATTCATACAAGCACAGAGCACACTGTGAGTGTGCAATGCATGCACAAAGATTCTCCCCACAGTGCAGTGCATGGCACAAAAAGGTTTGTGCAGTTACAAACATGACACCCTGCTGGACAATGGAGATTATGAACCTGCAAACACAGCAGACAGACCAAGTGCAAAGCATCAGTTAGTGAGACCAAAATCTGCTAGCACTGTTGCCCAAATGTGCTACTTTATATTCAAGTAACCCCATGCAAATCAGTCAATTTCCTATTCAAATTGCACTGCAGTCATTATCAGTTTATTATGTAGCTATTTCAAGCTCATTGGCGGAACTTTACTCCTTAGATTTTGGGAAGGCTGAGTTACAGATCAGTGTTAAAAGTTAAGTATTGGAGCTGCAGTACAACACAATATTAAGCAGCACTATATCACAGGTACTTTTGTGCTTTGTTTAGAGTGCAGCTCATGCCTTTCACACAGTTATGTTTGTCAGTACATTTACATCAATATGGTTGGGGTTTGTTGTACCATATTGCCATGATGTATCCATAAGAACATACACAATATTTTTTTTTACTCTCAGTCAAACATTCTACTTGCAATATGGACTATCACATATCAACTTATTGTGCTTTTCTATGCATTGTGCACATCAGAAGACATGATTGGGCTGTTTTAAAGTATCCTCCTTACTTCCCACTAAGTTAATACATGCATTTCAAACATGGTAGTGTGCACTGTCCAAAACTTCCCTCAGTGCTTCACAGTGCTTTGAATATAATTTAACAAACTGTTTGCAACCCTCCTATTCTCATTTGCATGTGTGCAGCCCTTAACTTTGTGCAATTCTGCAACTGAATCTGTACCATACAAACTGATGCTTCTAATATAGGAAGATCCACAGTAAATACAGACTCAAGGCATAAACCATAGTTGTACAGTTTTAAAACTGTGACTATTTGACTCAGGGTCTCTTATAAACAAGTTATTAGGACTACAGCTACAATCTGCTCATAATTTGAGGCACTCTTTTATCTTAAAGATTATTTATTTATTAAAATGGCTTCTGAAGACAAACATAAAGAGATACAGCAAGAAACACGTTTACAGATGCTGCCTTGGAGAGGAGAAGGGGACTGAAAAAGGATGGATTGTAACACTAATCATATAAAATACAAATTAATAATAAATATGCTATATAAAATGATAAACATTTGCAATAAGAGGTACAGGACTAGCAAGGGGAGAGTTTACAATTTTAAATACTATACTAACAGGTTCAGGACAATACTAAAAGGATAATTCAGCTGCAGTCATCATGGAATGCAAGCAGAAGCTTGAGGGACTGTATGGTAGAACTGATTCTAGTGCACCCAAGACAAAGTTGTTCTGTACCTGAGAAAGTCTATGGCAGAAGGCAACCTGACCAAATTTCTGTTCACACCTTGGAGTGAGAAACATGTTCCCAGTGTGGGAATGAAGGTACTAACTAGATAGAGCAGTAGGGGTGAGCAGGTTGCTGTCTCACTGATAAGGTTATTGAAGCAGTACTATTAAACACATAGAAACCAAGATGTTGCAAGCACAAACAATATAATAAAGACAACTGTAGCTGGCTATAACAGAGTGTAATAAAGAATTAAGAGAGGGCAACAGAGGATAAAATGACAGAGGGTGTTTAGCTGGGCATCTAATTTGGATGACTGATACTTTGGGGGCAGAGGTATAAATGACAGCACCATAATCAGTCATAAGTAGGATCATGCATTCAACACTGTATTTCCTTATACCCTGACAGAGGCACTCAATTACTCTGTGTAAGACTTCCAAGTTGTTTTAGTGTGTTCCTATCCATTGCTTTGACAACCAGGTTCAGGCTACTTTGCAAACATTTCCTGGAGTCAGAAAGAATCAAGAACATTTTTGATTGGCTGAGTACTAAACTATATGCTAGGCAGCTGTCATTTACTGTAAGGACCTGTAGAAAGAGATGGAATAAACTAAAAATCAGAGTCCGAATAGATATAAAATATTCCATAGAAAAGTATTATTTCAATTAGATTATTACATTTGGGGTGGATACATTTTGTATAGTACCTCTTCAAATTTACTAGAGTAAAGTAAAGTGCTTAAGTTGGCCAATCTTAAAATAAGACTACCTTGGCAACTGAAAATGTTTCACACTCAGCATGTGAATCTATAACATAAGAACTTTGAAAAAATGGAACTACCAATGTAGTAATTACAATGTTTATATTTTAACTAATATACCACTGATGATACATTGTAAACAAGACATTAAACAGAAAAATTAGATTATTATCCTAATTAACATTTAAGGCATAAAAGTCATTATCAACAATTTACCTGGATAAACATGGTCAACTTATGGGAATCATGGCTTATACCTGAAATAGTACTTTTTAATCAGCATTGTTTATCATTATTATTATTATTTTTTACCAAATTAAAAATGGATGCATTTTCCTCATTTAACTTCTCTTAATTATGGGATTTTAAAGGTGTTTATGCATGTTCATCAACCATGGATGATGATGTCTATGATTCATGGACAAACAAAGATGAAGTTGTCATGAATAAAGATCAGTGACAGAGCAAGAATGACAATGGATACCCATGGACAATTATTTTGGTCCTTGAAACTATGGATAACATGAGAAAGGAGTCTTCACTAGCAACAGCCTCCCTCCACAGCTTTCTTTTGGCCCCCTTTATAAAACCAAAACATCAGGGTAACAATAAAGACCAGAAATCAGGTCAACTCCTCTTTAAACTCTCTATTTTACTTTTATTGTATTTGGGTAAATAACATCCATGCAGACTTCCAAGAACACAACTCTAGTATATGCAGTTTCATGTCTTGGAGTCCCATAGCCTTTGGGCTCCTCACATCAGGACTCTGAGCATCTCTTACCTTAATAAAAGCAGTCCTCTACTTGGTCCTCCACACAATCATGTGCTATCTTCCTTGTCCATAGCCAAGCAATTCTTACTTCCAACTACAGATTATCACAGTATTATATTTGTACACAGTATCCATTTGCTTGAGTCCAAATACAGAATTCTTTATAACAACATCTGCAGGTTTGCACTCTGTGCCCGTTTAGAACCCATCACTGCCAGTTATACACAGATCTAGGGGTGCTCTCTCAGGAGAGATGCCTAAAGGGTTTGGTAGCAAATTTTGCAGTCTTCATTAGTAGTTCTGGAGTTCCTCTAGCTCTAGTAAGTTCAATAGTTACTAATAAATGTAATTGGAGAACAAAACACAGTGATTTGACCCCCTGCACTGTTCCTAATTTTAAACTTCAAATGAGTAGGGAAGCATTTACTTGGTATTTGCCCACAATTTTAAATGAGTATGGTGTGTTCATTCAGAAAGCACAATCTGCAATGCACTTTAAGGATTTATTGTTAAATATTTTGGATTGTGACAATGTATGTAAATGTGATTAATTGCGTTGTTTAAATGAATTTGTCATTGTAATGTTCAATATCAGGCATGGCTGAAAAAGGGCTGTGCCCAGTCCATCTCCTAGTAAACAATAAAAAATGAAAATGAAAAATGAAATTGGCATGCATACTGTACCAACCACAACTTTGATCCCACCAGATTCTTTCTCTGAACTTTGGAGAAATTGTTATCAGGCTAGCCAACTATCATCATGCTTGACAACAAATTGTCTGCATCTGTTCAGTGTACTACATTTTCCCCTGCATGGTCTACCTGTTTTTTGGAGAATCTAGACAGTGCTGTGTTGCTCTCTTGTGACAGTGCCCCCTCCCATAAATGCCAGCTATCTTCCCTACTCCCAGTAACCGGAGCCTGACTACTGTGTTCGAGGGAAGGGAGAAGTGAACCCACATCACGGGGGAGGAGGCGGGGCAGCTTGTTATAAAACAGCCTCACTGCTCACAGACCAGGTACACTGAAATTGACATTACCGACAAATTGTCTGCACCTGTTCAGAGTACTACATTTTCTGCCTACATGTTCCACCTGTTTCTTGGGGAATCTAGACAGTGCTGTGTTGCTCTCTTGTGCCAGTGCTCCCCTCGTAAATACCAGCTATCTTCCCTGCTCCAGGTAACTGGATCCTGACTACTGTGTTCAAGGGAAGGGAGGAGTGAACCCACACCATGGAGGAGGAGGGTCAGCTTGTTATAGAAGAGCCGCATTGCTCACAGCGCGAGTGCTGTCGCATGAGCATGAGTGGCGCTGGCGCAAGCGCCACTCAGCAGAAAGAAAAAAGAAAATAAATATAAGCTGAGGAGTATTACTTGTTTGGTGAGCATAAGGGACATCTAAGGTACTGGAAGTTAAAAAAAAGCCATTTTATTTAAAAAACTTGTGTAGTAGTTTAATGTTTTAAAGTTTGTAGAAACAATTTTTGAAACTAATGCGTGTTGCACAAAGGGGTTGGATAATATTGTCCAAAGAAAATGTATAAATGTTTAGTGGTATCAAAAACTGTTTTTGTTTTAAATTTACCTGCTGTACATTGTAAGGGGAATCCAATGGTGTTGTAGGTAGCTGTTTTAGGAGATCACACCCTATTTTGTAAATCCTATATAAGATAGTTTTCATCAGGTTTCAGCTTGAATACGTATCCTACAATATGGGTAAAACATTAACTCTCTCTTTGGTGATAGTGTGGTTCATGCTTTGTATCCTCATATAACCTAAGTATGGAAATATGACTCGGGCTAGCTTGGGAAAAACATCTGCTAAACTATGTGAAGATACTTTGACTTTGCCTTTAAATTTTCTAGGGCCAAAACTTAGACCAATTGCCCAGTTGTTAATTCAAGTACAGTGTTCAATATTCTGCAAAGTAGCTGCTTTAATAGGTAAATGGAAATTGAACTATGAGGCAAATTATAAATATTACTCTTGCCTTATGATACAGAAACTTCTTACAAAACAGTATGGAATGGTTGCAAAATTGAAAATTCTTATAATTTTGAGTCTATTGATGTCAGGTGACATCCATGTAAATCCAGGGCCATGTGATGAGAATAAATATACAGCTGATATTCTAAAAAGTAGTACGCTCTCGTTTGTTCAGTTGAATGCCAGGAGTATTGTTCCAAAATTTGACATGATACAAGAGTGGATTTTGGAATATAAACCAGATATCATAATAATAACTGAATCTTGGTTAAATAAAAAAGTACAGGATGAAGAGATATAGATATCTGGTTATCAAATATGGAGGCATGATCATGGGAAAAGGGGAAGGGGTGTTTTGGTTTATGGTATTACAGCATTGGAAATTAAACACCTAAATTGTGTCAGTACACCAGGCATGGAAAAAGTAGTTTTAGAGATAAAAATTCCATATTGTAGACCATTATTGCTGGTGGGTTGTTACCTTCCCCCAAAGGGTGATGATCAACAGTTTCTTGTCCTCCAAGATTTCTTGTCTCCCTATAGGGAGGGCCATGAGTTCATGGTTGTGGGGGATATGAATACTGACTGGGCTAGGGTACCACCTACCAGCAAATTAATGGATTTTAAGACAACGTTGGGACTGTCTCAGTTAATTACCACAGCTACAAGACTGAATGCCAAAACTCCCATCTCTTCCACTATTCTGGATCTGATGTTCACCTCTGATCCTATTAAATACTCAGTGGCTTGGGTGCTATCAGACACATTTAGCGACCATCAGATAACCTTTTGTGTCAGAAAAACAGATAAACAACTGGGTGTTTCCCAAGTTAAATCATACCGTAGGTTTCAGAATTTGGACTATACATCCTTTATGGTTGACTTGGAATCTAGAAATTTTAATATATTGACTCTGATTCCTGATATAGATAGTGCCTGGTCATATTTCTGTTGCAAATTTATGTCTGTGTGTGACATTTTTGCACCTATACAAAGTAAGAAAGTAAAAAAGAAAAATTCCCCTTGGTATACTGCAAGGTTAAGAATTTATCATAAAAAAGAGATGTAGCATGGAGGTTAGCAAAGAAAAAAAATGTGAGAGTTTTTAGGGGAAAATATCAAGCTGCAAGCAATTTGTATATTACACAAATAAGGAAAGCAAAATCAAATTTTTATTTAACTGATAAACCTAGGGATTTTTGGAATATGGTTAAAAAGTTACAATGAAATAAGATCTCAGAGTTATGTAATGTTTTTATGGTACACAATGGTCCATTGAAACTTTCAGATGGGGCAGCTGCAGTATTTAATAAGATGTTTGTTAATACAGGGTCTTCTCAGATCAATACATGCTTTTCATTTGGTACAACACAGCAAGAAAATAACCAAGAGAAGGGTTGAAAATGGACCATTGTTTTGTTTTCAAAATATTGCCCCGATCAAGTTTTGGGGGAATTATTCAAATTGAATATAAATAAAGCTCAAGGCCCAGATGGGATTCCATTCTTTTTGCTTAAAATTGCTGCTCCAGTGATAACCCCAATACTGGCTGGCCTCTTTAACTTCTCTTTAAATACTGGTACCTACCCATTAGCCTGGAAACAGGCAAAGGTGATACCAGTATTTAAGGGAGGTCAGAAAAATGACACGTGGAATTCTAGACCAATATAATTGCTTTCGGTCACTTCTGAAGTGTTCGAAAAAATTGTGGTTTCTCAATTAAATGGTTACTTTGAAAGAAACAAAAAGTATAATAAATATCAATCAGGTTTCAGGGCACAACATAGTACTACTACTACACTTGTTAAAGTTGTGTCGGACATCCAGGTGGCCATGGATAGGGGCCTCCTGGTTGGGGCCATATTTATAGATGTGTCGAAGGCCTTCTACACCTTGGGCCATCTGGTGTTGATGAAAAGATTAAGATCTTTTGGCCTCAGCCAGGGGGTCCTGGATTGGTTCCATAGCTACCTAGATGGCAAATAACAAAAAGTTAAATTGGGCAGTAATTTTGTATCCAGTTATTTAAATATTAAATCTGGTGTACCACAGGGGTCAGTGTTAGGACCTGTTCTATTTAACATATATACAAATGGAGTGGAACATCTGATGAATGATGTCCGACACCATTTGTATGCAGATGATACAATATTGTATCTTGAAGGAAAATCTGTTGGGCATATACAGGAAAAATTACAAAAACAATTTAATATATTACAAGCATATTTTTCAGAACATGGATTGGTCCTAAACCCTCTAAAGTTACAGGTAATGTTGTTTTCAAATAAAAAATATCTTTGTATTTAGATATAAAAACATTGGATGGGTGCAGTCTGGCCCTTGTAGACTGTTACAAATATTTGGGAGTCTGGTTGGACTCCCATTGTAATTGGGATTTCCATATTGATAACTTGATACAAAAACTGAATAAGAAGTTGGGGGTACTGTACACACATAGATATTGCCTTCCATTTAAGGCCAGGTTAAAGATTGTAAATTTGATGATAATTCCTCACATTGACTATGGTGATGTTGTATATAATGGGGCTGCTAGAGGCGTTTTGGAAAGGCTTGATGTTATTTACAACAGATATGCTCGCTTTGTCTTGGACGCACCCTGGAATATACATAATTGCAGTCTCTACAGGGACTTAAATTGAATATCTCTGATAGAATGGCAAAACATGCATGTGCAGTGTTTGATTCATCACTGTTATTTTGAAAAAGCACCAGGATATCTAACAGAGTTCTTGGAGGAGTGGAATCTTAAGGAGGGATTGCGATCTGCAGGGGAAATAAAATTTAGGGTACCATTTATGAGAACAGTGAGGGGCCAACACTGTTATGTATATGAGGGCCCAAAATTGTGGAATTCATTCCAGGGCATTTGAGGTTATGTACTAACAAAACATCTTGGAATGTATTAAGATCTTGGCTTGTAAAGGAGGCAATGTCTCCAAAAAGTTGTTGTACTTGAGAGATTTGCACATATTGTTAATTGTTGTATTTTTTTGTTTATGTATGTATTTTGTTGTATGTAAGCATGTATGTATTTATAGTATTTTAGAATGAAACTGATATTTTGTACAGTAGGACCCCATTGTAAATTAGCTGTTCTTAAATTAGGTTATCCTGTTTCTGATATCAGAAATAAACTTTTTACTTCTCCTGCTACTAGTCCCCATAATCTTCCTGTTGTCTCATTACATTTTTGCCATTAATTCTGTCCACCTTTGGGACCAAGGGCCTGCCATAGAAGAAAGAGAGCATAAATTAGAGAAATCTGAAGATACCAAATTTAATTAACAAATCAGACATTGAATGAACTGAGCACATAAATAAACTTTAATTGGAGATAATTGATTGGGAAAAAAGAAATTAAAAAGAGATGAAAATTATACTGCAAATCAAATTTGTAGTTGGTACAGGAGGAGTTTATCTAATAATAAGTGACAGAAATCAACTTGACAACAGCCCAACAGATGACATAGCAGCCACAGAAGCAAGAACAATCAATCAACATCAGCAGCTCATAGAGCCCAGTTAAGATCTCCCCTAACATGCCAGTCCAGTGGTGCTGAGGATTGAGGCATTGGATGCCACACCTTGCACCACACGAGGAACCTGGGAACAGGAGTAAGCCTGGGTTGTCGGGGGTTGGCCAGGGGGAGGGAGCATAATTGAGCAGCTGCTTGGTAGCTCTTCTCTCCCATGGAGGCACCCTGTCACCCCTGCAGTCCAACTGCCCCCAGATGAAGGCCTGAGGGTAGTGCAGGCAGGTGGGTAGCACAAATTGGGAGGGATGTGCGGAACTGCGGCATGTGCTTACCTCCACACACATACGCACAGCCATGGCATGGGTGGGGAGAAAACCAGATAATGGAGCTGGTTGGCTCCATGAAGCTCCCAACCACAGTCCCAGTGTTGGGATCATGGGTCTGGGACAGACACAAGCCCTCCAAAGGAGAGAGTGGAGCACGTCTGCCAGCTCACTGGATAAACACACTTATAAACAAAAATATCTCCTGTAATACCGCACAAAGCAAAACTGTTATTTAGATCAACAAGTAAAGATAGGAAAACAACAAAAAGACACAAACATTAAACCAAGTGGAAGAGGTGAGAAGCAAAAGGTATCAATCATCTCTATGGGCTTCGAGAGATATGTAATAATAAATGTCTGTTTAAGCAATAACCGGCAGACAGATATTCAACATAAAGTTTTGTATTATGGTTTAAATTTTGTGCTGATAGCCCCCTTTAATATCTTCAATATCCACCTGGACTTATTCCATTATTTTTTTTTTAAGTTAAAATCAATCTGCACAAGCACTTTGCTTTACTGAACAATATCTGAGGTCAAAAATGCTTGGCAGAGGTCGTACCAACAACTGGTATAGATAATGCCAATCCAGAGCTCGCTGTTGCAAATTCAAGTACATTGATTGACCAGAACATCACAGAGGCTGTAGATTCAACAGACTAGTAAACTAAAAATGAACTAGCACCTTATTTAAATGAAGCAGATGACATTATGCCAAGAAATGCAATTACAGTATCACGGCTCCAATTCTGACCAAAATCAACTATTTTCCTGAGTTGCCAGACAAACTCTGTTTTTTCTTCATTCCTACTGACAGAGTTAAATTCATGCAACCATTAGCATATTAATTTAAAATGTATGTATTTATTTATTAAATTTTATTAACCGGCTAAGCCCGCTGGGACCTGGAGATCCCTTTTGTCAGGGGTGACCCAGAGTTAGTTATATAAAGCAGTGCATGTACAGTCCAACTATATATAGTGGTTATATAGAGCAGTGCAGGTACAATCCAAGAATACACAGTGGTTACAATACAGCAGTGCAGGTACAATCAAAGTATACATAGCAGTACAATGCATACAGAAAATTTAGATAATGTACAATGATCATTAGAGAAGGGGTAACTATTGACATGACAACAGGGGTATCAGTTAGACCTAGGGTAGGCAGAGCTATTGTATCTGCACCTCGTTCAGTGTAGGACAATAGGAGACAGGTTACATTGAAAATGATGGATTATCAAAAGCGAGAATGACTATTTACAGAAAATGGAATACAAGCTCAGGGGTGGCAATTAGATGCCAGTTAGATTAGACATTTCCTGGACAAGCTACAGGGAGTGTGTTTAGGCTTGTCTACTGGACAGGTGCAGGAGCTAAGATTCCAGTGGTGATTGCGTAGCCCGGCATGAAAGGTTATTAGTGATGGGGCTTCTTGGAGTTGACTAGAGAGTGTTTTCCACAGCGTGGGGGCTATGTGGGCAAAAGATTTACTGCATGCTGCAGAGCTGGACCTGGGCAGTTCGAGCAGAGTTTTACCCGTGGTCCAGAGGGGCAGGCTGGGCCGCTTTGGGGTGAGTAGACCCATTAGTCCTTCAGGAGGATCAGGAGAGAGAAGCTTATAAACACAACTCAACAGGGGGTACTACAGCCTAAGGTTCAGAGTGGGCCATTTGAGGGTGTCAAGGGCTTTGCAGTGGTGGGTTCTTGGGTGGGCAATTGTGGTGAATCGGGTGACTTTGTGGTACAATGTCTGTAGTCGGCCTTGGTTGAGTTTTGCTATACTGAGTAGGACTGGGGCTGCATAAGTAAGGGTTGGTAGGAGGACACTCTGAGCTATTGCCAGTCTTGTTTCAGGTATCAAATTTGCACTAAGCCAGTACAGCAGCCCTAGTTTTTGATGGATATTCTTTGTCACCAGATCTACGTGAGACTTTAGTGTGAGCCCCTGGTCCAGTGTAAGACCCAGGTATTTTATGGATTGGGCCACTTCGATAGTGGCACCCAATGTGGCAACCAGAGGCAGAAGAGGTTCCTGGGAGGAACCCAGGGATTTAAGGCCAAACAGGAGTGCTTTGGTCTTGCTAGGGTTGAGGACCAGGTGATTCTCAATCAGCCACTCTTCAGCTTGAGTGAAGTCAGACTGGAGCAGGGGTACTAGAACATCCTGGCGTGGCTCAGTTCTGTAGAATACTGCATCATCAGTGTACTGCACCACAGAACTGCCCTCACAGTGGAGGTGGAGGTCGTTAATGAACAGGAAGAACAGAAGCAGGCCAAGGATGGAGCCTTGAGGTACCCCCTCATTTAATGGTAGCGAGTCAGAGGTTGCACCTCGCCACTTGACCTGTTGGGTGCAGTTAGTCAGGTAATTACTGAACAAATTCAGAGAGTATTGGTCCAATCCAAATGTGCTCAGCTTGGATAGTAGGAGAGGGTGGTCAACCAGGTCAAAAGCCTTTTTTAGGTCTATGAAGGCAGCCCCCATGGGGATGCCTTAGTCCAAGGCAGCTAGGACTTTGGAGGTAAGCCTGATGAGGCAGTGTTTGTCACGTGCTTTTGGCGGAACCATGCTGTGCCGGTGCCAGAAGCTGATTACCTTCCAGGTAGTCTCTCAGTTGGCCTTATACTAGCTGCTCCTGTATCTCTGCCAGGAGGAAGAGGATGGAGATGGGTCTATAGTGGCCAATAGGGTCTCTGGAACCACCCTTCAGGATTGGGACCACGTGGACCTGTTTCCATATTTTGGGGACAGTTCCCTCCAATAGGGATCTTTTTGTTAAAGTGGAGATGGGTAGGGCTGTAGCAGGGGTGGCCGCTTTGAGCAGTCGGGGAACCAGTCCATCAGGTCCGGGAGATCCCACAGATTTTAGGTATTGTAGGAGGGGTAGCACGTCTTTGACTCTTACAATCTTTAGGTGGAAGTGGGGGGTTGGAGGATCCTGAGTTTCAATGACTGGTGTACCCGATGACTGGGAGTGTGGTTGCTTCTGAAAGTGCCAAGGTCTGTGAAGAAGCTGTTGAAGGCTGTGGCGGCCTCTCATCCACCATTTAGGGTCATCCCATTGTAGGTTAAATTTCCAGGCTGAGGTTTGTTTGAGCCTTTTAATAGGGAGTTGATACAGGTCCAGAAGGACTTGGGGTCTGCCAGGGTATCCCTCTGTAGAGTTTTGATATAGGCCTTTTTAGTGGATTTTGATGCCTTCTTGCACTTGTTCCTCAGGGACCTGTAATCAACTAGATCTGCTGGACTAGTTGAGTATCTGGTCTTTTTCCAGGCCTTGTCTCTGCTTATCATTAGGGATTTCAGTTCACGCGAAATCCTTCTATTGCATTGTCCTTTCATGCTTCTTTTCTTAACGGGGCATGGAGATTGGCCACTGCAGAGAAAGTGTGCTGGAAGTACTGGGCTGCTTCATCAATATTCCCTAGTAGGCTTAGTGGTGCCCAGTCTGCATTTATTAATGAGCTCTGGAAGGCCTCGGAGAGAAGCCCAAGAAGTCCCTGGCCACTATTAGTCTAGGGGGAATGCTGGGTGGCCTATTTTTCCAGAAGCATAAAGTGGGGGAGTGGTCACTCAGGGCATTAGACATCATGCCCACAGTTTGGATGTTGGCCAGGTTAGAGACTAGGATCCAGTCGATGGTGGAGTGGTTTCCTGTCTATAGGTCTTGCCTGGTGACTTCAGTTATGACCTGTGTCAGGTTGGCTTCTAGGAGCGAGGCCCTGTGGAATTGCTTGCTGGTTGGGCCCCACTTCAGGTTGTAGTCCCCTAGGACCAAGAGCTCCACAGGTGAAAAGTCTGTGAGGGACCGGGTTCAGTTCTGTAGTGCAGTGCTGCCACCAGAGGGGGGATTATAAATGCAGCCTATAGTTATATGTTTTGCATGGCCAAGTATGATTTTGATAAAGAGGGATTGAAGCCCTGAGGAGCTTGGTAGGTCAGTAGGGGATATGGAGGTCTCCAAATAGGAATTCACATAGATTAGGACTCCCCCTCCATTTTTACCATCCCTGTCCTTTCAGAAGTTGTGGTAATTGGCCAGCTCCACTTCACGTTGGAGGATGTGAGGCTTCAACCAAGATTCAGAAATGGCCAGCACATCCGGCTTATACATTTTGACCCAGGAGTGGATCTCATGGATCTTGGGTAGCAAGCTGCAGACATTCATGTGAGCAATTCTCAGTCCTCTGGGGGGATGCCATGTGGGATCCCTGGGGGACTCTAGAGTTGTATTAGTGATGGTAAGCCTGGATTGGGTTGGACGTCTCCCGAGCTCAATACAATAGAGATCACAATGAGGCAGAGGACCCCCTTCTTATACTTGGGGGGCAATGTTCTGCACCTTTGGGTCACTCCATCTAGGATGTGGTACCAGGCTCCCCTAATCAGTAGGTCATGCATCGATATCATGGCATCCATGATAGAGATATCAGAGCACAATGTCAGGTGTGGTAGGTGGTGTCCTAGGTGTATCCCATGCAGGTTTGGGTTGAGGCCATTGTACATATCAGCATCTACCCATGCTAATGCTGCAATGTACAAAAGTACCAACCCATAGACTCTGCAGGGGGAAAGGCTTTGGGAAAGCCAAGGGCCCTGTGGATTCCAGTAGTGTGGCCAGATTACATCAGGTTGGAGTTTTGGGCTCCGAATCTTTGAACCCATAATGTTAGTAGTAGAGTGGGAGCTGACTCTTCTTTCAGGGTGTTTCTGTACGGTGGAGGCTGTATTGCTCTTGGGCTTTAGGCTGGGGCACTAGGCTGGGTGAAGATAAATTCTCACTCTCCTTTTAACAGCCAGAGTAAAGTACAGTGCTGAAATGTGTTGTCCTTAGGAGTTAGAGCAGATGAGTTTTAATTGGGGATGTGCTGTACAGCCTGCACTCCACTTCAGTTAGCCCAAGATCAGGGCTGGAAAAGTCCCTTGTAATAACCAGCACCCCACATCAATCATCCCGGGATATAGGCTGAGAGAACACCTTCTAGTGGGTAGTGGGCAGCAGACCAGTCAGCTCGATGACAGTGACCTCTAGCGGTGGCAGCTGATAAGATGCAGATGGTAAAGATAGCTGATAGGCTCAAATGCTCAGGTGACTACACTATAAAAGGAGGAGTGTGCCAAGGGTGGTGGCGGGGGCGGTGGGGTAGGGTCTCCTCTGTGGTTCCAGCCAGCAGCTTATGCAGCTGAAGCAGCATGGAGTTTGCGTTGTGGAGCTGTCCGGGTAATTGTATCTGATCCTTGCTGGAGGGAGGGCTTCAGCTTCCTGACTCTCATGACCGTCCGGGGGGGGGCACCTCTGTTCCTGATCCTGATTCTGTGGAGAGAAGAGAAGATGAGACTTATAGCAGGTAAATGCAGGGGAAGGGGTGTATGGAAAGGGGAGGGTGGCTGAGTTGTTTTACCAGTGATGAGTAGGGGGAGGACGGCTACAGATTAACTGGGGCTAAAGGAAGTGTTTGCTGTATTTTTTGAATTTTTAGTGTGTGGATATTTCAAACAAAAAATAGCACCAGGACACCAGAGTCCTACCAGAGTACAGCTGGAGCACAGCAACAAGCAACAGTTACCAGAGCGTGAACCCTTAAGACTCCCTAGCCTCTCAGCAGTATTCTTATCAATCTTTACTTAGAACCTTGTTCCCGAATCCTTATCCCTTACAGCAGGTTCAGCAGTGTATATTCATGTTTTCAAAAGCAGGAGACTAACTGAACACTTTTTTTTTTAAATAATGATAGCTATTACTAGTTTGATTCCCAGTGTACCCCTTAAAGCAGCTATATTAGGAGCAGAAAAATCCCCAAAAGTGGCTACAAAACTTTCAGTTCAGGAGACTATCTCCACTCCTACGCCGACAATTATTGCCCCAGATTTTAAATTGAAAAAGTTGCCAAACGCTGTCCTCTGTGGTTCCAGCCAGCAGCTTAGGCAGCCAAAGCGGCGTGGAGTTTGCGTTGTGCAGCTGTCCGGGAAATCGCACCTGATCCTTACTGGAGGGAGGGCTTCAGCTTCCTGGTCCTCCTAACCATCCAGTGGGGGTGCGCCTCCATTCCTGAGCCTGATTCTGATCCTTGCAGGAGAGAGAGGGCTTCAGCTTCCTGGCCCTCATGACCATCCAGGGGGAGGGCGCCTCTGTTCCTGATCCTGATTCTAACATGCCAAGCAAATATTGCTGTGTGAGCTCAGAAACCTGAAAAGAGTGGTGATAAAACCATCTAACAATTTATTTATTTATTTATTTATTTAAGTCTTTGATTACTGGGTAGGTACACTGATACAGAGGACCATTTTCAGGCATGACTCGGGCCAACAGTATGGCACAATAAAATACATACCAGAAAACAAAATTATGCAGAATGCAAACAGAACAGTATAACAGTATAAACAGCACAGTGTACAAAGTGTTGGGGCAAATTAAAGTAATACACTACATATTACAAAGAATTGGGGGAAAAGGATGGCTGTATACAGTACAGCATACAATTATATTTTGAGCAAAAATTCAGAGACCAAGTCTTTGGAGTCACAGTCAAAGGTAACAGGCAATTTATTTATTTTATTTTCATTTTATTTATTTCAATAGTTTGGAAAACACCTTTGAGCAAATGCTCTTTTACAAAGGTTCCACGTCTGTGCAACAACATACAATCAAGTTGTAGGAATAGACAGAAAATACAACACATGCTATATAACTAGTACAAAGACAAATTGCATGACTCCTATAAATGTTTCAACAATGCCTGGTGATTACAATATCAAAATAAGTAACAGTGAAAATATGTTCTGAGAGTAGAAAAAAAAAACCAAAAACAGTTACTGACGTCCATCAGGAGATGAGCATTAAGGGAGCAAAGTGCAAGTGCTGCCTGGAGGTCAGGCTTAGTAAAAGGTCCTAGAAGGGGGAATGAGGTCATGACCATGCTGGTTAAGAGAAGGGCATGGATCAAGGAAGCTTGTGCCAGGGGTATGCATGCTTGATACAAGTGGGACCACGAGATAAGGGGAGGGAAAGGTGCAGGGGAGATAAAAGTACAGTATTGGAGGGACTAGTCAACAGGAACAACAGTGTAAGAGCAAAGAATGAGTTGGGGTGGGGGAGGAGGATTGAAATTTTAACTCAGCAAACCAATAACACCAAAACTACCTGCAATTACAGGCAGCTGCCTCAGAGATATGTATCCTCAGCTCAGCCTTGAAGGATGGTAGGGAGTAATTGAGGAATATATGAACAAGAATTTGATTTATTCAGAGGGGAGCTCTGTATGCAAAGGAGTGATAACCTATTGTCGTCTTCATGAATGGGACAGCCAATGAGCACCTTGTCTTTCCTCTGGTCTCATGACTAGAGCAAAATTCTGTGAGCAGCTCCTTCAGGAGAGGGGGTGGATTTTCCTAGAATAGCTTTCTTTCCCATGAGGAACATTTGATATTGTATTCTGTTTCTGAGGCTCAGCCATCCAGTTTGCTCATAGAATGAGCAGGAGTGAGTTAGGTTGTCAGCTCCAAGGGTGAGTCTGCAGGCCTTATTTAGGGCCGTCGATACCCACTTGAGTGCAGTGTCAGTTGCAACCCCATACGGTTCCAAGCCATAGTCAATAACTGATAAGATGAAGGAGGAAACAGATAAGTGCAGGGCAGCAGGCGTAAGATATTGTCTGCATAGTACACCAAGTTTAGAGTTCATCACTTTTACAACTTGATCAACGTGGGGAACAGACAAGAGTGTGTCATCAATGGTGACCCCAAGATACTTGAAAGACTGTACCTGTTCTAGCGGTACCCCCATGTTGTTCGTGATGGACAAGACTGGGGATGATTTCTTGTGGTGGGGGCTGGAGATCATAATTGTTTTAGTCTTCTTGTAGTTAAGAAGAAGTTTCTGCATACTGAACCAGTTTTCCATGAGGGAAAACATGGATTGTAGCTCCTGCTGCAATTGATCCAGCTGGGCACTGCTGCTCATGATGACCGCATCATCTGCATACAGGATATTTTTAGTTGTGCTTACCTCTGGTAATTTGTTTAAAAACAAACTAAAAAGGAGGGAGCCCAGGATGGATCCTTGGGGAACCCCAAGTGCACTTTCCCTAGGGGAGGAGGTCATAGTTCCAATTTTTACACACTGGGATCTATGGGAAAGGTAGTCCTTGAACCAGTGGACTGCATCTGAGGAGATCCCCAATTTCACCAGTTCCTGTAGCAGTTTGTGGTGGTTGACTGTGTCAAAGGCTTTAGTGAGATCTATGAAGATAGATCCCATTAGTTTACTACTGTTCAGAGCCTTGTGTACAAAGTCAGAGAATTCCACTAATGTCATTGCCCTACTGTAGCAGTTACAAAATCCGTGCTGCTGTGAGCTCATGAAGTAGTATTTATGAAGGTACTCGGATATCTGATTGGCCACTATCCTCTCAAGGGATTTTGTATAGGTGGGAGAGGATGGATATTTGTCTGCAATTGGCTGTACTGGTCCGATCTCCATTTTGTTGCGCAAGGGGTGACCATTGCAAGCTTCCATTTGGCTGGGAACTTAGCTAGGGAGAGCAATTTGTTAAACAGTTTTGTGATAGGTGCCAAAAGCTGTTTCGGTGTTAATGCCACCAGCTTCATAGACAGGATATCATTGCCAAGCCTTGTCTTATCTAACAACAGGCAATAACAACCAGACTAGCAAAAAAGAGGGTAGTTACAGAGTGCTATATTAGACAAGGCAACTATAACAGCTGCGTTAGCAGCTAAGGTAGGCGGGATAGGTAGTAAGTTGAAGAACATTCCCTGGAGAGCACAGGCATTTTGCCTCTTTCTGCAGCCAGGCTTTGAAACAGTGTTTGAAATAGTTGTGAAAGAAAATGGTGGAAACATCATGTTGTTTAATACAAGGGTTATGTCAGGGACGCTAAGAGACCATCAAAAGACTCAGATAGCTACAGACACCTAAGGAATGATCTAACCTTACTGTTTAAACAAAAACCAGATGATATTATCAACTGTGCCCTATCCGAGAGCCTGATCTCAGATATGGATTTGGCTTTTTTATGAATGAAACACCTATGGCATCAACATTCTACCTACTGGCAACAGTCCACAGAAATTCCCTATCCCCATTTGCGCACTTGATTGTTTCAGGAAATGGGTTCTTAATGGAAAATTGATCACAATATGCTGATCATTATCTTAAGCCAATTGTACTGCTGTTAAGATTCCATTTGATTGACATATCAGATGTTCTTTTTTCTCCACAAAGCATTTTATCCCAGTTTGCCAACAGGGACTACAGCCACTGTCAACTTATTTTGCTGTCTACAACCTCCTTTGGGAATCACCTGCTGCAGAATCTCCCATGGAGCATACCCATGTGGTGAGGCCAGGGAGGGATGGCTGTCCTCTCCACCACAGAGATCCATAACCAGACATTCAGCAGGGTTTCCATTTGGTGCAGAGAGTGGAACTGGCAAGTGGAGCTTCCTATGCCTGCTCCCTATTTTGCATTTTCCTAGTCACTCTTATGACCAGCAGCATGCAATGATACTAGGCATGCATATGCATGGAGGTGAAAATGCACTCAGTGACTACTGCTGCCCATCCCTTTGTAAATTGCTCCCATTGCCCTGCCACAGAGCATCCACATTATGACAGTGTAGGAGCGGTGAGGATGGCCACCCCTTCCTGAAAGAAGAGTGCAGTCTGAGTCTGTTCCCAAATCTGGGTTGGCAGCATGGTGGGAGGTGTGGCATCAAGCAGCACAACCCTCTACACCACTGGGCCAGCTGTAACAGACATTGTTAACAAGTTAGAAAGTGCTGGGACTGGAACCTACTACAGAGGATAGGTTACACTTACATTGTTCCACATGAAAAATCAATACTTTTTTATTTCAAGGTGCTAGCAAAGAGCTGATTCAATCTTCCAATCAGAGACAAACACAAAGAAACACAGAGCAAAAATGCATACATATTTTTAAAGTCCATATGAGTGAATAAAGTTTGTCAGATGCTTGGTGGCAATCTAGCATTCAGACTCTGAATCCACCTTTGGGCAGGCATCACCTGATGCATTTCTTGAAAATGGTGCTTTTTCAAACACTAATCAAAATCTTTGAGCCCACGGTTATCTTTCATGTGGAGCAAAGTGTTACCTATCCTTTATAGTAAGCACCAATACGCTGCACTTTTTGATACCTACATATTTGACTGGGGCACTTCTAATCCCTGGCTGCGGTCCTAACCTTCACTTATTTATTCTTAACAAATTGCAGAATATATCTTACTTGAAAATTACCATTTAATTGCCATTTATGTGTCTGCATTATACTCATCAATCAACCATGAATCTGGAGCCTGGACAGTATATAAAATGTTGGAAAGCTATGACACTGCAGTCCTGGAAGAATTCATTGTTGGTGTTGTTGAACTTATCCCACAAACAAACATTTTTTTGTTTAACAATGCCTGTTCCCTACAGGTATGCAGGATGGCCTTGGGAATGGTGATGGCCCCCTCTTACACCAACCTTTGTATGGGTTGGTGGGAGGTGGAGGTCATCTGCGACCTCCTTGATAGCCTATTTTTCAAATACATTGTAGTTTAATCTGTTACAGCGATGATTTCCTGTGTATCTGGAAGGGTCCCACTCCTGAAACTGATGATTGTATTGATCATCTCAGTTCTAATCACTGAGGTCTGCAGTATATAGCCACATCTGACTCTGAAACCATTACTTTTCTAGATTCCACCCCAAAGGGTGTTATGGATCAACCAAGATATTAGTAAAGAAATTCCAAACAACTTTTTACTTCATGCTATGCATGCACAGCCCTGCCACCTGGTAGAAAGTATTCTTTATGCATACAGTAGCTGCTCTGACCCAAACACTGTTTGAATATCAAAACTTTTTTGTTTGAAGCAGCTGACATGCAAGCCAGGTTTAGAAACAGAGGATGCTCTTGCAAAAAACTCCAAATGGCTATGGAGAAAACACATTAGCATGACTGGTCTGATCTAATAGTTCCATAACAAAGACTGCAGGACATAATACTCAACTTTCTTACAGAGTTTAACTCTGTTCTATAGAGATCAAGAACATAGTACTGAAATATTGGCCTTGCCTGTCTGCTGACTCAGGCCAGTCCAAAATCAGTTCTCAGCCCCTTTGTGTCACATTTAGTAAAGGTTCCAGCATAGCTGATCAGCTGACACACATTTTACCACCTCACCAGTCCAACAAAAATGTCTGCACCCTAACCATAGACTTCTTTCTTTTCCACACCTCTAACATCTATAAGCATGCTACTAAGGGCAAACAATTTACCCACCCAATGAGCAGCAAAGAAGTTGAAATCTGTCAGCTCATCACAAGCAATATCAGTCATGTGGTATATGTTCTTTGGCATCAGTGTGACTCATTTTTGTTGGCTGCACATTTAGGTTAGTAAAAGAGAGGCTAAGAGGACATAAGCAAGCCATATGGTATGAACACAAAGACACCCCTGTAGCCAGACACTGCATGCTGTTTCACTAGGGGGTTCAAAGTCATTTAGTTACATGGGCATAGAATGTGCAGTGTTGCCCTAAAGTGGTGGCAATAAATATCATATGCTACTTACAAAGAAAGCCTGGGGATTTTCAGTTTGAGTGCCTCTCTCGCCATGTTGTTTAAATGAATGGCTTGACCATTTTTGTAAATTTTCCACTAGTCCTACTTTTTCTCAAACATTTTCTGTGTTAATGTTCTTCCAATTCATTACAAGTATTCACTGAATTTTACACAGTCACTCTTTCTGGACTTCCTACTGTTATGTCGCTTATTTCCCTGTTTACTTTCTTAACTTTTTCACCGTTTACCTCATTTGCTTATGTACCAATATTGGTTCTTTTCTTTTTAACTTGAATATAATTTTATTGATAGCTCAAGATACAATTACATATTCGGCAGACATAGATTAAATAACAGCTCTCATGAGCAATTAATTACAGCCATGTACTTACAGTTCATATTTTTTCCCTCTACATATATATCTTCTTCCTGCTAGGAGCAGGTTTGGTTCCCACCATCTGAAGTACACTGTATATCCTGCTTCTCTCCCCAGTTTTCAGTCTTCCTCAATAGGTTTTATGGCCAGTATTTCCAAAGTCTACCTCTGTAAATTATTCTTATACCATGTTTTGAACTATAGTATTATCATGTTGATATCCTATTAAAAATGAACAGAACAGAACAGTACACTCTATACCTAATAAAAACTATTTATAAAATACTTACAATAAGCTATTTGATGTGGATTCATTTCCTGTAATTCATTGTTCACACAAACATTCAGATATACAGTATGTGTATTTGGTACCTCTGCCCTCCAAGGCATGCCATCTATCCTTCATTTAGTATTAACCCTGTTTTAATTACTATCCTTTCCCCTTGATGTGCTCATTTTACTTCATAGTCATCTAGGATCTTTTGGGGTTCAGGGTAGAAGGTATTGCTCCAGGACTGGGGTTCCTTCTGTAATTTCAATATAGTCATAATAGGGTAACCATTTTGCATTATATTGCTCTGTGCATAGTCTCAGATGAGCAGTGATTGCTTCCATCTATTTAATATATTTAGGGAGGCAGTATAGCGCAGTGGTTTAAGATTCTGAGCTGCAAATCTGGTGACATCCAGCAGACCAGACCTGAGTTTGAATCCCTCAGCTTCCACTAGCATACTATGTGACTCAGCATGTCACTTAACTTCCCTGTGCTACTCCTGGTTAAACAACTAAATAAAAAAAAATAATTGCATGTACATTGGCTCTACACATACCAGAGGATAAAACACAAGGCTTTAACCAGTGTTGTGTAATCTTACCTTTACTGCTGCTATCACCAATATATAAGATAAATATTTTTGACTATTGGTTCTGATTTCCTCTGGTGGCAGGCCAACAATACATTTACCACTGTGAGGGTAAATTGCAGTTGAAAGATAGCCTGTAGTGCATGTGTAACCAGTTGCCAATAATTGATTATCTGTGGACACTCCCAGAAAATATGGGTGTGCGTATCCTTGCCCCCACATCCTCGCCAGCACCTATATGTTGGCGGATTGGTATAGTGTGCTGAAACCACAGGGGTGATAAAGTATCTAGATCTTACCTTCCATATGTATTCTCTCTATTTGGGTGAGCCTGTGGTCTTGGATATTCTAGCCCAAATCCCATCCCATTCCTCTTCTGTTATGATGATATTTAGTTCTGTCTGCCAATCTCTGTCTATTTTTTGAACAAATGATTTCCCTTCATCCTCTTGAAGTATTTTATACATATATGATATATTACCTTTGGAATCTGCCATACAACTTTTTTGATATGTGACAGTTATAGGTGGGGGTGGATTAGATGCGAGGGCTGAGACCCTAATTAAAGTGGTTATGTAATGCCAGCACTGCAGGAGCTTAAAGAAATCTGTCTTAAGTAGGTCAAATTCTTGCTGCAATTCTGTAAAAGATTTTATAGTGTCTTCACATAAACTGTGTGAGAGCACTCAAATCTCTGCTTTGCCATCATTGAAAGCAGTTATCCCAGGGATTAATTGGAAATTTAGGAAGACAGTCAAGTGGTGTATACCTCCACACTGGGGTGGGGATCTCCCACCACTGTCTGGTGTCAATCCATACCTTGATAGTATGTTGGGTCCATCTGTTGTTAATCACTTTTAAGTCAGGATGTAGTACAGACCAGGGCAGTATATTAAACAGAATTGTGGGATGTGCCCCCTTTTCCGTAAGGTACCAACCACCTCTATATTCAGGGTTCAACATCTTTATAATTGGCAACATCTGAGCAGCTTTGTAACAGTTATAAAAATTCAGCCCCCCCCCTTCCTCCTCTACCTTTGGTCTCAATGAGAAGTTCCCACACTTTCCTCCCCTGCCCAAATAAATCTGAATTGTTTCTGTTAAAGCTCCCTTCAGTCCTTCCTTGGGTAGGGCAGTCTTGACCCTGTTTATCCGGTTTGTAAAGGTAAGGGGAAGCACTTGCCATCTGTTTATGTCTGCAAAAACTCTCTTTTGGAGTGTCCCATAATTAAGTTGATATAATCTAGACATCCTGATTGGAATCTGTATTCCCAGGTACCTGATTTTTTTCTTTCACCCATTTGAACGGAAATTTTCTGTGGGATGCTGCTGACATGCAGCCATTTAAAAGTAGGACCTCAGATTTATCCACGTTAATTTTAAAACCCGACATCCTGCCAAATGGGCTAACATATCTAGCAGGGGAGGAGTTGAAACATCAGGACCATTCAGAAAGATCAGAGTGTCATCTGTGTAAAGGAAGGTCTTATTCAGGGCCCTCTTTATTTGAATTCCCCAAATTCTGTCCTCCAATCTAACCATCTGAGCCAAGGGTTCCATAGGTAATGCAAAGAGCAGGGGTGACAATGGGCACCCCTGTCTGGTGCCTCTTTCTATTATGAATGTGTCTGAAATTGTGCCATTTTCTTGAACCGTGGCCATGGGATTCTGATAGGCTGCCATTACCCACTGCAGGAATGACCCCTCAAATCCCATGTGGACAAGGACTTCTATCAGATAGCTCCAATTTAGCAGATCAAAGGCTTTCTCAGCATCTAAATAAAATTGCAATTTGGGGGGGCTGGGGAGTCATTTTTGTTAGTGATTATACTGAGCAGTCTTCTGATGTTATCAGATATGTGTCTGTGGGGTATGAATCATGTTTGATCTGGGTGTATTAGAGTTTTAGTATATTTCAGTAGGCAATTTGCCAAAATCTTGGTTAAAATTTAAAAATCCAGATTTAGAGGGGATATGGGCCTATATGATTCACAATGGATCTGGGGTTTACCGAACTTGGGAATTACAATAATTAGGGCTTCCTACCATGGTTTTGGGAGCTGTTTTTCTTCTATGATAGCATTCATGACTATAGCTAATTTGGAGGCACTGGGCTTTTAAAGTTTTTCATAAAATTCAGCCGGAAGGCCACCTGGTCAGAGTGATTTTCCAGATGGGAGTGCTGTGATCACTGATTGCATCTATTTTTCTGTTATAGGGGTCGATAACTCTTTCTGCATCTCTGGGGCTAATTTGGGGCGCTGCATAGTTTCCAAAAAAATAGTGGTTTGGTTTACTATCTCTTGTGGGTCCCTTTCCTCAGTATATTTGTCTTCATAACACCTTTTAAAAACAGACGCTATGTCCCCTGGTTTCTCCCACTTCCCATTGTAGTTGTTTTTATCCTGCATGTATGGAACATACCTATTAGCTTGTTCTTTTTTTAATCAAAGTGCCAACAGTATAAGTGCTTTCCCTTCCCCCCATAATATTTTTCATTTGTGAATTGTGGAATCCCTTCTGGTTCCTCAGTTTCCAGGGCATTAAGCTCAGCTCTCTTTTTTATTAGTTCCTTTAAAATTTTCTCCCCCCCCATGCTTGTTATTGTGTTCCCCTCTAGGGTTTTAATAGCATTCTGTAGATCTGTAAGCTTTTTATCTCTGCTTTTCTTTTTGGCTGAGGCCAGGCTTATCATTTGACCTTGTACTACTGCCTTCATGGTATCCCACCATATTAGTGGTAAACAGTCTGCCATGGGGGAGTCCAAAATTAGGTTTCTAATAGTTTGGTTGGTTTGCTGTACAAAGTTCTTATCATTTAACAGGGATACATTTAATCTCTACCTGATATGTCTGGGTTCTGAACCCCAGCTAATTTTGGCGGATATGGGTGCATGGTCAGACATCATTAGTGAATGAATTCGGGAAGCTGTAAACTGGTATAGGTCTGCTTTGTGAGTCACAAGTAGGTCTATTCCTGAATATGAATCTTGGGCTGCTGAATAAAATCTATAGTCCCTTTCTTTTTTGTGATGTGACCTCCAGATGTCCATCATTCCCCCCTTCCCTCCTCCATCAAGGCCTTTAATTTTTTGTTAGCTGTGTCATGGGGTCCTGTGGGTGGGAGGGCCGGGGGACCACTAGACTACCAAGGATGTGGGGATGTGATTTTCAGGTGATTGGGATTATGGGCGGAAAGAAGGATACCACTGGACTACCAGGGAAATAAATATTTATTTATTATGGTGATTGAGGTATGGAATGGGAAGGGGGGTGTCACTTGACTACCAGGGAACAGGGTATTTATTTTATTCATATGATCGGGATACCTGGCTGAGAGTGGGGGGCCCACTAGACTGCCAGGGAATACTGTGGGTGCTTGTGTACGGTGTTCTTGGGGGGTAGCCACCCACAGCTGGCAGCTGCTGTGTTGCACCATGCAATACAGCAGCCCACCTGTGGGTGGCTACCAGTTGAGCCTGGTTCTGATAGGCTCAGCTTTGTGCCCATGGATGTGGCACATCTCTGGGATGTGCCAGCAGATGTGCCACATGTCCTGGCTGAATATCAGGTTGTGCCACATATGCACTGGCATGCCTCCTGGAGTTGCACTGCATACATTATAGATGTGCCCTGGTGCATCTATGTTTGTGCGGTGCATCTTGGACATTTGAATACGGCCCTTGGCACAATTCTGGAGATGCATCAACACAACTTAGTTGTGTCAGGCTCATCTCCTTTGAGTATCTAGGCCCAAGTCTATAATTGGTTCATTTCCCTTTTCCCAGATCATCACACTTTAAAGGGACACTGTCAACCCCCTTAGGTCTCAAAATGTCCCTAGTTTAAAAAACATATTTTATGATTGCCAATATTCTGTAAAGATTGTTGATGTAGCTGGTAGTTTGATTTTAACTCATATTTTCTTTACAAAAGTAAAAAACAGACTGCCCAACATACTGGTGGTATCACAACAAAACAAGTTTGTTTACATTCCTTAATCAGCTCCAAATACATCTTTCCTGGACGTGGGAACACCCACAAAACATTCTAGCACCTCGTGATGCTGTGGGAGTTTAGGAGGCTACTTCCTTATGAGTGATTGAAATGTCTGGGTGTGTTTCTAATGCCCACGAAGCATGCAGAAAGAACAGAACTAGGATTGTAAACAAAAACAAGGTTGTTTATAAATATACACTGCCATGCATTTCTGTTCTCCTAAACAAGGAGACTGACAAAATAAACAGCAACATCAGTGAATTTTAGAGTGGGTAAGCAATCATAAAATGTGAGGATTCAACTAGAAATAATATGATGAAAAACAGGTTGACAGTGTCCCTTTAATATTTTTTTTTTCTAATTGTACTAGTTTTATTTCCTCTATTCTTCCTCTTTGTTTCTGGTTTTATAGTATCACTGCTATACAACTCAAACATCCTCCCACTTACATTTTTAACAGTTTTCCAAAATATTCTAAATACTAACTCTTGTATTTGATTATTTTCAGTGTGCTGCATTTTTTTACACTTTCTTGTTTATGTTTTTATTATAGATTTTTACTTTTATTTTTATATTGTTATTTTAATATTGACACCTCCCTGTCCTTTCTGTCTTCCTTTCTATATTTGTTTTCTTTAGAAGACTTTGATTTTACTCTCTTATAGGCCCAAACAATGATTTGTCATGAAATTAATAGGAAAATTAGTTTTATGTATGTTGGCCATGTGATGTGTTACACAATGAAAACTTCATTCAGATATCATATAACCTATATTATTCTTTGCAGCATGCTACATTCTCATGTACAGGCCTCCAGGGCACATATGTGAGTTTCATCAGGAACTGATGGACCTCTTCACCCACATAGTTTTGAAGACTCTGAGAATGATTGTTTTCAGGGATTTAATTTTTTTAATTTTCTATTCTTTATTGAATTATGGAAAAGAAAACAATCAGAAAATTGACAGTCCCAAAAATATAACAAATAAATAATATAATTCAACACAAGACAATATAAAAAATATGTACAAAGTAAACCCCTCAAACAATGCCCAGTACTGCTCCACCCTCCCCTACCCAAATTGAGAATGGCAAATGTAATTTAAAAAAATAATTTCATATATAAATTGGAAGGTGGTAATAAGAATTAAAGTCCCAATCAGCCTTTATATATAAAAAATAACAAAATTAATAGGAAAAAAATTGAACTAAGCCAAAAGTAAAATATTTGGTAAAATAAATAAAAAAAAGTTCTGAGATCAGTGGAACAAGCTCACCTTGAAAAATATATACATAGTCTAGGGAATGCAACCTGAATTTAAACAATAACATTTCATGTCAATTATAAAAATTAATTTGATCATATAGTTTACCCCATTGTTGTGTAAAATAGGATTTTTATTGTGAAAAAGGTATATCAAGCGAATGTAGAGCAAGTTCTTTCTCATGTAAGAAATCCATTCTTTAAAGGTCGGACCAGAGTCATCAGACAAATGTTCATAATAATCTGTTTGGTTGTGACCACTATTAGTAAAACAACTGTTCTCTCATTAATTTGAATGTTATCCTGAAAGTAACCTAAGACTATAGTAGACAGGTTGAAATCACTGAAAGTGACAATGTTATTGATTATATTTATTTTAATTTCATGCCATAATCTCTGAATATGTATACATGACCAAAGCATATGGTCTAGAGAGCCAATATCAGTTACATTTCAAACAAATATTGGTTTCCTTTAATCCCATTTTATGCATCTTAAGTGGGGTAAGATGCATTTTATGTAGAGCTTTAAATTGAATTAATTTTAAATTATCTAAAGGAATAAATCTGTATATATTCTGCCATAACAAAGTCCATTTCAAAGTATCATTCTTAAACTTCTTTAGCCAAAATGAGTTTTGAATAGGGAATTCATAAAAACATGCTTTTAACAACATTCTATAGATATTAGATCTAGGGTGAGGTCTGACACAGGATGAAAGAAGATTTGGAATAAAATCGGCATGTTGGCTGGACCAAGGTTGGGGGCCAAAGTGTGATTTCAGTACTATTCTTAACAGAAGAAGATTTGTAAAATGTTTTTTGTGTAATTTAAGTTCCTTTGAAATATCTTGTAAGGGGCGTACATATCCCCATTTTTAAAACATGACTGAGGAGTTAGAGAGCCCTGGAAGATATGATAGAGTGAAATATCTTCCATTAATAGTAAAACTGGGATTATTTAGAATTACTTGGTTTGTATTGAAGCTAAGATTGATATTAAAGAATCTGCAAATTCAACTATGAATTCTTAGGGAAGTTCCAATGGTATTATTTCTTAAATCTTTGGGTGCTTTCTTCAGTTAGAATACAAGATTGCCTCAATTGGTAGATCAGGTTTTTTATTTTTTAAATAATTTTCCAGAGAAACTAATATTAGTTCATAAGAAGGATTATTTGCTAAGTATTTCATACATTTATTAGTGTGGTAGGCCATATAGCAGAATATAAGATTTGGCACCTTCACCCCCCCCCCATTCATTGAGTAGCATAAGTTTAGTTAGAGCAATTTTGGGAGCTTTGTCTAGCCAAACAAACTTATTTATTAAGGAGTGGATTTTGGAAAACCATCTTGGGGTAAATAGATATATAGCATATTTAATGGAAAATAATCCTATAAAAGATATTTATTTTTATTATGTTTATTCTTCCCATAGGGGACAATGGATGTTGCCTCTAAAGGGCAGACCGGATTGTCCAGGTGGGCACTCAAGAAGGGCTGTGGAGACAAAAGAAATGAAATGGGGAGGGGTGAAGAGAACTCAAAGAAAAGGGGAGGAGCTAGGAGGGTGACTCAGAGGAAAGAAGGAGGCAGGGGAATGGGCAAGGAAAAGGGGGGATGACATCATGAGGGGTGGAGCTAAGAAGGGGATAGGAGAAGCAAGCCAATTAAGCAAGACAGACAGGAAAAGGAGAGGCTATACTAGCCTCTTAAGGGGCTGCAGAGGGAGGAAGAGCGCTATTTTTAGCTTCCTACTCTGCAGTACAAAAAAAAGGTATATTTCAAAGATGATCAGGAAATAGGAGAGTGATACACTACCTAGATGATTTACTGCTGATTGGGAGTGGGAGAGAAGATATCAAGGTGATGTTCAAGAGTTTTCAGATGCTCTGTAAATACTTGGGGGTCCCATTGGTGCCAGACAAGAGAGAGGGGCCTAGCAGAATCATAGAATTCCTAGGCATAGGAATAGATGCACAGAAGGATATTTTTAGGTTGCCAGAAAGCAAGGTAAATAGGCAGATGGGGCTCCTAAGAGAGAATAGGGTAGGAAGAAGGAAGCAATTGAAACAGGCCAGCAACTGATAGGACACCTCTATTTTGTGTGCCGGGCCATCGGTCCAGGGAGAGAGTTCACCAGGTGAATGGCACATGCCATCTGGGGGGTGACAAAGCCACATCACTGGGTGGACATCACAATGGACACAAGGGAAGACTTGAGAATATGGGAAATATTTTTAGAAACATTCAATTGCACATCCTTTTGACAAGATGACTGGGTATTTAATACAGACCTGGAGCTTTATACAGATGCAGTGGGGGGACTCAGGATGGGGGGCTACTGTAGAGAAAAATGGTTTTCTGAAGCATTGCCATAGAGCTGGATAGAAATGGGGTTGACCAGGGACATCACCCTGCTAGAAATCATGCCAAAATGGGCATGCACATTAGTATGGGGACCCAAGCTGCGTAACAAAAAAGTGACATTTTGGTGTGACAACAGAGCAGTAGTGGATGTCCTCAACAACAGGAGAGCATCAACTGGACCAGTGCTGTGGGTATTGAGTTGGTACTGCAGGGCTTGAAGCTTAACATGACATTCTGGGCTAGGCACATAGAAGGGATCCAAAACACTATAGCTGACAGCATCTCCTATCTGTAGCTGGACAGATTCTGTGCCTCGGATTCTGTGCCAGAGGATATATGGGAAGTTGGCTGGAAGGAGCTGAAGTCTTGTTTTGCAACTCCTGGTCCACCAGGATTCTCAGAGCCTATGAATGGGTCTTGGGGAACATTCCAGAGTTTCAGGGATTGGCAACAAATGGAGGTAAGTGGGCAACTCATGGTCTAGCAACTGGGTAAATACATAGTACACCAATGGCAAAAGGGAATGAAGCAGGCTACTATGGGAGTACATCTGGAAGCCATTAGCTTAGTTTGTAACCTGAGGCAGTAGAAGGACCCAACAAAGACCATGATAGTAAGACATATGGTTCAAGGATGGGGAAGGTTGGTGTAAAAAAGCAAGGGATGAAAGGAGGCCAGTATCGCAAAGTCTGATGGAAGGACTGGGGCAGGCAACAGCAGCCACATGCAGAACAGAATTTGAAAAGTTATTATTCCAGTCCATATTCACAACAATGTATCATGGCACCCTGAGGGTGAGCAAAGCAGTAGGGCATGATGGGGGGCATGGAAGGAGGGCTGAAATAGGATGACCTTACATGGCAGGAGGATGAAATTAGCATATGGATCAAGAAATCAAAGACAGATCAAAAGAGTAAGGGGACTCAGATAATGCTACAAAGAAACAATGAGCCAGTTAGCTGCCGGTCAGGGCACTGTGGGCCTAAGCTGCAGTGCATCCTGCACAAACAGGGCAGTTCTTTATACACAAAGATGGGAATAGAGCCATAGGCTATCAAGTAACAGCAGTTCCTAAAAAATGTGTGGAATTCCTGGGGGGAACCCCAAGAACTTTTCCTCACATTCATTTTGAGTTGAGTGGGTGTTGCAGCTAGTGGCAACGGGGGGGGGGTCAGTTGAACAAGTACAGGGGTCCAGACATTGGAGGTCTGATTGTTATAAACTAAATGGAAGACCACTAAGCAAATGACTAACCATATCTCCCCAATTTTTATTCACAGATGAAGCACAGGTTTGAAGGAGGGGGGATAGTTGGGAAAAGACATAAAGGAAAAGGGGGGGTAGACATAGACACAGTAGAGAGCATCCACAACAAGAATATCTCAGTAATCTCAAATGCTTTAATCTCTAAGCAGGTAAGGGGAGGAAGTTGGAGGTATGCATAAGTGGACTCTCATATTTATTAGGCAGAAAAGACAGCGTCCAAAAAGGAAGGGGGCAGACAAGTATACCAAGACCTCAGACAATGCCGGGTGACATGGTAGGACATCAGAGGCATGAAGTGGGCCCAGCTGCTCCCAACATTAAGAGAAATGAGAGAGATGGGCACCACAAAACATGATTATTATACATTTAGGAGGCAATGTCATTGGATCCAGACCATGGCTGGTCATTTATCTACAAATCAAATATGATATCAGCATAATAAAGAAATGGTGGCCACAAGTAACCCTGATGTGGTCAGGCATGGTACCATGCAGGTTATGGAGACATGCCTATAGCCACCTCACAATGGATAGGGTAAGGTGAACAATTAACAGAAGTATAGGTACATGGTTCATAACCCATGGGCCAGGGTCATTAGGAGGGGCATACAAGAATGGAAGGATAAATTTTACAGGCCAGACAGGTTACACTTGTCAGACATAGGGATCAACCTATTTAAGTCAGAGACGATGGGTAGTATTGAGGAATGGAGACAGATCTTGGCTTAGCAGGAACCAGTCCCAGTAGAGGGGGGGAAGGCTGTCATCCAACGCTGGCTGGAGATGGCCGAGTGGCGAAAAGAGTATAAGAGCTGCCAAGAAGAGTGGGGGGAGGAGAGAGATCGTACACATGTAGAGAACAAAGAAAAGAGGAGAAAAGATGTGGTAATGGGTTTCACACCATTACCTCTCAAGAAGAAGGAGAAGGGCTCCCAGATTCTACATCTGGGGGGTGAGAAGATGAAGAAAGAGGAATACATAAGAAAGAAAATCAAAGTTTGGAACTTTTGGTATGAATGAAATGGACATAAGCATAAAAATGATGCATAAAAATTGGGAAGATTATTGGAAATTTTGGGACCAATGGTCTTCAAATTGTAAACATGATTTAAGAAAAGTGATGATATACAGTATGGGACTTTATAAAATAATAAACTAATTGCTGATCTGAGCACCCACCACTACTGTGTAGGCCTCTTCTTGGGAAAATCCGGGATAATGGAGTTTGCCTCTAAAGGGCAGACCAAATTGTCCAAATGGCCACCCAAGAAGTGATATGGGAGACAAAATAAATGAAAGTGGGAGAGGGGGGAGAGAACTCAAAGAAAAGGGGAGGAGCTAGAAGGGTGACTCAGAGGAATGAAGGAGGCAGAGGAAGGGGGAGATGGAGGAAAAGAGGTGACATCATGAGGGGTGGAGCTAAGAAGGGGATGGGAGAAGCAAGCCAATTGGGAGAGACAGGCAGGAAAAGGAGGGACTATACTAGCCTCTTAAGGAGCTGCAGAGGGAGGAAGAGCCCTCTTTCTAGCTTGCTACTCTCCAGTGTTAAAACCCATCACCCACTCCAAAAGTGCAGGAAAAAGAGGGACATGGTTGGACCCAACCGAAGGTAGACAGCTGAATGGGGGACAAAGAAATCAGAGAACAGTAATACCAAAAGGTGAGTACAGTCAAAGGTGGATGGCTGTGAGGGGAAGAAGCGGAAAGAGTATAAGAGCTGCCAAGAAGGGAGGGGGGACATCACACACAGGTAGAGAACAAAGAAAAGAGGAGAAGAGCTGCGGTAATGGGTGTCACATTGTTTCCTCCCAAGAAGAAGGAGAAGGGCCCCCCTGGTTCTATGTCTGGGGGGTGAGAAGACAAAGAAAGAGGAATACATAACAAAGAAAATCCATGATTGGAACTTTTGGTATAAATGAAATGGACGTAAACATAAAAATGATGTATAACAATTGTGAAGATTATTGGAAAGTTTGAGACCAATGGTCTTCAAGTTGTAAATATGATTTAAGAAAAGTGATGACATATGGGGCTGTATAAAAGAATAAACTAATTGCTAATATGAGCACCCACCACTACTGTGTAATCCTCTTCTTGGGAAAATCCGGGACAATGGTACATTATGCCATCTTTTAGGGTTCTGAGAGATCTTATCAACTATATTCTCCAGATTTAGTTTAATTAGCTGTTTTTTTTTAACAGTTAATAACATACTTAAGTATTCTAGGCCACAAGGCTTCCAGAAGAAGCCCAGATTACAATGTTCATCTTTGAAAATATAATGATTATGGGGCATAATTTCCATTTTGTCTCTGTTGAGTTTATAGTGAGATTCTAAACTGAATTCTTCAGTGGTATGAAGGGCCACTTTAATGGAGAGAACTGGGTCAGAAACATGGAGAGGAGTATCAGCAGCAAATACTGTTATCTTTAAATTAAAATTAAATATCTTAATACCTTTAATAAGCTTGTTTTTGTTTTAAGAATAAAGCAGGAGCTCTAAATAGAAACTAAATAAATTCAGGGAAAGGGGACAGCCCTGGCAGTTTCCTTGAAAAAGGTTAAAAGGAGGGCAAAGTAGTTTATTACAACTTATATGAGCCATAGGGTGAGAATATAATATTTTTAGCCATTTTATAAATAATGGTAGGGAAGCTGAATTTAGCAAGGGTGGCAAATAAAAAGTTAAGGTTCGCCCTGTCAAATGCCTTCTCTGCATCCAAGAAGACCAAGGACACTGGCTGTCTGGACTCCCCAGATGCAGAGAACTGACAAGAAAGTTTCCTCAGGTGATCTGGAGCTTGTCTAGAAGCCATAAAGCCCATCTGTTCCTTGCAAATTCGAGTGCACCAGATATTTAAGCAATAAGGCATGACAGGGTGTGTGTGTTATTGTGTAATAATGTCACTCCTGGGATGGGTAGAAGCACGAGGCAAAGCCGAGTGCTTCCACCACCCCAGGAGTGACATTATTACACAATAACACACATCCCTGGAGTGCCTTATTGCTATTATACAATGGCTCATTTGCAAATAAAAAAGAAAATGGATTAGAAATATATTTTGAAATAGTTTTATAAGTCACTTTTCTTGTGGGTAGGGATACCTACAGGGAAATAGTGCCTGATATGTTGTTTTTCTGTCCAGTAGGTGGTGCTGCTGTTGCTTTTTGTAGTAGTTTGGGGTTGTTCATTCTGTCTCTGCCATCCTCCCATGCGCACACACATTTCTGGTAATTCCCGCTGGAACCATGATCACACTGGGAAAGGAGCCGGGTAGAGACTTCTGATTCAATCGGTAAGTCACAGTTGCTTGAAGGAGGTGCTTGTAGGCTTCTCTTGGCTGCTTGTAAATGTAAAGAAAGAGCCAGTAAGTTCTGTTGAATGAGCAGTTTAATTTTACAAACAGTGGCTGCATACGACTTTCTGGAGGAACGTTTAAGTTTGTGCTTGATAATGACACTGAAATTGGAGGAAGCCTGGACAAGGCAGCTGTTTCTCTGTTTATTTTTAATGAATTCACTTGTCACAGACCCCCCCCCAAAAAAATAGAGGCTGTGGTTCAGAAAAGCCGAAGGCTTTGGGGGGGGGAATGCGGCACTTTTGAAGTCTGTGCACACTTGCACAATTACGCTGTCGGGGTTGGGAGACTGAGTCACAGCTTGGCTTTGTTTAGTTTAACTTTTTTTTTTAGCTTATGATCAAAGTTAGAAATTGATGGGGGAACTATCTGTAGGAGCGAGACACACAGGCAGTGAACTTTGTGTGGGGGGGGCAGCGGCTAAGCCATTCCATCTTTAGGGCATCATCAACTTCGCTGTGACTTGTGTTGTGATGGAGGGATTTCTTTAAGTGTTCTCTGGTCAGTTGTGTGCCTGGACTTAATACTGTGTTGTTATAGTTCAATAACATCACTGTCCAAGGCACACACTGACCAATCAAGATACAAGAAATTCTCTTGCCTTTATATAATTTTGATTCTTTGTGCAAGAAGATGAGTTAAAATATTCATATCATAATTAATCAGAGAAATGGGGTGGTAATTAGTAACTCTATTTTTGGGGTTTGTCAGGCTTAAGTAGTAGAATTATGACTGCTTCTAACAGATAATATTCAGTTAGAACTTTGGATAAATATATGAAAATAATTTTCTTTTAGTATGGGGAAAAGAGAAATTTTAAAAGATTTATAGACAATAGCCATCAGGTCATCAGGTCCAGGAGCCTTATTCATTTTAAAGTTGTCAATAGCATCACTAATTTCTAATACATTTTTTGGGGAGACTAGGTTACTAGCTCGTAATTCTGTAACTTGAGGGCATTTAAAATTGTATATATAATCCTTAAGTCTCTCAGAAGAAGGTGGGTTTTGCATAGGGCTGTATAATTTAGAATAGTAATTAAAATATTTCAGGGAAGATATCTTGATAATTTCTTAGCACTTTAATTATTTGTATCTGAAACAATAGATTCAATGTGTTTGAATTGCGTTAGTCTTTTAAGTTTACTGCATCAGTGAGTGTTGTTCCACAGTGACTGAAGTGAGGAAATTCTGTGTTAGGGTTCAAAAGCATAAATGTATATTCACCCCCCAACCCCCCAAGCACCACTGACACACAGAGAGACACACACACGTGGAAGTAGGGGGGAGAACCAAGGCAACAGGACCAATCACAGACAATCAGCAGGAGGTACTAATGTACAGCTAGTCTACATACTGCATACTGAGTGGAGAGCCACAGCAAAAAGACACATATGGACATGAATAGTGTAGCTCTGTCATTGCAGCTGTAGAGAAGTTAGCACACTCAGGAGTGTCATTGCAGGTGTACAGAAGTTAGTACACTTAGGAGTTGCACAGTCTCATGGGGTAGGGGACTACACCTCCAGACCATTTTCTGCATGTTAAGTGAAGAACCACAGGCAAAGAAGGGTGATGCAGATCACTTGTACACTTCCCTGTTTACAGGTACAGTGTAGTTAGTGCAGTTATCACTTAAATGGCCTCAGCTAGGCAATGCCCTTCCAAACTGTGACACCAGGTACTGGATCCTCAGTAGAGACCCACAGCACAGCTGAGGGTATGGACATCAATGGTAGACATCATTGATTGCAGGGACACTCAAGTTAGCATAGTTAGTGTTTGTGAGGGGGGTCAGACAGGTAATGCCCCCCCAAAATAATTTGTACTGCATCACGAGTACTGATGCACAGCAAGACTGAGGTAATGGACATCAGTGGTACACCTCTGTAATTGTTGGCAGACACAAGTTAGCACAGTTAGGATTTGTATGGGCTCACCCAGGCAATTTTCCCATGCATACCAGTTACTGATCGTGACTGTACAGCCACAGCTGCATGGACTTAGGTAGCAATGTTGCATATCTCTCTACACCAGCTACTGCATTCTGACTGCAGACTCACAAGAAAAGTAAGGGTGGTACATACTAGTTAATTTAGTTAGGAATTACAGGACTCCTGTCAGGTAGTGTCTGAACCCCCAGCCCATATACTGCATACTCAGTGGAGAGCTACAGAACAAAAAAAAAGCCCATGGAGATGAACAGTGTCATGGGGGAACTGAACTTGCAGACCACTTGCTACATCCAGAGTGAACAGCCACAGGAAAAGATAGGCAATGCACATCAGTTGTACAGTTCCCTGATTACAGGTACAGTCCACTTAGTACAGTTATCACTTGAATGGATTCAGGCAGGCAATGGGTCTTCAAACATGACAGCAGGTAGTGCATTGTCAGTGGAGATACACAACACAGGTGAGGGTATGGGCATCTCAGTGGAGATACACAACAGAGGTGAGGGTATGGACATCAATGGTAGACATCACTGATTGCAGGGATACTGAAGTTAGCTCAGTTAGGATTTGCAGGGATTTAGACAGCTAATGCTCCCCCCCGCAGAATTTGTACTGCATCATGAGTGGTGATCCACAGGAACAATAAGACACTGGAGATCAACGGTACACCTCTGTAATAGTAGGTACAGTGAAGTTAGTGCAGTTAGGAGTTGCATGGGCTCAGCCAGGGAAATGCAGTACACATAGCAGTTATTGCATCCTGAGTGTATAGCCACAGCTGCATAGCATTAGATAGCGATGTACCACACCTCGCTACAGCAGCTACTGCCCACTGACTGGAGAGGCACACAGACTACTTAACACACTTAGAAATTATGGGACCTCTGCCAGGCAATGCACCACACCCTAGCCCACGTAGTGCATACTGAGTGGAGAGCATAGCAAAAAATAAGTACATGGACAGGTATGTGTGGTACTATTTCTTCCAGTTGATTTGCATGCTTAAAAGGAACAACAGTTACATTCTAATGTTACAATGTTATTGTTCAGTAAAGACTCAACACAGGTGGTTAAGTTTAAAAAAGATTTATTGCCAATTGGTGAAACTGAGAAAGGGACAATTCAGATTTAATTTTTTTTACAAAATCAGTCTCACAATACAATCCTTGCATGTGTGTAATCATTGCTTGGAATATATCTAAATGTGTGTCATGCATAGTAAGTAGATGATATGAACTGGAATAAGTATGTACATATGGAAATATGAGCACAGAAATAAGGCAGCAGCAGAAAAAGGCCAGTTGGTCTATTAAGTTTGCTTGTATTGCAGGGTCCTCATCTTGAGCTAATGTCTCTGCTATCCCTGCACAGTTCTCCCATCCTCTCTAGGCATGATTCTTCACTTCCCCCTATGCATATACCAGGCTCTTTTATAGCTGGTCACTGTCTTCAATGAGGTGACCTCTTCTAGCAGCACAATGCAAGTGTTCACTACTCTTTTGTGGAAAGAAGTGCTTTCTGACATCCCTCCTAAACCTCCCAGCATCCAGCTAAAGACTGTGCCCCCTCATGATATGTTTTCCACTCAGCTTGAAGAGACTTTGGTTATCAACATTATTTATACCTTTTAAGTAGTTGAATGCTCCAATCATGTCCCGTCCCTCTGTCCTGTACTACATTAATGAAGTTATGTCAGGAGCTTCTAAGCAGTGATTACACACATGAAACAGTGATGATTTGTTGTTATTGTGTGACTGATAATGTATATGTTCTAGGGGTGGTTGAAAAACCAGATGCTAAGTGTTCAAGTAATAGAATATAAAAATGTTATGATTTCAGTGACATTAGATAACTGGTATGTTCAGTTAAATATTTTAAGATATATCACTGACTAGGTGCATATGGAAAATTCCCAACCGACCCCTCAATAGAGGCGATCATAAACATTGTCATGAGCAGGTATGAAGTGCGTTGTTATCAGTAAAAGTGTCTGATTTACAATTTCCAGTATTATTTACATAGATTACATTTACTTGTATGACAAGTACAACATATGTAATGTATTTTATTTATTTATCAAGTCTAGGATTACAAATACCTTTGAGCCAAGGCTCTTTTACAAAGTTTCCACATCAGAGAAATACAAATTATGGGGAACAACAAGACAGATATTACAACAGTGTGGACATTGCAAACAGAGTACAGATTAATACAATTCAAGGGTAGCATTGTAAGCAAGGCAGCCTGTGGCATTTGTCAGAGAAAACAGACAACAGATAAGAAGTGCCAAAGTCATAGGGAGAGAGAAGGGGGGGGAATTCATATTATTACAGGTACAATATACATTTCTTTTAATGGATACATTAGTTACTCTATCAGTTCTGAACTAGAAAATAACAAATGTGTGTAGCATGTTGTTTTATGAAAGATATAGGTCACTGAACTTAATCACTGTAGTATTCTATTATATGTTAAGGAGAAATTGTTACTTGACTCTTATAGTAACACTTTTATTAGAACAATTAAACTAGTTAACAACAATGGTGAGACAAAATGAGAATGTAAATATTATTTACATGTCATTACATAGGTATGCAAGAGTCATTTGATAATAAGCTGCAATATTTCAGTATTCACTTGCTTCATTATGATGAAAGAGTTTTATATTTACATATGTACAGTTTCAGTGTAACAAATACATCAGGCATAGTTCAACACTGTTGCATTGTGAAAGAATGATGCTGTTGTCAAGATGTCAACAGATAATAAACAAAAAAAATGGATAGAAAACTTGTGACAGAGTGTTCTCTTTAGTGAATGAGACATGTGCTACACACTTATTTAAAATGATAAGGGACAACTTTTGTGTCTCTGTAGAGGCAAAAAGTTAGCAACTGGCAACAACTTCTTGTTATGTATGGGTATGATACACCTACAAGAAAAGATATGTACAGAACAGGGGAGCCAGAAAGGACTCTGTTTTGACATGAACAAACTTCGATAGACATGTAAGAATGGTTTCTCTAGTGACTGTGAAGACTGTTGGCACCGATTGAAGCCACTACAACACTTTCCATGTTGTCACTGATCCACACAAGATCTTATATGTCATAGTGCATGAAATGTCTCTGGCAGTATATCATTTTGTTGATATGCTACGGTTTATTCACAGTCATAGATTGGAAACAGTTGTACTGCCCTACGACTGAGTCTGTCACAAAGTAGTCATTAAAAAATGTCACATGTTGTGAGCTATTCTTCTGAGATATGAAGGTCATCAGAATTCTTCAATATTAGAAGATATGCATTTTTTTAAGTGCCATGGCAGTCTCTGTTTAAAACTGCTTGTAGAGTCATCACACTCTACCCATCCACTTCTGTTCCTTAGCAAACATGTGTAATGGTCAGAATGCATAGATTGACCATGCTGATATACTACACTGTGAGTGTCAAACACTGATTTGTTAAAAACTATTCTACCAGCTGTGTAATCTGTGATGGGAGTGTCAACTCTGAGCCTGTTGGAGTCAAATCTGTGCAATATAAGTGACAGATACTGAGATGAACTCCTGAGACGTATGGACTGAGTACATCTGCCTCCACACCTTTTACAGGAGTGACCACATTGAGCATTGGTAAATAGCTGTTGAAATTTGACACTTTTGGCTTGAGGAACAAAAAGAGTAATCCACAGCATGTCTTCTGTGGTTTCATGCTGTGAATGACCACATGATGCACATACATATTTGGTTACATATGACACAGTGAAGTACTGGCTCATTGGAGTGCCGTCTTCATCCAAGCTGTTTATGATTGCCATTATAAACTTTCTAGTGTCTTGCTGTATGTCTGCAGCAAATGTACAGCATCCGTCATATGTACATAACACCTGCCGTAGTGGTGTTAGTGACTGCACATTGTTTGACTGGTCAGAAGTCATGTTGACAATCTGCTTCAATGCCTTTGATAGGGGGGTGTCTTGTGAAGCAGATATTGCCTGCACAAAGTGTAGCATGTAGGGAAAAACTTGCATAGCTGAGTTAGCATAGCAGTTCACTCTAGTGCTGTTGTCAAAGACTGGCACAGCAGCTACACCAACTGATTTCTGATGAACAGCTGGCTCTTAATGTGTAGTTGATATTGTGACCTTTGTTGAACTCTTTAGAGTTGAATCACTTCTGGAAGCTTGTGCTTGTTAGCTGACACTTGTAGATATGACTGTACAATATGAGACAGCCAGATATGTAGGCAGTGGTATTAAAGACATTTGTGGCTGATGGAGAGTAAGTAACCTGTTGTACTCAACAATGCATCACTTGTCAGCTCGTATCTTCTGAGGTGCAAGAGTTATAATGTGCAACCCAGAAAGACTACAGACATGTGAAAATGCCACATAGCTCATGCCATCCTTGAAAATGTCTGCAGCTATATCCACCATTGCTGAATCCAAACTCAGGCCCTGAGATTTGTGAATAGAAACAGCATATGCAACACATAGTGGAAACTGTTTCCTGTTTACCTAGATATCCTTAAATATCAGAAATTTCACACAGGTACGTTCTATCTGTACAGGCTGTTCCATTTTGTCAAAGTGAACTGCAAGTGTCTCGATATATGTCCTCTGGACATTGTAGAGAAAGTCAGTGATGTTTCCCATGGCACCATTTACCATGCATCGTTCAACATCGAGATTACATTGTAGCATGATACGTGCATTCCTACAAAGTGTAGGAACAGCTTCTAGGCCAGCTGTGAGTGAAACATCTGACTTCGGTTCAGTCATCTTTGCTACTAGGTTGAGACTGAGAATGACACCATCAACTGTATCAACAGCATGCAGTTAGAACTTCTTGGTTTTCTCTCAGCAGCATAACACTGTTGAACTCAGTGCATTTCTTTAGTCGTGGCATAACACACACTATATGTGTGCCTATAGAGTACACATCACTGAAAACATTACATGCTGTTTCTATGGATGTAGTATCTACTCTGATTCTCTAATTGTTTAACATAGCAACATCTTCTGGTGATAAAGAACCTGTACGAGCTTGATCTAAAAGTGATTTGTAAGCCAGATCACCACTTTGGCACATGCTGTCGTATAACTCAACATAGGTGAATAACTCCCAAATGTTAAAACCTGCAGTGCAGCTGAGTATGTTCCTAGCTTGCTTGGCAGTCAGAGTTGCAAATGCATGCTCTGCATTAACTGGTGCAAGCTGTAAAAGGTCCCCAAATACAACAATACTTTTGCCACCAAATGGTACTCCATCGTCATTACCTAAGATCTCCTGTAGACGTAGGTGTATACAGGCAAGCATTACATTGGAGACCATGCTGATTTCATCAATGATGAGTAACTTCATCTTTGTGAACATGGAAAAGAGCTGAGATGCAACCTCAAATGACAGTTTATGATACTTTCCTGTTTTGCCATGTTCCACTGGCAACATAAAGAGATGGTGTAATGTAACTCCACCAATGTTGTATGCAGCTAGTCCTGTGGGAGCAGTAACAGCAACAGACATTGATGACCCTGTCAGGATCTGTAATTCAGCAGTGATGGCTTCAATAAGGAAACTCTTTCCTGTGCCAGCTGAACCACTAACAAAGATCAGTAGTGGTTTATAGTCAAGACAGTCACATTTTTTTGTTTCATGTAGTAGGCCATGTCGAACAGCGTTAATGACTTGAGAGTGAACTACATGCTGCTGCTGATTCAGTCTTTCTCTCAAGTCAGCTGGGTTGACAGTGGAGTGCATTCCATGTTCCAATGCAGTCTCAATTTCTGAGATTAACACTTGTGTGGGGCATTTAAAGGCAGAGGTTCACTTAGAACAGCTTGTCCTGGATCAAGATTTTCTTGTGAGCTAACAGGAAGTGTCTTCCTGAAGATGCTTCTCTGCCTCCTCAAGCTGTTCTTTCTCAGCCTCCAGTCTCTATATGTGTGTCTCTGAGTATTCAGTTCTGAAAGACTCATAACTGAGATTTAATTCTTCCTCAAATGTATCACAGTCACCTTTTAATTCAGACTCATTCCTCCAGGATCTAAATAGGAATAGGAGAGCAAAGTAGTAATGCTCTCTGCTCTCCGATGTGCCTAGATGTAATTTACAGTGGTCTATGAGCCATGGCTTGTATCTCTTTATGAGACAGCCATCCATTCTGTTCACCTTGTAAATGTGCCGTGTTGAGTCAGGTGATATATCTGCCTTGTAGTCATACCACTTAGCCACCTGAAAGAGACACATATCATCCATGTCATAGTGTCTAAGGGGGTAGTATGTGTCTATCAGGTTATTCTTCAAGATATGTTTTGAAGAAGGTCTATTGGCAGCGAGTTCCTCAATCTCAGCATGGGGAATCAGTACACATTTGCATTTCTCTTTGTAGTTCACACTGAGAAACTGGACAGCATCAGACTTCCCATACAGATGTGTACTCATTAAATGGTCACTGGCTTCATGAGCCCCACATTCTCTGTGTGAAAGGGTCTTTAAGCCCAATGACCACAGCTGAGATGTCAGGATCTTGCTTGAATTGGCAATATCTTCCTAAAGATCTTGCAAGCTAGTCTGCTCATGCTTGGTTATGTATGAAGTCAGGTATCACACCAGGGCCAATGAGTTGTCAGCCACTAACTGAACATCTATGTTTGCTTGACACATTAGGAGAAGAGCGGGGTTGTAGTACACCTCTTTCTCATCTCTGGGTAACTCATATACCCTCTTGGTTGATTTTGCCTTCAAGTGGTGTCACATTGCTAAAAAAAGTTCATTCATGGAACCATCCTGACAAACTCATCTAGGGAATCTGAAGTGACATCGTGTGTACCAATTAGATTTGTTCTTTACTACTCACCGGCAGTATTTTGCACAAATATGTCACTGGAACTTTTGTACCACCTTCCATAGTGCTGGACTGTCATACTTGTCTGGAATGTGACAAGTGATATATTGTTTGATGAATGCTAGCACTTGTGCTGCTTCATGTTCACCTATACATGGTGCATCCTTGATCCACAACAACATATGAATGTGAGGGGCAACCCATGCTTGATATTCCATCATCCAAAAGTAATGCTCCACAGTACCAAGAGGTGGATTGTCCTTTGACAATATGAAAGTCAGAATGTCATGGAACCGCTTGTGAAAATGTCTTGTGACAGACACAGGATCAAGTAAACACATTTCTCCGACGGTCATTGATGAAATGCCGTAAACATCAGAATTTGCCCACTTCAACAGTTCTATGAGCTCATCCCAGGCATATTCAGCACAACTAAGTGTGACAAACTGTGTGGCTGCACCATACTCTCACAGCATTGTCATCACTTTGGAGTGTCTGCGATACCAATATTCTTTGGTGCCACGTAGACTTGAAAGTATGGAAGACAGATTCACTTGCACATTTCCATCTTTCTGGTTTAATTTCTCTAGAAAGTGAGCAGCTGTTATTCTATCTAGTGGAGTTGTGAGATGAATAGTATGTGCAATAGACACAGACAGAATGCTAAGTTCACTCTCCCAGAGGAGATGAAACAGGTACTGTATGTTACTTCTGAATTTGCCATCTTTACTGAGCACACGGCTAGTGCAGTACTCAGCATTCTGTACATGCACTTCCCTTTCATCTAGCCATCCACCTGACCCTTTTGGGAATAAGTCTGGGAAACAGCGTGCTTCTAGTGTTGCCTCTCAAATGCTGACAGGCTCACCTTCCATCTGTTTCATTTGATAGAGATCAATGTTGTCTCCTACTGGATCTCTGCCATGTAGTGGGTGAATTGTGTACTGTTCATACACATTGTCACTTGTCTGTCCACTGGCCTTCTCAATCATTGGCTTAGTTGTTTCTAAGAGATCATGTTGAACAGGGAGACTAGTCATGTGATCAATGTTAAGGTCTGCATAAAAGGCATTGTTACTCTTTAAATAACTAAGAGCAAGCTTTACCTTCTGTACATTGACAACATCTTGCCAGATGATTTAGGACTTAGTTGGAACACCATTTACAAGAATCACCAAACTATTTTCCATAGAGATTGCCTCCACATTTTCCTGTAGAGGAAGTGGGAGATACATCACGGAACCCTTTAGAGATCTAACGAGTTCTTTCTGTGGAATGTTCCATGTCTTTATGTTCAGACATAGAATGGTTTGAAATGGTTTCATTGTCTGAATTAGAATACATTCAAACATATTCAATGTCGCAGTCTCACTTGGTGTAACATCTGCCTCCATATTATGCAACAGTGTCCTTGGTGCAGAATGCTGGACTTTAGTTTGGAGAAACAGTGTTTGCACAGCACAATGGTGGTCTGTAACTGAAAGTCAGATTTCATCAGCAAAAATGCTGAGAGATGGAACCACATGTCCTTGTATGGTGACAAGGTTTCAAGGTTCACTGTGACTATTTGTTTGCTGTAGCACAGATGGTCACATGACACACATACAGAGTCAAACTTCTGAGCCTTTGCCAGCTCAAATTTAGCAATTTCTTTGCCATACTGTTTCAGTATGTCACTTTCTAACACAGTACAGATGTTTCACCAGAACTTGCTGACTGATAAAAATTTGTGTCTGGTACAGAAGTCACTTGTTGCAGCTGTATGAGAAATGTGATGGCACCCTGCATGTCACCAGACTGCAATAAGTCATTTAAACAAGTGTACTGATTGACAACTTGTCGGATTTCATATACCCTGTATACAAAGTTTCACATGCCTGTTTGATGAACTCCCAGCATCCGCATGTTGTGAAAGACACTGTTACAAACACCACTATTGAGGCATGCTAGTGAGTGACCCATTAGTCCAGTATGTGGATGGATTTCACAAAGGTCAATCTTGTTAAACAGTTTATATCTTTCTTTGCGATCTGTTATCACAAATAGGTTGACAAACTGTTCAACTTTTTCAAATGACGATTGTCTATGGTTGCAGGTTTCATCACATGGTCATGAGAAACAGTGCCATTTATGGGACACAGTGGTTGCATCATAGTAATCATTTGTCTCCATTGCTGTGTCATCCCAGACACTGAGCACATTGACCAGCTTACTGGACTCATCAATGGTGAACTTGCATTCTTTTTTCTGTGAATAATAAGATTCTTCCCAAAAATATGCCTCTGAGTGCTGTGTGTGCATCCAGTGACCAGTGAATACATCACAGAAATTGTGCACAGTCAAAGTAGGATACCGTTGTTGCCTTTTTTTCATGTCATACACAATTTTTCTGAATAGTTCAAGCACATGAGACATCTTACACCATAAACGTTGAAGAACAAATACTGCTCTATTAACAAATGTGCATACTTTGAGACACAATTTCTCAAAGTCAGATGACTCTTTGTCTTTTTGCGCTCATGTCTCATCACAGCAGCAATAAGCCTGTCAATCTTAGCTTTACTTGCTAGCGATCGGAAATACTTTTGCTTTCTCAGATGAAAATCACCAGCTGTGAGTTTACGGTGCTTTTTAGAAGGTCTGTTTATGGTTGCTGTAGCAATAGTTGAGTTTCATCTGAGAGATCTACACAATTGTCACTCAGGTAAACATTTTTTCCTTGCTGTTGAGCAAGTATGTGGTTTTGTTGTAGAGTGAGTTACTGTAGAGCTCACTATTCCAGTAGAACTCTGTATTGTTTTACGTCTTAAACTCACACCACTGTTTTTTTATCATTCTTAAGCGACAGTGAAGTACTATGATACCTGTTTTGTCTTTCTATACATGCACGTCAGTGTTTACTAGGCATCTTTCAATCTGTTAGTTCACAGTAGCAGTCAGCAATGTTACAGAAGTATCAGGCACCTGCATAAAAGATGCAGAAAAAGGAAATATTAGTATATGCTTGTGTTGATCACTTCTAACATTGTATATTGACACAGATGATTTATGTATAAAATATTACAAAAAAAAAGTTTCAGAAAATGCTGTAATCAGATTGGTTGCTTGAATTTTGACAGTCTTATTTTAATTCATGTTACACTGTCCTGTATAGCATTATCACCATGCCACATTGATTTTTTTCGTACTATTTCACCGTTCAGCAATGCAAAATCACTGCAATTCTGTATAGTGATGTTGACCTAGTATTGTTAAACTGCTGGTCAAAGAACTACTTTATTTAAAATCTTTCTGTAAATGAGTAACAGATTAATAAAGTCAACCTCAAACACTTAGCTTTTGAATATTAATTGTCATGATAGCCATAAGGCATTCACAAGAGTCACAATGACAGTTACTTAATGATGTCTTTGGGGCAATATAACACTTGGCTCTACCTTGTGCCACATTACATCTCTAGGGAGTGCTTAAGATATTGTTAAGCCAAGTTCTGTTCATGTGTTATTGCTAAGACAAATAATCACAATTATTGATTAGGAATGAATATCGAGGTCACTTGTGGAGTGACAGAAAACAACAAAATGCGAAAACGTAGCTTCAGGAATTACATAGTTGTGCAGGTAGAGTTATGATTTCAGAATAAGTATGTGAAATTGTGAGAACTTATGTATTTGTACATTAGGTAAGAAGCGGAAACTTTTCCCTTCAGTAATCATCATTTTTGGGGAAAAATCATCAAGTAATGTTGTACATTCAAAGTTTCAAAAAAACAGTGTCATGTGCACGAATGTGTCACAAAATATAGTGTCATGCATGTGAAAGTGTTGGAAAAGTAGTGTTGTGCGTGCAAAAGTGTTGCAAATTTAAGCTTGGGAGTGACAACTGTAATCATTATCGAATCATATCTGATTGATATTTGACTGACTGATAGTTCTGCCAATGTTATGCTAGATTTATCAGGCTATGTAAGACAACCAATCAGAGATGGAGAAGACTGAATAAGAAGGCCACAGCAGCCGTCTTAGCCTACACTGAGACACACCACATTTATAACTGTAAGTACATCATATTTTATAAAGCATTTTTCTACTATGATAAATAGTGTTAGTAACGGGGAAATAGTATTAATCAAAACCTTTTTTACTGCTCTATTTGACTATGTTGCTAGAAATAACCTATGATGGTTGATTATTTAGGTACAACTGTTTAAAGTCAGGCAATTATTTGGTACTTACTTGCACAGATACAGCTGCAAATGGAGGGAGATAGCAAGGTGCACATGTATCCACAACAGAAGAGGGAACCAATCAGACATGTGTCTGCATTTGTAATTGTTTAAAACTGCATATCAAAAGGATGCATTTTTCCCACCTTTAAATTTTAGCACATTTTATCTGGAGCAGAAGTGCAGTGATAGGCACTGCATAGACTACATTGGTTAATGAAGACACAGTAGTAGCCAATGATTTGCTTTAGTTGTGTGTCATGGATCAGCCCACTGAAGCTGAGTTGAAGTTAGGAGGGAAAATAGCAGTTTTACTTTCACCACTGCTTAGGTACTGCAGGGTGAACACTGACTTTTTTGGTAGCTCTCTGTCCACTTCAAAGTTGAAAAGCTGAGAATGGCAGAAAACAGCAAAAGGACTTTGTGGATTGTTGGAAGCAGTATCGTGAGGTGAGCGTCTGAGTATGCTCAGAATAGTGATTTTGGGAGAAATGAAAATTGCTGTGTTAAGTGGTTTTGCAGGGGTGGAATGAGGTGGGAGCACCTCCTGCCAACCATGCACAGACTTTTGAGTACTCAGACCCATCCGGGCATAGTGCTGATACATCTTGGAGGGAATGATTTGGGAACCAAACGCTGGGTAGATTTAGCAACAGAAGCAAAATTGGACCTCGCTTCTTTTATGAGTATGATGCCTGCCAGTAAAACCATTTTTTCAGATATTGCAGAGTGTAGGGTCTGGCAAGCAGAACATCATATGTACCTGATTGACAGAGCCTGATGGAAAGTCAACATACAAATTTCTGCATTTCTATGCATGGCTGGAATGTACACCATACGTCACCCGGAAATTAAGTATTGTTATGATTGGCTATACCTACCAGATGGTGTATACTTCTCACATGCTGGCAACTGCCATTTCATGGGATGCCTTTGAGATGCAATCCTCAAAGTCCTCTAAGAATGTCAAACTGTTTGAACAAATGGCAAAGTGTAAACAAAGGTTCTTTTCAGAACCAAAAAATGTTGGTCAAAAAATAGAACAGCTGCATACATCACTCACATGGGTGCAACACATGGGTTGGTAATATTTACACTGTGCCAGGCTGGGGAACAAGCCTGGACAAAGTGCAAGTGCAATGTAGCAGGGTGTTGTCAGGGTGATATTTTACAGTGCTGTGGCATGGTCAGTAGTTTAAATATTTCAGTCTGGCAACCTGCATTGCGCATGTTACACTGGGACTGCATGAGTGTAAGTGGCCACAGAGGAGTGGGCAGATATAGCACTGAAGTGCAGTGGTGGTAGGTGCAAGTATCACAGTATTTAGTACTGTATATGCAAATATAGCCATAATGCATGCAAGGTGTTAATGTACCTATTTGGATACCATTATGGTGTCATTAGCATGCAGGTGTGCTGATCATCAGTAACTTGTCCCTTGTACTGTGTGAGGCAGTACCTGTTGGCTATTGATGCCCCCTCCCCCAGTTGCTTTGTGGTAATGTATCTCTATACTAGATGTTGGTTTTTCAATAAAAGAAACACTGCTGGAAGTACAGTGGACTCTACCCCTTCATCTTATCATGGGTTAACTGTATAAAATGTATTCCTCGTGGCCCTGTTCACTCTACTTCCTCATCTGATTGGGCTGGAGTGGCAGCTGTACTACAGTACAACGGTTACTTTTAAACAGAAAACCCACAATTGGTTGAGTGGTGGGGTGCAGTGGACCACCACAGATATATTTTTCATAGCAAAATCACAGTTGGTGAGGGAGGGCTGATGCCAACACATGGTAGCCCTGGAGCTTGGGTGGCCACCCACAGCTGTTGGCTGCCATATTGTACTGTGCAATACTGCAGGTACACTGTGGTTGTCATTTTTTTATTTATTTATTTTTTTGTTTGGGGATCCTCAACAGTGTGCAGCAGAAGTATGGGCTGTGGTTGCAGATGCTCACGGTATCACGGGATCAATACCAGGATGTGTCAAGCATGCATAGGAGTGTTACTGTACCACGATAAACCCATGTGAAAAATAATTTCTGTGTGAAGTGGTATGGCAGGCATGGAATGAGGTGAGAACACCTCATGCCAACAATGCACAGACTTCTAAGTAGTCAACCTCACCCAGACATACTGGTAATGCATCTTGGATGGGATGATTTAGGCATCAAACTTTGGGTAGCTTTAGTGGCAGAAGCAAAATTGGAACTTGTTTCTATTATCAGTATGTTGCCAGACTGCAAAAGCATTTTTTCAGATATTATAGAGTGTAGGGTCTTGCAAGCAGAACACCATGTGTACTTGCTTGACAGAGCACGGAGAAAGGTGAACATACAAATGTCTGCATATCTACGCATGTGTGTAATGCACACCATATGTCACCCTGAAATTAAGTTTTCTTATGATTGATTATACCTACCTGATGGTATCCTCTTTTCACATGCTGGCAATTGCCGTTTACTGGGAGATCTTTGAGATGGAATCCTCAAAGTACTCTAAGAATGTCAGACTGTTTGTATACCTATTGAGCTGTAAAAAAAGGTTCTTTTAAGAACCAAACATGTTGGTCAAAAATAGAATGGTTATATAGACCACTCACACAGGAGTAACACATAGTTGGGGATATTCACAGTGAAATGCAGGGCTGGAAACAGTTGACCTTGGATGCACGACAGGTGTTGCCCGGGTGATATTTAATGGCATCATGGCATGGGTCAGGTGTGTTGGAATATGTTACTGTGGCAGTTGCATATTATATGGTTCTGTGTCATAGTGCCAGGGCAAGTGCCCACAGAGGAGCACCAGTGTATACCAGTGTGACAGTGCTTCTCCTACCTGTGACTACTGTGATTAGAGATGCAGAGAATTTAAATTCCTCCGGTGAAGTGAATGTGAAGTGGGCACTTCGTATTGTCACTCTGCTACGCAGAGTGGGCAATGCAAAATGCTCACTTCACCTTGTCATTACTACTTCACATTAAGGCGGAATGGCAATGCGAAGTAAGACAAAGTCATTGTTTTTAATGGACTTCGCGTTCCTCATTATGATCCTAAGTGATCCACTTGGTGTTTCAGATTTGGCAGCCCCTCCCCACACATCACATGGCTTACAGTACTGTAAGTCACATGCTCTTTAACTAGGTAGGAAGAAAGTGAATCATACATGCAGACACATTTTCTTTTTCCTGTGGTGATGGAGAGAGAGAGGAGTGTGTTTTGTGACTGCTGATACTTTGAAATCAGAACAAGGAGGAGATTTAAACTTTGATTTAGACCCAACAGCTTTTATAAAAGCTACATTTTTTTGTCTTTTCTGTCTGTAATCTTTTTTTACTTACTTTGTTCTTTCTGTAAATTTTATTTTTCTTAAATTGAGGGACATCAGTTGCAAAGTATGTCCATGCTGGAACGGCAGCTGGATCGTCATAGGATCCCACATTATTTTTTTTTTCCTCACACCATGTGCCCACCACACCTTCCTTGCTGTGTTATAAAATGTATTCCTCCACCATCCCTGACCTTTGTATGTAATTATGCCCTTTTTTGTTGTCTTCCATATGTATTCTGAGCAGTGGAAGTATACTGTGCTAAACTGCATGGGTGCAGTTTTCTTTCCAGTCTATGTATGTACTACAGACATTGTCCAACTCTCTGACTTAAAAACACTTATTAATGAGTACAATGGTGGGGCTGTGAAGCCTGGAGAGATACTACAAAACAGGCTTAAAATACATCCAAGTAACTACTAAAATAAATTACTGTTGTGATTCGTGACGTGATCATAAATCATAATTTGTAACTGCATTTGTGACCGTGATGATGAAGAACGTGATTTTTATCACGTGAGTGACTCCTGATGATGGTCCTGACTTAAAAACGCATATTAATGAGTACAATGTTCATGCTGAATTAAACGCCACACCTGTCCAGTACTCTGAAGGGAAGCCAAAGAAATAACTGTGATTTAAGTTAGAGATGGAAATTGGGCCCTAAAGAGATGCAAATGTACCGACAGATTAAGATTGCATTGCATACTGAAGAGATGCAGATGCAAAGGCATAACACCTAACCAGTGCTCACCATCAGAAATTCAAATCTGGAAAAGATTATCTTTGCCAATTGGGGCGGGCCGCGGGAGGCGGTGTACTGCACACTGCATTAAGAGTCACCAGTACGAGTACCAGTAAAGATACCACAAAGAATTACAAACAATTACACAGCTGCAGTGGATAGTAGGTTCACATTGCTGAAATCATGTGGCACAATTAAAGGTGTCTGATTTGATGACACGTGTCACACACATACTCACACACACTAAGTAATGCATAGCAAATTGAAAACTTCACTAATATAACCACATATTTTAAACAAACTAAAATTATGCACTGCTGCACCACAACAATCAGCAAAAAATGACAAGAATTATTGAAAATATTACTGTGTGTACATTAACGCAGTTATACAAGAAAAATATCACCAAAACAGAAAGCACTGTCTTTTTCTCCAAGTTAATCTACCTACACCACAGATACGCCCCTCCCTCAGAGGACACTTCCACTGTCTCTCAGTACACAGACTGAATGTTGTACATTAACATTCAAAATACACACACAAACAATAAACGCTCGGTGATATGAGCACAGGAGGGTTTCCTATAATCGACGAACTAAAGTTTCAGCTAAAAAAAAAAGACTCAAAAAGGCTTTTTTAAAAGCTTTTAGAAGGTTTGAATCACAGAGAGCTTTCAGAGCAGATTGTCTCCTACAGCTTCCAACACACACTACCCCAAACTGAGGCTATGCAGAACAATCTAGAGCCCATGTGACCTGAAATCCCATGAATCACTGCAAAATTCACCTTTGGAGCTTAAAAACAAGGCGAAGTAAGGTGAAGTACATTGTTTTCAATGTACTTCACCTTAAGGATTAGTGGAGTAGTGGTTTGGGAAGGCAGAGTAATGGGAAGTAATTGTTTTCAATGGACTTCATGTTACTCATTAATAACGTGAAGTACTCATCTTCGTGTTATGGAGCACTCCACGAATTTGCTTTCACTCTGCGTTTCACTTCACGGAGTGAATTGAGGCCACTTTTGCCCGTCTCTAACTGCGATGTCCACTTGTAGATATGAAAATTGCCACCAGAGACATCATGGCACTGTTTCCATTTATACAGGTTTTTTGTCATGCTAGGGTGAGCTGCTGAGCATACCAACTGACTGTATGTGTGTTGGTGGTTGGTCTAGCCAATGGGGAATTGGGCACCCAGATCAAGAAAACAGGAAAGGTGGATGCATGTGGTGATGGGGTGATGGGTACCCCCTTGTCAAACAAGGAAAGGGGGGCACACAAACCGAGAGGAATTTATCACACCCTCAGCAAGCAAAAAAAAACATGAGGGGGTTACATTATGCTAATGGGCACTGGGTACCCTCATAAACACACAATAAATGGGTGTATTCATAAGCAACACCAGCACTCACTGCTGCTATGTTGGGTGCACATAGGGAGAGGCTCGTTATGGTAACACTGTGTGAGACCTTTGCTCTCATTACACTTTAACTTTTCTCTGATGTCATCACCTAATTAGGTAGGCAGGGTGGTGGCATCTGCTGTTGAGTGATTAGGGAATGTGGAACACACCTACTGTTATGTACTGTGCATCCGACCCAACAGTAACCATTCCTCTAACTCTGTAGTACCACAAGATGCTGGTTGCGAAGCAGACCAACATGAGACAGACAATGCTTCATCTTCAATAGACAGGAAGATGAACTTTTGATGTAGCTGTATTCAGACTGTGGTATATGTTATTACTTGAACATACCATGACACGACACAGAGTTGTGTATGTTTTTAGTGTGTTGAAATAGCCTAATTCACGTGACTGAATGATAATATTTGTGATTATGACAATTAAGTTTTAAAATGCTGTTCATGCCATGTTCTAATCAGAATACTTTATAGAATACATAGAAATATATAGGTTCTGAGACATGAGAGTAATGGAATATTTGTGTATGTTTTTATTGCAGAATACAAAATTGAACAATGAGGCAGTGGTCAATGAGAAAGGTGTGCTTACTGCTTGAGGCAGTCCAAGTGAGGGGTAGTGCTCGCATTTTAATGCGGAGCACAAACCGTAAGTTGGATTCATTGTGGAGGTGCATTAATAGCTTCATGTACATGGTCTTAAGGGTAAAAAATAAGACCATTGTGCAGTTGAAGAGGAAGTGGAAGCTATTGCGCCAACGCTTCTATCTTTTGAAGCAGAGAGAGGAGATACCGGAGAACAACAAGTGCTGGTACTACCTCACTTATGAACTCTGGGAAGCTGCAGGCAAGCCAGCTGCAGGAGAATGCCTCACTCATTGTAAGTTATTGAAAAAAATTCCTCAGATTCTATGATATTATAGTACAGGTACACAATAGGGTAAAAGAAAGTCATTTTCTGGGGAGATCACGTGATGCAGAGTGCTGAGTAGAAGCTCCTTCAAGAAGCTCCTGCCTCCCGATCACAAAATCGTCTTTTTTGGACTTCTGAATTTTTAATTTCCTCTGTTTTCGAGATTCAGTGCTGTATAAATACTTTGGAAGTCTGGTTTGAGTGTAATTTTGGTGGATGGAGGCTTACATGAAGAAAGCGCCGAAGAAGCACACCCCCCCAGCTACTCCCGAAAAGGCCTCAAAAAAATCCAGGGCTTCAGGTGAGCCTGAGAGGCCTGATCCTCCGAGTCAATTTGGAGAGCAGGAACCTTTAACGCTCACTAGGTTCCTTGAGAATTTAAGCCCTTTCGTGAGGAAATGAAAGAAATGGCAACGGAATTGAAGTCTCTTTCTAGAAAGTTAGATGAAGTCTCGCTATCTGTCTCCAATAATACAGCTCGAATAGTTTCAATAGAGAAAACATTGGAAAATCTCGATCCTGATCTGGTCTCTGTACGTCAGAAATTATCTCGTCTCGAATCCAAGCTCGAAGATCTAGAGCGCCGCAGCCATAGAAACAATGTTGTGATACTCGGGTTACCGGAGGGAGAAGAAGACCAACATGTTGTGGCATTTGTCCAGAAGTTGGTGGAGTGGGTGGTAGGCCCCTCTCCCTTTGGCCCTGGCTATATCATAGAGCGAGCTCACAGGTCCCTTCAGCCTAAACCTTCTCCGGAGGACCCCCCCATCCCATTATCTGTCGGTTTTTGAACTACTTGAAGAGGCAGCATTTTCTGCAGAAGTGAAAGCTTTGCAAGAGGTTCGCTGGGAAAACATGAAACAGAATATTGCAAGATTTGCCTGGCTCGGTTCGCATGAAGTGAATAGCATTCCACCCTATTGTTTCCAAGATAATTGCAGCAGGCTTGAAGTTCAGGATGGGATACCCGGCCAGGTTACAGGTTCTGATAAATGGATCCTGGTCTAACTACGACAATCCTACAGTTGCCCTGATGAGCCTTAAGTCTACGCTACCAGACCTATTTAAGAATCCCTGAGATGTTGTGCTCATAGAACAGAGAGCTGTGTGAAGCAGAGAATTGGAACTTTCGTTTTTTCTTCCTTTTTTGAGAAACCGTTCAGTGCGAAAGCGAGGGGAAATTTCCCCTGTTTTGTTTGGACTGGGAGGATCAGCGCAGGCCACGCTTGTTACTAGTTTCCTTGGTTCCACTTACAGAGGGCCCATACTGGTTAAGGGCAAAGGACACTTAGGGTCTCGGGCTTGTTCACGGGGAGAACAATATTTCAAGTTTTAGTATTTTCTGTGTGATAAACATATTAGATAGGGGATTTGGTTTTGTTGAGATTTAGATTTGGAGTTATTTCATCTGGATTGGAATTAGAGCAGTCTTGGGCTTTCTCTGTAGTTTGTTCTCACTCTGTCATGACCTGGAACTGGCCACCAGAGGGCGTATCAAACATTAGTAATTTGCGAGGATGCAGCCCTCAATTTGAGGAGGATTTCTCCGAATTTTCTCACTAGTCTCGAGTGCAGGATAGTTAACTCTCACATGGACAGCCAGTGCACTTGGAGGTGGGTTATCTCTGGGAGGGCACGTTTTTTCTGTCTTCCCTTCCTGTGATGTGATTGCTGTCCCTTTCCCGATTCCTGCTCTCAGTCTGTGGTGCAGGTCATTCCCCCTCACTGGGTTCCTGATCTGGTCTTGGTTCTTCCATGGTTGCCTCATGAGGCAAGGACAATTTCAGCTTTCTTTCTCGGTTTTGTTTGGGTTTCCATGGTTACCTGGGTTGTGCATGGATCCTGCTGTGGTCCTTTTCTAATAGGTTCCCAATAGGTTTACACCTCAGTGGGATGGTAGTGAAAGCCCAGAACCATTCTCTCTTTTCTGGGGATAACCAGCACTATTACTATAACCAGAACATGTACTCCCTGGAGGAGAGGAGGGAGAGAGGGGATATGATAAAGACATACAAGTATCTTACAGGGAGGAACAGGGTGCAGGAAAACACTATTTTTAAGCGAAAAAGATGTTTCAGGACTAGAGGGCATGGGATGAAGTTGGAGGGAGGACGATTCAGAGGAAACATGAGAAAGAATTTCTTCACAGAACTGGTGGTGGACAAGTGGAACACCCTGCCAGAGGAAGTGGTGGGGGCTGAAACAATCACGGGATTTAAGAATGCATGGGATAGACATAAAGGAATTCTAGAGGGCAGGGGTAAGGGGAAACAGACTTCTAGGAAAACAAACTGAACTTACAAGCTCAAATGGGCAGACTAGGTGGGCCATAGGCCCTTATCTGCCGACACTGTCTATGTATCTATGTATCTATGTATCTATTTTGTTTTCTATAATAAGATTATGGAAAGTAAAAGTTTCTATTAACAGAGAGACAATATCGGGGGGCGGGAGATGAAGGAAAAGCACCAGTACTGTGCTGAACATTGCTTGTGACAGTCTAGAGGGTTGGGGCAGGTTACAGGGTATTGTTGATGGGTAGGGGTGGGTGGGGGACGAGAGGTTTTAAGTGTGGGAGGGTTAGGGAGGAGGGTGGGCTTTACTGCAGTAACCATGGGTGTATGTTTGCAGGGGTTATGTAACCTGTGTGCTGCGCTGAATACATTAAGTCTAACTACCATTACTGGATGGCTAATGAGATAACTTTTGAGACTTGGAATGTTAAGGGGATCAGAAAGAAACACAATCAATACCAGGCTCTCAAACATTTAAGCTTACTTAGCTCTCAGATCACTTTTTTACAGGAAACCCATTTATTAGAAATGGAAGCTTTACAGTTAAGGAGACAGCAGGTGGGATTGATCTACAGTGCCCAGGGATCTACAAATAGCTGAGGGGTCATGCTCATGATTAACAGGGGTATTCCCTTTGTTTCTACACAGGTCATTAAAGATCCCGAGGGTAGGTTTATCCTTGTTAAAGGTACTCTCTGGTTTGTTCCAGTATTATTTGGCAGTATTTATGGCTCTAACATAGATGACCCATGATTTTATATGAGACTTATATCTGCTATTCTCCCAATGCTTCCCATCAGGATTATTTTAGGGAGGGATTTTAACCAAGTTCTTGAGCCTAATTTAGACAGATCAGGTAGAGGCCTGGGAGGGGTCACTTTGGGGCAGAAGGCTTTTAAAGATCTATTGGACCAATGAGGGCTCTGTGATGCCTGGCGTGTTTTGCATCCTGATTCTAGGGAGTTTACCTTCAGGTCAATGACGCACGGTTTGCAGTCCCGCATTGATTACATACTTATTTCTCAGTCCCTATTACCTGGGGTTAAGACTTCCTCGGTTCAACCTGGCTCAATCTCTGACCATTCACTGGTATTATGTAAATTGGTACTGCTTAATTTACCTAACAGGGAAACCAGATGGAAACTTAATGAACAACTTCTCAAGGATGTTAAACACTGCAAACTTATAAGGGAACAAATTGAATCCTTTTTTTCATCTAACCTGTTAGATAGTGCAAAGTCAGATATTTTGTGGGGGGCCTTTAAGGCCTTCATGAGAGGAATCCTTATCAGTATGGCAGTTGCTAGGAAAAGGGCACAGGAGAAGGAATTAATATCTTTACTATCCCATATTAGATCTCTTGAAATTAATTTCTTGATTAATCCTCTAGATGAGGATATGAGGAAACTTCTAGTGTTGAAAGATAGATACTTGGAGTTACTCTGAGACAAAGCAGAATTAGCTATTATTTGTACAAGAGCTAGTTACGCCGACCAGGGAGAAAAGGCGGGGCACCTACTGGCACTGTATATTAAGCAACAAGAATCAGTGAGATTTATCCCTCCTATCAGGGCAATGACTGATGGATCTTAAAAAGTATCTCCCACTGAAACAGTTCAAGAATTTGCCCGTTGCTACACAGACTTGTACAGTGACATGGAGTATCCCCCTTGCCCTGGGAGTACGGAGAGTTACCTGAAAGATTCTCATTTGCCCCCTCTTTATGATAGACACAAGGACTTTCTGGTTGCTCCTATTTCTCAGGAGGAAATTGCCAGTGTTATTAGTGAATTGCCAGCAGACAAGGTCCCAGGCCCTGATGCGTTTTCCTCCTTATTTTATAAAGTTTTTTGGAACCTTCTATTACCAGTACTTTGCCATTTATTTCAGCATATTTTAGCTGGGGCAGAGACCGAGTCCCACCTTTTTGAGGATTTGATTGTTTTGCTTCCCAAACCAGATAAAGATCTTGAGCTGGTTCAAAGTTATAGACCTATCTCACTTTTAAATCAGGACATTAAAATTCTCTCCAAAATATTAGCCAATAGATTAACGGTAGTTCTTCCTGAGTTGATAGGTATAAATAAGGTAGGTTTTATGAAAAGGCGTTCATCCTCTGACCACTTACGTACCTTATTGCATGTCTTCTCGGCTACCAGGGATGCCAAGTTCCCTGCAGGATTGGTCTCCCTGGATGCCGAGAAGGCATTCGATCGAGTGAACTGGAATTTTTTGTTCTGAGTTCTGGAAGCTTTCCATTTTCCCTCTCTGTTTATCTCCTGGATTGCCACACTTTATAAAAATCCCACTGCAAGAATGTCTGCGAATGGGGCATTCTGTAAGCCCTTTTCGCTTCATTCAGGAACTAGGCAAGGATGACCCTTATCTCCTTTGTTATTTAATTTATACTTGGAACCTCTCATTCAAAATATTCTCAATAATGTTTCAATACAGGGTATAAGAGTGGGGCGACATAAAATTAAAGTCACTGCATAGGCAGATGACCTGCTGATACACTTATCTCACCCTGTATCTTCAGTTCCAGCTTTGCTAAGGGAAATAGCAAAATTTAGAGACCTGTCCGAATACAAACTGAATGCTAGTAAATCCCTATTTTTTCCACTAAACCATAATGTTTTCAAAAATGACATTAGCCCTTTTGGTTTGTGTTGGACTTCCTGGTCATTTAAGTATTTGGGTATTAAGCTTTCTCGTAACCCTCTAACATGGTTTAATGAAAATCTGGATTCTCTATTGCAGTTGATAGCTCATGACCTTGAGAGGTGGTCCAAACTTCCTATTTCACTATGGGGCTGGATCAACATAATTAAGATGAACATATCTCCTAGAATCTTCTATCCATTATCTCTCCTCAACACTTTTATTCCCTTACTCTGGTTTAAAAAGACAAATGGTGTATTCACTAGATTTATCTGGGACGACAGATATCCTCGGTTGGCTTATCATAAACTGGCAGCCCCGAAATTAGAGGGGGGTTTACGAATTCCCCATCTGGCCATATATCACTGGGCTAGTCACCTTGCAAAATGTTTGAGATGGGTATCCCCCGGCCCAGAAAAAGAGCAACCGGTTAGGCTTAGAATAGAACTGGATGCAATTAAGTCCAAGAACTTGGACCCTGTTATGCTATTTTTCCTTAAGTTTCCCCAGGTACGCATGACCGAAGAGTGCCCTGTAATAATGACTTCTTTAAAGATTTATTCTCAAATGTGTTCATTTTTACAATATTCTCCTCATCAGGACCTGGCCCAGTCTATTTGGAACTCCCCATCATTCACTATTAATAAAAACCAGATTTCCCGTCAATGGTTGTCCCAATTGGGAGATGGGAAGCTTTTTTTTTTTATGGATGGAGAGGGGCATTGGTTATCAGTGGATGATATTATTAAGAAATTTCTCATTCCAGTTTCTTCTCATTTCAAGGTTATACAATTAAAGCATTTACTTGTAATTACCTTCGGTAATACTCCTCCCTCCCAGACCATCACTTCTCTGATATCTGAGGCTTCCCCACTCTCTGGATCGCCAGGTGTAATTTCTAAATTATATCTGGCTTTGTTTTACAAAAAATTTAGGGGTCCCTTTGGGCCTTCAAGATTCTGGAATAATTTTTTCCCTCAACAGGATATGGATTGGCACTCTTTGTGGAGATCATGTCATAAATTCATTTCTCAAGACAGACTGTGTCTCATGCAATATTATATCTTACATAATTTGTACTACACCCCGGTTAAATTACAGAAGTGGGGCTACCTGAATTCCAATATATGCAATAAATGTTTGCAGGAAGTCGGTACACTTCTCCACATGTTTTGGTCCTGCCCTAAAATCTCCCACTTATGGGATTCAATTAAAACTTTCCTGGACCCCTGCTTGGACTTCATGAATATTTCACTTGTGAGATCTGCCTGTTAGGGGACTTATTGTCCATTAGAGTTAAGGTACGAAAGTTCCACATTTCTATGATTGCCTTATCAGCTAAGAAGCTTATTCTTCATCATTGGAAAGATAGGTCCTCTCCATCGGTCCAGGAATGGGTAAAATAAATTTTGTCCAATCTGTGTACAGAAAAAGCGATTGCTAGCCTCCACAATAGAATGGCAGCATATACTAAAATCTGGGATCCCCTTCGCTCTCTAATTTCTCTGGTTCAAGTCTAAGGGTATCTCAGACTATATTGTCATGTAAGACCTTAAGTAAGGAGCTTGGCATTGACGGGTACTAGGTTGGGTTACTGCAGTAAGGGGAGGAAAGGGTTGGTTAGGCAGTTATTCCTTTACATTGTATCAGAATGTCATTGTCACTGTCACTTAAACTGCCTTTTATTGTGGAAAATGTATCAATAAACTTTAAATTGAAAAAAAAGAAAGTCTTTTTCTGATTGAAGTCTTTGCTGTTGTAGCCATGTTATTATGACAATATGATGTTACAAGTCAAGTGGCTGTGTGTAAAACAACTGAATATTTCCTACGTCATGAGAGATGTCATTTTTTTGTCTTTTGTTTTTCTTTTTGTCTTAAGGGAAAAAGTATTCATAACTGTTATTAAATAATGATGCATTTTTTTGTGTTACATATATATGTGTGTGTGTGTGTGTATTTTCATCCAATACATGTGTCCTGATATCGACTTAGTTAAAAACATGTATTTTACGATGCTGTTGAATAAATAACCCAATGATTGTGATGGAGTTACTATCCAGTATTTATTTTATTGAAGCAGAGTTGTATTTCATGTGGCATACTATATAAGTACTAAGTACTGTGTACTGAGTCAGCTTATGATCTTTTATTTATGAAATATTTATTTGCAGTAATTGTGATTTTATATGTGTCTGCAATGGTTCTGCAATACCTGACTACTGGCAATGTTAGGTGCCTGAAACATGTTGAATGCTTAAAGAAAATGTAGTTAAAATGTGTTGACATTTACATGAAATTCTTAGTGGATTTACTTATTATCTTCTTTCACAGAGCAGCGCAGGTACCCCCCACTCCCAGCCAAGGTAGTAAGTACCAGCACAGTCAGAAGCTGTGGAAGCTGAGAAGTCTGACACTAACAGTGTCATCCTTGTCGAGTCGGATGGTAAGATGCTGATAGAAATAATTGCATTAGATAATTGGGGTGGTATGAGACTGTCATATAAGGTGTGAGCTGGACTACTTAACTCACTTCTTTTTAGGAAATACTCTTCAGAAAGTTAGCATGAGTTCCACCACCCATGTAATATTTGTAATAATACAATGGACACAAAAAATCGAATAGAAATCTGAATTTTGATTGACTGGCTGACACCTTTTCAGTGTTGTAAATACTCCAGTGTACCTGCTGTAAAAGGTGCCAGCCATCACTCAACCGCATCAAGAACTCCCTGGCAAATCCATATGTTCATCGCAAACACGCCACTGCAAAGCTAATCGATATATGGCAAACAAACGAGCAGCAAGTTTGAAAACGGATGTTTCAAACATTTTTTTTTTTGCAAAAAACAAACAGGGCCTTTGTATAATTGCAATATACCCCTCCAGGGAGTGGGTATACTGGAGGATTTATCACTCTTGGTGTGGTTAAGTCTCTCTGCTCACCTTGTAACTGAACTACACCAGCCGAGGTAAATCCTCCAGTAAACCAACACCCTGTTGGGGTATATTGCTTGAATATTCTAAACAACAAGGTATAGTACTTCATAACATAACTGGTGATTCAAAAGGAACAGATTTTATAGCCAGTTGTACAGTAGTTGTATACATCTCAGTTTGGTTTGACTATGTTCTACAACTGGTGATTACATTTCTAGACACCAATGGTATGTGAAGCATTGTTGTCATGTAAATTTCTTATCCATGTTTTTATAAATGAACGTTGTCTTCATTGCACTCTAAGAAGATATTTGTACAGATCTGAATTGTGTTTTTGTGTCATCTCATGTTCAAAATGAGTAATACAGGTACTCATCCCAATATATGTTATCTAGATCTTGGCTGGTATATTTAAAGTGTTTTAGCATATTGATATACTACCCACTTAGGTGAGATGTAGTGATGTGACCAGACACAATATACACAGGAGAATGTTCTGTTGTTCAAACAATGATGTGAGAAGGGAAGAATAGTAATATATGTTAATCAGGTTGGGGGGGCTGACCCATGCATACCTAACGGATTGTGATATTGAGCCTGTTATGTCCTGGTAATATATTGCCAGAATCTGTATATTTCTGAATGGACAGTATTGTATGTCTATGCTAACATTGGGGGAATAAGTGAAAATGGGGTGGGTGTCACAGAGCAGCTGGATGGCCACGCACAGTACTGCACAGAGAGAATTGCTGAATTACAGTGGGGTGTGCAGTGCTGATGTGACTGGCAAGGTGTGGGAACTTCTCTGGAAGATCGGCTGTGGCAGTGCCGGTACCCTTCATGGGAGTGAGTTTGCTGCTGTACCCACTAGCAGGGCTGGTGCGTGGATGTCACTGCTGGTAAATGACACAACATCCACAGAAACACAGAAGTGTCATTGCAAAGACAAATGTGGTACGTGGTTGAATTACACAATGAGACACTATAAAAAATGTATTTCACAATCAAAGTTTAGTGGTAGATTAATATATTGTGGTATTTGTTATAATATTTTTTACTTATGTTTTATAGTGGCCAGGGAAGCAGTGCCAGTGACAACTGTGTAGGTGAAGGAGGAGTCTGGCACCAGCTCTGAGCGTAGGTACCATCATAAAAGATATTCACACAAGATGTAGTGTCACAGCCCCCTGCACCCACAACCTCTGTTCAGTAGTATGGAGGACCTTGTCACCCCTAAGGCAGCCATAGAACTGCTAATTTCTAGGTAGTGTGAGAGCAGTGTGACTATTTGTGAAAGGGATGAGTAAGTGGGGATGAAAACAGTACTGTAGTAGACAGTCTCAATATGTGAATGGATTATTTGTATATTGAGATTCTGTGACACAATCTGTTATCCATGTTAAGATACCCACTTTTTGCTTTACTATGCATACAGGTGTACTATATGGTGTCACTTCATGCATAGTTGGCAAGGCAAGGCAAGGCAAATTTATTTAAAAGACGCCCAATCCCGGAGGCTCTGGGCGCTGTACAAAAATTTAAAAGCAGTTAACAAAATCATTCATACAGAAATAGAGTAATAAATCACAAACTATAAGATAAATCATACTCTAAACATCAAATGCTTGTGATAATAATAATGTCTTCAGGCGAACTTTAAAGACATCTATAGTGGGGGCATCTCTGACCGGAGCTGGTAATGAGTTCCATAGAACGGGAGCTGCAACACAAAAAGCTCTATCACTGGCTGATTTAAGCCTCGTTCTAGAAATGGTCAGGAGGCTACCACTGGAGGATCGAAGAGGGAAGATAGAGGGAGTAGGTGTCAGGAGGACTGACAGGTAACCAGGACCCTGTTGGGAGGTATTTTGCTGTACAGTGTGCCCTATTCCTAATGATGCTACACTTATGATTACATTTTTGGTTCTCAGTGGGTAGGTGGTCAAGGTGGTAGTACTACATCAAGGGGGAATGTATGATGTGGTGAGACTTACATGGCACATGAGAGCAGCTGTACTAAGTCAATTCTGAGTACGTTATCATAATTATCACAATGTGTGTGCAGCGGTGATGGAGTGTACTGGACTGGTGTGCCATGCATGTATGTCATCATAAGTGTTATTTTATGAAGTGGGGGAGTGTACTGGGATAAGAAGTGTATTTATAGATAGAAAGTTTGTGATAATCAAGATGATAAGGCCTACTGGACTACAATGCATACTCAACCAATTCAAAACAAGTTGTCAGTTGAATGGGGAAGGCCTAGTGTAGTAATACAACTAGTTACCATATTGTAAGAGTGTGATCAATGGTAGCGGGGGGGTACAATGGATATGTCACATGGTGTACTTGCCATTTGTGGAAGATGGGTGTACTGTAATGCTTTGCAATGTGTCAAGTCACCTGTAGGTGGGTACATATTGTTGTTGTTTGCTTACGGTGCATGCTCACACCCCTACAGTGGAAGATTAGTGTGCAGCTATATATATATGACACAGATTACAGAGTGAGTAATGAAATCTGATGACTATGCATGTTAATGGGCCACTTATTTGTTTGCATCAGTTACTGTTGCAGTTTGTTTCATTATAGCAAACTGCAGAACAGGTTATCATTTTGATCCTTACACAAAGATATATCACTCAAGGTTTTCATGATGTGAAACTGTTGTCATATGTTCAACTTATCAACATAGTCTAATGTAGGTGTCCCAAAGATATAACTTCAATACTGCTGTATAGCTTATGGTTAGGTGGGATTCAACAGTTTAACAATCCTGAATCTATGCATCAGTGTTCTCTTGGTGTAAGTAGTATTAAGTTTCAGGGCATGAGCAAGTGTAATTCTATAGCGTATCAATCTTTGTGCAGCCGTGCAATGTGTCACAATGTGTGCATGACTGCAACATGACACTATAGGGTGATTAGGTAACTATTTACATGATTCTTGGCTGAAGCTTATTGTTAATATAATAATAATCTTTATTTGAAAATAGTGTGAGACCTTGTGCAGCATATGGTGAAGTTCTACAAGTGTGTTAAACAATTTTACATATGCAAGTTAGTATGTTTGTGGCAATTGAAAGTGTTACTTCTGAGAACAATTGTATTGTGTACAACACTGAGATAAAAAAAAGATTTTTAGTAAATTAGAAGATACTGATATCATATTAACTATTTATTATTTGCACATTCTGGGCGGGATATTCAGACTGTGCCAGGCTGTGGTGCAAGCCTAGGCGCAGCACAACTGGGATGTGCATGGGCATTGACAGGGTGATATTCAACAGAGCTGTGCCATGGCACAGCATCGTTGAATATTGCTCCTTGGCCACCCGCAGTGTGCATGGCACAGTGTCAGTGCAACAGTGCAAGTGGCCAAAGTGAAGCAGGGGGAGGAACTAGCGGAAGTGCCATAGCGCTAGGAACAACAACCATAATATTCAAAATTGCACATGCAAATAGGGCTATAATGTATGCAAGGCACAAATGGGGCCATTTGCATGTCATTATGGCCCCATTTGCATGCAGGTGTGCCAATCCCCAGTGACTTGTGCCTGCCACCCTGCCAGGCTGCAGCTGTTGGGGACCGACGCCCCCTGCCCCTACTGGCAACATGCTTTGATGCCCAATCGCTGGCATATGTATAAATAATAAACATCCCATATCACTGCTGGTCCACTGGACCACTCACAGCCTGATAGCAGGCATATGTGATAAACTACAATGTCGTATAACCCTGGTGGTCTAGTGGACCGCTCGTAGCCCGATTGTGGGAATATGTAATGAAATAATAGTCCAATATCCCTGGTGGTGCAGTGGACTGCTCACAGCCTGATTGTGGGTATATCTGATAAACTACAATGTCCTATAACCCTGGTGGTCCAGTGGATCATTTGCAGTCTGATCGAGGTCATATGCAATGAAATTATAGTCCAATATCCTTGGTGGCACGGTGGACTGCTCGCAGCATGATTGCGAGTGTCAGTAAGATATAATGAGAAACCAATCCATCACTGTTGGCCCAGTGGTGCTCCCCTCCCCACCCATCCACTGAACCCCACCACCCCGCACCCCCCCTCTGGTTAGCAGCAGGTGGCAGCTCCCCACCTGCTTGCCACCCCGCTATCTGCTGACTGACTCCATACAGTAGGACTGTACACCCATTGGTCCACAGCATAAGCAATGGGTGTGCAGGCCATACCGTACTACGCAGTACAGAAATGTGAATGGATCCATTCATATATCTGCCTTTTGTAATACGGTACAGGCTGCATGCCCATTGGCTTAGACTGTGGAGCAATGGGTGTACAGCCCTATTGTATGGAGTCAGTCGTCAGCCAGCAGGGTGGCAGACCGGTGGGAAGCTGCCGACCACTGCTGATGGGGGGGTAGGCGGTGCAACTCAGGGGTGGGGTGGGAGGGCCTGACTGGACCACCAGGGATGGATTGGTTTGACATAATATATCACTGACGCCTACAATTGGGCTGCGAGCGGTACACTGGACCACCAGGGATATAGGACCATTATTAGTATACTAATGCCCATGATCAAGCATGGGAGTGCCACCACAAAGGTGCCGCTGGAACTCGGGTGGCCACTCACAGCTGGCAGCTGCTATGTTGCACCCTGCAATATGGCAGCTGACCTGTGGGTGGCCAGCTGTTGCTCCTTTTTTGGGGGGGATCAACTGTGTGTAGTGCAAGTAGGGGTTGTGACTGCATGGGTTAGTATATCCTGGGCTGAATATCACCGCATACATTACTGATGTGCTCTGACTCATTGGCATTTGTACCAGGCACATTCCCCTTTTGAATATCACACCAGGATGCATCAGTGGGTTGCACAAGGTGACACTGTGTTTTACGATGCGCAGCCCTTCTGAATATCCCACCCACTGTTTCTTTACGTGATGTGTAGAAATAATGTTTCATTAATCAGTTGTCAATGTGACTGAGCTGTTGGTTTCTAAATGTTTTAACATTATTTCAAGTATTATAAAAAGGGTCTGAGAAATGGGGCTTTCTGATTGGCTGCAAACATTCTAACAGTCTTATGTTAATCTTTTATTAACATAACCCTTGATCATGCCTTACTGCTTAATTAATGTAACAACAGTAAAAGATGATTTGCTTCTATGAAAATATGTACACAAAATAAAAAAAAGTATATGACGTGTGTCTCTTTTGTAGCAGTTATTAAAAAGATGATTATATGAACATTAGATAATGGAAATAGTAGTGTTAGTCTACAGGTCATGCTATTATTTTCATTCAGGTGCGAACAAATAATATAGATGCAGATGTTCAAATTCACGTGTTCATACACAATTGAAGAGCTAGTATCACTGTATATCACACTGTGTTGTTCATTATGCCAAAACATTTAAGTAGTGAGTGTTGGCAAATACTAACTGATATAGAACAACAGTGTAGAAAGTATACTGTTCTTATAGATCTTTTCAACTTGTCCACGAAGAACATAATATGGTAGAAAAAAATATAATAATGGAACTGACAAGACAGGAGATCTGATTAACATCACACTCCTTGATGGTCTTGAGAGTGCCCAGCAAAATTTATTACAATTATTGAATTAGTAATCAATATTATAATGTGAAAGACAGGTAGACAATCACCATTTTGAGGCTTAAAGCGGTGCACTGGTCACTGTTGCTGTTACCGCAGGCTTGAGCGCAAGGTTGACATTCTTATAAAAGACAATGTTGCGCTCCGTGAAGGGCAGAAGAAATTACTGTCCTTCATGGCAGCACAACAAGCGACCGTCAACCTTGTGCTTGAGCCTGTGGTGACAGCGGCAAGTGAGACTGTCGTCAGCTCAAGCACTTCACCTCCACCAGTGGCATCCAGCTTCCCTGGCAAAGAGTGAGCAGCCTCCACAGCTCCTCCGGTATCTCCTCTGGAAGGTGCAACAGCTTTCACTTCTATTGCACCTCCACATTGTGTCCAACGTACAGGTTGGGCTGCCTCAAGCAGCAACACACCTCTTTCTCAGAGTTGTCTATAAGTATTGTACGTAGTTTTTAAAATATTTTTTCACGTATTTTGCAAAATAATTATTTTTGTAACTTTTTTAATGAAGATATTTATTTTTTTATGTACCATTTAATTTTGTTGATGAATAAGAAAAAAAATGAATATATTTTTATGTTTTTTTATTTTTCTATGAAATGTCATTGAATTTATTTTACAATTTTTTTGTCAGGACTGACTTTGTTTGATTTGAACGTCTAAAAAGAATTTTTTTTTTACTTTAATATATGTATAAATAAATATTTTTTGAAAATAACACTTTTTCTTGTGGTATTATTAAATTGTGGGAATCTTTATCATCAATATATATTCTATAAGAAAGTGTTCCTTTTCCTTAGTTTGGTAAAGAAGGGCATTATACACAAAGTTTCAGGTTTAAACAGGTAACACATCACAACTGTTGTTGTGTTACATATCTCGCAGTGTTATGACAACAGTTTTGCAGGTACATTAATATGTATGAATTATGTTCAGAATTTATGTCTAGTAAAAGTACAAAAGAAGACCATGTAAAATATGTAGATATTTAACAGTGGTGCTGAGAAATACAGTGACACATTTTTTATGTCCCACAAGAGTAGTCTCATTGCCTGTAGAAAGATAATGTGTGAAACAGTGCAACAGCATGACTTAACAATGTTAAGCAAAAGGAAATAGATAAATATTAAGAGGCATATGCTTGAGAAGGATGTTGTCTTACTCTTCATAACAGATAATTCTGCTAGATGACTTATTGTGTTCTTCATATACGTGCATTTGGCTATGTCTGTCTGGTGCTGCTACTACAACATTGTGGGTACTATTGCTACTTCTCATTCTCAAAAAGACAGGATATTCATGGCAAAAAACTCTGTTTAATGCATCAGTTAGGGTTGTTCCACAATGAAAAAAGTGAGGAAATTCGGTATTAGGGTTGAAAACCGTAACTTCGCATTGACCCCCCAGCACCACACACACACACACACACACACACAGACACACACACATATGCAAGTAGGGGGGAGGACCAAGGCAACACAACCAATCACAGACGACCAGCAGCAGGTAACAGAAATAAAAAAAAAAACAACTGTCTAAATGTACTACAAGACATCCCCACCCACCTGACCAAGTACTGCATGCTCAGTGGAGATCAACAGCAAAACTGAGGCCATGTACACCAAACGTACACATCCCTGATTGCAGGTGCACACAATGTACCACACTTAGGAGTTGCATGGCCTTACCTAGCAATGCCCCATGCCCCACTTGATACAATCTATTCACGGAGGGTCATTTTTATCCTTGGGCAACACTATAAATATGATTGCAATGTCCAAAATGGAAAATCTAATAAACAACAAACTGGAGGGGCATGGCCCAACCACCGAGAAGATTGCAGCTTACTCTCCTAGCTCTTCTCTCCCCTGGAGCTTTTTTTGCTTCATCTATGCACCTCCTGCTATCTCTTCAGCATTGTGGTCATCTTGTCACTCCTGCTAATACCCTGGATTACTTACCTACTGTTTTTTGCTGCATCCTACTGCTATCCTTGCTACCTCTTTGGATCTTCGGTCAGGGTGTTCTGTCCTGGTGAGGCCTGCTCGTCATGGCACTTTCTGCATCCTTTTCACCATCCTCTCAAGTCCCCATGGACAGCCTACAAGAAATCAGAAGAATGTTCTCTCAGCTCCTAGCCAAAACTGGGGACATGAAGACAGCTAATATGAAAATTAATCAGGATATCACCTCAATGTCCCAGTGTCTCTCTTTTGTGGAGCAAAAAGAGATGCCAGGACACTTCCACACATAGGCTGCAAGCCCACATTCAAGACCAAGACAGAGTCCTCAAGCTGCTTTGGGACCATATCAAAGACTTGGAAAATTGGAGTTTATGCAATTATCTGCATTGTGTTGGCTTACCTGAGGGGGTAGATGTCCATAACACTACTGCATTTCTTCAACAAGTCCTGTTGGTCATCCTTAAAAAGTAGTGGCTGAGCCCCCTTGAAACCGAGCAGGTTCATCTATTCTTAGGACCTCCTCCAAAGCCTAAGTAGTGTTCCCAGAACTATCCCAGCCAAGTTTCTTCAATCCCAGGTAAAGGAGCAGTTCTGCAACTTGACCTGTCAGCGTGCATCCTAGATTGGGCAGGGGCACAAAATTCCACTCTTTCCAGACTACTCCCCTGTCCTGTCAAAGCATTGTTGCATGTATTCCAGGTACTGAACATGCAGTATAGCCTACTCTATCTGGCCACCATCAGGATTTACTGTAATGGGGCTCTGAATTCCTTCTATTCTTCTTAAGCTGCTGAGGACTTTATTCACCACTTTTGGCCCTTATAAAAATGGCTGACCCCTTTTGACATCTCTGCCATGGACAATTCTTAGCTGCATCATCCACAAACAAGTGCAGATCCTCTGGGTTAGCTTCAGGCCTGTGACGCTACTTCTACAGATGTTACTTTCACAGCCCCAGAGACTTGGCAGAAGCTCTCAAAAAAAAGGGTACAATCAACACAGATCCAGCTAACCACCTCCTCAGCAACACAGTCAGACCCAAAGCAAGGACAAAGACGTCTCCTTGGGCATTTTTGGGATCCTTTTAGCAAATAACAGGTTTGCTCCCCTGCACAGGCTATCTCATTCTTCCCCCTCAGCTCGGTGCCCGATCTCCAACATCGAATGGCTGCATCAACTGCTGAACCCTCTCCTCATCAGCCCACTGTTCCCTCTCTGTTAACTGCCACTATCTACTTCAGAGCAGATGATAGCCAGTCTGACTCACAAGCAGCAGCTGTTGCCTTCTCTTCATCATGATCAGATCCTCCCTTTAATGCCAACTGATGTGTCTCCCAGCTGGAGACTTTATTCTGGATCAAGCCTAAGTTGTTCTTTTTTTTCTCCTGAGTGGCTAATTAAAATGGACTTTATTAATACTAATTTGTGATATCGCCTGCTCTTTTGAATGTCATGTCAGTTATTTACACCCGGGAGTTTCTCTCTTTTTACATTGTCTCCTTATTCATGGTGTACTGCTTTCACCTGCTCCTATACATCTGGTCCCTCATCTTCTGCTCTCTTTTTTACTTGTATTCCTGGCTTTATAGTTCCACTGCTTATCCTGTCTTCATTTGTTTCCAACCCCCCATTGCATCTGTCTTCACCTTGCCTTCTTTTGATCTTCTTCCAGATTTTTTGTCCTACCCCTGCTCTCCCCCCTACCCCCTGTTATTACCATGCTCTCTGTCAGTATTACTCTTCCCCCTCCTTCCTATTCCTTTCCTCAGGACATTGCATTTCCCTCTCTTAATTCAGGCCCTTTTTGTCTCCCTTTCCCGTGTTGTTCTATGATTTATTCCCTCTTGAGGCCAGCATATTTCACCCCTCACGTGGAATGTTATTGACCTCTCCTCTTTTCACTCTGTCCTGCATCTTCTTTTTCCATATATATATATATATATATATATATATATATATATATGTACACATATATGCTCTTCTGTAATGACTGACAATCTGATCATAGTTTCTGCCAGTTCTATACCACCTTACCCTTTTCCCCTTATGGTGAGCTTTCTTAGTTATTTGCTCCTTCTATTGATGACCTCCTTTCTTTCTCTCTCCTTTTAACATCCTACCCACGTTTTGCCCCTCTTCTGTGGGTGTTACCTCTGTGGCAGAGTGCCCCAGGATTGCACATCCTGGTCCACTCTCTGCTGCTTAGATGACTCTTCTGCCACTTTGTGACTTTAAGGGATATGATCTGTTGAAAGATTTGTACAGATTTCTAGTTTTCCATTGTATTTACTTGTTGCCCTTACATGTTTGTCATGTTTGAAGTTGTAGTTGTTATTGCTGGTCTTTTTATATATTTTGTTTTCCCGTACCAATTATATTACTTAGTTGTTGTGCTGGTCACCCTTTGCCTTTGATTTTGGTCTCTCTGTAGGAACTGCCTCCTGTCTTCACTTCCCTCAAGCCTTCCAGCATCCATTGGGACATGTGCCTGTCCTTCTTCATTTTCTTCCAATTTTTCTTTACCCATGGATTACCTCTTATATATCCCCTATGGCTGATCTTCACTGTGTGTCCTGGAATGTTTAAGAACTCATTTCCCCCATCAAATGCAAAACCATTTTGTCCCATCTTAAGAAGTTGCATTCATAGGTGGAATTCCTACAGGGGACCAAAGTCTCTGCTATTGAAGCTTCCAAGCTTAAGTGGCAATGGGTTGTGCAGGAGGTTCATAGTACTGATCCCACCGGTAAATGTGGGGTGGAAGACTAGGTTTGCTGGCAAAAACACCTAGCTTCACCTGGGCTCTTTCCATCTAGATTTGCTTGTAAAGACAGAACAAGGAACATTACTAGAGCAAGGAAAAATATTGAGGCTTCTTTTGGCTAGGCCGATTTACTGTGTGATATTATTTTCTTTTGTACTCACAGGGTTTGTTGCTGTCTTTTGCTAACATTTTACTTTATTGTTCTCTGATTCAAATTTTGGTTGCAGGATATACTTTCTGCTGCATTATTACATGATGTGCTTACAGATTTGCTACTGTTTTGTGCTTACAGATTACTGCTGTAATCTTCTCTGATTCAAATTGCTTTTTGCAAGGTATATCTTCTGTCACTGTTTTATTTTTCTCTAGCAAAGTGTTTTTTGCAGGGTGTATCTTCTGTGAAATTATTACAGGTGGTGCTTCACAGGCTTTACAGATTTATTTATCATTAGGCTAAGCTTTCAGGACTACTGCATTTGTTGTTGGTTGATTGTTTCTTCTCTTACCTCTTGTTTCTTTTGTCTTTGGTTCTTCTTTTTCAGCAGAGGAAGGTCCAAGCCACCCACCCCCATTCCCAACCACCCCATGCTACACTCCTTTTATAGGGTAACACTGTTGTGACATTTTCTGTACCAAAACAGGAAGGGGAGGATCAGAGGGGTATCCACACAGTGACCTCACTTACAGGGGCACACATAATTTAACTTGTTATAACAAGTTTTACAAAAATAAACAAGCAAACAAAACAAAAAAATCTAACTTTTCTTTCATTTTCCTCCTAATTACTCAAACCAAATTATAAACCAGGCAACTCATCTGGAATGGATATCATTAACTGCAGGTAGTGTGGGACACTTTTCAAAAGGGCAGTTACGGACGATTAAGGATGCTGTCCTATATGCTGGACCATTGGAGAGCTAAGGTTTCAGCTCCAGGCAGCATGGGCAGAGATTGCATGCCTCAAATCACATATTCAAGAGGAAATATATTATAAGAACCACCCTCCATTTCCCAAACATCCAACTGAAGCACCTCGACCGCAGAGGGTAGTTGGTCTGGGAGGTTAGAAAGTGGTTAGGTTGGGCAAATCAGTTGCCCCATCACTCAATGCTCTTCAGTGTATCACTTCCATAAACCATATAAAAACTACAAACTGGTATCTGCCTCTATCTCCAACATCAAAGGGGCAGAGGACACTGCAATGCAGGACACTGCAGCACAGGAGCTAACACAACAAAACTCAACCAAAACAGGGACCAAAACAAAAAAGCAAAAAGGAAATCCAAAACACTTTTGATGATAGGATACTTCATGATTCATGGGGCTGATATCTACCGCCAGCTAGGGGTAATAGTCAGATGTCTCCCAGGTACATCAGCATGGAGATACACTGACTGCATTGCTAAAATTGTGAAGGAAGCAGGAGAAAACATCAACTTCCTTGTACACATAGGGACTAATGATCTTACCAGTAGGTCAGTTGTGGAGACCAAGGAACACCTGACCAGGCTGGGAGACACACTGTCATCCATTTTATCTGGCATCTCCTTCTCTGAGATCCTGCTGGTCTGGGAGGGGGCAGCATATAGATGGAAGGTCAGAGAAGAGGAGATAGGGGAGCTAAACATGTGGCTAAAGAGCTGGTGCCAGGAAAAAGGACACAAATTTGTAGGTAACTGACAAGAGTTTTGGGAGTGAAAGTTTTTTAAATGTCATGGGCTGCATCTAACTAAGGAGGGAGTCAGTGCATTGGGGCAGAAGTTTGGTGTCTTTGCAGAATACTTAAACTAGCAAATGGGCAGAGGGGTGCAGCACCTGATACATTGAATGGGAAGAACACCAATTCCCCCTCAGCTAGTGATCAAACAGGAGTTCTGCAAGTTTATAGTTCATTTGCATCACCAGGTAAGAAATAAGGTCTAGCTCCCCATACGACGTGCAGTGAGAATGCTGGACCTCACCTAACAATTAACACACTGAAATCTGGTCAATGGAAAACCATGTACACAAATGCCCACAGTCTAGGAAACAAGATCCCAGACTTGCAGACAACAATGACAGAGGCAACACTGGACATAGTAGCCATTAATGAGACATGGTTCACCAGTAACCACACTCGAGAGGCTTCAGTTCCCGGCTATGTACTGTTCAGAAGAGACTGAGGTGCAAAAAGGGGACGGGTGGCCCTTTATGTCAATGAAAGTGTCAAAGCTACAAAAATTCAGAATACACATAAGGAGTCAGAAGAACTGTGGGTCACCCTGGAAATAGGAAATGGGACAGCCATATTAACTGGGGTTGTCTACAGGCCTCCAGACCGGGGGGGGGGGACATAGACACATTACTGTTAGAAGATATACAAAACATGACAGCTAAAGGGAAGGTTCTGATAATGGGAGACTTCAACACATCCAGATTTGTCAATACCAGCATTAACATCAGCCAGAACTAGACACATGGTGGATTCCCTGCAGGTGGAGGGCCTCAAACAACTGGTACAATGACTCACAAGAGACAGGGCTATCCTAGATCTAGTACTGACTAACAAGGAAAGTATCACAGATCTCCAGGTAGAAGGTCACCTGGAGACCAGTGACATACGAACATATGAAATTTGCCACCAGATAAAGGCCTAGAGGTCTATCAAGTCTGCTTGAATGTGCAGCTAGCACCCCTTATTCTGCAGCTGCCACTCCCTTCCACCTTTCCCCTTCATTAACCCTCCCCCTTGTCCTGTTCCATCCTCGTTTGAAGCAGTCCACTGTTCTACTGCATACCACTTCAGCAAGTAACACATTCCACCCAGCAACCACCCTCTCTGTAAAAAAGTGTCTCCTCATCTCCCTCCTGAACTTTCCTTGCTCCAGTCTCATATCATGGCCCCTGGTGGCCCTCCCCTTCCTTACTTTGAACAGCCCCTCTGTACCTGTCTTGTTTATTCCTTTCATGTATTTAAAGGTTTCAATCATGTCACCCCTGTCTCTCCTCTCCTCCAGTGAGTACATGTTCAACTCCTTCAACCTCCTCTTGCATGATAAGTCCCCCAGTTGTCGCTCTGTGCTGCACCCCCTCCAGTAACTTAATGTCCCTTTTCAGATACGGATGCCAGTACTGCACGCAGTACTCCAGGTGTGGTCTAACTAATGACCTATACAGTGGCAGAGTCACCTCCTCCCTCCTTGAGGATATACCCCTTGCAATACAACCCAGCATTTTGTTGGCCTTTGCAGCTGCCTTCCTACACTGTGCTAAGTTGTTCATTGACCCTGTAATGAGCACACCCAGATCCTTCTCCTGCTCCTCTGTCTGGGCTAGCTGCACTCCCCCTAGCTGGTAGCTCCTCCTTGGGTTCTTCATCCCAAAATGCAGCACCTTGCACTTTTTGGCATTAAAGCCCAGTTGCCAGGTGTCTGACCAGGTTTCAAGCTTTTCCAGATCATCCTGCAACCCCTGCAAACCCCTAGGTCATCCACCACCGCCCACCTTGGTATCATCAGCAAACAGACTGATCTTGCTCTTGATGTCCCATGATATGTCTGCAATGAATATCCTAAACAACACTGGTCCCAGCACTGAGCCCTGTGGAATACCGTCATCACTGCCCTTGAGTGAGAGCTCCCCACCCACCACCACCCTCTGTTGCCTTCCCTGCAGCCAGTTTCCTACCCATCTCACCAGCTTTCCACCCTCCCCTGTGCCTACTAACTTCCTTCCCAGCCTTCCATGTGGCACTGAGTCAAATGCCTTACTGAAGTCCAGATACAGGACATCCACTGCATGGCCCCTGTCCAGTTGCCTAGTTACCCAGTTATAGAACTCCACCAGGTTGGTTTGGCAGGATCTGCCACGTATGGAGCCATGCTGTCTGCTGTCCTGTAGTCCTTTGGCCTCTAGGAGGGCCACCAGCCTCTCCTTCAGGATAGTCTCCATTAGCTTACCCACGATGGATGTGAGGCTCACTGGTCTGTAGTTTCAGGTTCATCCTTGGGGCCACTCTTGTGGAGGGGCACCACATAAGCCATCCTCCAGTCCTGAGGTACACACCCTGAATGTAGTGAGGCATTAAATAGGTCTGCCAAAGGTCCTGCAAGGACCTCTGCCAGATCCTTCTGTACCCTGGGGTGGATGCCATATGGGCCTGGTGCCTTGTCCACCCTCAGTGCCTTCAAACCCTCTCAAACTCTGCTCTCCATGATTTCCCAATCTATCACCACTCCCCCCCGCTTCTGCCATTTCTCCCACCTTGGGTGTCACCCCCTCTTCTCTTTAGTAAATACTGAGCAGAAGTACTCATTTAGTGCTTCTGCCTTATCGCACCCTGCTTCCACCCAACCCCCCTCCTTCCCTAATCCTTACTATGTGGTCCTTACAAGTCCTTTTTCTCCCTGATGTACTTAAAGTCCTTCTCCCCCTTCTTAATGCCTTGTGCCAGCCTGAGTTCCGTAGATGCTTTGGCTCCCTTACTGCCCTTGTCACCTCCTTCGATTCTGTCAAGTACTCCTCCCTGTCCTCCCCCCTCCCTGTTTTCTTGTACTTCCTAAAGGCAGCTCTTTTCCTCCTTACCTTTTCCATGACCTCCTTGCTCAACCAGATTGGTTTCTTCACCCTAGCCTTCTTGCTCTGGGCTTTACAGCAGGTTTTGGTTGCCTCCACTATCCCCAGCTTTATGAGCTCCCACCTCTGGTTCATGTCCATACTAGATTGAATTCTGACCAGGTACCCTTTTACCACTTCCCCCATCCTCCCAAAGTCGGCCCTCCTGAAGTCCAGCACTATTGTGCCAGATTCCACTCCTTCCTTGCCCATATCCAATGTGAGCCATACTGAGTGGTGGTCACTCTCTGACAGCGGTTCCTCCACTGTAAGTTCTCTTACAAAGTCCCCATTTGCCAGCACAAGGTCAAGGGTATTTCCTAACCTGGTTGGTTCACTGACCATTTGCAGCAGGAAGCTGTCCTGGAAGGCATCCAGCAGTACCTGCTCCCTTCTGTTCCTGGTTGTTGGGGTGCTCCAGTCCACTCCTGGCATGTTGAAGTCCCCCACAATCACCACACTACCCTTCTTGCAGGTCCTCCTGATCTGTCCCACTAGTTCCCTGTCTAACTCCTCCGTCTGAGATGGTGGCCTGTACCATGGTCACATGGTATGGTTCAATTTGACCACTAGAACTAAATCATCCCATTCAAGGCAAAAATATGGGACTTCAGAGGAGCTGACTTTGATAAGATGACCAACAGAGTTCAGCTAGCTCTGGCAAGATGAAATACATGTGAGGGGGTACAGGCACAGTGAGCAAGCATTAAGGATGCAATACTTGAAGCAGCATCCCATTGTGTTAGAGAGAAAAGCAAGAGCAAAAGAAGGAGAAAACCACTTTGGTTCTCAAAAAGTGTAGCAGAAAAGGTCATAGCCAAAAGGCTGGCCTTCAGGAAACATAAGGGAACGGAGAGGGGTGAAGATAGGGAGGCATACCAAACTTCCCTAAGGGAAGCAGGGAAGGCAGTAAGGCAGGCAAAGGCCCAAACCGAGGAAACACTAGCACAAGCAGTAAAAGAAGGGGACAAGACTTTCTATAGATACATTAGTGAAAGAAGAAAGTCCAGAGGGGGTATTGCTATGATCAAAGGGGATGAGGGGGAGTGTGCGGAGGACAGCGAAGGAAAAGCATCTATTCTAAATGGATACTTCTGCTCAGTATTTACTGAGGAGTAGGTACGGCAGAGCCCACAGCTCAGCACCATGGACATGGGGAAGAGAGGTGTGCACTTATCCCTTCACAAAAGAAAGGGTCCAACAAGCACTCAGTAAATTCAGGGTGGACAAGGCAATGGGACCTGATGGCATAGATCCCAGGGTACTAAAGGAGCTAATGGTGAAAACAGCAGAGCCATTAGCAGAACTGTTTAGTGAATCTCTGAGCACAGGAGAGCTCCCAGAAGACTGGAGAAGGGCTCATGTGATCCCGCTCCACAAGAGTGGTAGCAGGGAAGAGGCAGGGAATTACAGACCAGTCAGTCTTACCTCAGTAGTGGGCAAGATTATGGAGGCACCCCTTAAGGAAAGGATAGTGAAATACCTGGAATCCATAGGAGCATAGGATCCAAGACAGCATGAGTTTACAGCAGGAAGGTTCTGACAAACTTTATCTTATCGATTTCTTTGACTGGATAACCAGAGTGGTTGACCAAGAGGATGCAGTTGATTCCACCTACCTTGACTTCAACAAAGATTTTGATACTGTTCCAGATAGAATATTGATTAATAAGCTGGGTAGTCTTGGGGTGGGTCAAAAGTTGGTCAACTGGGTGGCAAACTGGTTGGTGGGCAGAAAACAGAGAGTGGTGGTAGATGTATGCAGTCAGAAGAGATGCACGTCACAAGTGGGGTACCTCAGGGATCAGTGCTTGGGCCATTCCTCTTCAATATCTTCATCAGTGACATTGCAGATGCACTGGAAAGTAAAGTTTGTTTGCAGATGACACAAAACTCAAACTTAAACTCAAACTCAAAACTCAAACTTTATTGGATTTCAAATTGAGATTAAGTTATCTTTTTTGCAATTGAATCCACATTTAACATAACATCACATAATCAGACATACATAATTTCAGTTTCAATATAATATTGATTAAGTTATACACAAACCCAAATATCAATAATATATCCATAACAATTACAGTGTTTGCTATATAGAGTCATTAAAAAGATTTAAAATGATTAAATGGTAGCAATACTGTGCATTTCCACCTTCTGAATATTTGTTCCCAAGTTTTAGGTACTAAATTTGAGATTGTTTTAGCACCAAATTTTGTTCTGGTTCTAGATCTAATAAAACCTTTCCAGACAGAAGATCTTAAATTATATTGACTCTGTATTCTTACTTGCAATATATTTAACAAAAAAATAGGCAATGACCGTTGTACAAACTTATACACAAGTAAATTCCAATGATAATCTCTCCTATCAAATAGTGAAAGGAGACCCAAATTTTGATATAGCACACAACAATGAGTTCTAAAAGGAAGATTTGTTATAAAACTCAACACACTATTAAAGAGAACATCCAAGGAACACAGCAATGATTTTTTTGCATTTTTGTGAATTATATCACCATAATCTAATATTGGTAAAAATAAGGCAGAAACCAATAATTTCTGAATCTTTAAACTAAAGAGGGTTCTATCCCTATAAAAGAAACTCAGAAGTCTCTTCAGTCTCATTGACATAGACATTATATGCAATTCAAAAGTCAAATTTTTATCTAGTATAACTCCTAAATATTTATAGGAGTTTAATCTTTCTATGTCAATTGCTGTTAAAGATCTAAGCTCCTTTATAGTTGAATCTTTAAAATCGTTTCTACCAAGCATCATCCACTGTGTTTTTTTCTCATTCAGGAGCAATCTCAAATGAACCAGTTCCCTCTGTATTTTATTAAAATATTGTTGCAAAACAACCATTGCCGTGTCCACATCATCACTCATTGTGTACAAAATTGTATCATCCACATAAAGTTGTATACAAGTTTTAGGTGAACAATAATTTGGTAAATCATTTATATATAATAGAAAAAGGGGGGCCAAGCACAGACCCTTGAGGTACCCCATTTAATAGGGTAGCTGATGTTGAACACATACCTCCTATTTTAACAGATTGTAATATCCCAATCAAATAACTATGAAACCAGCCTAATGCTGGAATACCTAATCCAACATTTTTTAACTGATTAAGTAATATAATATGATGAACTGTGTTGAATGCCTTCGACAAATCCAGAAATAGTGATGGAACTTCCTTTTTTTTTTGTCGAAAGCATTCAACAGGTAATCAACCACTTTTAAAATTGTATATGTAGTATTATGCCCCTTTCTAAATCCTGATTGTAAATGTGTTATTATATTATGCTTAATAAGATAATTAGTCAATTGAATACTCACAAGATTTTCAAGTATTTTTGCACATATTGGTAATACTGAAATTGATCTATAAGATCCTGGGTTTGATAGGTCACCCCCTTTAAATACTGGAGTAACAAAAGCTATTTTCAGATCAATTGGTAATTCACAACTATCCAAAGAAAAATAAAAAATATATCTAAGATGAGGTGCTAATAATTCAGCTGCCAATTTCAGAAAAAAGGGGGGGATCTCATCACATCCAGGACCTTTTCTAATATTTAAAGTCTGTAACTGTTTTTTAACTTCATATAATTGAATTGGACTAAGTGAAAACACAGGTCGTTTAAGTCAACTACCAAAATCAATATCCAAAACAGGGAGTGGCAAGTCTGAATGCATTTTATTAAAAGCATCACCAACAGAGACAAAAAAGGAATTCAATACATTTATCTTGTCAACATCCATCACAAAAGTTTTTCCTTCAAATGACAAAGATGTTGGCAAGTTAACTGAACCTTGACTTCCCTTCATCAAATTTATGCCTTTCCATAGTGCACGTGGATTTTTTTCTGATAAGGAGAAATAGTCTTCATAATATTTCCTTTTTTGTTTCCTAATATTTTAGTACAATTATTTCTAACAACCTTAAATGCCAAGATATCTTTAATTTCCTTAGTAGTTTTAGCTATATGCCATAATTTTGATTTTTTTTATTAAATCCTTCAATTCTTGTGTTATCCAATACACTCTTTTTCTTTTATTTACGTTTTTTAATTTAAGTGGGGCATGTTTATTTATAACTTTCACAAGAGACCATTTAAAGAAAAGCCATGCTGTGTGTACATCTGGGCAAGTATACATTAAATTCCATTGAATTTTTGCCACATCATTTAAATATGCCTGTTCATTAAAATGATTAAACATCCTTACATAAATAAATTGTGATTGTCGTTTCTCCATCTGAGTGTCCCTAATACAAGAAATGTAACAGCGACCACTCACATCATTTTCATGAACTGCTGATATATATCTTTCAGGTCTATTTGTAAATATTAAATCCAATAAAGTATGTTTTCATTATTTGATTTATGCACTCAGTAGGCGTATTAATCAATTGCTGCAAATTAAGAGCTGCAAACTGATTTAGAATCATTAATTGAGGAATTAACATATTCCAATTAAAATCTCCAAGCAATACTGTCTCACAATTTATAAAGGGAGCAATTTGTTCACACAAAGTTTGTAATGCAAAACTTTTAACAGATGGGGGTCTATAACAGACCATAATATTTAGTAAGAGACCTGTATTTCCTTGTATTTGTACAATTAACAAATCCAATTGATCTGGAAATGTTTTAGCAAGTTTCAATTGACCCTTATATATGTTATTTAAATACAACATAACCCCCCCCCCCTTTTTTTGTCTACCCTGCCTAAAAGCATTATAGTTCTCTATGGATACATCAACATCTTTGATTTTAGATGAGAGCCAAGTTTCTGTTAAAGCTAATACATCTGGTTTAATTGTTTCAACTTGAGTTCTTATTATATCCAGTTTGGGTAACACACTTCTAACATTTAGGTGTAAAAACCCCACATTTTTCCTTTCCCCAAAATCAACCAAAAAATAGTCATTTCCCAACTGAGGACCGGGGTTCACATGTACATCACCAGAGATCAGCAAACTAATAAATATCAATTTCCTAATCCATACAAACTTCTTTTTTGAATATATTTTCAATTTTTGTGTATCTCTAGTATGTTTATAGTACATCTCAAGTGCACGCACATGTGAAATCCCACAGCCCTCAGTTAATACTAAAACAAAGCTCTCAGTCAAATCAAATCTCTTTACATATACACTAGGAAGAAAGATCTCATTTCCTACAGATTGTATGGGAAGATAATTTCCCCCATTAGGGTTATCCCTTCCCACAGTACATACTATAGCTAATAAAACTACCAGTATAACATGCATGATAACAGCGTACATACCTGCTAAAAGTCTAATAAAACAAACTGAATTATCAAACATGCAATTTATACTTTAAAAATAAAAGCAAAGACTATTTCACTATAAAAATGTTTCTCCCTCCGAGTGGGCGTAAATGCCACTCACCTTTCATTATAACTGTGGTCATGCAGTAGCAGCGAGATTTAAATAACTAATCTGCCCCACCTCCCAGTGCAATGTAGATGCTGTCTGCCGCCCCCTCACAGCTGAATCAGCTTCAGCAGACTGCAGGGTGTAATAAGCACTCAGGTAGAGCAATGGCACAGTTCACAAACTAGCTGGATGACACAGTTACTGCAGCTTTCATTTACACAGCAGTTGTAGTGCTAAAAGATGTACCTGGTCAGTGAAATAGTAGCAAGAGGTTTAAATAGCTGCTCTGCCCCTCCTCCCAGTGCGATGTAGATGCTATCTGCAGCCCCCTCACAGCTGAATCAGCTTCAACAGACTGCAGGGTGTAACAAGCACTCAGATAGAGCAATGGCACAGTTCACAAACTAGCTGGATGACACAGTTACTGCAGCTTTCATTTACACAGCAGTTGAAGCACTAAAAGATGTACCTGGTCAGTGAAATAGCAGCAAGACATTTAAATAGCTGCTCTGCCCCTCCTCCCAGTGTGATGTAGATGCTGTCTGCAGCCCCCTCACAGCTGAATCAGCTTCAGCAGACTGCAGGGTGTAACAAGCACTCAGATAGAGCAATGGCACAGTTCACAAACTAGCTGGATGACACAGTTACTGCAGCTTTCTTTTACACAGCAGTTGTAGCACTAAAAGATGTACCTGGTCAGTGAAATAGCAGCAAGACATTTAAATAGCTGTTATGCCCCTCCTCCCAGTGCGATGTAGATGCTGTCTGCAGCCCCCTCACAGCTGAATCAGCTTCAGCAGACTGCAGGGTGTAACAAGCACTCAGATAGAGCAATGGCACAATTCACAAACTAGCTGGATGACACAGTTACTGCAGCTTTCATTTACACAGCAGTTGTAGCACTAAAAGATGTACCTGGTCAGTGAAATAGCAGCAAGAGGTTTAAATAGCTGCTCTACCCCTCTTCCCAGTGTGATGTAGATGCTGCAACAGAGTAGATGATACAGATGAGGTGGGAAGAATGAGAAGAAATCTGGATTAACTGGCAAAATGGTCATAAGAGTGGCAACCGGGGTTTAACTCAAAGTAGTGCAAGATCATGCACAGAGGGAAGAGAAACCTTGAAGCCACCTATAGGTTGGGAGGGGAGTTGCCTGCAATCACAAAGGAAGAAAAAGATTTGGGCATCATCATCACAAATGACATGAAATCATCCAAGCAGACCACTAAAGCAGTAGGTAAGTCTAGAGGGATGTAGGGGTGTATTAGTAAGGGTATCACAAGTCATAAGAGGGAGGTAATAATCCCTCTTTAGAAGTCACTGGTTAGGCCCCATCTGGAGTACTGTGTGCAGTACTGGGGGTTGCACCTGCACATGGGTATTAACAAAATGGAGTCAGTCCAGAGAAGGGCTACCAAAATGGTGCAGGGGTTGCATAAGAAAACATATGAGAACAGATTAGCGGTGCTTAATATGTATACCCTAGAGCAAAGGAGGGAGAGAGGTGATATGATTGAAACATTCAAACATCTTATGGGCATTAACAAGGTGAAATAATCTAACATGTTTCGATATAAGAACAACAGCAGGACAAGAGGACACAGCATGAGATTAGAGGGAGGCTGATTAAGGGGTAATGTGAGGAAGTTCTTTTTCACAGAAACGGTGGTGGATGCATGGAATGGCCTGCCTCAGAAAGTGGTGGATATGAATACAGTGCAGGGCTTCCAAAAGGCATGGGATAGGCATAAGGGAGCAATACAGATGAGTATGAAGAGATAGGCCTTTGACAGAATAAAGGCCGATGGCACATTCATAAGGTAGAAAAAATGGGCAGACTGGATGGGCCTTGTGGTCCTTATCTGCCTTCAGCTTCTATGTTTCTGTGTTTCCATTTTTGTGCACAAATTCCTGAAATAGTCCTGTACCGCATCCTGAATGATATCAATGGTAGATGGGTGATGGACAGATTTCACTCTCCAGAAGGCCCTAACTTGTATGCTTCCAACTCGGACCATCCTACCTTCTTTACAGGGCTATTCAAGCAAATCTCTAACATCAATACTCCCCCCTTCCCTCTCCTCATTGCTGGAGATTTTAATTTAACCTTCAGTTCTTCCCTTTATACTGTAGATCCTCTTCCTCCTATAAGCCCAACTGCAAAGCGCATTCTACCCTTCTTTCTCTAATGCAAGAGTTTTCTCTTATGGATATTTGGCACCGTCAATCCCCATCGGTTAAGTATTATATTTTTTTCTCCCCAGTTCACTGCTCATTCTGCCGTATTGACTTTTGGCTCACTCCCCCCAACCTGTAATACCATATCCACCCATATACATCCCATAGAAATCGCTGACCATGCTCCTATATAACTCTTCCTTTCCTGGTCCTCTAACAAATCTCACACTTCATAATGGAGACTAGATTCACTCCTTCTTAAAGACCCCTCCTTTGGCCCCTGGGTCTGACAGGAAATACAACTTTTCCTGCAGCCAAATAATGATGGCTTAGTCCAGGATGGCATCCTTTAAGATACTCTCAATAGTTAGTACATTATTTGCAAACAGGTGATACCCTAGTATGTCAGTTATCCATTTGTTAGCCCTATCGAATCATGTTTTGATGACACCTACCAGATCCACATCTTCTCGGAGCATTATAGCTTCAAGTTCTAGTTTTTTGAACAGGTTCAGACTATGTACATTCATTAATGTTATTTTATGGTGACTTCCACTGAATTTAATCGTACTGTGCAATTCATCTAAATTCTGTTATGGTACAGTGTCTAAATGTCTACCTACACATGTCACTGCCTTCACTTTTGACTTCAAGAAGGCTTTTGAGATGGCTTTTGATTCTGTTGAATGGCCTTCCTTTTTGAGGGCTTAAGGCATATGAAGTTCAGCCCTTACTTCTTATCAACCATACAAATGCTGTGTAACAGTCCCTCTGTTTGTATTTTAACTAACAGCCTTCTCTCCTCACCTTTTCCTCTGTTTCAGAGCACTCATCAAGGCTGCCCCTCCCACCCTTACTCTTGGCTATTGGACCCCTCTCCATTGCTCTGCAGTCTTCCCCTGTACTTGCTGGCTTTGAAACTTCCAGTTCCAATTACAAATGCCTACTGTATGTCAGTGACCTGTTGGTTCTCCTTTTTGATAATCGCTCGTCCATCACTACCCTACAAACTATTTTAGTTTCCTTGTGCACCATCTCTGGCCTTAAAGTGAACCACAACAAATCTGAAATTATTCCTCTCAACCATCTCTGCCTCCACTCTCACTTTGTAAACACCGAATGGCATTGGGCTGTGGAGGGTATCACTTACCTGGGCATCCTTATTATCCCATCCCTGTCTCTCACTTGTCCTGCAAACTTACATCCATTGTTTGACTCCATTACTGCAGACATTGCTTGCTGGAGAACCCTTCACCTATCCTTTGGGAAAATATGTGCCCTTAAAATTATGTTTGTCCTCAAGGACCTTCACTTCCTCTCCCGTCTCCCTGTTAATATTCCTGAATCGTACTTTGCCAAACTCAATCACCTTATGAGCCAGTTTCTCTGGGAAGGGATGGTACCCAGAGTTAACCATCCTAAATTGCATAAGCACTGGTCCCAGGGAGGTTGGGTTTTTCACAGTTTCAAGAACTATCGTACATCCTACATCCATGCCCAGATTCTCAACTGATTCCCTTTTATTCACCCCTCTGCTCTCTTCTGGGTCTACTTGGAAAGTGTTTCTCTTAAGGCCCCTCCCCAGTATGGGCTTTCTTCTTATCTAGGCAGACTCTTCTCTAGGTCCATCCAACTTTTGGCCTTTCTCTCAAGTCCTGGATATTTTTTTCCTTCGCCACTAGTATGAATTCCCTCCCCCTTGCCTTCACCACAGTTTGATGCAATCCCAGCATACATACTGACAGAGTCCCTGTTAATTGCCCTGTGTGGCAGCAGGCAGGAATCTACCAGCTTCAGCAACTTTGTACCCCTGGTCTCACTACTCTGCTTTTATTTGGGGTTGTCAAGGACAGGTTTCAGCTTCATCAGCAGGATTATTGGAAATATCTCCAAATTTGTTCTGCTCTAATGGCCCTGCTTAAAGCCCCTCCTTCCTCCTTTTCCAATCTTCCTATCATCCAGTGGCTTTCTCTCCTTAGGGGTAAGTCCAGTAAATGTTACACTTTCTTTAATGACTCCGGTCCTGACCCCACTGTTACAACTAATGAAAAATGGGATACAGAGCTCAACATTTCTATTTCCCAGCAAGCCTGAGATGTTTGCTGGACTTGAGCCAACACAGCGTGTTAGGATCTCAAAGCCCAATTAATCCAAATGAAGATCCTCCACCAGTGGTATAGGACTCCTCAACTGCTGCATGCCAGTTGTATCCTCCCTCATAACAAATGCTCACATTGCAATCTACAGGAAGGATTCCTTTCCCACCTGTTGTGGTTTTGCCCTCTCATACTCCCATTTGGGATCAGATCCTGCAGGTTTGCAAAGCCATCTTGCCTAGTTATGACTGTCTGGATGCCCCCTTTATCCCATTGGGCCTCTCTCCTTTCAATGCTCCCCATTATGACCTTCATGTACTGTGGTTTCTAGCAGCCATGCTTATTTCCAAGCAGCTTATCCTTCACAGATGGCAGCCACCTGATGTTCCCTCTTTATGGAAATGACTAGTAGCCTTAGGCCAGTTCTCATCACTGGAGCACCTATCTCATCTTGCTGTCACCCAGCTATCAACTTGTCATGATGTCTGGGCACCCTATTTTGCCTGTCTAGACTTATTCTTCTCCTTCCTGCTTTTAATTTTTCTCCCCCATCCTCACTGTTCTCTCCATGGATCCAGCCCCTTGTGTATTTTAGCCATTCCAGTACACCTTTCATTCAACCACTAATGGCCCTGCAGCTATCCCTTTATTCATTACCCTTTTCCACTCCCTTTAGTCCTCTCTTAGCTCACTTACATTGCTGTTATTCCTCCTCCAGCCCTTTTGTTCATGGTTTGCATAGTTGATTCTCTCCTTTCTTTTGAGCAGCCTTTATTATCTGTTATTAATATTATTGTTCCTGTTTGCTGTTAGCTTTTATCGGTCCTCTCTGATGTTAGTTTTGCCTTATGTACACTGCTTTGTACCATTTTCATTTTCATGCCATGTGTTCCAATTTTGCATGTGTACCTTTTTTTACTCTTGTTTTTTTTTTTTGTCATTTCATGTGTACCTTTTTGTACTCTTGTTTTTTCACTTCATTTCAATAAAAATGTTAACGGAAAAAACAAAAACAAAATGAGGTTTTGTTTTGTCTCTGATTTCTTTTTAGACAAATCATTTACTTGTTTTACAAATATACCAAATGCGTCATGGTGTATCCTTTTTTGGACAATTATAGACACAAGAGACCTATAAGGGTAGAGTAGGAAAAAGTACTACTCTAAACAGTGAGCCCCCAGGAAAGTGTGCCATAGAAATAAAATTTCCCTTACCTTGTCTTGTCTTGCCTATATTGAGGCTTGGCAATTCTGAAGTTCAGTGCTTTGACTCAAACATGACATAGAAACATAGAAACATAGAAGTTGACAGCAGATAAGGACTGCAAGGCCCATCCAGTCTGCCCATTTCTTTTTCTACCTTATAAATGTGCTATCGCCCTTTGCTCTGTCAGTGGCCTATCTATTCATAGTCATTTGTATTGCTCCCTTATGCCTATCCCATGCCTGTTTGAAGCCCTGCACTGTATTCATAGCCACCACTTCTTGTGGTAAGCCATTCCATGCATCCACCACCCTTTCTGTGAAAAGAATTTCCTCACATTCCCTTAATCGGCCTCCCCTAATCTCATGCTGTGTCCTCTTGTCCTGCTATTTTTCTTATATTTAAACATGTTAGACTCTTTCACCTTGTTTATGCCCTTAAGGTGTTTGAATGCCTCGATCATATCACCTCTCTCCCTCCTTTGCTCAAGGGTATACATATTGAGCTCCGTTAATCTGTCCTCATATATTCTTCTGATGCAGTCCCTGAACCATTTTGGTGCCCTTCTCTGGACTGCCTCAATTTGGTTAATGTCCTTGTGAAGGTGTGGCCTCCAATGCACTGCACGAGTACTCCAGATGGGGCCTAACCAGTGTCTTGTACAGAGGATTATTACCTCCCTCTTATGACTTGTGATACCCCTACTAATACACCCTAACACCCCCTAGCCTTACCTACTGCTTTAGAGGTCTGCTTGGATGATTTTAGGTCATCAGTGATGATGATGCCCAAGTCTCTTTTCTTCCTTTGTGACTGCTAGCAACTCCCCTCCCAGCCTATAGGTGGCTTCAGGGTTTCTCTTCCCTATGTGCATGATTTTGCACTCTTTTGCATTAAATCCCAGTTGCCACTCTTCTGACCATTTTGCTAGTTTATCCAGATCTCTTCTCATTCTGCCCACCCCATCTGGATCATCTACTCTGTTGCAGATCTTGGTGTCATCTGCAAACAGACAAGCCTTACCCTCTAGTCCATCTGCAAGGTCACTAATGAAGATGTTGAAGAGGACTGGCCCAGGACTGATCCCTGAGGTACCCCACTTATGACTTGCATCTCTTCTGACTGTATACCATTTACCACCACTCTGTTTTCTGCCCGTCAACCAGTTTGCCACCCAGTTGACCAACTTCTGACCCACCCCGAGCCCCCAGCTTATTTATCAATCTTCTATGTGGAACAGTGTCAAAAGCTTTGCTGAAGTCAAGGTAGGCGACATCAACTGCTCCCCTTGGTCCACCACTCTGGTTACCCAGTCAAAGAAATCTATGAGATTAGTTTGACAGGACCTTCCTTTGTAAACCCATGCTGTCTTGGATCCTGTGCCCTATGGATTCCAGGTGTTGCACTATCCTTTCCTAAGGAGCCTCCATAATCTTGCCCACTACTGAGGTAAGACTGACCGGTCTGTAGTTCCCCGCCTCCTCCCTGCTACCACTCTTGTGGAGTGGGATCACATGATCCCTTCCCCAGTCTTCTGGGACCTCTCCTGTGCTCAAAGACTCACTAAACAATTCTGCTAATGGCTCTGCTAGTTCCTCCTTTAGCTCCTTAAGTACCCTGGGATGTATGCCATCAGGTCCCATTGCCTTATCCACCCTAAGCTTAGCAAGCTCTTGTAGGACCCTTTCTTTTGTGAAGGGAGTAGTGCTCACCTCCCTCCCCCCTGTGTCCATGATGCTGAGCTGTGGGCCCTGCCCTACCTTCTCTTCAGTAAATACTGAGCAAAAGTATCTATTTAGGATAGATGCCTTTAGGGTCCTCCTCCTCACATGCTCCCTTTTCTCCATTAAGCTTAGCAATACCCCTCTGGACTTTCTCCTTTCACTAATGTATCTATAGAAAGTCTTGTCACCTTCTTTTACTGTTCGTGCTAGTGTTTCCTCAGTTTGGGACTTTGCCTGCCTTACTGCCTTACCTGCTTCCCTTAGGGCAGTTTGGTATGCCTCCTATCTTCATCCCGCTGTGTTCCTTTATATTTCCTGAAGGCCAGCCTTTTGGCTCTGACCTTTCTGCTACTGTATTTGAGAACCAAAGTGGTTTCCTTCTTCTTTGCACTTCCTTTTCTGTCTAACACAATGGAATGTTGCTTCAAGTATTGCATTCTTAATGCTTGCCCACTTTGCCTGTACCCCTCACCTGTTTCTTTTTGCCAGGGCTAGCTTAACTCTGTTGGCCATCTTATCAAAGTCAGCTCCTCTGAAGTCCCATATTTTTGCCTTGGAATGGGATGATTTAGATGTAGTAGCCAAATTGAACCATACCATGTGATGGTCACTGCCCAGGTGACCTTCTACCTGGAGATCTGTGATCCCTTCTTTGTTAGTCAGTACTAGATCTAGGATAGCCCTGTCTCTTGTGGGTTGCTGTACCAGTTGTTCGAGGCCCTCCCCCTGCAGGGAATCCACTATGAGTCTAGTTCTGGCAGATGTTCCTGCTGGTATGACCTTATATTACCACCACTTCTGAACATTATGTGATTATTTTGTTACTGCTGTTTTCTTTGATGTGCAATAATTATTTATGGTAATGCTTAATGAATAAGAACAGCCTTCAGTAAAAATGACTAATAAAAAGTCAGGACAAATAAGTAATTTAAATTGATAATTACTGCAAAATAAACATGTTATTTTAAACTAATAACTTAACTATAATTGGTTGTTTATTGGTTTCACCTATTGTCTGTGTCCCATGCTGGTCCTGCCTGAAGATCTTCCTACCCTGGTCCATGCATTTGTCACCAGTTGTTTTGATTACTGCAATGCCCTCTACCTAGGGCTACCAGGATTGAACATTCACCACTTGCAGCTAGTGCAGAAGACGATGGCCAAGTTGTTGGCTGGAACCCCTAGATCCCTGCCATGTAACACCTGTGCTGCGTGAACTGCACTGGCTTCCAATACAGTGGTGAATCACCTTCAAGGTCGCATTTCTGACCTATAAGGCCCTACAGGAGAAGGGACCCCACTACCTGAAAGAGATCCTGTGTTCTTACTGCCCCCCCCCACTAACTCTGATCCTCTGCCGAGGGATTGCTAGAGATTCCCAGGGTATCCCTGAAAACATTGGGTGGAAGATCTTTTGCCTTTATGGCACCTACCCTGTGGAATTCTCTACCTTGCCAGATATGAGAAAGCCTGACCATGGAAGGATTTAAAAAATCCTTGAAAACATACCTATTCAACCAAGCATTTGCAGGGATTTATTGAGTGATTATAATGGTGTTTATCTGTTTTTAGATGTACTGCTGTGAAATTTTTGTAATGGATATTGTTAAGGCACCCTGAGCTTTGGAAGGGCACCTCATACAAATAAAATTTTACTTTACTTTACTTTACTTATTTGATGATATGCTATATTTAATATTATACATTCTAAACAAAAAGTGCCACTTCCTGGAGTGAGTTGAGTGCAAAGGCAGGTTAACATATGTTAAAAACAAGCAAAATAGACCTCTCTCAATACCAGAGAGGGATGCAGAGAATGTCCACAAACGTATTTCGAAGTTTAAAAAGCAGGCTTTATTTAAACAAGGAACAGGGTAAAAAAAAAAAAACAGGGTAAAAGAGAACACCTGATGATTGTTTCGCACACTTCTGTGTGCTTTATCAAGGGATCCATTCTCAGACCCGATAACAACATTTTTATACTGTTGTCCCACTTGAGAAAATGCATTCAATGATTTGATTGTCACATAATCACATAAAATTATTTGATCATCACAGTAGGAATTTAGTAACCAAGGCAACAATACACTAACTTATGCAAATATATTCCCTAAGCAATAAAACTGTTTCTTAAGTGATGTCCTAATTATACACAAACCAATTATTGATCAGGGATATTAAATGAGTCTAAACAGGAGTCAAGTGTAAGTAATTTCATTTCTTCAGCTCGCAATGGATATTAACTCTGCCAAAATAATTTCGTAGGCAACCATTGTGCTGGAGTCCTTAAAGTGCTAATGTTTTCCTTTTAGGCTCCCTGATTTAGATATAGCAAGTGCAAGAAAGCAAATCCTTAAGAGGCACATCCTTTAGAATATATGGCATTTCTCAGAGTTCAATGCTGCCGTGTCCATTTTGCCTTTTAATAAGCTCATCCTATTGTATGGTACTGCACAGTCCTGACGTTTTTAATCACCAGGGGGCATCACAAAACTGTAAACATAAAACAAACACACATTAAAATACAAATACAAAGAACCAATTGTATGTGCCCAATATTTTACAGATATGGTTGTGATTGTGTTTGAGAACAGATTCCTTGATAAAGCATATGCAAGTGTGCAAAATGAGTGTCGGATGTTCTCTTTTACCCTGTTTTTTTTTTAACCTGTGCCATCTTTAAAGTCTGCTTTTTAAACTTTGAAATGAATTTGTGGACATTTTCTTCATCCCTCTCTGGTACTAAGTAAGGTCTGCTTTGCTGGTTTTTAACATATATCCAACATTGCTCCATAGCCTGACATAGAAGCATCTTTGGCATCAAAGTGCTGAGGATTTCATTCTTCAAGTTCAAGAACATCTGCTTCATCTGCTGTAATAATGGACCCGGTATTTAAAATGTAAAATATATTAAAAATACTAAACTGCAGACGGCTGTGGTGTTTGAGTGCTGGCATTGTATGTTCTTTGAACTGTTCCTGGATTAGCACCAGGATTTAACTGGTGGCTTAACTCCCCACCCTTTTCTGGAACCCTCTCCTCAGAAAAGGACCATTGGTCCATCCAGTGTGCCCTGTCTTGTTACCCTACCATACTCAGTGATTTATTGTCTATGCAGAGTCTTTGCCGTTGTCACCTCCAGTGGTGGATCTAGCAGGCAGCAAAATGTGCAATGCACCCCCTATTGTAACTTACTTGGATGCTGCTGCTTTATTTCACTTTGGTGAGGAAGTCTGATTTATTGATTGTACAAAAGTTTGCTTGCAAAACAAGATTACCCTTTTATTTTCTGACAAAAATGTAATGAAAGGGATAATAGCAGTCAATATAATGAATTAAAACAACGTAACAAAACTTGCATATCACTTATGCACACACCCCCATGGTAAAATCCTGGATCTGCCACTGGCCATCCCATCATTTCCCATCACACTGCTATCCCCTGTGTAACTATCAGGTCCCTTACTCTGCCCCAACCAATGTGAGTGGCTTGAGCTGCACAGAATTCCTGAACTGTGGAACAAAACTGGGCTCCACTTACACCAGCTCCCTGAACAGAGCTCTCCCTCACCAGCCAACCCCTGCAACACTAACAAGGGACTCCACTTACACCAGCTCCCTGAACAGAGCTCTCTAACACCAGCTGACCCCTGCAACACTAATAGCAGACTTCGCTTATGCTAGTTCCCTGAATGGAGCTCTCCCTCACCTGCCAAACACTGCAACACTAACAAGATGAGCACCTTGAGCTGCACAGAATTCCTGAACTGGACTACAAAACTGTAATTGAAATCCTTGGACTACTTTATTGTCATGACTCATGTCAGCATATATAAAGAGATAGTTATTTTTGTGTAGAGTGCTCATATCTGCTTTGTACCTGCTGTTACTGCTTTTTCTGGGGTTACTTTAAGGGCCCTGTCTAGCATTCACTTTTGTTGCTAGCTTCTCTGTGTAACTGTAATCTAAGTTGAACTTACAGTTTATTATTAAGTTGTTGTTTGCTTCTTTTGAAACTTGGGTCCTCAAGTAGCCGGTTGGGACTTCCGTGGGCAGCGCATATGCAGTAACACCACCCATCCCCCCCCCCCGGTCCACCGAGTGTTTCTGCTGCATGTATAATCTTCTACTAAATCTTTTGTATACACACTTTATATCCCCTTGTCTCCCTCTCCTTCACAGGGACTCCGCTTACACCAGTTTCCTGAACAGAGCTCTCCCTCACAAGCCAATCCCTGCAACACCAACAAGGTGAGTGGCTTGAGCTGCACAGAATTCCTGAACTGGGCTACAAAGCTATAATTGAAATCCTTGGACTGTTTTACCGTCATGACTCATATCAGCATATATAAAGAGATAGTTATTTTTCTGAGTGCTCATATCTACTTTGTACCTGCTGTTGCTGCTTTTTCCTGAGGTTACTTAGAGGGCACTATCTAGCATTTGCTTTTGTTGCTAATTTCTCTGTGTAACTTTAATCTAAGTTGAACTTACAGTTTATTTTTAAGTTGTTTGCTTCCTTTGAAACTTGGATCCTTAGGTCACCGGCCAGGACTTCCGTGGGTGGTGCATGTGCAGTAGGACAACCCATCCCCCCTCCAGGTCCACCGATTGTTCCCACTGCATGCATAATGTTCTAGTAAATCTTTTGTTGACATACTTTATAACCCCTTGTCTCCAATTTCCTTCACAAGGGCTCCCCTTACACTAGCTCCCTGAATGGAGCTGACCCTAACCAGCTGACTCCTGCAACACTAACAAGGTGATTGACTTGAGCTGCACAGAATTCCTGAACTGTGCTAGCCTGTTACTGCTTTGCAGTGAATGCCCTGCCCACCCCCAACCCTGGCCTGTCCTTACTTTTATACCAGTAGGTTACATCGTGTCACATGACATTTGTCCGTCTTTACTTATATACCAGTAAGTCACATCCTGTCATGTGACATGCCTGTCAGAAACAATCTCCTTACTTCCTTATTTGTTTTTTATACCTGGCCACTATTAGGAGTAACTATTGAGCACTCCTTACCTCAATCTTTTTCTGCTACGTCCCTGCACCATCTCTCCTACTAGTTCCTTTCTACTTGCCTCCACTGCCTCACTCCTGCATGCCTCTCCTGACCCCCCTGACTTCGAACCCCTGACCTTCCATATTAGAGGCAGCAACTGTACCCCTGTACCACCATAACACCCTCGCTTTGTGCTGTCTTCTAGTGACCTTTATTGGTCTCCGACCCTCTCCACCCAGCTGCTCCATTTTACTATGAAGTTACCCTCCGGCCTCTCAGCCCCCATATTAGCCTACCTAATGGTCCCCTCTCCCTTTCCTCTCCCCTCAATTTAGCCCCTACATTTACCCTTCATGCTCTTTCCTTCTTTCCCTCTCCTGGTCCTCCTTCTCCTTCCTCCCTCCCTCTGCCCCACCCACCCCTCTCCCACCTAACATAATCCTCTACTCTACTGCCTTCTACCCTTCTTGCAATCTATCTACTCCTGCTACCATCTCTTCTCATCCCCTCCCTCACACCACCCATTGCCCCCTCATCTTTATACACCACAGGCTTCTCAGCCACTCTTCCTAAATGATACTGCCATTCATCAACATCGTCCCTGTCTACCCACCTCGAGGGTCCTCCCCCAGCCTGCTGACTCAAGCGCAAATATGATGCCACATACCTTCACCTTTTGGTCGTCTTTCTGCTCCTAGCAGGGGATACCGAACACAGTCCTGGCCCCACTAGCCATCCCTCCTCTCCTCAGCAAACACTCCTTAAAGGCCTTCAGATTTTCCATACCAATGTACGCAGCCTCCTCCCCAAACTTGATAAATTAAAAGTACAGGTTACTCAACAATCCCCTGATGTTCTATGCATTACAGAAACTTGGTTATCCTCCCAGATCACTGACTCTGAATTGGTTCTCCCTGACTTTAGCCTCCTCCAACATGACTGTGGTAAACATGGTGGTAGAGTGGCTATCTACTTTCACAATTTCCTTAACTGCACCAACCTCCATTGTGAGGCTACCCCTTGCTCCAACAAACTCCTTGTAATCAATCTCACCTTCCCATCTTCATCCCCCCTTCTCATGGGGTCCCATAAGCCTCACCTAAACTTCCTCCTTCATCACTGGTCTCCTGCATTTCCACCATCTCTGCTCTAGCAAATGATGTTGAACTAATCCTTTTAGGAGACTTCAATATTGACTGGCTCTCCCCTTCGTCACTCAGTTCTGCCAGCGCAGTGAGGCACTAAACCTCACCCAACTGATAAAAGTACCTACGAGTCATAACCCTAAAACTCAGTCACTCTCCTGCTCGACTGGGTGCTTTCTTCCCACTGCCACTGCATCTGTTCCTCTGGCATCTTACCAGATGTGTTCAGTGACCACTGCCCCACCTTCTGTATCAGGAAAACCTGTCCTCCTCCTACCCTTCCAAATATCTCCAGTATTGCCCCATCAAATCCTTAGATGTGGGCAAACATCTTCATGATCTGGTCCTGGCAGACTGGTCCCCTGTCCTTACCACCTGCTTGGTTGACTCTGCCCTTATTCACTTCACTTCCATCTTCTTAAAGATCTGGGATACTCCTGACCTTCTCAAACCCACAAAGGTAACGTGAGCCCACCTCCCCTGGGTTACCCCCCCATCCTCGCCAAATGTAGAGTGCAGAATTGTGCTTGGTGCTCTTATAAATCCTCCAGAGACCAATTCTCCCTCCAAGCCTTTCGCACCCTATGCAACAGCTGCACCATCAGCATCTGCCATGCAAAAACTGACTTTTTCAAGTTACGTTTGCACCCCTCAAACAACTCTCCATCCCCATTCTGGAAAGATCTCTGCTCACTCCTACACTCCCACACAGATCCCCCTCCCATCAATCCATGAGGGTGGCTTTGTAATCTCCTATCCTTCTCGGGCTGCCGAAGCCCTAAACACATTTTTCACTTCCTGTGCTGTTCCACCTAGTCCCCTGACCTCCCCTTCCTCACCCCCCCAGCCCTCAGGCTTCCATTTGCCTCCAATCTTACCATTGGAAGTCCTGCTCTTATCACATTTAACCCCTCTAAGTTTAGCTCTGATGGTCTACACCCCAGGCTCCTCAAAATCTCACCCTCCTCAATAGTTACCCCTTTAACCTATGTCCTAAACCTCTCCCTCTCCCTTTCCACAGCCACCATTCCAAAAGCCTGGAAGTCTGCCACAGTTCTCCCTTTCTTCAATGGTGGTGATCCCACCATCCCTGAGAACTATTGCCTCATCTCCTTCTCCCTGCCCTATCAAAGGTCTAAGAATCCTCATCCTCACCAGGCTCAGTGTATTCCTTACATTGTCTAACACTCTCTCCCCATTCCAATCAGAGTTCAGAAAATCCCACTCAGCCACCTCCTCTTTCGTTTGCTTCACTGACACTATCCACTCTGCCATGGACCTTGACGACATTACCTCAGCTATATTCATAGACCTAGCAAAGGCCTTCAACTCAGTTTGCCACCCTCTCCTTTTACATAAACTCAGTTCCATTGGTCTTTCACCTACCTCAGTGTTTTGGTTCAACTCCTTCCTCTCCGGTTGCTCCCAGTCAGTGTCCATATGCAATGTCCTATCATCCTTCCTCCCCATACTCACTGGGGTATCCCAGGGATGTAGGCATGGGGTCATAATGTAGCAAGACATTGTGCCATAGCAATATACTGCTCTGCCAACACAGCACAATATATTGCAAATAGCATGGTTCTGTTTTTTGAGGAGGGGCACTGCACCCCCAACCACTCCAACTAAATTATCTAACTCAGGGAAGGGAGAGGGTTGCCAGTAAATATTCACAGAGTGTGAAAAAAATAAAATTCCATGCATCTGGGACTGGAAATTGAAACCCAGTCCCAGATGCACTGCCTGCCACCCTTGCTGCCGGTGGCTCATTCCATCGAGCCACGGCAGCTGTTCGGCAGACCCCTGTCCCAGCAGGAGTCTTATCCTGCAATGGGAAGATTGAGAGGGTCCACTACCATGCATACTTCCTTTTGTGGTTTTGCACCCTCTAGCTGTTACCTACCATGCTGTTCCTACCTCACAGTCATGTCATATGCTGTAGAGAGTGCAACATTTTCACCCTGTAGGAGGGGGTTATCCTTTGGCCCATCCTCTTTTCTCTCTTTATAAACAATCTACACTCAGTCTGCACACACGCCAAAATTCACATGTACGCAGAAGACCCTGTCCTGTTCCTGTCCGGTCCATACACCCAAGCAGTCCAATCCCCCCTGCAGAACGATTTTACAGTAGTAAAGTACCTGGTTTGACACAAATTCACAAACACTAAATACCAAAAAATGGTAGCCATGACTTTTGGCTCCAAACAAAAAAATCGTCAAGCTTCCCTCCTTACCAGTCTTCTCTGTAGCAAGCACCTCTCTAGATAATGTCCCACGTACAAGTACCTTGGCGTCTGGCTCAACCACTCCCTTGACTTCTCCTCCCGCTTTAGTGCACTACATATCAAACTGCATCCCAAACTAGGAATAGTCTATCACCACGGGGCCAGCCTCTTCCTTCCAGTAAGATGCAACCTCATTGTCAAGTGGATCCTCCCAGCTCTTGACTATGCTGACGTAGTCTACGGTATAGCTCCAGTCACCTCCTTCATAAAGCTGGATATCCTTTTCCATGCCTTCTGTAGGTTTGCATCTAATTTCACCCCCTCTAACCCACCACTGTGATCTTTACTCTTGCCTCTCCCTCCAGTCTCTTGCTCAGAGGCGTTCCTCTCACTGTTTCACTTTTGTAGTCAAATACTGGTTTAGATCTCTTCCTCCCTACCTCTCCCCTCTCCTCACTCCCACCTTTCCCTCAACCTATAACTCAAGAACTAACTGTGCTGCACCTTTTCCCTCCCTCATGTCTGCTCCAATGGTGGCAAACTCTCCTTCTGCTATAGATTTCCTTCCCTCTGGAACAGCCTCCCTGGCCTAAATTGCCTCTCTTCCTCCTTCTCTGCTCTTAAATACTTGCTCAGATCCACCCTTCTTACCTTCTGTACCTGCTCTCCTTCCTAGTCATCTTTACTGCAGCATGTTCATGTTCCCTCATTGCTGAGTATCACTGTGAATACCCATTATTGTAACCTATTGTGTACCACTGTAATTACTGTACCTATCACTGTAACGTTTTGTATATATTTTGAACCTCTGTTAATCTCTTTTGCACTTTTGCCTCTTCCCATTTTTTTGAATCCTCACTATTAGTACTTGTAACACAGCATTAAAAGTACAAATGTGAATACTACACACTGATTGGAGGAAACAGGTAACATGACTCGAATGTAGCCATGCATTAAATCCCCAGATATGCATGGCTACAGTTCAAAGGTAAGTAAACCAACACACAGCATTACAGGAAGAGGCTGCATGTGGGTGGCAGTACTGTTTTTTCAAAGTCGGCAAAACCGTTGTTAACAATGTCACTAGTTCTGATAGTTGCATCACTGATGCGAGGAATTCCCACGTTGCACTTGCCATGTTACAAGTGCATTAATCCCTTGATAGGAGGGCATTTCCCAGGAATTAATGCATGGGTGGGTGGTGGGAAGTATGAGGCTGCCCACCCCCCCAACCATGCATTAATTCCTGGGAAATGCCCTCCTGTGTCAGGGATTAATGTTTACATATTGCCTGCATTATACTTTTCTGCTTACTGTATTACCATTTGTTGTATTTGCTGCTTTGACTGCAGTATCCCTTTCACTGGGACGCATCTGGAAACAAGCTTTAGTTCATGATGCCATTCCTGATTATCAACTTTTAAACAAATAATAATAAATAAATAAATAAGACCATGTCTGAACCAATTTATGGTTTTAGCTCCAACCAACTCAGCTGGTAGGCTGTTCCATAGCTCAATTATCTCTCTCTCTCTCTCTCTCTCTCTCTCTCTCTCTCCATGAAGTAAAACTTCCTCACATACATCCTTAATCTCCCTCCCACCAGCTTCTATTCATGCTCCCTTGTTACTGACCCACTGTTCCTATGAAATAGCTCCTCACAGTATACTTTGTTGATTCCTTTCATGAGTGTGACGTTCTGTACTATTTCACCCCTCTTCATTCTGGCCTCCAATGAGAACATGTTCAGTGTCCCTTGCTGATCTTCATAGGATCTTCCCTGTTGGGTATGAATTAGCTTGGTATCCCTTCGCTGTACCGTTTCCATTTGTCTCTTTCTTTCTTAATGTGAGGTTCCAGAACTGGGCACAGCATTCTAGATGGAATAGAACTAGTGACCTTTACAGAGGCAGTATTGTCTTCTCCCATGTACTCTCAACCCCCTACAAATATACTCTAACAATCTGGTTGCTATACTGCAGGCCTTATTGTACTGGATAGCTTGTTCGATAAAGTCACTTCTAATATCTCCATGTCGCTTTCTTCTAAAGTAGTGGCCAATCTCACCTCTCCCATCTAGTATTATATCCAATGATTCCTGTTCCCTATTAGTACCAGGATGCATCTGGAATTGATCAGTAGCCTGTTCAGCATGCCTTCCTGGTTAAACGCTTAAATAAATAAATAAATATCACCATTAACATTTTGGCACTGAATCTCAACTGCCAAACCTAAGACAATCTATGAACTTTCCAGGTCCCTTGGCAACTACCTCAGAGTCACACCCTCTTCACCGTCTGCCATGCCAAAAACCTTAGTGTCATCTGCAAAGAGACAGATCTTTCACTTTATACATTCCCCTGTGTCACAAATAAACATACTGAAAAGGACAAGTCCTGGGACAAGTCTTGTGGCACCCAACTCCCGACATCCCTATTCCACAATTTGACCCTTATTAACTAAACACCATCTGTTATCCCCCCATTATTCTCCTATCCATGTTACCATGTCCATTGCTGCTCTCTATTCCTTCAACATTTTTGGCAGCTTTCTATGTGGCACTGAGTCAAACGCCCTGGTGAAGTACAGTATATCTACTGCTTGGCCCATATCCACTGCCCTTGTAACCCAATCAAAGAATACTATCAAGTTGGTCTGACAAAACCTCCCTGTCAAGAACCCATGTTGTTTACTATGCTGAAGTCCATTGCTCTTCAGAAAAGTCACCAGGTCCTTCTAGCAAGAATCTCCATTTACTTACAAAGGATGTAAAACTGATAAATCGGTAATTTCATGGGTCCTCCCTATCCTTTCCCTTATGATACAGAATCATGTCTACTATTCTCCAATACTCTGTAACTACCCCGACTGTAGTGAGCTACTGAATGGCTCATCCAGGGCTCAGACAGTTCCAATGACTTTTGGCTGAGCACCCTCAGGTGCATCCTATCTGATTCCTTTGCCTTACCTACTTTTGGGGCTTCAGACTGTAGTCCTACACTTTCTTCAGTTATCTCTATGTGTCCCATTTCTTTAATCACTCTTGCTGCTGCATTTATGCCACTTTCTGGCAGATGCACACTATTCTTCATTGTGAATACTGAGCAGAATAAGCTGGTAAAAATAGCTGACTTCTGCTCATTATCACCTATGCCTTTCCCCTTGCTAGCCTTACAATTTCACCATCTTCCATTTTTCTCTGATATATAAGAAGAATTTGCTTCCTCTTCCTTGACCCAATTCACAGACTGCAGTTTTGTGTCTGCCTTTGCACACATAACCACCTTCTTGGCACTCTATATTTTGATTTTGTATTCCCTCCACTCGTCATCCCCCTGGTGCTTCTCATAGCTAGTGAACACCTTTTTTTGTGGCCCTCCTTCTTGCCATACTTTCTTAGAGAACCAGATTAGTCTATCTTATCTGCTGATCTTGGTAATTGTTATCAAGCATGATTTTATTGCTTCGGGAATGGCCCCTTTAACTACCATGTGAAGATTTAGATATGACTGACTATCTGACTCTCGTGACTAAACTATACTTAAGCTTCTCCCTCATGCCAGAATTAGCATGGCACCTACTAGTAACGAACCACCTAACCATCCTGTAAGGATGGGGATATTACTAATGATCCTTGGGGTGGCAATTAGTTCCCAGTTCCTGTAAATGTCAGAATCACTCCTGTCTCTGTGTAAAAACAAGAAGGGTGCATGCTCATAGATAGAGATTCTCACTGTAACCCAGGTTGGCAATATCCTCAGACAAACAAAACTGTCCAGAGCAGAGAGATATGCAGTGCAAAAGTACAATTAATTTGAGCATGAAGACCACAGATGGAGCTCCTCGGTGCTTCATCCCACATTGGGACTTCTTCAGGGATAGAGTTTAACCAAAGTGGTATTTTTTTACAGCACCACTTAAAGCCACTCAGTATGTAAAAATGTTAACTTATAATATTTTTACAATCATTGTGATCCCATAGTTTGCTTATGATAGAACATGCAGCATAGCTAGGAACTGACATTAGCATTCTAATGTAATTTAATTTAACACTACATGAAGATTATAAAAAGGAATGGCTCATCGAAGCACAAAAGAAAGGCAATGCTGCAATAATGTTCTAGAAAATATACAATTACTAGTGGTAGTAGTGCTTTAAAGTTGGAGAAGATAAATCAAACAGCTTCTATAAGACGAGTAATAAAAGTACTGCCAATTAATGCAAATGCCTATTTAAACAAAAACAGTTTAAGAATATACCTCTAATGTAATTACATTTTGTTATGAAGGTTATACTAAAATTAATGAAAAAGTATACAAACAGACAAGTCACAGAAGAATAGATAAATACAGGATGTCAATTTTGATCTAGTTATTACATATTGTATTCTATGTTTCATAAAAGAGAAAAAACAGCAGAAACAACAAGTAGAAAATTGCTCTACCAGTTTCCAATATATTAAACCAATATAATTAAATCTATTATTTTAACTGTGCCAACATCAAGCCAAAGTATTCAGCAGATAGTGGATGCTACTCTGCATAGTATTATGTGAATGCAGAATAAAGATGACTCCTATATTGGTATCACTTAACATACAAGAAAGAGTGAAGGAAAATGACAAAAACATATCAGACTAACATTACAATGCCATTATTATGGTCATATAAGAAAAGAATAACAAATGATGATATCACAGGTTTCCAGATAAATCAAGTCAAAGGCACAAGATTAAATTCAGTGTTTAATCTTTCTGGGGTCAGTAATTTTGATGTGAAAATCCAGCAAGTCTCTATGTGAGAAACATTATTCTCTATCCCCTCCTATCCTAAAAGATTTAACAAGTTCAAGTACTCCATTAAAATGAGTTCAACCATGGTCACTGGCATGCATGCTGTCAAAGTGCACAATCATAGTAAAATAACGTTTAAAATTTGGATGGCCTCAGAGTGTTCCTGGAAGCTCACCTTGAAATGTCTCATTGTTCTACTCTTGTAAACATTGAGACAGGGGCAGATAATGACATATTATGTGCCACAACTATTACTACAAATGTTGAATTCACATAGTTTCATCTCTGTGTCAACAAGCTGATGATTACACTGGTTCCCCTTTAACAAGTGTGCAAACCAAATAATTACCACATGTGAAAGGACCTGCTGCTTTTACTGCTAAGCAATTAGCATGTCTTGCTGTCTGATTACAAAAATGGCTATGGAGCAGCATATCAACTTTTTCTGAATGTGTATATGTCCTGAATGTACTAAAGCTGTGCAGAATGTGGAATTCTTCTGGTAGAATTCAAACAGAATTGCAATTCCACTTTCAAAATGCTTTGTGGAATTCTCTGAAAAATTCCATGGAATTCCAACTGTATTTTAATGTAAACCATGGATTAGTTTTCTGTGGTTTGTGTGAAGCTGATCTGCAATTTACGAAAACCATAAAACATTGATCTGTGGTTTATATAAACAGAAACAATTGTCCACAGCCTCATCCTTTGCAATATGCAACAGTTTTTTTTTAGAATATTGCCATTTTTTTCAAAGACTTTGTGGAAACTTTATGGAATATATTATCCAATGGGATATGATGACTATCAGTGGTGTGTTTAACTTTTGGGTTAATTAATTGATTCCTGTCAATGTTTCTTCTTTTTTGTCACTGGTGCATTGCATCTTCAAGAATATCTTTATTGTGCACTCTGTTTATAATCCTATCTGCAAAGATGTCTTGCTTTATGTTGAAATCCTCTTGTAATGAGCATTTATATATCAGACAGGCATTTTCTCTTAAATTAATATCTTAAATCACAGCTTGCTGGTGTTCACCTGCAGCATGTAAACAGACCAGCTATAAAAGGTTGTGATTTTGTTGAAATATATGGATTCATTTCCTTTATTAGCATCATCTGTTGAAAGGGATAGATAAAATAATTTTCCACTGATTCATATTTGCAATATTTGTAAAAAAAAATCTGAAGACATATTAGTAATACACGAATTAAGTACTAAATAGACACATAAGTAAAGCAAAATATATACTGTAGCAATTCATCCTTCATGGTATCTATTTGTAGCACAGTTCTGAGGCACTACAGTCTTGGGTAGCACTGAGAAGATCAGTTTATTAGCTATGGTTGAGACTGTACTGGCATCATGCAAAAGAAACTACCAATCTGCTGAAAACTATAGAGTCTGCTAAAGATAAATACATCCCTGCATGATACGTCTGATTCCTTTGAGGCAATCATTTCATTTTATACAGCTCTTTTATATTCTGAAAACACTTGACACCAAATGGGACACTGTTGCTACACAGAGTAATTCCATGCAATGCCGTCTCACTGAAAATGAAGGGACTATGGCTTCTATAATCACAAAGCATATTGCTTTAGTCATTAAAGTTGATTCCAATGCTGCTATTCTTTCATCAGTTCTCAAGTACAATATCTCACAAGTCTGAACAATTGAAAATGTAAAAAAAAATCCTTCAGGATGAATAAGGTTAAAATAGTGGGCCTACTGTTGCTAACATTTGCTGATAAAATGACTTGTGATATTGTGAGAGACTTCTTTCTGACTACGTTGAATTATACATCTAAAAATCTTCTAACTTTGCCTGCCTTACATAGATACATACATACATAGAATCTGATGGCAGAAGCTGACCATAATGCTCCATCTAGTTTGCCCAGGATTTGTAGGTTTCAACCCATGCCTTGTATTTAAAAACCTACTCAATCAGCTGTAACTCTGAAGTTTCAAACACTATAGTAAATTGCCAACATTTCTAGTCCAGTTTGCCCTGGAGAGGGACGGGGAATACAGTGCATAGTAAAATAGACATGACTGAAATGGGTTCTCAGCTTTTTCTGACTCCAAAGTATGCAACCAAACTCAAGCCCAGTGCAAGTAGTTTCTTCAATTCAGTTTTGAGGTGCAGGAGAGTGGAGGCTCCTTCTCCCTACTTTATCTCTGAAAAGCTTTGGTAATTTTGGACTCCAACAAATATATTTATTTCAATCTAGATCTACTCACTGAATTTTTAAGAGCACATACTATATTTTGGGTAGGCAGCCACAATAGCCTTCACTGGAAGAAGTGCTGGACTCTGAGGTAGATAAATGGGTAGCTGAGAATGGTGAGACTGGCAAATGTGACTCATAAAATGTGGATCCAGTCCCTGTTTGTGAACTGGATCTGTTTGAATGGCTATGAATTTAAACTGAATGTGAGAGATGGCTGAATATGTATTTCATTTTATCCCCAAAGTAAGGCATTTGCATTACTGCTGGGTTTTAACACCTGCATTTCCTTTCATACCCATGTCATTTCCATACTGCTGCAAGTAAAACTGATTGTCAAACAAAAATACATTTTTGGTTAGATGTAATTCAGTTGCATTGGAAACAGCATTCAGTTGGTGATGCACTAGGATGCTGATATAGATCAACAAATTAATATATTGCTTGAAGGCTCCATGAATTTGTAATTAAAGTGTACAGTGCTACAATCTCTATTATGAGTCACATTTAACTTTCCATGTGACAGATGATAATTTATTCAATCTATGCCCTGAATTCCTTGTGTAAGAGGTGTGGTCACTCACAATATCTTGAAGGCACAAATATATATATATATATATATATATATATAAAACAAAGAAACTCGGTGCAAAAGCAATGAGCCAAGGATTACCCCAATGGGCATGGCCATAAAGCCAAGTTTCATAGAAATACAAAATCACACATACCTCTATAATACAAAGCATCATGGGATGTAGAAATACAAAATCATACATGCCCCCCACAATGCAAAGCATCATGGGCTGCATATGCAAATCACCACAGAATTTTATGTTGGTTCAACTTTAAGCAGAAATGCATGGTGAAAAAAAGGCCTCTCACACAGTTTGCAAAGGGTGCCAACAGAAGACATAGACATATGTTTCGTCCTACCAGGACTCATCAGTGTGCCTCATCTGTTTGACACCCCAGTGGAATGAACCAGCTACCCTAAGATGGTCTGTCTGGGTTATGTTGTGGTGAACCCAATCAAAACAAAAAGCAACTTAAAAGACAAAGAACCTCTGCGTGCAAGCACTGAGGCAATGGTTACTCCAAAGGGCATTTGGCTGGGAAGCCAAGTTTCAAAGAAATACAAAATCACACATGCCCCCCACAATGCAAATCATCATGTGCTGCATATGCAAATCACCACATAATATTATATTGGTTCAACTTTAAGCAGAAATGCATGGTGCCAAAAGGCCTCTCACACAGTTTGCAAATGGTGACAACAGAAGACATAGACATGTGTTTCATCCTACCAGGACCCATCAGTATGCCTCATGTGTTTGACACCACAGTGGAATGAACCAGCTACCCTAAGATGGTCTATCTGGGTAATGTTGTGGTGAACCCAATTAAAACAATGTCACACATGCCCCCCCCCCACAATGCAAAGCATCATGGGATGTTTATGCAAATCACCATGACATTTTAGGCTGGTTCAGCTTTATGTAGGAATGCATGATGTCCAAGGGCCTCAAACACAATCTGTAAAGGGTGCAAACAAAAGACACAGACTCATGTTTCATCCTACCCAGGACTCATCAGTGCGCCTCATCTGTATGACACCCGAGGGGAAAAGAACCAGCCCTAATCTTGTCTTATGGATTTGGGTTATGGTGAGCTCAAAATATATTTATATAAATGTTCATTCAGGAATCCCACTGGTGAAACAGTTGGTCTTCCTGGTGGGCTGGCAGGCTCTTATGACTTTTTGGGAGAGAACCACACGTAAGAATTATTGGATATTTAGTTTTGAAAAATTAGATTAATTCTCCAAAATCCATCTGCTCACAAGGGTCTGTTTAATTATGTCACACAAGTCAGAGTGAACTAGCATAGTGGGATCTTTAGAGATGTGCACATAAGTAGTTTCATCACACAATAGCACAGTTGCCCCTTTCTGACAATTAGTTTTAATAGGGACTATGAAGTTATCACCTTTAGAAAAACATAATTATCTTAAGGATTTATTCATAAAGACATTGTTTTAAATATGCATTTGCTATGATCAGCTGTACTTTCTTTATTCATCCTCACATGGTCTTTAATTCATCTTTTTCAACATTAATCATCGTCACTCTGTGACCTGTCCAAGACTGACCCGTTTAAGTACACATTTCACCAGCACCTTGCGACACAGTGCAGGTGTGATTGTCTGATTGAAACTATCCCCCAACCATTTGTCATGAAACTGACCCCCCTTGGACCTCTATTTGTCCTGCACACTCCCTCTACTCCCATTTTCAGTGATCTAAGCTTCCCTATTCTGTTTGTCTAATCACTCTTCCCATAATACCCCAGTTCCTATTCTACCTTCCCCCTCTATCATGACATAGCCTTTGCCTGGCTGCATTGCTACATAGATACATAGACAGTGTTGGCAGATAAGGGCCTATGGCCCGCCTAGTCTGCCCATTTGAGCTTGTAAGTTCAGTTTGTTTTCCTAGAAGTCTATTTCCCCTTAACCCTGACCTCTAGAATTCCTTTATGTCTATCCATGCATTCTTAAATCCGTGATTGTTTCAGCCCCACCACTTCCTCTGGCAGGGTGTTCACTTGTCCACCACCCATTCTGTGAAGAAATTCTTTCTCATGTTTCCTCTGAATCGTCCTCCCTCAACTTCATCCCATGCCCTCTAGTCCTGAAACATCTTTTTCACTTAAAAATAGTGTTTTCCTGCACCCTGTTCCTCCCTGTAAGATACTTGTATGTCTCTATCATATCCCTCTCCCTCCTCTCCTCCAGGGAGTACATGTTCAGTTCCTTCAACCTGTCTTCATAGGATTTGTGATGCAACCCATGCACCATCTTTGTTGCCCTCCTCTGAACCTTCTCTACCCTGTCTATGTCCTTACGTGGGTATGGTCTCCAGAACTGTACACTGTACTCCAGGTGGGGCCTCACTAGTGTCTTGTATAGCGGAATTATGACCTCCTTTTCCTGCTGGTGATGCCCCTGCCTATACATCCCAGCATCCTATTTGCTTTACCTGATGCCTTGTCACACTGTTTCCCTACCTTGAGGTCATCAGAGATGACAACCCTAAGATCCTTTCCTGCTTGGTGCATGCTATATCCTCACCCCCAACTGATATATTGTGCCAGGGTTTTGTGCACCATATGCATTATCTTGCACTTCTTTGCATTGAAATTCAACTGCCAAACCCTTGACCATTCTTCAAGTTTCTGCAGGTCCTTCTCATTCTGTCTACACCCTCTGGTGTGTCTACTCTGTTACAGAGCTTTGTGTCATCAGCGAACAGTGAAATTCTTCCTTCTATATCCTGTGCAATGTCACTGATGAAGATGTTGAATAGGACCGGTCCCAGCACTGATCCCTGTGGTACCCACTGGTCACTCTTCCCTCTGTGGAGTGACAGCCATTTACCACCACCCTCTGTGTCCTGCCACCCAGCCAGTTACCTACCCACCACACTACTGTCCTGCCCACACCCATATTCCCCAGTTTGTGTAATAGTCTTCTATGTGGCACAGTGTCAAAGGCCTTGCTGAAGTCCAGATAGGCCATGTCCACTGCCCTCCCTGATCCACCTCCCTAGTCACCCAGTCAAAAATTCAATGAGGTTGGTCTGACATGACCTCCCCTGGTGAAACCATGCTGCCTTGGGTCCTGTAGTCCATTGACAACCAGATGTTCCACCAATCTCTCCTTCAGTAGTGCTTCCATGATCTTTTCCCACACTACGAGGTGAGGCTGACTGGTCTGTAGTTCCTGCTTCCTCTTTGTTCCCACTTTTGTATAAGGGGACTACATCTGCTGTCCTCCAGTCTTTGGGTACCTCCCTGTTTCCAGTGATTGGCTGAACAGGATAGCCAGAGGTTCAGCCACCACCTCTCTTAGTTCTTTAAGGACCCTGGGTGCACCCCATCTGGCCCCATTGCTTTATCAACTCTTATTACTTCCAGTTCCTTCAGGACCCTTTCTCTGTAAAGGGACTTGTGTCCATTTCTGCACCATTCTCACCCCTTGTACTCCCTTCAGACCCATTACCCCCTCTTCCTTAGTAAAGACTGAGCAGAAATACCTGTTCAATATGTCAGCTTTACTGTTGTCATCCTCCACGCTGCTCCATCCTCCCCTTCAGTTTAACTATCCTCCCTTTGTCCTTCTTTTTCACTTATGTACCTGTAAAAGGTTTTGTCCCCTTTAACCACTGATTTTGCAATGTGTTCTTCTGTCTGAGCTTTGGCTTCCTTACTGACTTCCCTGCCTCCTTTGTTTCTCCTGGTACTTCTCCTATCCCCTTCTGCCTGTGTCTTTTTGTATTGCCTGAATGCAGTCTTTTTGGCTTTCACTTTCTTTGCTACCTCTTTGGAAAACCATAATGGTCTCTTTCTTTCCTCTTGCTAACCTGCTTAATGCATAATTCTGTTGTTCTTATAATCCCCATTTTAAATACTGCCCACTGTTCCTCAATCCCTGATTCCTGTCCCATTCCCCTTAATGCCTCTTTCAAGCATCTCCCCATTTTCCCAAAGTCTGCCCCCCTAAAATCCAGGATACGTGTTTTTGTGTGGTTTGGTTCTGCTCTTTCTGTGATTTCAAACCACAATGACTGGTGGTCACTGTTACCCAGGTGCTCCCCTACTGTTACCCCCATCACACTGTCCCTGTTTGTGAGCACAAGGTCCAGTATTGCCTTCTGCCGAGTTGGTTCCATGACCAGTTGCTTGAGGAAGGCACCCTGAAGGGAGTCCAGGATAAATCTGCTCTAGTTGATGCTGCTGCTGGGATGCTCCAGTCCATCTGGTATATTGAAGTCTCCAACCAGTACTACCTCACCCTTGTCAGCCATCCTTTGGATGGCTAGCATCAACTCCTATCTGTTTCTTCCTCCTGGGCTGGTGGTCTATAGACCACACTGATGCGGATGGCTGGCCCCATTTTCCTTTCCAGCTTAACCCACAGTATCTCCCCCATTTTGTTCCTCCTGGATCTGTGTGGCCCTTATGTCATTTTTCACATACAGTGCCACTCCTCCTCCCTTCCTGCCTGCTCTGTCTCTTCTGAATATGTTGTAGCCAGGTATGGCCATCTCCCAGTCATGGTTATCATTACACCAGGTTTCAGTGATGGCCACAATGTCCAGGTCTGACTGTACCATGACAGCCTCCAGATCTTCCATCTTGTTGCTAAGGCTCCTGGCATTTGCACACATGGCTTTCCATGATTTGACCCTCCTAGACTGCTTCACTGTTCTACTCCAGCCCCTTCCTTGGTTGTCATTTATCCCTGGTTCTCCTTGCTGTCTGCCCTTCTGCTGAATTTTGCCCTTTCTGCTTATCCACCTTTTAGACACTAATCTCCAACTTTTGCACACTACTTTGCAGAGATAGCCACTCCTCTGGTTCACTGGTTCCATTACTAGCTGTGGGGTGAGCAAGTAGGTACCATCCTTGCTGGCCTGCCACCCCCCTTTGCTAGTTTAAATGCTTGTCAATGTAGCATTTAAACTTATCATTGAGTGCTTGATTCCCTCCAGGATGGATGCAGGCTGTCAGGCTTGAACAAACCTCCATCCCTCCAGATGGGTCCCCAGTCACCAATGAATCCAAACCCTTCCTCACAGCACCAGTTCTTCAACCATGAGTTAAAGTTCCTGGTGCATGCACTCTATTCTCCTTGCCTCTCACAGGTAGTACTTCTGAGAAAGTGACAGAAGTAGCTACTTGCTTGAGACCCTCCCCAGTTTCCTAAACTCTTCCTGAACTTCCTTTGGCTCCCCATTTGCCAAGTCATTAGTACCTAGGTGGATAATGACATCCAGCTCACCCTCCTGTCTTGCCTTCCCAGTGATCCCCAGTATCTTCCTTCCATCCCTCCATGCCGTGGCACCTGGTAGGCACCTCACCTCCTGTCCTCCCCTCCTGTGTTCCTAGCTGGATCCCTCTTATGATGGAGTCCCCACCAGGATTGCTTCCTCCTCCTCTGGGGTCCACTGCTTCCCACTGAGGTCACCTCCTTGCCTAACCTCCACATCCTTTCCTTCCACTTCCTGGGTACCTTATTTGGTTGTCCTCATTTGCCAGTGTGGCATATGAGTTCTTGAGAGGAATAGGATCTGGGATGTGCCTCTGCCTGACTGCTCTAACCCTCCCTGAGCCCACTGTCATCCAAGTGCTCCTCGTTCTCGGCATCCTTTGAGGCAGCTGCATTGGACTGGGTGGTTCCTGGACAGGGTGATGGTACTCCTGACCCAGTTTACTTCCGCTCTGAGTCTGGCTACCTCATCCCTCAGTCCTGAGAGATGCATGCAGATAGGGCACCTCAGTGTCCAGAAGGTCTGCCTGAATATGGCTGCCCCAGAGCCACTACATTGCACCACTCCCCACATTATACTGCAATTCCACTACTTATCTGCTACTGAAGCTCTCTTAGTTCTCTTTTTATTTATTTACAGTATTAAAAATCCTGTAACTGATCCTCAGATATATATTTTTTAAGGAAAAAGGAACCAATAAATAAATAAATGAGTCAAAACACTTGTCGTGCTGAGGGTGGTCTTCTTCCCCCTTATGCCCCTCCTACTTCACACCTCTTACTATACCATGTGTTTAGCTCCTGTCAATCAGATTTATCAGGGCATATAATTAAGAGTTGGGGGAAGGGGTGGGAGGGCGAAAATTTGCAGCAATTAAAGACAGCACAGAATTACACCACCACTATGTTTTAAATTTTCAACAGCCCAAATACAATTATAAGTAAAGACAACACAGAAAGAAAGTATAGTGTCACTACAAGCCTACAATCTAAGTTTAAAAGGAAAATACCAGTTACCAGTTACTCTGAAGCACTGAATTGAATATGTTTCCTTCCTTCACCTTCTGGCTTCTTCTGAGAAGATGAACTTCTGTTTGCTGCTTTAACTGTGACTAAGCCCCACCTTCAGTTATCACGTAGCTGAGGTCAGAGGCCAGACAATTAACACCCTTCACCCAGCTACAGGACAGTCAGACAAGCCAAGATAAAATTTGCAGCAATTAAAGACAACACAGAATTACACCACCACTATTTTTTAAATTTTCTACAGCCCAAAAACTATTCTGTATTCTCCTTAAGTTTGGACTTTATTTTATATATCATGCACTGTTCACCTTGCCTGTTTTTGTAACTTACTATGTAACTGTATTTGTCTTTTTTCCTGATGTAGAAACTTTGTAAAAGAGCCCCTAGCTCAAAGATATTGTAATCTGAGAAATAAATAAAAACATGCACTATTTACAATTAATTTTGCATGGTTTCTAGTACTTTATAAGGCTCAGGACTTAGTGAGAGTGAGTCCACAACAAGCTGGCACACACTCCTAGAATCACTGCAGACATTCAGGTGGAGAAGCAGTTTTAAAAATACTTGAGAGATCCCCTTTTCATCATGGATACCTTAGCAGATGAAAACTGAACTAAGTTGTGTGTCTCAATGTTTGCTTCTTTAGTGGCTTCATTGGGTCCAAAGAATAAAATAAGATTATAAGAAAAAGAAAAACAAATCTGCTTTAATTCATGCTCTAGTCATTAACCAGCTTATAGCCTTGGTGCTTTAGCATTGTCTGATTGCCCTGAGTTCTTCTGTGTAATTCCTAAGATAGGTACATAATGGTTTGCTGACTTTTTCTTGTCTGCAAAATACAAGGTCTGTATTGTGATTCTTCAATGCCTTCCAAAATAAGGTTGACAAAATTCCATATGCCTGTATTACCAACTGCATACCTGCCACCTGCTGTACAGTAAAAGTTTCTGAATGAAGACCCACCCTCATGTTTTTTGATTGAATGGCAGTGGTCAGGTTGGATATGTGTATGCGTGTGAGTGAGCTTCACATCAGCCCCCCTTCTTATTCTGAACTAACAATTGTGCAACATTTGGCGCATTTTCCGTTTTTTATTTTCATTACATTTCACCTTTAACCCTTAAGCTGCTGACAGAATTAGAATGCATAGGAATGTTGGCTGATATATCAGTCTATGGCCCTGCATGGGTTAAATTTAACTCCCCAATACATTTTATTAAGAATTCCATGCACACAGTTTTTTTTTTGTTACTATTTGTTTAACTTCAGGATTAATTCATTGTGATTGTGCTAAGGACAAGATATGCCCACTGATAGATCTATAATTACCAGATCAGCTGCTCTGCTGTCATTTAGTGAAACAACAATCTCTATTAAAATCAAAGAGAAATAAAACTTGTAAATCTTAATCTGGGGCTTCTACAATAATTCGCTCCGAAGTTGAGGAAAGAGCAATGGAAATGCTATAGGAAGTCAAACCAATGAAACTGTCACTACCTTTATCGGGGAGTAGTTGATCAAGGGGGGACGGAAGCTAAAAAACAAGTTCCAACAAAACACCTATTACTGGCAGAAATAAGCAGTATGAAGATAAATTTGAATGACCTGGCTGTAGGCTTTATGGCAATGTGACAGAAGCTGCAGGAATACAAAATAAGAATAGGTGATGTGTAGTCCAGAATAAGCAGTTTAGAAGATGTAGTGGAGAAGGAGCAAGAGGAAAGAGTCACAAATAGCAGAAAATTCCTAAGCATGAAGTGAAACTGGAGGACATATAGAGTAAGAATGGAAGGAACAACTTGAGGATTTTTTGGCTTAAGAGAGGGCATTGAGGAGGCAGATCCCATTGAATCTGCAAATAAAGTCCTTACTATATTGCTGGTGTACCACCAGTCAATAAAAGATACATAACTGAATTAACGTATCACTACCTGAACCCCAAACCTAGTGCCAGTGACAAACCGAGGTCCTTTATCCTGAGGTTGTTTAATTTTCAGCACAAGATCTATATTCAGAAAGTTCAACATGATAATAACAGTATCTCTTTTGATAGCTATAAAATCAGGCTGTTTAAGGACCTTCCCCTTGAAACAACTAAGAAAAGGGATAACTATTTCCTGTTAAAAAATGGCTTCAGGAAGCAGGTCTCAAATAGAGCTTACTTTTCCCCACTCAACTGAAAATCTGGTTGCTTAATTGAGTAATAGAATGCAATGGATTTGAAGCAGCAATGCAAGGGTTAAGGAAGGACTTCCCAGTACTTTTCAACTCTTCTGATTTTCAGTCATGGCACTGTGACCCTGCTCAAATAAAGAAAATGCCTCCCATCTTCAAAAACCTTTGACTGTTTACATCTCTTCTGTGCTATATGATAACCGCCTTTTATACATTTTATTGTGATTCATGCAGTCTGTGTTTGTTTGACAGTGGTCTTGTGTCCCATCCCCCCACCTGAAATCATTTAATTAAGACTTAATTTTTTTTTTATAAGTAGCCACGAGTAAAAGGACTCACCCGTGTTTAGTCTCCACAGATAATGCCTCGAAAAGACAGTATTTTTGATTGTTTGAAAGGAATACAAAATCACTCATACCCCATAATGCAAAGCATCATGGGCTGTAAATGAAACTCACTACAAACTATTATGCTGGTTCAACTTTAAGCAGATATGCATGGTGCCAAAAGGCCTCTCACACAGTCTGCAAAGGGTGCCAACAGAAGACACACACATGTTTCGTCCTACCAGGACTCATCAGTATGCTTCATCTGTATGACAGCCCAGTGGAATGAACAAGCTACCCTAAGTTGGTCTATCAGCATTGGGTTGTGTTAAGCCCAATAAAAACCAAAAACAATCTAAAACACAAAGAACCTTAGTGTGCAAGCATTGAGGCAAGGGTTACCCCAAAGGGGATTTATGATTGTTTGCTGAGCAATAGGGCATTTTGTGGCTTGCCTCAAAATGTGATTTAGGCTTTTGGCTTATTCTACTAGTTCATGGACTCTAAGATGGACCCTGAGGAACCCTGGGCTCTCCTGTGCAGTAAAAGGGAGTTTCAGCCCCTAGCACTGTTACCAGCTTGCTTGGGGTGTCCAAGAGGATTTTATACATTTTGTTGTATGCTCAAGGGCATACCCTTGTGTTTCTGTGGACAGCACAAATCTAAATAATGTTTGCCTTTGATAAAGATTTCTCCCTTTTACATTCTCATGTGATCTGTTTCCCTGTAGCACATGAATGTGATCCACCTTTGCTTTGGGACTGCCATCAAGAGATTGTTATCTAAATTTTAAACAGTAAGATTACTCAGATTTGTCACTAGGATATTTAATTTGCATAATATGACACTCTGGTAGGTTTTGGTTTAGGGAACATCTTTAGAACCCCTAATTACTTAATGTTGGATTGTACTGCAGACCTCCCTATTGTTGCTAATCAGAGATCTGATCAAAATGTTTCAATTTTGGCCATTTTTTTCACAGACCTAATTTTCATTCTAAATGGTTGTTCCTGGATTTGAATACTGGCTTATGGCTCCATGGAATCTACCTATCATGCTCTAGCTCTTGTGAGGCTTGGCATTCCAGTGTTAATGAACTTTGATTCCTTGAAATTATGGGTAGACATGGTGCTATGGTGTTTGGAGTTTTGATTATGCAACTTTGATTTTGGTACAGAACATTTCACTCCCAGTAACAACCAATAATGGTTTCTTGTCTATTTCTTTCATTGCAGTTTTCTTGGATATTTTTTCACAGCTCTTTCTAATGACTGGTGGTACTCCGAAGTTTTTTATTGTCATGTAAAATAACTGAACTGTGTGAGTACTACTAAGTGACACTGAACTCTGCAGTTTCAGATTTACAGAGGTAATTTCCATTTCTATTCATAATGATATATGGTGATATAAAACCCCTTGAAGCATTTCTTCTTGTCTAGTGTGATTGAATGTATTTAAGGAGAACTAGTAGTCACAAGTTTGGTATTTTGTTTCTTGCCACTCCTTACTGTCTTCTGATTCACATTTCTAGTGTCCACTGTATAATTTGTAATTTTTCAGTTACTTACCCCCGGTAGTCAGTTAACAGATATGTGGCATAGTTTATAGTAAAATATGACATTGCTTATCATTCACAAGTTGATACTACGGGTTCAAATTTTGAATGTTTTCACTGTTTAGGCTTTAAGCACTTTAGATTTTTTTATTGATATTATAGTCTCATCCAATTCCAGTGAATTTAGCTATGGTTAAGAACCATTAGTTGTTATTGTGTTTAAAGACTCAGGCTTGTTATTTGGTTGTATATCTGTTAGTGGGGGGTGACTTCCACTGTTCTAACATTTCTAAGATATCCATTCCAGAATGAGATAGGGTTGGTGTTTAAGTAGCAAGCCAAATCAGTTCCTATATGTATTCAAAGAATGCCAACTACTTGGGGTCTGGAAGTATTTTGCAAACATCGAGGGACATGTCCAGTGGTTGGGGTTTCTTATTTTTACTTTTTTTTATCACTTTCTCTCTTTTCTGTTAGTCTCCTTCATATTCTGAATGTTCCATTCTTTTTCTCTGTCCTTCTAGAAGGTAGCAGGATTTTCAGTTTTTGAACAGACTGTAAAATGGATGCCTAATACGGAATTGTAATGCTATATATGCAGGATCTGTTTTTCTTTAAATGTATTCCCCAAAGGACTTAATTTTTATCACATGGAATGTCATACTGTTAAATCATGTATGGCTTAGAAAGATAGACTATTTTAAGGTACTTAAAGAAACTCAATACTTCTATAGGTTTTCTTCAAGATACACATTTAGTTAAGGACCAATATTTACTTATGCAGAGGGAATTGGTGGGGCACGTTTTCGGCTCTGGGAACAGTTCCTAAAAAGCTGGAGTCTTAATCACATTGAAAAGAAATTTTATATTTCAGCTGTGTTCTCTGATAGATGATCCCAGTGGTAATTTCTTAGCATTAAATGGTAAACTGGGCAAAGAGTACTTTGGTTTTATAAATGTCTATGGTCCCACATCTCCCTCCCATGCAATCTTTAATGTCATTTACTTTAAGATCAATACCTTTCTCGATAGTACTGTAATTTTAACCAGTGGCACTAATGCATAATAGTAATCCTTTACTAGGCAGTTCCACATTTTGCATTAGTCAATCCAAAGCAGATAAGGATCTGAGTGATCTGACTGCCAACTCAAATCTAATAGATGCATGGAGGCCAACTAATCCACAAGTCAGATAGTATACCTTCTGATCTCAGTGTCATCAGTCAGGAATCTAGACTGATCCAAATTTATGACCCAAAAGAATGTATTTGTAGAATACATTTCATTAATATTAAAGGACATGTGATCTCAATTGAACTTTAAATTCCTTAACAATTTAGAAAAATCTGAAAAAAGGTGAACAATTAATAACTATTTGTTAAATAACAAAGACATTTCTGTGACAGAGTGAGCCCTGTCTAGGGTGTATGCCCATGTGTGAGGTGTCTCCCCCCCCCCATTAATTTTGCTCTTTGTTTTTTATGGGATGGCCACTTACACTGGGTATGAAAATGAAATACATTTGCTGTAAGCTTGTCTATTTTAGGATGTCATATTTAATGATGTAATGGAAATAAAAATAAAAAAGATATGATGAGTTCCAAGGGTTAGAAAGAGAAGGAAGTAGAGGAGCACACCTTTATTCTCCTGTTCCCCTTACAAAACCCAGTAGAACCCTAATGGATTTACTGCCTTATTAAAACTATCTTTTGAGATGAAACAAAATGGAAACATAAAAACCCCTTCAACCAAAATAAAAGAAGTTGAGTCTAGGCTAGAAAAGATAACTTGGATGAACACTGAAACACAGAAACATAGAAGCTGACAGCAGAAGGAGACCGCTATGTCCACCTAGTCTGCCCATTTGCTTTAGACCTATTTTGACACTCTAGTTGCCCTTTGTAGTCAGGGCTTCCTTGTGTCTATCCCATGCATTCTTGAATCCCCCAACAGTGTTGACCTCCACAACCTCTTGGGGCAGGCTGTTCCAGGCATCCACTACTCTTTTTATGAAGAAAAAATTCCTGGTGTTGGTAGATAACCTCCCTCCTTGCAGCCTGAGGTCATGTCCCCTGGTTCTGGAGCCCTTCTATAAGTGAAAAAGTTCCTGTGCCTGTATCTTGTTAATGCCTTTTATGTACTTGAATGTTTCAATCATGTTCCCTCTTTCTCTTCTCTGCTTCAGGGAGTACATATTCATTTCCCTAAGTCTTTCCTCATAGGACATGTACTGCAGACCTTGAATCATTTTTGTCACCTCTCTCTGTACTGTCTCCACCCAGTCAATGTCCTTCCTGAGGTGAGACCTCCAGAACTGGACTCTGTGTTCCAGGTGAGACCTGATCAGAGATCTATAGAGTGGTAGTACCACCTCTCTCCTCCTGCTCACGGTTCCCCTCCCAATGCAGCCTAGCATTCTGTTGGCCTTCAATGTTGCTATCTCACACTGCATACTAACCTTCAAGTCATCTGAGATTATCATTCCTCAATCTCATTCTTGCTTTGAGATTGCCAGTCTTTTGCCTCCAAGGTGATACTCCTTTCATAGAAACATAGACTTTGATGGCAGATAAGGACCACTTGGCCCATCTAGTCTGCCCATTTCCCTACCTACAGGATAGGCCGCAGATCCTAGTTAACCAATGGCCTATTTCTTCCTACCCCCCACAAGAATTGCTTTATGTCTGTCCCATGCATTCTTGAATTCTTCCACAGTTTTAGACCCCACAACCTCCTCAGGAAGGCTGTTCCATGCATCCATTACCCTCTCTGTGAAATAATACTTCCACATTGCCCCTGAACTGCCCTCCTTCTATCTTTAAATTGTGTCCCTTGCTTTGCAAGTCTCTTTTCTGAAAGATGCTACCCTCTTGGACTTTGTTGATTCCACTGAGGTACTTAAAAGTTTCTATCATGTACCCCCTCTCCCTTCTTTCCTCAAGGGTATACATATTAAGCTCCTTTAGTCTCTCCTCATACGGCTTCTCTTGCAGACATTGCACCATTTTAGTTGCCCTCCTCTGAACTACCCTATCCTGTCTATGTCCTTGCGGAGATGGGGTCTCCAGAACTGGACACAGTACTCCAGCTGGGGTCTCACCAACTGTCTGTACAGAGGGATAACAACTTCCTGTTTTCTGCTGCTGATGCCTCTCCCTATACATCCCAGTATACCCCCAGCCCTCCCTACTGCCTTCTCACATTGCTTGCTAACCTTAAGGTCATCTGATATGATTACCCCAGGTCCCTTCCTTTTTGTTGTTGTTACTACCTCCCCACCCATTGTGTATTCTTCCCCTGGGTTCTTGTTTCCCAGGTGCATTATTTTGCACTTCTTTGCATTGAATCCTAGCTGCCATACTTCTGACCATTCCTCCAACCTTGCCAAGTCCCTTTTCATCCTTTCCACGCCTCCTTGTGTATCAACCCTGTGCAGATCTTTGTGTCATCTGCAAAAAGGCATACTTTTCCTTCCAGTCCCTCTGCAATGTCACTGATGAAGACATTAAAAAGGACTGGACCCAATACTGAACCCTGCGGTACCCCACTAGTAACCCCTTTCTTCAGAGTGGACTCCATTTACAATTACCTTCTGTGTCCTGTTGTGCAGCCAATGTTTTACCTAGGCTACCACCCTGGGACCCACTCCCAGGCTGGTTAATTTGATTATTAATCTTTGTGTGGGACTGTGTCAAATGCCTTGCTGAAGTCTAGGTAGGCCATGTCCACAGCCCTCCTGGTCTACTACTTTGGTCACCCAGTCAAAGAAATCTATTAGATTCATCTGACATGACCTTCCCGCTGTGAACCCATGCTGCCTTGGGTCCTGTGCTCCACTGGCCTCTAGGTACTCAACTATTCTTTCCTTCAGAAGTGACTCCATCATTTTCCCTACCACAGAGGTCAGACTGACAGGTCTGTAGTTTCCTGCCTCTGTCTTGGTCCCACTTTTGTGAAGGGGAATCACATCCACCTTCCTCCAGTCCTCGGGTACCACACCATCCTCCCATGATTTATTAAAAAGAGTAGCCAGTGGTTTCACTAGTTCCTCCCTTAATTCTTTTAGAATACTGGGGTGAATTCCATCAGGACCCATTGCTTTGTCCACCTTCAGTTTAGGGTTCTTGCAGAACCCTTTCTTCTGTGAAAGGACTGGGATCGACCCCTCTATCAAGAGTGTTTCTGTTAATTGGATTAGGCACTTCTCCTTCTTTTGTGAATACTGAGCAGAAATATTCATTCAGTATCCCTGCTTTTTCACTGTCCCCTCTGCCCACCACCGCTCATGCTATTCAGCCTCACTATCCCTCCTTTGTCTTTCTACGCCGCTGATGTACCTATAAAAGGTTTTATCTCCTTCTTAACTGAGTTGGCTATCTTTTCCTCAGTTTGGGCCTTTGCTATTCTGACTTCCCTCCCTGCTTCCTTCTGCCTTAACTGGTACAGCTGTCTGTCCTGCTCCTTCTGTGTTTTCTTATACTTCGGAATGCTATCTTTTTCTTCCTGACTTTCACAGCCACCTCTTTTGAGAACCATAGTGGCTTTTTCTTTCATTTTGATTTGTTTATTTGCTTCACACAAAGGCTTGTTGCCTCTGTGATGGCAGTTTTGATGATTCCCCATTGTTACTCCACACCTACTTCTAGCCTGTTTGCTACTGCTTTTCTGACTCACTCTCCCATCTTGCCAAAGTCAGCCCTCCTAAAGTCCTGTACCCTCACTTTTGTATGGCTTGACTCTGTAGCTGAGTTTAACGTGAACCACACTGTTTAATGGTCACTTGTCCCCAGATGGCAACCCACTTCTAGATCTGAGATCCTCTCACTGCCCCCGTTTAAGAGTACGAGTTCTAAGATTGCTCCCTCATGAGTGGGTTCTGAAACTAGCTGTTTAATGCCTGCCACCTGTCGGGCATCAAGAATGGCCCTGCTCTTGGATGTGGCTGCAGCAAATGTGCTTCAGTTAACATCTGGCATATTCAGGTCTCCCATCAACAGTATCTCCCCTTTCTCTGCCATTCTAAGAATGCCTTCTATCATATCCTTGTCCATTCCCTCCCCCTGACATGGGGGTCTGTACACAACACCTGTCTGGATTGTGGTGCCCTTTCCAGTCTCCAAGGTGACCCACAGTGCCTCCTCTCCTCCCTGTTTACTCTTTTGTTCAGTTGCTTTTATCCCTTCCTTTACATAGAGAGCTACTCCTCCCCCTCTTCTCCCCTGCCTGTCTCTCCTGTAGGTTATGTACCCTGGTATGTTAACATCCCAGTCATGGTTCTCTGTGTACCATGTTTCTGGACTGCTACAATATCCAGGCATCCCTCTTCCATCAAGGCCACCAGCTCAGGGAGCATGTTGCCCAGACACTGGGCATTGGTACTAATACCCTCCATTTCCTGGATGGCCTTACCCTTTGCCCCATCCCTGTCCTTCTTGCCTTTGTCACTTTCTCCATTTACCCTGCCCTTCTCCCTATCGACACCTCTATGTTGGTGTTTGCCACACTTACTAACGTGATTATTTGGAGGGGCTAGGATTTCTCTGCTCCTTTCCAGTGCCGCCCCCCCTTGGCTAGTTTATAAGCTTGCCAATGAAGCATTTAAACCTATAACCTAGGATCCTGGTTCCCCTCCTGGACAGATGCAGCCCATCATGCCAGTATAGGCTTGCATCCCTCCAGGTGGACCCCCAGTCCCCAATGAAGCCAAATCCCTGAGCTCCATACTAGTTTTTCAACCACTGATTGAAACCCATGGTGTGGAACACCCTAGCCTCTCCTATGCCATAGATGGGCAGCACCTCCGAGAAAGTTACAGTGCATGCTACTTGACTAAGGCCCCTTCCCAATTCCACAAACTCTTCCTGCACTTCTCTAATCCCCTTCTTAGCCAGGTCATTTGTCCCTAGGTGGACAATGACATCCAGCTCTCTCCCCTGTGCAGCTGCTCTGGCAATCCTGAGGATCAGCTCCCTGTCCCTCCAAGCCATGGCACCAGGCAGGCACCTTACCTCCCTCTCCCCTTCCTCCCCCAGTTCTACCTTCCTAACAGTGGAGTCCCACCAGGAGTTGTTTCCTTTCCCTGCAGGGTTCCCTGCCACCCTCCTGTGGGTCTCCTTTGTGGAGGTTCCCAGCATCCTCCTTGTCTCCACTGTGGGTGCCTCCATAGAGGAACCACACTTTGCCAGAATGGCATAGGAATTGTGGAGAGGTACAACTGGAGGGATGTGCCTCTGTTCCACCACCCTCACCCTCCCTGAGCCCACTGTGATCCAACCGCTCCTCTTTCTTGGCAACCTCTGAGGCAACGGCAGTGGTCCTGGTGGTCGCTGGATGGAAGAGGAGGTCCCACAAATCCTGGCCAACTCAGCCTGGAGATGAGCAACCTCCTCCCTCAGCCCAGAGAGGTGCCTGCAGATGTGACAACACCGCATCCTCCAGAACGTCTCCCGGAAGACTGTTGCTCCACAGCCACTGCACTGCACCACTCCAATCATGTCTTATTTCTGGCCCCTTAACTGTTTGCAATCCTTATTCTTTCCTCTGTTTTTTTTTCTCTCTGCTTACTTTCTGCCTGTGTGCCCTTTAAGCTCCTGATTGTCCTGTTCTGAGACAAGAATATCCTGTATTTCTCAGTAGACCACTTACTTGCTCAGAGGCAGACCTTCAGCAGCTAGAGGGGTCCGGAGAGCTACTCTTGCCCTTCTAGGATGGTGGGTCTTTGGTGGTTCTGTGATCACTCACTTCCTGCTCCCAAACAGGAAGTTCCTGTTGTCAGTCAAATCCTGTGCCTATAAAAATAGAACTAGCTTTGGGTGGGGGGTGGAGGAGAGGGAAGGAGGGCAATATAGTCCCAGTAGGGAAGTTCAGTCACACAGCAGTCCTTTCTCCTGGTGTCTTTCCTATATGCATGACATTGCACTTTTTGACATTAAATATCAGCTGCCACACTCCAGACCATTCTTTTAGTTTCTTGAGGTCAGCTTCCATCTTTCTCACTCCTTCTGAGGTGTCCACCCTGTTTACATATCTTGGTGTCATCAGCGAACAGACACAACTTCCCTTCCAGTTCATCAGCAATGTCTTCTATAAAAACATTGTTTGATGGGGAGCTCCTGAAAATAAGAGGTTCATATTGGTTTTAAGCAAAAAGGAGTGGATCACCTGATGGTGATGTCATCCATGAAAGGTATAAAAACCCACAACTTGGAGTAACAAAGACAGATAGGGGAATCAGTTGAATACTGACTACCAAGTGAGGAGGACCTCAGAAGTGTGTGTTTTTTTCCACACTGTTCTATTTGCAAAGGCTGAAGCTAAGACTCAGGAATTTTTGAAATTAGAAAGTTTGCTGGATACTGGAAATTGAATAACATTTTGCTTTCTGTATGTTTATTATTTTTATTTTTTTATTTTCTGATTTTAATAAAATAGCAAAATAAATTTGCATTTTTATGCACCTGACTTCTGATTTGTTGTGTCTGTTTTATCCCACACCTTTATAGTGGTGTCAGAGTGGGATCTGACTGGAAGTCCAAGGTAAAGGGGGGTTCCAGTTAGCAAGTATCAGCCCTGGTGCCCAGGATAACCAGAAGAGGTGCATGTCAGCAGAGTCTGGTAAGACTAGGATGAAGCCTGCTGGATTTGAGGAGATGGATGAGGAACTGCAGAGTGGTCAAGACAGACTGGAAGTACAGGATGATATCCAGGTGGTGGAGACCTTGATGAGGATGATCCAGTGGATGAGTGGGCAATGGCTGGAGGCAGACTGACTCCACAGAGAGGCAGAATACCAGTGCTAGTTGTTATTTGAGATGTCCCAGCTGGAGAATTTGGAAATGAATCAGAAGAGGATTGTTATTAGGCACAGCTGGAGGAGGAATCCATACCTGAGCAGGACATTTCAGTACTGCCCTTGTTTCCAGGATGTTACCTATTGGAGATAGAAGATGTCAGTATGGAACTGAAATGTAAGGCCCCAAGGTAAGTCTGTGACTGGTGATATTGCACTGGGGTTGAAAACTACAGTCATGCAAGAAGAGACCTGTAAGTTGGCTGAAGGTACTTCATTTGTATATGCACTAAGCAAAAATGGTAAAACAGTGGATTGGGGTAAATTGCAGTCTGGGGACCATACTAAAGGGAAACTAAAACAGTGTATAAAAATGAAAGACAGTGTACCTGTAAATGGTGGGATGGATAATCGAATATCTTCATGGTATGAAAGTATTAATGAGATGTTGTACCATATGAGACACAAATCCAGATCTAACAAGATAGATATACAAGTCGTGGTGCCAAAGAGATAGCAGCAGATGGTACTAGAGGCTGTTCATTCTAGTTCTTGTGGGAACCTCAGTCACATAAACACACTGAATAATCTGGTACCACATTTCTACTAGCCAGGAAAGTACAGACAGGTGTCAGCTTACTTAAAATCCTGTTTGGTCTGCCAGCCAGAGATGTTGCCTGCCTCTAGGAAAGGGTTCATGAACAACAGTTGTGCTGGTAATCAAGAGGTGAAAGCTCCAATCCTTCCAGGGTTCTGGTGGGGTTATTTCAAACAGTAAGGACTGTTGTCCTCTTCTGCAGGGTGGCAGTGTTACAGGATTAGCCCTCTCTGGGGTGGATGTCCATGTGTGGGGTGTCCGGCCCTCCTCCATTCTTTATGCTCTTTGTTTTTATGTGATGGCCACTCGCACTGAGAATGAAAATGAAATATGTTTGCTGTATGCTTGTCTATTTTATGATGTCACATTTAATGATGTAACATCAATAAAAAAAAGGTATGATGACTTCCAAGGGGTGGCAGGAGAAGGAAGAAGAGGAGTGCACCCTCGTTTTCCCATTCCCCTTACAAAACCCAGTGGAACCCTCATTGACTTACTATCATATTAAAACTATCTTTTGAGATGAATCAAAATGGAAACATTAAACCCTCTTAACATAAAACCCCCTTAACCAAGAAAAGAGATGTTGAGTCTAGGCTAGAAAAGATAACATGTATGAACACTTATGTCTTTACTGTTTGATGAGGAACTCCTGAGAATAAGAGGTTTATACTGGTTTTAGCAAAATGGGTGGATCACTGATTGTGACGTCATCCATGAAAGGTATAAAAACCCACTACTTGGCATAACAGAGACAGATAGGAGAATCAGTTGAATATTGACTACCAAGTGAGGAGGACCTCAGAAGTGTGTGCTCGTTTCCACTCTGTTCTGTTTGAAAAGACTAAAGCTAAGACTCAGGAATTTTCAAAATTAGAGTTTGCTGGATACTGGACATTGAATAACCTTTTGCTTTCTGTCTGTTTATTAGTTTTATTTTTTTTTTATTTTCTAATTTGAATAAAATAATAATGTGCATTTACATTTTTATGCACCTGACTTCTGGTTTGTTGTGTCTGTTTTACTCCACACTTTCACAATTTATTTTAAAACTAGAAATAAAACAACTGATTTTTTTACTGAAAATAAGCCTGAAGACACATCCAGAAGTAACAATTTAGATTGTATGAAGTGCTGGTTAAGAGGTTAACTAATTAGTATGGCTATGCCCCTTAAAAATAGAGCTTTAAAAAATAAACAGACTTGTTCAGTAAGATTCGGGAAATAGAGAAAGAACTAATCACAAAAAATTTTAAGAAATTTGGAACCAATGGTCAAAGCTTAAAACAGAATATAATTAAACAAATAAGGAGGAGGCAGTTTTCCATTCACGAAAGTTTAACTCAACTATGTTGACTCGGGACCCAAGGATTCAAAAATCTTAGCTGTCAGGCTAAAACAGAACAGCACAGTGACGAGTATCACGGCAGTCAAATGTTCAAGAGACAGTAAGATTATATTTGATCTTAAACAGATCAATGAAGAATTGTACAGACTTTAGAGAGACTTATATGACACAGACACAAAACCCTCAAATGCCTCACTATCCAGCTTCTGTAAGGACCTACATATTCCTACAATGCCACATATTCTTAAAGATAATCTTAGTAATTTTATAACAGATATTGAGATACAGAGTCACATGATGCACTGTGCTCTGTATGCAGCTTAGCCCCTAGGCTCTGTTCCTCACCTTACTGATTTCATAATTATGCCTGTTTTGTAACTTGAATACTGGGGAATTCTGTCTTCAGTCTAATTGCCTTCATTCCACTGACTGCCTTTGCAATTGAAAATCCAACAACAATGGATGTTGAGGTGAAAGCTGCAGCTATATGCCATACCCTTCCATTCACACCAGAAGGAAACAAGGCATCTAAGAAAAGTAAATCACAGGCCTCATTCCAGTTCCAAACCTTCTCAAGCCTTAATCGAAGATTGCTTCCTACAAGAGATCTCACCTCTCAAGGACACTTTACAAGCAACAGCTGGCGAGTTCAACGCTATCCAAGTTTCAACTGAAAAGCTAAATCAAAGAATGGGTGGTGATGATGAAGCTAGAATTAGCTTGATGGAGGATTGGTGCAATCACTTAGAAGCAGAGACCGTGTCCCACCATTGAAAACATACTCTCTTGGAGTATAAAATAGAAGATTTGGAGGGATGTAATCAGAGAAAAAACATTGTGATTATAGGTTTGCCAGAAGATTCTGAAGGGCAGGATGCAATCATTTTTGTTAAGAAGCTTTGAGAGAGAAACAGAGGTGTTTTTCCTAATGCTCCTGTGTACACAATTGATTGCGCTCACAGAGCTCTCTGGCCCACTCCTGCACCAAATACATCACCTTGCCCCTTGATTTTTAAATTCTTAAACTATTTCAACAAAATCCATTTACTCACCAAAATCAGGGAGATTAAAGAAGTAACTTGGGGAAGGGCATAAACTCAGAATTGCACAGGACCTTCTCCATTCAGTTTGACGGAAGGGAGCAGCATATGGACCAGCTGTCTCTAAATTTATGGTGGCTCAGATTCACTATCATGTATTGTACCCTGCCAGACTGCAGATTAGTCATAAGGGTACTTCTAAAATGTTCAAATCGTACGAGCAAGCAAAACTTGTACTGCTAAAGATGTATTTGTATTTGTTCAAATCCTCTGCCCGAAGTCTCTTCTTCTGGACCTCTTTATTTGAAAGCATTGACAGAACTGATTCATCATCTATCTTTGTACCTGTATTTCTCTTCGATTACCTGATCTTTACCCTAAGGGTGGTTTGACATTGGAGTTACCAGACAAGGTCCAAACTGACCCCCTCTTCTCTAGGATTCAGATGCTCTCTTACTTCACTGAACAGCTGTGACCTTCCTTCTTACTCTTTATTTGGGTCAGAATCCCATTTCGAGCTCTCTCTATCATGTGCATTTCCTTCGGGATAAAAGATGAGGAATGAGTTGGTGCCACATTAGCCAAATGTAGAATGTTTTTGCGCTTCTTCAGCTTGCTAAGACTATGTGGAAATTTTATTTTTCTGTTTAGGACTCTACTTGGATCTTTCCTCTTACATCACAAGTTAATCCTACATCAAGTCAGAAACCTGGCTCGATCTGCTATACACATATGCAAATAAAATCTGCTTCAATTCAGGATCTCGACTGCAGGAGATTCAACTATAGAGTCATCATAACAGCTTTGACCTATGCAGATTTTTGGACTGCATCATTTCTTTGAGGTGTGGTACGAGGGTCAGATCCTGACTGCTCCTTTCATTCACTTATTCACCTCACTTCCTACTATGCAACTGCTAATAATATGGCTTTTCTCATATCGGAGACTCATCACACTTGCCAAGGGGGAGGCTTCAATTTGGTCCCAGACATTTCTGACCTGCTGGTGCCCCACTCAGGGTCTTTTAGACATTAATATGTTTTAGAGCCTGCAGTGAATCCTTCATCGGCAATCAATGGTGTAATCTATTGGAATTTCTGTAACATGGTATTGACTGGTGGGTTGTTCCAGGCTCCCATCTACGTATTTCCAGGATGAGCAGTTACTTCAGTTGACCACAGTATATCTGCAATTACCTTGTTGGTGAGTACAATGGTTTGGTGCCTGTAAGATTCTGCATTCTTTCCTCAGCGAGAGTGGTGGAAGAGAGGGGATGCCTTTTGTTTGTGGTTACACTGCAGTACCTCCACTTATTTTTTGTAATTATTGTGATTTTTCCCCAACCCCTTCCTTCTCCTCCTCATATTTTAACCATTTAATCTTCTCATTAGATGGTAATGGGGTGATGCTCCCATATGGATGCAGTATCAAGTCAGACTTGGTTATTAAGCCTATCCTGTGCATTGTCTTCAGCTACTTGCTGAATTTTAATACACCTTGCAACATAGTAAACAACCTCATTGTCAACATGGAGGGACCAGATCTCCGGATTCTCCCACTGAGGTAGCTCCTCGATCCTCTAGCCATTTTGAGACTTTTACTGGCCTTAGCAAACCCCTTGTGGAGCTGTTGGGAGGCATGTACGATCTTGGTGTTTTTTGTCCTTATTTGCTCAAAACTGGTAGACTACTATGATGTACTAAGAGGTCAGTCATGGTGGTCTGCATTAGCAGGAAGGCTCCCCTCGATTATAACTTTTTGCTGTTGGGATAAGAATGGAGTTCAGGTGTAGAATGATATCTATGCATCTCTGACAGTTATCTTTAATTTTTGCCATCTGTAACTCACCCTTTTTGTGTCTAGGATAAGGGGTGCTTTCACTCCCATAGTCATATTCATGAATAAGTACATGCTTCTACTAATAAGCAGCCCTTACATCTATTACATTTATCTCCTTTTTGTTATAAGACTGTGGAGATACCACATTTAATAGTACAGTCATTATCAGATCCTAGGCACTTGGTTTTATTTAAATATTGTTTTTGGATCTGGATAGGCACCTGGTCATTATGCATTATTCTATCGTATGCTATATGGGTCTAATTTTTGTTCTTTTGGAATGTTGGCTATCTTTTTAGTCATAACCAGTAGCATTTCCTATTAGTTAGGAGTGATATTTAAGGTATGCCCACTTCATTGTATTATGCAGGTTGTTTGTAGTATTTAACCATGTATTATTTCATAGTAATTTATTTTCTTTATATTTAAAGATGTTTCGCTAGAATAGAAAACAGGATGTTTATTTTTCTCTTCTTTCCATTTTGGTGATTGTATGCATTGGTGGTGAGGTCAAGGGGAGGAGGCTAAGGGTTGGTGGTTTATATTATCATGGGGCTGTTGTTTTGGCAGTTGTGGTCAATAGGACAGGGGGTAGTTTTCCCTATTATTCTATGGTTCACTAGTTATGAACCAATCTCCGCAAGGATATAGACAGGATGGAGGCTGTCCAGAAGAGGGCAACTAAAATGGTGCAGGGTCTGCACTGGTAGACATATGAAGAGAGACTTAAGGAGCTAAATATGTATAGCCTCGAGGAAAGGAGAGAGAGAGAGGGGGGACATGATAGAAACTTTCAAGTATCTCAAGGGAATCAACAAAGTCCAAGAGGGTAGCATCTTTCAAAAAAAGAGGTGTGCAAGAACACGGGGGCACAATGTGAAGATAGAAGGGGGCAGCTCAGAGGTAATTTAAGGAAGTATTTTTTCACAGAGAGGGTTGTGGATGCATGGAATGGCCTTCTGAGGAGGTTGTGGAGTCAAAACAGTGGTGGAATTCAAGCATGCATGGGACAGTCATAAGGCAATTCTAGGGGGTGGGGGTAGGAAGAAGTAGGCTGCTGGTTAACTAGGATCTGCAGCTTATCCAATAGGTAGGGAAATGGGCAGACTGGTGGGCCAAGCGGTCCTTATCTGCCATCAAAATCTATGTTTCTATGTTTCTATGTTATGGTTTGGATTATCTCTTTTATTGGAGGGTGGAGGGATATCTTGTTTCTGTTGTAGTTTATAGATGTTTGCTATGGGTGTTTTACTGGGTTGGGGAGAGCTGGATGGTTGAGGGAGGGGGGAGAGTTAATCCTTCCCTGGAGCCTACTGTTTTCTCTGGACATGGTTCAGGCACTTAGAGTGAACTTACCACACTATCTCAATGGATATGGCAAGTTACACCTTTGTAAGATGGAGTATACAAGGGAGACACAATAAACAGAAATGTCACATGGTGCTCATCACTTAAAGAAATTAAGGGTACATATTGCCTACTTACAAGAAACACATATCAAGATGTAGGAAGCCCTCTTCTTCAGACGGCAGTGGGTTGGACAGGCCTATGGTGCCATCTGTAGCACATGGAGGGGTGGCTATTTTGATAGTTTGGTGTGTCCCATTAACTTTAGATAAAGAATTACGGGACCGAAGGGAAACTTTACATTTCTATATATTTTATTTATTTTATTTATTTATTTATATTTATTTAGGGATTCGGATCATACCTTTGAGCTCAGAGCTCTTTTACAAAGGTTTCAAGTCAAACAGTGACAATGACAGCAATAACAAACAGTTTACATACAATACTCGAATTGTAGGTAGCTAGTATACAATAAGGTTACAATGTCATTCATAGTACCAGTGGTGATAGTACAGCATCAAGAGCATTCAACTAATGTAAAGGACAGTGTTTATATGTAGTGAAGGAGATAAAGAGGTGTGGCACCTAGTGTGATAGTCCAAGGAGGAGTCAAGGTGAAGGGGAAGGGAGACTGGGGGGTATATAGTAGATTGGGTCTACAATAGTGGTGCTATGTTCTGTGTATGGCCCTAATATTGATTCCCCTAGATTTTTCATGGACTTAATCCCTATTTTAGGCCCTCTGCATCGTCAGTCATTTTTTATTGGGGAGAGATTGGAATATTGTATATCAGTCAGATATCAACAAATCAGGTTCCTTACAGTGAGTCCTTTCCTCAGGCCGGTGTGGTCTATGTAACTGGATGGATGAGCTGGGTCTAATAGACCCCTGGCAATCCCTTCATCCCACTGATAGAAGTTATACCTTCTATTCACCACCCCATGATACATACTGTAAGTTGGACAATTTTTTTAATCTCACAGGAAGCTCTCTCTGGTGTTTTGTTTTTTGAAATTCAGGCCACCGTTATATTGGATCATGCCCCAGTTAATTTGATCCATAAAATTAGTGGGTTGATATGCTGAGATTTTATTTGGTGTCTTAATGCCCAATTGCTTTAGGTTTCAGATTTAGTTTAATCTCTCCATAATAGCTGAAGAATTTTCTTGAGACAAACACAGCGCCGGCCTCTGCTGTAGATGTGTTATGGCATGCATTAAAATGTTCTCTAATGGGTGATTGTATAAGGCTTTCCTCTAAACACTCCAAAATCCATCAGGCCTGCCTTTTAGAACTTCATAGTGTCATCAGAAAGACTGAATCTACCCTTTCTTCTCTATCTAACTCAATGGTTTGGTCTAAACTATTTAATCTTGGGGCACAGTACTCTGATATGTTAGTTCAAAAGGCTGAATTGGCACTTCATTGAACTAAGATAAAATATCTAGAATCGGATGAGAAGGCAGGTAAGGTATTAGCCTTCTAACTCCATGCTTTAGATTCAGTTAATTACATCCCTCGATTGTGGCAGCTAGATCACAGTACAATAACTTCACATCTTAGAAGCATCAAAGATGTCTTTCGCCTCTTCTGTTCTTACCTTTATGCTTTTGATTCCTCCACCTCCCCTCCACTGGCAAAAATAGCTGATTACTTAGATCCCATCCCTCTTCCAGTCCTGGATTCCATTCAAAAAAGACCTGCTTAAGGCCCCTATCACCACTGGGGAAATCCTTTTTACCATTAAACAATTACAATTAGATCAGGCCCTAGGACCCGACAGTCTCATTAACAATTTCTATATTATTTTTACTGAGGAGTTAGTCCCCCTTCTAGTTAAGTTTTATAATCTCTGGTATGAATTAGGTTTCTGTAATTTTTAATTTACTAAAGCTCTTATAACCATAATTAAAAAACCTGGTTGGGTGAAACACTCCCTAACAACTAACACCCAATCTCATTACTTAATACTGATCTAAAGATATTGGCTAAATTCTTAGCCAATTGGGTGACTCAGGTTTGGGATGGATTAATCAGCTCTGAGTAAGTCAGTTTCATGGCAGGGTGACTGTCCAGCAACCACTTTAGAAAATTGCACTATTTGATTTCGGTGGCCTGAGAGAGCAAGTCCCTGTGGTTCTGGTCTCTCTGGATGCTGAAAAAGTGTTTGATAGGATTACTTGGCCATTTCTATCTGTGATTCTATGCAAATTCTGCTTTCCCCTGGAATTTCTCAAATGGGTTCAACTATTATATACCAATCCGACAGCTCGTGTACGATGTAACTATGTTTTATCCAACCCTTTTCTATTAACACAGGTTACTAGACAGGGCTGTACCTTTTCTCTGCTTCTTTGTAATATTTATTTAGAGCCCCTTATACTGTATATCTCCTCCAACATAATTGAGGGATCAAGAGTATTCAGGTTTGAAATAAATGGCATGTTCTATTAGAATATGCTGATGATTTGTTTCTTCACCTTGAAGACCCTTGACAATCTCTAGCAGTTGCTCTGAGGGAAATTCAGAAATTTTTCGATCTTTCAGATAACAAATTGAATTTGCAAAAAACCAAGGTTTTACCCCTTAACAATTTGGTATGTAAGCATGAAATAGTCAGACAGGGTCTGTCTTGGGAACCATGTAAGGTTACATATCTGGGAATTAACATAACCCAATTCAGTTCATAATCGATATAGGATAATTTATCCCCCTTGTTGAATTCCCTGCAGCAGGATCTTCAGAGATGGTCCTTCCTCCCCCCTTCACCATGGGGGTGTATAAACAAAGTTAAGATGAATGTGCTCCCTCAGATTTTGTTCCCTCTGGGCATTTTGAATGTATTCCTTCCCAAAGTTTGCTTCAGTCATCTATAACATATGATTAATGATTTTATTTGGAAGGGGGTAGCAACCAGATGAGCTTATTTTAAGCTTTCAATGCCAAAGATGAAAGGTGGCCTTTGGTTCCCAAACATTTTTCTGTATTATGCAGCCCTGCATACAATGGATTGTACATGAGAGAAACCACCATCTGAATGCCTATACTCCTCTTTGGTTGGAGACAGAACATACCCTTTGTGGTCTACAGGGTTTACACCTTGATAGTTTACTTTACATGAAAAATTAAATCATCACTATTATCCCACCATCTCTGGGGTACACCATTGTTTTAGTCTCTAAATGCATTTCATCAGTTAAATGCATATATGGGTTGGAAGTGGAACAGAGCAGGTATACAGCCTTGGCTTGATAACCCTAATATTTTAATTGCTTGCCATCCTCTTCAAACTTCCTTTTTCCCACAATTGGAAGGACTGACCCTGCCAGATATATTTCATGTAGATAACTTGCTCCCATTTGCTGTTATCCAAGAACGTCATCATCTCCCTTATTCTGCCTGCTTTAAATATTTTCAGATTATCCACTCTGTATTTTCCTTTATGGGCCATAGACTTTGGGTAAAATTGGACGCAGCTGTACCCAAATCATTCTTTTCAGTGGCTTTGTTACCACATTCAGTATGTAAACTTTACTACTTGTTTCAATCTCTAGATCCAAATAGTCTTACAGGAGTATGTTTTCATTAGCAACAAGATCTTGGCCTCCAGTGTGAAGCAACACTCCGGCATTCTGTTTGATGACAACTCTTTCAATTTCTTAAGCAAGACAGATTTCCTTTAACCCAGTTTTGTATACTTCATAACTTGTATTATACACTGGCTAAATTATTTAGAATAGGTAGATTATCCTCACTACTGTGTCATAGGTGTGGACTGTGTGATGACTCGCTGAAACATATACTATGGGATTGTCAAGAGACAGCTCGATTCTGACACACTATTAAGAACTCCCTTGACCCCCTCCTCAGTCAACAGGATTTATTTACTCCTGATATATGTATAGTTGGGATTTAACCTTCTAACCTTCCTAACATACGTAAAGCTCATATGGCCCTTTTAGCTATAGTCACTAAACTTATCATTCTCCGCCACTGGAGAGATACTGCAATGCCACAATTTAGAGAGTGGCATCAGGAATCGTTGTTTGCTCTGATGACTGAGAAACATATAGCCAGTTTACTGCACTGTCAGAATCACTACCATAGTATCTGGGAGCCTTTATATTCCTTAATATCCTTGGCTCTCCCTAGCTCTACAATTACCCCATACATAAACTCACATATCCTCTCATCATATGGCGCTACCTAGTTAGGTTCACTTCTCCACAACTTACCAATAGATTTATATGGCTCCAGAGAAGGGGGATGGGTGGGAGGGGGAGGGTGTTGTAAACTTTGGGTGAGGGATTGATGTTACTATCACTATTAATGCCTGAATTCTCGATATTGAATTTGGTTTGTTTTTTTGGTTTTGTTGGAAAATTAATAACGCTTACTTGATGAAAAAAAAAAAAACAGATATTGAGATAACCGAGGCTATAAGCCATATAAAAAAGAACAAGGCTCCTGGTCCAGTTGGTTACTCATCCAATTTCTATCATATATTTAGTAAAGAACTAGTACCCTGGCAGAAAGGCGTTTTTAATGATGCTTTGGTAAAAGTCTCTCTTATTAGAGATATGACCCATGGCCTACACTCTCTAATTCACAAATCTGGAGAAGACCCTAGAAACTGTAGTAGTTACAGACCAATATTACTTATCAACACTGATGTTAAAAGCAAGAGTTAGAAGATTTTGATTAAAAGCCCCCCCACCCCCGGGACTCACCTCTGTATTTATTCTCTCCCCAGACAGCAAGCTCTCCACTTTCTAAGGCAACATCGGGTTGAGAGGGCACACAGCCAGGTAACTGGCCTCCCCACATCACCACAGGACCTGTCTTCCACCCATAGACTCAAACCCCCACTCCAAGGTATAATTTTGGCATTGCGATATAGGAATAGCCCACCCACTCAGCTTCTGCCCTCCCTCCCGTTGTCTGCATGCTCATAAATTCACCCCTATTTCCTGCTCTGATCAGTTCTACAACTGTTTACTCCTGTCTCTGGCTGTTAGTGACTGCAGCCTTACACACACTCCCCACCTTAGCAATTAAAGGGGCACTGTCAAATCTTTTTGCATCATAGCATTTCAAACTGAAAAACCCACACATTTTATGATTGACCACCTCTCGTGAAATTCATTAATGTTTCTGGTGGTTTAATCTGCCTCCTTTCTTACTAGATCTGAAAAGCATAATAACTGTGTAATTATACTCAACCTTGTTTTGTATCAAATCCTTGATCTTCACTTATTGCTCACTTTCTGAACATTAGGAATACCCCAAAAAGTGCAGCCACTCATGATGCCATAATCTTCTTTGCTCCCACTGTATTATGAGTGTCTAGACTGTGCTGGGGGTGTTCTCAAGTCCATAAATTGTGCAGTAGGAATTGATTAAGGAATGTAAACAAACACATTTTGGTGTGGTAACACCAGTATGCTGGGCAGTCTGTTTTTCACTTTTAAAAAGCAAAAAGTGATCAGAAGCAAGCTATCAGCCACATCAGCACATTCTGTAGAATGCAAAGAATATGTTTTTTAAACCAGGGACAGTTTGAGAGCTAAAGTAGTTGACAGTGTACCTTTAAGTGCTCCTGTTTCAGTGTGGTTGGGTTGTAATACTCCTTAACCCTCATCCTTTTCCACTCTATCCTCAGTGCCTTCATATCAGATGCCCCTGTCCCAGGTGCTCTGCAATTAACTCCTTAGCCTGCATTTCCAGTGTGCTGGTTCTTACCATCTGTAGCTACTAGTTATTTGAAATTCTCTTGTTACCACCTATTGACACATATGCTGCTAAATAAGGATCAAATGACCCTGCTTTGAATTGCCACTATTTATCAGTCAACTAGCCCCTGTTGAGTTGCCTCAATAGTCTATCAAACAATCCCTGCTGCACTGCCACTATTTTTAAACACTTCTAGACAGCATCTCTCCAGTGTGCTGCATTATTGCTTCTCTGCTACCATTGTTACAGCTGTAGCCAGTGTCACTGTGTTAAAGTAGACAACTAATACTGGTTTAGCATGTACTGTATATAGCTTATGCTTATGATTATTCAAAATATTCAGGTTTAAAATTTTATCATGTTTAGGGGCTTGAATCTTTCTACTGCTGTCACTGTTATTTGTAGTACTGTATAGGCTACAATTTTTAACCATTGTAATTGTTTAATGGCCTAAGGATATTCATTGTTTTGCTTGTCTTGCAACTACAGCTGCATTTGCCCCAAAGTCCTCAGATTTGAAATTTTATCATGTTTAGATTAGTACTAGTTTTTAGAGTACTACTTTCAGATGTTACTGATAGACGATCATGCTGTATAGTTCTCTTGATTCTCTGGTAGCGTTGTGCGAAATTGAAAAATTTCATCCTGTGAAATATTTTGTGTAATTGGCACATTTCATGAAATGTTTCACCAGGTGAAATGTGAAATTTAGCCATTGAGCAAGCAGAATTGCACCCATCAACTGGCAAAATTTGCCACTTGTGGGTAAAATGTCACCACCCATGGGTGAAATTTAGCAATTTATGTTTGATTTTAAGACTCCCTGGTGTGTAATGGGCCCCTCCACTGCTTTCTACCCAGATAATATCTCTGGTGTCTAGTGATCCCCTGGCTGCTTACTGGCCCATACAATATCCCTGATGACTAGTGCCCCCCCACAGTCTGATCACTGGCCAGAAATAGGCCCCCCGTCAATCACCGGCAGAATTCAAGAACCCCTCCCCTCTCCCTGGTGTCTAGTAGACACCCCACCCTCTCACCACTGTTAAACAGAAGCCACCTCACACCCTCCCCAGTACCCCAATCAGGCCACCAGCACAGCCCTACACTCACCTCCATGGCATGTGCTTATACAAGCGTGAACTAATTCATTGAAGCACTATTGCTCTCATTCACTGAAGGGCTCAGTTGGGCAGCCAGCCATGAAGGTGAGAGACACCAGGGAGCTCAAAAAAATTAAAAATGAAAGATGATAACTGATGGGCAAAACTGTGGGTGAAATTTCACAATTTCACTGCAATTTTGCAAAATATTTTACACGGCAAAATTGCTGATTTTACCACAATTTTGCTGGCGAAATAAAATTTCTCAACATTTCTACTCCCCGATAGGTAACATCAGTTAAGTAGTTACCATCAATATAGACATTAGAATTGAACTCACTGGTACTTTAAGTATTTCCTTAAGCCCCCATGAGGCTATAGTATGCCTATGACACTAAACTTTGGTAAAGTTGATGATAGTTTTTTTCTCTCCTTTTGCATGAATTTATTCATTTTATTTGATTTCAACATAGTTGTTACTCTCTCTTTGGTGACTTCTACAGGAACAAAATAACTTGTGCTTCCCCAACGAACCCTAAAAAACTGAGTCCTGCTTTTTTAAAACTCTCTTTTTCCATTCACCCCAATCTAGGTTCCCTTTCTGGGAATTTAGATAATCAGAGTCTCCCACACAAATGATAGTAATCTGATTAAAAATGTCCACCTAAACATCCAGAGTCTAATGGTTAAATAATTTAATTTTGAGTTATGGGTCATGGCCAAGAGATTTGATATCATAGCTCTAACTGAGACTTGTTTCACAGATTAAATTCTATCCTGTGAAAATTAATATTGAAGGTGACTCAGTGATTAGAAAGGACAGAGCTGGTAAGAGGAGGGGTGGGTGGCTGCCTATTATTTTTTTATTTCAGAGCACCTTACATTCTTAGTGCTTGGCAACCAGTTAGAAATGCCACCCTTAAATCACTATCTGTAAATCTTGTTCTAGGTAATCATAAAACAATCACAATGAGCATGGTCTACATTATGTTCTGGGTAATTATAAAACCATCACAATGAACGTGGCCTGTCTTCCACTGGGTATGCCAACCTGTTAACTAGAAATGTTCCTCAACTTAAAAAAAAAAACCTCTTTCCCTCATATTGGGGAATGGATTATGTTACAGGATTTCAACTTGAATTGAAATACAGACCAGGCTGTTGAGGCCAGAGAGGCTATTGCTGGGCTAGTCATGCATCAGATTATGTTGGCTACAACCCGTAAAAACTATAAAACTGGGTATGAATCTGTCCTGGATTGGATTTTTGTCCAAACCCTGATTATATGTTAGCATCAGATGTTCTTCCAGATTCCCTTAGTGACCACAGCACCATTTTTTGTAATTGGTCTTCAAAGGGTCTAAAAAGCGAACCTAAATATATTTTTACTAGACAGTTAAAAGAGATGGATACTGATGAATTTTCTAAAGCCATTTCTGCTACAGACTGTATGTTTGCTGGTAGCATCAAGAGTATTGATGATGCCTTGAACACTTTTAGTAGGACCTTCCTAAGAATCTGCAATTCTTTAATCTCTTTGAAAAGACTCAGGGTCAAAGGCCAAAAAAATGAATGGGTCACATCATATCTCTTAAACTTAATGCAGAAAAGAGATATGGATTGGGCTAAATACAGGAAATTTAACTTCCTAATTTCCTGCAGCACTATAAAGCACTTTGCAATAAATGTAAAACAGCAGTCGGTGCAGTCGAAATAAACTTCCTTAGAAACAAACACTTAAGTCAGTGGGTTAACTCAAACTCACCTGGAGAACACTGACTGATCTAGTTGGCAGGGGTTAAAATGATGAACAAACTATCCTTACCCAGGAAGAAAGACTCATTAGTGACAATCAAGAGGTTGCCTATCTTTTTAATCCTTATTTTGGGGACCTTGATGTGTATAAGACAAGGCAAGGCAAGGCAAATTTTATTTTTAAGGCTCCCAATCCCTAAGGCTCTGGGCACCATGCAACATAAGTATAAATAACTTAAGTGAAGTATAATATGACAGCAGACTATAACAGAGATAAGAACAGCTGCCTGAAAGACAGATAGTGTAACTTAAAACTATCATTTAAAAGACAGTGTCTGGGAATGCCAGTTGTTGGCCCTCTGTACAGACAGTTGGTAAGACCACACCTGGAGTACTGTGTACAGTTTTGGAGACCCCATCTCCACAGAGACATAGACAGGGTGGAGGCTGTTCAGAGTAGGGCAACCAAAATTGTGCAGAGTCTGCACAAGAAGACATTTGAAGAAAGACTAAAGGAGTTTAAGATGCATAGCCTCAAGGAAAGGGGGGTGGACATGATAGAAACTTTAAAATACCTCAAGGGAATCAACAAAGTCCAAGAGGGTAGCATCTTTCAGAAAAAGAACAAGGGGGCACGATTTGAAGATAGAGGAGGGACGGCTCAGAGGTAATATGAGGAAGTATTTCTACACAGAGAGGGTCATAGATGCATATAATGGCCTCCCTGAGGAGGACATATAGTCATAAACAGCGGGGGAATTCAAGAATGCATGCTACAGACATAAGGCAATTCTAGTGGGGGTAGGAGGAAGTAGGCCATTGGTTAACTAGGATCTGCAGCTTATCCGTTAGGTAGGAAAATGGGCAGACTAGGTTGACCAAGCATTCCTTATCTGCCATCAAATTCTATGTTTCTATGTTTCTAATGCCTGAATGAATAAATAGGTCTTGAGGAGGGCTTTGAATACCTCAACTGAAGGGGTCTCTCTTACAGCTGGAGGAGGAGAATTCTACAAGATGGGACAGGAAACATTGAAATCTCTGTTGCCGGTGGTTCTTAACCTCATCCTGGGAATTGCAAGGATGCTCCTAAAGGAGGAGTGGAGGGAGCACACTAATGCAGCAGTTGTTAGAAGGTCAGTTAAGTAGCCAGGGCCAAGTCCACATACGGTGTTAAAGGTGAGCAAGCCCACCTTAAAGAGGACCCACCTCATGACCGGCAGCCAGGGCAGTTCATGCAGTATCAGGGGGGATATGAAAGTATTTAGACTGGCCCATCAACAGCCTGGTGACTGCATTCTGCACTAGCTGAAGCTGGTGCAGGGTATCCCCAGAGACTCTGAAGTAGAGCACATTGCAGTAATCAAGCCTTGATGTCTCAAAGGCATGCACTAAGATAGGGAGGTCCTCGGGTGGAATGAAGGGTTTGATCCTGGAGGTATTCCTCTGATGGTAAAAACTGGTATGGACAACAGATGACACCTGAGATTCAAATGTCAGTCCATTGTCAAGAATAATGCCCAGACCTTGCACCATAGAGGAGGCTTTCAACTGTGTAGGCCCCAGTAATAATCCTGTTGCCACACCAGGAGCCATCCTATAACACCCTCTGTTCAACTCCACCACCAGTACCTCCATCTTATCAGGGTTCAGTCACAATCAGCTTGAGGACATTCAGCCATTGTTCTTGGCAAGGCAGTTATTTAGCACATCCACTGCAATGGATGTCCCAGGGACAAAGGAAAGATACAGCTGGGTATCATCTGCATAGCAATGAAAACCCAAGCTGTACTTCCTAATGAGCTCACCCAGGGACAGTATGTACACAGAGAACAACACTGCTGAAAGGACCAAACCCAGAGGCACCCCACAAGACAAAAGGCTCAGGAAGAAGGAGAAATTCCCCGTCGCCACCACCTGTTGCCTCCTATTTCCCAGGTAGAACTTAAACCAGCAGATGACAGTACTGGTGAGTCCACAATACTCTCTCAGGCAGTCCAGTAACACACAATGATCCACTGTATCAAATGCTGGGGAGAGATCGAGGAGAATGAGAATTGACCCACCCTTGATCTCCTGCCCTGAGGAGGTCATTATACAATTGAACTAACACAGTTTCCATGGTATGCCTTGTACGAAACCCAGATTGGAGTGGGTCATAAAGATCAGAGGTCTCAAGGTGCTCCTCAAGCTATTGTTCCACAATCTTCTGGACAACCTTACATAAAAAAGGAAGGTTGAAGATAGGACAGTAATTTGCCTTGATGTCAGTGTCTAAAAATGGTTTCTTCAGAAGGGGTCTCACCAGTGCCTCTTTCAAACAATATGGGAAAAAACCCTCCAATAAAGTGCACCAGAAAATCAAGGTGAACATCGGGCCAACGGATTTGACACATCCCATTTAGAAATGTGTTGACACTGGGTCCAGTTTGCAATATGTGTGCTTCAGCTTGGAAGCACCCTCAATGACCTTGACAACGTCCACTGGTTTAAACTTGCCTGAAACAGGTGGAGTGCCCCCTCTGAAGTCCAAAGTGATCACTGTTGGCCATATTCTGGCTCACTGGTGGAATTTCCTGCCTGACGGCAGACACCCTGTCAGAGAAGAACTGAGTAAACTCCTTGCATAAAGCATCAGAAAAAGCTTTTTTTGACTGTTAACAGACTGGGTCAGATAGCCTGTCTATAGTCTGAAAGAACACAATTGGTCAGTTCTTCTCTGCAACAATCTCCCTGGGCAGGAACGCTGTCTTTTTATGGTTGCTTGTCCTCTGTTACTCACTATAGTGGGCATGCAGGGCCAGTGTATCCACCTCCAGCCCAATCTTCCACCATTAGCGCTCCAACTTCTGAACCACAATCTGCATCACCTTGAGATCCCTGAAAAACCTTGGGAATCTCAAGTGGGAGGATTTGAGTCATACATGGACTGGTGCAAGAGTTTAGAGAATGTCGGATATCACCTTATTATAGGCAGCAACCACCATGCTCAGTCCCCTTGCACATACATTGCCCACACTAGATAGATCTGCCACCACCAAGAATTCCTCCTGAGTTAAACCCCTCAGAGGGTGGTAGATGATCATCTCTGCAGGGGGGGAAGGGGTCTCGAATTGGGGCCCTGAACAAGAACTCCACCGTACAATGATCAGACCAAAACATCCTGTTAGTCTTGAGAATGTTAATCTCAAGCCCCAGTGAGAACACCAGGTCCAACATGTGGCCACCTTGATGGGTCATGGAAGAAACTTCTTGTGACAGGCCCAGAGACAACATCATCTGGAGGAGGAGGAGGTTGAAACCTATCATAGAAGATTCATTGTCAGCCCACACATTGAAGTCCCACAATACTAAGCATCTGGAGGCCTCCAATGTTTCACCAACAACAAAGTCGGCTACCTCCTTCTCTGGGGAGGCAGTAAATCAGGAGAATCCTTGAGCCTGCATATGGAACCCCACATACTGCCACAAATTTAAAGGAACTGGGTGTTCCCATTTGGTTCATGGATAAGCCTAGGTTGGATCTAAAACAGATGGTCACTCCCCCCTTGCACTCCACTCTGGGGCAGTGCACAATAGAGTACCCAAGGGGAATGGCGGCGTCCAAAACTGGGCCAGCATCATCAACCCCCCCAGGTTTCAGTAATGCAAGCCAAATCAGTTGTAGAAATCAAGTCCGCTATAATTGCGGTCTTGTTTCTGATCAATATGGCATTGCAGAGCACTGCCTCAGGGCATTGGTAGATAATGCCACCCCTCTGGCTGCTTGCCCACTCAGTCTGGTGGGAACCCTGGGGATGGGGATCAAATATGTCTGGCCTCTCTCTAAGGCCCACCTAGCCCCAGGGTGCGTTCTGAACCTAACTACCGCTATCTTGCCCTCCTCTGATTTGTCCAAGGTGCTGCACCATTAAGTTGAGTGTACATCAAGGAAAATCAATTTTGGTGATGTACACTCCTGGCTCACAGTAAAAGGGTGCCCCCAGCAACCCATCCCATGGGGGCTTCACCCACCACACCACTCTATTAAAGAATTCTTAACTCTGGGGGGTGAATGTCGTGGAGGTGCAAAAATGGAAAAAGAAATTAAGGCCAGCACTCCAAGTATGATTAAGTGTGCCTGAAATGAACCCAGCACCCGCAGAACCCAGCCTGCCACCCACCCACCCTGCCACAGGGCCAGCTCAACATCCCACCACCACGCTATGCCTCACAAACCTTCCCTTCCCTTCCACCCATTACTCGGTATGCTCACTCCCTCCCCTCGTGCATGTGTACAGATAGTGACATCCTGTTGCTATATTCGCGGACCCCCCCCATCCAGTCGCTCTCTCTGCCCAGTAGCCCTGTGGACAGGCACCTTGATTGAGTCACCTTTTTGAAAGCACTTAATCATGGTTGCCATAGTCACAGGATACCCACCACACCACACACTAAACTAAAATTTTAAAACCTAACCTTCCCCTCAACCCACCCCCCATATAAAGGAGCGCAAGTTAGCTAAAATTTAGATTTCCAAATCTCAGAAAGCAGACCTGCAGAGCTCAGTAAATAAAATAAACCCTTCAAGATAGGGAAAAACAGTTCAAGTTAAAACTGAAAATTTATTGTGAACCAGGATTGTTCCAGGGCCCAAGAAATTTGGAGACCAGGGACCCTCTCACCGACCTCAGTCTCTTCAGGGGAAGATGACACAAAAAACTGGAAAGCATATTATTCTAAGTGCAAATGATCAGTAAAGCACCTAAGTTTGGTCAGGGGCTTCTCTCACAAGCTCCTGTGTAAGAACAGAGGAGATATTACCAGAAACTAGACAGCCACTGAGTCCCTGTACAGTCCAACTCCTCCAATAATCCAGTAGGAAGATCAAAGGCTGGCAAGTGAAAAGTTTCAGCTGACACAGCAACCAGCAAAGCAAGTGAAATTGAGACCGGTAGATGATACATTACTAGCTCAAGGACAGTGCAATAGTCCTTCCTCTGACCCTGGGAAGTAAAACGAGGACAGCACCCTCTACGTCCTGCCTCTCCCCAGTGGGGTAGTCTGGCCAGAAAACTGGGATTCCACAGTACAGTCAGCCTTCTCGATTAGGTGTAAAAAAAAACACTTCAGTATTTTTTGGAGACTTTCGCTACCAGTGTTTCATAGGAACGAAAGACTCAAAGAATGCACTATCCAGGAATCAGAAAAAACACTCAATAGTCATCAGCCCCTTCACAGAAAAGAGCACCTCCAAGTATTGGGCACTGGGTTCAATATCATTCCATGGTCTGCCGCTATGGTGGATCATTTTTCTGGTGAAGGCAGTGATGGTAATGGCAGTCACTGGGCAGAAGCTCTCGCCTGCATTAGCATTAAGCAAGGTAAGAAGCACAAGTGGTCTGCAGGACTCTAAACTATAAAATGAAGAAACTAGCTACTGTGCTTACTCACTTCCCCTGCTTTGCCTGTGCTAAAAACCCTAACTAAAAACCCCTAACTACATTGGTAGCTGCTGAATGTTTAGGTTCTTGGGTCAAAACTAGTGACCACAAGAACAAGAAAATCAAATTACAGCTCTCCTTAGCAAAGTATTGGAAAGAGAATGGATGGAGGGGAGGCAAGTTGCTCTCTCTCAGAGAGCTAGCAGATGCCAGTACAGCACTGTTGCCATCTTGCTCCTCCTCCTCCTCCTCCTACAGGCAATATAACAATGTTTCTCAGCCCAGCAAGTCTAGTTCGGATGGTACCACAGAGTTGCCCCAAACCTGTTTGAATCTTCTGCATCCTACCTCAAACTCTGCTTTCATTTCCTGTCACCCACTGAGCTAATTTAATATACTAAAATCAATGATCCCTGGCCCAGTCTGGGCCCAGGCACCATAGACTACCAGATCTGAAATTTGTCTGTGAACCCATTGCACTTCTGTTAGCCAACAATTTCACCTATTCTTTGTGTACAGTGGTCTTTCCCAGTAAATGGAAAAGTGCCTTCATAAAACCCCTCCACAGGCTGGCCTGGTCATGCTGAGGGATGAGGCACTGGACACCTTGCCTCACCCTATGCTGGTGACCCAGGGTTGGGAATGACTTCAGGTCATCAGGATGTTGGCACAGGGGAGCAGTTTGGGAGCAGGATCGAGCTTTGGCTCTCCTTTCCTGGTGGGTTGGTCACCCAACCATAGTCCTGACATCACCAGATGGAAGGTCCAGTGGCAGGTGCAGGTGACAATGGAGTGACTAGTAGGGTGGGGCATCCCATAGGGCATGATGTGTGTTTGCCTCCATATGTGTGCATTATGTCAGGGATGCAAGAGATTGGGGACTGGGGAGAAAAAAATTAAAAAAACATACAAAGTACCTATGGAAAAAAAAATCCACATATCTGGTTCCAAAAATGATATGTGCAATTTTAGGCCAATTTCTCTTCTCTCTCCTCTCTCAAAAATTATTGAAAAAATTGTTCTGCATCAGACCATGTAATATCTGAAAAAATATAACATACTGACAGAGTTGCAGCATGGGTTCATGGCTTGCCACAATATGGAGACTACCCTGGTGAGGTTTACAAACTTTATTGATAAGGCTAATGATGAAGGGTTCTTTACTAGCTCAGTGTTTGTGTACCTCACCAAGGCATTTGCTCTAGTGGACCTCAATGTGCTCCTTAACCTCTCCCACTTACATTTTTCAGGAGAAGTAATTAACTAGATTAGGAATTACTTATGTGATAACTCACATAAAACAATGATCTGAGAACTATACTTAGATGTATATCCCATTAAATATGAAGTTCTGCAGGCTTCTATTTTAGCCCCCCTATTGTTTATACTTGTCAGTTCCCTTCCAGGGATGTGTAGGTACATACAACTTATTCTTTATGTAGATGATGCAGCTCTTTATTGTAAAGATAAGAGTCCCTCAGGCCTCCCTGACAAACTTCAGCATTACTTCAGCAAGCTTCATTTTTGGTTCTCCCCATGTGGATTAGTCCTTAATGTAAAAGAACACAATAAATATGTGGTATTCTCAGATATCAGAAAATCCACTGACTTTGACTTCTCTCTCAGAGATAATGATGGCAACTTGATTGAGAGAGTCACTGTGTTCAAATACGTTGGTATTTACCTGGACTGTCACTTAAGGGAGGATGGCATTGGTAAATATAGGACCATCTGGGGGCGTAATAAGGTCCAACACAGCAGGCAGAGGGCATTCTAGCCCCTGAAAGGTTTGGTATTTCCCAATACCACTCAATCTGGAGGGTATTATTATGCTTAGAAAATGGCTAACATGTTTAAGAATTAAGAGGCAGAGAAGCATTTATAATTTTAAATGAAAATTGTTTTATTTTAAATTAATAAATATTTTGGGAGAAAAAATAATCCCTTTTTGGGACGGGTGGACAAAATAAGAAAACAATGTAAACACATCAGAATACATTTTTATGGGTTATGGACAACAAAAATGAATGCAGTCCTTACTTTTTTGAATTCAATGAAGTTACAGGACCCATAAAGGAGCAGTTCATGAGGTAGAAGGCATTCTGAACAGTTGTTGATACCATGGTACCAGTAGATGACAGGGTAGTGCTTTCTGCAGCTGTACTAGTGCTAGGTTCAGTGGTTGGCTGTTGCAATTTTTCTTTCTTTATGTAGGAGCCTGACAGCAGGTTGCTCCACATTTTCCTATACTCTTGCTTAGTATACCAGTATGACTGAAGGCTGGCTTCACAGTGATGTCCTGTGACTGTCATAATTTGTCTGGTATCTAGACCAGTGTTTGACAGAATCTACATGGAGGCACTGTGAATGCTATGATTTCTCTATATCCCACTTAGCATTGCTTCTAAGATCAGTCATTTCATTAGAGATCCTAGGTAATTTTTGCCCATGGGCTCATTCATGTACAATATGAGCTGCTGATCTAGGCAGGTCTGTGGGAGTCTGTGAGCATGCAGATATAGAGCCATGGCATTTTCAGGTATTTTACTCAGATGTTTCTTAAAAGTTGCCACTGGACATAGCAGGTTTCCAGTCTTGGAATACATGAAGCCATACAGCAGCTCTCTGTTTATTTCTTTTGGGTTCTTGTGATTTTTGCTACTTGGATTGTAGGACAGTGTTAGAAACTCTTGCCCGGTTTCATCCATTTCTATTATGAATGACTTCAGGGTCATCTCTGATAGCCCTTCTCATCCATGCCTGGCCATGTGCAGTTGTACTTCAAACCACATGCACCTGAATAGGCCATGTGCAGTGTTGGAAGACAGAGTGGGGGATTCCCTGAGTTTCTTCAGGTTGGCATCCATGATGGATGGGTGATGAGTTAACTTGTCCTTATTTTCCTGTCTAAATTGTTTCAGCATGCTTTTGAAAGCATTGTTGGCAGACTTAAACTGTGAGTCTGCTATTATGTTGAAGTGTCTGCTTATTTCTGGGCTATTGAAGAAATGGGTTATGCCTACTCAAATGGCAGAGTACCCAACTACCAAGTACTGTTCACTGCTGCCACTGCAAACCTTTGCATAAAACTGTCACAGGGTATCGTTCAGGACATTGGGGAGATTTGTTTGCCAATTAATTGTGATTTGTCTTTCTCTATCCTATTCTTGTATGACTGAAATCACTCAGGTTGTGTTTTATCTGGTATTGGCTTCTTCCCGATCAGCTTACATTTTTGACAGATCCACAGATGCTAGTGTGACGTGATGGTTTTCTTTCCTTGCAGTTTTTTCTTCTTTTACTTTCATTGTAGGTGGCCTTTTGGCCCTCTTCATCCATCTTAAGTGTATTAAGGGAAGAGAGCTTTGAGGTCCAGTTCTTCTAACATGTTGAAGTGTACAGCTATCTTTTATGTATCTTTTATGTTTGTGGCTCCCACACTATGGAATTCTCTACTTCATTGGTTTCGGGAGTGCACGACTATGGAAAGTTTTAAATCAGCCTTAAAGACTTATTTCTGGAACCAGGCTTATGGAAGTGACTAGCTGATTTGTACTAGTATGTTGATGTTTGTCTGCTTTAAAATGTTTTACTTAGTTTGTTTGATCTTATTTGCATGGTGCCTTGGTTTTTGAAAGGCACCTTCAAAATAAAGATATTATTATTTATTATGTCTGTCGACATAGGCGTCTTCGCAGTGAGGGCTGCTGAGCTATCAAGTTGCTGCCATTTTGTTGTTGTTTAGTGAGGTGGCACACAGATATCATTGGGTGATGTGGAGTTCAAGGGATAAACAGAGATATACATGGGCTCGAGGAGGAGAGAGAGAACTGTATCAGTGCTAAGAAATCCTTGTAAGGACTGAAACCAGAAACACTAGATAGAATACAAGTGGCCTCTGGGGGAGGATAGTTGCAGGACATTGCCTAGTAACTGGACTAATGAAACTGCACACAGTGTGGGACACAGAACACTATAACTGCAATTTCCAGGCAGAACTACATGCCAGGGCAGTTACAATTTCTGTATTTGGGCTGCTGCTACACAGTGGGGGAGCAGTCACAGGATATTTTATTGTTTTAAATCTGCCACATGAGTTGGTACTTTGATAGTGTTTCTTTAAACTGAAATCTTTCACCAAAGTGCTTGTTTTGGGACTGAGAGTGCAGGTGAGACAGGAAGTGACACACCTACACTTTCTGCATGTGATGTGCATAAACAGAATGACCTGAATGAGCAGGGTGAGTGCACAGTTTCCAGGAGCTAGGGACACTGGGAAACTGGTAAGGTACTCTTAAAAATGACTGAGATTATATTAAATAGTACTATAGATTACCATGGTGCAGGCAAAGGGAAAAAGAAAGAAAACCCATAAACCATGTACCCAATGCAAAATGTACATGGAGGAAGTAGAGACACAGGACATTATATGTGACACATGCCTTTTAATTAGTACATTACAAACTGAACTAGAACAATTACATCAGAAGGTGGAAGTACAAAGGGAAATAGGTGACTTAGAAGCAGTCATAGATTCTTTTGCAGAGGACAAAAAAGAGATAAAACAAAACACAGTTGTACAGGAAATGAAACCACGGATTGGGATACAGGAATAAAGTGATAATATAGGGCAGAAATGGGCAGTAGTACACAGGCAGAAACATCAAACTAAAGACAGGCTTAATACAAGTGTGCATCTTGAGATGGAGAAAAGTTTGCTATCCTAGACATAAGTTCTGAGGACCAACAGGATGGTATAAACATGGGGGAAAAGATTAACTGAGATGTACAGGAAAATCTAGAGACAAATGACACTAAATCAGATGTAAAAATATATAAAAATTTAAACAAGTACAAAATAAAGATGTGATAGTCACAGTGGAGAAAAACAATCAGGTGAGCTATCCAGATATATAGAAACCAAAAAAAAAACAACAACCAAATATTGGCCTAGACACAGGAAACATAAAAGGAAAAAGATAAGGAGATAGAGATATCCTCATACTAGGTGATTCCATCACAAAGGGCATTGTTTCAATAGTATGCCAAGGTAGAAAGATGAACATGACGGTGAGCTCACTCCCTGGTGTAAAACTAGTAACTATAGTAAAACTACAAGAGGGTTTAATGGGAGGACTAGATAAACCATTAGTTATTTTGCATATAGGCACTAATGACATTGGAAATTGAAATGAGAAACGATTAAACAAGAGTACCAACAAATAATAAAAAGAATTATAGAAAAGGGGGGAGATATTATAATCTCAGGCCTAGTCCCAATATTTGAAAGATATAGTTTCAAAAATAACAAAATTGACAAACTAAATATTTGGCTACATTCATACTGCAGACTCGAAAATATTGGCTTCAGGGACAACACAAAAATGTTCAAAAATAATCATCTTTTCAAAAATGATGGACTACATTTAAATTATGCTGGTATACATATTTTGGGAAAGAAAATAAATGAAGTTATTTCTTTTCATTTAAACTGGATAAAGGGGGATGGGAAGCTAAACACTTAAATCTAAATGACAACGATCCTAAAGATGGTTGGAATGGGGTAATGATAAATGCAAGAAGCCTAGTAAATAAATTTGACAAATTACAATACTAAGTACAAATCATATACAAATTGCACTAATTACTGAAACTTGATGGACAAGGGATGATGATTGGGATGAAAACATCATGTGGTACAATTTGTTCTCTCTATCTAGGAGATATAAATAGGGTGGAGGCATCACCATCTACAGAAATGAAACAATAAAGTGTGAAGTAATAAAAAGGGTAGAGGATGATATTGAAATACTGTGTGTAAAACTAATACCAATCAACTCACTCAATATAAAATTGGGATTGTTGTACAGACCACTATCAATCACATATGAAAATGATGAGAAAATACTACCATCTTAAAAAATCTTGACCCTGGAGATAAAATAATACTTATGGGAGACTTTAATCTGCCAAGAATAGATTCGGGAAACCAAGTAGGATTCACAAAAACTAAAAAATTGTTCCTCAAAGCATTTGATCAAATTGGGCTCGAGCAATTGGCGCTAGGAAAAACTACAGCAGAGAGTACCTTGGATTTAATACTAACAAATGTGGGAAATCAGTTAATGAGGTCCAAATTGGAAGCCCACTAGGAAATAATGATCATCAGACAGTCTTCTTTAAAATCAAGGAAGGGATAAATGAAATAAGCACAGGGAAAACAACAATATTAAATTTTAATAGGGCTGACTTTCACTCTATGAGGAAAAATATAACACAGTGGAACTGGGAAAAGGAACAAGAAAACAAAAATGTAAATAAGATGTTGAAAATACTTGTGGAAAAACTAGGAAATACAATTCAAAACTGTGTACCTAAAAAAGAAAAATATGCAAACAAAATAAAAAATGCTCCCAGGTGGTTAAACCCAAAGATAAAGAAACTAGTAAGCCAAAAAAATGGTTGGTATAAGAAAACTAAAAAAAGCCATAACATACAAAACATAATTACATATAGAAATGTGGCTAGACAAGTAAAAAGGGCTATTAAAAAAGCAAAAAAGGAATATGAATTTAAATTGGCAGTTTAAGTAAAGGATAACAATAAGACCGTTTACATATATATAAATAAAAAGAAAAATACAATCAACATGGATCTCTTCAAGGATAAAGAAGGAAACATCCTAAATAATAAGGTAGAAGCAGAGATCCAAACTAAATATTTTTGTTCAGTTTTCAGTGCTGATACTTCAAAAATCAAGAGGGACAACATAAATTCTACACTAAGGTGTGTTATTATTAAAGCAAATGATGTACTAGATAGGTTAAACAAAATCAATATAACTAAATCACAAGGACCTAATGAAATCCATCCAAGGGTAATGAGGGAATTGGCTGTACAACTGGCTGCACCCCTGGCTTTCATCTTCCATACTTCCATGGACTGGGGTGAGGTGCCATGGCATGGAGGAAAGCCTTATTGGTCTCTATTTAAAAAAAAAAGGGGCAACCAGAGAATTATAGACCAGTGAGTCTCACCTCTGTTATGGGAAAAGTGTTGGAAAATGTCTTAAAGGAACATATAATGGAACATTTGGAACAAAATGACTTACAGGATCCAGTAAAGCATTGGTTTAGGAAGGCTAGGTCATGTCAGACAAATCTCTTAGTCTTCTATGAAAAAAGGAGTAAGACATTGGACAAGGGAAACTCTGGGGACATGATATTTTTGGACTTTTTGAAAACCTTCAATAAGTTTCCTCATCTTGAACTTATAAATACACTGAAAAAAATCAAATTTAACAGTAATATAATCAAATAGATCGAAGTATGGTTAGATGAGAGGAGACAGAGAGTGATAATACAAGGAAATATATCAAATTGGGCTACAGTGACTAGTGGGGTACCTCAGGGCTCCATCTTGGGTCCCTGCCTTTTCAATATTTTCATTACATCATTAAAAATAGATCACAAGGATATTTGGGTAACGAAGTTTGCAGATGATTGTAGGATTGGGGCCATTGCCAATACTAAGGAAAACATTACTAATATACAAAATGCCATGGACATTATCAATAATTGGGCTAAAATTAGCAAACTGGAACTGTATAGTGCCAAATGCACAGTCATGGACATGAGGGAAAACAATATACGACATACATATAAAATTGGGAAGGCTGAATTAAGGGAAACAGTTGAAGAAAGAGATTTAGGAATGCAATCAGTGCAGACCTAAAATTCAGTACACATTGCAATAAATTAGTTAAAAAAGTAATCAGACCTTAAATTGTACATTAAAACACATTACAAGCAGAGACAGGAAGATAATTATGCCCCTGCACAGTGCCTTTGTAAGGCCAAATCTGGAATACTGCTCCCAAGTATGTGCTCCATACAAAAAGGAAGACATCCTTTAGTTGGAAGGTGCACAGCATAGAGCAACTATGGTAGTGGAAAGACTTAGAGAGCTGTCCTACCAGGACAGACTCCAGGAGTTAGGGACTGTATACCCTGAAGTTTAGAAGAACTTGGGGACAGATGTGCCTACTGTTCAGGGCAATGCAGGAAAGTAAATTTAGGGAAGAATTGGGGGTGAATTTAAGAAAATCAAGATATGAACCAAGGAGACACCTTTTTCAATTAGTAACACAAAAATGGAAAACACTCCCTAGAAAATACTGGTTTATCCAGAGAGTAGTTGCAATATGGAATGCACTGCCACTTGAGGTAGTGAGCTGTGCAAACATGCAAGCCTTCATAGACAAAATAGATGAATATATGCTAGCCAAGCATAAAGGGATGACTTAAAGCATACAACCAAATTCACAAAAGGAGAAATAAAAAGGGCAAGCATTAAGGATGTAAGTTCAAAGCTTGAAATGCCTATGATACCTATGATATGATATATCTTGGCAACAGCTGAGACTTGCTTTAAAGAGGGCTTTATTGAAAAATAGATACGCCTATGGGATGCTGCCAGCCAATCAGATTTCAAGATTTGTCTTTGCCATTTTCTAACTTATGAATACCATAACAATCAGCTGATTAAAAATGTTCACCAAAGACTTGGCATGATATACTATGTTAAACAACATCTGATACCCGAAGCAAGGATCCTATTAGCAGAATGTGTTTTGCTGCACCTTGATTGACTATGGCTTATTGGTTTACTCTCCCTCTCAGAAAATGTTTGGTAGGTTAAGGGCAATATACCACAACATCATTCAGCTTGTCACTGGACACCCTAGAAGTACCATCACTGTGACATCTACAAGGTAGCAAATTGGCTTTCATTAAAGGATAGATTTGACAGCAAAATTCTAACTTTCTTCTACAAAATTCTCTTGGGTAATTTGCCAAGTAGTATTTTATCCATTTTTTCAGAAGCCTGTCAATGCTCAGACTACTAGAGTTACCCAAGGATATTCTTTTTCAGTTCCATTTTGTCACACTACTTAAGGACAGCATTCCATTCCATTTAGGGGTATCAGATTCTTTAGCAGCCTGCCACTGCCCCTGGTTCAGTGTCAGAGACTGGCATTATTTAAAAAAAAACTTAAAGTGCCACTTCTTGACAGAAATGTTTGCAAATTCACTGGACTCTTTGTTCTTACCATCGTTATGTATAATCTATGATCATGCTATTTATTCAAATGTAGTGTTTGTCACTGAACACTTGTGGAAACGGACAATTGTTTACATGCCTTTCCAATGTAAAAAAAAATAAATGAAATGAAAAATCCTAGCTAAAATGCTATCCAACAGAATAGAAAAAAACATTAATCAACTAATTGGGCCCCAGAAGACTGGTTTTATGAAAGGCAGACTTTCAGCAGACAATACCAGGAAAATTTTCAATATCATGAAGACTGCAAATAAATCTAATATTCCTATTGGCTTTCTATGATTGGATGCCATTGGATGCCAAAAAGACTTTGATCATATTCTCTGGTGCCACATTATGGAAGTGCTGAAACTCTACAATTTTCCTGAAAGATATATTAGCAGGATTAAAATATTATATAAGGATACAAGTTAGGTGGTGGTTAGCAATGGAGTAATATCTCCCAATGTCAAAGTAGGTACAAGAAAATGCTGCCCTATCTCGCCTTTATGATTCAACCTTACAACTGAGCGATTAATAAGGAAACTTAATAATGACTAAGAAATCAAGGGCATTACAGTTAGGGGGAAGAATTTCTCATTGCTGTATATGCAGATGATATACTCATTACTATATCAGAACCAAACTCATCAATACAACAAATCTTAAAAGTCCTATAAAAACTCAGAGAAATATTAGGATATTTATTTTTTATTTATTTATTTTGTTTATTTTGTTTTTGTTAACTGGGTAAGTATGCTAGCTATGAAATGACTTTTTTCAGGCACAACCCAGGAGAGTACAACAATCAAAGACCGGTACATAGCATGAGTACAGGAAAATTACATATAGGGTAGGTCAAAACAGTCAGTGATAATGATACATTTAGCCAGAAGCATAACAATATATCAGGATATCAAAGTCACATAGAATCATGGTAAATAACCCACACAGTCAATTAGAAATAAAACAACACAGTAGTAAAGAATATTGGTTACACTGGTTACAACTATGAAAATTCATAATGCAGCACAGCAAGGCAAGGACAAATTCCTGACCTGGCAGGATGTACCATCATGGCCTACAAGGCAGGACTCAGTATGAAGAGAGTAGGCTAGATTAACCCTCAAGGAGATAACAAGGTTGAGCAGTGCTAGGGGACAGGAAGGTGGAAGGTAAGGCAGGAAGCAGCTGGAGGTTGAGGGCATTAAGGAGGATTAAAACGCGCAGGAATCAGCAAGAGATAGATGAAGACACAGCTCCCTTTTGAAGCTGCCATGGGATCCTACTTGTTGAAGTGCTTGGGGGAAGGAGTTCCAGAGCTTAGTAGCAGAGTGATATATGGCACCAGAGCCTTTGGATGTTTTATATCTAGTCACATTCAGTAGATACTTATCTACTGAATGCAGTCCATGTGAGGAAGTTTGAGATACCAGCAATATGGTGAGTGCTGAAGGAATTTGACTTCTGCGTACTGAGTCAATTGGGGAGCCAAGAGAGTATTATCGGTAGGCAGAAGGGGATAACCAGCCCAGGTCTACATAAAGTTGGCAGTGATGCTTAAGCCAAGGTGACGAGGAGGCGTGCCAACAAATATTAATACAAGTGACATCCCATTTATGAATTGTGGTTTTATGTGCAGCAAATAAGGTGGGAGCACCATAAGTGAGGGCATGGAGTAAGATGCCTCTGGCAATGGACAGTATAGCAGAGGGAGTTAGCAAGTAGCTGGTCTTATAAGCAATCCCAAGTTTTGCGTTCACAGCTTTGCAAGTGGATTGTATATGTGGGTTGAAATCAAGGGACTGGTCCAAAAGAACTCCCAGGTACTTAAATGATGTTATACACTCTATTTTTGCACCACCAAGGTCTTGCACAAACAAGGAAGTTTGACATGTCCTGAGTTTAGGGGCAGATCCAAGTACCCTGGCTTGTGTTTTCTTAGCATTATGTACAAGCTTATAGGTAGACAGCCAGTTTTGAACATTTACAAAATCTGAGCAAAAGAGATGCATTTATGCTGGTGATATTATCAGAGCTTGAATAGAGTACAATATTGTTTGCATAAAGAATAAATGAGCATGAATGAAAAACCTCATCTAGGATATTGATAAACAGTGAGAAAAGAAGAGGTCCCAGGATAGAATCCTGGGGACCCCAATGTTGATAATAGCTCCATTAAATAAGAAGGAGTTGAATATCACAATTTGAGTACTATTAGATAGATAGCGTCCATATCAGGTAACAACTGGGGGTGAAAAGTCCAGATTGTGAAGAGTGGAGAGAAGCTGGTGGAGATCAATGAGATCAAAAGACTTAGTAAGGTCTATAAAAACTGCCCCTGTTAGTAGACCAGTGTCCATATTGGTAAGCACATCAGTAGTGAATTTGAGAAGAGCTATGGAGGTACTGTGACCTTTCCAGAAGCCATGCTGAGTGTCCGAGGGAAGGCTATACTTTATGACATAGTTGATGGTTTGATTTGCAACAAGTTTTTCTAAAATTTTGCTAAAGACTGACATGATGGCTATAGGCCTGTAGGTAGTAATCTCCTTAGGATCAACTTTTTTAAAAACAGGTGTTACATGAGCAATCTTCTGAAGGTCAGGAACTTGGCTTTTGGAGAGAGACAAGATGAAAATTTTAGCCAGAGGGGAGGCTTTGTAAGGTGTCACTAGTTTCAGGAGCCGAGGCTCAAGTGTATCTGACCCAGAGCTTGTGTTGTCAGAGATGGTCTGTAATAGTTTTAAGAGGTCAGACATTGAAATTGCCTTGAAGTGGAATGGGGAGTTGTTAGGCAGTTGTTGAATAGGAGAGCTGGGGGTAGTGGACTGTGGTGAAGGGGAAGACAGAGAGGCTGTCTGAGGTAATGGGAAGGTGAAGGTATACTGAGACAGACCTGAGAACATTCAATTGAAAGAATTAGCTATGGTGTTGGAGTCATTGCAATGTACTCGATTTAATATCATGTCACTAGGGGTAGATGACTGAGAAGCTCTGAAAAAAGACTTGATGTGTGCCCAGAATTTCCTGGGGTCCCCAGCAGAGCTTAGCAGTAAGTCTTTCCAATAGGCACACTTAACCTAATACACAGATTAGTCAGCAGGTCTTTGTGAAGCCATCTTGTTTGTTTACCCCTAACCCTCTGGGTTATATTGGAGCATGTATGCACTGAACAGCCAGGCATTCATCAAGGAAGATGCTCAGTGCAGACTCAACATCACAGGAATGATTAATTCCAGACCTTTTTTTTTTCTTGAGACAGCATGCCAAAATGTCTTAATATCAAGGTTGGTGAAATTGGTAAAGGTGACATTGCACAGTGGAGGGGATGGAGCAGCCTCAAGGCTCCAAATGCAGAAAATTGGGGAATGATCAGTAAGCACATTGGCCAAGGTGCCTGTTGAGGATACATGATCTAGGTTGTTTACCAGTACCCAGTCAATGAGGGTAGTGGATTTTAGTGATGGAGTAAGTTTAGTGGGCTCAGATAACAGTTGATGAAGGTTATAATGTTGTGTCAGAGAGAGTAATGTGCTATGGGCAGTCTCCACACAATTTAGGTTTAGGTCACCCGATATAATAACCTCATTTTGTTTGGAGTGCAGAGAGATTTGATCAAGTAATTCCTGCAGTCCTACAGTGCCCCCATTTGGAGGGTTGTAGAGACAGACAATGTGGAGTTTTTTGGCTCCCAGTGTGAGAGCTGTATTGAGGGATTCATGGACAAGGGAGGCTGAGGCAGGGATAGCCATGATATTAAGATGATCTTTGTAGAACAAGGCAACCCATCGGCTATGATCTGAGGAGATTCTATCCCAATGGATAAGGGAGTAACTAGCCAGGGAGCATAAAGAGTTTAAGCCATGTTTCAGACAAACAGAGTATATCAGGCTTGTAAACACTGACCAATGCCTCAAGATCAGTGAAACTGTGGGACAAACTTCTGATGTTTATATGGGCAGTACAGAGCCCTTTGCTAGAAATTGTGGAGATGTCAGCTGAAGAGAAATGGAGAGGTGGGCCAGGGTTCACTTCAGCATCCCCTGCAAGAAGGATGGCTAAGATGGTGAGGAACTACAATTTATAACAAAACAGTGAAGGAACTGTGTCACTTAGCAAGCGTTTTTTTTTAAGTGTGACTACCGCAGTGAAGATGCACCTCTTCAGGAATAAGAGGTGCTTAAAAGCAAGCATAGGTTGAGTTGCAACAACTAGGTTAAAGAAACTGAAGTCAGCAGGTAGGGAGTTTGAGGAACTCAAGAGACTGAAGCCAGGGAAAATTAATGCAACTCAGTTAAGGCATAGTTAGGAGTGTAGAGAGCAGCCCTAACATGTTACGAAGAGCTATGTTTATAAAATGGAGTGTAATTACACCACAGAGGGCTATGCAGAGGAGCAAAGTAGCCAAAAGAAGAATTATGATATGGGTCAGTAACAGAGAAACGGCAATGGGGAATAGAAAACAGGGAAAGAAAATCTGTATTTACCCACAGGTAGTGTGACAGAATTTTATTTAGATAGAGCTAGGGATAAACAGTCCTATAGGCAGACCTAGCAATGGATATAAAATAGATACAGAAAAATCTAACTTTCTCACTCTAAGTAAAATATGTATGAAGGAAGATATCCAGAGTAGAGATGGGTGAAGTTGGGAAAATTTATTCTGCGAATTATTTCGTGGGTTTAGCGCAATTTGCAAAGGGCAGATCCAGCTGAGAAGTGCAAATGTTTACTGCAAAGTGTAGAATTTTACCAGCAAATGGTGAAATTTTGTCTTTCATGGCAAAATTCTGCAGTCTGTGGGCAAAATTCCACAATTCGCAGTTAGGTGCATTTTTAAGCTTTTAGTACAAATTCATGGCTTGCCCCATGAAGGCGAATTCGGTGATTGCACCAGAATTTTTATGGCAAATTAAAACTTCACAACATCTCTAATCCAGAGTGCTGGTCTGGCCTGTGCTCAAGATAGTATAGATTACCGTGGTATCAAATTGCATAATACTATATGTAAGACAGTCTCTAAAAACCTTTCTTTTGTCAAAAACAAAGTACGAGATGTATTTTACATTGCGATAAACTTCTCTTGGGTATGCGGGACAGATTAGAAACCATTAAATTAAAATTTTACCAAAAGCTCTATACTTATTCATGATAATATCCTTTTGCATAAATAAAAAATGTATAGAGGGTCTTAATGCCAAAATGGACAATTTTCTCTGAAGTTAGAAAGAAATACGTTAGCTTACTTTAAAATAACTAGATCTAAGGATAAAGGTGGCCTTAAAGCTAACAATCTCTACCTATACTGCCTGGCAGCTAGAATTTCTCACTCATCTAAATGATCACTGTCACCTGCAAATAATACCTATATAGCTGAAAGGTTTCAATTAGAAAAGAATTCCCTTTGGAGTCAGGATTCTGACCTAAAACCATTGTTATTCTCTAAACCAGTCAAAACAAATAATTCTGAGGTCAGTACTGATTCACTCAGGCTCAAAAGGCAATTAAATAATTTACTAAAACATAGTCTACTCAGTTCTAGGTCTCAGCACCTGTGGAACACCCCCATTTTTGCAATAACTAAAACTTTTTGAACAATCCTTGATGGGAAAAAAGATACTGAACATCTTAAAAACATTATAGACCAGAATACCTTTACTAGTTTAGAGGACTTAGTCAGGAAATATTAAATCCTTATGAGGGATGATAACTTCTTCATCAGACTCAAGGGCACAGTTAGTGCAAAAATTGACTCTAACTGATTTTATGTGTTAATACACCAACTTTCTTCACCTATTTCTTAGCATATCCTCATTTCATAATCTTTTTATAGATTGTGTCAGAGGGCCCACAGTAATCATCAAGACGGTGGTCACAATTGCTGGGGGTAAGTACTGATAACTGGAAATGGATGGAAATTTGTTTTTTCCTCAGCTGCATGGTTTAATATAGTTAATCTAAGATTTACAAATCAAACCCCTATATAATCTGTATTGCACTCTTTATCTGAAGTTTAAAATGGCACTTAGGCCTTTGCCAAGTTATAACAAATGCAAAGCTGAGAGGGGCCCACCATTACTCATGTTTTGGGAATGCTCACCAGTACGAGGGCTTTGGAAAGGCTTACAGGAAATGTTTAAAGATATGCCATTCATTGCAGATATTTTTAACACAAAGAATTGCATTGTGGTCCACTTCAGTGAATTTCAGAATTAGCCCCAAGAACAGAAATACTCTGTACTGCTAATGGGGCTTCTGTCGGAAACATTATTTTTAAACATTTGCTAGATGATAATACTTTTTTGATTCAGGAGGGGAAAGCGGCTCTCATAGAAAGTTGAGAACAGAAAAACTGGCACTTTATTTGAAGGAACTGGTAAATAAATTTAATAAAAGGCTGGGTACTATTTATAAACTCATCTGCAAAACTGACTCAAAATATACTACTAACTAGTTCTTTGGAAAATTTAAGACTGGAGTTTGACATCCTGGCAATTTAATGAACTTACCTATATTATGATTTTCACTTTACTATATTATGATTTTCTGATATGGTATCCTTTTATCAGATTTATTAAATCTTGATTCTTGATCTATCTGTCAGCCTTCTTGCTACTGTCTTGTTCCTTCTTGCTTTCTTGCGTCTTGGCTCCAAAAAGTCTAACTCGCCTTTGTCTTGCTAAACTGCTCAAATCTAAACCCATCCTACCTCTATGCTATTTAAAACCTGCTCTTTTTCTTCTCTCCAGCTGTCTGCCCTTGAACGGGGCTACTTCAGCACCCAGCCAGTCACCGACCAAGACCAGGACGCCCGCCTGTAGCTCCTTGAGGTGTACGGATGCTTGTTAATCGAACACGGGTGCTTCCAGCAAGCCCGCTTCTGATTGGACAGGGACCTTCTCCCCTGCTTCTGCCACCTGGCACTTTTACAAACAGATTTTAGATAGATCTAAGCACATTTCAGGTGTGTAATAGAAGTTTTTTTAGTGGCTAGTTTTCCATTAGCAGGTTATACAGACCTGCCACTAGAGGGATTCTTGGTCTTTCATTACAAAAAAAAAAGTATACCATCTGAAAGACACAGTCCCTTGCTGCCTGGCCTTCCTGGCTGTATCTTTACTTCCCACTGATCCAGCTACTGCTCTTCCGCCCCCTTCTCCTATCCCCGCCAGCCTGTCTTAACCCCCTCCCTCCGCCTACCCTGAATCCTACCTTAATCATGTGCCTCAACCGTTTTCTACCCCTATTATATTTCTTCTTGCCTGTCTTCCTCCCCTACTGCATGCCCCAAAAGCCTGCTTTCCCTCCCTCCCCCACAGCTTCCACATTCCTACATCCTTCCTCCACTTAGGCATGCTACCCACTGGTCACTGCCCCTTGCCCAGGGTCCATCCTACTGCCATTAAACTGTCATACACCCACACTGGTCCTAGACCTCCACTCTGGTCCCCCCGTCTATGCTTACCCTCACCCACTATCGTCGATGCACGGCAATTTCCTGAGATGCTAGCAGGCGAAAGAATTCCCTTAAAGAAATACGCTGTAGCTCCTTGAGGCTAGTCCTCCTCCTCTTAATGCTGTCAGGCAAGGTGCACCCAAACCCTGGCCCATTCTGCTCTAAAGCCATTAATCTGAGCAAGCCTTCATGTGCCCTCTCATCCATATCAATCAACATCTGCAGCCTCCTTTCTAAAATGGATGCCCCACAGGCCTTCACCAGCCAGCACAGCCCTGACATCCTGGTGGTCCTCAAAACCTGGCTCATGCCATCAGTACTGGACCATGCAATCAGCCTTCCTGGTTACATCTTTAGGCTGGATCGCCTCTCAAAAAGAGGTGGGGGCTGCGCTCTCTACCCAAAGACTCACAGGGCACCACATCATTACCTCACTCCAACCCACAACAGCTCAGATGCTGCCCGTGAGAATCCTCCTCGGAGCCCAAAACAAAACTCTCACTGTTGCCACCATCTACATCCCTCCCATAGAACAGGGAACTGGTCTAACAGCTGTTCTTGACTTTGTAAAGTCACTCCCACTGGACGCCGAATCCATCCTCCTAGGTGACTTCAACATCAACTGGCCTGCGGCCGATGCTGGTGCACACAGGGATACCACTGCTGCAGTGAACCTCACACAAATGTTTGACTCACCAATCAGGAAAAATTACAGGACCAGCACCAGCACACTCTTGGACTGGATTCTTACCAGTCACCCATTGTGGCTATCTAACACTAATGTCCTCCCGGACTCTCTCAGCGACCACTCCCCTTAGTTGCACCTGGTCAAATAAATTCATCAAACAACCACCAAAAACTATCACCAGCAGGGTTCTACCCAGTGGTCACCTTCCTTGACTCAAATACCACCTCCTTCATCAAGACTGGTCCTCTATCTTCAATGCAACCAACGTAAACACTGCCCTTTACCACTTCATAAACATCTTCACTGTGGCCTGTGACACGTATGCTCCTATTAAGAAACGCAAAGTCAAATCACTCAGTAACCCATGGCTCACAGGTGACCTCCTCAGGATGCTGAAAACAAGAGACCACCTATGGGAGCTGGCCAGAACCTCTGGAAGGCAAAACGACATCCAAAACTACAAACGTGCCCACAATGACTGCACCAAAACCATCCAGCAAATGAAGTATGTCTACTATAAGCATGCCATCACAAACTCCTGGGACAATGGTCAGGAATTCTGGAAGAACATAAAGGAACTCACCGGGAATCCACCCAAACCCCCCCATCATTACTCAACATCAACGGAACCACAACTCTCAACCCAAAAACCATTGCGGATACCTTTAACAAAGCCTTTACTGACCTCAGCGCTGTCCTACCACAGGACTACTTCAAAGATGGTGAAGCCCCTCTGTCCACAATGAACACTACTCCCACCAGCTCCCCCACTTCTACTTTAAGCAGCCAAGGCTCACCAAGTACACAAATATGTTACCAAAGCCCTTGGTAAATCAAGATTAGTAATGACTCCTCGATCTCAAAATCCTGTCTCTCACACTTGATGAAGTGCTTAGTTCTCTGACCAGAATTTTCAACCTCCCTCAGCCTTAGCCAGTTCCCGGACAGATGGAAATTGTCACGTCACCCAATCCATAAAAGTGGTGACAAACTGCCCAACGATAACTACATACCTATCTCCTACTACCCCCACTCTCCAAGGCACTAGAACGCATCATCTTGGATCAGCTCACAGAATACCTGGATACGTACAACGTCCTGTGCAAGCAACAACACGGGTTCCGCAAAGGTCACAGCACCTCCACAGCCCTACTTGAATTCACTGGCACAATCCACAAGGTACTTGACTCTGGTGAACTACTAGGCTCAATCTACATTGACTTAACTAAAGCCTTCGACACTGTCAATCACTGCCTCCTGCTTGTCCAGCTTCAGAACACTTGGCTGTCAACTGACTCCATTGGTTGGTTTAAGAGCTACCTTGAAGAACAGTCCCAAACAGAAAGAATCGCTGATACACTCTCAGACCCTAGACCGGTCCGCTCGTGAGTCCCCCAGGGCTTCATTCTGGGACCCGTCCTCTTCAGCCTATTCTTAAACTCACTACCGGACAGCTGCCCAGAATAAATAATTCTCTACGCCGACGATGCTGTGATCCTCACCTCGGACCCTGATCCAATCCAATTACAAAATAAACTTCAGCAGGCCTTCTCCTCCATTGAATCCTGGTTTCTAAATCATAAACTGCTTCTCAATCAGAAAAAAAAACAAGTCTATGGTCTTCTGCAGCCCCCACAACAAAAACAAACAACTCCACCTCTCCATTGCAACCAAACAATGAGCCATCCTAGAGCAAACACAATTGTTCAAGTATCTCGGCATCACCCTTGATCCCCACCTCTCATATGCTGTCCATATCAGCAATGTTGCAAAGTCTGCCAATGTGAGGTTAGGCATATTATTCTGGCACAGGAAACACCTAACCCCAGAAGCACTGGCAGTGGCCATCCAAAGCTCCATTGTCACACCATAGACTATGGTCTTATCATATATGGGTCTGCAACTACCTCTGCTCTCAAACATATTGCAACCTCCCTGAATAAGGCCTGTTGTCTCATCACTGGCTCACATCGCCGTACCCACACATGTGACCTTTATTCCCAATCTGGATGGCTTCAACTGGACAAATGCATAAAATATCAAACCTGCATCATGGCCAAGAAAATTATAATGGGTCTGGCCCCACCAGGTGTCTGTGCCCTCCTTAAGCCTAGACATAGGAACTTCACTACAAGGAGATCCAATTCCCATCTACTACATATCCCACGATGTCGCATGACTGAAGGACAAAGATCATTTGCCTATCAGGCATCCAACTGGCTCAACTCTCTTGGTAGCGACATAGCGACCACTCCAACACTCGGCCTCTTCAAGTCCAAGCTGCGCCTCTCACTGCTTGCACTGCTTGTATCCTGCGATTGCACATCTTAACATTTCCACCATTCCAGCTGCAAATGCCCCAGCACCCACCACTTACAATCAGTTTTTTTACCCCTAGCACCTTACCTGTCACAGTCCTTCAACAAGGCCCCCTGGCTGCACTGTCTCCCACCCTCACCCATCTCCCCCGTATCTCCACTCTTGCTCCTGCCCCAACCACCTCCAGTGCTCCCCTCACCCCTGCACCTTCTTCCCCCATCTCCTACCCTCACTTCCCCACCACCCCCCTTCCCTTGTCTTGCTCATAGCTCAAGTCTTTGTGCTGGTTATTACATGTCAGTAAGTCAATGACTATATGTTTGTAACTAAAAATGATGACTGTTGCACATGCTGACGTGGAACCTTTGTAAAACAGCCTCGGCTCAAAGGTATTGTAATCCTAGATTGAAATAAAAAAATAAAATAAAAAATGCTCCTCTCCTCAGTGGCTTTGTTAGCAATATAGGCAAATGTTTTTTGAACATGTGTATCTGTTTTGTTCAGAAACTATCACACGGTATTCTAATTCTGTTTTTCTAATTCCTTCTTTCCTTTCCCTCTGCATTCTTTTATATTCCCTTTGTGTAGTATTAACTTTATAAGTATAGTTGTCTTAGTAGAGTTAGTAACTTTTTGAATAACCACATCTATGGAATGTATTTTGTTACTGGTTAGTGGTTGTTACTGATAGAGTGTAATTGTTGTATGACTGCATATTTTATTTCCATATTTAATACACATTATATTGATAATAAAAGACATACACCCACTGAGGTGAACTGGGGCATATGTTTTCCCCCACCTGCTACAAAGATTAGATTATTACTGGCAGTAGTTTGAAACTACCTTAGAAATATAGTGAAAGTAATCTTAGCTACCAACCTTCTACAAGATATATTTTGAGCCTAAGATCTTTTGTCTGTGTCCTGACATCCTGTGGTAACTGAAACAGCATACTTTCTGCTAATACTCCTGCTGAATAACCACCATGTTCAAGTGTAGGTTATGGAGACCCCTTCAGTATGCTTATGAATGAGTTTATCAATAGTCACGTAACTTGGATACCTCCTGGAATATGAAAATTCTCATTAGCTGACAGCACATAATCATACTGCCCACATGTCTCTTACAGTTAACTAGATCATCATCTGTGTTCTCCAGGAAGTGAAAGCAGTTCTATCCCCAACTCAGATGCATTTCTTTTGGGAGTTCTCAGAAATGGAGATGCCTTTCTCCTTCAGTTCTCCTATTGCCATGGAGCCTATTGCCCAATAGCCTCTTTATCATCCTCATACATGGATCTTGATCAGATTTACTGATTTTTCTCTGATATTTTAATGAGATGACAAGAATGAACAAGCACAGAACTGTCCTGCACAACTTTTATTTTCTTACTGTCTTTTATTACCAATATGCTAACTGAGCTGGCAAGATACTGTCCAGATCCTGGAGGATGTAAAACCATAGTGGGAGTCATTGTAATCTGACTTCATTTCTAGACACGCTGGGATCTAGGATTGAGTGTGCTGCATGATGCAGTGAGTTCTGGTGCTTTCCAGAGCCACTTTCTTGCCATGCTGTTGAAGGAAGGATAGTATGCCTCATTTTTACCCACAGTACTCCAGACTGTGCAACTTGTCCTCTCCTGAAAAAAAAAAAAAAAAAAAACTACTGCTGTAGTTATATGTGAATTTTCCGATATTTCTCTATTTGGTGGGGCACTCTATCTGAAGATACAGAAACTTAAAATACTTCCTTATATTAACTCCTAGACCTTCTAAGCTACACATTTGGATGACCAGGAAGCAAATATTGCCATTGTTGGTGGTAGTGGGGGTGTCTTTCAGGCTATGGACCAATGTTTAAAATCATTTTTTGGCTCTTGTATAAAACCTGAGTTTATGTATACATTGTCTGTACTGTATGTGAACTCCAACATTTTGGGGTCTGGGGGTATTGCATGATGTTTTCTGTTGGGCTTCTTTTGTTTCCACTAAACCTCATCTGCACCTTTTGATTTAGATTAATAAGCAACTTTGATTAGGTTAACTATATACATGGTGGGTTCGATTTTAAAATGTCAGGACTCATGCAAGGGGGCTTGTGTCAGGGAGAAATTGTGCAGAGGGCTCTGTGTGCCACATCTCATGCCTGTCTTGATTCTGAAATGCACTTTATACTATGCAAGGGACTGCTTGTGCCAACCAGCTTGTGCTGTCCCTGCAATGGCTCTACCAGTGCACCATGGTAGAAGGAGGCTTGCACCAGTGCAGGGCTGCAATATTCCCTATATTGGAATTTTTCAAGCCCCCCCAAGGGGTGCATGGACCCTGCAGATATACCAGCCTAGAGCTGGTCTAACAGCCAATCCACCAGCCACAGCACTGGTGCAGCAAGAGCATTGATTCCTCGTGTTGGCTGAGGATGGCTCAAGGTAGTACCCACCAACCTGCCACAAGATGTGGGGATGGAGTTGCACCTCTGCATGTCCAGGACAGGTGCCCTTGCCACCTAGGGTCATACCAGGCATTCCCTGGGTCCTACCAGGATTCTCTGACTGCCATGCTAGGCCATGACTGTGATCCCTGTGTTGCCCCATGCCATGCACTTCCCAAAATGGCTCACAGCTGTACACTGCTGCCCCCTAAATCCCTGTTGTACTCCATCCACTGACGATCCCTGTGACCATTCCACATATCCCAGTACTGGCAGTTTCCCCATTGGGCATGGTCTATGGGCTGTGTTGTCTGCTACCCCCTATCTTGTTCCCGATGAACAACCCCCTCCCCAGTGGCTGCTGACAGCCACCATGGGACACAGCCTGCAGACTCCAGCAGCAGTTGCCATGGTGCAGAACTGTCCTGCAGCTTGTGGCAACGCCTTCCCATGTTCCTTCCATGTGGCGCACAGGAGAGTGTGTGCTGACCTGCAGGAAATTGGTGCCGGAACCCCACCTGTACTTCTTGCTGCAGCATGTGTCGATCTAAGGGACTTTTGAAAATCGAGCCCGGTGTCTCCATTTTTAATTCTTCAGCCTTTCAGGAAAGTCTGTTGTAGTTTTACTGCACTGGGACTTCCAAGTCCTAGCTTAAGTCACTACATCGACCATAATTGCTACTACATTTACCAAAATTTTGAATAGGAGTGCTTCAATGACTTACCCCTATTATGCTTTATTTGTAACTTATTTCCTTCTATACATGCACCCTTGAAACAACAATTTCTACTTCCTACTTCTTTGTCAGGTTATGATTCTTCTTCCAATGTTCTCAAAGACCCATTATATTTTGAATGTTATACTTTGCATCATATTATAGGTTTTGTTGAAGTCCAGGTAGGTGAAACTGAGTGCCTTTCATTAAGGTTAACATATACATAATCTGTGCACTCCACTTCCCATCACAAGCTAGTGATGTTGGGTTCCCATGTTTTCTACGATATGCTGTTTGAGGTATTTTATTTGACTGTGCAATGAAACTTTTTGTAACGGAAATGGAGTTGTGAATTGCCAGCTTTTGTTTTTACAGTGCTAGTGTTTCTGGTCAGGCACACATCAATTCAGTGGAGCCAATTAACCTTGTTCCATACCACATCCATGGAGCCTATTAAACTGTTAATTCATGACTGTCCCATTGTGAACCAGTACTGACTATCTCATATTAAATTAAACATTGTATGTTCTATACTATATGTGCATGTGGTATTATTGCTGTTAGTCTTACTGACCTATAGTTTATAGCATCACCTCTACTTCCTTTCTAAAATAAAGGAATGACTGGTCTTCTATCAGACTCTAAGCATTCCCCTTTCTATCAATTCCTTAGCAATTCATGCTAGAACTATGGCTGTCATATTTTTTTTTTTATTCCTTGAGTATCCTATAATGCACATTCTTTGCTCCTAGGGTTTGTTTGCCTTAATTTTTATTAACTGCTCTGCCACCATTATAGCAAAGATTCTACTGCAACATTCCTCCATTGTACTATGAATGTCTCCCCTATTTGACTCATGTCTTCTTTCTCTTTCTTTATGAGTATCTAAAAGAGGTACTACAGTATTAATCCTTTCTAAGACCATTTTATCCTTGCCTACCAGTTCTCCCCTTTCCATCTCAGTATGAGTCCTAAAGTACCATCTCCTCAAATGTCTACTAGTCTATTATATAACTGAAATTTCTGATATTATCTTTCTTTTCTTGAATCCTATTTTCCAGTCCTACTTCAACTTCCTTCCTGTCAACACACTTTTGTTCTGTTCATCATTGTAGGTTACCTTGTTTTCCTCAGTTCCGTTTTCTTGCTGCATGTTAAATGCCTATAAAAAAAATGATGTGTCTGAATATGAGATGCAAAGATATCAATTATAAAGCTCTTTCAGGAATAATTGCATTTCTTTATATCTGTATCTATGACTTGATCGTCTAAGTGTAGTAGCCCAATCAAACTGTGTTTAGTTCTAGCATCTCAGCACAGGACCAAAGTGTTCATATTTGGCTTTCTACATCACACTTTAGTCAAATGTCTGAGAATATAAAAGTTGCTGGCAAATATCCCACTGACAAACCACTGACAACCATTAAACCTCTCCCTGTTAAGCTGCAAAGCTTTTATAAGAGATGTATTTAACAAATCCACAGATGATAACATAAAATGCCAAATAATTATTTATGTCTCCCTCCATCGCCTAATAGGAATCTACTCACCCTGAGGGAGAAGTGACGCACCTTTGCATGATAGAGGTAACACAAGGCTGTTTCTCATGATCTATGATGTACTGAAGCTTCTTTATCAAATTCCCTATTACTACAGCCAGTCTGTTACCCCTATTGATGGTACTATTCTGCATCATTTTCTGCCCAGTATGGTAATGTGTCTACAGCTGCTTTTGAGTGTCTCCAACGTAGTCTGTAATCTGTTTTTCTAGCACCTGCATATGAGGAAGGAAGTAGTAATATTATCACATTTTCTGGCTTAGGTAAATCACATGCCCCCAGGAAAGAACTAGCTTTACTGGGACAGGAATGCATTACTACCTTTTCTTGGGTGAACTAATGTATAGTGTTTTTTTTTTGTTTGTTTTGTTTTTTGTGACAAAGAGAAAGGTTCCCAGTACATTTGTGGCTCAAAGATTCAGTTGAGTATTTAATGATAGTGTACTAGACACCATTTTACAATGCAAAGACACATCCAAGATGTGCCTATCATTCACATTTGATCTCAGTTCAAATAGTGTACAATTGTTTTGAAGAAAAAAAAAGACTAATTCCTTGACAAAATGAAACATACATTTAGCTTTATCTCCTGAAACAAAACTCAGTAAATACTGATACAAGGATAGCATTCATAATAACCTTCATAATTTCCACTTTTACTGTTTTCTTTTGACTGACCTTATAGTAACAGCAGCAGACAGTTTGATTCTTCTCTAATGATCTCAGCAAAAGCCAGCAAAAAATCATTGTAGACAAGATTGCATTCTCCTTATGTAATATTTCTTTCCAAAATTTGAGAATAGCACTAAAAATGTACTTATATTTTTTCATATTGAGGAGGAGAAATATGAGGTTTGGCAGCTTAACACTGAAATGCCCTGTAGTGTGTCTCTGTTAGCAATAAGGTGAGTTCTTGCATCAATTGTTGGGCAATGAAAGAAATCTTATTTTTTATGTGTACCAGTTTGTAATCACTTTAATCACTTCCTCATTCAAACTGCTGTCTTCATATACAGTGTTCCATAATCTTCCAAAGCATGCTTTCTACATGAGAGCTACTGACGGTGACTTCCTCACTAGTTGTGGTAATTCTCTCCTATAGAAGATATCTTTAGTTTAACCACTATGATATCCCTCTTGAAAAAGTTTCAGTTTGACTTTGATCAGAACTTCAACTAGCAACACATCTATTCAACCTTCTGTTTCTCTAAAAACTTATTGGAAACATCTTTTAGCTCACATTTGCTCTCCTTCCTCTGCCACCTCAGTAGTGCCAATCTGGTTTCTGATCTTACCACAATACAGAAATGACTCTCAAGTAATCAGTGAGGTAAAGACAGTGGCTCTGTCTTTACATTTTCTTAGACCTAAGCGTTGGGTTTGATATATTACTAAAGAATGCCATATACCAGCATTTGTAATGTGGCTTCATATAATGTATACTTTTACTGGTGGACCCCAGTCAGGTAATATGTGATTATATCAGTGAAAAAGACCCATTCCTGCTGAGAAAATGTGTCTCTCATAGCCTCCCCTCCCTTGATGACTCAGTACAAATTTAGAAGATATATATTATTTTTTGCACCCCAGCACTTCCTCTCTGTCTTCTCTTGCAAAAAAGTGGACTCAGAGCTCCCATTTATTCCTTCTGGTCTCTCTCCATGGCTCATGCTCATTATAGAATTCCTTCCCAATAAAACAGTACATCAATACTGGGATAGGCCCCATCATTGGAAGCCTTTAAAAGGGAGTTAATGTCCTACCTATTTAAGAAGGAGTTTTCCTTAGATTAATAAATTGCTGAATAGTCCTTACCCACACATTGCCTGAAGAAGTATTAAATGCCCTCTACTCTTTAAACATCACCAAATCCAAACCAAACAGCATCCACCCCAAGCTTCTACACATGTCAGAATCAGCTATACAGTTCCTCTCGCATACCTACTAAATTTGTCCTTCTAGTGTGGTAAGGTCCCACTAGCATGGAAATCAGCCTGTGCCATCTCTCTTCACAAGGGTGGTGACCCCTCAGTCCCCAGGACCTACCATCCCATCTCCCTCCTCTTGTCAAACTACAAGAGTTTCTTGTCCAGACCAGACTAACTGACCTTCTCAGGTCCACAAATGACCTCTCCTCATACCAATCTGGGTTCAGGAAGCACCACTCAGCAATATCTTCCCTTTTCCTCTTTATTGGACATACCCAATCTACCTCGGACCAAGGTCAACTAATTGCTATTTTTGTTGATTTGACTAAGGCCTTTGACTCTGTCTCCCACTCCCTGCTTCATGACAAACTCATGGGAGCTGGACTTGCCCCCCTGCAGTACAGTGGTTCAAATCCTACTTCAAAAATAGACAAAAGTCAGTCAGGATCAGGAACTCCACATTCCCCTCTTCTCCCCATCCTCTGCTGGTTTTCCCCATGGGGTGATCCTAGGCCCAGTTTTATTCTCCCTTTTCATCAATGATCTCCCCACAGTCTGTACAAGGTCCCATATACATATGTATGCATATGGCACTATGCTTATCACCTCTGCCCCTGTTCTAAGTATGTCCATTCTCTACTACAACATGACTACAACAACATGCAGTCTTGTTTTTGTGCTAACAATCTCAAAATAAATACCTCCAAAATTGATTCCATGACCTTTGGATCAGCCTGAAAACTAGCATGAGCACACAGTCCCCATGTAATCACCACCCTGGATTGTAACACACTAAACACCAACTCTTTCTATAAATACCTAGGAGTGCAGCTAGACTGCCTGCTAAACTACTGAACCCGCATAGATGCCATCACTTCGAAGCTCCACCCTAAGATTCATCATCTTCACAGAAACTGTGACTCTCTCCCACTACCTGTTAGACGCACACTACTAACAAAAATGATCACTCCCATCTTTGATTACACGGACAGTGTGTACAACACTGCCACCTGCACATCACCATCCAGGCTAAACTCCTTATTCCACACTTTTACTGTTTTGCAACAAATTCCCCTTTCAGGACATACCACTGCACTCTCATTTCCTCCCTCAGGTTAGCACTCCTCTCCCATCACTGTTTTTGCCACTCCATTTCTTTTATTTCCAAATTTGGTTCAACTTAGTGCCCCCCATTTGACCAAGAAACTAACCCCTGCAGCCTTTTCTCCTTACTCACTGTGCTCTAGGGATTCGCTCCTTCTACCATCCCAAACCATCCTCATCAACTGGCAAATCTATCCTCTCCTACCATCTTCCCTACCTTTGGAACCAGCTTCCCCAGAAGCTCAGAAACTCACCCTTGCACAACGCCACTAAATATCAACTTCTTTAACTCCCCTTCCCTGCCTGTAACTGCAACTAGTCTGCCTTTAGCCAAATTAACATGATTTAAACTTCAAAACCTCTGTACTGTATATCATTGTATTCATGCAACTGATTGTAAATAACTGTATATATGCAACTGAATGTTAATAACGCCTTTGTACAAAATGATATGATTATATGTAATATTCTCATGTATCTATTCTATGTATGTATACTGTGGTAAATCCCTCCCCCTCTCCCTCCCAGGTTGTACCTGGAAATGAGCCTCGGCTCAGTGTGCTTTTCCTGGTTATCAAATGTCTTAATAAATAAATAACAATATTAAGTTTTCAATAGTTTATTGTGAAAATGGTTTCTCTGTTACATTTTATATCCTACTTCTGTCTTATTGTGGGTTATTGTATTTTATTATTGTATTTTTTTTCTGTACAGCATCTAGAGTCTCTGGGAATGGACGCTTTATAAATAAAAATTTACATACTTACTTAATAGGCTTCTTCTGAAGTCACTATTTAGAAAAAATAAAGATTTATTTTAGTACCACAATTTCGTCCTGAAGAGTTCCATATCATTATGAACCTACCACGGTATCCAGTAAGAAGATAGAATATATCTAGATAAGTCAGGAAATATCAATATTCTTTATTTGAAATGGATGAGGGTTTCCTTTGATATGTTCTAATGTATGCAAAAGGTATGGGTTAAAGTTGAGCAAGATATCATTACTATCTCACTTGCTACTGTGAAGATAGTTATGCTGTCTGGCAAGTTGATATGCCACATTGGGATACTGAACCAGGGGCAAACTTTAGCACTGCCAATGACATCACACTAGCCATCTGCAGCACTGAAGCCAGCAAATGTGAGATGCTTTGATGAGCACTGTTTTAAATTTTCCACTTTTTCCTTTCATATTTTTTTTTATTGTTTCTATCACACAACCACCTAAAACCTGCTGTGCAAATCAAATCAGCATGAGTGAGATGCTTTGAGTGGCACAGTTTACATTTTGTGCCTTTTTCTTTTGTAACATTTTATCATTTCTATCACAAAACAAGCTTAAACAACAGTTGTATAAACCAAATATGACATGAGTGAAAATGAGATAGTAGAAAAGCCTTCACTTGCTATACTGGACCTCTTTGGACCTCACTTGTAGCTTTGCCACTTGTGAGGTCAGGAGGTCAAGTACAGCTAATGAAGTTATTTCCTCTATCTCACACTCACCCATCTCATATCCTTTCAAACAACCCCTCAGTTGGGTATTGTCCCATTTGAGTGAATATTGAAAGAGGTATGTTCCACATATATCTGGATATTTTGCATCACGTCACTGGATGCAACTGCAGAAACATAGAAAAGGAAACAGACAGAAAAATACCTGATTAGCCCATCCTGTCAGTCTCAAGATTCTCTACTTGAATCTTTCTAAAGTTAATTGTTCCATTCATATGCCCCTCTGTTTTCTACATTATAATGACTGATTACTCACATTAGTACATCCTAATTTCTTCTGAAGCTAATATTTTCTCTACATCCACAACCTTGTCAGAAAGTTTGATACACATCAGCCACCAATTCAGTGAAATAGTACTTTCTAATGTCATTTTTGAACCACCTCACATGAAAATACAGTACTTTACATTATATTAAAAATCACAAACTCAGACTCTCTCTCTCTCTCTGTCTGTTTCTGAAACGTTCAAATGAATCAGCAACATATGTTTTCTTCCCATGTAATTTTTTTCCTGCAGTTTGTTAGTGTTGTTAGCTTCTCCTGTGCTCCAGTCCTTGGGCTGGATTTTCAAAAGTCTAGATGCAGCATTTATGCTGCATCTACATCACTCTAAATAGATCAGAATGGTTGCACCCAATTCTCAAACCTTGTAATGCTTTTCCAATTTTTTATTAACTTTATGGAACAAAAATGACACATGGATTGGAAGTTTGGTGCATGCATCATTTTTGATGGGCATCTTGTAGTAAATATGCCCAGAAGCTAGATCACCTTATAAGTGATCTAATAGTCTTGGTGTAATTATTGCAGATACATTGCAATCATGATGCAAATCTTTAAATCCAAGCCCTCATTCTATTCTCTTTCACTGTGGTCCTGGATGTAACTCCTGCTTGTCTGCCTCACACCTTCCTATGCATTAACAAAAAAAAAAAGGCCTTTCCCATGTGGCTGTCACTGCAATTCCTTTCGGTCTCTCCTCTCTTGTCACCACAATAACAGTGTATGCTAATTAAAATACATATTTTCTTTTTGAGATGTGGGAACTTTTTCACCATTTTATGAGTGGGTTAACTCTCTCCACAGTTTTCAGTCATACTCTAATAAACAGACTTCCCGCATGGTACTGTCACATCCATCACAACCCAACCATGGCATGTGGTTTATGCAGGCTTACCACTCACCCTCCGTGTGTTATCACAACAGTTTTTTGAAGCATATTGCAGTACTTTTCAAGTACAGTACAAATGACAATCAAATAAAGATTAACAATCAGAGTGCCTCAAGGAAGAGGAACATCTGCAAAACACTTTTGAGTATAATAACACACTCCATTCACAACTGCCCTACCTCTGCTCTCAGCTCTCCAACAAGTCAGTTTTAGTAATTGGTGGTAGATTTTAATCTATTTTTAATTTTGATTGATATTGTTTGGAGTGCCCTAATCCTCTGTCCTCAGCTCCTTCTCATTATATCCTCTTTCCCCTTGTTTACACTAACTGTGACAGCAATCTATAAAATCAATTCTAGGTTTCAATGCACACATATCAATATTTCATTTGACTAGAGTTCTGCAGATCAGTCAGTACCCCCAAAGGCTCAGATAATAGGTAACCTGAATAATGAATACATTTTCAGTAATCCAAAAAATATTGCATCTCCCAGTGAATCTTTAAATCTATAGGGGATACATGATGGGCATGAGGGGAATATGGAAAATATTTTCACTCCTGTAGAATGAGTGGAATATACAGTGTTCATGAGGCAGGAGTGAAAATATTTTTTATATTCCATGATGTGCACATCATGTGTCCTATTTATACAATGGGGCCTCACTGCTTCAAAATGTACAATTGCGCAGCTTGCGTGGGATTAGCATGGGTTTAATGTGGTTTTTCATGGGTTTACCATGATTGCACGGGTTTAGCACAATTGCACAGCTTTGCATGGGTTTAGCGTGGGTTTCAGGGGTGTAATAAAAAGTATTTATTTTAACTTTGCTGATGTCATCAGGATTTATTTCACTGCAGTGAAAATAATATGGTTTATTTTACTGTAATATGTCTCACCCCCATTGTATAAATTTGGATATACTCTACAGTATAACAGACAAAAAAAACATTGCAATGAATTTGGATTTCCTGTTTGTTCCAGATATACAGACAGTTCACATTATGTGAACTAATTTAAAATAAGTTACAGCCATCAAGTTGCTCAGATATTTCTAGATACAGTGCAAAGAACTTAGAGTGGACTATTCTGTGCATGATGCTATTGTCTGCCATAATGGGTGTTTGCAGTAGCAAGTAGAGCTGTATGATCTGGGTAAGAATCATGAGAATTATGGAAAATTAGGAGATTATTGTGTACGTCATTCATGATGGATCCTGTGATCTTGTGGTAATGAGTGCAGCAATTTGTGTAAAGCACTTTTGTTTAAAATGCAAATCTTTATTTATTTATGTTTGTGCATATGTATTTGTTTAAATGACTGTGTTTTGTGCTTTACTGTAAGAAAATGTATTGCAGGAGAGGGTAGACACGTTGGGCTGGATTTCCAAAGGCTTTATATTGCTATAAGCACTGGGTGCATCAAAGATATGGTGCACATCCCATGTGGCAATTGACATAAGTTAAATCATCTTTTTGTGGTCTGGCTTGCGTCAACCATGGGGACCATTTTTATAAAGCTTGTATCACAGATTTGGTACAGACTGCCGTAAATCATGAAAACTGTAGCAGCTGTGCCTGACCTTTGAAAATTGGGAGCAGTTGCAGCTAAAGAGATTGATGTACCAGCGATTTCAAAGTGTTGCAGTGCAGGGCTTGACAAAGGCCCTGCACCACTCTTTGAAAATCTGGGCTCTTGAGTGCTTTCCTTTTTCAGGAAATCTGTAATGCTGATTTAGTGGGTCCTAGAACAAGCATAATGTAACTAGAGATGTGCATTGTTGGCAAACTTTGCTTCAGGATTTACTTCAGTAAGTAAAGTTTTCAGTGGGAAAAGTGGATGTTTTTCAAAAGAAGACATGCAAGTTTGCTGCTTGAGTTTCCACTTTGCAATTAAAGCATTCCTCTTCACTAGAGAAACCTTTGCAAAGTGACATAGTACAAAGTTGGTGTGTCCGAGTGGTATTTTGGAAATAATCATTTGCAAAGAAACTGAAAACAAGAATGAAAGGATAGTGACATTGAAAAGGCACTCTTCTGGTTGTTTTGTAATGCTAGAAGGAGAGATGCTAGGATAAACATATCTCTTGTGCTGTAAAAAGCTACTAAGCTTGTTGCAGCCCTGGGGAAGCCTAACTTTTCTCTTACTCTCAGGTGAATTATTAGATGGAAAGTCAGAAACAAGACTGGATACAAAGCAACACATTTTGAGAAGCAGCATGGAGCATTGGCTAATGCTGACCGGTACATACAAACATATGATCATATGATGAAGCTAGCAGAATAAGGCTGTTCAGTCCATCATGTCTGCTCATATTGCTAGGTCCTCACTGCCATCTAATGACTCTGTCCCCTCTTCCAAACCAGACCTCTCTCTCTCTCTCTCTCCACCTATTGCAACCCTTATTTTTCTCTTGACTCTATCCAAGCCTCTCTTGAAGTTGCCTATCTTTTTTAATCTATGCCACCTCTTTAGGAAGCCCATTCCAACACACCACAAACCTCTTTGTGCCTCCTGGTCTCCCTCCTAAACTTCCCCCCATCAAACATAGGCTGTATTCCCTTGTGTTTCTATTCCTCATAGTCAGAAGAGATCATCCTTGTCCACCTTATTTCTTTCTTTCAAATACTTGAAAGGTTCAATCGTGTCCCCTCTTTATCTCCTCTCCCCAAGGGAGAACACTTTCAATGCCTCCAGTCTCTTCTCACATGTCCTACCCAGCTCATCTTTGATGCCCTCCTCTGGACCATCTCCAGCATGTTATGTCATCTTTAAGGTATAGACAACAGTACTGCACAGTGTTCTCAAGGTGCAGCTTCACCAATGACCTGTAAAGTGGCAGTAGCACTTCTTCCCATCTACTGCTGCTCTCCCAAGTGATACAGCCTGATATTTTACTTGCTTTTGTTGCTGCTTTTCTACATTGTGTGGAATGATTCAGGACACTAGTGATCATCACTCCCAGGTCCTTCTCCTACTTGGATTTAGATGGCCATACCCCACTAGGGCTGTGCCCAGTCCTCAGGTTCTTAGCTCCAATGTGCATAACTATGTGTTTCTTAGCATTGCATCTAAGTTGCCATATCCCTGACTATCTCTCTAGTCTTTCCAGATCTTCCCTTAGGTCCTGTATCCCTTCTGCTAGATCTACCCTCCCAAAGAGCTTGGTGTTATCTGTGTATAAAAAATTGTTACATTTAATATCATTCCCAGTATCATTGATGAGGACATTTAAAACACTAGTCCAAGCACTGATCCCTGAAGGACCACACTGATGACCTCACTATTTCTTTACAGCTCACTCCCACACCACCATGTTCTGAATCCTATCTCTCAGCCATTTAGCCACCTACACAGTCAATTTTGCACCTGCACCCAGATCTGCCAACTTCCTGATCAGCCTCTTGTATGGTACAGAGTCAAATGCCTTGCTGAAGTCCAGATATACAGTAGGATGTTCTCCTCTTGGCCCTCATTCACTGTTTTTGTGACCCAGTCAAAGAAGACAATCTGATTTGTTTGACACAGTCTCCCCCTCATAAACCACTGATGATGTTCATCCTAGCAGTTATTCTTCTCCACGTACTCTACTAATCTTTCCTTAAGTATGGCCTCCATGAGCATTCACATGACTAATTTCAGACTGACTGGTCTGTAGTTTCACAAATCATCCTTGGGACCACGCTTATGAAAGGTACTAAACATGCTGTTCTCCGGTCCTACTGTACCACAATCAACTCCAGTGAACTATTGAGAAAGAAAGTCTGGGGATCTGTAAGCTTCTCTGACACCTCTCTCAGCACCCTTGGATGCATACTGTCCAGGCATGGGGGTTTATCCACCCTCAAGGCTAGCAACCCCTTCCTTATCCTGTCCGCATCAATCAAATCATCCATGTACACTCCCCCTTCTTTGCCTTTGTGGCACCATTCAATCTCTCACTCTCTTAAATATATACAGAAGTACTCATTCTGTTTCTGCGTTGCCTCCATTCTCTTTTACGAACTCCTTCCCCTTTCTAAGCATAACAATCTCATCCTTTTTTGTCCATTTTCCTGCTAATATACAAAGAAAAAGCCATTTCCTCTTTTTAATTCCCTCTGCTATCTGCAGTTCTTTTTAGCTTTTAGCCTGTCAGTCTGCCTTACCTTCTTCACTAGCCTTCTTCAGATAGTCCTACCTTTCTTCCTTCTTCAGCAAGCTGAAGAAGGCCCTCTCAGTTTTTTATACTCAAGTAAGACTAAGTGTATTTTGGCATGAAAATGTGTAGTGCTAGATGACACACACTCATCTTAGGAAGCAGTTCAATTTTCTACAAAATCTCAATCATACAAGACAGCAATAGAGCACTGTGTTTTGATGCCATGCTGACAGAGCAAAATATATTATGAGAGGCAAGTAAGAGTCAGCATTTAAATGATTTTAATTTAAGTGCTTTTAGCACAATTACCAAGACTGACAAGCTGCTAACTAGCTACTAGTCACAGCCATTATTTTTCCATAATTAGAGGTGTTGCACATTTTAACTTTACTGGCAAAGTTCTGGCAATGTTGCAAAATCTGCCTTTGAAAAATACTTTGCAAAGTTCCCACTTCATCACTACATAATGAGGTTTCCTGGTGAAATGGTAACAATACAGGCAAAATCAGACAAAGTCATGGAGCAGTTGCAACTTTGCTGGTGAATTTGTATGACATCACTTATGAAAATGACAATTTGCCTACCAAAAAATGTGAAAATTGTATTTCTCACTTTGGGAAGTTGACAAACTTTGTTAATTAATGCATGAAGCAAAGTTTTCCAACTTCGCTCATCTTAATCCTCACAGTTGGATAGCCTGATTCACTGTTGATGACTAGTGTCACAAAAATTGCTTGATAAAATGCCCATTATAAAGGCATCCATTATAATTGGGCCATACTGTGTTTTGCAATGTTCAAAAGAAATTCTCTCTAGTGGTCCTACAGCAGTACCGAAGGAAGGAATTTCACAGAAATCTCAGGATATATGCAGACATGTCAAGAGCTGCAACTGAATCCAAAACTTTACACACAATAGCTGTACAATCCTTCTTCTGACCCTTAACAATTTCTACATTTCTTCTATATCATCATAGATTCACAACAGCAATGTCTACTAACATAAAACATGGTAATTTATGGTCAGAATGGGCACAACATTCATCAGAGCCCCCTTCCCACTTCATAAGCAAGGAAGAATTTGCATGCTGTGCAACAAGTGTTCATTTATTTGGATTCATTATACACTCTTACCATTCAATTCACCCTGTTATTCCTTTTGTAATAAAACATTTGTCCAGGCTTTACTTGAAGTTCTATGTGTGCTACTTTTATTGCACCTGTCTCCACTGGTAGACTGTTCCATAGTTTCATCACACTCTGGGAGAAGAAGTGTTTTTAAATGTAACACACAAATTCAGCAGCTGTGATCATCAGTAGAGAAGCAGCAAAGTTTAAATTAGCTAGTGTAGTGAACGTAAAGTGGCCAACTATGAGTTTGCGGATAACTACATGAAATTCCCATAAAGAAGTTGAAATTTGCCTTAATGTACTTTGCATTGGCCACATCGTGTTCACTTAGAGTTGCAGTTGGAAACTGTGAAGTTGGTAATAAACAGGACACTGGTCACATGCCTCACTGTCTCTGCAGGTCTGCAGATCACATGATTCAGGGAGAAACTTAAATAGGCAGGAAGTGAGTGTTTTACTTTCACATTATCTTGTAGAAAGAGTTGTGCACATCATTAATCTTTTTAGAGCAGTTTGTGTGTGTGGGTTGTTGGAAATAGCATAGTTAAGTTAATTTTACAGTCGTTTTTTGGTTTAAAAAAGGTTTTTGTGAGTACTTTGTTTTTGGTAGAGTTACTAGTACCTGGACTAGTTTTATTTGGTAATTTATCATTGGCATGGCAGGAAAAGTGGTGTCAGCTGGTGCCATGGATGTGGGCTGACCTTGTCTGCCCAGCTATGTTAAACAGGTTCAGTTCTGAACCCTCAAGTGCAGGTAGAGCCAGCTCTGCAGCAGCACCAGTCTGCCAGCAAGAGCAGCAGCAGCAGCTGGAGGAGCAGCAGCAGCCAGATGTGCAGCACCTGGAGGAAACATAGAAACATAGATTTTGACGGCAGATAAGGACCGCTTGGCCCACCCAGTCTGCCCATTTCCCTACCTATTGGATAAGCTGCAGATCCTAGTTAACCAGCAGCCTACTTCTTCCTACCCCCACCCCCTAGAATTGCCTTATGACTGTCCCATGCATGCTTGAATTCCACCACTGTTTTTGACTCCACAACCTCCTCCGGAAGGCCATTCCATGCATCCACAACCCTCTCTGTGAAAAAATACTTCCTTAAATTACCTCTGAGCCACCTCCCATCTTCAAATTGTGCCCCTTTGTTCTTGCACACCTCTTTTTTTTTGAAAGATGCTACCCTCTTGGACTTTGTTGATTCCCTTGAGGTACTTGAAAGTTTCTATCATGTACCCCCGCTCCCTCCTTTCCTCGAGGCTATACATATTAAGCTCCTTAAGTCTCTCTTCATATGTCTTCTGGTGCAGACCCTGCACCATTTTAGTTGCCCTCCTCTGGACAGCCTCCATCCTGTCTATGTCCTTGTGGAGACTGGGTCTCCAGAACTGCATGCAGACCTATATGGGGTCTCACCAACTGTCTGTACAGAGGGATAATAACTTCCTGTTTTCTGCTGGTGATGTCTCTCCCTATGCATCCCAGTATCCCCCCAGCCCTCCTTGCTGCCCTCTCACATTGCTTGCCCACCTTTGGGTCATCTGATATGACTACCCCCAGGTCCCTTTCCATTTTTGTTGTTGTTAGTATCTCACCCCCCCATTGTGTACTCTTCCCCTTGGATTTGGTTTCCCAGGTGCATTACCTTGCACTTCTTAGCATTGAATCTAAGCTGCCATTGAATCTAAGCTGCATTGAATCTAAGCTGCCATACATTTGACCATTCCTCTAACCTTGCCAAGTCCCTTCTCATCCTTTCCACCCCACCTTGTGCATCAACTCTGTTGCAGATCTTTGTGTCATCTGCAAAGAGACATACTTTTCCAGCATCAGCTGGATGAGCAGCAACAGCAACAGGTTGCTGTTCCTCCATCACCACCAGCAGCAGTATAGCAGGTGACCAGCAGTGCCCCCACACTGCCTTTACTGGGCTCCGCATCCAGCTTTCCTGTGTGGGAGTTCTTCACATGTCTCCCTGGGGACTGCACTGTTGTGTTGTGGAAATTGTGCTATGTGCTTGTCTGTCATGGGCCCAAGGGAGGGCACCTTGGCACTGATGGTCAGTGAATCCACCTAGCTGTCCACCACTGGGTTGAATGGGAGGCCAAGCTGCAGGAGTTAGCAGCCTGTCCTGCAGCTGCAGCCAAAGCACCTCATTAGCCAGCATGTCGGTGGTGGTGCAGCAAAATGCAGGCAGCAGAGGTGGAAGTTCTTGCAGCTGCACCCAGAGAAGATGACCCACAGCATCCTGTGACCATGGCAGACTTGGCTGTGCTATGGGCGGAGGTCAATGCCATGCAAACTATGGTGGAGGGGACGTGCAGTGTCTCGTTCATATTGAGCAGCAGAACTAGAAGAAACTAGTCTTGCCGCATAATATCAGTGGTGGTCAGCAACCGCCCCCACAGGCCCCTAAAAAAGTATTTTATATGTCAATTTAATCCCGCCAAGCATCTCCTCTGGTTTTATTTAATTTTGTTTCCTAATTAATATTTTTGTTTTGATGCACACTAAGTATGTAACTTATGTTCAGGAAAATTTTATTTGTGATTTGTATTATGTGTTACTTAAAGGGGACAGGAATTGATTACTTATGTGCAGCTGTTTGAAATGTTTCTGTTTCTATTTTCATAAATTATAGTCATTCCTGTAAGGGATCCATATTTAACTGTGCCTGAATAAAAGCTGAAGCTGTCAGTTGTGTTTTGTGTTGTTTTCTTTGTGTGGACAACATTCTTTGCAATTGCTTTCATGGAACCAAGAATTTGGAGTTTTGACTATGCAACTTCATGGTTTCAGAACTGTGGGCACTGCACTGATAAGTTCATGCTCACTTATGTAAAACCATGAAGTGACATAGTCAAAACTCCAAATTCTTGGTTCCATGAAAGCAATTGCAAAGAATGTTGTCCACACAAAGAAAACAACACAAAACACAACTGACAGCTTCAGCTTTTATTCAGGCACAGTTAAATAGGAATATAATTTATGAAAATAGAAACATTACAAGCAGCTGCACATAATTAACCAGGTCCTGTCCCCTTTAATTTACTTTATGCTGTGTATGACTGATGGCATGCAAAATGGTGGACATTGTGTGCTTTCATTACAGGTGAAACTGTTGTGCCATTATGCATGCTGCAATAAAAGTGCTTTAAAGATGGCTTTTGGCCTGCACAATTACAACTATGCTGAAAGAATGCATTGTAGGCACAGTTGGCAACCACATGACTTATTATTACATAAAATTAAGTAATGATGAGTAACAAAAAAAGTATTGTTATTGCAGAAAGCATAATGCTGTGGGGTGGTTGAACATTCTGGGGAGATGGTGAATTGCATTTACCATTATGAGGGTAAAGAAGAATCACAATAAAAAATAAGATTAACAAAATACCCCCAAAAAAAATAAATATCTGCTTTCATTTACTGTATTTTCTTAAGCCCTACTTATTTTTATTACATGCTAGTATACCATTTATGTTCAGTTCATGTTTTAATTGTGATGTTAATTTTGTTAATCCTGTATTTGTTTAGCCTCAGAATGGTAAATCTGATTCTCTACCTCCCACTCCACCCTCCCACCGGCCATTATGCTTTCAGTAATAGCAGTTTTTAAGTTCATACTCATTACTGTATTTTATGTAGTAAGTCTTGTGGCTGCCAAGTTTATGGTCATGCTGGATACTTCATGCTTGCCTGTAATTAAATCTCAGGTCTCCAAAATGCCATCTGCATGATACTTGCATAGCATGCATGTATTGTGCTCTGACAGTTTCACCAGTAATGAAGCATGCAGTGTCCGCCATTTTCACAACTATCAGTCATGTAGAAAATAAGGTAAATTAAATAACAACCATGAAAATACTTCTTCCTTTCTAAATATATAGTTGAAGCAGCAGGGCAATATTCACAATAGCATAACACCGTCTATCATGCCCCACAACAATGTTCTATTTTGTGTTTGAATGTCCCTGTTTTTTCTCATGAAAAGCCCAGATGAAAATTAATACCAGTCCAGAAATGCATCACACTGTGTTAAATGACATCATTGCATTGTGACAATACTTGTTGCTGCTGCTGATGGTTTTAGCCCTTTCTTTTCATTTCGTGAAAAGTCCTGATGAAGAATAATAACATCAAAAACTGTTCAGAAAAGTCACAAGTATTTATTGATGCACTTCTAGAAGCATGCACCTAGAGCCAGAACTCTGCATAAGTATCCCAAGTGAGAAAATGACTTGCTGTCACCTGCTGCTGTTTGAATGTCATGAAAATTCCCAATGAAGAATGATTACATGAAAAACTGTTTAGAAAAGTCTCAAGTATTTCTTGACTCACTGCTAAAAGCATGCACCTAGATCCAGAAGTCTGCCTAAGTATCCCAAGTGAGAAAATGGCTTGCTGATTCCTGCTGCTGCTGTTTAAATGTCATGAGAAGTCCCCTTGAAGAAGAATCACATGAAAAACTGTCCAGAAAAGTCAAGTATTTCTTGATGCCCTGTAAAGGCATGCACCTAGAGCCAGTACTCTGCATAAGTGTCCCACTCCCAAGTGAGAAAACAGCTTGCTGGTGCCTGCTGCTGTTATTGTCCATCTGTTTTCTGCTGCTGTGGATGTATAGTGTGTTGCTAAAAGATGATAGCCACAGATGATCATGGGGTTGAACTATAATTTGATATTCTGGGAAATTCTTCTGCTGTGCTGACTGAAACATGCTGCGCTTTGTGTGTATATTCATGCCAACACTGACAAGTTAGTGTACGTGTCACTGTCATGTTTTTTTGGAGACACTTCCATTTTATTTGTATTGGATCTTGTTTTTTATTGTAAGCACTGAGCAATCCATTGTGTTTTTCCTTTTCAGGGAATAATCATCATACGTATTGAATGTTTCCCCTTTATTGGTGTTTTGGCCATGGTCACATTCACATGCCATACATATGTACCACCATATAATGTGGTACTATAACATTTACATTTTTTCTGGTGAGAGTACTGCTGTAAGTGAGTGAATTATAAGCATTTCTCATTACTGTTCTTTTCTTTTACATTTCAGGTTACATCACACAGATTCACAGCCATAGTGATAAAACCATGTTGCCACTGCACATGTGTTCCACATGTGTCTGATTGTTGACTTCGGTTGTATGAACAATGTAAATCCATAAAGGGTAAGTATTTTTTTTTTTGGGAAGGGGGGGTTGCATGGGTCAATTGGAAAACAATTTTCATTAATACTTTTCTCTTCTTTCCAGGTCTTCAGTGTAACAAAACTGTTGTCCGATTTCAGACTGGAACATACCGCCAGTCCACAATACCTCAATGCTACCTTCAAACAGATGAAAAATACATTATTCTGAGTTAATTTCAGTACCCCATTCAGTATCAGTGCCCCATGGAGCTGTTCCTGTCCTTTTTTATAGTATGTCACTGCTGTTAAATACTTTATACCAGTGGAAAACAAGGGAAACAAAACAAAAAAAAAAGGATAGCAGCCCTCACAATCCTCAATGCTGGAGTTGTACCTACCTGGAAATTTCTTTTCTATGACTGCATCAGCAGCCTCAATGGTACAATGTTTTACACTGCACCAGAATGGTCTGGTTCACCTACATTGTTCAGCACCATCATCATGACTGGGTGCAAACATAGATGTGATTGTCCTACTTGGTATGTTGGACACAAAAAAGTTAAAATTTTGTGATTCGTGATCGTGAAGATGAAGGTCATGATTTGTTTCATGACTTGTGAATCTGTGATCATGACATGACAATGAGTACAATGTTTGAAGTTAAATATGCACCAAACTGGTACTCTGAACACTACATGAACATTCAAATAATCCTCCTCATGCCTGTCGCAAATCACCAGTGTTAATTTGCAACTTTTATGTACATGACTACTTGCTGTTACTTGAGGACTAGCTGGCAGATTTTATTTCAGGCACACACATACAGAATTTTTTTCGCACACCACCTATGCTAAGGTCTCGTGACTCATGATCATGGCATGACGTGACTCAGTCATGTTGAACTTCCCAGAACTGTATAATGTTTGCACTGAGATAATATCTATTGGATTAAATAGGTCCACTTCTTGTGAGGGCAAAGATTCGAGTAGGGCATCCCACAGAATGTGAACACAAACAGAAGCATCGTACTAGACCGAATATCTTGAATGACATGACATAATAATTGGGTGTTCCCCAATCCTGATTCAAGATGAAACCAAAGATTTAAAAAAAAAACAGTGTTGGACCAAAAAAAGTTAAAGCTGTGTAATTTGTGATCGTGAAGATGAAGAATGTGATTTGACTCTTGATCATGACATGACAATGAGTACAATGTTCAAAGTGAAATATGCACCACACTGGTACTCTGAACACTACTTGAGCATTCAATGTCATCCTTCTCATGCCTGTGGTAAACCTCCGTTGTTAATTCGATGCTTTTACTTAAATGGCTACTTACTTTTATTTTAGGACTGGCTGGAAGATTTTATTACAGACACACACACACAATTTATTTTACACACCACCTTCACTAAGTGTGATGCTGCAGGCACTGCTGTTACCAACAAAGATTCAGGGACCTTTCCTTTTCCTAACCCTCTCTGACACAGTACTTTTTCCCTTCAAGGATTTTTTCTTTTTTTATTTGTTCCATGTGATGTGATAGGATACCCTGCCCACAGAACCAAAGCTTATACCCCACTTACTTATGTGGCTCTTACATCACAGTCAGAAACACCTTTGCCTAACCGTGTCTTTGTGGGCATTTATTTAGATTACACAGAGTCACCAAGAAGACAAACAGGTTTCTTGCAAATAGTTATTTTTTCTAATTTTGTGGGTTGCTAACAAATTCATTTTGGATGTTGTCCTGTACAGAACATGCTCCAAGTCCAACCACAGCCTCAATATGATCATCCACTATTTTTTCTTCAACATTTGAATCATTGGATGACCAGGCATGACCTCAACAGCACTGGAAACATAAGATTGTGATTGTGATTGTGAGTTATCATCAGGATCAGAATCATGTTCAACTACTGTGTGGACAGGGGCGGGGAGTGCGACATCAACTACACTTTGACTCACATCTTTGGACTCCACAATATTTTGGTAACCTGTTAACTTATCACTGGTTGAACTTGAGGCAATACTCATGCCATCACCAACTTCACTACCATCAACAGTGGGGACAACAGTATCTCCAACCATCATTGAGGCAACTGAATGCACTTAGAAAAACACATTTGGAGAAATCCCTTTACTGCCATCAACTATGCCCTAATGCTGCATACTACCATGCACACACCCACGGTCACTCTTGTCACTGTCAGCAGTGCCATGGCTAGAAACATCTTTGCATGCATGTCTCTTTGCAGGCATTTTTGAGGATTACACAGAAAATTAACAACAAATTTAGATTGCTGCACTTTGAGGTGGACTGGAAGCCAAAAACAACAACTTTGGCTTACAGATGGAGATTGGGCCCTAAACAGATGCAGACACAAAGATAGATGGAGATTGAGCACTCAAGATGCAGCTGCACAGGCACAACAACAGCTTAACCAGTGATCACAAATCCCAAACTGGAAATATAATACCTTCTTTTGCCGGGGTGTACAGCTGCAGTACCAGTCCACTACCTAGATAGAATGAAGCAGTAAAAAATATCACAGGTGGATAAGAGATTCAAATTGCTGTGATTACGGTGTGGCACAATAAAATGTGTCTGACTTGATGACATGCACACACACACACACTAAAGGTAATGTGCAGAAAATTTAACAGTTCAGTACACTATAGCCAAATCTTTTAAATCAACTGAAAAAGGCACAGCACCATAGCAAACAGCTAAAAACTATATAAACTTACTACAAGTATCACTGTGTGTACATGAACACACACATACTAACACATTAGCTACCCAACAATAGTTAAAAAGACTGCCTTTCTCACTGTGAATCTTCCTTCACCACAGATCTGCTCCTTCCCCAAAACACACTTCTACAGTGTCTGTCAGTACATAGACCGAATATTCTAAATTAACATTCAAAATGCATACAAAAAACAATAAACACTCGATGATATAAGCAAAGGAGGGTTTCCTACAATCTATGTACTAAATTTTGACCAAAATAATTGGATCAAAGTTGATTTTCTAAAGCTTTTTCGATGGATTGATTCTTAGAGCTCTGAGAGAAAACTGTCTCCAGCTTTCCACTACACACACTACACAGAACTGAGGCTGTGGAAGACAATATAAAGCCCATGTGACCTGCCGTCCCATGAATCAATGAAGAATTTGCCTCACATAGAAATAAACAGGTGAAGTAAATAGAAGTACATTCAAATCAATTGCACTTTACATTAAAATGAAGGGGGAATGCTGCATTAGAAGGTGAAGTAATGCATTGTGCACTGAAAACAATACACTTTACATTCAAATGTAAAGGCGGAGTACTCCACTTCAGGTTGCAGAGCACTATGTAGATTATAGAACAATTTGCAAAGTGCTCCATGAGGCAGGAGCAGTTTGCCCACCTCTAATCATTAGGGGGTGTCCTTGTGTCCTGCTGAAGAACACACAATCAAGGCTCTATCCACTTGATCTTCTGGATAACCTTGAGAATATTGAGGCCTGAGATATTTTATCTCATCTGCTTCATTTTCTCCAAGGTGAATATGTTATGGACCACAGCCTCTTCTAAAGCGTGTGTCTTCCATACTAAGGATGAGCTAGTGCCCAATTTGTATTCAAAGAAAGTGCCAAAATCTGGCACTTTTACCTTCAGTTTGGGCCAATCAATCATTTTAGCCACTTCACATCATTTTGACTATCGCTAAGATAATTAAAACAATAACACGTTGCCTGCTTAATAGCACTTGGGTAGAATTACTGCTCACTATGCCAGCAACCCAAGTTTGGGAAGGCTCTCAGGTGACTAGGAGGCTGATTGGGGAGGGTGGATGGAGTATCACAAGGGCAGCTCTCCTACCCTCATGGAGGAGGGAGTGTTGCAGTCCACTGTCTTTCTTCCCCTCAGTGAAATCTGGATGGCATCACTGTCAAGACACATATGCTTAGGGAGGGCCTTTCCTTGGTGCTGACACTGTATGTGCCTGTGTACCTTCACATACACACGCATACACCATTGCTTGTTTGTATGTCCTCAACAGTAAAACAACCATGTTGGAAAATCTTCAATCACAGTTACATGAAGTATTGGGTCTCTTGCAGGCCCTGCGCCACCAACAAGTCACCTCTACATCTGGATTGTGCTCTAGAGGGTTTTGGCTGCATTGTTTTCCCTGCAATGTGAGTGGGGGGTGGTAAGCCAGAAAAGAACCTTCATAGAGACAGGTCAAAAGAAATGTGGATGACAGGGCAGAAGGTACTCAGGTTAGACATGACAGATTAGTGACTAGGAGAGATAAACAAATGATGTAAAAAAAAATACTTTAAACCTTCTTAGGTGGCCAGGTCTGGTCCTGTGTTAAGTTCTGTCCTTACCCTGGGGTTACACCTGATATGAGCGAATGCAAAAGGGTGACAGCATAACAGCAAGGGTAAACAAGCTCCCCTTCCCGATCTCTCTTCTATGCACTGCCAGGCCTCCTGGACAATGCCTTCTCCAATCTTTGCTACCTCTTTATCCCCCCAACACCTCCTTCCCTACCCCTTGCTCTCACCTCCCACATCCCCCTTTCTCTCAGTTACTGACAAGGTCCCTGGCTGATACATTCCCACTCTATCCAGATATATCACTTCTCCTTTCCTTTACCTCACCTTCTAATATTCCCTCTGCCTCCCTACCTCCTGGCCTCTTCCCCTCTCATTTGAGCATTGTAGTCTACAGTTGATTAAGATTATGCTGTGTTTGAGGTATCAATTTTGTATGTTTGTGCTTCCTTTGTCTGATTGTAACCCCTCCCATTGACATGGAGCCTTGTAAATGAGCTGGTTGGTGCTCAAAGGTACTTTGTAATCCGAGAAGGAATAAATAAAAATAAAATGAACTAGACAGCAAAGGGCGACCATTTATAAACGGTGATTGCTAAAAGGGTGGCAACACTGTTTTGCATTTATGCGGGGGCTTTACACCCTCACACCTCCCATGTGTGGGTCTTTGCTCCCCACACCCCCATTCTATATATAATCAACTCCAAGGGGGGACAAAACTTTGGGAGGGTTGAAAGCCTTAGGACACCATTTCAGCAACTGATATTATTTCCAGTCGCACTGTTGCATTCACCATTTTGCCATCGCCGTAATGACAGTCATGATTTTGCAATCACTCTTATCATGGGTCACCCTACCATGTTCACCTTCTCCCTCCCATCCTCTCTCCAGGACATTTTTTGTAATCAATACATGCTGGTTCCTGGCACTGTGACATGTGCTGAATGACCTTTTAAAAAAATGACTGGAGGAATGTTGAAGGGTGGAAGAGTTTGGGATTAATAGAGTTGGTAAGGGGATGGGTAAAGAAGTATCTTTTAAACTTATGTTTAGCCTGATAGACCACCATATTAAGGACCCAAAGTGTCATTGACCAAAATATCAAAGCTGAACCAAAGACCAGGTCTGAATCAAAGTCAAACTGATGTCAACAATTTCTTATATTGTTCATGCTCATCCCATACCACTTACCATTCTGCTATCTCTGTGTTACACTACTGACTTCCTCAATATCCAAATCTACACACAGTACTTTAAGGAGGCACCCCAGGAACAAGTAATGTGTCAGGTTTACTTATCATTTTCTGATAGCCACACCCTTTTAATACACCCCAGCATTGTGCCAGCCCTATTGACATCAACTGCACACTACTTGTTAATCTCCAGCCATCATTTATTACAAACTCCACACTGTGTGAAGGGTCTACCTTTGTTCTTCTTCCCCATGTGTAGCACCCTGCATTTGACTACAGTGAATTTTAGATTCCAGGAACCACTTTCTCCTTCATGGCGAAGAAGAAAATGTTGCTGGAAATGCTGAAGAAGGACACAATCAAGACTGCCATGTTGCAAGAAACATATCTTACTACTACTGAACATCAGAAACTGGCACTAGAGTGGGTGCGCTGGTACTTCAATGCTATGTACAACTCCAGTAAGCATAAAGTTGCCTTCCTGACAGATAAATATTTAGATTTTGTTGCCTCTAGGGTGGAGAGGAACCTGAAGCAAAATAGACCTTACTTATTCTGTTGTTTTCAAAAATGTAAACTGGTTTGCCTGTGATCATCAGACAGTGAGGAACTGCAGTTTCTCAGAATTATGACTAATTATGGGAATGTTTTTTTTTTCATTTGGAACCACCCTAATGGAGCACTCTGGGGGAACATCAATTGGATCTTGAACACTTATGACTAGTCAAAGCTTGTTTTTTGATTCTTGATCTAAAGCTGAAGACTGTTGTTTTTCCTCACCATGCAATTTATTATAGCCTAGAATTTTACTGACTACTATTTGTGGTATATCATTCATAAAAAATAATTACAATAAAAAAATCGTACTTGATGTGCGGATGCTTCATCCTACCTGCTTTATCATGTTCCATCTTATTTGCTGTGATGTTACTGTTTGTGTATGTTTATAAATTTGTATACACATATTGTAATGTTTTCCTTATGTTCTCTTCCAGTTTATTAGCAGTATTTAGGTGATTCCTGGACCTGTGGGTTTACAAGATGGGCAGATAAATTGAACTGCTTGAAGATTGTTTTCTCAGCTGTGGCTTCTGCTATTTCTTTAAAAATCCCACTTGTTATACTGACAACAGTTTATAAATGTATCTGTTTAGCATGAGTCACTTCCTATTGGTGATTTGCAATTAATTTCACTTAAACAAATTGGATCTTTTATCATGCTCTTGTACGTCACATTATTATTTAATTGATGTATGTATTTAAGTGGTATAGCTAGCAGTTTGTAGCCCACTTCCACCAATGAAAACTCAGGGAAAATCTGGTTAGGAGCATTTTTCTCCCAAGCTGCTGCTTGCTCTGTTTGTGAGTACACTCTGTGTGATCTTTTATTTTTATATGCCTCTGAGTTAAATAAATTAACTGAATTTTGCAACTAACACTGGTGCCAGTCTTTTTGTTTTTCAGTTTTGTGTTCAGCATGGTACAATATCTGCATGTGGTGAGTAGCACCATTTACCTTTATCTCAGTCTGACAGGGGAGTTGCCACAGCTGGTAACAAAATTGATAAAGACCCTCTGTGTTGGAAAGCTATTGCTGCAAGTGGTATTATCAAGAAAAGCCTCCTAGAAATAAAAGACACCAATGTGTACTGCAACATTGATAAGGTCCCTCTTCTGGAAACCACTGCCACTGTAAGCTGTCATGTAAGGGTTTGCAAGTGTGTGTATGTGTGTGTATACACAACTATTTGGTGACTGTATGTGTTTCTGGATGTACTGTCTTTCAAACCTTGGCACAGCTGAGTTCCATTGGTACTTTGACTAAACAGTATGGAGTAATGTGTGTCTTTTTGTATAATGTCATCAAGTATTGTTCAGTGAATCGATGCATGTATCAGTATTAAAAATGCATTAAACATTAATAAAAAAATGCAGCAAAACACTGCAAAATGGTAGGAAATTTAATAGAAATCTGCTTGAAGTAACATTAACATTCATAGACAATTTCACAAAAGCTGGGACATTTGGAAGTAGGATTGCACTGAACTATTGCCCCATTTGTTTTCTGTATGTAATGCACTAGGGGCCAGATATTCAAAAGGGTTGCGCCATGCGCAACAGGGTTGCACATGCTCAAGTCCTACATTGCGCCATTCTGCGATATTCAGCAGGAGGCAGTTGCGCAACTGAAAACAGGCTGAGCAACAGCACAATGCAAATGAATGCATGCTCAGCAGGAGGGGGAGGAACCATGCATAAACTGCACAGCCCGATATTCAGTTGGGCTGTGCAGAGATAATAAGTGCAACTCAACCTGCACCTACAACTGGAGCCAAAAAAAAGGCTTAAGTTGAGGGCCACCCACAGGTGAGCTGCTGTATTGCAGGGTGCAACACAGCAGCTGCCACACGTGGCTGGCCCCCAACTCAGTCCCTGTGCCCCCCCACCAGCCCGATCGTGGGCATCAATGTGGCTCCCCCCCTCCCGTTCACATCCCTGGTGGTCCAGTGGACTGTAATGCCCGATCGCGGGCAGAATGTAATAAGAACCCCCAATGCCCGATCGCGGGCAGTAAGTAAAGTGCCCCCTCCCAACCCGAATATCTCCCTGGTGGTCCAGTGGACCGTAATGCCTGATCGTGGGCAGAATGTATATTGACACCCCACCCAAACATCTCCCTGGTGTCTCGTATCCCCACACCCACCCACCCAGACCCACCACCCGCATCCCGGCGGCGGCGGGCGGCAGCATCCACCCGCCTGCCGCCCGCCGCCCACCGACTGACTGGCGGTAGGGCTGCCGCCCGGTGGTGCAGTGCTAGAGCCAATGGGCATGCAGCCCATACTGTACTGACAGTCCAGATTTGTAAATGAATGTCATTCACAAATCTGGACTGTCATCTACTAAGAGACACGCCCGTATCTCGCTGCCAATGAGCATAACCACCAATCAGCTCGGCAAGCAACCGGTGGCAGCCAGGTAGGATCCTACCCTGCCAACTACGGCGAAAATAAACGAATGAAACACCAGGGAAGATATTTGGAATGGCAACAATACATTCTGCCACGATAGTCCACTGAATAAAACGCAAGTCGGAGAAGACAGCTACCCACTGCCAGCGTAAGGATTATTATCTGCCATGATCAGGCGTGAGGTCTTATTACATTCTGCCAGCGATCGGGCATTACAGTCACTGGACCACCAGGGATGTGAGCGGGAGGAGCCACAGTGATGCCCGTGATCGGGCTGCAGGAGTGCGTTGGTACCTGGCGGCTGCTGCCTGGCAGGCGCCAGGCGCAAGTCCTCGGGGATCGGCACACCTACATGCTAATGGCATGCAAATGGGGCTATAATGACATGCAAATGGCCCCCCCTGTGCCTTGCATGTATTATAGCCCCATTTGCATGTTACCTTTTGAATATCATGGATTTGCACATGGCGCACTGGTACTTGCGCCACCGCAAGTTGACTGCTCCACTCTGTCAACTTGCACTTGCGCAAGTTCCACTGCGCCATGCACAGTGGCTGTGGCTGGGGAGCGATATTCAAAGGAGTTGCTCAATAGCGCAACTCCTTTGAATATCACCTGGGCCACACCCCTGCGCAACTATTTTGTGCAGCGCTAGGGCTTGCATCTTTGAATGGCGCAGTTTGAATATCCAGCCCTAGGATTTCATGGTCCTTTTGGCTGGGTTAAATACATTTTCATAAAGTATCCTTTACTGTGGGATGATAGTGTAGACCAAATATTGTGCAGAGTGTTGCTCTACTGCATCAGTAAGTATCTAACCCAGCTACCGGCACTGTAAAACCCTATTGCCTTGTACAAAATTTGTAGATGTTTTGTGGTTATTGTTGCTGTTACTTGGACTACATACTATACACATTGGAAAGACAGCCACTTTATATTATTTATGGGTTTATGCTACAGTAAATTTTGATTTATCAGATTGCATTTTACATAAATAACAATAGTGAAATAGTGAAACTAGCTACATGTGATATGTAATTTCAACTGTATACAGTATAGTTTAATGAAATTTCAACATAAAAATTTTTTTTAGTATGATAACATGTTATATTTTAGAATAGTGATTTTCCTTGGGAAAAATGTGTTTCACCTACAAAATAGTTTAAAACTTACAACTTGTATTTGGCCCACATAGCAGTTTTAGTGGAGCAGTAAATCACATTCATCAGAAGATCTGGCACAAGCTTGCATCTACAAGATAATGTCCCATTCCCAAAACTTAAATCTGTTGGTACCATACATTCATATGATTTTTAAGTAATGAAAGTCTCCTTGACTCATTAATTCAGGTTCTCTGTTAGCTGTTAAACACTGATGTTGCAGTTGTTATTATTGAACTAACTTCAAAGGTAAGTAATTATTAGAATCTTAAATAAAATGAACCCTCTGAACCAATTCCATTCCTAGTAAGGCCTTTATTCAATAAAATAGTTATCAGTATAAGTGGAATAAAACACTTTCTGTTTGTCCCACTTAGAAAAGATCTTATCTAAATAAATAGTTACCTATAATTGCATACACCAGGTAACATAACTATATTGTGTGTATGGACGTCACGGTGCAAAGGTCATGGTCAACATGCCGCTGGGACAAATAGTAGCTACACTAAATGTCGGCAGTCAAATAACATTACAGACAAATCATCGCTGATCAAACTGATAATCAGACAATATGCCACCAGTTACAATCCCAGTTCCTGAAATAGCTTCCTAACACAAGTAATTCACCCACAAAACACTCTTAATGTGAACCTGCCAGCATGGATCAGATGGGAACTGCCATATTACTTTAATCTGCTTTTGAGTAGTCCTGTTTTGCAATAAGTGCTTATGATTTACAATGCTGACCTTTTGAACAGGTTTTAAAAAATGCAAGATTCACTCAGCTGCATCTAATCAGCTTTACTATCTATTGCAATCCTTACTAGCGTTAAAAACTCACCTTTCTGTATGATACTGGAATGCAAGTAACCATCACTGGCCTGTAACTGGCATTTTCTTGATTTACAGAGCATAAGCAGTGCCACACTTTATTACTATGCTCAGACTGAGAACCAACAACTCAGTTTCTTACCTGAACAGACTCTTCCTACAATCCAGAATTCAGTCCCATTTTCAACTGTGATCTGAAAAGCTAGTAGCAACACCATAGGTAAATTGTTGCATCTGAAATAGCATACTTGATTAGTATTACTGTATATTTAATCTATATTTCACATTCTTACAGGTATCAAATCTATTCATAAAGCAGGTACACCTACTGAACCTATTGGTTTCACATTAATTTAGCTTTAAACTGACACATTACTAGCAACAACATAGACAGGATGGAAGCTGTCCAGAGGAGGGCAACTAAAATGGTGCAGGGTCTGCACCGGAAGACATATTAAGAGAGACTTAAGGAGCTTAATATGTATAGCCTCAAGGAAAGGAGGGAGAGGGGGGACATGATAGAAACTTTCAAGTACCTCAAGGGAATCAACAAAGTCCAAGAGGTAACATCTTTCAAAAAGTGTGCAAGAACAAGGGGCACAATTTGAAGATGGGGGTGGCTCAGAGGTAATTTAAGGATTTTTTTCACAGAGGGTTGTGGATGCATGGAACGGCCTTCCGGAGGAGGTTGTGGAGTCAAAAACAGTTGTGGAATTTAAGCATGCATGGGACAGTCATTAGGCAATTCTAGGGGGTTGGGGTAGGAAGAAGTAGGCTGCTGGTTAACTAGGACCTGCAGCTTATCCATTAGGTAGGGAAATGGGCAGACTGGGTGGACCAAGTGGTCCTTATCTGCCGTCAAATTCTATGTTTCTATGTTTCTATAACATTTATTTATTTATTTATGACTTTGCTAACCAGGTGAGTGCACTGATCCCAGGGACCGTTTTCAGGCATGACCTGGGCCATAACACATGGCGCAGGGTGACAGTGGAGTACAAGGTAACAGTAATATACATGAAACAGATTTGATACAAGCAACAATAGTAGACACAGTATACAGGTCTGATGCATAGGTCCATTTGAGAACAGTGAATACAAGGTTTCAATATCAGACATGAGAAGACTTGGTACAAACAAACAAATCATAGGCACAGTGTACAATGTGAGACTGCATCATCCAGTGAGCAAGTAATACACAGAATACTCAGTAAAAAAATGTATATACAATACGTACAGGAAAGCAAGTCGAATATTACTGTGGAAAATGCAATATAACAGTTGTAGACAAGATAGTTGACTAGTGTGGGTAGGTGGGTAACCCCTTGGCTGGGGAGTTGACTAGTGTGGGTTGGTGTGAGACCCCTGGGAGCATTGGCAGGATGAGTTTTCTAAGAACAAGAATTTAAGGTGGGACTTGAAACTAGAGTGTGTGTCAATGGAATGGAGTTCAGCCGGTAGTTTGTTCTACTGCAAGGGTGCAGCTGCAGACCAAGCTCTGCTACCCATGTTGGTGAATACCCTAGCAACAGCTAGAGGCGGAGTACCATTTGAGCGGAGGTTGCAGAGGAGTGTTCGGGTTTTCAGAAGGGTAGTTAGAGGGGATTCTGGAGCCGTGTGGATGACATTGTCCACCATGCAGCAGAGGGCTAGGTCAAAGCGACCTTGCAGTGGTAGCCATCTAAGGATATTATAGAGGGTACAGTGGTGGGTGGAGAACGGGGCCAATAAAGCAAAGCGGCAGGCGCTGTTGTAGGCAGTGGAGAGTTTAGCCATAGCAGTGGCTGAGATCCTGGCATAAATAGGGAAGCAGTATTCAAGAATAGGGAGATTACCCTGGACAATGGCTAGTCTAGCTTCAGGGGTAAGGTATTGCCTGAATCTATAGGCAGCATCAATTTTTTGATGGAACCTTCTAACAAGGGAATTTACATCCTCAGTGAAGGTGAGGGAGGGGTCGAGTAGTATTCCTAAGTATTTGTAGGTGTTGACATCCTCCAGGGCTGTACCATCTGGGGTGAGAATGCATAAGGGGTGTGACTTTTAGTTTTGGCCAGGAAGGGCTTAAATCCAAACAGCATGAATTTAGTTTTTTGGGCATTTACTACGACAAGGTTTTTTGAGAACCAGCTGTGGGCTGCAACATAGTTATGTGAGAGAACTGAGGAAATTGCGACCATGGATTTGTCACTGTTGAAGAGGACAAGGTCATTGGCATACAGGAGAGAGTTACAGTTGAGGCAGTCAAAGGGAAGTGGATTAATGAATAAGGAGAAAAGGAAGGGACCCAGGATTGAGCCTTGAAAGACTCCCACAGATACAGGCAGGGTGGGGGTGCAGGTTTGACCAATACACACGAATTGTGAGCTATCAGAAAGGTAGCTAGTGAACCAGCTTGTGACTTTCTGAGAACAACCAAGGAGGCTAAGCTTGGAGGTAAGGTGAGCATGGTTAACCATGTCAAAAATCTTTGAGAGGTTGATGAAGACAGCACCGCAGGCTTTACCATTATCCATGTTAGAGATGATGTGGTCAGGCAGTACAGTGAGGGCAGTGGTGGTGGAATGATTCTTGCAAAAGCCATGCTGTTGTTTGCATAAAAGGGTGTATTTGCTTATTTACTCAGTGAGATGATTGTGGACTGCTCTCTTGAGTAGTTTACTGAGATGAGGGAGGATGGATATTGGACGGTAATTGTCAGAGGATTTCGGGTCACCAGATTTAAGAATGGGGATAACCTTAGCTATCTTCCATGGGTCAGGCATGGAGGAGGTGGAAAGGGCAAGGTTAAAGATGAATGTGAGTGGCTTGGCAATTGCCGAAGAGATCAGCTTAAGAAAGACTGGAGAGAGCCCATCAGATCTGGAGGAGCCGTGGTTAGGTAGATGTTTGAGTAGCTTCACTGTATCATGCATGGAGAGAGCTTTAAAATAGAATGGGGGTATTTTCAGGTGAGTGGCAGAGCTGGAGGAGGATGGCAGTGTGTCAGATATTAGGGCCGGGCTTTGAGGTTGGGCAGTTGGCAGCTTATTTAGGAACATGGATAAATTGGTGAACTTACAGTTGAAGACACTGGCCACATTGTGAGGGTCAGTCAGCAGCCCATCCTGGGATTTAAGATGTGGTGCAGCGTAGCTGGAGTGGGGGTTTAGGAGGGAGCTTATTGAATCCCAGAATTTTCTAGGGTTTCCAAGGTTGGCCTTTTCCAGGTTGCGGAAGTAGGTCTGTTTCAAAAATTTGACCTGTTGTTTACATTTGTTCCTCATGTGCCTGTAGGCATCCCAGAAGGTAGGAGAGGGGGTTGCTTTGAAAGTGGACCAGGTGTGGTCTCTGGCCTTCATAAGGGTTAGGAGGTCTTTAGAGACCCAACGCGAGCGACCGCCTCGGACCCGTCTGATAGTGACAGGGAAACAGCAGTCCTGGAGTGTTAGTAGAGTCTGGGTAAATGTGGAAACTGCCATGGCTACATTTGAAAGGGATAAAAGCATGGACCAGTCCAAGGACTGGGCCTCCTTGAGGAGATTTGTGGAGACTGGGCAGCTGAAATTTCTTAGAGATAGGTATTTCAGTGGAGAGTGCTTTAGTTTGGAAGGACAGAGGAGATAGGTCAGTGAATGATCGCTTACAGAGTCAGCCATGGTGCCAGCGTGTAATGCTCGGTCCTCCCTGTTTATGAGGATCCAGTCTAAGAGAGTCTGGGTGGCTGAGCATGGATTAACTCTGGTGGTAAGAGTGATCACCTGCACCAGGTTGTGCTGCTTTAACAGGGATACATAGGCAGGCTGGTGGCAGTTCAGCCAGTTTAGATTAAAGTTGCCAAGAAGGATGGATTCCCTATGGGGAGTTAGAGAGCTCAGGCCTTGGAGGAGGCTGGTGAGTCCAATGGTTCCGTTCATGGGGGGGGGATTGTAGCAGCAGCCGATATAGAGTTTTTTGCAGGATCCCAGGGTCAATTCAGAAAGTAGCTATTCACTAGGTGAGGAAGGGTCGGAGTGTAGAACAATGCAAGCTGAGAGGGGTTCCCTTAGGAGCAGGGCCACACTGCCACCTTTTTTTCTGCCTGGCCTGTCGAGGCGTAGGTAAGAGTAGACAGGTATTTTGAAGGTGTTTTTGGTGTGCTGTGGCTTTAGCCATGTTTCAGTGAGTCCTAGAATATGGGGCTTGTGTAGATCAAGCCAAGCCTCAAGGTCAGTGAATTTAGATAGAAGGCTGCAGACATTGATATGTGCGATATTAAGACCAGGGACATTTGTCCAGATGCTGGAGGTGGGAGTGATATGGGAGTTTGTTGGGCCAGGGTTGCATTCAATGTCCCCAGCAAGGGCGAGTAGTGATAGTAGTAGAATGTATGGGCAGGAGGGAATAGAAGGAGACCAGGAGAGGTTAACCAAGTAGTGGCCAAGGAGGCGGCGTTCTCCTTTAGTGAGTAGGATGAGAGAGATGTACCCCAGTGTGGACTTATCTGCAGGGAGGCTTTGAGTGGTTGCATGCAGGTGGAGCTCCGTGGGACAAAATTTCACACTGTGGTTGGTCAGACAGTCGTCGGTATTTTGGTCACGGTCAGGACATTTAGGCTGCAGCTATTTGACTGGCAACTGAATTTCTAAATCACATTTTGTCCACACCAATTTAGCCGCAATGATGTGGACAGTGACGTTGCATCCGTATGCCCTGTAGTGTAATGCAGAAACTTTGATTGTTGATTTGTTGTCTCCAAATCCTACATGAAAAGACAATCATTTTCCTTGCAATGATACTGAAATGTGTTTAAAGTACCCAGAGGTTTCATCTTCCCCATTAAGTATTTTAAAAGTGAAATCAATGTGTTAAAATATTAAAACAATTTAATTGAAAAACTATGCCTGCAGTTCTGTGTGCTGAAGCAACCAGCACCCCCCCCCCTTCCAAATCTATATAAACAGTTCCTTGCAGCCTGTCTTAGAAGCACTTTCCCCACTTTCTCCTTGGATGCTTTGCTGGGACTCTGCCCCCTCCTCCCTTTTTTCAGCTTGTTTCACTCCCTCTTCTCCTGATTTTGAATTTTCTGCTTGGTTTATGCTGGAGGTTTTGCTGGTTTATGTCTTTCTTGCTTGTCTGGGTCAGTATTTTGCTAGCCTCCTGCTACTTGTGCTTCTTTCTGTTCTTTGTGTCTGTTCTCCTGCTGTCCTGTGTCTTGTGTTTCTTCTGTTTTACATTTTTTTTTGGTTGGGGGGGGCTTTATAGTTTTATTAGCATTCTGTAATCCCTCAGTTTACCTGACTGCACTTGTTATGAGTGTTCTTTCAGTTCTACTTTTGTTTTTCTTGACTGCAACTGTCTCTGTGTACATACTGTACCTTAACTGTTAGCACATGGATTTGATTCAATGCCTAGTTTCTCACTCAGCAGCTACCACTCTCAACCTTTCCACTCTTGTGTTCTTGCTCTCTAGCAGTTTCATTGTTACCTGCAGTACTAACAATTGATAAAAGCTGTTCTTGCATACGAAGATCTGTCTCTAATGCTCTACTCCCTTTAGTCCCTGTGTGGGCTAATCACTACTGACAATCCTTTCTTTAAACTTGTGTGTGCTTCTCTGTAAATTTATTAATTGAAAACCTGCTACTTAGCAGTCTTATTAGTTTGTGACGTAGCCTCCTGGACAGCATTTAAGTGTTTTCACTTCCCGATGTGGTGTCTTGGTGGTCTTCTTGTGCCATTACTGTTATTCCTATGGTAGAGAACTGTGGTGTGACAGCGGGGCATGGATTTCTGTTTGGGAATGGGCACTTGAAGGAACAAGCATATATGTAAATTCATGAATTTTCAACTCTTTCATAACCCTCCAGACTAGTTGACATACATCCTTATTAGGCCATGCTGTAACATTTCGGTCTAAATACTGTACCTTGTTTACCTTGCTGTTTTCAGTTGCTCCTGATACTACTGTTATATGCTTACCTATGCTGCTGCCCCATTGTACTGCTGTTGCAAATGCTGCTACATATCATGTTACTATAAATTAAATGCTGCTACATTTATGCTGTTACTAAGGCTCCCATGCTGCACCATGTTATAAAATGCTGCCACAATTATTTATTTATTTTATGCTCAACACAGAGCAGTGCAGGGAGGCAACTGCAAAGGCCAAATGGATGCTGGGATCTATTGCAAGAGGAATTTCCTCAAGGAGCAAGGAGGTGATCCTGCCTCTCTACAGGTCACTGGTCAGGCCACACCTGGAGTGCTGCATACAGTGCTGGTGACCATATTTAAAGAAGGATGTTAGATTACTGGAGGAGGCACTGCACAGAGCAAAAAAGCTGATCCAGGGGTTGGAAGACAAACCATATGAGAAGTGATTTAATGAGCTGAACTTGTACTCTTCCGAGGAGAGGAGGGATTGGGAGGGATATGATTGAGACCTTTAAGTACATAATAAGGATAATAAAGACAGACGCTCAAGGGATATTTAAGATGAGGAGGGAGAGGGACACATTAGGGCATGGTCTCAGATTGGGGGGGGGTAGATCTAGAAGGGAGATGACATTATTTCACAGAGAGAGTTGTGGCACAATGGAACACTCTCCCAGAGCGGGTGGTATCCTATAAGACAGTGGATACTTTCAAAAAGGGATGGGACAGGGTAAGAGGCTAGAGTAACTGTGAGGGGGAGGGGCAGCTGCAAGGTAAGGGTACTAGCTGTATATTCAAGCAGACTTGATAGACCATGTGGCCTCTTTCTGCTGGCAGTTTTGTATGTTCGTATGTTCATGTTTTTTAAGATTTTGTTGACTAGGTAAGTGCACTAGACAGAACACTGCCTATTTTCAGGATTAACTTGGGAGGTTACAGAACAATGGTACAACAGCAGAACAGGCAGCAGACAGTAGTAACTAATAGAGTATATAGAACATAACTTTTGAGTAATTTCAAGCATGGTGGAAAAAGAGCTTAGATAATTACAGTACAGGAGAAAACTTAGTGCAAATACACTAACTGCTGCTTATGAATCCATCCTGCTGCTTAGCCACTGTTACATTGCTTCAGCATTCAAACAGCTGTTCAGCTGTCAAGTTTTGTTGGTTATGGCTCAGTGCTGTCCTGTAGCTGACAGTCTCACTCTGCTCCACAAATTCCATATCTGGAAGATGTGTCCCCTGCCATCAGAGGTCACTTGCACTGTGGGATGCTTTAGCCATGAAGATCATCTGGTGGATGCATACCCTGGCCACAGAGGTTGGACTTGCACCACAGGATGCTTCCCCATGCAGACCATTTACAGTAGCTCTCAATGTAGAATTTAAGACTTCAGCTGTTGAATGGTGAGGGGCCCTTAAGCCCAATGGGGATACTTCAGCTGTGCAGACCTCTGGCAGCAGAACCCTTGAAAGCTATTCTCCCTACAAGTGTCTAAAGTTCACTTGGCCTCTACAGCCTCCCTTTGCTGCCCAGTCTCAACTCTTAGGTGGTCCTCAGGGAAGCCTCTTGGATGTCTAACTTCACCTCTAGACCTCTTTCATTGAGACCAGGTGAGTTCCGATCAGCAATTGTTGCTCTCCTCCTCCCAGCTTGAGGTGAGAGCCTCCTGGGTAAGAGTCTCCCTTTTCTGCAAAGGTCAGTCGCAGCACCCTCACAGCATTTTCCATTAGAGAGATTGAGTGTGAGCTTTCCTCCAAATTGGAATACCTCACTCTTCCTTGAACTGGATCTATAAATTGCAGTAGCCATGCCATCTTTATATGTATCTCAAGCCTAGAGAGAAGGCAAACTAGGCCTTGGATCCCCAGAGGTTTCCTCCTCATAGGGGTGTTTTCCTCTCCTCTGTACTGACGGTCATAAAGGCAAGGTAGTACATATAATAGTATATTCCTTTTAGTTTACCCAGATAGGTTCCACTTTTGGATGGGGTTGGATGGTCACACTCCTCCTCCTTTGCCATTCCCTCTTTGTCTTAGGAAGTCGTGCCCCCTGTGCTTCAGTTTCAATACCTGATACCTATCAGATATCTGTATGAAACGCCACCAATTCCTGCTCAGCGCCATCCCATAAAATTAAGAGATCATCAGTATATCACTTGTGTCCCTGTTGTACTTGTGGAATGGGTTATATACATTGGAGTGAGTATATGCTGTCGCTTAAAAAGCTCCACAAAGAAGTTTGAATAGGTAGAAGCCATAGTGCTTCTCATGACCATACCTTTCATTTGTTGTTAGTAGGTCTTCTCACATCTGAATTATTTTTTTGTAAAAAACCAAAAACAAGCTATCTGGACATTTCTAACAGTCCATAGTACATAAGATTATGTTTTCAAAGACCCCATTGTTGTTAAGTTCCCTTATCAGATTCAGGATGTCCCTTCTATCATTTACATAACTCTGCATCCTGTATATCAAAGGTTGAGTGTAATAATTCACAGAAGAGGAGAGTGGTTCCAGTACTGACTCCAGCCCAGAAGCTATCGATCATTCTGGTGACTTAATTGAGTTCTTATGGTTCCTTGGCAATCCATAGCAAACTGGTGTTTTGGGTTATTTAGCTGTGAGTAGTTCCTTCTGCCAGTTCTCAATTTGTTTCAGTTCTAGTGCCTCAGTCAGTATTGCCTCTATGTTTTCCTTAATTCTAGGTAAGGGATTCCTTTCCAATTTAGCAATTACCTCTGTTGTGCAGAAGCCTGTTGCACATGTCATTCTGTTTGTTCCCATGCAAAATTACCATTCTTCCTCATGACAGAATACCGCACCATGAACACTTTAAAGGTGACAGTAACACACAGTTTCTGTTAGACCCACTTTCTTTAGGTATGGCATCCTGAGGCAGCTGTACACACTGTAGCAGCACCTCCAAAAGGAATTAATTTGAACATCCAAGCAGTGAAAAAAATGTCAAAAATAAAAATTATCTTTAACTGTGACGCACAACATGTAATCTATTTGACTATATGCCCCTGCTCACATTGTTACATAGGCAAAACAACAAGGAGCATTAAAGGCAAGAATCAGTGAGCATAAGAGTACCATTAGAATTAGATGTGAGGATTCCCCAGTGGCTCTGCATTTCAATGAAGCAAGCCTCTCAGTCACATACCTCAGTTTGTTGTAGATCGAAGAAGTCCCAGAAGCAGAGGGAGGATTGGACAAAACAATTTGAAAGGAGAGAAATGTACTGGACTTACATGCTTAAGGTACTGGACAGATATGTTGGCATGAAAGAAGATGAAAACTGGAATGTATGTGGGTAGCTGGAGTTGTAGCAGATTCTTACATGGATTCTTGCAGACTTCCTGTTCATGGAGACAAAAGTTAACTTTTTAAATTAGAGATATTATTAGTACTGTTGTAGACTATACACAGTGGGACAGATATTCAAAAGAGTTGCACTTGGCGCAACAGGGTTGCACCATGCACAACCCACTGATGAGCCCTGTCATGATATTCAATGGGGCAGGTTGCACTGCACAAGTCCCAATGCACCGGTGTGCAATAGTAATGTGTGTGGCGCTAGAGTGGGGGGGGAGGTAGGCCCATGCATATGTAGTACATCCCAATATTCAGTCCGGAATGTGTGGTGCATATGCTGGCACAAACCCACCTTGCACTGCTCAAGGGGGTGCAAAGATGTGCCTGGTAAAACCAGGAACAAGTCCAGGCCACCCACAGGCAAGCTGCCATATTGCAGGGTGCAATACAGCATCTGGCAGCCATGGGTGGCCACCTGCCCACACAGATCACTGTCTACAAGCTCCCTGCCCCAGGAGTGACGTTTCCCCCCTCCATCACCTGATAGCGGGCATAAGTGATACATATCCCTGGTGGTCCAGTGGACCGCACGCCAATGCGCGATCATGTGCATAAATAATCTAACTCCCTTGTGGTCCAGTGGACCGCAGTCCAACACCCGATTGCAGGCATAAATGATCTAACACCCTGGTGGTCCAGTGAACTGCATTCCAATGCCCGATCATGGGCAAATGTTGTACCTATCCCTAGTGGTCCAGTGGAATTCCCAACCCCCCCAGCACCCGGTCATGGGTGGAAATAGCAAATGGACTCCTGGTGGTCTAGGGGACCCCCCTCCCCATATGCCCACTGCGGTCCCCCACCACCCAGCACTCCCCTCCAGTCAGCGGTGGGTGGTGGCACCCCTCCCACATGCCACTCATCCACCTGCTGACTGACAGCATACAATAATGTCTGTACACCTATTGGTCCACATTGTGGGCCAATGGGCATACGGATAATACTGTACTACACAGGCTCATTATGTGAATGAACACGTTCATTCACATATTGGGCCTGTGTAGTACAGTATGGTCTGCACACTCATTGGCCAAAATGTGGACTAATAGGCGTACAGACAGAACTGTATGCTGTCAGTCAGCAGGTGACAGGTGGCATGCAGGCGGGGTGCCAGCATCCACTGCTGACTGGAGGGGTGCTGGGTGGGGGGAGACCACAGTGGTTGGGTGGGGAAGGCAGTCCCCTAGACTACCAGGAGTCAATTCACTATATCCATCCATGATCAGGTGCTGGGGGGTTGGGGATTCCACTGGACCACGAGGGATAGGTACAACATTTGCCCGTGATCAGGCATTGGATAGCAAGCCACTGGACCACAAGGGAATTAGTTCATTTATGCCAGTGATTGGGCATTGGAATGTGGTCCACTGCACCACCAGGGAGTTAGTTAATTTATGCCGATGACTGGGCCTTGGAAAGTGGTCCACTGGACCACCAGGGATATTTACACTTATGCCCGTGATTGGGCATTAAAGAGTGGTCCACTGGATGACCAAGGTGTTAGATCATTTATGCCCATGATCAGGGGTTGGAATGCAGTCCACTGGACCACCAGGGATATTTACACTTATGCCCACAATCGGGCATTGGAGAGTGATCCACTGGACCACCAGGGATTTTGTAACATTTGCCCATGATTGGGTGTCTGGGTGCTGGGTCCACCAAGGGGCTACAGGGCGTCAGTCCCCGATGGCTGCCACCTGGCAGAGTGCCAGGCGCAAGTCACCAGGGATCAGCGCACCACATGCAAATGGTGTCATAATGACATACAGATGGCCCCATTTGCATCTTGCATGCATAATGACCTCATTTGCATGCCCAGCTCTGAATATCACAGTTGATGTACCCAACACAACCGAACTTGAGCTGGCACATCCCCCTACCCCCTTTTTCCACTTGTGCTGGTGCAGTGCCACTACTCCATGTGCAGTGCGGGTGCCCTCAGTGCCACGGCACAGCACCGATGAATATCGCCTGGTCTATGCCCTGGTGCAGCGAGGTGCACTTCGCCCAGGCTTGCACCCCCACCTAGTGCAGTCTGAATATCCCACCTAGTGTGAATAGCTAAACAGAACCATTAAAAAAGTAACTATAATGTCCAGGACTCCACACAACTGGTCTTTTTACCCAGACCTCATCCCCAGCCAGCCCAAGAGATCCTGTAGTTATTTCAATGGAATGGTTTTCTCTTTATAGAACTGTAGAAAATAAATATGACTTTGAAATTAACTCTCAACATTTCATATATGACAACAAAATGGGATGACATCTAAATCTTGTGCAGCACCAGTCTTTGTGAATAACTGTCCTTTAATCAGCAACTCTTCAAAATAATTATATTTTTCAGAAATTTTCTGTGGAACCGAGCTGTTCTTCCTACAGTTTATTTCCTATAACTAAATAACATTTTTGGTAAACTGGGACATATCTCCAGCACAACTCACTGTGGTATGTTAGATTCCTTCTAAGTTGGCAATCAGGTGTTATTCAGAACAAAACTTTGAACTAGATATTTAAGACAGTCACTGTCCAGCCCTGGTGTTGCATAAGATATACTTTAAAACTGTATAAATAAACAGAACAACTTATTCTTAAAGGCTGCTTTTAGTATTGGGAAAGAAACAGCAGCTTATACTGAAGGGCAACTCTAAGTGTTGAGACAACAGTGATTATTGTCTTGTGCTGACTCCTCATGTTTCCTGTTCTTTCCTTGATCAACTGCTTTTGTACTAAATTTCAGAAGAACAGGGTGAGTAACAAACCACCCATATGAAGACAACTCCCTCACATGCCTTTAGTCTGTTTAGGTGGTAATGCGTGGCTGTTGCCAAGCAACAGCTGATATGGACAATCAGGGCAAACAGAGGCTTTGGTTGATATGATGATGCATGACATCATTGTGCTGACATCAGCACACTGGCCACTCACAGAGGTCCTCTGCTGAGTTGCCCATGCTGTCTCTTTTTCTGCATCTCCTAGATCTTAAGAGCTGCTTCAACAACATCCAGCATACATAAGGGGAGGCCCAGCCCCTACAGAAAAAAGCATTGAACTAAAGGTAACTGCTCTATAGATACAAAAATACATTCCTGCCTAAAATCAAGCAATTCCTTGTCAGATCATACATACTCAGTCTTGTTGATTATTGATTGGTGATCTATGGTGCTGCATGTAGCAAAGTTCTTGACAGAGTCTGTTCCCTTATCAATAGGGCCTGCCTCTTTGCTCTCAATCAAAAATGGGATTCCTATAAATACATTCTATATAGTGACTTGAGGTGTCTAATCCATGACTCCTGACTTCAGTATACCACCCTTGTCACTGGCAATAAAGCTGTGCTTGGTCAACTTTCCCCCGTGTCCTCTCCCTTCTGAACCCAATGGCCTCCAAGTACACCATTAGAGGGGTAAACATAACTCCTTGGTGCTCCTTCATAGAAAAACCTTCCTGGGTAAACCCTGTTTCTCCTTTAGATTTCCAAAATTATGGAACTCTATTCCACAATCACTAAAAACCTCTGACTCACTCTCTAGCTTTAAGTCACAGCTAATTGTCTCTTTTGCTATGCCCAACCCTTGTGGCTGCCCTAGGTGACTCTGCTACCTCTCATCGGAACCTCTCTTTCCTCGATGACCTCCTCAGCTCATTAGTCTCCTGTTTCCCTGCTACTATATCTCTTCTCCAACCAATTTCTTTCTGTACATTCTTAATCTGTACCTCTGCCTAAGCACTGTTGTAGTACTGCATCCAGACGTCCAACTGCTGCTCATTTACAACTGTATCCTTCATTCCCTTGTTGCTTATTTGCTGATGTTTTTGTGTCAGTGACCTCTGTAAAATGTTATATAAAATGTACCTTAGCTAAATGATAATTATGACCCTAGATCCTCTGAAAATAGGCCCTGCCTACAGGATCTTGTGTGTAATAAATAAATAAATAAATAACTTAATAAATAATTAATTTAAAGTCACTTCAGTATATTTATAGACAAACAAATTAAATCTGTAGTTCTTCTGTGCATTTCTTTTGGCAGGAATGAATGAAGATATACATAGATGAATTAAGAGAAGCATAATGATTCAAAAAGGTAATCACTTTCACAATAAAAGTATATTGGCACCGTAAATAGTACAACACAGGAGACTGTATAAAATAAGTATATAAAGTGGTAAGGGAATTAAGTCCTCCAGCACTCTTATTTCAAATAAATCCTATGAAAACTCTATTTCCAGAAGTCAAAACTAAAATACATATTTTTCTTCATGACAGAAAATAATAGAACTACTTGTGCAACTGAGCAGGTTGTTTGCAAAATTGATAGAGCAGAAATAAATAGAAATATGTGACATACATTTATATGATGCAAACATACTAATTAAATTCACTTGGGAGAAAGATACTTTTAACATCATAATGAATTTTAGTCGACTTGCATGAAATAGTTAATTTAATGAGTAATGAAAATATTATAACAGCTTTGCAAGGTTGAAATGCACTGAGACTGTGAATCAGCAATAAAAGAATTGATATAAAAAAGCTTCAAATGATATAAGAAGACATAATAATTACTGACATGACTTCTTAATAGTCTGGTGTTTATGCTCAACTGATGTACCAGTAAATGTTATGTGCAAATGTAACCCATAATGGAATTCTTTGAAATGCTAAGAATAACATATTTACAGATGGTGGGATATTTAACGTGGTTGCACAAGGCGCAAGTGAGATGCGCCAGCGCAACGGCGGATATGCACCAAAGAGCAATATTCAGAGGGTGACAATATGCTGTGCAAATCGAAGTGCACCAATGTGTAACTCTAATGAATGCAAGCGCAAGTGCAGGGGGTGTAGCCATGAATAAACAGCACAGTGCGATATTCAACAGCAGGCTGATGGTGCAAGCGCAGAGTAGCAGGGACATGCGCAGAGCAAAGTTGAGCCTATAAAAGCATGGAGCAAGCAGGGGATGTTGATTTGAGCCCAGGGGAGCAGGGGTGAGAGAGTGTGTGAGAGAGAGAGAGAGAGAGAGACAGAGTGAGGGACAGAGACAGTGTGAGACAGTGACAGGGTGAGGGCCACTGGCCAGGCAGGACAGCAGCAGTGGTGCAGGACAGTCAGAGAGGCAGGAGGTGCAACGGGCAGTGGGACAGAGTGCGGGACCCAGACTGAGCCCGTGGGCAGGCCAGACCATATGTGTGTGTCCCAATACAGACAAGTGCCTAATGCAGGGGCCCAAGCAGCAGCATAAAGCTGGGGAAGCCCAGGGAGACAGCTGCAGTGGGGGGGGTTAGACAGGCTGGGCCATGGTCAGTACAATATTCCAGATGGAAGCGGTAATGAGGGGTGTAAGGAGGCAGGTGGCTGAGTGGCACAGCCATGGAAGGCCCCGGCAGCCGTATGCCCAGAACAGGTGGTACCGTGCCTGCACCACCTTTGAACAGTACAGAGACACTGAGATCGTGGGCCAGTACCACCTGAACTGGGTGATTCTAAGGCAGCTCTGTGAGCTGTGCAGTGACAAGATGCAGGTACCCACAAGACGTAGCCACACCCTGTCAGTGGAGACCAAGGTCACAGCCGTGATGTGCCTGCTCACCACAGGTACCTTCCAGAGACCAACAGGGGACACCACAGGCATAGCCCAGTCAGCCATGTCATGGATCCTCACACCCTCAATGCACTGCTGCCAGATGCTGAAGAATTCATCAACTGCACCCCCACCACCAGATGGGTCTGACTGCACCACAGGTACTATGGCCACCGCAACACTGGGCGGTGCGGCTGGCGGGTCTGCCAGTGACACCCGTGCACCACTGGTTCTGCCGTGTCCGGTGCATGGTAGGGGTACCTCCCCCTGTACAACATCACCACTGTCCTGGGTAGTGGCCATGTCATCATCAGACATGGACCCCATCCCAATCACTGTCTCAGCATACTGGACACCATGGCTGGCATCCCACTGAAACACTGCCTGGGCCTCATCAGCACGCACACCACAGGCATCCATGCAGACAGTGTGGTGGCTCCGGGAGGGGTCTGGGCCATGGACCCTGGCAGAGGTGGATGGGAGCTCCTCCAGGTCCCCGACATCACCCAGGGTGGGCACCACTGCCCCTGCATCTGCACACAGGTGCCCTGGATCTGTAAGGGAGCATATACATGTCAGTGTTGCCACCACGCAGTCCCCCAATGCACCCCTTACCCACATCCACTTGCACCACTGTACCTACCATTCAGGGAAGGGCTATCCCCCATCTGGAATCCACTGCCAGGAATGCCCTCAATGGCACTGTGCCACATTGTAGCTGCCACAAGCTCCTCCCATGGCATCATCTGCAGCACCTGAGGCTGTCCACCACCTGTGGCAGCACGTGCGGCACAGATGGCTGCCACCTTCTCCTTGATCTGCCTGTGGTCCGTGCCCACCTTCTTCTTACATTCCTGCACTGACCACTGAAGGACACCCTGCAGGTTCACGGCCCTGGCTATACCCACCCATGCTTCTGCCCTGGCTTGCTGGGTGCCTGTGGAGCCACTCAGGAGGGGTCCTGGTCAAGGTAGGCATCATATAGAGCATCGCTCTCTGCCCTTGTGAAATAGGTCCTGCACGGCCCTGTTCCTCAAATTCCTCTTGCTCTGACATGCTGTTCCTGTTGGTGGGGATATGAGGTCAGTGCTGGTTGCCACACACAAGGGCCCCCCCCAGACCCCACATGCCCAGTGCCTGGCGTCCTACCTGTGAAGGTTGCAATACTGGTCTGGTGCCTGTGCCACCACATGGCGCCTTTATAGCACATCACATGCAAATGAGGGAATGCACAACTGTAATAAGATGCAAATGCATCTTATGTGCCACCGATATGCTGATCAGCTCATCTGCATATGCCCGCTGAATATCATGGAATTGCACATTGTGCAGTGAGGTTTCTCATGCACATGTCATGGTGCATCTGTGTGACATGCACAGTCTGCATGGCAGACAGCATGCATGCACTGACGTCACGTATGTCAGTGGTGCTTCCCACACATGATGCACTACAGGCAGCATGGCACTAAGCCACTATTGGGCATGTGGTGCACATACGCCATACACCCAGTCATGCACGTGCATCATTGGCGCGTGGCCCTTGGGCACACTGGACCCTATAGCGCATCATGCCACCCATGCTCTGTCGTGCTGACGGCGCGCGGTGCTGTGTGCCCTTTGATCCCTACATGTGCCTCTTGACCCAGTGGCGATTGGCGGCACGCGGTTTTGCCCTACGCATATTGTGCAAAACCCTGATCATGTACGATAGGGGATGCCAGCGCATCACCAGGCATGACCGCATCCTTCATATGCATCTGAGCCCCCGGTACCATTATGCTGCTGCGGTTCAAGATAGAGCCATGCCATGCAGGAGCACACCAAGAGTTCCAAACTGGACACAGGTGGAGCTTATAAACTTGGTGGCTTTGGTGGAGCCACATATTGGTGCCCTCTATGGGCTGGTACCCCTGGACCAGCCACGCACTGAGGTGTGGCAGGCGGTGGCAAAGGAGCTGGAGGGGGCAACAGGGTTGCGACGTAGTGGGAATCAGTGCCACCACAGGTACGGTGACCTGTGTAGGAGGGATCTTGACCAGCTTAGGTCACTGTAGGCATGTGTCCGGAGGGGTGCTGTGCCCAGCCAGGTGAGTGCATTTATCCCCGTCCATGCCATGTCGGTGTTGTGTGGATTGTGAGAGGGTGTCACGCTGTGCTGCTTTGGGTGGGGGGGCAGTGGCTGGGAACGCCGCCGGACATGGCAGTGTACAGCTGGTGTGCCATGCCTCAGCACTGCCACTGTGCGGGGTCATGGGGTTTACTGTACTGGGGGTGCCCATGTCTTGCTTCCTGGCACTGATGTCTGTCTCACACTGTCTCCCTACTATGCCCTGAAGATCAGCAAAGAGCTCAGATGGTGGGTGCAGCTGCCAGACAGCAGCAGGCCAGTGGTTGTACACAACAGAGGGTTGCTGGCCAGCCAGGTGGTGCAGGTGGTCAGGTGCCAGTCAGGCCACAGCTTGCAGGTAGGCACCTTGGTGGTGTATTTTGTTGTGTGGGGGTTGGGGTGGGCCACATCTCCCCGTGCACATGACCTTTATATTCTGTGCCTCACTGGCATGGTCCATTGCACCATGCTGTGCCCAGGGCATGTGTGTGTGGCCACTGTGGGTGGGCTGTGGGTGCATCCAGGTCCCTGTCAGGCCACTGTCAGCCCCACCCAATGGCCATTTGCCTGGCTGTCATGGCTGTGGCATGCTGCGCCTGGTTGGTGGTGGTGTGCAGTGTTGTGCATGGCTGTGGATAGTCAGGATAACGGCTTGTCTGGGCATGCACACTGTGGTTGGCTGTGTGCCCCCTGCAGGGCACATGCCAACATTGTCCACTGTGCATGGTGAGTAGCCTACAGTTGTGTGGGTGTGCACTCATCCATGTCCCCTCTTTTGTCCTAGGAGACCAACCGGTGGATGCACATACAAGGCTGCTGGAGCGGATCCTGCAAGTCACCATGGCCACTCTTGCAGTGGCAAGCATTATTAGACAGGCCATGTTCCAGCCACAGAGGAGGAGGCGGCAGAGGCACCGATAGTTGAGGACTTTCCAAGGGGCTCGTTGGCCTGCTTCACCCTCCCTTCCACTGACACCCCTGCCATTCTTCCATTGTTCCAACCCTACCATGTCCCCTGCCTCCCCACCCCCTTCCCATCCTACATTCCTGACTGTGTCCTCCCCATTCCCTGCCCCCATCCCTGTTCAACTGTACATAGTTTTGTTTATTGCTTGTGGTTTCAGTACAGTTATATTTTGGTAAACATCCATGTCTGTGTCTGCTTTGCAGATGGCATTGGTGCCATGCTGCATTGGTGTGCATGGCGGCTGTATGGTACATTTGCGGTTGCCTGGGGTTTGTGTCAGGTGGTCTGCACACAATGGCCTGTGTGTGTGCATGTGTGTGTGTGTGTGTGTGTGTGTGTGTGTGTGTGTGTGTGCCCTGTGGTGTGCGTATGTTCCCTGCTGGGCTGTGTGGCCAGTGTGGTGTGTGCTATTGACTTGTGTGTTGACTGCTTTGGTCCCGGTGCTATGTCCTGTGTCATCTTGTGGGTGTTGCCCATTGCTGCCTACCAGTGGCCATGGGTGTCACGCCACCTCCATAAGCTGCAGTGGGATGAGTGGTCAGAGCATGTGGCCATGCACCAGTCTTGCCACCCTCCGGTCATCCCCTGCACTATAGTGGCAGTGTGTCCTGCTCTTGTGGCCTGCTCCACACTGTGCCAGGGGCCCTGTGCCTCTGTCCCTTGCCCTGCCCATGCTATGCTCCTGTGCTTCCTGCCTTGTCAATGTTGCACAATGGCGCCTAATGCCTTGCTCCCTGGTGCAGCTTTAGTTGCTCTATGGCGCATCCCTGCGATATTCAGCCATCTTGGACTGTCACTTGCCTTCATGCTCAGCCTTTGAATATTGCATTGGATGCGCACCTGCTTCTGATGCATTTCTGAATATCCCACCCAGAATGTAAATTTACTATTAGTAAATAAATGTTATTAATTTTTAACAGATCCTTTTTTCCTAATGAAACCAGCATGTTGAAATGTTGAAAAAGGAGTTTGGGGTATGGTACAATATTAATAATAAACTCTTAATTGTGTTTCTGAAACTCTTATGCGGTGGCTGTAGATTCTTTCAGGATTTGGTTGTTGACTTGTAGAAGTTTGTGCTCTAGAGCTCCTTACCTACAGTTTAAGATTATCTAAGGAAGAGCCCCCAACTGGCTCCAGCCTGGCCTGACACAACACCACCCACCCTCCCTTTTGAGTGAAGTTCACCTGTCTGGTTTGTCCTCTGGGCCTGCTGAGGCAGTGGTACATGTAGTCCATGCTGTTGGTAATAGGCTTTTGCTCTTAGGAAATAGAATTCCACCCATGCAGCATGCAACTCAGCAGCTGCACCAACCTTAAGAAAAGGCACAAACTGCATATCCAGCCCACCTCCTTGGTCATGAATGCCTCACAGTTCCCGTACTCTACCTATGAGCCCAGTGGTGCTCCATGTGCATGTTGGATTGCATGCTAGTTTGGAAGTGTGTAGTCATTAGTAGTTCATAGGTGTGAAATAAAGAATGATGCATGAGTGAGGGTGTGTAACCAACATTTTACACACACTTGTGGTGTGGGATGCTACAAAAATCCAGAGGGCAAATCTTGATGAGTTTTTAATAGCACCACACACTGAGGGTATGTATTTATTTATTTATTGAATTTTGTTGACCCAGTAAGCCCACTGGGCCTAGAAGTCCCTTTTTCAGGGCTGTCTGGGGGGAAGGGGGATACAGATGGTAAGCAACTGAAATTGAACCACATTTAAGCTGTTGGTGGTAATTTTAGTGAATGGGAGAAATTTGGCCATGACACCAGGGAAATTTCCATACTCTTTTTTCAGTAAGTGCCATGAGATATTTACCATCCACCTGAACTACCACCAATCCAGGCGGATGGGACCTCGGTTTAACGTCTCATCCGAAAGACGGCACCTCAGAAGTGCGCACCCCCCTCATGCTGCACTACAGTGTCTGTATTGGGATATTAACCCAAGTGCCAGATGTGGGGATTGAACCCACATCCCTCTGATCTCCCAGCTTCAGAGGCGAGTGTGCTGAGCCACTGACACTGTGAACAATTTTGGTTGCGCACTCCCACTTGTGTTTTATTTTTATAATCACAAGGGAGGATTTTTTATTAATGTGGGGCTTCTATTCACAGTGCCAAAAGGTGTCTAAGCAAAAGTAAACTCATGCATGGAAGAGTTTATACATTTCCACACAATATCTGATAAAGGTAATTTTTGATAGTAGGCAATGAGTTGTACAAAAGAAAGTTATTCTTACAGTTTTAAAATCAAGTGGTCTAGCATATTTAATTCACAATTTGAAAAGTACTATGTGTCTCTGAGCATGTGCAACAGCAAATTAAACAAATTAGAATGCTCAGGTTCAATGTTCAAAGGCTCAAATTTGATGCAGGGTGACTGCACTAAAAGGAATTGATGCAAGTGGAAACTTGTCACAAATGTTGCAACAATCCCAATTTTTGAACATGGGGTGCATCAAAATCAGGAGGTCATGCACTCAACCGGCCCTGTACTACCCCTGTGTCAGAAGGGGTGGTGCGCCAGGTCATTAGTGGGCTCGTACCACAGTGAGCCTGTAGCATCAATTAAAATGGAATCTGAAAGCCCTGCTGTGGCTGCAAGTCCCTGCTGTGATTAGACCAGTCATGAGCTGGTCTAAAAGCCTTTGTGCTGCAGATAAGGCCTCTCCTGGGTTGGGGTGAGGAATCCCTGGAACCCACCAGGTGCATTGTCAACAGTTCTTTAGCAGTGCTGTATCAGGCACTGTATGCAGATATATGGTGTGTAAGTGTGCATGGTGGCACCTGGAAACTGTGCCATGAACAGGCTCACAGACCCATAGACAAGGTACTAGAGAGCATACAGGCACTGACCCTGTCAAGGACCCCCTGGTGTTCATACAAACTGACAGAGTGCAGCATGATATGCCCCTGTGGCACAGCCCATCATGTGCTGGCATACCGAATGTACAGGTGCCATAGTAGCACGGGGTGGGGAAGCACTGTCCCTGCCACTGTACCCTAATGAGTCAGAATTGTATCAGTGACATGTCGGGTGGGTGGTGGGTGCATAGTGTACTACATAGTGCTATCAGGGACTCTCACCATTAGATATGTGGGACAGTACACTATGCACCCCATCACCTGATGTGTCTCTGACAGTATTCCGACTCAGAAGGGTATGGTGACAGGGATAGTGTTTCCCCACCTCTGTATCTGTGGTAGCTGTTCTGTTTGCATTACTTCTCCCAGATCGGTGTATGTCACCTACCTGTAGGAGTGCCCACCAACCTGTCATTGCTGTTACAACACCTGTACATGCGGTATGCCAGCACACAGCAGGCTGTGTCACAGAAGCATGTCATGTTGCAGCCTGCCAATGGGTACCGGCACCATGGGGTCCAGGATAGGGTCATCACCTACATGCTCACTAGTATCCTGACTCTGGGTCTGTGGCCCTGATCAGGCCACAGCTGCCCAGCACCACCATTTGAATTACACACCATGCTGATGCACACACCACCCCATAGGGAACTCAGTTCAGGAGCTTGCTGTGTGCCGGGTGGAGGTTCATGGCACCCTGCATTAAACCCCTTCAGGGCACCACCTGTTTGCTGCAACACTCTGTCTGTGGCAAATCTGGAAGTTTAGTTCAGGGACCCATGTTGTACTAAAATTTGGTGGAGGGTCCCTGGCACACCTGGAGTTTACTCTAGGTAGAGATGGAAACAACATGCGCTGATCTAGAGGACCTTATGAAAATCGAGTCTCTTTTTAAAATGACTTGCTTTCCTTTGTACAATTCACTGAATATTATCAAAAATGTCCTTTCTCAGATATCAGTGACAGTGTCCCTGGCAGCAGTTCTGTTAGTACTGCTCATGCTACCTCACAAGGAGTGCAGTTTATAGGTAGTGGTTACAACCACCTGGTTGCAATGCAGAATTACAACTGGTCATTGGTAATGTGATTTTAACATGTTATTCATATATAAAAAATGTTCACTAGTAATTATTTATTTATAAAGAGAAAATTAAGGGAAGTTAGAATATGGAAACAAAACAGAAGAGAATAATTGGCCAAACATAATCTTTACAATGGAATAAGTTGCAGTTTTAATTTAAAACAAGGTTGAACACTAATAAAATGATTACAAATTGTGGTATATATTTCTTTCTGTCTGTCTATCTATCTATCTGTCTAGCTATCTATCAATCTAGCTGTCTGTCAGTTTTTGTCTGGCTGTCTGTCTGAGCAGATATATAGGATATGACATTGCCTGACTGAAGATCTCATATTCACCATCATGAGAGTCAATGATATTATGAAATCTCCCGACAGGTGACACCACAAATGAGATATCTTAATATTACTGGCTACAAATGAAGACAGCTATCATATTTTCAGTCAAATCATGTCCTGTTCAGACTTGCTGTATACTGTAAAAGCAGATGCTTTGGGATACATTTGATTGTAGGTGTTAAAAATGTGCATATAACATTCATGTGTTTGAAAAAACCTGTGCTGCTTTCATACCTGTTACCGGGTCCGTAGCTACTAGTGATACTTGAAGTGTGCATTCCTCTTTGGGAGGCATACTATAAATTGGGTTACCTAACCTTTGTTGTCAATGCCCCCCTGACAAAGATCCCTGTGGTCAAAGAACTGGCATTGCCTTGTGACAGTTTGTATTTTTGTTCCTAATAAAATTTGATGTGTTGCTCATTTATCCATCATGATTCTGCTCAAGTCCATCAAGTGCATACTATGGCATAGTGGTACACGGAAAGATATCACTGTGACATAATGCATCATGAAAATATATTAATATCCTTTCATGTTCTGAGAGATATTGTTTTTTATCTGAACAGTAATAGCAAAACTTGATATTCATGTGTTATAGAGGGGTAGCAGTAGAGTAATACACTTATCTCCAGTAGTGAGATGGCTGAGCGGCAAATGCAGTCACTGTATTCTCAGTCACTGCATCAAGTAAAATGGCCAGTTTGATATCAGTTATGCAAAATTACTTATCTGTATGAAATTTAGTATTCCTTCAGGGTTGAATAGATATTCTTGTGAACAACATTTGAACTTCACATTACAAATGGCCTTGGTATGAAAAAACACACTGTACCGTGTCTTGGCTACATGAGAAGAAAAGGTTTGCTTTTCAAAATGAGAGCATTAGAAAAAGAAGGAGGGCTCTGCTGATGTGGCTGTAGGGTGTAGTCCAGCAAACAGTCAAGCATTTGTCAATGCCGAAGGTTTGCTTGCTGGCATTGACAATGGCAGTGTAGAAGTTACAGAGCTGCGTAATAGGAATGGCAGTGAAGTATTGAACTGAAGCCAACCCCACCACCACCCTGCAGAGAGTGACAGGCATTGGGGTGTGCGTTTGGGTCGCCAGGCATAACGGCCATGCCATTTCACCACACCCCACTCTGCAGACACTGACAAGTGGCACATGTTCCTTGAGGTCTTTGGCCCTTATGCGCACCCCATCTCATTAGGAAATACGGTGAGATGGGTGCGATATAGGAGAATGGGGTGAAGTTTGGGGCCGAAGAGTCCAAGGCATACCTCGATGCCTGTCAGTGACTGCAGGGTGTGGAATGGTATGAGCAACACAGGCAAGAATACCAAGTCACACCACTGATTCCTGTCATTCTCTAGAGGGTTGGGTGATTTAGTTGAAAAGCCTAATACCTCAGGCATTCGTTGGTATTTTCACTCCAAATTTTCAACATGTTTGTTTTGTGACCCCACCTCATGAACAGGGGAATATCAGTTTGGTAGGAAGCTGCCTATGCACAGTGACTACTGACATTTAGCACCACAGGTGCAAAAATATTCGAACAGGATGTAAAAATGACAGCTGTAATCTGTCATGGGGAGGTGTAAAAATGGCTATGTTGCAAATGTGTAGTAAAAATATTTAAAAAAATGGTGAAGTCACGAGCGTGCATAGAAACTGTGCAACGCACACCCGCAATATAATTAGGTTAGGGATTTTTTATAGCAGATTGTCAACTCAGGCATTTTGGTGCCTCCGATCATGAACAGTGTCACTGTGATTTTCTTTATCTGTGCTGAACAATGATTTCCCACAGCGACCATCTCTGCACTGAAAGTGTGAAAACACACTTCCACCACGTTGTGAAAAATGGCAGCTGTACTGTTCATAAGGAAGTGTGGAAAAATGACACTAGTGAAAACCTGGACTGAAAATATTACAAAGTCATGAACTAACGAGGATGCGTGGAAACTGCACAGTGTTCACTCATAACAGTCATTTTATGGACTTTTGTTACCAAGTTTTCAACATAGCCATTTTAAGACCTCTGCTCATGAACAGTGTAACTGTGATTTTCTTAATCTGCCCTAAACATTGCTTTCGCACACCAACAACACCATTGTGCGCTACATGTGCGATAACACATTTTGGGTGACATATGGAAAATTGCAGCTGTACTGTTCATAAGGAGGTGTGGAAAAATGGCAATGTTGAAAATCTGGAGTGGAAATATTGAAAATTCGCAAACCTACGAGCGTGCGTGGGACCTGTGCAACACACACTCGAAAAACAGTCATTTTTAGGAATTCTTTCACCAAATTTTCAACATTGCCATTTTAAGATCTCTGCTCATGAACAGTGACACTGTGATTTTCTTAATGTGTCCCATACACTGAGTTCAAGACAACGACTGCGCCATTGTGCGCATACTGGGCAGAAACTTGTTTTGGGTGAGATGTGAAAATGACAGCTGTACTACTCATAAGAAGGTGTGGAAAATGGCAATGTTGAAAATCTGGAGTGAAATATTGAAATTCGCAAACCTATGGTGCGTGGGGAACTGCATAGCATTAACCGTAAAACAATTTTCTGAGATTTTTTCACCAAATTTTCAACATAGCCATTTCAAGACCTCTACTCATGAACAGTGTCACTGTGATTTTCTTAATTTATCCTGTACATTGATTTCAAGATAACGACCGCGCTTATTCTTGGCGCTGTTGTGGGTGGAAACACATTTTGGGTGAGATGTGAAAAATGACAGCTATACTACTCATAAGAAGGTATGGTAGAAATGGCAATATTGAAAATCTGGAGTAAAATATTGAAATTTAGCGAACTTACGAGCCTGTGTAGGAACTGCGCGACGACGTTGTTAACCAGTCATTTTTTTTTTTATTTAATTATTAACATGGGGTTTGGCCCTCTTCATGAATGATGTCACTCGTCATGGCAGTATTCAGGCCCAGGGGTGATTTCACAGTCACTGCGCGAAATCACCCTTGGGCCCGAATAACGCCATGACAGTGACATCATTCATGAGAAGGGGTCCTAAAAACCCATGTTGAAAATTTGGCAAAAATTCCCAAAATGGCTGAGATATGCAAAGTTGAAACCCCTATCTAGCCCATTATACAGCTTACTGGCATTTCCTCAGTTCGGCTCGCTTTGAAGAGTGCAGACGTGTTCCCGGTCCATCAAGAGCGCGTGCCGGAGTCCGAGGTAAGTATGGGGTGAAGGTGTGGGAGGCTGGGTACGCAGTGGGGTGGGTGCGGGTTGTGGGAGGGGGTCGGGTGATGCACCGCTGGACCGCTTTGTCTTACAGGTTAAACAAATGAAAAAGACGTCATGGGACCTTTTGCCACGCTGGGGTGGGCTCCAGCATGGCACAAGGACTTTGGGTTCAGCCGACAGGATTGGGCACCCCGTCGGCAAGGGGAAAAACCTCGGCTGAGATTGCGTTGCCCACGCTGGGGTGGGCTCTCAGCGTGGCCACAAGGATTTGGGGATTTCAGCCGACGGGGATTGGGCACCCCCATCGGCAAAATCACTGATTGCCACGCTGGGGTGGGCTCCCAGAGTGGCACCAAGTACTGAGGGTGGGGGAGGAGACGATGCAGCTCAGCCGACAGGGATTGGGCACCCTGTCGGCTATACACTGCATGCGGGAGCACGCACGCCTGCAGCTGGAGGGGGGGAGCTGCGCGTGAGCAGCTTCTTATCGCTGCTCACTCAAGCGTAGCTCTCCCTTTCAACTGTGTGCCACTGCATTTTGGAGCGTGTCATAGACAGCTCCAAAATGCATTGGCTTACAGGGGCCGCGCCTGCCAGGACACTGCCTGAATTGGAGGAGGAGGAGGTGACACACACCTCCGAAATCTCCAATGATGGCACTATGTTTCTTGCACATGCATGCAAGCAAACATAAAAATGCCATGGTTTCAGTGTCCACTCTACTTCTAATCAACATCAATGTTAATAAATTAATGCATTCAGAAAATGAAAGCATGTTCCTGTGCAGCTTTCTAGTCATATATTTAGCCACTGAATTTAATATGTGTTTAAACTATTCTTAAGCTATACTTTTGATGTTTGCTGTTCCTTTTCTCAGTATATGTGCTGTGCATTTTTGCTGAAATTTACTGTATTTCAGTTTTCTGTGACAGCTTAGAGTGCAAATGTTTTAAACCTTGCTGCTCAGATCTTTCATCTCATTTACAAGGATAGCTGCCTTTTAACCTATTCCAGCCTTGAGGTGTCTAAAAACCCTCTGCATAATACCATACTATCATGTTGATTACAGGATAGCATTTACTACTGTCATCAAAAACTAATAGGTTCTAAAACCACTGAGTGCCATCTTTCTGATTACAAGACAGCTTTAAATAAATGTCACAGAGTGAGGGGAGTGTGTATATGCGTGTGTTGTATGTGATAAAAGGCAAACAAGAAACAATAGTTTGCAGTCTTATCTCCAGTGCAGTGGGTTGAAGTTAAAAGAATACCAGTATATCAACATTAAAGTATCTTCATTGCTTTAATGATATCATCTCTAACAACATAGAATTATGTATATCACTTTTATGCCACTGTGTCAGACTTGTATTTTCTGTCTTCATTGTTACTGTTACCTCTTTCTGGTCATGTTCTACATTTGTGATGTTGTTTTCACCTCCCACTGCTAACTACTCAGAAGTATGGAGCAGAGAAGCTCTCTCTGACATTACAGTCCAGGAACCATAGAAACAGAAAGCAGTTAGTGAAAAAAAGGAGAAAAAGGCCGACACACACAGCAGTAAAAAATAATAACATTCATTTCTTTATGAAAGTTTGTACAAAAAACATTCTGTAATATATGTGAAAAGCAGTACGTGAGTAGAAAATCAAGATGCAAAATGCTGCAATAATGATGTCCTATAATGTGGGAGAACTGTAATAGCACCACCTTCTACCGGTTGAGAGACCAGCAATAATGAAACTTAAGAGTGCCCTTCCAGTAATGTATGGAATTCTGATCACCACAGTATAAAACAAATATTGCAGAAATTGAAAGGATGATGCAGAGAGCAAATAAAGTGATAAAGGAGATAGAGAGGTTAAGCTACAGTATAGGGAATGTATAAATAGGCAAGACATTTTTACATTGGAAAAAGGAAAGGAAAGAGACCTTAACAGTTTCCATATATTTGATAGGATTTATAAAAAAAAATATTTTCAGCTTGTTTAGGGCAGTAGCACTAGAGGGCATACTCTGTATTGTACATAAGGGGAAACAGAATTAGGGGTAATGTGAGAAAGTCATTTTTTTCCAGTGAAACAGTGGTAGGCCTAATGTATAGAATAAGCACCCAGTGCATGTGAAGAATGCTGACTCTTTTTGATTTAAGCTGGATCAGTTCTTCAGTAGAGAATAACACTACTGGATGCAACATTTATTTCACTGAGAAAGGGAGTGTCTAAAAGAGCATATATCTTAAGCAAATTAGTCCACCTATTAAAAAAAGGTAGATCACTTGGCTTTGTGTTTCCGGAGCTTTCCACCACTGCCATTGTTCCTCTTCATTGTGCCAAAGTACATACAATGTACTAGTAGCAGTTCCGTTTTAATAATTACCACAAATATTTTGAATGGTAGTGAGTACTGCAACTTCCTAGATTGCAGGACATAAACATAACAGATTCACATTCAACTCTGATTTTCTATGTTCTTATGGTCAGTTTTCCTATGTAAAAAGAATAGTCCAACTTCTTAATTAATGTTGAATTTCCCTTCACTAATGAGTTAAAGCTGCTACTTTCAAGCTTCTGGCAGATTTCCGGTAATGTCACTAATGTTTTATTTATCATCTTCCAATGCTTACACAAGCATTCCCTGTATGAAAGTTTGGAAGATTTTGTGTTACTCAATGAAAATGAAGATTTTATGGAGCACAATTAGACCACTTTGGAAATATTTAATCATGTTCACATCTAGGCCATTAATATTTATTTTTCACGTACAGTATATGAAACAAAAATTAGAAAATGTTAAAAAAATAAAAAAAAAGGTTGAAGCTTCTGTTAGAGATGCACTGTATGTACTGTACATCGATACACTGTATTGGTACATCAATGTACTGAGTATACCATTATAATGTACATATCAGCATATTGTTTTTACATCAGTATAATGTTAGAGAATAGTACAATATCTCTGCAACTCTACAAGAAGAATCTAATGTTATATTTCAATGAAATGATGTGGGTCATACCAGTCTAACATTGGACAGGCTGAGCTTCTAACATGTGCAACAGAAAAGTACATTCACAGTACTTGTAAAGTTACAATATTGTTATCTAAATGAAGACAGCATATTGATATAGTAACGTGTATTGATCCATAAACACTATATTGACATGTTGTAGCCATGTTCACATGACTCCACTCTTTCTTTCTTTCTTTCTTTCTTTCTTTCTTTCTTTCTTTCTTTCTTTCTTTCTTTCTTTTCTTTCTTTCTTTCCATTTGAAAAGTTTCACCAGGAAAGGCATACTGAGCTACAATAGCTCATTTCCAGATGCAGCCTGGAGGAAAGGGTTAAAGGAGATACATTTTTGCATATTTAAATATGAGATCCAAATTAACTTTACATAGAGCTAAGCTAGTTCATACAGTTGAATACATTTAAAGCAAAGCCAAACATTTTGTATGAATGGGTAGGCAGCACTAGTCATCCAGATATATATTCTATGTACATATAGCATTAATACATACACACACATATATATATATATATATATATATATATATATATACACACATATATATATATATATATTATGGTAGCACGGTAATGCTACCATAGTTAGGGTTGAGGAGCCATTTACATGTTAAACCCAAAATGTTGTACCTTAATAACTTTGCAACCGTTTGACAATTTAGATTTAGAAAGAGCTGGTTAGATCTAAACCAATGCTGGACAGCACTGAAATCCTCCTGAATTCAGGAGGCCACTTCTATGGAGGAGGGCCCAGATGCATATAATGCTGTGTCATCAGCGTACATATGTATGGAGGAGTTTAGGCATATGGAGAGCAGGTCATTCAGGAAGATGGAGAACAGAATTGAGCAAAGTACTGAGCCTTGGGGGACCCCCATGTTTACAGGGAGGGAGGCTGAGGTATGATGGCCGATACACACAGATTGGGATCTGCCTACAAGGTAGGATTTGAACCAGTTGGTTCAAGTACTCAAAAGTCCCACCTTAGAGAGTTTGGATAGTAGAAGGACATGAGAGACTGTGTTAAATGCCTTCGAGAGGTCAATAAAAATAGCTGAGGTGATGTGCCCTAGGTTCATGCCCGTAAGGACGGTGTTGGTGAGCCTAAGGAGGGAAGTGACCATGGAATGTGTCTTCCTTAATCCTAATTGATAGGTAGTGAAGAAGGAAGAGTCATCGAGAAAGGAAGAGAGCTGCTCGAGCATCAACCGTTCTTGAATTTTGGCCAGGATGGGGAGGAGGGAGATGGTGCGCTAGTTACACTGTGCCGAGGGGTCACCCCCTTTCCAGAGGGGGATAATAGTGGCAGTTTTCCAATCAGAGGGGACAGATACAAGCAAGAATGAGAGATTGAAGACTGCGGTCAGAGGGAGGCGATGGCTGGGGCAGAAAGGTAAAGCATTTTGGAGTCCAGACCTGAGGGACATTTACCTTTGTTGGGGTTAAGAGACTGCAGGGCCTTTACCACTTCTGAGGGGGTGACCATGTGGAAGCTGAAGCCACTGGGTGTGTGAAAAGTGGAGGTAGGTGGGATAGAGTGAGTATGGGTGACAGTGGATAGAGAGTGGATGCGCAGCTGGTGAAAAAGGTGTTAAAGACCGAGGCCACTGCACCTGGATCTGTGATGGTGGAGCCATCAATGTTTAGGGCAGGCGTGGGAGGCTGGACTGGGGGAGTGAGAAGGAATTTGATTGACTTCCAGAATTTAGCAGGGTGATTTAGGTTAGATTGGAAAGTAGCCTTGAAATAGTTGGCTTTGGCTTGCCATAGGAGCCTAGTGCAGGAGTTTTGGAATGCACGGTAGAACTGGAGTGCTTCCAGGGTTTTTGATGCCTTATAGGCTTTCCATGCTTGGTCCTCGGCATGTAGCATTTCAATTATGGTGGCAATGACTCAGGGCAGGTGGGCACCCTGTACATGGGTCCTTCTCAGAGGGGCATAGTAGTTCCATAAGGTGAGGAAATTAGACTTGAAAAGATCAAGGGCAGCATCGATGGTGGAGGCCAGAGGGATGAAGGACTAGTCCAAGTTGAACAGATCAAATAGGAGCGCAGGGAGGTTGAGAAATTTGTAGGACCTGGTGAGTAGTGTATGTGGAGGAGGGGCTTTGGGCCTGAATATTCTCCTAACTATGTAGATCATGTGGTGATCGCTTAGCGAGTCCAAGAGGAATCCAGAGTCGAGAATCCGGTGAGAGTGACTGGTAAGGGCCCAGTCAAGTAGGGAGTGGTTCTTGGACTTGTGATTCAGATGTGTGGGTTCTGATATGTGTTGCAACATATTTAATGCATCAACATGATTCCATAGATCGGAGCTTGCAGTGGAGAGCCAGTTAGAGTTGAAGTCCCCAAGGATGAAGTCCCAAAGGATTTATTGTTATTCAGCAGGCAGTGAGAGTGCCTGTATTTTTTACTGGTTCCCCAGGGTGTGAGAGGGCCTGGGGACTGGAAACATTTATATTTCAGCATTTTGCCTTAATCAGACAGTGTGAGTGCCTGTGTTCTGCTAACTCCCCAAGGCTGTGAGAGGGCCTGGAGCGGTAAATATTTTTCTTTGAAGATGCTTACTCTCTTATTTAACTTCCTTTTTCCACTTGGACTTTATTTGCAATATCAGAGTGTTGCTATTTATTTGTGACTGAAATTTGTTTTAAATAGATCTACCCCAGCCCAAGACCCTGAGATGTTTATATTTTAGAATTTAATATTTTATGTTTGGGTATGGTAAACTGAGGTTTTTTATTTTAGTTATAGGGCATAAGTGTGGGTTAAAATTTTGTTGTATTTTTGTGTTATTTTGTTTTGTTTTTACTTTTTATTTGTTTTGTGGATTAGTTCAGCAAGAGCCATCTAATAAGCTGATTGCCACAATGTGTCCCCATGGTTGTGCATTATTCACCCTCTGCTCTCCGCACCCTCTGTCCATTTATTCCTCCCACATTGCAGTTTACAACATACCAGTGCTGTAGGGCACTGGGTATCACTCATATGGGGAGGAGGAGGGCAGGGGGGGTTCAGACAGTGGTGGGTGAATGAGCGGAGCCACCATATCGGGGTCGTGTGATCCAGGAGATACCCTGGAGTAAAATGGAACAAAGAACGTGGTTCACCATGTCAGATTTCCATACCCAAGGGCACTACCAATATTGGTGGGCAGGTGGTTCGGGCAGCCCTTGAGGTCCATCCAACCCGGGCAGTTTTATGCAATGTCAGGTGAGTTGAAAACAAGACTGCAATTATTGCAGATCTTGTAGAAATGGTGGATCTGGCATGCATCACTGAGATCTGGCTGGACAAGAACTCTGGCCCCATTTTGGAGGCTTTAACTCCAGCTGGGTACTTGGTGATTCACTGCATGAGATTGGATCATGGCGGGGGGGGGGCTGCGGTCTGTTTCAAGACTGAACTTAACCTCATGAGAGTACTAGTTGAGGAGACTGAGTCATTTGAGTGTACTATGGTAGCATGTTTAGGTTGTAGGATCGCTCTCATCTACTGTCCACCTCGAGATGGGAAGTGGTTCCTTCAGGAAGTGGTGGACTTTGTCATTGACATGGCATTAGAGTCACCCAGACTGATGGTTCTGGGTGACTTCAGCATGTGGATCAATGATGAATTCTAACAGTTTGGTCAGCACTTCCTCCAGTTGATGTCATCACTGGGCCTTACACAGATAGTTACCATTGCCACCCATAAACATGGTCACTTCCTCAACTTAGTTTTCCTCCTCTGGAACGAGACTTCTGATCTGGGGGTGGAACCAGTTGGATGGTCCGATCACTACACCATGGAGTTCAGTTTTAGCACTCACCCTCATAGGCCTACCACTTTGGAGATGATCAGGTATCGCCCCTTACGAAATGTTAGCTCTGAAGGCTTGGCAGTGGTACTTGACCTATCGGCCCTTCCAGTGGTAAGTGGCAACCCAGTGGTAGCCTGTGATATGGCTATTTCCATCACTCTGGATGTCATTGCTCCTGTCCATGTTCGTCCTCTCTCTGTTCACCCATGGTCCCCATGGTTTTATGGGACCTTGAGGGAGATGCGGAGACTAGGACGAAGATTAGAGCATTGCTGGTGGAGATTCTCCCTTGATGCTGACCACCTTAGATTGATGGAGCATTATCAAGCCTATCAATCTGAAATCACCCATAAGAATAATAATAAATGATAATAATAAATGTATTTGTATGGTGCCTTTCCATTGCCAAGGTGCCTAACAATATAAAACAAGTCATACAATATTAAACAACAAATTAACACATTAAAATTAGATACCAGTACAAAAGTTGTTCATTTCAGTTAACTATAAAAGCTATTTCCACAGGTAGGTTTTTAAATCCTGCTTAAACTCCTCTACAGTTGCACACTCATGTAACTGGTGAGACAGAGAATTCCAAAAGGTGGGGGCTGCATACGAAAAAGTTCTACAACCTGATGACTTCAATTTCACCCTCAGAATCCCTAACAGCCCCTTGTCAGCTGACCGGAGTGATCAACCAGGACAGTAAGGAAGCAGAAGCTCTTTCAGATAGTCCGGACCCTGTCCATGTAGGGCTTTGAAAGTCAATAAACTGACGTTAAAGGTGATCCGCCACTATACTGGCAGCCAGTGCAGTTCGCGCAGCACCGGAGTAATATGGCAGGATTGAGAAGATCCTGTCAAAAGCTGAGCTGCCATGTTCTGCACCAGCTGAAAGCAATGAATTTCAACCCCAGAAAGCTCTGGATAAAGGGAGTTGCAGTAATCCAAGTGTGAGGACACAAAGGTGTGGTCCAGGGTAGGAAGGTCATCGGACGGAACCAGATGCTTAATCCTGGTGATATTCCTAAAATGATAAAAGGAGGTTTTGATGACAGTTGACGCCTGAGAATGTAGGGCCAGTCCAACATCAAAAACTACCCCCAGGTTACACACCCGTTCAGAGGTTGGGATTGAGACGCCACCAAGAAAAATTCCAGAGAGCGCGCCAACACCAGACCCATCTATCCGATAACCTGGGTCCACAACCAGTACCTCAGTCTTTTCTGAGTTCAAATTCAGTCAACTGGAATCCTTCCACTCCTGGATTTCTTTCAGACAGTTGTTAAAACCTGAGAGAGCTCCATCCTGGTTGGGTACAAAAGAGAGGTAGAGCTGTGTATCATCTGCATAGCAGTGAAACCTCAGCCCATATCATCTTACAATGTCTCTGAGGGGTAGCATATACACCACGAACAACATGGGTGACAGCACCGAACCCTGAGGCACCTCACAAGACAAAGCAGTTGAGCCTGACGAAAACCCCTCAGATACAACTCTTTGTGTTCTACCCATGAGAAATAATGTAAAACATCTGTGGACTGTCCCCAACATTCCAAAGATATGCCTCAGGCATCCTATCAACACCATATGGTCCACAGTGTCAAAAGCTGAGAAGAGATCCAGAAGAACCAAGATGGAACGGTTCTTCCGATCTCTTGCCATCAGGAGATTATTGAGCACCTGAACTAGTGTGGTACCTGAGGACTGGAGGAGGGCAGATGTGATTCCCCTTCACAAAAGTGGGAGCAAGGCAGAAGCTGGAAACTACAGACCTGTAAGTTTGACCTCAGTTATAGGGAAAATGATGGAATCACTTCTGAAAGAAAGAGTTGTTGAGTACCTAGAGGCCAGCAGGGCCCAGGACCCAAAGCAGCATGGATTTACATAAGGAAGGTAATGTTAGACAAATCTAATAGATTTATTTGACTGGGTGACCAAAGTAATAGATCAGGGAGGGGGCTGTGGATATGGCCTACCTAGACTTTAGCAAGACATTTGACAAAGTCCCGCACAAAAGATTATAATCAAGTTAGCCAGCCTGGGAGTGGGTCCCAGGGTGGTAGCCTGGGTAGCAAACTGGCTGAAAAACAGGACACAGAAGGTAATAGTGAATGGAACACATTCTGAAGAAAGGGGGTCACTAGTGAAGTACCTCAAGGCTCAGTACTGGGTTCAGTCCTCTTTAACAACTTTATAGGTGACATTGCAGAGGGTCTGGAGGGAAAAGTATGCCTCTTTGCAGATGACACAAAGATCTGTAACAGAGTTGATACACAAGGTGGGGTAGAAAGGATGAGAAGGGACTTGGCAAGGTTGGAGGAATGGTCAAGACATATGGCAACTTAGATTCAATGCAAAGAAGTGCAAAGTAATGCACCTGGGAAACAAAAACCCAAGAGAAGAGTACACAATAGTAGGGGAGGTACTAACAACAACAAAAATGAAAAGGGAACTGGGGGTAGTCATATCAGATGATCTAAAGGTTGGTAAGCAATGTGAGAAGTCAGTAAGGAGAGCCAGGGGGATACTGGGATGCATAGGAAGAGGCATCACAAGTAGAAAAAGGGAAGTGGTTATCCCTTTGTACAGACAGTTGGTGAAACCCCATCTGGAGTGCTGCATCCAGTTTTGGAGAACTCATCTATGCAACAGCATAGACAGGATGGAAGCAGTCCAGAGGAGGGCAACTAAAATGGTGCAGGGTCTGCATCAGAAACCATAAGAAGAGAGACTGAGAGAGCTTAATATGTATACCCTTGATGAAGGGAGGGATGGGGGGGAGACATGATAGAAATGTTCAAGTACCTGAAGGGAATCAACAAAGTCCAGGAGGGTAGCATCTTTCAGAAAAAAAGATGTGTAAGAACAAGGGGGCACAATTTAAAGATAGAGGGGGGGATGGCTCGGGGTAATGTGAGAACATTGTTTTTCACTGAGAGAGTGGTGGTTGCATGGAACCACCTTCTTGGGGGGGTTGTTGAGTCTAAAACAGTGGGGGAATTCAAACATGCATGGGACAGACATAAGGCAGTTGTAGTGGGGGTGTCAGGAAGTAGGCTGTTGGCTAACTAGAATCTGAAGCTTATCCACTAGGCAGGGAAATGGGCAGACTGGGTTGGCCAAGTGGTCCTTATCTGCCGTCAAAGTCTATGTTTCTCTGTTTCTATGTCTCTGTACTATGTCTTTTACAAAAACCAGGCTTGAGTGGTTCATAGATGTCATGGATGGTTAAATGGTCCTCCAGTTTTGCTGCCGCTACTTTCTCAATCACCTTCCCTACAAAGGGAAGGTTAGAGATAGGTCTGTAGTTTGCATGGCAGTCTGGCTCCAAGGTAGCTTTCTTCAAGAGTGGTGTCACCACCGCCTCTTTCAGAGAGCTAGAAAACTCTCAGGATTTTAAGGAGCACCAGACAATCTGCACCAGGACTGGATTGATGATGTCAATGCAACCCAAAATTAGGGAGGTCGATCCAGGGTCCAAACTACAGTACATAGGGCACACACTCTGGATGATCCTCATGACATCCATGAAGGTACTCCAGGAAAACTGAGGTATGGTAACCCTGTACTGATCACAAATGACCCCCATAGAGTGTGCCGGCTGAAGGACCACCCTGGTGTCAGTCACCTTATTTGCAAATAATTGAGCAAGCCCATCGCACTCTAATTGCAAAAAAGCTTTCCAAACCTGCAGACAAGCTGGGTTACACAGTCTGTCCGCAGTTTGGAATAGGTGAGCTGGTCGATTCTGAGCAACTGCAATCTCCCCAGACAGGAATTCTGCCTTTTTATGGGTGATTGCAGATTGATAGACTAAATAGTAGTCCATCAATCTACAGTAGTCAGTATCAAGGGCAGACTTTCACCAGCAATGCTCTAACCTTTGCCCTAATCTCTGCATCTCCCGCAAAGTCCCATCAAACCAGTGGGACCTGGGGTGAAGGGAGAGAGGGTGAACATGGACCAGAGCAATTGAATACAGAGCTGCTGAAAAGGCTAGATTATAAGTCGATATATTGGGTATCTGGATCATTGCTTGCCACAGGGAGGGCCGAGAGGTCGAGTACCATGGGAACTTATGTCCTGTAAAGGGTGGTACCTAACCATCTTCACAGGGGTAGGCCTATATGGGGGGGTGCTAAAACTAAACCCCACAGTGTAGTAATCAGACCACCCAACTACTTCCACTCCCAAGTCTGATGTTTCGATCTCTATGAGAAAGATTAAGTCAAGAGAGTGTCCATGTTTATGAGTAGCACTGGAACCCACCTGTGTAAGGCCCAGAGATGTCATTAACTGGAGGAAATGCTGACCAAATTGTGAGAGTTCATCATCGACCCAGGCATTGAAGTCACCCAGAACCATCTATCTGGGTGACTCAAATGCCATGTCGACGACGAAGTCCGCCACTTCCTGAAGGAATCGCTTCTCATCACCGAGTGGATGGTAAATGTGGGCGATTCAATAGCCAACATCTGCTACTACTGTACACTCAGAGGACTCAACTTCCTCAGCTACTACCCTCGTGAGGTTCAGTTCGGTCTTGAAACAGACCGCACCACCCCCCGCGATCCAGTCTCGGGTGGTGTATCACCGAGTACCCTGCTGGAGTCGCAGCCTCCAAAATGGGGCCAGAATTTTCATCCAACCAGGTCTCGGTAATGCATGCCAGGTCCACTGTTCAACAAGATCTGCAATAATTGCAGTCTTGTTCTTAATGGACCTAGCCTTGCATAACACTGCCCGAGTTGGACGAACCTCCCTGGTAGCCCAGCCATCTGCCTACCACAATCAGTAGTGCCCTTGGGTATGGGCACCAGACATGGTAAACCACTATCAGGATTCCATTTTGCCACAGGGCATCTTCTGGGTCTTACCACCCCAATTTGGTGACCCCCCTCATTCATGCTCCACTGTTCACAAACCCTCACCCCCTGCCTCCTCCTATGCATAATACGCAGTGTTCTACAGCACTGGTAGGTTGTAAATTGGAGAGGTGGAGTAGAGAAATGGTGGAGGGCATGAAAAGCAGATGATGAATAGTGCACAACTGTGGGGGCCAGCATCCAACACATATTATAACTTAATAAATAAACCAACTAAAAAACTAATAAATTCCCTCCAAGAATCTACCCCATATAAACAATTATTCCAAACTATAAACTATAAACCTATCTAACAAAATAATGAATACACTAAACACACCCAACTTAATACAATAAAATACTACTTAAAATATATATTGCCCTACCCCCACATATACTGGGTCACTTGAATCCTGCACTCAATTTTATAAGGACATTACAATCATCCTTCACAAAAAAAAACATAAACAACAGTAAAATAATATTCTTAAACAAGAAAAAAGTCAATAAATGAAAAAAAAAATCATCATCTGGCACTCTCACTGCCAAAGTCTGAATTCATAAAAGTAAAGAGAGTAGCCAATCTCTTCATATAGCTGTGACCCCACTCCCCCAATTCTTCTCATTACCAGGAGGGCAGGACCTTAGGCACTCTCACTGCCCAAGTTTGAAATCAGTTCCCATAGAAAAGTACGCAATCAGCTGGCCCGCTGGCGCAGCGGTGGGATTTCCGCTTGCGACGCCAGCGACCCGGGTTTTGGTAATGGATCCGTGTCATCGAAGGGCTGGACGGGGGGGAGTAGGATCGAGCATCCAATGGACAGCTCTCCTTCTCCAGGTGGAGGGTGTGGGTAGTGCTTGGAGCGCTGGGAACTCCTGGTGGTGACCGGGAGTTCTCACGCAGCCGACGCTTGATGTAGGGGGGGCGGAGCAGATGCTGGCGTCATTGCACTTCCCCGCCTCCTCTGGGGAGAAAAACGGAAAAAGGCGGGCAGGACCACCGAAGGATGAAGCCCTCCATGGAGATCCTCGCCTCGCCACCGCCACTGCGGGACCCCAACCAGTCACAGTTCTGGGGTCACGAAGGTGGCCTGCGGCCCCACCCTCCGGGGGGTAAGTCGGGGGTGACCGAGGGTCCTCTGCAGCTATAGGCGGTGGTGGAGGTCTCTGGGGGCCATGACCAGGGTGGAGAAAGCAGACGGTGGTCCAGCCAGGATAAAGGGCAAATAAAAAAAAAAAAAAGAAAAGTACGCAATCCAAATAAGAATAAATCAGAAGAAATGGCAAAAGAAAATGGACACCCGGTCCTCTCACCACCAGGGATCCAAAATAGATGAAATTATAAAGGGTTGCAAACCATTTCTTAGTGTCCATACAGTGCAAATAATCCACAGTCCAGCACATGGTAGAGAAAATATATCCACATAAAAACCTTCCACAAGATTTCTTATGACTCCTCATTCCACTAGGCCATGTCCAAACGGTCTCTCCACACAGATATCTGCAGGCTCTAAGTTCAGCATCCAACTCACTCCAAAGAAAGAATGTAAATCCGGAACAAATACAGGGGTAGAAGAAGGGGAGACCCCCTCCACACCACCAAAAAGAGGCCCCTAATACTCCTGAGACCAACAGCTACAGCAACCCCAAAACAGGGACATTAGGACTAGCCTTAAGGCCTCTTAGGAACTTCTGTTGACAATAGCACCAACTCCCTGGAGCAAAATCCACTAAGTTCCCGCTCGGTCCCAGGAATCGGGAATAGCCCTAGTGACAGTGGGGATACAGGGAGCTACCCCACCCCAACACTGCCCACTAAAAGTCACAGCTTCCTTACCACACTGTCAGGAGTTAATGTCCCAACCAAATTGAAGATCCTTTAAAATAAAGGGGTAGTCCAGTTAGCTAAGAGCCATGCCAGCAGAAACAGACCAGCAGATAAAAAATATGTTCACAAGATTCAGATGGCTCTGCTCCCCTAGTGCTGACAGAAACAAGCCTGCAATTTAAAAATGCTCAGATGTACTCAGGCGGCTCCACTCGGCCCAACGCCTATCAAGTTATTCACAGTCCAGCCGCGTTAAATACAACGATCCAGATTCAGCCCTTCAGCAAAAAACACTGCTCAGAAGGCAGAGTTCCTGTCTGGGAAGATTGCGGTGGCTCAGAATCGACCAGCTCAGCTTTTTTGCACTGTAGACAGATTATGCAATCCAGCCTGCCTACAAGTTCGAAAAGACTATTCACAAGTAGAGTGTGATGAACTTGCTTGATTGTTTGTAGATAAGGTGGCTGACATCAGGGTGGCGCTCCTTCCATCATACTCAAAGAGTGTTGCTCTGGATCAGTGCATGGCCACTGCTCCTCTGCTTTCATGGAGTACCTTCAACCAACTGGAGTTCATAGATGTCATGCGGATTGTCCAGAGTGCATGCCCTACATGCTGTAGTTTGGACCCAGGACAAACTTCTCTGATTTAGGGTTGTATTGATTCTATTGGTCTGGTCCTTGCATGGATAGTCTAGTGCTCCTTGAAAACAGGTGAATTTCCTAGCTCCCTGAAGGAGATGGTGGTAACACCTCTCTTGAAGAAAGCTTCTCTGGACCCAACTGCCATGCAAACTTCAGACTTATCTCAAACCTTCCCTTTTTAGGGAAGGTGATTGAGAAAGTAGTGGCCGTACAGGTGGAGAACCATTTGACCATCCATGATACCTATGAATCCCTCCAGTCCGGTTTTCAAAAGAGGCATAGCACTGAGACAGCACTGGTTCAGGTGCTCAATTTATTTACTTATTTTATTTATTTCAATCTAGGAATACAATACCTTTGAGCCGAGGCTCTTTTACAAAGGTTCCACGTCAGCACGTGCAACAGCCATAATTTTTAGTTACAAACATATAGTCATTGACTTACAGACATGTAATAACCAGTACAAAGACTTGAGCTATGAGCAAGACAAGGGAAGGGGGTGGTGGGGGGGTGGAAGTGAGGGTAGGAGATCGGGGAAGGGAGGTGCAGGGGTAAGGGGAGTACTGGGTGGTTGGGGCAGGGGCAGGAGTGGAGATCACGGGAGGTGGGGCAAGGGTGGGAGACAGTGCAGCCAGGGGGCCTTGTCGAGGGAATATGACAGGTAAGGTGCTAGGGGTGCAAAGACTGATTGTAAGTGCTGGGTGCTGGGGCATGTGCAGCTGGAATGGTGGAAATGTTAAGATTGGCAATCGCAGGATACAAGCAGTGAGAGGCTCAGCTTGGACTTGAAGAAGCCAAGTGTTGGAGTAGTCGCTATGTCGCTGCCAAGAGAGTTGAGCCAGTTGGATGCCTGATAGGCAAAAGATCTTTGTCCTTGGGTCGTGCCACATCGTGGGATGTGTAGTAGATAGGAATTGGATCTCCATGTAGTGACTTTCCTATGTTTAGGCTTAAGGAGGGCACAGACACCAGGTGGGACAAGTCCCTTTATAATTTTCTTGGCCGTGATTCAGGTTTGGTATTTTATGAGTTTGTCCAGTTGAAGCCATCCCGATTGGGAATAAAGGTCACATGTGTGGGTACGGCGATGTGAGCCAGTGATGAGATGACTTGCCTTATCCAGGGAGGTTGCGATATGTTTGAGAGCAGTGGTAGTTGCAGACCCATATATGATAACACCATAGTCTATGATGCTGATGATGGAGCTTTGGACAGCCACTGACAGTGCTTCTGGGGTTAGGTGTTTCCTGTGCTGGAATAATATGCCTAAGCTAGCATTGGCAGACTTTGCAACATTGTTGATATGGACAGTGTATGTGAGGTGGGGATCAAGGGTGATGCCAAGGTACTTAAACGATTGTGTTTGCTCCAGGATGGCTCTTTGTTCGGTTGCAATGGAGAGGTGGAGTTGTTTGTTTTTGTTGTGGGGGCTGCAGAAGACCATAGACTTGTTTTTTCTCTGATTGAGAAGCAGTTTATGATTTTGGAACCAGGATTCAATGGATGAGAAGGCCCGCTGAAGTTTATTTTGTAATTGGATTGGATCAGGGTCCGAGGTGAGGATCACAGCATCGTCGATATAGAGAATTATTTGTTCTGGGCAGCTGTCCGGTAGTGAGTTTAAGAATAGGCTGAAACGGAGAGGTCCCAGAATGGAGCCCTGGGGGACTCCCGAGCGGACTGGTCTAGGGTCCAAGAGTATATCAGCGATTCTTACTGTTTGGAATTGCCTTCAAGGTAGCTCTAAACCAGCCAATGGAGTCTGTTGACAGCCCAGTGTTCTGAAGCTGGACAAGCAGGATGCGGTGATTGATGGTGTTGAAGGCTTTAGTTAAGTTAATGTAGATTGAGCCTAGTAGTTCACCGGAGTCAAGTGCATTGTGGATTGTGCCAGTGAATTCAAGTAGGGCTGTGGAGGTGCTGTGACCTTTGCGGAACCCGTGTTGTTGCTCACACAGGATGTTGTACATATCCAGGTATTCTGTGAGCTGGTCCAAGACGATGCATTCTAGTGCCTTGGAGAGTGGGGATAGTAGGGAGATAGGTCTGTAGTTATCGTGGGCAGTTTTGCCACCACTTTTGTGGATTGGGGTGACAATGGCAGATTTCCATCTGTCCGGGAATTGGCTAGGGCTGAGGGAGAGGTTGAAAATTCTTGTCAGAGGACTTAACACTTCATCAAGTGTGAGAGACAGGATTTTGAGACTGAGGGAGTCATTACTGAATCTTGATTTACCACTCCAGGTAGCCCTAGGCAGAGGGAATTGCCACTTGCATCTGGTGCAGAACTCAGCAGCCTGGCTTCTGATGGAAACTTCCCATTCCAGTCATATTTTGCCGGTGCTGTTTGGACTGCACTGGCTGCCAGTACAGTGATGGATTACCTTTAAAGTCAGTCTTCTGACTTTTAAATCTCTACATGGACTGGGCCCAGACTACCTGAAAGAGCTCCTGGTTCCTTACTGCCTGGGTGATTGCTCCACTCAGCTGAAGAGGGGTTGCTTGAGATCATGAGAGTGTCTTTGAAATCTTTGGGGGTCCATGCATTTATGCATGCAGTCCCTAACCTCTGTAATTCTCTACCCCATCAGTCACGGGCGTGCATGACCATGGAGGGATTTAAACAGGCCCTGAAAACATACTTGGGTTATCAAGCTTTTGGTGTTTCATCTTCGTATTTTAACCGTATTAGTTGTTTTATATATTTTTAAGACTTCGTAATGTTTGATTTTTTTAAAATCTGTAAGCTCCTTGGCTTTGGAAAGGATCTATAGAAATAAAGTGTTATCATTATTATTATTATTATTAATACATGATTTATCCCATTGTGTCTTTAATAAAGCCTCTGGCTGTCCCCAAAACTGACCTCTTGAAAGTCTGTTGTTGAGCTGATCATATTGTCATAAACAAAGGCACTATTAGGTCAGTTGGGGAAAGTCAAATGCTTTTTATATAGACATTTTTGGATAGACTACCACATGATCAAACGGAGGTCCTGGACAGGAGCACAGGGGTCCCACCTATAAAGCTGATAAAGAGGCCAACCTAGAAAACCAGTAGAGGAGCTCCCAGGGTGACACACTTATATTAATATTCCACTTCAATTTGATACACTAGCTCTGTATTTGCATCTTATATTTACTTGCAGATCCCGCCCAAAAAAACTTTCATTAGAAAATAGGTGACGAACACAAAGACTGTCCCAGTTTAAAAGGTGGCTAAGTACCTAATGGGGTCACCTGGAAATTGCCAAGTATCCTGATGGGCCAGTCTATCTCTGGAATACTAGGATGTATTATGATGCCAGAAATGAAACATTAATTATTAAAAACAACATTTTTTTAATAAATTTTCATTTGAAATGAGGCCTGACTTTAATGGCTACCCCGGTGTCTACACCAACTTGTGCCATGGTTTTAGCAGAATTGCACTTCTTGTAACAAGAAGTTAGACTACATAAAAGTGGTGCACTTGTTGCCACAAATGACCCAGTCTGCACATGGTAAATGGCTCATGAATGAAAAAAAATTTATGCATGTGTCATCTTTTTGCTGTAAATCAGGTAAACTGTTGCAAATGATTCTAAATGTTTGAAAATACCAATCAACCATTTTGACACTGTGTTATGCATGTGCAGCCCAAAGTCTGGAATCTGACCAGGATAACGATGTGGGAAAATGCAGCCCATTCTGCGTAAGAATGTACATACAGTACTGAAGTTTAGAATTGCACTTTAATTGCTATGGTGTTCCTGTTATTGGAAAAACCCTGGTGTTATTTATCTTAATTTATGAACTGTACCTCACTACTTACCTGGTCTCCCCCTATCTGAATGAGACCTGCACCTTCTATTGTCTTCTGGTTTGGATAAGGCTTACATCCCCTGTTGTCTCCCTATCAGGGTGATGCAAAGATCCTCTGGTGCATCTCTATCAGAATGAGCCCCACGTTCCCAGTTACCTTACTGTCTCGGCAAGACTCACATTCCCAGTTGCCTCCCTTTCTGGGTGAGGCCTACTTCTTCTGTTGCCTCTCTACCTGGGTAAGGCCTGCATTCCCATGTTGCCTGCCTGTTTGGGTGTGGCTTCACATCTGTTGCTTTCCTTTCTGGGTGAGGCCTATATTTCTTTAAGCTTGTGCTGTTCCCCCATATCTGAATCCTGCTTATGGCATTGCATTTCAATTGCACTGTCTCATTCACTATGTTGCTTCCTAGCATAACTCTCCTCCCCCTCTTTTTTCCCTCTACTCTTCCCCTCTTCCTCCTCCTCCTCCCTAACCCTCTCCAACAACCTGCCACTGCCCCCATGCCATCCTCCCTCCTTCTTTCTTACTTCCTACTTCAATCCCACTGGCACCCTGTGTGCTGTCTCCTACTATCACTTTGGCTCCACCTTCATGGTCTTTGACATGTTTAGCTCCATTAACTCCCTCATCCTCTTCTACTCTACCCGACCCCTACCCCCCCTCCTGTCTGTCTAAACAGTACAATAGTTACATCATGTTCTTCATCCCCTTCCTGCTGATGGTTGCATGTGGCATCAAACATAATCTTGACCCTGCCCCTGTTTCACCCTTGCAGCTCCCTAAAGGATGGAGAGTTGCCCACCTCAACATCTTCAGTCTACTCTCTAAGCTGAGTCAGCTACAGCCTTCAATGGTCAACCTTCTGCAAGATGTCCTTGTTATCTCAGAGTCCTGGCTTTCCCAAGTTTCAAGATTCCTCTGTTGCCATCTCCAAATACAGCATAGCCAGGCAATATACGCCTAGAAGGAGTGATGGTGTTAAACTACACCACTTCACCAGTATCCAGTTTGAGCATGAGCTTTCTACTCTTCTTCCTCTGCCTATGAGGTGCTTCTCCTCAAACATTCCCTCCCATTCTCTGTCCTTTGTTTTGTCACAGGGGTTTACTGTGCATTGGATTGTCCCCTGCATCATTCACTAACCTCATCTCCTCCTTCTGTTCCCACACCTTCACTTGGGAGTTGTTCATCCTTAGTGACTTCAATAACCAAGGTGGTGGATGACTGCTGAGTTGTGAGTTGCAGAGTTGCTCTCAACATATAACATGTAGAGTTTTAATTGTTTTTTTAAAGATATGCCATCATTCCCTTATCTCTCGAGACATGTTCAGCAGCTGTTTTACACAGTTCAGAAGGCCTTGCCAGATTTGTTTTTCTATTTTCTAGTTTCCAAGTTTCCCTGCTTTATTGATTTATTGGGTCTGTTGGACACAGACTAGTTTGCCCAGTATCAGCATGATTGAGGAAACAGATGTAAATGAGGGGCTATAGCTGGATAAGACTTATCAGAGGACCATGGAACTTGGGAGCCAAGAAGCTGTGGAATGGTGTTAAAAAACCAAGAACAGAGTAAGAAAATGTCCTATGCTAAGAGCAGTAAGTCTCTTATGTACCTGATTATTTGATTATCTGGTATGCCTTGAATCTGCCTATAGTTGATTTTATACTTTAATATTGTTAAATCATATTAGTCTGCCCACAGTTGAAGTTTTTTCTTTTTTGTATCCCCTTCAGTAATGCAGGTGGAAACTGTTGAGTTCTAGTGAAGTCAATCAGACCAGTGGAGATGTTAGATCATTTCTGGAGTCAGTGGAGACAAATCAAAGCCAAAAGAGTTTGCTTGAAATCAGGGTTAGTGAAGGAGAGACTTTAGTTTAAATTTAATTACTGGAGAACTTTTGTTAATATTATTGTTCCACAGTAACTACATAAGTTTGGAGTAATTTTTAATTTTGTCTGAGATAGTCAAAGGGGTTTGCACCTGGTGCAACTGAGTTGCACCAGCGCAACACCAGTAATGTGTCCCAGGGTAATACTTAAATGGGGAATTGCACAGAGCAATTTCTGATGCACTGGGGTGCAAAGACAATGTATGCAGTACATCTCAAGAGGGTGTGCCAATGCATAATTAGCACATCTTGATATTTAGCCGAGATGTGTGGCCCATATGCCTGCACATACCAGAGATGTGCTGCATACCTGGGAACAAAGTTAAGCATGGTAAAAACATACTCAAGTGGAAGCCACCCACAGATGAGCTGCCATAATGCAAGGTGCAAGACATCAGCCACCAGCTGTGGGTGGCTTCTACCACTAAACACCATACACAAACACCCACATAAATCCTTGGTGATCCAGTGGTTCCCCCCTCCCCAACCCTAACCCTGATTGCCATCATTTTGATTCATTCCCATTCCCTGGTAGTCTTGTGGTACCCACTACCCCCCACCAACACAGGACCCCAGCCCACCAGCACCCTGAGCTATTGGATAGGAGCATACCCACCCACATACCTCTGTGGCTGCCCACTGAATGATAGCTTATGCATGTGCTGCAGCTCATTGGTCCACACTGTGGACCAATGGGTTTGCAGTACATACAGTATTGTAATAGTCTTTCACAACTTTGTGAATTAAGTCATTCATTTACAAAGTTGTGGATGACTATTACAGTACACTGCTAGCCCATCGGTCCACAGTGTGGACCGGCGAGCTTGCAGCATATACTGTAAACTGTCATTCGGTGGGCAGCCACAGAGGTATGTGGGTGGGTATGCTGCCCGCCAATGACTTGGGGGAACTGGGTGGGTTGGGGGTCCTATGTGGGTGGGAGGGTGCCACTGGATCACCAGGAAATGGACATTGATGTTTCTATGGTGATCGGGGTTAACGGCAGGGAGGGGTTACCACTAGACTACCAGGGAAATTGTTTTTTGAACATTATGGGTGATCAGAGGTATGGACAGGGAGGGGGGGTCCACTGGACCACCAGGGATGGGAAATGTACATATTTACAACAATTAGAGTTGGGGCAGGGAGAGTGGGACCATGGGACTTCCACTGAGAGCACCATATGCTGTGCAGGGTGCCAGGTGCATTTCACTGGCCAACCCTGCACAACTCATACAAACGGGGCCATATTGACATGCAAATGGCCCCATTTGCACCTTGCATACATTATGGCACCATTTGCATATTTATGCCTTAATGTCAGGAATTTGCAAACGGTGTATCTCTGATTCACTGGCGCATTTACCATTGCTGGTATTCAGATCTGTCTGAGTGATGTGCCGGTGCATTGTATGTGTGCCACATGCATTATTTGCTATCTTCAGAAGATATGCACCATGGCACATCTCTTTTGAATATATCTCTTTGTAGCTTCAGAATAACACAATTGCACCACACAACCACTTGCGCCATTGCCAGGCACACTTCTGAATATCAGGCCCCCATTGAGTCTGGGAGAAATTTAGAGAATCAGGCATAAAGAAATCAAAACATTTTATATTGTATTCCCTTTGGTTTTGATGAGTTTTAGTGGGGACATTTGGTAACTGACATAGAAAGCCTGACTACAGAGCTGAATATAAAACTGCTCTTTCTACCATTCACTTTAATCAGCACTAATCAGCATATTTGATAGGAAGCCCATAGTACCTGACTGTCTTAAAACAAATTTAGATCTTAGTTTTTATTACTGGTTCACAATTACATTGTTAAGTTTAGATTTCTGTATTGTCTAATCAGTGAGTTAGATTCATGGAACTGTTGGGATTGACCTTTTAAGTGGCATCACATGTTCTCATCTGGCTCACAAGACTACCATTGCTTTCAACTGTGGCTGGTGGAGTGTCCATTTCTTTTTATCTTGTTTTAAAGTAAATAACTTTTTTTTTAAATTCAACTTGGAAGTTGTTAATTTTTTAGCAACCATTCATTTAGTCAGTGCGACTTTTATTTTTTGTCCTCATATACCCTACGGAGTTCTGGAACATTTTTGTGAACCACACCAGACTGTTTCCCATATCTCTTTGGCTGATATATTTTTAAATATTAAGCAGTATTCTGCTTTTGTACTTTTTTTCTATCTGCCCTGTTTTTCCACTTCTATGAAAGTTTTTTTTTTTATTATTTATGCGTATGAGACTGACATGAAGGACATAAACAGGAATTAATATTTTTTTATAATCAATAATCAAAAGAGCAGTTATAAGTTACAGTCTCTGAAACAGCACATATATTTGCTTGGGAACTGTTAGTTAAGGCCTTTTAACTAGAATTTACATGAAAAAATATAGTGATTGAATTGTGGATAGTAAATCCGCTTCATAATTACTGTTTGTCATGATACCAGTCTTTCTCTTCATAACAGTTGATCCACACAGTTGCTGTCTATTATTTGACTGGGCATATGCAAGCAAGGTGATTAAGAAGATGGGCAAAGCAAATCAATATATTTCTTAATTATCAGAAAAGGAAATCAAAGCATATTTTGAATCAAGGTCTTGCTTGAAGAAATCAACTTTTTTAAATTAAGCATTTTACTTGCAGAGTTTGTAAAGTGTTCCTGAGAAAATGAAAATAGAAAAAAAAATATGAAGGGAAGATATCAGGTCTCAAGCAGTGAAGAGAATCATATCCCTGAAGACAGTAGATATGAAAACCCCTATGCAGTTGATAAGAAGAGAGAAAGGAGAATTGAACAAGGTTCGATACTCTACAGTGTATGCAAAAGTGATTCCAAAATCCAAAAATGAAAACAGAGAATCATTAAGAATGATGCCCTATAATCTCTGCAAGGGGGTATTAGGTACCAAACTAAGATGGAGTGACTTACTATCAGTTTACAGATATAAGACTGAGAAATATAAAGAACATTGAGTGTAATGCTTAAAAACCCTGTAATTTGGAAAACAATCTTAGCAGCCAGAGTTGAATTTGAAAAAAAAAAAAGAAAGTGAGTGAGTGAAGTACTAGAGGACCTGTATAGGGAGGTTGTACCTAGGAGACAAATGAGATCTAAATCTGAAATGCAGAAGATCAATATGGGAGTTAAATCCCTACCACAAAAAAAAAATGAAACACAGAAACTTCAGAAAAAAATAATAAATATATTAAACGAGTGGAATGTGAGCATTTTCTGCAGGGAGAAAGTGAGTCAAAGGACAGACATGAATGTCAGTGGAAAGACAGGGTATGGAAACAGAGATAGGAAATCCATTGTAGGAAACCAAAGGGCCAAAAAATCAACACTAGCATTATCTTTGAGTCAGAGACAGATGCAGATACTGAGTTTAGCTCAAGTCTTATATAAGTTTGGCATGATGTAACTGAGGATCCATCAACTGAAGAGCTAAGAAGCAAAAGCATAGTGTCAAACCCACTAATTGTAACTCAGGTACCCTCAGTAAAAATATTAAATTGGAATGTGACAGGCATTACTGAAAATGGCGGCATACTGCCTGGAAAAAATGACTGTGAAGTATTATATTTTAACATATCAGGAAACATGGCTCTGTAATAGCACCTTTTATTAATGAAGTGGTTCATAGTAATACTTTTGGCAAGGATGAGGGGGTTTGTCCTGGATTCCCCCCTTTTCCCTTACAAAAAGACAGAGACCATTGTGTGTTGTGCTCAGACTGAAATTAATTTATTTATACTTCATAATTCCATATTCCATTTCTTATTATCATATTTCCAGAATTTCATTGATTTCCATCCATATATCAATCTCTGATTATCCCTCCTTCTTCCTCTTTTCTCCCCCCAGGTGAAAACCTGGGTGCCTTCTGCTTCTCCTTTTCTGTTAGGTAACAGTGAAAACCGAGACCGCTTTCGCCTTCATCTTCTTCCTCTTCTTGTGTTATTCCTTTTTTCTTCACCCTCCCTCTTCCCCCTTTTCCTCCTTTTTCTCCTGCCATCCACCTTTGCAGTCCATAACCATATTATCATCTGCCATCCACCTTTGGCAGTCCAAACTGTCCGACCGACGCATCTGTCATCCACCTTTGACAGACCCAGCATACAGTCCCATCATGACTGTCTTCACCTCTTGCTCTGCCTAGTAGGGTGGGTGGGAGGATCAAAACCCAGAAAGTGGCTGGAGGCCTCCTTGTGCTGTCCTTTATGTACCTCCATTCGCCCCCTTCCTGTTACCTGCCCATTGTTCTGACCCTTAGCCCCTCCCCTTCCTTCCTCCCTCCCATCCTGAGCTCAACCATCCTATGAAGGAGAGAAAGGGCGCATCAGGACAACCTGGTCTGCCCCTTAAAGGGCAAACTCCATTGTCCCGGATTCCCCCTTTTCCCTCACAAAAAGACAGAGACCATTGTTTGTTGTTGTGCTCAGATTGGTAATTAATTTATTTATACTTCATAATTCCATATTCCATTTCTCATTTCTTATTATCATATTTCCAGAATTTTATTTATTTCCATCCATATATCAATCTCTGATTATCCCTCCTTCTTCCTCTTTTCTCCCCCCAGGTGAAAACCTGGGTGCCTTCTTCTTCTCCTTTTCCGTTAGGTAACGGTGAAAACCGAGACCGCTTTCTCCTTCATCTGCTTCCTCTTCTTGTGTTATTCCTTTTTTCTTCACCCCCCTCCTCTCCTCCCCTCCTCTTTTTTCCTGCCATCCACCTTTGGCAGTCCATAACCATATTATCATCTGCCATCCACCTTTGGCAGTCCAAACTGTCCGACCGGACGCATGTGTCATCCACCTTTGACACCAAGCATACTGATCCCATCATGACTGTCTTCCCTCTTGCTCTGCCTAGTAGGGTGGGTGGGAGGATCAAACCCAGCAAAAAGTGGCTGAGGCCTCCTTGTGCTGTCCCTTATGTACCTCCATTTGCCCCCCTTCCTGTTACCTGCCCATTGTGCTGACCCTTAGCCCCTCCCGTTCTTTCCTCCCTCCCTCCCCTCCTGAGCTCAACCATCCTATGAAGGAGGGAAAGGGCGCATCAGGACAACCTGGTCTGCCCCTTAAAGGGCAAACTCCATTGTCCCGGATTCCCCCCTTTTCCCTCACAAAAAGACAGAGACCATTGTTTGTTGTTGTGCTCAGATTGGTAATTAATTTATTTATACTTCATAATTCCATATTCCATTTCTCATTTCTTATTATCATATTTCCAGAATTTTATTTATTTCCATCCATATATCAATCTCTGATTATCCCTCCTTCTTCCTCTTTTCTCCCCCCAGGTGAAAACCTGGGTGCCTTCTTCTTCTCCTTTTCCGTTAGGTAACGGTGAAAACCAAGACCGCTTTCTCCTTCATCTGCTTCCTCTTCTTGTGTTATTCCTTTTTCTTCACCCCCTCCTCCCCTCTTTTTTCTGCCATCCACCTTTGGCAGTCCATAACCATATTATCATCTGCCATCCACCTTTGGCAGTCAAACTGTCTGACGGACGAGTCTGTCATCCTCCTTTGACAGACCCACCATACAGTCCCATATTGACTGTCTTCCCTCTTGCTCTGCCTAGTAGGGTGGGTGGAGGGATCAAAACTCCAGCAAAAAGTGGCTGAGGCACCCTTGTGCTGTCTCTTATGTACCTCCATTCGCCCCTCCCCTTCCTGTTACCAGCCCATTGTTCTGACCCTTAGCCCCTTCCCTTCATTCCTCCTCCCTTCCCTCCTGAGCACAACCATTCTATGAAGAAGGGAAGGGGTGCACCAGGACAACCTGGTCTGCACCTTAAAGGGCAAACTCCATTGTCTTGGATTCCCTCCTTTTCCCTCACAAAAAGACAGAGACCATTGTTTGTTGTTGTGCTCAGACTGACAATTAATTTATTTATACTTCATAATTCCATATTTTCATTTCTCATTTCTTATTATCACATTTCCAGAATTTCATTTATTTCCATCCACATATCAATCTCTGATTATCCCTCCTTCTTCCTCTTTTTTCCCCCCAGGTAAAAACCTGGGTGCCTTCTTCTTCTTTACCGTTAGGTAACGGTGAAAACCGAGACCGCTTTCTCCTTCATCTTCTTCCTCTTCTTGTGTTATTCCTTTTTTCTTCTCCCCCTCCGCTCCTTCCTCCCCTTCTTCCCCACTAGCCAGTCTCCAGCTTGCATTGGATGGCTGGCTTCCCCCATACTTAGGGTATTATTCTCCCTTACCTCAGAGAAGATCCTCTTTACTCCTTCTTTCCTTTTTTTTAATTTATTTCCCTTTTTTGCAAGTTTTCCTCCATGTTTCTATAAAGCCCATTGTTTCTGTATTGAACATGTCTATGGCTAGGTCCGACAGGTGCACACCATCTGACCTGTAGAAGTCTTCTACCCATTCCTCTACCCCCCGCAGTATCACCTGTCCTCCCATCTGCCTTACCAATGTCCCTTCCCTTCTATTCATCTTTCTCCTGGCCCTCTCCACCACTCTATGGCTGTGCTCCTGGCTCCACACCCTCCTTTGTATCATATCCGAGCAGGCGAGGCATACCTGAGGCCACCACTGTCGTATTGTTCCTAGATCCCTTTTTGTCTGTAAGTATGTGTCTACCCATGGCTTGCCTGCAAGGTCGTTGCCCCCTAGATGTATAATAATTAGGTCTGGACTGGGATGCCGTCCCTTGAGCTCCTTCAAGGTGGGAAGCAGTTGTGCCTATCTCATCTCCCGTATGCCATGCCAGATCAACCTACACTGTTTCACATCCTGGTACAGCTGCTTTTGCCCAGCCTTCTTCTCTGCTCTCCTTCCAGCCCAATAAATATAGGAATGGTGGAGATCCAGACTTCCCATGATCCTCCATCTACCTATGGGGTTCAAGCAAAATTGATTATTTTACACATGCTTTTAGTGTCATCACCATAGTATCCCCTCCCCTGCCCTCCCCCGTTTACCATTTCTTGCCCCCCCCAGATCTGTAGTTAACAAACAGGAGCACTACTTACAATTTCTTACTTCAGTGCTCGGATGTATCTCTTATAACTGGCAGACCACCAGTGTCCTTTTTTAAAAATGTCATTCACCGTTTCTCCCGCTACTGCCCACTGTGAGGCAGCCCTAATCTGCAAGGAATGGGATGAATAATTAGCTGGGTCTTCCCCCATGAACTGCATGCCCTTTTTGAGCAATGCTGTGACTTGGTAGCCGGTGACCCTTTTCTTATCACCATGTACAAATAATTTCCCTGTCCTGGTTCCATGCTCTGCAGCAAAAAGCCCACAGAGCCTGTACTGGGCATATTGCAACCTCTTTCTGCCCCTTCAGCGTCACTATGCAACCTTGTCCTCTTTGATCCGTTTTTGACCTCCTGATCTTGATCCATATCTCTTGCACCCCCCCAGCTTATATCTTCCTATTCTTACCCCTCTTCCTTGTCTTCTTTCCCATGGCCTACCACCTCACTCACTCTCATGGCCCCTGCAAACATTACTACATAAATTGTGTGAAATAGCTGGGCCTCGGCCTTTGATCTGCATATTGCCAGGAGCACGTCCTTTAGCTTTACTAGTCACTGCTCCCCTATTGCCCTTCTATTATCTCCTTGCCCATGTTTCAACTTACCCCAGCTTTGCATCATTCTCTTGATGAACAATGATTTTGTCAGGTCCTTCCACCCCTTTTAGGCTGCAGATAACACTAATCCCTGCCAGGTAGACGCCCATTGTGGTGTGGGCGGTCCCTTTTTGCCACTGCTCCAAGGTGAACATTCCCAACTGTTCCTCTGTGAGTGGCCCACTTACCTCCATCTGGTACTCAGGCCTGAATGTTTGAAACACCCGCCAGGCCCCATCATAGGCCCTCAGAGTTTGAGGCACCCATGAGCTGTGAAACAACAGTTCTGCTCCTTCTTGCCAACGTCCCAGATGTTCGTTGGTATGGGTGATTTTTGTTCCTCCACTGCTGGTGCCAGCCTCTGGAAATGGTCAAGCTGCAGACAGGAAAGGCTGTCAGCCAGGGTATTGTGTACCCCTTCTATGTGTTTTGCTCTGAATGACATGTTCAGCTGCAAAGCCCTTAACACTAAATGTCGTAATACTTGCATGACCTATTCTGACCTGGCTCCCCTGTTGTTTAGGACCTCCACCACTGCTCTATTGTCACACCAAAATGTCACTTTCTGATCCCATAATTCCTCCCCCCAGACCAGGGTGCATGCCCATATGGGCATGATCTCCAACAATGTTATATCTCTTATTTTCCCATCCCTTACCCAGATATCAGGCCATGGTTCTGCAAACCACCTTCCCCTCAGGTAACCCCCCCATGCCAAACCCCCCCAGCTGTGTCTGTGTAGAGATTGAGGTCTGTGTTGTACACCCACTCCTCTTGCCAGAATGAACAGCCGTTATATTCCTTAAGGAATTCCTCCCATATTTCAAAATCTTCCCTGATACCTTTTGTCAGGTCCACCCAGTGATGTGGTCTGGTGACCCCTGCTGTAACCCTAGCTAACCTCTTTGTGTATGCCCTCCCTGGTCCAGTGGCCCTGCAGGTGACGCTCAGGTGCCCCAGTACTTGTTGTACTTGTTTTAGTTGTACCTTTCTTCTGCTGGTGTGCACTTGAATCAATTCCTTCAGTTTCCTCACTTTGTTGTCTGGCAGCCTGAATATCTCTTTTAGGGCATCTATCTCAATCCCCAGGAACTCCATCACCCTTCTAGGCCCTTCTGTTTTTTCTGTCACCAGTGGCACCCCTAACTCTCTGTATAATTCCTGAAACTTGCTCAGCATCCTCTGTGTCTCTCTTCTCCCCCTCCCAATGAAAAAAAAGTCATCTAGATAATGAATAACCATTCTATAACCAGTCCTTTCCGGAAATATCCATTGCAAGCATGTGCTGAATGCTTTGAATGTCGTGCAGGCTATGGAACATCCCATTGGCATGGATTTGTCAAAATAATACTGCCCCCGATCTTAAAACCCAATAGATCCCAGTCTTCTCTCCTAACTGGCAGCAGTCTGAAAGCAGATTCAGTATCCATCTTTGCCATCCATGCGTCCTCAGTAGCCCGGATTATCTGGACTGCATCCTCTAGTGTCACATATGTTACTTTACTGTGTTCCTCCCCAATGAAATCATTCACCAAATCCCCTTCTGGATAAGACAGGTGGTGAATCACCCTGTACTCTCCCTCTTGCTTCTTGGGTACCAAACCCAATGGCGAAATCCATATATCTCACGGGGGGGGGGTGTCAAATGGTCCCTCTACCCTCCCTGCTGCCTTTTCTTTCTCTATCTTCTGTATCAACATTTCTTCCCTTCCTTTAACCGATCCCAGGTTGCCTGCCTCTCTCGCTTCTTTGGGCCCCCCACACTGCAGTGTAAACCCCATGCTGAAACCTTTTATAATCATATCCCGCACTCTTTTGTTCAGGTATCTGTCCAAACAGGCTGTTCATGCCTCTAAATTGATGGGGGTTCTAGCTACCCCAAACTGCTCCTTGTCATTTCCCCATTACTGCTCCCCAGCCCCTCCCTCCCACCTTGTGTAAGGTTCTTCTGATCAGTGATTCTGACCCCCTCTACTTGTGTTCCCTCTGCCCCTCCCTTCCCTATTCCATGCCTGCCTTAAACCCCTGTCCCTCTTGAAAGAACTGTTGACCTGACCCTTGCCCCCTCATGTCTCTGTGCCCCTTGGGCCCATGTCGTCCTGCATCTGCTTGCTGGGTGCCCTCCACCACATTTTGAGCAAGCGTGCCAAAAATGACATTGAGGCCATGAGAAAAAGGCCCTGTTGTAAGCCCAAAAACATCAATGTGATGTCGCCCCTTTCCTCCCCCATTCCCCTTCAGGTGTGGACTGATCTGTGATGTAGTCTGTCCATAAGTCCAGCAGCTTCGTGTCCCATCTGACATCCCCGAATGTTGCCATTCTCTGTCAAAAAAATTCATCATAGTATAACCACCCCACACCCCTTTTGCTTTTTTGCCCTCCTTATTATCAAGGAATACGTGATGAGCCGGATACCCAGATCCGGCCTTTTCTCCAAGATGATGGCTGAGAAAGTGGCAAAACCTACGAACCATCCATCCCAGGTCTTTCCTTTCGTGAACTTGTCCTCCTCCTTTTTCCCTAAAAGCACTATTGCCACTGCCATTTCACTCTTATTTATGTTCTCAGCCTCCTCATACTTTGCTGCCGATTCCCAGCTCACCAAAGTGAATATATCCACATACTCCCCTTTCTATATTTTTTCTTTTGTGGCCAGTGAAACATGCTCTCCTATCCTCATACTGGGCGTACCTATCTCCCTTGTACCTTTCCCTTCTTTTTCTGCACTCCCTTCATTTCTTTCCGGCATCTCTTTCTCTGTCCTAATCTCTGCCAGAGCCAATTCCATCTGCCCTAACCCTTCTGTCCCCAGCGCTGACACAACTTGACCTATGTATTCTTTTATACTGTCCCCCACTGGACTAGGTGCGTTACCTGTAACCTTGTCTGGGCCGTGCTGCCTGGTGTCTTCCAATTGCCCCCTTTTTTCTCCTTGTGGTTGAGGAGGAGGGTGAACTACTATGGTTTGTGAAGGGAACACCATGTTCTGGGGATCTGGCCCGGGTTCACCAAGGGAGATCCCACCTTGATCGGGGGGAGGTACTGGTGTTACCAAGTCTATAGGTTGCAGAGGTACTGGATCAGCCACCCTGGCGGGTCCCACTGCCAGCGGTGGTACCCTAGTGGGGCTGCATGGCCCTTCAGCTGGTCGTTTCCCTCTGCCCCCTTTTCCCAGGCCCGCTTTCCTTTTCTCCCCGGGTCTCCCTGGTTCCTCCCCTTCCACCAGTTCCCACATTCGGTTGGCCTTTTCTGCCAATTCGATTATAGCCCTGTAGGCATCCTCTGTTGATGGCTTGCTTTTCTTTGGTGCCATGTCTTTTGCTCTTTTCTCTGTGAAGACAACAACGGGAAGAGAACAAGATTTATTATATACCTATTTTACTATATATATATATATATATATATATATATATATATATATATACATATATGTTTATTGTTTCCTTTCCCTTTCTTTTTTTTTTTTAGTCCCTTCTGTCATGAGCCAGTGTGACTACTTTTTTTTTCCTTTCATGCCCACGTGGCTCCCTTTTTACCTGGTATTCTTGCACTACCGAGGTTGTTGCTTGCTTTTTTTTAGGGCTTCCCTTCCACTGGGCAACCATCGACAAGACACCTGTTCTCTGCCCCTCTGACCCCCACTGGGCCCATTTTAGCATTCCCTTGACCCCCTTTTTTCTTGTGTCCCCTTTTTAGTTTTCATATCCGTATGCCCCCCTTAGCATCTCCATGTTTCTCCATTGCCATCTCATGGGGCCACTACCATCCGTTGCTGCCTCCCCTAAGGAAATACCTCCTTCCTGGCTGATGCCAGGTTATGCTTAACCTCTTTATCTGAGGGGTTTTGCTCTCCCCTTAAACAATCAACTGGAGGCTGCCATGAGGTCTCTTGCGGTGGTGAAATGTCTGCCTCTCCCCCATGACCCAGCTGGCATGCGTGCGCCTCATGCCCCCCTTGTCCCTTGTTAGCCAGCCTCCCTTTGTGCAGCCAACCCACTCCCTTCCTTTTTTCCCTCTCCTACCCCTCCTGCTCCTTTTTTCTCCCTTTCCCCTTCTTTGCGATCATTGTGCAGCGTGTGATGTCACGCCACGTGTCGCTATAGCGTGCTTCCGCTCCTCCCTTTACAGGGCCTCTCTCTGCTGGTCCTTTTCTGCGCTGCTCCCCTTGCTTCACCTGCTGTCTCTGAAAACCACCAAAACCTCGTGCCTATGTGCCCAACAACCCCATCTTAATTATCCCGAAGCTCTGCCTCGATGCCATGGCTAGCCTCCCCCCCAAACCCCCCCCGGAATCTGCACGCCTTGTGGCCTACCCCATGGTGTGTGCCATCACGCCATGTGGCCACCTGCGTCAGCCCCACACCGGCTCTTTTTTTTGGGCCTCTCCCCACATCCTAGTCCTTTCTCGAGGCAAAACTGCACAGTACCAGTTCCAAAATCAGGCTTTTTCACTTGACCCCTTTTTTCTCCCTGTTAATCTGCTTGTCTGCTCCCCCCCAGACCATGCTCTGCAGCCGCTTTTCACACTAGGCCACCACCGGCCAAACACCACCCCAAAGTGTTCCCCCTTCTAGCCATGTGCTCAATGCTCCATCCAGCTTCAATCACTCGCTCTCCCCGCTACCCTGCCCTTCTGTCACTTCCCTCACTAGGCAAACACCAGCCAAACACCACTGCTTGCTGCCCCACCTTTCAGCCATGTGTCACAGTGCTCTGCTCCGTTTAAACGCTCGCTCTCCCCCGAGACCCTGCTCTATCCTCGTTTCCTCACTTGGTCAATGCTGGCCAAACATCACTGCATGCTGCTAGTTCCCTTTAGATCATCTTGACCAATTCTCCTCAGCTAGCTTCAGGCACAGCTCTTCACAACCAGCAACCACTCTTAGTGCTTCAGTTCTGTCCTATATCATACCATACTATTGTAAATGACCACAAAAACATTTTTTTTATTCTACTAGGATGCATCCTATCCTTCTGCTGTAAACAGCCTGTCTCCTACCACTGCTATACGCAGACTTTTCATTATTAAACCAAGTAATCCCCCAAGCATTTTTTTAAACACATCCAACTTTATTGATTTTTTTTTTTTTTGCTTACCTGTTTATCCTGGTGCACAAACCTCCACCAACAATATACCAATCCAACGTGCTGTAGCTTCAGTAAAATCAAAACTCCATCAAAAAGTGGCTGAGGCCCCCTTGTGCTGTCCCTTATGTACCTCCATTCACCCCTCCCCTTCCTGTTACCTGCCCATTGTTCTGACCCTTAGGCCCTTCCCTTCCTTCCTCCCTCTCCTCCTGAGCACAATCATCCTATGAAGAAGGGAAGGGGTACACCAGGACAACCTGGTCTGCCCCTTAAAGGGCAAACTCCATTGTTAACCATGATTTCAAATTTTATTTCTTTTTAAAAGTGTGAAATTGAACTATGGTTAGTCATATTTTTTGTGTGGTGCGATTCACTCCAGAAGTTAACCAGACATTGTCACTGTAAATGGTTACATGCCTCCTAATCTTGACAGCTCTACTTTCATTGAAGCTTTAAGCACACTTGATATCATTACTGATAAACTACTATTAGACTTCATGTGTATGCCTTTGATTTTAGCTGGTGTCTTTATTTCTAGAATTGGATCACCTGAGATACATTCTAATAACTGAAATATTTGTGATTTCTATTGGATGCCCTCAAGATAATCTGTGGACTCTGTGGTTAATCATAGAAGAAAACAAACTGTTACATATATTGAAGAAAGGATTAATATTAATTCTGAACCATAGAACTGGTGGAGATGAGATGGGTGCCATCACCTTTCCCTCTGCTGGTAGGGCAGTATTCTGGTTCTTTATGTATTGGCTTCTCCTTTAATTTACTTACAGACTGAAATATTGCAACTATGAGACAGCGACCATTTTCTTTGTGCCTTCTTAATGGGGGTAATTTTATTGTTGGTAAAATTAAGCAGATTAAAGGTCTGGATACAAATTTCAACACGTATTAGAAACAAAAAAAAACGTGTAGTCTGGACCCCCCCTATAATGAACTAGATCAGATCTAATATTTCTTGAATGGCCTTTTGAACCTCAAGAGATAGAGCCTGACTCAGATAGATATTGCTAAAGTCTACAGTGAGATTATGTCATACCTAAAGAATATTCTTACTAGTGAGAACAGAATTAAAGAACCCTGTTTAAAAAACAATAACCATCAATGATATAATACATCTTGCTATAAACTACAGAAAGTAGTTGATAAAATAAGTTATTTGTCAAAATACAACCCTGACAATGGGTAGAATTATAGGTTTGACTTTTTAAATGTTCAGAGGGAATAAAAAATTGTTACTGGTGAAAAACATAAAAAATGATCAAACTACACAATGGTATGAATTATAATCAGCAATAACAGATAATGACACTCAAACATTCTGGGACCTTATTGCATTTGGAACCAGAAATAATAGAAATAACATAACTGCTGTAATAAGTGAGGATGTATGGATAGCTATATCTGTATTCTGCTTTTAGTGTTTTATCTATTTTATATGTTAAGTGCTTTAGCAATTTGAAAGGTGCTCTACAAATAAAGATTATTATTTTTTATAGAAAAATATAACAGGCTCTTAGTCTTGAACCTTAGTAATGTTACTTGTAGGTATCTAGGTCCAATAGTCACCAACTGTGCTAGTGAAAATCTGTGGCTGTTTACCCATGAAGAAGAGAAACATGCAATTATACAGCAAAAACATAATAGTGCTGCAGGTGTGACTGAAATCCTGGTGGACATTTTTCAAACCAATGGAGACTAGTGGGCTAACATGTTAATTGTTTCCTTTAATTATATTACTAGGAGTGTATCACTGAAGAAGAGAAAATGTTAATTATTGTCCCCTTATATAAGAAGGGTGATATAAAACAAAAAAAAAATATTGCTCAGTTGTGTGCCTTTATTATCACTCTGAAGATATATTTTAGACTGATACTGAACAAATTAATAAATTGGGTGAGGGAAAATTATATAATGTCATGCTTTTACAGTAAGTGGGCTTTCAAAAGGGCAAGTGCAGTTCTGGTTGTATATTTAAACAGGATTTTCTTATACATAAATATGTTTTCCAGAGGAAGTGTAAACTGCACTTTGTATTTTTACACCTGAATTTGACAAATGATAATGTCAATAGGGTTATGATTTGGCACATACTTTAAGCATGGGACATTGATAATCATCTTCTAAATAAGTTAATTATGCTGCATAGTGGGAATACAGCTAAAATAAGATATGGAATGGATGGTGTCCTCTTATAAAAAATTGTGCTTTCCAAACAAGTGAAGCAAGGGTGCATTTTTACACCATGCTTGTTTAAAATTTATATGGAAAAACAAACTAGAGAATTAAAATGGACAAACACATTCCCTCTGGGGATAGACATGATAGATTCCCAACTGTTAGTTTATGTGGATGACACTGCCCACTGCTCCTCGATCCCCTTGGGCTCAAGATGGGCCCCTGAAGTAACAGGTTGACATTTAGATAAGTCAACAGAGAGAAAAGGAAACTGGGCACACATCAGTAGAACTTTAAGTGGAAACTGATTTTATTTCAAGTGAAAACTGTGGCACAACACAAGGCTGTTAGCCCTGCATATCGACCGTGCAAGTGAGTTTTCCTGAAGGAGTAGAGCCAATGCTTCCATTGTCCTTTATACTCAATTGTATCACTAATTACATAGCAAATTTAGGAATTGTAAGCGAAACATGCAAATGTTTAAAAAAATTATCGATATAGTGCAGATGAATGAATTTAAAGCAATTGCCATACATATTTTCGTAATTAAAATGATTGTTTGCAAAGATATTTTCAATGAATAAACATCAGCAATGCATTAGGTCTTCATGTATGCTGTTTCCTACTTTCAAATTGACAACAGATTATTTTATTGTTATTGCAATATAAATTAAGCATGTAATAAAAGTGAACATAATGCAGGTTTGTGCAACACTAAAATAATAATATTTTTTACATGCTGTATTAGGCATCAATGGCAAATAAGAGAGATACAAAAATCATTTTTCTTTCAGAAAAAGAGACGTGCAAGAACAAGGGGACACAATTTAAAGATAGAGGGGGGCAGTTCTGGGGCAATGTGAGGAAGTATTTTTTCACAGAGAGGGTAGTGGATGCATGGAACAGCCTTCCTGAGGGGGTTGTGGGGTCTAAAACTGTGGGAGAATTCAAGAATGCATGGGACAGACATAAGGCAATTCTTGTGTGGGGGTAGGAAGAAATAGGCTGTTGGTTAACTAGGATCTGCAGCCTATTCTGTAGGTAGGGAAGTGGGCAGACTAAGTTGGCCAAGAGGTCCTTATCTGCCGTCAAAGTCTATGTTTCTATGTTTCTATGTAATTGTCAAAAACAGGCAGAACCATTTTGATAAATTCAGCAATTTGATTTGTTATAAATATATTTTGATCTGTCTAAATAGCCTGAATATCTTTAGTATCATTATAATTAAGGCTAGACAGAACTAACTGCTCTAAAAACATGCAAATGTCTCAAGGAGCAGAGACTGTATTGTATAAATGCAACAATTTTATTTAATTCAAAATTATCATGAACCTTTTACTTTGCTGAGCAGGCAAATAAGTTTCTGTACACCCTCAACATTTTTTCGCATGGTTTTTTATGCCCAAATTCCTGGACAAACAGCAATGATTTTCTTTTACTTTAGCTATCCAATATTGCCACTGAATGCATGACCAGCACTATATCAAGTAGGAGAGACATATGGCTAGATTCACAAAGAGAGCAAAAAAACACACGTGCAGAAAAGAGGTTTGCCAAACTGTAGAAATGCAAGTGTGGCATATTCACAGTCAAAATTTCTGCAGGTAAGGAAAATCGCAAAACAGGCGAGTTGCAGAATTCTGCAAGGGCTGAAAATCTACATGTTTACTGCAGTTGCAGGAATAATATAAAACGCCCAGCAGACAGAACAACAGTAGGTGATCCACATTAAGTGGAGCAGGAGACTTTGACAGTCTTGCAAATTTTGCAGCAGAAACAGCACTTCCAGCAAAGCAGGCAGCCAGTCCCACAACTGGGACCATGGTAGCACCACCTGTAACAGCATGACCTTTCACCCAGTGGCAAATGCCAGGAGCCTTAGCAACAAGATGGATGATCTGGAGGCTGTCATGGTGCAGTCAGACCTGGACATTGTGGCCATCACTGAAACCTGGTGTAATGATAACCACGACTGGGAGATGGCCATACCTGGCTACAACATATTCAGAAGAGACAGAGCAGGCAGGAAGGGAGGAGGAGTGGCACTGTATGTGAAAAATGACATAAGGGCCACAGAGATCCAGGAGGAACAAAATGGGGAGAGATACTGTGGGTTAAGCTGGAAAGGAAAATGGGGACAGCCATCCGCACAGGTGTGGTCTATAGACCACCAGCCCAGGAGGAAGAAACAGATAGGAGCTGTTGCTAGCCATCCAAAGGATGGCAGACAAGGGTGAGGTAGTACTGGTTGGAGACTTCAATATTCCAGATGTGGACTGGAGCATCCCAGCAGCAGCATCAACTAGGAGCAGATTTATCATGGACTCCCTTCAGGGTGCCTTCCTCAAGCAACTGGTCATGGAACCAACTCGGCAGAAGGCAATACTGGACCTTGTGCTCACAAACAGGGACAATGTGATGGGGGTAACAGTGGGGAGCACCTGGGAAACAGTGACCACCAGTCATTGTGGTTTGAAATCACAGAAAGAGCAGAACCAAACCACACAAAAACACTTATCCTGGATTTTAGGGGGTCAGACTTTGGGAAAATGGGGAGATACTTGAAAGAGGCATTAAGGGGAATGGGACAGGAATCAGGGGTTGAGGAACAGTGGGCAGTATTTAAAATGTGGATTACAAGAACAACAGAATTATGCATTAAGCAGGTTTGCAAGAGGAAAAGGAAGAGGAGACCATTATGGTTTTCCAAAGAGGTAGCAAAGAAAGTGAAAGCCAAAAAGATTGCATTCAGGCAATACAAAAAGACACAGGCAGAAGGGGATAGGGAGAAGTACCAGGAGAAGCAAAGGGAGGCTGGGAGATCAGTAAGGGAAGCCAAAGCTCAGACAGAAGAGCACATTGCAAAATCAGTGGGTAGAGGGGACAAAACCTTTTACAGGTACATAAGTGAAAAAAGAAAGACAAAGGGAGGGATAGGGAGACTGAAGGGGGAGGATGGGGGCAGCGTGGAGGATGACAACAGTAAAGCTGACATATTGAGCAGGTATTTCTGCTCAGTCTTTACTGAGGAAGAGGAGGGTAATGGGTCTGAAGGGAGTACAAGGGGTGAGAATGGTGCAGGCATGGACACAAGTCCCTTTACACGAGAAAGGGTCCTGAAGGAACTGGAAGCAATAAGAGTTGATAAAGCAATGGGGCCAGATGGGGTGCACCCCAGGGTCCTTAAAGAACTAAGAGAGGTGGTGGCTGAACCTCTGGCTATCCTGTTTAGCCTATCACTGGAAACAGTGGAGGTACCCAAAGACTGGAGGACAGCGGATGTAGTCCCCTTATACAAAAGTGGGAACAAAGAGGAAGCAGGGAACTACAGACCAGTCAGCCTCACCTCGGTAGTGGGGAAGATCATGGAAACACTACTGAAAGAGAGATTGGTGGAACATCTGGTTGTCAATAGACTTCAGGACCAAAGGCAGCATGGTTTCACCAGGGGGAGGTCATGTCAGACCAACCTCATTGAATTTTTTGACTGGGTGACTAGGGAGGTGGATCAGGGGAGGGCAGTGGACATGGCCTATCTGGACTTCAGCGAGGCCTTTGATACTGTGCCACATAGAAGACTATTACACAAACTGGGGAATATGGGTGTGGGCAGGACAGTAGTGTATTGGGTAGATAATTGGCTGGGTGGCAGGACACAGAGGGTGGTGGTAAATGGCTGTCACTCCACAGAGGGAAGAGTGACTAGTGGGGTACCACAGGGATCAGTGCTGGGACCGGTCCTATTCAACATCTTCATCAGTGACATTGCAGGACCTAGAAGGCAGAATTTCACTGTTCGCTGATGACACAAAGCTCTGTAACAGAGTAGACACACCAGAGGGTGTAGACAGAATGAGAAGCGACCTGCAGAAACTTGAAGAATGGTCAGGGGTTTGGCAGTTGAAATTCAATGCAAAGAAGTGCAAGATAATGCATATGGGGCACAAAACCCTGGCACAATGTATCAGTTGGGGGTGAGGATATAGCACGCACCAAGCAGGAAAGGGATCTTGGGGTTATCATCTTTGATGACCTCAAGGTGGGAAACAGTGTGACAAGGCAGCAGGTAAAGCAAATAGGATGCTGGGATGCATAGGCGGGGCATCACCAGCAGGAAAAGGGAGGTCATAATTCCGCTATACAAGACACTAGTGAGGCCCCACCTAGAGTACAGTGTACAGTTCTGGAGACCATACCTACGTAAGGACATAGACAGGGTAGAGAAGGTTCAGAGGAGGGCAACAAAGATGGTGCATGGATTGCATCACAAGTCCTATGAAGACAGGTTGAAGGAACTGAACATGTACTCCCTGGAGGAGAGGAGGGAGAGAGGGGATATGATAGAGACATACAAGTATCTTACAAGGAGGAACAGGGTGCAGGAAAACACTATTTTTAAGTGAACAAGATGTTCCAGGACTAGAGGGCATGGGATGAAGTTGGAGGGAGGACGATTCAGAGGAAACATGAGAAAGAATTTCTTCACAGAACGGGTGGTGGACAAGTGGAACACCCTGCCAGAGGAAGTGGTGGGGGCTGAAACAATCATGGGATTTAAGAATGCATGGGATAGACATAAAGGAATTCTGGAGGTCAGGGGTAAGGGGCAACAGACTTCTAGGAAAACAAACTGAACTTACAAGCTCAAATGGGCAGACTGGGTGGGCCATAGGCCCTTATCTGCCGACACTGTCTATGTATCTATGTATCTATGTAATATGTATCTGTTGGTTGTGTCTCTGAGGTGTTTCTTGCTCCTGCATCTGTTGCACACACTTCTGGCTGTTACCACCTCTGCCTCTACTGCCTGTGGGACTCCTTCATGGGCTGCACAGTTATTTGTTTGTGCTTTGTTGTCTTCCAATGGAAATGTGTGCTAGTTTTCGTGTAGCAAGTGACACTGCTATACATCCCATGGGTTTGCTGTTGTTTTGGTGTCTGAACCCCCTCTATGATTGTTTCAAGTGTTGGTAAACTGCCTTTTGCTCAGGGTGAGTTATGCCTCACTCTCCTTGGTGCAGCATGTGTGCAACATTTTTTCTGCAACTGCAGAAATGCAGTGGCTGAGAATAGCCTTTAAGGGGATTTGCCATACTTTACAATGCCATTTTTTGTGCAGGAATTTTCCACAGCTTTTTATTTTCTGCCGTCCACAGTGTACTTTTTTCCACAGCTGCAGACTTTTTGTTTATGTGATGAAGAGCAGTTACCCCCTTTTTTCCACAACTGTGCCAGATTTGGAGACTTGTGCATTTTTTCCCCTTCAAAGTGTTTTGTGAATCCTGCACATAGCATAGAAAGAGCCTGAGACTACTATTGGTATCATTAGAGTTTTGCTCACTTGACTTACAAATAATATCTAAAGTCAGTTTTGTCATTCATATTTATAGGCGGAAGCACCCAGGATAGAGATCCATCTAGTTTCTTGTTGTGAGAGAATGTTGACCCTGTCTCCTCCCCGGGAGGGGGGGGGGGGTGCATGTTCCAATGCCTTAAACCTGAGACCTTTAGGATTTCTTTTGTGGAATTAAAAGTACTGTAATGTGTACCCAAAGCATTTTCCATCTTACAATTTATAATCGCTCTCACATTCTCTTGTATTCAGCATTTTAGAGACCGAATTGTACAACCAAGATGTAGGGAACCACACTCACACCAGAATGTATAAACTGTACACAGAGTTTTACAATCAGTATATCCATTCAATAAAGATACTTCCCTGTTCTAGGGTTTTCAAACTATCACCTGTCTCAGAATAACAAGAATTTCATTTTCTGCATCAGAAAAAGCCTTTTTTCTCAGATCAATTATTTGATTTTTCAATATCAATATGATGGCTGAAAGTTAGCATGTCCTTAAGGTTTGTTCCCTTCTAAATTATAGTAATGGGGGGGGGGGGTCAACTATTATTTGTCCCAAATTTACATCATCCTATAGTACTGTACATATTTCCTTAGTAATGTTTTTGATTTCATGAGACCTATCATGATAGTCCAACACAAAAATAAATTCTCTGCCCATCGTCATTTGTTTGTTTGCTTATTTCTGTTTGATATTGTTGGTACTGACAGGGTTTGTCTTTGGATTTTGTTTTACTTTATCAAGTGCCTTAGCTGCTATCTGGGCATTGCACCTTGTTCCCTAAATCAAGCTGCCATTTCTGCCACTCCTCGATCAAAATCCACACTGTTTGTGCAATTCCATTTTAATCTAAGGAACTGCCTGAATGGAGTGCTATCCAACAAAGAGAAGGGATGGCAGTTATTTGACCAGACTATTGTATTCCGAAATACAGTTTTTCTATAAGGACTGCTGACCACCCTGTCCCCCCCCTCCCACTTAACATCACTTCTAAATAGTCAATCTTTTCCCTGTCTACCTTATATGTACACTGCGTATTTAGCATGCTTCCATTGATCCTGTCCATGATGGTTAGCAATATTCTCCTAGGTCCAAATCCCATGCAACAAACTCTATTAGCTCCCCCCACCCCAGGTACCTTTCGCTATGGCAGATGTATTTATTGTAAGCATGTGTTTCCATGTAAATCTTTCTGCCATCCTATCAAAGAAAATGACATAGCAATAACAGCTTTTATTACTTGGTCTAGTTCAAACATTGTTTACCTATTGCAGTGTAGTTGTGGAGCCTACTATGTGGGCAGAACCCCATGCAATTTAAAAGTCAGAATAGGTGAACATGTTAGGGCTGTTCAAAGGGGAGATGATTCGTATGCCATTGTTAAACACATCAAACTGAATGGTGATAAGACCAATGATTTTAGATTTCTTGGCATTGAGGCAGTGACAGTTGAACCGGGGTGAGGGACCTAAAAAAGATAATTGGACAATGGGAAAGTTATTGGATTTCTGAGTTGGGGGAATGACAGAATTTGGGTTTAAATGGCTGCATAGATATGTCTGCCTTTTTGAAAAAGTATATATGTTAATATAAGTTTACACATACTAACACCCTGTTGTAGCATTGTTATTTTCACCTTTTGTTCACCCATTTTATGTTTTTATTTTTCTGAGACATACCAGGATTCACTTAGAATGGGCATCCAATACACTTGGAATATTTTCAGACAGAATGTTTAAATTATGTTAGTGAGTGTTGTCTATAATTCTAAACATTAATTTTGTTCAGAAGCTTTTCATAAATTTAATGCCTGGGCCAGTGTTTTTTGTTTTGTGGCATTATGTTTTTCAGGTGTTTTCACCATAGTGTTTTTTATGTTCCAGACATATTTGCTTATTTTCAAATGCATTTGATGTCTTTCATAAAGTACACCATTTAACACATGTCTACAAAAACACAAGTTTCTACTGAAATATATGTCACTTTGTGTGATTAGTTATGACAAATTGCCCATGATCAACATTTAATATGTGATTTCAATAAATGATTTTTGTTTCTATTTTCACATGTGCATGTGTTTTTAAATGGTTGTTGTCTATTCACTTAAATGTATGTATTCACCTTTTTGAATTGCTATGCGATCTTTTGATTGGTGGAATTGTCATGTGATGTATATTTTGAAGGTGAATTTAATGAGCACTTTATTCAACCTTCTTTATCGCTCTGAAGAAGCTTAGCAAGCAGCTAAGTGAAACATCAGTGTTTTTTGTCAGCCACTGCTGTTTTTTTACCATTGTGTGCCCATTTTATATTAAGAAGGACTATTAAACTTTTTATAGTAGACCTTGTATTTCCTTTTGGGGCAGTGGGTGCTAACTGTTCCTCTTTTGCTTTATCCAACAAAGAGTAGGAATGACAGCTATCGGACCAAAGTATTGTATTCTGAGATACATCTTTTCTATAAGGACTGCTAACCACTCTGTCCCCCAACCCACTTAACATCACATCTAGATAAGTCAGTCTTTTCCCTGTCTGCCTTATATGTACACTGTGTATTTAGCATACTGTCATTGATCCAGTCCATAAATTTTAACACACTATCCATACCCCTTCACCAGACTCAGAGGGCTCAAATCCCCAAAGACCACATGTCTCTCCCACCATTCAAGGAAATGTTTGGTGTAAGAGGGAGTTAGAGATGCTTCCATTGCTGTACCCTGTAATTGGTGGTAAAACCTTTCATCAAAAAGAAAAACACTGTGTTCCAAGACATATCTGATATTAAGTCCCTTGGGGCCTTGGAGAAACTCTCATACTCAGAGTTCAGCTCCCTACTGGCCCTTACGCTGTCTTCATGTCTAATACTGGAATACTAGGAAATAATGTATATCACTAACTAGCAATATTCATTTGACCACTGGAACTTCTCAATTTCATTTAGCAGATCCATGGTATTCTTCATCTAAGGAGGGACCTTAACCATCACCTGATTCAAAAATGATCATCAAATCTTGAAGGACCCTCACTGAGTGAACAAATATCAGAATCAATTGGTCTCCCAGGAGTGTTAGTGAGATTTTTGTTTATCTTCAGAAATCTGTACAATTTTGGGCACACAGGGAAGTCATTTTTAATGAGCATAAATTCATCATCATCTATACATCCATTTTTAAAAGAAGCATGAAACTAATTCATCTAGTATGTTTTTAAATGAAGTTGTGGGGTTGAACATCAGGGCTCAATAACACTGGCCATCTGAGAACTGTTTTTAATCTCTGTTATATACTTGATAATGTCCTGGATCACTATAGACCCCCCTTGTCCACTGACTTGATGATTATAGCACTGTTTTCTTGTAGTTCTCTTATAGCAGCCCATTCGTCAGCTGATAGGTTATTGAATCTGTATAGACCAGGAGTTTGAATCATTTTATCTAAATCATTCATAACCAGTTTTTCAAATGTCCTGACAGTAGGAGGCCTGAAGTCAGTATTACAAAATGTGCTTTTCATTTTACACCTGTATTAGCTTGTAAATTTACATTTGCAGTATGTCAAAACTCTCTTCATATTCCAGGTTCTCAATACATGCAATCAGAACATCAATAACCTCCCCTGATTGAACACTCACCTCCGCCCCCATTTATGATTCACCAGTGCCATTTAATAAATCACAAGCAGTTTATAAATTTTCTTCTATCCCCCAATTAACAGACATATCTAAATGCAATGAGTCACTCTCAGATGTTGCAATCAATTCATTACTTTCACCAAAATACACTTTTAAATCTATCTTAAGTAAAAATTTGAAAATGTCCACATTTAAATTAAAGAGGTCAGTCTTTGTAGTTGATACAAAAGTGAGTCCTTTTGATAGAACCTTTACTTGTGCATCTGTTGGGGGTGTATTTGAGATATTAACCACTTGCTGGGGACTGCTCACTTCTGCTGCCTGTTGGTGTTTCTCAGTTCCATATTTGTCCCATTTCCTCTTTTCCTGTTTTTCTCCTCTGCGTTTTCTTCCACTTTTTCCTTTTATTACTGGACCTGCAGCCAATCTTGATGCAATTTTCACTTGTTGGTTGATAGGAGTCTGGGTCTGGTGCTTATCTAAAAAAACACATGTTTAGAGGCTGATTTGTCTCTCTTATTCCCATTACGAGAACAACCTCTGCTCTGACTTCTTCATTGGGAAAATCTGTTCCAATTAAACATATCACCTGCTTCATAATATCGTCTGTACCTTCTCAATTTATTTATTTTCCATTGTTCAAGTTGTGTTTCTAGCTTGCAAATTTTCTTTTTTAATTGGTCATCTAGTATCTTAAAGCCAGTATCATCACAGAAGGGCTCAAGCTCTGTCCTAACATTCTTCAATTCTTCCTCAATTTGTGTATGGTTTCTTGGATCTTTTTCAACTGGAATTTCAACTACTGTTTTAGAACCCAGTTCAAGTGATTTTTCTCAGTTTTTTTTGTCAAGTCGTCATTGAGTTTACCTGAGGCATGTTCTTTATAGAGTCTTAAACCTCTGGGTACTCTTTCCATTTCATTATATTTTTCTAAAGTCACTTTATTGAACTAGACATTCACCTCTTCCACAGTTCATTTGTCAAGCTTTGAAAAGATAGTTTTCAGATCACTATTTGAGATGTCATCAGGCATACAGTTACAGTGTGGGATATAAAAGATGGACAGACGCTCCAGAATAAGGTGCAACCCACCTGGTTAAGTGGGAATTTTATTATAAAACAAAAATAATGAAAAAAACAATATAAATCATAGTCTTAGCTTTGGCACCTTCTTCAGTAATCACTTTCACTTGCATCAGTTTGTAGAACAAAATATGAACACAAACATAAATGGAATAGCCTCATACCAGTGGAACCTTCCTCCACCACTGATCAGCTAGCACTGACCTTATCTAAAAAAAAGGCAGCTTACTAAAGGACATTTATATCCTCCCCCTGAATCATGTGACTTAGATTCATTATGTAACAAGCAATGAATTTCTTTAAAACTTATCTTAACATTTTAGAGTACACATGAACTGCTGTACAATGCTTAAATGAATTGTAGAAGTCCTTTTTGTAACCAATTTTGATATACAAAGCCTAAGTATATTCAATCACCATACATGACTTTGCAACAGTATAAATCTAGCCCACTAGGGACCACCATTCCCCTATAGTTCCCTGCCAGAATGACACAGCTAATCCTCAGAGCAGCTTCCATGTTGTATCTCTCCTGCCAAGCTTAAGGTACAATTTATTTATTTCTTTATTTTGGAATATACAATTTCTACTACTGTACCACACTACTAATATATTGCTCCAGGGGAAAGGAGAAACAAAGAAAAACTCTCACAGGGAACTGGGACTTATACTTGTTTTAACAGTGATTCCTGGGCTTCCTGCAAGGACAACACCTCTATATTAAGCCTACTCACATTCTGCTGCAACCAGGTCCATTTTATTGGAAAGCACAGACTCTCAAAGGGAACTGGGGCTTATACCTGTTTTAACAGTGTTTCCTGGGCTTCCTGCAAGGACAACACCTCTATATTAAGCCTGCTCACATTCTGCTGCAACCAGGACCATTTTATTGGGAAGCACAGACTCTTGCAGCATGAAAACGGGAGGAAACCAAGTTTATTTAAACTACACAGCTGGCTTAAGTGCAGACTTGGCAGGCTAAGCCATCATCAGCATTGTTTCTAAGCCCAAACATATTTTATTACCCCTTTTGGCAACTTAAGAACCTTATAAACTGCAAAGCTAACACAGTATCTACCAGAACAGTACAGAGGATATGTCTTTCCTTATCAAGGGCATTATGCCACTACATCAAATATTTTAAGGGAGCCATAACCCTTTTCTACCCAGTATAAGGTGGATTTATGCTGGAAACTTTGAATAAGGTTGCAATGGAAGGAAGAGAATAAAAAAGAGGGGCAAAGAATATAGAAGACTTAAAAAGGGGGGAGTTACTTGATAAGGAGGTGGCCTGCCTCCTCATCAGGAAGATAAAAGGGATAGCTCTAGAAGACAAGAAGATAGATGGTTGCAACCAAGAGAAAGTATGAAACATTATTCCGTGACAGGTATTAGCCCTGTCACACATACCTTCAGTGCATAGTCTCTCCCTGATATTCCAGCATCTTGCACTTTCTTCTGTTTTTGCATGTAGAAAATGTTTCCATCTGATTCAATCATTTGTTCATGGGTGGGTTCATCTTCTGAATCTGGATTTCTTCCACTCCCCATTTTCTCAGATCACACAGTCTTGGCTTGTTCAGACACTTAAAACCACAGCTCAGTTCAGGACTTTGTGATGAAATTATACCCCTATAAGGGGCTATTGCTAAGCACTACTGCTGCTTTCAAACTAGTAAAACAGAGCAACAAGGAAAGATAACGTGCACATTAGCCCTCTGAAAGGTGCACCAGCCAAACAAGAAGGATCAGCATAGAGGAAAAGAACATGGACACACACAAGTAGAACTTTGAGTGAAACCTGATTTTATTTCAAATAAAAAGCATGGTGCAACACACTGCTTTTTCCCCTATGTATCAATCTGGCAAGTGAGTATTCCACAGGGTGTGGGGCCAGCCAACAATTCCATTGTTCTTAAATTCCCAATTGTATCATATCACTAATTACATAGCAAATATAGGAAATATAAGAAAAATTTGCACATTTGTGAGGAAGGCTCATCTACTGCGTCGATACATGGGGTAACAGTCTTGTGTTGTGTCTTGCTTTTTTATTTAAAATAAAATTAGTTTCCACTCAAAGTTCTACTGGTGTGTGCATTTTAATGAAGCTTCTTAACATATAAGAGATGGCTTCTTTCAGAATTAAATAGGGAGATTATAGGCTATAAGTATTGTAACATTATATAGAAAATATAAATTGTACATCTCACAGCATAAATACTTGTATTTTCACAAAAATGAAAAACAGAAATGCACTGTTTAAGTTTAGAATGTTGTTTGAGGAAGTGGGAACCTGGAAAGACATAATATTGTTGGGGACTTGTTAGGAAGGTAAGCTACGCTTTCTACAGAAAGTTTCATTTTTTCCTTTTGGCATTAAGAAGAGAATTGCATGATTCCATTACAATGTAGTAATTTTATAACCAGAGGGGGTGAAATACAACTGAAGTTGCTTGATTCCTGTGCTTGAGACCTAGGGTTTGGAAGGATATTTGTGCAACATTTTAGAAGTGTCCTGCTGGCTGAGCAGTGAGTTCATTTTTATCCCTGGACTCAGTAGAGTAGTTTGTGTAGGAGCAGTGGTCTAGTAAATTGTGGTGTTGGTTGACTTACTATAAAGGGCAGTACTCACCAGGGTGGTGGAACAGTGGTGTATTTGATTGTTTCTAACAGTCACCAGTGGTTGTCACCTTCCACCACCCTTCCCCTCACCCCACCCACCCCAGGCATGACATTTCCTTTATAGCCAAGGTTCTGACATCACTTCCTCAACAGGTCTTGAGGCAGAACTGTCATATTCTTAATAACCCAGCACAGTGCATAAAGGGTAAGTACACACCAAAAAAAAAAAAAATATTTTATATATTACTCATTGTATGTTATAAGGAAGAGGGACATGTGGGGAGTGGTGCAATGCACTGGCTGTGGGGCAGCAAATTTATGGGAGACATTCTGGAACCTGCATTGCTGCCTATTTGCAGGCAACTGTCAGCTCTGAGGGAGGAGGTTGCCCTCCTCCAGGCTGAACTGACAAGGACTAAGGAGGCCTCCCCCACCCAAAGAGCACCAGTTCCACAACCACTGACTCAGAGGTTGACATGTGTGAAGAGTAGATAGACTACATTGGGTTCTGGGAGGGTGAGGGTGGTGGAACAGAGGCGCAGCCCCCAGTTGTACCTCTACACAAATCATATGTCAGTCTAACAAATCAAGGTTCCTCTATGATAACACCCTCAGTGGAGACCAAGAAGAATGCTGGGGACATCCACAAGGGAGACCCACAAAAGAGTGGCAAGGGACCAGCTTCTGATAGGGGACTCAATTGTTAGGGGTGTAGACCTGGTGAAGGAAGAGGAGAGGGAAGTAAGGTGCCTGCCTTGTGCCATGGATTGGAGGGACAGGAAGCAAACCCTCAGGATTGCAGAAGCAGCATCACAGGAGAGGGATCTAGATATTAGTGTCCACATCAGGACAAATGACCTAGCTAGGCATGAGATCCATGCAGTGCAGGATGAATTTGTGGAGTTGGGGAGGGGCCTCAGACAGGTAGCAAGCACAGTAACCTTCTCAGAGGTGCTGCCAGTCTATGGCAGGGGTGAGGCTAGGGTACAGCACACCATGCAGTTTAATGAATGGTTGCAAAACTGGTGCAGAACATAGAGCTTCGGCTTTATTGGTGACTGTGGATCCACCTGGAGAGATAAAGGTCTATACTGGCATGATGGTCTGCATCTGTCCAGGAAGGGAAACAAGCTCCTAGGTGACAAGTTTAAAGGCTTCCTTGGCAAGCTTTTAAACTAGCCAAGGGGGGAAGTGCTGATAGGAAACAGGAAAGTTCAAGCCTCCCCCCACAAAACATGGCAGGTAGTAGGGTAAACACTGAGGTACAGAGCTTGACAGAGGGAAGAACGAGGGTAAATGAAAAAAATAGACAAGGGCAATAAGAGCAGGATGGGGTAAAAAAGGATAAAGCCAACATTAAATGGAGGGCAATGAGTACCAATGCCCATAATCTGGGAAACAAGCTTCCAGAGCTAGTAGCCCTGATGGAAGAGGAACACTTGGATATTGTGGCAGTCACAGAAACATGGTACATGGAGAACCATGACTGGGATGTCAACATACCAGGGTACACAATCTACAGAAGGGACAGGGAGGGTAAAAGAGGAGGTGGAGTAGCTATCTACATAAGGGAAGGGATCAAAGCTACAGAACTAAAAAGTAAAGGGGGAGGACAAGAGGCACTCTGGGTCACCTTGGAGACAGGGAATGGCATCACAATCCACACAGGGGTTGTATACAGACCCCCATCTCAAGGGGAAGAAATGGACAAGAAAATGATAGAGGGCATTCTCAAAATGGCTGAAAAAGGAGGGATACTGTTAATGGGGGACCTGACTATGCCAGATGTTAACTGGATGACATGGTCTGCAGCCACATCCAAGAGCAGGATCATTCTCAATGCCCTACAGGGGGCATGCCTTAGACAGCTAGTGGTGGAATCCACTTGGGAGGGAGCAATATTAGACCTGGTACTCTCAAATGGAGACAGGATCACAAATTTAGAAGTCAGTAGACATCTGGGAACAAGTGACCACTGCACAGTGTGCTTCACAATAAACACAACCATGGAGACAAGTCATACAAAGACAAGGATACTGGACTTTAGAAGGGCTGACTTTGGCATAATGGGTGAATACCTGAGGAATGCATTAGCAAATGGCCAGAAGGAAGGGGTGGAAGAACAATGGAGAAAAATCAAAACTGCCATCATGGAGGCAACAAGCCTTTGTGTGAAACAAATAAAGAAAACAAAGCAGAATAAAAAACTCTATGGTTCTCAAAAGAGGTGTCAGGGAAGGTTAAGGAGAAAAAGGCTGCATTCAAAAAATATAAGGAATCACAGAAGGAGCAAGACAGGGAACTATATCAATTAAAGCAGAAAGAAGTGGGAAAGGCAGTCAGAAAAGCAAAAGCCCAAACCAAGGAAAAGATAGCCAACTCAGTTAAGAAGGGGATAAAACCTTTTATAGGTACATTAGGGAGCATAGAAAGGTTAAGGGAGGGATAGTGAAGATTAATAAAGGAGAGAGGAGGTGGGTAGAGGGAGACAGTGAAAAGGCAGAGATACTGAATGAATACTTTTGCTCAGTATTCTCAAAAGAAGAAGAGGAGGAGTTACCTAAACCAAACAATAGAAGCATTCTGGGTAGTGGGGTTGACACCGGTCCATTTACAAAGAAAGAGTCCTGAAAGAACTCCTAAAACTCAAGGTGGGCAAAGCAATGGGGCCTGACGGTATTCAGCCTAGAATCCTAAAAGAACAAAGGGAGGACATAGAAACATAGAAACATAGAAGTTGATGGTGGATAAGGACCGCAAGGCCCATCCAGTCTGCCCATTTCCTTTTCTACCTTATAAATGTGCCATCGGCCTTTGCTCTGTCAGTGGCCTATCTATTCATACTCATTTGTATTGCTCCATTATGCCTATCCTATGCCTGTTTGAAGCCCTGCACTGTATTCATAGCCACCATTTCTTGAGGTAGGCCATTCCATGCATCCACCACCCTTTCTGTGAAAAAGAATTTCCTCACATTCCCCCTTAATCGGCCCCCCTCTAATCTCATGCTGTGTCCTCTTGTCCTGCTATTTTTCTTATATTTAAACATGTTAGACTCTTTTACCTTGTTAATGCCCTTAAGGTGTTTGAATGCCTCGATCATATCACCTCTCTCCCTCCTTTGCTCAAGGGTATACATATTGAGCTCTGTTAATCAGTCCTCATATGTCTTCTGATGCAGTCCCTGCACCATTTTGGTTGCACTTCTCTGGACTACCTCAATTTGGTTAATATCCTTGTGAAGGTGTGGCCTCCAATACTGCACGCAGTACTCCAGATGGGGCCTAACCAGTGTCTTGTAAAGAGGGATTATTACCTCCCTTACAACTTGTGATACCCCTACTAATACACCCTAACACCCGTAGCCTTACCTACTGCTTTAGAGGTCTGCTTGGATGATTTCAGGTCATTAGTGATGATGATGCCCAAGTCTCTTTCTTCCTTTGTGACTGCTAGCAACTCCTCTCCCAGCCTATAGGTGGCTTCAGAGTTTCTCTTCCCTATGTGCATGATTTTGCACTTCTTTGCATTAAATCCCAGTTGCCACTCTTCTGACCATTTTGCTAGTTTGTCCAGATCTCTTCTCATTCTGCCCACTCCATCTGGATCATCTACTCTGTTGCAGATCTTGGTGTCATCTGCAAACAGACAAGCCTCACCCTCTAGTCCATCTGCAAGGTCACTAATGAAAATGTAGAAGAGGACTGGCCCCAGGACTGATCCCTGAGGTACCCCACTTGTGACTTGTATCTCTTCTGACTGTATACCATTTACCACCACTCTGTTTTCTGCCCGTCAACCAGTTTGCCACCCAGTTGACCAACTTCTGACCCACACCGAGCCTACCCAGCTTATTTATAAATCTTCTATGTGGAACAGTGTCAAAAGCTTTGCTGAAGTCAAGGTAGGCGACATCAACTGCTCCCCCTTGGTCCACCACTCTGGTTACCCAGTCAAAGAAATCTATGAGATTAGTTTGACAGGACCTTCTTTTGTAAACCCATGCTGTCTTGAATCTTGTGCCCTATAGATTCCAGGTGTTGCACTATCCTTTCCTTAGGAGTGCCTCCATAATCTGCCCACTACTGAGGTAAGACTGACTGGTCTGTAGTTCCCTGCCTCCTCCCTGCTACCACTCTTGTGGAGCAGGATCACATGCGCCCTTCTCCAGTCTTCTGGGACCTCTTCTGTGCTCAGAGACTCACTAAACAGTTCTGCTAATGGCTCTGCTAGTTCCACCTTTAGCTCATTAAGTACCCTGGGATATATGCCATCAGGCCCCATTGCCTTATCCACCCTGAGCTTAGCAAGCTCTTGTAGGACCCTTTCTTTTGTGAAGGGAGTCATGCTCACCTCTCTCCCCCATGTGTCCATGGTGCTGAGCTGTGGGCCCTGCCCTACCTTCTCTTCAGTGACACCACTGACCACAATTTTTAACAAATCATGGGAGGAGGGGGTGGTACCTGAGGACTGGAGGAGGGCAGATGTGATTCCCCTTCACAAAAGTGGGAGCAAAGTAGAAGCAGGAAACTACAGACCTGTTAGCTTGACCTCAGAGGTGGGGAAAATGATGGAATCACTTCTGAAAGAAAGAATTGTTCAGTACCTATAGGCCAGCAGGGCACAGCACCCAAAGCAGCATGGATTCACAGCAGGAAGATCATGTCAGATGAATCTAATTGATTTCTTTGACTGAGTGACCAAAGTAATAGACCGGGGGGGTCTGTGGATATGGCCTACCTAGACTTTAGCAAGGCATTTGACACAGTCCCGCACAAAAGATTAATAATCAAGTTAGCCAGCATGGGAGTGGGACCCAGGGTGGTAGCCTGGGTACCAAACTGGCTGCACAACAGGATACAGAAGGTAATAGTGAATGGAACACATTCTGAAGAAAGGGGGGTTACTAGTGGAGTACCTCAGGGCTCAGTACTGGGTCCAGTCCTCTTTAACTTCTTTATAGATGACATTGCAGAGGGTCTAGAAGGAAAGGTATGCCTCTTCACAGATGACAGAAAGATCTGTAACAGAGTGGATACACAAGGGGGGTAGAAAGGATGAGAAGAGACTTGGCAAGGTTGCAAGAATGGTCAGACATATGGCAACTTAGATTCAATGCAAAGAAGTACAAAGTAATGCACCTGGGAAATACAAATCCAGGTGAAGAGTGCACAATAGCAGGGGAGGTACTAACAAGAACAATAATGGGAAGGGGTCTGGGTGTAGTTATATCAGATGACCTAAAGGTTGGTAAGCAATGTGAGAAGTCAGTAAGGAGAGCCAGGGGGATACTGGGATGCATAGGGAGGGGCAGCACAAGTAGAAAAAGGGAAGTGGTTATCCCTCTGTACAGACAGTTGGTGAGACCCCATCTGGAGTACTGCATGCAGTTTTGGAGACCTCATCTATGCAAGGACATAGACAGGATGGAAGCAGTCCAGAGGAGGGCAACTAAAAGGGTGCAGGGTCTACATCAGAAATCATATGACAAGAGACTAAGAGAGCTTAATATGTATACCCTTGATGAAAGGAGGGATTGGGGGACATGATTGAAACTTTTAATTACCTCAAGGGAATCAACAAAGTCCCGGAGGGTAGCATCTTTCAGAAAAAGAGATGTGTAAGAACAAGGGGGCACAATTTAAAGTTAGAGGGGGGACAGCTCAGGGGTAATGTGAGGAAATTCTTTTTCATGGAGAGAGTGGTGGATGCATGGAACTGCCTTCCTGGAGAGGTTGTGAGGTCTAAAACAGTGGGGAAATTCAAACATGCATGGGACAGACATAAGGCAATTATAGTGGGGAGTTGCATGAAGTAGGCTGATGGTTAACTAGAATCTGCAGCTTATCCAATAGGTAGGGAAATGGGCAGACTGGGTAGGCCAAGTGGTCCTTATCTGCCGTCAAAGTCTATGTTTCTATGTTTCTGTGTTTTAAGAAGAAATACGGACAGTGTTAAATAATGGAGACTCCAACTTGGAGTGGAGGCTTGATCATGTAATTCTAATATCAAGTTAACCATGGAACTCATAATTTTCAAATATATACTGCCTTTGTATGAAAGGAAACAATGATTTCTACCAGCATGGCCTAGAATGACTGGTGATGATGAAAAAAAAGAGAATAATGAAGTGCTTGCTGTTTTGCAATTACAAACTGAAAATTTTCACAATGGCCAACTTTTTAATAAGAGCAATGTATAAATTATAATTAAACAACTTAATGGATTCTGGCAGAGGGTGTGTGAAGCTGCTTTTGCTGAGCAGATGGGGAAAGGATTTCAGTTGCTGGATAAGCTTTTAATTCTTATCAGTTTGTGGACTTTTGGGCAGGAGTGCTGACTTGCTTAATAAGTGTTGTTTGGTGTGGGGGATCCATAGTGGAAGCTGGATTTTCGTTTATCTTTTCTACATGTATTGTGAGCAGCTTTCTGGAAGTTTCTGTCTTTCTCAGCCAGGATCAATTTACAGCTAATTAGGCTTAAATACCAGGGCTTCTCACGTAGCAGTACTGCAGAAACAGTTGGGGTCTGGCAGAGATTGTGTGAAGATGCTTTTGCTGAGTAGATGAGGAAAAGATTTTAGTAGCTGGATGAGCTTTAAATTTGTATCAGTCTGTGGACTTTCGGGCAGGAGTGCTGACTTGTTTAATACAGTGTTTGTGTGGGACCGTCCTCCGGAGGAAGTTGCAGTGCTTGGAAGTGCAGTGAGCAGCTGATACAATTTTGTGAGAGTCATGTGGGGCTCTGATCCCACCTTCCCCACCCTCCCTCCCCAGAGCACAGCTCATTTATATGGGAACAGCTGCCCTGCAATTGGAGGAAGAGGCTTCAGGTGAAAACTTATGTGATCTCTCCAATAATGCAGACATGGGGCAGGAAAATCATAAGTAGGTCTCGTAAGAGTGCAGCATCCACAATGAAGTGCTGAGTAGTGTGATAGTTGGGTATTGTGGAGGGCCTTCAACTGGAATATTTCAGGTAAACTTTCTGTTAGAGGCTGGTCTAGGATTAGTTGGTTATTTGGCCTAGAAAAGACTACTGTGATGATGGGGAAGGTATCGCATATCACTAGAGCAGGTATCTTTGGGAGGGTGGTTGGGTGCGTAGGGTGTGGTGTGGCCATAAGACTGGACTGAGCTTGGAAGTTTGGGGGATGCCCAGTGCACTACCAGCTTGCACAGCTTAAGGAGGAGGTAGAGGGGATCTGAATGCAGCTGGGGGTGATGGGGGGATTGGACAGGTAGAAGGCAAGTGGTCACCTACATGGAAGTACTAGATGCTGGGTCCTCCCAAGCTAGGGGAGAAGTGAAGAGAGGTGCTCACACTAGGAGAGGAGGAAAGGGGGTACACAGGGGCTCTAGGGGACCCTGGCAGGGGGGCCCGAGAGGTGGAAATTTCCACAGCAATACGCAACATACTGGGGGTGTCCAAAGGAAACCAAGATGGGCAGTATGGACATGGGGAGCACTGTGGGATGGGCTAAGGCTTGCAAATTATTTTAACCCTCTATGCCCATTGATAGAAGAGGGATGTGTGGGGGAGGAGGAGGATGATGATGATGCTGCTGCTAGTGAAGCTGGGGCAGGGACGGACAGAAAGGGTGAAGGGGCAAGAGGCAAGTGCGTAATAGAGGGAGTCCCAGACAGGATGGGGGAGGATGGGTAGGGGAGAAGAAAAAGGAGGATCAGGGGAACAAGGAGGAGGCTGATGGTATGGAACAGGGGAGCACGACAGACAGGAAGGCATAGGACATAAATGGGATGATAGCAAGCAGAAAGCCAAGTAGGCAAATGGATAGGATAGATGAATTAGTAAGGAGTAGGGAAAGAGATACAGAGAAAGATACTCGGGTGGGGGAGATAAAGAAGACCAGGACATAGGTAGAGGAGGTGACCAGGGACAATAGTGAAGGGGCTACCTTCAACACCCAGATTGTGGGAGGTGCAAGGAGTTGGTTGGGGGGAGAATCCAGATGAAGGGATGAGGAGGGGCATGGAAGGAGAGGGAACCCTAGGGGTGAACAGGGAGGTGAGGGGGGTTAGAGTACTACTTTTGGGGGACTCCATGATCAGAGGCATCCAGTGGGAGGGGTAGGAGGAGGGTAAAACCTGTCTGATCAGAACCAAATGCCAACCAGTCCTGATGGTGCACAAGGCCAAGCATGGGTTGTATTCATTGGCAAGGGAACGTTGGGGGGACCCCAGACATTTTAGTGCACTTGAGGACAAACAACATAAATGGTAATAGTGAACTAGAAATTCAGGCAAGATTCTAGGAGTTGGCCAAAGTATGCCTTTCCATAGGCTGTAAGATCTCCTTTTCAGAAATCCTGCTGGTGCTAAGGGCTAGTGGGGAAAACAAGATGAAGATTAGGGAGATAAATCAGTGGCTTAGGGAGTGGTGTGAGGGATTGTGGTATGGCCTGGTTGGGGACTGGGGGGAGACCTGGGAGGATAAGGGGCTGTACACTAGGGACAGGCTCCACCTTAATTTGGAGGGGAAGAAAATCCTTAAGCTCCAACTAGCTGGGTTCATCAGCGAAAGGTGGGGTTTAAACTTGTGAAGAGGGAGGGATCAAAACAGGGGCAGTGCCAGCAGGTACAATAATTCAGGGACATGGTATCCACTCCTCTAAGGGGATAGGGAGAGATGGAAATGGGTCACCAGGTGGAGTGCAGGAGCTGAGAAATGGGAGCTCAATGGAGGGAAAGGAGAGGAGGAAAAAGGGGTTGAGAGTGGTCCTGATAAATGCCAGGAGCTTAGAAAATAAAATGCCTGAGCTCCAGGCGATGCTAATTGAGGGGGAGGTAGATGTGGCAGCAGTCTCTGAGACCTGGGCCACTCAAGGGCATGAGTGGGATCTAAATCTGGAGGGCTACACTATGTTCAGAAAAGATAGTGGGGAGGGAAGGGGGAGTGGTGTAGCACTGTTAGAGTCAGAAATGGCAGGGTATTGGAGGGGTAGAGGAGGCAGAGGGGAACATGTAGGCTATTTGGTTCACCTTGCTGATGCAGTGGGGTAAGAGAGTAAAGGTTGGAGTGGTATACAGACCACCAGCACTGGCGGAGGTCCTGGAAGACAGTTTGGTGGCAAATCTTGATGGACACTGTAGATTGGGAAAGGGAAGGGTAGTGGTAATGGGGGACCTCAACATGCCAGGAACAGATTGGGGGACTATGTCATCACCAGTGGCCAGAGAGCAGAGGCTGCTGGATGTCTTCCAGGATGTGTTTCTGATACAACAGGTGGGTGAGACACCTAGGGAGGCCTGGACACTGGACATGGTCCTGGCAGACAGTGATCAGATAAGAGGCATAGAGGTAAGGGACCCATTGGAGGGGAGTGATCACACCACAGTCTGGTACTTCCTGGATCTGGAGGGGAGGAAAACCAAACAAGGATGGTAGTAACTGACTTTAGGGCTGCAGACTTCAGGGAGATGGGAAGGATCCGTCAAGATCATCTGGACAGGATAAGGCCGGATATGGATGCTGACAGCAGGTGGGAGATCATTAGAAGGGGAACACAGGAGGTTACCAGATCCTGCGCAAGGGAAAGGCGTAAGTTCAGTAAGGCTAGTAAACCCTGCTGGTGGACCCAGGAGGTACAGGAGGTGGTGAGGGAAAAGAAGGCAACCTATAGGCACTTTAAGTGCTCAAGGAGTGAAAGGGATCAGGAGAAATATGAGCGTACAGCCAAGAGAGTCACGAGGAGCAGCTAAGGCAAAAAAGGAACAGTCCTTGGCCAGTCGGATCAGGAGGGGGGACAAGGGGTTCTTTAGATACATAGGGGAAAAAAGGAAAGTAAGGGGACAGATCAGCAAGAAAAGGTTAGGGGATGGTTAGGCACAGAAGGTGGGAGAACAGGCAGAAGTCCTAAATGAGTACAGTACTTTGCCTCAGTTTTTACCAAGGGGGGGATGGAGGGGCTATGTCTTGCAAGGGGAGTGGGGTAAACTGGAGCAAGGGGTGGGACAGGTAGAGACCAGAGGCCCTGATGGGTCTGGGGAAAGGGAGTGGCCACCACAGACAGGTGGGAGCCCAGCATTTCAGGATGAAAAGGGTGAGGACATAGAGGCTGAAATCCCAGAAGAGAGAGTAAGGAAAGCCTTCAGGTCCCTTTGGATGGAGAAAGCACCTGGGCCAGATGAGATACATCCCAGGGTGCTGAGGGAACTGGAGGATGTCCTGGCAGTCCCTCAACATCTCTCTGTAGACTGGTTGGGTGCCCCAAGACTGGAGGGTAGCCCTTGTTATGTTGATCTACAAGGGGGGGATCAAGAGGGGAGGTGGGAAATTACAGGCCCGTTAGCCTGACATCAGTAGTTGGCAAAGTAATGGATGGTATTGTTAAAGAAAGGCTAGGGGGGGGTTACTGGAGCAAACTGGGTACTTGGACAATAGGCAGCATGGATTTAGTAGGGGTAAGGGGCAACAGACTTCTAGGAAAACATAAACTGAACTTACAAGCTCAAATGGGCAGACTGGGTGGGCCATAGGCCCTTATCTGTCGACACTGTCTATGTATCTATGTATCTATGATTTGCCATGGGAAGATCTTGCCAGACAAACCTTGTTGAGTTCTATGACTGGGTGATGAGGGCCCTGGACTAGGGTAGGCCAGTGGACATCCTCTTTCTGGACTTTAGCAAGGTGTTTGATTCGGTACCCCACAGTGGCCTGCTGGCTAAGCTGAAGGAAATGAGGGTAGGGAGACAGTTGTTAAAATGGATAGGAAATTGGCTGTCTGAGTGTACTCAGGGGGTGATGGTTGGAGGGTTAGCCTCATCCCTAAGGTGGGTTACAAGTGGGGTTCTCCAGGGGTCAGTGCTGGGGCCACTCCTGTTCAATGCCTACATCTCAGACATCAGAGGGGGATCAGGAGTGAGATGAGTCTCTTTGCAGATGACTCAAAGCTGGATGCAGTGGTGGATGGGGAGGAGGGGAAGGTGGCCTTGCAGGAGGACCTGGAGGCTCTGAAAAGGTGGTTGGGAAAATGGAAACTAAAATTCAATGTGGGGAAGTGCAAGGTTCTGCACCTGGTAGTCAGAAATCCAGGCCAGGGGTATACCTTGGGAGGAGACATGATTCAAGTCATGGAGGGTGAGAGGGACCTGGGGGTAATGGTAGATGTCAAAACGAACAACTCAGAAACCTGTAGAAGGGCAGCGGCAAGGGCAAATAGGATGCTGGTATGCATCGCCAGGGGGATTACCTCCAGAAAGGTGGAAGTGATCCTTCCACTGTACAACTGCTTGATTAGGCCACACTTCGAGTATTGTGTACAGTTTTGGAGACCACATTTAAAGAGGGACATTACACTCCAAGAGAGGGTCCAAAGGAGGGTAACCAAAATGATTTGGGGCCTGGGGGAGAGGACCTATGAGGAGAGGCTCAAGGAGCTCAATATATACACCCTAGAGGAGAGGAGGGACAGGGGGGACATGATAGAGGTCTTTAAGTACATGAAAGGGTTCAATAAAGGAGGCCCAGTCAGGGTGCTCCAAAGGAAGGAGGGTGGGGCAACAAGAGGTCACAGGTGTAAGCTGGAAAGTGGCAGGCTCAGAGGGGAGAGGAGGAGATGTTATTTCACCAAAAGGGTGGTGGAGCCATGGAATGCACTGCCCAGGGAGCTGGTAGAGGTGGAGACTGTGGATGGGTTTAAGAGGGGATGAGATAGGTAAAAGGGGAGGGTAAATCTGACCCGACCAAATACAGGTGGAACATCTGAGACTAGGGACAGTATAACCCAAGTGGGGACATCAAAATCGGCCCTCAGTGCAGGTGCTGAAAGTCGAACTAACTCTAGAGACAGGCCTATTCTGCTGGCATTTTAGTATGTTAGTAGTATGTTAGTAAGCCCGTTTCTGCCTTTAGCTTTATGGATTATCATATGCATTATGCTATATAGCTGCTTCATCGTTTTATACAGGTTGCACAGTTTGTTTTTTTAACTATGTGTGTATGTTATGTATTGCTTAAACTATCTGTGTATGTCATAGCTGTTATGATTTGAATACTTTTATCAATAAAACTGAAACTGAACTGACATCAAAAAACAATTGTCTCTCCCATCCACAACCAAACTTTGATAAAATATAATCCCCCTCCAACTATCTCAATTGCTGTCATATCCTGACTGCATCAACGTCAAATCCCCAAACCACTCCCTCCTGGACTGGGTCATCTCCTCCCATCCCTAATGCATATTGAATGCAGGTATCCACTAGGATGCCCTCAGTAACCACTATATAGTCTACTGTGTGTGCAAGGTCTGCCACCCTAAAGCTTTCCTTCAAATTCATCCAATTAAAGTTTTTCATTTCACTGGACTTGTCCTTCCTCCATGTTGACCAGTCAGCCACTGCTGGTCCTCTAGCTTTAACAGCCAATAACTTCAATTCTACCCTCCAAATCTTCCAGTCCAAATTCTTGGCAGTTTAGGACCACCATATCTCCCTTAGTAAAATCTTATTAAAACCAGAGTCCCCTGGATCTCTTCAGAGTTGCTGGCCTGCCTCTGAGCCACAGACCTTAGACTGGTAGTCCGACATGATCACTTGCTCCACTGCTTCTCTAAATATTGAACCCACTATACAGTGTCTGTACTAAAGACACCAGACTTGTGAAATCTGAATATTTTGTTCTACACTGCAGAAAAAAAACCTCTATTACTGCTGTAATTTCTGGAAGGTTAATCACTCCCTCTCATCCAGTCCCCCATTTCTCAAGGTTGGTTACTCCCCTTCTCCATCCCTGCTGTCACTGCCTCTTTTTCAACTCCTTCTTCACCTCCTGTGCTCAGTCTCCATATCTTCATTCCCCTCTATTCCCCATCCCACTTCCTCCTACCTCCTCCTATGAGCTTTTTCTCCTTCTCTTCCACTACTTCTTCTGCCACACTCATGACTCTCCTTTGTCTTAACCCCCACAAGGTTGTAAGTCTTGACAGTCTCAACCCAAAACATCTTCATCTCTCTGCTTCTGCCATCTCTATCCTGATTACCCACCTTCTTATGCTCTTTTCTGTTATGTTCCTTGATACTTGGAAACAGAAAACCATCATCCTACTTCCTAATGGTGGAACTCTTTCTTCTCCTGTGAACTATCATTCCTCTCTCACTTCCTCACTCTGACTAAGCTGCAGGAACACTTTGTTCTCTCTCACAGATGTCCTCATTTCTTGACTTCCTCTCCTTCTCCACTCCTTTTCAGTCTGACTTCAGGAAGTTCTATTATATATCCACGTCTCCTCCAGCTTATAGACTCAGTATGGACCAGGGTCATATTGCTTCTACCATCTTTACCTCTACCAAGGGCCACAGCAGTATAGCAGTTGCAAAGGTATGAAGAGGTGGACAATAGCCCATTCACAGGCAGAAGAATGCTGCAGGAGGTGACTAAATTGAAGATGGACAAAGCGATGGGACCAGATGGCATACACCCAAGAATATTAAGAGAACTGTGAAGGGAGATAGCAGCACCTATGGCAGCCATGTTCACTGAGTCATTCCACACAGGGGTGGTACCAGAGAATTTAAGGAAGTCACATGTGGTTCTTCTATACAAATCCATCAGTAGGGAGGAGGTCGGGAACTATAGGTTGGTCAGCCTCACCTCAGTAGTGGGGAAGATCATGGAAACATTGCTTAAAGAAAGGATAGTGTGGTATCTAGCAGCCATCAGAGCCCAGGACCACAGGCAACATGGATTCACAGTAGGGAGTTCATGTCGGGCAAATCTGGTTGATGTCTTTGAATGGGTGACAAAGGAAGTAAATTAGGGTGGGGCAGTGGACAATGCTCACCTTGATTTAAGCAAAGCCTTTGACACTGTCCCACATAGAAGGCTGATAAACTAGCTAAGTAGGCTGGGCATGGGGGATAGGGTAGTAAAGTGGGTTAGAAACTGGCTAACAGACAGGAGCTAGAGAGTGGTGGTAAATGGGGTGTAGTCTGGGGAGAGGGAGTGACCAGTGGGGTGCCACAGCAATTGGAAATGGGGCCAGTACTTTTCAATGTCTTCATTAGTGACATTGCAGAAAGGCTGAAGGGAAATGTCTTCCTGTTTGCAGATGACACAAAGATCTGTAAGACAGTGGATACCTCAGAGGGGTGGAGAAAATGAGTAGGGACCTGGGGAAGCTTGAAAAATGGTCTGATGACTGGTAACTGAAGTTTAATGCAAAAAAGTGCAAAATTATGCACCTGGGCCACAGAAACCCTGGGGAAAGCTACAGGATGGGGGCAGGGAGTTACTGACTGTCACAAAGAAGGAAAAGGACCTGGGGGTCTTATTTCAGATGACCTGAAAATGTCAAAGTGGTAAGGCAGCTGGGAGGGCCAGTGGCATGCTGGGGTGCATAGGCAGGGGTATCACCAGCATAAGGAGGGAGGTAGTGATACCATTATATAAAACCATGGTCAGGCCTCACATGGACTACTGTGTGCAGTTCTGGAGATCTCACCTCATTATGGATAGTAACAGGCTGGAGATGGTCCAGAGATGGACAAATGAGATGGTACAGAGCTTGAAACACAAGACCTATGAGGAGAAATTAAGGGACCTCAATATGTACTCACTGGAAGAGAGGAGGGAAAGAGGGGATACGACAGAAACATTCAAGTACCTCAAAGGTATAAGTATAACTACTGAGAAGCAGGAGACAGCTGCTATAGACACATGTGCCAACTTTTCTGTTATATTCTTTTGTCCTTATAAGTCTGTAATCTCCAGTATTTCAGTAATCACATGACCACACTGCCTTCTTTAGGCAATTTTATGTTGGTTAATGCCTGGTGTCAGATGGCAGACAGAGGGCTCACCAGATTGTGTTGTTGTTTGAAAAACTTCATAGAGTGTTCTTTTACTGGTAAGCATTTTGGAAAGCTGGTGAAGGTCTCATAATTTTTATTATGATTTTATCTCCTTAAGTCTGTCCCCTTTGGTCCGCCCATCCCCACACCCCAACAGTCATCAGTGGCCACAGCTGCAGCCTTTTTCTTGCCAAGATGGTGGATGAGAAGCTACCTTCACAGTCTGTGAAGTCTGACATCTTTCAGTGCCACTTATTGGTCATCTTCAACACAGACGAGGTGTTGTTAGCCCAAAACTAAATCAGGATAAGCAGCTTTCAAAGTGGTGAAGAAATGGAGTGAGCAAGATTCAAGTACTCATTCAGATGTGGCATCGATTTTAAGATCAGCATACTGGTGTGGACACTGCAAATAGAACCCCAGCTGTTTAAGCAGCCTTACGAAGAGTAAAGGCTTCTCGAAGCACTTGAGTTCTGTTTATTATACTGTAAGTTGGCTGCATCTAATTCGGTAATTTACTGTACCTTACATCGGGATGTATGGTAGGCCTAACTTTAAATAAACACTGCACCTGAATGAACACATGATGCCATAGAAACATAGAATTTGTCAGCAGAAAAGGACCACTCAGACCACCCAGTCTGCCCAAGTGTTCTCTACCTACTTGTAACTCCTGCCTGTATATGTTACTGCATGTCTTATTCTGCCTACATCCATCAGGACTTCTTTGTGAATGAGTTTGCTCAACGGATTTTTCCTGCAATGAACTTGAACCTACTACACCTCCATAGCCCTATTGATCACCGTTGATCCCCTCCTTTTCCTTTTTCTAATATAGCCCTATGTTTAACCCAAGCATACTTCTTGCCCCCTACCATTTTAGCTTCCATCACTTCTCCTGGCAGTCTGTACAAGGCGTCTACCACCCTTTCAGTAAAAAAATATTTCTTGACATCTATCCTGAACTCCCACCCCCCCGCTTCATTGTAAGTCCCTTGGTTTGGGTGCTCATCCTCATTTGAAGGAAACTCCCCAACTGTACCCTGTTTATCCCTGTGAGGTACTTTGTAGGTCTTGATCATGTCACCTCTCTCCCTCCTCTCTTCCAGAGTACACATGTTGAGATTCTTCAGCATTTCCTTGTAGGGATTCCTGCAAAAATCCTGAACCATTTTAGTTGCCCTCCTTTGGAAAGCCTCCACCTTATGTCCTTTCTGAAGTGTGGACTCTACAACTGGACTCAGTACTCCAGCTGGGGGTATACCAGGGAGTGATACAATGACAGCACAACATCCCCCCTCCTCCTACTGGAGATGCCACTCCTCATAAATCCCAGAATCCAATTTGCCCTGCCCATAGCCTTGTCACACTATACTGCTACCTTGAGGTCCTCTGATATAATAACCTCAAGGACCCTTTCATGTCTAGTGAGTATCAGTACCTCCCCCATCCTACACCCATCATCGGGGTTCCTATGCCCTAGGTACATGATTTTACACCTGTTGGCATTGAACCCCAACTAAGTAAGAAAATGGAATTGATTTGAATGAATTGCAGGCTTTTAAGCAGCTTTCTGTATAGTGTGTATGTATGTGTGTGTGTTGGGGGGGAGGGGCTCTGCTACTATAACTATTTGCTTTTGATTTTGGCCTGAAATCAGGTGCACTCCTGTAAACAGATAAAACATGTTTAAGAAAGACTCATAAGAAATGTGACAAAGTCTTTGTACATTAGCCTGGGCTGGGCTTGCAGACAGGAGAGATAGAAACATCGACTTTGACAGCAGATAAGAACCACTTGGCCCACCTAGTCTGCCTATTTCCCTACCTACCTACAGGTTAAGCTGCAGATCCTAGTTAACCAACAGCCTATTTCTTCCTACCCCCCACAAGAATTGCATTATGTCTGTCCCATACATTCTTGAATTCTCCCACAGTTTTAGACCCCACAACCTCCTCAGGAAGACTGTTCCATGCGTCCACCACCCTCTCTGTAAAAAAAAATACTTCCTCATATTGCCCTCTGAGCTGTACCCCTTATCTTCAAATTTTGTCCTCTTCTTCTTGCACATCTCTTCTTCTGAAAGATGCTACCCACTTGGACTTTGTTGATTCTACTGAGGTACTTAAAAGTTTCTATCATGTCCCCCCCATCCCTCCTTTCCTCAAAGGTATGCATATTAAGCTCCTTTAGTCTGTCCTCCTATGGCTTCTCTTGCAGACCCTGCACCATTTTAGTTGCCCTCCTCTGGACTGCCTCCATCCTGTCTATGTCCTTGCGGAGATGAGGTCCCCAGAACTGGATGCAGTACTCCAGATGGGGTCTCACCAACTGTCTCTACAGAGGGATAACAACTTCCTGTTTTCTGCTGGTGATGCCTCTCCCTATACATCCCAGTATCCCCCCAGCACTCCATACTGCCTTCTCACATTGCTTTCTAACCTTAAGGTCATCTGATATTTATTTATTTATTTATTTATTGAAGCGTTTCATCAGGTAGGGCACACTGAGCAGAAAGATGCTCATCTCACAGTGCAGCCTGTGGGGGGGGGGATACATGGGAGATAGCATATACATTTCATAGAGTTACACATAGGAGACAATGGTGCATGATACAGAGTGTAGAGGGAATACATAACGTTGACATATACATTAGGATCTTGATACATTGCTACATACAGGTATACATACAGGTTGATATGATTAGCCCCAGGTCCCTTTTCATTTTTGTAGTTGTTACTACTCCCCCCCATTGTGTATTCTTCCCCTTGGTTTTTGTTTCCCAGGTGCATTATTTTGCACTTTGTTGCATCGAATCCAAGCTGCCGTATTTCTGACCATTCCTCCAACCTTGCCAAGTCCCTTCTCATCCTTTCCACACCTCCTTGAGTATCAATCCTGCTGCAGATCCTTGTGTCATCTGGAAAGAGGCATACTTTTCCTTCCAGTCCCTCTGCAAAGTCATTTATAAAGACATTAAAAAGGAGATGCAGTCTGTTCCTAATTAATGAGCTTCCCACTGGTCACCTGTGAACCTCTTATGGGCCAGAGCTGACTACACAAGCATTTGTCAATGCTGAATGGTTGCTTGCTGGCATTAGCAGTGGAAGTGCAGGAGTTAGACAGATGGAGCCCGATTCTCAAAGCCCTGTGTCAGACACAAGATGCCTGCGGCGAACAGACATGGTGCAACGTGCACCTTGCATCCATGACTGCCGTCCATGTGATTCACAAAGGTATCCTGCATCGACTACAGTCCACCTGTCCCAAACAGGGCTTGCACCTGCAATGCACTGTGGCATGGCAGTAGGGGACTGCGGCCGATGCAAGCTGCATCCTGCGATTCACAGACATCAACTAGTGGGAGAAATTCTAAGTGCCCTTAGACCAGCCAAGACAGGTGTAAGAGGACTTAGACATTCTCCACTAGGTGACATGCCTGTGTGTAGCACACCATGGGTGATGGTTCACCCACCATACACCCCAGAGTGTGGCCCCATATGTGTGGGCTCCATCCTAGTAGTCCAACGGCACCTCTCACAGCTCCCCGATGCCATCTATGTACCATGTTGATACCCCCGTCCTGATGCTTCCCATACTGGCAGCCACTCCCCCGATGCCTGCCTCATCGGCACTACTGCAGCACCAACTTATGGTGATACAGTGTCCACCCATGCCCCAGCAGGTGGTGCCCAAACACCCTTGTACACTAGTCCCAACTGCTCTCCAGCACCCCACACATCCCGCCACTCACTTCCGTGGCCAGGCACCAATTGCACCAAACATGGTGGAGGGACACCGGCCCACCAGGTTGAGTTCACATGCCCATTACCTAGTGGAACGGGGGTCTTGTGTTAGTCTCTGGTGGCCTGCAGTGGACCTGTGCAGTGCACCAGGGGTTTGCTGCAGGGTTCCAGTCAGCACAAGCATAGTGACTTAGCCACTGGGACCCCTTCTGTACCTGAATCAGGTGCAGGATCCCTGGCACACCAGGCATTGGTGCAAGCTGCTGTTTGACGCATCTTGTGTCAGATGCAGGCCCTCTATGAGAATTGGGCCCAAGCAGTATAGGAAGGGCAGTGAAGTACTGAACTGACACCAACCCCACCCCCACCCTACAGAGATGGGCAGGCATTGGGGTGTGCCTTTGGGTCATCACCCATAACAGTCACGGTATTTCACCTCACCCTACCCTGCAGACACTGACAAGTGTTGAGGTGTGCCTTGGATGTTGGGGCTTTGCTCATCTCATTCCATAAGGAAATATGCTGAAATAGGTGCAGTATAGGAGAATGGGATGAACTCTTAGGCCAAAGAGTCCAAGGCAGAGCTTGATGCCTGTCGCTTGCTGCAGGGTGTGGGTGGGGGTGGAATGGCATGAGCATTACTGTCGACAATCCCAAGTCACATCCCTGATGCCTGTCAGTCCCTAGAGGGTAGGACGTTATGATCTAAAACCCTAACACCTTGGGTGTTTCTTGGTATTTTTATGCCAAGTTTTCAACACGGGCTTTTTGTGATCCCACTGCATGAACAGAGGCACTATCAGTTTGTTAGCTGAAAGGTGATTTTGCACAGCGACTGTGCATTTGGCACCACAGGTGCGAAAACACATTTTGAACAGGATGTGAAAAATGACAGCTGTACTGCTCATGAGGAGGTGTACAAAATGGCAATGTTGAAAATCTAGTATGAAAATATAAAAAAACGGGTGAAGTCATGAGTGCGTGTAGAAACGGCACAGTGCACACCCACAATGTAATTAGTTTGGGGATTTTTTAGAGCAGATTTTCAACACAGGCATTTTGGGACCTTCGCTCATGAACAGTGTCACTATGATTTTCTTAATCTATCCTGAACTCTGATTTCCCACAGTGACCATGCTATTCTATGCCAGAAGTGTGAAAACACATTTCAGCCAGGGTGTGAAAAATGACAGCTGTACTGTTCATAAAGAGGTGTGGAAAAATGACAATGTTGAAAATCTGGACATTTGTGAACTTATGAGGGTGCATGGAAATTGCACAGTGCACATTCATAACACAGTAAGTTTTTGGACTTTTGTCACCAAATTTTCAGCATAGTTGGTGTAAGACCTCTGCTCATGAACAGTGTCACTGTGGTTTTCTTAATCTGTCCTGAACATTGATTTTGCACACTGACCACGCCACTGTGAGCTACATGTCTGAAACCACATTTCAGGTGATAATGTGAAAAATGATAGTTGTACTGTTTATAAGGAGGTGAGGAAAAATGGCAATGCTAAAAATCTGGAGTGAAAATTTTAAAAATGCCCGAAGTTACAAGCGTGCATAGGAACTGCACAATGCACACTCGTAAAACAGTCATTTTGAGGAATATTTTCACTAAATTTTCAACATAGGGTTTTGGGGGGGCCCACCTCATGAACAGTGTCACTGTAATATTCTTAGTCTGTCCTAAACATTGATTTCGCACACCGACCATGCCATTGTCCTACCTGGTTACCAAAGACTAAAATAAAAAAAAATTAAAAACTGTGTGCTACATGTGTGAAAACACATTTCAGGTGAAATGTGAAAAATAACAGCTGTACTGTTCATAAGAAGGTGTGGTAAAATGGCAATGTTGAAAATCTGGAGTGAAAATACTAAAAATGCTCAAACTTACGAGCTTGCTTAGGAACTGTGCAACGCACACTCATAAAACAGTCAAGGTTGAGAATTTTGTCACCAAATTTTCAACATAGGATTTTTGGGGGTCTACCTCATGAACTGTGACACTGTCATTTTGTTAATTGGTCCAGAAAGGTGGTTCCATGCAGTGACCGCGAAAGCACCTTTCAGGACAGAATGACAAAATGACAGTGACTAAGTTCATGAATGGGGGTCCCAAGAACCCCATGTTGAAAATTTGGTGAAAAAATTCCCCCAAATGGCCAAAATATGCATCAAAATTGAAAAAAAAAACATTTATGCTATTATACAGCTTACCAACGTTTCTTCAGTTCGTGGTTGACTTTGAAGAGTGCACATGTGTTCCCGGTCCACCGAAGATCATCGAGCTAGGCTCTAGAGGTAAGTATGGGGTGAGGGGGAGGTGTGGGGAGGCAGGGTGCATGAAGGGTAGACATGGGTTGGGGAGGGCCACTGGATTCGATGAGGGACCGTTTTCCACTTTACAGGTCTATTAAAAAAAAAATATTGCAGCAAGTTTTCTTTTTTACAGGGACATTTCTCTTTGGCATGCTGGGGTGGGCTCCCAGTACTCCACCTTAATGTTTGTGAGTGTGCTGTAGCCAATGGGGGATTGGGCACCCCCATTGGCACATATAGAGTGCTTGGGGGGACAAGAGCCAAGGGGGATTGGGCACCCCCCTCGGCACACAAGAAATTGGGCGGTATTATGCAGATGAGGAGTGGACAACCCCATTGGCAAAATGAAGAGGAAGGGGACATGCTGGCAGGGGGATTAGGCACCTCTGTTGGCACATACAGGTGTGGGTGGTAAGGCTGAGGAGTTGGGCACCCCCTCAGCACGCAAGAAATTGGGAGGGGAGAATTATGCCGATGGGGAGTGGGCTAGCCCGTCGGCTTTTTTTATTGAAATGTTTCACCAGAAAGGCACTCTAAATGGTGCGCAGCAGCTTTCCATTGGCTTTGTGAGGACTGTGAGAGGCCAACAGAGAAGCCGTTGCCTGTCACCATGGAAACACAGCATCGTGGAGCTGTGAAATTGGCTGCTGCAGTCAGGGAGGTCACACATATGAATAGCTGATTGCGTACTGACGGGCACTCCCTGATTGCAGCAGATCAATTTCTTTGCTCTAGTGACCTGCTCATTAACTGCGGTGATCTACAGCATGCTCCTCTATTGGCCAGGCAGAGACTGGCCCCTAAATGGGCTGCTGCCATTCGGCACAACACTGCCGTCCCTCCACACCCTGCTTGTGAAAATTATGTGACGCAATATGTTTCTTGCACACGCATGCAAGCAACACAAAAAGGAGTGCTGTATAATTCTGTGGCAAAGCACAGTCTTTGCAACCATTCCATATCTGCTCTTCATGGAAACAATCTGTGGTAAATATTGAATTAGGGTTCAGTCAAAAAAAAAAACTGGGATACAGTATGCATGACTTGCACATATCCAGGAGCATATGGTGCATGGGACTGTGGGATTATCAAACCCTCCAAGGGTTGCCCTACCCACTTTCTGTGGTGACATTTCTTAAATATATACCAAATTTGGCACTGTGTGCCTCACACACCTCCTTGCTGATTTGGAAGTCTGGGAGTTGGGCTTAAGCATCTCTGGAGCAGCTGCCTATGAAGGTATGTAGGCTGCTCTTCAGTGGTTTCCATGGCATAGACTCCATACCCTGAAGCAGTGCTTTGCTTTTGTGCAGTTATTGACAAAGGTCATGTGTATAATAAGCTCACCTCCTAACCACCTTACCCTTGCCAGACTGCCTGTGTAGGGACAAGGGTGATGGGACTGTTTTGTCTGTGGCTGCTTCAGAGTGCTCTGTACATGTGGAGTGGGTACTGCATGGCTGCCCATATCCCTCTGCATGTGCAGAGAGGGCTTATGATCCTGTGTTTATTGGGCCAATAATAAAAAATATAAAAATCAACTGGCTGTCTAAATCTGTCATAGAAAGAAGATTTGATTAATATGTATTTTATGGATAGGGATGTGAAAACAAAACACAAATCCAATATTCTTGTCAAGCATTAGGATCCAGAATAAACTGGACTCAGCTGAGAACAGTGACACCTCTTTTAGTTGAGCATGCTAGGGTACTCTTTTGTAAGTGAGCAGCAGTATCCCTGAATTTAAAAAAAAAAAACTAAATAATTATATTGTTAAAACATAGCCTGAATACTAGTTTAAAGTAAAATCCGTATGTGAAACGTTAAAAACATATACAACATCAAAACCCAAACTAATTAAATAAATTACTCACATTATGCAAATAAAATACTGTTTAAACTCAAATATTTCCACTTGGAGCAATTATTTTTTTTAGTTAACATGTGCTGAAAAAAACCTAGCTTGTAAGACGCAAACTTAATTTTCAAGGGAATTCCAGGGAGTCAACAGCTGGCAAATGACAAACATAACCTTGTAACAATCATTTGCAAATGCACAATGTAGGACAAGAATTTGTACATGCAAATCAAGTACACAAACTACCAGAGTCTAAAAAACATCACCATGTGATTCTTTAGTTGTAATATTTTTTCTGAGGGACTGTGAGGATGTAGAAACAATGTCTTCGTTTAGCTGTCATCTTGATTACTTGTCAAACAGCACACAGGAACCCACATGACAGGAAGCCCAACCTTGACTACAGATGTAAGGCATGGACTACACCGTAGATGGCACCCAGAGTTGTTTTCTTCTGGGTAGCATGGTAGCTAACAAATTTCATACATTTCTCTCATTTAGTCAAAAATCGTCTATCACTGACATTTCCTATCTTCAGGGCAGAAGTAGGCTCTTCCAAACCTTGAACAAGTGCAATGCTGGGGATTGCTCTGTGCCTTCTTAGAACTTGCTACTAACTATGTAACACAAAATGTAACAGAGCCTGGCACATCACAGATATAAGCTTTAGTACCTATGTTTGTTAATCCTGCCTCCCTCCCCTCCACCCCACCCACTCCCCTCCCAGCCGATATACTTTGCTACAACGTATCCCTCTTTCTACCTATACTTAGACTCCCTTTTTTGTCTCCTATTGTAACTGTTGCTGCTAGAGCTGTACATTTATGCGTATCCTTACTTATTGTAATGCCTAACTGATGTATGGTTTATGGAATCCTGTATTTTTTGTTGCTCTTCTATTTGCTATTCCCATGCACTATTGCAATCTTTATCCTGTCAACTGTTCTATGCTTTGTTGTTTGTTACATTAGTTCCTGTGCCATGGTATGTGGCCCAGGTCATGCTTGAAAATAGTCCCTGGGGATCAGCACACCTACCCAGTTACCAAAGTCATAAATAAATAAAATATGCAATTCTAAAAGGGAGTGCACTGTGTTGCTTATCTACATCACATGGGAAATTACTGGACTGGAACTACTGCAGCAGATGGAGAGACATGATCTTGCATAACTGGAACAGGAACTTTTGGAATACTGGTGCCTCACTAGGAAGATGAGTATGGGAAGGAGCAAAGTCCTAAACATTGATCTCATTTGATGGAGTGGCATCATTAGCTGGATTGGATGATGGAACCTTCTAACAACTGATGATCCATATAAACATGAACCAAATGATGGCCCATGCATACACTTTAATGTATCAGTCTTTGAGTTTTGTGTACAGTACCAGAAATGCATGAAAATCTTGGATTTTCGATATTTTGGACCATCTTCCTCATCCCTGGATGTAACATCTGAAGTGGCTTCAGAACATTGTCAGGTTTCTCTGTTGCTGTAGTTGGTAGTTCTCCATGGTGTGAGACAAATCTGGTTTCAGCAGTGAGAAACAAGTTTCTGGTCACCATTTCAGAAACAAATTGTGAGTACCTTTTCAGTGACTATGTGGGTTCTGAGATAAGCAAACAAAAAGTTTGTCAACTACAGGTTCATAGGTTTGGCCAGGTTCCCTGAGATGAAGCTTGCTTATGGCATGCATTCTTAAAAATGTGCACAGCCCGTAATGATGCACCATCTAATGCTGAATGTAAGGTGTAAGGTGCTATTAGAGAGTGCCAGTTGTCATTTTGTTTAACAAACAGTTTGAAGGCTTGATACAATAATTAAGAATCATGGTCCATCACATGCTCTAGCGGCAGACCTTAAGAAGTAAGAGGTTCTTCAAAACACTCATTGCCTGCTTGGTAGTCATGATTAGGGCTGAGAGCACCTCAAGCCACTTTGAGTGAACATCAGTCATCACCTTCTGCATAGTCAACATGAATACATTTACAAGGGGTTGTTGTCCAAGAGCAGAGATGGACAAAAGCTAGTACAAACTTTTTTAAATTCACAGTTTCTTTGTGTTACAGTTCTATGTTTAAAATTCCATTTTAATGCATATCGGTTAAGAGCAATTTTCAGCTAAGTACATCGTTTTACACAATCAGTATGCCATGAAATATGTTAATCACACTCCTGATTAGTGCACAATGGTGTGCTAACAGGTGCAATTGTCATCTCTTCTTAAGTGGAATTAACCATTTCATCAGGATGGAGGGAGATGCAATTGAGAGAACAGGGCTCACACTAACTCTGAGTCAGAAATCTGTGCAGCTACAGTGTATTAAGATGCCTGATATCAAAAGGTCTGATGTAGCTTAGAATAGACTTTATTTTGTATAATTGCAGTGTGTATCTCAATGTGACCCTGTCAAAAATAAGGTTGATTTTTAGCTAACCAAATATGATGGCTATGATAATGCTAATGGATGTGGTCATAATTAAGAATGCAAAGCACCTGTATTGCAGCCAGGTAAGCTACTTAACACCACTGCTATGCAATGCTCTGCTTGTTATAAACAATTAACTGAAAAACCCTTTTTGTTTGTTTCTCTCCTAGGTCCTTGAAAAGATTCTGCTGTGCCTTAATGAGAGATCAATAAACAGTGTGAAAGATTTTAACCAAAAAGAAAGACTGATGGATGCAATACTGATGCTGTACCATGCGTAGAGGCATGTTAAGCAAGACACAATCATAAACTGTTTCCATAATGTTGGGTCCATTCCTGCAACCAAAACCACTGTTGCTCAGGCAGTCACAGAGACTGATAAGCCAATTCTAGTTAACCCATAGCTACATTCAAACAACTCAAAAACACAAGCAAGAAAACTCAAAGACTTTCAAAAGAAATACAAAATGAAAAGAATGGTTGAACTCACTCTTTATTCAGTATGTTGTAGACAGATAGCAACTCAAAACCTTGTCCTGAAGCACCGGGGGTTGAGTTGCACTCTCTCTCTGCAACACACTGAATACACCATAAATTCAGAAATTGCTTGCAATTTGTGTTGTTTTGAAACTCTCTGCTTGAGTGCTCTTGCTTGTGTTCTTCACAGCTGATGTTATTTGAGTAAGCACCAGCTGCCACAACAGTGCACGTGAATTAGTTGTGATTTCTTTCCACCTAAACATGACTCTAATTGATTTTGTACAGTTCAGTGACATGGATGATACAGTGCCAAACAAGGGACCAATCAATGTTGAGGCAATTTGCATAGCTGTGATGTGGGTAAAGACAGAGGAAGATGGGGATGATGATTCATCACCAGATCATGACAGCATATCAGAGGCATTTATGATTATGGTCAAAATCAGCAGCTTTGAATGAGACATTAAGAAATGTGATGTCTCATACCTTTTTGAATTTGAGCAATACAGTATATACACAAACTCACCATAGATAACACTATGCAGAGTAAAATAACTATTTCCAGCTTTAATTTAATAAAATGAAATATTAGCTTTTAATATACTGCTATAATAAAACAAAAGTGTGCACAGGGCAGCCTGTTCATGAAAGTTTGGATTGCATACATGATGCATTTCTGAGAAGCTTAGGCAACCCTACATTAGAATGGCATGCAGAGGGGGTCCACCTGACCCCCAGTAGCATTCAGTACAGGCATGCTAGCCCCTTGCACACAGGATCACCTGATCACCCATGCAGCTACGCACCACGGGCAGTCCAAGGGTGTGCTGGATGGCATCTCTACATTCTGCAACATTCACTAAGTCATGGAGTGCTGGATCTGGGGGTGCATATTATGTGAGTGGGGACCCTGCCATAACTTTTCCTAACCCCACCAATGGACGCTCGCTGGCTGTGGAGGCAATGGGAACTCCTTCCACACCACTGCCCCAACCCACATGTCTAACAGAGAGAGCTGCGGTCAGCAATTCAGGCACTCACCCAACAGAGTATGCTTGCTGTGGTCCATGCCTATCCAGGAAGCCCTGCATGCACACAGCAGGGGATCCACATTGGGATCCATGACAGGAATCTGATTGGATGCCCATCTGAATCCTGAAGTCTTCCCCTATGCAGCTGCATACCTGTGAAATGGGGCCACAGATAGGTGCCCTGCAGATGCTCATAGTAGTAAATGTGGCGCACCCTGTGCCTGCCCAAGGCAGCTTAATGATTCAGGCCAGGTTACACTAAACAGCATGTACCGCCTCGCTTTTATGAATAGGCCCCAATATAAGCAGTCTTTTGCATCTTTGCATCTTTCTTCCTATACTTATAATTGTCTCTCTATTCTTGCAATGTTAATTCCAGATTAATGCAAATCCACTTATGTGCATATTTTGCCTTTACAAAATGGGTATACACTTAAGCAGACTCCACTATAACATAATGGTAGTTTTCTAATATCTCACACAGGAAACTGAGACATGCTTATCACAGAGCGTTGCACCCTGTCTGACTGCCTTATATCTCATCTGGTTTTCATTACCACATCCTGGCAAGCTCCTGGTAGCTCATCGAGATATGCAATGTGGAACACTGTCCCCTCAGCATCATGTTTATTGGAACTGACTAATGACAGTCAGAACAGTGTGTCTGCATTTACATGGTCTGAGAATGTCAATATTCAGTATCATAACTGTAGTCACATGCCAACAACATCAGGGTCTAGAACTGTATCATCAGCCATGAGTGTTGTTATTGCTGTCCATTGCACCCTGGGTAGCCAGTAGAGGTTCGTGATCCTACCGTAAGATGGATATTTTGCTGTATAAATACTTCTTGAAATTATTTACTCCAAAGATTACACACAAGGCTGCCTTCTCAATTTGTGAATAACACCTTTCATTGGGAGACAGGATAGATTATGCAAAAGTGACTGGATGTTCTTCTTGGGGGAAAAGACATGGGAGATGATCTCTCCAATCCCATATAGGGCAAATCACATAACAGACTCAAAAAGACTTTTCTTGGACATAGTGGGCTAGCCACTTACAGTTCAGAAGCCAGTGTCTGCATGATTGAAATCTTGCATCACATTGCAGTGATTAGTTGCACTTGGCATACTTTACAAGCACATCATGTAACAGCTGCAACAATGCAGGCAAATTAGCCAGGAAATGGCAGTAGTATTTAAACACACCAAGAAAAAATTGCATCTTTGTTACATTGGATGGTGAAGGCATGCACACAATATCTGCTACCTTGCTCTCTGTTGAGTGCAGCCCACTAATGTCAGATATCTCAGGTATTTGACAGGGTCCTGTAGTATCTGATGATTGGTGAGCAAGTTTCACTGTCACTTCACACCTCTACAGTCTTATCAAGATCTGTTCCAAGATCAACTGATTCTTTTCCACTGTGGGCACTGTTACAAGAATGTTGCCCATGAAGCAGAGTACCTGGTCCTCAGCATGTAGTATCTGGTCCATCACCTGCTTGAAGATTTCCATTGTCATTAAAACTCCACAGGCCAGGCAATGATATTAGAAAAGTCCCTTGTGGGTGGTTATGTTCAGGAATGCCTCAAAGTTTGTCTTCAGTTTCAACTGCTAAAATGTAAATGATATGTCCAGAGTGCTGAAACATTTGCCACCTATCAGTGTGACAACAAAGTGTTGTGCACTGGGTAGAAGGTAAAGAGTCCACAAAGAGGTGGATAAGAGATCTTGCAGCCAGCACAAGTCCTTATAGCCTTGTCCCCTTTGGTACATAGGGACAACCCAGTTTCTCCTCTCTACTAATGACACTGTACAATACTGTACAACTACAACAGCCAATACTTTGGTTCCACTGCTTCTTTCAGAGCATAGGCACAGGTAGACTTGTGGAAAATAGGAGTTGTACCATTCTGTACCATTCTGTACTCAGATCATTGCCTCATACTTCATGGAAAAAAGCCCATGTTTGTCCAACACTCTCGACTCTGCTTCTAGTGGTAAAATTGTTACTGCTCTCAATATTACAAACTTTTAACATTTCAGTTTGATTTTATCCAGCCAATTTCTTCCTAACAGTGTGGGTCCCTCACCCTTCACCACAACCAAAATCATAGTCCACATTCTGCCGTAAAATGTCACTGGTACCTGAATCACCCCAGCGTGGAGACTGGATTGCTGGTGTAAGAGATTCAAATATTGGATGTTTGTAGTAGACATTCCTGAGATACCCTTTGTAAATGTGATCTGGATGAAGTGATACTAACATCTTGGTTCTGAGCTGCATGCTTACTGAGTAGCCTGCCAAACTAATCCGGGAAAGAATTCTCTCATTGTCACTGTATTAATTTTGCAAGAGGTATGGATGACACAGAAATCATCATCCTTATTCATCTGATGTCTATATTCACTGACAATGAGCACACAGGAATATAAATAACAGGCCGACCAATTTGAACTACAGTATAGATGTATGGCATGGACTACCACATGCAGCACATGGCACCAAGAGCTATATACTTCTTGTAACATGGTAAGATAACATGATTACTACAATAGCTACTGGCATTTATTAGGCTTTCGTTAACCCTTGCTATGCCACAGACAGAGATATCTGTCCAAAATTCCTATATGTTCTAATTCTGCCAGCAATATAAAGGTTAATAATGCAGATGACAAACCATATTTGATCAATCAAAGGCAAAATGGAAGAAGACATATCGCCCATCCAATTTGTGCTCTTCCCTTGAGAGCCCTCTGGGGATCCCATTTGTATTACACCTTCCAGAGGATGTCCTTTATCTGGTCCACATCCCTGAACTTGCATTCAGCAGGGGCAGGCCGGATGACAGCAATAGGGGAAGTGGGGGTTTTATTTGACATAGAGGTGTCTTTGATTTTTTCACAGCTGGGCACAGTTGGTTCATTGAGAGATGTGATTGGGCTTTTGCCAACACAGGAGAGTTTCCTGGGCCCAAGGCAGGCAACAGAGCCTGTAATTGAAATAAGAAAATATTCTGGGAGCAGTAATAAGGCAGACAGATCTGCCATTAGAGACCAACACAAAATAAAAACAGGCATGGTAACTGACATGCTTTCTTACCCTTGACACCATCTGACTATTGGGGTGGGGATCAAGATCCATCCAGCAGTTTATCAGGAGTTCAGGAACACATAGTATGTAGGACAATATGCATATGTCACGTTCTTTGCAAAGAAAGTCAAGCCTGCAAATTTCATCCCATTTGAGGAGTCAGCAGTCTGAGGCCATAAAATACTACAGTACAAGGAAATCTGGGTTGTTCCTGATCAAGTCTGAGGAGAAGTAAACATTCTGTCAGTGTCCTGCAATGGCCAGTTATGCCAGACAGAGTGTACATATATAGTTACAGTGGAGGAAGCAAATCCAGAGATGGTAAGGAGAAAGACTAAATGTTTTGGAGCTGGGAAAGTTTTTCAAATAGAATTCCCACACTTGGAGTATTTTACCATAAAACCGGAGATGTGGTATGATTGGGGACAACACCTGTAGACAGTAATTTCAAGACAGAGAGCTCATACAGACACAAGGAGGCAAGTGACCTTTGGAAGCAGCTGACCCCAGCCATCATATTTATATTTGATGAAGTCTTCACACAGCACAGAAGAGAAAGAAAAGTCCCCGATAAGTGGTGAAGAACAAAGTCACCATGTGTGGAAAAACCATCAAAGAAAAGGCAGTCTGGGCTAACTGGGTGCACAAATGTAACACATTATGCTTTGATGATGGGGATCCAGCATTTGAAGCAAACTTGGACTTGGTGATCAGGCATCCAGGTTAGAAGGCAGTGCTGCCAATGGAAGCATGTCCCAACTGAGGGAAGGGTGGCACTACATTCTGGAGCTGCAGTGACTGCTGCCAATGAACCTGGAAGCTTGCTCTTCCAGCAGGCACACACTGCATGCATTCAAGGCAGGACCTCCCCCACCATGTTCATTTTTGCCAACTGGGGTTGTGTGAAATAAATCAAAAGAAAAAAAACACTGGATTTTGTGGCAGCTGTGGAACAATTGTTCCACAAGAAAAAAAAAATGTATGTCATAGTTGTGTGCCACCTGTTGGGAGATCTAGAAGAGACATGGTGGGATCCTGTCATGTACAGAGTCAAAACTGAGAAAAAAATAGAACTATAGCATGAGCATGTAATTAGAATCCTAAGTAGCAAACTAAGGGCAGAGTGATTGCCTACATCTCATATATATTTGTTATTTAATTATAAACATAAGACAAATATGATTATTTTTTGACAGAATTGGCAGAGCAATGGAAATGGGGATACCACTGGATTTGTTGTTTCTTGACTACAGCAAAGATTTGTTTTTTATCCCCTACCACCAAACAGCTCACTTTTTCAGGCTGCCATTCCAGCCCACCGCTCTTCCATTTCACTGTCCGCTGCCCCCACTGCCCAACTGACCCGATGTATCCCTTCATTGGAGGTGGCGCCCATTACCCATGGGGGCAACCAGGAGGGGAGACTGAAGTGCCCAGAGACACTTCCTTGCATCTGCACTGGGTGGAAAGAGTGCAGTTTGGGGCTGTCCCAGCTTCACGGCAGGAAGGCAGGCTGCCATCATCTGGTCAGCTTGGGTGGCCACTTTCTGTGTTAACTGCCCTCCACATCCACCCTAATTGGCCTGAGCTGACTGGCAACCTGACGTGGGAATGTGCAGGAGGCATGTTGAGGCTTGATTCCACCTTGCACGTTCCCCAATCCACCTCCAGTTGCCAAGGCCCACCCCCCCCGGGAGGTAAGTGTCCAGTGGATGCTCCGGAATATCTCCCTTGCTGTCTTTGCTCCTGACACTTGGGATTTGGGTGTGAACCTGGGTCACCAGTGTGCTGAGCGAACCCCTTCGCTTGGCACCATGCAGCCAGCCAGCAAAGCTTTTAATCGCATACTGTATATGGAAATTATTTCTTAAATTAAGGGGCACTGGAATTTACTACAGGATTGTGAGTTGGGTAAAAGATCTGGGTTAGAAAAGAGAAAGCAAAGAGTCATCCTAAGAGGACATATGTCAAAGTGGAGAAATATGACAAGTGGGGTACCACAGGGGTCAATTCTTGGTCCCACTTTATTCTACATATTTGTAACATCTACAAATTTTGAAGGTGGTGTACGGTTAACAAAATTTGCTTATGACACCAAACTAGGTTATGTGGTAGATACAGAAGAAGAAATAAATAATTTTCAAACAAAAATAAGTAAACTGGAAATAAATTGACTAAAGTAAATAAGTCAGAATTTAATGCAGACTGATGGTTGGTGGTGCATTTTGGAAGAAGAAATAAAAAAGTTAATAGACATTATTAGGACAAAATATCAAGGAAATGTCACTGGAAAGGACACAGGGATCATGGTAAAAGATAATTTAAAATTTGACAGCCATTGTAAATTGACTACCAGGAAATGCTTTGGAATATTACATAGTATGAGTAGATCTATAGATATTAGAGACAACAGGGCACTTATGCCATTGTACTGTGACCTGATAAGACCTCTTCTGGAGTATTGCAGCCAGTTCTTGATGCTGAAAACTAAGGAGGCAATTAAACAAACAGAATGTGTACAGAGAAAGGCAAAAAATATGATAACCAAACTTAAAAAGTTGTCATATGACCAAAGACTTGAAAATCTTAACATGGTCTCCCTTGACTAAGAGGGGATTTATGTTTAATATATAGGGTCTTTCATGAACTTGACTTGTGGAGCTGCTTAGGGTTCATAAAGATAGAAAGCAATATGAAACTAGGAAGTATGAGTGAAACTTGAAGGGTGAAATGAATAAGACAGTTAAATGAGGTTGATGGATTATATCAAGGATGGGTGCAAAATAGCATGAGTTACCAGGTGAAGTAGTTGCCAGAATAAATATGGACACATGGCCAGCCTGCTGGCAAAGGGGCAGGATGCTGACCTGTGGCACCAATGATCCAAGTTGGGGAATGTACCTGGGTTGACAGAGGGCCGGCCAGAGGAGAAGGATCGAGCATCCCGCAATTGCTCTCCTTCTCCTGGGGGAAGGTGGGTAGTGTGTTTGGTGCACTATGGACACCTGGCAGAGGCTGGGTGCACCACAGCACCAATGCCAGCATGTCGGGGTTGGGGCTGACGCTGGTCGTCATTGCACATCCCCACCCCATACACAGGGAAAAATCTACGCAGCTGGCCGCCACCGTGAAGCCTGCCTCCGACTTCAATTAGCCTCCTGGCCTGCTCTCCTAGATAGTTAACAGGATTGCAGCACTATATGTGGCTGGTGCTGCGACCCCACCTCCTGGGGGGTAAACCAGGGGTTTCAGGGAAGAGCACAGGCAAAAATGGAGGTGGAAGCGAGGAGGTCCATGACCACGGATGATCGGCAGCTAGCTGCAGTGGAAAAGCATAGTAAATAAAAAAAATATGTATATGGACACATTCAGAAGTAAATTAGATATGTATTATAGAAGTAACAAGAGACAGAGAACAAACCATGGAAAATGACAAGCCATTATGGGCAAATTGCCTAACAGGCCAGAAATAAACTTATGAAAAAGTAACCAGAAATGAGAACAACAGTAGCACTCTAAAACTAGAAGTGCAGACATTCAATTCACTGGTCAAAAATGCAAATAAATACATACAGAGTGGTCACATGCAGAATTACAAAAAAAAAGTAGCATTATAAAGTTTAAAAAGTTAAAAACATTTTATTTTTCAGAGAAAAATGGAGCTCACAATACCAAGTGCAGATACATAAATGCAGTTCATGTAAATGAGGTTCATGCATATTCATTCAGGTAAAATGGGAAAGCAAGTACCCTGGTATTTCAATTACTTTCATTTAATCACAAGCATTCTACAGGCAATAACATTTTCTGCAACGATTAACGCAGAACACATATCTAAGTCTTCCTTAATCAGCACAAATTATAGAAAACTTTTGTTTGTAATGTGCTTCAATAAAAATTGAAGTGGCAACACTGTTTCAAAGCATTTTTTTAGTGTTCACGAATGTTAATAAGTATGCAAATACCAAGTCAAATACATCTTTTCAATTAATTAAATATTTCAATTTACAACACAAACCACACTAAGATAACAGTCCTGAACTCCCAGTCAGGAGGCTCTGGCCCCCTGCTCCCTCTTGCTGGTCCCCCTCAACCCCAGGCTTACCACCCCCTGGGCTGAGCCACAGAGTGGGTGCCCCATCCCCAAGAAACACATTCTTGAGGCCCTAGATTTCCCATCAAGGTGGGGTCTTGGGAGTGGGACCCCCTCAGTGGACATTGGTCTGAGGCAGGGAGTTGCAGTGGATGCAGAGGCTGTCATTAGTGGCCAGCATAGATTTGGGCAATTTCTCTTCTCTGGGGGTGTGGACATGCAATGACACCAGCGTCTGCCCTGCCCCCTTTTACGTGTTGTGCTGGCCGTGGCAGTACCCCCAGCCTCCACTAGAGGTCAGCATTGCACCAGATACGCTTCCCCCACTCTCACCAGAGAAGTTGAGCAGTCCATGGGATGCTTAATCCTTCTCCCTCAGCTGGTCCACTGACTCCTGAGTCTATCTCTGAACCAGGGATGTCAGTGCCACAGTCGGATGCCTTGCTGCTGTGCCAGCGGGGCGGCAGGAGAGAAGATTTTAAAGACATGGGAAACTGCCTCAGAGAATGCCTTGAAATGGGGAAAGGCAAAGTGGCAGTGGAGGCTCAATGCAGAACGATTAAGGAGGATATAGCACAGGAAATGGCTTGCTGCCTGCAGGAAGTGAGTAAGGGAAAGAGGTGGAAGAGGCTGCTCTGGTTTTCTAAGGAGGTGGCAAAGGACAGTGAAGGACAAGAAAACGGTATTTATAAAATACAAGGAGAGCAGAAGAAAGAAGATAGGGATATCTGGCAAAACAAAGGGATGCAGGAAGGATGGTGAGGGCAGCTAAAGCACTAACAGAGGAGAGGAGAGGATAGGAAAGAAGGTCTAAACCAGGGACAAGAACTTCTTCTGGTATGTTCAGGGAAAAAGGAAGACATCAGGAGGGAGAACGAAAATCAGGGTTAGGGAGGACTGCAAAGAAGAAGATCAAGACAAAGCAGAAATGTAAATGATTGTCTGAAAGAAATGTAGTTACTGCCAAAGACCTAGTAATGTTCAAACATAGGCTTAATGCTTTTTTATTACTTCTGCTCGGTCTTCATGGTACAAGTTGGGAGGGGATGGACCAGCATGTTGCATTAAGCACCAGGGAGAGAGGGGAGTGGACACAAGTCTATTCTCAGTGGAGGGGATACAGAAACCCTAAAGGAACAGAGCACTGTGCTGGCCACTCCTTAGGCAACACTTTTTAGCAGGAGTCCTATGAAATCCTGACAATCACTCACCCGACGTACAATAGCCTGACTCTGTTTGCTCAATGTTCACTTGACCGAAAGTAGAAATTTGCACATAGCAGAGGTGATTATATTTAAGTAAGAGGGGCACAGGGGTTGTGGAGGGGTGCAAAGCCCCTGAAACAGAAAATCACATCTGCCATACGAAAATTTCTACCATCAAGTGAATGTTGGGCAAAAAGGGTTGGGCAATTGTACATTGGGCGAGTGACTGTTGGGATTTCATAGTAGATCCCTTTTTATCACATCAATAGAGACTAGGGAAGTTTGCGAGGACTGGAAGAGGGCTGCGGTAATCCCTCTTCACAAAAGCAACAGTAGGCAAGATGTTAGTAACTACAGACTAGTCAGTCTCACGTCAGTGGTGGAGACGTTAATGGAAACACTACTGAAGGAGAAGTTTGTGGAATGCCTGCAGCCAAAAGGGGTTCAAGACCACTGGCAGCATGGTTTCGTGGGGGAAAGGTCAGGCAAGCAAATCTCATAGATTTGTTTCACTGGGCTACCAGGCAGGTGGATCAAGGGAGAGCAGTGGATGTGGCCTAGCAATACTCAAGTCAAGTCAAGTCAAAATTTATTTATATTGCGCTTTTCAAAAATCAAAGCACAGGTACATAACAGAAACAATCAACAACATAAATATAAATATAAGCCTAAAAACAGTTAAAACATCAGATAAACTATCCATTAAAAGCCTATTCAAATAAGTGGGTTTTCAAAGCTGCCTTGAATGACTCTGTAGACAGACATTCTCGAATCCGACGAGGTAGAGAATTCCACAAGGTTGGGGCCACAAAAGAAAAAGATCTGGCCCCTGATGACTGAAGATGGACCCTGGGAATCTCTATCAATCCCTCGTCAGTGGAGCGGAGTGAGTGGGAAGGGCAGTAGGGTCAAAGGAGATCTTGCAAGTAGCCCGGTCCCTGACCGTGTAAGGTATTATAGGTCAGCAATGTGACCTTGAAGATGATTCTCCATCGCACCAGCAACCAGTGCAGTTTGCACAGCGCAAGTGTGATGTGGCACATTCTTCCCAATCCAGTCAACAACCTGGCCACAGCATTCTTCACCAGCTGCAGGTGACAGTGATCCACCCCCGGTAACCCTAGATATAGAGCATAACAGTAGTTATGACATGAAGAAACAAAGGCATGAACCAGTACCGGAAGGTTATCATGCAGAACTAGGTGTTTTATCCTGGCAATATTCCTCAGATGGTAAAAGGCAGACCTGACAACGACTGACACCTGTGCCTTCAGCGTCAGCCCGCTGTCAAGAATTACTCCCAGATTCCGCACCTGTTTAGAAAGTCTCAACTGGTTACCCCCTAGCACAAGGCCAGAGGGCAGCCCAGGAGTCAATTTCTCTACACGGTGACCTCGGTCCACTACCAGCACCTCAGTCTTGTCTGGATTCAGTCTTAACCAGTTAGCACTCATCCAGTCCTGAATTTCAGCGAGGCAGTTGTTAAAGACCGATAAGGCATCATTTCGTTCAGGTACAAAGAACATATAGAGCTGAGTATCATCTGCATAGCAGTGAAAACTCAACCCATAATGCCTTATAATGTCCCCCAATGGCAGCATATAGACTGTGAACAACATGGGGGAAAGCACAGAGCCTTGTGGTACCCCACAGGGCAGAGCAAAAGGAGCAGAGGAAAAAATTCCTGATACTACCTTCTGGGTTCTGCCCATAAGGAAAGAATGGAACCATCTGAGGACTGTTCCTGACAGTCCACAGAGTAGCCGCAGGTGATCTAGCAATATCCCATGGTCCATGGTGTCAAATGTTGCAGAGAGATCAAGGAAGACCAAGATTGAATGACTCCTCCTATCTGTCACTATTAGGAGATCATTTAATACCTGAACCAACGCCATCTCGGTACTATGCCTCTTCCTGAAACCAGACTGGAGAGGATCATAGACTTCATGGGCAGTAAGAAAGTCCTCGAGCTGCAACGTGACTACTTTCTCAATAACCTTACAGAAAAAGGGGTGGTTAGAGATCGGTCTGTAGTTGGCAAGACAGTCAGGGTCGAGGAAAGCTTTCTTCAAAAGGGGTGTTATGATAGCCTCTTTCTCAGACTCCGGTAACACCCCTTGGTCCAAAAAGCACCAGACTATTTTTGCAAGGATTGGTCCAATCACATCCATACACCCCACAAGGAGGCATGTAGGACTAGGATCCAAACTACAGCAAGCCGGTGGCATGCCCTGGACAATCTTCATGATATGCATGATCGCTGGCTGATCAAAGTCTGTCCAGATAAACTGAGGGCCTGTAACCTCACACTGATCACTGCAATGCTCATTTGAATGCTTACTGTGGATCTCTTACCTGATGGATGACACCTTATCATCAAAAAACTGAGCAAACTCATCACACTTTATTTGTGAAAAGGCTAGCCGAGCTCACAGGCAGGCTGGATTGCACAGTCTGTCCACTGTTCGAAAGAGCTGAGCCGGTCGATTTCTTGATGCAGCTATCTTCCTGGACAGGAACTCTGCCTTCTCATGGGAGATTTCTGACAGTCCATATAAAGGGCCATCAATCTAAGCCTGTCATCTTCCAGCCCAGATTTCCACCAGCAGCATTCCAACCTTCGCCCCACTCTACTCAACTCCCTCAATGTCCCATCAAACCATGGGGACTGAGGGCGGAGGGAGAGGGGGTGAACACGGACAGGTGCTATGGAATCCAGAGCCCCCAGTATCACACTATTATAGTCGCCCACTAAAGCTTCTGGTTCCATGCACTCCGTAGGCAAACTCGATAGGTCCAGCACGGTCATTAGACCCTCAGGGGTAACTCCCCTCAAAGGACAGTACCGGACCATCCCCAAAGGGGTTAGTCTCACAGGAGGGTCCTCAAATCTGAACCTTATGGAGTGATGGTCAGACCACCCAACTGGTTCCACCACCAGCTCCATGATCTCCATTCTCAGGGTGAACACCAGATCCAAGGAGTGACCCTGAGTATGGGTAGCAGTGGTAACAACCTGTGTAAAGCCCAATGAAATCATTAGTTGGAGGAAGTTTTGACTAAAATACGAGAGTTCATCATCGAACCAGGTGTTGAAGTCCCCCAGGACCAGCCATCTGGAAGGCTCCAACACCAGGTCGACAATGAAGTCTGCAACTTCCTGTAGAAAAACTTTCCCATCACTGGGCGGATGGTAAACAAGAAGAATTCTGCTGCCCACAAGTGCTCCCATGATACACTCAAAGGATCTGGGGATCACCACTGGAACTTCCACAAGGCCCAGTTCCGATTTAAAACAAATAGCGACCCCCCCCCTTGATCCAACCTCGGACAATGTATCACTGAGTACCCGGCTGGAATAGCTGACTCCAATATGGGACTAGCATTTTCATCCAGCCAGGTCTAGATGATGCAAGCCAGGTCAGAACACTCAACAAGATCAGCAATAATTGCTGTCTTGTTCTTTATAGACCTGACATTGCATAACACTGCCCGGGTTGGATGAGAGGCCTTGGAGGAGAGGGCTACTTGCCCACTATTGGTAGAGCCTTTGGGTATGGGAACCAGGCATTGCAAACCTCTATCCTGGACCCATTTCACCCCAGAATGTCTCCCTGACCTCACCACCCCAATCCCTTCACTCTGCCCCCCCCTGCCAGCCGAAGAACCCCACCCTCCCTGCCTTCTCCATGCAATCCCCAAGGCATGACAATGCCTATAAGTCTCAGGTTGCAATGGGGGGCAGTCTAAGGGGAGCAGGTCCCTCAGCCTAGAGGGGGAATAACACCTGCCCACAGAAACTTGGTCCCAGCACATACTGACGTAAAATAAATTCTACTATATCAACCACAGGCTAATTTAAATTAATAAATATCTTACAAAAACAAAAATAAATGTCATAAGACTGACTTAAAATCCCCAAACCCCTCCTTCCCACCTTTAACATAGCAAAGAAGAGCATTTAATTAGCAAAAAAACAAAATAAAATAAAACAGTTTTCCATTGGGATGGAGCTCTCATCCCCACCCTTATTATCCAACATCTGTGGTACTCTCACTACCACTAGACTAAGTTGTTAGTTGCAACTTCCAGACAAAGAACAGAGGGCTCTCACCACCTCCTTCTTGCTGCAATACTCAGAAAATGTACCCAGAACTATCAGAGCTCTCTCGTTATCTCTGAAAGGGAGTAATGAAATATCCAAAAGTTAAAAGAAGGAATAAAGTCAGATAAAAACAGTCACTAAGAGGTTCTTTAACAACCTCCTTCAAAGAAATAAAATCAATAATAATCCTGGTCCCATAAAACAAAGGACCTCGAACAGCCGGCTGAATCAGGGTCTTACAGTTCCCAAGGTAGAAATTTACTAGTCAGGAACTGAGTTTCAGGCAAGGAAGCAGGAGACAAACCGACACAGCGCAGTAGTAGCTGATGAATTACACAAATCCACACATCTTCAGGGTAGGGGAAAAGCAAGAAAGGAAGCCCCGTAGCCCCCAGAGACCCCAGACAACACAGACGACCCCACTGTCCACCAACCATGAGGTAATCTATACCCCTCAGCCCCCAACCCCAATCCTCCGATGGCAGCCCAGGGAGCTGGGTCCAGGGAACTCCAGGTCCATGGAAGAATCCCCCCTAGCCAACCCCAACATCAGCCCAAGAAAGCTTGCAGCAGTTAACAGTTATTACAATCCTGCACCTGTAATAGTCAGCGATGACACATCAAAAAGCTTCCAACTCCAGCTCCAGGTATCACTTGCTTGGAGAATCAGAATTTTAATCCCAAAAGAACAGGCTCCAAAAAAGACCAAACTTGAAGGCTCCAAAGCTCCCAAACTGCAGTCCTCTCAAAACCACACTTCGAACAGCCGGGTCCCCAACAAATACCAGCACTCGAATCAGTCTAAGGCGAGCCTCCCTACTGCCATATAGACACCCAGAAAACAGTCCCGTATGCTGCATGAAGCAGTCACTGGCTAAGCATTCATCAGCAACTGAAAGACATAGATAATCCCAGTGAATAAAACGAAGATGAAAACGCTGAGTGAGTCCTGGTTTATTAAAAACCAACGATCGGGTTGAAAAATAAAACCAATCACAAAGAAAATGTCTCTTAGGGACTAGCACATAAAAGAAAACAAGCAGCAAACTTAATAAAACATCAGAACAACGCATTACAGAGCTAAGTTTGTGGCTGACCCAGTATGGTCGCCATCTTGGAACAAAGAGCGCCTGGTAGGATTACTCTCATGGTATCTGGGAAACAAGGAACACATGAAGCTACTGTGCTGCACAGGAGACTAGTTAAGAGACTAAACAGCATGGGGTAGGGGGAGAAAGTGACAAGCTAGGTATCAAACAAATTTAGGAACAGGAGGAAGAGGGTGGTAGTAAATGGTAGCCATTCAGGTGATAGAAGAGTGACTAGTGGGGTGCCACAGGCTTCGGTGCTAGGAACGGTCCTCTTCATTGTCTTCATAAGCAACATTGTGGAGGAGCTTGAGGGTATGATTTGTTACTTTGCAGAATATATAAAAATCTGCAACAGTGATGACACTCAGCAATGGTGGAGAAAATGTGAAGAGATCGGAGGAAACTAGAGGAATGGTCTAGGGGGCTTCTCCTGGGTTTCATTGCAAAAAAGCGCAAGGTGATGCATTTAGAACTGTGGAACCCTGGGGCTTTGTATAAGATGGGGGGAACGAAGCTTATACTCACCAAGTAAGAAAAAGACCTTGGGGACATCATATCTGATGACCTCAAGGCAGTTAAGCAATGTGACAAAGCAGTGGGAAAGGCTAGCAGGATGCTGGGGTGCATTGAGAGAGGAATTTATAGCAGGAGGATGGAATTGGTGACACTGTTGTATTGTTCACTGTGGTGGCCCCACCTGAAGCACTGTGTCCAGGTCTGGAGGCTGCACCTCTGCAAGAACATTGAAAGGGTGGTGGTGCTATAGAGGAAGGTAACCAAAATGGTGAAGGTTTTGCACAAGAAACCATACAAGAAAAGGCTGCAGAAACTCAGCATGTGCTCCCTGGAAGAGAGGAGAGTGGAGAGGAGACATGGTTGAAACCCAAAAGTGCCTTGCAGGAGTAAGCAAGGTGCAAGTGGAGGGTCTATTTCAGAGAAAGAAAGGCACTAAAATAATTTGGCTTGCCATTAAAGGGCAAACCAGGTTGTCTAATGACCCCTGCCAGGAAGGAGCATGAAGGGGGAAGGGGGTGGGGTGAGAGGGGGGAAGGAAGGAGCAAGTAGAAGGGGATGGGCTAGTAACATCACCAAGCCAGGGAAAGTGTAATATGACAAGGTGATACCGGAACTCCTGGGATTGGCTGGGGGACGGAGCCTTAGGGGTCCTGAACAGGGGTCCTGTGGCAGAATATCAGACTAGTACACCTGCAGGACGATCTCTTTTGTTGGGATTCTTCCCACCCACCCACCCCTATTAAGGAATGCAATGGGGAGCAAGGTTGGCACAAAGATAAGTGACAGGCAGAGTGAGTCTCGGGGCCCTGGGCAGGGGTCCAGTGCAGTTGGCTGCAGGTAGGCAGCTACAGTTCCAGGGAGCTGGATCATAGCCTCCTGGGGGGGGAGATGGGCAGCAAGGCCCAATGACAAGTGGGAGATGATTTGGAAGAAATAAAGGAGGAGCGGGGGGGAGGAAAAGGGCGGCGGGGTGTAGGGTACACGGACTGTGGACAAGGAACCCAGGCATGGTGCTAAAAGCGGGACAGGGGATAGGTCCAGGTATTGGATTCACAAGTGTCCAGGCCTGGAGGGCGAAGGCCCAGGTAGGTGGAACCACCCTGGTTCTGGTGCAGGGGAAGGGGCTGGATTCACAGTGTCCAGACCCTGAAAAGCCAAGATGGTTTAACAATCAGAGGAAGGAAGAGGCCAGAACCAAGAACATTTTGAGTGAATTGTTATGTATGGAGATTGAAGTATTAACATGGATTGATGTAAATATTCTTTGTGCCAAAAATAAATATTGCCAACAAGCAACCAAAATGTAAATAAGTTGTAGTGTCCATTATTTCTGGAAGAGGGGTTCAAGGGACAAAGGGGTATGCGATAAAGCTAAAAGAGTAAAGTTTAGGAGAGATGTGTAGAAAAATATCTTCGGAGACAGGGTGGTGGATGACTGGAACAGCCTGCCAGAGGAGGTAGTGGGGACAAAGACTGGGAAACTGCAAACATGCATGGAATAAGCCTATTAGGTAGAGGAATGGAGAGAGGGAGTGACACCTATAACCAACTAAGGTTATTGAAGATGGATAAGGCAGTGAAAAGGGGAAGACAACATGGGCCTAAAGGTCCTTTTCTGCCAACAAAATCTGTTTCTCACTATGTGAGAGGATAAAGCTCTAGTGCGATGGTTGGAAGAAGCAAATCTTTTCAGCCTCCCTGAACAGCACATAGAGGAAACCAGTCTTACCTATAAAATGCTCTATTGCAAATAGGAGTGGCAACATTTTTTTTCTCTTTCTTTCAGCAATCCAGTACATTTGGGATATGAGTACCTTGCAGCATAGGATTGTAAATCAGAGCAGCACTCCAGCATAGGATTTTTTGCCAAAGTTTAGCAATGGGCATACGATTCTATGTTGGAGCAGCTGTCCCTTGTAAGATTGTATGCTCAAGGGTACAGGTGCAGGTCAGGATCCCCACCCTCAAAAATGAATGTGGGATACTGAGGAGTCCACTCCCAGTGTCCCCAAATCTGTTTTGTACCCCTAAAATAAAGAAAATAGCCCACTAATATCATTTTTAACTTTGATTCAGAATCCTGCATCCCGCCATTTTCGATGCAGAATCCTGCATCGAAGTGCTAATTTTCGCCGATGTCAGGGTGCATAATCCCTGGGTCAGCATTTATACTGTCCTTCACTACTGTGGCACACTGGGAAGTCCACCCCCAGTGTGCCAAAATTATTGCTTTCATAGTGTTTTTGACACAGGGATGCTAATTCCTGGTGTTAGACATCTCCCTGAGCCCACTTCCATTGCAGATGGGGTGCCCAATTCCCCGATTGGCATAATGTATCCCCCTTCCCCCAACTCATGTGGCACACTGGGAGCCCACCCCAGTGTGACCATATTCACTTTTTTGTTCCTGTAATAAAGAAACATAGAAACATAGAAGTTGACAGCAGATAAGGACCGCAAGGCCCATCCAGTCTGTCCCACATTGTCTCCCCAGTCCCCCTTCTTCCATCTTCACCATCCCACTGAGCATCCATCTCCCCGCACCCCCCCCTTACCCATACTTACCCATACTTACCTTTGGAAGTCGGGAGCAGCGATCTTGTCTGGACCAAGACACATCTGCACTCTTCAAAGCCCAACTGCAAAACAGAGGAATCAAGGTAAGTTTGTATTATGGCTCTAAATGGGCTTTTCAACTTAGATTGATATCTCAGCCATTTTTAGTAATTTGTACTGCAAATTTTCAACATGGGGTTCTTTGGACCCCACCTCATGAACACTGTCACTGTCATTTTGTTATTCAGTTCTGAAAGGTGATTTTGTGGTAACTACATGGAATCACCTTTCTGTACTGATTAAAGAAATGACAGTGCCAGTGTTCATGAGGGGAGGTTCCAAGAAGCCCATGTTGAAAATCTGTTGCAAAAATTCCCCAGAATGACTACGGTGCGAGTATGCATTGAGCAGTTTCTACGAAGATTTGTAACTTCACCAATTTGTAATATTTTCACTCCAGATTTTCAACGTTGAGATTTTTTTCATACCTCCTCCTGAACAGTGCAGCTGTCATTTTTCACATGATGCCCGAAATGCATTTTCACAGCTCTGGTGCAGAATGGCACAGTCGTTGTGTAGAAATCAACTTTTGGGATGTGCTAATGTTATCTCAGTGACACTGTTCATTAGGTGGGGTGCCAAGAAGGAAATGCTGAAAATTTGGGAAAAACCTCTCCAAAAATTACTTCATTATGATTGTGTGTTTCTACGCATATTCGTAATGTAGCCAATTTTTAATACTTTCACTCCAGGTTTTCAACATTGAGTGCTACTGTTCATTAGTTGGGGTCCCAAAAAGGCCATGTTGAAAATTTGATGCACAAATGCCAAAACAAAAATCTCACAAAACTTAGAATCTATTATACTATGTCAAAACATAAGGAAATAATTAACAAAAAACTTTGTTTAAAACAAAGTTAGGATTCTACACATAGCTCTTTAACCAAAGTAAAACAGGTCAAGAAATTGGATGTTAGGGTTTACAATTGTTATACTCCTCCCCCACCAAACCCTACCATTGGAACCCCCCCCCCACCCTTACACATCAACACTCGGCAGGGTGTGACTTATGGTCTTGGTAGGTCCCACCCACCCCACCCCCACATGACCCTATATAATTTCTTGACCTGTATCACTTTAGTTGAATAGCAATGTGTAGAATCCTAACTTTGTTTTAAAGAAAGTTTTTTGTTAATTAATAAATAAATACTCATGTCAACCGGCACACAATAAACCCTTTCCTGTATCTTGTATGCATGAAATGGTGATGTCTAAACTGGACCCATTCTCTCTGGGCTCATAAGTGCCACAATCTGTGAATGCCTCTCCATTCATTATGTGCCAGAACCGTTAATCCATATTCACAGTCAAGATGTAAAAAAATGCAAATAATTATGTACTTATATTAAAAGGAAAGGAAAAATAATTAAGGTCATATCAAAAGCATTAACTTGAATGCTTGTACTTTGGGTATCTGGGGTATTTCAATGGTTATTATTGTACAATTGTGCCTCCTTGATAAAGTTCAGCAGATAAATATGATTTGTGACTTTTTCTGCCTTCCATAGATAAACAGCAGACTCCTCTCACATACATCAGACCACTGTTTATTGTTTTTATTTAAGTATTTGAGTTTTATAAATAAAATGCCCTTATAAGCACATGCATTTACTTTTGCAGTTTTGTTTAATGTCCCCACTGGGAGAGCCTTCTGCTGTGAGGCTGCTTCTTCAATCTCTTTCTCTCTCTCTCTCTGCCCCCTCCCCACACTTGCTGCAGTTGCTACTCTCGCTCCTTTTCAATGAGACTGGAGCAGCCACTCTCAATCAATCAACCCTCCCCAGGCAACCAGGCCTACTACATGGCAGATCAGGCAGCCTTTTTAGTCTGACATTCCTGATGCACAGCATATCACTCATGCATGTGCTTACAATCTATGCTTTTATGATGCCTAAAAATACTGCAGAGAGCCCAGCAGGGGAAGTGGAAAAGTAACTTGTTTTGATACATTTCTAGTGTGATTTATGTGAAGTGTAGTAGAAAGTATTCCATGTGAACATAGCAAAGCAGACTCAGAATTTTCACAATAGTTGTTTAAAAATTGAAAACTGAGAATTCCATTGTGTTTCATCCTAGTGTAGAATTCAAAGTTAGAATCACAGATCTTTAATTCTGAAGCTTGGAACAGCGTAGCTGTTCACTCAAAAATCAGAATTTGGGTTGGACTGTTCAGTCAGAATAAAAGAAGCAGTGCAGCTCATTTTCAAGGAGCTAGAGCAGGAGGCAGCTCTTAAAGGACCAAAGTGGATGAGAGGGAATCCAACCCATAGAGGCCTACTACCAGATGGGGCCTTGGGGACTAACTCTTATTAAGCATACCTAGTGTATTGGGGATCACCTGTATCCAAGTGCCAGGGTCAGTAGGGCAATAAGTGAGTACAGGAACAGCAGAGTATTGCCAGCAGCATATTTTGCCTGTTCCAGTAAAGTTGTTTCAGCCTGTATCCAACAGTAACAACATCAGTTTTCCAGCATCAAGGTATTTTCAAGGATCAGCAACACCTCAGATTCAACTTTCAATCTCTGAAGGGTCCAGCTTTTGCTATCACTATTCTATAGCTCATTCAAAGAGAGTGGCACAGTAATTTAAATGTATTCTGGGACTAGTTAAAGAAGGACACTCATCTGCTGAACTGGAATTTGTGATTTCTATGCTTCAAAAGGACGACTGTAAAGCAAATTAGGGACTTTGTTCAGATACTGAGGAATTATTGTATTGTAATTGCTTTAGAAGTAACTGTCAGCCAATGTGATTTACAGTAAATGCTACAATGAATTTGCAGTGAATGGCTATATAGTATGAGTGATATAAATTATATGTGAATGTATGTTTAGATGCCAGGGAAGGGTATGTGGATAAAAGGGGTGAGTGGACTGACTGAGGTGGGGATAGGCCTAGTAGTCACTATATGCCCTTAATGTAAGTGTAAGTGAAAAAGTGCAGTAACTGAGGTCCAACGGGGTAACCTAGTGCTTGTGATATTGTTATACTGAATGGTTGGTGCTTAAGGGTACTATCCTACTCTCTCTAGGGTTAGCATGTACAGACCTCAAGGACTGAAAGAAACAGAATATAAGTATATTCACAGAATGTAAGTTATGGTCATTTAACTCATTCTCTCCCGGTGGCCATTTTGGGTCAGGTACAGCAATGGAAGGTTCTGCTGCCATATGGAGGCTATGGAACCAAAGGAGTTAAGAGATTTATTGCAAAAATGTTACTGTTGTTTTTTGTTTTGCTTATGTGTCTGTCATACTGGCAGAGCAACCAAGTAAATTTACCTTCCTTTCACTTGAAAACTGTGTCTAAGTCATACTTTGGAGATGTGCAAGTCTTATAATTCCTGTTGTCTCCAGTGTCAGTCCAATACAGTGGCTTCTCTCTCACACAGGTTCACACAGCTATATGGGCAGTAAGTTAGTCATGCATATCATCCTAGTGTATCCAATCCATTAGTGGTGTGTGGAAAGAGAAGTAAAAGAAGTGAAACCTAAGATAACTACTGGCTATCCTGGCATGTCTTGTTGGCTGGATGATCTGTACTTTGCAGGGTGATGCCTGACCTCTTGTAGACCCTGCACCACTGACCCAGCAGCCTCTTACTCATGATCCAAACATACAGAGGAATAAAATCCTGAAGATCCCATAACAGAGAGGCAAGCCATTAAAAACAGATGTTGGAGTAAATACCTGGGGAAGGTCTGTGATGGGACTGGGTGGGTGTAAGGAGCAAGCCAAGCACAGAAGGAGCATAAACAAGTAATGAAAAAAGAAAAGGGTTTTGCTTTAACCACAGATCACTCTTGCAAGTCTATTGTGCTGCAGTGACTGCTGTGGTGCTCCACAGAGGGACAGCATCCAAACTACAGTCACTGTATACAATTGAGACTAGCATCTACACTTGAGGCCTTTGGAATGCGATTTAATCACCAGACTGTGAGTACCCAGTCAGTATCTTGGTCATGCACCTTTCTGGTTAGATACTTAGTTAAGGTTGAGGGCACACAGAAGCCCTGAAGAGAACTGTGCCTGCTTTGGGAGTGCACAGGCAGAAGATGCGCAAATAGATCAATTGGGCCTGGTATGGATTACAAGTGATTCAACATCTGTGGTAAACAGTAACATTTAAGGCAGCTCCCTGAATATATTTGGTGAAAGTATTACTGGTACTCGAGATAGATAGACAATGTAGGGTGTCAGGTGGTGAATAGGATTATGTGGGGGGCATACTATGTGTTTGTTCTTTGTATTACCCCTTTCCTTTCCCTCCCTAGATTCTTGTTCCTGCCTCCCCTAATAAATCATATCCCTTGTTTCGCATTGCCCTCTTATATCCTATTGTTAATTTGCTGGTCATTGTAATATTGCATTGTCTGGTGGAACTGTACGGGACTGTCAAATATATTATTTCTTGGGGGACATCATGAGTGCCATCAGATATTTCAAAGGCCTTCACCAAGTGGAAGCACTGAACCACTAATTCATTTACTGACTTATAACGCCTGAATCCAAGCCTATCCCTCAAATGTTAAAAGGTGCATGGCTCATCTAGATGATTTGAGAATGGAGCCACATGCCCTGCAGGATAGGGGAAAGGACTGCTTTCACATGTTTTTTTCTTTGTTTTTCCACAATCATGGGAATTAAAAAATTGAGGAAGGTACCAGCTCCATTGCACAGAGCAGTGGAAGACTGCACTGGCACAATGGTGACCCAGATTTAGAGACCGGGCCTGGGATGTATGAGCAGAGGCCAGAATGAAGGACTTGGAGCATTCTGGCATATACTCTATTTTGGAGGAGGGTTACAGTGCTGCACTGTTCAAAGAGCAACACCTAATGAAGCTAACTGGAAATACCACTGGTTACGTGGATTACCACATGTTGCTTTGTGTCTCCCAAGGAGCATCATGAATGTGTTCATGTATGCTGTGGAGGAGGTCAAGAGAAAAAAAGTACAAATGCCTCTACTGGATGCACTCTGATTTTGAGGCCTGTCACCACTTATGCCCACTGTGCATGCTAAATGGTTGGTTCCTGCCTTGCAGATCACTGCACAGTGATCCTGAACTCCCTCAGTTTAAGCTGTAAATTGTGACAGATTGAAATGGGGACTCTGGAACTCCTGTTAGTGGTGAGGGACACGCTGGGAGGCAAGCTTGTGAGCAAGAGCTGTGGTCAGCAAGAAGACCATGACAGCTAGGCTGGAGAACCGAGATGGATGCTGTTTAATGGCTTCATCAAAGGCAAGCACAACAGAGAATAAAGCAAGTAACAGAAACATAATTGAAGGAGGAATGATACTGTATGTAGTAAGGCCACAAGTAGAGGCAAAAGAAAATCAAGTGCTTTTGCATGAGACCAGATATATAACATGGTGGATGAAGTGTAATTTCTTGTGATTGAGGGACTTAATCCATTAAACTGGTCATACGAGAAAGCAGTGATGCATGAAATATAATAAAAAAAAAAATTAAAAATCCTGCAAATCTTATTGAAGAGATGATCCAATAGCAGTAGTTCATTTGCAGTACTATATCATTGTGAAAGTTAATATAGTCATAATTTATGGAAGGCAATAGAAAGTGGAAAACAAACCTTTTCACAAGCCTTTGCATTGCTTTGCATTGTGGGGGCATGTGTGATTTTGTATTTTCTTGAAACTTGGCTTCCCAGCCAAATGCCCTTTGGGGTAACCCTTGCCTCAGTGTTTACGCACAGAGGTTCTTTGTCTTTTAAATAGTTTTTTATTTTAATGGGTTCACCACAATATATCCCAGGCACACTGCCTTAGGGGTAGCTGGTCCATTCCACTGGGGTGTCAAACAGACGATGCATACTGATGAGTCCTGGTAGGACGAAACACGTGTCTATGTCTTCTGTTAGCACCCTTTGCAAACTGTGTGAGAGGCCTTTCGGCACCATGCAATTCTGCTTAAAGTTGGACCAGCATAACATTCTGTGGTGATTTGCATATGCAGCCCATGATGCTTTGCATTGTGGGGGCATGTGTGATTTTGTATTTTCTTGAAACTTGGCTTCCCAGCCAAATGCCCTTTGGGGTAACCCTTGCCTCAGTGTTTACGCACAGAGGTTCTTTGTCTTTTCACAAGCCTGTGCACTAACCAATGGCTACCTAATATGAAAGCATACTGTACTATTAGAGCTACTGTAACTTGTGCTTTTCTAGTCAGACACAGTTCAAGTTGTATCCTAATAGTAAGTGCCTCTCAAACCAAACCTGTTCAAAAGAGACACCATCTGATGCAGCCATGTACCATATTGGTTGGTACTTTATATTATTTTTTTTATTCATTTTTCAATTCCAAAATCTGTTGTTTTATTCTAAGTCAATTTTGAGCAAAGCAGGTTTTGCTTTTATTGAAGTCCCATTGCATGACTGAGTAGGGTAGACACACAGTTGCCCATAACACTTAAAGTCTGTGTACAGAAGTATTGATAAATGAAGGAAAGAGTGTGAGATGATAACACAATTACCATAGCCTGCAAACATAGCGGCATTGTTAGACAGTCATTAAAACATAACATTAATCTTACAGATTGTTTGTAAATAAAACAATTAACAATGGCTGCACACATAGTAGTGCTGTCATAGACTGGTAATAAAAGCATACATTTGAACAAACCAGAAAAGAAAGAGAATACAGAGCAAAGGAAATATGAGGCTTGTTGTCACACCTGATCAATTGAAGCAGTCACATTTGGTGCCTTGGTAGAGGACATTTTTAGATCTCTCTTTAAATGGGATATTTTAGGGAGGCATAGTCGGGATTTCAGCAGTTCATTCAGCCATTGCAGGGCTGTGATGGAAAAGGAGTGCATGGCTACATTTGTTCTGTAGAAAAGTACAGAGAGTGCATTCCTGATCGTATTCCTGGTAGAATGTTGGTTAAGAACAGGATGCAACAGATTTTGAATAGCAGATGGGGTAACACCCAGGAAAGCTTTTTTCCCAGTCAGGCACATCTGGTATTTTATTCTCTCCAGAAGGGAGAGCCAATTCATTACTGAGTATAGAAAGCATGTATGGGTAAGTCTATCAGCCCAAGTACAAACCAGGAAGTCTTATTTAATACCAGCCTGACCCTGTTAAGAACAGAATAAGTGGCAAATCCATACACTGTGCAACCATAGTCGAATATAGAGAGGATAGTGCCAGCTGCCACAGTGCTTTTGGCCTCAGGGGTGAGGTTGTGGTGCTGCTTTACAGGGTTCCTAGTTTCTTATTTAATGCACTAACAATGGTATCAGTATAATGTGCAAAGCAAAGAGCTCTGTCAATCGTAACTCCTTCCTCATCTGTGGGCCACCATATAACATAGTTTTAATTTTCATGTGATTTAATATTAATTTGTTTTGTTTGAACCATCTTTCCAGTGACCCAAAGATGCACTGTAAATTCCAACTCTGAGTGAGAGTCTCATGACTAGGTCCACTAGAGTAGATGACGGCATCATCCACATACAGGATCACCTTTGAGGTAGGACAGATGTCAGGGAGCTTGTTTATAAAGAGACCAAAAAGGAGGAGGCCCAGTATTGAGTGCTGCAGCACCCCAACTGAGACTCTTTTAATATCAGATAATGCACCAATAATCTTTACCCATTGCATGCTGTTAGTAAGGTAGCTCTGGAGTCATGACACAGTTTCTAATGAGAACCCTAGTGAATGGAGTTTGTCTAACAGTAGAGGGTGGCTAACTAAATCAAACACTTTAGTTAGGTCAATGTATATGGAGCCAACAAAGTACAGTAGTACAGCCGAAATCATCGGTCTTATTTAGTAGGGTAATGTGTTTTTTTTTCCAAATTTTACAGCTGGGAAGATAGAAGCACACAAAGGATAAATGACTTGCTGATCACCACAGTTGGTCAGTGGCTATACTGGGATTTAACATTCAATTTCCTTTTACAGTACCCAAATCTTGTTCTAATCTCAAAACCACAATACTTCTCCTTAGTATAGAGAGAAAGCAGACATGGATTGCAATACAAGAAGGGAGACAGGCAGTCTCCCCAGCGGAGACACTTTCAAAAATTTCAGTATCTATGATTATCAATGTACTTGCATTATGTAGTCGTAGTAGTAAAGTAGTAGTAAAATATTCATAAACAAATTTTATGAATTGGATACACTCAGTTAAGTACTTGCTCATTTACAATGAAGTCCATGTGCTACACCGAATTACGTACTTACACAAATTGCTAAAACAATTCCAATTTTACAAGTAACAAATACAATAATAATTAACAAAACATCCTAAAAATCAGCCCTATACCTTTATCAAAATCTGCTTCATACCGTAAGCAACATTAGCTCATTAGTTTATTTGACTCATTTTAAAGTGCAACAGTGCCTGATTTCTTCTTTTGATGTCTCTAACCATTTTTTTATTTACGCCCACTTTATCCTGTTCCCCATAATTCTCATGTTCTTAGGGAGGCTACTTCACAGCTTAGGTCCTCTAACAAACATTGAATGTTTCCCTATATCTGAATTATTCCTTGGTATTACTAAATCCAAGGTTCTCACTGATCGTAATGAGTCAGTCTTTGCCCTTACAATCATTTTCTCCATAATGTAGCTTGATAGTTTTCCCACTATACCTTTGTGCATAAAGGCAAAAGATAAAGAACCTCTGTGCAAAAGATGTTCATCTCGGGTATCACCCAGGTGTTTCCAACCGATCAGTCTATATAATAAACATTTATGTGCTAAGCAAGGAGCACCCAGCACAAAACATACTAATCTACTTAAGTAGATATCCAATTTATGCAGATCTCTTTTTAAACCAGTAGAACATATAATGTCTCCATAATTAAATAAAGGAAGAACCATTTGATTCACCACCTGCTTCCTTACTGCTATACTCATGCAGTCCTTAATTTTATAAAGGACACCTTATGTTGTGCCCATAGTCCCAGCTAGGTTATTTATATGGGTTGTCCAACTTAGAGAAGTGTCCAACCATAGCCCTAAGTACTTGTACACCTGTACCTGATGGATTGGGATGCCTCCCCAGTGTTATCAGATCTAATTTTTCTAACCCCCCCCAAACCTAATCTATTAAATAACATAATCTGAGTTTTCTTTATGTTCAATACCAGTCTACTGTCATCCAGAAAGTCCTGCAATCCATCAAATACTACTTTCAAGCTATTCTGCACAGCAATCTTATCTTTACCTGCAGTGTACACCACCATCTTATCGGCGTATAGATGATAATTAACTGATGTCCCACTAAATTGAATCCCATTAATGTAAATGTTAAACAATATAGGCCTCAATAGTGACCCCTGGGGTACTCCTGATCCAGCAGGGTACAGGTCCAATTCCTATTGCCCCAGGGACACCAGTTGGATTCTCTCCTTCAAATATGAGAATAGCCACATCAATTTCAGCCCCTGGAAACCAATAGTTGCTGCTCTAGACAGGAAAATATCATGGTTCAGGGAGTCAAAATCTTTGGACAAATCAACAAATAGTGCTCCCACACACATCTTCCTGTCCAGGGCCTCTTGAATGTCTCCCACCACCCTTACAAGGGCCATGATAGTTCCATGTTGCCTTCAAAAGCCTGATTGCATTTTGTTTAAAAGACAATAAGAATCCAGATGGTTCTTAATTTGTTATGCAACTAACCTCTCAAAAACTTTTGAAAGTTGGGGCAACAGTGAAATAGGGCAATAATTGCCCAATTCAGGCTTGTCCCCTCCTTTACAAATAGGGACAGCTCTTGATCACTTCGAAGCAGCAGGAAAAACACCCAATGTTAACGAAAAATTGTAAATGTGTGTCAACAGATATGCAATGATAGGAGAGGGATATTTAAGCAGTCTGATCGGAAGATTATCTAATCCAGATGATTTAGTTACATCTAATTTTAATAATTCCTTAATTACTAACTGAGTATCTATTTTTTTAAAGGAAAACTTTTTATTGGTGGTTGAATTCCCTGGTTGAGATTAGTTAAGACCCCCCACATGTTTCTTTTTTCCAGAATATATAAAGCCTTTATTAAATTCTTTAGCCACTCTATTTGATGCTGGAATCAATTCACAATATATTTTGCATGAATTTAGTGTGTCTGTACCCTGCCCTTTCCATACATTTACTTTCTTCCAGAAATCCCTGGGGTTGGATGAATAATGATTATTCAAAATTTGTGTGTAATGCTTCTGCTTGGCCAATCTAACCTGTTTAACATACTTATTCCGGATTTCCCTATAGTGGATCCAGTCTAACTCATCTCCACTCTTTCTAGCTTTGCACCATTTTTTATCCCTAAGCTGTTTTAATTTTTTCAAATCTGATGAATACCATAAGGCATTTTTATTTTTTAAAACCTTAGATTTGAGAGGATCATGTTTATTACATACAGCCATGAATTACTCCACAAAGTACTTCCATTTATCATCAATTGTTGGGATTAATTGTAAACGCTCCCAATTTATATTGCAATCGTCCAGCATAAAGCTGATGTAGTCAAATTTTTTATAACTATGCCAATAAATGAACTTACTATGTGGTGGATCCATAACTTTTTTTCTAATACAATATACTAACTGATGGTCTGAAAAGGTTTCAGACAAGACCCCACATTAAACTATGTAATCAATCTTATTTGTAAACATTAGGTCCAGCATTGATGATGAAACTGGGTTCTTAATATTAATTCTGGTTGGTTCAAAAATCAATTGGGTGAGCCCTAGATGTTTCTGGTGTTCAACCAATTGATGAGTCTCATCAATAGACTTTCAATCAGAATTAAAATCTCCTGCCACTAATAACTCATATCCATTAGCAAACTCATACAATTCATCCTGCAACAAATTCTTTATGTATTTGTCAAAATAATTTCCAATAACTCCCCAATAGAGGGTATGACCTTTACTTTCAGAATTCAGATTATAGTATCTCTGAAACAGATGTCTGCACATCCTTTCTTGCATTAACTGCATATAAAAAAGCAAGAGGTTATAACATGGAACCTTATTCCCTCCATCTTGTGGCCCATCCAGCTGTGCTCCTGTTAAGAACATGCAGAACTGCTAGCAGATGCAGGCCATATGGTCTATCAAGTCTGCTCGAGTGCTCAGCTAGCACTCAATTACTCTGCAGCTGCATCTCCCTCCTCTCCCCCTCTAATGGTGACCCTCCCCCTCATCTTGTCCCATCTCCTTTTAAAACTGCCTACTGACTTAAAGAATACCACCTCCTTGTGTAGTGTGTTCCACATAGACACCACCCTTTCCATGAAAAAGTGTATCCTTATCTCTCTCCTGAATCTTCCACCCTCCAATCTCAGACCATGCCTCTCCCTTCCCTCTACATAGAAATCCCCTCAGTACCAGGCTTGTTTGTACCTTTCATCTATTTAATGGTCTCAATCATATCCCTTCTATCCCTCCTCTCTTCCAGTGAGTACATGTTAAGCTCCCTCAGCCTCCCCTTGTAGGATTTGTCTTCCAATCCCAGGATCATTTTTGCTGTTATGTGCTGGACCCCCTTCAGTAATCTAACATCTTTCTTTAAGCATGGACACCAGTACTGCATGCAGTACTTCAGGTGCAATCTCACCAGTGGCCTGTACAGAGGCAGGATCACTTCCACCCTCCTGGAAGTGAACCCCTTAGCAATACACCACAGCATCTTATTGGCTTTAGCTGCTGCCTTCCTGCACTGTGCTGAGTTGTTCATTTGCCCTGTTATCATCACCCCAAGATCTTTCTCTTCCTCTGTAGTGGCTATCTGAACCCCTCCCAACTGATACCCCCTCCTTGGGTTCCTTGCTCCCATGTGCATGACCTTGAACTTCTTAACATTGCACCACAGCTATGTGTCTGACCAGTAGTCAAGTTTAGCCAGCATATCCTGCAGCCCCTGCCACCCTACTGTCTCATCCACCACAGCACCGATCTTTGTGTCATCCACAAAAAGGCTCATCTTGCTTTTAATGCCATGCAATATGCCTGCGATGAAAATGCCAAACAACACTGGGCCCAGTACTGAACCCTGCAATACCCCACTCATTATAGCCCTTGGAGATGAGAGTTCCCCTCTCCCAACTACCCTCTGTTATCTCCATTGCAGCCAGTTCTTAATACAATTCTCCATCTTTGTCTCTGCCCCCTGGTATCCCAACTTGCTAATCAGCCTCCCAGGAGGCACTGAATCAAATGCCTTGCCAAAATTCAGATACAGGACATCCACCGCATGGCCCTTGCCAAGTGCCCTATCACCCATTCATAACAGTCAGCCAGATTGGTCTGGCAGGATATTCTAGAGACAAACCTATGTTGCTTTCTATCCTGGAGTCCATTACCTTGCAGAAAGGATACCATCCTCTCATTAAGGATTGTCTCTATTAACTTTCCCACAATGAATGTTAGACTTACTGGTCTATAGTTGCCCAGTTCATCCTTGGGTCAGTTCTTGTGAAGGGATACCATGTAAGTCATCATCCAGTCCTGTGGCACGCACCCTGTTACCAATAAGGTATTGAACAAGTCTGCCAATGGTTCAGCCAGGACCTCTGCCAATTCCTTTGGTACCGAGGGATGTATGCCATCTAGTCCTGGTGCCTTATCAACCCTTAGTGCCCTAAGTCCTTCCAGTACCCTATCCACTGTGATTTCTCCATCCATCACCCCATCCGTGCCTACCCTCCCTAACCTCTTACGCAGTGATATATCCTTCTCCTTTGTAAATATAGAACAGAAGTATTCATTCACTGCTTCCGCCTGTGCTGCCCCTTACTCTGCACACACACACACACACACACACACACACCCTTCCTGATCCTTACTATTGTATTTGATCTTTGCAAATCCTTCTCTCCCTTATGTACCTGAAGAAGTCCTTTTCCCCTTCCTTGATGCCTGGTGCTAGCCTAAGCTCTCTGGAAGCCTTAGCTGCCCTGACTGCTCTGGTCACCTCTCTTGATTTCTTCAGCTACACCTCTCTATCCTCCCCCTTACTGGAATTCTTGAATCTCCTGAAGGCTGCACTATGTGCTCTCACTTTTTCCTTCACATCCCCGCTTAATCATCTCGGTTAAATTATTTAATCTCTCTCACCACAGGTAAGCTCTCCTCAATATGAAAATATGGCAGGAGGATGCGCCTGCCAAAAGGTAGAGCCAAGTTGTATATGAACCTATGCAGACACATTTTCATGCATTTTACTATACCTAAATTAGTCAAATATGTGAACAATATCAATTTCTGACTACCTCCAAGTGCAGAACATTCTATCTTTTGTGCAATCATGTTTCAGGAAGGGACATTCTACATCCTCTTCCCCCACTAAATGTCAACAAGTATAAAAGTATGCTCTTATCAGGGGTTGGTAACCTGGTTCACACTGAGACTTAGGCCCCTCCCCTTCATGGTTGGGTGCCCATCTGATTCAAGTTCTTGGAGATGAATGTCACTTTAAATCTTAAACAGAGCTGGACCAACAAGGGGTTTTCCTGTACCCTAACATGTGGTGTGGCAATAATTCATAACAATACTCCTTCTGAGGAAGGTTGATTTGAACTGGCTCTTCCAGGTCAAAATTCTGGAGATCCAGGTCAAACTTAGAATGATGCACAGCTGCTTACTTATCCATAATGTTAGACACTGAGAGGGGTCTTTGCATATGTGTTATCTTATTTTTTAATTTGTCAAATGCTTTCAGTTTAGTTATTCACAATCTTTTCCTGGAAAAGCTTCAGGAACTTGACCTCTACTGGTGAGCCATTACTTGGTTTCATCCTTCTTTATTTATTTGCTCAACAAAAAGGGGAGGGCATTGTATAATCGCAATATACCACTCCAGAATGTGGGTGATGCTGGGATTTATCTGTTTCTGGTTTGCTTACTTACTTGGCCTGACACAAACCTGACATGGAACCTTTGCAAGTGAGCACTTGTGCTCAAAGGTGTAACTCAGAATGATTAAATAACTAAATTAATAAATTTTGAAAAATGATTACATTTGCAAAATAAAATATTTCTGACACAGCATAATGTGAAATTCTAACTTTGCCCCCACCACAAAGTTGGTACTATATATCATAAATGACAATAGAATTATTCCTGAAGCAGAGTGATATCTACAGTAGGTATAATAACAAGCATTTGTCAGTGCCGAAAGTGTGCTTGCTGGCATTGACACTTGTAGTGTACGAGTTACAGAGCTGCATAATAGGAATGGCAGTGAAGTATTGAACTGAAGCCAACCCCACCACCACCCTGCAGAGACTGATAGGCATTGAGGTGTGCCTTTCAGTTTTCAGGCATAATAGCCACACCATTTCACCACATCCTACCCTGCAGACACCGACAAATGTCATGGTGTACCTTGGGGTCTTTGGCCCTTATATGCACACCATTACATCAGGAAATATGGTGAGATGGGTGTGGTATAGGAGAATGGGGTGAACTTTGGGGCCGAAGAGTCCAAGGCACACCTAAGTGCCTCTCACTGGCTGCAGGGTGTGGAATGGTATGATCAATACAGGCAAGAATCCCAAGTCACACCCCTGATGCCTGTCATTCTCTACAGGGTGGGGCGTTATGGTTGGAAAACCTAACGCCTCAGGCATCCATTGGTATTTTCACTCCAAATTTTCAACATGGTTGTTTTGTGACCCCCACCTCATGAACAGTGGCAATATCAGTTTGTTAGCAGAAAGCTGCTTTTGCACAGTGACTATGGCATTTAGCACCACAGGTGCAAAAACACATTCCAAACAGGATGTGAAAAATGACAGCTGTACTGTTCATGGAGAGGTTTAACAAATGGCAATTTTGAAAATCTGCAGTGAAAATATTAAAAGAACTGGTGAAGTCACAAGCGTGCATAGAAACTGTGCAATGCACACCCGTAATGTAATTAGTTTGGGGATATTTTACAGCAGATTGTAAACACAGGCATTTTGGGACCTCCGATCATGAATAGCGTCACTGTGATTTTCTCTATCAGTCCCGAACAATAATTTCCCACAGCGACCATGCATTTCTGTGCTGAAAGTGTGAAAACACATTTCGGCCATGTTGTGAAAAATGTCAGCTGTACTGTTCATAAGGAAGTGTGGAAAAATGCCACTGGTGAAAATCTGGACTGAAAATATTACAAATTCATGAACTCACGAGAGTGTGTGGAAACCACACAATGCTCACTCATAACACAGTCATTTTATGGACTTTTGTCACCAAATTTTCAACATAGCCATTTTAAGAACTCTGCTCATGAACTGTGTCACTGTCATTTTCTTAATATATCCCATACATTGATTTCGCACACCGACTGCGCCATTTTACACTACATGCATGGAAACACATTTTGGGTGAGACATGAAAATGAAAGCTGTACTGCTCATAAGGAGCTGTGGTACCATGACAATGTTGAAAATCTGGAGTGCAAATATTAACAATTCATGAACTTTCGAGCGTGCGTAGGAACTGCACAATGCACGTTCATAAAACAGTCATTTTTAGGAATGTTTTCACCAAATTTGCAACATAGGCTTTTTGAAAGCCCACCTTTTGAACACTTGCACTGTCATTTCATTACTCAGTCCCAAAAGGTAACTTCATGCAGTGAATGCAAAATCACCCATCGGGCCCGATTAACACCATGACAGTGAGCAAATTCATGAGGAGGGGTCCCAAAAACCCCATGTTAAAAATTTGGTGCCAAAATTCCCAAAAATGCCTGAAATATGCATTAAAGTTTAAAAAGCCCTATTTATTGCATTATACAGCTTACTGGCATTTCCTCAGTTCGCGGTCAGCTTTGAAGAGTGCAGACGCGTTCCCAGTCCACCAAAGGTCGTCACGCAGACTCTGAAGGTAAGTATGGGATGAGGGGGGGTATGGGAAGGAAGGGTACACAGTGGGTGGGTGTGGGTTGTTGGGGGGGCCAAGAGACTATGAGGGACAGTTTTCTTTTACAGGTTTAAAAAAAATAAAAAAAACATTGCAGGATGATTTTTCCATTACAGGGGCATTGGGCACACTGGGGTGGGCTCCCAGTATGCAACCTGACTGTTTCTGCGGGGGGTGTAGCCGATGGGGGATTGGGCACCCCTGTCGACATAACAGCAGTGGGGTGTGAAAGAGCTGAGAGGAATTGGGCACCCCCTTGGCACAAATTTACTTTGTTTTTCAGTGGGGCACATTATGCCGATGGAGAGTGGGCTCCCCAATTGGCAAGTCAAACTGGCAGGGGGGACATGATGCTGACGAGGAGTGGGCTCCCCCATCAGCAACTTTACATTGGGGGGGGACTGAAGTCAACGGGGATTGGGGCCCCCGTCGGCAAAAACACTGCTGTGGTGGTGGGGTCACATGCTGCTGAGGGGGATTGGCCACCCCCCCTGTTCAGGGCAACTTTAATATTGTTTGTGAATAGGAGGCAAGCCACCCACCATGTTCACAAACAATATTACAGTTGGCAAGTTCCACCCAGCAATGACGGGTCGCTCCCTCATTGCAGCGGAATCACTGACGCTGCAATGACGAGGTGGCCCCTAATTGCTGCAGTGAAAACATTGCAACTTGGTGCAAGTTTTGGAAGAAAGTGTCATCAGTACACTGTGCCTCCATTGGCCCACCACTGCCAAGCCACCAAATGCTGTGCCTCCCTTGGCTGCTACAGTGCCACGCCGCCACAACCTGCTTCTTTCCTAAGCTGTGCCATAATGTTTCTTGTGCATGCACACAAGCAAACATAAAAACGGTTTGGGAAAATCACTTGCTGTAATTGAGAGAATCTGATTACATGACTGTTCCAACACTACAGCACAGATCAGAAAAACGTATGTTTCTTAATCGCATCATTCAGTTTCAAAATTAGAAACTGCACTGTCATTTTATAAATGCAATAAGGCAGTCCAGGTTATACATAATTGTGAGATAATGGCACTTCTCAGATGCATGAAGCATTCAGCTTCACCTCAGGACTCACTTTCCTAGGGATGGCTTTATCCCTCAATAAGTCATACCTTGACATGTCTTATTGGGTTACTAGGGTCTAAGTCCTTCAAGATTTTGAAAAGCATAGTATGTTTTTATGAAAAATAATTACATATATGACTTTTTGCTACTATCACAAAACTAGTAGTACTGATGTTTGATATCCTTTCAGTGCAAGGGAATGCAGGTTCTGTTAAAAGTGGATATAGTGCTATGTAATTATGCAGCATTACTTGATTTTTGTAAAATAACTCCACTGTCATAGTGCCAAAAGTACCACAAAATGCTAGTTGTTCTTAGGGGATTCTTCCATAAGGCTTACTAGGTCAGCAAGTAATTATATTGATTGAAACTTTGCTTTAACCACATCCCTATTCATTACTGTCCCTAATGGCTAAGACACAAATTGATTATATTAAAAAAAAATCTGTTACATAAACATTAATTATTTCTAATGGATCAATTACTGTACCCCAGTGTGCAATCAGTGAGTGAAAAATGCAGGATGATTGCCTGGCATCATCTAAGCTAACACAAATCATGTATGAGAGATAACAGGAAACCTGGAAATACTGTAGCTGTGCAGTACTTGCAAATTTATTAGGTAAAAAGAGCATTGAAGGCAGTATTTCTAAGTTCTTTAACATTGCTCCTTTGCATGAATGATTAACAGAGAACCACTTGGGCATCCCCTTAGGAACATGCAGTTCTAATTACAATAAATTCACAAAATCTGTGAGCGTACTATAATTTGCACAAAGCAGATTAAAATAAATCATAGGATTTAGCTGAAGTCCAGACTTCTTTAGTTTTAAGAAATACGGTATACTGGCTAGATAGAGTTACACTGAGTGGTAGACTTTTGATAGGAAACAGGTTTTGCTACAGGAACTGCTTTCAAGTCATGTGTTAACTACAATCCCTTTGTTACAGTAGTTTAACTGACAAATACAAGCCCTCCATATCAAACTAGGAGATTTTAAAGTGAAGACAGGTTGCTGTCATGGAGGGAGAGCGCTTCACAAATGAAATTATATTTCCCCACCATCCAGGAATAGAAAGGAGCAGATACTGCTGGATGCCTTCCAGGACAGCTTCCTGATGCAAAAGGTCAGTGAACCAACCAGCTTAGGGAATACTTAGGGAATACTCTTGACCTTGTGCTGGCAAATGGGGAGTTTGTGAGGGAAGTGAGGGTGGAAGAATGGCTGTCAGGGAGTGACCACCACTCAGTATGTTTTACATTGGATATGGGTAAGGAAGGATTGGAATGCAGCACAAGTGTGCTGGGCTTCAGGAGGGCTGACTTCAGGAGGATGGGGGAAGTGGTAAAAGGGTACCTGGTCAGAATTCAACCTATTATGGACACTAACCAGAGGTAGGAGCTCATAAAGCTGGGGATAGTGGAGGCAACCATAATCTACAGCCAGAAGCAGAGCAAGAAGGCTAGGGCAAAGAAACCTAGCTGGGTGAGCAAGAGGTCATGGAAAAGGTAAGGAGTAAAAGAGCTGCCTTTAGGAGGAACAAAAAACAGAGAGGGTGGAGGACAGGAAAGATTACCTGATGGAATCGAAGGAGGTGACATGGGCAGTAAGGGCAGCCAAGTAGTCTACGGAGCTCAGGCAGGTGCAGAGCATTAAGAAGAGGGAGAAGGACTTCTTTATGTACAGTACATCAGGGAGTAAAGGAGCTGCAAGGACCATACAGTAAGGATTAAGAAGGAGGGTGTGTGTGTTTGGAAGCTGGGGGTGATAAGGCAGAAGCATTAAGCGATTACTTCTGCTTGGTATTTGCTAAGGAAGGGGCGGCAATACCCGAAGGGGAGGGAAGGCAAGAACAGAGGAGGCAGTGGTAATGGATGGGGAAATCACGAAGGGCACGGTTCTGGAGGATTTGAAGGCACTGAGGGTGGACAGAGCACCAGGCCCAAATGGCATCCACCCCAGGGTACTGAAGGAGCTAGCAAAGGTCCTGGCAGGACCTTTGGCAGACCTTTTCAATGCCTCACTACACTTAGGGTGTGTATCTCAGGACTGGAGGATGGCTCAAGAGGTGCCCTTCCCCAAAAGCAGCCCCAAGGATTAACCTGGGAACTACAGTCTGGTGAGCCTCACATCCATCATGGGTAAGCTGATGGAGACTATCCTGAAGGAGAGGCCAAAGGGCTACAGAACAGCAGACAGCATGGCTTCATAAGTGGCAGATCCTGCCAACCAAACCTAGTGCAGTTCTATGACTGGGTAACTAGGCAATTGGATGGGGGCCATGCAGTGGATGTCCTGTACCTGGACTTCAGTAAGGCATTCAACTCAGTGCCACATGTGAGACTTGGAGGTAAGTTCGAGGGCACAGGGGCAGGTTCAAAGCTGGTGAAATGGTTAGTGAACTGGCTTCAGGGCAGACAACAGAGGGTGTTGGTGAGTGGGGAGCTTTCATTCCCGAGGGTAGTGATGGGCTAGTGATCCGCTGGGCTCAGTGTTGGGATCAGTGTTGTTTGAAATAATCATTGCAGACATATCATTGGGTATCAAGAGCAAGATCAGTTTATTTGCTGATAACACCAAGACAGGTGATGGATGACCTAGAGGGATGGCAGTGGTTGCAGGATGATCTAGCAAAGCTGGCAACCTGGTCAGACACTTGGCAACCGGGGTTCAATACCAAAAAAGTTCATAATGCTGCATTTTGGGGTTAAAAACCAAAGGAGCATTTACCAGCTGGGGGGGAGTGCAGCTAGCCAAGACAGAGGAAGAGAAGGATCTGGGGGTGCTCATTACAGGGTCAATGAACAACTCAGCACGATGTAGGAAGGCAGCTGCAAAGGCCAACAAAATACTGGGTTGCATTGAAAGGGGTATATCCTCCCAGAGGGGGATGTAATTCTGCCATTGTATACATCATTAGTTAAACCACACCTGGAGTACTGTGTGCATTACTGGTGCACGTATCTGAAGAGGGACATTAAGTTACTGGAGGGGGTGCAGTGCAAGGTGACTAAGATGATCCGGGGCTGGGGGACTTAACATACGAGAGGGGGCTGAGTGAGTTGAACATGTACTTGCTGGAGAAGAGGAGGGACAGGGGGGATATGATTGAAACCTTCAAGTACATGAAAGGAATAAACAAGACAGGTACTGAGGGGCTGTTCCAAGTAAGGGAGGGGAGAGACACCCGGGACCTTGATATGAGACTGGAGGGAGGAAGGTTCAGGAGGGAGATGAGGAGACACTTTTCTATGGACGGGGTGGTAGCCTGGTGGAATGTGTTACCAGTGGAAGTGGTATCCAGTAGAGCAGTGGGCTGCTTCAAAAGTGTCTGGAACAGGACAAGAGGAGGGTCAAGGGAAGGGGAGGGTGGGAGGAGACACAGCTACAAAATAAGGGGTGTAAGCTTCACATTTGAGCAGACTTGGTAGACCACTAGACCTTTATGTGCTGGCAAATTTTGTATGTTTGTATATTTACAGTTAGAAGGAATCTAAGGTCTACGGGACTAGAACCAGCCAGGAACTGGCACTAATAGTTGCAATAACTACATCAAATAATAACGGTAGACACCTGGAAGAAATTGTCAGTAGATGTGGTGATAGGAGAAAAAGTGTGGGGGGGGGCTTCAAACATGAATGGGATAGATGTTGAGGCATATTTGAAAACAAGCAGGGAGGAAGAAGGGGTATCAGAGACCAGTTAAGGTCTGTGGAGACAGATTAGGCAGGAAATGTCTCGGCAAACTGGATGGACCAAGCAGTCTTTATCTGCTGACAAATTCTATCTTTATATATTTCTATGTCCAGAACATTTGTAGAGTCTATTTATTCCTTTTTAATATATGGATTCTTAAAATAATACTATTGAAAAGCATTCAAAAAAATCCCGATAATACTATCACTCCTGGAGTGATAATACCACCTTTCCAGAGTGATAATAGTATCGTTTAGGTGCCGTAATACTATAGTTTGGGGCTTAAACGATAGTATTATCACCAAAGCTGAACTGCGCAGGTGCAAATCTGTCTTCTAACGTCTTGCAAGCGTGCCTTCCAATTGGACACTTTACGTGTGTGGGTGGGCAGAACGACTCGCAAAACATGGCGGCTGCCGCTCACCAAGCAAGCGGATGTCGTAGAAGCTGTATTTGTTATGTACCTACTACTCTGCCCCATTTTACACCATGTATCTCTCAGTCTCCCATGCATCCTCTACAGTGGCAATGGATCACGGAGATCACGGCAGACAGCGAAGAAAAGGGGGACGGGGCCACGCTGCCACATTCTGATGCTCCTAGCAACCCTGTCAGCACACGGACCCCTGACTGGATCCACGAAATGGAGGTGAGACAATCCACCTTGGATCCATATATTAAAAAAAATAACAAATATCTTGGTGTGGATCACAAGGCAGTAATCCCCATCTCGAGGTTCTGGGACATGGGAACCTCTCGAGCTTCGCTCTCGAGGTTCCTTATGTCCCCAGAACCTCTCGATGGGATTACTGCCTTGTAATCCACACTAAGCTATCTATTATTCTATTTATTCACAAACAGGCAAGCATTGACTTATGTAAAACATAGTAGAGACTGGAACTCAAATTAAGAACTTTAAATGGCAAGGACTCAAACCATTCCACCAAAGATATCCCTTTTAGGAAATTCAAAGCTCTGCATAGCTGACAGACATGTCACTGACATTAAGGGAAAATGTCACATGATGGAAAGGCATGTAAACAAACAGCTCTCATCTCTCCCATTCCAACCCACAGGAAGGATAACTGATGCCTTTTCCGTTTCTTGGGTCTTTGGGAATCCAGCAAATAAGGAAACAAAATAAAACACTAATATTAAATGCACATTGAAAATAGAGTTAGAATTGATGCTTAGACAGTAGGTCTTCTTCAAGCATTATCTATAAAGAGAAAAAAAACAACAGTTAAGGAGCAGTTATGCAGTGCTAGTAAATAACTTATGTAGCTGCATATTGTACTATATAGTAAGATGGATTAGGGTTGTGTGACTTCCGCATGCCACTGAGCATAAGAAAATATATGGAATGTAAAAGGGTGCCTATATACAAATCAGACCCAAACCACTCATTAATACCACCAACAACTTAATCTGGTTCTGTAAGTCAGTTTGCAACTGTACAATATTCCCCTTCCCTTACCCCCAGGTCACACCTGGAAGTGAGCCACAGCTCGGTGTGCCTCTCCCAGTCACCAACTTCTGAAATAAATGAACTATGTGACACATATGTTCAACCTCCTGATGGACAAAATTGGCCTGACCACTACTGCTGTGGACAGACTCCCCCCCCCAGATTAATGAACCTATAGAAGAAATTGATGATATCAGGGAGAGTAAAATGTTTAAGAGTTGTGAGCAAGGACAAATTTGGGTGGAATACAATAAACAAGGTTAGGGTATGCACACTGACTTGGACCAGAGGCATTGACTAAAAGAGACCCTACACTTCAAGGGGCATAAAAGGATAATGCACCCCTAAAAAATATGAAATAAGATCTAGTGGATCCAAAACAGGCAGACAGGAAAAGAATACACATTTTAAGAAGTAGTTAGTTGTAACTGTTTATTTCTGAATGATTTTTTTTTTTCATTTCCTTCATTAGAAAACCTTCTATGTGATAATATTGTGCTGGATTTGTGGATCAGCTGTTAGCCTGGCAGCTGACATATCTGTTGCTATCCCCCACAACATCATCAGCATTGTGATCTCCCTGACAGTGACTGACATAGCAGCTACTGAGTGACTGTTCCTCAGCAGTGGTGATGACACAGTCAGTGAGATCACAATGCTGATGATGCAGTGAGAGACAAGAGATAGATATGCCAGCTGCCAGGTAGAGTGCTGTCCCATTCATCACACCTACTAACATCAAGTAAACAATCTTCTAATTAAACAAAAGGAAAAGAAAAAGGTAATGGTTGATTCCTTTTAAAAACTAATATTAGTTTTAGGCAGTACACTAGGTAAAAACAAAAACAGTCATGGCACTCTCCTCAGCACAACACAAAAACAGAAAACAAAACAAATGACCTTGAAGTTCTGAAAACTAGCAGTATTTTTATTATAGTATATGGTTTGGGTTTGTTGTGAATTGAAAACGATGGTTTTCCAAATCCTGTTGTAGGACAGTTCAAAGGTCAAAAAAGTTGTTGTGCTATCATTCTGACGTCACATCTATAGTACAGCAACATCTGAGACACCTGCAATTTGATCGGTGCAATCTACGCTCTCACGGAAAAAATTGAAAGAACATGGCGACGCAACTTAGCGAGTGTTACGCTGTGCACTGCTGTAGTTCAGACATGGTTGGGAACCCTCGCATTTATAAAAATAAAGTAAATCTGTTTTTTTGTCATAAAAAAAATGAAGAGAGCAGTCACAGGCAGTCGTAACTGCCACACAACAGTTCTTCTCCCTAACATGGTCGGAGTCTCTGCAAGCCATACCGAGAGGGATAGATTGGAGAGGCCGGAGTAGGAGTGAGCATGAGCAAGAGTGTCTGCAGAAAAATGCAGAAGGTAAAAAAAAAAGAATGGGTTTTCTCTGTCTTTGAATGGGCAACCATATACTATATAAAATAGTAGATGGGTGACCATCCACAATGAAGACAATGTTTCCATCTCGGCAGTTGATGTCATCAACTCCCTCGATGAAAACACAGCCTTGTTGTGGATGGTCACTCATCCACTATTCTATATGTTGGAGACCTGACTACTACCAAACAAGGTGTGGAGTAAAGTGTGCTCTTACATTTCACCAGCAAGAAGTTTTCTTTTCTTTTGCCTTATTTGTGTAACAGAGCACCCCTAGCCCATGCTGTGTTGCTCTGATTTATCATCAGCAGTACACTAGCTCTTTAACATAAAAGGCAGGGTAAAAGTTTGAGAGTCAGTGGCAGATTAATTTTGATGGAGTGTGGTGTGGTGTGAAATCTTTACAAATATATATTTTTACTGGTGAAAATCTTAGCTGGGAAATTTTTGTTTGTTTGTTTTACAGCAAGGTAACCACACAGTTTAACTGTTGTCCATCCCTAAACAGCAACACTATAATTTATACAGTAGTCTTCCACCCTCTCTTATCAAGAGGTACTATTTTTATTTATTTATTTTTTTTAAGGCTGCAATAGCCATATCGCAATCAGAAAAAATACGTCACCTCACACTTAAATGTTTGGGAAATTATTTTCTGATTTGTAAAATTTCAGTTTTGGAAGGCACTCTGTTTTCATTAGTTTCAAAGCTCAGTAAGCCTGGAAAGATCTTGGTGCCCATAGCTCCATTAGCAGCACTGGCATTTTCTGGCATATGCACCATAGGTGAACTCGTACTGTTTTCTGAGCAGTCCAAAGTGAAAGGTCAGACAACATTATACTTGCTTCTTCAAAAAAATCTAACCTGAGTTTTGTTTTACCTGCACTGGGTGATGGCTAGGTGTGATTGAAAGTTGCAAATTCCACTTTTGTGGAACTGCCTCAAAATTTCAACAATTTTGTGGAATTTTTGCACTTTCTCCATTGTCAAAATTGGAATATTCTGCAGATTTTCACCAAGTTCTGCAGACTTTTTTCTCAACTGTGGAATAATTCATCTAAACTGTGGAATTTATTCCATCCACAGTTTAGATGAATTATTTTATAAGGAAACTAAACCCCACCCTGATGTCTAGTGCCCCTCCCTCACCTGTCAATTGGGGGCCCACGGTAAAGAAAAAAAAAGAAATCACTGGTGGCTAGTGATCCCACCCATAGCCATTGAACATGGGTCCCATCACAAAAAGAAAAAAACACTCCCTAGTAGCTAGTAGACCTGCCCCCACCTGCCAATCATGGGTCCTATTATGATTTAACAAAAAATTAAAATAAAGAAGTTCCTACCTCCATGGTGGTTAGTGGTCCTGCTCCCATCCACTGACTGTGGCCCCTGAAAAAATTATAACTCCCCTTAGTATAAAAAATTCAGAGTAGATAGTCCATCATCTTATTTCCTGTTGTCTAGTGCCCCCCCTTCCTATGTCTGACCATGATAGAAAAAAAGTAATCCCATTCCGTGGTGTCTAATAGACCATCCCACCCCAACAGTTAGTCCATCAGCACCCCACTGACCCCCCATCTCAACCCCAAGTATGCCACTGGCACAGCCCTCCTCTCTCCTCCACAGCTGGCATCCCAATGAGCTGTCAATGAATGAGTGCATGCATGCCACATGCTCATTAATTGACAGCTCAGTGGGCCACCTGCTGTGAAGGAGACAGGAGGACTGTTCTGATGGCCCACTAGGCGTCAGGATGGGGGCAGTGGGGTGGTTGTGGACTGTCTGGGTGAGGGTGTGGGGGTCCACTAAACACCTGGGAATATGAGGATGGACTATCTACTCTGCATTTGTTTTACTAAAGGGAGGGAGTCATAGGGAGGGTGGTCTGCTAGACACCAGGGAGTTATAATTTCTTCGAGGGCCACAATTAGTGGGTGGGGTGAGATCACTAGCCACCAAGGAGTTGGGAGCTGTTTTATTAATTTTTTGTTTAATCATAATGGCATCCACAATCAGTGGGTGGGATGGGTCCACTAGCCACCAGGGAGTGTTTTTTTATGTGATGGGACCCGCAATCAGCAGATAGGGGTGGGGCCACTAGCCAACATAGAGTGGGTTCTTTTTTTATGTGATGGGACCTATGATTAGTGAGTGGGGGTGGGACCACTAGCCACCAGGGAGCTGCTTAATTAAAATTGGACCCACCCTCAGTTGGTAGGGGGTGGAATTTAATGTTAATTAATGTATTAAACTGCATACAATAATGCCTTAGATCTGACCACTGACAGTGATCAGTTCTGCAGATTTTTTTGTCCATAGTTTAATACACTATTAGCTCACAGTTGGCACATTTTTCCACCATTTTAAGGTGGAATTTCCATGGAAGTTGCCGCAGTAATTTCTGAACTTCCGCGGAAGCGATAATCGCACTTTCATAGAAATTCCACTTATGGATTTTTTTTTCGCATGTCTAGTGATGTCATGTACTGTGGATTGTCAATGCAGTTTGTCATACTTTACTTCCCATGCTTTTGCAAATTACCAATAGCTTCTCTACAAGGGGCACAACAGACATCACAGGTTGGTCTTGATCAGTGGGTATGCTCCTTGATTGCTTGCTTCTGGCCAAGATTGAACAGTCCTGATTGAATATTTTGGGGTGTATTTGAGGGAGGCCTGCAAGTGGGGAATTTGAAATTCAGCTGCCAAATTTGTTGTCACTAGGAGAAGTACTGTATAAACAGACTTGGGTCAGAAAGAATGACACAGGACCCAGTGGGTGGAGCAGTTGCTGGAGTAGGAAAAGAGGGCAGGAGCAGAAGCAGGATTAATAGGAAGAGAAATATGATCTGTTCCACTGATGGAGCAGTGACTGAACTGGAAGGAGAGGAACAGAGCTGCGACAAGATTGTAAAGTGCACAGACCACAGCCGCAGAATAAGTGGGCAGACTGGAGAGGAGGCACCATGCAAGAGAGGAAACAAACATTGAAAACGGAGGACTGTCAAATACCAGGATGGTATCTCTGCAGCAGGACAAGATTCAGTGGGGTTGCAGTATCTGTTTTGCCCAAACTGGGCTTCTAGTTGGAAAGGGAGTTATAGTATCCAGTATGTGGAGGCAGGCAAATTTAAAATTCAGCATTCAGGGAAAATGGGGAGAATGATAATATAAATAACAAGCATGTGTCAATGTTGAATCTTCACTTGCATGCTGTTACACTGGGCCCTGACTGTACACATTTTTACTATATACTTACCCAAGACAGACCAGATGAGGTGTAATATGTCATTTGCAATGGGATCCTGATTTTATACAGTTATATACTGCTTTTACCCAGGATAGCAGAGGTGACATTCAAATATCTTGTTTTTTTAATGTGGTCCTCCTTTTATTATGTATTTTTCTGGAATATATCATCTTAGATACAAAATGTCCTTTTTTGTGGGGTTCTGCTGTAAGAGCCTGTTTTTACACAGTTTTGCAATACATTTTGCCGGGATAACCCAGCTGAAATGCAGTATCTCCTTTATAATGGGATTCTGCTTTGACACATTTTTGTACTGCATTAACCCAGGACAACACAACTCAGATGCTATCTTGTTTTCAGTGAGATTATGCTCTGCTCAAGTTTTACACTGTATTTACCCAGGACAGCACAGCTGCGATGCTATATCTCATTTTCACTGGTGTCCTGCTTTTACATATTTTTATAATGTATTTACCCAGGATAGCACAGCTGAAAGGCAAGTTACATATTCAGTGAAGTCCAGCTTTCACCACATATTTGTTTTTCCCAGGATAGAGCAGCATACATGCTGCACAGTTCAGTAGGAGCTGTGTTCTAACAGTGTCCTGCTTTTACACATTTATTTACCCAGGACAGACACCCAGGATAGACCAGATGAGATGCAATATCATATTTTAGTGGTGTCCTGCTTGTACACATTTCTAGATTGTTTTTACACAGGATAGGCCTGCTGAGAGGCAATACCTAATTTTAGATGGTTCCCACGTTTTGATCCCTAATTTCCAATATTGTCTTTTTATGATCTGATGCTAGGATCAAGACAAGTGTACGTTTTTAAATCCCAACTGAAATGTGATTTTGCAGTGTGACATGCAAAAACCTGTTTCAGAGAAGATTTGAAAAATGACAACTGTCATGTTCATGAGGTGGTGTAACAAGGCAAGGCGAGGCAAATTTTATTGAAAGATGCCCAATCCTGGAGGCTATGGGTGCAGTACATAAAACCAACACAATACAACATTAATAAATAAAATAATCATAAAATTTCAGTACTGATGCATAAGATTAAATAAACAAAAAAAAGAATATCTAAAATCGGGGACAGAAATATAACAAGCTGGCAGCTGGCATTATTTACACAGCCTGGTCAGGAAAAGCCTGCACAAACAGGAAGGCCTTGAAGCATGCCTTAAATACCCCCACTGAAGGGGTCTCCCTTATTGATGGGGGAAGCAAATTCCACATAACGGGGCCGGCGACACTAAAAGCTCTGTCGCCAGCAGTTTTTAACCTTGTCTTGGGAATCGCAAGGAGGCCCCTTAAGGAAGAACTGAGAGAGTGGACTGAGGCAACAGGATATGTTGAACACTAGGGGCCAAAATCAGCAAAAGCAAAACTGTGAGCAAATGTTGGAATAATTGTTTTTTCATGACTTATTTGTTTTTTATTTTGTGTATTTATTTTTACGTTTTGACATCAAATTTTCAGCATTGCCTTTTTATGATCCCATATTATAATAAGGGCAGGTGGATTTTTGTTAAATATTGTCCAAAAGGTGATTTATAGATGCACTACAAAAACATGTTTCAAAGGGGAATTGAAAATGACACCTGTTAGGTTCATCAGGTGGGGTAATAGAAGGGCTATGTGCATATTTGGGGCCAATATCTGCAAACAATCTAAATGTTATTACTATATGTAAAACAAAAATCAATGTTTCCTCATAACTTTGTTGTTTTTTTGACATTTTGACCACACATTTTCAACACTGTCTTTATATAACCCCACCATATGATTATGGTAGGTGCAATTTTTAAAATCGCTTTCCAAAGGTGATTTCTTGAAGCAACTGAGAAAACATGTTTCATAGGAGATTTGAAAAATGACACCTGTTGCGTTTTATGAGGTGGGGTAACAAGAAAACGATGGTGACAACTGGGAACAAAATCTGCACACATCACAATGTTATGAATAACTGTTGAGAAAATGTAACGTTTCTTCATAGCTTAATTTTTTGGTGACATTATGTTTTAAAATTTTCAACATAGTCTTTTACGACCACCACCTGCTTCTGAACCTGACAGGTGTCATTTACAAAATACTGGACAAAACATAATTTCATGCCACAAGTGTGAAAACACATTTTTGCATGGAATGGAAAAACAACACCTGTCATGTGTCTCGACTATGCCCTTGGCTGCTTAGTTTACAATGATCTGAGATGCCGCAATCTGTCTCCATACTCATCCCTCCTCACAGGCAGAGTGGCAAGTAGGAGCCTTTGTGAATCATCCATTTCCCCGTAGTCCCATAAATCTTTCTACCATGGGCAGTAAAGCTTTTTCCACTTCTGCCCCCTCCCTATGGAGCAGGCTTTGTTGGGCAGCTTAAATGGGCAGACTGGATGGGCTTAGCAGTTCTTATATGCTGACAGCATCTCTGTATCTATGCATCTATGTAACAGACTCCCCACACTGCTCCGCTCATCCTCCTCCCTTCTCTCTTTCAAAAACAAATCCAGACTAGCTACTGTCTGAAGCCAAATGCCACTGCTCACCCAGGTAATCTTGGGTATCCTCTCCCTCCATCCCCCCACCTATTAGTAGGGTCACACCCTTGCTACAGTCACCCCCCCTCCTGCCCTATACCCTTCCCAGTAGGACTGCTTCTGTACCCTCCCTACTCTAACACTTGCACTACACTTAAGGGGTGTTTTGCACTTGAATTCTGAGTTCCAGTCTGATTGTTGACCTGTTTCACTAATAGTTTACCTGAATGCAATTGCACTTTATGTATTATATCTGATAATTATTTATGGTATCTGTGTTTTGTGACTTGTATATGACCAGTACTCTGGTCAGTTATGGCACCATGTAGCTTACGTAATTTCACTTTATGTAATCCCCCCTTGCACTGTAATTCCTGCACCTCATGTTGAGGCCTGTATCACTGTTGTGTTCTACTTATATCTGTATTACTTAATGTGCCATGCTGTAGCTCAGGTCATGACTGAAAATGCTCCTTTCAATCAGTGTGCCTACCCAGTTATCAAAGACATACATAAATAAATAAATAAATAAGTGAATGTTCATGAAGTGGTGTGAAAAAAATGGTTAATTTGAAAATTTGGGATTAAATATTGATAATTACCAAAGTTATGAATGAGTGTTGAAAATTTTCAACATACCTTCTTAACTGTGTTGTTTTTTAATATACTGTAACCCAAATGTTCAACATTGTCTTCTTTTGCCCCATCCCATGAACCCAGAAGGTGAACGTTTTCAAATCCTGCCTGAAGGGCAATTTCACAGAACAAATGCAAAATTGCCCTTCAGATCAGATTTGAAACATTTCTCATACCTTGTTCATGAGGTGAGATCTCAAAAAAGGCCATGTTGAAAGTTTGGGAGAAAAGTATTAAAAATTATCAGTTTATGAGTATAAGTTCAAAACACACTGAAATACACTGACATCTGCTTACCTGAGTTCCTCAATACCTGGTCCAGCATTGAAGAGTGAAGCTGTGTCTTCAGTCCTTGGAGGGTTACAGTGTTCAATGCCCAGTCAGTATGTAAGGGGAGGGATGTAGGGTGCTGGGTGCTGAGTGTGGGGGGGTCAGGTGATGAAAGGGTAAAGACAATAAGGGGCAACAGACATCGTTGGACCACTTTCTTTTTTACAGAGTGCAAAAAATAGTTAAAAAAAAGACTTAGATGGACATTTTTTCTTTATTTCTGGTAATGACACTGGGAACTGGGCAACACAGTGTCAGGTTCATATTTACGGGGCACAGGAAGTGATGGGGAGGTAGGCTTGACAGAGGGTAGGATATTTTTAAAAGGGACACAAGCACAGGATATAAATGGTGAGGTGTGACAGCTACTTGGCAGAGGATGGGATTGTTTAAAAGAGACAAACAGAGGCTGAGCATGAGTAATATGGAATCAATTGCATTGTGGAGGGGGGATGATGCTGTGCAGGCTGATCATTGCGATGATCACCTGCTTGTTAGGAGGCATCATGCAGATCAAACAAAGAGCCACCCTGTCATACAATGGTCCTTTACCAATAAAATTGGTGGTGTAGACAGTTGATGTAACCATAATGGTTAAAGATATGCCATCTGGTTAGTAAGCCCTGTAGTGTAACATTTCCAGACATTTGTTGTGGTTGCAGTTCCAGCTTAAATTTAAACAAAGTTACAGTATGGGCATTTTCTTGAGAACCCACGACCCAGGGGCAGTCAATAACATAAGTGGTGTTTCCCTTTCTATGGTCGATATTGAGATATTAGGCATTTTTTTTTGGTATCTGACTCAGGATTTATCCCCAAATTTTCAGGACACTCTGGGCTTTGAAGACACGACTGGCTGATTCACATCAGCATTAATCATTTCAAGAAAGACTGTTCTCATTAGGGCTGTATCCATCAACCTGAAATAATTGAAGACCACTTTTTTGATTATTCATACATACAAGCTTGTTGACAAAAGGTGGCTAACATCTGGGGAGAAACTGTAGTCATTACTATATCTTACTATTTTACTATATCTTAGAAAACCATTAAATAACATTTTAGGTAGAAGAAATGGCACCCTAGTACACTTAGTTTCAGGTTTGCTGTTTTCAAATGGTGTGTATAGACTGGTCATTTTCAATTTCTCTTGCAGCAGAAAAATGAGTTATTATTTAAAGTCCAGTATGAACTGAATATTGTTTTTAATTCTGAATTCAAGTTTCTGACTTTATTTAAGTTTAAACGTCATTGGAAAGGATTGGAACATATGGAGTGCACTGACAAAACTGAGGTAGGTTAATTGGGCTTTTTGGTTTCAGCTTAGTTTTATTTTAAAACCAAAACTCAAAAAGAAAACTGCACTATAAAAATAAGTACCTGGACACAATTTCAGGTTTAAGCAGTGTTTATTGGAAAATAAGAGAAACCATGGCACCAGCCTACCCAGCACTTTGAAATCTGTTGTTCTTTTTTAGTGTGTCTGTGCTCTGCCAGGACCCCCTCTTCCGGCTCCTATTTTTATTTTAATCTTACTTTTTTATTTCTACTTGACTGTATCATTGACTTACATTTTTTTTTAATTCAAAGTTTATTTAAATGTTTCAATTACAGAGGACAGCTCCATCATATAAGTGCAATATATAGCATGAGCCTAGAAACATAATAATTCAAAGTTTATTTAAATGTTTCCATTACAGAGGACAGCTCCATCATATATGTGAAATATATAGCATGAGCCTAGAAACATAGAGGAACAGTCCTCCCCCCTCCCCCTCCCTCTCCCTCCCCAACAACCCAGCACAGAGACCCACAACTGTGCAATATCACGATACAGAAGAGGCATTGATGTCTGTTGTTTGCAAAGAGTATAGAGCTCGAAAGGTGCCCCATATCATGTTAAATCTTTTGAGTCTATTGTTAAGACTAGCTATGACTTTTTCTGTCCTAAGATTCACCAGAAGTTCTTGTAACCACTCTGTATAGGTGATTTCCTTAGTATCCCTCCAGTGTCTCAAAATCTGTTTTTTGACAGACATTGACATTAAAGTTATGTGATATTAATGAAAAAGGACAGAAGATTTAGAAAGATCTCCTAACTGGCAAATCTCTGGTGAGAATAACTCATTCAGTCCTAAGAGGGGATCCGCTCTCTGTTTGATGAAAGCCCATAAATTGGCCACTTTTGGGCAGGCCCAAAATATATGGAGCAGGTTACCTTCTTCTTGTGACCACCTAACACAGGTAGAAGAAACTGTGGTTCCAAAGCTAGCTAACTTCTGTGGAGAGTAATATATATTGTGCAATATCTGGAATTGCATAAGCCAAAGCCTATCTTGAGTGATTAACTTGTCGCAACTATGCCACAGGATAGGCCAGTTTATAGTCATTTCTGGAAAGAGGGCAGACCAAAAAGCTGTTGGATCAAAACATTCTGGGAAAATCAAATTGTATAGAATCCCATACATTTTGGAGACTGCGTGTGGTATTAGCTCTGCCTGGAAAGGAGAATTAAAGGGTTTTGGAGGAACAACTCCAAATGTCTTTACCAGAAGATGGCACAGCTGAAAGATTTTGAAAATATTTGAGTTTGGGATGTTGGTTTTATCCAATATTTCAGGAGAAGTAAGCCACACCCCATCTTCCTTAGCAAAATAGCTAAGTGGGCAGTCTCCTAACTGTGATAACCATCCAGGTGGGAGGGTTTTACCCTCTATCTTGATGTTGGGATTACCCTGTATGGTTAGCGATATATCATGGCTATGGTTGTATTTGAGAAAGTTACACAGCTGGGAATGAATTTTGATGGAGATGGCTATGGGAGATGTCTTCAGTTGAGATGGAAGGGAATTTGGATTGTCATATCATGTCTGTGCTCCGTGAACTGCACTGGCTGCCTGTTAGGTGGCAGACCACCTATAAGGTTGGCTTGCTAACCTTTAAAGTCCTACATGATCAGGGACCCAGCTACCTGCAAGATCTCCTGGTACTCCACTGCCCCCTCCATCCTCTCCATTCCGCCAATGAGGGGTTACTGGAGATTCCCACGGTACGATTAAGGACATCAGGATCTTGTGCCTTTGCTTTTTCAGTGCCAACCCTGTGGAATTCTCTACCTTGTTGGTTGAGAGAATGCCCAACTGTAGATAGATTTAAAACGGAGTTAAAAACCTATTTATTTAGTTTAGCTTTCCCTAGCTACGGATGATTTGTTTTAATGTTTTTGTTTTAAAATTTTATCTTTATGTATATGGTTTTTATGTACAGCACCTTGGTTCTGAAAGGCGCTATAAAAATAAAGATGATTTGATTTGATTTGATGTACAGGAGTGAGGCTGAGGAGAGTCCCTGAGCCTTTATGTGATCTATTTCTATTCTAAGTCAGACAGTTGTGAAAGGAAGGGATGTCTCTTGGTCTCTGGAGTCTCTCCTTCTGAGATATTTGTTGGCCTGACTGACCCAGTAATGGAGATTAATATGTGGCAAACTTAAACATCCTTTGGCTTTGGGAGCAACAAGCTGATTGCATGCCAACCTTGGTCTTTTAACAGCCCAAATAAAATCTGTAAAAAGCCGAAGGATTTTTTTAAATCAATAAGGGGAAGCCAGAGATTTAATAAATTGAGAGGGTAAAAGAGGCAAAGAAAAACATTCATCTTGATCATGTTAATTTTACCCCACAAAGGGATAATGGAGGAGGGACCACCTTTTAATATCCTGATTAATTGTATGAATGAGGGAGTCCAGATTTAGCTTCTGGAGACAGGATGAGCTCCTTGTAAGTTTGATACCTAGGTATCACAGATAGTCTGCTTTCCAGGAGAGCCCCATGGCAGAGATTTTGTGCTTCAGAACTTTATGATGAAGGGGAAATAAGACTGTTTTTTTCAATATTTAGCTTGTAATTAGACATTTTATTCAGTTCATCAATGATTCCTAGCATACAAGGGATAGAGGTGACTGGATGAGACACCTGGAGGAGCAGGTCATCTGCATAAGCCAAAACCTTAACTGTATGACATTGGATGTTAATATTTTGAACCCATGGAGCTTCAGTCAATCTGCAAATAAGGGGCTCAAGATATAGATTAAAAAGCAAGGGTGACAAGGAGCATCCTTGACTTGTGCCAGATTAGAGTGGGAACAAATTAGATATCACCCCATTACTGGAGATACAGGCTGTTGGCGATTTGTAGATGGCACCAATCCCTTTCTGAAATTCCTGGAGGAAATTAAATGTATTCAAAGTTGGCAAGAGATAGTTCCAATTGACCCTATCGAAGGCCTTCTCAGCATCCAGGGACACCAAGGCAGCTGGAAATTTAGCATCCCTGGACACTGAGAAGACATGTGCCAGGGTGCGTAAATGATCAACAGAGGACCTCCCCTTCATAAAGCTGACTTGTTCCAGTCCTATGATGTCCAGGAGAACCATGTTGATGTGGTAAGCCAAATGTTTCAATAATATTTTAATATCTTGATTGAGGAGTGATGTAGCTGGACACTAACTCTGGATTTTTGTTGGGTTTAGGAAAAAGGACAACCAGGGCCTCAAACAAGGATTTTTTGACTTCAGCCCCTGAGAATATATGAAGGAAGAGTGATGCAAGCAAGGGTGTTAATTGGTTTGCAAATGTCTTGTAAAAGTTAGGGGAGAATCCATCTAGCCGGGGAATCTTCTCTGTGGGGAGATCCTTAATTACATTAGTCACCTCTGTCTGTGAGATGGGCGATGTCAGGGGATGCTACTGTGCATCTGAGAGAGAAGGGAGGTGAGAATCTGCTAAATAGTTGTCAAGCTGTTGCGCAGAAGGGGGATGTACCATAGGGCCATACAGTTTTTTATAGTAAGTACAGAACTCAGCTACTATCTCAGGTGGGGAGGCTTGCAAAGAACCATTTTTCATGGATCGAACAGCTACTATTAACCTGGAGGATTCCTGCTGTTTGATTCTTAGTGCAAGTAAACACCCAGTTTTAACTCCTTGATCTGTGTAAGAAGCTTTAGTCTTCAGAATTGCAAATTCTGCCTTCTTTCTCAGTAACTCTAGATATGATTCCTTCAGTTTAATAAGGTCTTGTCTATACTGTTCTGAGGAATGGGCAGAGCGCTTAGATTCTTTTTTTGGGACAGTAGAGACAACAATTGGCCTTCTGTTTTTTGCTTTCATTTTGAAGCCAAACCAATTAGTAACCCCCTCAAATAAGCCTTTAATGCACACTGTTCCACATCCGGTTTACCTGTGGAGTTTTGGTTAATGGAGGTAAATTGAGCAATCTGATCAGAAATGTATGTGACTACTCCTGGGTCTTTTAATAGTTAATTATTAATTTATCATCAGCTTCCTTGTTTAGGAAGGAAAGAAAAATAAATCTGGCATGTAATCAGTGAGTGATCTGAGGGGGGCCCTGGATAAAAAGATGAGTCTAACACCGGGAGAAGGAGTGACTGTGAATTGAGCAGGTAGTCAATAAAGGGAAGAGGTCCCATGTACTTGAGAGGTGAATGTGTACTGCCTTTCAGTGGGGTGGAGAACTCACCAAATATCACATAGGCCTACTTTATCAACTAGATACCATAGTGTCCTTTGAGCTGGAGAAAGACCCTTACGGGAGTTTCCAGAATGATCTAAACAAGGATCAAAAGTTAAATTTAAGTCACCCCAATAATTATTGTGATGGACAGGAAGGGATTTAATACATTAATTAAATGCATAAGAAATCCAGGAGAGTCAACATTTGGATCATATATGCTACCTAGTATGATATCAGATGTATGTAGTGTGCCTTTAACAAAGAGAAATCTACCCTGGGGGTCCATAATGATTTGAGTTGGAGAGAATGGTATTGATCTGGCTATTAATATCATTATACCACAGCTCTGAGTAGATCCCTCTGCTGAGAAAATTTGCCCTATATGCTGTCTTCTCAACTTTAAGGCTTCAGAATCTAGCATAAGAGATTCTTGTAAAAAGATAATGTCTGCCTTCAGTAGGTTTAAATGTTCTAATATTTTATATTCTTTCACTTTCTGTCGAGCCACATTAACATTAAATGAAGACCACGTTAAGGCCATAGCCATATATCCCTAATCTATCCAAATGTGGACTTTTAGATACTTTGCCACTCCCTATTATTAAAGGCATCAGTACCTGTCTGATTTCTGTGCTACCCACTCTCCCCACCCTCCAACATAGCAACCCCACAGATCCCAACAACTTTTCTAATCTCATAAGTATAGTAACAAAGTGAGTAACATCCCTTACCCTCCCTTCCCCCTTACTATTATGAATTGCGCTCTGCAGAACACCATTGTACTGCCCCCCAGCAACCCTGATTCTCCTTTAGACTTATTACTATAACTAGAATATCTCCAATAACCCAAGTTAACATATACAAATTTCCTATTTAACCCTTTAGCTATTATTAATATAATCACTTTTGTGCAGACAGTTAAAAATAAAACCACCAGTGTGACCTTTTGTAAATAAAATAAAAAAAAGTATCAAAATAACCATATATAGATGACACCTTGAAACTGCAGGAAAAAATGCTGAGTAAATACTCATTCAGTAGAAAAACAGAAAGCTGTAATCCCAGTTAGTGCTAAATAAGTTATTGGGCTAAGCCAACTACTATCAGCCTCAGACTTGGCTGGGGCTATCCACTGAACTGAAAACCACAGTAAAATGGATTTTTTTTTAGTGTCATAGGTGGCTTATGAGGGTTTGTACCAGTCTAATGATTGCAGCAAAGTAAAATAGTAATAGAGTCCTGGAAATTTGCTGTGACCCTTTTGAACATGGAAAGTACTCCTTCTTATAATGTCAAAACTCGTACTGAGTCAATGAACCAATAAACCAGCAATTTTCTGCTGTTGGGATATTTAAATCTAGCTACTGCTGACATTGAGAATACAAGATCCCTTCTCACCCCCTGAAAGAAACTGCATGTTCAGCACATTCATAACAAGACACTCAACCTTTCCGCATTGTAGCCTTGTACCTAGCCCTCAATTAGATTTTGTCTTAATTTTAGAAACCATTGAGAGAACTGGCTGGATTTGTTTTCATCAAAAAGAATTAATGCTGCTGTTATGAGTCCATCTATCACCTCTTGTAAAGCTTACGCATGCCCTCTAGTGGCAACTGACATGTACAGCTATTTGGAGATGTCCTGATAGCATTCTCGATTGTGAGCATAATCGTGTGGGCAGGAATGATAGTATGCCTTCCCGGTTGCTCACCAAAGGAGACATCCTTCCAGCAAAATAATTCCTGGATATCCAAGGATGTAGTTAGCAATTGCCAGTCCTTGCCCTGATCACATGGGCCACAATGTGATCTGAGGTATGTGCAGGAATATTGGGGAAGATGGTATTTTACCACCCTAGGAAGATAAGCCTTGTCTCTACTTTTTCTATGTACACAAAAATTCCACAATTCCCATAAATATGTCTGAACTTACTACCTTTGTGCCAGACTGTGCAGTTCAAGGTGCAAGGAAAAGATCAGTGAAAGCCACCTTGAGCCCTGTTGTTGCAGTTTCAAGATCTTCATAACTTTCCCAGCTGCCAGCCACCAGCACCTGGGGTTTCGCCAGGTAAATAATTTTGAATCTTATACTGACAGCTATCACTTTTGAGACCAGGGGATGGAAAGCCGCTCACCTTTGCTGGATCATAGCAGGAAGGTCCTGGGTCCCACTGTACCTCTTGTAGCTCTTTCACTTTCAATAAAAAGTGTTGGCACTCGAGGAAGTTTAGGAAGCAGAAGATCAGTGGACGTGGATGGGCTCCTGCCAGTGGCTTTGGGTGAAGGGCATGATGCGCCTATTCAGTCATGTACTTTGATCCAAATGGTGAGGGGCCAGTGATTTTCTCCACCATTCTTTGCACAAATAGGAATGTGTCTTGGCCCTCTTCCCCTTCTGGAAGACATGTGAGGATCACATTGCTTCTGTGGCTGCAACCCTCTAGGTCTTCCACCTTCACTTCCAGTCATGCCATTTTTTGCCTTGTAGATACCAAATCTAGGTCGAGCCTGTCAGCCGATTTTTCAAGAGAACTGATTCTGGCAGAATTGTCTGAAACTCACTAAGAAAAATCCTTGATAGCCTGGGAAAGTGATTTAAGTTCTTTTGTGATGCTCTGTAAGTCCTACCCGAAAGGTTTAAATTCTTCAAGAAACATTTGGACGGTAAGTGGCTGTCAGTCCAATGATGCATTTGTGATAGCTGAGACATCCATTAAGCTAGAGGCCTTAGGCTTTTAAGGGTCTTCTCTGTCATTACGGGCAGAGTGTGTCTCTGCGGCATTTTTCTCATTTCGATGTCCATGGAGTATTCAAAGTGTACCCAAGTTGAAACGAATGACTGGATCTGCTAGTAGGAGTAGGGAGAAGTCAAAATTTTAACTGGTATGCAGTAGAAAATGAGTTAGGAGAAGCTGGGTTGCTGGAGTGGTGCAGGTGAGCTGCTATCCATCATGCTGCATCATGTGGTCTCCCTCAAAAGACTCATTGACTTATATTTTGATTATAATTTTTCTTGGTATTTCTGTTCGGTATTCTTTTGTATTGTTTTTTCCTGTATTAATAAAAATTTCACTACACTTTTTGAGAATTGCTATGGGATCTTTAATGCACTCCTGCACAACCACTAGAAAAGGAAGCTAGGATCTTACTATAACATCCCATCTAAAGGATGATACACTCCGACAGTTCGGCATCCACTTTGTTCTGCACTTGAGTGCCAGCATTTATGACAATGTGAAACAACACTCTAGTGTTTTTTTTTTTTGTTCAATTTATTATGTAGGATAGCTCAGCTGAGTTGCAAAAGTGCCCTTTCCATGGGGTACTAATTCTAAACAATGTTATGTCTGTGAGTATTGAAGTAGCAAGAAACAAAGAACGATTACTTACTCAGAATGACACAGTGAGTCTGCAGCTGTTGTTAGATTCAAATATGCAATCTGCTACTTCACAATTTAGTGCCTTTGCCATAGTCAGTGGCGGGGCTACTATCAGGTAATCTAACTCTAGGTGGTCTTGAAGCATGAAGCACAGCTGAGGGCCTTATGACCCATGGTTAGATTAACAGAGGTAACTCTACCCTTGGTGTGCTCCAGGTTACATCTGGAAATGATCTCCAGCTCAGTGCACCAATCCCAGTCAACACATTTTTAATAAACAACTAAGTATAAAATGTTTTACATTTTAAGTTAATCTTGTTATAAAAACAGTTGCAAATGCTCTGCTTCCTGATTGGCTAAATATGTTCTGAGGACTATTATGTTAATCCCCTTATATTCACTGGTTGAAATGGGTCATGGGATTTGGAATTTGGGAAAATCACAACAAGAATTCAATGAGTAACTTTTCTCCACCCTGATTACTATCACAATCATGGCTGAAACTGGTAGTCACTGAAGAATTTCAATCAACATCATAAAAATGAAACTTTCTAAAATTTAACAAATACATAATTAAATGTTATTTTCTGTCATAATCTCCTCTTCCTTATGCACATAAACTAATTACAAAAACAAGCACTATTCACATGGAAACATGGACCACTAGAAATAACAACTGGGATCTGGTAGCACCAGGCTACACCATGTGTAGAAGGGATGAGGGATGAGAATAGGAGGAAGCTATAGGAACCACATAGCTTTCTAATACTAAGAAAAGATATGGTAGGTGAACTCTGTCAAAGGCTTTCTCAAAATCTGCAATGACAACACATCTGGATTTACCAGCAAGTGATAAGTGTTCAATGACATCTCTTATGATCATCAGAGCAGATTGGATTCTTCTGTCAGGAATTCCACAAAATTGATATGGATATATAACTCACTTGGCATGTCTTTTTAACCTATTATTTAAAATGCTAGAAAACATTTTGTAGTCAGAATTTAAAAGGGTAATAGGCCTCCAATTCTTTACATCATTCCTATCTCCTGATTTAAACAAATGTATTAATAGTCCTTCAGTAAAGGGAGGGAATAAAGAATTAGTATAAAAAAAAAAAACTTAAACAGGAATAGAAGACATTCACTCAATTCTTTCTGAAAAAATTTATATAATTGACTAGGAAGCTCATCTTTCCCTGGTGAAATATTCGGCTTCAACATTTGAATAACCTCAATTACTTCCCCACTATTAATATGCCCTAATAGTTTGAATGCTTCTGCTGACGCTGAAGGAGGTTTAATGGATTTTAAATAGGTAAGCATCAAATCCTTGAGAATGAGGGAGTCAGGTTCTAAAGACTGATAATACTGCTTAATCAGATCCCTTAACTGCTCTGTTGTTGTAGCTCTAGAGCCATCAGATTTTATTAGAAAATCATTAGTAGAAGATTCCCTCAAGGTTTTACAAGCCTCATAAGGGTCTCCTATAGGAGTCTTTTTTTATACCATTGGTAAGAATGGCTTGTAAAGTTCTAGCTCTGTCATATTGATATAACTTCATAGTAGATTTAAGTACTTCAATTTGTTCAGAATAGTCTTGTCTAGAAGTGTACGCAACTGTAATGAGCCTCTGTAGCTGTTGTCTAAGAGATAAGTACTTTAAAAAATTACGATCTTTTGCTATTACACCTTGTTTTTTGAACCATTTGCAAAGATCTGTTTTGTCTCCATCCACCATGCTCCCATATTGGTGTATAAAAAAGCCACTGATAATCGAGACCTTAAAATGAATTTTACACCAGTCTGAATGTGGGGGGAATCTAGGATGGAAGTATTTAGTTTCCACCTAACCTATCTACAGTTAGTCAGACCTACAGGTTGAAAGGTGCATGATAAAAAAAGGTGATCTGAGAATTCACTAGGTTTCATTTGAAAGGATTTAACCTGTACAGATGAGGAAAATAGCATGTACTCAATTAAAGATTGTATTTTCCCTTTCATAAATGAAAACCTGGGTCCATGAGAAAGGTAGGAAATACAATTAAGCAAACCATCAATCCTAATTATGGAGTCAAGTGCATGTGAATCACAGTAGATTTTTTTGTTCTGCTGAGGTGTTTTAATTAAACTGCAATTAAAGTCACCATCCCACAACACTTTAACCAAGGTGACCAAGAATGGTTGCACTGCCTTCATATATCCTACTCTATCTGCTTTAGTCTGAAAGTTATACATATTAATAAACCTGTAACACATGTTTTGCCATTTCCCATCCAGGATCATGACTCTACCAGGAATAAGATCTATTAAGTTATGAAGTAAAAAATCAAAGTAATTAAATAAAATGCCTATACCATCTGCACTATCTGTCCCAAATGACCAATAGGAAGGCCCCCAGGGCCATTCCCTCTTGAAAGCTGATGATTGTTCTATTGAATACATCCAGGTTTCTTGCAAGAAACAAACTGTAACATTTTAGTCGTGAATGTATTGAAAAAGAGCTTGCTTTTTGATAGCATTTAACAAGCTATGAGTATTCAATGATCCCCATGATAACAGCGTTGAAGAGCCTTATAGGTACAGCTACCCTTATTTTTTCATTTTTTTTCTTTTTTTTCTCTTTATAATTGTCCACAGACTAGGGGATTGTGGACAGAGAGGATTTTTGAGAGTCTGAGTCTCCCAACTCCATTTCTGTTTCCCCATGGAGTGAATAAGGCCACATAAGAATGACTTGATTCTACAAGAATGGTAGAGGGGAGAAATTTGGGATGCAAATTCCTAGAAGATCTCCTGTGAGGCAATGGAGATGAAGGAATAGTAACCTTTGGATCATTCTTTGGGACTACCAAATCTGTATCCTTATAACAAACTGGAGTAAACTCCAGATTTTCCAGAGGTCCTATACAAGGCTTAACTTCCTCTTGAGGTATTGAAATAGAAGATTGCACTTTCATCAGAGGTCCTGGGGAAGAAGGCCTAGTAGAGGGAGCAACTTGAGGCAAATCCTTTCCTACCTTGGGGGTGTGGGGGGGCAGCGGCGGCATCCTGAGCTTTCGGAAATAAAAGGTCAGGGCTAATACAAGATACTTTATTTTTGGCAGCCCAAGGACACTCCCTAAAGACATGGCCATATTCTTCACAAAGATCACATTTAGTATGGTTTGCACATTGCGTGGTACCATGCCCAATTTCCCCACAATTGTCTCATCGGGGTTGATCACAAACACTGGAGAGATGAGTCCTGGAACCACACTTATAGCAAACTCTAGGCTGACCCCCATAAAAACAAATCCCTCTACCTCTACTCAGCAGAAAAGAATTAAGTATATGCTCAATACCTGAATCTGATTGCCTTAGTTTAATTTTGTATTTCCAACCCCCCCATCCAGAATTGCTCAGAATCAAGGATAGGTTCTGGGGCACTTAGCACTCCACATTTCTGTGACAACCAGAAAGTAATATCTTCCACATGGACTCCCTCATTTCAAAACATCACTGTTACAAATTTAATCAAGGCCATAGTGAGGGGGATCACCAGAAAGGGGGTCCATGTGGGAGAGAACTTGACCTGCCCATATCTCTCCTAAAAAAGGTCTAATGCATGTGATGTCCTAAAACTGACATTGAAGTTGTTCTCTCCAAAAATGTTTAAACAGGTGAACACATCCTTCAGTGAAAAATTAAAGGAGTCTTTCAGTAGTTTTCCCAACAAAGTATCTGTCCGGCATATTCTTGAGGCTTCCTTTGTAACGTATGTGAACTGCATTCCATCTTGGAGCTGCCTCCCATTTAGCATTAGAAAACAGCTCAGACATTAAAGGTTTTTGATTAGGTGGATTACATGGATTAGAGTCATCTAATGGGGGAGAAAAAACTTGAGGAGGAAGGCCAGAATCATCTTTGGAATCGATGGACTGTAAAGCCTGTGATTCTGATGGCCTAGCAATGGAGTGGGGACTAGGCACCCAAGGATTTTCCTCATTTGTTAAAACCTCTGTGCAAATATTCACTATTGTACCAGGTTTCCAGGCAGGAGAATATTGAGAAAGAGAAAAGTCAATATCCCACGTAGGGTCAGGCATCCAAATACCAGAGGTAGCCTGCTTCCATCCAGCCCCTGCTAGGGCTTTTCCCGGTGTCCAGGACTCCCTGGTTAGATCAGAAGCAATATGCACAGGACTTGGTTAATGAGTTAGAGGATTGGGTTTATTAAATCTAATTCCATTTTTATCCTGCTGCTGAGGAAAAGTTTTGGAAAACAGAACTCCATGACCCCAACTTGCGACTCCACGGTGGACTGTAAAACTATAGCAGGGGAGGAAACAGACTCAATACCAGCCAGATTTTTAAACACAAATCCCACCAATTTACTAAGTGTTTACATCTTGAATAAACTTAGCAGATGAAGGAGCTGCATGAACCCCTTGTTAGTCCATTGCAAAAACAATTTCCGAGGCAGTATTTCCCTCATCTTTCAAATTAACAGGCTCTTGGCACTCGTTGGCTCCAATGATATTACTGCCAGCCTGCTGTTTGACAGCATCAGAGTTAAAAGTGTTTGGTTTGAGAGAAAAGCTGAAAGCTGACTCACCGCACCCCACAGGGCCTTCCAAAAGTTGTTCATCAGCTATCGAGTTGACAGAATCAGCAGCGCTAATGACAGGAAGCACCTCCATAGGTTGCAGCTTGTGTGTCAATTCCACCGCTCCCATTTGTTGAAAGTGACCCATTCCATTTGTACCATCAGATTTAGGACAAACATCCTTATTTTGTATATTAATCTCGGCAGTAGATATTTTAACAATTTCCTCCATTTCCTCTGTGGAAATGGGAGCTTCGTGAAACTTGTCATCCAAATCGGCTTCCACACATCACTGTTGATCAGCCTCTTTTGCAAGAACAGTGGAAGCTGAGGCAAGCCCTCCCACTGTGCAGATGTCCTCTTTCTCCGGCGTCCAACTCCGATTGGCCATCGTGCAGACGGCCTCTCCCCCTACTGGGGAGAGTAGGGGAATTTCTCCTGTGTCCTGGCCAGATTTCCCTCATTCACTAAAAATACCACTAAAAGCATAATCTGGTTCAAGGTCAGTTGGCATTCATCTGTATCGCCCCCCCCCCCCCGAGTCGTGCCTGAAAATAGGCAGGATTTGTCTAGTGCACTTACCCGGTCAACAAATCTAAATAAATAAATATTATCCCAAGAAACTAATGAGAGAAGAATCTCAGGTGTTGGAGAGTAATTAGTAGGTACCCTTAAACCATTCCTGATACTAATCATAGAGGTTAATCCACCCCTACTCCTCCCATAAGTTTTCACTTTAATTGCTGGGGCATAACATGATTCAAACTCATTCAAATAGGACTGGGTTACTGCCGATGTTTTCTGAAAAGTAATGACTTCAAATCCAGAAACAAAATCAACCCTTTGAGAATCTGCATATTTATTACTTAACCTTGCTATGTTCCAATTGAGGAAATTACAGCCTGTGCCAAGTACAGAGCTAGGAGGTGACACCCTTGTTAATTCTCCTTCTGGACTAGAAGATATATGTAGTCATGTGGCCCTATATGAAGCCTGGTCCTGAGCATTCCACTCATTCAGTGAGACCAGACAAGTATGTAACTCATCCAGCATGTAACTCTTAAGAGTAATGAAAATAATTCTGCCAAGGATATATTACAATTAATCTGAGTTCCCCTACCACCTTCAAAAACCCATTCTGCTTGATCTAATTCCTTTGTATGAATCTGAATTTTGGTAATGGTTGATTTTCCCCTTCAAATATGTCAATTCCAAAAATGAACAACATACATGATGAAGGGTTTACTCCAAAATCCCAGTTAAGTTGAATTAATGTTGAAGCAAATGTATCATACGATAAAATCTTGTCAGGTTTAGCTCCTTATAAAGTATGTTTCCAAACAGTAGGACAGGTAACAGGTAATGAGATCAAAAGCCCCAATGAATTTATTACTCCTTGCTTTGCCCAGACTTGCTTAGCAGTTTCCATATTAGATAACATAATATAGACTTGGTGAGTGGAATTTGACCAATCTCTAAATACAAAATCCACAGAAGCAGCTACCTTTGGTAACCCCAATTCAGCTCTAAACAGATGGACTATCAGATCCATCAATGATCTATTTGTTTTGTATGATTTAGGGAACATTTGGTCCAATTTAAACATCACTTCATGACCTGTAGTTATTAGCTGGTATTGGGTACTATCTTCCTGATCAGTAAGCTGAGAATGTTCTAACAGTAGAGGTAACTGGGCTCTAAGTGGAGATAGTACTCAAACTGGAATATGGGGGTTCTCCAAGGCTTTCTCCCCTATAGATGTTTTAGGAGGGGGACAATGAGTGGTGTCATCTTTATGGGCTCCCTGCTCCTAAGGGAAATCACCACTCACTACTTTTTTATTTGATTTCACCTTATTTAGAGTTTGTACCCTCCCCTTAACATCAGTTAAGGTTCCTAAGGGGTAAAGCCCATTGGTCTCTAAAGTATTTGAAGTCTCCCTACCCTTCTTTTCATTTATATCTGTATTTTTACTGTTCTTTTTCCTGGGCTTGTTGTTTTTGATTCTGCTAGATTTAGTCACCCCTTTGGGTTTTTTATTTTTTTGTACCTGTTTTTCCCTTTGCCTTTTGCTGTGTCAGGAATTATTAATGTGGAAAAGGATTAGTTATGCTTATTTCTGGTATCATCAAATTTCTTAGCCAGCTCTGTGATTCATTGATCAAGCAGGGAGAACCTCTCCAGACAGAGAGATGACAATTTTTCTAAAGCAGATTTAATGCCATTATAGACCTCCAATAGTACAACATTGGACATGACTGGATGGGTCAAAGCCTTGATAGTATATTCAGATATAATGTCAGGACACTGAACAAGGAAATCCTGATCCAGTTGTATATTTTCAACTTCTTTTTCCATTCTCTCAAAAACCTCGCCTGGAGAACCTGCAAGGTTTCCTTCTATACTTTCCTTTTTAACCTATCCAAAGCTATTCAGCCCACTGGAAAGATTCAATGGGCTGAAAAGATCCAATCTGGATGGGCAAAAGGAGATACCCTCCCCATTATAATTTAGATCATCCTGTAACATACAAGGAGAAGGGGAGTTATCCCCCACTTCCTCTGCTAAACTATCCCTATGGTTCTGAATCTCTGGTGTAATGATTCCTGAGTGACATTTTTTATATAAGAAATAATCTGTAATTTTAGCTTGATTAGTTTGTTGAGGCGAATACAAACTCCTATCCACTAGTGGTACAGATGGGAAAACCTGGAGCTTCTCGGCTATTACCCGTATCACGAATGTTAGATGGATAATGTAGGGAGATGGAAGGGGGGTTAAACTGCAAATGCTCTTGATTCCTGTCCCCTACAATTACCCCATTATTGTCACTTGTCAAATTAGTCCCTTGTAAGGTCGGGGTAGATCTAGCAATTTGAAAATCCTGGGAATAGGCACAACCATTTATAATTTTTTTGTTTCCCCTAGATTTAGTTGCATTTTTTAGAGTTTCCTTGACCGGTTCATGGGGTTTCAGGTTATCACTATTTTTACCCCTACAATTCTTAGTCACCTTACCATTAATTCCTGAAATCTTCTTAGATTCTTTTACAATAATCCTACCAATTCTGGTTGCCATGACATTAGTGGGTGAACATATAGACATTCTCCTACCAAATAAAAAAAAGGAGAATAAGAGTTTTTATAAAAATTCAGCCCGCTGGTAACAGGTTAAAGGACACCAAAGAGTCTCTCTAAAAACAAGTTAGTGGGCCTCTCCCATTGGGCTTTGTGTATATCATTCAGTGATTTCTGGGCACACTGTAAGGGCACTCTTCTTCTGAACACAATCCAAAAGCAGCATTCACCATGAAGTCCAAAGCCTCCAAACTCTGTTTAGTTTAATCAATCCACTCAATCAGCTCTATCAAATTAGTTGGGCTCAGGCCTTCAAACAACCAGAGAATACCGACTGCAAAAATGAACCGTTAAAGTGATTGCAGGATTCAAACAATACTCATGTCTCTCTCTGGTTTAAAATATACTTCAGTGATTTCAGTAATCCCTTTTCAAGGTCCCTCCTGTATATAAAATACCACAGGTACCATGGGTCTTGTTGTTGTTATTGTATGGGAATTTCGTAAACGGGTTAGTTCTTTTGAAATAAGCAGTGATCCAAATTTCCACCCCCGCCAGGCTTGTACAATCACAAATATAGATTCCAGACACTATAAAATAATAAGAAAAGAAAGAATCAGTATGTTCGGTGATTACCCATCTTAAAAAATGTAACAAATGAAACAAACAGCCTGTTTCCTTTGTTATCCCTCGTAGGCTAGTGGGCTCATACGCTACAATTCCGATGTCTGTTATTTCTCTAATTTCTTTAAATCAATCTAAAATCAATCTATAAATGAATACGCCAAAAAATTTAAAAAAAAATTTAAAACCTAAGGGTACTTTAGAGACACTTACTTTTGCAGGTTGCAACTGATTAGGAAACAGGAACCAAACAGTCCCTCTAGATGCTCCCACTATCCACAGCTCATGCAAATTTCAGACAATGCAGGCAGCAACTACGCACTTTTGTTTTCTCTTACAACTTAAATTGCAACTAAAGGCTCAAAGGCAATGAGGTGAGAAATATAACTATATGCTGGTCAAAAAAAAACATTGCTTAAAGTTGCTAGCCTGTCTTCTTCTCCTCACTCAGGTGAATCTGTGGGGAAAACACCATGCATGCATTATATGCTCCTTGGACCAAGTGCCAGATCTGACTGGACAGGATGGATCAAATGACTAGATGGATCCCCAGGAATCCAAATCACAGGAGAAAAAAGGGGAATTAAAACATTCCCTGGAGAATAGAGAAAATAAACAAAAAATTAGCCAAAAGGTCAGGATGAGTGGTTTTTATGAAGAGCCTAACATCCTAACTTGGCCCGAGATGTTCTGAAGCAATTATAAAGCAATTCAGGGACTGAACAAAATCAAAACAAATAAAACCCAAAACAAACAACAAACAGAAAATTCCTAATACTCCTGGTGCAGCAGAATGAAAATAAAAACAAAACAAAATGGATCAAAGCAAAAACAAACATACATAAACATGAATGTAATATATAATATGTATTAAATAAGTACTGCAGCCCTTAGTGCAAGTCTTAATGGATGCTGCTTCAGTGGCAGGAAGCTCCAAACTATGGAAAAATCCTACTCTCCACCTCCACCTCACGTCTTCTTTTCTCCTTCGTCTCTCCAGCTCATAAGATTTTTCTAGCTCCCAGTTACTCAGGTTCTAAGAAATAATTATCCGGTTTGCTTTTCAAGGGAAAACACCTTCTCTTTCCAGCTAGCCCAAACAGCATTCTCTGTGCTGTTCACCACTCCATCACCATCAATAATGGAGGGAAAGAATTCTCCTAGAACAGACCAACAAGAAACAAGAGAAGGCATGACCCAGGCAAGAACTTACATAAAGCTGTTCTGGTAAGACTGCAAACTACATGGCATAGATGGCATACCTGCAGATAAAATAATACTAGCGATTCAGTCCTGCAGTCTGTGGCTCTTCCTCAGACACAGCTGTGTGTAGCGAGCCCCACACCCCATTCTTGCATTCGTTCTTCAGGGACCTGTAATCATTCAGCCCCTACATGAAGTAGTGGTATGAAGTACGATATCCCCAACTCCCCACATGCTGAGGATCTAGGCCCCCCCAAAGCTATCAGGTTTTAGATGCATTCTAGTGCATTTTGAGGGTTATTATGAGACTATTTGGCTGCTTTTAAACCCTTCTTCGACTTCTTACAACTACTATCAAAATAACTACTTTTTATTTTCTTTAAAAAATAATTGACAAAACTAGGGAAATAATTTCACTCCAGCCACCCTTCAAACATCTGACTACATACCACTTCTCTTGAATACAGCAGTTGCACTTGTTACCTTGCTTCAACAGAAGACTGTGCACCCCCCCAATAGCACATCACACAGTCAGATATACAAGGCAGTGAGTAGGATACACAAAACACCAGCCTGGAGGTGCATGTCTCTATCACACAGCAGACACATACACAGATCATCCATGACAGAGAATGGAACTGATACACACGACCCACTGGAGGGTCCCTCAAGGCCCAACATTGACACATAATGTATAGCAGGTCATGAATGCTTTATCTGCATGTACTCAGAACTGATATGGTTGGAGCAGGAAGGGTAAGGTTCAGCAGGAACAGCTGCATGAAATACAGGGCATATACAATGACATCACAGCCCACAGACTTGACATGAAGCAAGGGATCCGCAACCTGTGTGATACCTCGGACAATGGCATGACTATAAATATCACTGCTCTACAGCAGGATGATTTTTCCCATTCATATCAAGTACAGTACATGGCAGCCAACCCCAAAATCCCCATATGTCATACACTGGAACCACATCACCATCAAGCACTCCAGCATAGCCCTCACATGACAGCTAACTTGCAGAGGTATGCAGCCAACTGTAACAGATGATGACTTTATGCCAAGCACATCCTGTGGCATGTACACAGCCCAATCACACGGTAAAGGCAGGGGCAATGTCAGTAGTAGGCTCATCCCAACCAAAAAACTCATTTAGAAGTCATCCCAGACACCAACACCAAAAAACACACATGACCTAATGCCTCACCTAAATGCAGCACAGGCTTTAATGCTGAAGAATTGAAATCCACCATCAGATGCCAAGGGGATGTAGCTCAGTGGCAGAGGGCATGCTTTGTGTGTAGGAGGTCCTAGGTTCTATCCCTGGCATCCCCAAAAGTGAATTTGTTCATTAGGGAGGAGCAGTCAGGGTGCTCCAAAGGAAGGAAGGGGGTAAGTAGAAGGCATGGGTGGAAGTTGGGTGGGGGGGAGGTTCAGGGGAGAAAGGAGGAGGTACTACTGCACTGAGAGGGTGGTGGAGCCATGGAATGTGCTGCCCAGTGGGCTGGTGGAGGCAGAAATGGTGAAGGGGCTCAAGAGGGGATGGGACAGGTACAGGGAAAGGGTTCTGGAAGCAAAAACCAGTGCAGTGAGAATATCCAGGACTGGGAAGGCAGAAGCCAGAGAGGGAGAGGGGGGCAGCAAGGTCAGCTCCCAGGCTAGGGGCTGACTAAACGAGCAGACACGAAAGACTGTTAGGCCTATTCTGCTGGCATTCTAGTATGTTAGTATGTTAGCATGTTAGATGCATGTGGACTTCACTTCATGGGTTCCATTCATGTGGATGGGAGGCTGGCAGCAAGGGGCAAGTTTGGGGGAAGAGAGATCACTCTAGTTGCTGGATGCAGCCCAGTTCAGCCCCTCACTGTCAGATAAGGCCATTCAATACAAGCAACATTTTTAATACAAAACAGCAAACTTATCTCACTGCTCCTTTTATGATAAAGCAAGGCTGGTTTTTAATTTATATTGCTTTGCTGGCACTGATTGTAAAACTCACTCAGTCCTAGCCATGTCCTGACTCCCAAAATGTGAGAATTAATCCCTTACAGGCTCATACAGTGCAACTAGTCAGCTGTCCCCGCTCGTAGTCCACATAGTACAAACTGTACCTCCAGTCACACAGGCACAGCTAGCCACTCGCTGGGTTAGAGGATTTCTGAAGGACATTCCCTAGATTGTAGATCTGCTTTTCACAAGAACAGAAAGTACCAGCTTCAAGATGAGAAAAAAGTTATCACTGATAGGTTATTAAGTTACTAATCCTTCATGGAGAAGATATTTAACATGCACTACTGATTTGACACATTAAATAAATTAATTAAATAAAAAAGTCAACTATACTACTCTATCCTGTAAAAATACCTAGTAAAAGCTGAACCCCACTGAAAATGAGAAATTGCCACTCACTTGAGCTATTCTGGGTAAATGCATTGTAAAAATGGGTAAAAGGAGAGCCCCAGTGGAAAAAAAAAAGATCTTGCATCTCCTCTGCAATACCCTGGGTAAATACAGTATAAAAACTAGGTTAAAAAGAACCCCAATGCAAACCAGATATCACAACTCATCTGGGCTATCCTGAATAAATATAATGTAAAACTGTAAAAGTAGGAATCTACAGCAGAACCCCACTGAAAAGCAAATTTTACATGTAAGCTGATTTGTCCTGGGAAAATACGTTGTAAAAGCATTCAGGTCACATGTCTTGTAGCTGTCTGGTATATTCCTGGTTGTCTATTGGTCCCCCACATAAGGGCATCTGACCACCCCCTTGACTCACACTCTCAGGCACCCCCAGCCCTGGTCACATAATGCAAACTGCAGCAATAGTAATAACTGACACAGCTCTCAGCTCACCACCTCAACTAGTTTCAATATGATGGTCTCTGAGCAATTACAAGTGTTGCACAAACACCTGTGTCTACTGTACTCATAATTACTCACTGGCAATCAGACAGTGTCTTGCCAAGGTGGTGAGCAGAGGGCTGTATAGATCACTGTCATTATTGCCGTACTTCAGCTTTGGTGACCTGAGTGGAGGAGGGGTTATGGGGAGGAGTGTCCTGAGCAGGTGGGTTGACAGAGGATCAGATGCACTTACGGGGTGGGAGGAGACCACTAAACTACCAGAAATATTCAAGACAGCTACAGGATGGTCAATTGGGGGTGCAGGAACCACTACACCACCAGGAATATTCAAGACAGCTACATGACTGGTGATCAGGGGGTTGGAGACCCTTAGACTACCTGGTATATTCAAGACAGCTACAGAATAGTCAGTCAGGGGGTACAGGAACCAATACACCACCAGGAATATTTGAGACAGCTACAGGACAGGTGAATATGGGGGACACTAGACCGCAAGGGATATGTAAGATAGCTTCAGAATGTGGAGCTATGCACACATGTTAATGGGCCCTTAATGGGCATGAAAATAGGCCATAGCACCCTCCATGCCCTTAGCAGTCATTAGCATGTTAGGGCTAAACATGGCCCACAGGAGCTCTGCCATGATCCCATTTGATCCGTGCTAGCTCCATCATGCTCCTATCAGCCATATTCATTCTGGGACTGTGTCAGCATAGCGCAAAGTCAGTATGCACTGTACAGACATGGCCCCATATTTAGACGGTTTGCAAGCTCTAGTTGCAGTAAGCTAATTGTCTGAATATTTCCTCCCAGGTAGGCTGTGCACAAACTGCCACAGACCATGCATGGCCAGCTCTGAATATGAGGCCCCCATATTCAGGAAGGGAGGTTCCACTGTACTAACAGGTACTTTGGCATTACTTTAACTAAAAGACATCATGTAGGAGGAGGTTACCAGTGAACTACCATGGAGTTCAGCATTATTTTAACAGGAATTGGGAGGGGGGGTTATCACTGGATAATAACTGAGTTTGTGCCATCTACAGTATTCCAGGCAGATCAAAGCTGACTATTAAAATGTGAATTAGGCAATAATTTAAAGGGGATTGGGTAAGAGAGGAGAACCACTGAACTACATGGGAGTTCACCATTTCTTTAATAGGTATCAGGTAGTGGCACCACTGGGCAATAAAGAAGTTTGGTATTAAATAACCATGGATCGGGCAATAGGGGGGTTTCATTGGACTGCCAGGGAGTGCATCCTTAGTTCGATAGGGATCAGGAGGAAGGAATGGTACCACTAGACTGGCATAGAATTCAGTATTAGTATAATGGGGATTAATCAGGAAAGAATATCACTGAACTACAGTACATGGTAGTTTAGCATTAAATTAACGGGGATTAGATAGCAGACTATCAGCGAGTTTGGCATTTGTTTAATGGGGATCAAGAAAAGTGAGGGTACCACTTGACCCCCACATAATTCAATATCAGTTTAACAGGGCTCATTAAGGAAGGGGTACCACTGGGCTGCCTAGGATGGTTGAGGTTAGGGTAAATATCAATGTTATTAACAATGCCTGAACGGAAATTACAGTTATCTCACCAACTGCTCCCAGCAGTTGAAAATCAACAAATCTTTGTCTGACATAAGGGGAGTATCTATTAATATCACCCAGGGCTCCATCTTGGGCCCACTCCAATTTGGCCTCTTCTTAAATCAACTGCCTGATGCTTGTCAGATAGCCAACATACTATTATATGCTGATGATTCAGTCATCTATTCCACAAATATTGACCTTGACAATTGTATTGCTGCTTTTCAAGGTACGTTTGTTACTTGAAAACTGGTTCTCCAGCAACAAACTGGTCCTCAGTTACAAAAAAAAATGCTCTTCTCTAGCATCCCACCGAAGAGGAAAGTTCCACTCTTTGTCATCAGAAATGAACAAGAACAAACTCAAAATGACAGGTGGAAAAATAAACAAGTGGAGACCTTCAAATACCATGGAGTATCCTTTGATGACACCTTAACTTTTGCATCCATGTTGACAATCTGGTGGCAATAGTTAACAGAAGACAACTGGGTGCTCTGTACCAGAACAATAACACTATCACTGTGGAGGCTAGACACCTTATTGTGGCCAGCTCCATTCTGTCACTAATAAATTATTTATTTATTTTTATATAGTTTTTGATGATTGGGTAAGGTGCACTAGGAAGACACTTGCCTATTTTCAGGCATGACCCAGGAGGTTACATCAGCACTGGCAATACAATACTGACAAAGATACAAGGCATGTTTACATATGAGAGAAACATACAGAGTAACAGCAGTCACTAAGTCATGAGGAGGGCGTAAAGATACATACAACTAACAAGTACAGGCTTACTGCCTACACAGCTGCCTGTGCCATGAAGCTAAACAGAGGTGCTAAATAGAGGAAAACTGATCTGTAATAGGAAATGCTGTCATGTACTTGGTGAAGATACCTATACTCATAGTTAAACACTTTACAGACTCACTAACTGGCTAGCTTTAGCCAGTAGAATAAAGCTCTGGGCCTATTTGCTAGCTAAAAAGGCACTTTGGGGCCTAATTCCCCCTGTTTTAATAAATTTCTTCCACATCATCTACAACCAATACAACACCAGGAACATAGCCAGGAATGCCCTTAAGCCTCCTTTCAGGCACACTCAGCTGGGCACATGGTCATTTACTATCAGAGCAAATAACTGGTTAAATGAATTGCCTGATACACTGCTGAACCTCCCCATGTTTAATCAGTTTAAGAGATCTTTGCAGCCTGCCTTTGCAGTCCAAAGCAATTGTAACCATTAAATTATTTAATTTGGTTTCTCTCTGCACAATATCCATGTCTTTTTATACAGTGATCTGTATGGATTTTTTTTTTGTTCAAAGCTGTCTTGTAATTGTTGTGCCTAAAGTGCTTTGAGCCTGACTGGACTGCATTTCTTCTGCAACTGCTTATTGTACATGTAATGTTTTTTGTGACTATGTATTTGACATGGAACCTTTGTAAATGGTCATTTGTGCTCAATGGTAATTCTCCAAAGTTTTTAATAAATAAAATAAATACATAAAATAACACTAATTCTGAGCTCACTTGATGTAAAAAAAAACAATTGTTAACATAAAAGGTCAGTTTTAACATAGTTGAGGTCTGTAGCCTAATACCAAGTGCCCAGGGTAGTGAGGTAAAGATGTGATTTGAACAGTGAATATAATATTATATAATGCTTTAGTCCATTTTAATATTAGGAATGTATTGGTGTTGGGTGTGTGGTTGAAGAGAGAACTTTCATTTTGAAAACAGCAAACAATCACAGCAATAAGAAGGTACTAAATATTGTCAACATTGTTCCTAGATAAATCGTTATATCAATTGAATAGTTTAGTCATGAAATTAGAATGAATGGTTAAAGAGTGTTCTAACTATAGTAGCACACACTGTTATGATATTTCAAAATTCAAACCTGAATAGCAGTTTTCTAAATATTATTTCATATATGGATGGAAAAAATTGCTGATGATATAAAAATGGGAGCCCTGGTTACAAATTCAAATGATGCAAAATTATTCCAGGAAAACATTGATAAACTAGTAGAAACTGCAGCGAGGAAGAAATTTCGATTCAATCTAAATAAACGCACATTATGCACTTAGGGAAAAAATGACAGATTTAATTACTATATAAAAGGCATTAAATTACAATCAGCAGAGTCACAGAGGGATCTGGGTATCTACATTTCAAATACCCTAGATTTTTCAGCAAACTGCGCACTGGCAGCGAAAAAGGAGTATGACATTTTGGCCTGTATACAGAACAATCATTAGAAGTAGGGCAAGGAAGGTGTTAATGCCACTGTATGCATCATCAGTGCACCCAACACCTGGAGTATTGAGGCAAGTTTTGGTTGCCTTATAATCTAAAGAGGGATGAGGCTAGATTGGAAGGGGTCTAGAAATGGGCCACAAGAATGGTGGATGGGATGACTGAAAAGACATACAAGGAAAGATTATTAGTCTTGGGGAATACTCACTCCAGTATCATAGGTATAGGGGAGATATGTGCCTAGTACAGTATATAGGGCATTCCATGAAAAAGACTTAAGGGAATGCTTGGGGCTAAAAATGAGAATAGCCACAACTAACAACAGAGGGCATCAGTTTCAATTACAGAGAGATCCCTTTGAAAAAAAGACAAAGAGAGCAATGGTTTTTCAAGAGAGTGGTAACAAAATGGAATACATTACCATCTGAGGTAGTGTCTAGTGAGAGGGTCTAAAAACACATTGGTTAAATATCACGGAAACACTTGTTTCCAATTCAGAGCATTAATTGGTACAGGTAGCATATGGCTAACACTACTTGACCATGTTATCTATCTTATGAATCCTATGAATTTATTATTAGGATTAAAGGCAACCTCCAGAAGATGTCTTCTGTTTATACATGCAAAACATTGAGGATGTATGCCTAGCTGAAATTTGCAATAAATCTACTGAAATGACTACTGTTTCGAAGTGATAACTGTCTTATTGAATTTGAGTGCCACCCCAAGTCATTTGTTTCTAGAAACAGGAACAAACAGCCAACTGTTGTAAGTGGGAGCACTCTTGATTCTGGCAAATACTGGTAGCAAAATAGTGTCTAATATTGGCTGATAAAGTGTTTCATAGTTTAGGGCCAAAGACTGAGAAAGCTATCTCGCATAATTTGGTTCTAGTCCTACAAATGACTAGGATGTCAACGTCTGAAGATCTAAAAGTGCAAGCATTTCTAAAAGGCAACAGAAGGTAAGCAAGAGATGATGCCACCTGGTTTTGGATTGCACTGTGTGTGATGTCACCCAGAGAGAGATCATGCAATGCTGCTGGAGGGAGCCAACTGAGCTTTCAACACAGGGTGCAGTGATGGGCTAGATTTATTTATCAGGTCTAGGATTACAATACCTTTCAGCCAGGGCTCTTTTATAAAGGTTCCATGTCAGGTTAGAATTCAAAACATAAGACATGTAAGTCAGATTACAAATTTAATACATAGGACAAGATTACAAAAGTGCAAACTAAACAGAGTTACAAAGCATCTAAGAAACAAAATAAGTTTTGGAGACTAGGTTACAAGCAGATGAGGTGCAGAGAGGATAGAGGACAAGAGAGAGGAAGAGTAGAGGGGGGTGGAGAGCTATAGAGGAGGAGTGCAGCCAGAGGCATTGTCATAGACATAGCATGGGGAAGTGTGTGCTAAGGGTTAACCTAGTGCTAATAGGAGAGAGAACTGCATAAGGTTAGGGAAATATTCATGGGGTTAGCTAGTGGAGGAAGTCATAGGAGCTAGAGGCAGTGAGAGAGAGAGAGAGAGAGAGAGAGAGAGAGAGGAGAGAAGCCTTGATTTAAATGAACCAAGAGTAGGAGTGGAGGAGATGTAACTGTTTAGATCATTTAGCCAGCTGGGCACCCTGCAGACAAAAGATCTTTGAGCTTGTGAGGTACAACAATGTGGAGCCTGCAGGAGCTGTGATTCAGACCCCCTGGTTGAGCAGGGGTTATTGATAGGGTGCAGGAGTGCACACATTCCAGGGGGTGCAAGGCCTACTGTTATTTTCTTTGCCATTGTACAGGTTAGGTACTTTATCTGATTAGTGAGTTGCAACCATCCAGTTTGTGCATACAGATCACACATATATGTGAGGTGGTGGGATCCAGTGAGAAGTCATCAGGCCTTATTGAGGGAGGTGGATATGCATCTAAGAGTGGTAGCAGGGGAAGAGCCAAAGATGATAAGCCCATAGTCAATAATGGAGACAACAGAGCTCCGAACAGCGACAGTCAGGGCTTCTTGGGTAAGATGTTGCCTATGCCGGAAGAGAAGGCCAAGGTGAGTATTTGCTGCTTTGGCTACAGAGTCAATGTGGGCACTGTAAGTTAGATGAGGGTCTAGAATGATCCCAAGCTACTTAAAGGCTTGAACCTGTTCCATGGAGACTCTATGACTGGTTTTAATGGATAGGGGGTGCAGCTTATGCTTGTTATGAGAGCTGCTGAATATCATAGACTTTGTTTTCTTATTATTGAGGACCAGATTGTGATATGAGAACCAATTTTCAACAGATGTGAAGTCAGCTAAAGGTTGTCTTGTAGAAGCTTTGGATCCTTGTGGGAATTACAGCATCATCTGCCTAGAGGATGATTGTTTCGGAGCAGAATTTTGGAAGGGAGTTCAGGAAAAAGCTGAATAGTATGGGGCCCAGAATGGATCCCTCAGAGACACCTGAGCTAACAGATCTGGTATCAAATAAGACATCTGCAATTTTTACTCTTTGAGACCAGTTCTCCAAGTTGCTTTTGAACCAGGCAGTGGAATTGGGAAAGAGCCCAGCTTTCAGAAGTTGCACAAACAGTAGGCAGTGATGGACAGTGTTGAACTCCTTAGTCAGGTCGAAAAAGACTGACTCAATTAACTGACCAATGCCCAGTGAGCTGTGAAGAATGCCAGAGAATTCCAGTAGAGCAAATAAGGTGATATGGTTACAAGTAAGAGCAACATGGCAGATGTTATTGTAATCCACATCCCATATCCACATCTCATTTATGTAAATTAGAATTAGGGGCTTTTGAAAAAAAGCAGGCAGACCGGGAAACAGCTATTTCAGAAATAGGGAAAAGATTTTGGCTGGTTCTGTAGGAAAGTCCAAGCATAACATTGACTGCCATATTCATCCATGTTTGTACAACAGGACAGCAAACAGCTCAGCAGAGCTTACTGTCCAGTTGGAGATGTTAGGAGGGTAGCCACTATGTAAACAGTGGTGATTAGTGATTTCCTAATATAACATTCTAGCAGTTGGATCGTCCCGGAGTTATAATTGAAAACATATGTTCATGAAATGTTGCCAAAAAATATTCTTCAGTTTTTCTCCTATAACTTTAAAACTACTCTGGTGGATTTCTTCAGATTTGGAATGATTCAGTACCATGTGGCACTGGATATGTATGTTGAATGCCCAGTCTTTAACTCTAAGTACATTAGAATTGTAATCATATAAAATATTCAGACTTTTTGTTTTCACACAGTCTCACAAATAAGTAAACTTTAAAATGATGAGCACCTGTAACTTAAAAACAACTTTAACAGTATGTTGCTAAATATGGCACTTTTCAGGACTATCTCAAAAAGGTTACACATGCTATTGTTCGGGAGTTCAGCGCCAGTGGTAGCCCCATTACAAGCAACAAACTATTTCAGATACTGTCATTTAATTTGATTACAAAATAAACTGCCTGATTTTGAGCCCCTGTAATTCCAAAATTGCTAACTTCAATGTCAAGAAATCTGGCAAGTACTGTACATAGTGATGTTAACAATGAGAAACCCTACATTCTAGGCTTCTAGATTACATGGCAGCAATACAGAATAAGCTGAAAATATTGGGGACATGTTATGAAATTCTATGAATTTTCAAAAATATTTTGCTGAACTGGAGTCTTCTAATTTCGTCTTGCATATAATCCACCCCATTGTCAGACAACAATGCACATTATGTTAGGTTTTACTGCTTACGTGTTATATTGCACATAAGAATTTCCAGCTCTCAGTCTAACTCTTTTAGAATGTTGACAGCAAATCATGAAGTCCATTTGCAACCATTTTTTATAATGAGAAAAAAGTGAATATTAAACAGAGTTCATTAAGGATTGTGTTTCCATGGCCTTGATATTGGCTACTTGGATGATTCAATGCCTTGATATGTAGTAGATAATTTACAATACACAATACTATACAATTTCATTTGACAAAGAGTACATCACACAAAAGCCTTACAAAACATGGCTGCACAATAATGACCACCTTGACTGTATATTTATTACATGTCAGCAATAATATCTCCACATGTCTGAGTCAAAGGGATGAACATACCTTGCTATATCAAACTGTCAGTATAGACTGTCATGTGGCATTCCCTGGGGATAAAACATTTAGGCACAGATATTCAGAAATTGGGGCAAGCACAGACTTTTGTGCTGCAGTTGCGCTTAGGCTCTCCAAGCTCCAATGATATTCAGATGGATAGCTCTCACCGACAGAGTGCCACTATCTGACTGAATATCAGTCCATGCCGGAGAAGCATGATGTGGGCCAGTGCTGCCTAAAGCTATATAATACCAAGCCTCCTGTGGGTCACATTCTGTCTGAGCATACAGATGTGCCGATTTGGCATGCAAGGTGCAAAGGATCCATTTGCATGCCCATTATAGGGCTCATTTGCATGGGGCACAGAAGCCCCTTAGCGTACATCTTGCCACAGGTAGACACATTCCTGGGTATCCCATGGTCCTCCCTCAATCACCCAGTATGTCCTTCCATGTAAATTTATTGTGGCATTTCATTCAATAGATTTAAATGTAACAAAAAATATGAAAACATCTTGTTAGAAACATCTCTGCAGCCTCCATGTTACATTGTCTACCTTTGATACCTGTGCAAGGTGTGACAATTACTGACCCATTTTTGGCATCTCTATATTTCTCACCATTACACAGAGAGCCCATGTTTGTTTGCAGGAGGCACAGAAGGATACAGGCTCTGCAACATTCAGTTTTTAGCATCTGGAACCCTGCAAATGACACTATCTGACAATCACAACTTTAAAGCATTATATATATTTACAACTTCCTAATGTATGATTTTGACCTTTATTGAATACCCTTTTCAATAAATGTCACAGTCACACATAATGATGCTTTATTAAATTGTTGCCCTTTCATTCTAACAAAAAAATTAGTTGTTGAGTTTACATTACTCCAAAGCTTTTTCACAGAAAAGTATAACTGCTGTTTCTGAATTCATGAAGACATGAGAAAAATAACATAGCTATCTAAAAGGAAATGGAAACCTAAAATTTCTCAGCAAAAAAGAAACTTTGCCAATCCAGTATGCCCAGATGCTTCATGACTATTCTGTCTCCACAGTTCCTATCTGATCTGCCACAACCCCTACCTCCACTTATTTACCAGTACTCCAGTATACCTGTCCGGTGCATGCTTGATACCCCCCACTGTTTTTGCCCCAACAACCTCTGGTGGCAGACTGTTCCAGGCATCCACCACTATTTCAATGAAGAAGTATTTCCTTGTGCCCTGCTAAACTTCCTCCTTCTCACTATGTTCTATGTTTTCTTAGTCAGTTACATTTCCTCATTTGAAACAGGCTCCCCATCTGTACCTTGCTCACCACCATGAGGTACCTGTAGTTCTCCATGATGTCCACACTCTCCCTCCTCTCCTCTAGAGTGTGCACTATTGAGATCCCTCTGCCATTCCTCGTATGGTTTCTTGTGAAAACATTGCACCATTTTAGTTGCCCTCCACTGGACTGCCTCCACACTGTCTATGTCCATCCTGAGATGTGGCTTCCAGAACTGGAGATAGTGTTCCAGGTGTGGTTCTCACCAATGATATATACAGTTGTAATACCACCTTGCTCTTTCTGCAGGAAATACCCTTCCTATGCACCCCAGAATCCCACTGGCCCTACCAATGCTTTGTCACACTGCTTTTTGACCTTCTAGACATCAGATATTATAACCCCATTGTCCCTTTCCTGCTTAGTAACTGGCAGTACCTTCTGCCGCCTCCCATTTAATATGCAGCACCTGGGTTTCTCTCCCTGCTACAGTATATGCATGATTTTGCACTTTCTGATATTGAACCCCAGCTGCTATACCCTTGCCCACTCTTCAAGTTTTCTTAGGTCACTTCTCATTTTCTCCAACCCATCCTGAGTATCCACCCTATTGCAGATGTTGGTATCATCTGCAAAAAGGCATACCTTCCCTTCCCTTCAAGTTCTTCTGCAATGTCACTTATGAGCTCATTGAACAGGACAGGTCACAATACTGAGCCATGTAATACCCCACTGGTCACTCTCCCCTCATTTGAGTGAGTGCCATTTACCACCACCCCCCTCTGTCCCTTGTGTAGGGGTGTTTAAAAGTTGTCATTTTCACGTTAGTGGAGCTTTGTGAAATTTGACAACTTTTGTTGAAGTTTCTGAGCCTAGGGTGGATTGGAAAACTTCCAAATGTTTGGGGTGACATTTCACCCTGCTCTTTCCTGCCTGGTGTGTTAAATACCCTACCTTGTGGCTAGTGATCCGTCCCCCCACCCAGTCACCCACCCGATGTCAATACCCCCCATTGGCTATGGGTCACTCCTCCAACCCGATCTCTCACCTGTCCGATGTGTATTTAAAAAAAACAAATCCGGGTGGCTTGCAGTCCCTCTCTCCACCCAATCACCCACTGCGTCTGGTAGTACTAGTCAATTGTAACCCCCATCCCTATCCCCTGTATACAGTAGTAATTGTTTGGTTCCCTGGTGGTCTAGTGACCCCTTCCCTCCCTATCTCTGATCTCCAGTATGTATTTTTTTAACTTATTCCCTGGGGCTCTAGTGGTCCCTCCACCCCAGCATGTAGTGTCCCACCCTGCTCCCCCATCCTGAAATGGAGCAGGCCACTGGCACAGTCCTCAACTCTCCTCCTTGACCAGTAGCCCATTGGGAATGTCAATGAATGAGCACAGGTGAATACAGCATGCACTCATTCACTGGCATCTCAGTGAGCTGCCATCTGTTTAGGAGAGTGGAGGGCTGTTCTGGTGTCCTGCTCCATTTCAGGATGAGATAGAGGGGTCAGACACTAAATGCCTGGTGGGGGTAGTGGGGGTCAACTAGACCACCAGGGAATAAGTTAAAAAAATACATAATGGGGATCAGGAATAGTGAGAGGGGGTCTCACTAGACCACCAGGAAAAAATATATATTTTACTATATGGGGGCTAGGGATTGGGGGTTACAACTGACTAGTACTACTGGATACAGGTGGGTGATCATGTGAGGGGAGGGACCACTAGCCACCAATTCTTTTTAAATACACGTTGTGCAGGTGGGTGATTGTGTGGGGGTGAGAGACCTCTAGCCAAGAAGGATTTATTATATTTATTTAAGGCAATCAGGCAGTGAATGGCAAGTGGGGGAGGGGCACTAGACACCAAGAATAAAGTAGTGTACCAGGCAGGTGGAATTTCTGTGAATGTTCAGAAATGGATATCTGAACTTTTGTGGAAGTGAAAGTAACACTTTTGCTTAAATACCACCTGCAGAAGGTTTTTTTGCACACCTCTACCCTTATCCATTAATCAGTTTTTTACCCAGCCACCACTTGACTCCCGCCATTAGTCTATTTTTTTTTTATCAGTCTCCTATGTGGCACAGTGCCGTAGGCCTCGCTGATGTCCAAATAAGCCATGTCCACTGCTTTTGCTTGATCTACTTCATTGGTCACCTAGTTAAAGACTTTGATCAGATTTTTTGGCATGGCCTTCCTTAGTAAATTCATGGTGCCATTGGCTATGCAACCCATCGGATTCAAAATATTCAACTAGCCTTTCACTTTGAAGGGTTTCCATTAATTTCCCCACCACTAATGTGAGACTGACTGTTCTATGGTTGCTAGACTCCTCACTGCTGCTACCCTTATGGAGATGAACTACATTAGCTCTCCTTTAGTCCCCTGGAACCACTTCAGTTTCCATTGATATGTTGAATAAGCCTGACAGTGGTACAGCAAGCTCTTCTTTGAGTTCCTTAGCACCCTTGAATGTATCCCATTTGGTCTCATGGCCTTGCCCACTTTTAGGTTAGGAAGCCCCTTCAGGACTCTTTCTTCTGGAAATGGACTTGAGTTTACCTTTCCCCTACTGTGTTCTTTATATTCCTTGTTTGTTCGTCATCCCTCTTTTTCCATGTTGTGAAGATTGATGAGCAGAAGTACTGGTTGTCAGCTTTTTCCTTGAATGTGAGAATGATAGCATTAGAACTGCCTGTGTAGATAAGTGGTTTAAGGGCATACCTGTGAACCAGGAAACTGTGGCTTGAATGCCACCAAAGCCACTTAGTCACTGTAAAGTTTGACCATGAGCAAGTCATTAGTGTTCCAGTCTATAAAGTGGTTTAATAAACAAAAGCAGGACAACTATAAAAATACATCTTAGATTTGCTTCCCATAGTAAACAACAAGCAAACAAACAAAAAACAAGAATTGCAAAAACATAATTCTACTGTTTTTCAGAACCTTATAATACTGCTGATATGTTGGATGCAAACAGTAATACATGAGTACTATGTGTATATATGAAACAAAAGTATAGAAAGGTAAAGTTTACAGCTGAAGCACAAGAATAGGTGCTGTTAACATGCAGTGGAAGAAGAAATTAACCTCCTCCTCCTCCTCCTCCTCCCAGAAATACATTTTAATGTGAAAACTTCTGAAATAGGCATGTGTCTATGAGTTTGGTTACAACAAAGGAATCAATATTACAATGAATCAGACATCTGCTCTTTGATTTATAATGAGACTATGTCAGAATAAAAAAATACCATATTACTACTTTGAATTAAAGTTTTAAGTCAAAGTACACACTATATGCTTTATTGTCATTTTACCTTTACAGTCTATTGTTAAAAATGTCCAAATAACTTATAAATGAACACTGCATATGGTGCCAAGAAGAGATAAAAACATATTTTTTCAACATGAAAAGGTAAATCACAAACATTTGTGACATAAATGATTGTGTGTTAAAAAGTGCATAACTACATTTTAAGGTAGATCAAATACATGCAAAAACAGTAAAAAGAAAGAAAAAATACAAAATACTTCAGTTTACTGTACTTTTCATAAAATTAAAAAGTGAACAAATCAATTTAAATGGTTAAAAACATGGTAATGCTTAAACATTGTCCTGCACACCCATGTCACTGTGATGCAAAGAGACTCTCTAAAATTAAAGTATTGCAACTTAAAATGTAATTGTTATTAATTAATTAGTTAATCAGCCAATCGACTCCTTTACCCAACTCACATTATACTATAAAATACAAATAAGTGAAGATATCAGGCTCTGCAGTAGAAAGTAGGGAATGAGTCTGGACAGCTAAGGCCTTCCTTACACAAGATGATGATGAGAATATACAGTCTTTTCTTATTGAAGGCAGTGTTTATTTTCTTTCAGAACAGCTTCTTGCATCTATTTCTTGACAAAAAGTATTTTGAAACAGGTGACTTAGCTTCATTTCTTTGTCTTCTTGGTAGTTTTTTTCCCAAAGGAATATCTGCAGCTTATTTGTCCTTTTTCAGGCAGTCAGTTATTGAATTTGGAAGCAACATGATTGAAAGGGACAATGTCAAACCATTTTGCATCATATTTTTTCTAGCTGAAATCACATATTTTATGATTGCTTGCTTGCCTTCTTTAAAAATCGTTGATGTTGCTGGTTGCATAATCTGGCTCTTTTCTTAGTAGAAAGGAAATTCATGCTAATGTTGCAATTACTATATACTCTTCATTGTTTTGTTTCAAATCCTTAATCTACATTTATTGCATACTTCATGAACATTAGCAACACCCCCAACTGAACAGCCAATCATAATGCAATGGGCATGTCACCTCCCACTGCATCTTGAGTGACTAAACAGTATTGGAGTTGTTCCAAGTCCAGGAAAGATGAGTGAGTGTTGAGTGAGGAATGTAAGCAAACACATTTTGATGTGGTAACACCAGTATGGTGGGCAGTCGGTTTATCACTTTTACAAATAAAAAAGAAACAAGAATCAAACTGCCAGCTACATCAGCATATTCTTCAGAATGTGAAAAATCATAAAAAGTGCTGTTTAAACTAAGTAAAGTTTGACTCCTAAGAAGGGTTGACAGTGTTCCTTTAACCCTTTGAGAACTGAATATGTGTGAACGTATATAGATTCTGGACGTATATATATGTCCACAGTCTTCTATTAAGTGTGGTGATCATCTCAGCTCTGAATTGTTCTTTTCTTCCCAAATTTATATGAGCAAGTTGAACAGATATTACTAGATCACATCAAAATTAACTAATTTGATGACACTTGGACAGTTTCAAATCTCGTGAAGATTACCCTCCTTCATTAATCAGACTTTCCAAAGGGAGGAAGTCTGAATAAAAAATTCTCTCAATCAGTTTTGATTCATGATTCTTAAACAATGAATAACATTTTATATAACACCGGTAAAACAAAACATAATCCCATGTCAGCCATCATTTAAGGAACATCTTTAAGTGACTCTTGTCTTTGTATAAGTTTTAGTCTTTGAGTAATCAGTTTTTGAAACTTGAAATACCCTACATTCCAGATACAATGGAGTTTAGAAATACATTTTTTTCCTGTTTTATGTAGTAGATGATATACTGCATAATATTTATTATATATATATATATATATATATATACTGTATATATATATATATATATATATAGAGAGAGAGAGAGAGAGAGAGAGAGAGAGAGATTGAGAGAGAGAGAGAGAGAGAGAGAGAGAGAGAGAGGGGTGTGGACAGTATTCAAGAGACTTGGGTTTGCACTTAAAATAAGGCCTGTATTTTACCATAATTTATTAAAATACAGCATTTGTGCTTTGTACTGTTACCAATATGGTCACGAGATAGTGTGCATAAAAAAAGGGTGTATGTATTTTTATTTTATTGTGGCAATATTTCAATAATGAAAATAGCCTTAAAAAGGCAGCCATTTTGTGACATGGCTGTGATACACATCTTGGTGACCATTACATTTACTGTATTTAAAGCACAATACTGAAGTTTTCTTTTTTAGTGGACAAAGTGGGTGTGTAACTGTCCCCCAGTGATTATTGATTTTATGCAGATGTAATTACATTGACATGATACCACAGATAATGTATTACTTTCTTGCATTACTGTGGTGTGTTATATAGCTGCATAATTTCTTTTGTGTATTCTGCCTTTATGCTTTGAGGTTTTTTTAGTGTTAGTTCACATTGCTGAATGTGTTTCCCCGCACACATCTGCAATCTTAATGCAGTGGTACTTACAGCCTGCTAGGAGCAGCAGCAGCATCAAAAACTGTGGCTCTTTCTGTCATGTCCATGTTACCCACATGGATGATGATAATGCTGGTATTGGTACAAATAGCTGAGACCCGAAGGTGACATCAGGCATTCAGTTTTGGTACTCTGGCTCTAAGCAACACTGTTTTCTTACCGCTGCTTCTCCCATTTACCATTCTTAAAAACAGGTAGAATGAAGCATCGTCTATTTTAAATTAGTGTGCTGCACAGGAGTTTGGATGGATCTCAGCGGTTTCCAGCCACTGGAAAACATGATCTTCAGCATTCTTCTACAAAACAGCAAGTTAGAATTCTGGGAGGCATATTAAATGGTAACTGGCTAAAGTGCAGCACTTATTCTGTGTCATTTTGGGGACAGAAAAAGTAAAGGTTTCACCTTAAGACTTCATAGTCCTACTGTTTGTGAAGGGCCACTCTTCAAAATAGAGGATGATTGGATTAGTGTGCTGTGCAGCATAATGAGTATATTTTAAAGTTTTTTTGGTGAAGTATATCAGCAGAACTTTCCTCTGGTTCTGGCACTGTGAAAATGGAGCATATCAAATAGTATAGTTTAAAGTTGTGTTTGGGAAATATATCAGCAAAACTTTCTTCTTGTGCAGTTAGTGTTTAAATGGGGCATATTAAATAGTATATTTTAAAGTTTTGTTAGGAAGTATATCAGCTGAACTTTTCCTCTGGTGCTGGCACTGTTTATATGGGCAATATTATATACTATCTGGCTATAGTGTAGCAGTCGTGTTGTTTTTGGGGGCAGAAAAGTTACATTTGTGTGTTCTCATGGTCCAGCTATATGTGAAGGGACCCTCTTCAAAATGGGGCTGTGCATATATGTGACAAGTCTAATCAAATAGAGTTTTGTTTGAGATTTATAGTATTTTGTTTACAATCCATTCAGTGGGTTTTCATTATGTAATTAGATTTTTTCAGAATATTGTTAATATTGGTGAACTTTCCCCTGGTGATGACTTAAATCATGTTTAAATGGGGAAACAACAACACCTGTGGGGTTCCTACTGGTAAATTCTTACAATGTGTATTTGTTGAATAAATGCTGCAACTGTTGATGTGATGAGAGCTCTATTTTAGAAGTATGTATGTGGAATGAATATAATAGCTGCACTCTTAAAATGTTTTAAATAAAAAAATGCAATTTGTGAGAGATGCTTGTAATTTTTGGAAAGAAGGCAAGATTCTGGCTCTGGTTAAGGTAGGAGTGCGTGTGTGTATATATGTGTGTGTGTGTGTGTTTGTGCGTGTGTGTGTCTGTGTATGTGTGTGTAGTGTTATTTTAAAATGATAAAAGTTACCTTTCTTGATATAAGATTATAAAGGAGCATCATTGTATTGGCATACTGAAGTAGGGGATCGGGTGTGGGTGGTGACACAATATATTGGAACTGTTTGAAATAAAGAAAAAATACAGCAATGGGGCCCACCTTAAAAATGCTTCTAATGGCATTGGTCAGTTCATTCCAGGTTATAGGGGTTACCACATGTAGGAATGAAACTGCTTGTTAACTAGACATCAAGTGGTGGCATAATATGTTGTAACTGTTTAAAAATTAAAGAATACAGCACTTGGGCCTACCTCAAAATGGCTGTTCATGTCATGGGGGTACCATGTGTAGTAAATGGGTCATTGCTTGGGTGTCATAATGCCTGTAGGTCAACATCATTGTTTTGACTTCATCTGGCAAAAACATTTTCTTGATTTATTTATAAGACTGTTTCTAAATAGGCATGTGGAAGTAGGAAAGATAAAGCTGACACATACATAGTACTTTTTAGATACTCCTCAGTCATGAAACTAGCATCATCACATATTTTTATACTGCTGCGTTACCAGAAATACTCATTAGCAGCATGTTATGGTTAGCTTTGGATGCTACAACTGTTGCTGTCACATGTTACTTGTAAACTATACTACAAAACATTACTGCCGTGTATACTATATATATATATATATATATATATATATATATATATATATATATATATTACAGTGGCACATTAGTGCCACTATAGTTAGGGTTGAGTACCCCATTTAAGGTTAAAGTGTCAAATTTTGCAGCATAATAACATTGCCACTGTATGATGGGTTTGCCTGAAATTTTGCAGGCATGGAGCAATATCGTAGATCTTTGGATCTGCCAAGTTTTGCAATGGTCAGATATAGAGTTGTGGAGCTATAAAGCAAAATAGAAAGTCACATTTATGCTTTTTTGTGCATTCTTTGCTCATGTCTACAGGTCGCATGGTTTGCACAACTGGTCCAAACCTTCAGGGAACATGCAGCCAGGGTCCCCAATGTGCCTTTTGAAGATTTTGTGAAAAAATATTAAATGGTTCAAAAGTTTTTCAAAAAACAAGTTTCCCATTATAGTCAAAGGGAAAAGTTAACAAAAAGTTTGACAGTGTCACAAATGCAGTTTTTAGTGTCACAAATTACCCCTTTAGTGTCATGAGTCATCCATTTCTTTCAGTTACTAGTCTCAGAAATGCTTGAATGGTTTGATCTTTTGGGCTAAAATTTGGAGGGAAGAGAGTCAAGATCCCACAGATGTGCCTTTTGGTGGTTTGTTGACAAAATATTAGAGGTCTGCAAAGTTATTGTACTCCAAATTTGACTATTTTTCCCATAGACTAACATTACAGCATCCATCGCACCTTTCAGGGCTCATACCTGGAAACGCTTCAAGATATGGACTTTTTATCAGAAAAAATGCTTAGCCATCCACTAGGGGGCTAAGTGCAAAACTAGACAGGAAGTATGTTTTTATTTTTTTCTATGTCGTACAGTTCCTGAGATATAAGCATTTAGTATTCCAAATGCTCATTTTCTTCTCTGAGGCCCATTATTATGCATACATTCTTTGTATTCACTGTGTTTCTCAATGCAGCTTTTAGGGAAAAATAGGGTGTGCGCTTTCCTTACTGTTACAGTTAGCATTTCCACTTGCATTTCCATAACGGTTTGCTTTGGCATTCCCATCTACTCCACCGTGTGAGTTACCCTTTGCATTTTTGTTTGTGCTTGAGGTTGTATTACTGTTACCATTTGCATTTCCATTACTGTTTCTGTTTACGTTTCATTTTGCGTCACTGTGTGCATTACCATTTGGATTTGCGTACGCACTTCCATTTGCATTTGTGTTTCCTTTGGCATCATCGTTGGTGTTACCATTACCATTTGTGTTTCCAATTGTGGTACGATGATATGAGCGTTACCATTTTTGTTTCTGTACGTTCTTGTATTTGTGTTTCTGTTTACATTACTGTTCACTCTGGTGTCATCATTGCTATTACTGTAACTGTTTGTGCTTCCAATTGTGTTATCATTACTGTTTGCATGTTCAGCATCATTTGTGTTTTTGTTGGCCTTAGCATTTGCATTTTTGGTTGCATTTCTGTTGTCAGTTGCATTACTGTTTCCTTCTGCGGTGCTATTGACTTTACCATTTGCATTTCTGTTTGTGTTTGTGTTACCATTTGCATTTTTCTTATCATTTGTTTTTCCATTGGCGTTAGCATTTACGTTACTGTTTTTTTACGATTTGCATTTCTGTTGCCATTAGCATTTGCATTACCATTTGCGTTACCATTTCTGTTTTCATTAACATTTGCACTTGCATTTTTCTTACCGTTTGCATTATTATTTATGTTTGCATCACCATGTGTATTAACATTTGTGTTTGTGTTTGCGTTACTACCGTTAGTGTCACTATGTGACAAAAAAATCACATGGTGGGAGTGCAGGACCACATTCCATTCACTATTTATTGTGCTCATTCTCAAAAAGAAGGGAAATTCATTGCAAAAAACTCAGTTTAATGCATCAGTTAGGGTTGTTCCACAGCAACAAAAGTGAGGAAATTCAGTGTTAGGGTTGCCACCCCTTGCATCCCCAGCCCACCCCATCCCCATCAACAGGCATCAGAGCATGCATTGGGGTAACAGTCCTAACTCTCACCCAGTTCTCCTATACTGCACCACCTCAGCTTGTTTACACATGGGATAGGGTGAGAGTTAGGACTGATGACCCCAATGCACACCCCAATGCCTGTTGGTGGGGATGGGGTGGGCTTGGTGTGCAAGGGGTGGCAACATTAACACCAAATTTACTCACTTTCATTGCTGTGGAGCAACCCTAACTGATGCATTAAACAGAATTTTTTTGCCATGAATATATAATACAGGTGGTATGGTAGTGCCACTATAGTTAGGGTTGATTAGCCACTTTAATGTTAAACTTCAAACTTTGCACCCTAATAACTTTACCACAGATGATGGATTTGCCTGAAATTTTGCATGCATGGTATGGTACCATAGGTCGCTGGATGTGGAAAGTTGTGTTATGGTCAGATATACAGTTGTGGAGCTGCAGAAAGCCAAATATCACAAAAAACCCTGACTTTTTGCATGTTTCTTTTCTTAGCACACAGCCTGCATGCTTTGTCTATTCAGTCTGAAATCTTCAGAGAGGATGCAGTCTTGGTCATCAATGTGCCTTTTGAAGATTTGGTGAAAAAATATTAAACCTTTCAAAAGTTATTCAAAAAACAAATTTCCCATTATAGTCAATGGAAAAAGTTAGCAAAAATCATAAAACCTTCACAAATGGCCATTTTTACTGTCACAAATGGCCCTTTTACTATCGCAATTTGGCCATCTTGTTTTCAGTTAGTGACACAGAAAAATGTCTGGTGTTTAAAATTGGGACTCTGTAGGTAAACACTGATTCTTGTGTTTACCTAGTAGGGTCCTGAGGATGCTAGCCATATCTTTTTTGGGTGGTTAACCTCCCCAGAAATGCATTTTAAATTTTTTTTGGAAAATACTTTCGTAAAATACTTTCACAAATGTAAAAGTTACACGATTTTTTTTTTGCCCAAAGTGCCCTGCACTCCTACCAACACATACAATTTACTACTTATATTACACTTTTTTAAAAAGAAGGGAAATTCATTGCAAAAAACTCCATTAATGCATCAGTTAGGGTTGTTTCCACAATGACAAAAGTGTGGAAATGCAGTGTTAGGTTACCCCACCCCCACCCTCAAAACCCTAACTCCACATCCTCCCCACCCCAACACACATGCAAGACACATTCAAGGTTGTAAGACACTATACAAGTCAGTCACATCTATAAGCATAATAATCACTATACTGTACTCATTTCGCATAACACTATGCAATGAAAAAACAAATACAGTATGATCAACTCTATACTGCCAGCACAGTATGATGAAACATTATAGCTGGCATAACTTTTTAAAACAATGAAATTTAATATTGATTTTTTTATGTGTCATACTTTAACAATTGGCTCGATGCATGCAGGTATCGCTGCTACTACATAGGCATAGGACCGATGACCCCAACGCACACCCCAATACCAGTTTGGGGGCACAAGGGGGGCTTTCAATCCTAACACTGAATTTCCTCACTTTTGTCTCCGTGGAACAATCCTAATTGATGCATTGAACAGAGTTTTTTGACATGAATTTCCTTTTTTTATGAGAATGAGGACTATAAATAGTGAATAGAATGCAGTGTTGAAAGCGCAGGCCCTTCTGGCCCCACACTCCCACCACGTGACGTCTTGTGACATAGTAATGGAAACTGCAATGCAAATGCAAATGCTAACAGTTACGCACATGGCGATGCAAATGGGAAAGGTAATGCAAATGTTAATAGAAACACAAGAGCAAAGTGATGCCAAATTGAACAGTGACGCAAACGGAGATACAAGCATGCACAGAAATGCAAGTGGTAATGTGCACGGTCATGGTACCACTATTGTAAACACAAATGTTAACTGTTACAGTAACAATAATGCCAAAGGGTACAGAAACAGAACAGCAAATGCAAGCAAGTACGGAAATGCAAAGCATAACGTGCACAGTGAAGGTACCGCAATTGCAAACACAAATGGTAATGGTAATAACAAAAATAATGCCAAAGGAAACAGAAACGGAAAGGCAAATGCAAGCAAATATGGAAATGCAAATCGTAATGTGCATGGTCATGGTACTGCAATTCCAAACGCAAATGGTAATGGTAACAGCAACAATAACACCAAAGAAAACAGAAACACAAATGCAAGTATGTATGGAAATGCAAACCATAATGTGCATGGTCCTGGGAATGCAATTGGGAATGCAAATGGTAACGGTAACAACAATGATGACGCAAAATGAAAGACATACACAAATGCAAACAGAAGGGCAGCCAAAAACGCAAATAGTAATGCGCACAGTGACCCAAAGTGAAACACAAACAGAAACAATACTGTAGACACAAATGGTAACAGTAATGCAAGTGCAAATGAAAACCAGCGGGTAACGCATTACTGTCGCATAACGCAATGGCAATGCAAACGGGTACGGAACCCCAAGTGGAAACGGTAAGAGTAACAGTAATGTAAGTGCACACCCGGATTTTCCCCAACAGCTGCATAGAGAAACACAGTGACTACAAAGAATGTATGCATAATAATGGGGATCAGAGCAGAAAATGAGGAGTTGGAATAGTAAATTGCTTATATTTCAGGAACCGTACGACATAGAAAAAAAATTAAAATTTTGTTTGAATTATGACTTTCCTGGCTAGTTTTACATGTAGTCCCCCTAGTGGGGTGCTAAGCATTTTTCCAAACAAAAGTCCATATCTCGAAGTGTTTCCAAGATATGGGCCCCGAAAGGAGCGGAGGATGCTATAATGTTATCCTATGGGAAAAAACATGAACTTCGGAGTGCCGTAACTTTGCCGACCTGTAATATTTTTGCACAAAACCATCAAAAGGCACACCTGAGGGTGCTGGCTTTCTTTCCTCCTAATTTCAGCCCAAAAGACCAAACTGTTATTTGATAGCAGGGTGGCAAAGAATTCTGTTATGCGGCAAACGTAATGTTAGGTAATGGGAAAAAGCAACAATTTCAGAGTGCCATAACTGTGCAGCCATTTAATATGGTTTCACCAAACCACCAAAAGGTACATCTGTAAGATGTTGGCTGCCTTCCCTCCAAATTTCAGCCCCAAAAGACCAAACCATTCTTTCGCAGCAGGGTGGCAAACAACTCCTGTAATTTTGGCCATAGTGTTGAGAGTAATGTCTTGATTTGCAACACCTTTCACAAAAATTTGTGACAGTGTCAAAAGTGCAACACTACCTTGTGACACTACTTTTCATAAAAATTTGAAAAACGTATTTCTGGGTTGTTTAACCCCAAAATAAAGACATGGCTAGCATCCTCAGGGCTCGACTAGGTAAACACAAAAAGAATTATGTCCCTAGATCATCCCAATTTTAAATGCCAAGCATTTCTGTGATCAGTAACTGAAAACAAGATGGCAGATTTGTGACCCTACTAGGGTCATTTGTGACACTTAAAAGTGCATTTGCGACACTGTCAAACTTTTTGATAACTTTTCCCATTGACTATAATGGGAAACTTGTTTTATGAATAACTTTTGAACTGTTCAATATTTTTTCCAAAAACACATCTTGGACCATGGCTGCACATTCCCTGACATTTTTGGACCAGTCGTGCAAACTGTGCGACCTGTAGGTGTAGCAAAGAATGCACAGAAAAACATAAATGAGCCCCAGAATGTTGATTAATAACTCTGCAGCCGTATATCCAACTGGAACAAATGTTGGCAGATCCCAAGATCTTTGATAATGCCCCATGCCTGCCTAATGTCAGGTAAATCTGCAGAACGGTGGCAAAGTTATTAAGGTGAAAAGTTTCATCATTTAACCTTAAATTGGGTACTTAACCCTAACTATGGTAGCACTACCATGCTACCATAATATATATATATATATATATTATAGGGGCACGGTAGCACCAGTGTAGTTAGGGTTGAGTAAACACTTTAATGTTAAATCTCAAATTTTGCACCTTAATGACTTTGCCACCATATTATGGATTTGCATGAAATGTTGCATGCATGGTCTGGTACCATAGATCTCTGGATCTGGCAAGTTGAGTTATGGTTGGATGTATGGTTGCAGAGCCACAGAACACAAAAAAAAAGGAAAATAACTGACTTTTTGCACATTTCTTTGCTCGTGCTCACAGTCAGCATGATTTGTCTGTTTGGTCCAAATCTTCAGGGAAGATGCAATCTGGGTCACTGATGTGCCTTTTGAAGATTTGGTGTAAAAATATTAAACTGTTCAAGTTATTAAAACAACAAATTTCCCATTATAGTCAATGGGGGAGAAATATATGTGCATCACGAAAGTTTCGTAAATGTACTTTTACTTTTGCAAATGGCCCTTTTACTTTTGTGATTTGGCCATCTTGTTTTCAGTTAGTGAGAAAGAAAAATGGCTGGCTTTTAAATTTGGGACCCTCCTGGTAAACACTGACTGTTGGAGTTACCTAGTCGGGTCCAGAGGATGACAGCCCTACCTTTTTTGGAGGGTAAACACCCTCAGAAATGCCATTTTAAACATAGGGGAAAAACACTTTTACAAATCACGAAAAAAATGGCCGAAATACTTTCGCAAATGTGAAAGTTTTGTCCTACATTTTGCGAAACATTTGTGATTTACGAAGGTATTTAAAAAAAAAAACTGCAAATCTTTGCCATTCCCCTGCAACAAAACAGTTTGGTCTTTTAGGCTGAAATTTACAGGGTGGCAAGCCCTCTTCACACAGATGTGCCTTTTCGTGGTTTGGTGGCAAAACATTAAAGGGGAAAAAAGTTACAGTGTTCAGAATTTGAGAAATTTCCCATAGGAAAACATTGTGGGGCACATAATGCCTTTCGGGACTCATAACTCGAAAACAAAGCGAGTTGCGGAGTTTTCGTTACAAAAAACTCAGTTCACCTGTAGGTGAACAAAGCTATAAAAACAGGTTTGGAAGTCACAGATGACACCTTCAGTGGAATTTTTTTCCTACTTGTTACAGTTACAGAGATATTGACAAAAACATGTTCCAAGAGTTCCAAGTGTGCCTTTTCAGTGCCTTTCGGGACCCCATCTCAGAAACGATGCAAGATACAGATTCAGTCAATCATATTGCATAAAGTATTTACTGTCATGATTACAACAGCATTGGATTTTTTTTTCATAAATGCTACGGTTACTGAGATATTAGCACTTTAATGTTACAAGGTTTTCTTGCCCTATATGGCTGCTGTATGGCTCCGTAGTTATGTATAAGTGGGAGTGCAGGACCCGGAGGGCATGCACTTAGTGGGAGTTTAGGGCCCAGAGGGCATGTACTCTCACATGTGCATACCATTATGCCAAAAAATGGACAATGTGAAGGGAGTGCAGGGCCCGGCGGGCCTGCACTCCTACTAACACACACCACTTACATTACACTTTCTCAAAAAGAAGGGAAATTAATTGTAAAAAACCCTGCATTCCCCCACACACACATGCAAGACACATACAAGATTGTACGACACTATACCACTCTGTCACATCTGTAATCACAATAATCACAACACTGTGCTTATTTCGCATAACAATATGTAATGAAAAAACAAATATAGTATCATCGACTCTATACCACCAGAAGAGTATGATGACACATTATTGCTGGCATATCTTCTTCATAGAATGAGAATTAGTCTGTACACATTTTAAAAATACTGACTTTTATGTGTCACTACTCAACAACTGGGTTGCTGCAGGCTACCACATGGGCATGTGGTAGCAGAACAGATAGAGATGACACATACTGCTTTTAAGATACTGCTCAAGTATGAAACTAGCACAATCACATGGTCTTACAGTATATGGCTGCATTACCTGGAAATACTCATTAGCAGCATGTTATTGTTAGCTTTGGATGTTACAACTGTTGCTTACACATGTTACTTGAAAACTATACTACAAATAATTACTTTTATTATTACTACCATTTTTATTAGAACTGACTCACTCTATCAGAAAAATAAATGCAAACATACAATGACTGTTGGTAGGCTTATACTAACTATCATTTCCAAGAAACTATCTGTGGCTAGCATACTGTGTGTTACATCATTTCTTCACTATTGAAATATAGGCATCTGCTTAAATCTTGTTATTGCTCTTTGTAACACAAAAATGCTTACTGTGGGGCATCATCCATGGTTGCCCTGCATGCAGTTCTACTCCAAGTCACTATAATGGTGGCAGAACTCATACAGTTAGTGACCCCTGATGATGGATGTGTCTTGCAGTACATTTAGAGAGTTGTACGTTACTTCTGCTACCTGATGCTAGTTGACTTTGATTGGTTCTGTTGCCTTGGTTTCTTCCCTGCATGCATGCATGTGTGTGTGTGGGGGGTGGGTGGAGGGGAATGGGCTTTAGGGTTTTGAACCCTAACAGCAGATTTCCAAACTTTTGTCACTGTACTATTAACCCTAACTGATGCATTAACAGAGTTTTTGCAATGAATATATATACACATATATATATATATATATATATATATATATATATATGGATACATGATGGCGACTGTGGAACATGGAAAATATTTGCATGAGTGCAGAGTGAATTGTGATAATATCATGAGTGCTGAAGGCATGAGTGATATTATTGCAGTTCACTCTGCACGAGTGCAAATGTTTACCATTTTCCACAAGTCTCACATCATGTGTGCGATTTATATAATAGGGCTAGTACCCTTTATGAACATTTTTTTTCTGTGTTCTCTCCCTGTTTACTTTATTTTTGTAATTGGGTAAGCTTTTAAGTGGGATCTGGGAGCACTGAGAATTTAAGTAACTTATTCAGAGTCACACAGTATTGAAATGGAAGTTGTGAGAATCAAACACTGGTCTGGGCAGCTGGATGTAGGAAGTGTGTTCATTGCTTGTTACTCTAAACTCTAGTCTATACTGACAGCACTGTTTTTGTGTGGTCTGAGGGTGTGTAAGTGTTTCTGAATGGGCTGAGACTGTTAGACACTATGAGAAACAGGTGCATGTGATTTGCAATGATAATTGTGTTACCTGCAGCTAGGAGTAAGAAACGGACTGTTTATTCAGTAAGTTGCAGGCTTCACTGAGACAGATAAACTGTTGCAGTCAGCACTCAGAAAGAGAAACTGGTTTATGAAAGAGGCTGGTTTGAAGATTAGAGCAGTGCAGCAGTGTGCTAGGATTGTCAGAATAACTATGGGACACAGGTGATTGTCTTTTACAATGCTAATTGAGTTAGTTGTAGGATTCAGTGAGAAAGGGAAACTGTTAAGCTATTAAATGTAGGCTGCAGTGTAGATAGTCTCAGTCTGGTAACATCACCATTGTGAGTATATTTGCTGGAGATGTAGACACTGTGGGTTTATCAGGAAATAAACCCACAGTGTCTATGTCATCACAGAGTTATTCCACTGTAGCGAGAATACGTGTTTTTATTGTCAGTGTTACATGCTCACCCTATTGTATAAATAAATAAATATATATATATATATATATATATATATATTATAGAGGTGGGTCACCCCTCTATAGTTAGGGTTGAATAGGAAGATTAATGTTAAACCGCAAATTTTATACATTATAAGTTTGCAATAGGTCAATGAATTTGCATGAAATTTGGAATGTGTGGTGGTCTTGGTGGGCAGATCTCTTGATCTGGTAAGTTGTGTTTTGCAGCAAAGTGTCAAACATGTTTTTCACATTTTTTGGCAAATGTCAAGGTTATTTTTAGACCTTAGGCTGCATGCACACTGTTTAGAATTGTGGTATGAAATTTTCAGGGTAGAAAGAAGTTATCCAAATGAACATTCCAGCATTGGTGTGGTGAAAAATATTAATCCGTTCCAAATTTATTCAGTTTTGAAATTTTGGGTTCTGAACATATTCAGTTCAGTCTATTGGACAGTGGCACAGCTCTGAACAAGGATTTAGGCTCATGAACAAGGATTTTGACAGGCCACAAACAGGGATTTGGCTCACGATCAGAGATGTTGACTGCTCATGAACAGGGAACTTGTTCACTTTGTGCATTAATAACTTTGCAGCTGGTTTTACAATTTACATGAAATTTGGCATGTCCCTCGCAGGCTAATGGTCTCTTGATGTGCCAAGTTTCAGTTTGATTGAGAGTGCATGTCTGGAGATATGCAGTCCAAAAATGTGTACATCCTCATGTTCTGTCAAATTCTTGCTTCAATTTTTTTTTTTTATTTTGTGCATTAATAACTTTGCAGTTGTTCTCGCAATTTACATGCAGGTTGGCATGTTCCCTCATAGACTGTTGGTCTCTTGAAATGCAATTTTCTGTTTGCTTGTGAGTGCAAGTGTGGAGATATGCAGTTCCAAATTGAATACCTTCCCATGTTTTGTCAAATTCTTGCTACAATTATTTCCTTTTTTGTATTAATAACTTTGCAGCTGTTATTGCAATTCACACGACATTTGGTGTGTACACTCATAGACTAATGGTCTCTTGATATGCCACGTTTCAGTTTGATTGGGAATGAACTTGAGGAGATATGCAGTCCCCAAATGTGTATATCACCACTTGTTGTTAAATTCTTTCTTCACTTTTATGTTAAACTTAATAGTTTGTGCTTCAGTAAGTTTGTAAAGATTCAGGTGATATGCATGACATTTGCCATGCCCCATCAAAAAGCAGACATCAGTTGCATGTGAGGGCATGGTGATATAGTGGCCCAAAATGTGTAAATCACTATATATATATATATATATATATATATTATGGAGGTGCAGTCACATCTATATAGCTAAGGTTGAGTAGGCAGTTTAATGTTAAACCCCAAATTTTGTACGTTATTGACTTTCCAATTATTCACTGCTCACAAACAAGGATTTGGCTCATGAACAGGGATTTTGACAGCTCACAAACAGGGATTGTGTTTGCTTTGTCCATTAATAACATCACAGCTGTTCATACAATTTACATGCAATTTGGTATATTCCCTCACAGACCAAGGATCTCTTTATAAGCCAAGTTTCAGTTTGATTGGGAGTGCATGTGTGGAGATATGCAGTCTCAAAATGAGTACATATCCATATTTTGTCAAATTCTTGCTTCAGCTGTTTCACTGTGTGCAGTAGTAAAATTGCAGCTGTTCTGGCAAATTGCATGAAATGTGGCATGTACCCTCATAGACTAATGGTCTCTTGATACAAAATGTTTCTTTTGGATTGGGAGTGCAAGTGTGGAGATATGATGTCCCAAAATGTGTATATCACCATTTGTTTTCAAATTCTTGCCTCAATTATTTCACTTTGTGCATTAATATTAATGGTCTTGTAATTTGCATTACATTTGGCATGTGCCCTTACAGACTACTGGTCTCTTGCTATGCCAAGTTTCAGTTTGATGTGGAGTGCACTTCCAGAGATATTCAGGCCCAAAATGTTTACAGCCCCATGGTTTGTCAAATTCTTGCTTTGTTTCACTTTTTACATTAATAATTTTCAGCTGTTCTTGCTATTTACATGAAATTTGGCTTGCACCCTCAAAGGCTAATGGTCTCATGATATATGCCAAGTTTCAGTCTGATTGGGAGTGCACTTGGGGATATATGCAGTCCCAAAATGTGTATATCACCTTTTTTTGCCAAATGCTGACTTCACTTTTATGTTAAACTTAATAGTTTTGCTTCAATAAACTTTGAAAAAGTTCTGGTGATATGCATGAAATTTGTCATGCCCCATCATGAAGCAGCCATCTCATGAAGTTATAAGTTTCATTTCAGTTGCATTTGAGGGCATGGAGATATAGTGTTCCAAAATGTGTAAGTCACCTTTTTTTTTAGCTCACTTTCCCACCTGCAGGTTACACTTTTTGACCTCTAGTGGTCACCAAAACACTAAATTTCTCACTTGCTGATCCCTCATCTCCACACCATTTGTAATTTTAATCTGAAATTTTCAAGGTACAAAGAGTTTACCTCACAGAATAAGCCAGCATGGGTTTGGTGAAAAATATTAATCCGTTACAAAGTTATTTAATTTTGAAAATTTGGGTTCTGAGTATGCTCGGTTCAGTTTTTTTGATAGCTGAATGGTGGTGAAGAGGCATTTGGGCACACAAAAAGGGATTGTGAAAAGGGATTTTTAAATCCATCTTCATGAGAAAAAATTCCTTTTCACGTGCTGCCATCTTGTTTTTCAGTTTTGTCACAAACAATACAATATAACTTGCTCCAGGAATGTCTTCTGTAGACATCCAAGTGTGGGTTTTGCTCAGGGAGACATCCTCTACAAACCCAATCCTTTGGTTTACCTTTCTTCAAAAATGGTACTTTTAAAGTTTAAAAATTCCTTTTCATGACTCACTTCCGATCCCTTTTTGCAAGCTGTCATAATCCCTTTTCTCAAGCCAGTCCCCTTTCTTAACCTAACATACTAACATACTATTTACCAGCAGATTAGGCCTTATGGTCTATCAAGTCTGCTTGAACCTCAGATCCCTAGTTGGGTGCTGAGGCCCTTCCCCTTGTGTTCCAGAAACCCCTATCATCCATCCCCACCCCCCGGGACAGGCCATCATCTGATACATCCACTTTCTGTGTCTGTCCCACCCTCTCTTGAAGCCCTCCACTGTGGATATCTGAACCAGCTCACCAGGCAGTGCATTCCAAGGGCCCACCACCCTCTCAATGAAAAATCTCCTCCTCTTCCCCCCTCACCCTTCCACCTTCCAACTTCAAACCATGCCCCCTGGTGATACCTCCCTGCTTTAGTCTAAATATCCCCTCCATGTTTACCCTATTTATTCCCTTGAGGTACTTGAAGACCTCAATCATGTCCCCCCTGTCTCTCCTCTCCTCCAATGAAAACAGACAGAGCTCCTCAAGTCTGTCCTCATACATCAAATCCACTAGCCCTCATATCATCTTAGTTGCCCTCCTCTGTACCCTCTCCAGGAGCTGTATGTCCCTCTTCAAGTGTGGTCTCCAGTACTGTACACAGTACTCAAGGTGTGGTCTAACCAGTCCATTGTACAGTGGCAGAATCACTTCCTTGCTCCTAGAGGTGATCCCCTTACGATGCATCCCAACATCCTGTTTGCCTTGCTAGCCACTCTCCTGCACTGCTCAGACTTATTCATACATGCATCCACCATGACCCCTAGGTTTTTTTCCCCTATTGAGGACTCCAGCGGTTCCCCTCCCAGGGTGTACCTGTGTTTAGTGTTTCCCCGCCCAAGATGTAACACCTTGCACTTGGTGATATTGAAATTTAATTTCCATGTGTGAGCCCAGCTTTCCAGGGTGTCCAGGTCCCCTTGCAGGGCAACCTCCACTCTTCTCTCTCAACTACTGCTCCCATCTTGGAGTCATCAGCGAAGAGACTCATTTCACACCCTATACCCTCCCTGATGTCCGATATGTATGCATTAAACTGGATCGGACCCAGGACCAAGCCCTGTGGTACCCCACTACCAACCTCTCTAGGGTTCGAGAGCTCCCCACAGACCACTACTCTCTGGGTGCATCCAGCTAACCAGTTTTCAATACATAAGACCATCAAAGGGCCTACTCCTAACCCCATCAGTTTCTCCACCAGACCATTGTGGGGGACAGAGTCAAACGCCTTGCTGAAGTCCAAGAATAATACATCCACAGGCTTTCCCCTGTCCAGTTCTGATGTTACCCATTCATAGAACTCTACAAGATTGGTTTGACATGATCTACCTGGCACAAACCCATGTTGCTGACTATCCAGACCTCCCACCTCCTCCAAGTACACCCACAATCGTTCCTTTAGTATACTCTCCATTAATTTTCCCACCACTGAGGTCAAACTGATGGGTCTATAGTTACCTGGTACTTTCATTCACTCCCTTTATGGATTGGCACCACATGTGTCTCTCGCCAATCCCTAGGTACCCTCCCTGTCTCAAGCTGTCAAAATCCCTTTCCCTGAGGGTAGGAACACTTGTCCCTACCTCTCAAAAAGGGATCAGCTTGTGAAAAGGGATTTTGACAGCTTGTAAAAAGGGATCCGTTCATGAAAAGGGATTTTGACACTTCTCAAAAAGGGATTTTAAAAGCTCACTGCTAAGAAACCATTTTGAAATTTCTGGCTGAAATTTTCAGGGTAGAAGGGCTTGCCCCAAAGATGTGACTTTTACTGAATTAGTGATAACATTTACATTGCTTCCATAGTTATAAGATTTTGAAGTATGGAAATTTCATTTCGGATAACTTGGTAGATGCAGTACCTTTCGGCGCCTATTTCTCGAAAACAGTTCAAGATATGGATTTTTCGCTAAGTGCAAGCTGAAGTGCAGTTTGCCGGGGCATGATTACAAGTGCAGTAAAAACATTTTCTGGTGTGTATATGAATAATGAGATATTTCCTCATTTGCATCACAAGTGATTTGATCTATTTTAAATGCTTATTTAATTTAATTTATTTTTGATGTGTTTGGTTTTATGTGCAGCACCTTGGTTTTGAAAGGCACTATAAAAATAAAGTTGATTTGATTTGATAAGTGTTACTTGGAATGTCTGTAGGCCTGTGCTTTGCCTCTATTCTCATTGGTAAGTGTGAGTGCAGGGCCCTGAGAGGCCACCACTCCCACACATGTACTCATTCTCAAAAATAAGGGAAATTCACGGCAAACAACTCTGTTTAATGAATCAGTTAGGGTTGTTCCACAGCAGCAAAAGTGAGGAAATTTGGTGCTAGGGTTGCCACCCCTTGCACCCTATGCCCACCACCTCAGCGTCTTTACACAACGAATGGGGTGAGAGGACTGATGACCCAAATGCACACCCGATGTGGGTTGGGGGGGTGAAGGGGGGTTTCAACCCTAACATTGAATTTCCTCACTTTTTTCACTGTAGAACAGCCCTAACTGATGCATTAAATGGAGTTGTTTGCCATTAAAATTTATATGTGTGTATATATATTATGGAGAAAGCAGTTTAATATTAAACCCCATACGTTTCACTCTAATAACTTTGCAGCCATTCAAAGGATTTGCACAAAATTTGGTATGCACAGTCACATGGGGTAGATCTCACAAAGTGCCAAGTTTCTTTATGATCAGATGTGCATTTTTCATGGAGTACATAGTGACAAAAGTGTGTTTTTCACTTTTTTTTAATAGTTTTTGCTGATTTTTGCTCATCGCACTGTCGCCAAACCATTTTGAATTTTGGCCAGAAATTGTCAGGATAGAAAGAGGTTGCCACAGGATTTCTGATGATGTCATGGGATTGATGGCTACCTGATTGGAGAGCTCCGGGAGCTGTCACAGTAATTTAAACAAAAACAGCATGCAGTACATAACTGATTAAAATCTTTGTCTTGCTACCAATTGGAGATGGCAACTAATAAATTCAGAGGCAAGAATTCCCACTCAGTAAAGTAAAAGCCTTGATGGATGAGGATAAGCATTCGGGCCCACTTCATGATTCCTGCTAGATATCCCTGATCACTAGTATCACAGATTCCAAAAAGAACATGGACCTGGGTGAACAACAAACTATACTCACAAAATTGGATGTCATCATTAAAGTACTTCACCAGACTGAATCTTCCATAGTGGACCTCAGGGTAAACATGAAAAAAATAAACAACCACACTACAGCAGCACAACAGGTGACAGGAACCTTAGCCGACTCCACCAGTCAACATGACAGGGCAATCCTTTATTTAGTGATGAGGGAGAGGGAACTACAATCTAAAATTGACAATCAGGAGAGCCATGCCTGTCACAACAATTTTCAGGCATACAGAGTTCCTGAGAACATGAAAAAGACCTTTGCTTCAGTAGAGGACTTTGTGATGCACATACTACAGACTGTTCTCCAAATACCAGATAAGGTGCCACTCATGACTGAACAGGCCCACCGTTCACTAGCACCAAAACCAAAAGAACAATCAGCCAGAACTCACTCAATCATAGTGTGAATGCTAAACTATCAAGATAGGCAACTAGTTCTACAAACAGCATGGAAAAAAGAGACCTACAACTAGATGGTCAAAAAATCTTTTTTGAACAAGACTTTTATGACTATCTAAATAATAAAAGATGCCAAGTAAGAGAGGTAATAAAGTGAGCCAAAGAGAATAAAATTAAAATCAAACTTTCTTACCCAGCTCGGCTGCAAGTCCATACAGAAAATGAACCTATTAGATATGAGTCTCTGAGAGAAGCTGCTCCTACTTTATCTAAGCTCAGTCTCTGCTGACCTGACCAGCATGCAGACAGTATGGAACATGCAATTGCTCTAGTGACTTGGCGCAGAGCTGGAAGAACAAAATGTGCACATGCTACATCTCTCTAGTGGCCATCTTATCTTGGCTGAGACTTGAAAGAACTGCTCATGATGGATAATAAAACCAGATCACAGGAGGAGAGGGAAAGAGAGGGATCACTGAAGATCAGTTCCACCTGAGGAGCCTAATAGTAAACTTTGTGGCTTACCTTCTGTAAAATGAGAGCCATTTAAAGAGAGGCCGAGATCGACATAGGCCTTATAGTTAGAGTAAGATTCCTGTCAGGGTGGAGGGGACTGGTGCACAGCTTGATCCACACTTGCATTTTATCTTCTCCTCTTGAGATATGGAGGATTCCCTCATGATGAACTTTGAAGCAGCAGAATGCAGCAAGAACCACAGTAAATCCAAAGCGAGTCCTCACCCAGTTCAATGGAAATCCTGAACTCTGGACTTGTTGCAAGTGTTCAAAAAAAAAAAAAATATATATATATATATTTTTCATGGCAAAAAAACTCAGTTTAATGTATCAGTTAGGGTTGTTCCACAGTGACAAAAGTGAGGATATTCAATGTTAAGGTTCCCACCCCTCCTTTGCACCCCACCTCCAACCCCACCAACAGGCATCGCGGTGTGCGTTGGGGTCATCGGTCCTAACTCTAACCCCATCCCATGTGTAAACAAGCTGAGGTGGTGCAGTATAGAAGAATTGGGTGAAAGTTAGGACCGACAACCCCAACACACACCCCAATGCCTGTTGGTAGGGGCAGGGGTGGGGGTGCAAAGGGGTGGGAACCCTAACATTGAATTTCCTCACTTTGTCACTGTGGAACAACCCTAACTGATGCATTAAACAGATTTGTTTGCCTTGAATTTCCCTTCTATTTGAGAATGTGCACCACAAATAGTGAAGTAATGGCAACGCAAACGCAAGTGCAAACATTAACACACATGGTGACACAAATGTAAACTATAATGCAAACGGTAATAGAAACACAAGCACAAACGTTAATGAAAACAGAAACACAAATGCAAGCACATACAGAAATGCAAACTGTAATGTTCACGGTCATGGTAATGCAATTGAAAATGCAGACACCTATGATAACAGCAATGATGACACCAAACGAAACACAAACAGAAACAGAAATGCAAATGGAAGCGTGAACGCAAATGTAAATGGAAATGCACACAGTGACGCAAAAGGAAACACAAACAAAAGCAGTTATGGAAATGCAAATGTTAACAGTAATGCAAATGGAAGGGCAAATGAAAATGCAAAGGGTAACCCACACAGTGGCATAGATGGAAATGCTAACTCAAATGGTAATGGAAATGCAAGTGTAAACATTAAGTGTAACAGTGATGAAAATGCACAGCCCTTTTTCCCAAAAGCTGCATAGAGAAACACAGTGAATACAAAGAATGTATGCATAATAATGAACCTCTGAGTAGAAAATCAGCACTTGGAATACTAAATTGCTTATATCTCAGGAACAGTATGACGTAGAAACAAAATTTAAATTTCATATAATTTATGACTTTCCTGTCTAGTTTTGTAGAGGGCTAAGCATTTTTCCAATGAAAAACCTGCATCTCAAAGTGTTTCCAAGATACGGGCCCCAAAAAGTGCGGTGGACACCGTAATGTTAGTCTATGGGAAAAATAGTCAACTTTGGAGCACTGTAACTTTGCTGCCTTCTAATACTTTGCACCAAACCACCAGAAGTCAAATCTGTGGGATCGTGTATGTCTTCCCTCCAAATGTCAGCCCAGAAGACCATACCATTCTTTTACAGTAGGGTGGCAAAAATGCCCTAATCTTTTGAGCATAGTATCGTAAAATAGTGTCGTAAATCACAACACTTTCGCAAAAAAATCATGAAAGTGTCAAATATTCAACACTATTTTGCAAAACTACTGTTTACAAAAATTTCAATAACATATTTCTGGGGTGTTTAACCCCTTAAAAAAGACATGGCTAGCATCCTCAGGGCTTGACTAGGTGAACACAAAAAGAATTGTGTCCCTAGAAGGTTCCAAATTTAAATGCCAATCATTTCTGTGACCAGTAACTGAAAAACAAATGGCTGACTCACGACACTACAGGGGGCATTTGCGACACTAAAAACTGCATTTGCTACACTGTCGAATAGTTTATTAACTTTTCCCATTGACTATAGTGGGAAAATTGTATTTTGAATAACTTTTGAACCATTTAATATTTTTTTTTGAAATCTTCAAAAGGCACATTGGGGACCCTGGCTGCATGTTCCTGAAGGTTTTGGACCAGTTGCACAAGACATGTGACCTGTAGGCATGAGCAAAAAATGTGCAAAAAAGTGTAAATGAGACTTTCTATTGTGCTTTATAACTCCGCAACTGTATATCTGACCATTACAAAACTCAGCAGATCCAGAGATCTATAGAACTGCTCCTTGTCTGCCAAACTTTAAGGACATCCATTATACAGTGACAAAGTTATTAAGCTGCAAAATTTCACACTTTATCCTTAAATGGGGTACTCAACTCTAACTACAGTGGCACTACTGTGCCACTATAATCTATATATATATATATATATATATATATATATATATATAGAAAGAAAAGAAAGAAAAGAAGGAAAAGGAAGGAAAACTATTTATAAGACTTTTCAAGTAGGGGTACTCCTATAGGCTGTAAATGGAGGGGGACTTTTGATCAGGTAACGATTGAGGGAGAGGGGCTTTGTATTTATTTTCCTTCCTCCTCTTATTTGACACTTACATAAATATGCAGTTATGTGGGTCCTTTTTTCCCTTGATAGACAATTGTCTCTTACTTACAATGAAATACAGCAGACTTTTAGCGGGAACATGAGGAGGGAACTTTATAGAATGTAAAAATCTTTATTTTCCCACAGAATCCAAATAACTGAGCTGCACACTCAGATTCTGCATAGACAAATCAGAAAATAGAGTTTATAAAGACATTATGAGACTGCCGGTTCAAATAGAATCTGTGTTTCTCTTTTTTTTTTCCTTTCTGGGTGATTCTCTGCTACTCAGGCAGAGGCCTAAACCTACAGTGGTCGACTGCTGATTTCAGAATTGGCACTGTGCTGCTGTAGACAGTGACGGTCATACTCTGACACTTTTAGGTCAGACCTGCACACATTGCAGGCACAGTAGCTAATGCTACAACTCCCCTGTGTGTGCCTGTCAGTGGCATGGGTGAGGTGAGGTGAGGGTACTTTGCACCATGCAGTTTAGCGAATGGTTGAAAATATGGTGTGGAGCACAGGAGTTTGGCTTCATTGGGGACTGGGGTTCCACCTGGAGGGACACTAGCCTACACTGGTAGGATGGTCTGCATCTGTCCAGGTAGGGAACAAGTGTTTTGGGCTTAAATGCTTCATTGGCAAACTCTTCAACTAGTCAAGGAGGGAGGAACTGATAAGCAGCAGGAAAATCCCAGCCTCCCCCTACAAAACAGGGTACTAAATAAGAAAAAGGCCAAGGTAGAAAGGTCAGTGGGGGATGCTGCTAGAGAAGGTAAAGCCATCAAAAAAATGGAGAACAATGAGTATCAATGCCCATAGTCTGGGTAACAAGCTTCCTGAATTAGTGGCATTGATGGAGGAGGAACATCTGGATATTGTAGCAGTCACAGAAACATGGTACACACAGAACCATGACTGGGATGTAAACATACCAGGATACACTATCTACAGGAGGGACAGGGAGGGTAAAAGAGGAGGAGGAGGAGGAGTAGCTCTCTACATAAGGGAAAAATCAAAGCAACAGAACAAAAGGGTAAACAGGGAGGAGAAGAAGCACTGTGGGTCAATTTGGAGACAGGCAATGGCACCACAGTCCACACAGAGGTTGTATACAGACCCCCCCCCATTCTGAGTGGGAGGAAATGGACAAGGAAATGATAGAAAGTATACTTAGAATGGCAGAAAAAGGAGATATATTGCTGATGGGTCATCTGAATATGCCAGATGTTAACTGGAGTGCAGTTGCAGCAGCCACTTCTAAGAGTGGTGTAATTGTAGATGCCCTACAGGGGGCATGTCTTAGATAACTAGTATTGGAACCCACTTGGGAGGGAGCAATCTTACACCTGGTTCTCTCAAATGGAGATGGAGAGAGGATCACAGATGTAGAAGTGGGTAGCCATCTGGGAACTAGCAACCATCGAACAGTATGGTTCACAATAAACAGCAATAGAGTCAACCCATACAAAGGCAAAAGTACTGGACTTCAGGAGGGCTGACTTTGCCAAAATGGGTGAGTGCCTAAAGAATGCACTAGCAGATGGGCAGGAAGGAGGGGTGGAAGAACAATGGGGAATAATAAAACTGCCATCACAGAGGTAACAAGCCTTTGTGTGAAGCAAATTAACAAAACAAAACGATGTTAGAAACCACTATGGTTGTCAAAGGAGGTGACAGTGAAGGTTCAAGAGAAAAAGAAAGCATTCAGAAAGTACAAGGAATCTCAGAAGGAGAAGGACAGAGAATTGTATCAGTTAAAGCAAAAGGAAGCTGGGAAGGCAGTCAGAACAGCAAAGGCCCGAACCAAGGAAAAGATAGCCAACTCAGTTAAGAAGGGGGGATAAAACCTTTTTTAGGTACATCAGGGAGTGAAGGAAGACCAAGGGAGGGATAGTGAGGCTCAATAAAGGGGAGGAGGAGTGGGCAGAGGGTGACAGTGAAAAGGCAGAGATACTAAACAAATATTTTTGCTCAGTATTTACAAATGAAGAGGGGGGAGTTACCTAAAACAAACAACAGAAACACTCTGGATACAGAAGTTGATACTAGCCCATTTACATAAGAAAGGGTTCTGAAAGAACTTTTAAAACTGAAGGTGGACAAAGCAATGGGGCCTGATGGGATTCATCCCAGTATTCAAAAAGAACTAAGGGTAGAACTAGTGACACCACTGACTACTATCTTTAACAAATCATGGGAGGATGGGATGGTACCTGAGGACTGGAGAAGGGCAGATGTGATTCTCCTTCACAAAAGTGGGAGCAGGGCAGCAGCAGGAAACTACAGACCTGTTAATTTAACTTCGGTGATAGAGAAAATGATAGAATCACTTCTGAAGGAAAGAATTGTCGAGTACCTAGAGGCCAGAGGGGCACAGGACCCAATGCAGCATGGATTTACAGTGGGAAGGTCATGCCAGATGAATCTAATTAATTTTTTTGACTGGGTGACCAAAGTAGTAGATCAGGGAGGGGCTGTGGACATAGCCTACCTAGACTTTAGCAAGGCATTTGACACAATCCCACACAAAAGATTAATATACAAGTTAGCCAGCCTGGGAGTAGGTCCCAAGATGATAGCTTGGGTAAAGAACTGGCTGGAGAATAGGACACAGAGGGTAATAGTAAATGAAGTCCATTCTGAAGAAAGGGGGGTTATTAGAGGGGTACTGCAGGGTTCAGTATTAGGACCGGTCATCTTCGATGTCTTTATTAGCAACATTGCAGAGGGACTGGAAGGAAAAGTATGTCTCTTTGCAGATCACACAAAGATCTGCAACAGAGTTGATGCACAAGGTGGTGTAGAAAGGAGGAGAAGTGACTTGGCAAGGTTAGAGGAATGGTTAAATGTATAGCAGCTTAGATTCAATGCTAAGAAGTGCAAGGTAATGCACCTGGGAAACAAAAACCCAGGGGAAGAGTACACAATGGGGGGTGAGATACTAACAACAACACAAATGGAAAGAGACCTGGGGGTAGTCATATCAGATGACTTAAAGGTGGGCAAGAAATGTGAGAGGGCAGTAAGGAGGGCTGAGGGGATACTGGGATGCATAGGGAGAGGCATCACCAGTAGAAAACAGGAAGTTGTTATCCTCTGTACAGACAGCTGGTGAGACCCCATCTGAAGTACTGTGTGCAGTTCTGGAGACCCAATCTTGCAAGGACATAGATAGGATGGAAGCTGTCCAGAGGAGGGCACTAAAATGGTGCAGGGTCTGCACGGAAGACATATGAAGAGAGACTAAAGGAACTTAATATGTATAGCCTCGAGGAAAGGGGGGGGGGACACGATAGAAACTTTCAAGTACCTCAAGGGAATCAGCAAAGTCCAAGAGGGTAGCATCTTTCAAAAAAAGATGTGTGCAAGAACAAGGGGGCACAATTTGAAGATAGAGCGGGGATGGTTCAGAGGTAATGTAAGGAAGTATTTTTTCACAGAGAGGGCTGTGGATGCATGGAACGGCCTTCTGGAGGAGGTTGTGTAGTCAAAAACAGTGGTGGAATTCAAGCATGCATGGGACAGTCATAAGGCAATTCTAGGGGGTAGGGGTAGAAAGAAGTAGACTGCTGGTTAACTGGGGTCTGCAGCTTATCTATTAGGTAGGGAAATGGGCAGACTGGGTGGGCCAAGCAGTCCTTATCTGCCATCAAATTCTATGTTTCTATGTTTTTATGTAAAACAGGGTGTCACCATTTGCACGGTTTACACCTAGGAAGCTTCTAGATGCACATTTCTTTTGTCAGGTTAAATCTATTGAATGTTATGTTGATTTTAAACTACATGTTTTCAGTGTTACACATGTGTGTTTTATAGAACAAACATGGCTAGTGCATATTTACAGGAGTTCAATAGCTGGGAACATATTTTGGTCCATATATGAATGTTTGTTGGGAATGAACAGGATACTCTGGTTGAGGAGGGGCAGTTAAATATGTAAATTGGATAGACACTATTTTAAGATGGATACTTTAACAGTTGCATCCCTGAATGTTCAGGGATTTATTTATTTATTTAGTCTTTGGTAACTGGGTTAGGCCCACTAGGCACAAGTGCCTGTTTTCAGGGGTGACCTGGGAGCACTGGGTGGTCAAGTGACTTGCTCAGAGTCACACAGTATGCAAGTGGAGGTTGTAAAAATCAAGCTCAGGTCTGGTCTGCTGGATGTACCAAGCTTGTTCACACCTCGTTCCTCTAACCTCTAGGCTATTCTGCCAGCCCATTTAATTTGCCATTCAAATGAACAAAGATCCTACATTATCTTAATTGATAAAGATATTTGTTTCCTTCAGGAGATGAGGCTTTCTGCTGGGGAACACTTTTAACTGATACACTCCTGGGTGGGAAAGGTAGAGAGGGCATCCCATCCTTCAGGGAAAATGTGGGAACTTTGATTCTTTTCAAGAGAGATTTACCATTGGAGATTATAACAGAAGAAGCACTAGAGGGTGGAAGAGGGGTAATTGTTACAGGACAGCTGTTTTCCCAAAGGGTACATCTGATAAATATTTATCCCCCCCAGTGATGACACATTGTTTTACAAAAAAATATTACAAAAAATGTCAGCCTTAGGGGAAGGTCTCATTCTGCTGAGTGGAGATTTCAATTGTGGTTTAAACCCTGGGGTGGACCATTCTTCACAAATAGTCTCTACAAATAAGAACATGAGTCGAGTGGTAATGGGTGGCATGCAGGAATTGGCACTTTTAGATGTATGGAGGCAACTTCATGGCCACATGAAGGATTATACTTTTTATTCAAATCCTATTGACTCCCACTCAAGAATAAATTATTTCCTCTGCAGTAGCACAAATTTATGCAGAAATAAAAACTGCACCACTCACCCCAGCATTGTCTCAAGCCACTCTGCTGTAACTCTCGACCTGCAGTTGGTAGACTGGAGCAGATGTGTTTTTTTGGAGAATGAATGCTTTATTGCTGTTCAGGGAAGATTTCCAAATCTATATACAAATGATCATTAGCGGTTATCAGAGACATAACAAAATGGAGGGACCAGGGTCAAAATGTTTTTTAGATGGCCTGAAATTGGTAATAAGAGGGGAAATAATTTCCTATGCCTCCAGACTGAAAAGGCAACATAGGGAAAAACAGAACACACTAGAATTAAAGTTAAAACACTTGGAAACCCTATATAAGCAAAGACCCACCTGCCAGGTGTGGGACAACCTACATAACCCTAGAAAAGAGTTACAAAATCTGCTTGATCAACAGATTAAATGGAAACTACATTATGCCAATCAGAAATATTATGAGTTTAGGAATAAGGCAGGCAAAGTTCTGGTCTTTCGGCTTTGCAGGGTCTAGGCTGACAGATATGAAAAATAAAAATGAGTACAACCAGACAGGGAAGCACATCTATCCACTACACCCCCAAAGAAATAGCAAAGGCATTTAAGAACTATTATTTGACCTGATATGCAGCTGAATTAGAAGGCCCACTGTCCCCACAAAAGATTCAAGCTTTTTAAAATCAGGTTTCCCTGCCAAAATGATCTGAGGAGGTTAGATTACAACTGAAATCACCCATAACAGTTGCTGAGGTCACTCACACAATTCAGAACATGAAAATTGGTAAATCTCAAGGTCCCAATGGATTTAATGAGGAATTTTAACCTCAAGTTCAGTCATCATTAGTCCCAGTTTTGGTAAAGATCTTCAATTCTTCCTACACAGTGGTGCCAGACAGAATGGGAAATGGGAAAAAGAGGCAAAAATACAGTTGGGAGTGGGGAATTGGCAAAAAATATGTTACAGGGTGTTCCATACCTCCACCTTTAATAACTGGAGAGAATTCTGGTGTAAAATTGTAATAAGGTTTTTCAACACCCCAACTAGAACCAAACACTATAGTGCAGGCAACTCCAACAAATGTTGGAGGAAATGTGGAGCAGTAAGGAACCATCACATTTTTTGGGACTTCCTGATACTGCAGCCTTTCTGGGGTTTGGTGAGAGATCATTTTCAATGACTGACTGGACTTCAGGGTCCACTTGACTTCCAAACCATGGTTCTGGGTCTCATTCCTAAAGGGAGAAGATCCAGTCAACAGAAGTCCTTTATAGGAATTCTGCTGGCAGCAGCATGTAAAGCAATCACCAGACACTAGCTGACTCCAGCCCCTCCCACACTGTCAGACTGGATAGATATATTAAAAGAAATTTCTAGGGTGGAGAGGATCACAGCAGAGCTCCATCTACAGGGAGATACATTTAATGGAGTCTGGCTACTGTTTAAGAACTTAATTGAGGAAATAGAAGGCATCTCAGTCTTATCACAATGGGCCTTTGAACAATGACAGGATCCCTCCTTGCTAAATTACATTGGTATTTAGGACGAACAGCAAATCAACACACAAAAACCAGTTATGAAATGTTGCTTAATTTTTTATTAACTTAAAGTATGCTACTTATTAAACATGGTTACATTAAGTTGTGAAATTATGCAATGAATAGCCATGCAACATGCTAGGGGATGTTTTACCCTTTTTCTTTCCTCATGTTTAATTAGAAGTATAACTAGATTTACAAAAATGAAGAAAGATGTTTTGTTCTAGAATGAGACAAGTATCAGATACAGTGATTTTTCGAGGATTATCAGGCATGAAGGACTGATTTGATATCCAAAACAGGATGTGGAGGATGTGGGGTTGGGGGAGCTTCTCTCCTCTGGCAGTCTGAATGAACATAAGCTAGAAATAAGAAGAAAATATATGACTTTAGTATTAACTATATTAGTTTTTTATTAGTGAAGCAAAATTCATGCTTTGTTCTTTTTACCTGCTAATGATCAACTGTCAAAATGTTGTAATGAGACATGTCTGAAAATAAACTTGAAGTTAAAAAAAAGAAAGAGGTTGCCCCAAGGAACACACCAGCATTGTTATGGTGAAAAAAATATTAATCCAGTCCAAAGTTATTCAGTTTTGAAATTAAAGGTTCTGAGTCAGTCTTTGGGATAGTGGTATTTTTGCAATCAAGGATTTGCCTCACAAACAAGAATTTTGACAGTTCATGAACAGGGATTTAAAAAATCCTTGTTCATGAGAAAAAATTCCTTGCTTGCAAGTAGCCTTCTGGTTTTTCAATTTTACTGACAAGTAAAACCTTGTAACTTGCCCCAGTGGTGTCTTCTGTGAACCTTTAATTATAGGTTTTGTTCAGGTGATGCCCCTTATAAATCCACGGCTTTGGTTTCCTTTAGGGTTGTCAAAAAACTGCTGTTTTAAAATGTTTAAATTCTTGTTCACCACTTGTTTCTGATTATTGTTTGTGAGGTGTCAGAATCCTTATTCATGAGCAAATCCTTGCTCATGAGATGTCAAAACCTTGTTCGTGAGATCAGGACCAGATGACCCTTTTTCATGAACAAGGATTTCTCATGAAGGAGGATTTTGACACCTCATGAACAAGGATTATTAAAAGGAATCCTTGTTCATGAGATGTCAAAATCCTTGTTCATGAGGTGTCAAAATCCTTGTTTGTGAGAAATTCTTGCTCACAAAGTGTTAGAATCTTTATTTGTGAGATTAGAATCAGATAGCCCTATTTCATGAACAAGGATTGTTTATCAACAAGGATTTTAACACCTCATGAACAAGGATTTGGCTCGCAAACAAGGAGTTTGACACCTCATGATGAAGGATTATAAAAAGGAATCCTTGTTTGTGAGATGTCAAAATCCTTGTTCTTGAAGTGTCAGAATCCTTGCTCATGAGAAATCCTCGTTCATGAGGTGTCAAAATCCTTGTTTGTTAGGGAATGACCAGATGGTCTCATCTCATAAGCAAGGATTTCTCATGAACAAAGATTTTGACACCTCATGAACAGGGATTTTAAAAGGTTACTGTTTCTTTACCAGTTCACTGAAAGAAACAGTTATCTTTTTAGCTTGAAATGTGTAGGGTACAAAGGGGTTGTCCCACAGATGTTACCTATTGTGATTTGGTGTAAAAAGTGCCATCAGTTCCATAGTTATCAATCAATCAATCAAAGCTTTATTTTTAAAAAGGCGCTTTTCTCAAAACCAAAGCAACTGTACAAGTTCATAAAACAATAAATAAACAAAATTTAAAACTATTATAAATCATTAAAAGCTATACTAAAAAGGTGGGTCTTCAAGGCTCCTTTAAAACTCAGGACAGTCTGACTATTTCGCACCTGACGAGGTAGAGAACTCCACAGGGTCGGGGCCACAAAACTAAATGATCTAGCCTCTGAAGTTTTCAAACAGACCCTGGGAATCTCCATCAATCCCTCGTCAGTGGATCAGAGGGGGTGGGAGGGACAGTAGGGGCAAAGGAGCTCTTTCAAGTAAGTAGGTCCCTGGTTATGGCATTCCAAAGTTGATAATCCTGTTTGTATCATATTTTACTGGAATGCGCCTTGGTATTTGAAAGGCGCAATACAAACAAAAAATTATTATTATTATTATTATTAAATTCCCCTTAGGATTGTGGTGAACCCAGTGCCTTTCAGTGGTTATATCTCTAAAACTGTTCAAAATAAAGATTTTTTGCAAAGCTGTACTAAGCACGTGTGTAGGATGCCAGTCCATTATTGCAACTGCAGTGGAATTTTTTCCACGGTTGCCATGGTTACTGAGATATTGCACCATTTGCAGAACAAGGGTTACCTGGAATGTGTCTTGGCTTGTGTTGCATCTCTACATATACAGATAGGTGGGAGTGCAGGGCCCAGTGAGACCTGCGCTCTCACATATGGATATGATTATGCAGTAATGGGGCTGCTGGACCATATGTTATGACAGTTCATTGCATGCTCTGCATCCCCAAAACCTTATATGGGTAAGATTACACTTTATCAAAAAGTAGCGAAATTCATTGCAAAAAAAAATTGTTAATATATCAGTTAGGGTTGAAGTGACAGAAGTAGGGAAATGAGGCATTGGGGTTAAGACGCTAACCTTCCAGTCATACCACTTCACTTCCACCCTCCACAGACCAACAGTCGGTGAGGTGCACCTTGGGGTCATCAGGCCTAATTTTCACCCCATTCTTCTATACTGTACCATGTTAGCTTTCTTATACATGGAATAGGGTGAGAGTTAGGATCAATGTCCCCAAGGCAAACCCCATCAACTGTTGGTCAGTGGAGGGTGGGAGTGGGGTGGTAGGGTGGGGAGTTAGGGTCTCAGCCCTAAAGCTTCATTTCCCTACTTTTGTCACTTCAGCCATATCTGATGCATTAATTAAGTTTTTTGCAATGAATATATATATATATATATATATATATACAGTATATTCATTGCAAAAAAACTCAGTTAATGCATCAGTTAGGGTTGATTTCACACTAACGGAAGTGTGGAAATTTAGCCTTAGGGTTTCCAACTCTACTACTTCATGCCCCACCCTCCACACACCAACAGGCATTAGGGTGTATGTTGGGGTTATCAGACCTAACTCTCATCCCATTCCATCTGTAAACAAGCTGAACTGGCACAATATAAGAGAATGGGATGAGAGTTAGGCCCATCTACCTCAAGCCACACTCTGATGCCTGTTGGTGTGTGGAGGGTGGGGTGGCATGGGGAAGTAGGGTTAGAAACCATAATGTTATACTTACACACTTTTATTGGTGTAGAAATCAGCCCTAACAAATGCATTAACAGAGTTTTGTTTTATATATATATATATATATATATATATATATATATATATATATACATATGTATATAAAATAGTGGCACAGTAGTGCCACTATAATTAGAGTTAGTACCCATTTAAGGTTAAAGTGTGAAATTTTGCAGCTTAATAACTTTGCCACCATATAACGGATCTGCCTGAAAATTATCAGGCATGGAGCGGTACAATAGATTTCAGGATTTAGCAAGTTTTGTACCGGTCGGATATACGGTTATAAAGCAACATTCCATGTCACATTTATGCTTTTGTGCATTTTTGCTCACACCTACAGGTCGTATGGATTGTGTGGCTGGTCTGAAACCTTCAATAAACATGCAGCCAGGGTCCCCAATGTTCCTTTTTGAAGATTCCATGAAAAAATATCAAACGGTTCAAAAGTTATTCAAAAAACGCAGTTCCCATTATAGTCAATGAGAAAAGTTAAAAAGTTTGACAGTATTGCAAATGCAGTTTTTAGTGTCACAGATGACCCCTGTAGTGTTGTGAGTCAGCCATTTTTGTTTTCAGTTAGTGGTCATACAAATGCTTGCAATTTAAATTTGGGACCCTCTAGGGACACAATTATTTTTGTGTTCACCTAATCGAGCCCTGAGGATGCTAGCCATTTCTTTTTTGGAGGGTTAAACACCCCAGAAATATGTTTTTCAAATTGTTGTAATCTGTAGTGTCACAAAGTAGTGTCGAACTTGTGACACTTTAGTGATTTGTTTTTGTGAAAGTGTCCCAAATCATGACACAACTTTGCGACACTATGGGCAAAATAACAGGAATTCTTTGGCAACCTGCTGCAAAAGAACCGTTTGGTCTGTTGGGCTGGAATTTGGAGAGAGGAAAGCCAACATCCCACAGATGTGCCTTTTGGTGGTTAGTGACAAAATATTGCAGTGATGCAAAGTTACGGTACTCTGAAGTTGACAATGTTTCCTGTTATCTAACACTGTAGCATCCGCCGCGCCTTTCAGGGCCCGTATCACAGAAACACTTGGAGATACGGACTTTTTCTCAGAAAAGGGGGCTAAGCACAAAACTAGCCAGGAAAGTCATAAATCATATGAAATTTTAATTTTGCTTCTACGGTGTATGGTTCCTGAGATATAAGCAATTTAGTATTCCAAGTGCTCATTTTCTGCTCTGAGGCCCATTATTATGCATACATTATTTGTACTCACTGACCCAGATATTCAAACTGCACCCAAAAAGTGTGCAATAGCAGGAGTAAGTGCAAGTCCATTGCACCCATGTGCAAGAGGCATGATATTCAAAAACTGAGCCAGCCAAACTGCGCCTACAGCCGACAACTGAATATTGCACCACCTGCGCCATAGCGCAACTAGGGAGGGGAAGCTGAGCAGATCTGATGTGCCATAGTGCAACAAGGGATGTGCAGCTGAGCAGTCCAGAGGTGCCATAGCACAACCAGGGATGCCCTCCAGCAGCAGAGCAATGCAACTGCACAACCAGGGAGGTAGGGGCCCACCACCCATCCCACAGATGGGCACAGGAACACACAGCAGAACAGACATCATCCCCCCACACCCCATGCACTGCACAACTGGGGGAGGGCTGGAATGATCACCGGCCCATGGAGACAAGCAAACAACGCTCATCTGGGCCATGGTGCCCCATCACACCCCCCAGCAAGCTGTGACTAGCACACAAGGAGGGCTGACCACCCCATGCACACCATCCCCCCAATGCAGAGCACACCCTGCACCGAGATCCCTAGACACCCTTCCCAGGAGCAGTGACCACCACTGCAGGAAACCCCATGCATGCCACCACCCCCACTGTGACACTGCAAACCTGTGCACCACAAAACCATGCAAGGCAGCCCCACCAGGAGCACCCATCAGTGGGTGCAACAATGGCATACACAGTGCCACCATGCATAGTCCCCCCGAGGTACTGCCAAAAGACCAACCATGCGTCAGCACATGAGGTACCCCACATGGGACAGGGCTTGCCCCAGACACCACCACCAGTGGTACAGGACCCTGCACAGTATCCCAATGACACACCCCCATCCAGCACTGGCCACAACAGCCAGCACAGACACCCACAGTGGTGTGTGGAAGCATGCACCACACCGGATGCCACACAGTGCATCGACAGACACCCACCCATACCCAAGGGCACAACAACATAGGGACACAGTGGTGGGGCAACCAAGCCCCCAGCGAGGGAGCATGTCAACTGTGTACACACAACCCACAGTCCTCCATGGCACTGGAGTGCTAGCCACCCTGCGCAGGCACTGTGGACCTGTACGCCACCAGTATTTCCAAGAGCACAAGTCACAGACAGTGGTGCACATCCCCTACAACACACACAAGGCACAGCATGGAGGTGGGACAACAACTGTGGAGGCCACAGTGTCACCCAAGGCAGACATGCACCACACCAGTGACAGGAAGCAACCCAGCAGTGTGATGGGTACAGTGACTGCCCTGCATGGACTGCCACCACTGACATGCCAGTGGACCGTGCAGGTCACAGACATGCATGTGTGTCAGCTGCACAGGCCATGGATGGGCTGATAGGGGCACCATGGAAACAAAGCACACACCATGGACCACTGCACACAGTCATCCAGTGTACAGAGCACAATATACACACCACAGACACTGATTGATAGCTACCCCCACACCATAGTCACCTCCACACGGACAGACACACATACCCATGACCGCACCACTCCTGACGCCATGCACACCGCTGCAGCTGAGCATCTATAGCCCACTGCAAATCAGAGACCACCACAGTATTCGTATCAAAATAACTGTATTGAAACAACATATAAAAGTTAACTATTTACAAAATATATACAAGGTGGGGGAGGGCCACAAACAAGGTGGGGTGGGTAAGGGGCAGGGGTGGATAAATGGGACAGGAAAGGAGGGGTATGAGGGTGGGTCCAGGGGGGTAGGGGATTTCAGGGGCAGAGGGACTTCTAGCAGGAGCACAGCTCCCCAATCTGGCTCCATCGCTGTCGGTGCCTCTGCAGGGCCCTGGTGTCATCGATTCTGCGGAGGATGTCGAGTGACCCCCTTGCCACCTGCAGGATCTCCTGAAGTGCCTCCCTTATCTCTCAGAGCTGGTGTGTACCTAGGACAAGGGAGCACAGTCAATAGGTGTGAATGCACAGCCCCACTGTGCATGGTATACGGCCGTGGGACATACCTCTGTGATGGTGTGTGACCACCCACAGTGACCACATCCACATGACCTGCCCTCCCAGGCACATACAGCCATGCGGAATGCTGCACACACCCACTGGCCAAGTCACGCACAGCACCACCGTGGCCATTTAGTGACATAGCTATGTGGTTCAAGGGTAGTGGCACAGCCATGTACCCGGTGCACGCATGGACCACCATCGATGCACTCCCAGACATGCATTGCCACTGGACAGTGTTGACTGTAACAAGTTGCGTGCATGGCAGTGATGTCGATGGATGGTGGCCATACCCCGCTGCCCACCCTGTTACACAGCATACAATAGTAATCATGGAGGTATGGCACTCACCATCATCGGGCCTGTCCCTTGGATGGTGTGGACCCTCGCCCCACCTGGCTTCCCTCTGTTCTTCATTCCGCCGCAGATCACGGGCAAGGTGCTGTTCCTCTGGGCCTGTGGTGCAAACATGGATAGAGGAACATCAGTACAATCCCATAGCAAAGCCCCCCTGCCCCCAGGTGTGTGCCCTCCCACCCAGCCAGACCCACCCACCCCACACCCTGATAACACCACCAGAGTCAACCCCGAACGGTCCCTCCCTCATGTGCTGGACACATACAACTGTGATACCCATATGGAAGATAAAAGTGTGTTGATGTAATGCCTACCTGGCCATGGCACCGTGCCCCACCTGGCACATGCCCACAGGCAGGCTAGCAGCTCTGGCTCCCTCTGCTGCAGATCCCCATACCTGTGGCGGCATTGTTCTGTGCTTCTCCCCTGTTCAGTGGCCTCCTCAAGTACAGTGGCCACCTCCTCCCACACCTAGCTCCTGGACCTGTCCAGGAGTGCTTCCCCGAACAGTGGCCCATGGTATGGCTCCACTATGGCCACTAGGTTGGCCAGCTCTATCTGTGACCACTGAGCAGCCCACCTGCGCACCATGCTCTCTGCTCGATCTGCAAATATGGTGCTCTGCAGTGCAGCTCCCCACATGCAGATGCTGCCCGGTACAGCGCTGCCATTTCTTATCACGCTGTCACCGAACAACACGATAGTGGTGCACCCATGCCTGACGCATGTCACCTGGGGGTAAAGGTCGGGCACAGGATCAAGGGTCTCTGGTGCACGGACACGCACAGTTCCATTGGAACCCAATGCATGTAGCATGATTGGCTGCCTGTGTGCTACCACCAGTAGCGGCCTACCGCGCTGTTGCCCCAGTGTGCCTATGATGGCCCAGTGCCACAGTGCCATGTAGGTGACCATCGCTATAGCATCACTGGCACAATGGTGGCCATGCCCTGCATTGCTTCCCATTCACAGCACGTCAGCAGCATGGCAGACGTCTGCATCAGCAACCCAGGCATGCGCAGTGAGGTGTGTACTACGCATGTCACAGAACTGCACCATTGGCTCAGCACTTTCAACACAATTGCGCAAAGCGCAAAAGCACGATATTCAGCCATCATATGCAAATCATCTAATTAGCCATTCAATGGTTCAGCACTGCAATTTGCATCCACTTAAAGTTGTGCCTCACCTCATTTGCATGGGTTGCGCTATAAAAGTGTGACATTGGGCTGCAGTGGCCATAGTCGGTTACTGCAGTCTATTGGTGAGTTGCATGCTGTTTGGGAGTGTGGACTGTGGATTTAGGGATATGGATGGGACTGCACAGTCACAGGTAACAACTGCCATTCTTACAGGTTAAAAAATGACTGAGCAAGTTGTGGGAGAGGAGGAACACAGTGGTGGGAGGAGGAGGAGGCCTAATTTTACCAAGGATGAGACTGAAGCCCTGTTTGACACATACCTGGATCAGGAGCTGCTTCTCAGCGGATGGCAGGGAACACCTCAAGCCCATGCTGTTGCATGGGAGGAGGTGGCACGTGCTGTGAACCTGCATGGCAGCCACCAGCACTCTGTGCAGGAGTGCAAGAAAAAGATGGGCACAGACAGGAGGAGGATAAAGGAGAATGTTGCTGCCATCAGGGAAGCACGAGCTGCAACAGGTGGGGGACAGCTGGAAGTGGTACACTTGACCCCAAAGGAGGAGAGGATTGCTGGAAGCATGCAGTGTAGTGTCATTGAGGGTGTTCCGGGTGGTGGCTTCCAGACGGGTGGTGGTCCATCACTGCATTGTAAGTCATGGTCTGTCTATGGGGGGGCAGGGTAGGTCACATGCAGTAACGCGACTTTGCTTTCCCTTATAGGTCCTGAGCATCTGCATGGGTCAGCGGTGGTGGGCATGTCCACTGAGGACAGTCAGCTGGAGATGGATGAGGGCCCATCCACCTCCACAGGTATACGTGGCTCAGTGCGACAGTGGGGCCACCTGGCTGTCCACACTGATGTTGTTGTAACAGGTGCGGAGGAAGCCCTGCCTGTGTCCCAGCGTGCCAGTGTCCACGGATGTCAGCATGCTGTGACTGGGGCTGGTGCCAAGTCCATCACCGATGATGATGTCGCTAACGGCATGGGCAGTGACACGTGTGTGCCACAGGATGGCCACACAGCAGGACACATCATGGCCATGGCTGTGGGTGGTGCTGCCGTGGAGGCCTGCATGTCATCACAGTCCCTACCTGTGCCTGTCAGCACCAGTGGGGCAGCACTGGTGTTTGCTCAGGACAGTGGGACTGTTGTGTCACTGCGGCAGCACCACTGAGTCCTGGGGAGCGGCAGCCAAAGGAGCAGCATCAGCAGTCGGCCAATGAGCTTGGGGGTACAGGGTCCAGTGGTGGTGTCTGGGCACCGCCTGTGGATATGCCCAGACCTGATCCTGGTGCACAGCACCCACCCTCATGGGGTGCTGAGCATCAGGGCTGCGCATACCCTGAGGGACAGGATGACGAGGAGACAGATGACCTCTTGGACAAGCACACCCACCTACTGCAAGCATCTGTTCAGCAGCAGATGCAGCTTGTGACGTCATTGGATGCACTACGTGTGGCTCTGGAGTGAGCAGAGGAGTGTTGCAGCAGGGACACCGCTCTGATCCTGGCAGGGATGGACAGGTTGTGGGAGGATGTGACCGCTGCCATTGACAGGCATGCACAGGCATTCAGTGCTGTCATGGCCACAATCGCAGACACCATGCAGTGCACTGTCCAGCCCTGTTCCCGGTGTCGTGCCACACCCTCCCTGTCGACATCGGGTTCAGCTGTGGGCATTCCTAGCACGCCTGGTGCAGGCATGTTCGGTGTGCTGCAGACCCCTGTGCTAGCACGGTCATGTTCACGCAGTGGAACCCCTTGGGGACCATCGGTGCCACCCCATGAGGCCAGTGGTCAGCCTGTCAGTGCTGGTGGGTCTCAGTGGGGCTGCCCATGCATCCGTGGTGGCCAGGGCACTGTGTCGTGTGACTGACCTGCCTCCCAACGTGGCTACTGTCTGCTGCTGCGCTGTGTGCATTGTGTCTCTCAGTGGGCAGTGCAAGGGTGGGTACCTGGCCCTGCACACGGACACACTGTCCATCTGCATACCCTCCTGACTGCTTTCCCCAGTTGTCAGTGCATGATGATGCCTGCATTGCGCTGTACACCAATGTGCTATGGTGCTCAGCATCTGACACACACACATGGACAGGCAGTGGGTGTGGTGGTCTGTGGACATGTGTGTGGCTAGGGGTGGCATTCTGGGTCAGTGTGCCTCCTGCCCTTTGTGCAAGTTTGGTGCGTTGTGTGTGTGTGCGTGTATGTGTGTGTCCATCCACGTGGCATGTTAGTCCTGACCCTTCCTTGGTTGTGTGTGTGGTTCCATGCCCTGCCACTTCCCTTGACAGCATGCACCCCGGGTGTGTGTCCATGCTTGTTTGTGGGTTGTGCCTTAGCCACTGTTGGCTGCACATGGCCCCATGACTTACCTGGGTTGGCTGAAGTGCTCCTCTTTGATGGTGTCCGGGTGCAGCTGTGCCAGCCGGAGCAGTCGGGGGTCCCATCAGCCAAGGGGGGGCTGCCCATCACCATCATCACTGGTGTCCTCATCGTCCCCATTGCTGTCCCCCTCTTTGACCTCTACGGTTATCCCACATTCGTTGGCCATATTGTGCAGGATGCAACAGGCCAGAAATAGCCCACAGGCCTTTGAGGGACTGTACTGTAGGGCACCACCGGAGGTGTCCAGGCAATGGAAACATGCCTTCAGCATCCCGAACACCCACTTGATGACATTACGTGTGATGGCGTGTGCCTCATTGTAGCATTGCTGTGATGGGGTCGCGGGCCGCCAGTAGGATGTGAGCAGCCAGGGACGGAGTGGGTATCCACTGTCACCTGTGTGTAGAGGGTGGAGGTTCATTTGGTGATCAGCATCGCCCAACCCCGGGCCATGTAGGCCACTACCCATGTCACCTCTGGCCATGCCCCCCCAGGCCCAATGATTGTCCATGTGGTTTACATACTCACCCACTAGGTGTCCAGTGGGGATCTCTCCACTCTCGAATCTGCAGCACAGTGCTGACTGGTGCCAGTTGAAGGCATCATGTGCTCCCTCAGGGTGCGTGGCACAGACATTGATTATGCACCCCCTGGCATCGCACACCACCTGGCAGTTGATGCTGGCATAGTCCTTGCGATTGATGTGTGCGGCCCCCTCAGGGCCAGGTGGTGTGTGGATGGCCACATGGGTGCAGTCTATTGCCCCTAGCATGACAGGCATACATGCTACCCTGTGGAACTCCTGTATGTTTGCTGTGTGCTCCACCGGTGTGCTGGGGAAATGGATGTACTCCGCAGCATGTGGCAGCAGTGCACTGAGGAACTGGGTGAGGTGGCATGATGTGGCCGACTGGGTTATGCCTGTGGTGTCCCCAGTTGGTCTCTGGAAGGTACCCATGGTGAGCAAGCACATGCAAGCTGTCACTTTAGTCTCCACTGTCAGGGCATGGCTCCATCGTGTGGGTGCCTGCATCACATCACTGCACAGCTCACAGATCCTCCTCAGAATTGCCCTTTTCAGGCGGTACCGGCCCACAATCTCAGTATCACTGTACAGCTCAAAGCTGGTGTGGGCTCGGTACTGCCTGTTGGGGGTATACCGCCAATGGGCCCTTCCACAGCCACACCCCCTGCTGCCCACCTTATCAACCCCCCTCATAATGGCCTCCATCTGGAAGGTGGCACTGGCCATGTCCCTGGCTTGTGTTCACCCCCCCGGCAGCTGTTACTGTATTCCCCCCACTGTCCTCACTGCTACTTCCCCTGCACTGGGAACACCTGCCTGTGGTGGCCTCTGTGCTGTCTGGCACTTCCCCCTTTTGCACTGGCTGTGGCTCCCCACACCTTCCCTTTGCCTCTGTGTTCAGGGTGCTCTTTCCCTGGCCTGCCATGTGTGTCCCTCCTGCCTTGTCTGTGTGGCTAGAGTTCTTCCTCATGTGCCTTCCCTGTAGCATTCTTGCACCTCTCCCTTGCTCCTTTTTATTTTGGCTCATTTCCACTATGGCGTAACTTCCGCTTGCTCCCCTATTGCGCATAGCGCAAGTTGTTGAATATCGCACTACACCATTTATGCATGATTCCTCCCCCTTCAGTTGCACATGCCTTCATTATCATTGCGCTGTTACTCAGCATGATTTAGGGAGCACAACTGCCTCCTACTGAATATCGCAGAATGGCGCAATTTTGGACTTGCGCAGGCGCAACCATATTGCGCATGGCTCAACTCTTTTGAATATCTGGGCCACTGTGTTTTTCTATGTTGCTGTTGATCAAAAACAGGGTGTGTGCTTCCTTTACTGTTACAATTAGGGTTCCCACTTGCATTTCTGTACCCATTTGTGTTAGCGTTCCAGAATACGCCACCCTTATCTGTTTCACTTTGTGTTTTTATTTGCACTTTAATTTACGTTATTGTTACCATTTGCATTTACACTACTGTTTCTGTTTGTGTTTCATTTTGCGTCACTGTGTGCATTACCATTTGCATTTGCGTACGCACTTCCGTTTGCATTTGACTTTCCTTTGGCATTATCGTTGCTGTTACCATTACCATTTGCATTTCCAATTGTGTTACCATGACCGTGCGCATTACAGTTTGTGTTTCCATACCCACTTGCATTTGCATTTCTGTTTCTATTACCATTTGCGCTTGCGTTTCTATTACCATTTGCATTATCATTTACGCTTCTGTCACCGTGTGCATTACCATTTGCATTTGCATACATGCGTCTGTCTGTGTGTCCGTTTGCATTTGTGTTTCCTTTGGCGACATCTTTGGTGTTACCATCAGCGTTTGCATTTCCGATTGTGTTACTGTGACCATGCACATTATGGTTTGTGTTTGCGTATGCACTTGCATTTGCATTTCTGTTTTCAGTAATGTTTGTGCTCACATTTCTATTACCATTTCTGTTACCATTAACGTTTGTGTCATGATGTGCGTTACCATTTGCACTTGCGTTTGCATTACCGTTACTTCATTATTTATAGAGCACATTCTCAAAAAGAAGGGAAATTCACAGCAAAAAACTCTGTTTAATGCATCAGTTAGGGGTGCTCCACAGCAACAAAAGCAAGGAAATTCGATGTTAGAGTTCCCACTCCTTGCACCCCACCCCCACCCAGCCACCACCAACAGGTATCGGGATGTGTGTTGGGGTCATTGGTCCTAACTCTCACCCAATTCTCCTATACTGCAACACCTCAGCTTGTTAACACTTGGGATGGGGTGAGAGTTAGGCACTCCAATGTTAAACTCAAATATTTTTGCTTTAATAACTTTGCAACCATTCAACAGATTTCTATGAAAATTGGCATGCACCTTCAACCATCATAGATCTCTGGAAGTGGCAAGTTATATTATGGTTGGAAGTGTGGTTTCCAAGTTCTGGATAGGTGAAAAAAGAATGTTGTCGCTCACTGAATTTTCTAGGATTTTTCTTTGAACTTGCCTAAAGCCCAGACGGTTTGGGATCGTAGTCTGAAAATGTGAGTGCAGAAAGGGACTAGCCCAGTGATGTGCCTTTTGCTAGCTTGGTGAAAAAATAATATGCCATTTTTAAGTTATTGCAATTAAAAAATTGTTTATAAGCATAATCAGTTAGCAATAAAAAAGTAGCTATATGAAATGAAACAGGAATTCTGTTTCTTATGGGAAAATTCCTTTTTCATTTGCTGCCATCTTCTTTTCATTTTTTCTTAAAAAGAAATTCAAAAAACACAATAATGACATACTGGAAAGAGACCACCACATCTAGCTGATTGATCGAGACTCCCTTAGGAGCAATCTGCACTTCAATGTTAGAGAGTTGCCCTAGAAATATGTTTTATTTACAGTTATAAATCCTTTTTCGTGACCATGTGATATGAAAAAAGAACTATTTTTCATATCATGAGTAATGACAAACTATACTTTTCATTAAGGGGAAATCCTTGAAAATCGCTGGTAATGCTACATTTATTAAATTAAATCAATATTTTTTTTCCAAAAAGTAAAATATTCCATTTTCTATTAATCTCAGCCACCTAGTCCGCAACAATCAGCTTGCAAAGCCGGCCACCTACACCATCATAAAGCCTTCAAAAGGAAAGGATGTGCAAAAAAACGATCAGGTAGTCCAAAAATTATGTATGTATAAAGTGCATTTATTTAAAGTCGGATGCCAACAGGGTAACAAAAAAAAATACCTTCTCTCCCTCGCACTTCAGATCTCATTGATCCTTTTTCAAGGGGGTGAGGTAACTGAAAGCAGCTGATAATTTTATAGTCACATATACAGGTGTATTTCATCCATCAGTTATAGTATATTCAGCATTCCTTACTTTCATCAGTTAGCACAGCGAATCAGATTTATCTACTGATTAACACAGTATATACATATATATATATATATATATATATATTAACTACACCCCTAAAGTGCATACATGTGTATAAAGTGCAAACTTATGTAAGAAGTGCTAAAAGACAAGTGATATTTTGAAAGGAAGACTTAGTGACAATGTATATTCATGAACTCTGTCTACTATATAATTAGATTAAGCTATTTATAAACTTCTAATTCATTTATAACAATTGTAGACAGGCAGTCATTGGAGGTTGTATTTCTTTGTTGATCAGCTGGTGCACTGCACAGGAACAACACAAGACAAACAGAAGAGAAAAAAATACATAAAAATGTACATTAGTTATGTCAAACGCAATAAATATTTCAACATGTTGGAAATTCAGCAGTTTTATAAGTTACTATTACCAGGGTTAGAAATATAACTAAATTTAAATGATTTACTTTCAGAGGCCCCTTTTATGTATGGGGGAACTCCTTTATTTTATGTTTAAAATGACTGACTAGATATTAAACTAAAGCTACATAAGCACATAACAGGAGAATCACTATGTTAGAATGAACACTATGATTATTTTAAATGAGTACAAACCAAAAGGATATATTACAAGATCTATAGTGGTAGAGGAGAACGTTTTAAGCAATCAGGCCCAAAGTAGGTGGGGGGGGGGGGAGGAGGGGGAAGGGGGAAGAGGAAAAAGAGGAAAAAGCACTATGTAAGTAGCAACTATTTGATTACAAATAAGGCAGAAGTTCCCAGTCATCATTTAAACCTCCAGGGGTGCATCCTCCCAGTTTAAAAATAAGCCTCTTTTCTAATTGGGAAAACATGTTTACTCTATCACCTCTGTGAATCTGTAGTGGGACATCATCTATTCCCATAAAATTAAAATCTACAAGTTTGCAGTTGTGTTTCTGGTGTTAGTGCTTGCCCACCAGTGTGTCAATTTCAGGGTTTGTAATTGGCTATGCTTGTTCCTGAATGCTTTTTCTTAGCTGATGGGTTGTTATTCCAACATATATCTTGTGGCAGGATCATCACAAAGCTTAGATAGTGAAAGAAGTACAGCACATTATAGAGTGTTTCACCTCATGGTAAACATTGTTTGCTGGGCTAGTAAACCTGCAACACTGTGAGCCATGTTTACAAATATCACAGTTGCCACAGTGAGGGAATCCTGTAGGGGAAGCACTATCAAAAATCATTCTAGTTTGTGTTTCCTGAAAGTGCTTATGTGCTGTTAAGCCACCTATATTCTTCCCCCTCCTGTAAACCACCCTCAAACCCTTCTCTACCACCTCCACCAAATCCACATCTATCAGCTACTCTTCTAGTAATAGAGGAACATTCCAAAATAAAGTTTACATGGTCAAAACTTGTTAGTGCTTTTTCGTTTGGCTTAAGCAAGTCATCTCTATTTCTAGATTCTGCTTTGGTATATGCTACATCTAATATTGATTCAGAATACCCCCTATCCGAAAATCTCCCCTTTGATTCCCCAACCTGATGTTTGAACACATTAGTATGTGTGCAGTTTCTACAGACCCATAAAAAATGTCTGTAAGGGATTGCCTGAATAGTATGATGTGATGATTGCTATTAGCCCTCAATAGGGAGTTCCCCGAGGTTGATTTCCAAAACCCTTCATTTTTGATAGATCCATTTTTGTCACCCTGTAAAGTAAGATCCAAAAAATGAATACAGTCATTTTCACTAACGAAAGTGAATTGCAAGTTTAAATCATTGTGCTTGACGTATTCCAGAAAACTAGTGGCTTCATCTCTTGTACCATGCCAGATACATAAAATATCATGTATATACTGCATCCAATACTTTATCTTTTGATGTAAAAGGATTTTTATGGGGTTGTCAATGGTCACCTCCTCCCAACATGCCAAAAATATATTGGCATATAATGGGGCCATTGAATACCTCATTGCTGCGCCACACGCCTGTAAATAATTTTTGATTCAAAGTAAAACTAGTTTGTAGTAACTACTAATTCTAATGCCTGAATCACAAAATCAGAATTCAACACCCTTTCCATTCCATATTTATCCAGGAAATGTTGTACAGCCTCCAGTTCTATTTTATGTTGAATGCAGGTATAAAGTGATGTCACATCAATCGTGAGCCACATGTGACCTGCATCCTACTTAAAGTGCAGGTACCTACTGTCAGGCACCCAGCTCCCCTCAAACATATATAATAGTAGATCTGCTTTACTGTTGAGGGGCATTAACATTTCTATGCACTTCCCTATGGTTAAAAAGTTATAGCACCCTATATTTGCACCCCCATAAAAACAAAGCCTTGTCAGACACACCTCTTTTTGTGATGTCAGAAAATGAAGGCTGCTTGTGTGTGCTCCATAGATCTATATTGGTGCCATTTATCAATGACGTTTAGTATTATTTAGAGTTGCCACTTGGAACAATGAAAGTGACCGCTCTGGTAAACAGGGACTGTTACTCCAGTGGCTGCTTTGATTTTTCTACATGGCATCTCTAAGTAGTACTGCAGGCCATAGACATATCACATACATACAGATTAATAAGATGAACTCTAAAGTTTTTTTATATCCTGGTGAAGACAGTAATCACATGTTGAGCTATATTTTGCAATAATCAAAGCTGACTCAACATCCCAATCTTGGGGCACTGCAATATGTCCATCCTCATTCATAAATGCATCCCGGTTTGTAATTGGATGCTGGCCCCTCAAATCTACAATAAGGGTAAAATAATTTTTTTTCTCATTGTGCCCCTGTTCGATTCTATCATGTCCCCCTCCCCCTCCTTACCTCGAGGCTATACATGTTAAGCTCCTTTAGTCTCTCTTCATATGTCTTCCAGTGCAGACCCTGCACCATTTTAGTGGCCCTCCTCTGGATAGCTTCCATCCTATCTATGTCCTTGAGGAGATTGGGTCTCCAGAACTGCACGTAGTACTCCAGATGGGGTCTCACCAGCTGTCTGTACAGAGGGATAACAACTTCCTGTTTTATACTGGTAATGCCTCTCCCTATGCATCCCACTATCCCCCCAGCCCTCCTTACTGCCCTCTCACATTGCTTGCCTACCTTTAAGTCATCTGATATGACTACCCCCAGGTTCCTTTCAAATTTTGTTGTTGTTAGTATCTCACCCCCCATTGTGTACTCTTCCCCTGGGTTTTTGTTTCCCAGGTGCATTACCTTGCACTTCTTAGCATTGAATCTAAGCTGCCATACATTTGACCATTCCTCCAACCTTGCCAAGTCCCTTCTCGTCCTTTCCACCCCACCTTGTGCATCAACTCTGTTGCAGATCTTTGTGTCATCTGCAAAGAGACATACTTTTCCTTCCAGTCCCTCTGCAATGTCACTTATGAAGACATTGAATAGGACCGGTCCTAATACTGAACCCTGCTGTACTCCACTAGTAACCCCCCTTTCTTCATAGTGGACTCTATTTACTATTACCCTCTGTGTCCTATTCTCCAGCCAATTCTTTACCCAGGCTATCATCTTGGGACCCACTACCAGGCTGGCTAACTTGTATATTAATGTTTTGTGTGGGACTGTGTCAAATGCCTTGCTAAAGTCTAGGTAGGCCATGTCCACAGCCCCTCTCTGATCTACTACTTTGGTCACCCAGTCAAAGAAATCTATTATATTCATCTGGCATGACCTTCCCACTATAAATCCATGCTGCCTTGGGTCCTGTGCCCCTTTGGACTCTAGGTACTCGACAGTTCTTTCCTTCAGAAGTGATTCCATCATTTTCCCTATCACTGAGTTTAAACTAACAGGTCTGTAGTTTACTGCTTCTGCACTGCTCCCACTGTTGTGAAGGGGAATCACATCTGCCCTCCTCCAGTCATCTGGTACCACCCCATCCTCCCATTATTTGTTAAAGAGAGTAGTCAGTGGCATCACTAGTTCTACCCTTAGTTCTTTTAGAATTCTGGGATGAATCCCATCAGGCCCCATTGCTTTGTCCACCTTCAGTTTTAAAAGTTCTTTCAGAACCCTTTCTTATGTAAATGGGCTAGTATCAACTTCTGTATCCAGAGTGTTTCTGTTGTTTGTTTCAGGTAACTCCCCCTCTTCATTTGTAAATACTGAGCAAAAATATTTGTTTAGTATCTCTGCCTTTTCACAGTCACCCTCAGCCCACCCTCCCCTTTATTAAGCCTCACTATTCCTCTCTTGGTCTTCCTTCACTCCCTGATGTACCTAAAATATGATTTATCCCCTTTCTAAACTGAGTTGGCTATCTTTTCCTCGGTTCAGGCCTTTGTTGTTCTGATTGCCTTCCCAGCTTCCTTTTGCTTTAACTGATACAATTCTCTGTCCTACTCCTTCTGTGATTCCTTATACTTCCTGAATGCTTTCTTTTTCTCTTGAACCTTCACTGCCACTTCTTTTGAGAACCATAGTGGTTTCTTACATTGTTTTGTTTTGTTTATTTACTTCACACAAAGGCTTGTTTCCTCTGTGATGGCAGTTTTTATAGTTCACCATTGTTCTTCTACACCTCCTTCCTGCCCATTTGTTAGTGCATTCCTTAGGCACTCATCCATTTTGGCAAAGTCAGCCCTCTTGAAGTCCAGTACTTTTGCCCTTGTATGGCATGACTCAATTGCTGTGTTTATTGTGAACCATACTGTTCAATGGTTGCTAGTTCTCAGATGGCTACCCACTCCCACTTCTACATCTGTGATCCTCTCTCCATCTCCATTTGAGAGAATCAGGTGTAAGATTGCTCCCTCACAAATGGGTTCCATTACTAGTTGTCTAAGGCATGCTCTGGTAGGGCATCTAGAATAACACCACTCTTAGAAGTGGCTGATGCAACTGCACTACACTTAACATCTGGCATATTCAGATCACCCATCAGCAATATCTCCCCTTTTTCTGCCATTCTAAGTATACTTTCTATCTTTCCCTTGTCTATTTCCTCCCCCTCAGAGGGGGGTCTGTATACAACCCCTGTGCAGATTGTGGTTCCATTGCCTGTCTCCAAATTGACCCACAGTGTTTCTTCTCCTCCCTGTTTACCCTTTTGTTCTGTTGCTTTGATTCCTTCCCTTATGTAGAGAGCTACTTCTCCTCCTCGTTTACCCTCCCTGTCCCTCCTGTAGATAGTGTATCCTGGTATGTTTACATCCCAGTCATGGTTCTGTGTGTACCATGTTTCTGTGACTGCCACGATATCCAGATGTTCCTCCTCCATCAAGGCCACTAATTCAGGAAGCTTGTTACTCAGACTATGGGCATTGGTACTCATTGCTATCCATTTTATTGATGGCTTTACCTTCTGTTGCAGCATCCCCCACTGACCTTTCTACTGTGGTCTTTTTCTCATTTAGTACCCTGTTTTGTAGGGGGAGGCTGGGATTTTCCTGCTGCTTATCAGTGCCTCCCCCCTTGACTAGTTTAAAAGCTTGCCAATGAAGCATTTAAACTGATTGCCGAAAAGAAGTGTTCCCTTCCTGGACAGATGCAGACCATCTTGCCAGTATAGGCTGGTGTCCATCCAGGTGGAACCCCAGTCCCTAATGAAGCCAAACCACTGTGCTCCACTCCGTTTTTTCAATCATTCATTAAACTGCATGGTGCAAAGTACCCTCGCCTCACCCAAGCCACTGACAGGCAGCACCTCTGAGAAGGATACTGTGTGTGCTACTTGTCTTAGGCCCCTCCCCAATTCTACAAAGTCCTTCTGCACTGCTCTAATCTCATGATGGACCAAGTCATTTGTCCCTAGGTGGACAATGATGTCCAGCTCAGACTCCCGTGCAACTGTTCTCGTAATCCTATAGATGCGTTTCCTGTCCCTCCAAGCCATGGCACCAGGCAGGCACCTTACTTCATCTTTCCCTGCTCCCCCCAGTTCTATCCCCCTAATATTGAGTCCCCCACCAGGAGCTGCTTCCTTTCCCTGTGGTGTCCTCTGCCTCCTTCCTGAGGGCCTCCCTTGTGACATTTGTCTGCAACCTCCTTAGTCTCCTCTGCGGGTGCATCCATAGGAGAACTATGCTCCCCTAGAATGGTATATGGATTGTAGAGTGGAACAACTGACTAGGTGTGCCTCTGTTCCACCACCCTTACCCTCCCTGAGCCCACTGTGGTCCAACTGCTGTGCTTTCTTCACAACCTCTGAGGTAGTGGCTGTGGCTCTGGTGCTCCCTGGATGAGAGAGGTTCCCTTACTACTGTCCAGTGTGGCCTGGGGGAAGGTTCCTTTACTACTGTCCATTGTGACCTGAAGACAGGCAACTTCCTCCCTCAGGGCAGAGAATTGTCTGCAAACAGGGCAGCATCTCAGCATCCAGAAAGACTCCCAGAAAACTGCTGCCCCACAGCCATTACATTGCACTACTCCCCACATGTCTGTCTACCTTCTTGTTTATTTTTTTATTTTGTTTGTTTTGTTTTGTTGTGTGTGTGTGTGTGTGTGATTGGTTTGTTATATAGAAATATATATTATACAATGTGTATGCTTATATTGTCAGTGCAGTGTGCTAGAGAGGATGGGACAGTGATATGCACATTGCCCTCTTGAGGAAATGATGTCAGAACCCCTGGTATAAAGTAACTATTTCCAGGGGTGGGTGGGGTGAGGTGGGAAGGGTTTAGGCTTAAACTGTGCCCTCAGGAAACAATTAGCTAAAAGCTCTGACCTACCGCTGAGATATGGCTGAGTCCCAAAAAGGCCATGTTGAAAATCTGGTGCAAAGTTTCCAAAAATGTTCAAGTTACACGTGTTTATTGAAATGTTTCTACACACGTTCATAACTTTGGTACTCTTCAATATTTTTACTCCAGATTTTCAGCATAGCCTTCTTATTACACCACCGCATGTATGTCACAGCTGTTATTTTTCAAATCCTGCCCAAAATGTATTTTTTCACCTGTGGTGTGGAATGGTGTTGCAGTTGTGCAGAATTACATTTTGGTGGGCATGTGAACATTTTCTGTACCAGGTACATGCACTGGGTAATAAGACAGCTATACTGATTATCTGGTTGTGCATCTATGGAGGGATGGGTGTGTAGGATCTGAAGGACCCTATCCTTCCACTGTAAAATAAAGAAAATCAGTGACATAAGGACAGCTATGGAAGGTGGGAGAACAGGGTCAAAGGGCCCTGTGCTCCCACAGGCAAATAAGGATTCAAGTAATCTATCTGAAAAAGTCAGGAAATTCATTGCAAAAAACTTTGTTAATGCATCAGTTAGGGTTGTTAGTAAAGCCACAAAAGTAGGGAAATATGGCGTTAGGGTTTTCAACCCTAACACCCCACACCCACCCTGCAGACACCAACAGATGTCAGGGGGTGCCTTGGGCTTATCAGCTCTAATGCTCACCACGTTCTTCTACACTGTAAACATCTCAGCTTATTTACTTATGGAATGGGGTGAGTTTTTGTGTTGATGACCCCAAGGCAACTCCGATGCCTGTCGGTGTCTGCAGGGTGGGCATGGGGTGTTATTGTTGGAAACTCTAACATGATATTTCCCTACTTTTGTCGCTTACTAAGAATCCTAATTAATGAAGTTTTTTTTTACAATGGATATATATATATAGATATATATCTATATATATATATATATATATATATATATATATGGGCATGAATACAGTATTCGAGAGACTCATACCTATTGCACATTGACACCCTGTAACTTTTTGCTGAATTGTTAAAAGGTTCACATGACACACCTAATTTGTAGTCCCACATTAGGAGAGATATTAAATATAACATGACCCAGTTTGGTTCTACTGTGTTCTTTCAGTTTTATCACAAACATCGATTTACCCCTTCAAATAGGGTTCCATTTTGTGACATTGCTTCCATTCACAATTTAAGAATTTAAATATAGCCCTTTATTGTGCCTTAGAAACCCAACTGTTGTTAATGTGTTATCTAATTACTTCATTTAAGCCTCCCCCAAGAACTCCTTGTACAGAATAAAAGTGTTTGCCTTTTATTTAATCATTTAATACAGCTGTAACATTCATTACATGTAGTGTCCATCTAGTACCTCATCCTAAGCAGACTGTGCCTTGCATGAACTGTGGTCCAAAAGCATTATTGTGTTTGGTGACCTTCTTTTTGTTACTGACATGCTGCCAAAATCTTGCAGTTTGTTATAACTCATTTATTTAGAAAATTCCCTTTTCCCGTGGCATGTTATTTTTGTGTCCTTTTGTAACCCACGTTACTATTGGTTCCTCCACTGGCCCAGAATGTTGAGAACCAGAAATGCATGCTGACACCTTCAGTCATAACCCCATGGCTTTTTAAAGCTGTGGAGCTGGTGGGTCTGCATTCTTTGTACTGCCACCTACATTCTGGACAAGACATGTTGTCCTCCTGAAGTCTGGAGTTATGCATGTTGCGGGCACTGCAGTGGGCTATTCTCTGTGCATCTCAGCTGCTCTTTTGTTCCTCAGTGTGTCAGATGTCTGCAAATTGTAAAGATGCACATTTGCTTTTTGGGAAACACAGAGACATGTAGTCAGACCTTGCCACATGGTCCCAACATGCTGGGCTCAGTGTTTAAAGGGTGGGATGGGGCAGAGAGAGTTGATTATAAAACATTTTAAAGTTGAACAACTGCAGGTTTCCTAGATTAAATGGTTATACATATTTACCTATTCTATATACCAAGTCTCTACGTGGGGATCATTCTGTGTGGCCTGGTCCCTGTGGGGGGGGGGTATTTTGTGTAATCCTATTCTCTATCAGGGGCCCCTTTAAAGTTACTGCTGCTAAACAGTTTGTTCTGTACTGGGCAAAAAAAATGCAGTTTTGAGAGTATATCAATTGGACCTGGTTAGTGCTGGGGCTCATTTTGTATTAGGCATCAGAACACCATATCTACAGTTTGGAGAGTTCTGTAATGAGAAATAAAATACATGCTGCATTGGGGAGTAAATGAATAGGACCTGGTCTCTGCCGGTGCTCAGTTTGTGTAGAGCTGATCTCTTTAGGGGCTTACTGTATATTGTGTGGGAGACATCAGAACACCAGAACTACTTTTAAACTACCTGCTTATCTGATAAACTTAAAAAGAAATCCTGGTTAATATCATATTTATTTTTGAAAAAACACTTCTGTAGAACAGAAAAATGGTCAGCACTCCAAACGTACTCACAGTACACATTTATTTCATGTGCAAATGCATCAAAGCCATTTAGCAGCAGAAAAGCAAATAACAGCAAATAACAGCAGCAGTAAATGAAGCATTGGGTAATCCACACATTTCTGAGATCCACAGGAGTCTATAAGATGACATCTTTTTTAAAAAAACATATTGCATCCACTGACTCAACACTGAGCACCCAAACTCCAGCACAGAACCATTTACATTTTAGCAATATGTTTTGTGATCATTAGGGGTGCCATGTGCTGCATGTTAGGCCAAGAGTCTAGCATGGCACATTAAATAATTACTGAGATTCACTGCAACAGTAAAATGAGCCTAAAAGGGCACAAACACCAAAAATGTATGTAAAATGACTGTAATTGATGGTAACCGGGTTGCAGTCACAAAAAACATCAACTCTGTTCATTGTTTTTGTGCAGTTTTAGGCTCATTTGGCTGTTGTTGCAACGTATCTCAGTAACTGGGCTATGTGCTACATGGTATGCCTTAACTGGCTTCCATGGCAGTACAAGCAAAGAAAAATACTGTTTTTTCCTTACTGGGATGATTGCTGTCAGTGACTGTTAAAGTGTTACCTTTTGTTCTGTATTTTTTTTCATTCAGTTTTTGGTGTGCACTTTTAGGCTTTCTTTCCTGTAGCAGTGAATCAAAGTAATTGTTTGGTGTGCCATGTGCTGCATGATAGGCTGAGGGCCTAGCATGGCATATCAAACAATTACTGACATTCACTACAATAGCTGAAGAAACCTAAAAGTGCACCCTCTCCCAAAATGCACTGGTTGCCATATGCACCTGCAGGACCATGCTGTGGACACAGTGAGTGACGGTACCATGGAAGGATCCATTTGACAACAGGAAGGGGCTGTGTCTTCAGTTGTGGCTGTGATCTGGGGGATGGCATCATTAGTATCAGGGATAATTGTGTATATCTGCACCATACAAGGGGACCATGCAAAATTACCTTGCAGTCTGTGATTATAGGATTTCACTAGATTTCAGGTACATGACTTTCCATTTGTATTGTGCCAACCTCAGAAAATCTCCTGGATACACACCTTGTTTGCCCATAACAGGGCTTTAGAATATGGACATCTGCGCAAATCTGAGTTTGTGCAGAAAAAACTAGGCTTTGCACATGGGCAAGCTTTTGAAGATCTGGCCCCTGAAGTCTGTTTTTAATTTCATTTTCATTTCTTGAAACACATTTTAAGATTGATGCAACCCACTCAAGGGCATAGTTCTATTAGTAGGAAGTAACCCACTCCAGGGTGTGCAGTTATTAGGGATTAATCAATACCCCGAGTGCATTGTGAAGCATGAGGCTGCTGGCTGAGTGTCCTCACAACACCCAGTGTGTTGATTAATCCCCAATAACCACGCACCCTGGAGTGGGCTATTACACTTATAACAGAGGGCGCACTATAAAACAAGGAGAAGGCAACATGACTTGTTTTTTCTCCTTTTATAAAAGACAAGCAAATTATTGTATTCTGCTGCCTAAAAAAACAGCCGCCAACAAAATGGCTGTCATGCACATTCAAATGTCAGAAGGAAAGTGTTGCTATGCTTTCTCTGACATTTATTGTGCATGATATGCCTTCTGAGACAGCGCAGTAGCTCTGAAGTGCAAAATATGTAGTTGTCTCTTGTGGTACAGACACAGTGTCTTTACCTCTACTGGCTTATTTATTTTTATTTAGCTTTTGTTAATCGGGTAAGTGCACTAGACAAATCCTGCCTATTTTCAGGCATGACCCAGGGGAAGGGGGTACAGATGAATACCAACTGACCCTGAACCAGATTAAGCTGTTGGTGGTATTTTTAGTGAATGAGGGAAATTTGGCCAGGACACCGGGGAAATTCCCCTACTCTGATGGTAGGGGGCCCCTCCCCTGAGACGGCTTGACTCAGTTCAGTATGTCTCAGTCGTCGGAGAGTGCAGAGGTGGTAGGAGATGGTCTCATGGATTTCGTTGAAGCACTCGAGGAGGCTTCATCCGTTTCAGTCGACATGGAAATTGTAAAGAATACATCACCTGCTGAGGAATTGGTTCTGTCTGAAGACGTTGAGAATCAGAAAATGCCTGACGTGGCTTTGACTATGGTCACAGAGGATGAAAAAAAAAGAAAGTGTCCAGAAAATGGTCAGGTAGATCCTTCTGGTCTGACTTAAAAAAAGTAATATGCAAGGTATTACTGGATTGCGGGAAACAAACATGAGTGTCCCTACAACTGACCTGGATGACGACTCATTCCCTTTTACAGCCCGACTCGCCACCTGGTCTCCGGAGGTGGCGTTGGAACAAGCAGGATGGATAAAACCACAAACGCTTGGATCCCAGATCCTCAGTTGCCTTTACCGGGGATAGGACCGAAAAACCAGGGGGAAGTTTTAGAAGCACAGGCTGTTGCAGGGAGACAAGCTTCAGAGATGGACCGAAAGAATGCATCATTTCCGCCTGCTACAGTTGACTCTCGGGGTCCTATTTTGGTAGAACCGGTGGCTGAATTGAGTAATTCACATCAGAACATTTTGGAACGCGGGGTGGCTACAATATTGAAAACTACTGCTGCTGTGGTACCTGAATCAACGCCACTAATAAAAGGTCAGTGTACACGAATTGACAAAACTAATATAAATGCCAGTTCTATGGATAATACTGACAATAGTTTGCCTCAACTGCAAAATGTAAAGCCTGCTAGCTATGCTTCTCTGTTCAAACCTGCAGACATTCCGGTGAGAAAATGTTTTGTAGCAAGGATTCATTACAAAGGGGGTATGGACCTCCCCCCTGATCGAAATTTTGTGGGCAAGACTTTAATAATAGACTCATTAGGGATTCGACCCTCAGAGGTGTATGCCTTTATTCATTCTTCAGGGATCATAACTTTGATGTTTCCTTTCGTTCTGCTATATTACTAGATAAATTTTGGTCTGCTTATTACACTGCTCGTGCAGACCCTGTTTGGAAACATTTTGTGGTGATTCCAATCACCAGACCGACTGCTAAGGTTATCACTGTTCTTTTTCGGAATGAAGGGGTCATTGTTCTGGATATTGTGTACTAGCTAGAAAAACATTGTACAGTGAATGGAGTACCACATGCTTTAATTGATGATAATGGGTTTTGGACAGGAGGGTGGAAATTCAATGTGCAACTTAAAATAACTGAGGATGGGGTTCAGCATCTCCCTAATTGCTTTTATTTAGGGAGAGATCGTGGTATACTATTTTACCCAGGACAACCACGTTCATGTTACAAATGTGGCTCTTTAACTCATTTAAGCTCCGATTGTCACCAATTAAAATGTACATCTTACGGAATGTTAGGTCATTCAGTATTATCTTGTCAGGTCCCACCCACTTTCAATCTGTGTGGTGAAACCTCGCATGTTTTTGCAGCATGTCCGTGGACGGCCCATAATACATCAGATTATACTGAACATGATTCTTATATAGCTAAATCTTCAGCTAATGCTAGACCCCCAAAGACCAGAACATCCTACCAAAAATAAGGAAAAGATTCAGTTATCACCAATTTCCCATGGAAACTCAATTAACCCTGACCCGCCCAGAAATTTAACTAATCCAGATCTCCCTGAACCTATAGAAACTCCATTACTTGATGGGCCATTAATTTCTCCTAGTGATTCAGTTCGAGCTTTAATACAGTCTCCATCTCTTCCAGTAAAAGAAGATGTGGAGTTAGGAGAAACTTTAAACCCCCCCCCCCCAATTGCCAGACGACTTTGCTCTACTGAACAAGCAGAAACAGTGACTATACTTTCTGTTCCAGTATCTAACACATATGAACCTTTACAAAGCTGGGGTGATGCCATGGAAGAGGAAGAATTAGGGGATTCCTTTTTTTCCCCCTCTCCTATGGCAACCTCAGTACTACCACCCTTGACTGATAATTCTGCGATTCCTTCGAAGAAGAAAGCTGTTAGAACAAAGAAAAAGAAATAATGCGTTTAATTTCACAGTGGCTTTTTTCTTTTCTTTTGGTTATGACTTCCTTACGCTTAGCCAGTTTTAATGTTAATAGTATTCGTTCACAATATAAACGTACAGCTACTTTTTCAGCTTTACATAGCTTAGCTTATGAGGTTTATTTTCAGCAGGATGTTAGATTATATACAGCTGGGGAAGTAGCTACAGCCTCAAGAGATTGGGGTTTAGGGCCTTCGTATTGGTCCTTTGGACAGGACCTTTGTTCCGGTATTGGATTTTGTTTTCTTTCATCTAATTTTATTTTGCAAAAAATAGTGGATTTGGTTCCTGGAAGGGTATTATTATTAGATATTTTATGGTATAATTTACCGTATAGACTTATTAATATTTATGCGCCACAACAAAAAGCTGCTAGGGTTCAGCTTTTACGCCTAATTAAACCATTTTTGCTTACAAACCAGATGGCTTTATGGGGTGGGGATTTTAATACTAGTTTGGAAATCTCTCCAAATAAGAAAACTTATTGTGATACCCATGCCTTACGGACCATTATAGCAGAGATGAATTTAATTGATGTCCTTGCCCAGTCCTTGTTACCTACCTTTTCAAAAGGTAAATTAACCTCTAGAATTGATTTTTGGTTATGTTCACAGACTATTGGGGTGGTAAAAGGCATTACAGTACCTATGGCTACCTCAGATCATCATTTAATAGGGATACAAATTCAGTTAGGGGAAGTTGTATCACAAGGACCTGGGGTTTGGAGGGTTAATTCATCCTTAATATTGGATTCTGAATTTTATCATGGGTTTATGGAATTAATTTCAGATCAAATTGCAGTAGTTGTCCTTTACGATTCTATGATTGAATGGTGGAATGATACTAAATTAAATATAGTGTCTTATTTCAAATACTACGCTAGATTCTTAGCTGATACCAGACACCATACTTCTGGTCTTCTACGAGCTGAATTATTGGCATTATTCACTGAATCTTATTTACATGGATCTGATTGTTCTGCCTGTATAAAGGAGGTGAAAACTGCTTTAACTAAAGTACAATATGATAGGCAAAGATTTATTCTTTTTGAACAGAAATTTCGAACTACTGGGACACAACATCAATTTAATCCTTTTGATGTGACTAAAGAAAAATTCAGTGGTAAACAAATGTATCAACTACTGGATGATCAATGCAATATAGTTAAAGGGCAAGAAAATATTATGAATTGGGTTACGAAATTTGTGAAACATAATTTTGAAAATCCAGTTGTTGAATCATCTGAGATGTCAATTTTATTACAAGCAGTGGATGTACCTACCTTAACAACACATCAAAGGCGTGAGCTTATAAAACCTTTTACTTTCGAAGAAATTAAAGAAATTATTCTCAGTCTTAGAGACAAGGTGGCTTCTGGCTCCAGTTGGTTTATCAGTGGAAATTTATAAGTCTTTATGGAAACTTATACCAACTCAGCAATTAGCTGTATTTAATGCCTTCTGCAAGAAGAAGACGATTAACAGATCAAATGTATGAAGGGTTGATGTTATTTCTTTATAAAAGGGTGACAAAATGATTTGATGAATTGGAGACCGATTACCTATTAAACACAGATTATAAATTTTTCTAAATTACTGGGCAACAGGATTTCAAAGCATTTATCATCTTTACTTTCCCATTTAGTATTGCTCAGTTTCTGGTAGGTCCATCCATGATGCTTTGTTTCTAATAAGGGAATTGTTTTCCCAAGGTCAAAAGGGGGCCCTACAAGGATATTTATTTAATTTCGATCTTTCCAAAGCCTTTGACAGAATTTCACAGGAATTTATTTGGTTGACCCTTAGAGCCTATGGGTTTCCACAAACTTTCGTTAATTGGCTCAGCTTATGCTATTCCTTAGCCTATGTCAGACCATATATTAATGGAAGGATTGGATCCCCTTGTTATATTCATCGGGGAGTAAGACAAGGTTGTCCCTTGAGCCCCTTATTGTTCGTGATAACATTGGATCCCATTACTAGGTTACTTTACAAATCACCTAGACTTTTAGGTCTTTCTAATCCTGATTGCAATATACAAAAAGTGATCTGTTATGCGGCTGATTTATGTGTCTTGGTACCAACTGTCTCCGTAGGTCGTTTATTATGTAAGGTACTACCAGTTTTTGTATCAATTATTGGTTCTAGTCTAAATTTACAAAAGAGTGTGTGTTTAAATCTGGCTTCAGCTTTAGAGAGTATTTCCTCTATTGGGGGTATTAGATTAGTGGATTCTCCACACAAACTATTAGGTATTTATGTTGGAGTTCCAGATATGGCTAAGTATAATTGGGAGATATGTTTGAATAAGGGGAGAGAAAAAGTCAGCAAGTGGCATAAGTGGTTTTTGGGTAAAAAGAAACGTATTGTTTTGATCAAAACGTGTTTATTGCCTTTGTTTTTACATGTAGCACATATTTTTCCATTACCCAGATGTTTTTTTGTGCCTCTTCTAAGCCTTTTCTTTTCTTGTTTTTGGGGAAGTCGTCTTAATCCAATTAAGCGCAACGTTCTATTACAAAACTACCGGCAGGGAGGGGTCAATATGATTCACCCAATTGTGTTTTTTTATTCACTTTTTTTTTCAACCAATTTGAAACCTTTGGTTATGGATTACTTCCAGCTTTGGGTTCCCTTGGTACGTATGTCACTAAATGGGATTTTTCAGGAATGGAGTATAGGGGAATTTCTCCATAAAAATAAAAGGAAATATGTTTTATCCACAGATTGGGTAATAGTGTTTGACATGTTAAAAACATGGCATATTTCGGTAAATATGATTAAAGATTTATCTCGGAAACAATTGTATGCAGTAATAGTAGAATCCCATTTTTTGGAGGAAGTTTTTCCAGGGTTTACACCAATAGAAAAGAAACAGATTGGAAACCTTCTAACTGATTCTCGTATTCCTGTGACGATGTGGGATATTGCTTGGTTAGGTGCACATGGTAAAATTAATGTCCGTGATAACCAGAAGCATAAACAAGTATTGGATAGGTATTGTTTCCGGGATTCTTGTACAAATCTTACAGAAACTATGTCCCATTTATATTTTTCTTGTCCTTTTATTTTGCGTTTTTGGTTTTTGTGGCGTCGTCATTTCTGGAATAAAGTTTGGTGTCAATGGGATCAGAGGGCTTTATTTTTTGGTTTATTCCCAGTTTCTTGGTCAAAATGTAATTCTAGTTCTTTGAATATTATAGCTACTATAATATCGTATTGGGTATGGCAGACCAGATGTTGGTTTCTATTTCAACAACGTTGTCTTACTCCTGAGGAATTATTCAAAAAAGTATTAGGCCACATTGATCGTCTTAAAGAAGGAGAAAGTAAATTTCTTAAAAAGAATATGTGGGAACGTTATTGGGATTTTTTTTGAAATTCTTTTAGTTATGTATAAACTGTTTTCTTTTCTATAAAATTTGTTTTTGTAGGATAAAGAGAAGGATTTTGAGTTTCACATTTGAAAATTCTGTAATTTTTTTGTAATTTGCTGCAATCGTTTTTTTTTTCTGTATTGAATTACTGTGCTGAAGTATTGTATATATGTTTTTGGTTTTAAATAAACATACCCCTACTCTTTTCGAGAAGTGCCATGGGATCTTTAACATCCACCTGAACTACCACCAATCCAGGCAGATTGGACCTCAGTTTAACGTCTCATCCGAAAGACGGCACCTCAGAAGTGCAGCACCCCTCTCATGCTGCACTACAGTGTCAGTACTGGGATATTAACCCAAGTGCCAGATGTGGGAACTGAACCCACAGTCCTCTGATCTCCCGGCCTCAGAGGCGAGTGTGCTACCTACTGAGCCACTGACACTGCTTAGCTGCTCTGTCTCTCTGTCTGTGGTTACATTAATGCATGGCAAGCAAGTAAACATTTTCCCCAGCAGTGCAATCACACAGTCTACCAGACTGTATTCTACCAATTAAGAAATGGCAACTAATGGGTCTCAGAGCCTGCAGGTTTTGCTGGAACTCTGGTTCTCTGTCCACCAGCATAAAGCTCACTTTCAGATCGTGACATTGTTGGGGGATCTCCCTCTCCCTCTCTTCACACTGTTCCATCTGACTTTATGCCACAACTATGGGATTTACCTGTCAATCTGGTTGTGTGACAGAAAAATGACCAAGGGGACCACTCACTTTACTCTGGGAACAAACTTGGGTAAGAAGCAAGACTACAAACTTTGAACACTACAGCTACTGTTGCTGCACTGCCAGGGACTACATGGCAGGCCTTTGCTCTCACTCACTAAGCAAGGATAGTAATGGCTGCTCCACAGACTGCAATTTTGCACAATAACAAGATCAGAACAGAAACATAGGCTGATCTCTCAGAGTGATGGTTTACCACTAGCTGTTATATATTGTGGAGTAAGCAATGGTCACCTGATAGTTGTTTACCACCCACTTGCCTTTATCTACCCCACATTATAAGTCACTAATACACTTTCAGTGTTTTGCCTTCAGCCTTGAATATCACAAGCAGCAAGGGCATGCATTAATCCCAAACACCTCCATTCATCTCATAAAGATATAGTTGGTTTCCCTCTCTCTTATTGTAGGCTTGGGACCAGCTGGTATATGTAATAGACAGACCAGGTGAGATTCAATCCATACTACACTGTAACATAAAACATTTGTGAATATCTTAAGTTAATATAATGTTGTGACTACAGTACAATCTTCAAAATGTTCAAAAAATGTTATACCAAATATCCATAGTATGACAATCATTTTTTTGGTTGAACATTAGCAATAACTTTTAATATGACCTAGTGAGACACTTGGTATGATCCTGATACTACTGTTCTGGTGTCCATATTACTCATGTGACTTCTTGTGTCGTGTCTGTGTTACTCGCGTGACGTCCTGTGGAGTCTGAGTTACTCACGTGACATCCTGTGGAAAAAACCCTTGTAAATAAAGTATAATTCACTTTCTGAAAAATTCAGTGATTTCTGTCTTTTCCTATGAGGGTAATATAGTTGTGCAAAAAAATGGGCTAGAAAATCAAGGACATGAATGTGGTAGCAAAACTTAAAACATGTCCAGATTTGGGCATACTGTGATCAGGAAACATATTGTGGCATAATTACCAACAAGTTAAGTTTATGATAAAAAACTGAAAAGTCAGATATTATGCTACCTAAATAGATACCATAGACATAGTAATATCAAAAAATATATGTTTGATAATATGACAAATTTGCTGTCAAGGACACAATGTTACTCACATTTTGTTGCCCTTGTGGGAACTTTTAATCCCATTTTTAGCACCTCTGAACTACAAACTATCGTTATATTGGGGACTGAAATACTACTACATGCACTCAATGTAAATATGATACGGTTATGACAATTGGTCCAAATAAATTTTGTAACCTGCTTGTCACACTTTGTCTCTCGAGTATTGGTACCATATATATATATATATATATATATATATATATATATATATATATTATGGTAGCACGGTAGTGCTACCATAGTTAGGGTTGAGGAGCCATTTCTATGTTAAACCCCAAAACTTTGCACCTTAATAACTTTGCAACCGTTTGATGGATTTGCCTGAAATTTGGAATTTATGATCAAGAACCATAGGCCTTGGGATCTGCCAAGTTTGTACTGGTCAGATATACAGCTGCGGAGTTATTAAGTGTGATCTGCGCACATTTACGCTTTTCTGGAATTCTATGGTCACGCCTACAGGTCGTACGGTTTGTGTGACCAGCCCAAATCTTCAGGAATGTGCGCTGGGTTCCTGATGTGCCTTTTGAAGATTTCATGAAAAATATTAAGCGGTTCAAAAGTTATTCAGAAAACAGTTTCCATTATAAGTCAATGTGAAAAGTTAACAAAAGTTCAACACTTTCGCAAATGCATTTTTATTTTCATAAATGGGCCTGTTACTTTCGCAATCGGCCATTTGTTTTCAGTTGGTGATCATAAAATGGTTGGCATTTAAATTTGGGACCCTCTAGTAACCTAATTTTTTTGTATTCACCTAGTCGGGCCCTGAGGATGCTTGCCATGTCTTTATTTTGTGGTAAAACACCCACAAATATGTTTTCAAATTTCTGGAAAAAGTACTTTTCCATATTGCTTTAGGTCTCGCGAAAGTGCGCTGATACTGCTTTCATAAGTGCGACAGTAGTTTTCTAGTCTGTGGGAAAATGACAGCAATTCTTTGACACTGCGCTGCAAAAGAAACGTTGGGAGTTTTGAGCTGAAATTTGGAGGGAACAGAGCCGACATCTCACAGATGTGCCTTTCAGTGTTGTATTGAAAAAATATTACACAGCGGCAAAGTTACGGCACTCCAAAATTGACATTTTTTCCCATAGGATAACATTACGGTGCCCGACGCATTACAGAAATCCTTTGGATCCCTGCTGCAAAATAACGGTTTGGTCTTTTTTCCTGAAATTTGGAGGGAAGACAGCCAACAGCTCACAGATGTGCCTTTCAGTGGTTTGGTGAAAAAATATTACAGGGAGGCAAAGTTATGGCACTCTGAACTTCTCTTTTTTTCCCATAGAATAACATTACGGCATTCGCCGCGCCTTTCAGGGCCCGTATCTTGAAAACGGTTAGAGATACGGAGTTTTCGTCAGAAAAATTCTTAGCCCCCTCATGAGGGCTAAGTACAAAACTAGCCAGGACAGTCATAAATCATATGACTTTTAAATTTTTTTTCTACGTCATACGGTTCCTGAGATATAACTTATTTAGTATTCCAAGTCCTCATTTTCTGCTCCGATACCCATTATTATGCATACATTCTTTGTACTCACTGTCTTTCTCTATTCAGCTTTTTGGGAAAACCAGCCTGTGCGCTTACGTTATTGTTACCATTGCCCTTTCCGCTTGCGGTTCCATGCCCATTTCACTTACCGTTGACGTCTGCGCCACCACGTGCGTCATCCTTTGCGTTTTCATTTGCGCTTGCGTTTCTGTTACTTTTTTGCCATTTGTGTCTACAGTACTGTTTCTCTTTCTGTTTCACTTTGCATCACCGTACCCATTGACATTTCCATTTGCAGGCACCATGTTACTATGTGACAAGACATCACGTGGCAGACCGTTCCCATCTACGCCACCGTGAGCGTTACCCTTTCTGTTCTCATTTGTGCTTGTGTTACCATGTGTGCCACTGTTAGCATTTCTGTTTGCATTGCTGCTCCTGTTACTATGCCACAAGACATCATGTGGCGGGAGTGCGGGGCTCCACCGCTGCATTACATTCACTATTTCTCGTTACCATTCTCAAAAAGAAGGGAAATTAGAGGCAAAAAACTCCATTTAATGCATTAGTTAGGGTTGTTCCACAGCGACAAAAGTGAGGAAATTCGCTGTTAGGGTTGAAACCTAACTCCGAATTCACCCCAGCACCACACACACAGACACACACACACACACATTCAAGCACGGGAGGACCAAGTCAACACAACCAATGACAGACATCCAGCAGCAGGTGACAGAAATAACAAACAATTGTCTAAATGTACTACGAGACATCCCCACCCACCTGACCAGGTACTGCATGCTCAGTGGAGATCAACAGCAAAACTGAGGCCATGTACACCAAACGTACACATCCCTGATTGCAGCTGCACACAATGTACCACACTTAATAGTTGCATGGCCTTACCTACCGATGCTCCACACCAGACCAGACCACATGTGGTGGGCCACCTGAGCAATAGAGTTCAGCAAAACCAAGGAGTTGTACAGGTATAATATCTCTGATTATAACAAGGGTTTGAGAAATGCAGCTTTCTAATTGACTGTAAACATTGTAACAGCCTTATGTTTACTTTTTATTAACATACATGTAGAGCCTAACCATATGATGAACATGGTTTAATGTTGTTTAAAAAACAGTTTTATTATGATAGCAGTAAGCCACTCCCAGGTATTATGTTAATGGTCAGTTTATCACTGTCTAGCGACATGTGGCACTCGGCTATGCCTCATTCAACATTAAACCCCCACAGGGTGATTAACAGACCATTTAACATAACTGTTGGTCATGCCTTATTGCTTAATTGTCTTTATGAGTAGATAGTCTCCCTCTGCTAGGCACTGTAGCAGCTTTGCAACACAGTGTCCCACCCAGTTACACCATACACTGTCTAGTTACGAGAATGGCTGTGAATATGAACTCATGAAGATGAACAGTGTAACTTGATCATTACAGTCATCGAAACCTTAGTGTGATTATAACTGACAGAGTCAGTGATAGAGAATAACCCCTGCTGTCCTAGTACACTTACCCCATTGTGAGTTAAATCAATACTAAAAGACATTCTGTTTATATCTACACCATACCTACTTGATTCCTGTTGTACCACAATTAACATAGTTATCACTTTGATAGCATCAGTGACAGAAGTGTGGCAAACCCAAACACCAGGCATACAGCCTGAGTATGAAACAACTGTTAAAAAAATTACACTGTGTCCATAAGTGGCATAGATCACTCATTGCAACAATAGTAAATGTATTACTATTTGAATAAGTTAGTCATCACCGATGCAATGAGATTGTCTTTATCAGGTACAACATACTCAGTAAGTGCCTACAGGAAAATCTATCCATTATACATCTCCGATACAGGTACGTCATTGTTGGCTCAGTAGTGCTATGATATTTAGAAGTTGCTTGGCCTGATCCATGCAATTACAATGTTTCTTACAAAGAATACTTACTGCATCTTTAGTATTGAAACACACTGAAGGTCTATGTATGTACATGAGCAGTACACCTTCATCAGTAAGAATGCATCTGATACTGGCAGTACGAATTTCAGAGCATTGAACAGGCAATGCTTTTCCATACGCTTACATCAGCCTCTCTATCTTGAGTAAACCATTGCAGTAAATGTACTACTATGTAAATCACCTACTAAATGTAACACTACTTTTATCTTGAGCATGCTAGTGTCTTGTGGTTAATTTATGTACTTCTCTTAATTAATGTATACTCACTAGTGTTAAAACCTTTCTACAACTGTCAACATGCCTTCAGCATTTATATTGACTAATGGCACAGTACCAGTTGTGGTGTGGTGTGAACACTCGGTAGGTAAGGCCATGCAACTACTAAGTGTGATGCGTTGTGTGCAGCTGCAATCAGGGATGTGTACGTTTGGTGTACATGGCCTCAGTTTTGCTGTTGCTCTCCACTGAGCATGCAGTACCTGGTCAGGTGGGTGGGGATGTCTCGTAGTACATTTAGACAATTGTTTGATATTTCTGTCATCTGCTGCTGGATGTCTGTCATTGGTTGTGTTGACTTAGTCCTCCCCCATACTTGAATGTGTGTGTGTGTGTGTCTGTGTGTGTGTGTTGCGGGGGGGGGTTGAATTCGGAGTTAGGGTTTTCAACCCTAACAGCTAACTTCCTCACTTTTGTCACTGTGGAACAACCCTAACTAATGCATTAAACGGAATTTTTTGCCTCTAATATATATATATATATTATTTTTCAAAACTGTGTTAATGCACAAGTTAGGGTAATATAACTCTACAAAAGTAGGGAAATGTGATGTTAGGGTTTCCAACCCTAACTCCCCAACCCCCAAAGCAGCAAAAGGACAACACCACACAAACAACCATATACAGCCATCATCAGGTAAGGCAAACAACATATAGCTGTTTCCAGATGACACAATTGCAGTGTCACTGATGTGTTACCTTTGTAGATTTTTATCTGTGGCATGCACACTACAAGACATACACACTCACTTTTTGGAGCAGGCTGAAATCCAGTGTACTCAAATCACAACGCTGCTTCTTTGTGCAGAAGCACAGACACTGCTGCCACAAATACAAATCCATGATGCCCAAATACAAGCATTCTTTTGTCGGCAAATGTGCACACCCTTTTAGGGCCAGTGCTTCTATAGTCTCATGTACTTATGCACACTGTAAGACATATACACATTTGATGGGCCAACGCTTCTACAGCTGTAGGTGTAAGACATACACACTGACTTCTGTCTGCAGAAGCACAGGTGCCATAATATCCATGTCATTAAAATTCCAACAGTACTTCCATCTGCAGAGGCACAGGCCCCTGACAGAGCTTTGCCTCTTCAGCCACAGGTGTAAGACATACAAACTGACTTCTGGCTCCAGTGCAGGCTTCTCTGGGGTCTACAGTTAGGCAGACAAAAGAACTGTTTCAGTGTAGGTATCATGGTTTCATCAGTGGATCTAGAAACTGTTCAAGGGGGTAGTGCTGCATATAGAAAACCATAGAAACATAGAAAAGTGAGTGCATAAGGAGACCAAGGGTCCATCAAGTCTGCCCATGAGATCCCAGGGCCTAGCTGATACTTTTACTAGCAGATTTAATTCTAGTACATTCTTTATTCCAATTTCCTTTGAATGCAGATACGGTCCTAGCCCCTACCACTTCTTCTGGCAGACTGTTCCATGGCTCAACAATCCTTTCTGAGAATTAATGTTTCCTAAGATCCCTTTTGAATTTCCCACCCTTCAGTTTTCATCCATGCCCCTTCATATTGGAGCCGGTAGCCCTGGTAAATATTTCAGAGTAGTATACTGCATTTAATCCCCTCATGTACTTGAAGGTTTAAATCATATCTCCTCTTTCCCTGCTTGTCTCTAGTGAGTACATGTTTAACACCTCCAATTGCCCTTCATAAAGAAGCTCCTGGAGCATCTGTATCATTTTGGTCACCCTTCCCTGAATGGTTTCTATCTTGTCCTTGTTCTTTTTAAGGTGTGGTCTCCGAAACTGTACACAATAATCTAGGTAAGGTCTCACCACTGATCTATGTAGTGGCAGTATCACATCCCTCTGCCTACTGTTAAATCCTCTCCCAATGCACCCCAGCATTGTGTTGGCCCTAGTATATACTGCATTATATTTTCTGGCCTGTTTAAGAGTGTCAGTTATGATAACTCCTAAATCCCTTTTCTCTTGTGATCATTGAGTTTGACACTATTGAGCCGATAAGTTGTCCGTGGGTTATTTTTTCCTATATGTATCACTTTACACTTCTTGGCATTGAATTTCAGCTGCCAGATATGAGACCATTTTTCTAGCCTTTTCAGAACTTTTTGTAGGTTCTCAGCTGCTTCTTTGCTGTCCACCCTATGCCTTAGCTTACTGTCTTCTGCAAACAATGCTATCTTGCCCTTGATACCTATTCCTATGTCACTGATGAATACATTGAATAGGACTGCCCCTAAGACCAAGCCCTGTGGGACCCCACTCATCATCTCTCCCACCTCAGATCTCTCCCTGTTGACTATCACTCTTTGCCTCCTGCCCACTAACCAGCTAGCCACCCATTTCACAGTGCAGCTTGCTATGCCCACGTTCTTTAGTTTCCTCAGCAGGTGGTTATGTGAAACTGAATCAAAAGCCTTGCTGAAGTCAAAATAGAGGAGGTCCAATGAATGGCCCCTATCCATTTCCCTAGTCACCCAATCAAAGAAGGTTATCAGGTTCCTCTGGCATAAACTGCCTGCTATAAAACCATAATGTTTATCATCCTGTAGGCCATTTTATTTTTTTATTTAAACTTTTGTTTTCCAGGTGAGCAATATGAGCCATGGGCTTTTTTCAAATGCAGTCTGGGACCATAAATAAATACAGTCAATATGTTAAATACAATACAATATACAATCAAAAAATATGACATGCAAACAACATTAAAAACAATCACAGTTCAATGACTCTAAATAATATTGTTTCAACAATACTTTAAACAAGTATCATGACTAACAATTAGTTGCAATAAAGTTGGTATTTTGCTCAAGGTACTGGGTCTAAATGGTGCAGACAACAATAGCGTCTGCTGCAATAGCGCGGTAAACATGGTGCTGATTTATTTTTTGTGGGGGGCTCTGCCCTCTGCACCTCCCAACATGGGGGGGCTCTGACCCCTGCACCCCCCATCTTTAGGATTCTCACTCTGAGATGGACTGGATCCCAGGGTAATTTAAATTTCATGGGTCCATTACGGCCTCGTGTAAAAAAAAAAAAGGCCAGACATGTCCCAAAAAGTCAGAGACCAGGATTATATCCCTGGTCTCCACTGCTGGCCAGGCTGCTCAATTCTTCTGCCCTCCACACCACAGGAGCAGCTTGGCCAGCCTCCTGGCTACTGGTGCTCTTTTCCTGATTATAGGACCATGGACAATGAACAGGGGAGCACTTACAGCAAGTGCTGTAAATCCCCAGTCGCTGTCCATGTGAGCACTTACCAGACTAGCACTGTATAGTGCAGCGCTATTCTGGTAGTGCTCAATTGATGGGTTACCCTTGTCCAAGTATTCAGTTATGTTCTGTTTAATCAGGGCCTTCATTTGTGTTCCTACCACTGATGTGAGGCTGAACAGTCTGTAGTTACTGGCCTCATCCCTACTTCCTCCCTTGTCTAAGGGCACTATGTCAGTTCTTTTCAAGTCCTTTGGCATGACTCCCTACTGAAGTGACTGGTTAAACAGGTGCACTATAGGATAAGCAAACTCACCTGGAAACTCATTTAGTATTCTTGAATGCATTCCATCTGTTCCAGAAGATTCAGCCTGTTTTAAATGCTCAAGCACCTCCCTGACTCTGTCTGTGGTAATTGTTGGTTTTCCTATTTGTGGGACTCCTTTGCTGTCTGCTCTGAGGCTACTGTCAGGTATTGGGCCACTGTGCTCCTCCACAAAATGCTGAACAGAAGTATTTGTTCAAAACAGCAGCCTTCTGTCTGTCTTCTTCCACTACCCTATCCTCGTCCTTGAGCCTAACTACCCCTCCCACTTTTTTCCTCTTCTCTTATAAATATCTGAAGAATTGCTTGTTCCCTACCTTGACACCACTTGATCTCTGCAGTTCAGCTATCACCTTCGACTGCTTCACTACTGACTTTGCCTCCTTGTTCTTCAGTACATATTCCTTCCAAAGATCATCTCTCAACTTCCTTTTGAAGTTGTGATAGGCTTCTCTCTTGGCCCTAATGACTTCCATTACATGACTTGTGAACCAAATGGGACCTTGTGACTGTTTTTTTTTTTTGTCACCATCTTTGCACATGTCTTTGTGACCTTCAGAATGATTTGTTTAATTACTCCCCAAATGTCTTCCACCTCTAACAGCTCGTGTATCTTGGATGGTTTATCTCTTGTTAGATCCCTCGTTTTATTGAAGTTAGCCCATCTGAAAATCAGTACTTCCTCAATGAACTGCAATTTGACATCCCTCTGTCATATTTCAAACCAAACAAAGTTGTGTGCAGTGTTTTCTAGGGGTTCCCCAACCCTGACCACCCTGACTTTTTCTGAGTTAGTGAGGACCACATCCAAAATGTTATCCTGTCTAGTTGGGTCAGTAACTAACTATCTGTGAGAAAACAATCCTGTAAGACTTCCACCACCAATTGATTCCTAGTTGACCTAGCCACTTGGTTGCCCCAGTTCACATCTGGCATGTTTAGGTCCCCTAGCACCACTAGTTCCCCTTTCAGTTATAATCCTGTAATCTCCTCCCATAGCTCCCTGTCTTTATCATCCGAGTGGTTCGGAGGTCTGTATACCACCCAATATGGATCCTTTTCCCTGAGGATGAACTAAGTTGCACCCACAGTGATTCCACCCAGTCTTTACTGCTTACATCCCATGAAGTGGCTTCTATCCCCTCCTTTACACAAAGTGCTAACTCCCTCCATTTACACTCTTTCTATCCCTCTTATAGAGTGCATATCCTGGGGCTGAGAGATCCCAATCATTGTTGCCTAAGTTTTTGTGACAGCCACTAGATCCAAACAGGACTCTACCATCCATGCCTGAAAATTGTTGATCTTGTTTCCTAGGCTTCTGGCATTAATGCACACTCCATTCCATGAACCAGTAACTGAATTTTTGCTTCTACCTGCTGGTATATTTCTGGATTTCCAACATACATGGTCTCCTTTCTGTTCCCTTTTAGTCTTTTTCTTCCTATTTTGATTATATTTGTTGTGCGTCCTAGTTACCTTGATTGTAGGGAAGTGGTGACTAAGTTCCCATCTTCTATTCTATCACTGATAGGTTTCCTAATACTGCACTCACCCTTTCCTAGTTTAAATGACCAAGGTGAATATCGCATTCCTGACCTAATGCACTCATTCCTTGTCTGTTTAAATGAAGACCATCTTGTTTGGAAAGACATTTATCCCAGAAGCACCCCAGCCACTGATGTTATTGTAACCTCTTTCCTTACACCATTCCCATAACCCACTGTTGAATTCCATGATTTCCTTCTCTCTCTCTCTGATCTTGTTCATGCAGTCTCCTTTTCCCCATGCTGGCAAAAACCTCAGAGAAAGACGATGATGCTGTCTGTTCTTCCAATTGCTCCCCCAGCTTCCTGAAGTTTAGCTTGACCTCTTCCATCATCAATTTGCTGGGTCATTTGTGTCAAGATGGATCACTAAGTTGATTCCTTCTTTTGCCTGGTCTATGATCCTCTCAATTCTTGCTGGGTCACTCTCGGCTGAGGCACCAGGGAGGCATTGGACCCTCACCTTAGAGTCATTCAAGTGGGACTCCACTCCTCTAATCATAGAGTCCCCCAGTATGAGTGTATGTTTCCAGTTCTTTAGCATCTGTATCCATTTGCATTTCTGCCTTGCATTTGGACAGTTCTGCCTTGTTTCCTTGGGAGGTTCAGTGCTTGCCTCATTTTTTGTTTTCTCAGTGACAATGTCCTGCAGTTTCTCCAAGGCTGTGAAGTGATTTGTGGTCGGGATTTCTGCTGATTGAGTTGGCATCACATTATTCATCTGTATCTTAATGCTTCCTTCTCATCCCAACACTCTCCACCCTCCTGGGCAAGCGAGCCTCTGTGGTAGGGGACAAGGGAATGCCTTCCAGTAATGTTGATGATGTAGCCAGGCAATCTCACTTCTCGCTTCTTCTAGCTGAGCTTGAAGCCAATCTAGATTCCTACACATAGGACAATGCCCAGTCCTCCAAAGACGTCCCCAGAAAACAAGTGTCCCACATCTCTGACAGCTTATTGTGTCCATAGTTTCTAATGATGATTATCCAAAAAAAGAAAATAAAATTATTGTCTTTTATTCATTTGTTGTTGGTGGTGGCACTATCCCAGGTGCTTATATGAGAATGATTTCTTTCCTATGGGCTCTTCACCTTTCCTTTTTCACACCCTGCTGGTTAGATTGTATGGCTAGGTGAGCTGTTACTCAAGCCTAAGTCCCCTCACTTATAATCTGTCTTTTCAGGAATTTCCTGTTTTTTAAACATAGAGCACCTCTATTGGCTGCTTCCCCTGTCAATCAGGTTTACTGTGCCTATATATTTAAGGAAGTTCCTGGGTGGGAGGGTGGTTGGAGCAGGAGAGTGGGTAGATGCAGTACTGTGTGTGTCTTGAGAGCTGCTGTGCATCTTGTGGGTAGCAAAGTTTTCTTACTGATTGCTACAAGTTTAGTTTATCATTCTGTCTCCTTTTTGCACAGCACAAAACACTTGTGATCAAGTTTTGCTGTGTTCTTCACATGTCTCCTGTTTCGTTGTTCTCTACAGTGGTTAGTCAGTGGTCAGGTGCTCCTACATAGAAACATAGAAGTTGATGGCAGATTAGGACCTCAAGGCCCATTCAGTCTGCTCATTTTTTCGACCTTGTGAATGTGCCATAGGCCTTTACTTTGTCAACAGCCTATCTATTCATACTCATTTGTATTGCTCCCTTATGCCTATCCCATGCCTGTTTGATGCCCTGCACTGTATTTATATCAACCACTTCCTGAGGAAGGTCATTCCATGCATCCACTACCCTTTATGTGAAAAAGAACTTCCTCACATTACCCATTAATCGGCCTCCCTCTAATCTTATGCTGTGTCCTCTTGTCCTGCTATTTTTCTTATGTTGAATCATGTTAGGCACTTTCACCTTCTTAATGCCCTTAAGTTGTTTGAATGTTTTGATCACATCTCCTGTCTCCCTCCTTTGCTCTAGGGTATACATATTAAGCTCCATTAATGTGTCCGCATGTTTTCTGATGCAGTTCCTGCATCATTTTGGTTGACCTTCTCTGGACTGCCTCCATTTTGTTAATATTCTTGTGCAGGTGCAGCCTCCAGTATGGCTCACAGTACTCCAGATGAGGCCTAACTAGTGTCTTGTAAAGAGGGATTATTACCTCTCTCTTACAACTTGTGATACCCCTACTAATACACCCCAACATCCATCTAGCCTTGCCTACTGCATTAGTGGTCTGCTTGGATGATTTCAAGTCATCTGTGGTGATTATGCCCAAGTCTCTTTCTTCCCTTGTGATTGTCAGCAACTCCCCTCCAAACCTATAGGTAGCTTCAGGGTTTCTCTTCCCTATGTGCATAATCTTGCACTTCTTTGCATTAAACCCCAATTGCCACTCTTCTGACCATTTTTCCAGTTTATCCAGATCTCTTCTTATTCTGCCCACCACATCTGGATCATCTACTCTTTTGAAGATTTTTGTGTCATCTATAAACAGGCAAATCTTACCATCCAGTCCATCTACAATGTCACTGATGAAGATATTGAAGAGAACTGGCACCAGGACTGATCCCAGAGGTACCCCACTTGTGACTTGCATCTCTTCTGACTGTATACCATTTACCACCACTCTCTGTTTTCTTCCCGCCAACCAGTTTTCCACCCAATTGACCAGCCTCTGACACACCCCGAGCCTACTCAGCTTATCAATCAATCTTCTATATTAATTTATTTATTTATTTTATTTATTTAATTTTGTTGACCAGGTAAGCCTACTGAGACTAGAAGTCCCTTTTTCAGAAGGGGCCCAGGGGTGTGGCTAAAGATGGTAACCAACTGAAACTGAAACAGATTAAGATGCTGGTGGTATTTCTAGTGAATGGAGGAAATTTGGCCTGGACACTGGGGAAATTTCCCCTACTGTTTTCAAGAAGTGCCATGGGATCTTTAACGTCCACCTGAACAAACACCAGAACAGGAAGACGGGACCTAGGTTTTACATCTCATCAGAAAGACGGCACCTCAGGAGAGCAGCACCCCCTCATGCTGCACTACAGTGTTAGTATTGGGATATTAACCCAAGTGCCTGGTGTGGGAATAAAACCCCCAGGCTTCTGATCTCCCAACCTCAGAGAAAGCTTTGGAGAAGTCAAGGTAGGCGACATCAACTGTACCCCCTTGGTCTACCACTCTGGTTACCCAGTCAAAGAAATCTATGAGATTAGTTTGACAGGACCTTCCTGTGGTAAACCCATGTTGTCTTGGATCCTGTGCCCCTATGGATTCCAAGGGTTGCACTATCTTTTCCTTAAGGAGTGCTTCCATAATCTTGCCCACTACTGAGGTAAGTCTGTAGTTCCCGGCCTCCTCCCTGCTGCCACTCTTGTGGAGCTGGATCACAAGCCCTTATCCAGTCTTTTGGGACCTCTCCTGTGCTCAGAGACTCACTAAACAGTTCTGATAATGGCTCTACTAGTTTCACACTTAGCTCCTTTAGTATCCTGGGGTGTATACCATCTGGTCCTATTGCCTTGTCTACCCTTAGTTTAGTGAGCTATTGTATGACCCTTTCTTTTGTAAAGGGACTTTTGCACACCTCCATCCCCCCCATGTCCATGATGCTGAGCTGTGAGCCTTGCCCTACCCTCTTCTCAGTAGATACTGAGCAGAAGTATCTATTTAGGACAGATGCTTTTCCTTGTTCACCTCCACCACACACACACCCATATCCGCTTTGATCTTAGCCTACAGCCTTGTGTGTTAAAATGCTAGGCAAGGATTAGCAAATTACAGCACAGATACTTTAAAAGTGCTGCTGCATGCTCTATCAGCTGCTCCCCTCTGACTGAAATAGGCAAATAGAGGACACCACAAGGAAAGGAAGCAGCTCCTGGTGGGGGACTCAATTATTAGGGGGATAGAACTGGAGGGAACAGGGAAAACTGAAGTAAGGTGCCTGCTGGTGCCATGGCTTGGAGGGGACAGGAAGCCTGCCTGGTGCCATGGCTTGGAGGGACAGGAAGCACATCCTCAGGATCACGAGAACAGCTGCAAGGGAGTCTGAGCTGGACATCATTGTCCACCTAGGGACAAATGAAATGGCTCATCATGAGATTAGAGCAGTGCAGAAGGACTTTGTAGAATTGGGGAGGGGTCTAAGACAAGTAGCACACACAGTATCCTTCTCAGAGGTGCTGCCTGTCAATGGCATGAGTGAGGCGAGGGTACTTTGCACCATGCAGTTTAATGAATGGTTGAAAAACTGGTGTGGAGCACAGGGGTTTGGCTTCATTTGGGACTGGGGTTCCACCTGGAAGGACACCAGTCTATACTGGCAGGATGGTCTGGATCTGTCCAGGAAGGGGAACAAGTCTTTTGAGCAATTGGTTTAAATGCTTCATTGGCAAGCTTTTAAACTAGTCAAGGGGGGAGGCACTGATAAGCAGCAGGAAAATCCCAGCCTCTCCCTACAAAACAGGGTACTAAATGAGAAAAAGACCGAGGTAGAAAGGTCAGTGGGGGATGCTGCAACAGAAGGTAAAGCCATCAAAAAAATGGAGAGCAATGAGTACCAATGCCCGTAGTCTGAGTAACAAGCTTCCTGAATTAGTGGCCTTGATGGAGGAGGAACATCTGGATATCGTGGCAGCCACAGAAACATGGTACATACAAAACCATGACTGGGACATAAACATACCAGGATACACTATCCACAAGAGGGACAGGGAGGGTAAAAGAGGAGGAGGAGAAGCTCTTTACATAAGGGAAGGAATCAAAGCAACAGAACAAAAGGGTAAACAGGGAGGAGAAGAAGCACTGTGGGTAAATTTGGAGACCGGCAATGGCACCACAATCCGCACAGAGGTTGCATACAGACCCCTTCTCAGGGGAGGAAATGGACAAGGAAATGATAGAAAGTATACTTAGAATGGCAGAAAAAGGGGAGATATTGCTGATGGGTGAACAAGCGTACGAAGAGCATGTCACATTCTTTAGTTACCATTTATCTGTCACTTCTGTAAATAATGTTGCTAATAAACGTGGCTATGGCCTGAAGAGAAGCTTGTTCTTTAACAGTAAGTGAGTAATCAATGATGAATATGCCAGATGTTAACTGGAGTGCAGTTGCAGCAGCCACTTCTAAGAGTGGGGTTATTCTAGATGCTCTACAGGGGGCATGCCTTAGACAACTAGTATTGGAGCCCACTCAAGAGGGAGCAATCTTAGACCTGGTTCTCTCAAATGGAGATGAAGAGAGGATCACAGATGTAGAAGTGGGTAGCCATCTGGGAACTAGCGACCATCAAACAGTATGGTTCACAATAAACACGGCAATAGAGTCAAGCCATACAAATACAAAGGTACTGGATTTTGCCAAAATGGGTGAGTGCCTAAGGAATGCACTATGGGCAGGAAGGAGGGGTGGAAGAACAATGGGGAATAATAAAAACTGCCATCACAGAGGTAACAAGCCTTTGTGTAAAGCAAATAAACAAAATGAAATGAGGTAAGAAACCACTATGGTTCTCAAAGGAAGTGGCAGTGAAGGTTCAAGAGAAAAAGAAAGCATTCAGGAAGTACAAGGAATCACAGAAGGAATAGGACAGAGAACTGTATCAGTTAAAGCAAAAGGAAGCTGGGAAGGCAGTCAGAACAGCAAAGGCCCAAACTGAGGAAAAGATAGCCACCTCAGTTAAGAAGGGGAATAAAACCTTTTATAGGTATATCAGGGAGTGAAAGAAGACCAAGGGAGGGATAGTGAGGCTTAATAAAGGGGAGGGAGTGGGCAGAGGATGACTGTGAAAAGGCAGAGATACTAAACAAATATTTTTGCTCAGTATTTACAAAATAAGAGGGGGGGGAGGTACCCAAAACAAACAGTAGAAACACTCTAGATACAGAAGTTGATACCAGCCCATTTACAGAAGAAAGGGTTCTGAAAGAACTCTTAAAACTGAAGGTGGAAAAAGCAATGGGGCCTGATGGGATTCATCGCAGAATTCTAAAAAGAACTAATGGTAGAACTAGTGACACCACTGACTACCCTCTTTAACAAATCATGGGAGGATGGGGTGGTACCCGAGGACTGCAGGAGGGCAGATGTGATTCCCCTTCACAAAAGTGGGAGCAAGGCAGAAGCAGGAAACTACAGACCTGTTAGTTTAACCTCAGTGGTAGGGAAAATGATGGAATCACTTCTGAAGGAAAGAATTGTTGAGTATCTAGAGGTCAGAGGGGCACAGGACCCAAGGCAGCATGGATTCACAGCGGGAAGGTCATGCCAGACAAATCTGATAGATTTCTTTGACTGGGTGACCAAAGTAGTTAATCAGGGAGGGGCTGTGGACATGGCCTACCTAGACTTTAGCAAGGCATTTGACACAGTTCCACACAAAAGATTAATATACAAGTTAGCCAGCCTGGGAGTGGGTCCCAAGATGACAGCCTGGGTAAAGAATTGGCTGGAGAATAGGACACAGAGAGTAATAGTAAATGGAGTCCACTCTGAAAAAGGGGGTTAGTAGTGGCACGTCAGAGTGTTCAGTATTAGACCAGTTCTCTTCAATGTCTTTATAAGCGCACATTGCAGAGGGACTGGAAGGAAAGATGTCTCTTTGCAGATGACACAAAGATCTGCAGCAGAGTTAATGCACAAGGTGGGGTGGAAAGTATGAGAAGGGACTTGGCAAGGTTAGAGGAATGGTCAAATGTATGGCAGCTTAGATTCAATGCTAAGAAGTGCAAGGTAATGCACCTGGGAAACAAAAACCCAGGGGAAGAGTACACAATGGGAGGTGAGATACTAACAACAACAAAAATGGAAAGGGACCTGGGGGTAGTCATATCAGATGACCTAAAGGTGGGCAAGCAATGTGAAAGGGCAGCAAGGAGGGCTGGGGATACTGGGATGCATAGGGGAGGCATCACCAGTAGAAAACAAGAAGTTATTATCCTCTGTACAGACAGCTGGTGAGACCCCATCTGAGTCATGCGTGCAGTTCTGAGACCCAATCTCCACAAAGACATAGACAGGATGGAAGCTGTCCAGAGGAGGGCACTTAAATGGTGCAGGGTCTGCACCGGAAGACATATGAAGAGAGACTTAAGGAGCTTAATATGTATAGCCTTAATATGTATAGCCTTGAGGAAAGGAGGGAGAGGGGGGACATGATAGAAACTTTCAAGTACCTCAAGGGAATCAACAAAGTCCAAGAGGGTAGCATCTTTCAAAAAAAGAGGTGCAAGAACAGGGGGGCACAATTTGAAGATAGAAGGGGGGTGGCTCAGAGGTAAGTTAAGGAAGTATTTTTTCACAGAGAGGGTTGTGGATGTATGGAACGGCCTTCCAGAGGAGGTTGTGGAGTCAAAAACAGTGGTGGAATTCAAGCATGCATGGGACAGTCATGGGACAGTCATAAGGCAATTCTAGGGGGTGGGGGTAGGAAGAAGTAGGCTGCTGGTTAACTAGGATCTGCAGCTTGTCCATCAGGTAGGGAAATGGGCAGACTGGGTGGGCCAAGCGGTCCTTATCTGCCATCAAATTCTATGTTTCTATGTAAATATGACCCAGAGACAGATGTATGTACTGTAATAGTGGATCATGCTATCCAGTGAGGTACCTCATTCAGAAAACATGAATACTTTTGTCTGCAGAGACCCAGGCCCCATGGGGCATTCTGGCTGTAGAAACACAGGCCTCTATGGGACCTGCACTTCTGTAGTCACAAGTACTCATGCACAATGTACAACATACACATACGGGTATGGCTGCATAAGCACAGGCAGATAGCAATCCAGTTGTATGCTGTTTTTCTGACCATATGATGGCTGTCTGTGGTTGCTTGTGGTCTTGACAATTTGCTGCTTGGGGGTGGAGAGTTAGAGTTGGAACCCTAATGCCACATTTCCCTACTTCTGTGGCATTAAGTAACCCTAACTGGTGCATTAATGCAGTTTTTGCAAAGAATTTCCTTTCTGTTTGAGATAGTGGAATGGTATTCTGATTCATACAGGTCCTTTTCATGCTCTGTGCCACGGAAAGACTCTGTCCACTGACAGATGTTCATGGCCTGGCACAACCACCCCCACCCCAGCCAGGGAATGCAAGTTAAAATTACTGAAGTTATGAGTGAGCACAGAAAAATGCCAGTGTACACTTATAACTTTGTTTTTTGTACATAGTGTGACCCCAGCTTTTCAACATAGCCTTTTTTTGACCCCACCTCATGAACAAAGGCAGTGAGAATTTTCAAATCCTGCCTGAAAGATGATTTCACCAAGCAACTGGAAAATTGCCTTTCTTCTCTTATCTGCATAATTCTGCCACTATTGATTATGAGGTGTGTGTGTGTGGGGGGGGGAAGGGGAGTAGTGTCCCAAATAGTAGATTTTGAAAATTTGGGGTCAAAATATGCAACAATTAAAGAATTTATGAATCAAAGTTCAAAACCCCATTGTGCATGTTGGCTGGACTTTGTTCATCTGGAGGAAAAAACAAGACATTTTATGTGTTTCTGTAGGATCCTTCAATTCCTGCATACTGTAGATGAGTACAAGCAGGATGCCATTAAAGCGATATATTGCATCTCAGCTTGGCCATCAATAAATAATTTTTAAAAATAAATAAATTAGTGGAAAATCTATTTCAATTTTCAAAAGATGTTTACTCAGTGTGGTCCACCTTAAAAAAAAAACATTTAAGATGTGAAAACTGATGACAGCTCATCCCCACAGAACAGCTAATAGCTGTGATTACAAATAAAAAAAATAACTGTTGCTCAGTGGTACCTGCCCCCAACAATTGATTATACCTCTAGTTGTTGCAAAAAAAACAACAACCTGCCACCAGCTTTCCATCTTTCTCATCCAAGGAATATTGTACTGCCCTTTGGCACCAGGCTGAATGGGATTGAGTCAATGTACAGCCATACCATGGAAAATCAGTGCCCCACAGAACCAGACTCACTAGACAAGAGACAATGTCCAGCCATGCTGTTCAGTATCACAGTGCCCCATGGCATCAATGCAGAGTACCACACTGCCACCACATCATCTATTTAGGATTGCCATGGCATCAATCTCTGACTGTCCTATGAAACTGTATGCCTAGCTGGCCTGAGGAATATTGCCAACCCCAAGGTACTGTGTTTGCAGGGACAGAGACAAAATATCTGTCTGGAGGGACTGTTTCCTAACCCAAACCCAATTAAAAAAGTAAGGCATAGCAATCCAAAGTTGTGATCATCTATGCTAGCAGATTTACCAGTACTGTAATGTTCCTTTTAATATTGACAAATGTAATCTTTTTTTTTTTTTGCTTTCTTTATGCTCCTGTAGGAGGCAGGGAAATATAAACCATGGAGTCATTTTCAGGTTTGCCCCATGCTGTATCAGGGATCTACCATGGTATCTAAGAGATTGTGACTTGTCCTTAAGGTAGGGCTCCCCTAGGACCAAAGAGGAGGACCGAGATACTAATTTGGATCCCCAGCATCCCCTAGAGTGGGCTGAGGCAGCAATTGTGAGGGTTCTGGTGTCATTGTGCTGCAGCCATTGGGGGTTTTCTCACTTGCGGTTACTCATAAATATATGGACATGCCATGACATCACTGCAGGGCATGCATGTTTCCACACATGTCTCACAGGCATCTGTTGTCATCCCCACCCCATCAACATGGTCCCCTGCTGGTGCTGTACCCCCAGCTTATGCTGGGATTGACACTTATAACAGGATCCACCACCCACACCTCTGAAGGAGGAGAGTAGTCCTTTGGATGCTCATCCTGCCTCCCACTGTGTGACCCTCTGATGCACATTCCTGAACATGGGTCATCAGCATTGCAAGCGATAGCATTACCACTGCACTGGCAGGCTGGCTACTAATTGAATCTTGATGATGCAAAACATTAAAAATGCATATGTAATATACTGCAGTTTTGTCAGCAAATATACAAAGACTAGAATTATGCTACCTACTGCTGTGAGAATGATTATTTTGTTTTGTTTCTTTGTGTTGCAAGTGTTTGTAAGTTTTGAAATATGTTACTGTAAATACTGTTCAGAAGTTTGAAAGGAATTAATGACCAGGCTAGGATTTGAACCCAGATCTGTTATACTGTGTAGAAGTTTGAAAAGAATTAGAGACCAAGCTGGGATATGAATCCAGGTCTGCTTTGAAGTTCAAACAGATTGGTGTTCAAATCCCATCTAGGGCACTCATTTCCATCTCACTCCTGAATTATATTTCAGATGGGCACTTTTACCAAGCCATTCAAACAGGGTTGGCCAGCTCTGTGATTATTATTGCTGCAGGTTACATATCGGTGAGAAACCATGCATGAAATATAAACAGCCACAAATGTTTGTTATGTGTTCTGTGGCTGACCATTGGATTACCCCCATCCTGTGCTGAGAGTTCACAAGTTCAGATGATTAGCAGTTCCAGTTGCAGCTTGAAGGTGTTTAGTGTGTGGTATGTCAGGCTGAAGGTGTATGGCAAAGCCTGCAATCTTTGTGTGTGGATTGAAGTAGTGAGGTGGAACTCTGATGATATCATGGATGCAGACCATAAAAGCCACTCCCGATGTTGCAGTGCATCAAGAAGTAGGTCTGTCCCACCAAAACCCAATGTTGCAAGGACTGGGGTGCAATGAGCTAAACAGCAAAGAAAGCATGCAAATACAAATACCTGGCCCATTTGAAATGGCTCTGCCTAACTGCTGTGTAGGACTGCCTATCCTTGTAGTTGGAGTTGGCATTCAAATTGAGCACAGAAAAGGCCAAATTGATATGGATCAGGAGGCTACGGACGGGTCTCCTGGATCATCAGTTCCGTGCTCCACAAGGTAGGGGTCCTACAGCAGGTTTAACAGGGCTCCCAGATCTTTAGGGATTCTTGTATTTTACTGGAAAATGGAGCAATCTACTGGAAAATTGTTTCCATAGACTTACACTACATATGCAGGAAAACTGAGTAATTTGACTTCCATAGGAAGTAATGTAATCTACAGGAAAACAGAAAAATTGCCCTGGAGTTAGAGAAAATGCCAAATTTATCTGGAAGAACATCTGAGACAGCCCTGGCACCACTGTCAGTACAATGGGTTTCACATAATTAGCCCTGTCACCACTGTCAGTACAATGGGTTTCACATAATTAGTCAGCAACAGTTCATGTTTTTGTTACCAACAGAAGATATACTGGTATATTTAATAGGCATACACACTGACTGACTTATTTATTTATTTATTTAAGTTTTTTGAACAGGTAAGTACACTGGCAGAAGCAGCCTTTTTCAGGCACGACCCAGCTGCAAATGCATAGAAAAAAGCTGGAATACAGACGTCATATACATTTACAGCAGGTAAAGAAGTAACAATATATACAAAGCGATATTTACATGATGTAATCAAAAGTTTACTTATGCAGGACAATTAACAATATATACAGGGAAATATTCACATGATACAAATTACAGAAAGTACAAAAGGGCGTAGCAATGTGTTGGAATGCAATTTTGTTTTAGGAAGAAAAGAAGGACTACAGATAAAAAAAGATAGTATTGGTAGAGCAAGGTAACGGTGAGGTAGAGTTAATTAGTGGAATTAGGGGTGAAGTTAGTGGAAGCATTGTCAAGTGACAGAGGAGAAGTAATGGGATTTGTAAGGCAGAGGTAGAGGTAGTTTTTCTAATAGGAGGGCATATTGAGTTCCATATGAGGCAGCACAGAAGGAAAAGGGCTGCTGGCACATGCTGGTATGAGACAGTGACATGAAGATGCTGTAATGAGAGGCAGATCAGGAGGCAGGGAAATTAATGAGAGGGATCTGCCTGGCTAGATATGCAGGGTTGCCACTATGCAAAGTTTTGCTGATGAGGGAGGCAAGAGCAAGATTTGCTCTGAGTTTGGGAGGTAGCCATTTGAGGTTGCTGAGCACTGTGCAATGGTGGGTGCCGAGGCTTCAGCCAGAGGCAAATTTAATTATATAAATATAAAGAGCATGCTGTTTTTGTACAGCAGATTTAACATCATCATTGATGACTGTCGTGCCATAGTCAAGCTTGGGAAGAAGATTTATCTTAGTGATTCTGACCTTGATGTCAAGGGTGAAGAAGTGGCAGACTCTGTAGAGTGAACCCAGTTTTTTGTGAACTGAGGAGGTGTTGTGATGGAGATGAGTTTCCAAGGAGAGGGAGGAGTTGAGGTGTCTTCCAATGTGCTTGAGGGATATGGTCTTTTCAAGAGGGGAGTCATTTCCAGTGTTGACACTAAACAGAAGATATATTGTAGTTGGGAGAGGCTTTTCTTTGATCCAAGCAGCATGGACTGAGTTTCTGGTAGATGTAGGATCATTTTGCCTTGAGAGAGCCAAGTTTGCAGACTGGAAAATGTGTTTCCAAGGGAATTGTTAATGGAGGCAGTATTATTTCTATGGGTATAGAGGATGGTGTTGTTGTCTTAGAGAAGTGATCTTACTGGTCTGCAAATGGTAGTGAGATCATTAATGAAAACTGAGAACAACAGAGGCCCTAAAATGGAGCACTGGGGGACTCCACTAGAGATGTGATTTGTGCAAGAAATGGTATTGCCAGTCTAGATTGCCTGCGATATTGGTGCAAATAATCTTTAAACCATGAAGAAATTCCCTTTAACATTTCCCTTAAACCTTCCCCCTCTACCCTCAGTCCATTTCCTCTTGTTTTTGCGCCTACCTTCCCAGTGAATGAGCTCAACACCACTTTATTAATCCCCTTCACTTACTTGAAAGTCTCTGTCATGTCCCCCCCTCTCTCTTCAGATATCCAGGGGGTTACAAATCCAACTCCCTCAACCTCTCTTCTTATGGCTTCCACTTAACCTATGCACTAAGTGGCTCTTCTCTGAACTCTCTCCATGCCATCTATGTCCTTGTGTAGGTGCGGTCTCCAGAACTGAATGCTGTACTCCTGGTGGGGCCTCACCATTGACCTATAGAGTGGCATCATCACCTCCCACCTTCTGCTAGTTATCCCTCTGCCATTCCACGCCAGATTCTATTTGCTTTGGCCACCACTTTACTGCATTAGTCCCACTTTAAGACTGTCTATGATTATGATTCTTAGAGCCATCTCCTGCTTCACTGCCCCCCCACCTGTGTGCACTTTGCTTGTGGTTTATTCCTCCCCATGTGCATCACTGTGTATTTTTTAGCATTGAACTTTAGCTGCCATGTTTTTGACCTCCCTTCCAGCAACCTTAGATCCTGCCTCATAGCATCCACTCCCCCTTGGGTAGCTATCCTATTTCAGATCTTTGTATTGTCTATAAAAAGACAGATCTTCCCATGCAGCCCCTTCACAATGTTGCTGATGTAGATGTTAAACAGGATATGCCCAATCACTGATCTCTGATGCCCTAAGCATTTATCCCACTTGTCACACCTACCTCCCTGGAATGTACCCCATTTACCACCACCCTCTGGCTTCTACCCGACAGTCGATTCTCCACCCACCTTGTTATTTTCTGTCCCACCCCTAGTCTCTCCAGTTTATTAATCAATCTTCTGTGGTGAACAGTGTCAAAGGCTTTCCCAAAGTCCAGATAGGCTATGTCCACTGCCCCACCGATCAACCATCCTCATCACCCAATCGAAGAATTCAATCAGGATTGTCTAACATGACCTCCCCCTGTGAAGCCATACTGACATATATCCTACTGCCCACTAACCTCCAGGTAGTTAACCTCCCTTTCCTTTAATATCACCTCTTTCACCTTACCCACCATAATTGCCCACCTCCTCCCTGCTGTCACTTTTGTGAAGTGACACCATATCTGCCTTCTTCCAATCCTCTGGCACCCACCCTGTGTTCAGGGATAAGTTGAACAGCCTTGCTAGTGGTGCTGACAGCTCCTCCCTTAGCTTCCTGAGCACCCTAGGATGCAGGGCATCCAGATCCATAACGTTGCCTACAATCAACTTACCTAATTCCTCCCTGACTCTGTCCTTCCTAATTGGCTAGGATCCTCCCCTACATCTACTGTTCCCTTTTCCCCTAATGCTGGAGCCCTTCCTTCTCCCTCTGTCATGAAGACTGAGTCGAAGTACCTGTTCAGTGTATGCCCCCTCATCAGCGACACCAACACAGCGACCTACGTCAGTTGACAAAATCGACAATTTGCCAACAGGTAGCTGTGTTGGTGCACCTGAGACAGGGACACACTGTCTGCCGGTCATGTACCCCTTTCTGAATCAACTCCAACTCAGAATTAAGCATCTATAGTATGGAGGTGTGGAGCAGAGTCCCACAAATGGGGGGTTCTGGGGGTGGAGCCCCTGATAAAAAAACAGGACCGGGAAACATTTGGGATTTATGTCTACCACAGCTTGTGGTTGACATAAATCCCATCGCTGTGATGCCAGTTGATGAAAGTGTTGTAAAACCAACATTGTTGATACCCTATTCAGCACTTCTGCCTTCTCAATGTCCCCTTCCAGTGTTACACCCCATTCTCCCTTTGTCCTTACTATCCTCTGCCTTGATTTTCTCTTCTTTCCTACATACCTAAAAAATGTTTTATTACCCCTTTTGGCCTGCTGAGCAATCTCCTCCTCCCTTTCTGCTTTCACCCTCCTAATCCTCTGCCCTGCCACCCCAAGCTTTTCCCTGTCCTCCTTCCCCTGCATCTTCTTATATTCTCTGAATGCCTTTTTTTCTTCCTTGTTGTCCTCCTTGACAGTGGTTTTTGAGGAAGGTAATTTTCCCTTTCTTGTGCAGGGGGACAACTGTGGATGTTTTCCAGAGGGATGGTACAGTACCAGAAGAAAAGGATAATTTGAGGATTTTAGAGATGGGAAGTGCAATTTGGGGGACAGCAAGTTTGAGGAATCTAGGGATAAGACCATCAGGTCTGGCTGATTTGTCAGTAATTTTGAGAATGAAGAGTAGTTTAAGTACTTCTTAATGTGTGAGCCTTTTGATGTAGAAAGAGTGCCGCCTGGGGGTTTGATTGTGTCTTATTAGGGTCAGGATCAGTGTGTCTGTTTGATCTGTATTTAGACAGGTCACAAAAAAAGTAATTGAAGAGGGTGGCAATTTTTAAGGGGTCAGTTATGGTGGTTTCGTCCTATTTGACAGTGATAGTACATGGGCGATGCTGGCCTTTAAGTGGTATATTAATTCACTGCTAGAACATTTTGGAGTTATACAGGTTTTGTGTTTATTGGAATTTAAAGTACTGACTTTGGTACTGTGAATTAAATGCTTACAATTATTGTGTAGATATCTGTAAGTGTTCCAATCAGAAATGTTGTTTGTGGGTGGCCTCAAATTTAGCTCAGGATGCATCCCTTTTGTGCATGAGGGAGAATATGTTGTGTGTTCCAGAGGGTTTTCTTTTTGGCTTTAACTCTATGGATGTGGGGGGGGGGGCATGCTTATCAAGCACTGAAGTGAAGGCATGGATAAAGAATTTGAGGTCTCTGTTGACATCGGGGACTGTGCCAAGGTGGGACCAATTGATGTGTTGCAGGTCAGACACTAAGGAGTCAGTGTTGAGGCTGGAGACTTTTCTATATTAAATAATACTGGGAATGGAATGGAATGTTTAGGGGCACTGTTGTACCTTTGGCAGTACATGCCATGGTGATGACTGATTGAGTCACTTAGGACTCCTGAGGTGAGAATTCTTTTGAATACTGTTAACCAGGATCCAGTCCAAAAGTATGTTTTTACTGTCCTACAGTTTAATCTAGTAGGGGATTGCATGACTTAAATTTACTACAAAAAATTGACAGGTAAGGGATGGATGGAGTGTGGGGGTGTCAGTTGTACCCTGACGCTGATGTTGATGCTTACTGATGCACACAAGACTGGACCACAATTGGCCCACAAAATTGGCAGGAGATTATGTGCCTCTTTGCTTTCTTTTCTTTCCAGAGTAAAAAAAAATGCATCCTGTTTTAGAAACAGAATGTATTGGGCATTGCAACCACTATAGTGACAGGTCACCCATCACCAGAGAAACAAAATCAGAATATTTTTTTTATACCATGTTTTGGGATTGAGTTTCTCTTACTGACCAACTGCTTAGTAAGACTTCCACAGGGAAGTTTTGTTCAGCTCAGAGGCATTTGTGAAATGTCAAACTCCATAGCATATTCTTAGTATTATGATTACGATTTAATCAATTACAATACAACTACATAGACTTTGATGGCAGATAAGGACTGCTTGGCCCATCTAGTCTGCTCATTTCCCTACCTACAGGATAAGCTGCAGATCCTAGTTAACCAACAGCTTATTTGTTCCTACCCCCCACAAGAATTGTCTTACCTCTGTCCCATGCATTCTTAAATTCTCCCACAGTTTTAGATACCACAACCTCCTCAGGAAGGCTGTTCCAAGCATCCACCACCCTCTCTGTGAAAAAAATACTTCCTCACGTTGCCCCTAAACCTTCTACCATCTATCTTCAAATTCTGTCCTCTTGTTCTTGAACAAATCTTTTTCTGAACGATGCTACCCTCTTGGACGTTGTTAATTCCACTGGTGTACTTAAAAGTTTATATCATGCTCCCCTTCTCCCTCCTTTCCTCATGGGTATACATATTAAGCTCCTTTAGTCTCCCCTTGTATGGCTTCTCTTGAAGACCCTGCACCATTTTAATTGGCCTCCTCTGGAATGCCTCCATCCTGTATATGTCCTTGCAGAGATGGGGTCTCATGAACTGGATGCAGTACTCTAGATGGGGTCTCACCAACTGTCTGTACATAGGGATAACAGCTTCTTGTTTTCTGCTTCTGATGCTTCTCCATATACATTCCAGTATCCCCCAGCCTTCCCTACTGCCTTCTCACATTGCTTGCCAACCTTAAGGTCATCTGATATGATTAATCCCAGGTCCCTTTCCATTTTTTGTCGTTACTCCCCATTGTGTAATCTTCCCTGGGTTTTATTTCCCTGGTGCATTAGTTTGCACTTCTTTGCATTGAATTCAAGCTGCAATACTTCTGACCATTTCTCCAACTGCACCAAGTCCCTTCTCATCTTTTCTTCTCCTCCTTTTGTATCAACCCTGTTGCAGATCTTTGTGTCATCTGCAAAAAGGCATACTTTTCCTTCCTGTTCCTCTGCAATGTCACTTATAAAGACATTGAAAAGGACTGGACACAGTACTGAACACTGTGGTACCCCCACTAGTAGCCCCCTTTCTTCAGAGAAGACTCCATTTACAATTACCTTCTGTGTCCTGTTGTACAGCCAATGTTTTACCCAGGCTACCACCCTGGGACCCACTCCCAGGCTGGTTTATTTGTCTATGAATATTTTGTGTGGGACTGTGTCAAATGCCTTGCTACAGTCTAGGTAGGCCATGTCCACAGCCCCTCCCTGGTCTACAACTTTGGTCACCCAGTCAAATAAATCAATTAGATTCATCTGACATGACCTTCCCACTATGAACCTATGCTGCCTTGGGTCATGTTCCCCACTGGCCTCTAGATACACAACAATTCTTTCCTTCGGAAGTGATTTCGTTACTTTCCCTACCACAGAGGTCAAACTGACAGGTCTGTAGTTTCTTGCATCTATCTTGCTCCCACTTTTGTGAAGGGGTTCACAACTGCCTTCCTCCAGTCCTTAGGTACCACACTATCCTCCAATGATTTGTTAAAAAGGGTAGACAGTAATGTCACTAGTTCTCCCCTTAATTCTTTTAGAATTCTGGGGTGAATTCCATCAGGCTCCATTGCTTTGTCCACCTTCAGTTGAAGGAGTTTTTTCAGACCCTTTCTTCTGTGAAAGGACTGGGATTGACCCCCCCCCATCCAGAGTGCTTCTGTTAATTGGATTAGGCACCTCCCCCTCCTCCTCATTTGTGAATACTAAGCAGAAGTGTTCATTCAGTATCCCTACTTTTTCACTGCCCCGCTCTGCCTACCCATCATCCATTCTATTCAACCTCACTATCCCTCCCTTTTTTCTTTCTAAGCTCCCTGATGTACCTAGAAAAGGTTGTATCCCCCTTCTTAACCAAGTTGTCTATCTTTTCCTCACTTTTGGCCTTTGCTATTCTGACTTCCTTCCCTGCTTCCTTCTGCCTTAACTGGTAAAGTTCTCTGTCCTGTTCCTTCTGTGTTTCCTTATAATTCCTAAATGCTATCCTTTTCTCCCTGACCTTCCCTGCGACCTCTTTTGAGAACCATAGTGGCTTTTTCTTTCATTTTGATTTGTTTATTTACTTCAACCAAAAGCTTTTTGCATATGTTATGGCAGTTTTGATGTTTCCTCATTGTTGATCCACCCCTCCTTCTAGCCTGTTTGCTACTGCTTTTCTAAGGCACTCTCCCATCTTGCCAAAGTCAGCCCTTCTGAAGTCCAGTACCTCGCTTTTGCATGGCTTGACTCTGTAGCTGAGTTTATCATGAACCCCACTGTTTGGTGGTCACTTGTTCCCAGATGGCTACCCACTTCTAGATTTCAGATCCTCTCACTGTCCCCATTTGAGTATGAGGTCTAAGATTGCTCCCTCACAGGTGGGTTCCAAAACTAGCTGTCTGAGGCATGCCACCTGTAGAACATCAAGAATGACACTGCTCTTGGATGTGGCTGTGGCAAAACTGCTCCAGTTAACATCTGGCATATTCAGGTCCCCCATGAACAGTATCTCCCCTTTCTCTGCCATCCTAAAGATACCTTATATCATATCCTTGTCCATTCACTCCCCCTGAGATGGGGGTCTGCATACAACCCCTGTGTGGATTGTGGTGCCATTTCCTCTCTCTAAGGTGACCCACAATGCCTCCTTTCCTCCCTGCTTACTCTTTTGTTCCATTGCTTTAATCCCTTCCCTTACATAGAGAGCTACTCCTCCCCCTCTTCTCCCCTCCCTGTCTCTCCTGTAGATTGTGTACCCTGGTATGTTAACATCCCAGTCATGGTTCTCTGTGTACCATGTTTCTGTGACTGCTACAATATCCAGGCATCTCTCTTCCATCAAAGCCAGCAGTTCAGGGAGCTTATTGCCCAGACTGTGGGCATTGGTACTCATTACCCTCCATTTCTTGTTGGCCTTAACTCTTTTTGCCCCATCCCTTTCCTTATTGATTTTGTCATGTTCTCCTTTTACCCCTGTCCTTCTCCCTATCAACATCTCTATCTTGGTGTTTAACTCACTTACTACTCTGATGTTTCTGGAGGGCTAGGATTTCTCTGCTCCTTTCCAGTGGCCCCCCCTTGGCTAGTTTAAAATCTTGACAATGAAGCATTTAAACCTATCACCTAGGATCCTGGTTCCCCTCCTAGACAGATGCAGACCATCACACCAGTATAGTCCTGCATCACTCCAGATGGACCCCTAGTCCCCAATGAAACCAAATCCCTGAGCTCTGCACTAGTTTTTCAACCACTGATTGAATCTCATGGTGTGGAGTACCCTAGCCTCACCCATGCCATAGGCAGGCAGCACCTCTGAGAAGGTTACTGTGCATGCTATTTGTCTAAGGCCCCTCCCCAACTCCACAAACTCTTCCTGCACTGCTCTGATCCCTTTCCCAGCCAGGTCATTTGTCCCTAGGTGAACAATGACATCAAGCTCCCTCCCCCATGCATCTGCTTCAATGATCCTGATGATTCCCTTCCTGTTCCCTCAAAGCCATGATGCCAGGCAGGCACCTTACCTCCCTTTCCCCTTCCTCCCCCAGTTCTACATTTCTAACAATGGAGTCCCCCACCAGGAGCTGCTTCCTTCCCTTGTGGTGTCCCATGCCACCCTCCTGTGGGTCTCCATTGTAAATGTTCCCAGCATCCTCCTTGGTCTTCACTGCAGGTGCCTCCATAGAGGAACTACACTTTGCCAGAGCAGCATATGAATTGTGGAGAGGTACAACTGGAGGGATGTGCCTCTGTTCCACCACCCTCACCCTCCCAGAGCCCACTGTGGTCCAACCACTCCTCTTTCTTGGCAGCCTCTGAGGTAACAGCAGTGGCCCTGGTGGTCCCTGGGTGGGTGAGGAGGTCACACAAATCCTGGCCAACTCAATCTGGAGATGAGCAACCTCCTCCCTCAGCCCAGAGAGGTGCCTTCAGATGGGACAACATCACATCCACCAGAACATGTCCCAGAAGACTGCTGCACCACTGCCACTGCACTGCACCACTCCCATCATGTCTTATTTCTGTCCCCTTAACTGTCACTTGAAATAATTACTCTTTCCTCTCTTTATTTTTATTTATTTGTTAGTTTCTTATTTAACATTTTTTTCTCCCTACTTACTTACTGCCTCTGTGCTCTTTAAGCTCCTGATCTTCCTGTTCTGAGACAAAAAGTTCCTATATTTCTCAGTAGTCTCTTTAGTTGCTCAGAGTCAGACCTCCAGTTGTTGGGGGGGGGGACGGAGAGCTGCTTTTTTCCTTCTAGGATGGTAAGTCTTTTGTGGCTCTGTGATCACTCATTTCCTGCTCCCAAACCGGAAGTTCCTGTTGTCAGTTAAATCATGTGCCTATAAAAGTAGAACTCGCTTAGGGTGGAGGGGAGGGAAGGAGGACAATATAGTCCCAATAGAGAAGTATAGTTATAACAGCAGCTCCTTTGTCTTGGTGTTCTCTGCCTGTTCTCTGGCAGAAGCTATCTAGGGCAGTTTTTAAATCTGGCTTTAACCTGGCTTCCTTCTAGCTAAGCACTCCCCCTACTTTACAGCTCTTTCTACACTTAGTTAATTGCACAGATAACTATTCCCTTCTGCCACCTGAGACAAACACCTAGATAACCGCACAGATAACAATTCACTTCAGCCAACTCAGACAAACACACAAACTCTTTTTTTGTTTTGTTTTTACCCTATATTGAAGGTACCAGTAGTAGAATTTTAGTTCTTTAGTCCCAGAAGAGAAGTATAGTTATAACAGCAGCTCCTTCCTCATGGTGTTCTCTGCCTGTTCTCTAGCAGAAGCTATCTAGGGCAGTTTTTAATTCTGGTTTTAACCTGGCTTCCTTCTAGCTAAGCCCCCCCCCTACTTTGCAGCTCTTTCTACACATAGTTAATTGCACAGGATGGGCTTTAGATGGCCTTTAGATTTCTTTCTTACAATTTAAAAACAGGGGGCAGAATCTAGAGCATAGAAATGATATATGATATGCCTGATTTAAAAGAAACCAAAGAAGCAATAACATTCTTTCAGTGCCTACCCTAGAGGGAGATGGGCAGAGTGTGTGTGATGGGAGGGGTTGCACCAACAACAATAGCAAACACCATAGTGTGGCCGAGCTACTGCTTCATAAAGTCAGTAACCTGCTTAATCCTGGGGTGAGGTTAAGAGCAAGGAGACAGTGCTGGTTTTCTCCCAGATCACAGTGGTTTCTGGTGCTACTGCTATAAAAAGCCTTCAAGCCGCTCACAATTTCATGGAGTTGGGGGGGGGGCAGAAGTGTGTAGAGTTATGGATGATTTTCTCAAAACTAGGTCAGAGTAATTTTAGTGGAGTGACTGCAGCATATCAGTCATCTCTCATTCCCAGTTCAACCAGCAAATATTGTGAAAATATTGACTGTATGCTGGCTGTTACAAAAATATATTCTGTAAGTGTTGTGTTGGGAAATTGAGAAAATCGTGAAAATTATGCTCTTGAGTGCTTACCTACATAAACAGCAGGCTGTCAGGTAGAGCAGGCTTCAGAATGAGCAAAGTGAAGTTTGTCACAGAGTCATAGAGATAGGAAAAACAAGCTTGTAAAACTTTAGCCATTTAAAACCAAGTGTTCATTAAAAAAATGTACAGTCAAAGAATTCCTCTCTCTCTTTCCTTTCTGCTTCTTAATCTGTTCCTCTGTTAAATGAGCCCTACTGAGTCCTATTCATTAAACCTGGTTAACTCACACGAACTGCAGATGCTGATTACAGAGTGTAAATTGCTTTCTTTGTTAATCACACCTAATTCACTGGCATGTTACTGTGTTCGAATTACTACTGGACTCAGCCTCTGTCACAGACTGGCTTCCCCATGCTAATACAGGTACAGTACAATATCGTCAGTATTCCTAGACAGTACATTTGCTTACTGAACACTGTTAGTTTTAAATGGCTTAAGTTTTACAAACCCCACTAAAATTACTCTGATTTTTTTTGAGAAAGCCCCACCCTGAGCCTTAGTGGTTTTGCCTGTGGATTTAAGATTGATTATTCACAATCCCGGATGGCTTTTCAGTGATGTAGAGAGTCAACATTTGCTCAAGCAATGCTAAACAGAATTGATGCAAAGCAACATACTGTAGAAGAGATTAGCAATAACGTTGCCTCTGCGGAGTGGAGCTCTTCACAAACTAAATTAAGTTGTGCATGATTTTCAAACTTTATGAGGCATCATAATCGCTCATTTATGACACTTGAATGGTAAGCATTTGTTACATTTATTTATTTATTCTTTGGTAACCGGGCAAGTGCACTGGCCTTGGGGAAAGTTTTCAGTCATGACCCAGGCCAACTAGCGGCAGTAAGTACATAGGCAAATAGGTAAATAGTTGACAATACTAAAAAAAATACATGTAATTATTACAATACAATAGAAATAAACTGTTAGCATACTAAGAAATAAAGTATAGTACAGGTAGAAGTGACCTTATGTCACTATAAGGTACAGACATGTAACAAATTGTAGTACACAAGTAAGTAGATAGTCTAATTTCCTATGGGTGACAGACATATATGAAGTTTTGACCGTGGATATTTTAAAAAGTTTGAAACTTTCCCCCATGTAATGCAATCATCACAAGGACTGGAGTTTCACAAATCACCTCATGCACATTCTATGCAATTTCTGTTCTGTGTTTCAGACATCCTCGTACTTTTGTTCCCCAGCCACAGACACATACCACGGATACCTGCTCTGTAAACCTGAACACTGAGAGAAAAACCTGTTCCCTGTAATGTGCAACATTTCACACAGACACACACACACACTTACATGCACAGCACATAGAGCTCTCTGAAATAGACATGCACAATGAGGACTGTTTTGGAGAGCTCAGTGTGGTTATGCACTTTTCCCGATCATGTACACACACACACACACAACACACACACACGCACACACACTCTCTCACACACACACACACACACACACACACACACACACACACACACACACTGTACACACACTGTATATACACACACACACAATAATTTGTGGAAAATCATGTATGAGGTGGGAATTGCTTTGGTAGGGGGAAAAGCTTGTTATTGTAACACTCAACAAAACAGGACTCCGGTTGGTAATCTTTAATAGTACAGATTGATAATATGCTTCATGCTGATATGGATGGAATGATATCCAGTAATAATAGTAGCATATGACGGGATATCTGATAGCCTTCTGGATAATACTAATAGTAGAGTATGTCTTTTCATTCATATTAGAATAAAAACAATCCCAAGGCAGCAGCTCCATCTAGGAATACATTGGAAATGGCAAATATATGCATTTGGTTTGTGTTGATGATGTGGTAAATGTACTGTGGGTTGTGGGATAGATGAAAGTGAAGGCAGGTTGTGTTAGGATGGTAGAGAATTCCTAAATTTTAGGTTGAAAAATGTTCCAAGGGGTACTTTAGCAAAGGCATTTTTGGTAAAAGCTAAAAGGGTGAGATAAAGGTTTCACTAACAAGAGCTCGATATGGCTTTGCACTTTACAGATCTACTTTTTTTTTAAAAACTGTTCATTGAAACATGAATTAAAAGCAGCAATGAGTGGACTCAAGAGATATGCTCTGATTGTTAATTGACACTGGCTTGCCATTTGTGGCAGCATCAGTAGCACAGTTGATCCTTACTAATGGGTGAGAGGGATGGAACACACAGGGACAAGTGAAATTAAAACTGACACTAGTTTAATCACAGCAGATTATGTATTATTGGTTGTTCTGTGCTAGTGGCGGTGTTTGTTTGCTAATGATTTCCAACAAAGTGTGTCCCCAATTACTTGGCATGGTGACAAGTTATTATTGGGACCTACAGGTTCAAATCCTGCCACAGTCTCTAACAGTGTGAGTTTTGGCATGTTATTTTACCTACTAATGAAAGCTGAGCATTTAATAATATTGCAATTACTGTGTTTCTAAAAAAGTAAGGGACAGTTTTATTTATATAGAAGTAAGGGACAGTTTTATTTATATAGAGAGTAAATATCTGAGCTGCCATTTTATGTTCACAGTTTCACACACTGATAATCACTACACCTACTGAAACAACCAAGCCTCTAATGTGCTAAGGTACAATAAGGTGAGAGACACAGTATAGATACTATATATATATATATATACACACACATATGTGTATATATAGGGGATATGACATGGCCTGACTGAAGATATCATATTTATCTTCACGAGAGGCCAGTGATATCATATTATCTCGGGTGGGCGAGCCACAGAATGAGACTATCGTGATATCACTGGCTCAGTGAAGATAATGTGATATCTTCAGTCAGGCCATGTCATATTCTGTTTATACAATGTATGCTTTGCCCCCCACAATACAACTCACCACATGCCCTCTCAATGCAATGGTGATACAAAGGTGATGGCCCTAGCAATACAACCCACTTACAGAAAAGCTGCCAAAACAGCAGATGTCATTTATTGTTTAAAAATATCTGGTGGATCCTGTTATTTATGGTTAGTTTTAAAAGTCTTATCTGGTTTATACTGCCATGCCCCCCCTCCAACAGAGCTCCATATGTCCTCCCCAACATGACAGATTACATAGGGTTTCAAGTATCTGGTTGGTCCTGTCATTTTAAATTACTAAAATATCTGGTTGAGCCTGCTATTATTTTGGGAAAAGTGATTTTTAAATACTTATCTGGTTGATCCTGCCACTCTGAGCACTTTCAGTGTCCCTGTAATTATGCGTGACGGGCTATCCACACTGACGTTGGTACATTGCCAAATGTTTTGTAGGAGGTGCCCGGGTTCCAGTAACTGAGAAAGCGCTGTGCTTTATGTTTGTGTTGCATTTTCTCAGTTACTGAACCGGGGCTCTAAAAGCCTGTCAAGTCAGTAATGAACCTCACGCTACGAGACAGAAACTAAGTGCTCAAGTGGACAGATCAACCAGATAAGTTCGATATGATGTATAGGAACGTGGAGATAACATATGACGTATAGGAACATGAAGATAACAATGTTATCTTCACTGGCCACCTGAGATATCATGTTTTATACTGTTATTTATCTGACAACATACATTGTATAAATATATATATATATTATTTGTAAAAAACTACAGGAATACATCACTTAGGGTTGATATCAAACCATAAAAAAGATGGAAGTATGACACTGAGGTTTGCAACCATAACACCCCACCCCCACCCTGCACATACCAACAGGTGTCAGGGGTGTGCCTTTGGGTCATCAGTCAAAATGCTCACCCCATTCTCCTATACTGTACTCATGTCAGCTTATTTAGTTATGGGATTTATTTATTTATGTACGTATGTATGTATGTATGTCTTTATTAACTGGGTATTTGCACTGATCCAAAGGACCATTTTCAGGCATGGCCCTTGCAATAGGGTGGCAGTAACAGGAAAACAAACAAACAAGCAATACATACAGTATCAGGGAATATAGACCAAGCATAAGGTGGTGTGGAAAACAAAAACATATATATACAAGTGTATAAAAATATACAGTTGATGACATTCTTTACAAACAACAATTTACAAGTGTATAATGCTCTTTACAAAAAGACAAATGTACAAGTATATACATATAGAGTTGATGATGCTTTTCATAAACATAGTAGAGTTAGACTAGAGGACAATGTGAGACAAGAATGATTGTGCAGATTAAATGGATAATGGCAAGGTTGTTGAGAAGTCAATTACTACACATTAGAGCTAGCTAGGGACAAGAAAGACACACCTATGTCAATGTACAAACTATACATAATAGTGCAGTTCCAGGCCAAGGACAGAAGGCCTATATCCATGTACTAAATATACACAATAGTACCGGCTGATAGTTACTAGGCCAAGGTCAAAAGACAGTCCTATGTTTAACCCATGAAAAAAGCTACATCGGTTAAGAGTAAACCATTACTCCTGTTGTAAGGTAGGTGAAACTTCAAAGAGTTAGCGAGTTGGTGGACTTCAGAAGAGCAAGGTGATATAGGACTGGCAAGGAAAAGCAGAGGAGGGTAAATGGGGTGAGTGCTAGGACTGATGACCCCATGGAACACCGTCAATGCCTGTTGTTGTGTGTAGGGTGGTAGTGGGGTGTTAGGGTTGGAAACCCTAACGTCATATTTCCCTCCTTTTTATGGTTTTATATCAACCCTAACTGATGCATTAACATAGTTTTTTGCAAATAATTTCCTTTCTTTTTGAGATAATGTAATTGTATCCTTATTTGCCTGAGGAGAGGGCCCTTTGCTCCCACCCATCTATAGAGTTTGAGATGGTGTAATCATATCCTTATTTGCCTGTGGGAGGGCAGTGCCCTTCAGGCCCTGTGCTCCCATCCCTCCATAGATACACATATGTATATTGATGTGGAAAGGACCTGCACTTCCATTTATTGGACAACAGTTACCAAATTGCCAGCATAGACATCTTATTACCCCACCTCATGTTTCTGGTACATAAAATGTTTGAGTCCACACCAAAACGTAATTACATGCAACTGCAACACCATTCTGTGTTACAGGTGCACAAACACAATTTGTTCAATATATGAAAAACAACAGCTATGACATATATGAGCGGGGTAACAAGATGTCTATATTTAAAATTTGGTGTCAAAATATTAAACATTTTCAAAGTTATGAGCGTACATAGTGACATTTCAATGAATGGTCATAACTTTGCCATTTTTACATATTTTGATCCCAGATTTTCAACATAGCCATCTTATGACCCCATGTCATGAACAGTATGACAGTCATTCTACAAATCTGACCCAAAAGGTGACTTCATCAAGCAACCGCAAAATCACCTTTCATGTGGGAGTTGCATAATGTCATTAATATTGTTCATGAGACAAGGTCCCCAAAAGGCTATGTTGAAAATGTGGGGTCAAAATGTCCAAAAATGGCTGAGTTATGAATATACGTTGAAACACCTTTTGAAATGCATTGAACAGCATTTACCTTAGTTTCTCATTTTGCAGTCACCGGTTCCAGCAACAAGATATGTATTTGATTTCAGATTAGATCTCAAACGTGGGACCTGTTCAAGTGAGTGAGTGTGTGTGGGAGTATACTGGGGGTGTGGGGTGGTGGGCACTGAGTAGGTGGTGGGGGTTGGGGGACTCATTGTCGAGGGACCATTTTATGGAAGAAAAAAAACCATTAAGGATGGTTTTCTTTATTTCAGGTACAGTACATGAATAAAGTCATCAGCTGTGGTGGTGGTGGTGGATGGTGGTGGGGGGTGGGACCACTAGACACCAGGGAATTAATATTCTTAGTGCAAGGGTGACAGCAATCGATGGGTGAGTAAAACTTTCTAGCAGCTGATGGGTGAATTGCACATGCAAGAAACAGAAATGTCCTCTGTGCACTAAGGAAAGAGAGTTAGCTGGGACATGACAAGTTTATCCACTGGCTTGCCTAGCATAAAAAGCATAAGTGGACCACGAAAGGTGCAGCTGAGAGTGGTTATCAAGTTGCAGACAGCTCTCCTCAGCACTCAGAGACAGTCCACAGAACAAGCAAGAAGTGAAGTGTGCTGCTGCCCTGTCTTACCTGCCTAAAACATCCCATAGTCGGTGATGACAGGAGGAGCGGTGGGAGTCAGGAGTGGAGAGCCAAGCAGAGCAGCATGCAACCCTCCACCCCACCAGAAGCACAGAAAGCATGACATCTCTGACTCCCAGCAATGGCATTGGCAAGATCCCAACTCTTGTGCCCCATCCTGTCTCCCTCCCAGTCCAAACAACAACACCCAACCCATCACCAACTTCCAAGTACCAACCATTTTTTTTTTCAGGCTGCAGCATAAGTTTTAAATATAATGTAATAAACAACACTGTACCATGTGTCCACTGCAGTCCACCAGGTCCACACTAATCACCCCCCCAGCTAGCAGTGAAAGCTGTGGGCCATGGACTGTGGTTAAGAGTAGCTATCAAGTGGCAGACATCCCCCCAGCACTCAGAGCCAGTCCACAGAGCAAGCAAGAAATGAAGTGTGCAGCTGTGCTGCTTTACCTGCCTAAAACATCCCATGGTCAGTGATGATGGAAGTAATAATGGGAGTCAGGAGTGGAAGCCTAAGCAGAGCAGCAGCACAACCCCCACCCTCCAGCAGCACAGAGAGCATGACATCTCTGGACCGTAACCATGACCAACCAACCCAACAGTTTAGGATGCGACCAGCAATCATGCCCTCTCCTCTTCCTCTGTCTCCACTGTCTGGTAAGTGTTGCTAACTTGCTGCTGACCTGTCAGTTACTCTGTCTCATGCAACTGAACAGGAAGCAAGTTGGATGATAGCTACGTACCCCGGGGATGGATGGGCCGGTCTTCAAGTTTTTGTCGGGACTTAGGAGGGACTCGAGTCTGAAGGGGATGATGGCCAATGGGGCAAACTAAAACTACCGTTATTGTTAGAGACAGAGACAGAAACAGTAACATGAACAATAAAAAGATACAGCCTGCATGAGCATCAGTTTTTCTGCTGACCATTTCCTTGCTAAATTAAATAAAAAAAATTACTATGACATTTAACAGGCAGTGCCAGGGTCATCCTCCCATGCACACCTCTGTTTGGGGTATTGAGCAAGGTGAATGTGGAGTCAGAATGTGGGTTAGTGATATGGTCACAAACTGAACTGAAGCATGAACAGGAGTGAAAGCACTGCTGCAGCTGTTAAGAGCAGTAGCACTGCTGAAACTGTTAAGAGCCTGAAGGAGTCTGAAGGAGTACAGTAGTTTAAGGTGAAAACAAATTATAAAAACAGTTTTTCATTTGCAAGCCCAGTATTGCAGAAATGAGGGCTCTGGGTGTCCTGTTTCAGCAAAGGAAGTAAGCAGGAAATACAGAAAAATACTGGAAACCACAGCAGAATTGCCTCCAAAGATTCTCCTTTCATGGAAAAGGGTCCTTTTCTGTTTCTCGTGATGCAAAAAAGGATTCCTTTTTTGTATCACACAATCATGAAAAAGGATTCATAGTAATAAAAAAATGCGTTTCCATGGCATGTCTGCAATGCTGAAGTGCAGATTACACCTCAGGTGGTCCTGATCACCCAGGTAGATGTACTGTTGTATTGGTGTCTCTAAATGAGCCACTTTTATAGCTTTGATTTTTTTTTAAAACAGGCACAAGATGGCGGTAAATGAAAATAGAATATTCCAATATGAAACAGGGTTTCTTTCTCATTTCATACAGCTATCTTTAAGTGCTTTCTGAGCATGCTCAAAAATATTTTTTTTCAAATGTTTTAAATACAGTAACTTACAAATGACTTATTATTTTTTTACCAGACTAGCAAAAGGCACATCTGTGGGCTAGTCCCTTTCTACTCTGAAAATAGCACACCAAAATTCCAAACCACCTAGGCTGTAGTCAGGTTCAAAGTAAAACCCCATCAAAGTCAATGAGTAAAAAAAAAAAAACTCTTTTCATCTCTCTGAATATCAGAAGCTGCACATCCAACTGGAATGTAACATTCTACATCCAGAGCTCTACCCTGGGTGATGGTGAATAACAATTTGAATGCAAATCCTTTGAACAGTTAAGTTATTACAATGCAAAATTTCGAGTTTAACATTGATGTGCTCACTTGACCCTAGAGTTGCAACTGTGCCCCTATATTATAACTGAATAATTATTTTTTCCATTGAAATGAAAATAAATAAATTCTTTAATTGCATGCTGATAATGATCATCCTTGTCTTATGCTCCTTAGTTGGGGCAGTGGACTTTTCAGAAATGAAATGTATGAATGTAAGAACAATTCCTCCAGTGAGCTCCTTGTGCTTTCCATAAGTGTCCATAAACAACCAAATCCAGTAAATGGTGATAATATAAAAATGCCATAAACAATGTTGTTGTGTGGCTACTGGTAGGGAAAGACATACTGAGCAAAGTTTATTTTTAATGGTTCTATTGCACTTGAGTTATAATACCACAGCAAGGATAAAGAAAACAAAAATGTGCAAGTTAAGACTAGACAAAACATCTATATACATAAATACTACACTGAAGTTGGGAATTATAATACAGTCACAATATTGGACATCAGGCAATGATATTCTGATTGGCTGTAGTTTCATTGTGCTTCCATGTCAACTACTGTATCACTGTCTTCCTCAGTTCCTCTTCCCCCCAGATCATACCTAGAAACTAGCTCTAGATCAGTGCAGGCTTTCTGGCCACTAATTTTCAAATAAATATAATATTCATTAGGCATCATGTAATTAATTCCAGCAGTAGGCAACTAAACAAGGGTAGGAGTAATTTTACAAAAGGCTCCAGATATCATTCCCCTTCCACGAAATATATTATAAATTCTAGTGCAGCTCCCAAATGATGGTTTTCATTCCATTAATTCTAAAATAAATAAATTATTTAAGGGCATGCTAATACGACTTCTGCCCTTTTACACCTGAAGGAGGCTGTGCTGGCTGTCATTCTGACAATCAGATGTGTGCAAAATGTCAAAGCGGCAAAGCTGGTACTGAGCTGCTGACAGGCTGAAGATGTCTAATTTCTGACTTCTCCCTAGAAGGCAGTACTAAACCATAGGAAGGTTGGTAACCTGAAAAAGTTCTAGTTAGGGCTGGAATGATGAAAAATGCAGCAGGAGTTTGGATCTCAGACCCGGAATGGGATCCCTCAGTGTTTAGCTAAGACAGTTTGCCTAGTGAGAAAACTGTGCCTGTAACACTGGGCATACCAGGCACTTAGAACACTGGCAGCATAACAGAATGGGATTGTAACACAGCAATTTTGATTCTACTGAAATACAGCAAAATGACTGGATAAAACACAGCACCTGACCAAAGCTGAACATGGCATTAATCATTGGTAATGCCCTCTCCAAACATTAATAATCCCTGCTCCAAACAGTAGTACCACATCTAACCAAACTGTTATCAGGAGCAGCAGATCTCCACACTGCCTTGTGACACCCTCCCATCCAGCCAGTGGAACATTTAGATTGCAGAAAAACTGATGTCCTGCGTTGAATAGTTTCAAGTGATTTTCCTTTCTGCCACAGATATTTAAGTATCACACCCCGAAGATCATGGTTTCTTACTTTTTTATAGCTCCATCTTTTGTGTGCACTTCTTATCCAGTACTCACTTGTCTTCCAGCTGCTGCTTCTCCTTCAAACACATCCGATTCTCGGGCAGAAAAGTGCTGCTTCTCATAATAAGAATTTTGTTTAATGAATCTGTTTCAGTTGACATCTATTCCACAAAAGGTAGTGTACAAGTGTAAAGATAGGGCAGTTCTAAGTTTGCAGAATATTAGGACGTTAGCGGTCACATTAGTTTACATATAAAAAAATGTTAGCACATAAAGCCCAGGATACAATGCGACTTCGCTAACGACCATGCAGAACTGCTTCCTTGCGTAATAGCGAGACATCCAGAGAAAAATCCACTACTTAAAAACCTTTAAAAAGCACTACAATGTGTTGTACTGTTGTAAAACTGTTGTAAGTGTGTACATTTGTTTAGCACCGTAACTATATAAATAACTGTTTGCATGGTTGTCACGTTCTGTAGTTATGAACACATAAAAAACACAAAAAATTTGAACTACTGTCTAGGTTTTATCAACAAGTACCCTTTTTAATCATCAGTGAATAACAGCACTTGCCAGGTTACAAGCAAGTTAAGCCACTCCAAAGTCATCTTCTACTGAGGAATTAATGCAAGGTAGGGGGGACGTAGGCATGAGGCCGAAATTAATTTCTCAGTAGAAGCCTCCTTCGTCGTGGCTTAATGCTTACATAGCTGTTAGATGAATTCCAACAAATCCTCATGTGATTCAAATGACTATGGATAAAGAAGGTATATTTCCTATGGGGGAGAAACTTCTAAGTCTACTAACCAGGGGAATTATAGCAAGATGTTCCAAATGCTGATAATATAGTCCATGCGGTTGCTGAAACTATCAAGACTGTTAATATTGTTTTCAAAACATGTTGCCTGATCCTGAACCTCTTGAGGAGGGAAAAATGGAACACAGTCAGCCAGATAAGGTGTTTGTGATCCTCCTGTGGTTCAAATGACTATAGATACAGAAGGTATATTTCCTAAGGGGGAGAAATGTCTAAATCTACTAATGGGAGAATTTAAGCAAGATGTGCAGAATGCTGATAATACAGTACATGTGGTTGCTGAAACTACCAAGACTGCTGATATTGTGGCTCAGAATGAGTTACCTGATCCTGAACCTCTTGAGGTGGGAAAAACAGAATCTAGGCAGCCTGATAATGTGTGTGTATGTGGGGGGAGGGGGGCGCCTGATATACCACCTCAGGACAAACAACATAAAGGTCCTAACAGAATTACTGATAGGAGAGACTAGGGGATGAAGGTTTCAGGTGAAACTGACCCAGGCAAATTTTGGTATTGTTTTTCTAACATTTGCAATCGGTATTTCTCTGGACATGACCTGCTAACACTTTCAAATGTTTTTTTTTTATCATTCAAACTTTTTTTTTATAAAATGTTGATGTTATCTCAAATATCTTTATCATTCAAAAACTGTATACTTATTTTTCACCAAACCATTCAAAGGCACACCCTTAGCACAGGCCTCATCATCCCTGAAACATTAATGAAGAAATTCCATACTGTCTAGCTATAGGTGTGAGCAAAAATACCCAATGATAATTATAGGAAAAAAAAATTTTTTTCACTGTTTTGACCCACCGTATTTGGAAAATCATACAACATGCCATAAAAAAAAAACTTATGACATCTTGAGACTCTGATAGCCTGACAGTGCATACCAACTACTATGCTAATTCGTAAAACAATGTCAGAGTTATTAAGGTGCAAACAAATGGGTTTAACATTGAACTGCTGACTCATCCCTAACTATATGGGCATATACTGTATATGTGTATGCAATGTAAGCATGAATCTAAATGTTTAAATAAATGTAATAAAATTTCAAGAATGTGATCCAAATGAAAGATAATTTAATTCACCCAGGGGGTTAATAACATTGTTTATTTTTCCCTTGCCTATGTCACATTTTCAAAGAAACTGTCAATCAATTTGATCGACATCCCATTCTTGGCAAGACTAAAAAAAGCCTTCAATCAGCTTTAGCAAATAGTGCTACTCCTATTTATGTTAAACTCCCTCCTCATTCTGCCATCATCCCCTCCAACTCACAAGTGTAGTTAGCTCTGGAGTCAGTTAAAATCATTTTTTAAACTTAACTGCCAAAATGTTTGCTCTTTTCCAGCTTAGCACAACGTTTTGTTCACCAGCTGCTATTTAAAAAATAAAAGATAATCTGCGATTCTTGATCGCTCATTCGAAACCTGCCACATAGTATGCAGTGTAGAAAAAGCTGCTGTTTGCACTCACTTGGCTCTCACAAATGGCAGAAACAGTCTTGAGCAAAGAAAGTCTGATAGTGAACAGCAGACACACTACTTTCAGGGAGAGGGGAGGTGGGAGAGCTTAGTTGGTGGAAAGGATTTGATTTGCCACAGTACTTTCTATGAAAGTGGGGGGTGTCTCTAGACTCTGTACAGCAAATGCTTAATGAGCTACCTCAGTACATTGTGGGGGAGGGGGAAGCTAGTCTCTGCATTCCACAAGCCTACAACACAAACACACATATATTTAAACATTCAGATTCTGATTTGCATTGTATACATGGAACATACAATGGCAAGTACTGAAATATGCCATTTACTTTCATTTGTGTGGGGGAGTGACATTTCAGAACTCAGTCGTGACTTTGCCATTTGTGAGTTATGGTCCTGCCCCCTCACTCATGGAAATAAATGGCATATTTCAACACTACCATTGTATAATCTCTCTCTCTCTCTCTTCCCATCCCCCTCTCTCTCCCTATATATACAGTGTGTATGTATATACATACATACATATATATATATATATATATATATATATATAAATATACAAACACATACAGATGTGTCAAGCCAGTATGAAGTGCAGAAATGCTGGAGAATATTACAGAATAATGCAATTTACTGCAGGGGCCATTGTAAGTCAATGGCAATTAAGCCCTTTTGTCATGCAGGATTTTGTGACATGTCATTACTGCAAGTTACTGCACTTCCTCATGGCTGACACATCTGTATATGTGTGTATATATATTTATATACAATAGGGGTGAGCTGATAACATATGAAATAAAAACACATATCAATCACCCCCATTGTAAAACTACTCAGTGACGTATACACTCTGATACCTGCTTACAGATATACACACAGTGCATATGTCAGCAGATAAGATTCTCACTGTTGTGACATCTGGACATGCACCTCCCTCACCAGACAGCTTATCCATATAAAAATGTATCAATGTAGTGCATATTTCAAAAGATAAGCCACAGAAATATCATGATGACACTTAAAATAAACAAATGACAAACAGAATTGCGGAACTTAACTCCTGGTACAGAGCATGAAACTTCAGCTGTGTGAAAAAAGTGAGATGTGACTCGAACTTCTTCCAAAAATAACGTAATGCCACAGTATACAAAATTCGCAAAGCATCCACATTTTCCCACAACTTCTCACAATGTCAAAAGTTTGTTTAAAAACAGTACCTGCTATATCTTCTAGTCCCTTCTCACCTAGCCTCCACAAGACAGACTGTTCCCTCAAACCAAAAGTCATGAAGCCGTGCCAACAGTGAAAAGAACCACAATGGACTGTAAAGTTAAACAGCCACCCAACAAATCAAATAAGACAGATGACACAAAGTATATCTTACTAAATTAGAAAAATGACATCGTAAGAATTGGAAAGCAGTTAAATAAACAGTGTTACAGAAAAAGTTGTTCAGGAAAACGCCAAACAAACTCCTGCCCACTGCATGCAAAAAGCCAATTACATTACAGAAACAAACTAGACTAGATGGCCAGATTAAAAAATCAAATATCTCAGCTAAGGGGTGACTTATGAAGTCAAACTAGGATGGGTTTTGCTCTAGGGGATTCATTCTATTGAGTCATGGCTGTGGTTTAATGTATTTCTCTATAAAAATTGAGCTTTAACATTTTTTATTCTTTGATCATGAGCCTGCAATTCTTTGATCTCAACATTCTTTGATCGCAATCTTTGTTTGCAAGGGAGGGACTAGATTGCCAGATTTGGAGGAACCAGATAGCCCAATTTTTAAACTTTTAAAATGAAATATCTTGGAAATGGTTTGGTCTTTGAACTTGAAATTTGGAGGTTGTTGAGAGGATGTCATGTAGATGTGAATTATGGTGTTCAGGTGTTGGAAAATAACATTTGTTGCAGGGATATTGTGTGGCACAATTTATGTTTTGCAGAGAGCATTTTACATTGTGGTAGTGGCTTAAAATGTACAGGGTAGCTAGCCTTACTACCATGGACATACTTTTCAGTCATTAGGTATGTAAAATGTAAACAGGTGTGGAATTTTGCCACTATGAAAATGAAATGAAAATCTCAAACTTTAAAATGTAATATCTCAGAAATGGTTTGGTCTTTTAACATGAAATTGGGAGAGTGTTGAGAGGATGTCCTGTACTTGTGAATTATGGTATTTAGATGTTGGAACATTTATTTGCTGCAGAGATAGTTTGTAACACACTTTACATTTTGTGTATAGCATTTTGCATTGTGGTAGTGGCTTGACATTTATATGGTAGCTAGCCTTACTGCCATGGAGGTAATTTTCAGTAGTTAGGTGTCTAACATGTGAACAGGTGTAGAATTATGCCACTCCTATGAATAAAACTTTATTTTGCTTCAAGCTGGTGGTCCCCATGCTCCCACCAATATACGCTCTCACCAATAGATATGATATTCAGTACTTGTACTCTTATGTTAGGCAGACATTTGCAAGTTGGTTCAGGCCCCATGCTCCCACCAGTTTTTGCAAGTTTATACTTTTCTATGCTTTCACAAAAAGTAAGGAAATTCTATGCAAAAAACTGTGTTAATGCATCATTTATGGTTAAAACACAAAATGCCAGGAAATGAGACCTTTAGGGTTGCCACCTCCCCCCCATGTACCCCCCACCCTCCTAAGATTGGCAGACGCAGGGCATGTTATTGGGGATATGAGGCCTAAATGTCACCCCATTCTTCTTTACTGTGTCTTGTGAATATGATTACACATGGAATGGGATGATATTTAGGCCTCACAACCCCAATGACATACCCCAGCATCTGTCAGTATCGGGATGATGGGGTTACATGGGGGGGGGCAGCCCTAAAGGTCTCATTTCCTTACTTTTTGCATTTTAACCCTAAATAATGCATTAACACTATTTTTTTGCATATAATCTCTCTCTCTCTCTCTCTCTTATATATATATATATATATATATATATATATATGTATATCTATGGCAAAAAAACTCTGCTTAGTGCATAAGTTAGGGTTGTTCCACAGTGAAAAAAGCAAGGAAATTCGTTGTTAGGGTTGCCACCTCTTGCACCCACACTTACCCAGCCCCCAACAACAAGCATCGGAGGTATCGTTGGGGTTGTCAGCTATAACTCTCACCCCATTCCATCTGTAAACAAGCTGAGGTGGTGTATTATAGGAGAATGGGGTGAGTAAGCACCGATGACCAAATCACACCTCGATGCCTGTTGGTGGGGGGTGGGTGGGTGGATGCAAGGGGTGGCAACCCTAACACCAAATTTCCTTGCTTTTGTCACTGTGGAACAACCCTAACTGATGTATTAAACAAAGTTTTTTGCCATGAATTTTCCTTCCCTTATGTGCACTATAAATAGTGACTGGAATGTGGTGGTGGGAGCGTGGGTCGGAATGTGATTTTTTGCCACTTCGCTGCACAAAAAACTGTATGACCAACTGAAATGAAATTTGTTAAATGAAGACATGTAACATGGCACACCGTGTGTCCAGAATTGTGTGTACATCCATTCAATGGTCACAAAGAACCATGAGCAAACAACATAGCATGCACAATTCATCAACAATGAGTGCCAGTGACCTGACAACTGGCACAGTGAAAGATGAATTCTAAAGCGTTGTACATTCTAAGCATAGCAGAGTGATCTGTTACTTCAACAGTATTACCATCCGTAATAACCTAGAATGAAAGCATGATAGTTTTTGCTAAATCAATTTATTTTTCTTTAAAGGAATATAATTTAGTTAGCTTTAGTCACAATTGTTAAATATTAGTACCCTCGACACCAAGAAATATGGTACTTGGTGCCGTCAGAGGCAGGTCCAGCACACAGGTGAGCATGTCAGTGCTTATGTTAATGCTTTGCATTGGTTGCTGGATTCGGGGGTGGAGTCCTCCTTTTAAAACACAGGTAGAATAGGCCGCATGTTACTCCTGCTGAAACAGACACCAGATGCTAAAAGGACATAGTAAGTTGAAATGAAAGTTTTTTTACTTTGTTTCACAGAATATGTCTTACTCCATAATAAGGGTGCCAATATATTGGTTGTTTTTTTTAGAAAATAAAGATGGAAAGAATCAAAAAATTTAAAGACAACAATCAGTATACAAAGCTGGATAACATTGAACTGTCTAGATAGCAGGTTGGCATCTCTTTATATTTTCTACTGTAGATCAGACTCTATTCTTATTCGGAAAGTTGTTACTCATTTAGTGTACAGACATGGACATACCAAAATGCGAATAGCTGGGTGATATTTGGAGAACATAATAGCAGAGCGTATAACTTCTTTAGTCAGAATGTTTTTTGTTGAATGCATATGCCTTCATTTAACACAGCGATACAGAGAGAACACAGTTACTGAGAGTTTTACAATTTCAAACTTGCTTATGTTTTTAGTATATATGAACCTCCATATGTACAATAGTGTGAAAAATATAGTGACAAAGTGAGAAGTTAGATGTTGAGAGTCTAACAAAAAATGGGTATATGTTATATGTTGTTGTTTGATACCTTTTAATATATAGCAAAGCATGTATACAAAGTTTCAATCGAAGGTCTAGTGAGTGTGCTTTATTGGTCTGACATAATGAATACAACAAAATTAAATTGCCATTTGAGGGTTTTTTAATTTATTAGAAGAGACATATGACAATAAACTAAAGCTTGTTTTGTCAGTTCATGCAGAAGTTTAATATAAATGGATTTCTTCTGTGTTTTTGTTATCAGTGGCTGTAAGTGGGAGTCGAACCTGAAACCTAGTTTAAAGTAAGAAGATAGAAATTATGAACTGAAAATTGAAATGTAAGGACAGTTTTCTTTATTAGATTTTGATAAATTTTAGAATTTATTTACAATGGTCATTAGTTATGTAATATAAATGAAAATGTATATATTTTTTATTTTTTTATAATTTGTGAATCTTATTATAATCTTTTTAGAGTAAACCAGTTTCCTGATGAAGGGTTTACCCGAAACATTGATTATCATTGTATAACTGGATGGTACATGATTAAAACCTGTTCTTTGAAATATAAGAACACTTTGATGTATTCATTTTTTAGTTGGGTGAGTGGGCCTTATTAACCAGTATCATTTTTAGTTGAACCATAATGAACCAAATTTTAATTCAACATAGTGGCATAATTCCACAACTGTTAATGCTTAACACACAAAACCACTGTAATACACCTCCATGCAACTAGTGCTACATATGTTATAAATTTAAAGGCAGTAGCACCATGCTGAATGCTATGTGTTGAAACATTAACTGTGTCATGCAGTATCTCTGCAGCAAATTATTTCTCAAACATGTAATCCACATAATAAACATCTCCAGGATATCCACTCAACACCCTTGAAATTTCATGTGAAAAGACCAAACCATTCCAGAGATATTCAGTTTTTATGATTCTATGCCTTTAAGAAGACTTTCACCACAAAATGGCAGAAATCTCAGCTGAAAATGCACTAAAATGACAGAATTTGCAGACAAAACATCAGTAACTGTGAAGCAGGTCAACTTCAAATGGCCATAACTCTGGAATGGAACAACATTTTTTCACCAAACAAAAACTGGCCAAGTTTCAGACCAATCAGCCACACACTGGCTGTGCTATGCGTCACAGAAGACAGAGCAGAAAAATAGCAAAAACATTATGTTTTGCACTGCACTACACAAATGCAAAAGCACAAACGGTAATGTTAATGCAAATGGCAATGGAAACAGTGAGGAAAAATAAAATAGTAATGCTAACAGTAATGCAAAAGCAAACGCAGACAGTATCGCACATGGTGATGCAAAAGTGAACAATAATGCAAATGGTAAGAGAAACAGAAGCGCAAACTACTGAAAACAGAAATGGTAATGCAAATGCTAACAGCAACATAAACACAAACGTTAATGAAAACACTAACACAAACATTAACACCATTGGAAACGCAAATGTAAACGGTAATGAAAATGCAAATGGTAACACAACGCAAACAGAAATGCAAATGGTAATGGCAACGGCAACACAGAAGAAAACAGTAATGCAATCGACAATGGAAATGCTACCAAAAACGCAAATGCTAAGGCCAACTGAAAAGCAAATGCAAATGGTAACAAACAAGCAAACAGGAATGGTAACACAATTGGAAATGCAAATGGTTACGGTAACACCAACGATGACACCAAAGGAAACACAAACACAAATGGAAATACAAATGCAAGCATGTACGGAAATGGAAATGGTAATGTGCACAGTCATGGTAATAACACAATTGGCAATGCAAACGATTACGGTAACACCAATGAGGATGCCAAAGGAAGCACACACACAAACCGAAGCACGTTAGCAAATGCAAAGGGTAACACACATGCTGACGTAAACAGAAATGCTAACACAAATGGTTACAGAAACGCAAATGGTAACAGTAACTCAAACACAAATGCAAATGCAAAGGGTGATGTACATGGCGTGAAAAGTAAAAGTAAACAAAAACAGTAACAGATAATGCAAACGCAAGGCGCAAACGAAGGTTAATGCGAGTCGGCAGACATAAAACGGAAATGCTAACGAAAACGGATATGGAAACACAAGCGAAAATGCTAATCGGTAACAGTAAAACAAATGCACACCCTTTTTTCCCAAAAAGGTGCATTCAAAAGCACACTGAATACAAAGAATGTATGCATAATAATGGCCCTCGGAGCAGAAAATCAGCGCTTGGAATACCAAATTCTTTATATCTCAGGAACCGTACGACTTAGAAAAAAATTTAAAATCTCATATTATTTATGACTTTATACTCTAGCTTTGACCTTAGCCCTCTACTGGTGGACTAAGCACTTTTCTGACGAAAAGTCTGTATCTCGAACTGTTTTCGAGATATGAGTCCTGAAAGGCACAGCAGATGCCATAATGTTAGTCTATGGGAAAAATTTTCAATTTTGGAGTGCTGTAACTTTGCAGCCCTCTAATATTTTGTCACCAAACCACAAAAGGGCACATCTGTGGGATCTTGGCTTTCTTCCCACCAAATTTCAGCCCAGAAGACCAAACCATTCTTTTGCAGCAGGGTGGCAAATATTTCCTACTATTTTGGGCATAGTGTTACAAAGTAGTGTTGCAAATCACGACACAACACTTTCATAGCAGAAATCACGAAAGTGTCGCATGTCCGGCACTGCTTTGTGACACTGCTTTTTAGAATAATTTTGAAAACATATTTCTGAGGTGTTCAATCTCCCCAAAAAAGACATGGCTAGCATCCTCAGGACTCGACTAGGTAAACACAGCAAGAATTGTGACCCTAAAGGGTCTCAAATTTAAATGCCAAGAATTTCTGTGACAACTTACTGAAAACAAGATGGCAAATTTCTGACACTTCAAGGGTCATTTGAGACACTAAGAACTGTATTTGCAACACTTTAGCACCTTTTTCTTAACTTTTCCCATTGACCATAATGGGAAAATTGTTTTTTGAAAACTTTTGAACCATTTAATATTTTTTCTCGAAATCTTCAAAAGGCACATTGGGGTCCCTGGCTGCTTGTTCCCTGAAGGTTTTGGATCAGTTGCACAAACTGTGACCTGTAGGCATGAGCAAAAAATGCACAAAAATGCATAGTTTGTGCATTTTTCAGTGCTCTGTAGCTCTGCAACCATACATGCAACCGTAATGAAACCTGGCAGAACCAGAAATCTTTGGTACCAGACTGTGCATGCCAACTTTCAGGCAAATCCATCATACAGTGGAAAAGTTATTAAGCTGGCAAATTTCAGATTTAATCTTAAATGGGGTACTGAACCCTAACTATAGTTACCGTGCCACTATAATATATATATATATATATATATAATTTGCAAAAAACTTTATTAATGCATCAGTTAGGGTTGTTTCCTCAGTGACAAAAGTGTGGAAATTCAACCTTAGAGTTACCAACAATAACATCCCCTGCCCTATCCCTCCACACAACAACAGGTGTTGGGGTGTTCATTGGGATTGTCACCCTAACTCTCACCCCATTCCATTTGTAAGTAAGCTGAGATGTTGTAGTATAGGAGAATGGGGTGAGAGTTAGGTGCAATGACCCCAATGAACACCCCAATGCCTGTTGTTGTGTGCAGGATGGGGGGGTAGGGTAGGGTATGTTAGTGTTGGTAAGCCAAACGTTGAATTTCCACACTTTTGTCACTGTGGAAACAACCATAACTGATGCATTAATGAAGTTTTTCGCAAAGAATTTCCTTACTTTTTGAAAAAGTGTAATATAAGTAGTAAATGGTATGTGTTGGTGGGAGTTCAGAGCCTGCCCATTTGTGCACAATGATATGCATCTGTTGAAGACAGGGCCTCTGGGCCTAGTGCTCCCAGTTATATACAACTATGGAGCCATGCAGCAGCTGTATAGAGCAAAGAACCCTTGTAACACTAATTTGCCAATAACTCAGCAGCTGTAGGAGCTATGAAAAAAAATCCAGTGCCATTGTAATCATGGCAGCAAGACCTCCACACAAGATACATTCACTAAATACGTATCTCACATAGTTTCCGAGGTACAGGCATTGAAAAGCACTGTTGGTGCTAACTTTGAGGGTGTAATAGTGGCCTACTGACATGAAAATGAGCCATTGAAATACTAATTTCCAAATATCTCAGTAACCATACAAGGTAGAGTACAAATTCAAAATTCATGGTATTTATGACTTTTCATCCTACATCTGTACTTAGTCCCCTGCAACAAAAAATCTGTATCTCGAACCTTTTTCGATATATGGCATTTGAAAATGCCATGGGTGCCATAATGTTACTCTATGGAACATTCCTCAATTTTCAATATGCTGTAACTATGGAACCACTCAATATTTTTTCACCAAACAAGCAAAAAGGCACAACTATGAGACAACAGCTTCTTACCCTGTAAATTGTAGCCAAAAAGCACAATTTACCTTATTGCAAGGAAATGCCAAACTTTTTACTGAACCCCTATTCATTTTAATAGAATGTTGTTGCGCATCAACAAATGTTTGTGCAATTGTTTTTGTGCTTCCCAAGAATATTGTCATGCACAAAAATTATGTCTGCATGACTGAAATTTTGGAAGCTCAATCAAAAATCAAAAACATATGTTTTCAGACCATATTGACATAAAAGTGATGTCAGGGACGTGTTCTTTATGGACCAATTAGGTAAAAACAACTGGTGGCATTTAAAAAGGGGCAGTATTTTTTGAGTTCTACTGTTTTTTTGTCTCTTGCAAATTGAAAACAAAATGATGGCAGCATGAACAAATTTTCCAAGAGCTCAAGCAAAAAAAATGTTGCCGCAAATGTTTTCAAGATGCCCATATAAATTTTCCATAGACTATAATGGGACGTGAAAAAATGGCAGAAATTTGAACGGATTCATATGTTTTTAGCAAATCTTCAAAAGGCACCCTGTGGCCCAGTCTACATCTACCCAATACAATTTCACATCAAACGGACACACCACATGGAAAAAATGGATGATGAAAAAATGCAAAAAAAGTGAAGAATCTTCACACTTTTTGATGTTCCGCTTCTCAGAAACCATAAATCCAATCAGAACAAAACTTTTCAGATCCAGATATCTACAGTGCCACATAGAGCTTGAAAAATTACAAGCAAATTGGACTAACAGTTGCAAAGTATTAAGGTTCAAAATTTGGGCTTAACATAGAAGTGACTGTGCAACTCTAACTATACCTGCTACCATGCAAATAATATGTGTGTGTGTGTATATATATATATATATATATATATATATATATATATATATATATATATATATATATATATATATGGGATACATGATGGGCAGGGGTGGGATATGGAAAATATTCTCACTTCTGCAAAGTGAGCTGTGCATTCTCATGAGTGCTGAAGGCATGAGTGAAAATACACAGCTCATGAGGCAGGAGTGAGAATATTTTCCAAATGCCATGATCTGCCCATCAGGTGTGTGATTTATACCACAGGGGTGAGAGCTGCATGAACATTTTTTCTGAGTCTGTGTGTTTCCTGCTCATTCTGTGTGTGCTTTCAGTGTGTGTGTGTGTGTGTGTGTGTGTGTGTGTGTGTGTTCTGAATGGATTGGGAGTCAGAAACACAGGTGACTGTGTTTTGCAAAGCAAATTGAGTCAGAGGCTCAGTGAGAAAGACAAACTGCTGCAGGTAGCACTGAGAAACAGAATCTGCTTTGTAAAAGACTTTCATTCAGAATTCAGGTTTTTTTGAAGCTGAGATCAGCACAGTAATGGGCTAATAATGTTAGAAACACAATGGGACATAGGTGAGAGTCTTTTGCAAAGCTAATTGAGTAAGTTGCAGCTTCTGTGAGAAAGAGAAACCTTTTCTGAAGCAGTTGCGTTTAGAATGCAAGCTGCAGTGCATTTATCCTCACTCTGGTGACATCAGTAGAGTATGGATAAATGTTGATATCCTCACTCTGTTGATGTCATCAGGATTTATCTTCGCCGCAGTGGAAATAACACAGGTTATTCTACTGAGAAAGCTCTCACCCCCATGGTATAAACATATATATATATATTATATACACACCCATACACACATTCATATTCTTTGAGAAAAACTGTGTTAATAGTCAGGGTAACTTAATGCCACAAAAGTACTACTAGACAAACTCAAACTTGCAAGCCTTGACCACCACTCCCTACATTGGTTTGAGAACTATCTATCCAATCATCCCAACAGGTCAAATGGAAAGGTGCCATGTCAGGTTAACTACCAATCAAGGAGGGAGTACCCCAAGGATCTATCTTGGGGCCCTTCCTTTTTTCCCTGTTTGTAAATTATTTCAGTAGCAATTGTAGTAGCAGCTTGATAATACAGTATGCTGATGATGCTGTCTTATACAGATCTCAGAACAGCATAACCGCTCTCAGGCTGCAGCTACAGGAGGACTTCACAACCCTGAAAAGCTGGCTATGGGCCAGTAGGCTGCTGTTGAATGACAAGAAAACAAAAGCTATGTTGTTTGGTCCAAAATCTCTGGGATCAGACAGAACCCTACTACTCCCCCTAGTATCTTCATCCAGTATGTGAGCTCCTTCAGGTACTTCGGTCTTACCATTAATAAAGATCTCTCATACAAATGCCACATGGACCAGGTCACCTGAGTATTACACTGATAGTTGGGTCTACTATACAGACTACACTCACAGCTTATACCGGATACCAGGATAGCTATTGCTAACAACATCCTCCTACCCAGCCTCACCTATGCTGCTCCTGCTATGCATTCTCTCACCAGATTGGAAATGGGTAGGATGCAAGTAGTATACAATAAGATGGCTTGGTTTGCTACCAAATCCCACTAAAGGTGCCACCACTGTGAGGTACTAGCCACCCTAAACTAGCCCTCTCTCTCTCCCTCCCAATGGCTTCAATACCCTCTCCTGTGCACTGCCTACAAAATAATAAGCAGCTCTCACCTAACAAGCCTAGCTGGGCTGTTGGTTCCTAAGCAACCAGGCAGAGTGCTCCTCACCTCTGCTTGGAGGCTGTGGAGATACCTAGGGTAAGGACAGCAGCAGGCAACAAGTCCTTTTACCATGTGGTTGCAGTCCTTTGGAACAACCTCCTGGACCATTTGCAAACTGCTGGCTTACTGATCACCTTTAGAAAAGGACTCAGAGCTCATCTACTGGAAACAAAAAAGAAATGCACATGCTTGGGATAATCCCAGAAATAGGCCCCTAGTACACTTGCCCTTCAGTCTGGTAACATGCCCCAGCATTATAAGAGCATGATCACACAGACTAAGCAGTGTGATAACTTGTCAGTGATGCATGATTTCTATTTTCTGTTAAATTGTAACTTGTACAATTGTAACCTGTACTAATTCACTCTGACCCTGTTGCTGCTTCCTCCTGTCTATAAGAGTGTGAACTGAAATGTCTTGGAGTGTAGTCACAAGTGTCTAGACCCTTGGATTCACCATGATTATACCCAAAACATGTCTTGTATCAGCAAAATGTTCTGTACCCAATATTATTCAATGTAACTAATTCTGGGTTGCCCTGGAAAAGGGACCTATTGGGCCCAGTGGGCTTATGCAGCTAACAAAATGAAATGAAATAAATAATTAAATAAATAAATAGAGTAGGGAAATGTGGTGTTGGTGTTTCCCACACTAATGCCCACCAAACAGCAAAAGGAAAACAAAAAACATTAGGGGGTTGGGTCTCCGGATTGTTGGAAAATTAGTGGTGAAGTCTTCCTTGGGGATTGTCAACCCTAATGCCTTCCCCATTCCATGAGCAAACAACATCACACATAATCTCCATTCTTCATGCAGGGCCCAGAAGGGGAAAGGTGAGCATTAGGGTTGACAACCTCCAAGGAAAACCTCACCACTTATTTGACAAGACTCTGGGGACACAAAACCCTATTTTTTTTTTCTTTTGCTACTTGGGGGGAACATTCAGGTGGGAAACCTAAATGCCACATTTCAGTATTGTTGTGGCATTAAGTTACCCTAACAGGTGTATTAATGCAGTTGTTTTTTTTTTGCAAAGAATTTCCTTAGTTTTTGTAGATAGCATAATCAAATCCTAATTTGCCTTTGTGAAGGGCCCTGCACGCCCATCCCTCCATAGATGCATATAGATATGGTGCAATGAAAGCGGAGGGCCCACTGGGCCCTGCACTTGCTTTTTATCCAAAACAGTAACCAAACTGTTAGCATAGCCTTGTTATTATCCCACCTCATGACGCCATGCAGAACATTTTTGAATCCTCACTGAAACATCATTCCACACCACTGCAGTGTCATTCTGCACCACAGGTGTCAAAACATATTTTGGGCAGGATTTAAAAAATGACAGATGTCACATTCATGAGGTGGTGTAAAAAAAATGGCCATGCTGAAAAGTTTTGGTCAAAATATTTAAAATTACCAAAGATGCAAGTGAGCATAGTAAAATGTCAATGCTTGCATGTAACTTTGCCATTTTTACATATTTTGTCCCCAAATTTTCAACATAGACTTCTTATGATCCCACCTTATGTACAAGGGCAGTGGCAATTTTCAGATCCTGCAGAAAAGGTGATTTCACCAAGCAACTGCAAAATCACCTTTTGTGTCCGGGTTTGTGGAATTCCACCACAATTGTTCATCAGGAGGCATCCCCAAAAGACCATGTTGAAAAGCTGGTGTCATAATATGCATAAATGGTTAAGTTATGCATCAAAGTTGAAAACCCCATAGAAATACATTGAACCACACTAATGTTGCTTTCTCATATTGCAATCTGTGGTTCCAGCAGCAAGACGTGTCTTCAATTTGAGAGTGGTTCTTCACCCTGTTTCCTGTTCAGGTGAGTGAGAATGTGTTGAGGTGTACTGGGGGTGTGGAATTCTGGGTACTGAGTGGGATGTGAGGGTGGAGGGTAGATTGGTGAGGGACCACTATCTTTTTTGCAGGTTTCCAAAAAAACAACAAGGGACCATTTTCTTTATTTTATATGGGGATGGCACCCAGAGGATGGTGGGTTGTTACTAGACACCAGGGAAAGAAAAAGTATAACAGGCATAGTAATCAGGGTGTATGGGGTGCCACTAGACACCAGGGAAAGAAAAAAAGGGACAGTGACTGGATGGTGGGAGGTGCCAGTAGAATCCAGGGAAATACAGAATAATAGCAGAGATGGCAATCTGATGTTGGGGTGCCACTAGACACCAGGGAAAGCAACATTAATTATGAGGTTGGTGACTGGAGGGTGGGGGGTGCCACTAAACACCAGGAAAGGATAATAAAATAACAAGGAAGATGATCAGAGGGTGGGGGTGCCACTAGACACCAGGGAAATACAACAAAATAATCAGGATGGCAATCAGAGGTTGGGGGTTGCCATTAGACACCAGGGAAAGCAAAATGATTTATGAGGGGTTGGTGATTGGAGGGGGGGGGTGCCACTAAACACCAGAAAAAAAAAATGACAAGGATGATGATCAGAGGGTGGGGGTGCCACTAGACACCAAGGAAATACAACAAAATAATCAGGATGGTAATCAGAGGTTGGGGGTTGCCACTAGACACCGGGTAAATCAAAATGAATTATGGGGTTGGTGATTGGAGGGTGGGGAGCATTCCACTAAACTCCAGGAAAAGATAATAAAATAACAAGGGTGGCGATCAGAGGATGGGGTGCCACTAGACACCAGGGAAATACAACAAAATAATTAGGATGGTAATCAGAGGTTGGGGGTTGCCACTAGGCACTAGGGAAATGTTATTGGAAAAGTCAGTCAGAGGGTAGGGGTGCTACTAGACACAAGGGAAACAATATTGGGAACAGGAATAGCAGAATGGGGGCCACTAGACACCAGGCAAACATTATTGGGAATGGGGATTGGAGATTGGCTGGTGCCACTAGATACCAGTGAAACATTATTGGGAATGGGGTTCAGAGAGTGGGGGGGAGGTGCCACTAGATGCCAGAGGAACATTATTGTAAAGGTGTAATGGAGAGGGAGTGCCACTAGAAGCCAGGGAAAATACTCTATAAAATTAAATAAAGCCCACTGCTGCAGAATAGGATCATCAGCTCACTCCTCTCACTGCAGCCCACAGCATGAGTTCCATCTGTGGTTACAGAAGTGAAGTTGTCCCATTGATCTCATACAGAGAATGTAGGTCAATGACTCCGCTCGATAAGCTGGGTAGCCTGGGTTTTGTGCTGCCCAGAAAATGGATTTCTGGCATTCTTAACTCCAGAATCTAGCAAAACAAATCCCATTTAAGTAGATTCAGTTGTTTCTTTTTAAAATGTCATCATTTTCCTGTGTTTTGCTTGTTTTTTAGTTTGAGGAGGAACAAAACAAGATGGTAGTATTACAGGACAAAAAAAATGCTTTGTGAAGTGAGAAACAAGTGGTGAGAAACCAAAAAAAGGGTCCTATAAAACAAAATTTTTTATTTTGTACAACAACTTTGACTCAAAACCTACTGCCTATTCTCAGAATGGGAAAACACGAAACCTGAAAGCCTTATCACTCTGGAATCATTTAATATTTTTTTCACTAGCCGTTTCAAAGGCATTACCTTAGGACATTACATGTGTGCCCTGCAAGTTTGGGGAAAAAAATGTCATTCCACGTGGACTGTAGGTGAGAGCAAATAAAAAAAAAATATGTTAAGTGTAGGAAATAAAATAGCCATTTACAGAAAAATGACATATGCTGATCGTAAAAAACACACAAGCTACTGTCAAAAAAACTTCCCACACATCAAGAACTTGCATCCTTGACAACACACTCAAAATGTCAGCTGAGTTCATCAAATGGTGCCAAAGATATTAATGTGCAACATTAGGGGTTTAGCACTGAACACCCTACTCAACACTAACTAGAGTGATGCAGCCACTCCACTATATACAATGAATACTGGCTCAGTAGCGCCAACATAGTCAGGGTGGAGTAAGATGTTCAACCATAAAGCCCAATATTTGCACCTTGGTAACTTTGCCAATATTTGATAAAATAACCCAATATTTGACAAGTGTGGTCTGACTGTCTGGGTCCCAAGATGAGAAAAGTTGTGTGGTAGCATATTATGCAGTTTCCAGGATATGGAACACCAAAGAGCGAAACATATTTTTTTCTATACTTAACATAGTTTTTTTTTTGGTTTGTTTTTGATCTCACATACAGCCTAGACACTACAGAATTTTTTCTTGAAATTTTTAGGGTTCTGTGCCAAAGTACTACCTTTCAAAGGCTTCATGAACAAATACAAGTACATAAGGGAGAAGCGGAGTTGTATGGATGAGATTGTCAGAATCAGTAGGGAGGGGGATAGGCGGAAAAGGGGGAAGACCAGGTGGAGGCACTCAATGAGTACTTCTGCTCAGTGTTCACAAAAGAAAAGGATGGTCCAATACCACAAAGGAAAGGAGGGAGGGGCAGGGGGACAAATGATGGGGTCATCCAGGAGGATAGGGTTCTATAAGGCCTTAAAGTCTTGTGAGTGGACAAGGCACCGGGATCTGATGGTGTACATCTAAGAGTCCTGAAGGAGATGGCAAAGGTACTGGAAAGCCTTCTGGCTGACCTGTTTAACACTTTCTTGAGACAGAGGGTGTGCCCAGGAAATGGAGGATAGCTAACATGGTGCCCCACCACAAGAGTGGGCCCAAGGATGAAGCAGGCAATTACAGACCTGTAAGCTTGAAGTCTCTAGTGGGGAAGCTTATGGAAGCCATTCTGAAGGAGAGGTTGATAACCTTCTTGGATAGTAATGTACTCCAGGTCTAGAGAAAGCATGGTTTGTCTCGGGAAGATAATGCCAGACTAGCCTTGTCGACTTCTTTGATTGGGTCACAAGAGCAGTTGACAGGGAAATGCTTTGGATGTCCTGTATCTGGACATCAGCAAAGCTTTTGATTTGATGCCACACGGAAGGTTATTGGGCAAGCTGATGGACTTGGGGGCAGGGGAGAAACTAGTGGGGTGGGTTAAGAGCCGGCTTTAGATCAGATAGCAGAGGGTAGTTATAAGGGAGAAGACATCCAAGTCAAGATCCATGATTAGTAGAGTACCACAGGAATCAGGTCTAGGCCTTGTGTTTTTCAATGTTTTTGTAGGAGACATTGCAGAAGGGGTCAAGAATAAGATCAGACTGTTTGCAGATTACACAAAGATATGTGCAAAAGTGGACAGTGAAGCAGGGAGGCAAGCACTCAGAGAAGATTGAGCCAAACTTGAGCACTAATCAGATGTGTAGCAGTTGGGAATTACATTAAGAAGTGCAAGGTCATGCACCTCAGATCCAGAAACCCCAGGACCAGCTATTGGCTGGGGGAGTGCAGATATCAACTTCAGAGGAGGAGAAAGACCAAGGGGTACTAGTCACGGAGGGGCGAGGGTATCAGCACATTGCAGAAGGGTGGCAGGAATGGACAGTCAGATGCTGGGGTGCATTGCAAGTGGTATCACCTCCTGGAAAATGGAGGTCATCCTGCCCTTGTATAGATAACTAGTGAGGCTGCATTTGGAGTACTGTGTGTAGTTCTGGTGCCCTTACCCAGGAAAGGATGTGAGATTGCTGGAGGGGGTGGACTGTAGGGTGAAAAAGATTATCATGCGGCTAGGAGAGAAGCTATATGAGGAAAGCTTGAGGGAGCTCAACATGTACTTCCTAGAGGACAGACGGGAGAGGGGGGACATGATAGAGACCTTTAAATACTTAAAATACATAAACAAGGTTAGAACAGGAGGATTTTTCTGCCTAATGGGAGAAAAGATCATGAGGGGGCACAGTCTGAAGTTGGAAAGGGGAAGATTCAGGAGGGAGATGAGGAGGCATTACTTCAAAGTGAGGGTTGTGGCTTGGTGAAACACACTGCAAGAGAAGCTGATCTAGCTGAAGACAGTGGACAATTTTAAGTGGGGATGTGATAGAGTCTGCGGCAGGGTAAGTGCAGACAAGAACAAAAGGAGGGAATGTCCGGGTAGCAGGGATGATGGGAGGGGAATGGTTGGGGAGGCAGCTACAGGAGTATTAAACTACGAGCTGCACAATCAGGCAGACTTGATAAACTTATGGGCCTTTTTCTGATGGTGACTTTGTATGTTCGTATGTACTAACTAGTTTCAGAGCTAGAATGATTTTAAGTTTTTTTTTCTGAACATGCTCAGAAGGGTTTATGGATCACCCTCTGATACAAATGATAAACAACATTGATCATGAGGGTTTACTTATCACAAAATTATTTTTATTTATTTATTTATTTATTTATGACTTTGATAACTGGGTGAGTGCACTGATCCCAGGGACCATTTTCAGGCACGACCCGGGCCATAACACATGGCGCAGGGTGACAGTGGAGTACAAGGTAACAGTGATACACATGAAACAGATTTGACACAAGCAACAATAGTAGACATAATATACAGGTTTGATGCATAGGTCCATTTGAGAACAGTGAATACAAGGTTTCAATATCAGACATGAGAAGACTTGGTACAAATGAACAAATCATAGGCACAGTGTACAGTGTGAGACTGCATTGTCCAGTGAGCAATTAATACACAGAATACTTAGTAAAAAAATGAATATACAATACATACGGGCAAGGAAGTCAGATATTACTGTGAAAAATGCAATATAACAGTTGTAGGCAAGAGAGTTGACTAGTGTGGGTAGGTGGGTAACCCCTGGGCTGGAAAGTTGACTAGTGTGGGTTGGTGTGAGACCCCTGGGAGCATCGGCAGGATGAGTTTTCTAGGAACCAGACTGTAAGGTGGGACTTGAAACTAGAGTGTGTGTCAATGAGACAGAGTTCAGCCAGTAGTTTGTTCCACTGCAAGGAGGTAACTGCAGACCAAGATCTGCTACCCATGTTGGTGGATACCCTATGAACAGCTAGAGGGGGAGTACCATTTGAGTGGAGGTTGCGGAGGAGTGTTCGGTTTTCAGAAGGGCAGTTAGGGAGGATTCTGGAGCCATGCGGATGACATTGTCCACCATGCAGCAGAAGGCTAGGTCAAAGTGACCTTGCAGCGGTAGCCATCCAAAGATATTATAGAGGGTACAGTGGTGGGTGGAGAATGGGGCCAATTAAGCAAAGCGGCAGGCGCTGTTTTAGGCAGTGGAGAGTTTAGCCATAACAGTAGCTGAGTTCCTGGCATAAATAGGGGAGCAGTAGTCAAGAATAGTGAGAAGATTACCCTGCACAATGGCTAGTCTAGCTTCAAGGGTAAGGTATTGCCTGAATCTATAGGTGGCACCTAACTTTTGAAGGAACTTTCTGACAAGGGAATTTGTATGCTCAGTGAAGGTGAGGGAGGGGTTGAGCAGTACTTCTAAGTATTTTTAGGTGTTGACGTCCTCCAGCGCTGTACCATCTGGGGTGAGAATGCATAAGGGGGCGTGGCTTTTAGTTTTGGCCTGGAAGGGCTTGGATCCAAACAGCATGGATTTAGTTTTTTTGTCATTTACTAAGAGGAGGTTTTTTGAGAACCAGCTGTGTGCTGCAGCATAGTTGTGTGAGAGAACTGAGGAAATTGCGGCCGTGGATTTGTCACTGTGGAAGAGGACAAGGTCATCAGCATACAGGAGAGAGTTACAGTTGAGGCAGTCAAAGGGAAGTGCATTAACGAATAAGGTGAAAAGGAGGGGACCCAGGATTGAGCCTTGAGGGACCCCCACAGAGACAGGCAGGGTGGGGGAGCAAGTTTGACCAATACACACAAATTGTGAGCGATCAGTAAGGTAGCTAGTGAACCAGCTTTTGACTTTCTGAGAACAACCAAGGAGGCTAAGCTTGGAGGTAAGGAGAGCATGGTTAACCATGTCAAAAGCCTTTAAGAGGTCAATGAAGACAGCCCCAGTGGCTTTACCATTATCCATGTTAGAGAGGATGTTGTCGGTCAGTAGAGTGAGGGCAGTGGCGGTGGAATGATTCTTGAGAAAGCCATGATGTTGGTTGCATAAGATGGTGTATTTGCTTATGTACTCAGTGAGCTGATTGTGGACTGCTTTCTCGAGTAGTTTACTGAGACGAGGGAGGATGGATATTGGACGGTAATTGTCAGAGGATTTGGGGTCACTGAATTTAGGAATGGGGATAACCTTAGCTGTCTTCCATGGGTCAGGCATGGAGGAGGTGGAAAGAGCAAGGTTAAAGATGAAGGTGAGTGGCTAGGCAATCGCCAAAGAGATCAGCTTAAGAAACTGGAGATAGGGCATCAGACCCGGAGGAGCCGTGGTTGGGTAGATGTTTGAGTAGCTTTACTGTATATTGTATGGAGAGGGCTTTAAAATAAAATGGGGGTATTTGCAGGTGAGTGGCAGAGCTAGAGGAGGATGGCAGTGTGTCAAATATTAGTGCTGGGCTTTGAGGTTGGGCAGTTGGCAGCTTATTTAGGTACATGGATAAGTTGGTGAACTTACAGTTGAAGACACTGGCCACATCATGAGGGTTGGTCAGCAGCCCATCCTGGGAGTTGAGATGTAGTGCAGAGTATCTGGAGCTGGGGTTTAGGAGGGAGCTGATCGAGTCCCAGAATTTTCTAGGGTCTCCAAGGTTGGCCTTTTGCAGGTTGCGGAAGTGGGTCTGTTTCAAAAATGTGGCCTGTTGTTTACATTTGTTCCTCATGTGCCTGTAAGTATCCCAGAGGGCAGGAGAGGGGGTTGCTTTGAAAGTGGACCAGGCATAGTCTCTGGCCTTCATAAGGGTTAGGAGGTCTTTAGAGACCCAGCACAAGCACCCACCTCTGACCCATCTGGTAGTGACAGGGAAAAAGCAGTCCTGGAGTGTTAGTAGAGTCTGGGTAAATGTGAAAACCGCCATGGCTACATTGGAAAGGGAAAAAATCATGGACCAGTCTAAGGACTTGGCCTTCTCAAGGAGATTTTTGGAGACTGGGCAGCTGAAATTTCTTAGAGATAGGTATTTGGGTGGGGGGCACTTTAGTTTGGAAGACCAGAGGAGATAGGTCGGTGAATGATAACTTACAGAGTCAGCCATGGTGCCAGCATGTAACGCTCAGTCCTCCCTATTTATGAGGATCCAGTCTAGTAGAGTCTGGGTGGCTGAGCGTGGATTAAGTCTAGTGGGAAGAGTGACCACCTGCACCAGGTTGGGCTGCTTTAACAGGGATACATAGTCAGGCTTGCGGCAGCTCAGCCACTTTAGATTAAAGTCGCCGAGAAGGATAGATTCCCTATGGGGAGTTAGCGAGCTCAGGCCTTGGAGGAGGCTGGTGAGTCCAATGGTCCCATTCATGCTGGGGAGTTGTAGCAGCAGCCAATATAGAGTTTCTTACAGGATCCCAGGGTCAATTCGGAGAGTAGCCATTCACTAGGTGAGGAAGGGTCGGAGTGTAGGACAATGCTAGCTGAGAGGAGTTCCCTTAGGTGCAGGGCCACACGTCCACCTTTTTTCCTGCCTGGCCTGTCGAGGCGTAGGTAAGAGTAGCCAGGTATATTAGTGCTTTATTTATTGTGAAAAAAAATATTGATTGCAAAGGGCTGCCATATTGTTATTTTTTGAACTGAAAAAACATTAAAAATACTTAAAAATGATGTATTTAAAAAAAAAATCACCTATGCCTAGGTAAATGGGATCAAATTTAGCTCAATTCTGATGTTAGTTTTCTGAAAATATGCCCAGAAATTAGGTTTCTGGGCACTCAGAAAACCTGAATACTCATCTTAGTGAGAGGAGCCATTTGCCCATGTTCTTAGTAACGGAACAGCAGGATTTTTCTTCGTTTGAGAAGCCGCAGCTTGAGTCATGCTGCCAGCTTCAGTTGTAGCAGTCAGCAACCAATCCCTTGATCTCTCCTTTACATAAATATAGGAGTGATGTGTACATGCAGAATGCATGCCACATGCTTAATTTTGCAATGTTTGCATGCAGCTCGCATACACAGTGATCCTAAGTGAAACAGGTCTAAAAAGCAAATCAGGTTCGCATGCTGCAAGCTTGACATGAGTGCAGCAGTTCAGATGGTGTGAACATCATTTAAAAATCACATCAGGCTTACATGCTGCACGCTTGCCATATGTGCAGCAGCTAACCTGGTACAAATCTCATCTAAAAAAATACATCAGTTTCTATTTCTTATACTACTGCGAACAATTAGAGTCACTGAAATACATTATTTATATTCCCATAAAAATTATGTAAGCTCATTAATTTTGATCCTTTTCCAAGTTGTTTAATGGTTTTTGATTTTTGTCATTAAATCACCATTAATTTGTAAAGTATTGTTTACGTACTGCATTAAATGGCTATGATATAGCCAGTCAACATCCCCCATTCCAGATGTACAAAGAGGGGCCTCTGTGTTTTGAAGCCTGTCCTTCTTGTTTTGGACCATGCAAATCCCTTATGGATATTTAATGCTACAAATGTGTTTCTCCATGACTGTTTCATCTCACTTACTTTCCCCTCGTCATTCTGTATTGCACATATATTCTATGGCCATGTTCAGCACTCTTTGTGCTTAGTGGGATCTTGGAAGCATGCACCATACCTCACATTTTGTCACTGAAATGAGGGACATGGTCACTTAAAATGAGGGACAATGAGGGCATGATGATCAGGACACATCATGAAACATGGAAATACAGCACCTCAGAACATAGTGGAAACCATTGCATTAGCACCTGAGAATAAATATCTACCATTAAGCAGTGGTGCCATATAGGTAGGGCAGGGGCAGTTGCCTTCCCCTCCACATTTGTGCCTAGGTTGTTCTTATGGTGTGGCAATAATTGCATTAAATTTGGATTTAATCTTTTGCACAATAAGTGCCTACCTGGCCTGTGTGTGCTCATGCTGCAGGTACTCTCCAGACTCGACTGTCTGTATTGTGTAGACCACTATCTCCACCTATTAGCGGTGGCACAATCACATGTGATGTGGATCAGCTCCAGCCAAGAAAGAGCGCATGAGTCTTGCAAGTGCCACTCTGTCTTTCCCTACACAGAGTAGACAGACTATACACTACAGCTTGGAGGAGTGGGTGATCAGTGAACTCTCAATAAGTCTTGTGGCAGTATATTTTTGTTGATCTACTCTTAGTGAGTCTCTATCTCCACCGGTGGCTGAAGGGGCAGAGGGTGAGCTAAAAGCTAACTCAAGACTAGGCTACCTAATTACTCTACTAGGCTGACCATGGAAAAAAAAAAACAGCACACACACCCCCACGGCAGTAAGCTAGGCTTAGCAACAGTGGTGACAGTGGTGTGGGTGGCCTTCATAGGACTTGATCAGAGCAGTGTGGTAGCAGAGAAAATGGGCAAGGCAGAGCAGAAAGCAATCCCATTTGCGATGTTCTCTTTTATTTGTGAGTGGAAGATATGGAGGAAAAGGAGGGGAAGACAGATGAGGCAGCTGGATGCAGGGCAGCAGAATGAATGGTGGAGGCCTACATGGGGACGCAAAGCACCTTGCCATTACTAACAAGCCACTGCTGTACTGGAGCAGCAAAATGACTGACTGGTCAGCACTAACATCGGTTGCTGTGAAATACTTGAGCTGCCCAGCATCCAGTGTCAGTGTGGAATGAGTGTTTAGTGCAGCTGGGGCCATTGTGAGTGACCACAGGATCAATTTGTCACCCAAGAATGTGTCCATGCTAACACTCATCAAAGTGAACAAAAGGCACATTCCACACAACACAGTGATATCTGTTTTGTTGCCACAGGAACTGTGTCTTGGTGATAAGGATGAAGACAATCCCGTGACTAAAGCACCCACCAGCAGTGAGGTGGATGAAGCACTAATGGTGAGAGAATTCCCACCTGGTGGCAACTCCAGTCTTGAAGATTGTTAGGGGTGCTACTTGGATGATCTGGAAGTGGAGAAAGGCTGAGTTTACTCAAAGACCACCGAACCCACTTTCAGCTCAGTAAATTGTTATAACTTGTTTTTAGCTATGTACCATTGGACTGGTTATGGCTATGTGTTATCCACTGCTGTGCGAAATCACTTTCATTTGATCACAGTTTGCAATAAAACGTTATTTGGTCCTCAATCCCCAGCCTATATAAAGCAGCAGCAATACATAACCATAACCATAAAGATTTTGCATGATCACAGTCATAATGTTTAGCTTCCAAAAATATCAAACTACACATTAGTTTCCGGTTTTAATGTTAACCCCATCTTACAGCAAGATATATTGCCTTGATGTCCTTAAAAGTGGCAATGATGGCACATGCAACACCACCCCTGCTCCTTCCCACACCCATGCACTCCACGCAACCAAAAATATTTTTTCTGCCACTTACTGTTCATGACATGTTGAAGAACTCTGGCTCCTAGTACAAGTAGCATATGAATATAATATGCTCATTCAACCGTTAATACAATAAGCTGAACACATTTTGAGAAATGGTGAATGGTGGCCATCTTTAATGATGCTAGTCATTAATTACAAAAGAAATCATGAAAAGGCTTAACAACTTACGACATCCGAGTACCCCAAAAAGCTTACTTGTGATATACTACCAGGTTAAAGTTCTTGTACCAAAACTGAAGGTTCCTGGTCGGGGTCAGGGGAGGGCAGAGGAGGTGTATGCTGCCCTCAGTTTGGATTCCAAATTTTCATGATTACTGCAGCTCTGCCACCTCAAATGATTACACAATATATTAGCCCTCTCCACCTAATTATTTACTAAACACCATCTCAACCATTCATTTCCACATATAGTTTCTCCCTGGATGTGGGTGGTGTTTACTCGTTAATGGTATGGACAACAGTGGCCAATGTCGCAGTTCAAGCAACACCCTCTGTCTTGCATGCAATACAGCTCCTGCAGGGCCTGGATGGATGTAGTCATCACACAGAGATAGGATGAAACCTCAAAAGAGGAAAATTACCTAAGCAAAACCAAAGATAAGGAAAAATGATGAATACTCATCAATCTGCATACCTGGTTTTAGCAAGCAAATTAGAACAACTATAAAAAAAGATATATACTTGCCATACCCCATGATGTCATTAAACTGCAGAAATCACCCCCAGAAGGAACATGCTGGGCAGTGCACATGATTCCAGACCATGATGAAGCACAGTTGCAGGCATTCCCCTTACTCTAACAATACTGCCTACCTGGAAATAAGATAAAAAGAAGAACAAATTTTGAGCATTGTAAAAAGTCCCCCCCCCAACAACATTCTCCCAGTACCACCCTCTCCCTTCCTACAAAAAAAACATAAAACATGAAGAAATACTTACCTCAGGGACTGCAAAACTGGAACCATTGCACAATTAAATTAACCCCCCAGATGTTGTTGAGCAGCAGCAGCGGCAGCAGGAGTGGGACTTAAACTATTCTGGCATTCCTGATTTCGACAAAAGCAAAAAAGAACACAATTACTATCATTACTGTCAAACTCAGACATACATATGGCAGTAACAGACATATCACACTAGTAATGAAAGATTAAATACTATCTGAATTGGGAATTGTGTGTTCCAACATCCCTAGATCCTAATCCTGGCCTAGCATGATGATGCCATCCACAGTAAACTAAAAAAGAATATACAAGCAGTATAACCATATTAGAACTCAAGACTCCACAATACCAACCCACCAACACCCTTATCTTGCACAGGAAAAAAAAGTAAAGACAGATACTTACGTGTGCAGCAGCAGTATGGACTCTGTGAAGATGATCCACCATCAACCATCCAAAACAATACTTCATGTGGCAACTTGGCAATTAATAGTGAGAGACAGCAGCAGGCAGCAAGTTACAGTGCCATAAAATGTCATTCACTCCCCACCGCCAGACAAGTTACAACCACAGAGTCAGTCAACACAGTAAATCAGGACAGCAGCATAGGGAAATTATAATTCTGCATTTCTTTCTCAATCAATTGAAAAAGCAGCAGTAGGAGGAAACAAGTGCAAGTAGCAGCAGCATTTTGCAAGAGGAATTCATTTTCTCTACATTGCACCCCTTTTCAGGTCCCTAAGGTGGTGGCACAGCATGTAACATCAGGGCTGACACCAGATTTCAGTCTTAATTTGATGTAACATTCTTTTGGAAACATTTCTGGAGTTGTATGCCCTGTTTGGCACCAGCAGCATCAGGAGCACTGAGATTCAGTCTGAAACATAGAAACATAGAATTTGATGGCAGATAAGGAACACTTGTCCCACCTAGTCTGCCCATTTCCCTACCTAATGGATACGCTGTAGATCTTAGTTAACCAACAGCCTATTTCTTCCTACCCCCCACTAAAAATGCCTTATATCTGTCCAATGCATTCTTGAATTCCCTCCACTACCTCCTCGGGAAGGTTGTTCCATGTATCCACAACCCTCTCCGTGAACAAATATTTCCTCACATTACCTCTGAGCCATCCCCCCTCTATCTTCAAAATTGTGCTTCCTTGTTTTTGAATATCTCTTTTATGAAAGATGTTACCCTCTTGGACTTTGTAGATTCCCTTGAGGTACTTGAAAGTTTCTATCCATTCCCCCCTCTCCCTCCTCTCCTCGAGGGTATACATATTAAGCTCCTTTAATCTCTCTTCATATGTCTTCTGGTGTAGACCCTGCACCATTTTAGTTGCCCTCCTCTGGACAGCTTCCATCCTGTCTATGTCCTTGTGGAGATGGTGTCTCCAGAACTGCAAGCAGTACTCCAGATGGATTTCACCAATTGGCTGAACAGAGGGATAACAACTTCCTGTTTTCTACTGGTGATGCCTCTTTCTATGAATCCCAGTATTCCGCCAACCCTCCTTTCTGCCTTCTCACATTGCTTGCCCACCTTAAGGTCATCTGATATGACTACCCCCAGGTCCCTTTCCATTATTGTTGTTGTTAGTATCTCACCACCCATTGTGTACTCTTCCCCTGGGTTTTTGTTTCCCAGGTGCATTACTTGTTCACTTCTTTGCATTGAATCTAAGCTACCAAACATTTGACCATCCCTCCAACCTTTCCAAGTCCCTTTGCATCCTTTCCACCCCATCTTCTGTATCTACCCTGTTGCAGATCTTTGTGTCATCTGCAAAGAGACATCCTTTTACTTTCAGTCCATCTGCAGTGTCACTTATAGACAATAAACAGGACAGGTCCCAGTGCTGAACCATGCAGTACCCTGCTAGTAACCCCCCTTTCTTCCGAGTAGACTCTGTTTTCTATTACCCTCTGCATCCTGTTTTCCAGCCAATGTTTTACCCAGGCTACCACTTTTGGTCCCCCTGTAAGGCCGGCTAACTTGTATATTAATCTTTTGTGTGGGACTGTTTCAAATGCCTTGCTAAAGTCTAGGTAGGCCATGTCCACAGCCCCTCCCTGGTCTACTACTTTGGTCACCCAGTCAACGAAATATATTAGATTTGTCTGACATGACCTTCCTGCTGTGAATTCATGTTACCTTGTATCCTGTGCCCCACTGGTCTCCAGGAACTCAACAATTCTTTCCTTCAGAAGTGATTCCATCATTTTCCGTACCACTGAGGTCAAACTAACAGGTCTGTAGTTTCCTGCTTCTGTTTACACACATTCTGAAGAACACATTCTGAAGAAAGGGGGATTACTAGTGGAGTACCTCAGGGCTCAGTACTGGGTCCAGTCCTCTTTAACGTCTTTATAGGTGACATTGCAGATGGTCTGGAAGGAAAGGTATGCCTCTTTGCGGATGACACAAAGATCTGTAACAGAGTTGATACACAAGGGGGTTAGAAAGGATGAGAAGGGACTTGGCAGGTTGGAGGAATGGTCAGACATATGGCAACTTAGATTCAATGCAAAGAAGTGCAAGTAATGCAACTGGGAAATAAAATCCAGGAGAAGAGTACACAAAGCAGGGAGGTACTAACAACAACAATAATGGAAAGGGATCTGGGTGTAGTCATATCAGATGACCTAAAGGTGGGTATGCAATGTGAGAAGTCAGTAGGGAAAGCCAGAGAGATACTGGGATACATAGGGAGGGACATCACAAGTAGAAAAAGGGAAGTGGTTATCCCTCTATACAGACAGTTGGTGAGACCCCATCTGGAGTACTGCGTGCAGTTTTGGAGACCTCATCTACGCAAGGACATAGACAGGATGGAAGCAGTCCAGAGGAGGGCAACTAAAATGGTGCAGGGTCTACATCAGAAACCATATGAAGAGAGACTGAGAGAGCTTAATATGTATACCCTTGATGAAAGGAGAGACAGGGAGGACATGACAGAAACTTTTAAGTACCTCAAGGGAATCAACAAAGTCCAGGAGGGTAGCATCTTTCAGAAAAAGGGATGTGTAAGAACAAGGGGGCACAATTTAAAGTTAGAGGGGGGACGGCTCAGGGGTAATGTGAGGAAATTCTTTTTCATGGAGAGAGGGGTGGACACATGGAACTGCCTTCCTGGAGAGGTTGTGGGGTCTAAAACAGTGGAGGAATTCAAACATGCATGGGACAGACATAAGGCAATTATAGTGGGGGGGTTGCAGGAAATAGGCTGTTCGTTAAATAGAATCTGCAGCTTATCCAGTAGGCAGGGAAATGGGCAGACTGGGTGGGCCAAGTGGTCCTTATCTGCTGTCAAAGTCTATGTTTCTATGTTTACTCCCACTTTTATAAACATCTGCCCTCTTCCAGTCATCAGGTACCACACCATCCTCCCATGATTTGCTAAAAAGGGTAGTCTGTGATGTCACTAGTTCTACCCTTAGTTATTTTAGTATTCTTGGGTGAATCCCATCCAGCCCCATTGCTTCATTCACCTTCATTTTTTTTTTTTGCAGTTGAAAGTTTATTAACATTATTTTCCATTTTACAGACAAGGCAGATATTCATACATAAACACAGTATACATTAGTCATGGGCTACACCTGAATCCACCTATCCCCCCCTCCCTTTACCACCCCTACCCTTCCTCCTCCCTCCTCCCCATCCCTTTTCTACTAGAGCAACAGGTAATATGACATCTGATGTTGAGCTCTTTTTCTAACTGGGTTAATCTTATGACAAACTAATTCATACTTATTGTATCTCACCTTATACTGAGTATAGAGAATAAAGGGGGTGCCATATTTTAATAAACCTACTCATTGTGTTATTCAAATTAGCAATGGCTTTTTCCATACGTAAGTTAGCCAGGATTTCTGTTAACCATTCATTATAGGGAATTTCCTGTTGGTCAAGCCAATGTCGTAATCCCAGTTTCTTGACTGACATGGCAATAAGTGTCATATAATACTTCCGATTACGAACCCTGATTCCTGAGAGGTCACCCAAGAAATAAATTTGTCCACCTTCAGTTTTAAGAGTTCTTTCAGAACCCGTTCTTCTGTAAATGGACTGGTATTGACTTTTCTATCCAGAGTGCTTCCATTCTTTGATTTAGGTACCTCTGTCTCCTCTTCTTTTGTGAATACTGAGCAGAAGTATTTGTTCAGTATCCCTGTTTTTTCACTGTTACCATCTGCCCACCCTCCCTTCCTTTTTTTAAGCCTCACTATCCCTCCCTTGGTCTTTCTTCACTCCCTAATGCACCCATAAAGGATTCTATCCCCCATTCTTAACTGAGTTGGCTATTTTTTCCTCAGTTTGGGCCTTTACAATTCTGACTGCCTTCTCTGCTTCCTTCTGCTTTAACTGGTACAGTTTTCTGTCCTCCTCCATCTGTGTTTCCTTTACTTCCTGAATGCTACCGTTTTCTCCTTAACCTTATCCACCACCTCTTTTGAGAACCATAGTGGTTGTTTCCTTCATTTTGTTTTGTTGATTTGCTTCACACAAAGGTTTTTTGCCTCTGTGATGGCTGTTCTGATTTTTCCCCATTGTTCCTTCACCCCTCCTTCTTGCCCATTTGCTAATGCTTTTCTGAGCCACTCTCCCATTTTCCCAAAGTCAGCCCTTGCTTTTCTATGGCTTGACTCTATGGCTGTGTTTATCATGAACCACACTGTTTGGTGGTCACTTGTCCCCAGATGGCTACCCACTCCTAAATCTGAGATACTTTCTCCATCCCAGTTTGACAGCACCAGGTCTAAGATTGCGCCCTTCAGAGTGGGTTCCAACACTAGCTGTCTGAGGCATGGCCTCTTTAGGGCATCAAGAATAACCCTGCTCTTGGATGTGGCTGCAGCAAAGGTGCTCCAGTTAATATCTGGCATATTCAGGTCCCCCACTAACAATATCTCCCCTTTTTCTGCCATTCTAAGGATGCTTTCTTTCATTTCCTTGTCCAGTGCCTCTCCCTGAGATGGGGGTCTGTATACAACCCCCATGCAGATTGTGGTGCCTTTTCCTGTCTCCAGCGTGACTCACAGTGCCTCCTTTACTCCCTGTGTATCCTTTAGTTCTGTTGCTTTGATCCCTTCCCTTACACAGAGAGCTACTCCTCCTGCTCTTTTACCCTCCCTGTCCCTTTTATAGCTTGTGTACCCTGGTATGTTGACATCCCAGTCATGGTTCTCTGTGTACCATGTTTCTGTGGCTGCCACAATATCCAGTTGTCCATCAATATCCAGTTGTCCCTCTTCCATCAAGGCAACTTATTCAGGGAGCTTGTTACACAGACTATGGGCATGTGTTCTTATCACCCTCCATTTTTTGATGGCCTTATCCCTTTTAGCCCCATCCCTGTCCTTACTGCCTTTTTCTGCTTTTATCCCTGTCCTGCTCCTTATTGACTTCTCTATCTTGGGGATTACCTCTCTAATTACTGTGTTCTGTGGGAGTGGCTGGGTTTTCCCTGCTCCTATTCAGTGCCTCCCCCCTTGGCTAGTATAAATGCTTGCCAATGAAGCATTTAAACCTATTGCCTAGGATCCTGGTTCCCCTCCCAGACAGATGCAGACCATCATGCCAGTATAAGCCTGCATCCCTCCAGGTGGACCCCCAGTCCCCAATGAAGCCAAAACTCTGAGCTCCGCACCAGCTTTTCAACCATTCATTGAATCTCATGATGTGGAGCACCCTAGCATCACCCTTGCCATATACAGGCAGCACCTCCGAGAAATTTACTGTATGTGCTACTTGTCTAAGGCCCATCCCAAACTCTTCAAACTCCTCTTGCACTGCTTTGATCCTACTTCCAGCTAGGTCATTTGTCCCTAGGTAGACAATGACATCCAGCTCCCTTCCTCGTGTAGCTGCTCCCGTGATCCTGAGGATTCGCTCTATGTCCCTCCAAGCCATGGCCCCAGGCAGGCACCTTACCTCCCTCTTACCTTCCTCCCCCAGTTCTACCCCTAATTATTGAGTCCCCCACCAGGAGTTGTTTCCTTCCACTGTAGGGTGCCATGCCACACTCCTGAGGGTCTCCTTTGTGGATGTTTACAACATCCTTCCTTGGTATCCACTGCAGGTGCCTCCATAGAGGAACCACTCTCCAGCAGAACAACATATGAATTGTGGAGAGGTTCAGCTGGAGGAATGCACTTCTGTTCTACCGCCATTTCCCTCTGTGAGCCCACCTTGGTCAAACCACTCCTCTTTCTTGGCAACCTCTGAGGTAGGACTGGCGTCTGTGCTGGTCCCTGAGTGGGAGAGGAGGTCCTCCAAATCCTGGACAACTCAGCCTGGAGATAAGCTACCTCCTCCCTCAGCTCAGAGAGGTGCCTGCAGATGGGACAACACCTCATCCTCTGTAATGTATCCAGTAAGACTGCTGTTCCACAGCCACTGCACTGCACCACTCCCACTATATCTTATGTGTAGTCCCTTAACTGTTGTTTTGTATACTTACTCTTTCTCTATCTTTTATATTTTTTTTTTTTGGTTTTGTTTAAATTTTTATATAAAAGTTTTTTTTTTCTCCCTACTTTCCTAGAGCATCTGTGCCCTTAAAGCTCCTAATCTTCCTGTTCTGTGACAGGAAGTTCCTATTTTCCTATGTTCCTTAGTAGTCACCTTCTTACTTGCTCAGAGTCAGACCTCCAGCAGCTGGAGGGGGGAGAACTACTCTTTTCCTTCTAAGATAGCGAGCCTTTTGTGCCACTGTAATCACTCCCTTCCTGCTCCCAAACAGGAAGTTCCTGTTGTCAGTCAAATCCTGTGCCTATGAAAGTAGAACTAGCTATGTGTGGGGGACTGAAAGGGAGGTAGGGAAGGCTATATAGGCCCAGTAGAGTAGTATAGTTCTCACAGCACTTCATCCCTCTCGATGTTCTCTGCTAGAAGCTATCAAGGACAGTTTTTAAATCCAAAACTCCTGGCTTCCTTCTGCTTAAGCCACTCCCCCTAATTTACAGTTTCCTTCTTCACCTGGCTAAATGCTAACTGCACATATAACAATTCACTTCACCCAACTCAGACAAACACACTAACTCCTTTTTTTTGTTTGTTTGTTTTTACCCTAAATTGAAGGTTCCAGTAGTAGAGTTCTAGTTCTTTAGCCCCAGTATAGCAGTATAGTTCTCACAGCACCTCCTCCCTCTTGCCGTTCTCTCCTTGGTAAATGGGGGCCCAAAACAGCAATTTAATGTCTGGGTGGAGGGCACCACCAAATCCTGTGGGGTCCCATTCTTCCATAGTTTCATCCCTTTTCTGTTACTGTCCCTATCCCCTCTCCACCCCTCTCTCCTTTACCATTCCCTACCCTCTTTTCCCTCATGCTCCCTTGCCCTTGTCCTACTCCCCTATCTCTGTGGCCTGTGGCTTCTCTACCTTGAGTAACCTCCTCTCTCTCACACCTACTTCCTACCAGTTTATGCCCCTAGGCTGATATTTAGACCCCATCTTCGCTGTCATTTCTTCTACTCTCCTTGACATTTCTGTTCTGAATATTGTCTAATCAACATACCTTGCACCTTCCCAACCCCTAATTTAACCCCCTTCTGTCACACGCTTTACACCGACGATGGCCCCAGACTGATATTGATTCCTGGTTATATTCCTATATTCCTTTTTGTGATTATGTCTGAACACTGTAAATTGACATACTTTTTTTACCTATGTTAATTTTCGTGGCTATTGGTTCTCTTTTTTGTCCATGTATCCTACTGTTACTTGTGTGTCCTCAGCTCTGATGTGGAACCTATTTAATGAGCTTGTTCTCAAAGGTATTAATCCTAGACCAATAAAATAAATAAAGTAATACATCATGGTTGAGACTAGATTTCTGTCTGAATTTAATGTACCACTTTTTAAGAAACATTTCTGGACATATACTGCTCGTGCTGCACTCGCAGAAACAAGTTGCGGCCTACAACCAATTGCAGGGGCTAAAACAACATTTTAATGTCTATGTACGGGGGGGTACCATAAAACATCATGGCTGAGACCAGATTTCTGTCTGAATTTAATGTACCACTTTTTAAGAAACATTTCTGGACATGTACTGCCTGTACTGCTCTCACAGACACAAGATGCAGCAACACTGGACCAAAGACCACCATTTTATCTGGGTGGGGGTTTGGGTGCCATAAAACATCATGGCTGAGACCAGATTTCTGTCTGAATTTAATGTACCATTTTTTAGGAAACATTTCTGGACTTGAAGGGCCTCTTGGCCACTAGTAGCACCAAGATTCATCCTGAAACCATTGGTGAACAGTGGCAGAATCTTCATTATCAGTTCCATGAGGTGGGGGGACACCATAAAACATCAGGCCTGAGACCAGATATCTCTCTGCATTTACTTTATCATTTTTCCTGTAACATTTATGGACATGTACAGCCTGTTTGGCACACCATGGAGGCTAGAGGCTGTGTTAAACTGTGGTCCAAGTGCACATTTTGGATCAGGTGGTGGTGGGGCACTACAGAAAACATCATGACTGGAGGGGAGGGACACCAGCCTAACATTGTGACAGCTAAGCCCAGGGGACTTGTTTTGCTAAGCACAAAAAACATATTTATGTATAACTTCACAATAAAAGTGCTGTTTATTTAGGTTTCTATGTTGTGTACATATTCAAACTGATGCTGCAGCTGTACACAGTAAATACAACTGCCACAATATCACATAGCTTGGGGGAAAAATTTGTGCATACGAACCAATTACAATACTTGACATTTGTGGATAGAAGAAAGATTAACGTAACACAAGAAGAAAGGGTACAGTGTTTCTAGGTAAGGTACAGACTAAGTGACTGACAGTAACATACACGATGGGGGGACATGCAGAGTAGTAGGTGCAAGGGTATGCATATCTGAGAGGGGAAGAGAGGGAGCATAAACAATACATAGCACACAAAACACTGGATAAGAAAAAGAAACAGGATATAGAAAGTGGAAGAGGAAGAGGACAAAACATGTTTTTTTGCTACTTTTTTATTTTGGAGGTTGTTATTTTTGGGGGGTGCAGATGAGGGAGGAGTGATAGTAGGAAAGCAAGAACAGGAACAAGAAAAGGAAATTCAACTGCCGTGCTCACTGCCTACCTTACTTGCAAACACATTACAGACTGCATCATTACATGGGGTCGGCATCAGGCCCCAATTCTGCCCTGGCACACCACCACCATGATGAAGCTCCCCCAGGAGGTTCACAACTTTATATTGGCCTTCCATCAGTTTCCTTATGTCCCCCCTAACCTCCTGGCAGAATTTGTCAAAATCTTGGCACTGAGCTGATACCTCTTGCTGCACTGCTGCCAGGTCTTCTTGGCTCACAGGATGACTGGATGGGCCTGATGCAGGCTGTCCATGTTCACCTGCAGCATGAACCCAGTACCACCGCTGACTGTGGGGTGAGGTGGATGGGGGTGCTGCTGCTACTGATGATTTCTCTGGCACCGGCCCCTACCTCCTGCTAGCCCCCTTCCCCTTGTTCCCCACTGCCTCCTGCTGCTGCCAACTCATTTTGCTTTTGGAGCCACTCTGCAGCATGGTGGTGCTGCAGATGGCTCCTTTGGCCACCAGTTCCAAAATGGCTTCCTTGCTTGCCCCTTCATACAGATCTGTCACACAACTTGCAGATCACAACACTGCTGTCAGTGTTGTTTATGGTGAAAACACACCACACCACAGACCGGGGGGGCACATACTCCTGCAGGGGGACATTACTGTGTGGCTGATGTTGTGGGGTTGGGGCCACATGCTCCTGTTGCTGGTCCTGGGGGGGGCTACAGGAGGATTCTGCTGCTCGGTGGTGGGTGTGAAGAGGGCCACATTATCCTCACACTGCTGCGGGAGGGGCAACGGGCTCATTCTGCTGCTGCTGCCACTGCCAGGGAGTGGTGGCCACAAGCTCTTGCTGAGAAGCTTCCTCAGCTAACCTAAATACCCATCTGTCAAGATGGACAGTGGGTACCTTCCCCCCCAGTCCCCTTGCCCTTACCTTTCCCTTCCATCATTTTACATGAAAAAAAGTTTTCCTAACAGAAAAGGAGAGAGGGAGTTACACAAACACACACACACACACACACAAACTAAATCTATTCTACACAGACACCTAACAGGTATTATCAACAAACAGCACAAACACAATCAAAATACTGTATATTATAAACAAAAAACAATTTAAAAAACACATAGAATGGAACCAGAAAAGTACAGTCTGAAACTGAAAGGCTCTGTTGCTGACTGGCTGTTTTTTCTTCAAGTCTCCAGCTATACAGAAGGGAAATGAATCACTAACTTCCTGCCTGTATACAGTTACCCATGTGACCTGCAAAGAGTAGGTCATGTGAAAAGCCCAATTTCACTGGATTTCACCTTATTTCACCGAATAGAAATGCAAGGCAAAATCTAAGGCATAATTTGCCTGCAAAATTTTGCCACAACAGCATAATTATGAGAAATATTATGCGTGACGAAATTTGTGATTTTGCTGACATTTCGCTGGCGAAACTAAATTTCACATCTCTAATCACCAGTGCCACTGAAGATCATCCCAATGCTGAGGTACCTAATCTCCAGTGTTGGCTTAGGTTTCCCTGTAAATAAAGAAAACTGTGCATCAATCATTTCTTTTTTTTACAATAAACCTTTAAAAAAAAGTCCATCGCTGATATGACTCCTAGCCCCCCACTCACCTGACCCTATCTCCCACTTACTACTCAGCACCCCACAATCCCACACAGTCTTATTCATGCAACTCTGTCCTATGTTGTAGATCCACTCTCTGATTGAAAAGATGTCTTGCTACTTGAACTAGCTAATGTGTCTCAGTGGGATTTATACATTTACTCATAACATTGTCATTTTTAATATTTCTATACCAGATTTTCAACATGGACTTTTTGGGATCCAATTTTGTCAACGAGGGTGGTAAAAATGTTTAAATACACCTTGAAATGTGATTTTGCTGTCGGTGCACAAAATCACCTTTCATGCAGGATTTGAACATTTTGACCTACTGGGATCAAGAAGTGGTGTCATAAGAAAGCTGTGTTGAACAATTTGTGCAAAATATTGAAAAACGAATAAATTATGAGTGAACATTTAAATATTTCAATGTTCACTAACAGTTTGTCCAAGTTTCAATATTTTTCTACCAAACTTCAATATGTCTGCTTTGTGAACCCACCTCATGAACAAGGCAGCAGAAAGTTTTCACATACCCACCAAAAGGCGAGTTTTGATGTCACTGTGCAAAATCATGTTTCAGGCATTATTAGAAAATGTTTACCTTCTGTGTTCATGAGGTGGTGTCATAAGAAGACTATGTAAGTAAGTAAGTAAGCTTTCATTTCTTAAGCACCCTGTCCTGGAGGTTCATGGCGCTTTACAAAAAAGATATAAAACAACATACAATCATACAGTTAAAAGGGTCAGGCAGAATAAATAAAATACAGTTAAACAATTTAATAAATACAAACCATAAAACTAAACTGGGCATAACTACATTTCAAATACTTGTTTGAACAGATGTACTTTCAGACCCACTCCTTAAAGGCCTCCACTGACTGGGTCTCCCTTAACTCATTGCCTCCACAGGAGCTCTCTGAAGTTGCAGCACTTGTCTCTTGTATACTGTTAACAGTTAATGCTGGGCCCTTCTAAGCAAAATCAAGCCATAACTGGCATGCAGCAAACAAATGCTAATAGCACAAAAACCATAAGTGCTAGACACAAAGTATGAGTGGCAAAATTGTTTAGCATAAAATTACCTTTCCAACAGTGGTAAGCAAGGAATAGCAGGTAATTTAGTTTTATTTCTGTGCTGGTCAAAACAGCAAAACAAAATATTTTTTTCTACTAAAAAGCACCATAAACCTTTTCTTTTTGGGGAAATATGCAACATATCAACACCAAATTAAGCATCCAGACATTAGATGTAATTTTAATAATTTATTTGTAAAACAAACAGCTATTTCTGTAGTATTAAACATAATTTTCCCCCATTTGAGTCAAGGTGTATTGGTGAGATCTGAGGGACAAATCTGAACCATGCACACCATACTATAAGCAAATGCATATAACTCCTAAAGTATACATGACACACACAACGTATCAGTGGCAAAGTTGTTCCACACAAAGTTGCCTTTCCAATGGTTCTATGTAACCAAATGTACTCAATTTGTTTTTTTGTTTTATACTGACTAAGATACCCATAATGTGTGTTTTCTTCAAAGTGCTTAGGTGGTTCTACATTGACAAAATGTCATAAGCAAATGTGAATAACTCCTAAAGTGAACATACTTGATACACAGAAAGTGTCAGTGGCAAGATTGTTTAGCACAACATTACCTTTCTAATGGTGCTATGCAGTCAATTATAGTCAATTCTGGCTGGCAAGTAATATTAAAATAAGTGAGTGACTTCTCCAGACATTTCTAGGGCACACAGGAAGTCTGTAGGTGACTTATGTAGGCATTCTGGGACACACTGTAGTTAGATTTGCTGATGCCTACATACGTTTCTAGGAGGCAATGAGTTAAAGACTTTGGGAGTGAGTTCCAAAGGGCTGGGCCAGCCACCTCATATGCACAGTCTCCCAAGGTTTTCAACCTAGCCTTCGGAACCACCAGAAGGCCATCAGTGGAAGATTGGAGTGAGTGCCCAGTGCAGACAGGTGTTAGGAGGTCACCCAGGCAGCCAGGGCCAGATCCATCTAGTCCCTTATAGGTGTGCAAGCCCACCTTGAAGGTAATCCCCAGTTTCACTGGCAACCAGTGCATTATTTGGAAAATTTCATAGACAATTTGGTTAAATGACCAAGTTATGGGTGAACATTGAAATATTTTAATTTCTCTCATAACTTCAGTATTTTTTAGTATTTTGATTCAAAATGTCCAACATTGCCATTTTTGTACACCACCTGATAAACATGACAGGTGTTGTTTTTTAATTCCTCCTGGTCACACCTGGAAATGAGCCCCTGCTCAGTGTGTCTTTCCTGGTTACCAACTTTCAAATAAATAAATAAACAAACAAATACATTAAACACTAGACAAGACATTTTTTACACTTGTGGTAAAAAATGATGTTTCCTCCAATATACTATAAATTCTCCATATTATGTTTATAAGCAGAAGTCATAAAATGACTATCTTGAAAATTTGCTGTCAAAATAAAAAAAAATGTTGTGTGTAGTTCAGCTTTTACCCCAGAGGGTAGTGTTTTTGTTTCTGATCCCAAGCCAGTATGAGCTGTATTTAGGGTGACTTCAGTGAGCCAACTGGATGGGTGAAGGCTGGGGGAATGGTGCTGTTATGCTACACCACCCCCAGCCAGAGAAGGGAAGGTGCAGGGTTGACCACATGGTCCCAGGTACCATACAGTAAAGAGAAGTTTTCTCTTTGGTATTGGGCCCTGCACCTCTGCACCTGTGGGTGGCACAGGGCTCTGTGAATTGGCTGAGGGATGGACTCTTTGCCCTGTCTGTATCAGCAGTCACCTAGAAGGGCCCTGTGCTTCCTTAGCTCACCAAACAGCCCCATGTACTCTTGAAATCTGTTCCTGCATGGAAGTACAGGGCCCTGTACTTCTGTAGGTGGATGGAGTCTTTCCTTGGTACAGGGCTGAGAGGTCCCAACACATCTAAATTTGTTCAAGCAGGTCCCAAAGGGACCTGCACGAATGAGGATATGATTCCACTATCTTGAAAAGAAAGCAAATTCTTTGCAAAAAACTGTGTTAATGCACCAATTAGGATTCAATTTAACACCCCAAAGGTAGAGACATGTGGCATTAGGAAGGAACCAGAAGGAAGACCCACCACTGATTTGTCAAGACTCTGGAGACCTCATACCCTAATGTTTTTTTTTTTTTCCTTTTGCAGCTTAGGGGGTGGGGTGAAAAGTTAGAGTTGGAAACCCTAATGCCATGTTTCCCTAATTTTGTGACATTAAGTTGCCCTAACTGGTGCATTAACAAAGCCTTTTGTAAACAATTTCCTTTCTTCTTGAGGTAGTGGAATCGTATCCTTATTCATCCAGGTTCCTTCTGGAGCTATTTGAACAGATATAGATGCCCTGCACCATGAGAAGACTATGCCCATCTACAGTAGTATAGGGCCCTTGAGGGATCTCCACTTCTGTGCAGTGATGAATGTGACGTATTCATGGGACTCTCTGGTGGACTGTCGAAGCACAGGCCTCTGAAGTCCCTGCACTTCTATGTGGCTGTGGATATACACAGATGCACAGGGCAAGGATTGCATGTGTGAGCCAATGTATATGGCCCTCTGCTACCCATAGGTGAACAGTTGCAAGGCCCTATACCAAGTGGACAGTTTTCTTCATTACATGGTACCAGAGACATGCCGATAATCCTGCACCTTTCATTCCCTGGCTGATGGGGGGTCGTATAACAGCACCATCCCCACCACCCTTACCCCATCCAGCTGGGTTGCTGACCTCCCCACCAAAGTCAGCTCACTCACTGTACAGGATCACAAATTATACCAGCTGGAATCAAAACTGGGATTACACTGAAATGTTTGTTAACAATCATACATTTTCTTCACCTTAGACACTGTAGGTACAGCTCCCTGCCTTCCTCCATTTGGATCTCCTTATATTTCCTGAAACCCACCCTTTTGGCCCTTACTTGTCTGCCATCTCTTCTGAGAACCATAGTGGCTTCCTTTTCTTTCCTTTGGATACAAACCTGAAGCATTGGTTTGTCTCTTCCACTATGGCTTCTTTCAGGTGTGCGCAATGCTCACCCCTTTAACCCCCCTCTTCTCCAAGGCTACTTTGATTCATCTTCCCATTTCAGCAAAGTCTGCCCTTTTGAAGTCTAAAACCTTTGCCTCTGTGTGACCTGCCTGAGTCCCTGTCCCTATGCTAAACCACACTATGTTGTGGTTGCTTGATCCCAGGTGTCCTGCTACCTAGACTTCTGTAATTCTGTCATCATTTGTTAGCACCAGGTCCAGAATTGCCCTAACTCTGGTGGGACTGAGTACTAGCTGCCTGAGTCCTTCCACCTGTAGATTGTCTCTGCTTCTGGTTAAAGCAGCTGCTTGAATGGTCCAATTCACATCTGGCATATTGAAATCACCCAGTAGTAGAATTTCATCTCTGGTTGACATCTCATGAATTCCATCCACTAGCTCCTTGTCTGCTTGCTCCCCCTGTGCTGGAGGCCTGCAGATGACCCCAGTGCATATTGCCATGCCATTGCCAGGCTCAAGGGTGACGCACAGTGCATCAGCCTCCACCTGTCTACCCTGAACTTCTGTTGCCTTAATACCTTCCCTGATGTCCAGGGTCTCCCCCCATTTTACCCCCCATCCCTCCTGAACAGCGCATAGCCCATTATAATTATGGCCTGCCAATGACTTGCAGTGTAATGTCTCCATTATTGCTGTTATGTCCAGGTACACCACCACTAACAAAGCCTTCAGGTCCAAGATTTTAATTCCCAGGCTGCGGGCATTTGTTACCATAGCCTTCCATGTTCTGCAACCCCTCCTCTCTCTGCAAATGTTTTTAATGTCACCCCCACCCCAATTATCTTTCTTCTGTGGCCTTTATGTCTCTGCTTCCCCCTTCTGCTTTCTTCCACTGTCCTGGTCCCAAACCCCTTTTCCTGCACTTCAGTTCAGTCTGCTGTACCTTGTGGGGGTGGTCTGCTTGAGTTACCATGTTCCCATTGCCCCTCCATATAGTTAACATGCCTGTCAATGAAGTACTTAAACTATCTATTGAGGACTGCTTTCCCCTTCCTGGACAGATGTAGTCTATTGCCTGTGTACAGGGCTACTTCATTCCAGTTGGGTCCCCAGTACTGAATGAAGCCATACCCCTTCTCTCTGCACCAACCCTTCAACCATGAATTAAAGGTACTGATGCAGAGATTCCTACCCCCCCGCCCACTTCCATGGACTGGCAGCACCTCTGAAAATGTCACGGAGCCTGCAACCTTCCACAGGCACCCTCCCAGCACTTTGAGGTCCTCTTTCACCTGTTCAAAGCGTGTCATGCTGCTGGATGTGTCATTTATTCCCAGGTGGACAATTACCTCCAGCCGGGTCTATGTGATAATGGCAAACACCTAAAGGCGATCACCATTATCGCTCAATCAGAGTGCCGAACACATTTTTGGCACTCTGACAACCCTGGCCCATCAGCACAATGGTGCCAGGACATATTTTTACTGCTTTCTGTGGGGGGCTGCATACCCCCACACCCCCCCTCTCACAGGGGGGCTTTACCCCCAGGACCCCGCTACTTAAGGATTCTCAACTCCAGGGAGTGCATGTTGGGGGGGAGAAAGCAGTAAAAATAAAAAGATTTAGCCCGGGTTCAATAAAAATCGCACCAGCACCCGGATCCGAACCCGGTACCTCAGCCACCTCAGCCACTAGCCAATCCCTGACACCACAATGCAGCTCAACTGGCAACCGCAGCTCCACTCCCTACAGCCTCTCCACCCACTCCTAGCACAAACTCACCTTGCTTGCTCCCACCCCCCTGCACACGTATGTATAGTGACACCCTGTAGCCTAGTTCACCCACCCCCTCATCTGGTAGCCCTACCTTTCCATCACCGAGAGTGTATTGAGCTGGTAAGTTGTCATTGTAATGGACGGTGCCCTTCTGCATGTGCCCACTTCACAGGTTACTCCTCCAGCCTTCCCCTCCTTGCCACCACTTCAGTGATCCCCTGTATCCACTCACCCTCCCTCCGAGCTGTGCCCCAGGAAGGCACTTGATCTCCCTTTCCTCCCTACTGTCCTTTCTCAGATCCATTCCAGGACAACTGAGTCTCTCACAAAGAGTAACCTCTTCCTCCTCTTGGGTCCTCTTCCCCCCTGCCCTCGGTCTCCCCCCCCTTAGGAGGCCCTCACCTCCGACATGGTTGTAGCCTCGGGCTCCCTTGCAGGGGTCTCCTGCTCCTCCAGAACAGTGTAGGAGGGGATGTGCCTCTGCCCCAACCCTCAATGAACCCATCATTATTCACCCTGCCCTCATCCTGGGTGTTTGATATGGCAGTGGCTGGGGGCATGGTGGTCACTGAATGGGGGCTAAGGTCTCCTGCATTCCTGTGAGGTCAAAGTCTGGCAACCTCCGCGCTCAACCCAGAGAGGTGCCTGCATATGGGGCAGCACCACAGTTCCCAGAATTTCCTCCTGAAAACTGTGACCCCGCAACCACTGCACTGCAACATTCCCTGCATTTTTGCTCTCTGCCACTCTATTGATCCCTCTTGTAGTCCCCAGTAAGCTACTGTTTTGTTTTTTTTATGTACTCCCTCTCACTTCTTCATTCTTACTGCTTCGCTCTCCCCCTCTTCTCTGTATTTTCCTTATTACTAACTGCACCTAGTGCTGGTCCCCTCTGCTTCCTGTTTGAATCCTACACCTAAGTCCTGTGAAAATCAATCAGATGCAGCTCCCTATGCATGTCTGCCATCTGTCTGCTGGCACTGCCTGCTGTAATAGGCTATAACCTTAGACCCTCCCTATAGAGTTCCTATGTAAGTGGAGTAGCCAGAGGAGGGAGGGATTGGGGGAAGGTGGGCAGGTTCTCACAATATCTGCCACTTGCAAAGAAAAACCATCAACAGCAGCAGATTGTGGCCACTTCTCTGTGTTTCTTCATCAGCTGTAAAAGTGAAAACAAAAAGAAACAGATAGCTCAGTTAGTTAGCCCGCCTGCTTACAGTACTCCAGTTGCACATTGCGGTTCCGTTTCTCCTCCTCAATTGCTCAGTCAGTTGCTTAGCAGTGGCTAATACTGCACTAAACACATCTAATTGTAATCTCGTTTGTTCCTAGTTGCAGGATTTGCAATATCAAAGAAAGGAAATGTGTATGGGAAGAGTTAAGGATAACCATGTGAGCCTATAGATCAGTGGTTATAGCACCAGAACAGTAATTTGGGGTCTGAATTCAGTTCCCAGTAGGTCATATTATTTATTTCTCTCTACATTGTGCAATCTAAATTGTCTAGCAGTGACTAATACTGTACCAAAACATCTAATTATCATTATGTATTTGAATAAAGTCTTAGTCCCCTTATTGACCCTTTTGGTGATTCTTTCTGCTATCTTGACCTTTGCTTCCTTACTGCCTTGCCTGGTTTCCTTTATTTTATTAGGTATATCTCACTGTAATCTTCCCTGTGTGTTTCCTTATCACTCCTGAATACCACCCCTTTTTCTCTCCCCACCTTTGCCAATTCTTTGGAGAACCATAAAAGTCTATTTTTCCTTCTGGTTTTGCTCACATATTCCACACACAGGTTGGTTACTTTAATTACACCCTCTCTTATTTTTCCCTACATTGTTTGCACCCCTCCTGGGTAATCCCCCCACCAAAGGCAGTTTCTGAGGTAGTCCCAAATTTCTTTAAAATGTGCTCTTCTAAAGTCCAGGGCCAGGATTCACAAAAAATCATGAAGTGATACACAAAGGTTTGCATGGCACCTTGTGATTGTCCAGGTGGCAAAACTCACTATTCACAGATGGATAATGAATGGTGCTATCTGACTGTAAATAGGACTGGATAGAGGAAGTCGTAACACTGATACCACTATCTCTAACCCCACTGGCACAGCCCTGACCCCCAGCTGAGTGACTAGCCCTACAAGCATAGCACTGGTGCACTCAGTCAGTATTCACAAAGCCAACCATACAAATGAGCCCATTGGGCATGCATGGGGCTAGTGGGCCATTTGTGTTCCCATTATAGGCCCATTTGCATGGACTGCTATGAGTGTAGCACCTCCCCATTACTGATTGCCATCCCGTAATGAAGTATAGAAATCCCTGCAGTGTAGTTGTTCCCTCTCCCTCTGTGATCACTGATCCTAGAAGAAAGAACATTTTCCAGGGTGTAGTGGCCCCTCCCCCCTTCCACGTGCCCAGTATCCCACCCAATATGTCTAATTTAGTTTACTGTAATGTAATGTCCCGCCACAGATCCGATCGCCCACCTGATATGTATATTTTAATTTTCCATTATGTAGTGTCCCACCCTGGTCCCCAATCTCCCACCCAATATTAATAAATCCCTTTTCCATAGTGCAGTGGTTCCTCCCTCCTCCCTGGTCCCGATCTCCTGTCCAATACCGATAAATCCCTTTTCCATAGTGCAGTGGTCCCCCCCATCACTGATCACCATCCCCAAATAGACAAAAACCCAATCCCTGGTAGTCTAGTGTCCCCCCAACCCCCCACCTTCTCAGGTAATCACACACCACTCTGCCCCACCCCAACATGACTGTTGGCTGTCGGCAAGCAGCACAGCCTTCCTCACACCTCCATGGCTGCCCAACATCTGAACTGTAAATGACAGCATACAGTATACAATACACACCTATAGGATGGAAGGTGGAAACTAGGAGCAAAGCAAGTCTGTCATATATCAGGCTTGGTAAGCAATGAGTATAAGCTGAAGAAACCATGGACATGATTCAGACAACTATCCATGGAGCAGGACAACCACATAACATGGTAGTTATACAATAGTTGACTGATAATGTGGTATGATGGGGTGAATGTGGTACTAAAAAATGTTTTATTCAGTCTTTAGTGGTGCACCACACTGCACATCATGCCACATTACCTGACAACTTTTGATAACTACCACTATAAGTGTGACTGCTACAAAAGCAGGAGAGTTTCAGTGTGATGTTGAACTGGTAGAGGGAAATCATCATATAATTTCTTGATACATGGATTCAGATGGGATATGCATGATATTTGGGTCAGAAGAATGGTTTGCTGAAGTGGCAACAAGGAACATCAAAAAGTCTACTTACTAAGCAGATCGAGAACCATGACCAATGGATGTAGCATGGATAGAGAGCTGAATGATTCATTACACATGAGCTTTAATCCATGAGCAGACATCAGAATCACAGAAGTTAAGAACTGCTATCTAGTGTATTAAGCTAACATTATAACAGGAAGGAGGATATAAGAACTACAAATTTGAAGGTGGCAGACATTAGAAACTTTGAGAAAAGTGTTATGCTCAGTGCCAAATTAAAAGCAGTAATGCAAGACAACCTAAAGAACAGAAGTATGATGGTTCCTGCTAGTAGCTCCTGGGTAGACCTAGAAACAGGAAACAACTGACAGTACAGTTGATAACAGGTTGCTGATGGCTCAGAGCTGCCACTGCAGGTGATGGCATTGGTGGAGTGTGTAGAAGAGTGATGTTGTGAGAAACACAGCAGTGTAGAAGCAAGGGCAACTTACTAGAATCCAAAGAAACTCCATGCATGAACAGGAGGCTTCCGTGTCATGTAGGTGGTGTCTAGGCAGAGCAAAAGCAGAGATCCAGGACAGGAGTCTGACAGTATTTCTATCAAACACCCTGCCAGTGACACCAGCAGGTCGACTGTATTCTGCGTTCGGCTCCCGGTTTGCTATAGTTTTCTTTGTTTTCTTCATGGGCTCCCTCCCCCAAACCCCCAACATGGGTGGCTGTGCCGCCCGCACCCCCCTACTTAAAGATTCTCAACTCCAGTCAGAGCTGATTGGGGGGGTGCAGGACTCCCAACAGGCAGTGCCTGGTTCCAGCAGGTCTCCCACCACGGCTAGGCACTGTAGTCGCTGTGGTGGACCTCACTGGAGAAATGTCACTGTGAGGGGGAAAACACAAAAGCAGTCCACATCAGAGGCAGCAAGGGACCAGAAGCTATTGTGGCTACATCAGAGAAGATGAACTGCATGGCCATTCACCAGGAAGCAGATAGTGAGTAGCATAAGAGAGGACAGGATGCTGAAAGTAGCCTGACCAAACAACAAGTAGCAGGATGGCTGCACACATGGGCAGAGGACACAAAGAAATGATGTTATCAGACTGTAGGCTGATTTACCTTACATTTGTAGTGGTTTCTTTTGGAGAAGCCTCTCATGAGTTGTCACACCAAATTACAGGCTTCTGCCTTCCAGCTTATAGCCTGTCTCTTGTTTGGATATAGCAATTTTCTAGCAGCTAGAGGCAAGATGCTGACATTTCTAAACTGTTTTTTCTTTGTTTTGTTTTTTGTTTGTTTGTTTGGTTTTTTTGGTTACAGGCAACAAAGAAGAGTTTCTTCCCAGTAGTTTTTCCTTTATGCTAACTGTGATCACTGACCAGTTAAGCAGTCTACACAGTTCAAGCCTTACAGTATTATTTGAGCAGAACAAGCCTGAATTATTAGAAAGCTGGCCCTTGGAGGACGATCGAGCATCCTAGAGTATGCTCTCCTTGGCAAGGAAGGTTGCCAATCTATGCTGTATTATTACCACCTGGGTGACCATGAGGGAAGTGCAAGCTAGTATTGCACATTTTCAGGAGGGAGATTACAGACTGCCATAGACATGCATGCTGGCATGCATATGCATACATGGTCACCTCCACATGGCCCAGGTCTTGACCAAGGGGCAGGGGACAAAATGAGAAACAGCTTCAAGGACAATGTAGCATGAATCTGGACCTGCATAGCATACCCCTCACTGCTGACCACAGCACCCACCACCAACTGAGTTCTATCTCTGTCAGGGGGACTGGTGCTCTTCGATGATGGCCCCACCCAGTAGGCAATCCAAAGAGGACTTGGGGATGGAGGTACATCCTAAGGAAGGCAAGTGATTAGGTTGGGTGCAGGGATCAACCAATCTGGGCCATCTAGATGAAAGAAAGAAAAAGCACTGTAAAAAAATTAAAATTATTTGAGATATAATTTGCTTATCTGAAAACACATTATTCTGGACCCTTTAAGAACATTAACACTTCTGACCATAATTTAGTAATGGAATATAGTAATGCACTCCAGAAGATAGGTATCCATGGGGAAAATCGTCACTATCCAAGTGAAAAGAATTGAATATGAACCTCTGTAGAATGAAAAGCAGATGAACATGACATTTATTTTCGCTACGTTTCTTGAAATTTCAATGGTAATTTCTTGACTTGCTCTATAAGCAGAATTAGATTCTGCACGTAAATTAATAGTGGTCCACACTGGAAACTGGGCAAAACAAGAACTGCACTGATGTAAAACAGATTCCTCCTTATTGTCTCAAAAGAAACAAGGTGGAATCAGAAGTCCATTAGCAAAAATCCACTTTGTGCCTTTGGTTTTAAAAAAATACACACACAAATGTCCCACTGATATAGAAATTACATGGAGTGAAACTATGAATTGCAGTATTTTACAGTGCTAATTAAAATTTCAACAAGTGTCATGGAGATGATCATGTAACTTCCTTTTCCTTTTCCTTTTCATATCAACTGCTTCAGGCAGGAAAATATGCATCTGATACTGTACACGCAAGTACAAGTGTTATTTGCAGCAGTCAATTAAAAGTAAACATATAAGATGCAGATATCCATGAAAGTGTTAAAAAGACAAGAATGCTTTCATGCTAACAGGTGATTAAATGATTTGAAACACTTAATTCTCTAACACAGTTCAGTAGCATGTTGTCATGACAACAGAGCTTGGCCACCATTTGATTACTATTTTTTTCAGATTAATATCTGAAAGGCAAAGAACAGGTACCTATATAAGGTACTCCTAAAGGAGGTAACATTTTTTTTTTAATTTACATTCTTCTATTTTTAGTCCTGTCTGTATATATTGATCCATCTCTGCAGTCTCCAGTTTTGGAGGTGAATCTAAATGCCAGTCTGTGTAATTTATCTCTAGGCTCATGAAGAGTGTCAGACTCTAAAAATATACAGATTAGTCACTAGTCATGAACTAAGATGACCTTAGATTTATGTAAAACTATCTAGTACATTGTGTAGAACCAGCACTCTATAAAAAAACAAAAAAAAAACAGAGCTGGACAGCAAAATGGGCCATTTTCAAAAAAATGGTTACCAATTGCATTCTTGGACCCACAGCCTAAAGTGATTATTGTAATTATTATATTACTTTTCCCTTGTACCCTGCTTTCACCACTTTTATATATACAATTGCTGCATTGCATAATTATTGATGTTTTTTGCATTTTAATACTTGTTTTTACTTACCCTTGTTGCCCCTTGGAAATGAGATACAGATAAGTGTAAGTCAAAATATTTAAAATAAACAGGAAATAAAGCAGAACATAAGTTAACCTTGCTCATGTATATTGTATTCCCATGCTGTTATTGGAGAAACAACATTTCAGTCAGTCAGAAGAAAGATAATATGATTTCTTAAGCATGAATACCAGATCAAAGAGAATAACAAAAGATCTGTTAATTTCAGGTTTCATTTTAAACTTCTCCATTAATAAAGCACCTTGAGCAAATGCCGATGTTACCTATAGAATAATACTCAGGCATGTGTGTGTTATGAGGTTTTCTTACACATCAGAGGTGTGCGATGACCCATAAACCTCGAGAGTGAAGCTTGAGGTGTTTATGAGGTCATCACACACTGAGAGTGTGTAAAAAAACCTCATACAGTACATACAAACACATGTCCTGTGTGTTATTTTGTTATAATAACTGGGCCCATTTTACTTTAGAAAAATCATATGCCATTTTTGGATGAAATAATTCTTTTTATAGAAACCAAGAAAACAAGTCATAAATACAGAACTCTCAAAATTATAATTATTTTTTTTTCACCATATAGCATTCAATATTACTGAAACAACTTTAAAAAATGTCTTACTGCAGTTGCAGGGAAACAATTGAGCTGCTCTCTAAACTCTTGAACACTACACATATTCAAAGTTGTAGCTAACTGGGCCATTGAGATTTGCAGTGCTGAAAGAGAGCTAAGAACACATAATCTAATGAAAAAAAATAATAAGTAAATTTGATGTAAAAAATATTGATTTCCTTTTTTTATCTTCTTGCATTATGTCCTTTTTTTTCATTGGTTGTCCTCAGTCGATGTCTGACATTGCCTACTGTAGCTTGCAATGTCTGATTCTGAAGTAGCGCTTTAACTCTTGTCCAGATGCCATAATTACTGTATATGATGCCACACCCATTTATCACAACATTTTACAGCAAATGAATTCCTGCTAATACAAGGGCACACCAGTTATTACAGAGTCTTATGGCATGTTCATATTTGGGACTTTTTTTGGAAAAACTATATTAATATGTTTACTTTCCTCTCAGACAATGGGTCACTCTGCCATACTGTCTTCCAATTTGTTTGTTGTAATAATAATAATAATAATTCAAATGTACAACTTGATATGACCTAATTCTTCGGAACACTATCCCACTGCTGTGATGACATACTTGACTTCATAGAACACAAATCTGGATCAGGTATGGAACTTGTAAAATACAGAGCTTGATTCAAACAACATGAAGTCTTGCTATATTATGACAATTGCAGTATGACCGCAGGTTAGAACTGCTCCGGAGGTGAAATAGTTAACTTTCCATGCAGGCATGGAACTTAGAGTGCAAGCTCGGTTGAAAACTCTGTCTGTTGTGTTTCAAACGCAAACTGTCAGATTCTTTACTCCGCCTCACTGAACAGTCGCTTCGGAGATTTCCCCTTCTGCTCGGTTCATTTTGTCAGTTTAAGTATTATTTTCGGTTTTAGCCGAAATTAAACCGCAACCGGACGGTTCAAGCTCTGTCTGTGGTAATGTAAGTAGAGATAGGTTTTACATTTATTTTTCTGTGTGGAACTTGTAATTCTTTATCGGTTCGGTTTGAACTGATCAGGTTTATACTAAAATCTACTAGGCCTTTTTTGAAGTCACGGTTCCGGTTCTTATTGGGTCTAAAAACAGGATTTAATTATGGTTTTCCGACCCGTTACAGATTGGTAACCGATAAGTGTGTCTTCTTGGTGGATTGCCATAAACGGGCAAGTTGGTTAGGCTGGCATTATGTCTGAGAAACCCAAAAGAAAAACCGGACCCACTGGGTTTCAACACTATAGTGTTTGTGGGGAAGCTTTTGCTAAGGCTGACCCACACACCACATGTGTCTATTGTCTGGGGTCTGACCACCTCAATTCAGACTGCCAGATTTGTCAGAATTTCCCTGCTGCCACCATAGATAAGAGAGTTGGTAGGCTCAGGGAAAGGGAGGCCAAAAAGTCCGCTGACCCAGATGGCCAGCCCGATTCGGTGCCAACCAAACCAGAGGGAGTGCCCTCTGACCAGGGCCATACTTCCTCGGGCAAATGAAGAGCTGGTTCTGAGGAGCCGGTTCCAACAAAAAGGACTAGAAAGTCAGCTAGTGTAGATCCAAAAGTTCTCTCCCCAACTGCTGAGGAAATAGCTAAAGCAATTCAAATTGTCCAGTCTCTCTCTTCGGTTCTGACCGAACCGACACCTTCAGGTAAGCGTTCAGTTCGGCCAGTTCCACCGATTCAAGATTATGATTTTGAGAATTTTTATGAACAGGGGGAAGGGGAAGAGGTATATGAGGAGAGTGAATATGGTTTTGAAGATCTGGATGTGCCCATTGATCCGGACATCTCTCCAGATAGACCCCTAGGGGTTTCTCCTCCAAGGCTTTTTGAGTCCCCTTCTCATTTCATGTTTTATAAAAAAGTTGCTGAAACTCTCCAGCTCCCTGTTGAGGAAGTTGTTGATGACCAAGAGGAGCCAGACTATAGAAATGATGGATATTCCAGAGTCTAGGAGACTGTCTATTCCTTTGCATAATCTTTTTGAAACAGACAGTAAAGTTTTAAAAACTCCTCATACTATACCTCCTGTGGATAAAAGGATGGACAAGAGGTATACCTTATCAGGCTCCGACACTGATTTCCTCACTCAACAATGCAGCCATGTGGGGTAGTGCAGGCTGCAGCCTGTGACAGCTAATATTCCCCTAGCTTCACACCCCCTGAGAAGGACTCCAGGAAGATTGATGCTATGGCAAAGAAACAGTACATGGCAGCATCTTTGGGACTCAGACAAGCAAATTATATGGCTTATGCTGCTAGGTACCAGAAATCCAGATGGGATACTGTGCTGGCCCTAGTGAAACAAGTCCCTGACCAGCTTGCCAGGGAGATTGAACAGGTGGCTATGGATGGTATTGAGGCATCCAAGGTGCAATTTCATGCTGCAGTGTACTCTAATGATGTTTCATCAAGAGTCATAGCTACATCTGAGGCACTTCGCAGGATCACTTGGCTCAGATGTACTACCCTGTCTCAGGATACCCAGTCTAAGGCCATGGATTTTCCTGTTGTGGGAAATTCTCTATTTGGGGAGCAAACAGAGAATTACATGAAGAAAATGGATGAATATAGGACCACCTATAGGAGTGCACAGGCCAAGGAAAGGCAGGCCACTCCTCAAAAGCAGCTTACTAGAGGCAGGGGCAGGCCTTTTCATAGGCCTTTTTACCAAGCCTAAGCTTCCTCCTCCTCCTCCTCCGCCTATGCTCAGAGGTGGTTCTTTAGAGGGAGAGGCAGATGGGGTACAAGCAGGTCTGCTTCCACCCCTCAGCCCAAAGCTCCTGCCAAGCAGGCACCCTAATGGGATTGCCAGGGCCGATTCTCCTCTACCTGTAGGGGGCAGGCTGGCTTACTTTGTCCAGGACTGGAAGTCTTTAACATCAGACAGGTGGGTCCCAGAAGTAGTAAGCCAGGGACTGGTTCTCAGCTTCATAAAATTTCCAAAGCTGAGAACCAGATCTTTTCCACCTGCAACTCCATCAGAGGCACTCACCCTAGAGGCAGAGGTCTCTACCCTCCTGGCTCTCAGAGCTGTGGAAAGGGTTTCTTCCCTACACCAGGGCAAAGGTTTGTACTCCAGGTACTTCCTAACCCCAAAAAAGACAGGAGAATGGCGGCCCATCCTGGATCTCAGATATTTAAACAAGCACCTTTTAAAGCCAAAGTTCAAAATGGTGACTCTGGGAATTATCCTACCCTCTCTAAGGCCAGGGGTGGCTAGCTTCCCTGGACCTCAAGGATGCCTACTTCCATATTCCCATCAGAAGCTCCCATCGAAAGTATCTCAGGTTCGAGCTGCCTCAGGCCACTACCAGTTCAGAGCAATGCCCTTCGGCCTCACTTCTGCCCCAAGGGTATTCACCAAATGCCTGGCTGTAGCAGTTGCCTACCTAAGAAGGCAAAAGATTGCCATCTTTCCTTACCTGGACGATTGGCTCTTAGTTGGCCAGTCCCCAGACCAGGTCAATTTACACCTTCAGATAACGCAGCAACTGCTTACCTCTCTAGGTTTCCTTCTGAATCTCTCAAAGTCAGTTCTAGAGCCAGTCCAGCTTCTTACCTTCATAGGCACAGAACTGAACACACAGGAAGTCAGGGCCTTCCTCTCCCTGGACAGGGCAAAGACCCTAGTCTCCCTGGCCTCCTCATGTACCCTGCAGGTCTCCCGGCCAGCAAGGCATTTTCTGCAGCTCCTAGGACATATGGCTGCTTCCACAACAGTTGTGCAAGGAGCAAGATTTCAGATGAGGGACATCCAGTTCCATTTGAGAGCTTTTTGGTCTCAAAGAAAGGATCCTCTTACCAAGCTGATCCCAGTAACTCGAACCCTGATCCAAGCTCTACAGTGGTGGCAGGATCAGAGCAACCTGAGACAAGGGGTTCCTTTTGTCGCTCAGTCTCATTCTCTAATCCTTACTATAGATGCGTCCCTCTTGGGCTGGGGAGCTCACATGGGCGACCTCACCACCCAGGGTCTGTGGTCTCCCCAGGAATCTCTGCTCCACATCAACCTGTTGGAGCTCAGAGCAGTTTTTCTAGCACTTCAGGCTTTTTTCAAATCTGTTCGGAACAAGAGTATTCAGGTCAGAACAGACAACACCACTACAATGTGATACATCAACAAGCAAGGGGGCACTCGGTCTACAGCCTTGTGCACCAAAGCGATGAAGTTGTGGTCTCTGGCTTACTCCCTGAACACCTCCCTTACAGCAGTTCACCTGCCAGGCAAGGACAATGTCCTGGCAGATGCTCTCAGCAGGATTTCCCAGGGCCACCATGAATGGTCACTGGATCTCCTGGTCTTGGGAGTAGTATTTGCCAGATGGGGCACCCCGCAGATAGATCTTTTTGCAGCCCCAGACAGTCACCAACTTCCTCATTTTTGCTGCAGGCCCCCAGTGTTGGGCTCACTCCCCCTGGATGCCTTAGCCCTCAGTCGGGAGGGGAAGTTTCTCTATGCCTTCCCTTCCTTTCCTCTCCTGTTCAAAGTGCTAGTCAAAATCAGATCAATCATGCAAAGTCATTCTGATAGCTCTGGATTGGGCCAGACAGCCCTGGTATCCTCTCCTGCTGTCCTTAGCAGTCCATCCTCCCTGTTCCTTCCAGGAATCACAATCTGTTAACCTGTGCCCAGGGAAGGGTCTGGTACCTGAATCTCAAATCTCTCAATCTCAAGGCTTGGTTCTTGAAGAGTTAGAGTTTGCTGATTTACACCTTTCCCAAGGTGTAATGGATATATTGAAGGCCACAAGGAAGCCTTCCACCAGGGCTACTTACAATTCCAAATGGAAAAGATTTTCCATATGGTGCTCGGAAAAGCATATTTCAACAGTCTCTGCTGATCTGCCCACAGTCCTGGATTATATGGTCCACCTGAATTCTTTGGGGCTGAGACCAGCTACCCTAAAGGTGCACTTGGCAGCTGTGTCTGCTTTTATTTCAGCAGGTAAATCCTCTTCCCTTTCAGCTCATCCTGTATTTTCCAAGTTTTTTAAGGGGTTATTTCACACCAACCCTCCATTCAGGGATCCTGCCCCTGCCTGGGATCATAATGTTTGCGTTGCTCAGCTTATGCAACCCCTTTGAGCCCTTGTCTTCAGCTGAGCTCAAGTACTTGACTTGGAAAACTGTGTTTTGGTAGCCATCACCTCTGCCAGACACATAAGTGAATTACAAGCATTGTCAGTGGAGCAGGAGTTTATCTCTTTTCACAGAGATAAGGTGGTCCTTCGGACTAACAGAAAGTTCCTGCCTAAGGTGGTTTCAGATTTCCACCTTAATCAATCTATTTCACTTCCAGTGTACTTCACTGACCACTCCTCTGGGGAGAGGATGCTGCACAGCCTAGATGTGAAGAGACCCCTTAGTTACTACATAGAGCGTACCAAGGGTCATAGGTTTGACTCCCTCCAACTGTTCCTCACCTATGGAAGTTGGTAAAGGAAGCCAGCCACTAAAAGATCCATTGCCAGGTGGATTGTCTCTTGCATCAATTCTGCTATGAAGTTGGGTAAAGTTCCCCCCTCAGGCCTGAGGGGCTCACTACCAGAGGTACAGCTGCTTCTCTGGCTGCTGCCAGAGACATTCCTATTCTAGAAATATGTCAAGCAGCTACCTGGAAAACAGTTCACACTTTTACCAAGCATTACTCCCTGGACATCCAGGCTGGGTGATCTCGGGTTTAACTTTGTAGATGCTTCAGAGCCTATTTCCTAGGTAGGTTCTGTCCCTCCTCCATAGGGTACTGCTGTGTAGTCTGCAATTGTCATAATATAGCAAGACTTCATGTTGTTTGAAGAAAAATTACTCACCTTAGTAATGTTGTTTCTTCTAATGGAATCTTGCTATATATTATGACCTCCTCCTGCCTGCCCCTCTCAGAACCTCTGTTTTGGGGATGTGGGTGGGCAGTACAAGGTTGGCACTTTTTTTGATGCCCACCTTGTTGTTTTTCACCTACCTTTTTGGGTGAATTGGTGTTGTGTTTTTGCATTTTTGGGTCTCCTGACTTGATTCTTTGTTTTAGGCCAAAAATGAGTGTTTATGTTAGTAGCCAGTTGGCTAGTGTAGGTTTACAGCTTCCACACAGAACCTTAGTGAGTTTTAGCTTGTAAAGATCTGACAGTTTGCATTTGAAGCACAACAGACAGAGTTTTCAACCAAGCTCGCTCTCTAAGTTCCATGCCTGCATGGAAAGTTAACTATTTCACCTCCGGAGCAGTTCTAACCTGCGGTCATACTGCAATTGTCATAATATAGCAAGACTCCATTAGAAGAAACAACATTACTAAGGTGAGTATTTTTTTCTTTTAGCTGCAGTATATTACATACAAGTAAAGACAGACCAAATGTTAGACTAACTTTAGAATAATAGTCTTTACTACTTTCCAACAGGAACAAACAAGCTTACTTTAATAGAGGGAATCTTAACTGAAAGTCCTTCAATAGCAGGTTTCCTTTTCTTATTTCTGTAAAAATCTACTTCATTGTTCAACTTTGCAGGGCAGTGGATACCTACAGTGGATACTTACTTACAATTCCTCACATGAAAAATAAAATATCAATCACACCTGTCTTAAGAAAAACTATACAAACTATTCAGGTTTTGTTAAAGGTTGCTTCACTAAAAAAATACTGATTTATGCAACCATCAGGTTTCAATGCATGCAACACAACTGTCCCAGATTGAATTCCATTGATTTTCTATAACAATGTCGAGAATTCAAAGCATCGTGGTAGTGGTGGGATTGTAATAAATAATCCCTTCAAAAAGAAAGTGATTTGTCTCCTCTTTAATACATAGGTGAACAGAACACCTTGTTCTGTCTTTGGTGTTTTATTTTAAAGTGTCCAGTCTTGATATTTTTCATGGTGTGTACTTCTTTTCTTTATTAATTGTGTAATGAACTATGATAATTAACATATTTGGTATTTTGATGAAATATATTTTTAAATACCTAATGAATATCACAGAGGTCGCCCTCTTATAATTTCTCAAAGTGATGCAAGGGTTTAAGGTAGGTATTTTTTAGAGGGCACATTTTAATATAAAAGACACATTTGTCAAAGGTGCAGTACCTTCACTGCAATAACACTTTTCATGCACAGTTAATATTAATGCAGCAATGCTTGTTACCTGTGAGAAGTTTGACTTACACTTCTAATTCTATGTTAGTTTAACCCTTCTCTCCTGTCTTGTATAGTATCAGTGGTGGATCCAGGATTTTACAGTGGGGGTAATAAAGTGGTAGGCATAAGTGACATGCAATTGTAATTTTTTTATCCTTAATATTGTCAGCAATTGTCCTTTTCATTATGTTTTTGACAGAAAATACAAATGTAATCTATAGTTCTGACGATACATTTTTGTACAATCAATAAATCAGACTTCTTCAACAAAGCAAAATGCAGCAGCAGCAAGCAAGTAACAATGGGGGGGGGGTGCAGCTGCACCCATTGCCACCCTGGATCTGTTACTGTATAGTATAGCAAATCTTCTCCATTTGAATCTCCTTTAGAATTTTTTTACACCTTTGAAATAATAAAAGGAGCACTAATTTTACTACGGCTCTGTCTAGGTTTTCATCAGTATTCTCTGTTGTTCTTGAACACCCATCGATTATTGTTACTTTACTTGTGCCAGTAGTGAACTACCATACAGCAGACACTGCTCCCAGACCATAGGGGGACAATAGGAATACAAAAACAGCTAATAATAATGATGATGAATGTCTGATCTGAGTTATATTTAATGGGGAGATCTTTTTATTATTTCAAAGGTAAAAAAAAAACGATAAAGCACACTCAAAATGTGGAAAGTAGGGTGTCATATAACACAAGAGGTAAGGGTCAATCTAAAATGGAATAAAAAGGTGTAGGTCAAATGTTTCACAATAACATGCACTGCTGCTATAAATAAGTTTGCTAATGAATCGTATCCTACAGCTAGGAATTACAATCTTCATCCCTGGAACATTGGATCTCCTTTTTCATAGGTTAGGGCTCAAAACATTAGACAGCATTACCTTCTGTAATACATCCATATTCATACATTCATGTAAATATGAATATTAAGTGAACATAAAAGTTACAGTATTAATTTTAATCTAAGTAAATACGCATTATTTTCCAGAAATGCAGAATGGATAGGTGGGATGCTGAAGCCTGACTGACTGATTGGTACTTTTAGTTGGGTCATGGTTCCAGAATAACAGTTCAGCTGAAAGTACTGTAGCTCCAGTCAAACAGACTTTAGCTCTCAACTGGAGATCCAGTCACTTCTTGCATTCCCAAATTTCCAGATCCACCAATCATTGGTCTGGTCCTGGCTAGGATAGTCTGGTGTTCTCTGGAGACAGGGATAATTCCTGGGCCACTGAAGGAGGCAGTTGTAAGACAACTCTTAAAGAAATCATCACTGGACCTGGACTGCCTGGTTAACTATAGACTGGTCTCTAACCTTCCCTTTGTGAGAAAGGTTATTGAGAAGATGGTTGCCCTTCACCTGGAGACCAATTTGTCAACTTACTACATCTATGACCCTCTCCAGTCAGGTTTCAGGAAAAGGCACTGCACTGATACTGCCATTGTTTGGGTGCTTAAAGAGCAGCTGTCACCTTCAGGAGAAGTTTAACAAACTATAATATTTAGACACAGTTCAGCTTGTATTTCACATTAGTTCTGTATTTCTCTTTCCCATGTTTTTACTTGTGTAATTTGCATGAAAACAAGATCTTTGCTCCTGAAGAGTTAATCTATTCCTGTTGCTTTCTCCCTACCTGAGGTCATTATGCACTGCTTGTGACATCACTGTTATTCCCATGGCAACAGATTGTGATGTCACAACACAGGATTATGACTTGAAGTAGGGAGTAAGCTAAAAAGGCAGATGAACTCTAATGTGTAAAGAGCATGTATTCTTGCAAATTTCATCAATATAAATAATGAGGAAGAGGAGAAAACTATTGAATATGTATGGAATGCAGGCAAAATTGTACCTAAATATCATGTTTTTTAAAGTTTTCTTTGAGGCATCAGCAGTTCTTTAGTATTACCCCGGTGGTGAGGGACAGAGGAAGACATTCCATCCTTATCCTCCTCATTCTCTCAGCAGCGTTTGACACTGTGGACCATGGGGTATTGTTGGAGCATCTGAGAGTTTGTGGTGGACTGGCTGGTACAGTCCTCAACTGGTTTCAATCATTCCTCACTGGTATGATGCAGCAGGTAGTGTTGGGAATTTTTTTCCTTTGCATCCCTGCCCCTGCCATGTGAGGTCCCGTAGGGCTCCATTTTGTCCCCCATGCAGTTTGTGGTGTATATTATACCATTAGAGGACATCATAATATGGTATGGGCTGAGTTTTCACTGGTCTGCAGATGATACTCAGCTATACCTGTCTTTTTCACCTGACCAGCATGAGGTGGTCTTGGTGTTTAACCGATGCCTTGCTGAAATCCAAGACTGGATGAGGGCCAGCTGGTTGAGGTTGAATCCGGATAAGACTGAAGTACCAGTGGTGGAATCTGGTTGTCCGGGGTGAGTTGGCAATCTGGTTGAGTCTCCGAGCATTGGCTCAGGGACTCCCAGTTGCTCAAGTCAGTTGGGGTGATAGATCTTGGCATTGATCTGAACTGCAGTCTGACACTTAAGTCATAGGTGTCGGCTGTGGTTTGGAGTGCCTTTTACCATATGAAGAACATCACCAGGATTAAACACCATATACTCCGGGTGATCTGCTGTCACTTGTTCATGCTTTTGTGATGTCACGGCTTGACTTACTGCAATGCCTTTTATCTGGGGTTAGTGGGGGTCGATCTCCACTGCCTTCAGCTACTACAAAATGTGGCAGCCAGATTGTTGACCAGTCTGTCAAGATGGTGTCACATTACACCTGTGCTACGCACTCTGCACTGGCTATCTGTCTGGTGGCAGATCACCTTCGAGGTCAGCTTGCTGACCTATAAAGCCATACATGGTCAGGGGCCCAGCTACCTGCAATACCAGCTGCAGTCCAACCACCTCTCCCGTTTTCTCCACTCAGCTGATGAGGGACTTTTTGAAGTTCCAAAGGTGCGTTTAGCAACATCTGGTGCTGTACTTTTTCTTATATGGCACCAACTCTTTGGAACTCTCTCCCTCATATGATGAGAGAGATTACAACAATTTAAACCTTCAAGAGGAAACTGAAGTTGCTATTAAAGCATGCTTTTCAGCCTGATTAGAGTTAGCTGAACTAATATTAAATGACCAAGAGAGTATTTTATTGTTTTACTGTTTTGGATTCACTGCTGATATGCTAAATTGAACTGTTTCTGTTTCACTTGTAAAGCACATTGAATCACCAAGAAAAATAGTGCTGTACCAAATAAAATTAATTGACTGATTGATTGATTGATTGATTGAATGATTGATGGCTGCCAAGCACCATTACATAGGAGAAGTTGAAGCACTCAGTATCAATAACCAAACCACACTGAGCAAAAGCCAAAATATTTTAATAGATCTCATATACTGCTACTCAGCATGGGGCTGCTGGCAGCAACTGTTGAAGAGCCACTGATGTGAAAAGTGCTACACTGCAGAATTAGAATAAGCATACCCCAGTAAATCTCATACAAAAAACTAGGTTTATACGTTACTTCATTTTAAAGTTATGAGCTATTTTGTAACCCTGATTTCTCTAGCTGTTCAAAAGAGCCTGTGTCAGTGAAAAGCTGCTACTGATGTCATCACAGGACCTCACAGTCTAATAATCCCTGTCAGCAAGCATATAGGACCTGTTTCTTCTGTGGTTCAATGCGAAAAAGTGACTGATCATGCACATTGGAAGAAAGACTTCACGGCTGAGTACAGACTGGGAAGCATCATAGTCACAGTGTCTGAGGATGAGAAAGACCTAGGGATTGCAATCACAAGCACTCTAAAATAACTGCACAATGTGTCAAGGAAGTGGCATGGGTAAACTGGATACTGAGTTACATGGGTAGAAACTTCACTAGGACAGTGCTTTCTTGCTATAACGTACCTTAATATAATGAAAATTTGTGTATTACAAATGTAATTTTGTGGCTCCTGGGATAAATCACTACTTTATCAGCTGCTGAGGTTGCTCCCAGGAGAAGCCACAAATCATAAGTTCTTACAGACATAATAATCTGTGTCTTTTATATTCCCCCTCTCCGGCCAAAATAGGGTCCCATTACAATATCTAAAATGTTCTTTACCTCTCTTTCAAGTCTTGTCCCCTGCCAAACACTGAATCATTGATCACTGCCCCTGTATAATATAGGCACTCATTTTCCCTGTACCACTGATCTGCTACTGCCCTCTCAGTTAATTTGTTGTAGTACACAGAGATACCGTTTTACCTGAAGACCCAACCCAACATCTAAAAAGCTTCTCTCATTCATGTCTGCTCAAATGCTAAACACTGAACTTGGGATCATGACCGCTGTGTAGTACAGGCTGTGTACTTTCACTTAATCTCTATCATTGATATCACAAATCACATTGCAGGTTGTGAACAGGAGTGTAGGAGTTACACAGGTAACACTGTAAGCATTAAAGTTAATTACAGTATGCTGTACCACTACAGTAGTGAAGCCACAGTACTGTTATGCCACTACTCTGCACCCCTCATTGTAATAAACACAGCACTATAATAAACAGCTCCTGTGGCTCTGATTTTGTTCATTATAGCGATGAAGCACAGTAGGAGGAAATAAGTCATACTGCCACTGTACAGCTCAACAGTGCAAGAGCACCTGCAGTACAGGAGCCCCTACCACAAAATGAATATCAACCTGCAAAAGGTAGTCCAAAAAAAGAGCTACAGAGATGATTTAGGGCCAGGTATGGCTCTCTTACAGTTGCAACAATTGGCATAGATATTTCTGGAAATTTCTTTTATATCTATAAAGAAATTCCATGTCTGACTGCAGTATCCCTGTAAGGCCACCAAACAAAACCTCTCTAGAAATATCACATATCTGGAAACATCTGAACATGTCTACTGCTGCATCTGTATGAACAAAAGCTGGAGAACGTAAACATGCACAAGGCAAGTAAGGGATGTTATCCCTGTTGCAGGTGTAGTTTTTGTAAGGTTATTGAAAAAAGCAAACATCTTCAAAGCCTCAAAGATGGAAAAATATATTTGATCAATGATCTTATTACCATTGACAGAATGGGAGTAATATACTTGGCAATTTGTACTAGCAGTGTTTTTTTTTTCCTGGAGAAAACTGTCAGGCAGTTTAGACAGAGGGTGGAGGAACATTGTTGAGCTATTGCCAGAGGTGATCTTAACCTTTTCTACTGCACAACATACATTGCATTGAGGTACTGATGGTAGACATAGTTTCAGGTTCATGGGCATTGAAAATGACCTCCAAATGCAGGTCAGGTGGTGCTGAAGCTTGAGGCAATGGACGCCACACCTCGCACTATACCGGTGACTCAGGTTCGGGAATAGGCCCAGGTCATCATGGGTTGGTGGAGGGGGAAGGAAGAGCAGGATTGAGCTGCTGTTGGGCAGCTCTACTCTACTGGGGAAAGGTAAGGCACTGTCCTGACTAGTGGGTGGTGTAGGGAGGGGAGGATGCTTTAGTTGATTGGTGAAAGCCATGTCCATGCATGGCTCCCTGCCTGGACTTTGGTCCTTCACACTGGTGTCCTCAGGGGTGGAGTTGAGGAACTTACACAGTCACTAACAGCAACTACACAAAAATCCCAATCCCACTTCTGTGCAGCGTGATCCCCTGTATGGGGGGATGGGCACCATGGATAGGTGATACTCCACCACCCAGTTGGCCACAGGGAGAAAAATATGACATAAAAAAGGAAAATCATTTGTCAAATCCAAAGGGTGGAAAATTCAATGATGAGGTGTTAAAAAGGGAGTCATTCTGAATTTTTACCTTGGGTAACACACTACCTGTGGCTAAATAATGGATTTGATTTGACACCATATTTAAAGTGAAGTGATACCAGCTTTAATGTCTTCACATGGTCATGTTATTTATTAATATTGCCTACTTTCTTTTGTAGAGGCATATGAACAGTTTTACTCCATTGCTGTAACAGAAATGATTTTTACTGCAGCTATTGTCGAGAAAAGGAGACATTTCTGGAGTCTGTTCAAGTTTACTTCACTGGTTTAGAGATTTTAGTTGCACATACTGTCATTTTAATTTTGAAGTGAGGTGCCTAAGTGTATATTCAGTGCTTCTGCATTCTTTTAAGTTATGTATTTTTAACTTGCATATTTTTATTTATTGCACTTGTCACTTTGTGGTTTATATATATATATATATATATATATATATATATATATATATATATATATATATGGAGGTTGGCGGTTATGCTGCATATTATTAATGCATTGTCTCTTTAAGATCTAGTCTGTATAAATTGTGGCATCATCTCCCTGTTTATAGCCTTTGATAAAGCATCTACTGATGTGGAATGCTTCAGTTGATACACCTTCCTTAGTAAGGGGTCAGCACTTATTGAACTGACTGTACTGTTCGTTTTTATGAAATTAATTAAAGATTTGCCGGTGACAATCAGTATTTTGCCTTAACTCTTCCTGTGGGGGGATAACCTTTCTTCTTTTAGTAGTGTGTTGCTCTGTTTTTGCCTTGAGAACCCAACTCCGTGTGTGGATCCTTCTTGTCCCAATTGAGAACTTAAACATGTACTCGCTCAAGAAGAGATGGAAACAAGGGGGCATGGCTGAGACCATTGAATACCTTGATGGTATTAAAGGTCTACCTTGTGGACCCCTTTAGGTTCAGTGAGAACAGGAACACAAGAGGAAACAGTTGTAAGCTGGAGGGAGGCAGTTTCAGGAAGGCATAAAGGAGACATTTCTTTTCCCAGAGAGTGGTTGCATTGTGGAACAAACTACCTGAGAAGGTAGCAAGACAGAAAATTGTTGTTTTTTTTAAGAGTTGATGGAATTAGATCAAGTGGAAGGTAAAGGTTACAGGGGAGGGGTGTTGAGTGTCATGTAATGCAAGTTGCATGAGCTCCGCATCAAACAGACTCGATAAACAATAAGGCCATCTTCTGCAGGCATTTTCATATTTTCATATGTTTATATGCTGGTAAAACAAGGAGTCAGGACAAATGTGAGAAGGACAACCTAATAATGATGAGTCACACAAAACAATTCCATTAAAATATGATATTTTACTAGATGTAATAACCGCATGTGGAACAGCAGTGAGTAGTATATATAAGCAAATAAATACTCTGCAGATACATTTTAGTCTCCTATCACTCTATATAATTTAGCATAAACTCTGTGTCATATCTAGGCACTTTAACATTTCTCTTTCTTCTGTTTCCAAAAGGCCTCAGCCTGAATTAGTGTAACTATCTGAGCCACTGTAGGCTAAATGACCTCTCTAGCACTCCTGCCATGTCTAATAGACCAACCCTGATGTATAGTCAGAAGATGATGTGTAGCAATTATAGGACCTATGAACTTCCCAAATACCCTGCCATGTCTGCTGCACCATGCTAAACTCAATAAGAACAGAATGTAAATAAATTACTGAGTAACTTTAGGTCACATGAACTCTCTGTCCCTTCTGGCATACAGTAACTAAACTTTGCGATTAGGGGCCCCTTCTTCAGGAAACAATATTTAATGGTGCCTTTTAAAGACCCACCACTATTTCACATGACGAGCAATAAAGCACATGACAAGTAAAAAAAACTCTGTGTAAAACAATGTTCACATTATTATTCAAAATGTCTGTAGAAAAGTTAAAAATATATTCTAATGTTTAGTACTGTAGCAGGACACAATTGAAATCTAATTAACAATTACCAAATAAATAATTAAATAAATGGTATTGGTTGCTGGATCTTACAACTGACTAATGGATCTGATGTTAGTGATCCACACATTAATAATGTAATAAACAATGCTGGTAATGAATAGGTTAGCACTTGACTAGGCCAAACAACCAGTTTGATGTGGAACCCCACTCTATCAAATAGGTTTCACAAATTCAAATGTTAAAATTCAGTGTCAATTTCATGGTGGCTCATATGGAGCCTAATGTAATGTAGTCAGCGCCAAAGAATTGGAAATTATAGTCCATGAAAAATGGGACTGGGGAGAAGAAAAAAGAAAGAAGAAAATGACAGAAGATTTAGGAAGTATTGCTCATAAATAACAGGATACAGATACAAAATGGAAGAAAGGACAATTATTTCTTACGTCATAATCAACATGTGAATGGTATATATGACAAAAAATATGGAATACATACAGGGAAAAAAATAAATGGCCGAATAGGTGTGAACAGGGGTACAATAGGCCACCTCTGACCACTGTAAGAACACAATGTGTATACCTTTATGAGGCAGTGTGGTCTAGTAGTTGGATAACTAGCTTGGTGACCAGCAAACTGCAGGTTCAAACCCCAGATGAGCAAAATACTCACAGAGCTATCCTGGGTTAGTCAATTTACCTCCTAGTGTTCCATTCCAAACTGCTGTGGAAATGGGAAGATGCAGGATGCCACTGGAAATGAAATATTAGAGCTCAGGATAGCCTGGGTAAATAAACTGCTAAAATAACTGAGTTAGTGTTGGGCCTTTGACCTCCTTGGCATCTACTAGGCCACCTAACCTCAGTCGGACCATGATACAATCATGCAGGCAAATAGTGACTGCTGTGCCTCCTACAGCCAACACCATCCCTTCAACCTCTGATGGAATCAAATACCCATCAGTGGTTAAGTTCTATAAGATATCATCTACTGTATACTTAATACTCTACAACTAAATTCATAATATACTGTATTTGAAATTTCTCTTTCAGTTGTCATCAGTAAAATACAGTTGTCTGATAAAAAACAATACCTCCAAGTCATTCAACTGGAGGTAATGCCACTTTGCAGAAATATTATGGTTAGCAGAGTCCTTCTCAGGAATACTGTAGCAGTAGGGGACATCTGGAGACTGCAGCAGAATTAAAATGTAAACACAGGCTGGACTCTTTGAGACAGATGGCTTCTCTTTGGAACACTGAAACAACTGGAATCTGGACTGTCTTGAACCTGGACTGGCAGCAGGCAAGCGCAAACCCTTCTCTTGTCTTATTAACTGTTGAAAAGTCCCTAATTAGGGATGCTAATAACCTCCTATCATTGGCATTCTCTGTATTTATAGACTGATGATAGGTCCTTACATGTCTTCAGGACACTCTAGTTTGCTCTGGTTGGTCTCCTTGCTAAATCTCCCAGATTCTGGGTTGTGCAGTTCTTTTTGAACTCTGAAAAATTTACGTATTTCAATCTATGGGAGAGGAATGGTTTGTGTACATGCCAGACAGTCCCTCCTCCATTCAGAAATTATCAACCCAGTAGTTTAGTTCATTGAGCATTTTGACTTTCATTATTGTCACATTAAAATTAAACAAAAGGGGCATTTAAAACATTAAAATCAAAAAGATAAATCAAGCATACTATAATTTTAAAATATTGGAGTCATTTGGAAAAAGGAATCAGATACAAGCATCTAACATTTAGACAGTGTAATTTACTGTTTTAGGTCATTTGTAACACAATGTAATCAAGTGAACAAGTGTACGAAGAGCATGTCACATTCTTTACTTACTATTTTTCTGTCACTTCTGTAAATAGTGTTGCTAATAAACGTGGCTATGGCCTGAAGAGAAGCTTGTTCTTTAACAGTAAGTGAGTAATCAATGATGAATATGCCAGATGTTAACTGGAGTGCAGTTGCAGCAGCCACTTCTAAGAGTGGGGTTATTCTAGATGCCCTACAGGGGGCATGCCTTAGACAACTAGTATTGGAACCCACTCGAGAGGGAGCAATCTTAGACCTGGTCCTCTCAAATGGAGATGGAGAGAGGATCACAGATGTAGAAGTGGGTAGCCATCTGGGAACTAGCGACCATCGAACAGTATGGTTCACAATAAACACAGCAATAGAGTCAAGCCATACAAAGGCAAAAGTACTGGACCTCAGGAGGGCTGACTTTGCCAAAATGGGTGAGTGCCTAAGGAATGCACTAGAAAGTGGGCAGGAAGGAGGGGTGGAAGAACAATGGGGAATAATAAAAACTGCCATCACAGAGGTAACAAGCCTTTGTGTGAAGCAAATAAACAAAACAAAATGATGTAAGAAACCACTATGGTTCTCAAAGGAGGTGGCAGTGAAGATTCAAGAGAAAAAGAAAGCATTCAGAAAGTACAAGGAATCACAGAAGGAGCAGGACAGAGAATTGTATCAGTTAAAGCAAAAGGAAGCTGGGAAGGCAGTCAGAACAGCAAAGGCCAGAACTGAGGAAAAGATAGCCAACTCAGTTAAGAAGGGAGATAAAACATTTTTTAGGTACATCAGGGAGCGAAGGAAGACTAAGGGAGGGATAGTGAGGCTTAATAAAGGGGAGGGGGTGGACAGAGAGTGACTGTGAAAAGGCAGAGATACTAAACAAATATTTTGCACAGTATTTACAAATGAAGAGGGGGAGGTACCTAAAACAAACAATAGAAACACTCTGGATACAGAAGTTGATACCAGCCCATTTACAGAAGAAAGGGTTCTGAAAGAACTCTTAAAACTGAAGGTGGACAAAGCAATGGGTCCTGATGGGATTCATCCCAGAATTCTAAAAGAACTAAGGGTAGAACTAGTGACACTACTGACTACCCTCTTTAACAAATTATGGGAGGATGGGGTGGTACCTGAGGACTGGAGGAGGGCAGATGTGATTCCCCTTCACAAAAGTGAGAGCAGGGCAGAAGCAGAAAACTACAGACCTGTTAGTTTAACCTCAGTGATAGGGAAAATGATGGAATCACTTCTGAAGGAAAGAATTGTTGAGTACCTAGATGCCAGAGGGGCACAGGACCCAAGGCAGCATGGATTCAGAGCGGGAAGATCATGCCAGATGAATGAAATAGATTTCTTTGACTGGGTGACCAAAGTAGTAGATCAGGGAGGGGCTGTGGACATGGCCTACCTAGACTTTAGCAAGGTATCTGACTCAGTCTCACACAAAAGATTAATATACAAGTTAGCCAGCCTGGGAGTGGGTCCCAAGATGATAGCCTGGGTAAAGAATTGGCTGGAGAATAGGACACAGGGAGTAATAGTAAATGGAGTCCACTCTGAAGAAAGGGGGGGTACTAGTGGGGTGCCGCAGGGTTCAGTATTAGGACCTGTCCTCTTCAATGTCTTTGTAAGCGACATTGCAGAGGGACTGAAGGAAAAGTATGTCTCTTTGCAAGATGACACAAAGATCTGCAACAGAGTTGATGCACAAGGTGGGGTGGAAAAGATGAGAAGGGACTTGGCAAGGTTAGAGGAATGGTCAAATGTATGCAGCTTAGATGCAATGCTAAGAAGTGCAGGAAATGCACCTGGGAAACAAAAACCCAGGGAAAGAGTACACAATGGGGGGTGAGATACTAACAATAACAAAAATGGAAAGGGACCTGGGGGTAGTCATATCAGATGACTTAAAGGTGGGCAAACAATGTGAGAGGGCAGTAAGGAGGGCTGGGGGGATACTGGGATGCATAGGGAGAGACATCACCAGTAGAAAACAGGAAGTTGTTATCCCTCTGTACAGACAGCTGGTGAGACAACATCTGGAGTACTGTGTGCAGTTCTGGAGATCCAACCTCCTCAATGACATAGACAAGATGGAAGCTGTCCAGAGGAGGGCAACTAAAATGGTGCAGGGTCTGCACCGGAAGACATATGAAGAGAGACTAAAGGAGCTTAATATGTATAGCCTTGAGGAAAGGAGGGAGAGGGAGGACTTGATAGAAACTTTCAAGTACCTCAAGGGAATCAACAAAGTCCAAGAGGGTAGCATCTTTCACAAAAAGAGGTGTGCATGAACAAAGGGGCACAATTTGAAGACAGAGGGGGGGTGGCTCAGAGGTAATGTAGGGAAGTATTTTTTTCACAGAGAGGGTTGTGGATGCATGAACGACTTCAGGAGGAGGTTGTGGAGTCAAAAACAGTGGTTGAATTCAAGCATGCATGGGACAGCCATAAGGCAATTCTGGGTGGTGGGGGTAGAAAGAAGTAGGCTGCTGGTTAACTAGGATCTTCAGCTTATCCATTAGATAGGGAAATGGGCAGATTGGGTGGGCCAAGCGGTCCTTATCTGACATCAAATTCTATGTTTCTATGTTTCTATGTTTCTATATCATGTCTAATGTATGTTGAGCGAACAAATGGCCCAGAAATTTGAACCGTCAGCTGCCTACAGTTGCTTCCCTTACAAATGACTCAGCAGTTTAAGCCACAGTGGAATTTTAGTTTTGAAAGTTCTACTGTTCAATTGTCCATCTGAATCCACATGTGTTTCTGACCTCAAAAATTTCAAAATACAAAGGACCCATTTTAAATGCTTTAAAATATCATCTTTATTTCAGAATTACAGGATACAACGCTGGAGTGAAAGATCATATTTTTAGCTTTCTTGAGAGTGTTTTTCTGGACATCCAAGGCCAAAGGAACCCTAAGTCACATTATACTTAAGTGTGACATTCCTGTGTCCACATACCATCATTGTTTCCTCAGAACAAACCGTTTATGGTGATTTAACAATGACAGGAATCCATATTATAAATTATTTCCTGACCTTGGATTTTTAAGTTCAATGATTAGAGTGAAAGCCTTTCAAATAGTTACATCAGCTGGCCCAATGGCATTGAGGTTTGAGGTGCTGGATGCCAAATCTCGCACCACACCAGCTACCTGGGTTCAAGAGTGGACTCAGGTCATTGGGGGTCTGCAGAGGAGGAAAGAACTGAGCATCCAGAGGACTGCTCTCCTTTCCTGGCAGGGAGGGGTTTAAGATCCCAGTGCCTGGTGACTTCCAGTGGAGACTGGGGTGGCAGCAACATCGGGATCTCCAACAAGGGTATTGGCTATGGCGATGTTCCTGTGAGCATGCAAGGGAGTGCACATGTCACACGCTGGTGTGCATTGCACTGCCGAGCCAAGGGTGGGGTGGGTACATAAGGAAAAACCCTCTGCCATGCCAATGAAGCCACTGACAAAGTCCCAGCCTGATGCCTCCAAACAAAGTGTGACTCAAGGGGCAGGGGCCAATGGTGATGAGGTCTCCCTTCCATCCTCCTCTTGAAGGGCCCCTCCATGGGGGCAAGCCACAGTCCTCCCTGCTTCAGCCAGGTCATAGTGGAGGCTGGCAGGTTCTCCAGGAAGTGAGATTTCACGTTGCAAAGCTGATGGGAGAAGCCCCACCTGCAGTTGGAGAGCATAAATAGATGGTACAAAAAAAAAAATAGTTAATTACATCAGTAAAGTTTGCTAATACCATATGGCTCTAAGGATGTGTGTCTGAAATTATGTCCATTCCTGAGGCACCTCCACAGGTTGAACTTTACAATGCTCCCTTTACTCAAAAGTTCACACAAAGGTTTAAACAGCAGAAAAGGCTGTCTGTTAATTGTTTGCTCCTGTAAATTATGTATAGTAACAGGTTTATTCTGTTACCCTATAAAATGACTAACTTCATTCCACCTTCTCAGCTTCACCCATGTCTCCTTCTGCAGCAAGCAGCTCCACTTTTCTAGCTCTTCTTTCCCATTTACTACTATGGAAAGTTAGAGCAGACATTAATATAGCTGTGCACCAGCTAGGAGGAATTGGACTTTATTTCAAATGTTATTCCGCTTCAAGAAAAATGCTGCATTTTTTGATATGTGTGCTTGAATTCATCTATGTGCAGAAGATTGCTTCAGAATGATGTCATGTGCTTGCTCATCTCCATGATTATACTGCATCACAAGGTAAAATAATACACTTGAATAGGATATTAGCATAGTAACCTGTGAGGATGGTGCATGAGGAAGGGCACCATCCATAATGGCAAAACCTTCTCAGCATGATCCCTCATGGTGATGGGAGGGTAGGGCAAGAGGATGAGGGATCAGGTGAACTGGGTGACAAGATGTCACTATGTGTATGCGTGTATGGGGTGCGGAGCGATCACAGCAAGTGTGGGCTGAGAGGGGGTGGCGCTGCTGTGGATGACCAAGCTGCGTCATGGCATCAGTGGTTAGCTAGTGGCTGGGCTGGGTGAGGTACCGAGTTCAGGTCTAAGCGCTGGTGCAATTTTATTGTGCCCAGCCTGAATCTTTATTTTTTTCAATGCTTTCACCCCCACCTTGACATGCACACCCCTGGAGCTGAGAATCCTTAAGTAGTGGGGTGCAGGGGGCTTCTTCCCCATGAGGATGTGTGGGGGGGCACAACCCCCCCCTACAGAAAGCATTAAGAAAATCTCCTGGTGCCATTGTCCTGTGTGCCGGGGTTGTCAGACTGCTGAAAAGCTTTTTGGTACTCTGATTGTGTGATAACAGAGATTGCCTTTAGGCGTTTGCCATTATCACATAGACTCAATCAAGACATTTATTCAATGGGACTAAAAACAGATACAAGCACATTTTCAGGAGCCATGGACAAGGTTCCTCAACATTTCATACCGTTCTGGGCTGTGACAGAGGGTGGGTTCTCTACCCTCCATTACAGTTCTGAATAGAATATAATCAAAGGGGAAAAAGCACCACATTCTAGGTAGAGATGACCAAAGATGGCATACTTCACACCACAAAATAATTTGTAAAATTTACCAAATTCATAAAGTGCAAAGTGCCAACTTTGCAGATTTTGGCAGGCAAAGTTCACTTTTTCTGGAGAACTTATGCAAATTCACTTATGAAGTTGCAACTTCAATATAATGTCAAATGACTTCACCTAAGAAAGTGCCATTTCTTTGGGATAACCAATGCAAAGTGACAAAGTGGCACAGTGGCGAAGTGGGCAATGCACCATACTGTTTGTGAAGGTGAATTTCACAACTTTGCCAGCAAAATAAAATTTTGACGCATCTCTAATTTCAGGTAATTGCATTACAACAACTAAAAAATGCAAATAAACAAATGCCCCTGTGTCACAAAGCAATTCAAAGTGCTACCAGTATATATCAATAATGAAAAAGCACTGAACGTGTACATTACCAAAGAACCTTAGTTTGGTAAAAGTGATAATGGCCAGATCCGCTAAATGAAAACAGTGCTAAACAAGAAAGAAAATCAACAATTAGGGTAAATAACCATTATTAAATCAACTATAATGAAGTGTCTAAAAATGGTGAATACAAATTCCTCAGTATATGAGGATTTGTGTTATGTACAGAGCACTTGTGCTAAGTTCAAAGTGCAAACTGCTGTTAAGGGGCTGTTATGTTACTTGAATTGCAGCACTGGCTCCAGGCACTCTATCACTGTCCACCTTCTCAAACATGAAAGGACCATTTTTTTTAGAAATCATACAGCATATTTTTCCAATCCAGCAATAAATTTGAAAACAACATAGGCCTTTTCTGATTTTTCATTTGCCACAATACAGAGAATGCAACTGTTTTGGTTTTAGAAACTTAAAATTGTGTCTTCTCTCTCTGTAGTAACTGACTTTGTGAAATGGTATAGGATAGTTATTTTTGGTTTTAATATTTTAATTAAACATGTTACTGTACAATACATTATTATTTGCTGTAGTTTTTTCTCTTGAAGAGGTCTGTGCATGGTAGTTTTAAATGTTGTCCACTTATTGACTAGTGAGCAGTTTAGTTAAATCTGAAGTAAACACAAAATTAGAAAAAGTAAACAGATAATTATGGTTTTCACTTGAGTTTCCATACTAACTGTAGGTATACATGTAGCCCTTCTTACACATTGTTTAAGTGAAATCTTATATAAAACAAAGACCATGTTGTTATTAAGTCTAATGTAGATGTGACACATTGTGAAAAATAAAGAACTAGAGTGCTTTAATTAATCTAATTAATCAGGGCTTGCATTAGGACTGCAGGGGGTCAAAGTGACATCTTGCTTTAAAAGTGGTAGGGGGTGGCAGATGCCAGCTTTTCCCCCTCACAATGATCAGGCTTTATGATCAGGGTTAAAAACTGCTCACAATAACACATGCAGTATTCTGGCAAATAGAACTGACCATGAGGATTGGGTGTCACACTGCACTCCCGATATCCTACATGTATGTAAGTTGTGGCTTAAAAGTCCAGTATTGCCAACTCAATCTGTAACATGGACAATTACTGCCCTTCCCAAAAAGATGTGGTGGCCACTCATTTATTGAAGGACCCAACTTAACCTGTCCATTATTCCACAGGTAGCTGGTACTGCTACAACATGTGAAGTACTTCATGCTTACATTCGATCACACCAAAGCAAATCCATTTTGTCTGCATTTACGACCCTCCAAACTGTGGTGTATCTGTTCTAACTGCCCTCCTTGACACCATCCTACCCCTGATTGGTAGAAATGAGTTAATTATCATGGGTGACCCGAATCTTGAATGGCTGAGCCCCAACTCCAAATCCTATGAACTTCTTATTAGCAAGGCTAATCTTACCTAAATAATCTCTACACCTGCCTCTTCCATCATGTTACTTCCTCTTCATTACTGGATCAAATGCTAAAGAACAGGCCTGATTGGATTCAAGCTTCTGGTGGCTCCTTGACTCAATAAGTGATCACTCCCCCACTCTTTGGCTATGAAATGCCCAGATCCCAAAAGTTCCTCCCAAGGCATTCACTTTCAGCAACTTCTCAAATCTAGATGGCCCCCCCAATGCTAAACTAACTCATGTTGACAGGACCTTCCTCTTAGCCACCTCAGACATTAACTCTGCCATAAATATTTTATAGTGCCTCATCTTCTGCCTCCAGAATAAGCTAATTCCCCTTACTAATAGACAAGTTTGAGGTATAGCCACTCCACGGTTGTGCAGTAACCTTCTGTCAAAATGGGGGACAAATGCAGGGCCACGTTTGAAGCCACATTCAAATAATAAGATTGGCAAGCTTACCAGCAAATGTGAAATCAATGCTAAAAGACTAGATGCTCAGCCAAAAGCACAGTCTGTAAGAGAAACTACTTGCCTCCACTGAAAACCCATGTAACATTTGGGGGCATAGAAAAGGGCTCCTGGGTGCTCCTTCTGAAGCTTGGCTAAAGGACATGATCATTGAAAGTGTGCATTGTAAAAAATAACATACCATAGTCAATGCCTTCAATGCACAGTTCATTGACCTATGCTCACCTCCTCCTCTGTGCACTTCACTGCAACCCAGAACAGTGTCCCTTCTCCTCCAGAGGCATCCCTACCTTAAACTCACCCCTCTTTTCACCTGAAAACTGTCACTAGAAAAGAAGTCCACAAACTTCTCAGCAGCCTCCCCTTGGCACTAGCAGGGGACTGGATGGGCTAGACCATAAATTGCTCAAGCTAGGGTCTCATGCACTCACTTTCCTATTAGCCATATCTTCAATCTTTCCCTTATGTCAGGAGTGGTCCTATAACAATGTAAAGATGTCAAAGTAGTCCCAGTCCACAAAAAAGATTACCTCAAAAGTATTTCACAAAATTTACCTATTGCCTTTCTGCCTGTCCTCAACAAACTATTAGAAAAAGTAGCAACCTTTCAGCTAATGGAGTACCTGCAAACCCACTGCCTCCTTACTCCATGTCAATATATTTTCCATAAGGAAAACAGCACCACACCTGTCCACATCAAGATCGCTGATGACATTAAATTTTCTATGGACAAAGAAGCTCTTACTGGAACTGTCTTCATTAACTTGTCCAAGGCATTTGACCTTGTTGATCATGCCCTTCTATCCCAAAAGCTAACTGGCATTGGTGTCTCCTCTTATGCCAATGCCTGCTTTACTACTTGTTAGACAGGTAACAATTCACTAGATTTGAGATGCCTCTTCCAGCCAATTGGTGATTACCAAAGGCATTCTCCAGGGTGCTACTTTAGACCCACTACTCTTCTCAATTTTCATAAATAACTTCACCTCTGTATCCACTGCCTGTTCTATCACCATGTGCACTGATGATATTGTTTCCTTATACAACAGAGACAAGAGTTGCCGACTCATTCATACCCAAATTACCAAGAACTTCACACATATCCAAAACTGGCTTGTGAGTAACAAGCTACTGCAGTTCTCGATGCCTCCAAAACTCAAACAATGGTGTTTGATTCTAGGGTGTGCTGATCTTCCTGCTCGCACCCCCTTGTCTATCCAGTGTGTAGATCACTCTCCTCTCTCCATAGTTGAAGAATTTAAGTACCTGAGTGTCACGCTTGACCCCAAGCTGGATTTCCATTTACACATCTCAAACCTAAGCAATTCCATTTATTCCAGAATCGGTCTTGCCTATCACCACCACCATTTTCTTATTCTGAATGTGCACCTAGCCATCACCCAAGGCATTCTGCTTTCTAGCCTACAGTATAGCTCACTTTTCTTTATTAATGCCCCCATATCTTTTCTACAAAAATGGGATGTCACCTTCAACAACATCTGCTGCTTCACCCTATCTTCCCTCCACCTCACACATCATTGTTCCCTCTACTCTTCCTTAGGGTGACTCTTCCCTCTGCCTCCAGATCTTATGCACTATGTTGTTTCCTCTACAGACTACTCCAGTCTGATGCTCTAGCCACTCCAATTTCCCAACTTCATGGTTCTCAACCTATGTACACTCTCAGATCCTTGGATGCTACCTCACTTGTCATCCCTAAATGCTCAACCAAAATGGGTGACCATGCTCTTTCCTCATTTGCTGGAACATTTTACTGAACTATTGTTCTGTACCCTGCTAGGCTGTACCTGAAAAGAGGCATTTAATTGTCTATTCTGCCTACCTGGTTACCAAAAACTGAATAAATAAATAAAAGTTGGGGTCACTGCATCACAATTTGGAACTCACAAGAAAAAAAAGTCTTCAGATGCACGTGTCATGCTTGTGTTCTCATGTAAAATTAAAAAGTTTCAGTTAATTTGTCAGGGGACACTAGGAAAGAAGGATGAATATTATATCTCAATCTATTCCACTGTAATTTGATCAATGGGTGATAACTCTCATACGGTATTATGTTATATGAGTGAGTATTATTGAGTGCGTCAATATTAGTGATTCAATAATATCACTAACACTGAAAGCAAGTGGTCAAAAACATCGATATATCCTGTAGACCTAGTATAGCAGGGAGCTACACTTGCTACTACAGGATATAGGATGTTGTTTGCCAAACCCCTTCCAAGCTGGCTATTTAGCATGGTGGTGTAAGTCACTGCTTGGGATGCCAGCAGACCCAGGTTCAGGTCAGGTTCCAGGGTGCAGACTGTTTTGCATTTTTTTAAAATAATCAATTTCCTCTGGGTCTGCACCCCCTCCATGGATTTGATTATTTTAAGTTTGGAAGGGTGTGGAGGGTGTGGGGGGCATAGCTCTCCACATAAAAATACTTATTTTGGTAGTTATTTTGTTTGAATGTAGTAACCATTGCTGTTTGCTATGGTCATTGTGATATCAGTCGTTCTTTAGATGATGGGCTCTTTTTTAGTCATTTTTGTGACTGGCGGCCTTTCAGACTCACCATTATCACATAAAGCCCTCTCATACTGTTTCCAAGTAACCAGCTAAAATCACTAATTCCTTTCTGATAAAGCAATTGCCCCCTCGCCCAAGATGCCTAACATAGGCTTAGACTTTCTTTACTATCCTGCACAATTTGAAGATGTGGGGGTGGCTCAGAGGTAATGTAAGGAAGTATTTTTCACATAGAGGGTTGTGGATGCATGAACGCCTTCAGGAGGAGGTTGTGGAGTCAAAAACAGTGGTTGAATTCAAGCATGCATGGGACATCCATAAGGCAATTCTAGGGGGTTGGGGTAGAAAGAAGTAGGCTGCTGGTTAACTAGGATCTGCAGCTTATCCATTAGGTAGGGAAATGGGCAGACTGGGTGGCCATGCGGTCCTTATCTGCCGTCAAATTCTATGTTTCTGTGTTTCTATGTTTCTATGCTGAATCCTCTCTCCCAAGCTGAAGCAGACTGGACCCTGAAGGCAGTAATGACTTGCATTTCTCACCCAGACAGCTGTTGCTTTCTGTTTATACACTATGCAGATGTAACCTCAATTTGGGCTTAATGAAATGGAAGACCTCCACTTTTCAGTTTCTACCTGTCTTCAGTGGCTACTAAAAACATAGAATCACATTTTTGTTTTCTGAGTTCAGTTACACAGTATTGAAAACAGATTAACTATTGGTAAATGATGTTTCTAAGGTGTCTCCTGGCTTCACAAGAGTGATATCTCGTGCCTTCTTAGGGGTTCAGGACTGCAATGTGAAGCTGGGCTATTCTGAAACTGTAAGAAGGCATGAAATAAAACTCTTGATAAGCTAAGAGACAATTTAGAAACACAATTAGCCCTTTATGAATAATGCAAAGATAAGCACCCCATCCCATTTTTACATTCGCTTGCACGCATGCGCAAGGAACGTTTTGGGAGAGTAGCACACTTTGTAGGTGTGCCTCTCCCTTGCAATCAGTGCTCCATTGAACAGGCATGGTGGTCCTGCCAATGGGTGCAGGGCTTTGTGTATGACAGCGGTGGTCTTCGCTTCAAAAACCACCGCTGTCACTGGCTAATGCGTCATGCGCTCCCCTCGCATCCGTGATCCCCGTCACACCGCCCCCAAAGCTTTGGTGCCATGCTGGGAGCCCACCCCAGCATGGCAAATGTGTTGCTGACTGGGGTGCCCAATCCCTGTCGGCTCCACGGCCCCCAAGCCATCCTGCTGCCACTCTGAGGCCCACCCCAGCTTGGCAAACATGAGCGTATGATTTGCCGACAGAGGTGCCAATCCCCGTCAGCTTCTCAGCCCCCCCAGCCATCTTCTGCCACACTGGGAGCCCACCCCAGCGTGGCAAACATCCCACATCGTCTGTTTTTGTACCTGTTAATCAAAAAGCGGTCCCCAGGCGCATCTCCTAGTTCCCCCTCCCACAACCCGCACCCACCCACTGTGCACCCAGCCTCCCGACACCCCCCTCGCCCCATACTTACCTCCAGAGCTCGGCGCGACGATCTTCGGTGGACCGGGAACACGTCTGCACTCTTCAAAGCCGACCACGAACTGAGGTAAGCTGTATAATGGGCTAGATAGGTAGTTTTCAACTTTATTGCATATCTCAGGCATTTTTTGGAATTTTTGCACCACATTTTCAACATGGGTTTTTTGGGACCCCTTCTCATGAATGATGTCACTGTCATGGCGTTATTTGGGCCCAAAGGGTGATTTCGCAGTCACTGCATGAAATCACCCTTCAGACCTGAATAGCACCATAACAGTGATATCATTCATGAAGATACATTCATGTTAATTAGAAGAAATAAATAATGACTGTTCTGAGCGTGCATTGCGCAGTTCCTATGCACGCTTGTAGGTTTGCGAATTTGCAATATTTCTACTCCAGATTTTCAACATTGCCATTTTACCACACCTTCTTATGAGTAGTACAGCTGTCATTTTTCACATCTCACCCAAAACGTGTTTCCGCCCATGTAGCGCACAATGGTGCAGTCAGTGTGCGAAATCAATGTATGGGACACCTTAAGAAAATCACAGTGACACTGTTCATGAGCAGAAGTTGTAAAATGGCTATGTTGAAAATTTGGTGAAAAAATTACTAAAAATGACTGTTTTACGAGCGTGCGTTGCTCAGTTCTGACACACGCTCTTAAGTTTGCGAACTTCCAATATTTTCACTCCGGATTTTCAACATTGCCATTTTACCACACCTCCTTATGAGCAGTACAGCTGTCATTTTTCACATCCTGCCCAAAATGTGTTTCCGCCCATGTAGCGCACAATGGCGCAGTCGGTGTGCGAAATCAATGTATGGGACACATTAAGAAAATCACAGTGTCACTGTTCATGAGCAGAGATCTTAAAATGGCTATGTTGAAAATTTGGTGAACAAATTACTACAAATAACTGTTTTATGAGCATGCGTTGTGCAGTTCCTATGCACACTTGTAAGTTTGCGAATTTTCAATATTTTCACTCCAGATTTTCAACATTGCCATTTTACCACACCTCCTTATGAGCAGTACAGCTGTCATTTTTCACATCCTGCCCAAAACATGTTTCTGCCCATGTAGTGCACAATGGCGCAGTCGGTGTGCAAAATCAATGTATGGCACACAGTAAGACAATCACAGTGACACTGTTCATTAGCAGAGGTTTTAAAATGCCAATGTTGACAATTTGGTGAAAACATTCCTAACAATGACTGTTTTACAGGCGCATTGCACAGTTCCCACGCACGCTCGTAGGTTTGCGAATTTTCAATATTTCCACTCCAGATTTTCAACATTGCCATTTTACCACACTTCTTTATGAGCAGTACAGCTGTCATTTTTTCACATCCTGCCCAAAACATGTTTCCGCCTATGTAGCGCACAATGGGGGTAACAAAAAGGTCATGCTGAAAATTTATTGTGCAAATACCAGCAATCGCACAGGGCATTACGGTAAAGCACCATACGTGCCAAACACCACTGCAAATACCTGCAAGTGAACGTTCGGCACTGACAAATGCTTGTTTTCTTACTGACATAGAGTGAGTTATAGTTTAACAGCATCAAAAGGAAACAGTGATATCTGAGCATGGCATCCACCGGTCTGTTTACTGGTACAACAGAGGCCAACACATCATCCTTCGCAATAGCCCTTTAACAGCATGTAGGTGAAGTTCACAACAACCAGAATTCATACACATCTTGAATCAAGTATATATAACACTTTATAAGGCTTGCAAAAGGAAATCCCCCCAGTTTCTTTCTCAGAGGTAAAACAGTAAATGTTCTTTTTAGTGATAGGGCTAAGCTTGATCTTTGAGTGCAGCACCTGATGCTATTTACACTGATCAGGTCCTAACCAATCATGCTTCACAAGAGAGAACTTTTCAGAGCAAGAAGGCAAACATTACCTAAAAATGTTTGAGTGTGTGGTTACCCTGTGTAGAATTAGACAGTTATGCTGGCCCGCTGGCACAGTAGTTGGATTTCTGCTCATGATGCCAATGGCCCAAGTTCAGGAACGGACCTGGGGAGTTGGAGGGCTGGCTGCAGGAGAAGGATTGAGCATCCCATGGACTGCTCTCCTTCTCTAGGGGGGAAGGAGGGGTAGAGTGTCTGGTGCTTGATGGACCCCTGGTGGAGGCCTGGGGAACCACAGACAACTGGCTCCTGCACACTAGAGTGGCGGGGTGGATGCTGGATGTCATTGCATATCCCCACCCTGGGGTGGACTGAAAATTAGTTGGCCACCTTGGGATGATGCCCACCCCAGCACTTGGCCTCAATGACTCCCTGCTGTTCTGCCAACCAATTATGGCTCCATGACACCATCAGGCCCCAAACCCTGCTCTTGGGGGGAAGCAAGGGAGGAAATGTTGGTCACCACTGACACCTTTCCCCATTGCAGATGAGCCTGACACAATGCCATGGCCCCACTGTGGGGGGTAAGCCAGGGGGTATCTGTGGAGCACAGCAATAAGGGAACGAGGCAGGTGCTTAGGAGCTGGAGCCGAATGGCAGATCTGGCAAACATAAAAAGCATAATAAATAAATAAAAAAAGAAAGAATTAGACAGTTATTCGACTTTACTGGTTCTATGAGATAATGACGACTGAAAAATGATGAAGCAGAAATGGGCAAAGGCAAAACAGCATGGCCACAAACAACGAGGGGTACAACCTAGCGATTGCCATAAAAGCAACAACAATGCCACAGTGGCTTTATGCAGGGGGCTTCATCCCCTGTACACCCCTTTGCAGGAGTTGTTGTACCCCCGCACCTCCCTTACTAAAACAATCAACTTGAGGGGAGAAGCAAATGGGGGAAGGGGGAAGCAATAGATCACCATTATGGTAAAGACAAAGAACCTCTGTGCGTAAACACTGAGGCAAGGGTTACCCCAAAGGGCATATGGCTGGGAAGCCAAGTTTCAAGAAAATACCAAGTCACACATGCCCCCACAATGCAAAGCATCATGAGCTGCATATGCAAATCACCACAGAATGTTATGCTGGTCCAACTTTAAGCAGAAGTGCATGGTGCGAAAGGCCCTCACACAGTTTGCAAAGGGTGCTAACAGAAGACATAGACACGTGTTTCGTCCTACCAGGACTCATCAGTATGCCTCGTCTGTTTAACACCCCAGTGGACTGGACCAGCTACCCCTAAGGCAGTGTGCCTGGGATATATTGTGGTGAACCCATTAAAATAAAAAAACATTTAAAAGACAAAGAACCTCTGTGCGTAAACACTGAGGCAAGGGTTACCCCAAAGGGCATATGGCTGGGAAGCCAAGTTTCAAGAAAATACCAAGTCACACATGCCCCCACAATGCAAAGCATCATGGGCTGCATATGCAAATCACCACAGAATGTTATGCTGGTCCAACTTTAAGCAGAATTGCATGGTGCGAAAGGCCCTCTCACACAGTTTGCAAAGGGTGCTAACAGAAAACATGAACCACGTGTTTACGTCCTACCAGGACTCATCAGTATGCCTCGTCTGTTTAACACCCCAGTGGACTGGACCAGCTACCCCTAAGGCAGTGTGCCTGGGATATATTGTGGTGAACCCATTAAAATAAAAAAACATTTAAAAGACAAAGAACCTCTGTGCGTAAACACTGAGGCAAGGGTTACCCCAAAGGGCATTTGGCTGGGAAGCCAAGTTTCAAGAAAATACCAAGTCACACATGCCCCCACAATGCAAAGCATCATGGGCTGCATATGCAAATCACCACAGAATGTTATGCTGGTCCAACTTTAAGCAGAATTGCATGGTGCCGGAAGGCCTCTCATACAGTTTGCAAAGGGTGCTAACAGAAGACATAGACACGTGTTTCGTCCTACCAGGACTTATCAGTATGCCTCGTCTGTTTAACACCCCAGTGGACTGGACCAGCTACCCCTAAGGCAGTGTGCCTGGGATATATTGTGGTGAACCCATTAAAATAAAAAACCATTTAAAAGACAAAGAACCTCTGTGTGTAAACACTGAGGCAAGGGTTACCCCAAAGGGCATAGGGCTGGGAAGCCAAGTTTCAAGAAAATACAAAGTCACACATGCCCCCACAATGCAAAGCATCATGGGCTGCATATGCAAATCACCACAGAATGTTATGCTGGTCCAACTTTAAGCAGAATTGCATGGTGCCGAAAGGCCTCTCACACAGTTTGCAAAGGGTCCTACCAGGACTCATCAGTATGCCTCGTCTGTTTAACACCCCAGTGGACTGGACCAGCTACCCCTAAGGCAGTGTGCCTGGGATATATTGTGGTGAACCCATTAAAATAAAAAACATTTAAAAGACAAAGAACCTCTGTGCGTAAACACTGAGGCAAGGGTTACCCCAAAGGGCATTATGGTGATCACTGTATTGTACCCCTCACCCTACGTGTCCATGCTGTTTTTCTTCACCCATTTTGGCATTGCCGTTTTTGTGAGCACCATCTTCATGGGATACTGACATTACTTGTGAGGGGTCTCTTTCAGCATTTTTTTGCTTTCTTGATTTCAGTGTGGTGCAAAGTCAAGAGTATCAATATCAATTTGAATATTGTTAAAAAAACAAGAATGGAGTAATTTACTAATCTTGTAGTTAACCTATTAATTGCTGTGTGTGATTTGGGATGGAGACTGGAGCAGTGTTTATTGTTATGCAGATTTTTTGTCCAAGTATACGTTAACTTTTTAACCAGCTGCAATAACTATTTTGTTGACAGATGTTATCTAGCTGCTTGCTAGCTTGTACTCTGTAGAGTGAGGAGGGTTTAAAAAGAACTGTTAACAGATTTGTAGAACTTTAGGCTATAATGCAGATACAGACACAGGCTGATGCACATGAAGACCCCCTTGCTGTGGAAGAGGTCTTCAAATGATTCATCCTCACTCATTAACTTACACTGAAGGGGAAAAAAGATGATTTATAAGCTTTTATATCCATCTCACTGAAATCAATGCTAGCTAAAATGCTTGCCAGAGATTAAAGACTCTCATCCTCTCCTGCCAGCTGAATTTTTCCTCCCACAGAGCAGACTGTACTCTGAAGGGACTCTTTCAGGTTTTTTCTTCCTAGAGTTAAATCTGCTGCTTTTTTAACTCAAATGGGCAGATTTATTCTCATCTGCTTTCCTATTTTGCCTCATACTCCCCTCACCCACTGCTGTTTTGGCTGAGAGGATCCTTGAGCCCAATTTCACAGACTTTTCTCAGTCTCTGCCTAATTCTTCACCTTCACATCAGTGATAGTAAAATTAGGCATAGGCTGTCAAGAAATGAATTGTTTCGGTTATTTGTTTTGTGATTACAGCAATCAGACAACAAGGCAGGAACAGCTTCCGCACTCTTCTGTAAGCACACTTTGACTGAGAAAAATTGCAGCAGATGCTTAGACCAAGTGGGCTCACCAATTGTAACTCCAATCAGACATCCTGTTTCAGAGGACTATTTCAAGTCCAGACAGTCATGAAGCCCACAGTATATGACGGTTAATAGTGCCCAGTCAAGACCCACTTTCAGCTCAGCCAATTAATTGCTCTCTAGCACACACTGAAGTAAGGGGGAAAAGGAGTTTTAATTTTTTTTGTAACTCTCTTTTGCTTGCAACTGCACATACTGTCTGCAGCATGTAAATCAGTCACATAAATTGAGACCAGCAGAGGAGCACTGCATCAATCCAGAGACACTACAGATGGCATAGAGGGTAAACATAGTCAGATTTTGGCTGGGAGGGATGTTACAACTGTGTTAATGCAAACATTGATAAAATATATTTTTTCCCATGTGACAATTTGGTGACTAAGTTTTCAGCTGTCTAGGAGAAACAAGGGTTAAGTCTGCCTCCTCTTGTACAGTTGATTTCCATTCTATGAAATATACAGTAGGTAGTAAGATGTAAATGGCGCTTAGCAAGCTTTGAAGTTTTTATTTATAGTACAATAAATGACTTATTGTTCCATTTTTTGTCTAAATGCCAATAATTTTGACATACAGCATATATTGTTTTGTCATTTTATTATGTTATGAAGTTATTAACAGCCAGTTTTCCAGTAACATTTACAGTACAGTTCTCCAAAGTGTAAGTCTTAACATCATGTTGATGGATAACATTAGGTGCATTTTAGCCACATAGATGAAAAAATAGGAATAAATGTCTACAAATGCATAATAATCTGCAGATCTGCTTCTTTTGTCATCGTGAGGCAGAATAGCAGATTGCAAAGTAGAAGTACTTATTAGCTTCATCATACCATTTTTTTAGTAACAGTTCATTTCTGTCAAACTTAGAGTCATCCTTAGTGTACTTTTTATTTGCATTTATTTATATTGTATTGCATTTATTTGTATTTCTAATTGTATCACATTTTTACAAAACAGCCTTTATAGCAAATGTAATTTGTAACTCAGGTCATTAAAATTGCTGCCATGAAAAAATGTTAAAATTCTCTCAGTTTAGGTTATCTGTAGATTCATACTGTGGATGTTTAAAGATGGTGTTCCCACATGTTTCTGTTGGTAAACAGCATAGTATTGTATCAAGATATTTAACATGCTCATAGTGGGCATTACATGGGAGTGGAAACTTACTATCTTCAAAATCCTATATATTACATCAAAGACGAAGGATCACAAAAAAAACAACCATTTATTAATGCTGAACATTTGTTTCACTGGAAAATGTCTGCCCCTGCACCTTGTGTATGGTCTTGAGGTACTCGAATGTATGTATCATGTTCCGCTGCTCCTTTCTGTCCTTCATTGAGTACATATTGAGGTCCTTTAATCTGTACTGATATGTTCTGTTTTGCAAGCCATGTACCATCTTGGTCACCTTTCTGTGGACCAGCTCCACCCTGTCAATGTCTGTGAGCAGTTGTGGCCTCCAGAACTGCACACAGTACTGTATGATAGGGCTCACTACTGCATTATGCAATGGCATCACCACCTCACACCTCTTGCTAGTGTTACTTTGCCTATGCACCCAAGCATGCCACTGGGCCTCCTTGCTACATTTGTGCTCGGTTATGACACCTTAAAGTCATCAGAACTGATAATTCCTATGTCCTTTTCTTCCTTGGTGATCATCAGCACCTCACCCCCATCCAGTAACTCTCCCCAGGTTTCCCTCTTCCCAGATGCATTATTTGTGTGTATTTGCATTGAATCTCAGTTGGCACTCCTCAGATAATTTTTCAAGGCTCTCTATGTGTCTACTCATTTTCTCCACCCCTTCTGGAGTATTCACTTTGTTACAGAGTGTTGCTGTTACAGATGTTGGTGTCATCTGCAAATAGGAAGGCAAACCTTTCCTTCTAGCCCTTCTGCAATGTCTGTAAAGAAGACCTTGCATAGGACGGATCCCAGGACTGATCCCTGAAGAACCCCACTGATTATCACCCTTTCCTCAGATTGGATCCCATTACCACCACCTTTTGCCTCCTATCTGTCAGCCAGTTTCTAACTTAGTGTATCAGCCTGTGCTCTGTGGCCAGACTACCCATCTTGTTATGTCAGTCTTCTATGTTGGTCAGCATCAAAGGTTTTTCTGAAATCAAGGTACAGTAGGTGACATCCACTGCCCCTCCCTGATTTATTCCCTTACTGATGCATTAGCCTTTTCAATCCTAATTACAACCCCTATCTCCATCCTGCAGAGACTGGTAGGAGTTGGGGGGGGTGCTTTTCAGTCATAGGCCATAATGCTCACACCATTCGACCTCACCGCACCCTGAAAAAACTGACAGGTGTCATGGTGTGCCTTGGGGTCTTTGGTCTGTACACTCACCCATTCAATAAGAAAATAAGTGGAGATTGGTGCACTATAGGAGAACGGACTGAGTGTCAGACTGAAGACCCTAATGCATACCTCAATGCCTGTCACTGGTTGCATGGTGGGGGGGGTAGAATGGCATGAGAATTATGGCCAATGACCCCAAGTCACACTCCCAATGCCCGTCAGTCTCTACAAGGTGGGGGGTGGGGAGTTACAGTTGAAAACCCTAATGCCCTTGATGTTTGTTGGTATTTTCACTCCAAATTTCCAATGTGGGCTTTTTTGGACCCCATCTCATGAACAGTGGCACTATCATTTTATTACTCAATTCTGAAAGGTGATTTTGTGCTGTGACTGTGCCATTTGGCACCACAGGTGTGAAAACACATTTTGGGAAGGATGTGAAAAATGGCAGCTCTACTGTTCTTGAGGAGGTGTGAAAAAATGCTAATGCTGAGTGAAAATATGAAAATTGGTGAGGTTATGAGCATGCATAGAAACTGTGCAACACAGGGCCATAACGCAATAATGTTTTGGAATTTTTTCACTAAATTTTCAACATGGGCTTTTTAGGACCTCACCTCAAGAACAGTAGCACTATCATTTTAGTTCTCCATCCCAAAAGTTGATTTAGTACAGCGACCACACCATTCTGTGCCACAGGTGCAAAAACATGTTTCAGGCAGGATGTGAAAAATGGCAGTTATACTGTTCATGAGGAAGTTTGAAAAAATGGCAGTGTTGAAAATCTGAGCTGAAAATATAAAAAAATTGTGTAGTTATGAGCGTGCGTAGAAACTGCACAATGCACACTCGTAACACAGTTATTTTTGGGATTTTTTCACCAAATTTGCAACATGAGCTTTTGAACCCTCCTCTGGAACAGTGGCAATGTCGTTTTGTTACTCAGTCCCAAGGTGATTCCATGCAGGGATGCGAAATCCGTTTTGGAAGCTTGACGCATAAATGACAAATGCCAATGTTCATGAGAGAAGGGTCTCAAGAACCCCATGCTGAAATGTGTGGTCAAAATTCTGAAATTGGGCAAGATATCAACTTAAGTTGAATCCTCCATTGAGTCCCACTATAAGGCTTACCATGATTTTTCAGTTTGTTGGTCACCTTTGAAGAGTGCAGAAGTGTTCCCAGTCCAGAGGAAATGACAGTGCTAGACCTCTGGAAGTAAGTATTGGGTGGGAAGATGGGGTGCATAGGAGGGTGGGTGGGGATAGGGAGGAGTCTGGGGAGATGACGATGAACTGTTTTTTTTTATGGGGAAAAAATTAAATATACATTGGGGGACAGTTTTCTTTATTTTACGGGGCAAAATAAATAATATAGGCACACTGAGGTGGGCTCCCAGTGTGCTTCAATAGTGGCGGTGGGGGAGGAATGCCAACATGGGGATTGGGCACCCCGATGTAGGCACTGAATGGGTTTGTGGGGGACGGGGCACATCATGCAACTGGAGTGGGCGTCCCAGTGTCTGAAACATATTTCAATATTTTGGCACACTAGGGTGGGCTCCCACTGTGCCACATTAGTTGGGGGTTGGGGAAACATTTCTGACACAGGGATTGGGCACCCCAATGTTGGCAAAATATCTATTCAGGCTTGTGGGGTGCTGGGGGAGACATCTGACACTGGGAGTGGGCATCCCAGTGTCAGAAATATAAAGAAATATATATATATATATATATATATATATATATATATATATATATATACACACTGTATATGTATATTTCAGCACCCTGGGGTGGGCTCCCAGTGTGCTACATTAACATGGAGGGTACATGCTGATACGGGGTTTGGGCACCCCTATGTCAGCAGTAAGAAAAAAATGCACAGGGACTAATTTTGAGGGGGAGGGCAGAAGCCAGCACCAGAAGAGGCTGCACCATAGCCAGAACAGTTACCAGAGCAGATATAGCAAGCCTGGTGTTGCTATGGATCAAGGGCTATACTGCTGACATCACTATAGGACAGAGGAGTGACTCACACTATCCAGTACAGTGCAGTCAAAGCAGTTTTGCAAGGGGAAAACTTACAGTACTTAATGTACATACTGTGTTTCCCCTTTCCCAAGACACCCTGTTAGCAATGCATTATGACAAAATCCAAATACCATGTCAATATGTCTTTTGTAAAATTGACGTGTGTGAGTCACTCATCTGCCATGTAGTAATGTGAGCAGTACAGCCCTTAGTCCACAGAAATACCAGGCTTGCTACAGAACATTTGGTACACCCTGCAGTTTTTAGCAGCTCAGAATGCAAAAACTATCTGCACAGGACAATAATGAAATGCAATTCCAGAATCAATGGAAGAAGGGGTAATTTATGCATGAAAGTCAAAAGAACTGGGAAATGTGCTCTTTAAATTTTAATCACTCTCTATCTCTAACAAAATGTTCTCTTTTATAAGATGTCTTTTCCTAGCAGTTGAAACTCAGCATCCTGTTCTTGTAAGTTGCATGTCCTTTCACAAAATGGGATAATTAATGCATGAACATCAAAAGGAATGGGAAAGTGCAGACAGCAACTCTATCTTCTCTCAATACCCATGCTTTGCTACAGAGGCAGAAGTAAGTCAGTTTTACAAAAAACAAACCGACAAGGCATTTGGATTTTGCCATAATGCATTGCTAACAGGGTGTCTTAGGGAAGGGGGAACACAGTATGCACATTGGCCCAGATATTCAAAAGGGTTGCACATGGCACAACAGTGTTGCGCCATGCACAACCCACTGATGCACGCTGGCATGATATTCAAAAGCGAGAAGTGCACGGCACAAATCCTGATGTGCCGGAGCACATCAGTAATGCATTCAGGTGCATGTAGGGGGGCGTGCCCATGCATACCCTGCACAGGCCGATATTCAGCCCAGGATGTGCAGAGCCATGCATGAGCAATCCCTACCTGCAGCAGCACAAAGTTGATACAAAAAAAAAGGAACAACTGATGGCCACCCTCAGGTGAGCTGCCACATTGCAGGGCTCAACATGGCAGCTGCCACCTATGGGTGGCCATCCAAGCTCCGGCTGCACCTAGCATCGCCCCCCCATGCCCGATCATGGGCATTTGTAATAAAATAAAATAATTCTGTCAATGATCCCTGTTGGTCCAGTGGACTGCTGTCTGCCCAATCGCGGGCATTTGTAATATAAACAGTTATCCAATATCCCTGGTGGTCCAGTGGATCGCTATCTGCCCGATCACGGGCATTTATAATAAAAACAGCTGTCCAATATCCCTGGTGGTCCAGTGGACTGCTATCTGCCCGATCGCGGGCATCTGTATAAATAAAAGAATTCAATGTCCAATATCCCTGGTGGTCCAGTGGACCGCTATCTGCCCGATCGCAGGCATTTGTAAAAAAAAAATATGTCTAATATCCCTAGTGGTCTGGGGTACCCCCTCCCCACTCACCCACTGAGCCCCACTGCCCCACTACCCCAGTCAGCTGGTGGGTGGCAGCACCCCAACCATCTGCCACCCCACCGCCCACCAACTGACACCATCAGTAGGGCTGTATGCCTATTGGTCCACAGTGTGAGCCAATGGGCATGCACATACCTACTTCACATTCCAGATATGTGAATGGGATCATTCACATATCTGGAAATGTATAGTATGGTATGGGCTGCATGCCCATTGGCCTCACAGTAACCAATGAACTATAATACTAGACGATAATCGGTCGGCTTGAGCAGCAGGTGGCAGGCTGGTGAGGTGCTGCCACCTGCCAGCTGACCGGGGAGTGGGAGGTGGACTCAGTGGGCGGGTGGGAGGGAGAGTACCACCAGAACACCAGGATATTGGATATTTTTTTTTTACAAATGCCCACGATTGGGCAGATAGCAGTCCACTGGACCACCTGGGATATTGGACATACTTTTTTTTTTTACAAATGCCCGCTATCAGGTAGATAGCGGTCCACTGGACCACCAGGGTTATTGGACATTGAATTATTTTATTTATGCAGATGCCCATGATCGGGCAGACAGCAGTCCACTGGACCACCAGGGATATTGGAATTCTTCTTTTATTTATACAGATGCCCGCGATCGGGCTGTGGAGCACATTGTTGGCTGCAGGGGGCGTCAGTTCCCAATGGCTGCTGCCTGGCAGGGTGCCAGACACAAGTCATTGGGGATCAGTGCACCTGCATGCAAATGGGGCCATAATGACATGCAAATGGCCCCATGTGTGCCTTGCATACATTATGGCCCCATTTCTATGTCAACTTTTGAATATCGCGGTTGCTGCGCCTTGCACAATGGAACTTGCGATAGTGCATCCCCATGCTCCTCTCTGGCCACTTGCACTGGTGCAGTGCCACTGCACCATGCACACTGCAGGTGGCCAGGGTGTGATATTCAATGCTGCTGAGCCATGGCGCAGCTCCGTTGAATAGCGTCCCAGTCCACACCACTGCACAGCCAAGCTGAGCTGTGCCCAAGCTTGCACCACAGCCTAGTGCAGTTTGAATATCTGGGCCATTGAGTACTAGTAGTTTTCCCTTGCAAAACTGCTGTAACTGCACTGTACTGCACAGTGTGAGTCATTCCTATGCCCTGTAGTGATGTTATCGGGAGTCAGCAGCTGAACAGCAAAGGCAAGTGCAGCAAGGCTCAAAAACAAGTCCAAATTATGGAAGGCAGAATAAACCTTGGCCAAAAACAACAAATGCACACACTCTTTCAGGTCTACTACTGCATATAATGATTAAAATATGAAACTTTTTTGGACCATCATGAAAGGTGCTCTTTAAGTTACTTTAATGCCTTCAATTGCGTCACTTACAGGACTGTACTGCCATTAATATGTTCACTAAATGAAGGAGAATAATTATGAATACTTCCCTATCTGTCCATTGAAATCCCTGATGGTAGCTGGAGGAAGGAGTGGAATGATGACTCAGCAGCAGTCATTTTCAGGCACTTTTACCAGTATACAAAGAGAGGGTGTCCTGCTACAATTTTTCCTCTGCCTCTTATTCAGGTTATTTGCAGTGAAGAAGGACCTCTAAGTTTGTTGAACTTTGAAAAATGTTCCTTCTTTAGTTATGCTGTCAGTCCTAGAGATGAAACATAAGTCCTTATGTTGAATGTGGCTTGTACGCTGGTGCCATGGGCTGGGTTATGACTCTGGTGCTTGAGGAGAAGTTGGAAGAGGAAAAGAGTCATTCAGTCATTTGGCTTGTACACTGGTGCTGTTGTCTATGTTGTGTTCCTGGTGCTTGAAAAGAATTTGGAAGAGGAGAACAGTCTATTATCCATTTGACTTGTACACTGGTGCCAGAGACTGGGTTTTGCTTCTGCTGCTTTAGGAGAAGATGGAGGAGAAGGAGAATCTTTTAGCCATTTGGCTTGTATGCTGGTGCCAGAAGCCAGGCTGTGCAGCTGGTTCTTCAGAAGAAGTTGGAGAAGGAGGAAGAGTTTTCTTGTACACTGGTGGCGGAAGCCAGGTTGTGCTGATGGTTCTTGAGGAGAAGTTGGAGGAGGAGGAGGAGGTGAGTCTTTAATGCATTTGGGTTGTACACTGGTGCCAGAGGGGGGGTTGTGCTGTTGGTGCTTGAGGAGAAGTTACAGGAGAAGGAGAGTCTTTAACACATTTGGCTTGTAGGCTTGTGCCAGAAGCTGCATTGTACTGCTGGTGTTTGAGGAACAGTTGGAGGAGGAGGAGGAGGAGAGTTTTTAATGTATTTTGCTTGTACACTGGTGCCAGAGGCCAGGTTGTGCTGCTGGTGCTTGAGGAGAAGTTTGAGGAACAGGAGAGTCTTCAAAGCATTTGACTTGAATGCCAGTGCCAGAGACCAGGTTGTACTTCTGGTGCTTGAGGAAAGATTGGAGGAGGAGGGGGAGGAGTGGGAAGAGGAGGATGAGGAGGAGAGTTTTGTAGCTATTTGGCTTTTACAGTGTTGCCTAAGGTTGGATTGTGCTGCTGCTGATTGTGGAGAAGTAGGAGAAGGAGAAAATTATTTTAGTCATTTGACTTGCACATTGTTGCTAGAGGCCAGGTTGTGAAACTAGTGCTTGAGAAGAAGTTGGAGGAGACTGTAAGCTACTTATGATGCTACATGCCGAATGTGTTAACAGTTGAAGCCTGTTGAAACAAAAGAAAATATGGTGTTATTGTATTGTGTTTAAAGTCCTGGGGTATTATGAGCCCCAATGCTGAATGTCATCTTCTGTTGACCCTCTCACTGCTCACCTGCACTGTGTCCTGTTGGGAATTGAAAAAAATCAAGACATTGTCCCCATTTTTGTGCTTTGGCAAATGTGATACATGCCCACCACTGGCTGAAATAGAGAATAGGGAGAACCTAGGGAGAGAGGAATCCCCCAGGTTACAAATTAATAATGGAAGCATGGTGGTAGAAGTGGAGGGAGATAGGAACAAGAGCATTAAAAAGAGTGGGAAAGGGAAAAAGGGAAAAAGGGGATAACAAGCAGGGTGGTAGCAAAATTTGGTGAGGCAATGTGGGTGAATGGTAAAAGTCTAAAAATAGTATTCCAGACCTAAAGGCCATCATTGCAGAGGGAAGCCTGGATATTGGGCAGCCTGGGAACATTCTTAACAACTTTATTAGTAGGGGAATTTCTGAAGATAATATTTGTCTTACCTCTGAAGGGACAACCACCACTTAGTCAAATGGAATAGCCTCCCTTTTCAATACATTCTTCGGTGACTTTGACCAGTACAAGCCCTGCTCCACTCCTACCTTGTTTACCCCCACACCCCTCCCAGTCTCCCACCCCAAGTTCTATTTCAGGTACCTAACCCCTGGTGAAGTGGTCAAGTTAATCTAAACAAATGACCCAAGACAATCCAAGGGCGCCAAAAAAATTGACTTCAGAGTTCTCCATCTTGTCTGTGACTCCTGGGCCATCCCTCTTACTAACATCTTCAACCACACCCTTTGCATGAGTCCTTCCCAAAAGTTTGGAAGTGTGCCATTATTAAACCTCTTCACAAATCTGGTTCCAAGGATCTAGTATCCAACTACTGTCCCATCTTCCTCCTTGCCCCTCTCTCCAAACTTTTAGAGAAAGTGGTCCACAGGCAAACCTTGGAATGCCTCTTCAAATACAACCTGCTCACAGAGGCCCAGCATGGGTTCTGTGCTCAATACAATACCAAAACTGCCCTCATCAAATTCACTCACTCCATAGACAAAGCTAACAATAAAGTCATCTACACCAGTGCTGCATTTGTAGACGTCACCAAAGCAGTCAACCTCGTTGATCATGAAGTCTTCCTCTGTACCCTGGCTGGTCTCCATTTCTCACCTGAGGTCTGCCTCTGGTTCAAGGATTACCTAATGGGCAGATCCCATCTCACTATTATTGGTGGTGTCCTCTCTGAATCCTGCCCCATCAAATATGGCATCCCCCAAGGGGTCCATCCTGGGCCCTCTTCTCTTCTCTCTGGTTGTTAACTCCCTGCCTGACATTTGCACCACTTCAGAACTCATTCTCTATGCTGATGATGCAGCCCTTTTCTGTCAGGACAAAAACCCCAATGCTCATTAACAAACTCCAATTTGATTTCAGCACACTTCACACCTGGTTCACGTCCAAAGGTCTTGTACTCAGCTCCAAGAAAACTAAGTTCATGGTTTTCTCTAGCCCCATCAAACTCCTTGGCTTTGACCTCTCCCCCTATGACAACCTTGGTAATGCCATTGAAAGAGTCAGTGAATTCAAATGCCTTGGCTTACTCCTGGTAAGCCACCTCAATTTCGATGCTCACACAAGCCTCACAATCAAAAAAGTCCACCAATGCCTCAGTATTCTCCACAGAACCAAGCATTTTCCTAACAGGGAATCCAAATCCCTCTTAGTTTCCAGCTTCCTCCTTCCTGTCTTTGACTATAATTCACTTGTCTCCCTTCCCCGCAACTCCATCAAAAATGTCTCCAGACTTCGAAGCTCCTATCACAACGCTATCCACTTTGCCTCTGGTCTCCTTAAACTCACACACCACTGTGACCTTTATAAGCTCACTAGTCAACCCTCTTTTAAGGCCCACCTCAACTGACTGCCACTTCCTTCTTCAAACTCTCCCGTGGACTGCTTCCTGATTGCCTCACTTCTCTCTTCCAGACAGCCACCACTAGCAGGACCACTAGACTGTCCTCCACTCTCTCTTTCTCTGTTCCTTTCTGCTGGTCCACTGAAGGCCAGAAAACACTCTCTTTTATGGGACCCAAGCTTTTCAACTTTCTCCATCTGGAACTAAAGCTCTACCCCTTCACAAATGCCTTCAAACACAATATCAGGAGACATTTCTCTTCCACCTGCACCTGCTCACAGCCTTAATCTGGCTCCCATTCTCCACTTTTTCCCCTCATTCTCTGGTTATCCACTTCAGGCACTTACCCTCTCTTTCTAGCACTTGTAGTAGTGTTAATTCACCTAGGCTACTTTTTAGATTGCACTTAATTTTTTTTTTGTTTCCCACTGTTATGTTATATTATTGTTAAACTGTCACTGAATCCTCAATGTCACCTTGTATTTGTTAATTCACCAAGGCTAGTTCATGGTTTGCCATTTAGTCTATATTATCCTAAATGTATGTACCATTTTATTAACCATCACTGTTAGTTAAATGTTTAAGCCTATGTCCTGTCTCATTTTTATTTTTTATTTTAGTCTTTGGTAACTGGGTAAGGCCCACTAGGCACAATTGCCTGTTTTTAGGGGCGACCTGGAAGCACTGGATGGTTAAGTGACTTGCTCAGAGTCAAACAGTATGCAAGTGGAGGTTGTGAGACTCAAACTCAGGTCTGGTCTGCTGGATGTATAAAGCTCATTCTCACCTCGTTCCTCTAACCTCTAGGCTATACTGCCAGCCCATGATTGTTGTATGTAACTGGACGCTTGTGTAAATGGGCAGCAATGTTCACATGCCTTTCCAGTATAACTAATAAAAATGAAATGAAATTAAATGAAAATTGTGGCCATCACTTAGACATAGTGCACTGAAAACCATGCGTGGGACATGGGCTATGGCCATACTAGCTTACCAGGCTATACTCTGGTCAGGAGAGAAAGGGTGTGAAGGAAAAGAGGGAGTGTGGCACTTTTTGTGAGGGAAAGCATAAAAGTGTTGTAGATACAGGGAATGAGGAGCAGAGGTACTGTGAATTACCCTGGAATGGGGAATGGAGTCACTTTTCCCACTGCATTAGGAACAAGGGAAAGGTGGAGTTGTTTAACCAGGAAAGGCACTCTAAGACAGAGCCTGTTTCCAAGTGCAACTTGGGAGCACAATGAAGTTAATTGACTTGCTCAGGGTCACAGTATGCAAGTGGGACCTGATGGGTTTCAAACCCAGACCTCCAAGTTTGCAACTCAGTGCTCTTAACCACTATGCTATACTTTTATACTCTCAAGTAGCGTCTGTGGTAATATTGTAGGAAGAGAAAAATGGGCAGATTGAGGGCCAAGTAATCATTATCCACCATTAAATTCTATGTTTCTATGTATTTTATGTTAACAGCTGAGAGGGACGACTGTGAGGATGGGAGCATAAGCACGACACCCATGATTCGATCTCCAAGACTCCAGTCCAGATGGTGGTTTGCTGGAATTGTTCCTTGAGAGAGAGACATTATGAAATAGAATGTGTTCTACTAAATGGAACTGCAAGCCAGTTTAACAAGTGCCCATCAGATGATGCTCTCATCTGTGGTACCCTCTTCAGAAAAGTCTGTTGGGACTGGAAGAAAACCACATTTTTCAGTCAGGACTGTAGGGTTTGAGTGCATGCAGAATTGTGGTCTTACCATAGAAGCAGAGGATGGACAGCTATGCAGCACACTGGCAACAACAGTCCTGTTTTTTCTTGTTGAACTTGCTGCCTGTAATGGAAACCCAAGATGAGAAAGCAGTGCACTATACTAAAAGTAAATCCAAAAATATGAAATCATAAATCAGGGATGTGTTGCATGCATGTCTTAACTTTGCTGCAGGTTCTTGAATCAGTTGCATCAGCCCAATAAAGACAAAGTGATATCAAGCATGCACTTCAGTCATCATCATCAAAACTGCAAGACAGTCTGGTCTTTTACATTATTGGTGAGATCACTTTTTCATTCAGTTGCCTTGGGCAAAACATAAACAGTTTTCATGGCACAAATATATCACATGAATGGGTGAAAGACATTCACTCTAAACACAGATCTAGCTCATTCTGAAAAAAAAGCTTCAAAAGGTCAAGAAAAGTTTGCAGTTTGCAGTGCACTTTGTGAGGAATGGGATCAGAAGCAGGTTACAACAAATGGCAGTAACTTTATTTCCAGTATCCAACAGTGGTAAGTAAAAACTGTCATTTGGAGAAAAAATATAGCAGTTACATACCCTGGATGTAGCCTGACTCAAACGTATTGGTAGTTGGAGTTTGGACCAAGTGAGTTTTAAAAAAATACAAATGACAGCAATGGTCAGAGCGCCACAAAGTTTAACTGTATTGTATATGAGATGAGTACACCAACCACTGTCTGCTGTCCAGATTGGGATGCATGATAGCAAGACAAGAGCATATCACCTGATTGTTTTCAATGATACAGTCTGGCCTTGGTTTTATTTGTTGTAGTGGTGTGCAGTCTAGGAAAGCAAAATCACCAAAACACACACTGTACTAGTCTGTTACTCTAGGACATGGCGTGTTATTTTTTTTTTTATTTTACAAAGGGTGGTTCAGTAGGGTTAGACAGATAACTTCACACACCTGAACACCAAGACAGATACATAGCAATTTGTTTTTTAATTATTTAATATATTTTTGTAGGTATGGATGAAACACACACAGTCACACACATAGGGAACTATTCTAGAAGGGTTACACCAGGCGTAACAGCAGTTGCACCAAGTAGAATGACGCATGTAGCAACTTACACCAGCAGTTGTGACGTGCAATTCTACAAAGTGACCTGAGACATGTCACAGGCCACTTGCACCAAACAGCTGTTATGCCACTTAAACACCCTGCAACATGACGCTAGGGGGTTTACTGCAGCAGTTGCACCCTATTCTAGAAGGGCAGCCATAAAGTGCCCACATCGGGACTCTACAAGAACCCCCGGAGGAGATCCAGCAATGTACGTTATACCAGCATTTAGCTAGTATAAATGATGGATGCCCCCGGGGGTCCTGTAGACCAGTTTGCTGTCCAGTGGATAGTACACAGTTACCCTCCTCCCCATGCCCAGCACACTCCAGAGGGGCCCCACAGGGCTACTCATACCCCCAGCCCCCTGAAACAGCCATTGGCAGAAGCTCCGCAGGGCAGCACTGCCATCCCCCGACCGTGTCCCGAACCGCGAGACGCCCGCCGCATATGTGACAATATTCCAGAAGTGGTAGTCTAGTGTCACCCCCCAACTGTACATTAAAGAAATAAAACAATAGCCCAGTTTCCCTGGTAGTCTAGTGCCCCCCTGAACCGAACATTAACATTATAAACACGAACCATTTACCCCGGTAGTTTAGTGACCCTTCCGTACCGAACATTAAAATAATAAAAAATGATTCAGTTACCCTGGTAGTTTAGTGGACCCCCCAAACCAAACATTAGCATTATAAACACGAACCAGTTACCCTGGTACTCTAGTGCCCCCCCCGAACCAAACATTAAATTAATAGAAAACGATCCAGTTACCCTGATAGTCTTGTGGCCCCCCCGAACCAAACAGTAAAATAATAGAAAATGATCCAGTTATCCTGATAGTCTAGTGGCCCCCCACCCAGCCATGCCAGCCCATCCAGCACCCCCCACCCATTCCCAGCTGGTGACTGGCACAGCCCACCTCTCACCTCCACGTCCAGCTACAGACTGAGTGCAGTATTAGCACTATTGCACAGATGCGTTCAGAAATTAATTTATCTTAAGAGTCTCCACTGTCTCCTCATACATTTTATCCTACATTCCTCTGATGATGTCCCTGGGCCCAATTCACAAAGCACTGTAAATGATGCAAGGTACTTGTATCAATAGAAATGACACAAGGGCCTCCCTGCACAACACCTTGCATCATTCCCAATTCTGCAATGTTGTTTGTGCCAGTTGGGGGACCACCTGCATCAGCCAAGTTTGAGTTGTCCTTGCCACGAATGCACAGGAATGCCATGGTGGGAGGGGGCTTGCATCAGCACAGAGCTACAGCATCCCCAACAATGGAATTCAGTAATCCCCACAAGTCGCATGGTTTGCAACAGCTAGACCAGTCTGAGTCTGGTCTAACATCCAATGCACCACCCCCAGAGCTGTCAGTGGGTGGGAAGGAATGTGTGCACCCCTGTTGATGCTGGTCACCTGAAGTATCCTGTGCACCCACAGCTCCTGGACACTTGCAGGCCATCAGTGAAGCAGTGCAATTAGGGTTCCCCCTCATGGTGCCAATCATGCCACTATCCCCACACAGCCCATACTGTCATGACGGTGTCTATTCACTGTTCCTGTCAGGGGTCTGTTGCCACCCTTCTCCTCCTTTACTAACCTGTCCTGTCCTCCAACTTCCCTGTCCCATCCACCATGACCCTGCCAGCCTCCTGGGTGACCAGCCAGTGGGTCTCCATCACTGGCTGCAGATGCTGCAGGACTATGCCATAGCTTCCAGAAATCCCTTCCTATGTGCCTTGTGCTTGGCAAAAGGGGGCAGTTGCAGCACATGTATTGAGACTGGCACTATTATCCTTCCTTTTACTGGATTCAACACATGGTCCCTGGTGATTGATGCAAGTTGCCTTTTTCTGCAGCTTGCATCGATTTATGGGACCCTTTGTGAATCTGGACCCCTGTGTTGTACTCTCTCTACCACCTCAATGCCCTTTTTCTATTGAGAAACCTAGAACTGCACACATTACTTCACGTGGAGCCTAATTAGGGCCTTGCAAAGTGGTAAGATTTTTGTCCCATGCTGTCTTGACATCACTTCTTTGTATGCACCTTTACATTCTTTAAACCTTCTGGACAGCAGCCTGCATTGGTTATCATGCTTCAGCTCCTTGTTTGTTATAAACCCCAGGTTCTTATTCTCTTCCAGTGCTGCAAGAGGAGCCCTACGTAGTGTTTAGGTCTTAACTTTTCTTCCTGATGTGCAGCACCTTGCCAACCAGTTGATTGAGGTCCTCCGGTGGTTTTTATCCATCTTCAAAGAAATCCACAACCTTGGCTAGCTTAGTATTATTAGAAAATGTAAGCAACCTGCTGGTGACTCCAACTTCCAGGTCACATTGTACTGCAGGTGATTATAATCAGCATAGCAATGGAAACCATGCTTGTCCCATTTGATGATCTCCACCACTGGCAGCATATACACAGTGAACTACAAGGACTGAACAGAGCTCTGAGGCACATACGAGCCAAGAGCAAATGTATTAGAGGAAACATTACTTACAGAATCCTCACCCAATGCCCTCTTCCAGAATGGAATAACATGAATCAATAGGACTCAGTTCCTGCCATTCCACAATGGAGCCTCAGTTGGACTATCATGACCTGATGGTCCAACATGATAAAAGAAAATGAAAGATGGAAGAGAACTAACATAATCACTTTCTCTCTGTCTCTAGCTATAAGGAAATCATTAAACACTCTAATAACTATTGTCTCTGTAAACAGCCTACATGTTGAAATCAAGTCAGACTGAAATGACTCATAGATCTCATATTTCTTCAGGCATGTTTTAAGATGGAGTGCCACAACTTTCTTCATTGCCTTTCTAAAAAATTGAAATATGGAGAGAGAGTGATAGTTCAGCAAGCACTAGGTATACAATGATACCTTCTTGAGGAGTCGTATGACTACTACCTTTTTAAGGTAACAGGAAATAAATACCCTACCTGTCCCACTGAACATTGGAGCAAGCTCAGAATAAGAAAAGTAGAACTCAGTGCCAGTGAACAATTGGTAGGCTTTAGCCTAACAACAACCTGAAGGATCTGTTCCCATCATACTGGCTATAGCTCTGCCCAGACTAACAGACTTTGAGGTAGATGCCACCCTGGTACAACCACAATCCACAGAAACACTCTTGTGGCAGATCCCATCCCCAACACCTTGTGCCTGAGGAACATGTTAAACTCCTCACATAGGAGCATGGAAATGATAAAAACAGACTGTGTTTCCCATCATGACTGGCCCCTACTTCTCAGTAGTTGTAATTTAAAATTTTTGCTCCCTGTTTCAGGTGTTTCTGGGACCTGATTTTGAAGCAGCTATGGTGGACAATGCTGTCAATCATTTAGCACAGTACAGCGATCATTCTCCTCCATTTCTGAGAGATTGTTAGCTCTATTGATATTCATTGCTCCTTGGTAGGCCCTATATTCATAGGTGCCATAACACATGGGCATTGGGGGGCTTTAGCCCCTGACTTTTGCCATTCAGTCTTTTAGGTACCCCTTTAGTGTATGGTAGGTAAAGAGAGAAGCAGCCGTAATCTCTATTGCATATCTATGTGTGCAGCCTAGTCTGCAATTGAAATGGAAGCTCCCGGTGGGCTAGCACTGGGGCCTCAGTAAAGTGATCAAACTCACCAATATGCAAAGGCAACTGCTGGAGTTGCCTTGGTGCAATACAAAGCTTGACCATTTACTTTCATTTGTACTTATGGAACCAAAAAAGTCCTAAAACGATTTTAAGATTTGCTTTTTTGGGTAAGTGTAATACACTATTTCTTGGGTTTTGTATTAGAAAATGTGCTACTTTCTGTGTACAGTATATAAAAGGTGGTTTGCACAAATTGTATTTCTTTTGTTGTACCCTTTTGAACCCCCAGATTTATCCCATGTTCTGGCACCCATGATGATAATGGGACTTCAAAACATACAGTATCTATCAACCAAGATTTGAGACCCTCTTCACATATGCATAATGTCCTTCTCTGTATCTTGGGACAACTGAGCTCACAATCTTAACTTGGTGAGTACAGAAGAAGCAAAGGTTTACCTCACCAGCAAGGTTCGAGCAAAGTCACTGACTTCACCTTTGCGAAGCATTTCATGAAATTGCTCTATTCCTCAAGTAACTTCATCAGCAACTTCACCTCAGACTTCACTGGTAGAGTTTGCATTGACTGAACTTTGCACACTAATATCTGGGAATTAGTCAGCTCCACATGCAAACTTCCTGACTTCATAAATTTTTAGACCGTCACAAAGTTGGGCTTCATATCATGAAGGAACATCATGAAGATTGTGAACTTCAGGAAGTGGCTTCACAAACTGAAGGTAGCCAACTCTGCACATTTCTAATTGTGAGTTGTTGTGCACAGGCACAGAGTGGGAGTGAACTGTGGATAGAATATTGATGGTTGCTAATGAAGTCTAGTTTCCAGGCGTGGTAGCTGTCTGAATGGAAGATGTCAATTAGGTGGTTGAGAGCTACACTGTGATTTTTTTTATTATTTTTGGTGGACACCCTCCCTCTGACCCTTGTCCACCTTATGGGCTCCCAGCGGAGCACAACCATGGTAGACCACAAATATGATGTGGTTGAAGGCACTGTGGTGGAGGTTAGAGCATACTTTGAGGTGGTTCCACTAAGCGTCCATAAGACTGGCTTTGTGGGCTAACTATGGTGTGTTTCAGTGGGCAATTACTCTCAGAAAGGCAAAGTTCTTATAAGAAGTGATTGCCTTTTAAAAGGACAGATCAGTTCAACTTTTTTGCACCATAGACAGATTGCAACATTCTGATTGTCTGTATTCTGGAGGAGTTACTATCAATGTAAGATGCAAAGCATTTGCCAACTTTATCCTCTACATGGTGTAAACAATTCATGCTGGATTTTCTGGAGACAAGCACGTTCTGCCCAGTGACTATAAGAGCATTGATGCTGTAGGCCCTCCAAGACTGTGGGATGAGTTTCAACCATGTACAGTACTTGCAACCAGGTGTATCCTGGACCCAGAACTGACCTGGTTAGTTGTAAACTACCAGAGTCATCTAGAGCCAGCCACTGCTCTCACTGCTCTTCTATTCTAATAAAATGCTGGCTCTACTATATTACTCACTTTCATTCATCTCTCTTCACCCATTTATTTCTGTTATCCTGCTACATCCACTCCTCTGATAAACACTTTTTTCATTATTCACTGGATATCCTCTGCAGGCCAATTTGCTTGTTTCTCCAAACTGCTCAACCTCCTAAGTAAACATTTCCTCCCAAACCATTTCTTGCTCTGTTCTCACTCTTCATCCTTTACTGCTGGCTCATTTCTTAAATCCTATTACTATAACAAGCTTCTCCATTCCCCTTTTCTCCCCTCTCCTCTCCTTCATTCTCTTAGCTCTTGCCACATTCTGACTGTCTGTAGACTTTATGTGCTGATTTGTGCGAAGTCTTCCTTTTTCCTTGAGTCGTTATTGCTCCTTAACATATTTTTGTATTGAAATCATACCACTGTTATCTTTTTTTTTTTTAGGAACCCAAAATAAGAAAATGTTTTAAGTGTGTATGTGCATAATTATGGTACTATATCAACACATTTCAGCATAAGCATGTTTAGAATATATTTATATGCTGACCTACACTTTAGAAAAGCATTATATTAAAAGTGCATTTCCAGTGTATTGATATGTTGGACAAATGGTCAGATTCACAGACACCATCCTACAGGGGTTTGATAGAGGTGTTTTTACTGGGGCAGTGTTTGTGGACTTGACCAGGGCACTTGATCTTAAAGATTATTCCCTGATGTATGACAAGCTTGAGGGTCTGGGTATCTCCATTAATGTGCTTAACTAGGTAAAGGATTATTTGTGGGCTAGATCTCAATATGTTTCTATTGGTTCAGTGAACTCTAATTGTAGACCTGTGACTTGTGTGGTCCCACAGGAGTCCATTCTTGGACCCTTTTTGTTTTCTTTATTTATAAATCAGTTGCCTTCAGTTTTTAATTTCTGTCAGTGTCTGTTATACGCTGATGATCTTATTTTATTTTATCAAGCTTCCTCAGTTACTCAACTTAATTTAGAAACATAGAAACATAGACTTTGATGGCAGATAAGGACCGCTTGGCCCATCTAGTCTGCCCATTTCCTTACCTACAGGATAGGCTGCAGATCCTAGTTAACCAACAGCCTATTTCTTCCTACCCCCCACAAGAATTGCCTTATGTCTGTCCCATGCATTCTTGAATTCTCCCACAGTTTTAGACCCCACAACCTCCTCAGGAAGGCTGTTCCATGCATCCACTACCCTCTCTGTGAAATAATACTTCCTCACATTGCCCCTGAACCGCCCTCCTTATCTTTAAATTGTGTCCCCTTGTTCTTGCACGTCTTTTTCTGAAAGATGCTACCCTCTTGGACTTTGTTGATTCCACTGAGGTACTTAAAAGTTTCTATCATGTCCCCCTCTCCCTTCTTTCCTCAAGGGTATACATATTAAGCTCCTTTAGTCTTTCTTCGTATGTCTTCTGGTGCAGACCCTGTACCATTTTGTTTGCCCTCCTCTGGACAGCCTCCACTCTGTCTATGTCTTTTCGGAGATGGGGTCTCCAGAACTGGACACAGTACTCCAGATGGGGTCTCACCAACTGTCTGTACAGAGTGATAACAACTTCCTGTTTTCTGCTACTGATGCCTTTCCCTATACATCTCAGTATACCCCCAGCCCTCCCTACTGCCTTCTCACATTGCTTGCTAACCTTAAGGTCATCTGATATGATTACCCCCAGGACCCTTTCCTTTTTTGTTGTTGTTACTACCTCCCCACCCATTGTGTATTCTTCCCCTGAGTTCTTGTTTCCCAGGTGCATTATTTTGCACTTCTTTGATTGAATCCAAGCTGCCATACTTCTGACCATTCCTCCAACCTTGCCAAGTCCCTTTTCCTCCTTTCCACGCCTCCTTGTGTATCAACCCTGTTGCAGATCTTTGTGTCATCTGCAAAAAGGCATACTTTTCCTTCCAGTCCCTTTGCAATGTCACTGATGAAGACATTGCAAAAGGACTGGACCCAATACTTAGACCCCTCGCGGTATCCCACTAGTAACCCCTCTTTCTTCAGAGTGAACTCCATTTACAATTACCTTCTGTGTCCTGTTGTGCAGCCAATGTTTTACAGGCTACCACCCTGGGACCCACTCCCAGGCTGATTAATTTGACTATTAATCTTTTGTGTGGGACTGTGTCAAATGCCTTGCTAAAGTCTAGGTAGGCCATGTCCTCAGCCCATCCCTGGTCTACTACTTTGGTCACCCAGTCAAAGAAATCTATTAGATTCGTCTGACATGACCTTCCCGCTGTGAACCCATGCTGCCTTGGGTCCTGTGCTCCACTGGTCTCTAGGTACTCAACTATTCTTTCCTTCAAGTGACTCCATCACTTTCCCTACCACAGAGGTCAGACTGACAGGTCTGTAGTTTCCTGCTTCTGTCTTGGTCCCACTTTTGTGAAGAGGAATCACATCCACCTTCCTCCAGTCCTCAGGTACCACACCATCCTCCCATGATTTATTAAAAAGAGTAGCAAGTGGTTTCACTAGTTCCTCCCTTAATTCTTTTAGAATTCTGGGGTGAATTCCATCAGGACCCGTTGCTTTGTCCACCTTCAGTTTTAGGAGTTCTTGCAGAACCCTTTCTTCTGTGAAAGGACTGGGATCGACCCCCCCATCAACAGTGCTTCTGCTAATTGGATTAGGCACTTCCCCCTCCTCTTTTGTGAATACTGAGCAGAAATATTCATTCAGTATCCCTGCTTTTTCACTGTCCCTCTCTGTCCACCCACCGTTCATTCTATTCAGCCTCACTATCCCTCCCTTTGTCTTTCCACGCTCGCTGATGTACCTATAAAAGGTTTTATCCCCCTTCTTAACTGAGTTGGCTATCTTTTCCTCAGTTTGGGCCTTTGCTATTCTGACTTCCCTCCCTGCTTCCTTCTGCCTTAACTGGTACAGCTCTCTGTCCTGCTCCTTCTGTGTTTCCTTATACTTCCGGAATGCTATCTTTTTCTTCCTGACTTTCACAGCCACCTCTTTGAGAACCATAGTGGCTTTTCTTTCATTTTGATTTGTTTATTTGCTTCACAAAGGCTTGTTGCCTCTGTGATGGCAGTTTGATGATTCCCATTGTTGCTCCACACCTCCTTCTAGCATGTTTGCTAGTGCTTTTTCTGAGGCACTCTCCCATCTTGCCAAAGTCAGCCCTCCTAAAGTCCAGTACCCTCACTTTTGTATGGCTTGACTCTGTAGCTGAGTTTAACATGAACCACACTGTTTGATGGTCACTTGTCCCCAGATGGCAACACATTTCTAGATCTGAGATCTCTCACTGCCCCGTTTGAGAGTCTGAGGTCTAAGATTGCTCCCTCACAGTGGGTTCCGAAACTAGCTGTCTGAGGCCTGCCACCTGTAGGGCATCAAGAATGGCCCTGCTCTTGGATGTGGCTGCAGCAAATATGCTCCAGTTAACATCTGGCATATTCAGGTCTCCCATCAACAGTATCTCCCCTCTCTCTGCCATTCTAAGAATTTGGTTTTACAATCTGAATTTTCATGTTTATATTCATGGTTCTTCAATTATCTTATGATAATGAATGTCAATAAGACCAAAGCAATGCTTTTTGGCTCAAAATATATGCTTCAAGATAGTCCACATTTAACAATTAAGGATGGGTTAGGTAATTTATTAGATCAAGTGAATGAATTTAATTATCTGGGGTTTCTTTTAGATTCTAGTATGACCCTTAATGGTCAAGTTAAGGTTGTCAGCAAGATTATTAATCAGAAGATTGGGAGATTGTATAAATTTAAACATTATCTGAACTATAATACTCATTATGCTTTTGCTGTAGGGACTGTACGGCTCCATTTTGATTATATTTCTTCTCTGTATTATAATTTAGGTTCCTATGAACTTCATATTCTTACTGCTGTATTTGATAATATATGTCATTTTGTTCTTCTTGCTCCTTTAAAGAAGTGTCAATGTGTGTTGTGTTCTTCTATTTGATGGCCTTCTCCTGTTTCTAAATTTGCATACTCGTTGGGATGTTTGGTTTATAAGTCTATGTCTTCTTCTTCTTCTTCTTCTTCTTCTGCTTCTTCTCTTTTCCTTTGTCTGATATACTTACTATTAGATGTTCTTCTAGGAACCTGTGGTCTACTAGGGGTATTACCTTTATAGTCCCTTCACACAAAAATAAATTTGGATTATAATATTTTTCTACTTCTGCTGCTAAATTGTGGAATGAGTTACCATCTGAGTTGTGTTCAGTTTCTACATTGTCAATCTTTAAAGTGCAATTTAAGAGATATTTGTACTTTTTGAATATATGTAATTGTAATACATGATTCATCATGTTTGTAATTGTTATATGTCACATAGGTCGCATCTGGAATCGAGCATGTTGCTCAGTATGCCTTCCTGGTAAATCTCGTAAATAAATAAATAAATGTTAATCCTGTATTTATGTTAAATGTCTGGGTAGGCCCAGAGAAAGGGCTTTTTGCCCAGTGGCTTTACTCAGTTAACAAATTTAAAATAAAATAAATATATATGTTGTATCAATATCAAACTCATTGCAAGTTCTCATTTAAAACAATAATTACATTTTTAACCCTAACAATTATAGATTTAGCTCTTTCTGAAATTGTTTTGTTTACAATGATCTATCGTTTGAACTGTTAATGTTATAGCCTTACCTTTTTATAAGTAGTAAGTAATAGTAATTTTATTTATTTTGCACAGACTACAGCAGCACAGGTTCCATCATCATGATAATATGTGTGTGTGTGTGTGTGTGTGTGTGTGTGTATATATATATATATATATATATATATATATATATAGTGCACCCTCTATTATCAAACTCTCTATTATCTGCCACCATCCTTATCCACTGGCCTAACTTCCTGTACCATTCTCTTTCTTTGCAGAAATTCCCTCTGTTAGTTGATACCCTCTCTGTCATCTCACAGCATTTTCTGGTATGCAGGCCTTATCTTTCTCATTTTATTCCTCCTCTATAATCTGCCAGATTAATGGCACAGATGAAGTGCATTATGGTCCCAATTTATGTTGTTGTTGTGTTATAATAAGAAATATTTTGCAGTGCATTGCTGAGGACTATGTTTCTGTACCTTTCAGAATAACTGTGAGTTTTTAACAACATTATTGATGAAGCGATTGTTGAAAATATCAGGGTTAAAGAAATGGAAGATTTCATATACCTTCCTCATGAGCTCTGACAAATGCACATCTAACTGACCTGTATAGCATATCTTCTTAACATGTATCTCTTCAACACATTTTTAAGCACTTATCTATTGACTGTCATATGAATCGATTTCCACTGTACTGTTGTATTATTCTCTGGTTAGGTCAATTTTTTTATATGTCATGCACTGCTGTAAAAACTGAAATTGATATTCATGTTGTTGCTAACCTTTGTATAATATGTTGTACTGTAATGTCAGCTGTATTTGCTGTTCCTCTGTCTGTAACTCTCAAGGGTCATGCCTGCAAACAGGCAAAGTTTTTGTCTAGTGCACTTAATGGGTTAACAAAGCTAAATAAATATTAGAAGCAAGAATGGATTTTAATATTGATTTGCTTACCCAGGGCCTGGACTAGAGCATCTAACCCTCATTTTGTCTACTGCAGGTCTTCAATGGCTGTCAAATAAGTTAAAAGAGTCCCCACTTGAACAGGTTCTAGTCCTCATGCTACTCTTCCTCTTTGATTCATTAACAGCTTATTAAGAGTTGAAATTACATGGCACCTGGCAGTGCAAGCTGAGGACTCCACAAAAGACTAAGTGTGAGTTATTGTTATCCCATTGTTAGGGTTTGCAACTAGTGTCCAAGCTTTGATAAGGGATGGAATGCTGTTAAGTAACTAGCTCTCAGACTTCTAAGTGTATGCCATCATGGGTGTGTTGATGTGCCCCACATTATTAAGACCAGTGTGCCTCATTTCCCCACATTTTGAGTATCATTGCCCAACATTTCAGTGACAGCATTTTAAGAGGTATAGTGTCTGATGGTGAGTTTTATACCAGCCTCCCCTCAGTCACTCCATAGAACCTATTGCAGACTGGGGCAAATTGAGTTATGTTTAGCTGTTTAATAGAGAGAGGAGGAGGGGTGTATTGCAGAGGAAGGGAGTTCCAGAGGGAGGTAAACCATGTGGAGAAGGCAAATTGTCCTGCAGAAGTGTTACAACTAGGAATGTATAAAAGGCATGAGTGCAAGGAGCAGAGGGAATAGGAAGAGGGGACAAAGGATGAGAGTAAGTCAGACAAGTAAATTAGTAATTGGTAATATAGAAAAATAATATGCAATAAAAGATGATTCATTGCATTTTAATGAATAGCTGCCAATTAATTGTTATGCCCTGTCATCTAATGCTACATACGTCCTATCTTGCCCATGATGCAATATTTTTAAGGGCATGACCATTTTTGCTAAAATGCTGTGAAGTTTTTCATATAAGATGCAAATGTGGAACTTGGTTAATTAGGTGGAACTTATTACTTCATTTCAGTGGAAAACTATGCATTTTCCTGGATAACAATTAGGCAAATGTCAGCTAAGTAATTTATGCAAGATTTTCTGAAGCTACTGCTATTTTAAATGCCGTCCTAGGACCCTCTTTAAAACTATGTGATGCACCTAACTGAGGCTACTGTGGTGCTAAAAACTTCAATTAAATAAATACATAAAAATAAAAACATACATCTATAAAATAATAAGATAGAAAAATAAAGGCATCACTCTAAATCAATTAACAGTGTTTATATCCCTCAATACTTGTAACCTTGACTGTGCCTTATTGTTGAACTGTATTGCTGATCTGCGGCTGTCTCAAGTACCTATGTCATTGTTCTCCTTGTGACGAGGTATCTTTGTAAATAAGCCTCCGGCTCAAAGGTTGTTAAACTGATGTTAAAATAAATAAATAAATCAAAGCCTACAAACTGAAAAGGACACTGTACTGCAGGCTTAAGTAGACAAAGGCAGTTTCTTTGTAACTTTTACTCTTGCTTTAACTTAATCTAGTCCATACACAAATATACCTATTCAGTTGCAGGACATTAAGTACTTAGGGTACTTTTTTTCTGATCAACAACTGGAGTTAAAAAGGTAACACAATATTTGCCACTAACTGAGGTTTCTTACTTTTATGAACATGGCTTACTGGTCAGCATCAAAGTATGCAGGCATCTTGTACTGCTGTTGAACTCAGCACTTAGCGATTATGAGAACAGAAAAATGGGAACCCATTTCAATAACATATTGATAATTTAAAAGGATTTTTATTTTACAGTTTATTCAGAATAGCCAGTTGAAATGCAACATCTTCTTTCCAATGAGTCCTGAGTATGCTTTGGTGAGGACTGATTCTGTATTCTCCCAATTTTTAAGTCACTGATGTAACCACTAGACCATACTACCTGTTCAGAAGAGTGATTCAGGGTACAGTAAATATGGAAACAAAAGTTATAAAACACAAAGACTATTCCTTCCTGGCATCTTGTCCAGTTTCAAATGCAAGTGCATACATAATTGTAGAATATAAAGAAGGATGTAATTTTCTTCCATAGTGTCAGTCATTTGATTGTGTATTAATCACTTCAGAGTACCTCTTTAAGCCTTAATGATTATGTTGAGAGGATAAGCTCTTTGGCAAACATGTTTGAGAACCTCAAACATAAGTTCAGAATTGTAGCATGAAGCTGCATGAACACCTACAGTACATTTTTTTTCAGTTTCAATGTATGTATTGGAAAGCAACTTGTAGACAGGTCTAACTTACAACTGTATCCAACACAGATGAGAAAAATTAAAGCAGGCACAGTAATCACAAAAATAGGTAACATGACAGGATAACAATGAGGATGAGTTGCTATGACAAGGTTTTCATGTGTAACTTTTGCAAAACATAAATAAAACGCTTTTATACTGCAGAGCATTCTGCTTCAATCTTGCACATGACTGCCACACAGTTTCATGATGGGGCCAAGCCCAAAGTATGTTCCTTGCCAGTCTTTGACTGGCATAACCTGTCACAGACACAATGGCACACAATTAATAAAACAATTGGAATATAAAAAATCAACTGTTCTAGTAATTGTTCTGCAATGTGACAGGATAGAGTCTGTGGGTTTTGGGTGTCTAGCAAAATACAACACAGGGATGGTTCTACTCTCTGGTTTGCTTGTTGTGTACCACCAAGGAAGCCAGCCCCCAACCCAAATGTTGTAAGATCAAAAGAAGTGTGCACTAACCATATGAAATGCTGTAGTCATTTTCTTCTGTATGACACTACACAAAAATGGGATGTCCACACCACAGACTCCAAATTCAAGAAACGTAGTTCTGTGCAAAAAAACTCCATGCACAAATACAACAACGTTCAAAGTTCACTGCTGGTTAGGGCGTTGTTGTACCAGATGGGGATAAAGACCAACCTGTCAAAAAGCCTTAACCACCACTACCTTCTTGGATTAATTTTGGATTAACTTTAGTGGTTTTTGTATTTGTATCTGGAGTTTCTTTGCACAGAAAAAAATGTCCTACATTTGGAATCCCTGGAGTGGGCATTCCATTTTTGTGTGGTACCACAATGGACAGACTGTGTCCAGTATTTCATCTGGAGAGTGCAGGTATCTTTTGTTCTTTCAGTGTAGCAAAATGGAACATGCTGCTGGCCAGCTCTGCATGCGTCATATAGAGTGCTTCAACATTAGCCATATTAACATTACTCTATGCAGAACTGGCCATCTGGAGATTATTATCCTGCTATTGTGTTTTTAAATGTGTTCACTATGACCTCTGTCTTTTTCACTAGAAAACTCAGTGTTTTTGTTCAAGTTCCTGACAGTTAGTATTGGAGGTCATCACACCCATCCATGGATGTGACTTCTGTCTTTTGCTGTATTATTGCAGTTCATAGTACTGGGTGTTCAAACAATGAATTTGCCATTTGACTGTAGAAAAGAGATACTACAGCCACTGAAGACATGTCCCAAGTCACATCTAGGACTTGCTCCCATGTAACAGAAACATATGAAGCAGCCCAGAGAGATGCATAATATTGTTGTGAAATGAGGTAGGCAGCATGTCTTGTCTTTACCATTTTTTTTTTACTTTCAGCTTTTTTGCTGTGGAGAGGAGCCTTCCTTCACATTATAGAGCTCAACTTAACCTTGTATTCACAGAAATTAAACACTGATTGCTAGTGCAAGCATTGGAGTCTTGATCTTGTGAAACATTGTTGGTGCCAAATAATAGAGAAACTGTACTTGTTTGGTTGAAAACTAGATGGATGTTTAAAAAATCATTGTTAAAATGTTTTGAATTTAAATTATAGATTATTCTTTATCATAGTGGTATAAGCTCAGTTGTACAGTAAGGGGTATATCATATATGCAGATAGGATGGTAGAAGACATTCCCGTTAGGTTGAGGAGGCTCTGAGCCACTTTCCAAAACAGTTTGGATTATGAATTGTATTGGAGAAAAGTGGGGCTGAAATTGTTCTGTTTTTTTTTTTTTTTCTGGGAGCACACGAGCAGAAAATTGAAGCCTGTTTAGAAAGGTCTGTCAGTGGATCACTAGAGGCTTTCTGCTTAACCCAAACAACATCCTAAAAATAAAACTGGCCTATGAGGTCCTCTGATAGAAAATAAAAAGGAGCACATCACCCCCTCTCCCTTACGATACTAATGTTAAATGGGACATGTTTGCTACAACTATTTATGAATATCAATTTTATATGTAACTGAGCCTGTTCAGGGCTGTTCCATCATATTCCAGTCAGCATAAACAAGATCACAGAGGATGTTTTCTATGTGAAAGTTGTAGAATGACTGGCTAATGATAATTCTCAGTGGGACTTTGAGAGTGTTTATTTTTCTGACACAATAGGACAGTCAGTGTTTCCTAATTATACAATGGGCACAAAAAAATTCACAGAATCCTGTATTTTGATTGGCTGGCTAGCACCTTTTCAGTGTTGTAAATCCTCTAGTGTACCCACTGGAAAAGGTGCCTGTCAGCTGCAGCAGAAACCACAAGAGAAATCATTACTACGATAAACCTGGACTGGCAAAACAGAGCGATACCCAGTGACACAACACTACATCTCAAACTCCTGTCAGTTCCCGTGCCTGCTGAAAACCAACAATAAAATTAAATGTATATATTATAAAAGAAGCTCCTCGCTAACTGCTTGCAACTCTTACTTTGCCTCAGATTTTCATAGTGACTGCACTCCATCACAACATTACTCACGGGGACTCATAGTTTTCTCCCCTTCTGTCCTCAAATTCAAATGCCGAGCCTCCCAACTTTCATCTCGGACACGCTGCCCCATCAGCTTTAATAAGTCCTAAAGCCATGACAAACAGTAACTTTCCTGTCTCGGATGTACTGCCCTGTTGCTTCCAAAAAGACACCGAACCCACATAAAACACATTTTCTCCACAGTCTTGCAATATATTTATGCACAGTAAACTGGAAGCATGAGGTCACAGATGGCAGCTCTTCAGAATTCCCGCTGTAGGAAGACGCATGAAAAAAACAAGAAATCAAACTGCAAACCTTAATGCTCACAGTAAAAAAACAAAAATAAAAAACATAGTTCACTTCAGAGCCTCGACAAACAAGATAAAAAAAATGAAAAGGGTGAGCAAGACCATTGCTCTCCCCTAGCAACAAGGAACTATTTCTCTTTGGTGGAGCAATAAAATAACAAAAATGATTCAAAAAAAGAAAGAAACAAAGTATTTGTATTTTTATTTGTCACCCAAAAAATAGCGAGCCTGTATAATAACAATATCCTCTCAGGGTGATACTGGAGTGATTTGTTGACTCTGGTGTGGTTGTCACTCAGCTGTGCCTTGTGGACCGAACCACACCAGCCGTGGTAAATCCACCAGTATACCCACACCCTGGAGGGGTATATTGCTTAAATATACAGTATCAGGGAGTGTGTCATTTGCCACAGTTCTGTCAGGGTGAGTGAAAAGGATGAAATCATTCACTGAGTGTTCTAAAGAGTGTGAGCAATGTCTGGCTGGACTAGTAAACACCTGAGACAAGGTTAGGGTCTTGAGTTGGAGTAACATAGATTTGACAGTTTCAATCAGTTTTTACCTAGGCCCCCTGGAATAATATTTCTACAGTTTATTTCATGGACCCTGGATAAACCATTTATAGGTAGGTCATGAGATGTTAAACTGAGGTCCCATCTGCCTGTTCTGGTGGTTGTTCAGGTGGACATTAATGATCCCATGGCACTTCTCAAAAAGAGTAGATGAATTTATTTATTGAAAATTTCAAACAACATAAAGACAGAAAAAAATCAGTTCATAAGACTTGTTTACATAAACTAAAATACATACTAGTGAAATTAAAAAGAAAAACATCTGCCAAAGTCCAATACGATTTGTTTTACAAAGTCATAAATACATCCAAAAAAAAATGAAGTCAGTTATAAATAAAATGTAATTCCTTACATCAACAGTATAACAATTTCTACCATTTCATGTAACTGGGACATCACTATTTGTAACCCAGGGAAAATTTCTCCACTTTTGTAATAAGTCTATTTGTGCATATTTCTTTCATTCAAAAATATAAATATTTTGAAGTTCAGTTGAAATTTTCTGCAATAGTTCTATATGTGAGATTTGCTTCTGCTGTAAAGTAAAAAGGTTCCTACTGTTTCAAATGAACCATTTAAAAACTGTAAAAATTGTATTCAATGTACTTTGATCCCATTTTCTCCAACACTGTGGATATTCCCCATAAGAATTTTGTAGTTAACTGTAGTACAATATGGCTCATTCCACATATGTGCCATATATGACCAAAATGTCTCTATGTAGGTACAAGGAAAAAATGAAAGTTGCATTGTTTCAGGCTCCTGGAGACAACCTGGTCCAGAGCAAATCCTTTCCTCCATCTGATTGTGTTATTTGTTGGCTTTTATACTGAGCTTTTTGTGGCACCACAGCCAGTGAATATCTCTAATTTTTGGAGTAATTTGTGGTTCAATTATTAATTCTTGTAACTTATGGGTATAATTTAGTGGCATTTTGTAAAGGCTATTGGTTCTATAAAATGTGTCTCTAAAACCCCTGAATAAACATGTTTTTTAGTATCTGTTAATACCGTGTGACTGGAGATTCTCCACATTTTTAATTTCACAAATACATCTCTTAGATAAAAAAATAGACTGTGGGCTGGATTTAATAAGCCTTTGCATCCCTGTTTCCCAATTAGTAACCATAACTGTACTGACAAAAAAAAATTAATCTTTCCAGATTTTTCCCAGTATTGCGAAGTAAGTCTTGTAAATTCATAAAGAGAAACTGGCAGTATACAAAGAGGACAGGATTTACCATGTTTAGGCCACCCTGTTTCACTGGCAAATATATTTCTTTTGAGTGGAGTTAGTCGGCTCCCCCATACAGCCTGAAAGAATATACTCAAAAGTGTTGATTCCCTGGATTTAGGTAGAAGAAAAATCTAAGAAATATAAATACAGGCAGAAAATACATTTTTATCATGAATATCCTTTTAGCTCTTTTTAAGGACCATTGATTCCATCTCTGCACCAGAGCTTTCCCTTTTTCCAATTTCTGATCCCAATTATGCAAATCTTATGAAGCAGCTCCTCATTCTACACTCACAATTTTGATTGGTTCATGTGATAGACATATATCAGCCACTGATTTTCCAGCCTGAGTCTATACCCCCAGTTCATATCCTTTACATTTTTGTTTATTTAATACAGCCCCTGATATGTTGTCATGCAGCACAAGAAAGCAGCAGCAATGTCAAACAAGATACTGGGATGCATATCTAGGGGGATCAGTAGTAGGAGAGAGGAGGTTATACTGCCCTTGTACAGGTCACTGGTAAGGCCACATCTAGAGTATGGAGTTCAGTACTGGTGCCCACACTTCAAAAAGGACATTGACCTGCTGGAGAAAGTCCAGAGGATGGCTACAAAGATGATAATGGGTCAGCAGGGTAAGGCATATGAGGAGAGGTTGAAGGCATTGAATATGCGCTTCCTGGAAGACAAGAAAGATAGATGGGACATGATTGGGACTTTCAAGCACCTGAAAGGGATACATAAGGTTGATAAGGAGAGCCTCTTTAGGCCGAGTTGCAACCATAATGCGAGGGGGCACAGTCTTAAGCTGGAGAGTGGGAGGATTAGGAGGGAGGTCAGGAAGCATTTCTTCACAGAGAGGGTGGTGGACACTTGGGATGTGCTGCCAGAAGAGGTCATCTCATTGAAGACAGTGAGCAGCTGTAAGAGAGGCTGGCATAGGCATGGGGGAAAGAAGGTAAGGATCATGGGTATGGAGGATCGGAGGAGTGGGGAGGAATGTCAGGGACAGTAGCTCAAGCTGTGGACCCTGCAATACAAGCAGAATAGATAGACCAAATGGCCTTCTTCTGCTAGCTTCTTTGTATGTTCATATGTTCATCTGCTATATCTTTAAAAATGAGTTTATACAACTCAGCTGGTAGCCCATTTTGCCTGCAGCTTTCCCTTTACCTAGGAGAGCTATGACCTATTCTATTTCATAGGGTTCTATTGGTCTGGATAAGTTCTGTAATGTATTAAGAGGGTAGTTTGGTACCTCTACTGAGTCTAAAAATAAAGAAAGTTTACTCACATCCAGCCCTTCAGTTTTAAATAAATCCCTAGCATAATTACTGACTTCAGTCACGATGTCGTGAGGTGTTGTTTTTATTGTATTGTCTGACCCTTGCACTGTTTCAGACACTGTCTTCTTTACCCTTTCATTGCAGCTCATAAATGGACAGATATTTGAAAGCTTTCCTTGTGTTCCAAATTCTTGCTGCATTTTCAAAGTTTTTGTTTGCTTATTAATATATGAGTTCATCGTTTCTTTAACTGATCTAATTAGTTCTGAAAAATCATGCCTTGTGATTTGTACTAAAGACTTCAAATGCTGTAATTGTTTACACCATTTTAAATACTGAAAATAATCATTATGTCTGAAAGCCGTATCTATGAATTTTAACAATTTTGAAATATTATGATTCTTATCAGACCGCCACTGCATGGGGTTATCATACATGTCGTATACTGATTTTCTAGTTATAATGAAATACTGTAGATGTTGCTTAAACTCCTTTTGTACCAAAAGGGAAGAGTTCAACTTCCATAGGCCAAGGCCATGTATGTGGATGGGTTGAGATCCGATTACTAAGTGTAATTCCTTATGGTCAGAATATGCCACTGGTACTATAAAGGCATTTTGTAATGGTAAAGTTTTGTTAGCAAAAAAAAAAATTCATGTTGCCAAAATTCCTTTTTGAAATGTAGGATCTGTTTTGGAGGTTATCTGATAATTTGCATCTATTAAGCTGGCTGTTTGGAGAATATTGTTTAATACATATATTAATATAAACAAGACATATCACAATACAGTTTACTAGTTGTTGTTCCAGCGACTCTATCCTTAGTGGAAAGACCGCAATTACAATTCCCAACTCAGATTATATTATGTGAAGTATTTAAATAAGGTTGGATCTGTTGGAATAACTATACTCTGTCTGATTTGTTCTGTGGAGCATAAATATTAATTAAGTGAAAATATGAATTTTGATATACAGTGTCCATAATCAACACCTTACCTGGTACTAAATCAATTATTTTCAGAATTTGCACTGTGATATTATTAAAGAGTATAGCAATCCCTGGACATAATTCTAACACTAGGGACCAATAGGGACCCCAGAACACCACCATTTTGTTGCATGTGTTATTTCAGTCACTGTATGTAGTCTAGTGTCTTGTAGAAAAATGATATAATTGTTGTTAGTTCTTAAATGTGAAAAAAAAAACTGATAGTTGTTTTTGCTTGTTTTTGATACTATTCACATTTATAGAACAACATGTTAGAGATGCAAGCATTTAAATAAAAGGGAGAACACATTTATGAGGGTTTCCTTTTTGTAGATTTTGTTTTTTTCCCTTGCTTAGTTTTCCTTCCCTTTAGCTTAGGTTTTTGATGTGTCCCCTTCTTCACTGACACTTGTCTCAGTCTAAAAATACCCTTCTGCTTTATCTAGGCCCACCTGGGAATCTTCTGATTCATTGTCAGAGGTCCAGTGGTCTTTTGTAGGACTTGAAATCTATTATGTGTAGCACTAGTATTGATTTAGGGGACAATTGATGCTGGCTGGCTCCATGTTTGTCACCTCCTGGTTACCATTTGCTGTTGCTGTCTTGCCACAGTAGCATCCAGGATAGGGGGAAAGTGGAGGGGACATGGCTATTTTATCTGTCTGAGTGTGTGAAAGATCAGTGATAGGCACTTCTGAAACTGTTTCCTCATATGTGCGCACATAAGATGGTGGCCACACTGGGCTAAGCCGTCACAAGCAGCAGCATTTGTAGCATTTCACTTTTATTGTTTTATTGTTTTATTTTGTTTATTTCAGTCTTAACCAGTGAGAGTGAGATAGGGAAACTGAAGTGAGTTAGCGAGGGGTTAGCATGCATTAACTGGCCTTAGAGCAGGTTACATGGGTCACAAATTTGTTGAACTTATTAGCTCCATAATATCTAGCACTGACAACTGATTGCGCTAGATGATATATTCCTTTACAAGTGAGATCCTACTGATTTTTGCCTCTCACCTGTTGGGGAGCTGAAGTAGGAGCTTTGCTGACAGGGGGGATGGGTGGTGGATTCGGAGTGAAGGGGATGGTGTGCCGGAGGAAGGAACCATAGGAGCATTGCCTGTGAGACCCAGAGTACACAGAGGAGACATTTACTGATGGAAAAATACTTGTATAGCAGCGACCTATTCAGGAGCCAAACCTGCAAACAGTATATTCCTTGTAATCCAGTGGTTCAATTCAAGGTGTTTTGTGAAGTTGAATATTTGTTGCCTGGAGCTGGGTGCTGTTGATTTAATTTCCAAGCTGGTGGAGTATTCTTTTTTTAGAGGATTTCACCATAGAGGGGCGAGGAGGGTGATCCTACAGCCTGTGACTGTGGGGGGTCTTGATTCCGGCTGTTGTCCCTAGGGGGACTAAGGGGGACTGGTCAGAAGACTGGTTGTTCTCTTGGTCTGGCTCTTGGTTCCCGTGGTCTGCCTGGCTGGGTCAGGTGTTCCTTGGTTACCTGGAGTGCGAAGAGTAGTGGGGCCGGGGTTTCCATTCATGGCCTGGGCTGGTTTGGACTTTCCCTCCTAAAGAATAACATTGCTTCTTTTTTTGACTTGACATTTACAGTGGCTCCATCTTTGTTTTGGGAAATTTGGAGGAATTAAATTTATTAGCACCCAGTTTGGATTACTGTGGAGAAGATTTGGGAAGGAGTGTGGATTCCATAAAACTGCAAGTACTTCAATAATTTCTCTGTAAACAGTTTGAAGTTTTATTTATTCTGAGAGGCAGTGAGAGGGCCTCATTTCTGATTAACTCTTGATTCATATTAAGGAAGGGTTGTGGTGAGAGATCCCTCTTCCACTGCAAAGTTAGGAGGCAACAGTGAACTTTTTAGTCCTGGTGCAGTGGGAGTGCACCAAACTTTAAAGAACCTGGACACATTTTTAACTAATGCACATTTATTAGCCACTTTTGTGGTGTATTGACCACTGTGATCTTGCAATTTTGAATATCATGTTTTCTGGTCTATTTTCTTTTTCTTTTTTTAATTTTTTTTGCTGCTAGTTTCTCCCTACTACATAAGAAGTAGTGGAGGGGATCATTTTGCATATTTAAAACTAGAGTAGTGAAAGGACTCTAGTTTATTACAGTCTATTAGATTTTGTTAGAGTTTATTATATTTTGTATTTTATTTTTGAGATTGGTGTCTGTCGAATTTGTGAAGATGTGTTGGGAAGGCATAAGGGCAGTCAGGTATTATTCCCCCTCCAGGCTCTGGGACCTTCATCCATTTTCCTGTCCTCCAGTGTCACTGGAGGTGTATAGATGGTGCAGGGCTTTTGGGATTGTTAGAAGGAGGAGGATGAGGGCTGAGCCTGGAGAGAGAGTGGAAAGGCGTGGGCGGATAGGAATAGTGGAGACAAGAAGATGCCCTGGAGCAAAATGGGTCCATGAAAGGGGTCCTCCCTCCCTCTCTGGTTCCTATACCCAAGGGCTCTGCCGATAGCAGGCAGTTAACATGGTCTTCCTCAGGCTGTCATCTTACTAGGGTGGTGTTATGCAATGCCAGGTCTGTTAAGAACAAGACCTCTATAATTGCAGATCTTGTTAGATCATCTGACCTGACTTGCATCACTGAGATCTGGCTGGATGAGACTGCTGGTCCAGTTTTGGAATCAGAAATTCCAGCTGGTACTCAGTGATACACAGCCCAAGGATGGATCGTAGGGAAGGGGTGTTGCCATCTGTTTCAGAATGGAACTGGGCCTAATGGTGGTACCTGTAGGAATTAACAACTCCTTTGAATGTATCATGTGCGAGAGTGTGGGGTGCAGGATACTTCTCATCTACTGTCCACTAGGAGATGGGAATGTTTTCCTGCAGAAAGTCGGGGACTTCATTGCCGACCTGAAATTGGGATCCCCCAGATGGTTGGTTCTGGGAGATTTCAATGCTTGAGTCAACAGTGAACTCTCACAGTTTGGTCAGGGCTTCCTCCAGCTAATGATTTCTCTGGGCTTCACACAGGCTATTTCCTCCCTGACCCATATTGGTGGTCATTCATTGGACTTGGTGTTTCTCCTGGGGATGGAGATAACTGATTAGGTGGTGGAACCTGTCGAGTGGTCTGACCATCATACCATTGAGTTCAGTTTCGAGGCCACCCATAGTAAGCCAGCCCCTATGGAGATGGTCTGGTACTGCCCTTTGAAAGGTGTTTCCCCAGATGGTCTGATGGCTGTACTAGACCTATTGGGGTTACCGAGTGAATGCATGGATCCAGGGGTTCTGGTACTTGCCTATAATAAGGCAGTGGTAGAGACCCTGGATTCCATTGCTTCTGTTTGTGTTCATTCCCTCACTCTTTGCCCCAGGTCTCCCTGGTTTGATGAGACTCTGAGGGAGTTGAGAAGAGAGGGAAGAAGGTTGGAGAGGCGCTGGTGGAAATCGGACGTGGAGTGTGACAGATTTAGTTTGATGGACCATTATGAGGTCTAGCAATCAGCAATTACCCATAAGAAGGCATTATTCCTGTCCAGGGAGATTGCTGCTGCACAGAATGGACCAGCTCAGCTATTCCAGACTGTGGACAGATTGTGCAGTCCAATATGTCTTCAGCCTGGAAATATATTTTCTCAAGAATGGTATGAGGAGTTTGCTTGAGATAAGTTTGCCGCAATCACGTCCGGTACCCACTTGACCCTCTCTAATGTGAGTTGCGATGGTCAGCAGGAGATGTCGGACACCCAGTTTGTGTGGTGTGACTTCAGCTTGCCCACAATCAGTGACGTTGTGATGATCATCCAGTCTTTGCGTCTGACCAGCTGTAGTTTGGACCCGGGCCCCACACATCCGTTAGTGGGCTGTGTGGATAAAATCAGCCTGGTCCTTGCTAAGATAATCTGGATGTCTTTGGAGAGGGGGTCTTTCCTGATCCTCTGAAGGAGACCATGATTTGGCCCCTTCTTAAAAAATCCTCCTTGGACCCAGATTGTCAGGCCAACTACAGGCCTGTCTCTAACCTGCTCTTTGTGGGTAAGATTATTGAGAAGGTGGTTGCATCACAGCTGGATGATCATTTGATCAGCCTCAATGTTTATGATTCTCTCCAGTGTGGATTTAGGAAGAGACATAGTACTGAGACAGCCCTTGTCTGGGTACTTAATGACCTCCTAAAAGCGAGAGGTCAAAGGACCCATTCCATCTTGGTCCTTCTTGATCTCTCTGTAGCATTTGACACCATAGACCATGGTGCATTATTGCAGCACCTTCTGTTCATCTGTGGACTGTCTGGTATGGTTCTCAGATGGTTTCAATCTTTCCTAAAGGGTAAGACTCGGAGGACAGTGTCAGGGATTTGTTCCTCAGCATCTCTCCCCTATCCTGTGGGGTGCCGCAGAGTTTCATTTTGGCGCCTATGTTGTTTGTGATGTATATGCTGCCACTGGGAGTGATTATTAGTAAGTATGGCTTGAGTTATCACTGCTATGCATATGATACTCAGTTATACATGTCCTTTGTGCCTGGACAGGATGCTGCTGTTTTGGTTTTTAACGACTGTCTCACCGAAATCCAGGATTGGATGAATGTGAGCTGGCTACTGTTAAACCCAGAAAAAATTGAGGTGTTGGCTGTGGACCCAGGTCGCCAGGAGACAGGTTTGTTGGCATGTTCACCTACAAGTCTATGGCTTGGGGTTGTTCAGCTAACTACCTTAGATCGGGTGGGGAACCTGGCATTATCTTTGATCACTGTTTGAAGCTTAAATCTCAGGTGTCGACAGTCATCAAAACCTCTTTTTACCATCTGAGGAATATCGCCCAGGTCAAGCACCTGGTTCCTTCTGATGATCTTCCAACTTTGGTCAATGCCTTCATTACCTCCCGCCTTGACTATTGCAACTGTCTTTACCTTGGTCTTCCGGGGGTTGATATCTGCCACCTGCAGCTAGTGCAGAATGCAGCAGCCGTGCTATTGACTGGTTCATCTAGAACCAGTCATGTAACGCCTGTGCTTCGTAGACTGCACTGGCTGCCAGTACGGTGGCAGATCACCATTAAGATTGGTTTGCTGACCTATAAGGCCCTACATGACCAGGAACCTGGTTACCTGCAAAATCTTCTTTTCCCTACTGTCCCTCCCACTCTCTCTGATCCACTGATGAAGGATTGCTAGAGATTCCCAAGGTTTATTTGAAGACATCTGGGGCCAGGGCTTTTAGTTTTATGGCACCAACCCTGTGGAATTCTCTACCTCATCAGGTGTGAGATTGCCCTACCGTCCAAAGTTTTAAAGTAGCAATGAAGATATTGCTATTCAATTTGGCATACACTGATTTTTAAAGCTGCCGTTATGAGTTTTAACATGTTTATCTATTTAGGTTTTTAAGCAATTGTTTTGAGTTATTTTAATATGTACAAGAGCCTTGGTTTTTGAAAGGCACTTTTTATAAATAAAGTTTGATTTGATTTGATTTGATCACTGTCTTCATTCAGGATGGGGGGTCAGCGATATTAATAATCTCCTCCTCTACTAATTCCTGTCACAGAGTCTGGGTTTGCACAAGAGGTGGAGCAAGGTGTGGAGTGGCAGTAGTAGAATGATCCATCTCTGCTACTGCTATCAGAAGCCTCTGCTCATTGAAGCAACTATTGGATGTCTGTCTATGTGCTGCTTTAGGACATGTAGCATAAGAGTGTCCCTTGGTCCCACACAAATTACACATCACAGTATTCCTGCCTTGTCCACTGGAATGGCCTAAGCAGTTACAAAGTGTGCAATGTAGCCTGTCACAAACACTACTAATGAGGCCTTGCATCCCATATTTATAGCAGGTTTTTGGTTATCCTGCATAAAACAGGACACCTCTGTCTCTGCCTACTGTGAGAAAAAAGAGTTGGGTAGATATTGTAACCCTATCTCGGTAGATCTCAAAATTACCCTTATTCACCAACCCCCTGTGCGGATATCCTTAGTATCAAAAATGGCTTGTAACTGTATATCTCTGCTTGAGCCAGACTGGCAGATCAGTGACGCTGACCCCCTCATTTCTAAATAGAACTGTTATTGTTTTATGTGCAGGTCTAGATAAAGGAATGACTTCAAAAGGTAACCATACAGGAGAAGTTTTAACACTATGATATCTTTCTCAAAACTTTTCTAGCCCACTCTCGAGTTTAAAACTCATGTCAAAAGTTGACTCCCCTGAAACATATATAAGTGCATAAATTTCAGAGGAATAAAAATGCTAATTTTCTTTTAGCAAGGTCCTGGCCACAAATTTCTGATCCGGGAACACTTCCATTACCCCTTTATACAGGAGGTATACTGCATTATGTCTTTTTTGCAGCACAAATGGGTATGAAACAAGGAGGCATAAGATCTGGAGTTGTGTCCTCGCTGGTCATGGTTAGTTATAGGTGGAGGGCCCTCTTGTTGTTCTGTGATTCTTGGTTCAGGCAAATGTTGTGCAGAAAGTGATATGTCACTCATATAATCTTCTCTCTGTTTAGAAGTGGCATGGGGGGTTGCTTTGACATTAATAAATTCTGTAGACTTCTCACTGGTGCAGTGAAGCATACGCATACCTGTGATCTCTACAACAATCCAACTGGCTCAATCTAAATAGTAGACTTACCTACCAGACCTGCCTACTAGCTAAGAAAATTTGTCTTAACCTCAGACCCCCTGCAACTCATGCCTTAATGCTGCCCGCAGTCACTGCACATTTTAAGTGTAGTTCCCTCAAACCAAAATTTATCTTCCATTCTGCCGTACCAACCAGGTTCAACGTACTTTTCACACCAAGGCCCCCTGCTGCTAAACTACCTCCCCCTGAAATTGCAGTTGAAAACAAGCTTGACCCATTCAAATGTAAACTCCTCCAGCACCTCACTGATCTCAGCAGTTGTGACTGCTCTGCCTAGGCTTGCAGCTTCATTTCACCTCTCCCTCCTCTTCTCTTTTCCCTTGCTACCCTCCTCACTTCTCTCTGTCCATCCATCCCCTGCTACTCCCTATCTTTTTCCCACCCCACCTACCATTCTACCCCCCTCTCACCTCTCGCCTACCATTCCACCCCCTCTCCCGCTCCTCTCCTCCTGTCTCCCCCTTCCTATCACCCTATCTCTTGTTGCTCCACCCCAGGCTACCTAGCACTTATCTTTCTGTTCTTGCACTTATGACAATGTCAAATCCTTAACTGCCTACCCCCCTTTTCCCCACCTCTCCCCCTCTTATCGCCCACCCCTTGCCCCACTTATGTCACCCCTAGGATGATTTTCATTGTATCTGTGTCTTGCTGTATATAAGCCCGTATTGTTAATTGTGCATTGTTATTTGCCACTGACTGTTTGCTACAGTGTTAGTCTATACACATGTACTGTCTTTTGCTACTGAGTTAACCTCCTGACCTGTATTGTAGCTCACCTCTGCTTACTTCTATGTTAACCTCCTGACCTTGTATTGTATCTTACCATTGTTTTGCTTGCACCCATTGCTGATGTGGAACCTTTGTAAAAGTACCTTTGGTTCAAAGGTATTTGTAATCCTAGTAATAAATAAATAAAAATAAAAATAACATTAATTATCTGTAAGATAGGTTTCTGAGTTAAAGATAATTATGTGGGTAATTCCAAAGGTGATTCAGCAATGGTAATCTCTGCACTCCCTTTCTTAGGTTCTGGGTTGTTTTGTAAGTTTGTTCCAATACTGCATTGTCATTGTCATTACAACCCACTTTAGAGTCATGCTGATTTTTAGGTTTTATAGGTTCAGGCATGCTCACCCCTTATATTTTTATAGGAGAAAATCCAGAAATCTATTTACCTGTTCCTGCCTGGTGCACCCATCCTGCTGCTTGTAGTGAATGCTCAACTTACCAGGCGGTTTCTGTGGAAATAGACCTATCAGCCCATGAACTCTGTTGCTTATCTGCGGGCTTCATTGCTTTCTTTACCATCTGATTATCAGAGCAAGTGGCAAATGAAAATACTGTTGCTGTAGTTTGATCGTGAGGGGCAGATTGGTAAACCATACCATCTGTTGAGTGTTCTGTCAGTAAGCAACTGGTTTTCTTGGTGAAAATAAACTGAGAATTTGTGTTGCTAGACAAGGCCAAGTGAGCCTCATCATCACCCACTGCTGCTTCTTTTAAAGCTTCTGAAAGCTCCCGTCTTCTCTGATTAAAGGATTCCTCTTCCTCTTCTTTAAACAAAACATTTTTATTTCAGTGGCCAACAGTACCCTTATTTGTGTGGCAAGTCCATTCTGTGTTTCTTCTTGTATTACTAAAATAATGTCCATTAAAGCATCGGATAGTATATTGATGTTCTCAGGTTGTAGCACATTGCTTGCACCTGTTTTTTTCCACAAAAAACCTTCAGTTTCTTGCACTGCCACAGTTGGGGAGGAGACCAGCTCCCCAACCACCCTCACATCCACCTCCATTTCCATCTGCCCAGACACTGAGCCTGCCATCCTTTAACAGCCAGAGGGTCCCCCTACTGGAGAGTAGGGGAATTTCTCTGGTGTCCTGGCCAAATTTTCCCATTCAATAAAAATAACATCAACAGCATAATCTGGTTCAATTTCAGTTGGTTACATCTGTACTTCCAGGTCGCATATGGAAAAGGACTTCTAGTTTCAGTGTGCCTACCTGGTCAACAAAATTCAATAAATAAATAAACAACAGAGTCTAAACTTTCTCCTTGGAAACAGTTTACACTGTATTAAGCATCACTAAGAGTAAGGAAATATAATTTTACCAGTAAGAACTTTATGACTTTGGGTACGAATTTATGTTAAACAGGCAGAACTTTTATCTAGGAGGAGGAGGAAGAGACCTAAAGGCCAACTCCTTCACTATGTTTGTTTCAGTTCTGCCAGCAAACAGTACATACAGTATCTCTGGGAGGGTAATGCCAACAGCACATCCTGTACTCTGGCAGAGAACCATGCCACATCAGAAACTATCCAACATATACATTCTCACAAGTTGCTTCAGTTCATATATACTGTACAGTAGTATGCTCTGAGTCACCAGTGTTGAAAGTTAATTCAGACAATAAAACAAAGCTAAAGAAATAAGCTTTTAATACTTGCATGCCTACATAAAATGCTTTACCATTTAATCCCATAATGTCAGTACTACTGTTTCAATGAGAACAATGCACATACTTCTTTTTATCTTCCTTTCTTACTACGTCCTTGAGAAAAGGATGATGTAGGAGTTGATTCTCTTGACATTCCTGCTGAAGTGCTATACACTGTGATTTGACAATATCAGACAACCACTGAGAATTGAAAGGAGAATAATATTAGGATAGGTCAGGACCACCTTAGCACTTACCACATAGGTAAAAGAATGTTGATATTAGGTGGGTGTTCAGTGTGAGAAACTAATTTGACCTTTGGAAAAAAACAGCTCTTTCTTCCCAAGCATCACTGTCTACATCTCAATTATTCTGTTTACCCCATTTAAAAATAAAAAAAAAATAAAAAGAATTCAGTCATTATATTAACTGACAGGAAAGGGCAGAATTGAAGAATTCCAGCTTTCCCTGGAACCTGTAGGAGATAAAATCAGAAAATGAGTGGCCCCCAGTATTTACAGCCACTTGCTTATTACAGGCTGTGACTGCTGCAAACACCAAGAGGATAATCAGCTTGTCAGGAGGCTACCGCCGTGAATGCCAGCATCTAATCACTTGGATTGCCAGGGCTGATGTCTTAGAAAACTAGGGAGCATTATTTGCATTTAAAAAGCGATGCTGTGCAAATGTGAACTGAGCTGGTTATGAAGGCTGCTGCAAAGAGTGCTTAGAATGATTAATGTTTCATTTTGTCCCAGTGGATGCCATGTAGGAAAACATTAAAGTGTGAGTTTGTTGTATTTAAGTCCAAGGTCAGGGTGCTGTAAAGGAAATGATCTGGGAAAAAATGTCTCATCCTGGTGTTTAATGTTAAGTCAAAATATGCACTGTATTCTTTGCAACACCTTATTAAGGTTCAGTATCAAAGAGCTCAACAGCATCACCATTCTTGCAATAAAAGTAACATATACACTTAAGAGAAACTGCAGTTATACATTTTTAAATGATGAAAACATGACACGACTGCATATACTACTGAGGAAAGCAGAGCAAGAATCTTTTATTATCTTTCACCTTTGGTCCAAAGTGATACTTGTTCCATTATTCCAGTACTGTAGAATATATCCCAACACTTTGGATTCTGTGATTTCTGCATTTTGTTGATAATTATAGTTTTGAAATATTAAATGCATTTGATTCATTGTTCTTTCAGAAGAGAAGAAGAAGAGAGACAACACAGTGAACACACGAATGAAGGCAGAGGCAGTCACTTGGTCTTTCCAGCTGTAACTGCAGTCTTTAAAAGCAATGTGTGGAGCATTAAGTCAAGCACTATTTGCCACAACATTATGGGTAATACAGCTGGATTGCCTATTCATGAAAGAAAATGCATGTCCCTTTTGTATTTTTTTTGTGTTATGTTTTTTATATCCCCTTCACAATTTTCAGACCATATAGTCAGGGTCATCAGGACTGCAACCTTCCTCCAGCTGGGAGGCTTCACAGTCAACATCATAACCTCTCTTTGGTCTGCAAGCAGGAGGTGTACATATGCTGGCCATCACTCTCCCTCCCTCCTTGGGAACTGGAAGCCTCACTTCCTTGACCAGCTCAGCTCCCAGCTGGCCTCGACATTTACATTTCTACATCCCTGGCACAAACTGTAACTTTCTGTGTGCCTACAATCAACACCTCACTTAGGGAAATACTCTTTTCCCATCCTGTGCTTGACTTTGGAATACCCTGCGAGGGATGATCATAAGTCATAACATGGACAAAGCTCCTAGTTAAATCAGGTTGGATTTTCAAAACTCATAAAATGGACACAACTCTTAGTTGCATCAATTGATATTTTTGAAAGTCATCACTCACTGTTATTTTCTGAAGCTGAACTTCTCTACATAATTTTGTGCTGTTCTATGGTACATTATATCACTTTTTTAGAAAAAAATGCCATACATAGATGTAAGTGATAGAAGCTCATTACACTAGATCTGAACATTGTGTACTGACACTTTTATATTTGGACTTTATAAACTGGACATAATTTAGAGGTTTAAAAATTGGATTTTGCTACTATCTTTGTAAATTTGTTGTAGGGTCAATTCTGCATTTGTCAAAAGTTGCACAATAGGACATTACTTCTATACAAACTATTTGAACCTCCCCCCGATATGTATCTCCAAATTTGAGTAATTTGTAGAACAAGACAGTACATTACAACAGTTACATAACATTTTTTTTTATTATCTAACTGACTGCTATAATGTACTGTCTTGTTTTTATGTTGGACACAGTTGTAAATGAGAATATAATTCTCAATTTGCTATCCAATAAGTGATTGATTCAGATTCTGAAGTGTCCATTAAGATAAAACAGATACAGTGGCTAGGAATTCTTTAGGATTAAGTCTATTATTAAAAGTAAGAGACTGTATCATCTGAAATGGTTATGGTGAAGCAGATCTTGGTAAAAAAAAAATTCCCATGATTATGGAGGGCAAAAAAAGTGTTCCCATGGAAAGGAATCCTTTCTCTACCAGAGAAAGAAAGAAAAGAAAGAAAGAAAGAAAGAAAGAAAGAAAGAAAGAAAGAAAGAAAGAAAGAAAGAAAGAAAGAAAATCTTTGCCAGTAATGACAAACCATACGTTACTGTAGTTGAGACTAAGGGGAGATATTAGAAAACCCAAATCCAATTTAGTCCAATTTATTTTTTTATAGCACCTTTCAGAAACAGTTCAAGCTCTATACAGAAAAAAATAGAATGCATATTAATGCAAACTGCAGCATGAAAACATTTTAAAAACACATTCAATCAAAGCTACATGACAAGTAATTCAGACTTGCCATGGAATCCATGACAAGATTGTTAAAAAGGATGTATCACCTTAATATTAAATAATCATGTGCTACCACAGGTGTATAAAATAACAGCCTCTTTACCAAGTAAAGGATATGGTAAACTGAATGTCATTGACATATTATGGATGTAAGAACTTTGCTTAGATGTGAAGCTCTGATTGAGAGAGCCTATACAGAACACCAACTGTTTAAAGCTAATTTTCAATCTTTCTGTAGAACAATTACTTTTTGAATTGGTAAGACTCAAATCTTTCCAGTTTTCAAAAAACAAAATGAATCTTTGTGCATTCTGTTTCTTATTGCTGTAGGCTTTTGCATGGCAAAATCAATTTTGCAAAATCTTATTCTGCTACTTTCACCATTACATTGAGTGACTGCTAGAAACACCATAACAGGGAGTTCTGCACATTTGCATATCTAAACTGGTTTACTCATAACTGTGTTATCACTACCCATAACCCTATTATTTGAAGTTTGCTCCATTTAAGTGACTGTTAGCGATTGCTGGTAACACCCTATCAGGGAGTTCTGTTTATTCGAATAATTAATCTGGTTTGCTCATAATTGCATTGCACTTTGCTATTTGTTGCCTAGGTTCTGTTGTGCAACTCATTACATTGGTATTAATCTGGTTATTTTTCTAACACATTAACTTAGGCCTCAGGTCACCCTCCCCACAGTTACCTGCATATTGCTAGTGAAATGTTTTATTGCAATACTCCAACCTTAATACAGGCAGTTGTATTGCCTAACCCAGGCCCCTACTCATCCCTCCCATCTGGTATTGCGAAAGGCCTTAGAATTTTTCACCTTAGTGCAAGAAGCCTTCTCCCTAAGCTTGAACTTCTCTCTGTTTGTTTCCAACAACACTGTCCAGACATAATTTGCATTTCTGAGACCTGATTCTCTGCCAGGATCTCAGACTCAAGCCTGTCCTTTCCTGACTTCTATTTTTCCTGGTAGGACAGGGGAAAATGTGATGAAGCCATTCCTATCTACTTTCATCAGATCCTCAACTGTACTCTGGATTTCGGTGAGGCCAGTTCTCTCCTCCCATGAATTATTTTTCATCAGGGTCACATTATCCTCATCTATATCCATCATCATCAGGGTCTTCTATGCTTCCCCCAAGATCTCACCTGCTTATATGTTTGACTTTGTCTCCAACATCACTTCAGTATCCTCCACTGGTGAACTCATTCTCATAGGGAGCTTCAACATAAGCTGATTCTCCCCTTCATCCAAATCGATCTTCCCAGAGGACTGAGTCTCCAAATTTGTCCCAGATTATCACTGAGCCCACTTGACTCAGTCCTCATTCCTCTAACCACATCCAGTTGGACTGAGTTCTGTCCTCCCACCCCTACTGAATTGTTGTAGTAGGTATCTTACCTGATGCTTTCATTGACCACATCTGGTCCAGGTGCCTCTGTTCACTGAAAAGTAATGCTCTCCTGAGTGACCTTGATGGAGTCGACTGTTCAGCCATCCCTCAGGCCTCCTAATTGTTGTGGCTCTCTGCCCTTTTCACTCCAAATTATCCACAATCTGGGACCTGCACACTTCCCTTAGGACATCCAAGGTCAAATCATCCAATCTTCCCTGGATCTTCATTGAAGTCATTAATCAGTGCAAGTCTGTGATCTTGCTGGGCCCATTATAAATCATCCTATTGCTGTCCTGATCTTCTTCACTACATGACCCTGAGAAACAAGTGCACTAAGGTTGTCCGGGCATCAAAATCCCATTATTTCAAAGCCAACCTTCAGAAGAACCATAACTCCCTTGTCAAATTTTAGAAGGTCATCCACAGGCTGCTTGGACCTGATACCCAATCAGCTACCCCTAACCTCTTGGTTAATGGTTCACCTATATCTGACCCCTCTTCTGTTGATGTTCAGTTTAATGAATTCTTCACTACATGTGTCTTCCCTCCATCCCATTACAAGCTCCCATCTTCCCCTCCTGCTCCCCATTTCTCTTCCTTCCATTCCATCCTATGGTTCCACTTCCCCCCATCACCACTCATGAAACACTACTTGCCTTCTTCTCACTCAGCTAGTCTAAATCTAGTCCTGATGGGCTTGAACCTAAACTTCTCCATCTCTCATCTCCAGCTACTGCACTTCCACTTACTCACCTGTTCAATTTCTCATTCTCCCTCTGCACCGTTCCTCAGTCTTGGAAGATTGCCAAGGTTCCTCCACTTCACAAATAGAGTGACCCCTTCTTCCCAGGCAGCTACTGGCCTATCCTTCTCCTTCCCTTATTTGCTAAGCTGCATGAGAAGCAAGTCTACACTAGACTTCTTGACTACCTCACATCTTCCAGTTTCTTTTCACTCATTCAGTCTGGCTTCCAGGAGCACCACTCCACCAGTCCATATCCTCTCTGTTGCATGTCAGTGATTCTATCCTTTTGGGGATGGACCAGTGGCTTATCACAGGGGCCATTGTCATCGACTTGGCTGAAGCTTTCAATTCAATGTCCCACCCACTCCTCCTGGTTAATCTGAGGTTGGCTGGTCTGTCAGTTCCCACTGTTAACTGGTTCTGCTCTTTTCTAACAGGCTGCCTAGAGTCTGTACAGGTTGAAGGCATGTTATCACCTCCCCTTCCAATCCTGGAGTCCAGCAGGGCTCAATCCTGGATCCCATCCTGTTCTCAGTTTTTCTAAATGAACTGCTCTCTGCCTGTATAAACTTGCATATACACATCAATCAAACTTTGAAAATTTCACACTCACCCCAACTCAAATAAAAGGGCTGCTCAGCATATACAAAGTGCTCATGGAAAAACTGCTCCAGCAGAATTTCCACAACATATTGTGCTGATTCCTTTGCAAACATCTCAAGGTTAATATAAAAAAAATGATGTCTGTAATCTCTCATAACAGCCAAAAATTGGGCAGGCTCTTGAGACTTATGTTCTTCTCCATGTTGGATGGTTCACCTCTTTAAGTGGTACAATCAGTTGTGTACCTTGGTGTGTGGCTTGGCAGCAAGCTTGATTTACCAGCCCATTTTGTTGCTATCCATGCAAAACTATGCACTACACTCGGTACCCTGTACTGCAAAAAGACTGCCTAGCCTTGCCAGTCTGCTGTGAACTGGTTACCAAACTGGTGCTTATGGTCTTTGGCTGTGCAGATATGGTCCATGGTACACCCCTCTACCTCTCATGCCAGACAGGAGACTCTCTTTAGTGCCTTTTGTAACTTTGAGACAAACTCTTGTCCATGTATGCACAACTGTTCCCTCTATTCCTCTTTTACCATTCTCCACCTACCTTCACATTGCCAGCTACACTGCTCTTCCTTTATCTCCAAGTATTGGTTTGGCTCCATGTTCCCTCTACTCCAGGGACTGGTGAACCTTTTCCACATCTTATCCCCATTCCTTTGCTAGGCAATCACCCTTCTCCCATTGCTTGCCAAAACTCTGGATCCTCCTTAGGCCCCTTTAGGCTCCAGCTGAAGTTTCTCCTGCCACCACCTTCACCTGTTTCCTCTAGGAGATACTCATAGTTTTTTTTTTTGGTAGTTCTGATTTTGGGTCCCCTAGTCCTTTACTGATCCCTAGTATACTGCATTGCTTTTCTCTACTGCTTTGTTGTACATGTATTTGCCCTGCAGGCTTACACTATAATTTGATACAAGTTTGTACCAAAGATATATTAATTTTTTGCTCTGCCTGGACTTTGCGTTCTGTTCCATGTAATATACTCTATTATATTTTTCTGTTCCTCCAGTAACCATTGCACAGGTTCACACCTGGAAATGAGCCAGGCTCAGCGTGCCTCTCCTGGTTACCAATTTTCAAAAAAATAAATAAAATGACAAATAGCTCTTTGCCTCTAAGATGTCATTTGTCCATGCTGCCTTTCCTGATTTTAAGTTATAGTCCATCTTCTTGTAACATCAGAATCAGCAAAGAGTTGTGATGCCACAAGCAAAGAATTATGAATTTACTGCAGGCAGAAGAAACATGATCAGAAGGGAGTATTTTGAAAGAGATCCACCCAAGATGCATCTGCTGCTATTTTCAAATGCATCCAAAGCTGTTAGATAACCTATTAGATGACCTGACAGCATCCAAACATTGCGTTAAAAAATGGATGTATGTGTGTTCAAAAATGGACACATTTGCACTTGCCTCCAACTTGGATGCAATTACATCTGTTTTTGTGACAAATTATGACTTTTTGTCATAAACTGACACAACTTCTGAAAATAACAGCAGGCCTTACTGGACACAAGAAAATGACACAGATGTAGATGCAACTGTGTACACGCTCAATGCTTTTAACCCCCCCCCCCCCATGAGCCTAAATAGAAAAAATATCCTGTTTTAAGGAAAGTATATTCTAAAATGAAGAAAATAAATTAGTAACATTGTGTTAATGAGGAGAGCGTGCAGGATCTAGTGCTGAACTCATTGCAGTATAGAAGACAGAAAGGTAATATGTGTTTTGTATACAGGGCATTTAATAACAAAAACATGTGGCAATGTGTTGGACTGAGTACTAGACCAGAGACAAAAACAATTAGGGGGTACAAAATGATGTTATAAGGCAAACTTTACAAGAGAAATCCTAGATTGGCATGGTTTTACCAGAGCGTGGTAATGGCCTGGAATGCATTGTCAGGCTGTGTAGTATCAAGTGTTAGCATCAACCTTTTCAGAAATGCTCTTGATGACTCATTAGCTGGTGAAAGTTTAACTGTGTTGGTATAAACGACTGCCACATGTCATCAAAGGCTGCTGCTGCTGCCTGCCCTTTACTCTATATTATGAATCTTATGAATTTTATAACAGTTGAATTTTGTGTAACTGAGTCTGGTGAAAACTATTTATTTTCTGCTTGAAACCAGAATGTTTCTTTAATCTGAATTTCAGTACTGGAAAAAAGCCCAGTGTTAGATTATCCTAATGTTCTTGATCACATTTATTCATAAATCAGCACAGAAAGATAGTGAGATGTTTGATCATGCTGAATTTTAAAACATTAAAATTGCACAGATTTCAGGCAGAAAGTTGGGGAAAGTTGGTTTGTATAGCAAAACCATGTTATCTAGCCCTTGTTCCAGAAACGACCATAGATTCTGCATTTATAACCATTGACATTTTGACAACGTGTTATTCAGTAGATTGTTAGAATAATCAGTTAAGGAAAAAGTAGGGACATTTGCAAACTTTTTCAGAGTATTTGTCTCCAAAATGTTTCTGAGTTTAGCAATTCTCCTAAAGAAGAAAATGTAACTTTATGTATGGCTCTTGTGCATGCATTGAACTATGTAGAATGAAATTAAAAGTTACACTAACAATTTTTAGAGAAGGCAGCATTTTACATTTATATCCCAGGTCCAGTATACCTACTGAGACCAAGACCAGTTTCACCAGCAGTCCCTTATTCCCAATCCCAAAAATCATGCTTTTGATCCTGCCAAAATATAACTTCAGAAAACAAATGGACAACCATTCATTCACTTTACCTACAGTATTCTTTCTAGGAGATGCCATAGAATGTAATCGGACCATGATTTCACTAAGAAATATAATTAAATATTTTATCCATGAACTATGGAAGTTCAAATGAACATTTTGAATAATCTGACAAATACACAAAATGTAAATTTGGCATAAAATGAGTCCAGATGTGTACCACTGGAGGACCCTGAAACAAGCACTCTTGTCTCACACGGAACGTGGTTTATTTTCATTCTTTTTTTTATATTCAGCTCATTTATTCATCTGTTGTGGTGACTACTGGTGGGGGCATCCAGCCACTGGCTTTGCCTCCCAGTAGAGCACCAATCTCTCTCACATGATGGGGGATCCGGCACGGCCGTCGCCGATCCACTGGAGGGTTTCCCCATACCCTATCTAGCCAGACCAGCTCCGGCCCCCCAGTGCAATTCCACATGATCCTCCCAGTAAGGCAGGGCATGGTCAGCAGGCTGCACGGTCATGCCCAGTCACTTTCCACCTTTTTCTCCCATTGGGAGCATGGACATGCAGTGATGTCTGCACACATATGTGCCGACGTCTGCTGTGCTCCCCCCCCCCAAGTCACACCAGCACAAGTGGTACCTCTGGGCATCTCCAGGGGTGGCCACAGTGTGGTGTTGTTTCCCCAGCCCACCCCAGAACTAGGAAAGCTGTCTCCCGACACTCAATCCTAGTCCTCCCCTACCAACCCCCGATGACCCAGGCTCATTCCCGAACCAAGGTTACCTGCATAGCAGGAAGTGTGGCGTCCAGTACCTCAACCCTCAGCACCACTGGGCTGGCTGTTTATTTTCTTTCTGAAAATAAATGATGTGAAACAGGATATGAACAAAAAAGCAGCAGAATGATAATCTCAGCAATTGCAATCAATGACAGTGGACTGCTGTGGATGACTACGTCAAATTTGTTGTAGTTTTTAGAAAGACCAAGACTGTGCAGGCTTCTTCATGACTACTAAGCAAAACATCATTAACTTTTTAATGACTCATGGACTAGCAATGTGAGATGCACACATGAAGTAATATTGGGCAGAAATGAAATGAAATACTATTTTCTAAACTGTGAGGGATAATAAACGGAAACTATGAAAGGTTCTAAAGTATGGCCTAGCAAACAAGCAGCCAACCCATCCAAAAATACTCCAAATGCCAGTGGCAGGAGGAGTGACCTGGAAACAAAGTAAAGTGTAAAATAATATGCTATAGATTTATAGACTGTTGTCCAATACCTCCCAGTGACAAAAAATGCAGTAGGACAAAGACACATAGAAAATGATAGATTAAACGAGTGATGGTCAGAATGAAAACTGCTAATATACAATAACCTGATAAGGAACATATAATTAATGTTGGGATTTGATTGTAATAAATAGTCCTTTGTAAGATCATCAACACAGTGCAGCTAGATGGCATCCGAGTCACAACATCGATCCACCTGCTGAGTCATGAAACAGTGTCAATAGCATCGCAAGCAGACCCACCATCTGAAAGACAAAACAGACTCTCCAACAGACAGACAATCAATACACACCCCCATCCACAACAGGCAGACACAGATACACCACCATACACATGTGTGCACACACACACACACACACACACACACGCACACCACAACAGACACATGAATACCAAACAGACATGCAAATACACATTGACCTATTAGACACACGTAGGACACCACCAGCAATGATGCTGTACTGTACACACAAGGCACAATGTTGCATCAAACATCTGATGACACACCCTCACCATAGTTAGTGTCTCCAGGTACACTACCGTACACTACATGGACTTTCAGGTGGTAGAGCTGCAGCAGTGCCCATGTCCCCACATCCCTGGGGAAGGAATAGGTCATCTAGGATACTCAGTTCTGTTTTTCATGGCTGGACCCTTACAATCATGGCCAATTCCCAAACCTGGGCTGCAGTGTCATGAGTGATCACATTAACATTGTACAAATGGGCTGGCTGACAAGCAGGAACTTATTGTACTCACAGAGGATGGAAAACCAAACTAATTGCTCACTGCTGCTACCTGCTACTACTTCCGAAGCTTACTTTGTTCACAAAGAATGAACATCCCAACCAATTCCTCACCGCTGATCTCTGTACTAACACGTGCTTTTGCCACTCCAAAACAGGAGCTTACCTTGCTTGGAGTTAATCAAATAAATAAATAAATAAAACTCCTTATTGCTGGCACCTGCAAGTTTTTCCCCCGTATGAAAAAGAGCAGGAACTTGCCTTACATTGGTATGACACCTGCTGCTTGGTTGATAATTTTCCTCTTCTTGTGTAGCCAGAAGCCTTTAATGTGATATCCCACGATCTGGATGGGGACCAGGAGACAGAAGCAGGTTGTTGCTTTTGTTGTGCTGTCCCCCTTATCAAGAGATGGAAACATGTATTAATTTGTAAAGATTTCCTAACCAGACAAGTAGTGCCATCAACTTTTGTAGTGCTAGTGAAGTGCTACCAGTAAATTATTTGCACTTTATTTTGACACTATGGACATGAAAATCTCACTAGTGAAAATCAACTGGAACCCAAGACTAATTGATCCAATGCTCAATAAAAAGAGCGAGAGTGGAAATAATGAAAATGCCCAAGCTATATTGGATTAATTAAATTCCCCCCCAGTCAGGGATTCAAGCCCCCCCCATGAGAATAAATTCCCCCCTTTAGAACTTTAGATAAATAGATTAGTTTAATGCTTGTGATTACTGGACAAACACAAGTTCAGAATTATTGAAATCCCTCACATTGGAACTATTCTCTCTCAGGTTGGAATCACTGATATCCCCCAAACTGGAATTATTGAACTCACCCCCCCAATTTAAATTATTGAACTTTCCCTGGCTGAACATTTTTAACCCCATTGCAATTATTGAAATTCCATTCTTTCATATTGGCGGCTGTTCATCAACTAATGTAGTGGGGTATGCAGCATGTAACCACTGAATGAACTACCATAATCTGTGAAGCACATGCTGTTGCCACCAGAACAGCATGCATAGCCTCAGTAAGCAATATGAGTAAGCAATGCATTTGCACACTGCAACCCAAAGCCACAGAAATGTGAGTAGGGGTGTGATGGATGGATATGCCACACAGGGACAGCAACTCATACATGTACAATGCAGTATACACCTTAACAGAACATGCACATGCAGATCCCAGCTGTAAACATAGGAAGACAGCACAATCCCATGCAATGGCATAACCATGTCACACAGAACTAGGCACAGCCAGGCCATGACCACCATGATGGCATGCACATGTCTCCTCACCCTGCCCACATGGGGCTCCTATGGCACAAGTCATTGGAGCCCCATGTAAAGGCCTTAGCCAGCAACCCATACCACCATTGTGGCCACCATGCAGCACAGTTATAGTATGCCAGCTGCGTAGGTACCTAAACCACCTATGTAGCAAACCCCCAATGGACCACATGGACTCAAGAATAGTTACAGATGCAGGTTATTTATTGGTGACCCACCACACAAGTGCACTCAGACAGTTGGGCAATGGGCAACATACTCTGCAGTGCCTCGTACAGTGTCAGAGCACTGGATGTCACTATAGACAGACAAGCCATTGTAGGTGTGCAGTTGCTGGGTGAGGGCCTCTCCCAGCACACAGCCTGGCAGTGCAGCCAGCTGCCATTTGATGCCCCACTGAACTTCAGTGGGCTTTGAAATGTGGAGCAATAATGTCTTCAGGTGAGTCTGTCCAGCTCAGGAAAATGTCTAGCATTTGCCCACATTCTGGGCAGCCATTCCCCATGACACAGCACCACAGTCCACACAGATAACGTGCAGTCCAAGGCCAGAGTGGTGGCTTATGACACCATGACCTCTTGAGCTCAACATCATCAGACTCTTCGCTGCTCTACACAGAAGGGCCAGATGATTAGGTGTGATACTGTTGGGTCTAAACAGGTCCATCCACCTCAGAAACATTGAGTGTAGTGGTACATAGAAGGCCTGGAACAACACAGATAGGGGGACACCTTTTCAGCCCAGCACCTGTGAATCTCCTCACCATTTGGTGATATTATTCAGTAATAATTGTGATGGCATAGGGTCAGAACTAGAGACATGGCTATCTTGTCAATAACTTTGGGGAGGGCACAGGGCCCCCAAAGGTGCCACCCATGCACTGCCCCTAAATGTAGGTAGAGTGGTAAACATATAATGTGGTATTGATCCTAGTACAGTGGAATTGAGTTAGTGCCCCCCCCCACATGTTGGTGGAATGACAGCCCTGTCTGGAACCAATCTACCCCAGTATACACACAGACATAAATACCTGGGAAGGCTTCATGATCCACCACAGAAATATGTAGTCATCATGGTAGGCATGACCTCTCATCACAGATCATCCAACAGCCACATTCATGGCAGGGCCCAACTTGCCACCACCACTATGCCTCTGGCTCCATTCTGCCTCTAAAACTGGAGTGTCATCCATGTTGGCCTCCCATAATAGCCCTGTGTGGGATAAAGATGGCGATACACATTTGTTGCCTGCACTGTGCACACAACAGCATTCTCCACTTCCTGTCCTGGCACTCACCTGGTGTAACCATTTGATGACCCACAGCCTTCCCATGTTTTCCTAGTATGACATTAGACTGATCCGTTCCGGACAGTGAGGCAGGCCAGGTATCCTTGACCCCAACAGTTGGTGGTGTATGTGCCCACCAGTCACACCTGTGCTCTTTCCATGATGACAGTGCACTCTCTACTACCACCTGCACAGCCGGCAACAGCTCTAGCCGTGTGCATGGCCAATCCCCTTAAGAGGCATGCAAACGTGGACATGGGCAGTGCTGCCCAGAACTCTGTGTCCACAGTGTGTTCCCCCGGGCACATAAAGACAGGACATTGTGCAGTCATGTGGTCCGAGCAGCTCACAGACTACTCTGAGCAACAACTAGGATGATATGAGGGATGTGCCCTTTGTACTTGCTGGATCCACTTTTGCTCGAGGTTGAGCTGTTCAAGACCAAGAACATTGCCACCACCATAGTGGACAAAGTTGTTTGTCATCTGGTGCAATGTATGGTACACTGCAACCTGACTGACTCCCATTATATCACCAGCCACCTCCTGGAGGAAGCCTGTGGCATAATATGCCAGAGCACACAGTAGCTTCTGCTCTATAGTCTGTGCACATGACATCTCATGGTTGGTGCAGTGTGTTGGCATATATGGGACTACACAGGTCCTAAATGATGGCATAGTCATTGTGGAAGCCCTGGATGCAGTGCATGTGGATTGGTGTGGCTTACACTATGGTGGTGGCCATGGTCCTCCAGGGCCATAGTTGGCAGGTCACCCACTGAATGCATCCAACACCATCAGGTTCCTCATGTATTTTCCAGACAATTCTCCATTCCACTGCTGTACTCATATTGCCATAACAGATGTCCCATGTTCATTCTGTCATGGGGCTTCTCATAGCTGGTGTCTGTAGAAAAGATCTTTGTCAGTCAGATGTTCTGAGCTACACAGGGGTGGCAATAACTCATTTTGTGTGGTGCCTATTCCATACTCCTCACTGTCCAAAGTCTTCTATCCCATTATGTCAGCCACAATGACCTCAATGGGCATAAAGTTCCATCAAGGGTCCAGATGACAGTGGTCCTTTACCCATGTAGCAGCTGAATCATTGTGCTGTTTCTAGTTTCCATTTGATGGCTGTCCATAGGTATCACTACTTGTGTTTGATGGCACTAATGGTGCATGGCTCTTGTCCAGATGCATTAATGGCAGCCTGTATTTTGACCCAGGCACTGTATGTGCCCTTTCCTCTGGTGGTGCCTTGATGGACCTGACATTGTTCAGGGTACTGTAGCAGCTCAATATCTTGTATGCTAGCATGGCTACCTTCTGGCAGCTGAAATCAGAGGACCTGGACCACGATGACCCACGCATGTCTACCTTTCCATGTCTACCTCCCAGCATGGAGCATTGGCCATGGTAAATGGAGAATGGTGCAGGTCTAGCATCCGTGCTGGGTGCCTGGGTCTCATCACCATCCTACCTCTCCTGGTTGGTGGTTTGTGGGTTCCATGCCTGCAGTTCCAATCCTGCATTCACTTCTGTGTGTGCACTCCAGTTATTTACGTATCCATCATGGTGTGGTTCACCTTATATGGCAGGGTCAAGGGGCATGTCTACCTCTTTCAGTCCCTCCCATACCCTGATCCACACACCCCATGTGTCCCTTGCACAATACAGTGTCCATTCATGTGACCATTCATGCATGCCATGGGTTTTGAGCACTTCACCAGGTATGCATCTCCACAACCTCTGTTACATTCCTTTCCAGCAATACCCACTGTGTTCTTAAACAGCATATTGAAATGACTGAAATTATCCCTAGCTGGAAATATTAAAATTCCCTTACCAGGTTTAAGTTATGAACTCTGTTACCAACTGGAATTTTAACATCTGATCAAAAATGAAATTACTGAAATCCCATCAAGTTGATTTAGTTAAATAAAACTTCTATGAATTAAATTAGTAAAATAATCACCATTGACTTAAAATCCTTCCTCCAAAAAATAAAATAAGTGAAGTCCTGCACTGCCCAGATTGGGGTTACTGAAATCACCTTAGATCAGAATTACTGAAATCCCCGTTCTCCATATGGGATTTTTTTCAAAATCCCCCAACCCAGATTAGAATTCTTGAAATCTAAAAATCAAGACCAATAGGGTGGGGAGGTATTGTTAACCACAAAACAAGAAATGGACATGGGGATAATCATTTTGGATGACCTGAAGGTAGCAAAGCGGTGTGATAAGGCAGTGGGGAAAGCTAGCAGGATGGTCTGGTGCATAATGACGGTATCATCGGCAGAAAGAGGCAGGTAGTGTTACACCTGTATAGATCAATGTTGAGGCCTCTCCTCGAGTACTGTGTCCAGTTCTGGAGGCCCCATCTTGGAAATGACATAAATAGGGTGGAGGCTGTTTAGAGGAGGGCAACCAAAATAGTGCAGGGCCTACATCAAAAGCCCTAGGAGGAAAGACTCAGGGAATTAAATATGTTCACTCTAGAGGAAAGAAAGGAAAGGGAGACCATGATAAAAATGTTCTTATACCTCACAGGTATCGTTAAGGTGCATGAGGGTAGCATTTTACAAAGAAAAAGATGCTTTAGGACAAGGGATCATGCTATGAAGCTTGAGTGAGGAGACTCAGAGGAGATGTGAGGAAAATACTTCTTCACGGATAGGGTGATGGATGCCAGGAACAGCCTCCCATCAGAGTTGGTGGGTGCTAAAACTGTAACAAGATTCAAGCATGCATTGGATAGACACAAGGGGACCATAGAAATAAGGCGGAGGGGAGATCAGAGATTGGGTAGGGTCTGTAGTGGCACTATAGGTAGGGAAAATAAGCTAGACTAGGTAGTCCAAGAGGTCCTTATCTGCTGACAACTTCTATTTTTCTATGTTTCTAAGATTAGAATGAATGTTGGTACCCCCTTCCCATTGAACTAATGGAATATTGCCTTCATACTGAAATTATTTGAATATCCTACCACCAGACTGGGAGTGAATTGAAGATCCCTGCCAGATTGGAACTAATTGTAATATCTCCACTGGGATTAGACTCCCCTCTGGTGTAAGGGTTATTACAACCCCTAGATTAGATTTACTGGAATGATCCCACCAAGGCTCATTTCATATTCTGGGGCCCTCTGACACTAATTACAGTTCCCCTCCCTACCACAATAGTAAGTAAGCCAAATTTATTTTGTTAAGTGCCCCACCTTGGAGGTTCTGGGCACTGTACCAGGAGGCAGGAATTAAAAACAACATTTATTAGTGCAGAAACACAAGACAGAACAAAAATAATAAACAACGATTAAGCCTAAATAAATCCTAAATTAAAATAAAACAATGCAACAGTTCATTTATCCTTAACAACAGGCAGTCTACAATTGCTTTTTTAAAAAGATGCACCTTCAGCCTCTGCTTAAAAATTTCCACCGATGGGGCCTCCCTCAAGTGTCATGAAAGTGAATTCCACAATACTGGGCCCGCAACCTCAAACAAACAATCTCCAGAGGACTTCAGATGGGCCCTGGGAACAGCTAGCAGGCCTAAAGTAGAGGGGTGGAGGATGCACACAGGATGGACAGGAGTCAAGAGGTCACTCAGGTAGCCAAAGCTTGATCCGAATAAGGCCTTGAAGGTATGCAAGCCCATCTTGAAGATGATTTTCCACCAAACCAGCAGCCAGTGCCATTTACACAGAACCAGGGTCACATGACAGGACCTTGAAAGACACATCAGGAACCTGGCCACAAAGTTTTGCATCAGCTGTGGGTGCTGGAGAACTGCTCCATTAACTGATGTACAAAGCATTGCAGTAGTTGAGTCATGACATCACAAATGCATATACTAGTGAGGGCAGGTCATTGGGTGGAATCATGTATTTGATCCGGGCAACATTCCTCAGGTGGTAAAAACCACTCCTGATGATGAACAACACCTGAGTCTCAAGTGTCAGTCCATCATAAAGGATGATGTCCAGATTTTTCACCTTGGTAGGTGCTGGGGCCAAGGAATAACCCTGTTGCCATTCCAGCAATACCCACATCCCACTGATGACCGGGCTTAATCACTACAACCTCCTTCTTGTCAGGATTGAGTCTCAGCCAGCTAGAAGACATCCAGTACTGAATCTCATCCAGACATTTATTCAGCACCTCCACAGCATCACCTGTCCCAGGTGCAAATGACATGTACAGTTGGGTGTCATCTGCATAGCAGTAAAAACCCAGGCTGTACCGTCTAATGATCTTAAACAGGGGAAGCATGAACACTGTGAACAGTGTAGGCTGCAGGATTGAACCCTGGGGAACTCCACATGGCAGGGGCTTTGGGCAGGATGAGAAATCTGCCATCATTATCATCTGCATCCTGCCTGTGAGCAAGGACTCAAACCAGATGATGACGGTACCAGTGAGTCCACAAATTTCCCTTAGGCGATCCTGCAATGCTACATGGCGCACAGTGTGAAATGTTGAGGAGAAATCGAGGAGAATGAGTACTGACCACTCCCCTCTATTTCTCACCCTGAGGAGATCATTCTGCACTCTGACTAATGCCATTTCAGTGCTATGCCTTGACCTAAACTGTGACTGGAAGGGTGCATAGATGTCATAGGCCACGAGGTGTGTCTCAAGCTGCATAGCCACTACTTTCCTTGATAACCTTACCCAAAAATGAGAGGTTAGAGACTGGTCTATAATTCACCAAGATGTCAGAGTTGAGAGATTGTTTCTTTAGAAGGGGTCTCACTAGTGACTCTTTCAGGGCACCAGGGAAACATCCCTCTGAAAGAGAACACGATGCAATCTTGGTGAACACTGGACAAACAGACTCAACACATCCCATTAAGAGATCAGTCGGGCTTGGGTCCAGGTCACAGTATGTGGGTCACAGCTTCAAAATCACCTTGCAAACCTCTGCCACCCCAACCAGCATTAACTTTTTTTTTTATTTTTATTTAGTTGTTTAACCAGGTATAGCACACTAAGTTGGAAGCTTTTTTACAGGGGCGACCTGGGAGCACAAGGAGGTTAAGTGACTTGCTCAGGGCCACACAGTATGCAAGTGGAAGCTGTGGGATTAAAAAACCCAGGTCTGGACTGCTGGATGTCACCAGATTTGCAGCTCAGAGCCTTAGACCACTGCGACAACAGGAGTGCCTCTGGACACACACGATGCACCACTGCAGGACTGCAATTGCCCAATTGGAGAGATCCCAGCCCTAATGGAGGACACCTTGTCAGAGAAGAACAGAGCAAAATCCTTGAACTGAGCAACTGAAGATGCTTTTTCCAGCTGCAGGCAGGCTGGATGGAGAAACCTGTCTACAGTACAAACAAGGAAAACTGGTCTGTTCCTCCCTGCAGCAACTCCCTGACAGGAACTCTGATTTTTTGTGTTTGATTGCCCTTTGATATTCAACATAGTGAATTCTCAAAGCCAGTTTGTCCTTGTCAGACTGAGAGTTCTGCCAACAATACCCTAAACTCAGACCCCTGGTCTTTGTCTCTTTGAGAGCACCATCAAACCTTGGTGGTTTCAAATGAGAAGACCTGGGTCATACATGGACCAGTGCAACAGAGTGAAGCACCTTGGAAACAGCCCACAGACTACTCTAAGCAACAACTAGGATAATATGAGGGATGTACCCATTGTACTTGCTGGATCCAATGCTGCTCGAGGATGAGTTGTACAAGACCAGAAACAGGACCACCACCATAGCGGACAAAGACATTTGTTATCTGGTGCAGTGCATGGTACACTGAGACCTGACTGACTCCCATTATGTCACCGGCCACCCCCTGGAGAAAGTCTGTGGCATAATATGCCAGAGCACACAGTAGCTTCTGCTCCATGGTCAGTACACATGACCATCTCATGGCTGGTGCAGTGTTGGCATATATGACACTACACAGGTTCAAAATGGTGGCATAGTCATTTGTGGAAGCCCTGGATGCAGTGCATGTGGTTTAGTGAGGCTTATCCTATGGTGGTGGCCATGCTCCTCCAGGTCATAGTGGGCAGGCCACCCACTGAATGCATCCCACACCACCAGGTTCCTCATGTATTTCCCAGACAATTCTCCATCCCACTGCTGTACTCCAATTGCCATAACAGATGTCCCATGTGTATTCTGTCATTTGGCCCCTCACAACTGGTGTCTGTAGCAAAGACCTTTGTCAGTCAGATGCAATGTGCTGAGCACATAGCCCATTATAGACTGTGACTGTCTCAGCCATACTTGCTGCACATGTAACACTCACACCAACTAGATCCAGTACCACCATCAGCTCCTCTGGGGACAACCGCTTCAAAGAACAGCAGTGGAACATCTCCTCAAAGGAAGGTCTACTGGATGGGGGGTCCAAATGAAAGCTTAATCATGCAGTTATCTGACCAAATAACCGGATCAATCCTGAGATCAGGGACTTCAAGCCCCAGGGACAACATTAAGTCCAAGGTGTGACCATGGCTTTGTGTCACAGAAGCAACAGCTTGTGCAAGGCCCAGTGAAGTAATTGAGAGGAGGAAGCCATAACCAAAATGTGAATGTTCGCCATTGATCCTGGCATTGAAGTCACCCAGAACCAACCATCTGGGTGACTCCAACACCTTCTCAGTGACAAAGTCTGCAACTTAATAAAGAAATTCCCCCTCATGCCCTAGAGGCCTGTATACAAGGAGGGTTCTGCAGACTGCACCGGGACACTAGCACACAGCCATACATTCAAACTACAAAGTGGAACCCACTGGATGCACGGAAAAGTTTAGGTCAGATCTAAAACAGATGGCCATACTCTTGCCCATGTATTCCCTCCTCAGGCAGTGCACTATGCCAAAGCTGGTAATGACAGATGCTTCCAATACTGGACCCATGTCATCCCCCAACAAGGTCTCCATGATACAAGCCAGATCAACCAAGGAAAACAAGTCTGCAATAATTGCGATCTTGTTCCTAATCAATCTGGCATTGCATGGTACCACCTGAAGAGGACTGGTGGAGGTTGCTGACCCAATGGCTACTTGTCCATTCAGTCCAGTGGGAACAGGTGTAATAGTATGTCAAGTGATTATGGGACGCTATCAGCTTCTCCTACTTCTGTTTTTAATATAAAATAAATTTAAAAACCTGCTTACAATGCTTTTGCATTTTAATCTCTTGCCCTGTTCCAGCACCTGGAAAATCTCAGAATATCCCCTCACCCATCCTGCTGCAATCCTGATACCTCTCTATTTCCCTGTCTTATCCTGTAGAATCCTCTGCCCAACATAACCTCCAACTAATGACCCCCCTGAGACTTCATGTTCCTGATCCACCTTCAATCTAACTACCCAGTTATGACCATAGAAACATTTTAAAAATACACATCCTACATGTTGTTGCACCTTCAGTATCAACCTGCTCCCTCTTCTTCTCCCAGACCTCTAAAACCGAAGAAGTGTAACTCTACTACATGTTTGCTGATCCTTACCCATTTCATCTACCTAGCCATGGACTTGTGAAAGAAAAAAAGAACATACTCTTCTCCCCAACTCTCTGACATACTCTTCTCCCCAACTCTCTGTGTCTCAAATCTTTACTTTCTCAACAGCTTGGACCCAGACATATTCAAAATTGACAAGCATCCTTCTACACTCTTGACCCGCTGTGTCCCTGTTTCCTCCCTGCTTTCTTTGCTTAGCTTTGAGCCCCACCCTATAAAAATGAACAAACATTATTTTCCAGTCCTTTACATTACTTGTCCTACACATCTTCTTTTAAATAGAGACACAGTAAATGTTGACTTTGCCTGTACAGTTAGTGTGAAGTCTGGAACTTCATGTTGTGCATAGCAGAGTGAAATTTCCAGATTTTACACCAAATCTTTGTGACAATGTTCTGCTCCTAAATTTAAAAAAAAAGAAATAGAAAACAACAACGTTTTCTCAAGGCATAACCCATAACACCTACTTGTAACCTTTGTTCCCACCTCACCTTCCAGATTTTTAGCAAAGAGATACCTGCACCATGCTACCTTCTAGCACCTACCTACCCTTTCCCCGCAACACACACACACACAGTCCTGGTGAAGTTTCCTACAACAGAAAACATAGGGTCCCTCGAAAAAAGCCTCTTCATCCCCTACCCACAGCCCATCACTTACAGTAAAACACATATCGCCACCTACCACCCCAAGTCTGACAGTCTGTATCAAGATCAATCACAGCACTTCTCCAACGTACCCCATGGAGTAGTAGAGCCTTTTTCCTCTCCACAGGCCCAAGTTTTAAGGATAGACACTTCTGAAACAATAAAATCATCCTACATTGGAGTGAGGAAGACACCTTTTCTCAATCATTAGTGTCCTGCAATAAAATACACAAATGATGATGTCCTCAATTATTACAGTGACTCCAAATATAAAACAAGCAAAGGTAAAATTATAAAATAATGACAAAACAATTATACGTAAGTGTTGAAAAAAAGGAACATGAATTGATATCCCTGTACTATAAGAAACAACCCAAACTCTGATCTTTTTACTGTACATTTGGATGAATCTGAAAGTAAAATTTATTTTCAAACAACAATGCTAAATGAACTAATAAAAAAGAGGCAGGCAATCAAATTCAGTGAATTTCATGTATGTAAAATAGTAGACAATAGACGAAATTAGAAGAATACTAACAGCCTGTCTTTATTTTCTTTTTATTTCAATTTATGAATTGGTGCACAATAATTTCAAAAGCATAATTTGAACAACTTTACCCAATCTAAAACCGTAAGTTCTTTCTATGTCAGTTCCAAATAACAAGAACCCCTATATAATAAACATAAACTAATATTATTTGTTGGGCTACTTAAAAACAAAATAAAAGTGTATTTCTTATTTATGCAGTAGGAGTGGACACAAAAGCCATTGTATAAAACCATTTTTTTCACATATGTTGTATAAATAAAATATAAAAACAAAAACAAAGTGCTGAGTCAGCATGTGGTTTGAAAGCAAAACAAAATAGTAATATGAAATACACACTGAAAATAGAAAATAGAGTTAAAAATCGATGTTTTGAAGTTTCAGCAATAGGTTTTCTTCAAGAAGTATCTGAAAGAGAAAAAAAAACAAAGTCAGTGTGTACTTTATACAGCATATGTTGTATAAATGATAACTGTCAATCAAAAACATCCACCTGGTACTACTTTCCCACCAGCACTACAATACCTCCCCAAGCAAATGCTTCCCACACCATGTTACACAGCAACAAACCCAAACAAACCCATCCCAAAATAGGAATTTCGTTCTTTTTTTTATTGGCAACCTGCATCCTTGGCTCTCCTTCCATGCTCCTTTAATTTATTTTGAGCTGACAAACATTATTTTTATGTTAAAATACAACTGCCAAAAGAATGCAACTCCCCCCACACCATTCAGAGCTGTATTTTCCTTCCAACCCTGGATCATGTCAGAAAAATACTGCCCTGTAGTAATCACTATCACTAAACAAAAAAAAAAAATCAGACTCCTTTTTCCCCACAGTAACTTATTGTCTCAATGTTTATTCAGCACTCCACTTTTGTACAGCTGCCAGCATGTCCCCAGATCTTTTCACAACCAATAACCCACCCACCTGCTGACCTCCAGTGCTGTCTGCACACCTACTTCCAGACTCCTCACTGTCACTCACCTCAGGAGTGAGCTCCATGGCAATTTCTTTTTGAGGCACATAAGACAATAAAAACAATGTTTTTTGTATGATTTTCTAAATAGTGCGCTGAAAGTGCACACTACTAGCACTAGAGTACTGCAATTTCACTCACTCAGACTGATTCCAACCCAGCACTCCATAACCACCATTGCCAACAAAATAATGCAGAATCAACCAGATAAATAAAAAAAATACACTTGATTTAAATACTTGATTAAAAAAAAAAAGAAAAAATAATACCAAACACTTTACTGGCAAGTGGCAATCTGTCTCTCCAGCTAGTCAAGAAACAAAGCCACCATGGTTTAAAAACTGTGCAGCCCACTCACTTAGAGAATATCTGCCAATTGGAACTTGTGTTCTTGATGTGTAGACATGGCATCCCAATCAAAGAAGTCAATGGCTCGGCAAAGGTACACAGCAGAGCAAATTATAAAGCAACCTATTTCATTAAAAAAGAGAAATTACACAGCAGAGAAAAAAAAATTATCCTACCTATTTTATTAAAAAAAGAGAAACTAAACAAGAGAAAAACAAGAGAAAGCTATTTCTAATTTAAAGAGCAGCTGAAGCCATACGGAAAACTTTAAAAAACATAAGTCCCGATTCTGTAAAAGATATAGATGCCACAAAGTAACTTGCGCCACCAAGAATGGTGCAAGAAGCACTTTGCACCATGAGTTGTGACATGCAGGAATCTGCAAAGCAAACTGCGACAAAGAAGCCAACACCCACTGCTACTTGGCACAAGGGGTTTACCACAGCAGCTGCACCATATTCTGCAAGGGCAGCTGCAAATGCCTGAGTTTTGCATTCTAGAACAACCCCTCGAAGGCATCCAGCAAAGTACATAGTGCTAAATTCGCTTCCAACTTCTGGCTCGGCTCCCTCCCTCCTTATCTCGTATCCTCCCTATCTTCCCCTTCTACCCCCACCCACGCCCTCAGGTCTTCTGATGCTAGGCTATTAGTCATCCCTCACCTTAGAACCACCACCGGCCAATCAGCCTTCTCTTACCTCATCCTTAAACTCTGGAATGGCCTGCCAGCCCAGATTCACCATTCATCATCCAAACACTCCCTATCCTCTACCCTCACTAACTTCCTTGCACCAAATTGCAACTGCCCCTGACCCCGCCGATAGCTTCTCTTCCCCCATCTCCTCTTAGTGCCTGACCAGCGGCTCGGCCTTCACCTAATTGTCTGGCTTATACACTGCCCTACGCACTTACACTCTCACTTCCACTCACTCTTATTCCCTCCTAATCTCTCCCTTCTCTTCCCCCTCCATCCTAAATAATCCATGCTCTTCAGCCTTATGCATTGCTACTGCTCCACTCTCTTTCCCCCTACCCCACCTAAACCACCCCCCACCTTATCCTCCAACTCTGACTCCAACTGTCAACTTGGTGCATCTCGCTTCAGCTCAAGCCCTGTTACTGGCACTCAAGTCTTGTTATTGGCACTTAAGTAATCATGTATTACCCTCGGTATGTTCCCATGATATCTATACCCTGTCCTTGACGTTCATGTTCTGTACTGTTCTCCTATTGTAAAAAGTGCTAATGTAATCTCACCCAACTATGTACATTATTTGTACTGCGCTATTTCTTAATTCAACTTTTGAATGTATACCTGCCTCCATTGTAACCCCTTCCCCCAGGTAGCACCGTGAGACAAGCATCTTTTTCCTCAGTGTGCCTTTCCTGGTGAAGCATTTTCAATAAATAATAAATAAATAAATAAACATTTACATCAGCAATTAGCTGGTGTAAGTATACCTTGCTTGCATCCACCGGGGGTTGTGCCAATGCACCACCAGTCCATCCCCCAGGTCAGATAGCCCCTCATGCCCAGAACCCCAATGATAAAATGCCCCACAGGGCTATCAGTGCAGCCCCATATCCTCAAGATTGGTATACCTAGCACCCCTATCCCTGATTCCCCATAATGGTAAAAGCCCTTTTTACAGCCCCGATCCCCATGATATGTATAGCCCCAATCTCAGCCCTGATACCCGGTGGTATTTATAGCCCCCCTCAGCCGCACTCCCCCATGGTATTTATAGTTCTCTCTCTCAGCCCCGATCCCCTGTGGTATTTATTGCCCCACTCTCAGCCCTGATCCCCTCTAATAGTAATAAAATCCCCCCTCAACCCCGATCCAGAATCTGCATACTGCAGGAGTAGTATGTCAGCCATAAAAATAAAATAAACACATCCCATCCTTGAAGATATCCCTGGTATTCTATTGGCCCCTCACCCAACAGTGCCAGCCAACTCCACTCCCCCTGACCCATACCCAGCTGGCAACTGGCACAGCCCACCTCTCACCACAGTGGCCAGCCACCGACTGAGCTCTGAATGAATGTGTACTACTGAAAATAGTACGCTCTCTCAGTGAATGACAGCTGCTGTCATTCACTGGCTACATACTATTAACTGCAAGCACTCACAGTGGAGCTCAGTCAGTTGCTGGCCATGGTGGTGGTGAGAGGTGGGCTGTGCCAGTCACCAATTGAGTATGGGTCGGGGGGAGCAAGGAGGGCTGGTACTGCCAGGTGGATGGGGTGGAGGGCCACTAGACAACCAGGGATATCTTCAATGACAGGATGTGTTTTACTTGATTTATATTTTAATTTTATGGCTGTCATACTACCCCTGTGGGATGAGGGATCTGAATTGGTGTTGGAAAGGGGGTTTTATTATTATTACGGGGGAACGGGGCTGAAAGGGGGGCCATAAATACCATAGGGGTTGGTGCTGAGAGGGAGGCTATCAGTATTATGGGGATCAGAGGTGGGGGGCTATTACTATTATTATTATAGAGGATTGGTGCTTGGGGGGTCTGCTAGCCCTTGTTTACCCCCCCGACAGTGACATTTCACCAGTGAGGTCCCCCACAGTGACTACAGTGCCATGCCACTGTGGGAAACCTGCTGTAACCTGGTGCTGTCTGTCAGGGGTCCTGCTGCCCCCCCCCCAATCAGCTCTGACTCGGAGTTGATAATGGGGGTAAGGCCCACTGAAGAAAACAAGGATGAACAGTGTGAACCGGCAACCATCTGCAGAACGCAGTTGACCTGCCGGTGTCACTGATGGGTCGTCCGACAAAAATTTTGTCAAGCTCCTATCATGGATCTGCTAGCCCTGTGGGGCTTTTGATTATATGTACACTGGATCAGGGCTTGGGGAGGCGCTTAGTCCCTTTCCCAATAAATACCGCAGGCTTGCAACAACCTGTTCAGGTATGCCTACTGTTTGGCCTACCTGTTGGGTTGGCACAAGTAGCAGGACTTAGCCATGGGAATCCTGCCCATTACAAAATCAGGCGCAGGGTTCTTTGCACAACTGCACCCCTCTTATGTCACTACTTGTGACGTGCATATGTGTGCTTTTAGAATTGGACCCATAATAGTTGGATATAAATAAGCTTGCTTTTCCTATATCTTCTATAGATTTCTTCTAGCCATTATTTATTACTGAAGATTCCCACAAAAACAAAATGTTTCCCCTACAGTTCATGTGCCTCTATAGTTTACTCCCTACTTGAAGTTATTATGCTGTGTTGTGACATCACAGGTTGTCACCATGGGAATAACTGTCATGTTCATGTCACAAGCAGAGTATTATGACAACAAGTTGGGAAGAAGCAATAGGAGCTGATAAACCCTCAAGGCACAAATATCCTGTTTTCAGGCATAACTCAATAATGATAACTGAGGATAAGAAATACGCAGCTAATGAGAAATATAAGTTGTTTTGGTTCCAAATATAATGTTTTCCAAAGTTCTGCTTGAGGCATCAGTGGCTCCTTAAACTCCCTCCCTGTTGCATAAATGGAATATGCAATGGGGAACTCATTAAATGAATGATTTATGTGGAATTGAGCAGTTTGACCTCAGACACCTCACTCGTGCTATGACACTCGTGAGGTTTCCCAAGATCAAACTGCTTTTTCCCACATAAATCATTTAGTTTACTCATCCCCATTGCATATCCTATATTTATTTTACAGGTTAAAGAAGCCTCAATCTATAAAAAAGGAACTAGAGCTTCCAAAATATTAAGATTTACTTGTTATTGATACAGACTTTTTTTTTAATTGTACAATATATATTGAAGGGCTTTATATTGTAGATGAAGTTGACACTAGAGCTGTGTCGAATATAAAATTCTGCCCCCAGAATGCCCATGAAATGACCACTTTGATTCTGCAGAATTTTGTGGAATTTGGGTAAAATGCTGCAGAATTTCACTAAATTTTAAATTACAGTTTTTTTGCTACTATTTTGACAGTACACATCCAAATGATACACTAAGGACCAGATATTCAAAACCTAGAGCAGCGCACTAACCATCTGCGCAGGATTAGCGCAGGACAGCCATATTCAAAAAGGGAGATAGTGCGCGCTAAACACAATAGCGCCGGGCTAAAACATAATGTATGCAAGAGGCAAAGTGGAGGGGCGGGAACCTGCATATGGTCACAATAGGATATTCAGAGATCTAGCGCTGCGCTGCGCTATGCACCATTGTGCAGCAATTAGCGCAGCGCTACTTACCACCTATAAAAGGGAGGCCTAAACACAGGGCAATCCACTGAGGAAGGAGTGGCCAGAACAGGAAGTGCATCACAATGTCTTTCTCCAGCAATGCTGTAGTGCTGCACCTGATGGAGCAGACTATGGAGGAGGATGAAAGACAGCAGGCTCAACAAGGCCCATTACCTAGACAAAGGAGGAGATATACTTCACATAGATGGTACCAGCCCAGAGTCTACTTTGAGACCCTGCCTGATGAACACATCATTGGCCGGTACAGGTTGGACAGGGGAATGTAGAGGCAGCTATGTGAACTCCTGCATGAGGAGCTGCAGCCGAATATCAGGCGCAGACATGCCATGTCAGTTGAGGAAAAGGTGACAGCAGCAATGTGCATCCTAGCCACTGGGACATTTCAGCGCCCAACGGGGTACACCATTGGGATATTGCAGTCCGACACATCGCGCCTCCTGACCCAGTTCCTTGATGCTCTCCTGCCACATGCTGGTGAGTTCATTGTATTCCCCAGCATGGCAGCAGAGTGCACAGCAACCATGCAGCAATTCCATCGAGTTGTGCACCTACCTGCTGTACTTTTTGCCATTGACTGCACCCGTGTCCCCATCCGTGCACCACCTGGTGATGTTAGTGACCTGTACATGAACAGGAAGGGCTTCCACTCCATTAATTGCCAGGTGGTGTGCGATGCGACAGGGTGCAGTAGCAATGTCATTGCACAGTACCCTGGCAGTGCCCATGATGTCTTCATCTGGCACCAGTCCCGGCTGTGCCGGGCATTTGAGGAAGGCAGGATTCCATGTGGGCATCTAGTCAGTGAGTATGGGCAGCTAAAACAGGGTGATAGCAGAGGGGAGGGGGATAGGCCAGGGTAGCCGTATGAGGGGCAGGGAGCAATGGTTCAGAGCAGCAGCGGGCACTGTGCAGGACACCAACAGTAACACCTGATTTATCTCCACAGAGGACAGTGTCTATCCCCTACGACCCTAGCTGCTGACACCAGTAACTTGGCCAGCAACAGGAGCCAAGGAACTGTACAATGAGGCACATGCTGCTACAAGGAACATCATAGAGAGGGTCTTTGGGATGCTCAAGATGTGGTACCGTTGCATAGACCAGTCAGGTGGTGCCTTACAGTACAGCCCTCAGAAGGTATGCCATATCTTCCTGACCTGTTGTATGCTACACAACATGGCCCTGAACCATGGGATACGTGAACCTGAAACTGAGGTACATTCTGACAGTGAGCCAGATCCAGAGGTAAGGGGAAAAGTAGAGCAACTCGAGCGGCGGGATCCACACATGGTCCATCGGGCCATAGAGCACAGGAGCTGCATCATTGAGACACTGAACCAGGATGTACGGTGAGTACAGAAAACACAGACAAATGAAATGTGAACAGTACATTTAATGGTAGAGTAAATACAGTACAGTGAAATCTGTGTGATAGATAGGTGCTGTACATGTTGCCAGTGGTGCAGTGCATGTGATGTGTGTGGTGTGTGTGATGTGTGTGGGCCACCACCATACTCCTCAACTGTAACATGGTACGAGGAACAGTACTACAGTTACATCACTACAGCTACCTATTCCACAGTGTGAGTACCTGTCCCACACTCAGTGGCAAAACTGTAAAGAAATCCCCATTGTAGATGATGCAAACAAAAGCAGGCAATTAAGAAAAGGTGGCCTGAACAGATAAGCCAACAATGTAACAGGTCAGTCAGTTGCTGAGGGACTGCATTGAGAATGAGGTCCACATTCTGCTCAGTAGTATCACAACCTGAGAGGCACTGTTGTATGGTCAGGGGACACAAGGGTGAGGGGTATGGTTCACCACCCAGGTGCTCACAAGAAACAGCACTGTATATATGTGATGGCAGGGGCTGTGGCATGGGACTGAACAAGGGCCATGGAGGACTGTGTCTGTGCAGAAGACATGGGAAGTGGCTGTGTGCATAGGCATGCAGGTGAGGGAGTCAGGACCACAGTACGCATGTGGTGGAGCACATCAGCTAAGTCTGCCACCGTGCACATGACGCACATCCTGTGGATGGGGCAAACTGCTGGGGGCGTGTTACGTGCCGAGGACATTGTTGGGGTGGAATGCGGTGAGGCTGAGAGGGCAGCCCATCTGCAGCCATGCCATGAGGCCTGCACAGGAGTGGAGGGAGGGCAGCCATGATGCCATACATGTCCTGTGGACGAACATGAGGTAGGGGTTGAGGAGGTTGCACCCACCCTGTGCAAACCTCTGCCACGCTGCTGCCCATGTGAGGCATGGCTGCGCTGGTGTCTGGGTGCACTCTGCAGTACTGTGGTGATAGTGTCCCGCAGCACCAGAGCATGGGCCTGCACAGCAGCAGTTAGGTCACCAAAGCCATGCCCAATGGTGCTGAGAACACGGGTCATCCTCTCCTCTGACCTCTGTTCAGCATGGGCAAGACCAGTGCTCACTGTCTCCCACAGCTGTGACAGCTCATACTGCAGCTCGCTACAGAGATCATGCAGGTCCTACTGGGCTGCATGCTGTGAGGCCAAGGCCTCCTGCAGCATGGGCCATGCATGATGGCCATTTTGTGCAGGTGCACCCTGCACCTGTGGCAGGGGTTGTGGTTGGCACTGGGCAGTGGGTTGTGGATGTGAATGGACCTGTGGTGGTGGCTGGTGGCGCATTGGCTGCTGCAAATGTGGCCTCACAGGTGACTGAGCATGCTGCTGGACCAGCCCTGCGGTCCGTGCTCTGTGGGACATGTCCAGTGGGCAAGACTGTTCTGGCAGGGGAATAGCAGCTGTGGGCAGATAGGTGTCATGTGCCTGAGTACCCCTTGTCCCCAAGTCAGGCATGGTGCCATCCCCCACTGCACCAAAACCTCTGGTGTCACTAGCTGCACACATAACTAGCATGTCGGGCTCCTCCGCTGCATCCTCTGAGCCATGGTCACTTGTGACAGTCAGGATCACCACCTGCTCCCCACTCAGATCCTCCACCTGGGCATACTCAGGTGTATTCAAGGACTCCCGGAAGGCTGCATCCTCATCATCTGATGATCCAGCATATGTCAGTGCCTCATGACATCTGTGAGTGGACATAGTGCTGACTGGCATGGCCACTGCCTGTCTAGATGTGGCTGCCATGCCTGATGTTGAAGAGTGCACCTCTGCTGTGTACGAATCCTCCACCTCCCATACAACTGTGCCTGGCCCCACCTGGGACATTGCCTGCTGGGCATGTAATGCTGAAATGGAAGAGACTTATGTCAGTCGCTGCTACAGTGACCAGCTCACCCATCTCCACACCACTCCCAACAATGCCACATGCACCCCCAGCAATGTGTGCCCTACAGCATGCCCACGCAGGCACCAGTGTGCATCCCATGCAATTGCAGCCTGTGCCCTATGAGCCCCTGAACCATGGCACACATGCACTCAAATGTGCCTGCCAGCAGATGTCCACCACTGTGCATCCCCAACACCACCCTTGCAATGGAACATACCCATGTGGGCCCTATGCATGCACAATGACAGTAGTGATGTGTGACTCTGTCCCCATGGTGTTGCTGTCCACTGAGTGGTGGATACATGCCACAAACATACCTGCTCTGGATGGTGTAAGCGGTGTCTCACACCCACTGCCTTCAACCCCACCAACTGCCACTGGCCGCAGAGTAGAGGCTACTATGGCCATCAATGGGTCCCAGTCCAGCTGTTCAAGTGGTTGTGGTCCCCCACTGGTCCACAGCCTGTTCCAGATCCGCTGTGCCTCCTCCTCCTTCACCCTGCACAGCAGGTCATTCCACCTTTTCTGGATGGCATCAGTGCTACAGCCATGACCACCTATGGCATTTACTGCTGTGGCAATCTCCTCCCACATCAGAAGAACAATAGTGTACATCGACTTGTTCCTGCATAGGGTCATCTCCCTGTCCTTCACTGCATGTACCAGGGCATGCAGCTCATCTCCAGAAAATTTGTGGGCCCTGAGCCGCTCCTGTCCTGCAGTCTCACCTGTGTGGGACAGAAGGCAAGAAAAGGGTTAAACAGACTTGTGAACAAACATTGCACAGTTGTAACAGTAACATATGGCCATGATGCAACACACAGCTGCTATACATGCTCCCACCCCCTGAGGAATGGCAACTGGGCATGCACGATGCACCTCAGTGCTGTGGAGTCCTGCAGACCAGCACATGTGGAAGCCAGCTGTGTGTGTGCAGCACACAGTTGTGCTGGCCATGTTGCTGCCTGTGGCATGTGAGATGTGGCCTGGCTTAACATGTTGGCATGGACATGGGTGCACTGCAAGGTAATCACAAGGCCTACAGCCACATATGGTGCCTAATGTGCACATGTGTGGGACTGTGCAGCCATGGCTGTGAATGGCTGACTCATGGTGCCCCATCGGCACGTCCAGTGCCATGCTGGGCCTCTGCACACCCAGCACCATGGAACACATGCTGTGGAAGCATGGGTGTCTCCCAAAAACAGGGCTAGATGGCTGACCAGGACACACGTTCCACTAGGGGTGCAGCCTAGGCACCATTGCATGTACCAGAGCATGTATCAGTGCTGCCACATTGTACACACATACAGGCGTGGTGTGTGTATAGGTGATCCTGGCACAGCTGTGCACAAGGCCTGTGTGTGATCCACCATGTGTCGCAGTTGTGGGTACTGTACAACAATAAAACTGAGGTACTGCACTCCCAGCATGTGTGTCAATGCCTGTCACACAATGGTCTGGATGTGCACACTGTAGATGGACCTGCCTGTCTTGAGGGTAGACACCATGGACCACAACAATGTTGGTAATGCCCCTGCCCCTGGCTGCACAGTGCTGTGCACAGACAGTCAGCAGCCAGGACCACAGTGTACAAACACTATTAACTGCATGAGTACTGTCTGCCATGCCCACATGCACACATCACACAGCACAACACAGGGGTGGGGGGTTGGCTGTCTGTGATGCAGATGCCAGTCAGTGACATGGGTGACAGCATGGGTACCTGTGGCAGTTGTCACACTGGAGTACATGCATCCCACAGTCACAGTGGACTAATGATCCACTCCAGAGTGCATCCTCCACACCGCTGATCACATCCCACTGCCATCTGCAGCACCACAGCATGCAGTCAGTCAAGCATGGCCTGCGCAATGGACATTGGACAGTGCATGACGGTGGTGGGGCAACACTACCCACACAGGAGCAGTCAAGAGGGTCAAAGGGCCACCCAGCTCCCACCGGCACCACCGCATACATGCCCAGCCACACTGCACCGGTCAAGCATCAGCTGCAGTCCTAAGCCCATTAACAGTACTGCACTGTTAGACAGTTCACAGATACCATAGCCTGCCACATACAGGCAATACAGGAGCATTGTGTGCGTGGCAGGGATGATACAGTCACACATGTGGTACTGCTACACCTGGAATTAGGTCCTTTCCTGCCAGACAGGCAGGTGACTGCATTGTCTGCGTCAGCCTATCATCCATGCAGAACAGGACTTTAAAGTATGTGTAGGCCTGATTACCCACTGATATCCAACAGATTACAGGCCTGGCATCCCAGTGGTGTGATGTCAGGACCATATGAACTCATCTCAGCTATGTCTTAGCAGTAGGTCAACTAGACAGACTGCCACTGTTAGCTGGTATTCTACACACCTGGATTGTGCTTGAAAGCCTCAGTACAGTAGTCCTATAACATTCCAGTTGTCACAGTGTACTGTCACTGAGGCTAGCGATCTCCATGGCTGATAGGGGTTAACAATGGTACTACGCTGGCCCACAGTCATTCGTTCCATGTATCCCAATAGTGTGTGTACAGTACCTACACATACATTTGGCTGTACCGCAGAGTCAATACTGGGGTAAGGCCCACTTACATGTGGGGGGGGGATTCCCATGACGAGTCCCATCCACTAAACCTGACAATGCCTGATGTACAGGTGATAAACATGGTGTACGCACCTCTTGTTGTTGCTAGAGCAATTGTAAGCCTCTCAAGCTGTGCACTCGAGGTTTACAGATGTCCTAGCTACCAACTGAGGCATTTACACCATGATAATCACCTGTACGCCAGCCAGTCTCCTGTATTACATCACACAGATTGCACACAGTACAATACACAGGTGATGACAGTGGATCAGCAGGTAGCACAGATACCATGCAGCTGGGAGATCATCCGGCTCTGGGTTCTAGTCCCACCCAAGACTCCTGGGTTAACATCCCATAAGTAACACTGCAGTGCAGCATGAGGAGGGTGCTGCACTCCTGAGGTGCCATCAGTCGGATAAGATGTTAGACCGATGTGCCATCTGCCTGCTCTGGAGGTAGGTCAGGTGTACGTTAATGACCCCATGGCACATACCAACATGCGTAGGGGAATATCTATGGTGCCATGGCCATGTACCCCCTATCCACAAGAATACCACAAGCAGCGTAATCTGTTTCAAAGACATTTGGCATTCACCTGTATCCCCTTCCCCCCTGGGTTGTGTCTGAAAGAGACAGGATTTGTCTACAGCACGTACCCAGTCAGCAAACACTACAATAAGTAATTCACATGACGGGCAGAGCAGAGAAACATAGAAACATAGAAACATAAACTTTGACGGCAGATAAGGACCACTTGGCCCACCCAGTCTGCCCATTTCCCTACTTACTGGACAAGCTGCAGATTCTAGTTAACCAACAGCCTACTTCATTCCACCCCCCACTACAATTGCCTTGTGTCTGTCTGATGCATGTTTGAATTCCCCCACTGTTTTAGACCCAACGACCTCCTCAGGAAGGCTGTTCCATGTATCCACCACTCTCTCTGTGAAAAAGAATTTCCTCACATTACCCCTGAGCCATCCCCCCTCTATCTTTAAACTGTGCCCCTTGTTCTTACACATCTCTTTTCTGAAAGATGCTACCATCCTGGACTTTGTTGATTCCCTTGAGGTACTTGAACGTTTCAATCATGTCCCCCCCGTCCCTCCTTTCATCAAGGGTATACATATTAAGCTCTCTCAGTCTCTCCTCATATGGTTTCTGATGTAGACCCTGCACCATTTTAGTTGCCCTCCTCTGGACTGCTTCCATCCTGTCTATGTTCTTGCGTAGATGAGGTCTCCAAAACTGCACACAGTACTCCAGATGGGGTCTCACCAACTGTCTGTACAGAGGGATAACCACTTCCCTTTTTCTACTTGTGATGCCCCTTCCTATGCATCCCAGTATCCCCCTTGCTCTCCTTACCAACTTTTCACATTGCTCACCCACCCTTAGGTCATCTGATATGACTACCCCCAGGTCCCTTTCCATTTTTGTTGTTGTTAGTACCTCCCCTGCTAATGTGTACTCTTCTCCTGGGTTTTTGTTTCCCAGGTGCATTACTTTGCACTTCTTTGCATTGAATCTAAGTTGCCATATGTCTGACCATTCCTCCAACCTTGCCAAGTCCCTTCTCATCTTTTCTACCCCCTCTTGTGTATCAACTCTGTTACAGATCTTTGTGTCATCTGCAGAGAGGCATACCTTTCCCTCCAGACCCTCTGCAATGTCTCTTATAAAGATGTTAAAGAGGATTGGACCCAGTACTGAGCCTTGAGGTACTCCACTAGTAACCCCTTTTCTTCAGAATGTGTTATATTCACTATTACCTTCTGTGTCCTGTTGTGTAGCCAGTTCGCTACCCAGGCTACCACCCTGGGACCCACTCCCAGGGTGCAGAGCTATGCACAACCAGCGTCCCCTGTCGGGTCTGGGTTCTGATTCCCATGGACCTCACAAGCTGTGCTCTTGGTGTCATTGGGCCTCAGAATCCTTCTGTGGCAGAACACACTGGTGCTGCAGAGTTGCCCATCCAGTATCCCTTGTTTGCTGCTGCAGTAGTGCTGCATGATGATGTTTTGCTGAAGTACTGATGTCACCACTGCTGCATGAGCGCATGGCTTGCTGGCATAGTGTTACCATCCTCACAGTACCGCAGTGGTGTCAGTAGTCTCAAACCACTTGAAACATCACATGTTGGTGTCAGTATGGAACACAGTGCAGAGTAACACACTGCACACATGTGACATACGACAGCAATACAAAACATCACATACATGATGCCTCAGTTATACACAACCTGTGTTCTGTCACCTCGAGCATCTGTGCTCCAAAGGTCATAGGGACTGAGAACCCCTCTGTGGCAGTGCATACACTTTGAGCAGACAGGATCATACAACAGCCAGAGTGGACATGTGTTACAGCCCTGACCTGGATGTCTGCCATCAGCCAGTAGTATCAAGCCTTGCACACATGACATGGGGATGCCCAACTGTTGTCAGCATGGTGACTGCACAGGACATTCATGAAAAGCAGCCTCATCCAGGACACAGTCAGTTAGCAGTCATCTGTATCCCCCTTCCCCTGGTCCATGCCTCTGAAGTGTACCACAATACCAGGAATAGTCCTCATGGTACAGCACAACAGCACACTGTTCAACATTGTAAGGAGTTGTCCCGCATTCAGTGGTAACACTGTAAGGCACTATTCCACCGTAATTGCTAGGTTATTAACTGACCTCCTGTTATAAATGCAAATTGTTTCACAGTGTTCTGGGCCTCTGAGGTGCAGTTTGTAAACGTGTTCCACATTTTGCTCATGTGTTCCACATATTGAGATGCAATGTTCCACATTTAAGGGACATAAGGTTGGGAAGTATGGCCAGGTTGTGCTTGGCACTAGGCACCCAGTCAACATAAACCACATCACAAACCTACTGATATGTCCCTTGAATTTTACCTCTATCCGCGCACATGCAGTACATATCTGGCTGACTCTGTGAGTGTTCCATTGACATCCTGTGCTGCAGCAGTAATCACACAAACATGTATTACCGATTAGCAACATGGGGGGGCACATTTAGCCCTTATATAGCACAGCCGGGCAAACAAGCCTGTTAAGCATGCTAATGGGCCGATAATGATATGCTAATCTCTTTGTTAGCACCATGCATACACAATGACCATCATTTGCATATTCTGTTTGAATATGGCAGATGCTAGTGCCGGGCAAAGTGTTTAGCACAGGGCAAACCATATAGCGCCAGGCTATCTCAGCTATGCTTAGCACAGCACTGTAGCAATAGCGCCGCACTAGTGTGGCGTAGCGCAGATATGGCGCATGCGTGGGGTTGGGCAGTCTGCACTAACAGGTGTGTGCTACTGTGCCTTAGCACTGCGCTAACCATGTTAGCGCACTACCACTGCACATGCCTGGGACATCTGCATGGGGTCATGGCAGGATCGCACATGCGCATAGCGAACACTTCCGGTTAGCGTGGCACTATGGCATACTTCTGAGCGGTGCTAGACTGAAGTGCTTGGGAGTGTCAGGGTGTGTGGACAGTCAGTTACCAGTGAAGCAGTATCTTCCCCCCCCCTCTTATATTAACCATGTCTGGGAGACATAGGCAAAGGGCAGTGGTGGGATGTGACAGGCATTGGGATGAGGTGGAGATGGCCAGCCTAGTTCAGCTAACTGAACAGCACCATCGGTGCCTATTTGGACCAGTCCTGGAGGGTGACCATCCCCGTAGCCAGGTCTGGGCTTCAATTGCCCATCACCTCACAGCAATCACGGGTATACCCCGTGATGGTAAGAAGTGCCACCACCAATATGTGGATATCAGGCGCAGACAGCACCCACTGCTGGAATGATGCAGGGCGATGGTTCAGGAGGGGACTGTGCCTCTGCCAGCTAAGTGATGACTCTCACCACGGTGATGTAATGGGTGGTGGGGATGTGTGTTGGGTGGTGTGCTTGTGTGCGTGTGTGTGTGTCATGCCCCATTAACATACCATTGAGGGGACTGTGTTGCTGTGCTGGTGGGGTCCAGCTAGAATTTACCATGCATTTACTGTTGTGCACCTTGTGTAATGATATGTGACTCGGGTCACTCTTGGACATGGGTTCAAAGCCCACTGCCATTTTATCATTCGCTACCTGTTCAAAAGTACACTTTAAATACTAATCCGATATGTTGGTCTTATGCCATGGGGACCTCCAGTCACTTGTGTGTGTGTGTGTGTACTGTGTGGGCCAGGGGGAAAAAGCATCTTGGGAGTGTTGTCTGCAATGTCCTGCACTGTGGTGGCACACTGCCCTTTACCACCTGTTGTGGTGGCATGGACACATGACACCTGGCCCCCTTCCACATCCATTGTGTTCTGCCATGCTGCCAGGGGGCAGCGTGCAGCTGTTCCTACTCTGTACATCCACAGTGTGTGGTTGGGTGTGTTGTCTCTGCCAACATCCCAACCATATCACACCCACTTGTTGTACATTGGCTCTCACTATGTGGCATGAGTGGGACAACTGTGGATCACTGACACATAGCTACGCCTACGCTGCTCCAAACACTGTCACCATGTTTGCACTTATGTTCCAGGAGTCTGTTAATCCATTGTATGGTATATGGTTTGCACCATTTACTATGGCTTTGTGCTTTCGTATGTGTCCACTGCATATGGGTTGAGTCCTCATAATGTGGTACAGGGTGCATCTGTGACGTACACTGAGAAAAGTTCCTCAGAATGTGGTACTGTTGAGAGGTATGTGTCTGGGTGTGGTTCACTCCACCATCACTACTGTGGCTGTGCCATGACACTGGTCAGTGGCTCAGGTGACAGGTCCTTGGCATTGGTGACCTGTTCTGCTGCAGACTCACACGTACTGTACTCAGTTGTGTACAGTAATGCTGTGTGCATGTCACATCCCATATGCCTTCCTGTCATCATTGTCATTCTATCTGTAACCTTTGGGATGTCGTATGCCACTGGGTTGTGTCTGTGTGTTCACATCTATTATTGAGGGGTTCGATACTTGTGTTCCCTCATTACGGGTTGGGGACTCCTCTGCTTACTGTATGTCTTGTGTGTGAAGGTGTACCATCCAGAGGGGCTGTGTACATGTGATGAAGAGGGGGCTGTTGCAGCTTGTGTGTACAGGATGGCATTGTCAGGCACACATTGGCCATGCACTGTGCAGTCTGCACTGATCCGCGTCATGCTTGGCATGGCTTTGGTGGTGCACTGGGCCTATGTGCCAGTTATGCGTGTGTTGTGCTATGCCACCAGGGTCCAGGGCGGTCTTTAGCATACCGTGGTGGCTGACATTGTAGTAATGCTGCTGTACCATCTTCCCACTGTAGAGCACAGAGACCACACCAGAGACAGGAGGGGCGAGCCACAGGCCGACCAGAGGCCATCCACAGACAGGCGCAGGGTGCCTTCAATGGCACAGCATGCAGCGGAGAGCAGTGACGGGGACGGGAGTGTGTTGCATGAGTTCTGTGTGCCACTGTGCTTTTCTACTATGTGTCTGAGTTGCCACTGCAGGCATTGGAGTGCTGTGTCTGGTGTCATGGCACAGTTGGCTAGGTAATCCAGGCCTGATGTGATTTAGCTGTGTTGCATTTGGATTCCAGGGTGCTCACTTGGAGGGACCCCTTAGCCATTGTGGCTACAATATGTACATCCACCTGGGGCTACAGTGTTCACACTTAACTTTGTGCTGGAGGGGGTACTGGATGCTTGACACCAGTGGCACCATGCAGTGCACCCATGACTGTTACATCAGTGGGGCCTGCTTTGCTGGCTGCGTGCATTTGTGTTGTCTTCCGTGCCTCCAGTGATTTGCCTTCTGCTGTGAAGCCTGTGACATGGCTGGCTCTATGTCTGATCTATTGTTGCCATTACTGCCATGTGCACTGCTATCTGCCTTGTACAGTCATGTGCAACATGTTGCTGTTATGTCCACCATTGTGGCAGGATGCAGCAGGTCTGTGCATGGCCGTAGGCCAGTCATTATGCCTGGAGATGGGGGATTACTGGGGTCAGCCTGTTGTGCTGGCTGTTTCTGCTGCTGCTGTTGTCCTGTATGCCATGGCAACACTGTTCTCAACTTCTCATGGCATGTCTCATTCACAGTACCATGTATAGTGTGTCAGTATCTATGCAGGACATGTTGTTAGTGCCTGCCAGGGCTATTCACACTATGGCAAACAGGGGGGACACAGTGTCATGTGGTGCCTGTATCTCCCTACCAGTGTAATGCCATTGTAGTGTGGACACTGGTATGTTACTGTGTGCCCTTGTCTGACCTCTGTGGCGTACATGCACAGGGGCTGTTGGGGGAGCCTATGGTGCTACACAGGCCTGTGTGGCTGTGCATGTCATGTGTGCCTGTTGTGGCATGGGCATAGGCAGGCATCCTTCAAGCACTCCATGGTGTGCTATTTCATACGTGGGGGGTAGCAAATAGGCTCTGAACTGCTTCCTTTTTCCATGAAGCCTAACAAAGACAATGTTGTACCTTTCTGTGATTTCATTCATTGGGGTCTACACTAGGGGAACTGGTCACTATGACTGTCTTTGTCTCCCATGGACAATACAACTGTACAGGTTGTGGGCTGGTCTGTGAGTGTCTTGGGGTGCTATGCATGGCTTTGTATTTACCCATGCAGGGCAGTGCCCATTGTCATGTGTTTCATAAGTTGTATTTCTTATGCCACTGGTGGCAACATACACAGTCCTGGTGTACGTTTGTATAGTATCTGGCTACACTCCAGGGTGGGGTAGCTCACCCTAATGATGGGGAGAGAGATAGCAGTGTGTCCACATGGTGTGCAGATGTGACCACCCTGGCTACACCGCTGCCTGTTGGCTCCAGCTTTGTTGTGGGGGCCATTGTCCCCTATAGGGTGCTGTCCCTCAGTCCCTGCAGTGCATGGTATTTGTGTATAGGTTATGCAGGTGTGCTGCAGGTGTTGTTCTGTGGTAGCATGGTGTGCTGGGTGTCAGACCCTATGGCAGAAGCTGCTCCCACAAGTGTGGGTGTGTGCCTTGCCATGCCTTGGCCACCAGGGTGACACTGTCCTGTGCATATCATTGGCCTACCACTGCCCTGCCACTGGTGGACCATGGCCTGTGTCCCTGTTTCACATGTGTGTGTCTTCTTGCATGTGCACCTTCAAGGTGCTACCACTTTAGGTGGTGGCACAGCCCTGTGCCATGCTCTTCACCAGTGTGGGCTCATCATCCTTCTGTTGTGGCCATGGGTGTGGGTGGGCATTGGCATTTTCCCTGTCTGTGTACTGCTTAGTTACCTGTCCTGCAGTCCCTACTCTACTGTTGCCAGTGTCGTTGTCCTCTGTGGTCATTTGCTCTCTGTGGTCCATGTCGAGTCTCTATCTGTGTCACTTGCCACTGTTCCACACTTATGTCAGTCACCCACCCATTCAGGGCTTCCTGACATCATTTGTATGGCTGCTGTGTTATAGCATTGTGGGTGGCTGTTTGGCTGGGTCTCTACAGTTGTTGGGGGCATCAGTGAGGGTGGGCCACTGTTGGGGGGGCATGGGACAGACATGTCTGGTTACACACCTGGGTGGGGCTGTGGCACCTTCTCCAGGGGGTGTAATCTGTGTTGTGTATCATAGCTGTGTGAATGTGGGCAGCATGTCCCACCATGTGTCATCCCATGTGCATGTCATTCAGTGTCCACTTGTCATTCGCATCTCAGGGGGTGGCTTTCTGCATTATTACAGTCTGCAAACCGCTGTGCTGGCTGGATTCCACTGTGTTAGGCTTCTCAGCACCCATCTATGCATATCCATGTACATTGGGGTGTTGCATGCTGCCTGTTACATACTGCCTTGTCCTGCAGGCACATGTTAGTGTGCGTTGTGGTTTGTTCTGTACTGGCACTTGGGCATGGTTGTTGGGGCATGTTGTCCACCATGTGGTGGTATATGGTGCCTTTGTGTCATCACCATGTCCTGATATGGTCCCTCTGTCTCCTGTAGGTCCACATCGGGTGTCACTGTGGGCCACCCGTCCAGAGGAGGATGAGAGCTGAGATGAGCTGCTGAGGAGGATGGTGCACCAACAGCGAATACTAATTGAACAGCAGGCTGTATTGATAGCAGAAATGAGATGGGTGGCAGCCATCCTAGATGAACATCTGCCAGCACCTTCCCACCCCTAAGTCCTACCTCCTATTGTTATCCTGCTTCTTGTCCTTGGTCCACTGTCCCTAGCCCTATGTCTGTCATCCTGTTTCCCCTCCATTCCTTCCTATGTCCACATCCTTCTCCCTTACACATTCTTTCCCCATTGCACTGTACATATTTTTCACAATAGACTTTCTCTACTGTTACTCATTTCCCCATTGTTTTCAGTCCCTTTGTTAGACCTGCCCTTTTCCCTTTCATTGTGTTTTTCTTGTACCCCATTATTGCATGCTGTATTCTACTCTGTTTTGCTTTGTTTTTCTGTTAATTTGTTCTTGTTGCCTTTGTGCTTTACCTGTTCCCTTTTTGAATTATATTATGTTATGCTTGACATTCCTGTGTCCTGTGTCTTTTTTGGGGGGAGTCGGGATTTGACAGTGTTCTGTGGTACTCTGGTTTCACTTGTGGGTCTAGGTTATTCCATGCTTTTCACTAGTACTGCAGTTATGTCTGGCAGGGCTGATTTGCTTTCCAGTGTTTCTGGAAAGCTGCTTACACCTCTAACACTTTGTTTCTGTGGGTGTTTGCACTGCCTCTGTCTGATTGCTATTTTCAGTGCTGTCTTATCTGCTATATTCAGTGCTGTCTTAATCCCAGGCAATTTTTGCCCTGCACTTCTCGGCCTATTTGCCCGGCTTCCTTAGCTTGCTATATTCAGCTCATTTTGCACCAGGCTATTTCCTTTTGAATATAGCTATGGTTATGCTCCAGGCAAATTTTGCCCACCGGGCAGTGCTAATTTAGCCCTGGGGCAAAGTTTTGAATATCTGGCCCTAAGTCTGGAATGTAGGCAGTTCCCAATGGCTTAAACAAGTCTTCCAGAATTGTTTTTTGAAAAGTGGAGGAGTTGTGGTGGTCAAACATTTAATCAAAATGTAATTTTCATTTATATTGATCTAATTTTAAAATTGCTTATCCAAATTTCTCCACAGTTTCAGGGCTTAGAGAAACATACAGCATGGGTATATGCACCACAATTTAAGTGTCAAGCTTCAGTTGGGGCTGATTTATAGGTAGCCAAACATTTTGCCAAAATTTAGATTTCTGTTATGTTAGCAATACTTTTCATAGTATTCATTGAAATGTTATAAACTTTTACAGGTATACAGGTTATCACTACCTTTGTATATGTGCATAATTTCAGATTTCTTGCTTCAAATGAGATTGAGTTATAGACTATGAAACATGTTGACAAGTTTAAATTTCATTTATTTCCCTCTACATTTAAAACAACATATCCAAATGTAACCAGTGTTGAAACATTTAAACTGCTATACCTCATGATCATTTCTGAAAATTTAATATTTGCAGCTTTAAAAAGGACTAAATTAAAAGTAGTCAAATTTTCACATTTAAAAATTAAATTTTGCAAGAATGTAAACTGTAAATTTATAAACCCCTGAAACCTTAATACTAGAAAATGCAATACCATTAAATTAATTGGGTTCTTAAACCTTACATGGAGACAGTGTGTGTCAATTTTATTAATTGCTTGCTGTCAGAAACTGCAAAATAGCATCTGTACTTAAAGTCAAATCCCATGAGTCTTTGTAAAATTGTAGAACTTCATGAAAAAGTTCTATACAATTGGAATTTGCTAAATTCATGCAGCCTTATCTGGGGGATTATAAGTAATGGATAGGGGTAAGAGAGGCAGGTAGCATAGTGGGTTACCAGGTTTAGGAGTTAGATGCACAGATTCATTAAGAAATGGACATCTGATCTGAGTAGCACACCAGTGGTATACTCCCAGACTGGAGTGAGGAAGCACAGATTATCAACAATTCCAACCTGAATGCAGGATAAATTAGGATCACACCCAGTAAATTTATGATCCAGGGAGCCTGATGTATGTGCAAATCTGGGACATAGAGGTACTCAAAAAGATGTAGTGCTGGTAAAGACAATGTATGGGGCACCAGAAAGGAAGAATTCTGGCTATTCCAATGGGAAAAGTCAAAAGGAAAAGGAGTAGCTGACTCATGTTTAAGTGATTGTTGTCACTGTAAAGAACAAATAGGATATCAGTGGGATCAGTAGTTCTACTGAGTCAATCTGACTATGCCAAGAGAGAAAGGGATGGGGGACACAAAATTGTCACCCAGAGAGGAACAACAGGACTCCAAAATGCTCAGCCCAGATTATCAAATGAAGCAGTGATAAGTGCATTGTGAATGTTAAATTCCACAAAAATAGTTCTGGATGCTTCATCAATATGCTACCATATGTGAGAAAATGTTACCAATATATTTTTTCTACTGCAAACTTAAAACTGATAAACCAATGTATCCAGTTGTGTTAGACACCAGGATACACTGACTTCAGATATGCATGCCAAATGTTAAGTCTATGCCTGCATGAACAGAGAAGTTACAAACATCCACATTTTTGAGTTTTCACATTTTGCAAATGTTTACATAGTAAAGTTTGAATCCATGTAACATAAACATCTCTAATCCAATTCTCTCCATATTTAGATCATTCTATAAAAAAAAAAGTTATTCATGCTAATCTACATATGTCTATCTCCAAAGGTGACTGAGTTATATGCAGAAAATGTTTCAAAAATCTCATGCAAAACAAAAGTGATAGATTTTGAGCACATATGATTTTGAGATGATGCATCATAATGTCATGAAGTTTGGCACATTGTTAGAACACCTATTAGCAAGTCATCTTGCCAAACATAACATCTCTCGCCCAATAGATGGCTGAGGTACATGCAGATAAAAATGTTCAAGAAATTTTGCACAAAAAATAAAATAACAGCTTTTGAGCACTTATAATTTTAAAAAACTATCCTTGCTATTGTCTGGATATTTAGCACGTAATCTGCATACCTACCAAAGAAGGAGCATGCTAATTTCCAGAGCACTAGCTCCAAAGATGGCTGAGTTATGACCAACTTACTAATGTTTAAAGTGTTCACAAAATTCTGAAGAAACTCCATGAAATTTCATCGAATTTCATGAAATATCATCTAAATTCTGCAAATTCAGAATTTTCCCATTCAACACAGCTCTAGCTGATACTTAAAAAAAAAAGAAAGGAGACCAATGGGATTGGTTATTTGGATATAACAACACATAGATAAGACATGCTAAAGTGGATGAGGTATTTATGATGTCAACACTACTCCATCATCAAACCTTTAACCACTGTTTGAATGTGGCAACACGGTATTTCCATTAAACAGCAACTGGCTGAGGAGATGAGCAGAGGATTGTTCCAGTTTCCATTGAGGGATGAGGGCTGGAAATGGAATGGGGTGGGGTGTCACTGAACAACAGAAAATGATTATGACATTTTGAGGGGTTAGGTAAAGGGGGAGGGTAGAGAGCATACAGGGTGGCCAATGGACACCAGGGAGAGGTAATTATGATATAGGATGGAGAAAAGGATGATTTGCATGTGATCTCCAATGAATTCTAAAGAAGGGCTGACAAGAAAGACAGGGTGTCACAAGTCAACAAGAAATTTTTGGAATTGAATAAAAGAATGAGAGGCTGTGCCTTGTCACCAGGAAGTGCTTAGAGCAGGATGAGTGGAAGGAAGGATGCCAATCAACTCCACTTAGTATTTGAAATGGGATAAGGTGGAGGGATATATGCAACTGGACATGAAGGAGTATTTACAATTGAAAAGGAAAAGGGGTGCTACGTGATGATAGGGAATGATGGGAATGGGATGGGGTGAGATAGAGGGAGGGGTATGCCACTAAACACCAAAGAGTTCTGGGAATAGGAAAGGAAGGAGATGCTATTGGACACAATTAACTTCTGCACAAAAATATTGACAATATCTATGTGTGTAATGAATAATAATTCCTTAATATATAAAGGATTATGCAATCTACAAAACATCATGCTAAGTATATTTCATTGTTCAGAGTTTATGACATCATGACGAACCAAAACATTAAAAAAAAAGTCCTCTAACCCTCCCTAGGTGGCCAGGACTACTCACCTTTTCCACACATCCAGTTATTACCTACCCTGTGCAACCTCCATCATCCTTAATGCAGATTGTTTTTAATGAAAAAAGTTCCCTGACTCCTGGTATGGTCAGGAAGAGAATACCATCTTTTTTATAGTGGACCCTATCTCTTTCTCCCTTAATTTCAAGGCCCCAAAGGGTCATTTATTAAAAAAGTGAGGCCCTTCTATAAGTTATCTCCATGATTTGTGTGGTCCATAGTAGTAAAATCCATGCTAAATAGTTGGCTCCCCTTCCCTCACCTACAACATGCTTTTTTTAAATATAGTTAACCTGTCAACAGACAGCAGTGTTCCTGGGTGGAATGTAGATCAGTCTACATTGTTATTGATACCAGGCAGACTGAAGGAATTATAGTTTGTGGGTGAGGATGGTATGGGGCCATCTTGTGACAAATTAGCCCTTGGGGTCTGGGACCATGCTATGGATGGAAGGAGATAGTAAACATGATGGTGTCAGCAAATGGTAGCATGTCAGCAGCCCAGCAATAGTTTTCTCAAATAATTTGTGTTTGTGAAGATAGGAGACAGGAGTGGTAGGTGTGAAATTATTTTGCAAAGTAACGTTCTTCCTTTTGAGAAGACTGGTCAAAGTGAAATGATTGGTCCAATTATTGTGACTGACAACCTAAAATATTGGTGAATTCATTTAGTGTTTTCAGATATGTATTTTTTTATTGTCTGGATTTCTCTACGATATATTGTCCAAACTTTAACTGTTTACCAATACTGCAACTCAGAAGGTAGCAGGAATTTACTACCCCACCCTCAAGCAACTAACTGGAAAATGCAATATAGATGAGAATTTAATGTTTTTATCTTACCTTTACTAGTTATCTTTATATGTCTAAACTTCTCAGAACCCCCTGTGACCTTATCCTCCAAATTCTCCCCAGAAATCCAAAGACCTTCTACTGCTGAACTACTGAGAGTTCCAAAATTAAAACTAAAAACTGTTGGTGGCAGGGCTTTTCCAGCCCAGACCCCACTATGTCAAACACATTGCATCATACAATGCTTCAGACTAATTATGTATCACTATTTTAAAACTTGTTAAAATTCGACATGTTCAATTTCACCTTTGAAAATTCTTTATCAACTTGCAACATCTTTCCTGTATTTGTAGTCTGTGTTTATTTTCCTGTTAGTTTTAATACTTTTCATGAATGTTATTATATACATTGCTAATATGTTGTGTGTATGTGCATGTTTTTTTTATGATACTAACTTCCGTATAGCGTTATGTGCCTTCTGGAAAGGGCAGTTTATTACCTCCATAAATTGGACTGGATTACATTAGTGTGGCATTTTACTTCAGGCAGGCATTAAATATGTGGACCTCAAGTTAATGGAATCGCAAGAAAAAGTGTTTTCAGCTATAACTGGTCCTGATAAACTAGACATCTTAGATGTGGAAGGCTTGTTATTCAACCAACATAAATAATACATTGTATGTACTGTAGATGTTATTGTATAGATGCATTTTGGGGCAAACAGACTCCTTCATCTGGTTCCCCACCAAATTAAACAAAATAAGAGAAACTGGTGTAAACAATTCACTGTTACTTGACTGAAACTGGTTAATGGCAACTGTATTCCTTAAATGTTATTCCATACCACTGCAGTCGATATAATATATATTTTATGTAAAATATGTGAAATAAACATAGGAATTTCTAATGCCTTCCTGTGGGATACCAAATTTATCCTATGAATAAATATGACCTAATAATATGCAAGTGTTGCAGGTAAAAATGAATTATGAAAGCCTTTACTTAAGAGTGGGATTAATAAAGTGTCCCACTGGAAGCAATTAGCGATTCTGTTTATTTTATATATGACTTAAAACTATACTTGTAATAAAAATTGTGGGCATCTTTTAGGACAACCATAGTTATGATATACCTGCCTACCATTATATCATCATCAGAGATCCATTTTGGTATTAACAAATCCCTTATGATAGCATAAAGGACTCACTTATGTAATTTATATTTGCTTTTACCACACATACAGTATTTTACTGTGAATTACAATTAAGCATGATACATAACTGTTAGCTACTGCACCTCAAAGGGCACTCAGAATATACATGTTGCTGATTGTTGCACTGCTTGCAATGCCATCTATGCCAGGAACTCTGAAAATATCTTAGTCCAATGCTATGGCTCATGGTGTGCAGTAGTTCCTTGTTGCTGAAAATAAAAACAACTTTTATTTAATTTACATTGCATCTGCCTAAGATTGTCTGATACTGTCCAGCAAGATTTAGTCTGTAAGCAGCAAAAATTGGGCACAGCAGACTTCAAGTGAAGATAAGGATCCTATTGGCAGACCAAGACAAAAAGGCCAGAATGTAAACGTTCTCCTGCCCTGGCACAGTGTTAACTGCTTATGCCATTCCCTAATTGCTTAATGTGTACTGGTTTCCCAGTTTCTCTTAGTTGTCCAGGAAGTCAAGATCTGGTCCCCCAGGGACCTTCATTGTGACCCTGACTGTATGAAAAAACTAAATAAACATTGGTGTCTTCAGCAGCCTTTCTGTACTACTAAGACTGGACTATAAAAAAATGTGAGACATTGTTAGTACAGCAATTTAGTAAGCTTGCTGGTGGTCATTAGCTTCCCAAGTCTCAGGCACCTACAGAGCTCCATGAGAAAACTGCAATCCCCTCTTTGAGCAGCAGTCCTGACAGGAACTCTCTGTCAGTGTCAGCTTCAAGTTAGCTCCACACTGCACAATATTGTTTTCTCTCTCTGCTTCCAATCTGCAGCAACATACTTGGTGCCTCTCCTGGTATCTGTGGTCAAAACTAGCAAAACCAAATACAGTAAATTAATCAAATCTGTGAGGACACCTGCTGCTCTCCACAGCAGCTTAGGCATCACAACAGCACATGGCTCTTCCCCAAATTCTGTGCAACAGGTATTCTCTCTACACATGCTACCAACTGCTCCCATCCATACTGCAGGCCTTCTGACAACTGTGCCTACACTGTTTCCTTTGCCTCATTCTTGATGTTGGAGCCATTCAACTGCAGCATCCACTCCAGTGATCTCTGACAGGACTCTGTCTCTCACTCCCCTAGGCTCCCTGATCCATAGACACCATCACACAGCCACTTGAATGCACCATGGGACCTCTGACTCCCACTCTACCTAATGCACAACATAGCTCCATTCTGACTACAATCTACCCTTCCAAAATTGCTGCTGTACAGAGTTTTTGCTGCCTACTCAGCCATGCTACAACTGGGAGCTGTGTAACATTAAGTCAATCAATAGGGGAGCACAAGGGGAAAATTCAAGTGGGAGATAAGAAATGGACAAGAAAATGGAGATGGAGGAGGATGAAACATGGCACAACAAGTAAACCGAGGGGAATAAATAATTAATCAAACTGGATAGCCAGTGGAGCCCTTTGAAGCATATTAAAAGCAGACAAAATAAAAGAAATGACATGGAGGGACACTCTGGAAATTCTGGGGAAAATGCAACATAAAACCAAACACAACAATGAAAAAATCTGGGAGCAACAAATAAAGGAAATACCTTTCAAATGTTACTCAGCCAAACCAAGCCCACCGTTTCCCTCCAAGGAGAATGTCTGCAGCAGGAGTCATCTTTCCGTGCTCCAGAGTGAGCTTCCCAGACAGCCATGTGGCAGTTACAGCTAATTTTGGATACAGTGTTTAAGGAGGACGTGATTATCTAACCCTGGTAGCAGCTGTCTTTTTTTGGCACAATCTACAGGAGTTCTTATCTCTAGGCACAATTCTTGTGGCTCTATTTGTTAAGGACATCAGCTACTGTATCTTTCAAATGGTTGTACCCTGTTCCATATACTGGAGCCATTTTTACCCAGGCATCCCATAGAAACGAATGGACAATCACACCAAATAGCTGATTTTGCAAAGCAATCTTTATTTTAAGTAACTGAACACAAAGATTGGGGTTGGAATTCTTTATTTAGATGTTTGTTGGACTTTACATACAAATATTTGTACTTTTCTGATGACAGCATTTTCACAAAGCCACTTCATCTACCTCAATATAGTATGTCCTATCCTCTGCATGAGTGCAGTTTCATCTTATTCTTATAGTCCACAATCAGTCAAGTGAGGATATCCAGAGAAGACCATGTCTGACAAATAAGAAGATATTGCTGCAGAAAAATCATGAGGACTACCAACACCTATCTTGATGGATTGGCGCAATAGAAACCCTCTTACAGTCTTCCATTGCATCCCAGAGAGCATCAGCTCTACAGTCCATTCAGAACACCTAGCCTACATCTAAACCATCCTGTCACATTCCACAGTGCATGCCATCTTACAACCTGCAGCCTTCTAAGCCTTGTCTCACAAAGACACTGTTGACTGATTTGAGCAGTTCCAGGCCAGGATTGCCTTCAATGTTAGATCAATTCCCTGAATGTTGCCAATGCCTTATGAGTGCTTCTAAAAGTGATTGCCATTTCCTGGCTCAATGAACATTCAGAACAAGATAAAAAAATACTGAGTCACTGTTCACAACATTCAAAGATCACTTTGTCCAGTCTCATCCTGCCTAGTTACTGAAGCATGGGAATGCACAATGCAACTATTTGAAACCTTTGAATCCTTTATAATGAACAGTGAGCCACACTGCAAACATCTACAGAAAAAGGAATATAACCAAATCACAGATCCCTACCTTGTCCAACAGAAGCCAAAAATCTGGATGGACACTGTGCAAGCTGCATGACTAGTTCAGGAATCTATTTCCCTGTTCCAGTAAGCCAGTAGGCAAGGACCTCAGTCTTCAAAAATATCTGGACTCACAACATGCATCCAACAGCAGCAGGGATTGCCAGACAAGCTCATCAAATTCATCACTGAGCTACATATCAGTCAGACTTCTTCCTCTACTACATCTGTCCAAGCTCTGCAACCACCTAGATAGCCACCTGCTGAACCACTACCTTCCGTAGAGCCCAGCATCTGCCAGTGTTGTAGATTCAGAGGACACTCTACAGCCATTTGCAAAAAGCTGAAATATGGACATCAGAATAAGAGGAACCAAAGATGTCCACAGTTGTACCATCAGCAAGATTAATTAAATTACCTACAGGATCAGGGAAACAAGTGCCACCCAACAAGCCAGTGGCCTTTGTTGTGCAGGAGAACATTTCAAATGACTATCATTTCCACTCTCACAACTCAGGCAAGCAGTATCTTTCAGCTCCAAGCACCAACAATGGCACCATCTAGCTTCAAGGAGTAGCTGTGAGAAAACCAAAAAATTGGCACACACAAACTGTTGCTTCAAAAAAAAAAATTATTCACAAAAGTGCATGTACGCATACCACACTGAGCCAAGTTTGCTCCAGCACTTCAGGGCTCACTTCCTTGTCCTCAGGGGGTATCACTTTTTAGTCAGCAGTTTGACATTTCTTTTAAGCCAGTTTCATTATAACCATTGCTTTGTAGAAAATTAGTGAAAGCTACAGTTAGCTTGTCATCAATCAAGGCACACTCAGCTGTGCAGTGATCCTTCAAAGTGGTGATCAACCAGAGAGAGGGAGCATAAAGGGTACAGTATCGAGATGCAGGAAGGCTAATGAGAGATGTGACAAATTTGATGAATGTTTCCCAAACTTACAGAAAAGAAATACAACAAAAATATATTCACTTAGGGGAAAGTACAGAGAAATGAATTAAGACTACAAAGTTATACTACAATACTGGCTGCAATGGGATTGTGGGAAGGATGTTAGGGAATAACAAGGGTAAAGGAGGTGGTTAGTAAGTTGGATGGGGATAGAAAAGGTTAAGTGTTTAGGGGCGAGATGGAGTGATGGATTTTTGGAAGGAGCTCGACCATTGGCAAAAAGGATCCAGTAGAACACAATCCAAGGGTAAAAATACAACTTAAAAGACAAAAACTTGATATATACGGTAACAAAAGGCTGCAGGGTGGCTACAAACAAAAATAATGGAGCCAAAGTGAAGGAGTGCTCTCATACTGTATCAGAGAATAAAATATCAGCTGTCCCATCTCTGCTAGGGATTCAGTTAGAAGGAAATTGCTTGATGCAGCAGGATAACACTCTAAAAAGCTTTGTTGTTGGAAATCAGCTGATAAAATGAACACCCCTTCCCACAAAACAGCCAAATGTTTTTGCACCAAAATAGTACTTTCTTATGGCTGAGGTGGTATCAAATATTATACTCTAATAAAGTGTGGAATTAAAGTGACAGTGTATTTTTTCTAAGTGCACCATCAAATGAAAAAGATTTTCTATGATAACCCCACCCACCAGAATACAGGCAACAACAAAAATGATCAAATCAATTTTTAAACTAAACTGAAACAGAGTAGTTAAATGCTGTGCAAAACCTAAATATGTACAATCTATGGCAAGTAACATTAATGTTAATATCATTATCCACACCTGCATTAAAATGACATAAGGACATAAATGGGCCATTGTGCTTATGCTAAAACTCATTTGTCCCTATTAAATAGTACATCAATATCAAAAAGAAATTGTTAAATACAAATTAGGATGTAAAGTGCTGTTCCTATAACTGTGGCTAATAAGCTCAGTGGTTACAAATAGATAAATAGATATTTCTATAAATACGTGTGCAAGCTGATCAGCCTAATCATATGCAAAATAAGTACTCAAATAGTGATATAAAAATGATCTACAATACAGCTTGAATAAGGGGTTGATAAAAAATCAACCCATCGGGCAGGATTCACACAGAAGATGTGCCTGGCACAACTCAGATGCGCCAGTGCAAGTTAGATGTGCCGAGCCCATGCATAGCCATTCACAGTGGGATGCACCATGCCAAGCACCAAGAGCAACACCACTGTGACTCACCACAGGACACAATGGTGCAACCACACATGCACCAGTGCAACCAGTGATTGTGCCAAAGCAGGCAGGTAGCCCTGCAGCCACACAGGGGAGCCAGCAGAACAACTGGAGCAATACAGTAGGGCAGGAGGAGCAACCACAGAGCTGGAACAAACAGACCCATGGACACAAGTGTAGAGTAAAACAACTTTATAAAACATAATGGCCATAAAAACTGTACACACCAAATGCCAGAAAGGGCAGAACAACAACAACAACATCTACAGATGGGCATGAAGGGGAGCAGGGATGGGAAGGAGGAAAGGAAAGGGACACAAACAGGGGACAAGGTAGGACAACTATCTACACAGGATGGCCCACATAAAGTGGCAGGGGACACTAGCAGCACTGTGCCCTGCCACGCAGCACCCTGGAATGGACCGGAAGGTGCAGCATGATGCCCAGCAGGGCAGCTGACAGGCGCTGAACAGTCTGTGAAGGAGGACACAGGGCCACCTGGATGGCCACATGGATTCTCCGGTCCACAGCCACTGGCGCAGCACCACCACCATCACCACCCAGAACAGCACATCGATCATGAACACCTACAGCAAATGACAGAAGGAACACACACTGAGGACCAGAACATGGAACACAACCCCACCCACCACCGACTGCACAACACTAGACAGACTGCAAGCATGGAAAGTGGTACTTACCCGGCCCTGGCAGGGCACCAGGCCTGTCATCTAAATATCACCGACAATACTCCTCAGCTGTGTCCGTGGCATGCTGCCTGGACCCTGGTCCTGCAAAACACAACAAACAGCACCATGTGCAAACACTGCCTCAGGATGCAAGTCCCCAGCCCCCCCGCCAGTGCATGGCCATGCAGCAGACAGTGGTGGCAGGGTGTGAAGCATTCAATGTAAGCAGGCACACACAGCCATGCCCTGCCCCCCCGACACCAGGGTAGTGCAGCACGGGAGCACCATGAGGGCAGTGATAGACACACCCAGCATGTGCCACAGAAGGATACAGCCAAAGAAAACCTACCTGGACATGGTAGTGCACCACTGCGTACACGGTGCCGCAGCCGCACAACACTCTCTGGGTCCCACCTCTGGAGGTCGCAATAGCTGTGCCTGCACTGCTCCCCTGTGCGTGGCATCCCAGTACGGTGCACAATGTGTGATGCAATGGTGGCACAAACCTGGACCCTGGGCACATGGAGGTCCTTCTGTCCAAACAGGCATCCCTCCAGAGCCATGACCTGTGCTACAAGATGTGGCAGATCCACATGTGACCAGTTCATGGCCCTAGGCACCATTCTCCCAGCCCTAGGCATCCTACACTGTGTTCAGACAGTGGCAAGATGCAAACAGAAAATACGCCGTGCACTAACCATTATGCGCCACATGAAACAGTGAGGCATGTGCAGCACAAAGTGCACTGAATGTGATGCATGATTGGCCACTGATGATGGTCCTGTGCATGCGCACACCACCACGCTATGGTGCTGTACATCTAGGACCCAGTTGTGCATGTGCAGTGCTCATGCAGGCACCATGTTGTGCATGGCATACTCCATGAATGTGTACTGTGCATTGTGCGCGATCCGAGGGGAGGCCAGGATCAAGACCACATCATTGGCGCATTGTGGGACATGCTGCACAATACGGTAAATGGCACCGTGATCATTGAGCTCGCTATGGTGCACTGGACTGTGGCAGAACAGCGCATCATAGAAGATGGGTTGTATCACATGGACACCACACATGCACAAGGGATGCACCATATAGAATGCCCCCAGGTCATGCAGATGCACCACCCAGGTCATGAATGTGCTGAGAATGCACTGTACGGTAACTGGCGCATCACACAGATGCTCCATGCAAAGTGAGATGAGCTGGGATCAATTATGCTATTCAGTAAGAATGTGCCCCAAACAGCCCCATCAGCCATGCATGGGCAACTCAGCCGATTAACATCTCATTAACAGGTGCTCAGGCCTCATTTGCATGCCCTGAGCCATAAATGCTCCCAATTCAGCAGCCTGAGTCCAGAACACTGAGTGGAGTCAGTGCCTACAGGGTGAGCATACAGCCATGTTCACAGGGCTACAGCACACACTGGCGTGCCTGCATCAGAGCATGCACAACTGATGGTGACCCAGTACACCGCATGTGGGACCAGACATCCATTAGGTCGCACCCACGTCAAACCGTGTTGTACAACTACAGGGACGTATCCAGGGGGCGTCATTGGACTGGGCCCTGCCAAATCCACAGCAGATGACTGGTCAGCAGAAAACACACAGCACAGCAGGTATGGAGCACCACTGCCAGTCCGTGGTGTGGTTGGCAGTGTGCCGAGGCAGTGCAGTGTGGGATGGGTGGGGGGATGCGACCTCTATGGAGGCCCACACTATGTACACAGGGACACAGGGATGGGACGTATGGCTGGGAGTGGACTGCACTGTGAGGCACATGCAGTATGTACATCACACAATGCAACACCTGTGCAGGCACAGTGTCACCACTGCCAGCACACACACTGTTGCCATCCCAACACTGGGTGCCACCACATGGCAGTCCACCTCTGCCCTGCTGCCGTCACAGGGGTGGTACCCAGGTATGATGTGGCACCATAGTGGTGGGACACACACACTGCTGGGGTAATGGGACACACCCACAGCAGATGAGTTGGTGTCACACACCCTGTGGTGGCTACACAGTATTCCGACTGTGTCCTGGGTGCCATGTGTGGCACGTGCGCTGTCCCACATGGACCACATACCGTGGTGCATGTCCACCTGTGCTTGAGAGCCCACACGTGGACCATGGAACAGGCCACTGGCATCAGAGACCATAGTGAGGCTGCAGACAGTGGGAGATGGGTGCAGGTCTGTGTGTACATATGGGCAGGTCTGACACCAGGTTGCCTCTACCCACAGTGTTTAACATGTCTGAGGAAGCAGATGCCACCTCCAGGTGGCCACCAAACTTCACGAGAGATGAAGAGAGGGCACTCATTGAGGCACGCCATCTACATCTGGATGTACTCACTGTCTGGGGTGGCAGCAGGACGGCATGTGCGGAAGGCTGAGAGGAGGTGGCCCGGCACATGCACGCGGTCACACCATACAACTGCACAGTGCAGAAGTGCAGAAAGCATTGGAATGATGGGTGACGGAGGGTCAAGGAGAGGGTGGCCAGCATCAAGGCCTCCCTGTGGTGGATAGGGAGAGGACCCAGCTCAGTGGCACAGCTCAGCCCCAGTGAGGCCCTCCTGGCTGCCATTGTGTCAGGGACGGCCATGCACGGCATCCCAGGGGATGGCTTCCAGATGGAGGAAGCCCATTGCAGCATGGTGAGTAGCTGTGCACCCTGTCTGTACCCACCATGGAAGGCGTGCATACCCAGCAGTGTGTGGCTGACTTGCTGTGTGTCATGTGCATCCTGTGCATTAACCATGTTTCCCTTTCTCTCTTCTACAGCTGCATCGCGACTCCAGGGCATGGCCAAGGCTGACTGTGCAGCCCACATAGGCAATGATGCGGGCCCACCCCATGGGGCCGATGACACTAACGTGGGCATGTCCACACCTGTGACGTCCATGCTCTGAACACCACTGGTCATGGTCCTTCTGGCAGAGAGCCCTGCAGAGTCCTCCACCAACACTGGCGGTGCTGCAAGTGGCTACAATGCATGGTTGGGGGACCTGGCTGGGTTGTATGATGTTGACCCAGATGAGGTGGTGGACATAGCTGATGCACTCATCATGCTCACCAGTGGCTTTCAGGGTGAGGGCATTGGCACTGATGCATGTTCCACCATCAGCAACTCCACTGCCAAGGGTGACGGTGGTGCACACAGCATGGGGATGACTGTGCATGGGACCCTGGGTGCCAACAGTGTTCCCACCATGATGGATGATGGTGCAGTGGCAGAACGGTCACCTGAGGTTGTGTGTGCCATGCCCCCTGCACTGCTGCCCATTGCAGTGCTGGTGGCATCAGTGGCATCCAGTCAGGGTGCCTGTGTGCATGCACCCACTGCATTGGGTCCAGTCGATGACATGCATGGACAGCAGGAGCCTGTGCCCAGCCCAGATACACAGACAGCACAGCCTGGCAGGATGTGTCCACCACCCGTGGATGGCCCTGGTGAGGCCGAACCATCCCCAGTATGTCAGTGCTGCCCCATGCCTCATCACCTGCCGACGACATGGGTGTCTACCTTGACCTGTTGCAGGCAACTGTGGACAGTCAGGAGGCACTCCAGGTGGAGTTCTGGAGCCACAGGGCCATCATGGTCCAAGATCATGAGTCTGAGGCAGTGTGGCATGCTCAGATGCTGGCTGAGACACACCTCATGCGGGTGGGCATAACCACAGCAATGGAGTAGGTCACAGCTGCTGTGGAGGCAGTGGCTGCATCCACAGCACACCGTGGACAACATGCATCAAGTAGGACACCCAGGATCATGTCCTGGACACCCCGATGGTGGGGCCAGGTGGGCCCCTGCTCCTGACCCCATTGCCACTGGCATCCACTCCTACAAGCCATGGCTAGGCTGGTTGTTGTAGAACAGCCACCCCACTGAGCACCCATTCACGATCTCAGTGCAGCACCCCTGAGGGGTCTCTCTGGACACCCCCTGTGGCTGGTAGTGGCACCCCCATCACCAGTGGCTGTGGCAGAGGCTGCCCACATTTCTGTGGTGGTTGTTTAGTAGCCCTGTGATGTCCATGCCCAGGGGACTGTGGTAGCAAGTGCCATGGCTGTGTGTACTGGCTGCCCTATGGGTGGTGCCAGTGCCACTATGCGTGGCGGTGTCCAACCACACGTTTGCCCTGGCACCCCTCTGTGTTACCTGTGCAGGTGCTCCAGAGTGTTTGTTTGTACTGCTGTCATGCCATGTGTCAAGGGAATGATTAGTGTATTATGGTGCATGCAGTGCCTGTGTGCTGGCCGCAGTGCACACTAACCTGTGACAGTGTGGGCATGGTCTGTGTGGTTCTGGTGTGGTGAATGCATGGTGCCTGTGTGTGAGTGTATATGTCCCCCACCATGTGCATGCACCTGCATGTGCAACCCGGTGTGGCATACAGTACCCGCCATTCCTCCATCATGCTGTCCCTACACTGTGGTGCTCACACCTGCACATGTACCAACCTGCGTACTCACCTCTGTGTCCTGAAGTGTTCCTCCACCACTCGTGTGTGGTATGCCAGTGCTCAAGCCCCCAGCCTGTGATCTCTATGCCCAAGTCCACCTTCAGCTCCATGGTCCCCAGTGTGTGCCCCTGCTACACTCTCTCCCACCCTCTCCTCCTCCTCGGAACTGTTTCCCTCACTGACCTCGACAGGTATTCCATGGTCATGGGCCATGTTGTGTAGCATATAACAGGCCAGGAATATGCCACAGGCCTTCTCACAGCTGTACTCTAGGGCACCACCTGACTGACACAGGCACCAGAAATGCATCTTCTGAATGCCAAAGACATGCTCTATGACAACGCATGTTGCGATGTGTGCCTCATTATAGCATTCTTCTGCCACTGTTCCTGGTTGTCGGATGGGGGTGAGGAGCCAGGGCCACAATGGGTATGCAGCATCACCTGTGGGGGTAGATGTGTCTCCATTAGTACATGGTGTTGCACTGTGGTGTGTGGCCCAATCCCGTCCTGACCAGTGTATTGTGCCCATGTCCTGCTCCACCACCCATGCAGATGCATGCCTAGCATCCTGTATCCCTGCCCTGGCTGCCCCTGCCTGCCCCCATCTATCTTGTGGTGCACATCAATCTCATGCCAAACTGCATCCACCCCAGCACCCTTCCACACCCCTGCTGTCCCAATGCCTCCATGCCTGCGCCTGCCCATCCACAGCCCACCCCAGGTGTCCCAGTCATGGTGCCCCCACCAGGCTGCTGGCACTCAGTCACATGTACCTAACAGGTGTCCAGTTTGGATGTCCCTGGCCTTGAACCTTGTGCAAAATGCCGACTGGTGCCATATGTATACATTATGTGTGCTCCCAGGGTGTGTGACGGAGACATTGATGATGCACCCCGTGGCATCGCACACCACCTGGCAGTTCACTGAATGGTACCCTTTTCAATTCATGTATGTGATGCTCTCCTCACCAGGTGGTGCACGTATTGCCACATGGGTGCAGTAGATTTCCCCCTGACACCTGGCATGCATGCCACTCTGTGGAACCCTTGCATAGTTTCTGTCTGCTCTGCCTGGGTGCTGGGGAATTTGATGTATTCTGAAGCATGCAGTAGCAGTGCAGTGAGGAACTGTGTGAGGAGGCGGGATGTTGAGGCCTGTGATATGCCAGTGGTGTCCCCTGTAGGCCTCTGGAAGGTTCCCGTGGTGAGCAGGCACATGACCATTGTCACCTTGGTCTCCATCGAGATGGCATGACCTGGTGCAATGCGTGCCTGCATCACATCATGGCTCAGCTCACAAAGCTACCTCAACATGGCCCTGTTGAGGTGGTATCACCAGACTGTCTCCACCTCTATCAGCTGTTTGAAGGACAGCCGGGTGCTGTACTGCTGTGGGTCTGGTCACCTGCGATTCCTTCCAGTGTCCTGCCTCCTCCTCCTCATTAGGGCACCAGCATTGGCAACTGCTGCTAGGTTCATCCCCTCTGTTGCTGTGGCCCTCTGCTGTAGCTTTCTGCCTGGTGTTGTTGCTGGCACTCTGCCTGCCTGTGCCTCTCCCTCTGGTTCAACTTCGCCTCTGAGTGTTTCCTGCTGTCGCCATTCCATTGATGGCCTGCTGGTGTGCTGGACTTAAGTCTTCTTCTTTTGTGCTTACATAGAAACATAGAATTTGATGGCAGATAAGGACCGCTTGGCCCACCCAGTCTGTCCATTTCCCTACCTACTGGATAAGCTGCAGATCCTAGTTAACCAGCAGCCTACTTCTTCCTACCCCCAACCCCTAGAATTGCCTTATGACTGTCCCATGCATGCTTGAATTCCACCACTGATTTTGACTCCACAACCTCCTCCAGAAGGCCGTTCCATGCATCCACAACCCTCTCTGTGAAAAATACTTCCTTAAATTACCTCTGAGCCACCCCCATCTTCAAATTGTGCCCTCTTGTTCTTGCACACCTCTTTTTGAAAGATGCTACCCTCTTGGACTTTGTTGATTCCTTGAGGTACTTGAACGTTTCTATCATGTCCCCCCCTCTCTCCCTCCTTTCCTCGAGGCTATACATATTAAGCTCCTTTCGTCTCTCTTCATATGTCTTCCTGCACCATTTTAGTTGCCCTCCTCTGGACAGCTTCGATCCTGTCTATGTCTTTGCAGAGATTGGGTCTCCAGAACTGCACACAGTACTCCAGATGGGGTCTCACCAGCTGTCTGTACAGAGGAATAATAACTTCCTGTTTTCTACTGGTGATGTCTCTCCCTATGCATCCCAGTATTCCCCCAGCCCTCCTTGCTGCCCTCTCACATTGCTTGCCCACCTTTAGGTCATCTGATATGACTACCCCCAGGTCCCTTTCCATTTTTGTTGTTGTTATTATCTCACCCCCCTTGTTGTAATCTTCCCTGGGTTTTTGTTTCCCAGGTGCATTACGTACACTTCTTAGCATTGAGATCTAAGCTGCCATACATTTGACCATTCCTCTAACCTTGCCAAGTCCTTATCATCCTTTCACCCCACCCTGTGCATCAACCCCACCTCCTTTCTTTTGTGTGCATCTTGGTTTACTAGGTTTGCTCCATTGCTGTTGCCTTGGTTTGTGCTCTGTGGATTGGGATCGCTGTGTGTCATGGGTCGCCCCTGTACATGCGTCACATGTCATTATGTTGTGCCTATGGTGCATGTATTTTGCACAGGGCATCTCGTTTGCTACTGGTGCTTCCCTCCCTGTTCCTGGATAGACCTCAAGGTTGCATTTCTGACTTGTGACACATCTGGGTTAAGCTTGGGCATCTGTTTTGTGAATCCTGCCCCAAATAATTACATTTCATCTACAGCAAATAGCGCTTATTTGACTCAGATACACAAGGTTATATTGGCTATAAGGCTATATACAAAAAGGCTAATATACTGACTGATGCAGAAAAATAAAACACATACGAAAATATTCAGTTTGTACCACAAAAAATCTCGAGATCATTTCCAAGACAGAATATTTAAATATATGCATAAGCCAAAATCAAAATATCTGAATTTCATAAATATGGTGATAACTGAAAAAATCTTTCAATCCAGGTGGATAATATGATTTACACATGTACTACTAGAAGGTTTCCCTCTGGTGGAGTTTCTTGTCCAATCCCCCCCAACCCCGATGTTCTGGTTTACTTTTTCAGTCATCTGGAACAAAAAACTATGTTGGCTGCCTTTCATTCTAACATGATGTGCCAAAGCACTAACATCATGAAGGCAATTGATACTTCTAATATGCTGATTAATCCTCTTCAATTTCTGGGTGTTTTTTCCAATATAGAAAGAGGAACATTTTTGGCATTTGACAAAATAAACAATGTTTTTTGTATTGCATGTACAGAAATCTTTAATTTCCACCCTCTCTCCAGTGTTGGGATTAATAATAATGTCACCTGTGGAAATATATTTTCAAAACTGACAGTTGGCACATTTAAAAGTACCCTTAGGTAAAGCATTATGTCTATTCGTCATATTTGACTTCCATTGAAAAGTACTGGTTGACCAAATTGTCTTAAATTGCAATCCCTTCTGTACATCTTTTTTGGAGTTTCCTTTGCTACATGTTGAAGCTGTCTTTCTGTTTTCAACATGTGCCAATTTTTTCTTTATGATGTTAAATAAATAAGACTGTGGATTAAATGTAGTAATGAATCTGGGTGTCTGATTTTTTGAATAGTCCTTGTTTTTTTCTTTTTGTCTCAGATTCCTTTAACAGCAGCTCCATTCTATCTGCAGTGTCAACTTTTTCTTTGGCTTTTTCCACAGTTACCTGATTTTATCTTCTAGTCAGGGAATGCTTTTCCAAATCCAAAGTGCATTTCTTGTAATCTTTCTCGTTGGAGCAATTTCTCTTACACCTCAAAAATTGTCCTAAAGGAATATTGTGAGTGACATGTCATGGGTGGCAATTGTGAAAGTGTAAGATGGAGTTTCTGTTGATATTTTTCCTGAATAGCTTAGTTTCAGTGTTATAGTCCATACCTTTTGAGACTGTAAGATCAAAAAAATGAATCTCCTGTTTATTATAATTCAGTTCAAATTTAAAGTTGGGATTTGTGGATTCCAGATAGATAGCAAAGTTTCTCAAATCAGTTTCTGTTCCCTTCCAAATGAAAAAGAGATCATCAATGTCATATGAGGAGAGACTCAGAGCTCTCAATATGTACTACCTGGAGGACAGAAGAGAGAGAAGATGGACATAATAGAGACCTTCAAGTATCTGAATGGGGTCAACAGAGTACCATAGGTGAACATTTTTCACAAGAAGGGAAACAGGAGAACGAGGGGGCACAGCATGAGACTAAAAGAGGGAACACTTAGGGGAAACTTGAGGAAATTCTACTTCACTGAAGGGTGGTGGCTAGATGGAACAGTCTCCCCCAGGAAGTGGTGGGGTTGGCCACAGTTGAGAGATTCAAAAATGCACGGGATTGGCACATGGAAATTATCAAGCCAGGGCAAAAGGGGGAGAACTTGTAGCATCTACGGTACTTTAAGCATTAGAAAGATGGATAGGGCAGACTGGATGGGCCTCAAGGCCCTTATCTGCTGACAAAATCTATGTATCTATGTACTGTATCTATGTAATGTAATGCTTATAAATATCAATGTGTTCCAAAAATGGGTTGCTTTCACTGTAAATATGGCATCCTTCCCATTTTGCTAGATAGAGTATAACATGATTCAGCTCCATGGCTGCCCCCAGGGCAGTCCCTTTTGATTGCAGGTACATTTTTTCACCAAATAGAAAAGTGATATATGTAAGGACCTTTTCAGTAAGAGTGCGTAAGAATTCTGAAAAAGGCTGTGTGTAGGATGTTTCTTTGTAGAGAATGTCTCTGAAACATTACAGATCTTTGTCATTAGGAATGTTTGCATATAGTGATCTAATGTCTATAATGACAAAGATCAAATCCTGCTCTAGCATGATGTCATTCAAAATAATAATAAAGTGTGTTGTGTCTCTCAAATATGAGAGTGTGTTTCGGGCTATGGGTTTGATAAAGTAATAAATGAATTGTGATATGTGATCTGTTAGTGATCTAATGCTTGCCACTATTGGTCTTGCAGGGGGTTTATGAAGTGATTTGTGTATTTTGGGAAGTCCATATAACACTGATTTTATCAGATGATTCATAGTAAAGTAGTCTAAAATGTCTTGGTCAATCAGGCCATTATTAAATACTTCATGTAGTATAATGTCTATTTCTCTCATGTTTACTAGTGGGATCTTCAGTCAAACAGGTGTAAAATTCTTCATCTGGCACATGGCACAACATTTCTGCTTCATAGTCCCTTACATCTTGAATAACAATAGACCCTCCCCTGTCCGCTGGCTTTATTATTATATTCTCATTGTCCCGGATTCCCCCCTTTTCCCCTCACAAAAAGACAGAGACCATTGTACGTTGCTGCACTCAGATTGGCAATTAATTTATTATATCTAATTGTTCCATTTCAAGCTCATCATCATTTATTATTGCCTCTTTTTCACAATTGTATTTTATTGCATCCATATATCAATCTCTGATCATCATTCTTCCTTCCTCTTCTCACTCCCCCAAGTGAACACCTGGGTGACTCCTTTTCTTTTCTTATTAGATAACGGTGAGAACCGAGACCACTTTTCCTCCTTCAGCTTCTTCTTCTTTCATCCTACTCCTTTTCTTTTCCCCTCCTCCCCCCCTTTTCCCCTTTCCATCATCCCTGCCATCCACCTTTGCGTCCATAACCATCCTACTGGACAACTCTGCCATCCACCTTTGGCAGACCATGCATACAGTCCCTTTTTGACTGTTTTCCCCTCATGTTCCCTAGTTTAAGGGTGGGTGAGAGGGATCAAAACTTCAGCAAAAGTGGTTGAACCATCTCTGTGCTGACCATTATGTACCTCCTTTTGCCCCTCCCTTTCCTGCTGCCTGCCTATTGTTCTGTCCCCTGCCCCTTCCCTTCCCTTCCCCCCTTCCCACTCTGAGCACACCATCCTCAGGTGAAGGGCATGTACCAGGACAACTTGGTCTGCCCCTTAAAGGGCAAACTCCATTGTTTTTAAGGAATTCTATTGTTTTTTTTTCTCCTCCTTTCTACTATTGTAAAATCCCACTGTAGGAAGCTATGCATTATAAAGGTCCTGAAAGCATGCTGTCTCAAAGATTGCTACAGCTGTATTTTGGGGGGAAATGAACATTTACATTGTGTTGAAAGTTTTTGAGATGTCCAATGCATCTGTGTCATCATTTTCAACTTGAATTTCAGAACCAGTGCATTGTTCCTCCTAATCGTTGAAGAAAAATGCATGTAGATTTAACTTTCAGGTTTACTCATAAAAGTCCACTACAGTGTCAAAGAGCTTTATGTCTTGCATCGGGACAAATGATAATCCCTTCTTTAATACTTTCAATGCAACATTGTGAAGTTTATAGTCCAAGATATTAGTCACTGTGTTGTTGAAATCACTTTCTAATACCACTGTGATGTTCCACATTCTTGTTGTGGCCCCTCCCTCATCTGCAAGGTGTTCCCCCTCTCTTGTATCACCCTGCTGTATCTCCCCTTTCCCCTCATCCCCTTCCTTGTGTGTTTATCCTGAACCGTGCAGTCTGTGGGCTGCATCTGAGGGGTCTTTCTGGAAGCTGTACTGTGTTGTTGTATGTAATGCCCATGTGCATAAAAGGTTGTTGTTTCTGGGGGTGGGGAGTGATGAAATCTGCGGTAAAGATGGTAGATGTGGGGTATGTGTGATAGTAGAGTACAGGGTTGTTCACTTTAATCTTCTGGTTTCCAACAATAAAGCTTTTTGGAATTTTTATCCTGCTGCATTGAGCAATTTTCTTCTAACTGAATCCCTAACAGTGACAGGACAGTCAAGGTTTTACCATCTGATATAGAAAGTAGAAAGGAAGACATATTCAGTAATCAGTAACCTACTGTTTAAGATACAGGAGAGATAGCACAAATGTTGAACAGTGATGCAAGAATCATGGTTCATTTTGAGTGTCATGAAACCCAGGATACATAATCAGAGATACAGTTCTCTGGTCATCGAATGTCCATATCATTATGCACCTGCCCTTGCATTTCCTGAAAAATAAAACACATTAATTTTGATCGGTATTAAAACAAATGTTGCACAGTTTTTTGCAGAAAGACAGTGTTGTCTTTTTATTTATGTACTGTAAGCCTATTGACAGTAAGGCTTTCAAGTCAAAAATCTATCTGGCTTTTTGCAAGATCTGTGTCTTGTCTTCACCCCTTGGTCTGGTGAGAATGACTTTGATATCACAGAACCAGGCAAGTTTGGGGTCACCTGCATGGTTTTCTAAGAAATGGTTGCATACCACAACTGTACCTCTCATCAGATCACCACTTCTAGATAACTACATCTCTATTATCTTTGGAGATCAGCACACAAACCATGACTGACACAAGAGCAGACATCTCAGTTATCAGCACCAGCATTTTAAACAACAGATCTCTTTACCAGTCACCTCATATCTCTCCACCTGTCTTGAAGTACATCATCACAGCAAATGCCACTAAGATGATATCACAGACATTGTCCACCTCAAGTAACACTTTGGTACACAGCATGCTGCTGTCCAGTTCTGCCTGGTGACTGATGTACAATAGACAGGGATGTTTGGCATGGACTTTCTCAAATACCACAAATCCATATTGGACTATAATTCAAATAATCTATTACTGGACCCCTGGATGCAACTTGCAGCGATGGACTAATTCACTATTCCATCTAAGACAGAGTTGGTTTTGATTGCCAAGGGTCGAGGTGAACCAATGCCACAAGGTGTTGTTGGCATCAATGCAGGATCCCTGTTCTGCATTATTCAGGTCTTCTCCCTGGAAGTGCCTTGTCTGCTGTGTACAACAGCGCAGTATTTAACAAATTCTGCAACTTTTCAGATGAGTCAATTGTCATCTACAAAGGTACCAGGGCAAGAAAGTTTGTCTGCTTGGCTATTGGTGACCAAATGCATGTAATGCAGGAATCTTATCCTGGTTCCACCACATATGCGCCTGTCTGTGCTACCATCATCACACAAGCTTCACCGGCTGTAACACTCCATAAGGAATTACCCTCTTCCAAGCTTCTGGCACTTTCAATGGAGAGATAGCAGCTTTGGGATTTTCTGGACTACAAGAAGCTCAGTTCCTCTATGGGGCTGGATGCTCATCACTTACTAACAACAGAGGACACCTTAAGGAGTCTTGGTACAGCCCATCCAGCCTGCTTCATAACTCTGTACCTTTAAAGTGGGGTCTAAACAATTACCTATCAAAACAGCTTCACTTCCATTCTCAACTTGTTGTGGTCACTTTGGATTTTTCCTGTTCAAATGATTACCTATAGGACTAAACACAGTTCAACTGCACTCCAATGTGTTATGGAAGCCATATTACATGGAGTGTATTACAAATCTTGTCTAGTCTAATAAGATATTATTGTCTTCTGCAAGACTTTCTTGGAACACAACCAGCATCTCAATGATGTGTTTGAATGCCATCAACAAGCTAACTTCAAGCTCTACCCAGCAAGGTGTTGCTTTGATCAGCCTCAAATTCACTGCCTGAAGCAGATTGTTAGTACTCGAGGTATCTTTCTAGACACAGAAAAGCTGTAAGCCATCAAAGCCTATCAACAGCCTACAAACTCCAAGGACCTCAGAGGTTTCCTAGGCTTGTTTGGATATTATAGAATTTTCATTAGTAACTATGACAAGATTGTAGCTCCACTGCATGCCCTCACCAAAAAGGGATGTGAAAATGCTGTATATGGCCTCAAGTTTAAAAAGGCCTTTAATACCTTAAAGGGCAGACTGATCACTGCTCCTGTCTTGGCTTGCTCTAGGTTCAATGAACCTTTCAAATTCTAAGGAAAGGCTAGTTCTTTTGCAGTGGGCATTGTGCTATGTCAAGTTTCAAAAGCTGGTGCTTAGTAAGGATGTATTTCTTAAAGAATGAAGGTTTGGGGCATTTAGATACCTCTATAATCATTTTGTTTGCTTGTATTTGTTTCTTTATGTTTTTTAAAAAAATGTATTTGCATTTTGCCAACTATAGCAAAAAAGAATGCAATGTAATTATTTGCTGGGATGTTAGAAAATCTTTACTGGCAAGGCTGGCAGTGTATTTCAATGGGAAACTGTATACATGTTTTCAGATTTGTATATAGAAACAACATCTTCTACCACCAAATATTATAATATTTAATAAAAATATTTTATTTTTGATAACCTGTAATCTTGTGTTATAATTTAGCAAGTGACATTTTCTTCATAACCAAATTTTACTTGGGGTGGGAGAAAAAGGCAGTTAATGTTTTAAAAATCATACAGATGGACTACAGTAGTGCAAACACATAAAAGTCAAAGCTATTGCTGAAAGAAGTATCTGTTTCTTTTGAAAAAGATAAAAAATACATGTAGTTTATCTTTGAAATAGATTGGGCTCCTAAGTAGCTGGCAGTTTTTGACATCACAATGCCAAGTTTCCACTCTGAATTATTTTTTTACTAGCAGTGTGAAAAGCAAGGATAAAAATCCAATTGTTTCACTGCCTAAACAAATATTTTATTATAAATTTATTCAGTAATTACTAATACATCAAAATGCAATGAATAAAATAATCAGTTATCTGTTTGTTAGACATTAACATCTGCGCTTTAAGACAGATCAGAATGTGTTATTTCCTTTGCCAGCCACTCTTTTTCCTCAGCTGATAATAGATATGGCATCATAAAAAAACAATGTTTTGCCATGGTATTTATTGTCAGAAAATATGACTGTTATCTTCGCTACTCCTCATTCATAGTTATTATTGATCATTCTGCCTTCAGGTGGTTGTTTGAAATAAGGGAACCATTAGGAAAGTTTGTGTGATGGATTGCCATGCTACAGTCCTATAAATTCAAAATTCAATACAGACCAAGTTGAGTTCTCACCAAAGTGGATGGACTAGCCAAAGGCAGCATCTCTGTGCATCTCCTTCAACAGATGAGGAATCCTTATTGGAAGCACTTCCTTTCCACTACATTCATGCACCACAGATATGCTAGTGTGGACACTTTTCCAGAAACCCAGTTTGCTTTGCTGTTCTCAAATGCTTTCTGCACTCTCCCTGGCTGCTTTCAAAAGTCAGAAAACTGCTTGCTTTCAGTTTTCAGACATATTCACTTAGAATCTGGAATTCTACACAAAACAAAGCAACGTTGCCAGGACATTCTTTTTTGTTGTTCCCAGTGCTTCCTCACTGATGGTGTACTTTTTCACATCTGGACCAAGGAAGGCAAGGGCTACTAAATTGACAAACCGATATATAGTTAGTAGTGCCTGTCTCTCTTGTCAACAACATTTTTCTCTCCACTCATACTGCTCCACTATCAGGAGTTTATATGGAAATCTACAGAAATCTTGGAAAGATAATTCCATACTTCTTTTGTCCTCACATGAATAAAGGCATTTAATTTGTTAAGTCCTGCCAGTCCTGCTCACAAAGCAAACCTCATGCCAAACCAACAAAGGAACACCTCATCCCAGTGCCTGCAAACATAGAGCCATTTCAGTGATTCAGTCAAGATATTCTTTGACCTGTGATAACATGCTCTAAATCAGGAAACACATTCATTTTGTTTTACATTAAAGGACATCAAAGCTGCTATGGTAGCAAATAGTTTTCTTAACATGGTTATTTGACATCACAATACACCCTTATACCTTCCTTTAGAAAGAGACACTAACAATATTTCTACTTTTGTTTGAGTGATTTACAAATCCTTCATCATATGAAATATTCTTACACTGTGCTATCACCTTAAATGTAATGCAAAAAGCAAAATAATGATGCCTACCATTCTAAAACACACTCCAAGTGTCTGGATGAAACACATGACACTTGGGACCACTTTCCTCCTTTTGTTCAGTTTGCTTACAATAGAAGCCCTTGTGCTGACAGTGCAGAATACATCCTATTCTTCTTGGTCTATGGAACACATCCAAGAACTTAATTGGATATGGACCTCTCACTTCTAGAGGTTCCAAAATAAGAATATTTGTATATTATCCCTGTACTGGAACAGCTTGAACTTACCAGATGTGTTTCAACAACCACATAGGAAAGAAAAATCTGTCATGCAGAAAATGTCATTGGCTAAGTCACAAGATCCATCATTTTCTGTGGGAGACACTGTATACTTCTATTGATCTGGTTTGGTTGTATGTATCACAAGGACATTTCTCCATCTTTGTACTGGTCCATTTAACTTTGAAGAAAAGCTGCAAAAAGTTGATGTCAATCTAGAACACAAGTCAGATGAAAGGTTGTACTTAAAATAGTCAACAACTATAGTTTAAAGCATGGGAACTGTACCTGAGCAATACCGTCCCAGATAAAACCAATCCTCCCATTGACAAAGCCTGTTATCCAGTCAGAATGAAAACATTCTACTGATAACCTGCAACCAGTTCCATCAGATCTTCATCTCCTGACTCTCTCTGGTATGATCCTGCTGTATCTGACTTTCACCCAGAGGTATGTCTTATAACTTCTCAGACCTCTTCTACTCTAGACTCTCTTGTGAACACCCCAGTGTATCAGATCAAGAAGATTCTTTGAAATACATTTTTGAACATATCCTGAACTAATAGAGTGAAATTATGTGACTTTGACAGTTCACAAAACTCCTGGATTACTTCTGTAGACTTTACTCCTTTGTGTCAGGACCTGGTTCAAACAACTCACAGTTTCATTCCTAGTAACTGGAAAAGTTGCTGTAAGCCTTGAATGTTGTGCATCAGCTTCAGTGTTATATTGGGACAATAATGGTTCTGTTGCTCATGATAGTCCTTACTGTATATGCTAAAATTGTCCTTATGCAAAAAAAAAGTCCTATTCTACCTGTCTTTATGCAAACAATTTCCATACAATGTTGCATAAACTATATTAACATATTTTCTTCACAGGAATGTGGTTTTCAAAATTATAGCTTTCATAGTTGTTTTCTTGTTCTGCATACCATTTCCATTTATTGTGATTTGTATGTATCTTGCTTAGAATGTATGCTTCAGGTAATGTTAATCCTAAGTAGAAAATCCACCTAACATACCATATTGCTGATTTTGCTTTTGCCTTCTCTCAGTGTGTGTGTGTAAGACATTAGAAGTTAGGACTATCTCTTATTTACTGTTTACCATGCCATGCATTCTGCTTTTTAATAATATTTATACAGCGGGAGTTCTGAGTCATCTTCATTTGCTACCTTCTCCACACCCTCCCATCTCCCTTGCTACAATGTGGCACTTGTGACTTTTATCATGCTTCAACTTGCTATGGTGTTTTCTCTCCCCGGTTCTACATTGACATTGTAGTCAGGTCTCCCTACCTACACCACCCACACCCACACCCACACCCACAGCAGTAGAGTAATCCTACATTCAAGTGCTAAATGATATGCTTTTAATATTTATAAGCTGTTTAGCTGGTTGTAATTTTGTGATTGATGTGAATTACAATTAAGCATGGGGCTTAAGTGTTATCAACTGTCCTTTTATGAGTACTCATAACCCTTATGTTGATAATCATTGCATTGCCTGGAAGTGACATTTATTCCATGGGCTGTGGGAAACCCCTCTGTCTCAAGCTATTCCTCATGGTGTGTGGTAGTTCCCTGATGCTGAAAATAAATGTCTTTTTATTTTACATCGTGTCTGTCTAAGTTTGCCTGATGGGGTCAGCAAGATGAATTCTTTGGGGCAGTAAGAGATGGGCATGGCAGACCTGATGACAAGGTAAGGGTCCTATTTTCAGAGCAATGCCAGAAAACCACAATATAATAACATATAGTATAAGTACAGCTGTAAATTGTGCTAACATGAAAGAACTAACTTGAATATTAATAAAAAAAATAAGTTATATATGTAATTTCTGTTTACTATACACAACACACTGGCCCCTACATTATTGTACCCCTCTTGACATCCAGCCTGGTGCTTAATTGAGTTTTCATTCTGAGATGGAGAGGCATTCTTTTGTCCCTGTCTATTGTCTTCTATCTTCCCTCCTCAGGGAACCAAGAGCCTGAAGGTTGTTCCAGAGTCCAGATGTCCCAGACTACATACTGTAACCTTTTGTAACATAGTAGTGATCAAGGCTGCAGAAGGGTGCATTTTGTTTGGAGAAGTAATACATTAATAATAATTATATTTATATTATTAAACAACAATTACATGACTAGTGTCTCATAACATGAAATATTTATATATTAGGCTATTTTTTTATTTTTTTTATCCTACACCATCACTACTTTCCACACTGCTTGGCTATCTCAGCACTGTATGTTCCTTTCTCACCTACTTAATCAGCCTCCAGAGGGTCCAAAGGAAGACTTACACCCTGCAATAGATTCCATGGGGGGGTTGGTCCCATAGCATGTCCGGAAACTGCCTGAGACTGGATTGTTATCAGGTTTGGCAAGGCCCAAGAGTACAAACATTGTTTTGTTAATAGTTATTTCTCCATTTCATACATTTCCTAAAAGGAAATGCATAAATATGCATACATATAATTACAGTGCTTATACGGCCTCTGAACATTTTTACATGTGCCACATATGAAATCATAGTTTCAAAAGTATTGCATTGCTCTGTCCAGTATAATACATGTCCTATTAAAATATAATTACATATGTCTGGACACCTCTCAGAAACAAATATGTTGTTCACAAAGTAATTATTAAGCACTAATTAAAGACTATAACTGTTTGGAGATGGTTTCCAAGTTTTTAAACTTGTAATAAGAAAATGTAAGAAATTAAATAAATTAAATAGAATACAGCAAACAAGAAAAATCAAATAATGGACTGTATTAGACAATTTGCAATACATATGATTAATAATAAGCTTTTTAATTTTGAAACATATGCAAGTCCTGGTTTGTACTCAGAGTCAGCATTTAAACACAGGGTCACTCTAGATCCCATGAAACTGTATCCTGCACTTCTCTGATAAGGGGCATCTCGTATGCCGCCAACTACTGTCACCTAAATAAGATAAAGCTATGACTGCATAACCCTGTACTGTTACACTAATACTGTTTGTATATGTTTTTTTTCTGTAAATGTATTCCCTCCGTTCTTTGTAACTGACGTGGAGCCTTTGCAAAAGAGTCTATGACTCAAAGGATTGTAATTCCAATTATATTCAATAAATAAATACATAAATTATATAATGCCCATTGAAAAACATAGACGCCATTATTGTCAAGAGATCATATACAGAAATAGTGCTGGAAGTTGTTTTTTTTATGTTTGTTTCCATGCAAACTAGCTGAACACAAGAAAAACAACCATATTTAGAAAGAAGCAGAAAGAAAAATTGCACTTAGAGTTTTTCTTTTTATGATACCATCAAAAAGATCTGAAAAAATACATGTTTATGTCATCAAAAAGTTCAAACATTAATTTACATCACAATCCTTAAAATTTTTGAAACCTGTACTTTTGGTCGAGGCTGCAGGTTCGGTCTGATATTTGGTTGTAGATACTGGTCCTTCTTCAGAAATTATTCTTTGTGCTTCAATCTGAGTTATTTGCACCACTACTGAGTCTAAACCATTTGAATCTCCTGCCTCCATTTCAAATGTCTCGGTTTGTGCCGCTTGCCATCTGTTACTGCTGGAAAAAAAAAATCCTTCAATTGCTCTTCATCATAAAATATTCTGGTCAGCACATTCAGTACAAATTTAGCTTTTCATGGCTATAAAACAGACATGTGGTCTCCCAAATCCTTTATTTCTTCCCTGAATTGCATACTGTAAGTCTCCTATATTGTTGCTGTGTAGTGGGGGAGATTTCAGGAAATGAAACTACCTTTGAGCTCTTAAAATGGAATGCTCCTTTAATCTGTCAGTTTCAGTGACTGTCTCGAAATCTGATAAGGATGAAAAGGTTACAATAACTGTCTGGGTTTATTTGGTTGTGCAATAGTATAATTTACAATTCTTTTTGGCAGGATTCTAAAGGATCTTGTAATATTTGGGATATAAGTCCTTATATAGCTGAACTGATCCATAACAAAAAGCTTTATTAAATCCCAGGTGGTGCAGATCTGATTCTCTAAAGAAGGAAGACCAACAACTCTAAGATTGAAGAATCTAATTATTTTCCACAGTATCTAATTTCTATGCAGTTGCAATGTAATCCTCCATTAATGTTGTAGTCAAAGCTGAAGTTGTTTCTAATTTAGCCTTTAGCTGTAGGATTTCTTTTTTGAGAGTCTTGATCACATTGTTATTCTGTGTTATTATTTTTTTGTGTTGTTTTGTATAGACTTCTCCATATTATTGATCTTAACATCTCATTTAGCATTTGGTTTCTGTATCATACTTTTAAGAATGTTGAAAAAAACATTTACAGCATCAACATGTTCTGTTTTTTTCTCAGCAGCAGGAACTGGTATAGGTTCTGGGATTGAAACAGACAGAGAAGCAGCCCGTTCAGAAGCCACCAATAGCATTTTATCTGACATATCACTTGAAGAGAGAAGGTTAGATGTGTGATCCTGTGCTGCTCTCTCAGACATCAAGCTTTTCATTTCATATTTGTAAAACAGTTTGTTTTCAAATGTCGGTCAAATTTTAAATTTTTCTTTCTGTAATTAAAAAAAAAAAACTTCTCAGTGACTGGGTCAGAATAGCAAGCTTCACTAGCTGTAGCCTCTTTAATACCAGCTAATATGGCCTGAATAAGGAGCTTGCCAATTTCACCAACACTTTCTTTCTTAACTGGATTTAAAGGGTCCGTTAATGTAAAATCTAGCTTCTTTCCTATTATCTTTTTTTCTTAGTCTTTTTCTTTCTTTTCTGAAAAGTGTGCACTGACATGGTCAGAATCCAACCAGTTATTAATACCTTTTGCACAGAAACTTGCCTGTAACTTCAGAATCTGGAAACTTTAGCTGGTGTTCTTAGAAGCTGTGACAACATGCTGCTACCTCAGTGGCCATCTTGAACCCCCCCCCCACCCTGACCTGGGAATAGCATAATTCTAACACGCTCTGGGGTTTTCCACTTTTCCCCCCTCAGAATTTGAGTGACATGGACTTCAAGGAGTGCATATGCATGCTGTGTGTGTCCATGTGCTTCAGATTCAGCCTACATACTCACTGACATGAGTTTCTCCAACTGTACCAAAAATTGTCACCCAGGTGGCAGCATAGCAGTAGGAACTGATACCCTCCCTCAGGATTGTAGGACTATGTCATTTCAAAACTTAAATCTCCTCCTTGGTTGGCTTCTGATGTCCCAGGCTTGTTTCCAAATCTGTATGATCTGCATAACCAGAACAAGCCCTACCTCTGTTCTTTTGTGCCAGCTGGAAATCATTTTTATTTATAAAACCTGAATTATGCAGAAAAGAAAATGTTGAGACAGGGAATATCAATTAATCAACTAAAAAACTGATACAGTTTCATCAAATAAAAAAAGTGTTTTTTTTTTTAAATAAAACCAGACACATCATATGTTTAAGGCAATTGTTTTTTGTGTAACTCTAGGTCAACATTTCATACAACAAGTGACAGCAGCTTAAGCAGAACTTGGATGTCAAGCCTAAAAGTCACCCCATTCTATGCACTCATGAAACATACACACCTGTCTCCACCACATCTCATTTTTTTTCTGTTTCTGCAATGGGGTGAGTGTTAGGGTTGACAACCCTAGTAAGACTCCACCCCTCATTCACTTCAGGGTTGGGGCAGAGGTGTTGGGGTTGGAAACCCTAACATCACATTTCCATGTTTTTGTCACTTTATCCCAAACCCTAACTGATTGATGCAGTTGTTTGCGAAGAATGTATATATTACAGGGGCACAGACATGCTCCCATAGTTTGGGTTGAGTAGCCTGTTTAGCAATAAACCTCAAATTTTGCAATTTAATAACGTTGTAACCAATGAATGGATTTGCACATTTAGCATGTGCTGTCCTGTCAGGTAGATCCCTATATGTGGCAAGGATTCTGAGATCTGGATAATGAAAAAAAGTAAAAAGTCACCATCTTTTGTAGTATTTTTCCTCATTGCCTTGCGCCAAGGTAGTGTGGAATTTTGTTTCTATTTTTTTATGGTTGAAAGAACTTGGGTAACAGAATTTCCCCTATTAGGTTGGTGCAAAAATTTTAAATCGTTGCAAAGATATTACGTTTTTAAGTTCCCATTATATCCTATTTGAAGTTCATTTTTCAGGATAGATGTTTCAAGTTCAACAAAGGATTTGATCTCACTAAACAGGATTCATTCTTTCAACATCAGTTCCTTTTTCATGAGGAAGGAATCCTTTTTCATGAGAAAAAATCCTTTTTCATGATCCACCATCGTATTTATTTTCCACCGACTAAAAAGCATAGAAAATACATGAAAGTGTTGTCATTTTACAAAACAAACACTGAAATCTAGCCTGGTGTGTCCCCAGTTTATTCATACATTTGGTTCAGTTTTTCTGACTAGTGCACCTTGAAGGACAGCGGTGTGCTCTTCACTTGTGAACTTTGTTGTACACTCCTGATCTGCCATGGTCCAAAGGCCATATTTCTGCAAACAGGAGCTAGGCTTGGTGTGTCTATATCTCTGCCACCAGTGGGCTGTCATGCCTATTGTCTTGGGGAGATGTAAGCAGGACTGTGGAGGTTTCTGTGGGAATAGCTGCCACCTCCCTGGGTTACAAGTGGAAACCATTCAACAGGGAATGTATGAGTCTTTCCTCAGAGAGGGGAATGTGTTGGTTGAACTTTCATTTCCTCTCCTGTGGCTGCCAGCTAGGATTGTGGGTTTGAGTGTTGAACCCACTGTCCCACCCACTGTTCCTGCATGGAAGGTGGATGCCCTGCCTGCTAGCTTGCTGGAGTTGTAATATACTCTTTTAAGATACTACACATAGCTATAGCTACAAATACTAACTTTTCTTGTACCGTTTCAGTCCTGCAGCTGCTCCCCTTCCCCACTACTTTACATAAAGTAAAATACATCACTCAGGCTGTCTTACTGGTGGTGGCTTGACACACAGACTTTTTTAGGTGCAGAGTACTGTACTTGGGGAGTGCAGGAGATGGCTTGATGACTTGACACACATATCAGCACCATGGCTATATTATTTACTGATTAGCTTCCTTTTTCAAATGCACAAAACAGTGATCAATAGTGATGCAAGAGACTGCTTGACCACTTGACACACTATGGACACACATACCAATGTTAAGCAGTTTTTACATTAGGTTATGTTGTTAGAGGGCTCAGGAGCTATGGGTCTGCACTTATAAGATGCTGCTTTGCAGTTACACTGCTTATTTAATTTGCAGGATTTTTTGTGATGCTTTGATGAGTCTGTTTTTATCCTCAATGCTTTTAATTTTGCTGAAATGACATGGAAAGTCTAGTAGCCACCCTCACCCTCTGATCACCATCCCCTAACTTTAATTATAGTCCCTGGTGTCTAGTGGCACCCCACCCTCTGATCACCATCCCACATATTGTTTTATTGTTAGGCACCCCCTCCAGCAGTGTGGGACACTGGGGAGCCCACTGCCTGTGTCCTGAAATATTTATTTTGTCTAAGCCTGTAAAAAAGAAAAGTCCTCCAAAATATTTTTTAAGCCTGTAAAAAAGAAAACAGTCCCCCAAAATATTTTTTTAACCCTGAAAAAAAAAAGTCCCTTATCATCCCCGCCATCCCCCTCCCCATCCCAACCCTCCCACTGACCACACACCAAACCCTCACACCCCTTACCCTATACTTACCACTGGAGGTTGTAAAAAGAAAAGGTACTTTGTCACTGAATTCAGCAATTGGTCAGGGGAAATTGGCAACATCATATATAGAACTGCCATTTACTACACACAAATGCACACTTAGGGAATGCTGCAGGTGTTAAATCATGAATCACTTTTTCAAGAGGACAGAACTTGAAGGACAAACTAGTACGCAGTAGACTGACACAACCAGTGAGGAGTATGTGGTTAGGCAAGAAACCAAAAGGGAACTTTAACTGTCAATGCAATGTCTGTAACTATTACAAGGTAGAACATAAGTTCACAGACCCATGCACAGGTTATAAATATGACATTAGAGATTTTATAAACTGTGACACTACCTTTGTGATCTATATATTATGGTACAAATGTGATCTTATATATATAGGAAGAACTACGAGGGCCCTCAAGCAAAGAATACAGTAGCATGTGAGAAACATAGCGAATATTAGAATAGACACACCTGTTTGTCTACACTTCTCACAGAGACACAACGCAGACACTAAGGGCCTGAAGTTTATGGGGATAGACTGGCAAGCCCCACTCAAGTATGGGGGACAGAGTAAATGAATTACTTAAAAGAGAGGGTAAATGGATTTACAAACTCAGAACTGTGAAACCTGATGGTCTCAATGATCAATGGGACCTTAAACATTTTCTGAAAGATGGAAGAAAATAATTGCTTGGTGTCTGTTTAGATTGGTAACCACTAATTTATTTTTATCTTTTTCCCTCCCTCTTCAAGGAATTCTGGACATGGCATATCTGTAGATCCCCACCTGTAAGGAAGTGTTCTTCTCCCATTCTAAGGATGGAAGCAGCCCCAAGGTGTTCACTAAGATGATGTCTCTGTTTTCTTTTTCTATCTCACCTCTTCTACCTTTGGTGTGTCTCTCTCTCTCTCTGTCTTATTAGTAAATTGTCCAGACTTTCCCAGGAACTTTGCACCCTTTGATGCCTTAGTGTCTTAACTGAGTGTTGTTTAGATGCACCTATGATACACTGCTAAGTAGGCATGTACTGACTGAAATATTAAAAATGAGATGTTATATAATTTTAAAGTAGAATGGGACTTACAAAGTTTGATGTAATATAGCAGTCAGGTTTGCATCACAATGCTTATAAAATTTTTCTAAACTTTTGAAAGACTTTAAGAAATAGTTAGAAATGCTTAGAAAGGTTTTTCATTTTTCTATTTTCTTTATTTTTTTATTAAGACAATCTGTATAAATTGCTTTACTACATATATGAATTTTGTTTAAGTAAAACTAATAATGTTTTGTTCTGTTTACAAGTATGAGTCATGGACTTGTTCCTCATTTATGACATCATTGACTAGTATAAATGTATAGATGTTTGTTCAAAGAGCCATACCCCCTTAAGAAGGCTGAAGTGCAAAAGCACAGGGGTCCTGGTCCAATATCTTATTGCACTGAAATAAATGCTATTAAGCATTTACTTTGTGGTCTGCTATTTTTCTCTTGCTGTTCCGGAGTGCTCACTTTTGTATGTTCACTGGAGGTTGTAGACTGTATTCTTCTGTTGACTGAGACACATCTGCACTCTTCAAAATTGAATCGTGAAGTGAGGAATTAAAGTAGGTGTCTTATAATGTACAGTATTTCAATGGAGTTTTTAATTTAGGTTCATAACTTTACCATTTTTTAGAATTATTTCACCAAAGTTTCAACATGGCCTTTTTGATACCTCTCCTCATGAACACTGTCACTGGCATTGTGTTAATCAGGTCCAGAATGTGATTTTGTGTTTATAGCACAAAATCACCTTTGAGGACTGAATAAAGAAATTTCACGACCAGTGTTCATGAGGTGGGGTCTCAAAAAGGCCATGTTGAAAATTTGGTGAAAACATTCATAAAAATGGCTGAGTTGTGTGTTTGTTGAAATTTTTCTATGCATGCACATAATCTTGGTAACTTTCAATATTTTGATACCAAATTTTCAACATAGCCATTTTTTCAAACCACCTTATGAACGGTAGAGCTGTCATTTTTTAAATCCTGTCCAAAATGTGTTTTCGCACCTGTGGCACTGAATAGCATTTTGGCATGAATTTGAAAATTTTAATTTATGGGATTTATGAGGCTGGGTCATAAGAAGACTATGTTGAAAATTTGGGGTCAAAATATGAAAACATTTCAAAGTTATGACCCTTTGTTGTAATTTCACTATGCCCATTTGTAACTTTAGAAATGTTCAATATTTTGCCCAGATTTTCAACATAGTCTTCTTATTACCCCACACCATGTACGTTAGAGCAGACATTTTAAATCTTGCCTGAAATGTGTTTTCGCACCTGTGGTGTGGTATGGCATTGCAGTTGCACAGAATTATGTTTTGGCAGTGATTCAAAAATATTCTCTTCTGGGTACACGAGGTGGGGTAGTAAGTTGGCTATGCTGATAATTTGGTCAGTGCCATCCTGTAAATGGAAATGCAGGTCCCCAAGGGACCTGTGCTTCCACAGCTATATACATAAATGTATCGATGGAGGAATGGGACCCTGTGCTCCCAGGGTAAAATAAGGATACTTTTATACTATCTCAAAAGGTAAGGAAATATGTTGCACAAAGTTTGTTAATGCTCCAATTAAGGTCAAATGGACAAAAGTTGGGAAATGAGTTGTCAGGGTTTTCCTAACTCCCCACCCTCCCAAACCAGGCTGGAGAGCAGGTGTGGGGGTGTGCTTTGGGTTCTCAGGTCTAACACTCACCCATTCCATCTTTAAATAAGGTCATATGTGTAAACATTATTGAGAATGGGGTGAGTGTTAGGCTTGAGAAGCCCAAGGCACACCACCACACCTGCTCTCCTGCCTGGTAGGGTGGGGTGTCAGGGGAACCCTAATGCCTCATTTCTCAACTTTTGTCGCTTTGACCCTAACTGGAGCATTAACAAACTTTTTGTAACTTATAGATACATACACACATACACACACATGACTCAAAAGAATTCCTTTTTTTTTCAAATGCTTGCTTTTGATTGAATATTTTTATTTGGGGCTTTTGAGAGACAATTTCTGCTGCAGGTGGAATTGATCAGTAATAGAGATGCACACCTGGGCAGGAAGTGCCAAATTGTGAGGGTGCTCTCTCCCTCTACATTGTTTCTGGTTGACAGCATGAATGTGGATGTTGTTAGAAAAGCATGTTATGTCACATTAGACTATTAAAATAGATTTGAAAATGCAATCAAAAACATAATGGCAGATAATTAGTCATGCATGAAACAACAAAACAAATAGAAACACAGAAACATGGGCAATGATGGAAGAATAAGACTAATCATCCATGTAGTCTTCCTGAGTTCCCTATTTAGCCCTGGAACTTACAGTCCCTCCGTGGTCCCAGCCCCCCCACCATCAACCCCATTTTCCTCCCAGTTTTGGCTCCCTCAAACCCTCACTAAACCTTTCATTCAGTCCCATCTGTGCTTGAAACCACCAACAGTTTTAGCACCCATCACTTCAGCTGAAAGACTGTTTCATGTCTCCACCACCCTTTCTTTAAAATAATATTTCCACATGTCCCTCCTGTGCCTCCCTTCTGTTAGTTTTTAAGCATGTTCATGTGGCTGTGAACTATTTTTCAAGCTGAATAGTTCTTCACAGTTCTTCTTGTTAATTCCCTTTATGAACTTGAATGTCTCTGTCATAGCTCCTCCTTCTCCCATTTTGTCTCCAGTGAGTACATGTTCAGTGCCTTGAGGTACTCATTATAGGACCTGCCCTGTTGACCCTGAATCACTTTTATTAACCTGCACTGTACATTCTCCAGCCTAGCCCTTTCCATTCTGAGATCAGTGGGCATACTACTGCAGGCATAGCTTCACCAAGAATCTACATAGGGGACGTATTACCTCTTCTCTTGTGCTATCAATACGCCTCCCAACATATCTCTGCATCCTGTTCACTTTGCTGTATGCCTTGTTACATTGACTCAATTGTTTGAGGGAGTCACTTATGATAACTCCAAATCCTGTTACTCAGCTGTAGTGCCAAGTCTCACTCCACTCATTCAATGTCCTATGGTTCTTATTCACTTGGTGCCTTACCTTGTATGTTTCAGTGTTGAATTTCAACAACCAAACCTTAGCCACACCCAGATCCTCCATCTTCTTCAGCAAGCATCTGGGAGGAACCAAGTAGAAAGCCTTGTGCAAGTCAAAGTAGAACACATCCACAGTGTGGCCCCAATCCAATTCCCTCATCACCCACTCAAAGAAAACTATTAAATTAGTCTGCTAGGGCCTCCCTGCCATGGATCTGAGCTGTTTACTGTCCTGGAGACCACTACTCTCCAAGTAGTCCATGAGGTTTGACTAGTGACTCCATCAGCTTCTGCAGAACAGAGGGAAAACTGACAGGTCTGTAGTTCACTGTTTGTCCCTTGTCCCCCCTTATGGAGTAAAACTATGTCTTCCACTCTCCAGAACTTCATAACAGCCCCTATCTTTAGTGAGCATTTGAAGTGACCTACCCTGGGTTTAGCCAGTACCACTGCCATCATCATGAGTATCCTCAGATGCAACTCAGGTGGTTCCAGGTCCTTGTCTATCTTTAGAGCTGACAGTCCCTTCTTGACACTTTTGCTCATAAATGTTGGCTGTCTCATCTCTGGGACCCCCTTAGCTGCTATTTTGATGCTACTGTCTGGTAAGAGACCACCATCCTCCCTAGTGAAAACTGAGCAAAAATCCTAATTATGGATGGTGGCCTTTTGCCCGGCCTCCTTTATCGCCTTACAACCCCACCTCAGCTAGCCTTAGGATTACCCATCAAAGGGGATAAGGGGGAGTGTGTGGAGGAGGACCAAGGAAAAGCATCTATCCTAAATAGATACTTCTGCTTTGTATTTACAGAGGAGAAGGTAGGGCAGGGCCCACAGCTAAGCACCATGGACACAGAGGAGAAGGAAGAGTGCACAAATCCCTTCACAAAAAAAAGAATTCTATAAGAGCTCGCTGAGCTCAGGGTGGAGAAGGCACTAGGACCTGATGGCATACATCCCAGGGTACTAAAGGAGCTAAGGTTGGAACTAGCAGAGCCGTTATCAGAACTGTTTAGTGAGTCTCTGAACACAGGAGAGGTCCCAGAAGACTGGAGAAAGGATCATGTTATCCCACTCCATGAAAGTGGCAGCAGGGAGGATGCAGAGAACTACAGACCAGTCAGTCTTTCCTCAGTAGTGAACAAGATTATGGAGGAACTCCTTAAGGAAAGGATAGTGCAACACCTGGAATCTATAGGAGCACAGGATCCAAGACAGCATGGGTTTATAACAGGAAAGTCCTGTCAAACAAATCTCAAAGATTTCCTTTGACTGGATAACCACGGTGGTGGACAAAGGGAATCCCGTTGATGTTGCCTACTTTGACTTCCTTCAATTGCAGGGAGTTGCCCAGTATTATGTGGGGGAATAGCTCCTTCCCCACAGCCTATTTAAAGGAAGCAGCTGACTCCTGCTCTGCTTAGAGTGAGTCGCACTCACTGTTGTGTCATCACAGGTCCGTGGCTGCCTTGTCTTTCCCCCGCCAGTCCTGCCGTTTGTTTCTTTCCTGGTTCCCCCCTTCCCCTGTTCGTTCTCTTCCCTATTCTGTTTGTTATTGGATCTAGCTTCTTATTCCTCTGCCTGTTTGTTTCTACCTGCTCCCATTTCTACCACGTTTCCTCGTCCCCCCCATTTGTTTCGTTCCCTGTTGTTTGTTCTTCGGTTTGGCTCCATTCTGACTCTGCTGATTGTTTCTCCCTGCTTCCCCCTTCTCCTGTTCCATCCTCGTATCGTTGTCTCCCTTCGGGCAGCCCAGCTCCAAGTCTAGTCCGTCGCCGCTTTGTTCTTTGCCTCTGGTTGGTTAGGGGATTTCTTTACCTCGCCACACCTGCTCCAGTACTTCCCGCCCACCTGCACTGCATTGCTCCTCTGTATCTCTACTGTAGCCAAATGCCACCACCGCATTGCTTGGCTTACTTCATTCAGCTGCTGCTTCTCAGACGCTGCTTTTCCTTTGGATGCTGCCTGCCCAACTAGCCACCTGTTTGGATTTCCAAAAAGCTCCTCGCTTATCCTAATTTGCACCTGCCTGCTAAGTTTATGCTGCTCAGCTCTCCTTCAGATCCTGTTCCACCTGTGTAGCCTGCACACTCCTGCAGGGTGCTTTTCCTTGTCTCATTCTGCTCCTACCTCTCAGCATTTGCCTCTACACTATGGACATGCCAATAGGTCACTCATACAGGGAAGCACTGTGGACTCGGATCGAGTGAGGGACTTCGCAACGTGAAGCTGCTAGCCCTGCCTACTGCATGATAAGTGCTGTTTCCTTGTGATCGAGCTTTATTAATTTACTGATTCATACACTTACTGAGTGCTGACTTTGTAACAGCTCCTGCTTTCTGCTCCAATTGCCAGCTTGTGACTAATTTGGGGACTCTATTGGTACTAGCCTCCAATGACACTTCTCCTTACCATTTACATTGTTGTACAGCATTCCTGAACCCACTGTTTATCTCAGCTTCTTACTGTTGTCTGCTGCATACATTCCAGTCCCCTTCCTGTGCACTTGCCTCTGCGACTCATCTGCATCAGGGAGCCCTCCTTAGCATACCTCTGCAGCTCTCAGTGCTCTAACCTTATGGATGCCTTTCCCATCTACGACTCCAGCTAGTCTTCCAATGTTCACTGCCTGTCATTCATGCCTCTCGACCTCCTGCCTCATAACTCGGGGACAAGGTTTAACAAAATGCAACGCATTTCGTGTTGCTCATGTCCTTGACTCCTATAATGCTACTTACCTGCCTTAGCCTTCATCAGTTATTACTTATATGATGTTGTGAACCATTCTTGCATGCAATTACTTCTACAAATTGCTCTTCTGACCTCAGCTCAAGCTACATGCCTTTTAGTCCCTTCCTGCTCTCCACTGGATGCCTTGCCTACTCCATTCCACTCTCCACTTACTTACCAGCTGACCTAAGTGGGGCCGGCTGCTCATGCTAGCCTACATAGGCTTACTATCTCTCTACTTATCTTACAGCTGACCTATGAAGGGTTTGGCTGTGCATGCTAGCTTCCGTGGGTCTAGCTGCCACCTTGCTCACCTTTACTGGCTGGCTTTCATGGGGTCCAGCTGCTCCATATTTGCCTACTTCTATGACCTGCTTTGCCCTTCAGGCCAAGGGTACACTACTTCACCTGCCTCACCATAGGGGTCATCAAGACTAACCTGCCATTACAATCTACTGCACTCCTCATGAGCTGGCTTCCATCTAACCTATGTTGACATTTTCTGTGATTGCTACCTACCAGGACGTGACTGTCATCACCTGCTTTTATGACCTGCCTTTGCCCATTGGGCTGGGAGATTTACCTACCTCTACTCTATGGCTGCTTCGTCCAGCTCAGGGCCTGGAAACTCGCAACTCTATGACCTGCCTTTACCCATCGGGCTGGGAGGTTTTCCTACTTCGGCCCTTCTTCTGCCTCGCCCTGCTCGGGGCCTGGAGTTTCACACATGCTACTATGTGCCTAATGCTGGTTCAGCCAGCCGGAAGCTTCTTCCCTTGGATTCGCATCTGGCCATTTCTTGGATCATCTGTTCTTGGATGCTTTTGCCCTGCCGCTTGCTTATGGCATTAATAATGCTTCACCTTTCCGTGACACTTAGTAAAGATTCTCTTGAAGAACTTCCTTATCCTGATTGTGTTTACCGCTTCTTGGACCCTGTGGCACTACTCCATTGACTACGCCTTTTCCATTCTCTCCATCTGGGACTTTTCTGCTCAACTATTCAAGTTTCATCACGTTATTGCTGCCTCAAACATTGACTACCTGCAGTTTGGATGTTGTTCCTCTCGTCCAGTTGCCATATCTCTGCCTCAGTCTCTTGCATGCGATCCCTGCCTTCCTTGATCTGGATATATCAGTCCTCAGCATCATTACATTCTCTAAGTCTGCCTTCCAGCTGCAATACTACTGTGCTCAAAGATGATTCAAGATGTGTCTCATGGAGGCTCTATGCCACACTTATTCTCTTAGCTGACCTTCGTAGGTATAGCTGCGTTCATGTTACCTAGAGCTACTTATCCTTCTCGTACCTCTCCAGCTGATGGATTGCTGCACACCTCATTGAAGGTCTCTCTACCACACTTAAATTCTGCCAGTGGGCATTCCTGGGTCTGGATGCACTTTACATACTGGAATCAGCCACCTCTCTCCTACCTCACCAGCTATCAGTTCAGCTGTGCTTTCTTCAGGGGCTGATTGCCACGTCCTGTTCCTTCTCATCTGCCTTCGTGGGTTCAATCCTTGCTCCTACTACCTCTCACTTCGGATTAGCATTCCAACTGCTTTGCTTACTTTTTGGGCTCACCATATTCTACTACTTAGATGCTTCATACCTCACACCAGAGTCTCTGATTATCCTCGACAGCTTGCCATTATTCCAGCTTAGCTCTACAGCCGTTGCCTTCATATCAAAAGAGCTCCGATAAACCTAATAGGGGATTAATTTTGGCTTTGATCTTTTCCCATAATGAAATTATTTTACTACATTCCCATAGGATGTAGACTAGAGAGCCTTCAGCTGAGAAGCATCTCGAACACTGTGGTGAGGGAAATCTACCCATTTTAAACAGATGCTTTGGGTTAGAAATATATTATGGAGGGTATAGAACTGAGAAAGATGCAATTTATCATTTGCAGAATATTGGTGCAAATCTGCCCATATACCATCCCATTCTCTAGAGGGCCCAGGGAGCATAGTCTCCCAATATTGGGATATTCCAGAAATTGTAGGGTATATATAAGGGAATATAAAGTTTACTAATTTTGACACCGAGTGGGATAATCTGGCAAAGCCTTGCATATGAGAGAGAAACTCCTTTTGATTAACATCCCAAATTTGGTTACCAAACCATTTCAATAACTTATGGCGAATCTGATATATCTTAAAAATTTTGGCATTCGAAAGTCCCATGATCGATAACAGTTGAAGGCTTTCAACTATCTGTCCTTCTTGCAAGATGTCTGCAACATATCTTCCTGACATTCCTGGATCCCAAATAGGTACACCTTGAAGTTTAAAATTGGAGTTCCTACTTAGCAATTGAGAAATATCTTTTGTATTCTCATATCTCATGGACTTACATAATTGCCCATGCACCCTGATCGAGACCCCTATAACTGAAGACTTTAATTGGCATGGTAATCTATTTACAGAGATAAAGAACATAGATTCTAGTGAGAGTCCCATTTCCCTAATCAGATATCTTTCTACCTGCAGCCAAATAGGGGTATACTGTGAAGGGTTTGCTTCCCCTGGGTTTATGGTCCATCCGGCATACTTAAATATATGACTGGCTCAATGGTATAAATAAAAATTTGGTAATTTAAGACCCCCCAAGTGTTTTGGGCCCCCAATTTTATATAGGAACAGCAGGGTCTCTTCCCTTGCCATATGAAATGCGATATTAATCCATGAAGTTTTTTGAACCATGCCATGGAAATAAACAGATTAAGCATATGTATGGGATAAAAAATGTGGGGAAGAATATTCCTTTTAGTCACACTAATTCTGGCCTGCATTGATATCAGGAGCAGTCTCCATCTATTAAAATCCCTTTCAATAGTTGAGACTCAGTTCTCCAAATTCCATTTCTTCCTCAATATTATACTTGGTGAACAGATTATACCCAAGTATACTAGTTTGTTTGATTTCTTTAGCCCTAAATGTGCATAGTCTGTTGGAACTACACCATTATTTAAGGGCATTATGGTGGTTTTATCTAAATTTAATTTGTAATTTGAGATCCTTCTGAATTGGGAGATGATTTGTAAGGCAGTTGGTAATGAAATAGCTGGATGAGAGATATGGAGTAAAAGGTCATCAGCATATGCTGAAATTTTTGCCTCCAGAGTGAGTTTGTTGTTGACGGAGAAGATGAGAAATGAAAAACAATGCAGTGTGTTTTCTCAGGAAGAGGAGACATAAGGGGAAAAACAAAGAGGGTACAAATGCTGACAGTGACCCTTTAATCATAATGTGTTTCCTATCATTATGTCTTGTCATCAATAAGGGCATCAGAACAATACTTTAACAACATGAATATACAAGAAGGAACATGACACTCGGCAACACTGTACCAGTGTGAGTTTAAAATATACCAACATGAGTACAACATATTGAAATGAGCATAATACTTACTGAAATGTTTACAGCACATACTGAAATGAGCATAGCACTTACTGAGAAGTAGATGACTTTGGGAGCCAATCACAATATATCTGCAGTTAAAAAAATCCATCAGAAATGGTTACCTTTCAGTTATTTATCAGAACAAATGCTTTCCAATTATATTCTATTTTCAGGTATAACCATACATTTGAGAATTACTAATGATAACATCTTGTATTGAGCTGATTCTATTGTAATTTTATTTTATTTAAACAGTGTAATGTATATTGGATAAATGATGCACAGTTTATAATGAAACACTAAGTGCTACTGTATATTGGTCAATGGAGGAATGAGGATAACCACCTTTTGGTAGCATGCTGTAATAGTAGCACTTGGATAGGTATTATATGCAAATTATTTATTGTCCAAATTCTTCTTTTACTTACTGAACAAAAATTCTTTAAGAATCAATGTTCTGCTGTTTTTGTTTAAAGTAGCAATTTGTTCAGAGGCAACATTTCTGAAAGCTTTTTAACATTATTATAGGACTTAATTAGTACCCATGACTAGTGGGATGGAGTCTGATTCTAAATTGGGGGGACTTGCAGAACATTGTAACTAAAAGACAGGGGCATGGGTTTGGAGATTAGAAACTTTAATTAAAATTTTATTTTAGCCACCCAATTTTTATTTGACCACTGCTGCAATCTACCCACTAGTAAAAATGTCTTAAAGTCTCACCCGATTGAAAAAGTAATGTTACCTCTGATATCAGTTTGGTTGTTCCTATAAACAGCTTTATTAATAGTCCAGCTCCCTTGTGCAGAGCAGTAGAGGATGCTCTGGCACATTAGTGACCCAGGTTAGTGTCCTTTGCCTGGGACAAAAAGAACAGAATCAAGCTGAAAGGGTTCACATAACTGCAGTAGACCCTTCCTATCCAGGCAAGGGCTGAGCAACATGTTGCACCAGAACTGCTCTTTGTAAATGGCATGTGGTGGTACCCTTAGTGACAAGTGTAAACACATGCCACACATGCTCCCTAGGATTCCAAAGTGTCACATTACTGTGAGTAGAGATGGAAGTAAGAAGGGTAACAAGTGAAAAATAGGTCTAATGAGGTGTGCTGGATAAATTTATCCACCATTCCACTAACCCGCCTTAGTGAACTTGATATCACCCCTGACTCAGATCCCTTTTATCAGAATCAATTCTGCTCTACTGGCAGTCACAGGACAGATCTTAAATAGCAGGAACCTAGTGGGGCACTAGGTTAGAATGCTATCTGCAACTACAATGTGGTCAAGAACTATCCAGCAAAAATTTTGCTATTGAAAACAGTGTACAGGATAAATGTCACACTGAACAATAGTGCCAAAGGTAGCAGTCCAAAAACACATGGAGGACTGCTACCATGGCAAGAACACATAAGGAAACTTTTATTTTTGGCCCCCACAACCCCTGACATAGGGGTCTTTGCCTCCCCCCATTATATATATAAGCAACTCCACAGGGGGTGGAACTCAGGGACAGGGAGAAACCTCAGAGGGGGAATCATTGAGGAGGGAAGGGGAATTGGGCAGGACAAAGTAGTCACACAGGTTGGGAGGGGGGGAGACACCAAATCAGAAACAGTCTTGGGAGAAATAACACACACACACACACACACACACACACACACACACAGACACACAAAAAAACACACACACAACCATAAGTTCTGGGACCGGAAATCATATCTTGGTTCACCACCATCCTGTTGCCTTCCACTGCCTGTGACATTACTCTCTGCCCCATGGCAGCTGCCCGATGGCAAGCCACCTGACAGACCCTGTATTCTCTTCCTTTGTACAGTAACAGCTACAGAGATGAGTGATCACATGGTGCTGGCAACCTGGAAGCAGCACGGGTGCAGAGTTCTCTCCTTCCACCTCCTGAATTCTGCTATTTAAGCAGGTAATTGGAGCTTAAAAGCTACAAATTCAGCCAAATCTACTGAGTGCCTGCCTGCAGACTTCTTGATCACTGTATACAGATCGCACTCAGCTCTTCAAGACTGTGATGGACATAGATATGCAGCAGGCCCCGCTCTGACATACCCCATCAACAATGCCTGAGAAGCTGCTGAAAAAGCCTAAGGCCCAGGGAGCACTGACTGGCGAGCAAAACTCTACAAGTACAACAATCCCTCTCACAGAGGATCATTTCTTACAGGAGTTGCTTCCCTTCAGAAAGACCCTAATGTACATCTCAAAGGAGCTGAAATCACTTAGAGGTGACCTAACTGACTTGGCCTGCACAGTTGGTGATTCAGAGGTGTGGACCACCTCCCCTTGAATGCTGGAAGGACAAGACTGATCCTGAAATGATCTCACTAAAACAACATGTACAAAAGCTCCAGCAAAAGACAGAAGACCTAGAGGGGAGGAGTCATAAAAATAATATTCTTATAATTGGACTAAGAGTAGCTGAAGAAGGCCCAATCATACTTGCCTTCTTCCAAAAGTTCTTGTCCAAAATTGTAGACCCATCTCCAATCAGCACGTCCTACCAGATAGAGATGGCCCACCACTCGCTTAGACCTCAACCTCAACCAGGTACCCTCCAAGATAGATTATGCTAAAATTCCTGAGCTTTATTGAAAAACAGCATGTTCTAATGAAAGCTTGTGAGCTCCAATCGATAATCTAGGAGGGCAAAAGAATCTGAATCACCCAGGACTTACCCTACGAAACTAGTCAGAAGCATGCTGCTTTTCACCGTGTAGTCAGCAAGCTTATAGCAGCAGGGATCCACTTTAAAATGGCTTACCCCTCCCATTTTCAAGTCTCAGTAGTGGGCACATGGGCTTTGTATGATACACCCACTCAAGCAACTGAAGACCTTTCAAACAAGCTGCCTGACCTTTTCCAGAAGTGCTGAAGCATTGAGACCTGCCTGGGGTTAAAAGTTTAAAGCGACCAGAAAATGAAGCATTTTGCCTGCTGTTTTCACCAGCCTGTTGTGTTGATTTGTGACTGCTTGGTTCCTGCTTAGTTACTCATTTGTGTGGAGAGTGGCTCCCAGCTGATGATTTCAACCCTAATGAATGAAGCAACCTGTTCGTGATAAATCTCACTTATGCCTGTGCCTGTACAGGACCAGTGTTTGCTGTTCTTATCCTCACGTTGGATCAGACTTATAGCTCCAGGTGGAGGTTGTGGAGTGAGCATATTGCTGTGGCTTGGTCCTACAGGTTTGGTCCCCCATCGAGTTCACCCAGGAGGAATGCTATGAACACTCTCAGGATTGGTTTTAGTATCTGTTAAACGCCTGTGAATACAGGGTATTGGAACTTGGGTGCTTTTATTTCTCTTACGGGGAATGTTTAACATACTTAGAGAGTTCTATGTTAATTGGAGAAACTTAATACCTGGCATAGTAGGGAGTGAGACTACTTTGAGATCCTCAATGCAGAACAGGAATATTTACTATGAGATAGATGCCAGAGAATCCACCGCCAGGAAGGGAGTCGCGATTCTAATCTTGAAGAACATCCCATTTCAGCTTGAATCCACTATCATAGACCTTCAGGTCAGATTCATACTGGTCAAGGGAATGCTAGATAGAACCTCTGTTATCTTGGGGAGCATCTATGGTCTAGTGGGGAGAGATCCTGCTTTCCTTATTGAGCTAGCGGATGAGATAGCACCCCTCCTGCTGGCCTCTCTTATTCTGGGAGGAGATTGGAATCTTCTTCCAACACAAATCCTTGATCAGTCAGCCCAACTTCTTCAACAGCCAGCCCCAGTCCAAAGTGCCCTTAGTGATCTGATGGATTTTCTAGGATTGTGTGATCCCTGGAGATTCCTTAATCCTTCTACCAAGACTTTCTCTTTCCACTCCCAGGTGCATCTCACTTTGTCCAGAATTGATTACTTTCTCATAAGCTCCACCTTACTAGCTGGGACACTTGGGAGTGGCATAGAACCAGTTGTTTTGTCTGATCATGCTGTAGTGTGGCTCCACCTTATTCCCCCACCAATTTACAAAAAGACACCACTTGGAAGCTAAACACACAGCTCCTTAAGGACGAGTTTATTGTCTCCAAAATCAGATCCCTACTTCAACAATTTCTTGAGGATAACCTCAACTTTATTCCCCATGAAGACCAAGTCTGGTGTGCACTGAAATGTTTCTTACAGGGGGAATTCATTCAGCTGTCAACAAAATGGAAATGCCTCAGAGAATCCAAGGCCAGAGAACTTTAGGAATGGATCCATTCCCTAGAACTGACCCTCTCTCCTTCATCCCCACCAAACTCTTTGGTTACCCTAATGTCTCTCAGGAATGAGTATTCAGATCTTCTTTGTGAGAAGGCCGAATACACCATCTTTAAAAAACAATCATCCTATACTGATCAAGGGGAAAAGGCTGGACTCCTATTAGCCCTTCGCATGAGAAAGATAGAAAGCTTGAGAGTTATCCAGGCCATTTCGGACTCAAATGGTTCCATCAAAACCCTCCTCAGAGAGATAACTAAAGTATTTGAGAATTTTTATGCCAGCCTCTATGGCAAGAGACCCTCCCCTCTGACTTCTCAGGGAAGGGATGAATACATAGCGAGGATTCAGCTCCCCAGCTTGATGGAACTACACCAGGTCTCCTTATCCTCTCCTTTAACACAGTGTGATGTTGAACAAGCCATCAGAAGTCTCATTTTAGACAAATCCCCTGGACCAAATGGGTTCCTTTCCAACTTTTATAAAGTCTTCCTTAAAGGACTGTCTCCTCACCTACTTCATCTTTACCAATACATGCTATCAGCTGACACTTTGGACCTTTCTCTTTTGGGAGCCACAATCATTCTTCTCCTTAAACCGGACAGACCTCCCCTTCAACCCACTCGCTATCGTCCCATCTCCCTTTTAAACTGTGATCTCAAAATTCTCACCAAAATTCTGGCCACACAAATTAAAATAATCTGGTCATCACTACTTAGCCCAGAACAAGTAGGCTTTGTTCCGGGCAGATCTTCAGCCGATCACCTTCATAAACTGGCTTATATGTGTCCCCATGCCCAATCTATGCCTTACCCCATGGCTCTGGTATCTCTCAATGCTGAGAAAGCCTTTGACAGGGTGGACTGGGAATTTCTTTGGGCACCCTTCAGAAAATGAGCTTCCCTCCCATATACATCAACTGGCTTCAAGTGGTCTACTCTTCTCGCACTGCCCGAACATACTGTAATGGGATTTTCTCTTCATGAGTATCTATCTACTCGGGTACCAGATAAGGCTGCCCTTTATCCCCCCTTCCTTTTTAATCTTTATCTCAAACCTTTGATCAGGCAACTAAAGATCTCTCCACAAATACATGGTATACCACTGGGTAACTTAACTTTAACACTCTCAGTGTATTCAGATGATATTCTGCTACACCTGTTGAATCCCCTTACCACTCTTGAATTGTTGATCTCAGTGATAGAAGAATGTGGGTTATTCTCTATTTATAAACTAAATCATAAGAAAACTGAAATTCTCCCATTAAATCACCTCACTTTTAGTAATGCTTTTAATAGGTTTGGAATGTGACGCACCCCACAAACTAATAAATACTTAGGCATATATCTCACCACAGACCCTCTTAATCTTAGAAAGTTGAATCTGGAAGACCTTATCCAGGTGATCCAACAAGACCTTAAAAGATGTAAAACCCTTCCCATCTCCTTATGGGGAAGGACACACATAATCAAAATAAACATTCTGCCTTTTTATCCTCTTAACATGCTTAATCACTGGCTTCTTCTCTCATTCTTTTAGTGCATTCATTCAATTATCATTTTTATTTGGCTAGATAAAACACCCAGGCGATCATACAACAAACTTACACTTCCCAAGGTAAGTGGTGGTCTCCGACTCCCTAATATTCTATTTTACTACTGGACCAGTCACCTTCAAAAATGTGGGAAATTGCTCTCTCTTGAACTTAATCAGCCAGACACAGAATACAGTTCTATGTGATAATAGCGACTGCACAAAGGCGATCGCTATTATCGCGACCTGCATTATTGCCGAAGACATTTTTGGCAATATGCAGAAAAAGGCTACCAGGAATTGTGCATTCGGGGAGGTGTCACCATCCGCACCCCCCCCCAAAAAAGATTCTCAACTCCAGGGAGTGCATGTTGGGAAGGGGGCACATCTTGGTTAAAAAAAAACAACTTAAGTTCCACGGCTGTGGGAAGCACAAAAGGAACACCTGCCCCCCCCCCGTCCTGAACCCAGGAACTGCTCTGTCAGAGCAAACCACCCTACCCACCACACCACATGGTTGGTTGGGTGGAAGCAGGCTCACCACGGGGTCACATAGCTGATCCCCATCCCTCCACATCCTGTTGCCCACCCTCCCTTCCTGTCACCCACCCTAACCTCATGATTGCAATGTTAGCCATCCTCCTACAGTCACCCACAATGATAGTGCTGCCATATAGGCCGCCGTTATGACAGTCACACATACGTGATCACTATCATCATGGGATACCCAGAATACAAACTATTACAGTAGCAGATCAAGTCAGACTTATTCCTCTCTGCCAAGGTTTCACCAGTAGCAGCAATTTTTGTTCCTTGGAAATCTTTACCAGTTAGGATCAAGAACTCAGTGATAGGCATTTCAGTTAAGGTTTTTTTCTCAACTTTGCACTTCTCTTCATAAATATCCCACTAATGACACAATACAACCAGTTATGGGCAATCCTGCCCTGAGGATTGGGAACTCCATCCTCTCAGTAGACTGGATTCCTCAACTTCAAGGGGTCAAAGTCTCAGACATCTATTCCTCTGAAATGCTACTCACTACATCTGAGATCCTTGCCAAATTTTACATTTCTCCACCTCACACTTTCATGGTTTTTTCAATTAAGAAATCTTCTTATATAGAAGTTTGATATTGCCCATAAATCATCTGAACTGGATGCATTGTTTACCCCTATACAAGACCTGGATATCCAATCCCACGGAGTTGCCCTAATATATAATTGCTTACTTTCCACACTATATCCCACCCCCATAGAAGGCTCTTCTCCCAGACCACACGTTAAACTGGGTGTTAATTTAGAAAGGCCTATACATATACATCACCCAAGACTGCTTGAGACTTACCCAATACCAACTCTTTAATAATATGTACTATACCCATGTCAAACTGGCTAAAATGGGTCAGCTTCAATCTTCAAACTGTACTAGATGTGGAAAGGAAGATGGGACATTACTACATGTTTTCTGGAATTTTGAGAAAATCTCTTCCTTATGGGATACAATCCAATTCCACATGGACCCGCTGCTAGGTTTGAAAGGACTTTTCACCACCAACATATGTCTGCTAGGGGATCTATCCCAAATAAGAGTCAAAGAGAGAAGATACCACATTTCCCATATCTCTATGGCAGCTAAAAAACTTGTCCTTAAACATTGGTTGGACTAATCGTGATATCTCATACTGAATGGCTGCATGAAATTTCATTCTATATTTGAACAGAACGTTTGATTGCAAGCATAAGAAACAAAATTGCTCATTTTAACCATAAATGGGGCAAACTATATGCCCTGTACTTGAATTAATCACATGAATGCTCTCTTGCTCCCTGTGTTTTATTAATATTGCATAACAGTGCTATGCTACTGATATTTTCCTGTCACTATTGTGCTCACTCCGGGAGGGGAGGTGGGAGATATGGTGAGGAGGGAGGTGGGAGTGGGAGGGGAGGGAGAGGGACAGGGGAATGGGGGGGAGGATTTTAAGATTGTTAACGTTACTCCTATGTTAATTTTGATTGTGACTGTATCGAAAACCTAATAAAGCTTAAATTAAAAAAAAAACAGCTACAGAGGTAGCGTTAATCCTACCTGCACCATTCTATACCTGCAGCTGTTCAGTCTTTTGCAATTCTGACCGTGCACTTTTGAATGGCTCTATTGTCAGTTTGCTATTCTAACCTGGTACATCCATGGGAGCCTGGCTTTATTAGTTCACGCATGGAGCCTGGAGACATATAGCCAGCAGAAAAAGGGGAGTCTTGTGAGGACACTGAAAGGCCCAAAGGAGTGGGGCATTGGAAGGGCATGGAACATGCTAACATAAAACAAAGAAACAAGCAAACTAACCAACAAACTAACCAAAATGCAAAGAAACAAGCAAACAAACAGACAAACAAACAAGAAAACAAGCAAATAAAACACTTAATTCAAAAGATTAATTCAATATGTTAAGTGTCCAAAAGGTTAATATTTTTAAATGAACCAAAAAGTAGAGATGAATAACTGAAAAGACAGGTGCCTCTGAAATAAATTACTGTAGCCAGCTGACTTTGTCAAATATGCACTAGAAAATCACTCACAAATGGGTCTGATGAGCAAATTGCTTTAGGAAGACTTTAATAAATCAATGCAAATATTCAAATGTTTGTAATGATTGGTGAAACATCGTTGTTGCAAACATTTTTGACACTGGCATTTTTTAATCTTTATAGAAATTCTACTCGACATTTTTTGAGTGATCTGTTAGAGAATTTTTTCAAGCAAATCTTTCTATTTGAATGTTTATTTATTGATTGATTTTGTTGAACTGGACAGGAGGGCTAGACATTACTGTGTATTTTCAACCTCATCATGGAGGTGTGGGAAATACTGATGGAAACCAATGGAAATAGAACTAGATTAAGCACTTGGTAGTACTTTGTGTTAGTGAGTGGAAATATTGATCACGACACAGTGGACATTTCCCAACACTTTCTGCAGAAGATGCTGTCTACTTCCTGAAGGTGAGCATGGTGGTGGTGAACCTTGAAGTGGACAGTGATGCAATAGGAACATCAAGGGAAAAGGAGATAACCTCTTTCTCTGCCCTGGAATTACTACAGATTACAGAAGAAATAGAAGTGAATTCATGTATCCTAGAGGATGATCTGGTAAACCAGGAGGAAAGACTGCATTCTAAATTACAACAGAAAAACAACTATTCCTTCTGGCAATGATGGAAAAAAAAGAAGATACATTTCATGAAAAAAAATTCCTTTGGAGGAGGAAAAGAAACAGAAATGCTTGTGAGCCCAGAACGTCTAGCTGGTAAAACATTATCCCCTACCTGTATCAGAGGCCGCTGACCTTACTTGATCATGGTCTTTAGCCTGTCTTTCCCACCTCTGGGGCTCCCTTGTGCCTATCCCATGCATTTTAAATTCCCAACTGTGTTTGCTCCCACCATCTTCTGGGGTAGGCTGTTCCATGCATCCATCACCCTTTCCATGAAGAAAAACTTCCTCTCATTCCCTTTTGTCCTGCCCCCTTCCAATCTCATACCATGCCCCCTCCTTCCTATATACCTCCTAATCTGAAAGATGTTTCCCACTTGCACCTTGTTGATGCCCTTAAGGTACTTGAAGGTTTCAATCTTACTCCCCCATTCTCACTTCTCCTCCAGAGTATACATACTGAGGTATTTTAATCTCTCTTCATGTACCATCTGTTGCAAGCCCTGCACCATCTTAGTTGTCCTTCTCTGAAAAGTCTCCACCCTGTCTATGTCCTTCCATAGATGCAGCCTCCAAAACTGAACACAGTATTCCAGATGAGGTCTCACCAGTGTTCTGTACAGTGGCATCACCATCTCCCTTCTTCTGCTAGTGATACCCCTTCCTTTGCACATGAGCATATCACTGGTCCTCCCCAATGCCTTTGTATATTGCTTGGCCACCATTAGGTCATCTGAGATGATTATTCCCAAATCCCTTATTTCCCTTGTGACTGCCAATAACTTCTCCCCATCCTGTAACTCACCTCAGAGTTTTTGTGCCACAGGTGCATGATTTTGCACTTCTTTGCATTGAAATTTTAGTTGCTATACTTTGGACCATTTTTCCAGCTTCTCTAAGTCCCTCCTCATTCTCTCCACCCATTCTGGAGTTTCTACTCTATTGCAGATCTTGGTGTCATCTGCAAATGGGCAAACATTCCCTTCTAGCTCTTTAGCAATGTCACTAATGAAGACATTAAAAAGGTCTGGCCCTAGGACTGAATCTTGTGATACCCCACATGTCACCCCCTGTTCCTCAGACTGGACCCCTATTTACCACCACCCTCTGCTTTCTGTCCCTCAGCTAATTACTGACCCAATTCACCACCTTTTGGCCCATGCCCAAGTTCCCTAGCTTGTTTACCAGCCTCTTATGAGGAACAGTGTCAAATTCCTTGCTGAAATCATGGTATGCAACATATATCACTCCCCCTGATCCACCTCCTTTGTCATCCAATGAAAGAAATCTATCAGATTTGCCTTGCATGATTTCCCCACTATGAATCCATACTGCCTCATATATTGTGCTCAGCTGTATTCCAAGTGTTCTACAATCCTTTACTTAAGAAGTGCCTCCATAATCTTTCCCACTACTGAGGTGAGGCTGACCAGCCTATAGTTCACTGACTCCTCCTCACTGATTCTGCTTTTATAAAGAGGGACTACATCCACCCTTCTCCAGTCCTCTGGAATCACACTGGTATTGAGGGATTCATTAAACAGGTCTTTCAGAGGTGCTGCTAGCATCACCCTTAGTTCCTTAAATAGCCTAAGGTGTGTGCTATCTGTCCCCATTGCTTTGTCCACCCTCAGTTTTGTGAGCTCCTCTAGGACTCTCTTTTCTGTAAAAGGACTAGTGTTCACTTCCCTCCCCCCTTTGATTCTGTTGGCTAGATTTTGCCCCTCTCCTTCCCCTTCTCCAGTGAACACAGAACAGAAGTATTCATTGAGTGTTGACGGTTTTTCTTGGGCACGCTCCACTCACTCCCCTTCTTCCCTTCTGAGCCTGGCAATCCCACCTCTTGCCTTCCTTTTTTCATTGATGTACCTATAATATGTCTTGTCCCCTTCCCTTACTGTCTGTGCTATCTTTTCTTCTATTTGCATTTTTACACTCCTAACTGCCCTCCCTGCTTCCTTCTGTCTATTTAGGTACATTCCCCTATCTTCTTCCTTCTGTGACTCTTCATATTTTCTGAAATCCAGCTTTTTGGCCCTCACCTTCTCAGCCACATCCTTTGAGAACCATAGTGGAAGTGGTAAATGTGCTGGCATAAATATACAGTAATTATAGCTTATATACAGCAGTGTTCAGAAAGCAATTATGTGTGAGGCAAATTGCACAGTGAATGTTCGGGTAGGGGTAAAATGGTAAAAAATGGCAAAAGGCATATTTTTTTATTTATTTATTTAGCTTTTGTTTACCAGGTAAGTGGACTAGCCAGTAAATGACTATTTTCAGGCACGACCCGGGAGAGTACAAGACAATACATAAAGAAGGTGTTACTGGGAATCAATGACATTTGACAATAAGGCTTGTACTTAGCTATGGAAACAGCGAAGACAATAAACGATAAACAGTGAAGAAGTGCCTGACATCAAGCATAAGTGGCTAAATTTTAGCTAAGTAGGCTCGGATAACAGTAAAAGAGCATTTGTCAGCACTACATGCAACAATAGCAGAAAGATACAACAGTCAGCAATACAAATACAAATTCAGGTGTGGGTTATAACATGAAGGAGTACAGTTATTACAGATAGTCATAAAATACAACATGCAGGAATAAAACAGACAACTAAACTAGTAGTAGAGCAGATGGGTACAGGGAGTGTGTTTAGAAAGATGAGAGAGAATGGAGAGAGAAGAGAGACATGTGATGTATGGGGAGGAGGGTTTCATCAAGCAGGAAATAATAGATCGTCCAGTGGAATGGCATGGGGCAGGTTCATTGGTAAGGTCAGGTAGGGTTGAAACAGGTACACTGTTCAGCAGTAGCCAGATAGCATCGTAACCCACTTTTAAAGTGATAGTGGGATGTAGATTGTCTTGGCTCTAGTGGCAACATATTCCACATCTGAGGGGCAGCATGCCCGAAGGCCCCAGTGCCTTTGGAGGTATGACACCTGGGTACCCTCAGTAGTGATTTGTCAATTGATCTCAATCCTCTGTATGAGGTGATGGGACAGAATAGCTCTGCAAGTGAGGCCGAGGTTTCCAGCCTGATTATGGAGTCAGATAGACAACCAAGATGGTATTGTCTGGATGCAGAGGGGGAGAGCCAGCCTAGGTCACTATAAAGCCGACATTGATGCTTGAGCCATGGGGACAACGATGCATAATGACAGACATTATTATAGGTGACATTCCATTTTTGTAGTGCTGATTTGTGAGCAGCTGCCAGGGTAGGAGCACAGTATGTCAGGGTTGGGAGTAGGATCCCCCTGGCAATGGATAGCTTAGCAGAATGAGTTAGTATATAACTTGTTCTGTAGGTAGCACCCAGTTTACAGTTTACTGTTTTTCAGGTTGGTTGAATGTGGAGGTTTAGGTCTAGAGATTGGTCGAGTAAAACCCCAGGATACCGAAATGATGTGACAGCCTTTAGTTTGTTCCCCTCCAGGTCAAGAACCATCAAGGGTGAGGGCCAGGTTTTTAGTTTGGGGTGGAGCCCAGGAGCGTGGCTTTAGTTTTGTGTGTGTTTAGGACCAGTCTATGGTTGCACAGTCAGTTTTGAATGCTCTTGTAGGCCATGGTCAGAGACGAGTTTAGGTAGTCAATGTTAGTAGAGCTGGCGTAGATGACCAGGTCATCAGCATAGAGAAGAGAGGAGCAAGTTGAGACTGGAATGTTGTTTATAAAGAGGGAAAAAAGAAGAGATCCCAGAATAGATCCTTGGGGAACTCCAATGTTGATTGTGATGTTGTCAGATGTTGCAGAACTAAATTTCACTGTTTGGGTCCTATTGGTTAAATAACTCCTGTACCAATTTACAACAGGGGTGGAGAAGCATATGGTTTGAAGAGTGGACAGGATTAGGGAGTGATCCACAAGATCAAAGACCTTAGTAAGATCAATGAAGATGGCGCCTGTTAGTCGTCCAGCGTCCATGTTGGAGAGAGTATCTGAGGTGAATTTAGCCAGGGCCATTGATGTACTATGATTTTTCCTGAAATCATGCTGCACATAAGAGAGCAGGTTTGAAATTTCAATGAAGTCCAAGGTTTGAATGGAGACAAGTTTTTACAGTATTTTGCTCAGGGCTGAGATAATAGCTATCGGCCTGTTATTTGAGATATCATTCTTATCCCCTTTTTTGAATATCGGAGTTATCCTGGCAATCTTCCAGAGGTCAGGCAAGACATCACTGGAAAGGGACAGTGTGTAGATTTTGGCCAAAGGAGAGGCAATGAGATGGGAAGCCAGCTTCAATAGGCGGTGTTCAAGAGAGTCGTATCCTGGGCTGGTGTTATCGGAGATAGTTCTTGGCAGTTTGAGGACCTGTGAGCTGGTGATGGCTTTGAAGTAGAAAGGCTGGGTCAGTGGAGACCCATTTGATGATGACAGGAGGCCTGTCAACTTGCTAGAGTTGGTGGGCTGAGATATGATGGGTGCCTGTGGAAATGTGGTGCTATAGGGTGAGAGATCAGAGAACATCCTGTTGAAGGCATTCGCTGTGGTGTAAGAGTCATTACAGTGGGCACCATTGAGAATAATTACTGAGGGGGTTATACATTGAGATGCGCCAAGGAAGGTCTTTATATGGGCCCAGAATTTCTGAGGGTCGTGGGCTGAGCTGGATAGCAGGTTCTGGCAGTACCTACTTTTGGCTTGTCTTATATGTTTTTTGCAGGAATTTCTGTGTTTCTTATACATTGTGAAATCAGTAGGTAAGCCAGTATTTTTGTAGTGCTTCCACAGTTTGTTCCTGTGCCGTAGCTCTAAGAGCAGGTCTTTGTGGAGCCACATGGTTTGGTTTCCTCTGACTCTCCTTTTCACCTTTGGTGCATGTCTATTCTGGACATCACTGAATTTGTTAAGGAAAGCTAGTAGGGCATCCTCCACTTTTTGAGCACGGTAAACTTCAGACCAGTCTATGGTAGAAACATCATGAAGGAAGGAGTTTATGTCCATGCCCGCAAAGTTTGTAAAGGTGACAAGTTGGGGTGGAGTAGATGGTGGGGCACCTGAGGTCCATTGACAGAATACTGGAGAGTGGTCAGTTATAGCATCTGCCAAGATACCTGCCTTGGTCACATGCTCGGGTCGATTTGTAAGAATCTAATCAATAAGGGTACCTGGTTTTGAAGGAATTACCGTCCTTGAGTTCTTAGCAATGAGCTGGTACAGGTTAAAACTGTGAACTAAGGACATGAGGGCACTGTGAGAGGGACCCAACCAGTTTAGATTTACATCCCCAAGTATTAGGGCCTCATTTAGGTTGGCAGATTGTGATGTCTGGGTTAGTAGGTCCTGAAGTCCAGCCATTCCCCAGGCTAGGAGACTGAGCAGGAGAGGGTAATGAAGAGGATATGGGGTTAGGGATGGGATATACAGAAACAGGAGTGTGGAGGTAATTGCCTTTGGTACAGTCTTAAGGTATGGAATGAAGGGGAGAAGTGGAGGGGGGGCAGATTCCAGAGGGAGGAGAGGTGACAGGAGAAGGCTGCTTGGCCAGCAGAAAAGTGAGGATGGAGAAGGAGTGGGAATTCCTGGAGCAAAGTGAACAGGAAGAGTATGGAGAGGGGGATAACAGGGAAGAAAAATAGGAGGTGAGGGACCCACACCAGTATTTGGCAAAGAAGGCAGTGCAGTGGGTCAGGTGACAAGCCAACAAGTGGAGGATGGAGAGGAGCGAGTAGAGGGAGCAGTGATGGCTACAGAGGGGAAAGTTGGTGGCAAAACAGCAGAAGACATTGCACAGGGTGTCCAGTATGCCAGGGTGGAGGAGGGGGTGACATCATAGACTATATCTGCATAATCAAAGACTGGAAGAACCATTGTTTTACTAGTTCCTTGCAGACCTGGAGGGAGAGGTAGTCCTTATTGCAGAATGTGGTGCCTAGTTTTGGATGAAGTTTAGTGTGGGTGGCATCTATGTGGTCAGAGAAATGTAGCTTGCTGTAGAGTCATACTCCTAAGTATTTGAATGCAGGGTCCACTTGCAAAGAGGTGCCTTAAAATGTGGTGAAAATGGGTGGGGGGGCAAGAGCCTGGCTAGTTTCTGACAAGTGTCAAAGTTCATGGACACCATCTTTTTGGTAATGACCTTGAGCTGTTTTTCACTGAACCAGCACAGGACACTGTGGAAATCTTGAGGGAATGAACCAGTTATAGCACTGGCCATACTGCAGAAAGCATACATTAGATACCATGTTGTCTGCTTACAAATGGATGTTTGAGGAGACACATGCATAGCAGAGGCCATTGAGGAAAATGGTGAAATTGATGGGACCGAGAATGGAACCCTGTGAGACTTTGGATAGGATGGAGAGCAGAATGTCTCCCACATGTACACTCTGTTGACGGCCCAAGAGGTATGATCAGAACAAATCAACGGCATTGGCTTAGAGGCTGGTGGAGCACAGTTTGCTAAGAAGGAGGGGCTGGGACACTGAGCCAAAGGCTTTGGCAAGGTAAATGAATATGGCTGAAGTGATGTGGCCCTGGTCTATCCTAGTGAGGATAAATTTAGTAAATTGCAGTAGGGACGATATGGTAAAATGGTGCTTCCTAATACTAAACTGGAAAGGGGAGAGGAGATGAAATCAGATGAGAGAAGGAAGTTAGCAAGCCTTGAGCAGAAGAGTGACCCCTGCAGCTAAGGAGGGCAGGACAGAGAATGGATGGACGTTAACAGGGAGGGAGGGATAACCTCCTTTATGTAGGAGGACTACCTTACCAACTTTCTAGGGATGGAGGACAGTGCAGAGAGAGGGAAAAGAAAAGGTTCAGAATGTGTGCTAGAGGGGAGGCAATGGCTGGGATAGAGATACATATGGAATGACCATTCTGGCTGTGGAATTTTGAAAGAAAATTCCCAGTTGATTCTGCCAGATTCTGCCAACAGTGATTGATGGGCCTATATTTGTAGAAAAACATCCCATGGATAATAGTTTTGCAGCCATTACATGTAATTTCCATGAAATCAAGTAGGAGAATTTAACTGAACATGCACTTGACTCCTATTGGATTTGAGACATGTACTGTACCTGGAGCCCATAAAGTTAAGTTCACTGCCTGTAATCTAATTTGAAGCATACATGACTTCCGCATTAAGTTCTGTGGAATTGTATTTTGTGGTTCATTTGAGCTGCAGAATATTATTCTGCTGCTCATTGTTGATGAAATTTTTAATGTGCCAAATACTATTCCATGGATCCTAACAATCTAATGTTATGTAAACAGTGGAATTGATAGTGCTTCTGCATGATTTTATTCCACAGTTTCACAAATGTTCATGCAGTTTTATTGTAGTGGACAGAGATTACTGTAGACAGCAAGTTTGTAAAAGAAACTTGCAGCAACGGCAAGCAACCTGGAAAATGCCACAAGTGCCACTACAACTACCCAGAACCCAAAGGGAGTGTCATGCCCCTTTTCCCCTGAGGAAATTAGTATTTTTGAGGCATAGGTCAGCAAAAAAACAATGGACCTCTTTCCGGAGAAAGACTGGACTGCCCATCATGAGAAAAAAAATCTGGGATCAAATTGCCAAGGTTGTGAGTGAAGATGGCAAAAAGCCAAAGCACACAATACAATAACGTAATCACCGTTGGGACAATATTCAGCAAAGGGGCCCCCATATCCTTGAAGGACTTGTTGGTGGTTTTACCTTGGCAAATGGTCACAAATGTCATCCAAGGATGCTGGTGACTATTACTGTACTTTTATTTACTCTTACTAAACAGGAAACACTATAATGTAAGCAATACACATGGCATGGTTTTCTTCATTGTGCTATAAAGACTAGCATCAGGGTTTTACCACTGTCAGCCCTGGACTATGTCATTTTGCTTAGAAAATGTGTGTTTAAATTTTAAAATAATTTCTGTACTGACCACTCCAGTAATTGTGCAATGTGTATATTTCTGTATAAGTAATTCCTTGTTGCCTGTGAAAAAAGGACTCTTAGTCTCAGCTAGGGCTTTGTGAATACCTTTTCCCAAATATTCGGCTGAATATTAGGTATTCAGGAGCCAAATAGTCAGGTATTCAGTATTTAAGAAAGCGTTTTCGACCACTTAAAAAAAAACAGAAATAGTCCCCTTCCTCCTGTCTCAGCCCAACCAGGTCAAATCAATGTCACCCTCTATCTCCCCACCCTCTATCAAAAGCACAGTCCCACCCACCTCCCCCCAGCACCCACAAGTTTTTTTTTGTTTTTGTTTAATCCTTTTAATAAAACTAGATCCCCCCCAATGGGTGACCGGTTCAACCCACCTGCCTCTAGGGCTGGCTACCGTCATAATGTAAAGATGGACAGATTAGATAGATAGATAGATAGATAGACAGACAAACAGTCAGATGGATGAATAAATAAAATATTTATTTTGCAACAGGATAAAACCATTAGGACTTAGTACATCTCAGTTTAAAAAGTCATCCTGATTGTGTTACTAGGGAGGTATACAGTACAAACACTAATAAAAAGCAGTTTACAAAAAGAAAACAAAGTCATATTACTAATCCTTGCATAGGTTCACATCACGACACACAGGTTATATCAGACAAAAACAAAAATTAATAACAAGTACAAATATCTACTTAAGCTCTTTGCACTTAAAAAAATATATAAATTATGTCCCCACCCCCCAGAACAGCAGACAGCCATATTCCTACCCACCACCCTCCACCACAAAGTTCTCAGATATACAGCTCGAAGGTGACAAGCACAACCCTTCCTCCTCCGTATCCAGCCAACCTCTCATGAACGAAAGCACTCATGTGCTTGCTTTAGTAAAACCAGCAGATCACATGATCAGCTGGTTTTACTTTTGCAAGCACACAAGTGCTTTTGTTCATGAGAAGGTAGCCAATCATGGAGGAGGGATGCTTGCACCAGTCACTTCCTCACTGTATGTCTAAGAACTGGCTGCTGGTGGGTGGGAGTAGGGTCAGGTTCTGTGCCGAGGAGTGGAGACATGATTTCTGCTTTTTCAAGTGCAAATAGCTCCTTACACTAAGACAGTCTCTGGCCGTGGAGGCAGGCAGGTTGAGTTGGTCACCCATCAGAGGATCTAGTTTTATTGAAAGTATTGAAAAGAAAATGTATGGGTACTGGGGAGGAGGCAATGGGATTGTGTTTTGATAGAGAGTGGGGGGGTGGGGGTTGCATTTTACCTTGTTGGGCTGGGAGATGAGGGAGGGGGCTGTTTCTTTTTATTTTGTTTTTTTGCAGGTGGCTGGAAAATTTCCCAAATACAAATAGTCCCCTATTCAGGAAGGGCTGCTGAATGTTCTGGAGCTCTACTATTGATGGTATACAGGAAATTATATTCAGCCCCTGCACTTCCCCAGTCTCAGGAGGCATACTATGTTCAAAAAATGCAATAAAGAAATAAAATCAGGAAATTAATTTTGATATAGAATAATTCTAAATTAAATAGAACATTTCCAGAAAATAAAACCACATATTCTATTGTTTTCGTAAATGGCCCCTCTACTGGTACACTTGCCATTAAATTGGCATTTGCTTTTCAGCCAAATTACAGAGTAGGTACTGCTGTGTTTTTTTTTTGATTTCTTGTTGCCAGTTTTATTTTATTGATCTACCTCTCATGAGTAGGAGTCCATTACAGATTTGATAACCCCCTCCCGAGTTGCAGTCCTGTTTGCACTATAAAACTGACAAACTCATTTTTCTTTGTCAGTATTTTTAGTCATAGTCAGACTGTTCCACCTGGATACATTGAAATTTCCAGGTGTGCCCCTCTGAGTTGGTTACCACTTGCCCGCCCATCTTCCCAACTCTTACATTTTTATATATCATATACTTTCTTATTAAATGTGCTATTTTGGTGTCTTCAAGTAACTGTAAGTTGCAAAGACAGAGCCAGAGTAAAATATTTAGTTGGAATAATGATTTGAGTTTGTCATACATGGTCACTCCCATACCAATTTTCCTGGTTTGCTTCCTGTATCATTTTTCCTCAGTTGCCCCTGTATTACAGACCAACCCAAACTATTATTTATTTATTTAAACTTTGGTAACTAGGAGGGGACACTAAGCTGAGACTCATTTCCAGGTGCAACCTGGGGGAAGGAAGAATAAGGTAAAATATAAAAACAGCATGTGCATATCACAAAAGTGGGTAACAAAATAAGGATTGAAGACATATTGTGTAAATACAAATAACAAGAAGTAACAATATAAGGACTGAATATATAAAGAGTGTAAATACAGTGTAAATACAGATAGCAAGAGTTAAGACAATATTATACATTGCAAGACCCTGGGAAGGAGGTATGGAGGAGGATCTGAAAACAAGTTGGAGGGGTAAGTGGAGGATGGTAAGGACCGTGGAAGAGGGGGTGGTGCGGGAAGTAAATGCAGGATTCAAGGTAAGGGGGAGTGAGCAAGATGGACATCAGTCAGGATGAGGGGGTACAGATGCAAGAGGTAGTAAGGGATTGTGAGAGAGCATGTTCTAGGGTGAGTAGAGAGGGAGATAGCCAGAGAGTGTAGAGAACAGAGTTCCTGCTGTTAGGGAGGCAGTAGTAGAAGGCAGCCTGCCTGAGTTGGAATGGGGATGGTTGAGAGAGAAGCTGTGGGGGTCTCGTGAGTGAAACTGGTAAGAGGAGGTCTAAGAGGAGGATAGAAGAGAGCAGAGGTAGGGTATGAGAGTCCCAGGCCAGTATTTAGAGATGAGAGTGGAGACATGGCGCTGGTGGTGTAGAGAGAGGAAAAGAAGAGAGAGGGAAGATTAAATACTGCAGTGATACATACGGGGGTGGAGGGGAAGGATGGAGGAAAAATGGCAGCAAGCTTAGAAGAGAGTGTCTAACTGGGAGAGGGAAGTGGAAAGGGTGGACACAAAAACAACATCTTCATAGTCGAATACAGGGAGGGTCACTTATGTGAGTAGTTCACGGCAGACACATAGTGACAGGGTATCTTTGTTTCTGTACCTGGCTACTAGTTTTGGGCAAAACCTGGAGTGGATGTAGTATATGTGGATTGAAAAGTCAAGACAGCTTTCATGCCAAATGCCCAGTTACTTATAGGAGTGAACTGAGTCAAGGAGGATACCACCAAGGATGTAGAAGGAAGGGAAGGGGAAAGTTTGGAGAATTTTTGTGCAGTACTAAAGGTCATGGATACAGTTTTCTTAGTACTGACCTTAAGTTGGTTATCCTGAAACCAGAGTAAGACTCACTTGAAGTCATGCTGCAGTTGGGACTGAACCATGGAGGTGGAGGGACCAGAGGCATAAAATATGGTATTGTCAGCATAGAGATGAATCTGGGTGGAGGTGCAGGCAAAAGGAAAGTCATTTAAGAAGATGGAGAACAGGACAGGGCCTAAGATAGAACATTAAGGGTCTCCAGCTTGGATGGGGGGTGGAGAGGACATCTCCAGCAAGGACATGTTGAGTGGGTCCAGTGAGGTAGGATGGAAACCATTTCACTGAGGGGAAAGAAAGGCCTGCAGAGAAAAGTTTGGAGAGAAGGAGGGAATGAGAGACAGAGTGAAAAGCTTTGGCAATGTTGATGAAAATGGCAGCAGTGATGAGTCCACAGTCCATGCCCATCAAGATGGCATCTGTGACTCGAAGCAAAGAAGTCATGGTGGAGTGTTTTTTCCTGAACCCAGATTGGAAGGGAGAGAAGAATTCAGAGGAGGAAAGGAAGTTGGAGAGTTCTGCAAAGATGTGGGATTTTTGAAGCTTGGACAGAGAGGGAAGAATGGAAAATGGGCGATAGTTGCTAGGCGAGAAGTGGTCACCTCCTTTGTGCAGTGGAATCACCTTGCCAGCTTTCCATACCTGGAGGACAGTACCAACAGTGAAATAAAGAACTGAAATGGGTGTATTTTACCAGCAGCTCTCTGTCTCTCTATGTGGCCCTATCTACAACTCATGTGTAAGCCAGAGTAACAGCAGTGTTAGTCCTTGCTTAACTTTTGTTTTTTTCATTAGTTTATCAGATACATATATAAAAAAGAAAGTGCCTGTAATGCTATGGATTTCAGTTTTTTATTTCTTTTTTGAGGGGTGATTTTGTAAAGTGAAGAGTGAATGTGGCAAGCAAGGTGTTAGAACTTATCAGCATAAACAATTGTAGAATAAATGTTCACCAGAAAAATTCTAATTTCTGTGCAGGGTGGGGAAATTAGTCCATGCAGGCTCTGGAAGACTCATTCACATCTTTGTACACAGTGTTTCACTTCCTGAGGTGTGAGCAGGGTTGGCCACCACTGGCCATCTGTTTTAATGGCTGTGGGCATAGTCCAGGAGACCTTTTTGCATTCAGAAAAGGACTGTTGTAAATTTTGCTACCAAACAACATGATAGAGTGTTGAAAATAGATTCCTCAGCTAAAGCCTCATTACTACACTGCCTGTGTGTATATAGGAAGCTGTAGAGCACTATTTTTCCTCTGGCTTGAGGAGTTAATTGAGCCCACAGAAAGTTAACTCATTATCTTCTGGCAGTTATTCTCTGTCAGATTACCAATGGATAGTACAGATATCATAGAAAGCTACTGGAAGTAGAATGGGTTAAACACTTTCTGGAGCTCTCTGCATAACAAATAAGCTCTGCCCCTATGCACACCTCATTAAGCCATTTGACCCTTAGAGCAGTCATTCTGCTACTTTGCAGGACATTTGATAGCAAAGAGCCCCATTGATGCATATTTCCAAATAGTACACCAACTTCATTTTCTCTGGAAGGCAGTGCTGGGCTACTGTTTATATTCTACTGAATATTCTTAACCTGCAGTTTGTGACTAAAGGTGTTCACAACTGAATGATAGTAAACACATTTGCTTCATTTGCAAATAGGTAGGCATGTGTATATGTGTAATTTTTGTTTGACTTTGGTTACACATAGAATCTGATCAGTTCATAGCATGCTGTATTGCGATTAAATGAACTGATAAATGGGGCTTTGTTTTCTTTTACAACATCATTTTTCCTGACCATGGATATAAAAAAACCAAAATTTATCAACAAAATATTTTAAAATAAGGAGTTTAGCAATAACTTAGTTTATGTGGTTTAAAGAGCCACTCCCTTGAAAATTACCTGGCTTGGGGTGGTGGGGCTGCCACAAGCAGAAAGAAACTCCATGTATGGGGGAGTTTATGGCAGCAGAAGAGGCATGATGGCATTAAAAGCTTAATGGTGTGGATGTAGAGGCATCAATATTTGAGCATGACTTTGATAGAGGACTAAGTGTGACTGGGGGGTGAGGGATCATCAGGAATTGAGTGAGTCTTGTTATATTTAGCATAATGGTTTTCTGAAACTTTAGCAGTTAATGGGTTAAACTCTGCATCCCTCTGTACAGTATGTCACTAAGCCACATGCAGTGGGGTATGGGTAAAAAACAGATCACCAGACCCAGACCAGAGCTGTAAAATCTGGACTGGGAACAGCTTGTGCAAACATTGCTGATCCGCTCACTCCAGATGATCTGGCTTGGCCTTTACCTATTTGGTCTGGTCCTGATGGTTCCATTTTCAACCATGCCAAGGAAGGGTTGAAAAACAGACACCCAGGAGCAGACCAGATACATAAAAGTTGGATTGAACAGTGCAGCCAGAGTGACTGGACCAGCAGTATTTGTGCAAGTTGCACCCAGTATGGCCAGTTTGGATTTTTACAGAATTGCTGTGGTTCAGGTCTATCAGTCCAGTTTTTAATCAATCTATCAATCTTTATTTTATACTGAAAGGTATGTGAGCAAAAATGGATGTTCACACAGACATCCATTTGAGCATAAAAAGAGAACAGAACATCAGGTCAAACAATTACATAGTAAAATACAGTATAAACAGGTCTAACATAAATAGGTCTAATACAGAGATATTGAGGTTTATACAGAAGAAAGAGGAAGCAAATCAATAACAGTGACACATTTACAGCATGGGATATAGCTGGAGGTACAATTCAGGAACATGAACAGTTGGGTGATGCGTCAAAAAGAAAAAGTGAAAGTCCTGTAGCACCAAGATCCTGCATGCGGACGAGCATTCCCACTGTGTGATCTGCCTAGGCCCCAAACACTGGGTCAAGGACTGTACGGCTTGTCAAACCTTCAATCAGGCCACACGGATTAGCCACCAGGAAAAGCTTGAAGCCCACTTGCTGGAGGAGGACCTAGCTTTTATGGAAAAGGAGCTGCAGAATCTGCAGGAAAAATCTTCTTCTCCAATGCTAGAACCAAAAAAGAAGAAAAAGGATAAGAAGAGGCACCGAGACTGGTATAGGTCTCCATCCACTTGGCGGTGACCATCAGACACCACTGACACCAGAGGGGCCTTCACTTTAATAAGTACCCCTACTGCCATGTCTCTTACTGCTCTGGCAGATCAGACCACAGCTTCCCTGCCTGCTTTACTCATGGTGCAGTTGGGGCACTTCTTGAATGATGGAACCCCTATTGTACTCCTTAGGCCCATATCTTCTTCAGGGTCTATCACCAGCAGCCAGGTCAATAAATTGCTCCACAGCCCCACTGAGGAGTGCATGGTCACAGCTGGTAAGCTGGACTCCAGCTCTGATGTTGTCTGCATGGCCCAGGCCGATAAGTCAGACATTAGGTCTTCTGACGTTTGTGTGGCAGTGGCTGACAAGTCACTCCCCGGTTCCTCGGGGGACCACAGAGCTGTGGCTCTCCCATCAAGTTGAAGGATACCCCTGACATTGAGTTGAGCCAGCTGCCACACATGCGACAGTCTTTAGATTGATTCTCACTCCCACTGACCCAACCGGACTCTCTGGGCTTGCCTGAAGATCAAGAGCCAGAGGTGGGCACTAATCTGGAGGTTCCCCTTCCTTCGCTGGGTCAGTCGCTTTCTGGTTCACCCACTGGCCTATTCATGAATAGTTGGGTGATGCATCAAAAAAGAAGAAGTACAAGTTCTGTGGCACCCAGCTCCTGCATGCGGATGAGCATTCTCGTTGCATGATCTACCTAGACCCCAAACACCGGGTCAAGGACTGTGCGGCCTGCCAATCCTTCAACCAGGCCACATGGATTAGACACCAGAAAAAGCTTGAAGCCCACTTGCTGGAGGAGCACCAAGCTTTGATGGAAAAGTAACTGCAGAATCTGCAGGAAAAATCTTCTCCAACGCCAGAACCCCAAAAGAAGAGAAATGACAAGGAGAGGCACAGAGACTGGGATAGGTCTCCATCCACTTGGCAGTGACCATCAGGCACCACTGACACTGGAGGGGCCTCTACTTCAGTAAGTATCCCTACCGTCAGGTCTCCTACAGCTCTGGTGGATCAGACCACAGCCTCCGTGCCTGCTTTACTCACAGTGCAGTCAGGCTCTTCTTGGATGATGGAACCCCGATTGTGCACCTTAGGCCCATATCTTTTTCAGGGTATATTGCCAGCAGCCAGGTTGATAAGCTGCTCCTGGCCCCTCTGTGGAGCTGTTGTCTGCATGGCCCAGGCTGATAAGTCGGACTTTAGCTCTTCTGACATCTGCATGGCTGCAGCTGATAAGTCACTCCCCAGTTCCTTCTGAGACCGCACAGCTGAGGCTCTCCCATCAAGGTTACAGGATACCTTTATCTCGAGTTGAGCCAGCTTGCAGACACACAACAGTCTTTAGAGGGTTCCTTGCATCCACTAACCCAATTGGACCCTCTGGGTTTTCCTGAGGATCAAGAGCTGGAGGTGGGCACTAATCTGGAGGTTCCCCCTTCCTTTGCTGAGTCAGTCTCTTCCTGGTTCGCCCACAGGAAACATAGAAACATAGAATTTGAAGGCAGATAAGGACCGCTTGGCCCACCCAGTCTGCCCATTTCCCTACCTACTGGATAAGCTGCAGATCCTAATTAACCAGCAGCCTACTTCTTCCTACCCCCATCCCCCCAGTATTGCCTTATGACTGTCCCATGCATGCTTGAATTCCACCACTGATTTTGACTCCACAACCTCATCTGGAAGGCCGTTCCATGTATCCACAACCCTCTCTGTGAAAAATACTTCCTTAAATTACCTCTGAGCTGCCCCCCCTCTATCTTCAAATTGTGCCCCCTTGTTCTTGCACACCTCTTTTTTTGAAAGATGCTACCCTGTTGGACTTTGTTGATTCCCTTGTGGTACTTGAAAGTTTCTATCATGTCCCTCCCTCCTTTCCTCGAGGCTATACATATTAAGCTCCTTAAGTCTCTCTTCAAATGCCTTCCGGTGCAGACCCTGCACCATTTTAGTTGCCCTCCTCTGGACAGCTTCCATCCTGTCTATGTCTTTGCGGAGATTGGGTCTCCAGAACTGCACACAGTACTCCAGATGGGGTCTCACCAGCTGTCTGTACAGCGGGACAATAACTTCCTGTTTTCTACTGGTGATGCCTCTCCCTATGCATCCCAGTGTCCCCTAGCCCTCCTTGCTGCCCTCTCACATTGCTTGCCCACCTTTAGGTCATCTGATATGACTACCCCAGGTCCTTTCTATTTTTGTTGTTGTTAGTATCTCACCCCCATTGTGTACTCTTCCCTGGGTTTTGTTTCCCAGGTGCATTACCTTCACACTTCTTAGCATTGAATCTAAGCTGCCATACATTTGACCATTCCTCTAACCTTGCCAAGTCCTTCTCATCTTTTCCACCCCACCTGTGCATCAACTCTGTTGCAGATCTTAGTGTCATCTGCAAAGAGACATACTTTTCCTTCCATTCCTTCTGCAATGTCACTTATAAAGACATTGAAGAGGACCGGTCCTAATACTGACCCCTGCGGTACCCCACTAGTAACCCTCCTTTCTTCTGAGTGGACTCCATTTACTATTACTCTCTGTGTCCTATTCTCCAGCCAATTCTTTACCCAGGCTGTAATCTTGGGACCCATTCCCAGGCTGGCTAACTTGTATATTAATCTTTTGTGTGGGACTGTGTCAAATGTCTGGCTAAAGTCTAGGTAGGCCATGTCCACAGCCCCTCCCTGATCTACTACTTTGGTCACCCAGTCAAAGAAATCTATCAGATTTGTCTGGCATGACCTTCCTGCAGTGAATCCATGCTGCCTAGGGTCCTGTGCCCCTCTGGAATCTAGATACTCGACAATTCTTTCCTTCAGAAGTGATTCCATCATTTTCCCTATCACTGAGGTTAAACTAACAGGTCTGTAGTTTCCGCTTCTGCCTTGCTCCACTTTTGTGAAGGGAATCACATCTGCCCTCCTCCAGTCCTTGGTACCACCCCATCCTCCCATGATTTTTTAAAAGGGTAGTCAGTGGTGTCACTAGTTCTACCCTTAGCTCTTTAGAAATCTGGGATGAATCCCATCAGGCCCCATTGCTTTGTCCACCTTCAGTTTTAAGAGTTCTTTCAGAACCCTTTCTTCTGTAAATGGGCTAGTATCAACTTGTATCCAGAGTGTTATTACTGTTTGTTTTATGTACCTCCTCTTCATTTGTAAATACTGAGCAAAACTATTTGTTTAGTATCTCTGCCTTTTCACAGTCTCCCTCGGTATGTTTACATCCCAGTCATGGTTTTGTGTGGCAATGTTTCTGTGACTGCCACGATATCCAGATGTTCCTCCTCCATCAAGGCCACTAATTCAGGAAGCTGGTTACCCAGACTATGGGCATTGGTACTCATTGCTCTCCATTTTTTGATGGCTTTACCTTCTGTTGCAGCATCCCCCACTGACCATTCTACCTCGGTCTTTTTCTCATTTAGTACCCTGTTTTGTAGGGAGAGGCTGGGATTTTCCTGCTGCTTGTCAGTGCCTCCCCCTTTGACTAGTTTAAAAGCTTGCAAAAGAAGCATTTAAACCGATTGCTCAAAAGACTTGTTCCCTTCCTGGACAGATGCAGACCATCCTGCCAGTATAGGCTGGTGTCCCTCCAGATGGAACCCCAGTCCCCAATGAAGCCAAACCCCTGTGCTCCGCACCATTATTTTAACCATTCATTAAACTGCATGGTGCCAATTACCCTCACCTCCCCCATGCCTTTGACAGGCAGCACCTCTGAGAAAGATACTGTGTGTGTGCTACTTGTCTTAGGTCCCTCCCCAACTCTGCATTGTCCTCCTGCACTGCTCTAATCTCATGATGAGCCAAGTCATTTGTCCCTAGGTGGACAATTACGTCCAGCTCAGAATCCCTTGCAGCTGTTCTCGTGATCCTGAGGATGCACTTCCTGTCCCTCCAAGCCATGGCACCAGGCAGGCACCTTACTTCAGTTTTCCCAGCTCTCCCAGTTCTAAACCCCTAATAATTGAGTCCCCTACCAGGAGCTGCTTCCTTTCCCTGTGGTGTCCTCTGCCTCCTTCCTGTGGGCCTCCCTTGTGACAGTTGTCATCAGTCTTCTCTGCGGGTGCATCCATAGGGGAGCTATGCTCCCCCAGAATGGTGTATGGATTGTGGAGTGGAACAATTGACTGGGTGTGCCTCTGTTCCACCCTCCTCACCCTCCCTGAGCCCACTGTGGTCCAACTGCCATGCTTTCTACCTATTGCTATATATATATATATATAGATATAGGACCTATTGCTAATCCCTCCGGGGACCTTCCATCAGGATCTCCTCAATCCAAGCCCCCTTGGACAATCAGGTTCTTGGACTCCAGCTCCCCAGACAACGTTGTGTCTTCCATCAGGTTTTACTCACACCTTGATGCCAGGTGACCTTTTGTCAGGTCATGGTATGTCTGGTACTCTGACCATTCCTCAAACACTGGAAGGCCTTCCATCAGGCCCCCAGGTGCTGAATCTTCCAGTGTCAGACTTTCCTCTGCCTGATCCAGTGCCAGCCCCTTAAATGTCACTACAGGGCTGATGCCTTGTCCTTCTGAACCTCCTGCTGAGCTTTTGGCCCCACCTCCTGCCAGGCCTTCAGCTCTGGCTGGACCTATGAGCAATGTTATGGGCTATCCACCAAACAATACCCAATGTACTCTTCACCAGGATATGCAATGCCTGGTTATCAACCCCACTATGTACTGGAGTACCAGATGCCGGGCTATGTCTAATCTGAGTATACTCCTTCTGGCTTTTCCTACTCCTATCAGGCTCATGGATACCCTCAATATCAGATGCTGGGCTATAAATTATACCAGCCTCCTCCTCCACCACCTCCTCCTCCTCAGCATCTGTATCCACAGCAGCCTCAGGCTAATATTCAGGCAGTGTTTCAGACCCTGATTCAGGAGGCCAGGACTCAACTAGCTTTGGAGCTTGACCATTGGAAACCAGTGGTGGCCTCTACTCCCACCTCCTTTCTGATCCCTAGATCAGCCTCTCCTGTGCTTCCCACCTTTCTGGAGAAAGCTCCTCTAGACACCTGGTCAGGGATAAAACCCATGACACTCCTCTAAAATGGGCTCAGAGCCACAGCAGGCACCCTTCAGACTCTGGCTCTGACCCATCCTCCAGCTCTGGTAGGCATACACCCTTGTGAAGAATCTAGATATGACTGACACAGCTCCTGTGCCCATACTGCCTTGGACTGGGCCCCATGAAGACCTGACATTTACTATCAGGCAACAGCCTACCTCCATTCTGGCTGTTCCCAAAAAGGCAGATAGGATGTCCCACCCCCCCACATGGGGACACACATATTACTGGCCATCCTAATTCAGACTCAGTTGTTAACATGGCAGCTCATGACTGGTCCTCTAAACCTAAACATTTGAGCATGTCTCCTCCTGATAAGGAGTCTAAGCAGCTGGACAATTTTGGTGGCAAGATCCATTCCTCCTCCACTTGCACCCTCGGGTCCCTTAATTATGTGGCTCATATGGTTTACTACCAGAAACCATCCATGGCCTCACTTGAGTCCTAGCTGGAAGCTATCCAGGACCAGGAGCTTAAGGCTGAGATTGCCAAGAAAGTGAGAATGGCTAAAATCTCCTGTTGTCTTGCCCTCCTGATCACTTATAACACATTAGACTCAGTTGCTCACACCACAGCCACTGCTGTCTGCATTAGGTGACATTCATGGCTCCAGACTGCTGGCCTGGCACAAGATGTCCAGACCTCCATCCTGGATGCCCCTTTCAGGGGATCCATGTTATTCAGAGGTGATGCCAAGGATATTATCACAGATTTGCAGGACCATGGTAAATCCATCAGTGATGTCTGCTTCATGTACAGAGGTGGTTACAAAGTCAAACAGCCTTTTCATTGGCAACAGAGCTGCCAGACCAAAGAGGCCCCTGCCACGTCCCAGAAGCTCCCTGGAGGAGCTGCCAGCTTCCTCCCCTCAGCCTTCTGACTCATGGGGGACCCTTCTGTCTCCTCCAGATCCTCTGGGGAAACCAATGGGGGAAGGAGATTCACCCTCCATGTTCCAGGGTCACAGGACATAACCACGGACTCTTGGGTCCTTCAGTTAATGGCAAGAGGTCACACCATAGAGTTCCTGGACAGGTCTCTGGACAACTCCACAGGCCTCTCCCATTATATTCCAAGACAGCTGTCTCTGATAGGGGATGAGATCCAGGCTCTTCAGCAAAAGTCCAGACATATAGCCTGTGGCTCCAGCACAGATAGGAAGAGGGTTCAACTTCCATTTCTTCCTAGTGCCCAAAAAGTCGTGTGACCTAAGATGCATCTTGGACCTCAGAACGCTCAATCTGTGTGTTGAGTACAAGAGGTTCTGCATGCTTACCATCCAGGGACTTCTACCCCTGCACCACAAGGGCCATTGGTTTTGTGCTCTGGACATGCAGGATGCTTACCTGCACTTCTCACTCTTCCAGGCACACTGTTGCTTTCTTTGGTTTGCCTTCCAGGGGGAACATTGCCAGTTCAAGGCTCTCCCTTTTGGCTTATCCTCAGCACCTCAGGTTTTTACCAAATGCCTAGCAGTGGTGGCTGTGGCCCTATGCTGCTGAGGGATCTAATTGTGTCTGTATCTGGATGACTGGCTTCTGTCAGTCCCATCACAGAGCAGTCTGAGGGAATCCCCGTCCTTCACCCTGGACTTCTTTTCCAGACTTAGAATAACAGTCAACTATCCCAAGTCCCACCTCTCCCCTCCCAGTGCCTACAATTGATTTAGGGTGGTGCTGGATACGGTCCAGGGCAGGGTCTTCCTCCCATTGGATAGAGCAAAGACCATGCAGGAACAGGCCAGATTAGTGGCCAACTCATGCTGGACCACAACCCATTCGATCCTCCATCTTCTCGGGTGGATGGCAGCTGTGATCCCTACAGTTCCTCTAGCCAGACTTCATATGAGGATGACCAAATGGACTCTTGTGTCCAATGGGATCAGTGGCTGCACAACCTGGACCACAGGGTCCTAGTGTCTGGTTACATGAAGAAGTATCTTCTTTGGTGGCAGGAGTTGTTCAATCTCTCCATGGGGGTTACCTTTCAACCCCCTGCTCCTACCATAACCCTTACATTGGATGCTTCATGTCAAGGCTGGGAAGCCCATGCAGGAGGCCATCAGATTCAGGGAACATAGTCTCAGCTAGAAGCATCTCTACACATCAATGTGTTAGAAATGAGGGCAGTGCTATATGCCCTCCAGGCCTTCCAGCCTCTTCTATGTCTGGGGACACTCCTGGTTCAGACCAACAATATGTCTGTAGTCTGATACCTGAACAAAGAGGAAGGCACTCGCTCAAGCACTGTAGGCCGGGAGGTGATGCGAGTGTGGTACTGGGTAGTCCAGCACGACCTCCGTCTGACTTCTGTCCATGAGCCAGGCATCAGCAACATCCTGGCAGACAGTCTCAGCTGCATTACTGTCAGGGCTGACAACTGGGAGATAAATCAAGAGGTGGTCGAAAACGTATTCGACCTGTGGGGTCGAACAGAGGTAGACCTCTTCTTCTCCACATCCAACGCAAAACTACCCAATTTTTGCTCGTTGGTTCCCAGGCATGGTGTTTTCTGGTAAGACGTGCTGCCTCTTTGCTAGACAGGGAGGTTCTTGTATGCCTTTCCTCCCTTCCCAGTGCTTCAGAGGGTTCTCCTGAAGCTACAGTTGGAAGGGGCTCATATGATTCTAATAGCCCCTCTTTGGTTTCATCAGATTTGGTTCCCTATGCCTCAACAGCTATCAATGAACCCCCAGTATCTCTCTCTCTGCCATAATCTCCTGACTCAGGAGCAGGGCAGTCTGGTGTATCAGGGCCTCAAATCCCTCCACCTGCATGCGTGGCACCTGTGGACATAGCTGCTTCATGCTTTGGAGCTTCCGCTCTAGTGGCCCAGGTCCCTGTAGAGGCCAGAAAGCCTTCTAACAGAACTACTTATGCCATGAAATGGAAAAGATTCTCCATTTGGGCAGCCTTCAAGTTTTGGGACCCTTTCTCTTGCCCAGTGCCCCAGGTCATGGAGTACCTTTTGCTTCTTTCAGAACTCAGCCTCAGCTATTCTTCTTTGAAGGTCCATCTGTCTGCCATTTTGGCTTACTACCTCCCCATGGATGGCAAAACCATAGCTCAGTTGGAGATTTCCAAAACCTTCCTGAAAGGAATTTTCCATCTGAAACCATTGATTCGTGGTCCAGTCTCACCTGTGGGACTTGAATTTTGTTTTGGAAAAAACATTTTTTGCCTCATTTTGAATTGTCAGCAAGTTGTGCTATGCACTATTTGTCTTGAAATGTACTTTTCTTAGTTGCTATTACTTCAGTTCAAAGAATTTTAGAGCTTCAGGCCCTGGTGTGTAAGGAGCCTTACTTGATTTTCCACAGAAACTGGGTGGCTCTGTGTACAAGCTCTAAGTTTTTACCTAAAGTGGTTTCTGAGTTTACATTGAATCAGACAGTTCAACTGCCGATATTCTTCCCTGTGTACTCTAATCAGGGGGAGGCTCTTCTGCACACTCTGGATGTCCACAGAATTCTGCATTACTACACTAACCAGACTAAAGATGTTTGTAAGTTCAAAAAGTTGTTTGTTTCTTTTGTGCCCAAAAGACAGGGCACAAAAGTTTCAAAGCAATGCCTGTCTTAATGGTTGGCAAACTGCATTGTTTCTATTACCAGAAGTGCAATACACATCTTCCAGGGGAAGTGAAAGGGAACTCAACCAGAGGCAAGGGTACTTCTACTGCTTGTTTCAGAAATGTCTCAGCCACAGACATTTGTGTGGCTGCGAATCTGCTCTGCAGTGAACTGTACTCTATTTATTTTTCTTTATTGCCATATATGTTATGTTATTTTTGCCTGTGCACTAACGTGAGATGTGGAGCAATTGAACACATCACCTGTTGCTGCTGGAAGAGCTCTGTATTTGCCACCCCCTTCATTTTATAGCTACTTCTCTTCCATTCTACTTTGTTTTATTTTTATTAACTTCATTCCTCTCACTTAGATTATGTGTTATGTGGAATAACTCCCATTGTTATTATCTTTTTACAAAAAATGTCAACTGTGCAGAACCATTTGCAAAAAATGAATTACAATAGTGAGACTTTTTCAAATGTTATCTGACTTACCATACTCATGCTTGTCTATCCACTTACTCAGTCTCCTATTTATTTATGTCCTTGTACTAACTAATTTCTGTTGCTTCATATCAAGGGGTTGTTGATTTTTATATTGTGTGCACCTGGGGTGTAGCAGCAATAAAAGATAAACTATGAAATGCCCTCAATAACACACTCACCACAGTTTACTTTTACCTAACACCCATTTTTAGGCCTTGTACAGTATGATCTTCCTTCAAGAGAATAACTTGTAATGAAATGTGTAAGATGTACATTGACATTTGGGTATATGCACTTTAATATTATACTAATTATGTGTTTGTGTACTGTATAGCAATCTTTAAAAAAATCAGACACAGCAAATGTCTTTGTAAACTTGTCTCAACATTGTGTTTATCTTCCACCTTGTCACACCACAGTATTTGCAGTTAAGATACAGTACCTTCATGTATATGATGGCCCAGTTCTGTTCAGTTGATTGCTAGAACAGTGCATAGAATAAAATGTGAAACCTAAAGGTAACTGTAATACAGATGGTGGCATTATTTTCATATCTGCCCATTCTCAATGTACCATACTTTGATTCAGTTACTGTATGCAATTGCAATTCATGTTTATGTTTAAGCCCATGAAACACCCTTATCTAGTTAATGCATTTACAGCCATAGTGGCTTTGCCAGATCCTGTTAGTGTTGTTTGAGTGTTGCAGTATATCCAATGACTGAAGCATTTGATCTGCCGACTGGACTCCACTTACTGTGTAGTGTATCCAGGTTCCACCAGGCTGTGGACCTCCATGTGAAATTGGGCATAGCTGATGTGGATTTGGAGATAGTCAGGAGTTCCCTGAATTAGGGTGTTTTCCTCATGCCCCACAATAGGGTGGTTTTGAAGCCCCTCATGAAAAATTTATTTTTTTTAAAAGTTAACATTTTGTACTGTGCATTTAAAGCCCTGCCATGAACTTTCCCATTTTTATGAAGGCATTGTTAATCAAAAAACTAGAGCTGACACAGTTGTAGTCATAGTTTAATTATTGTTGTATCTGTTAAAGAATTTTTGTCATTTTTGTGAGGATGGTTATGTGATTTTGAGGGTGAGGTGTATGTATGAGATGGTGAGTGGGATTTTTTTAAGGGGGTTGTTTATTAAATTTAGTATAATTTGTGAGTGTGCTGTGTGATTGGCTTATTGCATGAGTGAGTGTGTGGTTATTGATTCAACCCTTATCAATTCCTCTGTACACCTCTTTGCTGATGACACTGTTCTGTATGTCAGCAACCCTTCGCCTGCAGCTGCTCGTGAAATCCTACAAACAGAATTCTCCTTGCTACAATATCAGCTACTCGAGAAAAAGCTTCTGTTAAATGCAAAGAAAACTAAAGCAACGATGTTCACAAATCAAAGCTCCACCAGCACATCCTCTCCAATCATTCTCCCCCAGCTATGCACTATACTTGGAGAAAATCTGGAGTATGTAGAAAACTTCAAATACCTAGGTGTGTGGATTGACAACAGACTTGACTTCACTCATCATTTAGAAGAACTGTTAAAAAAGCTTCACCAAAGGCTTGGCCTTCTCTATAGATTAAAACCCTTCCTAAACAGAGACTCAAAGATGAAGTTAGTCCAGGCCATTTTTCTATCAGTTGTTAACTATGCAGACTTCCTTTATAGTCACTGTCCCATCTCCTACCATCACAAGTTGGATACCTTATATCATAGAGCAATAAGGTTCATTACAGATCTGCCATCTAATACTCATCATTGCTCTCTTTATGCTGCAATTGGGTGGGTTTCCCTTCACCTCAGAAGGAACAGAAATGCAGCACTATGGATTTACAGAGCGTTGTCAAAAAAACTTCCAAACTATATCCTGGACTGCTTCACCCAGACCTCTCCTAGCTCCTATGCCCTAAGAAGCAACAACATCATCCTGCTCAAATTGCCCAAATTCAACACCAGGCTAGGGAGGGCAGCAATCAGCTATTCTCTAGCTATAGCATGGAACGCCCTACAAAGATCCCTAAAACTGTCCAATATCATTCCATTTGCATCCTTTAAACAGCATTGTACAGTCTTCTTCAAAGAGAAATGCAATTGCTACCACTAGAGCTAGCATCGTCATCTCACAAATCTCCCTTCCAAACCATATATGGCAGATTCTTTCCAGACAGACACCCCATCTTATGGCACCCAGTAATATCTTCACCATCCTAGTATTACATTATGTTGAGTGTCTGCCATGCCCCCCGCTGGGATATGTATATACTGTATATACTGTAAATATTAGCTTAACTTTCCTGTAACTGTTTTTTATCATGTGAATTTACTGTACATCACTGTGTTTATAAACATTATGTTCCCCTGTATGTATAACTGTCTTATATAAGTGTATGATGTATCTGTTGTGTATCAACTATTGAACCTTGACCTTATCAGGTCCATCTTGTAAATAAGCCTTGCTCAATGATGTTCACCTGAATAAATAAAGATTTGATGATGATGATGATGATGATGATGTGATTTATTTTTTATAGTCAATAATTTGCTGGTGGAGGGGGTTTTAGGTTGGGGAATATTCATTTGGTTTATTAACTTGAGGGATTATTTGGTTTTAGGTGAAATTAAGTAGTTAAATTATTTGTGTGGGTTGGGTGGGTTTGGGTGATTATTGCTATTGAATTATTACATCTATTTGTTGGGTGTGTTAGTCTGTTGGTGGGATTTTTTAGAGTTTGCAGTGCAATATGTGTCTGGGTGTGGGACTCTTAAGGTGCAGCTACTCAGCAGCCTTCCTTTGAGGCCTCCATCCCTTCGAGCTTCCATCACTTCCTGCAGATGTTTATAGGAAGTGTAGGGCATTAGGGATAGCTCAGGGGGATCTAAAGGGGGTACAGCTGGGTGACTGCCGTGGTGTCCAGGATTCAGGTGGTGAGGTCAAGAAGATGCTCTGTAGCAAAATTGGAACTGGAGAGGGATCTACTCTGTTTAGTTCCATTACCCAAGGGCTCCACCATAGGTGGAGGGCAGATGGCTGATCCAGCAGCTTCTTCTCATCCTACTTGGGTTGTGCTATGCAATGTCAGGTCGATAGGGAACAAGATTGCTATAATGACAGACTTGATCTCCTCAGTAGACCTTGCTTGAATCACGGAGACCTGGCTGGACAAAAATGCTGCTCCCATTTTGGAGGTCGCAGTGCTGGCCAGGTACTCCATGATACACACCCTGAGGGAGGATCACAAGGGTGGGGAGTGGCCATTTGTTTTAAATCTAACCTGAGCCTCATGGTTCTATCTATTAGTCCCACAGCATCTTCTGAGTAAGTTGCCATGTGTGGGGGTCCTGGTGCATGCTTCAGAGTCCTCCTGATCTACCATCCCCAGGGAAGAGATGGGGATTTTTTTGTGGGAGATCGATGAACTCATCGCTGGCCAGGTGTTGGAGTCCCCAAGATGGTTGATTCTGGGAGATTTCAATGCCTGTAGCAGCAATGGGCTCTCAGGATTTGGAAACAATCTCCTTAGGAATATGGAGGCTCTGTGCCTGTCATAGAATATTATGACAGTGACCCACTCTCACAGCCACATGCTGGACCTCGTGTTTTCTTTGAGCCTTGATATTACTTACCTCAGAGTAGATCCAGCAGTTTGGTCAGATCACAGCACAGTGGGAGTTCATGTTTAGGGCCCTGCTGATGGTTCTGCCCCTGTGGAGATGGTCCAGTACTGACCTTTACTTGGGGTGTCCTCAGTAGGACTGCAGGGGGTGCTGGACTTATCAAGTGTGAAGGCTGCATGTGCCATTGGGATGGAGGGGGCAATCACAGCTTATAATTGGGCTGTCGCTGGCATCTTTGGTTCAATCACACCTGTTTGTGTCCATTCCCTGTCTACTCACTGGAGACCTCATTAGTATGATGAGGAATTCAGGGGGTTAAAGACTAGGGGCTAGAGGTTAGAGAGATATTGGAAAGATCAGGTCTAACGGAGGACAAATTGGCTCTGAGGTCACACTATGTAGTCTATCAGGGGGTAATCTCCTGAAAGAATTTTTTTTGTCTAGGGAGATTGCTGGGGCAAGGAGCAGACCAACTCGGCTCTTCCTCATAGTAGATAGGCTTTTACATCCTGCCTGTCTCTGTGTTGGTGGGACAGGTTCAAGCACTAGGTGTGAAGAGTTTTCTCTGTTCTTTGCTGACAAAGTATCCTTTGTCAGGGCCAGGATCTCTTCCATCATCACTCAAAGGGGATTTGGGGCCCATCCTGAGCCATGGCAAAACACACCTCCTGTCTGGGATGAGTTTGAGCTAGTTGGGGTGGAGGTGGTGGTGAAAATAGTCTTGAGGCTGTGACCAACACAGTGTGATCTGGACCCAAGTCCAATGTGTCTTTTGTTTGGATGTTTGGATCTGATTGGACCTGTGGTTGCCAAGATCATCTGGAGTTCCTTGAGGATTGGGGTCTTTCCATCAGCCTTGAAAGAAGCTCTGATTAAACCCCTTTTAAAGATGTCCTCATTGGATCTGGAGTGTCTCGGCAACTACAGCCCAGTCTCTAACCTCCCATTTCTAGGGAAGAATATAGAAAAGGTGATGGCCATCCAGCTCAAAGAGCAACTTCCCTCCTCCTCCACCTATGAGTCTTTTCAGTCAGGGTTCTGAGCGGGGTGTAGTATGAGGACTGCCCCAGTGAGGATGCTTAATGATCTCCTGATGGCAAGGGACAGGAGAGAGCATATCATCTTAGTCCTCTTTGACCTCTTGGCGGCATTTGACACTGTGGATCATGAGGTGCTACTTGACCGTCTGTGGTTCTGGTGTGTCCTGTCCAGTAATATCAATTGATTCAGGTCATACTTGACAGGCAGAGTGAAAAGGGTGCTGATGGGATTGGCATCATCTAACCTGAAGCTTGTGCTCTGTGGAGTTCTGCAACATTCCATCTTGTCGCCCTTGTCATTCAAGGTGTATATGCTGACATTAGGAGACATTATCAGGTGGTATGGGCTGGGTTTTCATTGTTATGCAGACGATACCCAGCTATACTTGTCATGTGTACCCAAAACCCAGATGGCGGCCTCTGTATTTAACAACTGCCTAGAGGAAATTCAGATGTGAATGATTCAAAATTGGCTTAGACTTAACCCAGACAATACTGAGGTACTAGTGGTGGACCCAGGTCATCCAGGTGGAGAGGGGCAGGGGGTCTCCCCCGGCCTAGTGCTGGGGGGACTCTCCTTGCACCATCTAGATGGGTGAAGGATGTGAGCGTGATCCTTGATGATGGCCTGACACTTGATGCTCAGGTGTTGGCCATGGTTAAAAGTGGATTCTACCATCTTGGGAACATTGTCCGGATCAGAGCCTTGATCCCACCTGAGGACCTGACTGCATTGGTGCACGTTTTCGTTATGTCCATGATGCACTACTGTAATTCCCTGTACCTGCGGTTATCTGGAGAAACCTCCGCCAGCTGTAGCTGGTGCAGAACATGGCAGCAAGACTGTTGATGGGAGTGAAAAGGAGAAATCATATCACCCCAGAACTACACTGGCTGCCATTTAGATGAAGGATTGTCTTCAAAGTAAAGCGTCTGGCCTACAACACCCTGCATGAAATGGGGCCAGTCTGTCCACAAGATCTCCTTGTCCCCTACTGCCTGTCCTGGATGCCCCGTTCTGCTGAGGGTTACCCCTGTGGAGTTCCCAGGGTTAGGCTGTGGCATTCAGGAGACTGTGCATTTTCAGTGGCTATGCCTACCCTGTAGAACACACTGCCTAGGTATCTTAGGGAGGCTCCCTCTGTAGAAGCCTTCAAAAAGGGTCTCAAGTCTCAAGTCTTATTTGTTCCAGCAGACTTTTAGGCCAGGAGATCAGAAGGCTATGAGTTCTAGCCCCACACCTGGCACTTGGGTTAATATCCCAATACTGACACTGTAGTGCAGCATGAGGGGGGTGCTGCACTCCTGAGGTGCCATCTTTCAGATGAGACATTAAACCGAGGTTCCATCTGCCTGTTCTGGTGGTAGTTCAGGTGGATGTTAAAGACCCATTGCTCGTCTCGAAAAGAGTAGGGGAATTTTATTTAAAAAGTGGACTTCAACACAATTCAAACAAAGAAAACATAAATAAAAAAAAAACATGAAACTCTATACACAGTCAGTAAATATACAAAGAGTCCAACAATGTTAGCTAAACAGAGAGAAACCAGGCATCACAAGTCCATAAATGAGAAGCTTTTTCAAAAGAAAACTGCTGTAAGTCCAAGAGTTTGACACGCTGTAAAGAAAACTGATTATCAGATAACAGTTCAGTATATTGTATAGATCTCTGTTGAATAACTAACATACAACGAGCATGCCACAGAAAATAGCGGACAAAAACCAGAAATAAATAAACAGTATCAGTATGATATTTCAAAAATGTATACTGAAAAGGACCATATAGTAACTCTTGTTAAGTTAAATTAGAAAGCTGAGGAATAGACCAACGGGCAGCAAGACGCTGCCAGAAGGCTTGTGCATATGGACATTCAAGCAACAAGTGTAACTGAGTTTCTAAAATTTGCAAACAGGTATCCCTAGGACAATATCTCTCAGAAAACCGTTTATGTTTGCTATTGGCTTTTACCCCCAGATGGCCATAATTACTAAGCCATGTACAATCCCAAACAAAGGGGGGAAGCCGTGGGTTACTCAATAGCTGGAGTACAAAAGGGACCATCTCCCCTGGGCAGTCTGGAAAACCCGGAAAATCTTGCTGCTCCAAGGCTAAAATGGATTTGTAAATCTGTTTTCTAGTCAGTAGTACTAATTCCGGTTGGAAATTCCCCATTTAACAATGTTCTTAATAACATCCTTACCATATTGTGGTATGTGCAAAGAATGTGGCAGTGCCCTAACAGTTTTCTGCTGCCAAGGGGACAAACAAGGGGATAGCCGATCTGCACCAACAGCTTCCAGAGCTTGTCACCTGGTTTCAAGGATGTACAAATATTATAAGAGATAAATATGCTAAAGTAAAAGGCTACAGGGTTAACCATATTAACTCCCCCCTCCACAATTGAACGATAAGTTAATTCCCATTTGAGCAGGTTTAATCGTGAACCCCAAAAGGACTGAAAAAAAGACTAAGCAATCTAGTGACTACCGTCTGTGAGCGGGGTATACATAACATAGATAAAGAAAAATCGGGAGGAGCAAAGTTTAAAAAAAAACAACCCTTTTCTTTTTAGAAAGTTGTTGCCCTTTCCAAATATTCACCAATGTATTGGCCTTTTCTAATTTGTCTTCCTAATTTAGTAATGCCAAATCCCCAGGACCGAATTTCACTCCCAAAACATATATGGGCTCATTAGGTACAAAAATGCCCACCAAATGGTTATTGGTGGGCAAAGGGTTACTGCCGAGTACTACCCCTTTGCACTTTTCTAAATTAATCTTTGAGCCAGAAACACGTGAAAAGTGGTCCAAGATGGACATCAGAGTTTTCTGAAGAGGTGGGAGCCAATAACAAAACCAAGTCATCTGCATTTGCTAGTACCTTAATAGGGGGTTGATGTGGGGAAAGCTGTATACCAACTAGGTGGTCATTGGCAGTTAGAAGCCTAAGCAAGATATCTATATTAAACACATAGCAAAGTGGGCTGAGAGGGCAACCTTGTTTTACCCCCCTTCTTATCTTAACCTTTCTGCCAAACCACCCATCGGCATTCGGACAAAGGAAAAAGTACTCATACATATGTCGTATCCAGGAAACAAAAACAGGAGGGACACCAAAGGTCAATAATGCAGAAAATAAAAAATGATGAGTAAGCTTATCAAAGGCTTTTTCCTGGTCTAAGCTCAAAACATAACCTCTAACCTGTTTATGTTCTCCATGAGAAAATAACTCCCTCAAAACAATCAAATTATCATGTGGAGTACGACTTAGAAGAGCACAAGTTTGAAGCGGGCATATTAGATAAGGGGCAACCAAAGCCAACCTATTCAGTAGGATTTTACTTTAAGATCTTAAAATCTGAATTTAAAAGACTGTTGGGTCTTCAATTACAATTATCTTGTTGGTCACCTTTTTATAAAGGAAAATCAATACGGCCTCCAACATATAGTTAAACAAAATAACCAGGACAGGGCCCAACTCTGATTGAAATGTTTTATAGAAACCAGAGCTGATGCCATCAGACACAGGGGCAGTATTAATCGGGAGCTGAGCAATTGCAGATTCCACCTCTACTAGAGAGACTTCTGTGACAAGGAGAGATGCATCTGCATCTGTGACTTGAGGCAGATTAAGAGACCAAAAAATCGTATGGACGTCTGGTTCAGCAGTGGGGGTATCAAAAAGGTTCAAAATGTGGGAATCAACAACTCCTAACAGGTCCGTGGGGGAACTAGCAAGTTGCCCAGAAGGAGTAGACAGTGCCGTGACAACCTTATTCTGCGTTCTCCGTTTACATTCCATAAAGGAGTCTAATGAACCTTTCTGGGTATTAGTTCCAAAATTGAGTTCTTGTTGTAGTGACTTAGCCCTATCATACTGTAAGGCTGTCATTTGTTGCTTAATAACCTTAATCTGTGCCCCATAATCAAAAGGAGAGTTATCAGACTGAAAGATGAGGCGTTGTAACTGATGTCCGAGCCGAAAATAGCGCAAGTAAATAGCAGTGACCAGGAGGTGTGCCCGATGTTGAAAAAAGGTGTCCCAAGACTGTTTGGTGTCCTCCCACCATTCCAATATATCAGAATAGCACTCGACTACTGACAGCCTAGCCCTAAATTCCCTCCTCCATGCCATTTGTACTGAGGCTTGTGAAAGCACAGATTCATTAAGCAGCCATTGATTCTTGTTACGAGGTGCAGCATCCCAGGTACATGTCAACCTAAGGGCCAAATGATCTGAAAACTCATAAGGCAGCAAACTCACAGCAGAAAGCTCCAAAGTTGAAGAGGCAAAAATAAAATCAATACTTGTTCGGAAGGGACCTTCAGAAAAAGTGTATCCACTGGATGGATGGGTGGCCCTATATACATCAACCAGGCCAGAGGAATGTATAGTGGTGTTCAAAAAGACAGAGTCACTAAATAGCTTATCAGTCTGTAGACCCCTGTCAGCCTTAGAAAGTCCACAGTTGAAATCACCAGCCCAAAGGAGTAGGTGAGAGGTGAGTAAGAAAGGTTTTATTTCTTTAAACAAAGCAACTCTCAAAGCTTTAGTTAGTGGAACATAGATTGTAATGAGATGAAAATATACTGCAGAGTAAGAGATGTCTAATAAAAGGACTCTACCTGGGTGAATATTGACTAATCTAGAGACCTTGAGGTCTGGGTTGGTAAATAGAACTCTCACATCATCACAGACCTCTGTACCTGTGGACCAAAAGAAGGGACCAAGGTTCCATTCTCTGGAAACCTGATGGAGATCAAAAAATGATTTAAGATGAGTGTCTTGTAGACAAATTACATCACTGCATAAAGAATGCAAAAAGCACACAGCAGCTGCTCACTTTCATATATTTTTAATGCTATTTGGGTGCTTAAAGTGAGAATATGCATGAAAAGCAAAGAAAACCAAAGGAAACAATTTAAAGCGGTTTACACCATTGTCTAGTCCTTTTGGCAATAGAGCCATCATTACCCTGGTCGGTGTCAGTGTTAGAGGTCACAGAAGAGGCATCAGTCCCATCATCCTCAGAGTCTCCCTCTGTTTCTTCCAAGGGAAGAGTCACACCTTTATTCCCTTTTTTCCAAGAGAAAGACTCAGGCTGCTGAGCCACCTCAACCTGTCTAAGCTTTTGAGAACATTTTCGCCCTTGCCTGGGTCACTTCTTTGCAGTAACTAATTGAAAGGGAAGAGTCTCAGGCCCTGGGGGAGGGGGTTGGGGCATAGTGTCTTCAATCCCAAGGGAACAAACAACCGCTGGAGCAGGGGCAAAGAGTACAGTGTCTGTTATAACTCTGCAGGGGTCTCATCAAGAGGCATGCAGGGGTCAGGAACCAGAGTGGATGAGGCCTCTACTATAGACTGGTCAGGGGTTCCAGGCTTGTTCTCAGGTATGGATGCTTACAGTACTTGTTGATGTTGAACCAACTTAATGAGACCTTCATGAGTGGGGCAGTCATCCCTATTATGTGCAGCCCAGGGGCATCAGCCATAAGCATGACCCGTCTATTCACACAGACTACACTTAAACAAATTGACACAAGCAGAGGGGACATGACAGAATTCTAGGCAATGACTGCATCTCATTTATCTCAGACAGAACTAAGGTGTAACCTGGAGCCACATTTAAAGCAGGACCTGGGCTGCCCACTATAAAAAATGGAACCCCTGCCTTTCCCTAACAAGAAAATACTGGGTAAATGTACCGGGCCCATATTAGTATAAAACAACTTCACTTTCACCTTCCAGCCACCATCTAAGATTTGTTCACTATCTAAAGTCGGGAAAGGTTTAACCAAAATTTCGCAACGTTGTCTCAACCAAAACAAAATATTTTCCCTGTACCCCTTCATTTTTAAACATAACTGTAATTGTTTTAATTAAAGGTTTGGTGAGGGAAATCACATTAAAAGGAATCCAAACCGGTGTATTCTTTAGGTTATGATACCATTCCCAGATCTAAATTAGAGACATGCTTGAAACTGATGTCAAAATTTCCATTTCCTAAACTTATAAGGGCATAAATCTCAGAGGAGAAGTAGTGCATTGATATTTTCAATAGGTATCTAGCAATGTATACTCTATTAGGAGGATCCTCCAAACCCTCTTGTAAAGGAGACGGACTGCATTCCGCCAAGGGGCCGGTTTGCCTCTAGACGAAAAGATGTCAACCAGCCTAAAAAGAGGATTAGGGGCAGGTGCACCACAGGTTCTGGAACTGCAGAGACCACCTCAGGAGCAGCTCGACTGCTGGGGCATAGTAGAAGGGTCAGCTGAAACAGTAGGAGGAGACAATGTACCAGAAATAGTAGGCAAAACAGAGTTATTACCCTGGGGAGAGTTGGAGCTCAGGTCTCGTGCGGCGTTGGTGGCCACTGGAGAGGAAGAATCTGTAGCCATCTTTTGGAAGGACTGATCCTGTGTATCTGGGGTCCATGAACTAGAACGCACATGTACCCATCAGGCACCTGTACCCATCCGGAGTCTTGCAATGCTTTTTCAGGGGTCCACTCAATGGAACCCACCTCAGAGTCAACAAGATCGCTCCAGTTCAAATGGTGCTGTGGCAAAGCAGGTGAAGACAAACAAATAGGCTCCATTGAAGCTTTTGCAAGGGGCTCTGCTGGCTTCCCCGGTACAAGATTTTGGCCCACAAGTGGAGGGTGCAATAAGGCAGAGCAAGAGTCCTGAGACTGTAGGCACACAGGATCTGGCCTGTTTTCACTGCCAGCCTCTTTTAAAACGTTCTCCTCAATCGTTCTAGAAAATGGTACTTCCGGGTTGCAGTCTGCCTCAGGCAAGAGTCAAGAAGGCATAGCCAGAACAGGAGCAGAAACAGAAGTGTCCACAGAAACAGAACAGGAATCAAGTGACGCATCCAAGACCTGTAACTGTTGAAGTTGTTTCGTCTTTTCCTGCCAAAGAAATGGTAGGCGAGACAACACTTGGTCACCGGAGACCATACCGGGTGGGTGCAGAAGTAGCGTAGGCTGTACTGGGGATGGAGAAAGAACTGAGATCAAGCAGGGAACTGCATCCATCAGGTGGGTCGAATCAACGCCTTCCATAGGTTCAGATGAAAGTTCAACAGGGCTAGGCATAGAAGAAACAGCCAAGAGAGAGGTTTTTCCTCCTTCCAAAAACACAACCGTCTCCTCCATGGACTCAGGTAGACTGGCCAGCACACAGAACGGCCAGAGATTCCCCCTACTGGAGAGTAGGGGAATTTCCCCAGTGCACTGGCCAAATTTCCCCCTATTCACTAAAATACCACCAACAGCTTAATCTGGTTCAAAGTCAGTTGGCATTCATCTGTATCCCCCTTCCCAGGTGGAGCCTGAAAATAGGCAGAATTTGTCTAGTGCACTTACCCGGTCAACAAAAACTAACAAAAAAAAAAATTGCTAAACATATTTTATTGCTGTTTTAAATGGAATAAATAGATCATTTTAACTTATTGCAGACTTCCATTTAATGTATTATCATAAGACTGTTATTGTTGTTTTAATATCTGTATTGTCTTCTTGAATGTACAGCTCTCTAAGTCCCTAGAATAGGGTGCTTTAGAATTAAAATTTATATCTATCTGTCTGTCTATCTGTCAGTCAGTCAGTCAGTCTGTCTGTCTGTCTATCTCTCTCTCTCTCTCTCTCTCTCTCTCTAGCTCTGTTGAAATTTCATATTCACCTTTCCAGTCTGGCTATTGAAAGTTTATTTTTTTATATCCGTTGGAATATTTAACAATTCCATTCTGATTGTTGATAGTTAATTTTTTCTCTGTCTGTTGGAATATTTAAACATACATAAAAATAATCAATCATTTTACTTGCTCTAATTTAACACTTTTTTCATCATCAGCTGTTCATTAAGCCAAACAGGTTAAGAGAAGTGGAGACACTGCTGGTTCTGAGCCATCCGAGACTGCAGGTGATGGTGAAGATGAACATGGACCTGGTATAAGATCATGATGATATTCTTCTTTCTACACAATCATGTCTGATGATAACTGATCATCAGTTTCATTTCAGATAGCAATGACAGGTAGTTTTTTGTTGTTATGCAGTTGCTGATGACATTTTGAAAAAGCTACAAACAGAATAAAGAATAGCCCAAGGGGTAACTAAATGTTACAAGAAAGAAATTCTTTTGGAACATAAGTGGAAAAAGGAAAACTACTAGAGAGATTGTGAAGTTAAGAAGGATGACTGTTCTGAGGAGAATCAGGAAAAAATAGATACCCTGAACAGATATGTCTGTTTAGTCTGTACACTGGAAGGGGAAGAGCAGGGACACACACACTGGTAGCAGAACCACTGGGGGGAGGTCATGTCGAATGAACCAGATAGATTCCTTCTACCAGGTGACCAGGGAAATTCTGTAGATGGGGCATGGACGTGGCTTAAATGGAATTCAGCAAGACATTTGACATCTTCTAAATTACGGGTGTTAAACATACTACCTTTCCTTCACAGAAATCTTTATTATCACAGATAAAGAAATCACCAGATGCTGTCATCTAGCTTAAAGACCAAAGGTAGTCTCAACACTACAGCCCTTAGAACCTTAATCACGAACATTTGTTCCAGCCTTGTCATCCCATTAAATCTTGGCACCTTTATTACCCTGAACTGTATCTTCAGGCACCAGTTATTGCTATGTTCTACTCCAACAGAGTTTCACCTTTGCGCTAATTAATTTTAGTATTTACTCCTGGCATGGACACTAAGCAATTTTCAATTTTTAACAACTTGTTCAAAAAGATAGAGCTGCCAGCCTAATTCCTAGCTTGATTATACTGAAGCCCAGGGTCACGCTGCTGCTACTGCTAGTATTTCTTGTGCCTTTTAAACTAGGTTCCTCGAGTAGCTCTTGGAAGTAATTTTAGTCTAAAAATTGATGAAGCTAGGGTAGAGCTGCTAGCTCAACTTTAATTTCTAATTTGCTTATGCTTTTAAGGTTGTACTGCTGCTGCTAAAACTTTCAGGTGCCATTTCCCTGTGTAGCACTTGGCGATTAGGAGCTCTGCACTGTGAGAAAATCAATCCTGCTAACAGTGCGTACCTTGAATATCTAATATAGCTTACCTTGAATATCTAATTTGGCAGGAAAATTCTAGATCTATAAGTAAGCAGCAGACCCAGGACCTCATCCCCATGCAAGCCTTCTTAGCTGGATCAGGACTCCTGTAGCAGTTGCTTGGCTTGTTGCTTCTTCCCTCAGCAGCTTCATGGCCGTTCACCACCCACCCCCATCACTCCCACCCTTGGCTGGCATTTGTTATATAGTGTGTGGCTAGTCATGCCCAGAGGGAGTGTTGTTTTAACTATCTACTCACTTTCCCACTTTCAACCTATATTACATTGCCACCAGAGAGCACCTGCATCTTGTCTTAATTTGCTATTCCCCCCTCATTTCCAGACTCTTTAATCAAGTTGTTGTTTCATTTTTACTGCATAGAATTCCCTTTTGCCCTAATTCCTAATTTTAATTAACTAATTAACCCATAGGGCTCCACAGTGGTTCAATAGTCTTAACAAAGAAGCACTTTCCTCTGCTACACTTGGACCCTTTAAACGGAATCTCTGACTACCTCACCTCTACCACTCAATGTGACTGCTTCTCCTAAAAGGACTTCTCCAACCACCACCTAGTTGCTCAAAACCAGTGACCCGCCCCTACCTGACCATCATTCTCTGTGGATTCTGCTTTTGTATGTGCCCCCTTTCCTGCTCCCTCCTCACCCCCTCCCCTTCCGCCCACACCTCTACTCCACTTCTCAAACCTCACTACCAAATTCCCCGGTACTAGACACCCTCCTCCTCTCCCTCCCCCCTGACAGCGGCCCCGCAGCCTACCTACTTCTTTCTGTGCCCCTCCTACCCAATCACATGCTTATAGTCTGATTGCTTCTTAATCTCTTACTGTTTTACCTCAGTTTGCTGCTTATTTAAGTTGCTCTCTAGTAATGACTTTTATTTCTTAAGTGTGTTATAACTGTAAACCTTGCCAACCTTTGTATGTGTTATGATTGTACACCATTGACAACCTTTGTATGTATGTTTCCCCCCATCCTCGGATGTGGTACCTTTGTAAATGAGCAGTTCTTGCTCAAAGATACTTGTAATCCTAGAGTGTAATAAAATAAATTAAAATAAAAATAAAAATAAAATAAAAATAAATAACTAACTACCACCATGCAACGTGCCCTTTCAACTATGGCCATCTCTCTGTCTAATTGTATGGCCCCCTTATCCTTGTACACTCCTCCTAATGGTTTCTATTCTTGTTCCTGTCTTATGGATCCCAGTGGTAAGTTGCCCTCCCTCCAGGAATGGCCATTATATACACTCAAACGACTACATTTTCCAACATGCTTATTCTAGCTAATCTGCCCATAGTCACCTCAACACTTTTTGTCCCTAAAATCATATTTTACCTTGTTGCCTATATTGTTTTAAACTCCATTCATCACGTCCCCACCCTATCGATCACCTTCATCCATCATAAACTGTAATATTTGCTACTCCTTGCACTAATACTAGCTGCTGATATTGAACTCAAACCAGGACCTGGAGTTAACGTCTCCCACACTGACAATACATGGAGTGATGTTCATCTGAACATCAGGAGACTCCCCCATAACTTAACTGAACTTGAGACCTGGGCCACCGAATATAACCCTGATATAATGTATGGTAGAACGTTGTTATCTGGCGATTTTCATCTTTTCCCCATGTTGTTATGCTATCGATGTGACGTAATTAAGTTGTTAACCCATCGATGGTACGTCACATCGATGGCATAACAAAATAGAATGCTGCCCAGATAAACATTCCACCGCACCAGCACTTTCACAGTACTCTGCAGCATTCAAACAAAAACGGCAGGTAGGTCACATCAGTAGTGTAACAAAATGGAATTGACATGCACTGCCATCTCCCAAGCAGCACGGGCAGCCATATGATACAAACAATGTTTAAACTCTATGAATAAACTGCCACTTCATGTAGGTTGCATAATACAAAGGCGTCTGTAACTGAATGAAGGCAGCAGCATTTTTTTGCGAGGGAGGAGCACAAAGCTTTCAAAGTTGAAGTTTTTCTTTTTTTGCACCCCCCCGTGCTCATGTAGAAACTCCGTTATCAGTTCCTCACTTTCTCCCTGTAATGCCTGCCTGCAAGTCCTTATTTTGTAATCCACTACTTGCCTCTTCAATAAGTTGTATTTTTTTGATTCTGTCCCCCAGCCCTTTCTTGGAGTTTTGATTGCCAAAGCTCCGACTCTGAGCCAAACTGCATTTCCCCATCGATTCACTGCATAACCCCAGCAAATGTTTTATGTCTTAACCGATTGGACGTAGCATGTCACATGATCCATGCCTATGCTCATAACTATTGTGATTTGTGTTTACTTTTTTGAACCGTTTGTTCATAATAAAAATCTGTACTGTTTTTTAAGAGGCTGTCGGGCATTTAAATAAATGTTTAGGTTTTTTTCGCACGAGCCAAGTAATATGAAGGTCATCACTACAAGATAAGAAAAGGACTGCTATTCATTGTATAAGCGACTGGAAATTAAACATGTCATCCGTTAGCCACGATGTCCATACACTATAAAGACAATGATGGGCACGGTGAGTAATCATTAACTAGTGTATACGTGGTTCTCTTGGCAACTGTGGTAAACCCCTCGAGCTGTGCTCTCGAGGTTTACCTAAGTTGCCAATGGAACCACTCAACCTAGCATAGTGTGGTTAATCACCGATGCCCATACATTATCCTCTATATTTTATGCTTGTCTGAGACCTGGCTAAAACCATCAACACCCAATCACCTGTGCCAGATACCTAACTACAAATTAATTAGGCAAGACAGGAACTCTTCAAGGAGGGGAGGGGGTGTTGCAAGATTCTATAAATCTCACCTTTCACTACACCATATTGTCACTTTCATTCTCTCGTATTGTGAATAAATTCATTCTACCCTTCAACTGGGCTCTAAGAGGTTACACATAGTATGTGCCTATAACCCTCCCATGGGTGGCATTACTGGACTTGAGGAACTTCTCTCACAGGTGGATTCAGCCATTGGATGTAAAGAGGTCCTCATTTTGGGTGACCTAACCTAAACTGGTCTGGTAAATCCAGTCAGTCCCTCCACATGTTGGTACAAGGCCATGACCTCCACCAACTAATTGTTGACCCAACTCTGGTCATGCCCCCCCTCGATCTAGTTCTCTAATTGACTGGGTCCTCACAAACCGACTTGATGGTATAGTCTCATCTGGTATGCTTGCAGATGCTATTAGCAACCACTCCCCAATATTCTGCATCTGGCGTGTGACCAGGCAACCTTCTCTACCTCCGAAACTTATCATCTTCCAAAATCTGACCAACTTCAATCAGGTACAATTTATGCAGGATCTCTCTAGGATTAACTGATTGCCTATCTTTGCCTACTCTAGTGCTCAGTCAGATATAGACTACTTCCTTACAAAATTTGATGTCTCCAGGACCTCCCCCCCCATGTCACTCACTGTACTCAAACTAAATGGCTCCCTAAGGATCTTCTTACTCATCTTAGGGCCAGGGACAAAAGCTAGTGCCGTTTCAAAGCATCAGGGCTTCAGGCAGACTACAATCACTATAGAGCCCTCAGAAACTCCTGCAAACAGAGTACTCACCTTGTGAAAAGCTCTTTCTCTAAAGACTTGTTAATAAAAGCTGCAGGGGACTCAAAGAAATTCTGGTCCACTATCAAAACTCTTCTTGGAGCTAATAAATCACCCAACTCAAATGACATGTTACTAAATGGCGTGCATTGTAATAATCTGGTGACCAACACAAACTCTTTCAACCTCCACTTCTCAGACTTATCTAGGTACTCAGCCATTTTCCCCTCTGGTCACCCCACTCTCCATCCCATGGATACTGAACCCCTGTTGTTGCATCCTTTGTTCTGGTTCTGGACCATTACTAGAACAGAAGTCCTAAAACTTTTACTCTCCATCTCAGACACCACTAGCTCCGGTGCTGATGGTTTGGAGCCTAGGGTCCTGAAATTTGCTGCCCCTCTCATAACCTCCTCCCTTACTAAAATCTGTAACCTATCGCTATTCCATGGTGTGGGTTCCCAATATATGGAAGATAGCTAAATTAACTCCTATTCCAAAAAAAGGTGACCTCAAAGTCATGTGTAACTATCGACCTATTGCTATCCTTTCTGTGCTCAGTAAAATCCTGGAAAAGTTGGTGGCGACCCAAACCATAGAATATCTTCAGAAATGCAACCTCCTCTCTGGTTCCCGGCATGGTTTTTGCAAAGGTCACAGCACCTCTACTGCCCTTCTAGAACTTACCAACGACATCTATGCTGCTATGGAATCTGGACTCTTGACAGGTGCAATCTTCATTGATTTAACTAAGGCTTTTGGCCTGGTTAATCATGCTCTTCTCCTTAATAGGCTTAGTTCCTTGAGTTTTTCAGCTGACATGGTGAACTGGTTCAACAGCTATCTATCCAATCGAAAGTAGGCTGTAGAGTTTAATGCAGCCATGTCTGACTATTTGTCCATACATATTGGTGTCCCTCAGGGATCCCTCCTTGGTCCCCTGCTCTTCACTATTTTCAAAACAACCTCCCACTGATGGCACCTACCTGCTCTTCCCTGTTCTATGCAGATGACCTTATTATCTAACATAGTGCTAGAAATATCTTGGATATCAACAACTCCCTTGCACTGGATTTCCAAAACATACAAACCTGGCTAACTGAAAATAACCTTGTCCTTAATGTTAGCAAAACCCATTCCATGCTTCTGGGCTCTCCTGTTAGACTCAACGCGATTCGTAACTCCCTCAAAATATCCTGTGCTGATGTTTCCCCAGTAGTTAGCACTAGTTCCTTCAAATACCTGGGCGTTCTTCTTGATGACTTTCTGGAATTCGATCTCCACATCACTGCTACTTGCAAATCCATTAATGCAAAAATAGGAGGAGCCTACTGTGCTAGTTATGCCCTTACTCCATTGGCTAGGCTTGCTGTGGCTCAAGGCCTTCTGCTCCTAGCACTGGCATATGGCTCAGTCACCTACCTAGGTGCCACCAAGACCTCCCTTAATAAATGGAACACTACCTATAATAACATTTGCCACTTTGCCTCAGCTTCTCCACAGTATGAACACCACTGTCAGTTCTATGCTGACCTAAGATGGCCCAGCCCTGCTGTTCACTGTCTACTGTCCTACGGCTCCCTACCGGATTGTATTACAAGATCAGGCCTCTCTCAATCCTTCACCTCTTTGCTGTACTCCCAATCCTCCTTGTATGGTCTCTGGTCTAATGACCAAACCCCTCTCTGCATTCCTAGATGCAAATCCTCCATGGGTGCATGAGCTTTCTGTTATGCTGCCCCTTAAAATTGAAATTCTATCCCTCAAACTATTCACCTAGCCCCTACACATGCTGGTTTAGAAAAACTTCACCATGAACATCTACTTGTATCTAATCCCTGCACATGCTTCCATCCATCTTAAACTCTTCAATCTCTCTCTCTTTCTCTCTCTCTCTCTCTCTCTTTGCTTTATCCTAGTTACTCTCCCCTCTTCCTCTGCATTCTTTCATGCACTTGCCTTTCTCTCCCCTTCCTTGCTTACTATGTTTATCAGCCTTGTTAACAGCACTTACTGTATATTGTACGTAACACCTGATAAGGTCAATTTCTGTGCTTATTGTTAACTTTGCATAACTCTATGCTCTCACCGTCTGCTGATTTGTCTATATTTTCTGCACACCTGCACATTATCTAATCTATTCTATGTGCTGCATCACATTGTTGTTTTGCTCATGTATTTGACTTGTATCCTCCCGGGTCATGCCTGAAAATAGGCATCTCTATTCCTAGTGCACCCACCAGGTCACCAAAAGCAAATATATAAATAAATAAAAAGACAATATGTTTTTCACTGCCAGATTTACAAGCTCTATCACAGCCTTGATACTACTCATTTTCTCCACAATGTAATGCATACAGGAACAACAAAATATTAACAATATTTTCTTCCACTGTGCAACGTGTAGAAGAATACGAAATTCTACCAGTTTTCTCAGTACACACTGCAGAACATAGAAATCATAGTTATTTATTTTCTTTAGTTTTCTATTGCAGGATGTCATGCAGCAATCCAGGAATTGATGCAGAACCTCCATCACTTAACCATTACTGTTACGAAGGGCTTCAACATTCTCACTAAGTCTGTCAAGATGGTACTAGGAAACCCAAACCAAATCCATGCACCATCCATTGCACAGACTGAGGAAGCTGTCTGTGACCTCTAGTGTAGCAATGCTGTCCTCACATGTACAGTAGCATGAGAGAGGTTACAGAAAGCCATGAGGACAGAATATCAACACAGGATACCACTCACGAGTAACTGCATGGTATGATAGAGGAAATACGTTGCAGAAAAGATGCAGCATACAACACAAATCCCATATTTAATACTACTTATTCTCTCAACAGTGTAACATGTACAAGAACACCAAATCCTAACAGGCATACCAGTTCACAATGCAGAACATACACAATGTTGTAATATATTTTATTTTTATATTCCATTCTAGTAACTACAACCACAATCGAGGCAGTGAGGAAGGACCTCTTGCACTTCAAAAGCACCATGATGGAGGGCTTCAAGAGTCTCACCAAGTTTGCCGCAATGGTGCTGGACTGCCAAAAAGAAATCTTAAGTTCCGTGCACCATTATGACAGACTCAAGTAGCAGACTTATGAGGCCATCTGTGGTCTCCAGAACAGCAATGCTGTCCTCACTTGTAACACTGGAAAGCTCACTCAGAGCCACATGGACAGAATTGCATCTCAGGAGATCACTCACGAGCTGCTGCGTGAGGTACTGGAGGTACTGTGTGAGACTAAGGAAGTGGTGCAGGAAACAAACTGCATACTGATGCAGTAGAAAAACCAGGCACTCTCTGAGGAAGCTCATCAGGACACAGGATTCTCCTTCACATTCTCATCCTTAAGCAGTACCTCATGCAGAGGGGGTGTAATTCCACCTGATCAACATCCCCAACATGGACACTGCCAGTGAGCACCTGTTTCCACTTCTGGTCTCACTCAGGAATTCACTGACATCCCCGCATCACTGCATCATGGTGTACCTCCTCAGCACCCCCCCAATGAAAGGAATTTTGTTTTAAAAAAAACTGTGGCCCAGATATTCAAAAGGGCTGCACTTGGCGCAACAGTGTTGCAACATGCACAACCCACTGACGTGCCCCGGTGCGATATTCAAAAGGGAAAAGTGTGCCCCACAAATCCCGATGCACCACAGTGCATCAGTAATGTATGCAGGCACAGGAGGGGGGGCATGCCCATGCATAACCTGCACAACCCAAAATTCAGCCCGGGATGTGCAGAGTCATGCATTCGCAACCCCTACCCGCGCCTGCACAAATTTAAGCCAAAAAAAAAAAGGAACAAGTGATGGCCACCCACAGGTGAGCTGCCGCATTGCAGGGTGCAACACAGCAGCTGCCACCTGTGGGTGGCCACCCGAGTTCCTGCCGCACCTGGCAGCACCCCCCCTGCCCCATCGCGAGCATCCGTGTTGCTAAATCTCCCCTCCTATATCCCTGGTGGTCCAGTGGACCGCTATGTGCCTGATCGTGGGCATTTGTCTCCAAGAGTAAGCCCCTGTTCTATATCCCTGGTGGTCCAGTGGACCGCTATGTGTCTGATCGTGGGCATCGGTATAGTAATCCCCCCTCCAATATCCCTGGTGGTCCAGTGGACCGATCACTGCCCGATCGTGGGCATCTGTAAATCATAATATACTTCTATTACCCTGGTGGTCTAGTGTACCCCCCTCCCCACCCACCCACTGAGCCCCATTGCCCCATTCCCCATCAGCTGGCGGGCAGTAGCACCCCACCCGCCTGCCGCCCTGCCACCCACTGACTGACAGCTCAGTGCGGCTGCAGGCCCATTAGTTCTAGCGTGAGCCAATGGGCATCACAGCCATACCATGCTACTCAGTCCAGATATGTGAATGAATTCATTCACTATCTGGACTGGTGTTGTACGGTATGGGCTGTTGCACGGTAGTATTTTGCAGTGGGGCTCAGTGGGTGGGTGGGGGGATACAGTAGACCACCAGAGTAATAGAGTATGTTATGATTTACAGATGCCCGCAATCAGGCAGCGATCGGTCCACTGGATCACCAGGGATATTGAGGGGGTTATTATACTGATGCCCGCATCGGAGATACATAGTGGCCCACTGGACCACCAGGATATTGGACGGGGGTGATAATCACCGATGCCCACGATCGGCAGAGTGCAGTCCACTGACCACCAGGACATAGGACGAGGGCTTATTCTTGGAGACAAATGCCCGCAATTGGGCACATAGCGGTCCACTGGACCACTAGGGATATAAGACGGGGGCTTATTCTTGGAGACAAATGCCCGCGATCAGGCACATAGCGGTCCACTGGACCACCAGGGATATTGGAAGGGGGGGGTTCTTTTAGACGAATGTCCACAATCGGGCTGCAGGGGGTGTCGGTCCCCGACGGCTGCTGTCTGGCAGGGTGCCAGGTGCAAGTCATCAGGGATCAGCATGCCTGCATGCTAATGGCATGCAAATGGGGCCATAATGACATGCAAATGGCCCCATGTGTCCCTTGCATAAATTATGACCCCATTTGCATGTCCCCTTTTGAATATCGCAGGTGCTGTGCATGGCACAATGGCACTTGTGCTAGCGCATCTCCATGCTCCACTCTGGCCACTTGCGCTGGCGCAGTGCCACTGCACCATGCACAGTGGGGGTGGCCAGGGTGTGATATTCAAAGCTGCTGCACCATAGCACAGCTCCGTCGAATATCGCCCAGGTCACACCCCTGCGCAACAAAGTTGAGCTGCACCCAGGCTTGTGCCACAGCCAGGCGCAGTTTGAATATCCGGGCCTTTGAGTAAAAAAAAGAAATGTAAATGAAGGAAAACATTATATACATGATATTAAAAACACAAATATTTCTCTTTTCATTTGTTAAAGTTAAATACATGGTATTTTCATTTCATTAAAATATTCTATTTTTTTGAGTTACAAAAAAAATGTATCTACAAAAGAAATTGTTATACACCAAGGATATATATATATATATATATATATATCTAAAGATATATATATATATATATATATATATCTTCATTTATTATTTATGGTATTTTATTTTTATTTAAATATTCTATATTTGTATTTAACGTTCATTCATGCTTTAATGATTATTTAAAATAATTATGAAAATAATTGTTTTCATACTGAAAAATTGATGTTTTGCCTCTTTGTTTCCAGCATCCGCAGCCATGGCAGTGTGTTCTGGGAGGAGGGAGCACCCGAAGTCAGGCAGTGTATTGTTGGGGCACCATCAAAATCAGCACCATATTAGTGTAATGGGAAAGCGCATACATGATGGTTACCATGAGTCTGACACTACATAGGAATGACTGTTGTAACAAACTTGGGTGACGGGAATGATTGCAGCAGCTCCTCAGTGTCTGTATGAGTTTCTCTGTCATTCCAGTGCGCTGTGACAGTGCCAGGAGTTTCGCTAACATATCACTGTGTTTGGGCAGCACCCGGGATACACACCTACTGGGAGGCAAACAGTGTTATGAGGGGATGAGCTGGACTGATGGACATTGTAGCACAGCAGGGAGTGGCAGAACATAGGCTCAATTGGTGTGAGACACATGAGTGATGAGAGAGGGTAACAACATTCCCCCAGTAGGGCTGTATGAGGTACACTGCCATGGCAGTGTTCAGTGGCCGCATGGAGCTCCACTGCCATGTGTTGCCTATTTCTTTAAAGCTTTATTAACTCAAGGGACATACACATTGTTACACTGAAAATCTGTGAGTACTAATCCAGTACAAGGGCTTAAACACAGACTAGATGGGCCAGGCAGCCTTTATCTGCTGACAATTTATATGTTTCCATTTTTCACTCCCATCCCAGTGTCTTGTGGTGGCACCTATAAGTCCACTGCCATGCAATGTCTTCTGAAGGGACCCAAATGCTGGCCACCATGGCTTTAGCAGAGCATAGAAAGCCAACTTGGCATGCACACAGGTGACAGGAGTGGTTCCAGCACTACACCAATGAGGCTATATTAGTTCTACAGTTATACCAGTATACTGGAGGGAGGTAGGCACTAGCTGACAGGCAGTGTGTTGTGTGGGGACCTCCAAATATGCTGGCATACCAGAGACTTGAGAAAGCATCCACATGGTGCACACCATGTCTGCAGCACCAAGGAGAGGAATGGTAAAACACATGTGTGATGGGAGCTGTAGCTACAGCACCTCAGTGAGGCCATATGAGTTTTGAATGGAGACTGCTGATCAGAGACAAATGAGTGACATAAGGAGTGCCGCGCTCCACAATGCAATTATATAAAGCTCACTGCCATGTGTTGCCATGCCAGTCTGTTGGAGGATAATCACACGCTATGCGCCAGGAGGCTACCGGGATCATGATGGATGAGGCAGTGCACAGTGAGGGTTCATGCAACACAGATGAGTGACATAAGGGGTGGCACCTCAACACAAAGGGGATCTATGACTTACACTGCCATACCAATGTCTTGGGGAGCACCCTGAAATCTGCTGCCACGGCAGCGTGTTTGGGCAACACCCACATGCTGGGCAGCCTTGCATGGGTGAGAGCATAGGATGGGCTGGTGGCAGACAGGTGACGTAAGGGATAGCACAAGGCTGTATGATGTTCAGTGCCATAATAGTGTGTTGGGCAGGGCACCCCGACATCCAGTCCTTTTTGGTATAGCCAAATACATTTTTCATTTCAGACATTTATTTTGAAATGCCTACTGAGCATGCTGAGAAGCAGTAATTGTAAAAATTAATAACTTTGGAACATATTAATATTTTTTTCGCCAAACCAACAAAAGGCGCTTGTGTGGACCAAACCCTTTCTACTCTGAAAATTTCAGAAATAAATTCCAAATCGCCTGTGCACTACATGTAGAAAAAGAAACAGCAGCCTTCATTCTATATGTATTGATCTTTTTTCATTCAAAAACAAAATGGCTAAATACAAAATAACACAGAAAGCAAAATGGCAGCATACAAAAATGGATTTGCCTATATGAACAAGAATCCATTTCCATAAGGATGCTGCTTTTTTTCATTCCCTGCAGCTATCCCCAACTCCCAAAAGGCACATCTGTGGGCCAAACCCTTTTGGCCCTGAAAATAGCAGGCCAATATTCAAAAACACCTGTGAGCTAGGGGTGAACAAAATAACAGCAATCATCTTCTGTATGTAACAGTGTCATACAAAAAAAAAATGACTCACTGATATGAAGAAGGACCATTTTTTGTATGACCAAGTTTGTTTTTTTCATTCCCTTCAGCAATCCGGAAACTCACTACTGAGCACGCTCACAACCAAAATGTGAAATCTATACTAGCATTAACATTTTTTAACCTAACCAGCAAAATGCACACCAGCTTTTGAGTTGGAAATATGTGTTTTGATAACTTATTGTTTTTAAAATACAGAAAAAAAAATGACACCATACAAAATAAATACAGCAAACAAAATGGCTTCATACTAAAAATGATTTGTCTACACATAGAAGGATCCTTTCTCATATAAAAACGTGTTTTTCTGTTTCCTGTAAATGTGAACACTATACGACCATTAACATTTTGTTCCCTAACCAGCAAAAGGCACACCAGCTTTTGTACTGGAAATGTGTGTTTTGATAATTTATTGTTTGTAAAATATGGAAAACAAAATGGTGGCATACAAAAATAACTATGTCAAACAAAATGGTATCATACAAAAAATGATTCACTGATAAGAAGAAGGATCCTTTCTCATTTGGAAACTTGTTTTTTCATTCCCTGCAAATGTGAAAGCTTTGTGAGCGTTAACATTTTGTAACCTAATTGTCAAAAGGCACACCAGCTTTTGCTTGGGAAATGTGTGTTTTAAAGGGACATTGTCAATCTGTTTTTGCATCATATTATTTCTACTTAAAAACCTACATTTTATGATTGCTTACTTTCAATAAAATTCATTGATGTTGCTGGTTGTTTTATCTGCCTCCTTGCTTAGCAGAACTGAAATGCATAGTAATCTATAGTTACACCCAGCCTTGTTTTGCTTCCAATCCTTGAGCTACTCTTACTGTATACTTCCTGAATATTAGAAACCCTCCCAAACCTTGCAGCCACTCATGATGCAATAGTATCCTCTTCTCCCACTGCATAATGAGTGGCTAGGCAGTGTTGGAGGTGTTCCTCCATCCAGGAAAGATGCAGTGGGAGTTGATCAAGGAATGTAAACAACCATGTTTTGGTGTTGTAATACCAGTATGTTGGGCAGTCAGTTTTTCACTTTTTAAAAGAAAACTGGAATCAGAATAAAATTACCCGCTGTATCAGCAGTCTCACAAGAATGTGAACTATCATACAATGCTTTTTTTTTAAACTAGGGATACTGTGAGGCCTAAAGGCATTGACAGTGTCCCTTTAAGGATTTATATTATTTGTAAAATGTGAAAAACAAAATGGCATCATGTGAAAAAAATATGGCAAACAAAATGGCGTCAAATAAAAAATGATTCACCTATACGAGGAAGGATTCTTTTTCATACAGGAACTTGTTTTTTCATTCCCTGCAATTATCAGAAAGTTACTGCTGTGCATGCTCACAGCCAAAATGTTAAATAAGTAATAACTTGAAAATGGCTTCACATATTTTTATCAGACAAGCAGAAGGCACATCTGTGGGCCAATCCCTTTTTGCTCTAAAAATGTCAAACCAGTATTCAAAACCATCTGTGTGCTAAAAGTGGATAACAAAACAGAAATATTTTCCCATATGTATACATCCTTTCCATATGAATGAAAACAGTCATTCAAAAAAATGGGAAGCGAGTCACAAAAAAGGATTGAAAATACAAAAATAAAAATAAAAAAACAGCTGAGTGAGATAACTGCTGAATCCACCTACAGTAATGGGGTTCAGATGAGCAAGATACATATATTGGTCTCTCTGCACCACGTCACTTTTGTAGGTTGTTAAATATTTTTTTTTAACTGCAAACAAGATGGCGACATGTGAAAAAGGATTTTTTCAGAACAAAGAGGATTCACCAATACAAAAAAAAATATCCTTTTTTTGTATGATCCAATTCTTGTTCTGTTCCCTGCAGCTAACTTGAAAGTGCCTACTGAGACCGGCCCTGTGGCACTGAGGGTTGAGGTGCTGGACACCACATCTTGTACCACGCTGATGACCCGTATTCGGGAACGAGTGCAGGCCACCGAGGATCAGCAGAGGTGAAGTATCAAGCATCCCAAGGACAGCACTCCTTCTCCGGGGAGGGGGAATGCCAGCAGTTGGCAAATGCTTGCCCCCCAGTGGAGGTTAAGGAGCAGCCTACCGATGCTGAAGATGTGGGCGGGGGGATGGAGCAGATGCCTGGAGGAGTTCACATTGGGAGCGTGCAAGCTGTAGCTGCTGGCATCATCGCATGCTCCATTTCCAGAGGGAGGGGGAAAATGAGAAAAACAAGGGGGTCCTCTGCCAGAGACCACAACCACTGAGTCAGAGGTTTCGGAGTATGAAGAGCAGTAGGACCACAGTGGGTTCTGGGAGGGTGCGGGTGGTGGACCAGAGGTGAAGCCCCCCAGTTGTACCTCTACACAAATCAGATGCCATTCTGACAGAGCAAGGGTACTCTATGATAGCACCCTCAGTGGAGACCCAGAAGAATGCTGAGGACATCCACAAGGGAGACCCACAAAAGTGTGGCAAGGGACACCACAGGGGAAGGAAACAGCTACTGATAGGGGACTCAATTGTTAGGGGGGTAGAACTGGGGAAGGGAGAGAAGGAAGTAAGCTGCCTGCCTGGTGCCATGGCTTGGAGGGACAAGAAGTGAATCCTCACAATTGTAGAAGCAGCATCACAGGAGACAGAACTAGATATCATTGTCCACCTTGGGACAAATGACCTAGCTAAGCATGGGATCAGTGCAGTGCAGAATGAATTTGTGGAGTTGGGGAAGGGCCTCAGACGGGTAGCAAGCACAGTAACCTTCTCAGAGGTGCTACCAGTCCGTGACAGGAATGAGGCTAGGGTACTGCACACCATGCGGTTTAATGAATGGTTGCAAAACTGGTGCAGAGCACAAGGCTTTGGCTTCATTGGGGACTGGGGGTCCACCTGGAGAGATAAAGGTCTATACTGGTATGATCGTCTGCATTTGTCCACAAAGGGGACCAAGCTCCTAGGTGACAGGTTTAAATGCTTCCTTGGCAAGCTTTTAAACTAGATAAGAGGGGAGGTACTGATAAAAGGCAGGAAAAGTCAAGCCTCCCCCCACAAAACAGGGCAGGTAGTAGGGTAAACACTGAGGTACAGAGCTCAACACAGGGCAGGATGGGGGTAAATGGTAAAATAGATAAGAGCAATAAGAGCCGGGAAGGAGGAAAAAAGGATCTAGCCAACATTAAATGGAGGGCAATGACTACTAATGCCTGTAGTCTGGGAAACAAGCTCTCTGAGCTAGTAGCTTTGATGGAAGATGAACAATTGGATATTGTGGCAGTCACAGAAACATGGTACACCGAGAACCATGAATGGGATGTCAACATACCAGAGTACACAATCTACAGAAGGGACAGGGAAGGCAAAAGAGGAGGTGGAGTAGCTCTATACATAAGGAAGGGATCAAAGCTACAGAACTAAAAAGTAAAGGGGAGGACAAGAGGCACTCTGGGTTACCTTGGAGATGGGGAATGGCATCGCAATCCACACAGGGGTTGTATACAGACCCCGTCTCAAGCGGAGGAAATGGACAAGAAAATGATAGAGGACATTCTCAAAATGGCTGAAAAAGGGGAGATACTGTTGATGGGGGACCTGAATATGCCAGATGTTAACTGGAGGACATGTACTGCAGCCACATCCAAGAGCAGGGTCATTCTCGATGCCCTGCAGGGGGCAGACCTTGGACAGCTAGTGCTGGAACCCACTCGGGAGGGAGCAATACTAGACCTGGTACTCTCAAATGGAGAGAGGATCACAAATTTAGAAGTCAGTAGACATCTGCAACAAGCGACCACTGCACAGTGTGCTTCACAATGAGCACAACCATGGAGATAATCCATACAAAAACAAGGATACTGGACTTTAGAAGGGCTGACTTTGGCAAAATGGGTGAACACCTGAAGAATGCACTAGCAAATGGCCAAATAGGAGGGGTGGAAGAACAATGGAGAAAAATCAAAACTGCCATCATAGAGGCAACAAGTCTTTGTGTAAAACAAATAAAGAAAACAAAGTGGAGTAAAAAACCACTATGGTTCTCAAAAGAGGTGGCAGGGAAGGTTAAGGAGAAAAAGGCTGCATTCAAAAAGTATAAGGAATCACAGAGGGAGCACGACAGGGAACTGTATCAATTAAAGCAGAAAGAAGTAGGAAAGGCAGTCAGAATGGCAAAGGCACAAACCGAGGAAAAAATAGCCAACTCAGTCAAAAAGGGGGATAAAACCTTTTATAGGTACATTAGGGAGCATAGAAAGGTTAAGGGAGGGATAGTGAAGATTAATAAAGGAGAGGGGAGGTGGGCAGAGGGAGACAGTGAAAAGGCAGAGATACTGAATGAATACTTTTGCTCAGTATTCACAAAAGAAGATGAGGAGCAGTTACCTAAACCAGACAATAGAAGCACTCTGGGTAGGGGGGTTGATACCAGTCCATTCACAGAAGAAAGAGTCCTGAAAGAACTCCTAAAACTCAAGGTGGACAAAGCAATGGGGCCTGACGGATTCACCCCAGAATCCTAAAAGAACTAAGGGGGGACCTAGTGACACCACTGACCACACTTTTTAACAAATCATGGCAGGATGGGGTGGTACCTGAGGACTGGAGGAGGGCAGATGTGATTCCCTTTACAAAAGTGGGAGCAAGGCAGAAGCAGGAAACTACAGACCTGTAAGTTTGACCTCAGTGGTAGGGAAATGACGGAATCACTTGAAAGAAAGAATTGTTGAGCACCTAGAGGCCAGCGGGCACAGGACCCAAAGCAACATGGATTTACAGCAGGAAGATCATGTCAGATGAATCTAATTGATTTCTTTGACTGGGTGACCAAAGTAATAGACCAGGAGGGCTGTGGATATGGCCTACCTAGACTTTAGCAAGGCATTTGACACAGTCCCACACAAAGATTAATAATCAAGTTAGCCAGCCTGGGAGTGGGTCCCAGGGCGGTAGCCTGGAGCGAACTGGCTGCACAACAGGACACAGAAGGTAATAGTGAATGGAACACATTCCAAAGAAAGGGGGTTACTAGTGGAGTACCTCAGGGCTCAGTACTGGGTCCAATCCTCTTTAACATCTTTATAAGTGACATTGCAGAGGGTCTAGAGGAAAGGTATGCCTCTTTGCAGATGACACAAAGATCTGTAACAGAGTTGATATACAAGAGGGGTAGAAAAGATGAGAAGGACTTGGCAAGGTTGGAGGAATGGTCAGACATATGGCAACTTAGATCAGTGCAAAGAAGTGCAAGTAATGCACCTGGGAAACAAAACCCAGGAGAAGAGTACACAATAGCAGGGAGGTACTAACAACAACAAAATGGAAAGAGACCTGGAGTAGTCATATCAGATGACCTAAAGGTGGGTAAGCAATGTGAGAAGTCAGTAAGGAGAGCCAGGGGATACTGGGATGCAAAGGAAGGGTATCACAAGTAGAAAAGGGAAGAGATTATCCTCTATACAGACAGTTGGTGAGACCCCATCTGGAGTACTGTGCAGTTTTGGAGACCTCATCTACGCAAGGACATAGACAGGATGGAAGCAGTCCAGAGGAGGGCAACTAAAATGGTGCAGGGTCTACATCAGAAACCATATGAAGAGAGACTGAGAGAGTTTAATATGTATACCCTTGATGAAAGGAGGACGGGGACATGATAGAAACGTTCAAGTACCTCAAGGGAATCAACAAAGTCCAGGAGGGTAGCATCTTTTAGAAAAAGAGATGTGTAAGAACAAGGGGGCACAATTTACAGATAGAGGGGGGACGGCTCAGGGGTAATGTGAGGAAATTATTTTTCACGGATAGAGTTGTGGATACATGGAACTGCCTTCCTGAGGAGGTTGTTGGGTCTAAAACAGTGGGGGAATTCAAACATGCTTGGGACAGACACAAAGCAATTATAGTGCGGGGTTGCAGGAAGCAGGCTGTTGGTTAACTAGAATCTGCAGCTTATCCAGTAGGTAAGGAAATGGGCAGACTGGGTGGGCCAAGTGGTCCTTTTCTGCCATCAAAGTCTATGTTTCTATGTTTCTATGGATGATGATTGTCCCCCTGCAGTGCCACCAAGGAAGATGCCTCCACGAAAAACTGGATCCAGTGTAGTTGGTCAAGAGGTCCCTCCACCCCCTGCCATGACAGGTAAGTCATAAGGGTTAAAGGGGAAGGGGCCTGACACCCAGTGCTTGGTGTGGGGGGGGGGCATCAGAGGCAACCCAACAGAGGACACCAGGGAGAAAAAGCACCAAAAAAAAGTGCCTACTGAGCAAGATCAGACCCAACATTTTTTAAACCAATAACTTTGAAACAAATTAATATTTTTTCACCAAACTACCAAAAGGCACATCTGCAATCCAAGCCATTTCTGCCCTGAAAATTCAGAACAAATTTACAAACTGTCTGTGTGATAGAAGTGGACACTGAAAATAGCAAAATACTCTGTAAAATCACTTTTTTTCACATTCTGTATCTCAGAATTGGTACATCTGATCGGAACAAAAGTTGTCACGTCAAGAGATCTACCCCACAGGACCATGCATGCAAATTTTCATTCAATTTCATTGAATGGAAGTAAAACTATTAAGGTGCAACATTTGAGAACATTAAACACCCTACTTAACCCTAACTATAGTGTTGCGCTCATGCCACTATACTATACTATACATATACATAAAGATAGCTAGCTAGATATATAAATACTGTAGATAGATAGATAGATAGATAGATAGATAGATAGATAGATAGATAGATAGATAGATAGATAGATAGATAGATAGGTAGAGAGCAGCTGTTCATCAACTTGAATGAGAGACACCATTGGATGAAGGAACTTCAGACGGACAGCCTAGACCAAGTATAACATTATGATGATTTTTTTTATGCACTGATGCCTAATGCCCTTGAGTTTCATCATGGATGAGTTGCTAGCATGCTCACTTGTGGGGGTGGAATGTCACAAGGTCATGTGTTCTAGGCCCCAATCATGTCCTGGCTGCTTTGTATGATATTGATAACTGGCACTATAATGCAGCACAATGCTGTCAGTGCTGCACTGTTGATGTGCTGTCCTTTTTAAGAGACATTAGTTGTTGTTTTTTATTTAGTATGATTTTTACTACTTGAACTGGACTTTCCCTCTTTCAGTCCACCCACACTGTTCAGTCCCATCACCCACCATCCTTGGGACATACCATAATTCCTTATTTCCCCCATGGAAGCCCTGGCATGAGAAGAGGTGCCTGGGGGCCCACCACAAACTCCAGGACAGAGTTAAAGTGCTGGTGAAGGAGTGATAGCCTGATCAGCAGTATGGGAACTGCTGCCAGGTGATGAACATCATCCTGCTCAGTCAGGGGATTTTCAGCTTTTCTCCCATCCTGATCATTGGTAGGTGGTGTGTCTGATTCCTAAACATCAGAGCTGCGATGTTCCTCTTCCTTATCTCTGGCTCCAAAATGCACCACTACCTGGAGTCACCCAGGTGGCAGTATTGAGGTGGAGACCAGGAACCCTCCCTTCTCTGAGGCATCTCCATGGTACATTAGATCATCCACCTAAGGATGGCCCTCCAGCAACACAGGCTCATTCCCAAACCTGGGCTGCCAGTGTCACAAGCTGTACTGCTATCACTGTGCTGTCATGCTGGTTATTGTAAGACATTATAAAATGGGTTGTGGAAATCCTGTAACCATGTTGGTAAAAACACGTCACATGACCATTAGTAAATCCAACAACAGACAACAAGTAAACATTCTGTTAATCAAATTGTTGACTTTCTTTTAATCTAATCGAGTTAATTTTGTGGGAGAGAGGTATTGCAGGAGACAATCAAGACACTAGCCAGCACTGTGACCCTGTTACACTTTCCTGTTTTTGGAACAAGTTAAATGAAATCACACTAATTATTGTACCTCAGTGTAGACGGAGCCTTAGTTTGTTTACCAGAAACACACCTATAAATCTGGCTGCTTGCTTGAATTACAAAGAACAGAACCACCCTGATAGGGAACCTGAAAGTCTTTAACAAATTTCTGGTAGGAGGTAGGGGCCTCCAGTCCACCTTACTATGGATTATGACGGGAGCAAGGGAAGGAAGAACTACCTAGATAAAGATATGCAGGGTAAAACAAACCCACAGTGAAATATTATGACCACCTTGGTAGGATTTACTTTCAAAACCTCTGTTATACCTGGGCCAACAAAACATGAATTATTAATGGCCCCGAGCAACAGAAGCATTCCTATGACAAGACAGAGTGGTCAAAAACAGCACAGTCAATAACCGTGACACAGGGTCAGTACAAAATTACGTAGTCCAAAAACTATGCTAGATTAGATATACTAACTCCAAAAGTGCACGGCGCTGTTATGACCACACATTTTTGGACCACGCTTATTTGCTGTCGCGGTTTTGACCGGACACCAACAGAAGCAGATAACTTCTGGGAATATCAGGATCACCATGACAGGGACTGGATTGTCACTGGATAAGGGGGAAAGACACATGAGAAGATGCTGTGGAACTCAGACATGTACACTAGTGAGAAAAGGTGCACAAGGGGTGAGCATGTACAGTATAAGTCACATTAAACTGTTGCTCCAATGAGTTGCTTTAGCATCTCTGTCTGAGGTTTTTTTTCTTCCTAATTGTTTAACCAGGAGTAGCACACTAAGCTGAAAGCTTGTTTACAGGTGTGGCCTGGGAGCACAGGGAAATTAAGTGATTTGCTCAGGTTCACACAGTATGCAAGTGGGGGCTATGGGATTCATACCTAAGTCTCCAGATTTGCAGTTCAGAGCCTTGAACCACTGTACTATATTGCCTTCCCAGTTGCATAAGTATTGCTGGATCAAGCAGAAAGCCCTGAACAAACTGTTTCCTCAGAGTTAAAATTCAGTTTTACATTGTTTTGTGACTGAACTGGAGATGCATTCCAACTGAGTTAGTGGTCAAACAGGAATTCAGCATGTTTGCCGTTCATTTGCATCAGCAGGTAAGAAAAAAAGTTTGTCTCCCCATACGATGCACAGGGGTAATGCCAAATTTCACCCAACAACTAACACACCAAAATCTGGCCAATGGAAAATCATGTACACAAAATGCTCACAGCCTGGGAAATAAGATCCCAGACCTGCAGAAAATAATGTCAGATACTAAACTGGACATAGTAGCAATTAGTGAGACGTGGTTTACCAGTAACCACACTTGGGAGACTTCAGTACCTGGCTATGTATTGTTCAGAAGAGACCGAGGTGCAAAAAGGAGGGGGGGAGGAGTGGCCCTGTATGTTAATGAAAATATCAAAGCTACATAAATTCAGAATACACATAAGGAGCCAGAAGAACTGTGAGTCACCCTGAAACAGGAAATGGGACAGCCATAAGAACTGGGGTTGTCTACAGGCCCCAGACCAGAGGGAGGACATAGACACATTACTGTTAGAAGATATACAAAACATGACAGGTAAAGGGAGGTTCTGATAATGGAGACTTCAACATGCCAGATACAGATTGGTCAATACCAGCAGGAACACCTGCCAGAACTAGACTCATAGTGGATTCCCTGCAGGAGGGCCTCAAACAACTGGTACAGCAACCCACAAGAGACAGGGCTATCCTAGATCTAGTACTGACTGACAAAGAAGGATCACAGATCTCCAGGTAGAAGGTCACCTGGGGCCAGTGACCATCACATGGTATGGTTCAATTTGGCTACTACATCTAAATCATCCCATTCCAAGGCAAAAATATGGGACTTCAGAGGAGCTGACTTTGATAAGATGGCCAACAGAGTTAAGCTAGCCCAGGCAAAAGAAACACAGGTGAGGGGTACAGGCAAAGTGGGCAAGCATTAAGGATGCAATACTTGAAGCAACATCCCATTGTGTTAGACAGAAAAGGAAGTGCAAAAGAAGAAGGAAACCACTTTGGTTCTCAAATACAGTAGCAGAAAAGGTCAGAGCCAAAACGCTGGCCTTCAGGAAATATAAGGGAACACAGCGGATGAAGATAGGGAGGCATACCAAACTGCCCTAAGGGAAGCAGGGAAGGCAGTAAGGCAGGCAAAGTCCCAAACTGAGGAAACACTAGCACGAACAGTAAAAGAAGGTGACAAGACTTTCTATAGATACATTAGTGAAAGGAGAAAGTCCAGAGGGGGTATTGCTAAGCTTAATGGAGAAAAGGAGCATGGAGGAGGAGGACCCTGTAAAGGCATCTATCCTAAATAGATACTTCTTTGCTCAGTATTTACTGAAGAGAAGGTAGGGCAGGACCCACAGCTCAGCATCATGGACACAGTGGGGAGGGAGGTGAGCACTACTCCCTTCACAAAAGAAAGGGTCCTACAAGAGCTTGCTAAGCTCAGGGTGACTAAGGCAATGGGACCTGATGGCATACATCCCAGGGTACTTAAGGAGCTAAAGGAGGAACTAGCAGAGCCATTAGCAGAATTGTTTAGTGAGTCTCTGAGCACAGGAGAGGTCCCAGAAGACTGGAGAAGGGCTGATGTGATCCCGCTCCACAAAAGTGGCAGCAGGGAGGAGGCGGGGAACTACAGACCGGTCAGTCTTACCTCAGTAGTGGGCAAGATTATGGAGGCACTCCTTAAGGAAAGGATAGTGCAACACCTGGAATCCATAGGGGCACAGGATCCAAGACAGCATGGGTTTACAAAGGAAGGTCCTGTCAAACTAATCTCATAGATTTCTTTGACTGGGTAACCAGAGTGGTGGGCCAAGGGGAGCAGTTGATGTCGCCACCTTGACTTCAGCAAAGCTTTTGACACTGTTCCACATAGAAGATTGATAAATAAGCTGGGTAGGCTCGGGTGGGTCAGAAGTTGGTCAACTGGGTGGCAAACTGGTTGACGGGCAGAAAACAGAGAGTGGTGGTAAATAGTATACAGTCAGAAGAGATGCAAGTCACAAGTGGGGTACCTCAGGGATCAGTCCTGGGCCAGTCCTCTTCAACATCTTCATTAGTGACCTTCCAGATGGACTAGAGGGTAAGGCTTGTCTGTTTGCAGATGACACCAAGATCTGCAACAGAGTAGATGATCCAGATGGGGTGGGCAGAATGAGAAGAGATCTGGATAAACTAGCAGAATGGTCAGAAGAGTGGCAACTGGGATTTAATGCAAGAAGTGCAAAATCATGCACATAGGAAGAGAAACCCTGAAGCCACCTATAGGCTGGGAGGAGTTGCTAGCAGTTACAAAGGAAGAAAGAGACTTGGGCATCATCATCACTGATGACCTAAAATCATCCAAGCAGACCTCTAAAGCAGTAGGTAAGGCTAGGGGGTGTTAGGGTGTATTAGTACGGGTATCACAAGTTGTAAGAGGGAGGTAATAATCCCTCTGTACAAGACACTGGTTAGGCCCCATCTGGAGTACTGCATGCAGTATTGGAGGCCACACCTTCACAAGGACATTAACCAAATTGAGGCAGTCCAGAGAAGGCAACCAAATGGTGCAGGGACTGCATCAGAAGACATATGAGGACAGATTAACGGAGCTCAATATGTATACCCTTGAGCAAAGGAGGAGAGAGGTGATATGATAGAGGCATTCAAACACCTTAAGGGCATAAACAAGGTGAAAGAGTCTAACATGTTTAAATATAAGAAAAATAGCAAGACAAGAGGACACAGCATGAGATTAGAGGAGGCCGATTATGGGGAATGTGAGGAAATTCTTTTCACAGAAAGGGTAGTGGATGCATGGAATGGCTTACACAAGAAGTGGTGGCTATGAATACAGTGCAGGGCTTCAAACAGGCATGGGATATGCATAAGGGAGCAATACAAATGACTATGAATAGATAGGCCACTGACAGAGCAAAGGCCGATGGCACATTTATAAGGTAGAAAAAGAAATGGGCAGACTGGATGGGCCTTGCGGTCCTTATCTGCCGTCAACTTCTATGTTTCTATGTTATATAGTTGCAAAATCCTTTTACAAACATTGCTCTTGAACTGGTTAAGCAAATAACAATGCAATATGAATTGACAATGCATTGCGAACTAAAAAGAACAATGCTAAACCAACTCATTGGTTGGATAGTTTAATGTGATTTGTACTATACTGTGGAGCCAGCCATGATACAATGCAGTAAGTTGTAGTAAATGGCAGTTCCATATCAGTTCAGCGATTCAATCATAGTGAGTGCAATTTCAGCTAAAAAGATACAGCGACGGCAATAACAGCAAACATCCATTACAGCGCATGTAATTTCAGCTACATGTACCTGAATGTTTTAAGCCAATCTCAGTTCATTGGTTTCTTTTGAGGAAATAACACTTCACTGAATCATGCAAGGGGGCTATGCCCACCTGCACCCCCCCCGGGTTTCCAGCCCCTGAACCCCACTTTTCTAAAATAACATCCTCTGAGGCGCTTTTTGACCTCGGAGGTAGGTTATTTCCACCATTTTCACTAAAGTTGTGACTCTTCGATATTCAGCGCTTGCTATTATTGCAGTTGCTGTAAATGAGTCACTGTAATTGACTCACTGTAATTGAGTAGCTGAATTGACGTACTACCATAAATGGCATATCACAAAATACTGCAGTTTTAATAATGGCTTAATTACTATTGAATTGCATTGGTCTCTACAGCATACTTCATCATTTTGTGATACACTACAGTAGTACTGGGTTTTATATACTAGCTGGCACTGCTGTATATTGAAAAGCTCTGGCATGTGTCATTATCAGAAAATATTTTGTTTAAGGTAATGCAGTACAAAATGACTGTCTTCTTCAAATTCTTCACATTGACATTTTCTTTTCTTGGTGACCACCACTATTTGAAGTGAAGAGTAAAACCAATCCACTTTACAATTGTGTTTTTAAAAGCCCTGCTGTCCTATAAAACTATGAGTACATTTTTTTTTCAGTTCTCTTTTATGCACCCCTATCCCATGGGAATAGATAGATCCTTGTCCCCTTATCAGCCCTGGTATATGAACTCTCAATGCACCCTCAACCTGCCCTCTAACTCGGCTGTGAGACAGGGATGACCATGGCTTAACCCCCACAGAGGGACCTCCCCATAGGGGAACACGGGAGTTAACAGAGATCACACTTTAGCCCCCACCCCGGCTTAGGCCAGGCTTTGTTCTGGCCTGGAAGAGTGAGATTCCATCGAGGGCATTCTCATTGCTCACACCGAGGGGTTTTTCTGTTTTAAACCCCTGGAAGTGCGAATGTGCAATGAAGTCCAGTGCATAATTGGCCCGCTCTCGCACTCACCACAGGATGTCCGCCATCACCTCGACCCATTCCAAGGTGTCCCCTGCCTAAAGCACCCCCAGTCTCCACTTGGAGGTGTTCGTTGCCTGGGATCCACATCACACCCCTCGAAAGCAGAGGAAAGGAGTCCTCCAGATTCTCAACCCTTCCCTCCCAGGCTGATCCCCAGTGACCAAAGCTGGCTCCTGAACCAGCGTGGTGTGAGGCAAGGTGTCCAGCTCCTCTACCCTCAGTGCCACTGGGCCAGCACACCTATGAGAATGTTATCATCATCATTACTGAAAATGTGATATAACATGTAAATAATGTTCTATTGCATCACAAGGTTAGGGGAAGGGATATCGCACGAGCGACTCTGAGGTGACCTGAGTGAAGGTGAAAATACGATGGTTTCATCCAGTGGATTTTATAACACCCATTTTTACTTTGCTTACAGCAAAAGTAGGCCTACAGATGGACCCCAAGGACCTCAGCATCTGGGTACCCAGATGGTTGGTGGAGATACTAAAGGCATTCAAGGTCAAGACTGATTCTGAGGATAGGGGTCAGGAACAAACCCGTGGGCCATCCAGAGCAGCGGCAGTAACCAGCAAAGCATAGTTTGTTACCCAAGAGTGACATTTCCGGAAAAGTGAAAAAACTGAGCCCCTAATGGCAGGGCCGGACAAACTTACTGCTACAGTAATCAGCAACACATAATTGTTGTGCAGCAGCAAATTCTTGCCAGTCAGCAACAAATAATGACTAAGCTGTGCGTACTTCTTACACCCTCATGCATCGCTGCTACACCAGCACTCCCACAGACTGAGTAAGGAGTTTGACAGACTCAGCAAAACGAATGTTGTTCCTCATAAATAGTTATTGTAAACTCTTTTTCTTCTTGTACATTTTCATTCAGTTGTTCATTGCTGTTGTTGTTGTTGTTTGTTTTTAGTTGTAAATCATTTTTCCAGTCAGATATTTGGAGTGGCTTTTACCACCCTAGCAACATTTCTGGGATTTAAGCCTTAATTCCACCAGAGGATCTGCTCTCACTAGTGCATGCTTTTGTAAATTCAAGATTAGATTCTTGCAATGCTCTTTACCTTGGAATCAGTGGAGGGGTCCCACATCACCTCCAGCTGGTGCAGAAAGCAGTGACCACATGGCTGGCAGGCCTTCTGAGGTCCAGTCATGTGAACTCAGTCCTGCAAGATCTACATTGACTGTCAGTGAGGTGGAGAATAACCTTCAAGATCACACTTATGACCTATAAGACCCTCTTTGGACTGGACCCTGGCTATCCGAGTGATCTCATGATTCCTTACCATATGCAGCCATTTTGGAAAAATATGTTCGGTACAGAATATTCCACTTTGGAACTGCCCTAGTTATTAGATTCTGAAACTTAGCATGTTCAACAAAAGAGTAAGGCGACGTGTCAGCTGCCAGCATTTGGGACAAACAAGCATTGTGTATACAGGGGACTGGGTGGTTACAGTGATAGTATGTTTTTGGAATGTACCTCAGATATTTTAGAATTCACTAGTGATATGGGTGCAGAAAGAGAACATGGTGCGACAGATTACCTGGATAAATTATTGATACCCCAGGATGGTGTCATGTTTTTCCCCTTTGTGAAGTAGGCTGAAATAGAAGCAGCCTGTTTGGAAACTTTACTGGAAGGAGTGCTGGTGTGAGGAATCAATAAGTTGTTGCTAATGCTACTGTTGCTATTGTCTGTGTCCCTGACCATGGCCTCACTCATCATCACCAACACTTCCATGACCAATAACAGGTCACCTCACTCCCATTTGAGCTTCCCTATCATGCTGTTGACACTTAAAGCAGCAATACTAGTTAACAAAACTTAAATACTCTGGTTGGCAGTTAGGACAAACCAAAACATCACTATATCTGTTTTTCTTTTGCTCCATTTAATTTTTGTGGCAAGATAGAAGATTCTGAAGTTCTTAAAAATCATTGGTCTTTTGCCAGGTCCACCATCATGGATGTAAGCAGAGCTGGGTGCTGCTGTGCTGTTGGCCAACAGAAACATTTTCCAGCAACACCCTGACAAATCTGTATTATAAACACAGTGTGGGCAATTAGTGCAAGATCTCTGGGGAGAACATTTTTTAAAGTTGCCTAGGGGCTACTGTCTTTATTGTAGGTCCACACAAATTACAAATGCTGCAATTAAACAGTCTTAAAAATAGCTGACTGAATTTTAAGAGCTAGCGTATTTCTTGGAATTAATAGTAACTTTCAGAGGCAGTCAGCTACTACTTCTTATATCTGAAGTATTTTTTTATTTTCTGTTTTCTAATTATAAGATTCTTCACCTGATGGTACTTTGGCAATGTGTGGAGCAGCTCTTTATCTGGAAGCTAAAAAAAGGTCAGTTCTGTTCCTCCCACTACATCATAAGCGCTGAAGCAACACTGACTGTGACATCACAGGAAGGAAGTTCAGGAAGAGTTTAGGAAACTGGGGAGGGGTCTCAAGCAAGTAGATACTTCTATCACTTTCTCAGAAGTACTACCTGTGAGAGGCAAGGGAGATCATAGGAGTGCATGCACCAGGAACTTTAACTCATGGTTGAAGAACTGGTGCTGTGAGGAAGGGTTTGGATTCATTGGTGACTGGGGACCCACCTGGAGGGATGGAGGTTTGTTCAAGCCTGATGGCCTGCATCCATCCTAGAGGGGAATCCAAGCACTCAATGATAAGTTTAAATGCTACGTTGACAAGCATTTAAACTAGCAAAGGGGGGTGGCAGGCCAGGAAGGAGGGTACCTACTTGCTCACCCCCCACAGCTAGCAGTGGAACCAGTGAACCAGAGAAGTGGCTATCTCTGCAAAGCAGTGTGCAGAAGATGGAGATTAGTGCCCAAGAGGTGGATAAGCAGAAAAGGAGTAAAATTCAGCAGAAGGGCAGACAGCAAGGAGAACCAGGAATAAATGACAACCAAGGAAGGGGCTGGAGTAGAAAAGTGAAACAGTCTAGGGAGGTCAGATCATGGAAAGCCATGTGTGCAAATGCCAGGAGCCTTAGCAACAAGATGGAAGATCTGGAGGCTGTCATGGTACAGTCAGACCTGGACATTGTGGCCATCACTGAAACCTGGTGTAATGATAACCATGACTGGGAGATGGCCAAACCTGGCTACAACATATTCAGAAGAGACAGAGCAGGCAGGAAGGGAGGAGGAGTGGCACTGTATGGAAAAATGACATAAGGGCCACAGAGATCCAGGAGGAACAAAATGGAGGAGAGATACTGTGGGTTAGCTGGAAAGGAAAATGGGACAGCCATCTGCACAGGTGTGGTCTATAGATCACCAGCCCAGGAGGAAGAAACAGATGAGGGGCTGATGCTAGCCATCCAAGGATGGCAGACAGGGTGAGGTAGTACTGGTTGGAGACTTCAGTATTCCAGACGTGGACTGGAGCATCCCAGCAGCAGCATCAACTAGGAGCAGATTTATCCTGGACTCCATTCAGGGTGCCTTCCTTACAACTGGTCATGGGAACCAACTCTGTCAGAAGACAATACTGGACCTTGTGCTCACAAACAGGGACAGTGTGGATGGGGTAACAGTGGGAAGCACCGGGAAACAGTGACCATCAGTCATTGTGGTTTGAAATCACAGAAGAGAAGAACCAAACCACACAAAACACGTATCCTGGATTTTAGGGGGGCAGACTTTGGGAAAATGGGGAGATACTTGAAAGAGGCATTAAGGGGAATGGGACAGGAATCAGGGGTTGAGAAACAGTCCGCAGTATTTAAAATGGGGATTACAAGAACAACAGAATTATGCATTAAGCAGGTTAGCAAGAGGAAAAGGAAGAGGAGACCATTATGGTTTTCCAAAAAGGTAGCAAAGAAAGTGAAAGCCAAAAAGATTGCATTCAGGCAATACAAAAAGACGCAGGCAGAAGGGGTTAGGGAGAAGTACCAGGAGAAGCAAAGGGAGGCAGGGAGGTCAGTAAGGGAAGCCAAAGCTCAGACAGAAGAACACATTGCAAAATCAGTGGGTAGAGGGGACAAAACCTTTTACAGGTACATAAGTGAAAAAAGAAAGACAAAGGGAGGGATAGTGAGACTGAAGGGGGAGGATGGGGACTGTGTGGAGGATGACAACAGTAAAGCAGACATATTGAGCAGGTATTTCTGCTCAGTCTTAACTGAAGAGGAGGAGGATAATGAGTCTAAAAGGAGTACAAGGGGTGAGAATGGTGCAGAAATGGACACAAGTCCCTTTACACGAGAAAGGGTCCTGAAGGAACTGGAAGTAATAAGAGTTGATAAAGCAATGGGGCCAGATGGTGTGCACCCCAGGGTCCTTAAAGAACTAAGAGAGGTGGTGGATGAACCTCTGGCTATCCTGTTTAGCCTATCACTGGAAACAGGGGAGGTACCCAAAGACTGGAGGACAGCAGATGTAGTCCCTTATACAAAAGTGGGAACAAAGAGGAAGCAGGGAACTGCAGACCAGTCAGCCTCACCTCGGTAGTGGGGAAGATCATGGAAGCTTCTCACGGAGGAGAGATTGGTGGAACATCTGGTTGTCAATGGACTACAGGACCCAAGGCAGCATGGTTTCACCAGGGGGGGCCATGTCTGTTCAACCTCGTTGGAATTTTTTGACTGGGTGACTAGGGAGGTGGTTCAGGGAGGGCAGTGGACATGGCCTATCTGGACTTCAGCAAGGCCTTTGACACTGTGCCACATAGAAGACTATTACACAAACTGGGGAATATGGTGTGGGCAGGACAGTAGTGTGGTGGGTAGGTAACTGGCTGGGTGGCAGGACACAGAGGGTGGTGTTAAATGGCTGTCACTCCACAGAGGAAGAGTGACCAGTGGGATCCACAGGGATCAGTGCTGGGACAGGTCCTATTCAACATCTTCATCAGTGACATTAGCAGGGACCTAGAAGGCAGAATTTCACTGTTCGCTGATGACACAAAGCTCTGTAACAGAGTAGACATACCAGAGGGTGTAGACAGAATGAGAAGCGACCTGCAGAAACTTGAAGAATGGTCAGGGTTTGGCAGTTGAAATTCAATGCAAAGAAGTGCAAGATAATGCATATGGGCACAAAAACCCTGGCACAATATATCAGTTGGGGGTGAGGATATAGCATGCACCAAGCAGGAAAGGGATCTTGGGGTTGTCATCTCTGATGACCTCAAATGAGGAAACAGTGTGACAAGGCAGCAGGTAAAGCAAATAGGATGCTGGGATGTATAGGCAGGGCATCACCAGCAGGAAAAGGAGGTCATAATTCCGCTATACAAGACACTAGTGAGGCCCCACCTGGAGTACAGTGTACAGTTCTGGAGACCATACCTACATAAGGACATAGACAGGGTAGAGAAGGTTCAGAGGAGGGCAACAAAGATGGTGCATGGATTGCATCACAAGTCCTATGAAGGCAGGTTGAAGGAACTGAACATGTACTCCCTGGAGGAGAGGAGGGAGAGAGGGGATATGATAGAGACATACAAGTATCTTACAGGGAGGAACAGGGTGCAGGAAAACACTATTTTTAAGTGAAAAATATGTTCCAAGACTAGAGGGCATGGGATGAAGTTGGAGGGAGGACAATTCAGAGGAAACATGAGAAAGAATTTCTTCACAGAACGGGTGGTGGACAAGTGGAACACCCTGCCAGAGGAAGTGGTGGGGGCTGAAACAATCACGGGATTTAAGAATGCATGGGATAGACATAAAGGAATTCTGGAGGTCAGTGGTAAGGGGCAACAGACTTCCAGGAAAACAAACTGAACTTACAAGCTCAAATGGGCAGACTGGGTGGGCCACAGGCCCTTATCTGCCGACACTGTCTATGTATCTATGTATCTATGTATCACTAGCAACCAAGGAGAACCATTTCTCTCTGCCAGATTATTCTCTTTTATGTGAAGCAACAGAGATTGTCTATTCTTGGTTACTAGTGATGTCACAATTTCTTGAATTTTCATTGTTAACTTGTGAAAGTCAATGCTCAGGCTGCAAGAGTTCTGGTGCCTTCATGTGTCTGGTCACATTTCTGATGATGTAGTGGCAAGAACAGAACTGACGTTTTTAGCCCCCAGACAGTGCTGCTTCACATATCAGCTCAGTACTGCCAGGTGGAAAATCTTCTAATTACCAAACAGAGAAGCACACAGAAAAGAAAGAATACTTCAGAAATAAGAAGTGATAGCTGAATGCGTCTGAAAATTACTATTAATTCCAAGCGGAACATTAGCTTTTTAAAATACCCAAAATGAGTAATCTAAGATGATCAGGAATATGTTACTGATAAAAAGGTAGGATGACATTTTTTGCAAGCTAACTAGTACTACTGCTTTAATTGTTTTATTTTCTTATGGCTATGCTGCCTTTAGTCCAGAGCCATGACCCAGCTTTGTCACGGCTGATTCAAGCTTTGCAGGTCTAATAAACTTCAAAGCTCTCATCTGTGGGATCTGTGACAAACAAAATTCCACATTAAAGATCTGGTTTGTGCCATTGGCTGCTTCCTAGCACATGACATTTGAACATGGTGAGTGGAAGTGACTGGGCCTGCATCTCTGACATATCACCACCCACACCTTCAATGCTACCTCCCATGACACTATCCCCTTAAGATGTATTATGGCCATGATGCCCATTAACTGATTAAGATTAGATGTGCCCTTATCAGACTTCTCGCCTCTACCTTCTCCTTCCACTTCTCACATTCATGGTTCCTTTTATGTTTATAAAATAAAATTTTGGGGGCATCTCTCTCTGTCTCCTTTTCTAAATCCAGGACTAGACTGTCTAGATCTGATCAAAAATCACTGCTACCAATATTGATTTAAAGGAATATTATTTCACTCTCCTTATTTATTTTGTTCACTCAGTCAGCTACCCCCTCTATTGCCTCCAGGGCCTCATCCTTCTCCTGTTCTAGCAACTCACGCTGAGAATCATCCAGAAGGATTTCTGACAGAGTCTCTGACTCAGCAGTAGACTGATTTTGAGAATCCCCCTTCCTGCCATTGGATATCAGAAGCATTGCTGCTACGTCACATGCTGATTGTTTAGTGATGTGACTGTACTGCACAGTCACACTAACCTCACTAGTGATTTCTTCACTTCCACTGACAGCAGATGACATAACAGCAATAATTTGCTGTACCAGAACTGTGACCAGCATGTGCACAAAAGAGGGCTGCAAAGCATGCATGTTGGATGCTGCTGCTCTGCTAGTGGTCACATGTGCAGCTATTCCCTGGCATCTTCCAGTGATGGAACTGAACTGCACTATACTGATCCCTGAGCCACACTTATTCATAGTGAAACTCATTCTTCTTTTTTCACAGTCAGAAACAGAAAAAGAATTCTTTAGTTAAAAGGAAAAAACTCTGCTGCGAAAAAATTTTTTTAAAGCATAAAATCTATTTCAAATATCAGATGTATTTTTGTGGTGGAACACCAGCAGTTAATTTTTAATTATTTGAGTGTGTATAATATATGTCAAAAAGACACTATTTAATATACTGTGTGCCAGATATTCAAAACTTTGCCCGGGGACAGAATTTGCACTGCCCTGTGGGCAAATTAAGCCCACAGGCAATAGTATGCAGTGATATTCAAAGGAATAGCCCAGGGGCAAACACTGCTGAATACAGAGGGCAAATGAAGGTGGGCAAACATGGCTGTGAGTGCAGTGCAAAGACAGCCTGCCGAAGAAGGCAGCTCTGAATATAGCAACTGGGCAGTGCAAACAGCAACAGCAGCCCCGTAAACATAGCGGTGGAGTCAGGCACCGGTAAACCACGTGACCTCTGTGGGTGCCAGCAAAGAAGTGGGTGCAGAACAACTGCAAACAACAGGGAAGGCAAAATACTGTGGAGACATGCTAAGGCTCAGACATGTTGGCCCAGGGAAACATGTTTGTCCAGTGCAGAAGTTTGCCATATTCAAAATTGATATGCAAATGAACCTACTTAGGCATTCTGAGGGCAAGCAGCCACATTAGCATGTCATTATGGCCTGATTTGCATGCATTTCCATGTGTAGATTGCCTGGACTATTTTAGGGTGCTACAGCACCACCTGTATGTCAGGCTCGAACTACAAGTCGGTAGCAGCAAGCTGGGTTTGTACATAGAAGCACAGACTATTGTGCCCCAGGGGACAAATACCACAGACACAAGTGGTTTGTGCTGCATGCCATAGACATAGTGATGTTCCTGCTACTGTGTGTATTATACACTACAGTACCAGGGGTGGCTGGTATTGTGAGGGACACATCAATGCATACTGTGTGTCAGGTAACATTGAATGCTGCTATCCACACACAGACAGGCCCACCTGGCAGGTGTTTACTAACAATGGACAACACTGTAATACTGTTCTGTGATCCACATATGCTGTACCAGTGGTATGGCATTATCACAGTACCACACACATGGCTGGCCATGTGTGACGGAGTGCATGTACAGATGTGCAGTATGTGACCGTGGGGGCCAGACACATATCATCATACAGGCCCAATGATGTCAGGGGCATTCCCGTCACTAGAACATGTATACTATGTGGATGAACCCAACCATGTGGCACCACCTTCCATGTGATGCATCCCAGGCACCTGTACACCCTTCCCTCACCACTCTCCCACCCCTCAGTGCAGCATGTTTCTGTATTATGTTGCTGTACCTGCTATGGTGGGATTGGAGGTTTGTGCTGCACATACTCATCAACAGGGTGTCCACTGAGTACTAGGCCACCTTCAACTGCCTGGCAGTGTTGAGACTGGTGCCAAATGAAGCTGCCATTGGCAATGCCAGGGTACCATTCTAAGACTCATGGCTGGTGCCATCAGTTTGCAGCATATCTCTTCCTTGGCATATGGAGTGGCCCAGGGTAGCCTACTGCCCTCTCTTCCTTCCCAATGACTGCAGTCATCTGGTGCACCATGATGCTGTTGTTGCATACAGCCCTGTTGCCTGATGCTGCTGTGTCCATGCCCCTCCCCCATCCTTGCTTTGCTCTGAGTTAAAACTACCTTTTTCTGGGTGGTAAATTGCATAGTGCTATGTGTTGCACAAAGTCACACAAACACACTTTGAGTGGGGCTAATGTGCTGAATATAGCATAGCCCCCATATTCATGCACATGCCCCCTGTCTTTGCCCAATGCATACATTATCATTTTTCACAGCACTATTCAAGTTTGCACACACTAATCAGGTTTTTGAATATAGCAGACCCATGCAAACAGGGCACAATCCCCATGCAAATGGTTTGTGCTCAGAGCAAAGTTCTGAATATCTGGACCTGTATGTTTAAAAAGAAGTCTCTTCCTCTTTTCCTTTCTCACTCTTACTGTCACTCTCACTTTCACTCTCACTCTCACTCTAGCTAGTGATCAAATTCCCTCCCCCATACCTTGGAGGGAAACACAACCTCAACAGACAAAAAAAACACACACACAAAAATTGAAAATAAAAAAATTAATACAGACACCACTATAACTTGTATTATAAGCTTGTAGTAAAAGTCCTCTATGAAGCAATTTTAAAAACCAAAATTACAGGACAGTTTTTGTTGTATCAGCAGCAGAGCACACCCTTCTCTTTCCAGTACTTATAAGGTCTGTACTGAGCTCAGGGGAGTTACATGAGTACATTTGGTGTAGAATGCAGCCACATGACTCCATTTATTAAGCATTCCGAGATTACCTTCAGAATTGTATTCTGCACATATACATTTCTGAAGAATAACATTCCATGGATGACGATGCACGTTGACAATTTAGGTGGTATAGCAGAATATAAATTTAAAACATAGAGGATGCAATTTATGATCAAGTTACTCATCCTCAAGCCTAAAACATTGAACATAGTGTATTTTTTTTTATTAAATCTGATAACTGCATTGCATGTAATCTAGGTAAAATGATTGCAGAAACTTTTTTTCTGTGGAATATTATCCCACTGTAATGTATTAAAGAACACATTCCAGAGTACTTCCACCATGGAAGTCTACTAATCTGCTGTCAATGAAATTCAGTGGATTTTAAGCAGAAATTCCACAAATTCTGAAGATTTCCACCAGACCAGAATTTTAGAATTATTCACACCACTAGTATAGATCTGATCAAAAATATTGAGGCTAACAACAGTGTACAGGGCATTCAACACCAACCAGATAGCCCTCTTGTGAAGATACAGGCTTATGCTACTAACTTTGTTTTAATGCTAGCTAATTATTTTTCAGTTGAATGGACCATACAGGTGCTCCTGGACTATTCAAAAGAATTAGGATCTAAAACAAATTATAATAAAAGAAAGGTAATTGATTTAAGGGGATCTATGACAGTCGGTCAACAATTTTGTTGTCAATCGATGGTACAGTGATTCCTGTATGTCAACTTCATTTGCAGGTCGGCATAAAGGGAGTCACTTTGGACTTTGTTTTCTTTTGGGGAGCTTTTCTCCTAAAACACTCATGTGGGGGGCTATCCCCCCCACACTCCCTGCTACTTAATTAATCAACTCAAAGTCAGAGTTGCTTCATAGAGGGGGTGCAGTACCCCCAGAAAGCAATGTCGAGGTCCCATGCCGACACTGCAGTGGCCTGGCACTGTTGTTGCTGTAGTGTCAGGTGTGGTAATGTTGTCACCGTAGTGATGGTATACCATTTAGGGTAACAGGAGCATTGGATAGTCATACACACATATGCTGGGAATATCAGAAGCGATGTACCAAATACAGCTGCTAGGCATATAGTTTGGAGATGGTAACATGGGGGGGGGGGAGTAAACTGGAAAGAGCTATTACCTAAATGGGAACAACATATATAACATATATCTAGAAATAGAAACAGTTACATATGTCCAAAAAGAAACATTTTCTTAATTAAGATACTGTGAGTTTTGTATTTTTTTTAACCTTAGTTACGTATTTCTACCTCCAGCTCAACAACAAACTAGACCATACAGAGTATCTTTCAACTGCATTGGAGTAGAAGGTTAAACCTTGTGAAATGTAATACTTGATTCTTACCTGTGGAAAAGCAGGGCTTGGGGATGATGAATCCTCTGGGCTTATTTTCTTTTTTCGGTACAGAACTGGTCGAGCCTTAAAGTGCTCCTGAAGTCAATGGGGCATCTTTGAAACAATGTAATATTAAGATTTTTACTGAGGACATTTGCATGAATACTGAGTCTCTGTCCTATCTACTCTGGCCACTTGTCTTCACCCGACATCTTTTTTATGGCATCACAAAATGTTGCTGTTCAAATAATAATGATGATGTCATACATGGGTCATTATGATGTCAGATGCAGACAGCACAAATCTTGAGGTAGTCATTACAAATCAATCAGTCCAAGGTTGATGTTGTATAGAGGGTGGCCAGGCCTAGACAACAGCAGATCCAAAAATACAGCATTCATGGTAACAAAATCACTGGATTAGAAACTTAAATCAAATGCAAATGTAATTTTTATCAGGTGCTTAGCTTGAGCTGCTAGCCCTTGTCAACTTCAGCTTCTCAACCTTCATCAGTGGGTGTGGCAGGGAGAGTCATAGTTTCACATGCAGAAATATTTTATTTAAAGTTATGGTCATGCTGCAAAATGAGACTATAATAAACAAACTCTGGCCAGAGCCGATAGTCCTACAGCTGAGGAATTTGGAGTAAAAATATTGAAAATTATCAAAGTAATGAACCTGTGTTAGCAAAATGTAACATACTTTCAAAAATGTTTTATTTTAAAATATTTGTACACCAGATGTTCAACATAGCTTTGTTATGACCCTGTCTCATGAATAAGGGCAGAGCAAATATTCAACTGCTGCCTGAAAGGTGATTTCAGGCAGGGACTGTGAAATCAACTTTTGGGATGGAAAGGCACATTTTGGGTAGGAGTTGGAAAATGACAGCTGACACATTCATGAGTAGCTGTAAAGAAATGGCTAGATTGAAAATTTGGGGTAAAGATATTGAATATTACCAGACAAACAAGCCTACATTTGCAAAATTCAACATAGCCTCATAACTTTTTTGTTTTTAATTATTTGTACACCAAATTTATAACATGGCCTTCTTATTACCCCACCTCATGAACAATGGCAAAGAAAATGTTAAACTCCTGCCTGAAAGGTGATTTTGTGTATGGGCTGGAAACTCACCTATTGGGATGTAAAAAAAATTAGGCCAGGATTTGAAAAAATGACAGCTGTCACATTCAGGAGGTGCTATAAAGATATGGCTATATTGTAAATCTGGGGTAAAAATATTGAAAATTACCAAAGTTACAAGCCTGCATTCACAAAATTCAACGTATGCTCATAACTGTTGTTTTTGTAATATTTTTACACCAAATATTCAACATAGCCGTCTTATGACTCCACCTCATGAACAATAGTGGAGATTATTCTCAACTCCTGCATCAAAGGTGATTTCATGCAGTGACTAGGAAATCACCTTTCAGGACAGATTTATCTAATGTCACCTGCATTGTTCAAGAGGTGGTGTCCCAAAAAAAAGATATGTTGAAAATCTGGGGCACTGATATTGAAAAATGGCCAAGTTATGCTACTAAGTTCAAAACCCATTTAAAATTCATTGAAGCGCATACCTGATTTACTCAGTTCATGATCTGGCATTGAAGAGTGAAGATGTGTTTGCGGTGCAGAGAGGATTATGGCGTTGGACCCCCTGATGGGTGAGTAAGGGCCTGGGTGGGTGGAGAGTGGTAGTTGCTGAGTGGGAGAGTTAGGTGTGGGGCCAAAATTGGCCACAAAAGACATCATTGGATGGTTTTCTTCCTACAGGGTTTAAAAAAAAATGAGGAACCAGATCATGACATTGTGGGATTGGGCACACCCCCAGTGTCAGTCTTATGTTTCTGGGGTGTGGGTGGGGTGGTGACTGCAGAGAGGTAGAGTCAGGTGAGTGGATTTAAAAATATGTATGAAAAAAGGGGGCAATGAGCACAATCTCAACACTGGGGTATTGGGCACCCCCAATGTCACTGTTATGTTTCTGGGAGGGGTGCTGAGAAGGAGGTTCAAGTTAGGGAATATTAAAAAAAAAGACTGCAGAGGAGTAATGATGGTGACGCTGGGGGAGTAGGCACCCCCAGTGTCACTCTAATGTTTCTGGTGGTGCAGATGGGGTAGTGACTGCTGAGATGGAGGGTCTGGTGGGGGATTTAAAAATATTTATGAAAAAAAGGGGGCATGGAGAACAAACGCAACACTGGGGGATTGAGGACCCCCAGTGTCACTGTTATGTTTCTGGAAGGGTGGGTATTGAGAGGGAGCATCAGTGGGGGGATATCGTTAATTTAAAAGACAAAAATTAATCAGTGGTCATGGCAGAATGCGCCATGACCAAGATGGCCACCACAGTCCACAGTACATTTGCTAATAGTTATGCATGCCCAGTAGACTGCAGCAGCCATCTTGGACACAGTGCAGTGTGCCATGACCACCAAATTTTTTTGTCTTTTAAATTGTAGATATCCCCTTACTGGACCCTCACTCTCAGCACCCACCACCCCACACCCTTCCCAGAAACATAACATTGACACTGGGGGTGCCCAATACCCCACTGTCATGTTCAGGACATGTCATGTTCAGGACATCGCTAAAAAGTAGTGCAGTGCCCATGGAGAAAAGGAGCAAAGTGCTCCAGGGATACCATGGACATGGAGGTGACTGTACTCCTTGTCCAACATGTTGTTCAGTTAGAAATAGCACACTGAGTCCTTTTTCTGCAGCAAGAGGTCTGTAGGGCTACACCCCCTGCAGCCCTAACAAGGAGCATGTTAGAACATTTGCCAAAACCTTTCCTTAGAAATAAATAAATGAAATGTTCTTAAAATATGTATGATATATGTTTGCATTCACTATAATAATGTGTTTCCTGTGTTCTTTGCCTTTTCTACAGGAGGACTCCTCTGCCTGTCTTTTACTCACCTTTCACCAGTGGCTATGTGGATCCCCAGTGACACTGGAATACAAAAATTGTTACTTTGATCAGTGATCACGTGATACTTCACCTTTGCCATCCTTTGCCTTTTTCTTTTTTACTATAGTCTCCTTTTGCAGCATGACCATAGTCTAAAATAAATATTCCAGTATGTTAAAGTAATTTTTGGATCATGCACAGTTTAACTTTAGATATGATTTTAATATAATATGTTATTTTAATATTATGTGATTTTAACTGTATGTTTGACATAAGATTGTTTAAGTGTTTCCACCTGGTGTATTACATCATGTCTTTGGGGCTATTTAAATGGTTGTGTGACTCTCCGTGCCATGCCCCCTGATGAACTCTGACAAGCTGAAGCACTGAGGCAAGAGCTAGCAGCTCAAGCTAGGCACCTAATAAAAATCACATTTGCACTTGATCTAGGTGTAGACACCAACATGCACAGATAAAGTATAGCAGCAGTGATCTTGCTTTCATATAACTGTTCTCAGTAGTAAATAAAAAAAGGAAAAAATTACAGAAAACACATAAAACTTAAACTGAAATGTATTAAAATCTTACATTTTTCAAAGTTTTCCAAGTTGTGTTGGGGCACCTTAAGGCATAATATATTGTTAAACAGATGTTGCCTTCAGTAACAGTAGCAAAACACAGTACAGAGTGATCTTAGTGTCAAGAGTTTGTTATGTCTAAGATTGTAATGTACCTTTGTTATTACTTTTGTGTACTACCCGGTTATTCTTTTACTATGCTTTTCTTTCTACTATATATATAATTAACTCTGGGTCCTCCCTGAAAAAGGGACCATCTGTTGGACCCAGTGGGCCTACATGGTTCACAAAATTAAATAAATAAATAAAATTAATTGCATACGATATTTTCTTTATACACAGACAATAGTACTGAGACTAGGAACAAGCAGTGAAAGCTAGCACTTTGGAAATCATTACATTAATTGTGATAATGTAGGGACTGTAAACTGATTAAATGACGTAATATGTCTGAATAACTATGCTCTTTTTGTTTTAGGTGATTTGGTGATGGGCATTTATCCTGTAGTATGAATATATTTTGTTGTATGAAGTTGTGTTTTATATATTTTTTTAAAAACAAATTCCCCTACCCCTTCAGTTTCCTGTGGGAGGTAGGGGGGGACCATCCTATCTTGCTGACAAAATGGCAGATCCTGGAGAAAGTGAAGCTGGAACTGTGAGGGCAAAGAAGCATAACTCTCTCCGTGCACGTGAAGAAGTCCCATTGATTCTGAACATGCAGGAAGTGTAGAGAGTCTATGGTAGACATGAGAATATGCTAACAGAAGAATTAAAATTACAGTCTGAACAAAATGATAAACTATTTTTGCTAGCCTTGATGGAGGAGGGTATCTTAAATTCCTGAAAGAAAAAGTCAGCTAGAGGAAGAAAAAAAGAAAAGAAGGGCTTCTGACAGCCCATGCCACAAGGGTGGTGACATCAGGGGACATGAACAGTCACTGAAATCGATCGAGAAGTCAACTGACCCTTGCCACAAAGAGCACTACAGAGCACAATGACATCTTCAATGGTGTGGATAAAATAGAACAAACCTGCTACTCAGTAACAAGTACTAAGAAGAGACAACACTGGTTAAAGGTTAGGCATATGGAGAGGATGAGGATACTTTAAGAGATTGCTCCCCTCAACTTCAATATTTGCAACATAGTCCAGCTGGGCACCCAAAAAGCCATCACCACTGAGGGATGGGTAAGGCTCCCAATTGTGATGAGTGGATACTGGCACTACATACAAGGAACAAGATGCTGTTAATTGGATCTAACAGTGATACAGCAGGGGCTTGCAGCTCACCTGATTCATCTGCATCAAATGACACCACCATGACTTTTCCAGAGCACAGAGGGAGCAGCATGATGACCTCTGACCCACAAATTCAGCACAATCCTGCAGGCATGATTTTTCCACCAAAAATAAAAATAACGGCTTTTGCATTTTCTTTTTTTTTTTTTTCTTATTTAAAGACTTTATTAATATATCAGCACCAGGTAAACAACATTTATCATTTTGCACATATGAGAACATAAGGTGCATACTTTTCTCATTAAAATGAAAAGTAAAAAATAAAAATAAACAAAAATAAAACCAAAAACTTCTTAAATTACCCCCCCCCCCCAACTACACACCACTAATACTATTTGAACTCTAGATATACTGAGGCTCTATTTTCATTAGGATTTCCATGTCGTCAGGTTAGCCTCTAAGCTTTTTTGCATTTTCTAAAAAGTTGTCATCTATGAAATGTGGACAGCAGGAAGCAGAAGAGGATCTGAGTTAGTATGCTATGAACCAACAAAATGGTGCATTGCGGTACATCCGAAATACAGAGGTGGATAGGAGGGGATTCCTAATTGAGTTTTCATAGAAATAAAATCACACAAAGACTCCATGAACTTTTTTTGCTGTGGAAATTTATGCTTTCATCCATATTTCTGGGGATATGCAGTATGATGTCAGTTAGAAGACTCCTGCATTGTAGAACAGATTTTGGCATAAGTACCATAGAATCATTACATTTTCTGGCAGATAAGGACCACTTGGCCCAACTAGTCTGCCTGTTTCTCACTGCCTATAATATCACTGCAGATTCTACTTGATCTCTGGCTCATTCATCCCCCTTTCCTTTCCCTAAGTGTCCCTTACATCTATCCCATGCATTCTTAAACAGCATCTCTGTTTTCACCCCAACTTTGGAAGACTATTCTAGGAAACTACCACTCTTTTTGTGAAAAAGTACTTCCTCAGATCTCTTCAAAATCTACTCCCCTCCAGCTTCTTACTTGCCCTCTTGTCCTTGATTGCCTTTTTTTTTTTTACAAAGTATTTCCCTCTTGGACTTTGTTCTATCACATCCGCTCTCTTTCTCCTCTCTTCAAGGTGTACATATACAAAGAGAATAGCAGATAGGTCACTTGGAATTACCAGTGAGTAATACCATCGAGAGGTTCTGGTCACATAGGAACCTCGAGAGTGAAGCTTGAGAGGTTCTTGTGTTCAAAACCTTGAGATGGTAGGTCACCGGTAATGCCCAGTGACCTTTCCATTATTTTTTTTAATATATGTATCAGATTGTATTGTATTTTTTTAGCCACTTAAGGACTGTCTTAGTCCTGGCCGAGAGCCATAGTGTGTGGCACTCTCATTCATTCTCTTTGGGCTGCTCAACCACCAGCTTGCTCACTCAATTCACTAACAGCACCTCAGGGGAAAATTGGTAGGCAGTCCTACCTTTTCTTGTTGTTGGGGAACAGGGAACACATGATCAATCAGATATCTCCATTTTTGAAATAAAAAAAAGGGAAAAGTTTCTTGAGGATAGCTACTCTCACTAATTGAGAGACTGGCTGCAATGTTTTTGAAAGTGTTGTGCCCACCCCACACAGGAAGAGTGGCCAATCAGAAGGCATGCTTCAGAAGACGTGGGGAGGAAATCTAGAGCATGCGCTGTCTTTTGCTGATAATACTATCGGTCAAGTCAGAACAATAGTATTACCACTTTTAAACAATGGTATTACCACTGATGAACTGTGGTATTATCACTTGCTGGGTAATGATATTATGGAGGTTTTTTGTATGCTTTAGTGTACTATTAAAAATGAACTCCATATATTAAAGGTCATTTAATCTCTTCTGGTAAGCTTCTGATGCAGACCTTGCACATTTTAGTTTACCTCCTCTTGACCTCTTCCACTCTATGTTCTTCCTGAGATGTTGTCTCAAAACCTGAATGCCGTACTCTAGATGGGGTCTTACCAGTGATCTATTCAGAGGCAACATCACTTCCTTCTTTCTGCTGGTGATACCCCTCACTATGCACCCCAGCATCCCACTCTCCCTCTCAACTACCTTCATACTGTCTGCCCACCTTTAATCCAATATGATCCCTCCCCCCAGGTCTCTTTCCTGCTTGGTGGTCATCAGTACCACCCCCCCCCCACACACACATTTTGCAAGCTGCCTCTGGGTTTCTGTGCCTCAGGTGCATTATTCTGCATATTTTCACATTGAAATCCACCTACCATACACTTGACTAATCCTCTTGTTTTCTCAAGTTTCTGCACATTCTTTCCACACCTCCCAGAGTGTCCACCCTATTTCAGAGTTTGGTATCATCTGCAAAGAAGCTTAATTTCCTTTCTGGCTCCTCTACAATGTCACTTATAAAGACAATAAAGAAGACTGGTCCCAGCACTCATCCCTGAGGCAATCTACTGGTCACTCTCCCTTCCTATGAATGAACTCCTTTTACCATCACCCTCTCCCCCCATCCCTTTATCAATTTCTTACCCAGTTTACAACCTTTGGACCCAGTCCTAAGCTATGCAGCTTGCTTAGTAGTCTCTTATCTGGAATGGTGTAGAATGCATAAAGCTGCATTAAAACATACCTCTGTGTGTCCCACTCATCACCATTTCCCTCACAAAGCTGGCCAACAATGCTATCACTATATTGTTTTAATAAAGGAGTGTACAGTACAAGTCACATCAAACTGTTCCTCCAATGAGTTGTTTTAGCATTTCCGACTGAGTTGCATAAGTGTTGCTGCATCCAGCACAAAACCCTGCACAAACTGTTTCTTTAGATTTAAACTCAGTTTTGAATGCATTGTGACTGGACAGCCGACACATTCCAGTTAAGTGACAAAAACATTTTACAAACATTGAAAACCAATGCAATATGAAATGCCAGTGCATTGCCAACTTTAAAAAAAAAATACAATGCTAAACCAACTCACTGGTGGAACAGTTTAGTAAGACTTGTACTGTGTGGGTCAGATATTCTTGTTTGGGTGAAACAGTGGTGTGATATACTTGAAAGGCCTACCCTATCCTGGGCACTACGAACAAATGGATGGGGGTGGAAATACAAATATAATTGAAACAAACTGATAAGAGAACACAACATCTCCTGTCTAGCTTCTACCTCATATGGTAAAGAGGGTTTTATTGCTATGTTTGCTAAACTAAAACATGCCATAATTCTGGAGCCATGTCCAGTCTTTGCAATGCATGTGATACAGTGAGGTGCAAAAAAATGATGGTACAACTCCTATGTAGTGCCAAATGACATTTATTTTTCATTCCACTAAAAAAATCAACATTTTCTGGCAATGCCACTTCTTCAGGGTCAATGGTTCCTTACAAAAGTTGCTTGCAAATGCTACTGGATGGAAATTCTGGATAAAGCATATAATGTAAACCAGCTTATAAGAAGCTTCTGTAAGTAGGTGAGCATCAGGTCCTGGGAACACTTCGATAAGCTTTACTGCAGCAATTCAATGGCAGCAATGATTAATGAACTGGAGCCCAGGAGGTTTTGAAAGTTGGTTTACCTTATAAGCTATATCCAGAATTTTCTTTCTAGCAGCATTTGCAATAAACCATTCTAAGGAACCACCAGTGTTGAAGAATTGTTATTGCTAGGAAACATTAATTATTATGGTGGAAGAAAAAATAAATGTATCTTGGCAATACACAGGAACTGAACCTTCATGTTTTGCTTTTTCCAGTCTTATTCTGCCAAGAAGAGTTCTTCTGGATCTCTATTTAATCTTTGATAATCCACTCCATCCTGAAACTGTTTCTAGTTTCATAAACTGAGATACAGCCTATGCCAAGACTATCGGAATTCCAGCTTGTATCATCCACATTCTTTAAAGGTGCAACTTGCGTGATGAACAGGCATACTCATATCATCAGTGCAGCTGTGCAGCTCACAATAAGGGCGGTATACTGGATCAAAACCCAATTGTAATTCATGTCTAGGAGCAAGGAAACAGAACAGATCATGGGGGATTTCTCACCCTATGCCAGACTTCAGGCTACTTCCAAACTCCAGAGCTCTTCAGTTCTGTCACTGTAGGAACTGCTCCCACTCCAAAAATGTCCCATCAAAGCACAGGATGTAAAGCGGTTACAGAAACCCCCCTGGCACACTTGAAATACTTGACTGGAGTTTATAAAATGGAGAACAGCACCACTAAACCATAGGTAGGAGTGACAAGTGAGAAAACAGGGTGATGACATGCAGAAACATGTGGGTACCATGCCCAACACCCCCTACACACACACACACACACACACACACACCCATACCAGAAAAACAATTAATGTCTACAGCCTCTAGGAGAAAACAGCAGAAATCTCAACAACCAAAAACATAAAGGGCCAAAACTGACTCTATTACTTTAGAGAATTGCTTTGAAGTCTTTCTGGAGCAAAAACAATGGAGGCTTACTTGATTGTTTTTTTGTTTCAGACAGGGCAGCAGCAAAAGACCTGCCCATTTCCCCCATCCCACAGACCCCAGGCTCATCATCCTTTATAGGCACAGGATCAGTGGCATATTGCAGCTTCCTGAATAGGAGCAAGAAGAGGCAGGAATGAAAAGAAAAAGGAAGAAAACTAAGCAAAACAAAAACAAACAAAAAAAGTATAAGAGAAAGGGCGACATATAGTGTACTTTAGGGCCAAAGCCCAAAATCAGAGATAACTGAGGCTAAACCCTAAAGCAGGTACCAGACAGCCAAGGAACCAAGGGGTGTTGGGGAATAGGTTGTACACAAACTGGATATCTGAGCACAGAGTAAGGAACCATATAAAAAAGTGCAAAGAAGACTTAAATGAGCAAAGTGAAGTAAGTCTAACAGCATGTCAGGAGTGGTGCAGTGCAATTGCTGCAGGTCAGCAGTATTCAGGAGGACATTCTGGATGCTGCAGTGCTTCCCCATCTGTAGGCACCTCTCTGTGCTGTGGGCAGAGGTTGCCAGTCTTGGGACTGAGTTGGCAAGGTTTTGGGGGACCTCTGCCCCCACCCAGGGACCACCTAGTCAACTTTCACTTGCTCAAAGGTTGCCAATCTGTAAGAGTGGGTGAACTATGGTGGGCTTCGGGATGGTGAGGGCAGTGGTACAGAGGCACTTCCCCAACTGGTAACACTATGTAACTCCTTTGCTGTATTGGAGGAATGGATCAGTCCTGCAGTGGTCCCTGAGGTAGTGTCTGAGGAGGACTGAAGTGACGTCCAGGGTAGACTCCCAAGGGTGGGCATAGGAGGACCCCAGGGAAGAGAAAGCAACTCCTTATGGGGGACTCCATTGTCTGGGAAATTGAGTTGGGAATAGGGAGCAAGGGGGACTAGGACATGAAGTGCCTGCCAGAGGCATGGCTTGGAGGGATGGGGAGCAAATCCTGATGACCGCAAGGGCATTATCATGCAGGGAGTAGCTGGATATTATTGACTACATGGGGACAAATGACCTAGCAAGGGATAATGAAGGAACGGGATGAGTGCAGGAGGAGTTTAGAAGACTGGGTCGGGGCCTCAAGCAGATAGCAACCCCCATGTCCTACTTGGCGGTGCTGCCTGTCCATGGCAAAGGGGAAGCTAGGATGCATTACATCAGTGAATTCAATACTTGACTGAAAGGATGGTGTGAGGGGGAAGGATTTGGCTTCATTGGGAACTGGGGCCCCACCTGGGTGGATGGGGCCTGTATAAAGGGGACAGCCTGTATCCATCCAGGGCAGGGACTGCAGTCCTTACTGATAAGTTTAAATGCTTCATTGAGAAGAGTTTAAACTAACCAAAGTGGAAGGTGGAGGGTGGAAATTAGATGAAATCTACCCCCCCAGGATCAGATTATCATAAACATAAGCCAGGTGAGAGGGAAAACAACCAAATACACAAATTAACATGACATCAGGGAGCAGAAAGGGTCATGCTAGACCAGGAAGGACAGCGAGACAGAAGTATAGGGGAGGACATGTGAAATAGGGAGTGGGGAAGAAACACAAACTGCAGAGCCATGTGCACGAATGTTCACAGCCTGAGCAACAAAATCCGTGCAAACCTAGACATACAGTAGTGGCCATCACAGAAACTTGGTGCAACAACAACCAAGACTGGGAGGTGGCCATTTCAGGATACAATTTCTTCAGGAAAAATAGGGTAGGCAGGAAAGGAGGGGGAGTGGCACTGTATGTGAGGGACAGCATTAAGGCCACAGGAATCAAAGGGTGAACATTGAAAGGAGGACACACTGTGGGTTACACTAGAGAGGAAGAAGGGGACCACTATCCATACAGGGGTGGTCTAGAGACACCCCATCACAGGAGGAAGAGGTGGATAAAGAAATGTCACTATCAATCTAAAAAATGGTACAGAGGGGGGAGGTGTTGCTAGTAGGGGACTTCAATCTTCCAGATGTGGATTGGAGTTTCCACGCACCTACAACAACAAGGAGTAGACATTTCTTAGATGGCCTATGCAAGGCATTCCTAAGACAGCTTATGTCAGAACCAGCTAGGTAGGGGGTCAATACTAGACCTGGTGCTTACAAACAAGGATAGTGTAGGAAGGGTTTCAGTAGAGAAGCACATTGGAAATACTGATCAATGGACGGTACAGTTTGAAATAATATCTGCACATGAAAAAAAAACACATTAGGACAAAAATCCTGGACTTCAAAAGGAAAGATTTTGGGAAAATTGGAGACTTCCTGAAAGGCAGCCTGGCTGGAGTCGGGTACATGGCAACAGTGGGGAAGCAGTGGAAAACAATCAAAATAGGAACTGAAAAAGCAACACAGCTCTATGTCAAACAAGTCAGCAAGGGGAAGCATACAAGGAGACCACTATGGTTCTCCAGAGAAGTGACAAAAAAGGTTGGAGCAAAGAGAATGGCTCTAAGAAAATACAAGCAGACTCAGGAGGAGAGAGACAGACAGAGTTAAAAGGACAAATAAAGGGATGCAGGAAAGGCAGTTAGGAATGCAAAGGCACAGACAGATGAAAGCATTGCAAACTTAAAAAAGGCAATACAAGTTTTTTTTTTAGATATATAAGTAAAAAAAGAAAAACTAGAGGTGGTATAGTTAGTGTGAAAACTGGTGAGGGAGACTGGGTGGAGGAAGATCACCTCAAGGCAGACATACTGAACAATTACTTTTGTTTAGTATTCACTGAGGAGGGAGCAGGTAAGTGGCCAACATTAAAGGAGAGAGACACAAAGGGGAAGGAGGTGGACACAAGTCCCTTCTCATAGGAAAGGATCCTTACAGAACTAACAGTAAAAAAAGTCAACAAAGTAATATGGTCAGAAGGAGTACACCCTTGGGACTAAGGGAGGTGCTGGCCTCACCACTAGCAGCTATGTTTATCCTGTCATTGGAAACAGTGGAGGTGCCTGAAGACTGGAAGATGGCTTATATACTCCCGCTATACAAAAATGGAAGCAAGGAAGTGGTGGGTAATGACAGGCTAGTCAGCCTGACCTCCGTAGTATGCAAATTAATGGGAAAAACTACTGAAGGAAAGGATAGTGGAACACATGGCAATCAATGGTCTGCAAGACCCAAGACATTATGGTTTCACAGAGGGGAAGTCATGTCAGATGAACCTCATAGAGTTATTGAACTCAGTTACTAGGGAGGTGGATCAGGTTTGGGGGGGATGTAGCATACCTAGATTTTAGCAAAATGTTTTATACAATTTCTTATAGAAGGCTGATAAACAAACTGGAGAACCTGGAGGTTGGTTGCAAGGTAGTGAGATGGGTAGAGAGTTGGTTAGAGAATAGAACTCAGAGGGTGGTGGTGAATGATACAAGTTCTGCAGTGGGAAGTGTGACCAGTGGAGTTCCCCAGGGATCTGTGCTAGGCCCAGTCCTCTTCATTGTCTTTATCAGTAATATTGCTGAAGGACTAGAAGGGAAATGATGAATGTTCACAGATTACACAAAACTCTGCAACAGGGTGGACACGCCAGACAGGGTGGAAAGAATGAAATAGGATCTAAAAAGATTAGAAGATGGGTAAATGGATTGGTAGTTGGGTTTCAATGCTAAGAAATGCAAGGTAATGCATATAGGGCACAAAGACCCGGGGGCAGTTTACCATCTATGGGGAAAGGAAATTGCAAGCTCCAAGCAGGAATGAGATCTGGGGTCATCATCTCAGATGACCTGAAGATGAAAAAAACAATGTGACAAGGCAGCTGGAAAGGCAGGCAGGATGGTAGACTGCATAGGTAGGGGAACCACCAGCAGGAGGAAGGAGGTAATTATCCCAGTGCATAGATCTTTGAGGAGGCCTCACCTCGAGTACTGCATCCAGTTTTGGAGAACCCATCTTCAAAAAGTCATAAACAGGGTGGCGGCAGTACAGAGGAGAGCAACCAAAATGGTGGGAGGCCTGCACAGTAAACTCTATCATGACAGGCTGGGGGAGTTAAATATGAATTCACTGGATGATAGGAGGGAAAGGGGGGACATGATTGAAATTTTTAAATACTTCAGGGGAAAAACAGAGTTCACATTGACACCATCTTCCAAAGAAAAAGATGCTCAAGGACTAGGGGGCACAATATGAAATTTGAGGAGGGGAGGTTCCAGGGTAATGTGAGGAAGTACTTTTTCACAGAAAGGGTTGTGGACAAATGGAACAGTCTGCCTGCAGTAGTGGTGGAGGCAGAAGCAGTTACAGGTTTCAAGAGATCATGGGACAGACACAAAGGGAGTTTGTAAATACAAGGGGAGGGGACAGCTGGCTGATTAAGATTTGCTTCATCACTATAACTATGGTAACTGGACAGACCAGTGGGCCTGTGTACTTTTATCTGCTGACAACTTCTATGTTTCTATGTGTGATATTGAAGGGGAGAAGAATGGGGGTCTGGGAGGTGGGGCACTACATGATGAGGAGGGGGATCCACTAGATATCAGGGTTTTAAGATTCTACAGTAACCACAAAAAGACTATTCTGATACTGAAGGCTTTTGGTCAGAATCACATTGTACCTGAAAAAGAGGGAGGAAGAAAAAGGGGTCTAAAATGTGAGGATAATGATGGTGTTGTTAGTTTTCTTCTGGCTTTTGATGGTTGCATATGCATGCACAGCAAACATTTTGTTACAAGAACGGCATTTCAGAGGTCTGTCACTGTCAGCTTCAATGCAGCAGTGGGCTTGACAGTGACAGGCTAATGATCAGTGAGACTGACCATGACACTGTTCAGTGCTTGCAGGGTGGAAATCTCTTGTAGTTGAAAGAACCAAGCCGCTCCTATGAATAGCAGCCCAATTCAATCATTTGCATGATGCTGTCCAACAAGAAGCTGAGCAGATTCATTATCATCCTTGCTGATCATTGTACCAAAATCTGCTATTAGCAGGGATCTGTAATGTAATCACTCCTTCCCATGTTGTGCACCCCCACCCACTTCATGTGTGTTGACACTGGGGTGCCCACCCAAAGGTGCATCTATAGTGCATCTGTAATGTAATTACCCCACACAATGTTGTGTGCCCCCCACCCATTTTATGTGTGCAAACACCAGGGTGCCCAACCTGAGTGCCACCATTCATCTGTGACACTGTAGTGACCACTCCCCAGTTTCACCCTTACACCATGAAAAAAGTTCCCTCATAGTCTTTTTTTTATATATGTAACCTTAAAAGCAGAAAACCTTCCACTGATATCTTTTGATGCTACCCCCACCCCCAGCCACAACTCCCCCACTCAGTACCAATCACCCACTTCCCTTCCACGTCCTCACTCACGTAGAAATGATCCATCACCATTTTGCAACAAAGCACATCCTTCTCCAATGCTTTCCAGGAACTGAAGAAACAAGGTTAGTGGTCAATGTATTTTCTATGTGTTTTGAACTTTTAGTCATAACTTTGTAATTTTTTAAAATTGTTTTCACCAAATTTTCAATATGGTCCTTTTTGGACCCCAACTCGTGAACAAGGTACTGTAGGTGAAATTTGTCAAATCTGTCCCAAAATGTGATGTTTGCAGTTACTCTGTGAAATTACCTTTTGGGGAAAATTTGAAATAGTTCACCTATCAGGTTCATGAAATGGTATTATAAAATGGCTATATTGAACATTAGTGGCCAACATCTTTAAAAAAAATCACTAAAGGTTTGAAGGTACATGGAAAATGCTCAGTGTTCACTCATAACTTTGGCCATTTTCAACATACATTATGAACTTATATAATATACAGTGTGCATACCCCAAATGTGGTCTCTTTAAGCAAACAAACATTTGGCATTGACAAATGTTTTTTTTTCATTAATAACAACCTGAGTGTACCACTGTTCCTGATTACTTTGAATGCCAATAGTGTTCAAAATTATACACTGAGGCTGACAACCTTTTCTATTCTTTGAGTTACACTGCAGATATTACCTTAATAGAGGAAACTCAATTAAGATCTATAAGTGCTATCTCTCAGGCTCAAAAGGGCTGTCCATGGGGCCTATCCTTCTGTTCCTGGGGGATGTGACCTGTTCAGTGTTAGGGTATCTATTTAATGGTATTGGGTTTTATGGTACCAAAGTTTGTGGAACTATATTATGGAATGATACTCATGGGTTATGTTAACTAGAAGGTTGAGCAATCTAGGATTTTTTGCATTTATGCACGTACTGCAAAACTAAAGCTACTGGAGTAGAATTCTTACAGCAGATAAAACTGCATTTGTATTGGAGTAGGAAAATTATTTTGGGAGGGGTAGTTTACCTGCAGTATGACACTGTAAGACTGGAAAGGAAAGTATTCATTGATGAAAACTTTTGACATCAGATTGTAACTTTGACAGGCTTGACAGATATGTATCTAGCCTTCATAAACTGGGTGAGCACACATATTAACTTTCATCTATAATCAATTTTATTTTCATTTCAGGATCCCTGCCAGAAGGGGAGGCTCAGGTACAGTTGGCAGAGACCTCAGACCATTAGTTATTAAAACTCATAATAATGATATTAAATATAGGTAATACTGGAAAAGGTTTTTGATGCTTGAATTTATTGCTGGACAGTGTGAGTACAGAGCCCTGGAGGGACCATTTTATGATACATGATCAGTATGGTGTATTTTTGATGACCCACTACATTGGTGGGAGGATTCAGAAATTGGATTACATACAGTACATTTTTTCCAAACATAGCAATAAATACTCAAGAGAATGTGACTTACAGTGTGTAAAGTTATCATCACAGTTACTTGAGTTAATATCATTAAATACAGTGAACAATTCAGAAAGTATATCTCTCGGATAAACCTTGTTTAAACAGAGCTGAAACAATTTCAGTACAATAGAGCAAAATCACTGCAGGTGAATTTACAATTTTTGGGTGCAAGGGACCAGACAAACTTTTGGTTTTTGTATAAGATGGCAAGACAGAATAAGATATAGGGCATTCAAAGCACAGAGCACTGAAGATGGACACATTTGCAATGAAATAGAAGTGATTCTCCAAGTGGTAGACAGATATCTTGTTAAATCATTTGGAACAAGCATTCCTATACAACTGTCTCCTGAACAATTTCTTCAGCCATACTAAATGTACTTACGGAAGTCAGGGAACAAGCACTTTGTACACTGGTAACTGTGGATGGGAGTCAGAGGGCAAGAGGTATCCTGAGGAAAAATGTCTCCCCAGGACTTGATGGCCTAAGTGATCAATTTAAATTATTTCAAAGACAGTTTGTTCCAGTATCATCTGAAGCTTATAATGATATGCTCAGCAATTTGAGATCCTCTTAGGCTATAGCTCATTCCTTGCTGGAATTCCTTTATGAAAAAAAGTGACTGCTAGGATATTAATTATTGGCAACCTATCATCCTTATGAATACTGCAAAAAACTTAAATAAAATACTGGGTCAAAGATTTGGATTTCTTAACTTTCCCAGCAATGAAATGATCTATAAAAAGTTGGATCCTGGAGGAACAGTAGGCCCCAGGGCTATATAGGGAAGTTGGGTAGACTGAATGGACATTTGGTCCTTTTCTGCTTTCATTGTCTGTTTCTATAATGAGTGAGAACCTGATAATGTTAAAGGAAATTTTGGTCATGAATTATCTGTGTTGCAGTCAACACCTGAGTTCACTTTTTAATTTCTTATAATTGCTTTGTGGATAGCTAATGTTCAGGGAGAGTTGCTCAAGGCTGCTTATTTTCAAATGCTTAGTAGAACAAAGAACCTCTACCTCTTATGAATAATTCAAGATGAAAACTCCTCATTGTAGATAAATTTAGTGGCCCGGATATTCAGATTGCACCAGGCTGTGGCGCAAGCCTGGGCGCAGCACAACTGGGCTGCGCAGGGGCATTGACAGGGGGATATTCAACATATCTGCACCATGGCACAGCATCACTGAATATCGCACCCTGGCCACCCGCAGTGTGCATGGCGCAGTGGCACTGCACCAGTACAAGTGGCCAGAGTGGAGCAGGGGGATATGATAGCACAAGTTCCATTGTTCTAGGCACAACAACTGCGATATTCAAAAGTGCACATGCAAATGGGGCCATAATGCATGCAAGGCACAAATAGGGCCATTTGCATGTAATTAGGGCCCCATTTGTATGCAGGTGCGCCAATCCCCGGTGACTTGCGCCTGGTGCCCTGCCAGGCTGCAGCTGTCGGGGACCGACACCCGCTGTACATCACAGAAAAGTGCCCCATTGCCTGATTGCAGGCATATGTAGAATATCGTGCACGTCCAATATCCCTGGTGGTTCAGTGGACCGCTTCACACCTGATCACGGGCTTAAGTATTAAAAGTAACCATCCAATATCCATGGTGGTCCAGTGGACCACTTGCAACCCGATCACGGGCTTAAACATTAATATTAACCTTCCAATATCCCTGGTGGTCCAGTGGACCGTTCGCAGCATGATCAGGGGCTTAAGTATAAATATAACCGTCCCATATCCCTGGTGGTCCAGTGGACCACTTGCAGCCTGATCGTGGGTGTCAGTAAAACATTAATGCCACAACAACCCAACTCTGGTGGCCTAATGCATCCCCTTCCCCACCCGCCCACTGGGCTCAATGCCCGCTCCCCCAGTCAGCAGTGGGCAGCAGCTCCCCACCCACTTGCTGCCCCTGCCGCCCCCCAACTGACAAATGCACGTAGGCTGCACACCCATTGGTCCATGGTGTGGGCTAATTGGTAGGTTATACACATACAGTCCAGATATGAATGGATCCATCTACATATCTGGACTGTGTAGTATGGTATGAGCTGCATGCCCATTGGCTCACGCTGTGGACCAATGGGGTGTAAAGCCCTACCGTATGGTGTCAGTCAGCAGGCGGTAGGGCGTAAAGTTGGTGGGAGCTGCCACCCACCGCTGACCGAGGGGGGAGCGGAAGGGGGCCAGTGGGTGGGTGGGGAGGGTACCGCTTGACCACCAGGGTTGGGTTGCTGTGGCATTATGTTTTACCGACACTGGCGTTCAGGCTGTGAGCAGTCCACTGGACCACCAGGGATATTGGACTTTTAAATTTATACATATGCCTGCGATCAGGCTGCGAGCAGTCCACTGGACCACCAGGGATATTGGACTATCCTTTTACTATGTATGCCCATGATCGGGCATGGGGGAGCACTGCCACAAAGGTGCAGCTGGAGCTTGGGGGACCACCCACAGGTGGCAGCTGCCATGTTGCACTCTGCAATACAGCAGCTCACCTGTGGGTGGCCAGCTGTTGTTCCTTCTTTTTTTGGCTCACCTGTGTGCATCACAAGTAGGGGTTGGACACGCATGGACTCAGCACATCATGGGCTGAGTATCAGGATGTACGGTGTATGCAGGGGGACACCCCTCACCTGCTCCGCATACATTACTGATGCGCTGCGGCGCATTGGGATTTGTGCCAGACTCAATTCCCATTTGAATATCGCGCCGGGGTGCATCAGTGGGTTGGGCCATGTGCAACCCTTCTGAATATCCAGGCCAGTGTGTTTTTATTTTTATTTACAAATCTTGTATTCTTCTTGTATTTGTCTCAGAAAATAAATTTAGCTCTCTTCATAATTAAAGTCACTAATGTTTCAAGATCAATCTTTATCCCTTCCTCAGAACCTTAGAGCTGTAAATCAATTTCAAAGAAACTCATTTAGTTTTCCATAATGAGTATCCACATGTGTAAACATAATATGTGTAATCATCAACATGACTCGCTGGGGGAATTTACCTGGTATTTTTTCACTTGTCACCCAATGTTTTCAAAACTGCATAAATCTTTTTTCAACTTTTATCATTGTCACTAGAAATAAAAAAAGATGTGTTTGCTTTATTTAAATTCATTGTTGTTTGTGAGTTTTTTTTCACAATATTGCTTTGCTAACAGCTAGAAAAAGGGGGGACGGGGGATTAAATAAAACTCTCAAAATTTGTAGGTCAGTGCCAGTAAAATATATTTTTACACTTGTTTAATTATGTGGTTTGTAGTCATAAACTCTTTCTTTCATTTATCTTTCAGAGACCAATATTTATTCTGGTCAGTCAGTCTTGCCATATTGTCATATTGCTTTACTATATTTTAGATTTTCATCTTTATAAAACATGTAGAGGAAGGCTACACCTACTCAGGGAAAATTCAGCCTTCTAAGACTGTCTTCCTTTTATTATGCTTTCACTGCTCAACCTGTAAATGAGCAAATGCTGGTGTTTTAAAAGTGTACAGAGTATAATACTTTTTATTTTTGTTAAGCACCACCCCAGATATGATTCTCCATTTACTCTCTTTCTCATATAGTCTTTTTATTCACCCCTTCCCCCATTCTAGCTGTTAGCAGAGTAATATTGTGAAAAAACTCACAAACCATAATGAATTTAAATAAAACAAAAACAATCTTTATTTCTAGTGACAATGATTAAAGTTGAAAAAATATGTATACAGTGTTGAGAACATTTGAAACAAATAACAAAATAGCAAGCATGTTCCCCCTGCGAATTATGAAAAACTAAATGAGTTTATTTGAAACTGATTTACAGCTCTCAGGTTTAGAGGAAGGGACAAAGATTGGTCCTGAAACATTAACCAATTTAATTATGAAGAGAGGAAATTTTTATTCAAATCAGAATCTTGTCATCCGACCAACAGAAAGTGTTTCATAATACAACTCATGAATACTTGTTAAACGCACTGGCTTCCAGAGACTTTTATTTGGTAGATTGATCTGTTGTATGATTCCACACATCTTCAGACTTTCAAAATTGTTATTTTGCGCAATAAAAAATTCATGAGGAGTACAGCAAGGTTGCCCCCTGAGTTCTCTGTTATATGTATTTGGTACACACAAGATGCTGAAATATAAAATGTTTGGAAACTGATCCAGTGGCATGCAGGGCTAAGGCACTGAATGCCTTATCTCCTGCCATGCTGGTGACTCCTGTTCAGGAACAAGCACAGGTTGCCGGGGGGGAGGTGCTGTGATATGATTGAGTGGCTGGCAGCTCTCCCAGATTTGGGGTGTTGGCCATCTCAACTCTATGCTGCCATGAGTTGAAGGACTGGTGGTAGCCCAAAGGAGCTTCAAGTGGCAGAGGCAGTCGGGGGAAAAGGAGGATGCTTTGGTCCCAGGACAGATGCATGTGTCCATGTGCATGCTTTACCAATATATACCACAACTGATTGTAAGAGCAGGATAAAAAAAAATAAGAGGAAAATGGACAGCATGATGGGAATGCAGGATGCCCACACACTGCACCTCCACCCACTGCATCATGCGAGTGACCTGTCCATAAGCACTAGATTGAGTCATTAGGAAGAGGAGGACAGCCCTCCCACTCCTGACTCCAATAAGGGGGAAATCCATGGGGAGTACAAGCCACACTGATAAGCTCGGGGAGATATCAGTCCTTTGGGGGGATAGAGTCAGGATGGATGGGAGCCAAGCTTCATCATGAGTAAAGAGGATAAACAGTTTATGAAAACAAAATGAAAACTATTAAAATGATTAGTGATCTCTGATGGTCACACGCAGTAAAAGCATATGTGGATGATATACATATATGCATTGCAGATGTGAAATCAGGTAAACAAGTTATGCATATGTCAGATCTTTCCAGGATAGAAGTGAATTATTTGTTTTATTTATTTTTTCAAAAGTTTTATAAGAAAGGCACAATGAGCAGAGTACTGGTCAATTACAGATGTGATCTGGGGAAAGGGGAAGGGGAGCACATCAACTACAGTAGCATACAGACACAGTAGACAGGCGCGAGGCACCTAAAAAACTGCTAAGGATATATTAAATACAAATGACTTTTACAAACATGTTATTATTTATGCAGACACAGGGAGACAAGATAAGGTCCCATCTCTCTCTGGGCCATCCTGGACAGAAGTGCAGGTGGGAGAACGGTGAAAGTAGAGAAGTGAGGAAAGGTACTGAGTGGGGGTGGTGTGCTTAATAACTGCAGGAAGGGGGTTCCATAGTTTAGGCAAGCAGTGGGAGAAGGCCAGTTGGGCTGCTGAGGTGGTCATAAGTGGGACAGACAGGAGCCATGAGTCAAAATTCCTGACAGAGTATGGCAGCAGTGCAGATGCCAATAGGGCAGAGACGAGGTACTGAGGAAGGGACTGGGTCCAAAATTTGGTGGTGGTGCTGTCTCAGTAGCAGAGTCCTTGGACTTGTAATGAGGAGAGGCTAAGGGTCTGGTAGAGAACACAGTGGTGGGTGGTGGGGGGGGGCAGTCAAGGGCAAAGCAACAGAAGGAGTGAAAAAGGCAGTCCAGTCTTGTTATGCTGGATCTAGGGGCAGAACTGTAAACAACATCACCATAGTCAGAAATAGGGAGAATCATTTTTTGCACAATAACATGGGGGTCCAGCAACAGGATGCAACCATGATTATGGTACTGGGCACCCAGTTTGGGGTGAAACTTTCTGTGGATAGCATCAGTGTGCACAGAGGAATCAAGGTGCTGGTCTAACCAGATTCTGAGATATCTGAAGGAGGTACAGGTTTCGATGGGGAGACCCATCCAGGACTTGGAAGGTAGGGGCAGAAGGGGTCAAAGAAAGTCTCTGCCTAGTACTGAAGGTCATGGAGACAGTTGTTTTTGTGTTAAGAAATATCTGGTTAGAGAAAACAAGCATTGGACCTTGTTAAAGTCCTGTTGGAGCCTGGACGTTACATCAGTGGGCATGGGGCCGTAGGTATACAGGACTGTGTCATCTGCATACACGTGAATGGATGTCTATGGGCAGGCTGTTGGCAGGTTATTAAGGAAGATGGAAAACAGGAGTGGCCAAAGGACTGAGCCTTGGGGGATGCCTATAGTGACTGGGAGTGGAGTAGAGGTGGAGTTGCCAATTCTAACAGATTGGGACCTGCCTACCAAATAGGAGTGGAACCTTATGGTGATCCAGGTAGAGACCAAAAGTCTGGATAGAAGGAGGGGGGTGGGGGACCATGTTGAAGGCTTTGAACTGGTCAACAAAGATGGCTGAAGTAATGTGGCCTCTATCCATACCAGTGAGTATGGTGTCTGTGAAACATAGGAGGGAGGTGGTAATGGAGTGTGACTTTCTAAAGCCAGACTAGTAAGGTGTGAAGAAAGAGACAGAGTTGAGAAAGGAAGAGAGCTGTGAACAAACTAATTTTTGGGGGATTTTGGCCAAGATGGGGAGGAGGGAGCTGGGACAATAATTACCAGGAGCAGAGGGGTCCCCAGCTTTGGGGAGAGGTATGACTGTGGCGTGCTTTCACTCAGATGGGATGGATACAAATTCAAAGGAGTGGTTATAGAGTGAGGCCAATGGGGTGGCAATGGCTGTTGCTGATAGATGCAGCATTTTGGAGTCTAGGCCATATGAGCATTTACCCTTAGATAGGTTAAGGGCTCCAGGGCCTTGAGGACTTAGGCCAAAGAGACCTGATGAAAGGCAAAGGTAACAGCAGAGAGGGGAGGTGAGTTTGGAGTTGGAGAGGTGGAGGGGGGGCTTGTTAGGCAGGGGTAGGCATGACAGAAGCAATGAAGTAGCACTACAGAAAAAGGTGCTGAACTCAAAGGCCACTTCTGATGGGACTGTGACTGTAGAGCCATTTATATTCAAGACTGGGCTGAGGGCTTGAGAGAGTGGGATAAAAAGAGATTGAATCACTTTCCAGAATTTGGCCTGGTTGACTAAGTAGTTGTGGAAGAAATCTTTGAAGTAGCGTGCTTTTGACTTGCAGATTTGTCTTGTGCAAGTATTGTAATGAGTATGATACGTTAGATGGTCTACAGGTGAGTTTGAGGCCTTGAAGGCCTTTCAAGCCTGGTCTCTGGCTCTCAGGAGAGCCATGATGTTGGCTGAGATCCAATGAAGGTGGTCACTTCTTACCCGAACTTGTCTGAGTGGGGCATAGTGGTTCCAGACTGTGAGGAACTTGGCTTTAAAGAATTCTAGGACAGAGTTGATAGAGGTGGCCTGATGGATGAAGCACCAGTCTGTGTTTGCTAGGTTGTTTAGATGTGAAGCAAGGTCCAGGAATTTATAGGATCTTGACAGGAGGATTTTAGGTGGAGGGACCTTAGGTCTAAATGTTTTCCTTACAGTATACGTCATGTGGTGGTCACTAGAGGAATCCAGTAGGAGGCCTGAGGTGAGTACCCAGTGCGAGTGAGACATGAGAGACCAGTCTAGAAGAGAATGATTCTGAGAAATGTGGTTTGTGCATATAGAGTAGTGCGCCAAATTTATCAAGCAATTTTGAGAGATTCCCTATTTATCCTTCACAAAATTTCAGGATAAAAATACTCTAAAATCCTTTTTATTATACCTACAGAAAGAGATCAGTTCCTACTACAGTACTTAAGAGCTATCTGGCAGATTTTCAACTACACTATCAGATGAGATCACCCTCTCTGGGTAGCAGTGAAGACCCTAGCAAACATAAAAACCCCAACAAAAGGTTTCACAATTCTCAATAGGGATTTTTAAAAATCACTAAAAATCTCTTGAATAATTTGGAGCTACTATTGTAGGCTCTGTTATCAGGTGAGCTAGATTCAGTGCAGCCACCAGGCTACGAAACTTAGAGGTAGCACTAGAGAGTCAGTTCTGATTGAACTCTCCTGGGATATGAAGTTTGCCTCCAGAAGCCAGAGCAATTAAGGCACACACATGCTTTTGGATGTTGGCTGTCAAGGAGACGGGTGAACAATATGAGGCTGCTATAAAATGAGGTCTTGTATGTGGTAGGATTAGTTAAATTATTAGGGCATCAGTAGTTCGCAAGTGTATTGGTAGCATGATTGGTGTGAACTTGAGTGAGGTTGTGACGTACATGCTTATTCTGCACCCTCTTTTTTTGCCAGGGTGGTCATGGCAATCCAGAGTGTAGCCCGGGATAGAAAATTTTGTGTCCAGGTTGTCGGGGTTCAACCAGGTCTTTAAGATGATCAGAATATCTGGACAGAGTGATAGCGCTATTGATTGCAGCAGGAGAATTTTGAGGAGTAGGCTACAGATATTCAGATGGGCAAGTTTTAGGTGCTGAGGGAGTTGTAGAGGTAGAACTGAGTTTGTGCCTGATGGGTGTCTAGGTCCCGGGTTTGGTTCTACATCACCAGATAGAAGAAGCAGAAGAGACAGTATGACTGTAATGTTGTGTATGACCCATGGGAGTTTGTGGTTACCCATATAGGTTTTTAAGGCTTGCATTGGGGTGGTATGGGAAGAGACATTTGAGGCAATTAGCCCATTGTGGAAATTAAGATATGAGGCATGACGGGACAGCCAGCAGGTTGAAGAGGTGTGCCTCAGCTGGTAGAGTGATGGTGGTGGAGGAGGGTATTAATGTTGGGATAGGGTAAAGAGATGGCTGTGGGTGTAGCTCCTTGGGGTAGGAGGAGGGAGGAAGCAATAACAGGGGAGTTAAAAGAGAAATGACTATTAGGAAGAAAGGCAGCATTATTAGGCTGTGGGAAATTGGATTGGGGAGTCTGTAGGATACAAGAAGGCAGTGGCCGCTAGTGGAAGGTGCAGATAAGCTGCAAATGGGGAACTGCACTGATTGGTTTTGCTACAGCATGTGACTAATAATATAACATAGTGTGACCATCAAGGGTGGTGGTGGTGGAGGCTGTAGGGCAACCGACACAAAGTGTCGGAGGGGCCAAAATCACTGTCTTGAACTCAGTCCTGAGCCATTGTGATGTTTCATACCTTGCATCTGGGTAGGGGGCAATTGATCCATGGAGCTTGGTTGAGGGCTCCTCTGTAGTCCAGGCCCTCATGACCTCCAGGGTGCTGAGGAAGAAGAAAGATCAGTTAAATACAGAGGTAAGCTGGAAGAGGAGCTGAGCAGAGGGGGTGGACTGGGGGCTGAAGAAACAATGTCCTGGTCGAGCTAGTCCCAACAGTTGGAGAGCCCACCAATATGCAGCATATTTTACAAGTTACAAGTTAGCCAGATGGGAACAGGTGAGCTGGCCTAAGCTGAATCATCAGGATTGTTCCAGAGGTTAAAACAGCCTCGGCCAAGTTATCTAATATACTGAGAAAGCTGTGGAAACAAGCTAACATTTGCATTAAAACATCCTACTGCAGCAAATTAATTACTACAAGCAAACAGCAAGGATAGTGATAAATTGTGCAAATAAGCTGCTTTAAATTAAAATTAATTACAGCTTTTGTCTTCGTGCATGATAGGAACAAAGACTCGTAGCACTCAGTCTCAATTGCATGTGTAGTCTCTGTAAATGTCAGGGGAGCCAAGCACCTTTAAAATACTTAGACTAGAGGCACAATTAAAGTAAACAAGAGAAAGACACCAAATATGTGCAGGCAATTCTAAATTAGTGAAGCAAAACCCATCTGTATTGCTGTTCCGATGCAAATAAACGCAGATGGTTTGGCGCCAAAAGCACCAGATTTGAAAATCACACTCTTGAACTAGGTCCTGAGCCATTGCCATGTCGTATACCTTGCATCTGGGTAGGGGGTGATTGATCCATGGAACTCGTGGGAGGGCTCCTCTGCAGTCCAGGCCCTCGCAACATCCAGGGAGCTTGTGTCTGGGTAGGGGGTGATTGATCCTTGGAGCTCAGGGGAGGGCTTCTCTGCAGTCCAGGCCCTTGTGACCTCAGGGGAGCTTGCTTCTGAGTATGGCGTGATCGATCCGTGGAGCTCAATAGAGGGCTCCTCTGCAGTCCAGACCCTCACAATCTCTGGGGTTACTGGAAAAGTAAAGTTCTGTGTTATGGGCAATCAAATTCTCTGGGATTGCAGTACTTAAGACAGATCTCAGTATATTTTTCTGCCATTAAGATTTTTGGGATCCTATTTGGACAGGGAGATTCGAGCTTGCTAAATTGAGAAGAACATTTCAAAGAAAAACATGAGAAAGTTTTACACTGGAAAATGATTCAGCTATCAAGAGAAGTATAAAAACTATTCAATCATTTTCATATTTCAGTTATGTTCCCCCCCCATTCCCACGACATTGGAAGTTAGACTAGTTTTACTGTATTTTTCAAGATTTTGTGGGGAAGCCAATTAAATCCAGTCCGGAGGAACAATATATATCTTTCTCTGCAAAAAGGTACTAAAAATAAGGTGAACCCAGTGTTTATAATGCAATAAAGTTATGGTCTTTAAAGCATTGCCTATACTGCATAGTTTGGATATGGGAATGAATGGAGCAATTCCCAGCGAGATGGTTACAGGGAAGTTTCAAACTCCTATTGTTAATTAATATTAATTACATTCTATGTTAAATTTATCACACTTTCCAAAAAGTTATAACCTGGAAATTAATTCTGGAACAGCTGGAACAATATAAAAGAAAACACCCTTATTAGTATATTAAGGAGAATAATTACTGTGAAAATTTAAAGTGTCCGGGTGATCCCCCTAAAACAACAATGGAAAGTGAGAAACAAGCTATCAGCCCAGAATCTCCACAAAACTGTGGAAGACGGTTTAATTTGTCTCTTCAGACTTGGGGTGCAGTATTCACATAAACACAGAAGTCAGGATAAGCGATACTGTCACTGAAATACATGTGCCTGTCAACTGGAAACCCAAGCATATCTTTTTTCTTGTATTTCACACGTATAGAGAAATTCTGGCAAGAGCTAGACAGTCTATGGGGTGAACCATTGTTTATGGTACTTTCATACGAAACCCTGATATTAGGTTTAAATCTGCAGGTAGAGGAGAAGTATAACACAAAATCAGCTTTGGTTTTATTTGCTGTTTTAAAATATCAGATATGCAGATTCGATATTGGTTGATATTGCAATAACATCAAATATGTCAAACTGGATTAACAAATATGTTATAAAATACATTTGTAGGATATTATAGGGACCATCAGTCCCTTAAAATACAGCTACTGAATTCTTTGTGGTAAAATTTCTTCTGAGTGAGCCAGTCTGATGGTGCTGAGGGTTGAGATGCTGGATGCCACACCTCGCGCCACGCTGGCGACCCACGTTCAGGAACAGACCTGGGCCATCAGGGGTCAACAGGGGAGGGAGAGGATTGAGCATCCAGAGGACTGCTTTCCTTTCCTGGGGTGGGTTGCAGGGGGTTCCCAGTGCAGTTGCAGCCTCTAGTGGAGACTGAAGGCAGCACAAGCACATGGGATGTTGCAAGGAGTGGGATGATGGCAGGCTCCAGTGTCAAGTGGCATGGTGGAAAGCCACGCATTAAGTCATTGCACACCACGTCCCAAAGAGGAAACACAACAAGGAAACTCCATGGTGGACTTAGGGAGGCAATGAAGGCCCCAGGAGCCCAGGCCCACATCCTGTCACTGGACCTGCTAACCACCAGCTCTCCCAGATAGGCCGACAGGTAGGTGAGGCGGGCCATCCTCCTGAGGGGTGATCCAGGGGGCTGGATAGGTCCGTGAGTCTGGGACAGGGTACTCAGCAATGTGTCTCCTAATGACATGGAGGTTTCAGGCTGGAAGTAGAGGTAGTGGCTGAGAGGTCACTCCTGAGAGATGCTGTGGTCCCCGGGGTAGAAATAGATTGTACAAAAAAAAATATTCTGAGCAATAAGGCAGCTGTGCAGAATCTGAGTAGAATGATTATGGATTTTTTTGCAACTCTTTGTAAACATACAGTGAGGGGAATATGGAAATATTTTGGTGATGGGTATGGGCTAATTCATAGTATTTGTTTTACTGAGAACTAAGGCGGATGCAATTTGTAATGTTGTTCTATATGATTTCTAATTATAAAAAATCCCCTACCCTTTTGAGAAGTTCAATGGGATCTATAACATCCATCTGAACAGCTACCAGAAAAGGATGACAGGACCTCAGTTTAGCACCTCATCTAATGGATGTCACACCTTGACATTACAGCATCCCCTTAGTAATGCTCTCAGGTGCCAGTGTTTATAATAAGAGACACGAACTGGTGTGAGATTATAATCCATAGCCTTCTGACCCATAGGAGAAGGGGCTACCAAATGAGCAATGCTGACACCATTTCCTCAAGCTGTTCTTTTCCCAATTGGGCCAGTGCCTCTCCCCCCCTCTCCTCATTACAGGCCCCCCTGGGGACTTCTCTGAATGATGTTGTGGCCTGAGAGTAGTGGCTGTCATTCTTTATTCTATAGAGCTTTTCTTCTTCTGAGTCAAGTCTTGTAGTACCCCTTAACCCTTTCACCAACCATCTTACACACTTGCAGGTTATCCACCACCTGATCAGGACCAGAATATGGTGGATGGCCAGATGTGTTGGTCATGAGAGAGCTTGCAGTGAGTACTGATTTGAACACTCCAACATTTTCTTCAATCTCCCTGTTTCTCCCTGGGTTGCCAGCATGCATTGACATGGTGACATATGTATGCATTGTGATGCGTGCATGACAGACAGGCAGTGGTGACTCCACCACTTCTGGTGCTTCCAGCTGTGCTAGCAACTGCTCTCCATCTGTCAGCAGTCATAAAGTGGGAGAAGCAGCTACCTTCCCAAAGGAAGAAAAACAGCCACAAGGATGCTCAAGCCTTTCTTCTTTGGCTACCCCCGATGGCCTGTGCTCATTTCAGAACTCAGGTCACCAGCGCAGCAAGCAGTAACACTACCTGGACCTACAGTAATAACAGAGTATGCACGTCCAGTAAGGCATTCGGATATAACTATAATTAGATGATAGATTCACTTTAGAGAAGAGCAACAATGATTATACAGTAGTTAATGAGTAGTCATATACAAAGAGAAGACATAGCCTGGCATTTGAAATGCTAAAAGAAAGAAGAAAATTGTTATGCAAACAGTTCCTTTTAAGTCTGTTCAAACACCAGACAGTTAATTGCAGAACGTTTTGGACTAAGGGCCAAGGAAATTATACAACTAGAAATAAGAAGACATTTAAGACCATAAAAGGAACTCAAACGTATAGTTTTCAATTTATATACCATGGGTTTTGGGTAAATTAGGCAGATTTATGATTCTTCCTCTTTGGGTACTTCATGTTTTGTTTAACTGAATTTGAAAATTCCTGCTTGGTAGTTATGCAATATAAAAGAATTGTGCAAGATGCTGATTAGCTTAAGAACTAGACTTTGTCAAATTAATAGCATGTGTGTTGGTGTTTTTTTTTATATGTATAAGGTAAAATATATTTCATTTGGACTTTGTAATATTCTGTGATTCTATTGTTAGGGAGTACACCATTCAATTTGAACTAGGACATGCTTTTTGATATTAGTGCAATATAAAGGTACATTATTGTTTAAACTGTTAGCTAGCTACCGAAGTATTAGACTGTGATTTATATAGAATATGTGAATTAGCTATTATTGTTATATGCAGTACCTAACATACTGTGTTTTGTGACTTTATTTTAATTGTGATGTGACTTGCAAACTGTATACATAAATGTATATTCACTTCCGTAATTTTGTATTAATTCAGCCCTTTTTTGTGCTACAATAAAAATCTCCTACTTCAACTACTAGAAATGATTTGTAGTACCTTGGTCTAACAACAGTGTGGCATAACTGCTGATTAATAGAATTATACACCTAAAAGTGCCACCCTACTGAACTATCTACCATTTGCAATGCTTACAGTAAAGTCAACAGGCTTGCAGATTCCGAATAATTTGCCTCCATGGTCCAGAGCAACATTAATCAACCCTCCAAGTTCTGGAAAGTTATACACTTCCTCTACTTTTCTGACCCAGTCCTCCCACACCCCGTGCCCTCAGGATTAACAACTCCTAATTCACTGACCCTGCTGCCATTGTGTTTTCATTTAACTCCTCCTCCTTCAACAACTTCTTAGGTTTCATAGGTATTGTCCCCGCAATTATTAGGCAATTTGCACTTTTATTGCACGCCTTTTCTTAAAAGTTGTGTCCTTGTTTATTTGACATCCCAGAAAAACTATGCAGATTTATTTTAAACTCTTCAATGTCTGCACTTCCAACCACAGCTATAAGAAGACTATTCCATCATGACACCACCCTCTGGGAAAACCAATTTGATCTCTTTCTTGAGCGGTTTACTTCTCCCTTTAGCAGCAATATATGGGCATGCCTCCTTTCCCTTCTCCTCTTCTCCTCTTCTCCTCCCCTTTACCATTTCTCATACACTTCTTCACCTTCTTTCATACATCTGGCTTTTCTCTTTAAAAGTCCTTCTAGCTCTTAACACCCACAAGGCTATGACGCAAGATGGCCTTGACGCTAAGGTTCTGCACCTCTTTACCAGCAATCAGCTTCGTATTACACTCCTCCTTAACCTTACCCTTTCCTCTGCTCTGTTTCTGTTGTTTGGAAACAGTCTTCTGTCATCTCTTTCCCAAAAGGGGATGTTCTCTCCTTGCCTAATATCTTTTATCCAATCTTTCTCCTCCCCACCCTGGCCAAGCTCAAAGAACATCTTGTCCATTCACAACTCACCCCTTTACTTGATTCTGCCTTTTTCACTCCTTTTTCAGTCTGGCTTCAGGAAGTTCCACTGCACATTTGCCTTCCTCCTGTGGCTTACGGATTCCATTCTGTCTGTCATGGATCAAGATCAGATCATGTCTGCCATCTTTGTGGACTTGCCAAAGCTTTGACACTGTGTCCCCCCATTCCTCCTTTTCTGGTAAAATGGAAGGTGATGGAGTTCATTTACCACCTCAATCAGCTGTTCTAATCCAGCTGTCTGCACTGTAGATGCCCTCCCCCCCAACTCCCTATCCACTCAGGCATCCCCCAAGGTTGTGTTCAGGGCTCCATACTCATCCTTGTATTACTAAATGACCTCCATTCAGCCTGTTCCTCTACATCTTTCCATATACAGTATATGGAGATGACACTTTGCTGTTTGCCTCTGGATCCTCTGTTGCTGAACTTGCTGTTCCTGTCTAACAGGATTTCAACAGTGTTCAGCATTGATTCTGTTTCAACCACCAATCCCTCAACACCAAGTGAATGGCCTCCATGACCTTTGGCTCCTGACTGAGGCTCACCAGGCTCTCTCTCCCCTCCTTCCACAACCTTTATGGTACTGCAGATGAGGATGTCTCCTGCTTTAACTACCTGGTGGTTCTGCTGGATCATTACCATGAATTCCTGGTGTGCATTAATGCCATACACTTCAAACTTCACCACATACTGGATGTGCTCTATGGAAACATGTCAGCATTTCTCTTCCTGCCTGCTAGGAGCTAGTTATGAAGATGATCCTCCCTATCTTCAGTTATGGTGACATTGTCTATAGTGTAGCTCTCAAGTCCACACTGGCCAGAATGGAACCCCTCTTTCACTCATTCTGCCATTTTGCATTGAACTGACCTCCTTGTACTCATCACTGTTCTCTGTACTCCATCCTCTACCTCTCTTCCTTATTGTCAGATGCCTCATCCATTGTGCCACCTTCATCTACAAATTATAGTTTGTTCTCTCTCTCTCTCTCTCTCTCTCTCTAACTTTTCACTCTTCTATCTTTCTCCACTTCTACTCCCTATCATTGCTGTATTTTCACTTCTCACTCCTTCTCCCTCCCCTCCAGGAAACTTCAGGAGGCCATGCTGCATTTTCATATTGTTTTCTACATTCTGGTCATTCCTTCCCCTATTTCTCTGCTCAGTCTGATCCTTGTCCCCACTCTGGTCTCCTCTCCATGACTTTGCCACCCCTTCTTGTAACTGTACCTAATCCCTGGCCATGTGTCCCCCCTACCTCATTGTTTGTCTGCCCCAAAAGCACTCCCCCCCATGCCGAGAGCATTCCTCCTTAGTACTCTGGTCAGTGTGGCACTGAAGTGATCTTCTTCACTTACTCACTTTTGTAATGTTTAGCTTCTGTACCTACCTTAATGCACTGGCACTGATAAGTCCAGTACCTTTCCAGTCTGGATGGTTTTATAAATGTTCTTTCCTGGATTTGCTCCTAGTACTACATTTGCTCTTGTACCTTAACATATCATTATTTCATTATTTTGTAATTGTACTACCAGCCTGCACTCTGTGACTGCATAACTGTTATGTATTTTAACTGCTATTTAATTTTACTATTATTTTTATTACAAAATAGTTTTATTGTATTATATAATTTATTTTCTTTCACTATTGTTTTTCATTATTATCTTTACTTTAACATTATTCTATTGGGTACCCCTATCCTCCTTCCCCCAGCACTCATCTGGAAATGAGCTGTTACCAGCTCAGTATTTCCTTCTTGGTAAAACATTGGCGATAAAAAAATAAATACATAAACAAAAGGGAGATAATCAGATTAGTGGAAGCAGTGCACAGCACTTGGCATCTGGTAAATGAATTTCCATGAACCCCAGTATGGAGGTAGCCCACCCTAATTCCTAACATACATGAGGACATGCCTGCTATCCCAAGGACCAGTTCCAAGTACCAACTAGCATGATAGAGTATGGAGGAGGGCACGGTTGATGCTGGGATTTACCACAGTGCCATCATCACTGTAAGTCTGCAGTCTTTATTTTGAATAGAGCCACACACTGCAACTAGAAGAGGTCGCTGAAAGAAGTGATCCACCAGGGTCTCTCTGACTTATCTTTCCTAGATGTTAGATTCTCCTGACTAGTGGATCTTATATTTTTCCTGGTGCATGACCTCTTTCCACAGGGTTCTGCACCCTTCTTCTTCCCCTGTGGTTCAACGATATCCTCTGGAAGTGATAATCTGAACTACAGTATACTAACAGATTCAGCAGTAGAATACAGTGCAGGTAACAAAAGCTTTGCTCACTTATTGTGTTGCAAGAATCATATTCTCCCATATAGTCTGGTCAATAAAATTGCATGTTCTGGACTTTAAAAGTACACTCAGTCACATACTGCAGATGTTCTCTTGCTCCTGTAGACTTAGGGCTTGATACAAAATGCAGTCATTCACCCTATGTGGTTGCATACTGCATATGTACATGACACTGCACAGAAAAAGTGCGTATTGGCTGAACATGGGGATCCACAGTGGACTGCTTGCAGAGTGCACAGAGGGACTGCAGAGTGCCCCACACAGCAGGTGCTTGTAGCACAGGTCCTGAGAATGTCTGGCAGTATGCATGTGGGTCAGATGTGCATTCAAATCCACAGTCTCAAATGCCTGCCCTACTAGGCAAAGTGCAGACACTGTACATATGCATGCATAGGGGCTGCCATAGAGGTATCTGCTATGCTGATCCATGCACAAAAGGATGCCAACATGGCATGTGCAGTGTCTGGATATTCCTGAATACACCTTCCCTGGACCCTCCCAACTGCTCCCCATAGAAATGGCACTGACACAGTAAAATAGTGTCCTCCTAATAGTGTAAATATTTATTGAAATAATAATAATAAGACTACTAATAATAGTAGCATGTATTGTACAGCACACTATGAATGGGAGCCCTCCACAGCACAAGGCATCAGAGTGTTGCATCACATACTAGTAATAAATAGTTAATTTGTTAACCCATTCCAGGACACAGCACAATATAGGGAGTCTACAAATGCCAATAGGTAGCACATCATATGGCACCCCATCTCTTAGTTTTTGGTACAATAGCCACCTACAATCACTTGGTAGGCATCTGAAACACCCACTCCTGGAATTCCTTGCTATCGTACACCCATCCCAGTCCCTGGCTGGTACACCCCACCCCAGATGCACCTCTGGCATTGTCTCCACCATTGTCCAATGGCAGCCTGTCTTGGACATCCCAATCTAACCCAAGTTGTACGTGGTGGACTCCTCCTGGGGCCTCCACAGCATCCCTAACTACAAAATCATCCAACCAGTTGGTCATGAGGACCCCTGTGATGTCACATGAAATGGCACTTAGTATGGTATAAGACATGCAAGATATTAAAAAATGTCAGATTGACAGTAGTGACAGGTAAAATACACATAGTGAAACACATTCCAGGGTGGCTTGACAGTACCCCCCATTCTCATCATGATACCCATTATGTTTCAGAGCCAGGGACTTTAGAAGCCACGGGTGTTGACATGGGCTTTGCCAGCTTAGTTATCTACATGCTTCATTTGGCTGGTGTACTTGTAGTTGATGCTCTGCTGCAGCAATGTAACTAAGCTTGGCTGTGATGGATGGATGCCATACCTATAAGCCCCACCCACACTTTGCTGCCAGAAATTTGGCATGTGTGGTATCAGACAGCAGTTTAAAGAGGATAAGCATTGGTTGCCATGGTCAGTGGTGGAGATGCCAGGGTGTGCTGGTATGCATGTGACTGCACCCTGTAACAATATGCCTTGCATCCTGATGGACATGGTCCTACTGAACTTAAACAATGAGGTGCTGGATGAATAGGAAATGCATGACAGATGCCCCCACATCTAGAAGGCCAAGGTCAGACAGAGAAACACTAATGGAACAGCAATGCATAAGCAGGCACCCTATGGGAGATTCAAAAAAGTCATGCATTGAGTGCACTTACACAGGTACTAATTTTATGGGCCTCCAGTAGTATAGGTAGTTTTCAGTGCATGACATGGGCCTTGAGTGGTATGAGCCAGTCTCTTGTCAGCAGGTTCCTCAAGCAGGAGACATGTCCTACTGCAACACCTTATCAACTACATAAATTTCCTGTGTATGGAGACATATGAGAGGGATGCCAAGGCAGCCTTCTATGCTGTAATATGCATACTACATGCCATAGGTTCCATTGACTGTACACACACATCAGTAATGGCTCCAACACAGGTGGAGGAGGCATATAGGAACTGCAAGGTGTACCACAGCACAAACATACAGTTCATGTGTGGTGCTGCAGGAGTAATTATGCATGTCTTTCCCAGGTACCCAGGCTTAACACATGTCTTTTACATGATGGAGAACTCTGGACTGTGGCTGATGATCATAAAAATATGTGTGCTGCTTTCCGGGCAGGGCTGTCTTTTTGGTAGCCTCTCATGAGAAGGGGTGGTGACCATTTGACAGCAATGATAAACTTACAGTATCTTAGCCATTACACACATTCCTATCCCCATTCCTGTAGCCCCAGACTGAAGCTGAAAAGATGTAAAATGAGGCGCGCATCATCAGAAAAGGGGCATCATAGAAAAGCTGTTCAGACCACTAAAGATGAGCTTCAGGTGCCTTAAAAAACAACAGGGACATTACAGCTCACTACAGACAAGATCTGCTGTTTCTGACAGAAGAAACGTTGGTTTCAGAGCAAGACAGCAGTCTAGAACTATATATTTTTTACTGATAAATCACTTCTATTGCAACAGGAGTTAGTACCTATTTGGATTAAGCAAACTGATACTCTATTTGAAGAAGGCGGTCTCATTTAAGTAAAAGAATGAAAGTCACTGAGTGTTTCTCTAAGGAAGGGGGCTGTATCAGCCTAATTTACATAGTCAGAGCAGAGGCTGAATCTAATTGGGGGGTGTGGCTTAGCAGTTTAGCAGTACACACGCAGCTGTCTCCAGTTACAGATTCCTGCTATTTCTGAAAGAAGAAACTTTGGTTTCAGAGCAAGACAGAAGTCTAGAACTACAGATTTTTTACTGATAAATCACTTCTATTGTAACAGGCATTAGTACCTGTTTGGATTAAGCAAACATATACTTTATTTGAAGAAGGGTGTCTCATTTAAATAGAACAAAAAAGAAGAAAGTCACTGAGGTTTCTCTGAGGAAGGGAGCTATATCATCCTAATTTACATAGTCAGAGCAGAGGCTGAATCTAATTTGGGGTGTGGCTTAGCAGTTTAGCAGTACAAAAGCAGCTATCTCCAGTTACAGCTTCCTGCTGTTTCGTACAGAAGAAACTTTGGTTTCAGAGCAAGACAACAGTCTAGAACTATAGATTTTTTACTAATTGCCCTCCTTCCCACCCAAAGCCAGTTCTAGTTTTATAGCCATTGAATTTGACTGACAACAGGAACTTCCTGTGTGGCAGTAGGAAGGGAAGGATCACCGAGTTACATTAATTTCAGCAACCTTGAAGGAACCTAAAAAGAAAAACTCTTTATCCCCCGGCTGCTGGAGGTCTGAATCCAAGCTCAGAAGAAGGAGACTACTGAAGACTACAGGAAGTTCCTGTCCCAGAACAGAAAGGGTGAGAGTTGTAAGGGCACATAGGCAGTAGGAAAGTAAGTATAAAAATACATAGAGGGAGGAGACAGCATGCAAAGCAACAGGAGAGGGGACACAAAATAAGTCAAAGTGGGAGTGGTGCAGTGCATGGCTGTGGGGCAGCAGTGTTCTGGGAGACATTCTGGAGGCTGTGATGCTGCCCTGTTTGAAGGCACCTCTCTGGTCTGAGGGGAGGAGGTTGCCCGTCTCCATGCTGACCTGGCTAGGATTCATGAAACCTCTTCCCCCACCCAGGGAGCACCAGGGTCACCACTGTTACCTCAGAGGTTGCCAAGAAAGAGGAGCAGTTGGACCAAGGTAGGCTCAGGGAGGGAGAGGGTGGTGGAAAAGAGGTGCATCCCTCCAGTTGTACCTCTCCACAATTCATAGGCTGTTCTGGCAAAGAGTGGTTCCTCTATGGAGGCACTTGCAGTGGAGACCAAGGAGGATGCTGGGAACCTCCACAAAGGAGATCCACAGAAAGGTGGCATGAGAGCCCACAGGGGAAGGAAACAACTCCTGGTGGGGGACTCAATCATTGGAGGGTAGAAGGGGGGGAGGAAGGGGGATAGGGACGTAAGGTGCCTGCCAGGTGCCACAGCTTGGAAGGACAGGAAGCGAATCCTCAGGATCACGGGAGCAGCTGCACGAGGGAGGGAGCTGAATGTCATTGTCCACCTAGGGACCAATGACTTGGCTGTAAATGGGATCAGAGTAGTGCAAGAGGAGTTTGTGGAGTTGAGGAGGGGGCCTTAGACAGGTAGCATGTATGGTAACCTTCTCGGAGGTGCAGCCTGTCTATGGCAAGGATGATGGTAGGGTATTCTGCACCATGGGATTCAATAAAGGGTTGAAAAACTGGTGTGGAGCTCAGGGTTTTGGCTTCAATGGGGACTGGGGAGCTGCCCGGAAGGATGCAGGTTTATACTGGCATGATGGTCTGCATCTGTCCCAGGGGGTACCAGGATCCTAGGTGACAGGTTTAAATGCTTCATTGGCAAGCATTTAAATTAGCCAAGGGGGAGGCATTGAAAAGGAGCAGGGAAATACCAGCCTCCCCTCACAAAGTGCAGTAGTTAGAGAGGTAAACACCAAGGTAGAGAAGTCAGTAGGGAGCAGGACAGGGATAAATGCAGAAAAATGTGTTAAGGACAGGGATGGGGCTAAAAGGGGTAAGGCCATAAAAAATAAATGGAAGGTGATGAGTACCAATGACCGCAGTCTGTGCAACAAGCTCCCTGAATTAGTGGCCTTGATGGAAGAGGGATGCCTGGATATTGTGGCAGTCACCAAAACATGGGACACAGAGAACCATGAGTGGGATGTCAACATACCAGGATACACAGTCTACAGGAGGGACTGGGTGGGTAAAAGAGGAGGAGGAGGAGTAGCTCTCTACAGTATATAAGGGAAGGGATTAAAGCAACAAAACTAAAGAGTAAAAAGGAAGTTGCTGAGTCACTATGGGTCACCCTGGAGACAGGAAATGGCACCACAATCCGCATGGGGGTTGTGTACAGACCCCCATCTCAGGGGGAAGAAATGGATAAGGAAATGATAGAAGGCATCCTTAAAATGGCAGAAAAAGGGGAGATATTATTGATGGGGGACCTAAATATGCCATATGTTAACTGGAGTACCTTTGCTGAAGTCACATCCAAGAGCAGAGTCATTCCTGATGCCCTACAGGAGGCATGCCTCAGACAGCTAGTGCTGCAACCCACTCGGGAGGGAACAATCTTAGACCTGATACTCTCAAATGGGGAAGGAGAAAGGATCTCAGATTTAGAAGTGGGTAGCCATCTAAGAACAAGTGATCACCAAGCAGTGTGGTTCACAATAAACAGCCATAGAGTCAAGCCATACAAAAACAAGAGTATTGGACTTTAGGAAGGCTGACTTTGAGAAAATGAGAGAGTGCCTCAGAAAAGCACTAGCAAATGGGCAAGAAGAAGGGGTGGAGGAACAATGAAGAATAATCAAAACAGCCATCGCAGAGGCAACAAGCCTTTGTGTGAAGCAAATCAATAAAACAAAACAAAGGAAAAAAAACACTATAGTTCTCAAAAGAGGTGGTAGGGACGATTAAGGAGAAAAGGACAGCATTCTGGAAATATAAAGAAACACAGAAGGAGCAGGACAGAGAAAGTTATCAGTTAAAGCAGAAGAATGCAGGGAAGGCAGTCAGAATAGCAAAGGCACAAACTGAGAAAGAGATAGCCAACCCTGTTAAGAAGGAGGATAAAACTTGTTATAGGTACATTAGGGAGCGAAAAAAAGACCAAGGGAGGGATACAGAGACTTAATAAAGGGGACGGAATGTGGACAGAGGGTGACAGTGAAAAAGCAGGGGAAACTGAATAAATATTTCTGCTCAATATTCACAACGGATGAGGAGAGGAAGGTACCTAAACTAAACAAGGGAGAAACTCTGAATAGGGAGGTCGATACCAGTCCATTCACAGAAGAAAGGGTTTTGAAAGAACTCTTGAAACTGAGGGTGGACAAAGCAATGGGGCCTGATGGGATTCACCCAAGAATACTAAAAGAACTAAGGGTAGAACTAGTAACACCACTGACTACTCTCTTAAACAAATCATGGGAGGATGGAGTAGTACCTGAGGACTGGAGGAGGGCAAATGTGATTCCACTTCACAAAAGTGGGAGCAGGGCAGAGGCAGAAAACTACAGACCAGTTAGTTTGACTTCAGTGGTAGGGGAAAATGATGGAATCACTTCTGAAGGAAAGAATTGTTGAATACCTAGAGGCCAGTGGGGCACAGGACACAAGGCAGCATGGTTTCACATCAGGAAGGTCATGTCAGATGAACCTAATAGATTTCTTTGACTGGGTGACCAAAGTAGTAGACCAGGGAGGGGCTGTGGATATGGCCTACCTAGATTTTAGCAAGACATTCGACACAGTCTCACACAAAAAGATTAATATACAAGTTAACCAGCCTTGGAGTGGGTCCCAAGGTGGTAACCTGGATAAAAAACTGGCTGGACAACAGGATGCAAAGGGTGATAGTGAATGGAGTCCACAGTGAAGAAAGGAAGGTAACTAGCAAGGTACTGCAGGGTTCGGTACTGGGACCGGTCCTCCTATAAGTAACATTGGAGAGCACATGGAAGGAAAGGTATGTCTCTTTGCAGATGACACAAAGATCTGCAACAGGGTTGATACACAAGGTGAGATGGAAAGAATGAAAAGGGACTTGACAAGGTTGGAGGAATGGTCAAATATGTGGCAGCTCAGATTCAATGCAAAAAAGTGCAAGGTAATGCATCTGGGAAGCAGAAACCCAGGGGAAGAGTACACAATGGGGGGTGAGTTAATAACAACAGAAATTAAAAGAGACCTAGGAGTTATTATATCAGATGACCTAAAGGTGGGCAAGCAATGTGAGACGGCAGTAAGGAGGGCTGAGGGAATACTGAGATGCAGAGGGAGAGGCATCAACAGTAGAAAACAGGAAGTTGTTATCTCTCTCTACAGACAGTTAGTGAGACCCTATCTGAAGTACTACGTACAATTCTGGAGACCTTATCTCCGCAAAGACATAGACAGAGTGGAGGCTGTTCAGAGGAAGGCAACCAAAATGGTGCAAGGTCTGCACCAGAAGACATACAAGGAGAGACTAAAGCAGCATAATATGTATACTCTTGAGGAAAAGAGGGAGAGGGGGGACATGATAGAAACTTTCAAGTATCTCAAGGGAACTAACAAGGTACAAGAGGGTAGCATCTTTCAGAAGAAGATATGTGCAAGAACAAGGGGGCACAATTTGAAGATAGAGGAGAGACGGCTCAGAGGTAATGTTAGAAAGTATTTTTTCACAGAGAGAGTTGTGGATGCATGGAATAGCCTTCCTGAGGAGGTTGTGGAGTCAGGAACAGTGAGAGAATTCAAGAATGCATGGGACAGGCATAAGGCAATTCTAGTGGGAGGTAGGAAGAAGTAAGCTGTTCATTAACTAGAATCTGCAGCTTATCCATCAGGTAGGGAAATGGGCGTACTGGGTGGGCCAAGCGGTCCTTATCTGCTGTCAAATTCATGTCTCTATGTTTCTATGTTTCTTAGCTCATTGCATGCTGCGTGTTACACAATGTAGCCTTAATGAATCACTTTCTTATCACTAATGGCAGTATGCTGTGTACTTGAGACTTGGGAGACGTAGGTGCTATGGATATGTCTAGCAATGGTAGAAAGGATGCTGGATACCATGCTGTGCAGGACATATGAAACGGGTGGTGTTGGACTACTTCACATAGTGCGGAGAAGTGCCCAAGAAAAGTTGCAGGGTATGTGGTGGTGGCATGTGTTGATGCAACAAAACTGTAACAGACAAACCTTTGTGTAATGATTCCTGTCTAGTGTGATTGTTTTCGAGTGCGCAGTTTGCTCGATGTGTGTGATCTGTGAGTGGATATAGGCAGTGTTGTGGTTCTTATTCAGGTGGGGATTCTTCACACAGGCTTGTATGATGCCCAGTCAGCATAATATGGTGTATCCCACCACCTTGCATCTTCACTGTCCTCTTCCTTGTGACATTATCAACTGTTTGACTGTGCATTGTAATTTTGAATAGGGGGTAGTGAATGGGATCTGTTCCAAACCCTGTCAGGATGTTGTTCAGATTCTATGGGCAAAGTGTAGTGCAGCATGGAGGATAGAAATGGATGAACTGTCTGTATCCAGTGCCCTTGAGAGAATACCAAAAAGCCAGCACAGCCAGTGTCAGGGTGGACAGGCCATACTTAAGAACAACAGCTAGAGGACATAGACCACTGTCCATGTACTGCCTAATGGCCACAAGCTCATCACACATGCATGCCATCTCTGTGCCAAGTCCAATTATAGTGTTGGCTAGGTACTGCAGTTGCTCATGCCCTGCATGTATCTGGCATGTGTGCTACATTTCCAGGCCACACACCTAGGCATACATACCCTGCAGTGACTGCTTCCTGTTCCTAAATTTCAGGGACTGTGTCCCTATGGGGCTGTCAAGGGGGTTTGTTCTGTGTATGATACACCAGTGTGCCCAGAGCAGTGCTGAGTGAGTGAGCACCATGGACTGTGCCCCATGCTGGTTCAAATGTTGTAGGGTCTGGTGCATCTGGTATGGTGGGTGTTGGTATGTCCAGTGGGGCTATGCATTTTGGCATTTGTGGAGTTATGCATGTGATGGTTGTCAGGATGCCTGGGAGGCTATGTGTCTCCTGGTACATGTCTGTCCAGTATGTACTGTGTAGCATACCTGTGCCACTCTGGCTATCTTGTGTGCCATACACGGTGTGGTCAGGTGTACTGGGACTCTTGGCAAACAGTAGGTTCAGCACCTGTAGGCAATTCAGATGTGGTTACAGTATTGTATTGGCTAGCATAGAGTTCTACATAATTGTGTGTGTGTGTGTGTGTGTGTGTGTATGTGTTGCCCACTACCTGTGGCGTACATGCGGGTTTACCTAGCTGTTGCCTGTGTCCCATCGTAATTTGTGCTATGAATCTCATCCTGGTCAGGTGTTCATGGATGTACATCTGTGCAGATGTGTATAGTATTTGCACTGTATACATAAATGTCACGCATTTATACAGTGCATATTTTTTGCCCAGTATACATGCATGGCATGGTCACTGTGTGTTGCCATAGCAATACTCACCCTCCAATGTGTAGAGTCATTCCTCCTTATCACTAATTGATTGCTGGCTGAATATGTCCATCACAGTATTGTCTATTGATATAATTTCTGGGTTTTCCCTTCAACCACCACCACCCTTCACAAGCTATTCCTGCCTCACTATGCCAGCTTTTTCTTTATAGCACCCGGCCAATCCTTCCACTTGTGTTTGACTAATGCAGTTGTGCAGGGTGTTTTCACAGCAGCATTGGCAGTGTTCTGTGTACCAAGCCTACATACATGAGGTGCTTGTGTGCTGGCATATCCTTTAGTGTGCTGGAGTCATGCAGGGTGGTGCAGTTTGCATGCACTGCTGTGGTAATGATGGAAGTCTTCTGTGCTGTGAAATTTAGTATTCATGGCCTTTGGCAATGCCATGGATGCCTTTGCTGCCTCTTCTTCAGTTCCAAACATGTACAGTAGTAGCGTCGAATTAGTCAAAGGATTTTTAAAAATCCCTTTTGAGAATTGTGAAACATTGTGGAAGGCATTATTTTTTGGTAGTGTGTGCACTACTAACAGAAGAGGGCGCTTGGATCTGATAGTCTAGATGAAAATCCAACAGGTGGCGCTAGAGTACTATAATAGGAACTGGTTTCTTTCTGTAGTGAGAAATGTGTCTTCATTGCCTTGTGTATGTTAATCTTTAGTTCACTGATGTTGCAGAACTCAAGAAGAAAGTTTGCTGGTCTACAGATAGAGTGCTCGCCCATGCAAGAGAAGGTTATGGGTTCAATCCTAGAGTATAATTATTTCTTTTTCATACTTTTCACCCAGATAACATGGTTTAAATCTTAACACAGGCTTAAACATTTGCATTAAAATATTCTTATATCAGTTGCAACTTCACTTGATCCATGGAAGCAATGAGAATAGTATATTAGAACAAAGCTAATTGTAACAATATGTGTAGATAGGAGGTTGTACTTTCATAACATTAAGTTCATGAAAGAAAATGTGTATGACATGTTTGCTGCCTAGAAAAGCACCCTTGACATGTATGCTAATACAGTATTTATGTAAGAAGTACAGGTAGCAAAACAATGCTTTTGGCACAGCTGCTATAATTTTTTTTTACTTTGCATTTAAGTAGTGATCCATGGTGGCAAACAATAAACTGCATGTATAACAAATTTGAGCAGGGACAAATAGTATTACAACATGAAGTTACTGATAGGAAATGTATGTGTGAATTTTAAAGTGCCCCACAAAATGGTGTAGGGTTCTAACCTTGCTAATGTGTCAATATTTTTTCCTTTCTGTTTTCCTTACAAAAAGAAGTGTTTTGATACCACACCTTTTATTTAATTCAGTTCAAGTGAGCTGCTGAGTATCATAAACATTATCAACAATAATCCCAGGAGGGTTGAAAATTTGTAACTCAATCAAAATGATGCTGCTATTCAATTAGATTTCAAAGTATCCTGAGAGCATGTAGTTTATTAGAGAAGCCTTTATTTTGTCTGTTAATTAGTAGTACATTGGTAGAATGTTTGTCTCTTAACAAGAAGATAAAGGGTTCAAAACTTGATCATGCATATTTTTTTTGTGTTATACATAAAAGTTTTGATACATGTTTTACTAAATTCACTATAAGTGAGCTCATTATCAAAATATTGCCAAAAGCAGTCCAACAAGGTCTGACACAGATGAGAGGATGAAAACTTACATTTAACTCACAGCCACCACCCTTTTGACAGTTGATCAAATTTCAAAGGGACCTAAGACTGTCTAGTTCTGTTAGGCAGCATGTATCCTTCCTGTTAAAGGGACACTGTCAGCTTTGCCCCTCGTTTTTTTCCTTGATTTCAGTAGTGTGCCTCTAGGCACATATTTATCACCCATGTTCTCTATAATGTCCCAATAGATCCCAAAACTGAGCATTCTTATCATTTTTCCAGATTTCAGCAGTTGTTTACTTTCCAGCGGGCCGACCGTAAAAGTCCTGTTCATCGGAAGCATATGCATGCCGAGAATGCACGTCTGACATGGAGAGCTGGCACAAAGTCAACTTTTTACATGAACATAATGAAAAGCTACTTGTAGCAGGGACTTTAGTTTGATGTATAAGATTTGCCATTTCGGAATTAAATCTGAGTGCTAATAGTGACACGAAATACATTTAAAAGCAGGTGTTGAAATCCCATGCACGCAAAAGAGGGGGATGCTCCTGTGCATGTGCGGGATTTGTGCTCCGTCCACTAATGCACATGCACAGGATTTCAGCACTTACTTTTAAAGGTATTTCATGTCACTATTAGTGCACAGATTTCATTCCAAAATGCCAAATCTAATGCAGCAAACTAAAGCCAGTACTACAAGTGGCTTTTCATTATGTGTATGTAAAAAGCTGTACTTCGTTCCAGCGCTCCACGTCAGACGCGTGTTCTCAGCATGCATATGCATCCGGTGGATGGGACTTTTATGGTCGGACCGCTGGAAAGTAAACAACTGCTGAAATCTGGAAAAATTGTAAGAATGCTCAATTTTGGGATCTATAGGGACATTATAGAGAACATGGGTGATAAATATGTGCCTAGAGGCACACTGCTGAAATCATGGAAAAAAATGAGGGGCCAAGCTGACAGTGCCCCTTTAATCAGTAGTACGCTAGCAGGGTTTCTGCCTCCTCTTTCTAGGCTACTGAGTTTGAGTCCTACTGAGGCGAACATCTTTCTTTCTTTCTTTCTTTCTTTCTTTCTTTCTTTCTTTCTTTCTTTCTTTCTTTCTTTCTTTCTTTCTTTCTTTCTTTCTTTCTTTCTTTCTTTCTTTCTCCCCTTACCTAATTCAGTGCAAGTTATCTGTGCAGAACTACTGATTAGCTAAATATTGTCAACAGCAATCCCAGAAGCACAGAATATGGTAAAGCATATATTCCCAATCCATACATTGCTGCTAGTGTTTAAACGGCAGATCAGATTTCAAATGTTCTAGAGCAGCATGTATTTTCTCTGCAGACAAGCAGTTCATTGGTATGGTTTCTGACTTCTAGTGACAGAACACCAGCAAAAAAAAGATAATTGTAACAATAGGTATAGATAGGAGGTTATCCTTTCATGACAGAAAGTTCATGAAAGAAAATGTGCATGACATGTTTGCTGCCTAGAAAATCACCCTTGACATGTACAGTATGCTAAAACAGTATTTCTGTAAGAAGTACAGGTAGCAAAAAATGCTTTTGGCACAGCTGCTATATTTTTGATTTTATTTGCACTTAAGTAGTGATCCATGGTGACAAACAGTAAACTGCATACATCACAAATTTGAGCAGGGACAAATAGTGTTATAACATGAAGTTACTGTTAGGAAATGTGTGTGTGAATTCTAAAGTGCCTCACAAAATGGTGTGGAAACATAGAAACTCAGAAACATAGACTTTAATGCCAGATAAGGACCGCATGACCCACCTAGTCTGACCATTTACTACCTATTGGATAAGCTGCAGATTCCAGTTACCCAACACCCTACTTTCTCCTACTCCTCACTATAATTTACCTTATGTCTGTCTCATGCATTCTTGAATTCTCCCACTGTTTTTGACCCACATCTTCTTCAGGAAGGTGGCTCTATGCAGTCTCCACCATGTCTGTGAAAAAGTACTTCCTCACATTGCCACTTTGCCATCCCCTCTCTATCATAAAAGTGTGCCACCTTGTTCTTGTACATCTCTCTTTCTTAAAGATGCTCCCATCTTGGACTTTGTTGATTCCCTTGAGGCACTTGAAAGTTTCTATCATGTCCCCCCACTCCCTCCTTTCCTCAAGGATATACATATTAAGCACTTTTAGTCTCTCTTCATATGGCTTCTATTGCAGACCCTCCACCATTTTAGTTGCCTCCATCCTGTCTATCTCCCTGTGGAGATGGAGTCTCCAGAACTGTATGCAGTACTTCAGACAGAGTCTTACCACCTGTCTGTACAGAGGGATAACAACTTCTTGTTTTCTACTGGTGATGCCTTTACATGTACATCTTAATCTCCTCCCTAGCCCTCCTTACTGCCTTCTCACATTGCTTACCCACCTTAAGGTCATCTGATATGACTATCCCCAAGTCCCTTTCCATTTGTGTGATTGTTAGTATCTCCCTCCCCATTGTGTACACTTCCTCTGGGAGTTTGTTTCCCAGGTGCATTACTTTGCACTTTTTTTCATTGAATCTAAGCTGTCATATTTTTGACTATTCCTCCAATCTTGCCAAGTCCCTTCTCATCCTTTGCACTCATTCTTGTGTATCAACCCTGTTGCAGATAATTGTGTCATCTGCAAACAGGCATACTTTTCATTCCAGCCCCTCTGCAACGTCACCTATAAAGACATTAAAGAGGATTGGTCCCAATACTGACCCCTGTGGTATCCCACTAGTTACTCCCCTTTCTTCAGAGTGTACTCCATTTACTATTATCCTCTGGGTCCTGGTGTCCAGACATCTTGTCACCTAGGCTACCACAATGGGACCCACTCCCAGTCTAGCTAACTTGTTTATTAATCTTTTTTGTGGGACTGTGTCAGATACCTTGCTAAAGTCTAGGTAGGCCATATCCACAGCCCCTCCCTGGTCTATTACTTTGGTTACCCAGTTAAAGAAATTGATTAGATTTGTCTAACATTACCTTCTTGCTGTGAATCCATGTTGCCTTGGGTCTTGTGCCTCACTGCCCTCTAGGTACTCAACAATTCTTTCTTTAAAAAGTGATTCCATCATTTTCCCTACCACTGAGGTCTAGCTAACAGGTCTGCAGCTTCCTGCCTCTACCTTTTTTTGCTTACAAAAAGAAGTGTTTTGATACAACACATTTTAACTAATTAAGTTCAAGTGAGCTGCTGATTATCTTATATTGTACATTATCAGCAGCAATCCCAGAAAGTCTAAAAGAGTGTAACTCAATCAAAATGATGCTGCTAGTTGATTAGATTTCAAAGTATCCTGACAGTATTAGTTCACTAAATAAGCCTTTGTTTTATCTGCTAGTCTGTAGTACATTGGTAGAACATTTGTTTTTTTAATCAGAACTTGAAGGATTCAAATTCTGTTCATGCATCTTTTTTTGTGTGTCTATTATAAATAAATGTTTTGATACAACATGCTTTACTAAATTCAGTATAAGTGAGCTCATTATCAAAATATTGTCAAAAGCAGTCCAAGAAGGCTGGATACAGTTGAGAACAATGTAAATTTAATTCACTGCCACCACCCTTTTGACAGCTGATCAAATTTCAAAGTGCGCTAAGAATGTCTTGTTCTCTTAGGCAGCTTGTACCATCACTGTTAATGAGTAGTACAGTAACAGAGTCTCTGCTTTGCAACCACAGAGTTCAAATCCTACTAAGGTGAACAGTTTCTTTTTCACTTCTTTCTTTCTTCCTTACATAATTCAGTGCAAGTAATCTATGTAGAGCTACTGATGATCTTAAATATTGTGAACAGTAATCCCAGAGGGGCAGAATAATGTAAAAAATATTTTCTTCAATCCATACAGTGCTGCCAGTGTTTAAAGAGCAGATCAGATTTCAAGTGTTCTAAAAACTAAAACTCACTAGTTTACTAGAGCAGCATGCATTTTCTGTACTGACACGCAGTCCATTGGCATGGTTTCTGACTTACAGTATATGAAAGAGCTAATTGGTTCTATGTGACAAAGTTTTTCTTTCCTTTTTTAAAAAAAAATTATTTAAAATAAATTTTATTTCAGTTGCAAATATACTTTAGTAACAATCCATGGAAGCATTAAGAACAGTAAATTATATCAAAACTCTAATTTTGTTAATTAAAAAAAACAATTTCTGCAGATACAGTAGAAGGTTTTCCAGTCAGCAAAACAAGAAGTTCATAAAAAGAGTGGTGGAAGTACAGAGGAGGGTGACCAAAATGGCTCATGGTCTGCATCAGAGTCCCTGTGAGGAAAAACTCAAGGATTTAAATAGACTTTCAAGAGTGCAAATGGGAAATTGGAGACATGATACAAACATTTAAGTATGTCAAAAGTATCAGTATGATACATGAAGTGGCATGTATTAAGGCTGACTTTAAAAACATGGGTGAAGTTGTGCAAGGGTTCTTTGACAGAATTAAGTCTAATATGGACTCAAATCAGAGGTGGGAACTCATTAATCTAGGGAGAGTGGAGGCAACACATATCTGGATCAAGGCCCAAAGTAAAAAAGCTAGGGCAAAGAAACCTAGCTGTATGATCAAGAGTGTCATAGACAGGGTGAAGAGGAAAAGAGTAACCACTACGAGATACAGGAGAACAGGGGTGCTCATTATGGAAGCAATGTTAAGATGAGTGATTTTGAGTCCTTTAGTAAGATGAGAGTGGGAGGGGGTTGGCCCTGGGTTCATTTCTGCATCCCCAGCTCTACGGAGTAGCAATGGTCTGATGAGGTTATTTACTCTCTTAGAGGGCTTGAGTTGTGTGAATGGGGGGGGTAAGAAGAGGTGTTGGGATGGGGATATGAGAGGAGTATTAATTAAGAAAGGAAGGCAACTAGGGTAGTGGGTTGGAGTATTGATGAACCTGTTGGCCAAAAGCAGTGGGGTAGTTGCCTGAAAGAGATGGCTGGGGTAACAGCAGGGGAGGTGGATGGATCTGAGTTGGAGATATAAGGGATAGAGGGGTATAGGGATAGGAAAGGCAAACTAACATGGGTAGGAGGGAAAAGATGAATATGGTAATTAGGAAGATTGCAGTGTGGGCAGTGCAAGATGCAGATAAGGGGTTTAGGGGCTGCCAGGCAAGGCAGTGAGTATAGCAGTATGTGTAGCTATTTGGAGCAGGTGAGGGATACAGTAAAAATGTACGATTGATGCAGTACTAATTGTCAGAATATTGAAGTTAATTGGGATAAAAGAAAGTGAAGGGTGATTCAAAATACAAAAATCCTCCTGTTTCCTGTATGTTGGAGGAGTGGACTGGGAGGGAGACAAACAGGGCAGTTAAAGTTGGGGACTCAGGGAGGAGGAGGACTCTTTCAGTGAATGGTATCAGGCAGGGGAAAGGGAAAGGAGCATCATGGAGGTGAGGGTGGTGTGAACTGTGGTGTCGAATTCCAGTTTCTCCAAAATAAAATCCTACCTACTGTAGTCCAATACTCCAAACCATAAGTGTGTATTTCTGGAAGGGACAGAAACTTACAGGCAACTAATCATATAGCATGTAAGGGCAAGGCAGTTTTTTTCCTTTTTGGACTCATCCTTGTGTTGGGACTGGACTGGGACATGGGATTAAAAAAATCACCCCTTACTTAACTTGACACAGAAGTGCTGTTCTGTACTATACTGACATGTTAGGGAAAATGTCTCTGTTTTTGGTGCAGCTACTCGATGCAGCCCAATCTCCATGTTTTTTTCACTACTTAAACTACTTAACTAGCCAACAGTGCTATACTTACCTGTTTAGGAAGAAATATTCCTGTGTTTTCACTACTTAAAAAGAATCAAAACAGCTCTTAATAAGTCCTATCATCTTGTGACAGGTGCTGGTAAAATAACCCATACCTGTGAGCTCTATAAACAAATGCCATGGTTCCATTTTCAAGGAAGGATTGACTACTAGACCTGCCTCATGGCTAAGAAAATCTGTCTTGGCCTTACCCCACCTGCACCAGCAGGATTTTGTTAGACTAGCTGGGACAAGATTAACATGCTGTTACTGGTGGCATGCTAAAAAATCTCACTTCAAGAATGTGCTTATGGCAGACCCGCATTCCCAACCTGGATGTGCTTCTGGGAGGTGGGTGCATTATGATTGAACCAAAGGAATCACTATTTTAAGAAAAATCATAGTAAAAGGTAAAAAAAAGCTACACTTTTATACATGCAGGGGCATTCTGAAGTACACGAGTGATAGGTGTGTGCTAGGAGGCACACTTTTCACATATGGAACAAAATGAAGAGGCAAAGCTGACAGTGCCCCTTTAAACTACTTGACTTGAGGTGGCAAGCAGTTGTTGACTGATGTGTTTCAGAATAAAATTTAAATCTCATTGTTTATTTAGATGCAGCTACTTGACACAGCTGGTAGAGTGCTGTGACTTGTTTGGGGATAAATAATTTGCCTATATTTTCACTAATTGAACTACTTAAGTAGATGCAGTCAGCAGTTATTTACTGACCTGTTGGAGAATAAATCTCCCTGTTTAAAATTTTTGGAGCAGCTACTTGACGCAGTCAGCAGTGCTGTACTGACCTGTTTATGGCTAAATATCCCTGAGTTTTCATTACTTATAACTATCTGCCTCGATGAAGTCAGCAGTTGTTTACTGACCTTTTTCAGAATATATTTATCTGTGTCTTCACTACTTTAACTACTTGACTGGATGTAAACTATAAAAAAATTAATATATGTTATTCTTGGAATAAAAACATCAGCTGAATTCAAATCACTGACCAAAACATGCAAGCACACACACTTATCATGATGCAGCACTGTAGAAGTCCATAAATTGTCCTCTAAAAAGATTAATGAAACTATCTTATGTGCTGTTTCAAACAAAACAGATATTTAACCAGAATTCATGTTTGCAAAACACTGTTATAAGCTACAGAAATAATTAATTTATGTTATTCTTAAAAAAAAATCAGCTGGATTAGAACCCCTAACCATAAAGGCATATAATACATGCTTATCATGATGCACCACAGAAGAACTATGTAACTTCCATTCTAAAAAAGATTAATGAAACTACCATTTGCATAGTTTCAAACAAGACAGGTATTTACCCAGAAATAATTCTTGGGGAACGTCACACTTGTAAACTATACAAAAATTCAAATGTTATTCTTGGAACAAAGACATCAGCTGGATTCAAATCACTGACCAAAACATGCAAGCATGCACACTTACCATAGTGCAGCACTGTAGAAGTCCAACAACTGGCCTCTAAAAAGATTAATGAAACTATCTTATGTGTTGGTTCAAACAAAACAGATATTTAACCAGAATTCATTTTTGGAAAATTCTGTTATAAGCTATAGAAGTAATCAATTACTATGTTATTCTTAAAAAAAACAAAAACAAAAAAAAAAACATCTGGATTTGAGCCCCTAACAATAAACATATATAACTCATGCTTATCATGATGCACCAGAGCAGAACGCTGCAAAATGCATTCTAAAAAATCTTAATAAAACTACCATTTGCACAGTTTCAAACAAGACAGATATTTACCCAAAAATTATTTTTGGGGAACATTACTTTTGTAAAATGGCCTCTAAAATGATTAATGAAACTATCTTATGTGCTGTTTCAAACAAAACAGAAATGTAACCAGAATTCATTTTTGTAAAATGCTGTTATAAGCTATAGAAATAATCAATTTATGTTATTCTTAAAAAAAAATCAGCTGGATTCAAACCAAAATATATAACACATGCTTATGATTCACCACAGCAGAACTCTGCAATTTGCATTCTAAAAAAGGTTAATGAAACTACCATTTCCACACCAAAAGAAATTATTACCGATCAAGGTAATAATTTTGGTGCTGTCTTGCTGAAGAAGCTGTACCAATTGTTCAGTGTTACTGCAATAAGAACCTCTTTTTATCATACTCAAACAGATGGTCTTGTTGAGCATTTTAATTGGACCCTGAAATGCATGCTAAAAAAGTTTGCGAAAGGTGAAGGAAGAGATCAGGACCAGTATCTACCACTCTTCTTGTTTGCTTACTGAGAAGTGCCTCAGGCATCAACAGATTTTTCACCATTTGAAATTTTGTATGGTAGACAACCTGGGGGGGCCTATATGTTATAAAGGAAACAGTTTTATGTGATGTTGGAGAACATAAAACTGCTAACAAAAATAGTGAATGCACAAGAGCAAAAATAAAAACACAAAGAGTACTATAGCATGCCCCTAAAACAGTTACCAGCTGCTGTGACTTTTTTTGTGGGAGGCTGTGCCCCCTGCACCCCCCCCATGCAGGGGGTTGCACCCACCACACCATCCCTACTAAATATAACTACCACTGGGGGGACACAAGTCATGGACAGGGACAACCTGAGGATGGGAAAACACTCCCCAAGGAAACAGAGATCAGGGAGGGGTGGAAAAAGTTAAACCAGCACTGACACTGTGCTCAGGGATAGAGACATAAGTGGGGAGGCAGAGGAGTGGGGAGCACCAATGTTGGGACTGTGAGCATCCAGTGAAGAAAGATTTAAAAAACAAAGTGCAGCCAAACTCAAACCCGGGCTGACCAGCCACTAATGCCTGCAACTGTATCACTGTGCTATGCAGCCAGCCAGGATTGGTCACTGCAAGAAACCACCCTCACCACTGCACACAGTGACTGCAATAACTCCAGACTGCTGAAAGTAAATTGCTGACCTTAACACATGCTCTAATTTCACAATCATTACTTTGTGCTCACCCAAATTGACTCATTCAAATTGAGTCACTCTTTTCATGGGACAGCAAAGGAAACATGGGGAGATAACACCTCTCAAAAAAAATCTTTTACAACATATATGTGGGAGCTGAGAAAGAAGTTAGCCAAGTATGTTGAAATTGCACATAGTAATCAGGAAGAGGCCCTAAACACACAGAAGGTATATTATGATCATGGGGTAAAAGAAAAAGTTTTTAAGCCAGATGAAAAGGTACTGTTAGTGTTACCCACTTCAGAAAACAAACTATTACAGAAACCTGGTTTAAGTAGGGCAATTGGGGTTTAGAAATCCCTGATTACATATTAATCCATAAAGAACAAATTGAAAAAATAGGGGGAAGGGTGTTGTTTTACGTATCCAATAACTTAAAGGTAACTGAGATAAATAACCACCAGGAAAATTAATTAATTTGGGCAGTGATTCATCTTGCTAGAAATTTAAATTAACTATAGGCCTGGATGATAGACCCCTAGGATTTAATAATGAAGAAAATATCAGACTCCTTGATTAAATAGACACATTTGAACCAAATGGGGATTATTTAATGATGGGCATAGGTTTGCCACCTATCCAGTTTTTGACCGGATAATCTGGTTTTTAGGGTCCTTATCTGGTCATCCAGTTCTGATTAAATGTGGTCCAGTGTTTGGGCCATTTTGAGTGTTCATATACTCTCAAAACTGTTGTATCAAATCATTCACTGTTTTGGCTGCATTGCATGTCCAGGTTACAAAGAAGTTCTGGTGTCACAGCCATTCAGACCTGCCTTTGTCTGTAAAACCAGTCTGTCTCGGGGGTGCAAAGTATGGCCATTAAGATCGTTAGCAATAAATTAACCTAATCTTGTCTACTCTGAATTTTAAGTATGTTCTTTTACTGCTATGACAGGAAATAGCTTTAACACCTTTATGTGCTTTCAAGTGTTTCTTTTTGTTTGTCCTATATTCTGGTATGTTTTAGACCCATTTTTATTAAATTAATAATCTTTTATTGTCTTTATCACTACATTTGCTATTATTTTTTGTATTACCTGAACATTCCATGATATTAGCTACATTTTTACAGGTCATTCAGATAAACAGCATGGAATGGTGTGTCTGAAATTGTGGAATGTCTTAGAAATATGAAAATAAACAGCAGTAGCTGCTGAGGTAAAGGAGAACATAATGCAGTATTAAGGGTACCACAAGCACCAATAATTAAGTTATCAAATGTTGGTCAAAGGATATCAGAATACATAACTGACATGGAAAGGAAAATGGAAGAGTGTTTAACAGAGGGTTGAGCAATAAGCTTTGAATGAGCTTGGCACATCCAGCAGACCTGAGTTTGATTCCTACAGACTCTACTTGCATACTGTGTGACCCTGAGCAAGTCACTTAACCTTCCTGTACTCCTGGGTCACTCTTGTAAAATGGGCTATTGAGCATATGGGAGTTAACTTCGTTGTCAAAGAATAAAAATAAATAACTGAATAAATAAATAAAATAAATAATAGTATAAAAATGATTTCATAACACTAGTAATGTCTATTATGACATTACAAATGACTTTGGAGGAGGACTGATATACTCGCCAGTCATAAAAAGGGGGTGGAGGTTTAGCATCTGGTTTTTACCTAATTCAAAGGTGGTGACCCTAGATGGGTGATTTCAATTTTCCAAAAATAAACTGGACAACACTGGAAGGAACAAACAGTATAGAAGACACATTCTTAGAAAGTATGGTACATACAAATATGAATCAAATTATCAAGGAAAAAGACAGGGGATTGAACACTTTGGATCTTGCCTTTTGTAATTTTCCAGACAACATCAAAAGTATGAACATACAAGACCTGTTAGGTTGTAGTGATCACTATACTTTAAAATTAATAATTGATACATCTTGAGACAGAATTAAAGGGGCTACTACGATGAAGTGTTACCATAAGGCTAATTTCTATGAAATGAGGAATTACCTAAGTTCATGGAACTTGCAGGAAGACCTAAAAGATCAAGAACTGGAAGCCTCCTGGGGGAAGAGCAAAGAAAAGATAAATAATTGTATTAATAATTATGTACCCAAAGTAAAAAAAAATATATATATAACAAATCTGGTAGGTTACCATAGTAGTTCAATAGAAACATTAAAATAAACATCAAAAAGGAGATGAAAATATTCAGGAGGTATTTGGCAAAAAGACAAAGATTGGAAAGAATACAAGAAATAGCAAACGTGTGTACAAATATAATTACTAAAGCAAAACAAAAAATGGAACTAGAACTAGCAAATTCTGTACAAGAGAACAAAACACAGTTTTACAATTATCTGGGTACATTAAGGAGCAAACTGAGAACTGAGAATGGTGAGCCTACTTTTAAAGGAGGTTGAATTAATAAAAGATAAATCAGAGATGGCCAAAGAATTTTATGAATATTTTCTCAATGAATCCCCCCCAAAAAAGAGAATATAACCAGTTTAGGAAAAGATCAAGGAAGTAGTATCACAAACATTTATATTACTGAGCAAGAAGTATGCAAGAAAATCAATATTCTCAAAACTAATAAATCTGTAGGGCTGGATGATATACACCCCAAATTGCTTAAGGGATTATCAGATTATCTAGTATGCCCTATAACAGCACTCTTTAATACTTCACTCAAGGAAGGAAAGACAGTAGCAGACTGGAGAGATGCCATAGTGACTCTGATCTTCAAAAAAGGGGATAGAAATAGAGTCTTAACCATTAGGCAGCCAACAGAATTAGAATGTATAGGAATTTAAGACTGATATATCAAAGGTTAAATTATAGGCCCATTAGCCTTACATCAGTGATGGGAAAAATAATGGAAGGGATCATACAAGACAGAGTAACTGCACATATTAAACACTATAGCTTCTCAGATATTACACAGTATGGCTTTAGTTCATGGAGATCGTGTCTATCAAACTTATCTTTTTTTGAGCCGGTCAGTGCTGCACCTAATAGAGGCCTGCCGGTGGATGTAATTTATCTAGACATTTCAAGGGCATTTGATGTAGTTCCTCACAAAGAACTAATAGAGAAATTGTCTGAAATACACTTACACCCTATAGTAATAGCTTGGGTGAATTCATGGCTTAGTGAAAGGAGACAACAAGTTAACATCAGGGGTTACAGCTCTGAATGGGTAGAGCAACAAGTAGGGTGCCCCAGGGCTGGGTGCTTGGCTCTACACATTTCAACATTTTTATTTCAGGATTGCAAACCTCTGATAGGTCATGGATGTCAAAACATGCAGACAGTTGTAAGATAGGTGCTATTGTTAGTAATTCCAATGGTGTTCAGCAGTTTCAAAATGATCTCAACTCAATGAATACATGGGCAGATGTCAACAAACTAAACTTTAATGTGGAAAAGTCTAAGGTCAAGCACCTCGGGCACGATAACCAGCATATACAGTATTCCTTGGGAAATATAGTACTTATGGAAATTACAAATGAAAAGGATTTGGGGGATAAATGGCTTAGCAATAAGATACCTGACCATGCCTTCTCTATCCCTGGGTATTCCTTAGCCAGGAAAAACTGAACCAGACTAGGTGGGTGTCTAGCTATGACCATCTCCTCCTCTCTCCAATTTGCCACTATGATGTATACCTCTACCTGCAAACTATGAGTCCCTGGTCATTCAGGCATCTTTACCCTTCAATATTCCCATTTTTGCTACAGGCATCTATTGTCAAACTAACCTCTCCCCTCTGTAGCCAATAACCTTATCTCTACTATTTTTTCCCACTCGGAGTCAGGCAAACTGTTCCTCATGGGTGACCTCAACTTAAACTGGTTGTCTCCAACTCAAAATAACATTTGCAACTCTATAGCTGCCCATAATTAAACCCAACTAATCAATGTACCCAACTGCCTGAACATTAAAGCCTAAAATCACATCCTACTAGACTGGGCCCTCACCACCCACCCACATTGTGTTATTAAATCAGGCATCCTACCCGATGCTATAAGTGCCCATCATATGCTCTATCTGGTTAGGAAGGTCCACAGGCCTTCGTCTCCCCATAAAATACTGCTAACATGCTCTTATAAATCCCTTGACTTAGCACTTCTCCTCCATGACCTAGCAAACACAGACTGGACTCTGATCACCTCTGCTCCCAAGGAGGATAATGCCCATGCCTATTTTACAGAAAAATTCCTCGTCATCTGGAACCATTACGCCCCACTCAAACATACCAGAGTTTGAGGAAACCAGTTCCCTTGGGTCACTCCAGAACTGCTGGCTTGCCACAGAATGCATGACCAGGCATGGAGTAAACGCAAAGCTTCTCAATTACCAAGTGATTTCATCACCTACCGCAAACTCCACAATGAATGTACTACAGCAACTAGGTTGGCTAAGGCCAAGTACTTTAAATCTGCTTTCCACACAAATTTAAATTTTGCTTCCAAATTCTCGAAAGTATTTCACTCCCTCTTCTCCCCCATCCCATCCCAAAAATAAATAACTCTCTTATTAAGGGCCATGCATCAGTGGCTGAGGAATTTAATTCCTACTTTACATCGTGTCCTAGACCATTCTAGCAACTCTTCTTCCTCCCTCAATCGGACATCCTCCACCAAAAGCAACAAAAACAACCCTCACAAAGCTCTTGAAGTTCTCCCTTTCTCATTCTCCTTAGTCTTTCCTGCTGACATCCTCACCATTCCACTGTCTATCAATCTATTGAAAGGCAGTTCTCCTGATGAACTTGACCCCAAGCTTCTTAATCTCTGCCCCAGCTATAGCCTATCCTCCCTCAGAAATTCTAAACCTGTCCTTCATGACTGCTGAGCTCCCAATGCTTTGGAAGCATGCAGTTCTCCTCCCTCTCCCAAACGTTGGTGACTCTGAAGGAACAGAACTAATTTAAATTAAATATTTTATTATAATATTATTATTATATTCTCAATTATTATTCTATATCCTTATATTGGCTTAATTATTAAGTCCTATACCTGCTTCTGATCAAATTAATGTCTAAATGAATCTTTAAAACAAGCTCAATGCTGCTTAAGACTTGAATACTGAAATAGAAAAATAATGCCAGGAAAAGGGGATACAGCATACATGGTCAACTTCAGAAAAAAAAAATTCCTAGGATGGTCTATTTGAATTGAATGGCCTCTTCCGATTAGTATCAGAAGAGCTTGAAACTTGAAGTAATTTACAATCTTGTTTTTCAGTACCAGCACATCTCAGAGGTTAACATAGATTTAGACTGGCTTTAAGAAATTAAGACTTTTATTTATAGAAAATATACAAAAACTTTAATACATTTCATAATCATACAGGTTATTGGAAATACATTTACCTGTCCCTTGAGTAAGTTTTAAACCCATCAACAAAGAGTATTGTGAGCTATTTACAAAAATCTGTAGCCTCAAAACTGTTTAAAATGTATTGACAACTTTAGGGTCTGTAGTAGCTAACCTTGCCACCTTGTCAATGAAAAGAGTGTAAAGTGTTTATTTAATACAAACAACTAGTCGGGTGGATTACAAGCCTCTGGATAATTACATGAGGTCATGGTTCACTTATTTTGAACAAAGGAGATCCCTGTCTTAAAGAAGTTTTATTCAATTTGCACGGTTCTTATTATAGCAGGTATGCCAAAGTAACATCATTTTAAACAGGAAAAAATGTACTTCTGAAATCTGTAAATACTTTTTAGATATCTATAAAGAAAAAGTTTATAATACTTTTATTGATTATAGATTTTGTATTCAAATTGACACCATCATGTTTGGTCTCAAGTGAATCCTCTCCTTAAGTTGCATCTAAAAATGTAAATTTTATATATGTACAGAAGTGCAAAGAGATGCAAGAAAGGAAAGTTATTTATAACAAAAGTAGTTTTTCTGGATGAGGCCATATTGATAAAAAAATGGCTTAGCAGGGGCTAACAGTAACACCCTCAAAGAATGCTCAGACCAACCATAACTTGATGGTGATATCGCCCAGTAGGTGGGACATAAATGGGATGCTGGCAAAGCCAGCCCAGATTTGCTTAATTCTTTGGTGTGAAAAGACCTTTGTTCAATGTGCTGACAATTTTAAATGAGCTTGGACTTATACTAGGCCCAAAGCCTGAAGCCACACTTGCTGGGGACATTACTTGGGCTTTAACATTGCCACTGCAATGAGTGCTAAACCAGCCTGAAAGCCTGCAGAACTCTGCCACAGGTCCAGTTGCAACTGACTGTTACAGAAAGGACTTTCTTTCAGTATTGGATTAAGCAAGTCGTATGTTTTGCATACTGAGAATTTGGACTAAAAGTAATGTTTTGGAATTTCTGTTAAAAGCCTAAACAAGAGACTGACTTCAGAATTTACCAGCCAGCAAGCCTGCAGTGCTATTAAACAGCAGTAAGTCCAGAGTTGCAGGTTCAAAAGCAGAAATTAACTGAATCAGAAAAGAGTCACAGAGTCCAGTTATCCAAAACAACATTGCTGTCCACAGGGAGAGATCTTTCTACAGACTGTGCTGAACTGCTGAAATCATGTCTGATTTTTTCTACTAAATCCTGAAGTGACTTTTGATGATTTGTGATGTCAAGCAAGAAGGATCCAGCCTGCATTGCTTCATTGATGTCAACAGACTCTGCAGTTCCAGGTTCAAGGGAAAAAGACAGCAGACTAAAGCCAAACTCACCACCAAGGACATTTGTCATCCAAAACTGAAAGTCCTCACCAAGACTTTGAAAGCTAAAAAGTAGAAGACCACATCTACAGATAACTAAAACATAAGTATTCCTTTATTCTACTTTTAGTACTTATTTGGTTATCTGGCGTGATAACAGTGCATTTTAGCTTCAAACCTTAGGTGTATGGTTAAACTTGAATTTAAATCTAAAGAAAATTCCTTTTACATACTATAAAGTTTAAACAAGTATCATAGCAAGATAATCTGAAACACCAGTGTAATGAGTTGCAAGTTCTCACAGTAAAAAGAAAAGGTCATGCTATTCATAAGTATGCTAGAAAGAGATAGCATAAACTGTCCTTTATTATGCTGAATATTGCTTGTTTATTTACATTACTTAGTGCTGAAATGTGTTTTATTTGTTTTATATGATTTATTGATTTTCTAAAATCTGCTTTTTTTACATTACAGTTTGTTTACCTTACTTTTTTATGCTTGGTATTTATGCTAGTTATGAATATTTAGGACTTGTACATATGTGAATAAAATATATTTATCTTTTATATAATCCAAAGTGTGGCAACAGTGTTTTTCACCGTCATTTTTGAATTTGGAGAGCATCGGATAATATCACATGTTAATATTTATTATTTTTGGTAATTTATGAAATTATATTTGGATAAGGCCTGAGGTGAATCCAAGCACATTCTTACAAAAAGTGGTATTATAAGCCTTTTTTCTGACATCTTTGGGGGCTTGTCCAGGATGATTGTTAGTGAATAACAGCCCACACTAAGGTGTGATGACTGGGATGTCAACATACCAGGATACACAATCTACAGGAGGGACAGGGAGGGTAAACGAGGAGGAGTAGCTCTCTATGTAAAGGAAGGGATCAAAGCAACAGAACTAAAGAGTAAACAGGGAGCAGATTAAGCACTCTGGGTCACCCTGGAGACAGGAAATGGCACCACAATCCGCATGGGGGTTGTATACAGACCCCCATCTCAGGGGGAGGGAATAGACAAGGAAATGATAGAAGGCTTCCGTAGAATGGCAGAAAAAGGGGAGATATTGTTGATGGTGTACCTGAATATGCCAGATGTTAACTGGAGCACCTTTGCTGCAGGCACATCCAAGAGCAGGGTCATTCTTGATGCCCTACAGGGGGCATGCCTCAGACAGCTAGTATTGGAACCCACTCAGGAGGGAGCAATCTTAGACCTGGTACTCTCAAATGGGGATGGAGAAAGATTCTCAGATTTAGAAATGGGTAGCCATCTGGGAACAAGCGACCACCAAACAGTGTGGTTCACGATAAACACAGCCATAAAATCAAGCCATACAAAAGCAAGAGTAGTGGACTTTAGGAAAGCTGACTTTGGGGAAATGAGAGAGTGCCTCAGAAAAGCACTAGCAAACAGGCAAGAAGGAAGGTGGAGGAAAAATGGCAAGTAATCAAAACAGCCATCACAGAGGCAACAAGCTTTTGTGTAAAGCAAATCAACAAAACACAACAAAGGAAAAAAAACGCTATGGTTCTCAAAAGAGGTGGCAGGGAAGATTAAGGAGAAAAGGACAGCATTCAGGAAATATAAGGAAACACAGAAGGACCAGGACAGAGAACTTTATCAGTTAAAGCAGAAAGAGGCTGGGAAGACAGCCAGAATAGCAAAGGCTCAAACCGAGGAAAGGATAGCCAATTCTGTTAAGAAAGGGGATAAGACCTTTTATAGGTACATTAGGGAGTGAAGAAAGACCAAAGGAGGGATACTGAGGCTTAATAAAGGGGAGGGAATGTGGGTAGAGGGTGACAGTGAAAAAGCAGGGATACTGAATGAATATTTCTGCTCAGTATTCACAAAGGAAGAGGAGGGGGAGGTACCTAAACCAAACAAGAGAAACACTCTGAAGAAGGGGGTCGATACCAGTACATTTACAGAAGAAAGGGTTCTGAAAGAACTAATAAAATTGAAGGTGGGCAAAGCAATGGGGCCTGATGGGATTCACCCAAGAATTCTAAAAGAACTAAGGGTAGAACTAGTGACTCCACTGACTACTCTCTTTAACAAATCATGGGAGGATGGGGTGGTACCTGAGGACTGGAGGAGGGTAGATGTGATTCCTCTTCACAAAAGTGGGAGCAGGACAGAGGCAGGAAACTACAGACCAGTTAGTTTGACCTCAGTGGTAGGGAAAATAATGGAATCACTTCTGAAGGAAAGAATTGTTGAGTACCTAGAGGCCAGTGGGGCACAAGACCCAAGGCAGCATGGATTCATGATGGGAAGGTCATGTCAGACAAATCTATTAGATTTCTTTGACTGAGTGACCAAAGTAGTAGACCAAGGAGGGGCTGTGGACATGGCCTACCTAGATTTTAGCAAGGCATTTGATACAGTCCCACACAAAAGATTAATACACAAGTTAGCCAGCCTTGTAGTGGGTCCCAAGGTGGCAGCCTGGATAAAAAATTGGCTAGACAGCAGGACTCAAAGGGTAGTAGTAAATGGAGTACACGGTGAAGAAAGAAGGGTTACTAGTGGGGTACCACAGGGTTCAGTACTGGGACTGTTCCTTTTTAATGTCTTTATAAGTGACATTGCAGAGGAACTGGAAGGAAAAGTATGACCCTTTGCAGATGACACATAGATCTGCAACAGGGTTAATACAGAAGATGGAGTGGAAAGGATGAGAAGGGACTTGACAAGATTGGAGAAATGGTCAAATGTATGGCAGCTCAGATTCAATGCAATGAAGTGCAAGGTAATGCACATGGGAAACAAAAACACAGGGGAAGAGTACACAATGGGGGTTGAGATACTGACAACAGTAAAAATGGAAAGGGACCTGGGGGTAATTAAATCAGATGACCTAAAGGTGGGCAAGCAATGTGAGAAGGCAGTAAGGAAGGTTGGGGGGATACTGGGATGCATAGGAAGAGGCATCAACAGTAGAACACAAGAAGTTGTTATCCCTCTGTACAGAAAGTTGGTGAGAACCCATCTGGAGTACTGCGTGCAGTTCTGGAGACCCCTTCTCCGCAAAGACATAGACAGAGTGGAGGCTGTCCAGAGGAGGGCAACCAAATGGTGCAAGGTCTGCACCAGAAGACATACTGAAGAAAGACTAAAGGAGCTTAATATATATACCCTTGAGGAAAGAAGGGAGAGAGTGGACATGATGGAAACTTTCATGTACCTCAAGGGAATCAACAAAGTCCAAGAGGGTAGCATCTTTCAGAAAAAGAGATGTGCAAGAACAAGGGGGCACAATTTGAAGATAGAGGGGGATGGCTCAGAGGTAATGTGAGGAAGTATTTCTTAACAGAGAGGGTTGTGGATGCATGGAACAGCCTCCCTGAGGAGGTTGTGGAGTCAAGAACAGTGAGGGAATTCAAGAATGCATGGGATAGACATAAGACAGTCCTAGTGGGGGGTAGGAGGAAGTAAGCTGTTGGTTAACTAGGATCTGCAGCTTATCTGTTAGGTAGGAAAATGGGCAGACTAGGTGGGCCAAGCGGTCCTTATCTGCCATCAAATTCTATGTTTCTATGTTTCAAATTCTATGTATGAGAAATAAATATTATTATAGTTATCATTTGCAACTTACTAAATTGAATATGTAATATTTTTCTGTTCTTGTTTCTCGAGGATTTAAAGATAAAATTACCCCTAGACAGCAAGAAAAGACAGAAAAAAGTAATTATCTGGCAGGAAAGCTGCAAGGAAAAGGACTTTTGAAGTATCTCCAGGAAAAGATTTGGTTCTTTGTTTAAAATTGTATTACAAAGCATTGTGATTACCATTGTTGTTTAAAGGGTATTATTGTTAAAGTAGTGTCTATTGTTACAAAAACCATGTCAGTGCAAGGTTTATGTGCAAAAGTTATAAAATCTGAAGCAGTGATACATTCTCCAGTATTTTTCCAGTCTTCAGTTATGAGCAAGAAGGAAAGAATAAAAAAATCTTGAAATAATTAATGAAAAATATTTAGAGCTAACTGACCAGCTAAATTATGATCAAAGCTGTTTAGCAAGGAAAGCAAGGCAGTTAGGAGAACAACAACAAGACAAATCATCAGAATGTAGTAAATTCACAGGCCAAGTTGAGCTATTAGAAAAACAGTTAGATGAAAGTAATATGAAACTATCTGATGGAGACTGTGTCCTAATCAACTTAAAGACTGACATTGCTGTCTTAAAAAACTTGAATGAACAGTTAAAGTAGCAGTGCTCAGCTGCAGAGGCAGAGAAGGCCAACATATTAAAGACTAATTGGTAGCTCAAAGAGTGGGGCACAGCTTTGGAAAGGGAAAGCACAACATTAGATCATGCTAATGAACTGATTACCAAGGAACTAAATGAAATGGTACAAATGTGTAATAATGTAAGGGAGCTATGTGAAAGTGACAAGAAACAATGGAAAGAGTGGTGTACCCTTTTGGAGCAACACCTCTATAAACTAGGAAAAGAAGTCAGAGATTTACAGGTCCAAAATGGTGATACCAAAAGCAAAAGTAAAAATCATGTAAAACTAAATGCACCAGAGGAACCTGGCCCAGATGACTCCTCCCCTGAAAAGGAATATTCCAGTTCAGAAGAGGAACCACGCAATAAGCATAAAAAGAGATTAAAATTAGGCCAAAAGGAAGCTCTGATTCTGAAGGTGACTCATCTGATGGGTCCAGGAAAAATAAGAAGATTTCTGAAAAGGAACAGGGGTATTTAAAATCAAAAACTGTTACTCAAGCTTTGAAACTGGTAGGTGAGAGATATAATTCTAAATCTGCGAAAGGAGGCATTGAGCAGCATATTCGAAAACTAAAAGAGTGTTTTGAATCTGTGTCCATAACTGATGAGGGAGAACAGAGTTTTGTGATTAGGTGGTCTGTTGATGACCCTCGAGCAGAGTGGTCAAGAATGTCTAGACAAAGTAGGAACAAACCTGACAAACTGTATAAATTCCTAAAAAAGGAGTTTGGTAAATACCGCACTAAGGGGGCAGCCAGACTTGCAGCCTATCAAATGCAGTGTTGTGCTGATCAAAGTCCTAGGGAATATTATTGCAGGCTAAAGGATGTGTACTTTGGAGCAGAAGATCACCCAGACAGTGATTCAGATGACTTCCGAGATGCATATTTTTTTTTATTTGTTTATTTATTTAATCTAGGATTACAATACCTTTGAGCCAAGGCTCTTTTACAAAGGTTCCACATCAGCGTGTGCAACAGTCATCATTTTTAGTTAAAAACATATAGTCATTGACTTACAGACATGTAATAACCAGTACAAAGACATGAGCTATGAGCAAGACAAGGAAGGAGGGGTGGGTGGGGGAAGACAGGGTAGGAGGCGAGGGGGTAGGAGGTGCAGTGGCTAAGGGGAGTGCAGGAGGTGGTTGGGGGCAGGGGCAGGAGTGGAGATATGGGGTGGAGGTGGGCAAGGGTGGGAGGCAGTGCAGCCAGGGGGCCTTGTAGAGGGAATATGACAGGTAAGGTACTAGGGGTGCAAAGACTGATTATAAGTACTGGGGCATAATATTACCAAGGTTTACCCCCTGCTATCAGGACACAATTGGCACTTGAACTTAACAATAGGTCCAGGGACATCCACTGGATTGCCAGACAGGCAGAACACATCTGGGACTCTGGAAGAGGTGATGACTCTCCTCCACAGAAAAAGGGAAGGGGCCCTAATCCCAAGGTTCAAGTGTCTGAGATAACTACCTTAGATACTTTTGCTATTTATGGGGGTGAGCAATCTACCTCCAAAAACAGGAGACAAAAGAAGAAAAGAGGTAACAACACTCAACCAGGAAAAGCTGTAGAGCAGTCTAAGGCTGTACCTGACCCCGCAGTAGTAATCAAACCTACCAACCCTGCCCAAGCTTCCCCTGTGATGGTTCCTCTACCTGGCCCTGAGTCACAGTTCTATCAAACCCATCAGCAATTCCCACAACCTCAGCCATACCAAAACCAAGGACCCTTCTATTGAGGTTATGATCCTGGTAGAGGACACGGCCAAGGGTATGGGAGAGGATACTACAGAGGATACAACAATGACTATAGGCATGGTAGAGGTGCCTGTAGGGGGCATCAAAACTGTAACAATGTACAAGATGGTTACAGGTTCCAAGCCAAACCTCGACCTGGTTCCCCAGTCATGGAGGAAATACAGGGAATAAAGGAGGAGATGGGAGACTTGAAATTTCTGTTCCAGCATTTGGTCCCCCCTCTGTCTCTGCCTTCTGGGTTTCCTACACCTGTGTAAAATCCATCTGCAACTTCAAGCAACAGTGGAACCAATAATAATGGCTAGTGACTACAGCCTTCTGTCCTTCCTAATGCTGCCCAGATTAATGAAATTGTAATTGTTGACAATGGTAATAAAACTGCTATGAAACTGGAAAATGAGGGTGTTAATGCAAAACCTGACCTTACCCTAGAGGTATCCCAAGTTACTGCTGCAGGCAGTGTAGCATGTCACAGTAAACCTGCCATGTTGCCAGGAGTTAAAAAAAAGCAAATTCAACTTGGGCAAGTTAATCCCTAAAGGAGGGGGCAGATAGGTTTTACTTTGACATCAACATTGAAAACAGCCTAAGCCATGAAGCTTTAGTTGACTCTGAAGTGGAAGTTACCTTGATGTCCAGAAGCTTTTATGACAAACTGATTGATGCAGTAGGTGACTCAAATGTGTTAAGAACCCTCTCTGATGGCTTATAAGTAGTAGGTCATGGGGGGGGGGGCTCAACAGACCCTAGGAAAAGTGTGGCTAAAATTGAGGTTTGGCAAGATGGAAGTCAACCACCCAGTGTATATCACTGGTAGAACTGGGAATGATTTCTAGATTGAAAGTGACCTTCTAAAAAAGATTTTTTAATGAAACACAGCCACTAAGTCACAAGTCCTTACTCTGCGATATAAGGTCAGAGGAAGGCAAGCTAAAGGTGCCCATCAAAGTAGAGAATTTGCACAGGTAAACTGGCCCATTCCATTTGGGAAGCATCTTAAGGTTTCTAAACAACCATAAACATGTTATCTTGAGAAAAGGGATGCAATGATTAAATTGAATTTTGTATGTTCTGATATACCTGATGTGTCTGTACTACTGTTGGTGATCCTGAAAATTTGACTCCATGGAGAAGCAAAGCTCATGTGGTTTGTCTGTCAAAGCATGATGTGGTAAAGTCTGTGATTAATGCAAGAGGCCTCACTTTCTTCACCAAGGAAGTGGACCCTGCTGTCTCAGAAGCACGTGCTGCAGTTGACACAGAGACATTGAATTCAGAGTACCCAACACCCTCTGGGGATGGTGGAAATGAAACACAGCCACTAAGGCAGAAGTCCTTACTCTGCAATATAAGGTCAGAGGAAGACAGGCTAAAGGTGCCCATCAAAGCAGAGAATTTGCAGATAGTAAATTCTGTGTTATGCTTAGGTTATGAGCACTGTTTAATTAGTGAACTGTTTTACAATATGTTAAAAAGGCAGAGGCCTAGTTTAACATGTGTAAAGAAACAGGAGTGGTTGGAAAATATCCCATATCAGACCACTAGTGTAAAAAGCATAGGTGTCTGTGCTTTGAACCTCCAAATAGGGCAAAAGGAATTACAGCACCCTGTAAAGGTAGTACAAGGCCTAAAATCTCCCATGTACCTGGGGTTAGACATCCTTGTATGACTGGGTGTGTATGTTGACCCAGACAATGATGTTCTTTGGTCTCGAATAAGGGGGGGCCCTTACCCAATAAAAGTGACACCACAAGCCTTGAGGTCTGGACAAACTATTCCTCAAGTGTGCCATGTGGCAAATGAGTACACTACAAAAATCACAAGTAATATCAAGGATTTCTCTCTTAGGGTCAATGTAAAGAAAGGCCAAGAAATGCCTGACTGCACTCTTTGTGCTTGACAAGCAACTTAGTGAAATGTGTTTGAAAAGCCACTCCATACCTTGCTTACACATGAGCATCAAAGTAATGCATCTCTTGGTACATAATCCAACAGTAGAGCCTATCACTATAGCAGCTAATTGTGAGTTAGGGGTAGCGATTTATTTATTTTTTTAGTTCACCAGGTAAGTGCACTAGACAAATCCTGCCTATTTTCAGGCCCGGGGGAAAGGGATACAGATGAATGCCAACTGACCTTGAAGCAGATTAAGCTGTTGGTGGTATTTTTAGTGAATGAGAGAAATTTGGCCAGGGCACTGGGGAAATTCCCCCTACTCTTTTCGATAAGTGCCATGGGATCTTTAACATCCACCTGAACTACCTCCAATCCAGGCAGATAGGACCTCAGTTTAACATCTCATCTGAAAGACGGCACCTCAGAAGTAGAGCACCCCTCTCATGCTGCACTACAGTGTCAGTACTGGTATATTAACCCAAGTGCCAGATGTGGGAACTGAACCCACAGCCATCTGATCTCCCAGCCTCAGAGGTGAGTGTGCTATCTACTGAGCCAGTGACACTGCTAGCAGATAGCAGAGTCCTTTTATGATTTGAAGTTAACTGTTCCAGTTATTAGGGAGTTACCAGAAGACACTGTTCAGGATGACACAGATGAAGAAATAAGGTTCATACCAAATGGTTTAATTGCTTTACGAGCGATTTGTCCAGTAGATAAAGAAGAAATACAGGCATGTAAAGTTGAAAATGATTACCTTGTACTGTCCACTATGGTTAATGAAACAAAACAATTTAAAGAGGTTCATGTGATTGATGCTAAAAATGTTTCTGAGATAATAGAAGATGAGGTAGAAATAGGTAAACATTTACCTTTCCCAGATTTTAAAGAACAAATTGAGCAAGCTATAAAAAATTTTAATTGTGAAACAGAAGTAGAAAAAGGAAAAGTTTGTGAAATGTTCCTTCAATTTAAGGACATATTTGAAAAAGATGCTCATGATTGTGGGGTAACTGACCTCCATGTTACCAGGGTCCCTACCGACTCTAGTAAAGGTCCAGTTTATGTACGCCAGTACAGAATACCACTAGCATCTTATGAACATATGCAAGAGATATTGGATACCTTAATGGAGCGAGGAATTATAAGACAGGTAAATTCAATTTATAATTCTCCCATTTGGCCTGTACTGAAACCCACAGGAAAGTGGAGACTCACTATTGACTGTAGGAAGTTAAACCAACAGGTGCCTTTATCTTGCTGGCCCATGACATATTTGGACCAAAGTCTGGCCAAAGTTCAAGGCGCCAAATATTTCACTATGCTAGATATAGCAAATGGATTCTGGACATTAAAAGTATAGACCCAAAAGATCAATATAAGCTGGCATTTACCTTTGAAAGGAGACAGTACACATGGACTAGGTGTCCTTTTGGGTACTTACATTCACCAGCAGATTTCAATCTTTATGCACAAGGCCATGCCTGATGTGGAAAGCTGAGGAAATTTGGATTATGTGGATGATATACTAATCAAAAGCAACACTTTTGAGGGCATCTAGCTTTTGGTCACCTATGTGTTAAACCAGCTAAAAGCCGCTAGTGCCAAGTTGTCCTTACCAAAGAGGCAGTGGTTCAGAGATAAGGTAAACTATCTTGGGCATGAAGTTGGTCCTGATGGGCTTCATCCTCAGCGTACCAAAGTTAAGGCCATCCAAAAAAATGGTCCACCCAAAACTTTAAAAGGGTTACACAGTTTTCAAGGAATCTATAACTACTCAAGACAGTTTATCCAGAACTATGCAGAGATTGCTTATCCTCTCACCAGGCTGCTGAAAAAGTCAGAACCCTGGATGTAGGGGGGTAGAGCAAGAGACAGCCATGCAAGCTCTAAAAGATAGTCTGAGTCAAGCAGCATGTCTTGCTTACCCACAAATGGATAAGGATTTTTATCTAGAGGTAGGACATACTAGTAGCAGCATTAGTGCAGTGCTATATCAGAAACATGATTCAGACAAATGTGTTATTGCTTATGCAAGTAAAACCTTGAGTGATATTGAGAAAAAGTTTTCAGATTGTGAAAAAGCATTGTTTTCCACTGTATGGGCAGTACAATGGTTCAAAACTTACATCTGTGGTAAAAAAGTTGTTGTAGAGACTGGTCACCAATCCCTTACCCTTCTGGGGAGCCAGAAGCTTAGGGATGGTAATATGTCTAGCAGCAGAATTGTGGTCTGGACCTTAGCACTCCAGGGCCTACCCCTAAAGGTTAAGTATGCCAAGAACAAAAGGAATGCAGTAGCTCAAGGGTTAGCAGACCTGGAGATGCATAATTGTACTGTAGATGAACTTCCAGTACAAGACCCTGACCTATCTCCTGAGTTGGATATGGTGTACCAACATAACAGGCACCACCACTCTGATGAAAATGTGTGTGAAAATTTGTCAAGAGCCTACATTGATGGTTGTTCATTCAGGCAAGGTGAAGACCGATGTTCTGGTTTAGGAGTGGTATGGCAGGACAATATACCATGTACTCCTATCAAGTGCAAGCTTAGTCCTAAGTCAAACCAATATGCAGAATTGGCAGCCACCTATATAGCGGTACACACTGCAGTACAATATAAGTTATAAGACATTGTAATTTGTATTGACTCTGATTATGTTAGGCAGAACTTTCTTACCCATTTACCAGGGTGGAAGTTGAATGGTATGATCAATTCAAGAGGCAGTAAGGTGATGCATGCAAACCTTATCTGAGCCATACATCAGTTGGTTCAGGAAATAAGTTGGTTGTTTATTGGAAAAAGGTAAAAGGACACTCTAAAATTCAGGGACCAGACAAAACAGGAAATGACCTAGCAGATGCTCTGGCTAGGGAAGGTGTTTTAAGTGAAAAAGAATGGGACTTTGTCCCTCCTGTCTAGGCAAAGGTGGATGTGGTTACCTGCAGACAAAAGCAGCAGGAACAGGAAAATAAGGTTCTACACTTATATAGTGAAAAACCTGACTTTGATTTAGTAAAACTGCAACAAGAGGATGAAGTGGTAGGAAAATGTTATTGTTTCATTAAGGATCCCACTAAAAGCATGATTTCTGACAATGACCTACAGGATAGCTGGAACCTGAGAGCCATGTATAACCAGAAGAACAAATTCCAATTCAAAAACGATCTCTTGGTAAGAATTGATAAAAACCCATGTGAGACCACCAGCCTGCAAGACCCCATTTTATTTTGTTTTATTTTATTTTATACTATTTTATCTGAGTTTTCTTTGTTAATAGTTAAGCTGCTTTTTAGATATGTATTATTTGAACAATATCAAGTTTGCATTAACTCCTCAAATTCTGGTCAAGGGGGAAACTCATCACCTTCCTCTTCCCTCTTTCCCCTACCTCCTTTTCCTGTTTGGTTGTAAAATGATTAGATCAGTTTAGGTACAGAGTATATTCATTATAAATATAGAAGGATACGATTGAAAATAGAAAAGACACAGGACAATAAGCTTGGTGTTTTTATTTTTTTTTTCATTTCAAACTTTATTAACTAAATTTTCTACAATACAGGAGGCCGTAATTCTGACATATACAACCTGCTTGTAATACAATTCCAACTCTGCCCCAACCCCCACCCCTCCTCTCCCTGGACTGCAGTTCTCTCGTATGTTGTAGTTAAGAATCCTTTCTCAGTAACCTTACATATATTAAGATAACAGATTACCTACTACACATTAAACCATAGCAGTCATGATTAAGGTGTGAAGGGGATCCCAGATGTGCTTGTACCTTTGTAACCTGTTTTGGAGGCTTGCTATAGCTTTCTCTGTGCGAAGGTTCACAAGAATTTCATGTATCCATTCCTGGTATGTTGGACAAATCCCATCTTTCCAATGTCTGAGTATAATTTTTTAACAGAAAGTGCAATAATAGATATTTGAAATCTCTGAGCTTTGACCTTGCTGGAAGACATGTCTCCCAGGAGGCAAATGTCAGGTGTGAAGCAATCCTGCAATCCCAGTAAGGGGTCCAGATTAGCTTTAATTAAATCCCATAATGGGGTTATCCTGGGATATGACCAGAATATGTGGAAAAGTGTCCCAAATTCCTGGGAACATCTAGTGCACCTATCTGATTCAAGAAGGCCCCATTTTGCCAACTTAAATGGAGTGTAATACATGTTGTGCCAAATTTGAAATTGCATAAGACACAATCTGTCTTGAGACACATATTTATGACAAAACATCCAAAGAGTCAGCCAATTGAAGGTATGTTGCAGAAAGAATGAGTCCCAAAACCTAGTGGGGCCATTGGGACTCCCAAACTGCCAGTGGTACAAAACTTGATATATCATAGAAATGACACCTGAGGATCCAAGAAGGGAGGAAAGCTCAGGTATCAATGCAAAAGCCATTGGGTGGAGTGGGGTGTTACCAAGGGCAGTGGTTAGCAGGTGTTTTAGTTGAAAAACCCTGAATAGCTGAGAGACTGGGATATAGAATTTTCGGATAAATTCAGTAACCGGGAGCCAAGCCCCTGTTTCATCGAGAAACGAGAATACTATCCCTTCTCCTAGCTGGGGCAACCATGTACAGGGAATCCTCTGTTTATTTATGGTAAAGGCCAGGAAATTCCAGATGGACTGAGACAGGTCTAAATGCAGATTATATCTCAAAAAGAACAAAGCTGCAAATGCACTTTTAATGATGTCATGAGAACGGGGCATTTACTAGCATCCTGTAGAAGAGACAATTTAACATAGAACATGGTTGAGGGGTCCATGTTTATAGCCTGGATAGAGTCTAATTCGATGTTGAGCCAAACCGGTCTCAAGTTCTCGGGACCCAGACTTATCCATTTCAGGTACTTAGCAAGATGGCTAGCCCAGTGATAGATTTCCAAATGAGGAATCTGCAGTCCCCCATCATTTTTTGTGGTGGCTAACTTTTAGTATGCCAATCGAGAGTGTTTATTAGACCAAATGAAATTGATAAAGATTTTATGCATTTTCCGAAACCAGGAGAGAGGAACAAATGAGTTGAGGTGTGACAAGGGATAAAAAAGTCGGGGAAATACATTCATCTTAATTATGTTAATGCGGCCCCATAATGAGATCAGAAGCTTAGCCCATCTCTCTAGGTCCTGCACAATCAACTGAGAAAGAGGGTCTATATTTTCTTTAAACCATAGGGAAGGATTGCGTGTTAATTTAATACCTAGGTATTTGAGGACATGGGGTGACCAACACAATCTCAAAGGGACACTATCTGTCTTAAAGACCTTGTGATTAAGGGGAAAAAAGGACATCTTATTTGCATTCAATTTATAATTCGAGAATAAGCTGAACTTAGCAATCTCTCCTAACATAACTGGAATAGATGTTACCAGATGGGCCAAATGAAGGAAAAGATCATCAGCATATGTTGTAATCTTCACCATGTTACTTCCAATCGGGATACCTTGTATTCCCATATTATTAAGAATATTTTGAATAAGGGACTCCAAATATAAATTAAATAATAAGGGGGAAAGGGGACAGCCCTATCTAGTGCCTGAATATAAAAGGAAGGGTTTGGAAAATGCACCATTGCCTGAGATCTTAGCAGAAGGGATCCGGTATAGCGCCCGGATCCAGTCTATGAACATGGAGGGAAACTCGAATACTCTGAGAACTTGGATTAAAAAATTCCAGCTCACCCGGTCAAATACCTTCTCGGCGTCCAGGGAGACCGACCCCGCAGGGAAGGTGGCATCCCTGGACTCGGAGAAGACGTGCGAAAGGGTGCGCAAATGGTCTGAGGATGAACACCCCCTCATGAACCCTACTTGAGACATGCTAATCAGATCTGGGAGGATCAGAGTTAGCCTGTCAGCCAATATCTTCGATATAATTTTGATATCCTGATTCAACAGGGATATTGGCCTGTAACTCTGAACCAATTCAGGATCTTTGTCCGGCTTGGGTAAAAGGACTATCAGGACTTCAAACAAATGGGCATCTACAACTACCCCAGAGAGAATGTGGAGGTACAGCTGGTGAAGCACAGGCAGTAACTGTTCTCGAAAAACTTTATAAAATAAAGAGGAAAACCCATCCAGTCCCTGAACATTATCTGAGGGCAAGGCCTTTATGACTTCTGAGATTTCCTCCAGGGATAATGGGGAGGATAGAAAATTCCTCTGGGAATTTGACAGGGAAGGAAGGTGAGAATCCCTAAGGTACGGCTCCAACTTCTCCAAGGGAGGATGACTGTCCACATCCCTATATAGTTGCTCGTAATACATGACTAATTCCTGCACTATCTCTGAGGGGGATACCCTCAGGGACCTGTCTGCCTGCTCCCTGACTGGAGGGATGAATCTTGCAGACTCTTGCTGCTTTAAGCATAAAGCGAGCATACGCCCTGCTTTTTTTCCTTGATCTGTGAAACTTGCTTTAGTATGAATAATGGCTAGCTCTGCCTTTTCCCTTAACAATTCTAAATATCTATCTTTAGCTACTAAAAGTTTCTGCCTGTCATCCTTAAGAGTGCTAGGGGATAGGTTAGTTTCTAGTAACCGTATTTGAGACAATAAGGATAATAGCTCTGCTTCATGTGCCCTCTTTCTCTTTGTAGCTAAAATAATAAGAATTCCCCTCATGTAGGCCTTAAAAGCTCCCCATAAAATATCCAGTGCAGTGCTTTCTATTGGGTTAGTAGAAAAAAAGACATCAATCTGGTCCTTCACAAGGTTGCGATATCTATCGTCTTTTAGTAATTGTTCATTTAATTTCCACCAGATCTCTTTCTTAGGAATGTTAAGAAAAGCCAGGTTGCATATCACCAGGGAATGATCAGATGCAGAACCAGGCTGAATCGAAGCAGACAGCACCCCCAGCAAGAGCACCTGGGAAATTAATAAGTAGTCAATGCGAGACTGCGAGCCATGCACTGGCGAACTGAAAGTATGCTCCCTGGAATTGGGGTGCAGAACTCGCCATACATCACACAGTCCGCACTGATCCAACAAATCCCTAAAGGCCCTTTGCCCAAGAGACAATCCTCTCGACCCATTACCAGACCTGTCCATATTAGGGACCGAGACCAAATTAAAGTCCCCGCCCATAACAATGACAACAGGAAGCATAGGAAGAATAATGGTAATCAACTTCATAAAAAAGGTGGGGTCATCCACATTTGGCCCGTAGATGCTACCGAGCAATAGTGGCATGGCCCAAAGGGTGCCCTGAACCAGGACGTACCTCCTTTCTGGTTCTTTGAAAACCTGAGTGGGAATTAATGGGACATCTCTATTAACAAGTAACATGACCCCACAGCTGTTAGTGGACCCAGAGGCATTAAACACCTGTCCCACCTGTTGCCTCCTCAGTTGTAATGCTTCAGAATCTAGCAAATGAGATTCTTGCAAAAACGTTATCTGGGCACACAACAAGCTCAGGTGTTTAAGCACCTGATATTGCTTAGGTCTTTTCCTTACCCCCTTCACATTCCAAGTAGCCAGATTGATATTGCTAGCCATCTAAGCTGGTAAAAGTAAGCACAAGGTTGACATCTGGCATTTACTACAACTATGATCCAGATACCACTGTTCTATTAATATTGCTGTACCACCCTCCCAACATCAGATCCTCCAAACCCAACCTAAACTATCCCAATTCCCCCATAAAACACCCAAAAATTGCATAACATTGATAAACCAATAAATCTACCATCACCCCCTTCCCATCCCCCAACTGTCACAAACAATGTTCAACAAAATACCACTTCTTATCCCCTCCCCCAGCCCCCCAGCATTACTCCCACAAACCCAGAGAAATTCTGAGCCCCCTTTATGAGAAACGAGTATATGTGAAGTAAGCTGTAAAGACAGCTAATTTCAATCCAAAATCGCTTGTTAACCAGCTCTTGATGGCCATTGGGAGTGGCACAGTACTGTAAGGCATAAACACAGGGAGTGTACTGGAATGGCCAAAAGAGTACACATTGCCTGCTAAGGGGAGCTCAGTTCCCTAAATATTACTAGTGGTAGGCCATGCAGGATGAAACAAGTCAACCATGGAGGCCGTGCCCGCAACAGGACTTAATTGTCCAGTGAGAGAGGTATTCGCCAAGCCCTGGCCAGCTATAAAAAGATTGTGTGAGAAAAAAACACATCTTGGGTTATTAAATAACGTTAGCCAGCTAATAATGGGGCTGGAGCTCCCTCTGCTGGTACAGAAGCGAAAGCGCATCACGGCACACCATTGATGAGAAAATCCAGCACACCCCCAAGTCAGTCACCCGTATAAATAACATTAATGACCTCTGGGGTGCGAGCCTGAAACATTAACAATAACAATCCCCATCATATGTTTACAGGAATGTGCCAAGCAGACCCCTTACGAAAAATGTCCTCCCCATAATCAACAGACATTCAAATTAAACAGCCTCCTAAAGGAAACATCAGTCCCAGACACATTTAGGACACAAGAAAATCATAAAAAGTCAAGTAAACTTAGAAGATTATGTCACTTCAGCCCTCAGGTCGGGCTTTCATAGATTCAGGTGATTATTTTCACTCATCCTCAATATATAATTCGAACAGTAGCCTCATATCTTCAGACCAGATCTCTCCCATTTGGAAAATGAAGGGCATCTCATGTATTCCTGAAAAGATCGGGCAGGGCTGACTTTAAGCCAGCAAGCGCAGCATCAGGGTCATCATAAGCTGCCCAGGCATTGGCCACTTGCAATTATAACCTGGCTGGGTACCCCATTCGAAACTTAAGCCCAGCAGTGATGATCTTGGATACTGTAGGGTGGAATGCTGTGCATTTCAGTTGGACAGAGCCCGGTAGGTCTTGCTCTATCCTGAGTTTGGTATTGTCCCATCTGACTTCCTGCACTTCTTTAATTTTAACCAGAAAATGCTGTCATTCTAAATAATTCAAGAAATGGCATATAATGGGTCGAGGTGTAGCTCCTGGGGGAGGCTTCGGCCATAGGGACCTATGGACTCTCTCGATGATGTATTTGGCCCCAAAGGGAGAGGGGCCAGTGATCTTCTCTACAAGCTTTTGGACAAATGCTATGGCACTCTGGCCCTGTTCTCCCTCCAGCAGTCCGAGAATGACAATGTTGTTCGTACGACTATGACCCTCAAGGTCCTCTAGTTTTGATTCAAAACACGCTAGCTTCTGCCACATAGCCACCAGCCCAGGGTCGAACTTTTCCACTTGCTTCTCCAGAGAAGAGATTCAGGCTGTGTTATCCGAGGTAGAGACTGAGACCTCATTGAGCTTTTTGGATAGAGATTTGATCTCAGAAGCCATTTCTTTAATTTCCTCACGGAAAGGCTTAAACTCTTCTAGGAACCTGCTCAATGTGAGCGGTTCATGATCCATGGCCTGGTTCAAAAAATCTGGCTTTTCTGCCCCACTCAAGGCCCGTGATTTCTTCGGGACCTTCTCAGGGGTGACCGGTGGGGTGTGTTTTTGTGGCGCCTTCTTCATATACACCTCCATTGTTTCTCCGATCCACCAAACAGGAGCACCCAATTATAGGAAGGCAGATTAAAGTAAAATTAGAGGGTTTTAAGCAGTTTAAATGATCCTAAATACACTTTTAGTAAGTCGGGAAGCTGGAGCTGTACAGAGGAGCTTCTGCCCAGTACCTTGCATCACGTGGTCCCCCAAGCTTGGTGTTTTTAATCACTTATTAGTTTATTAGAACAGACTGATTGAAAGATTGCCAAGAGCAGTTGGATAGGAGGAAAGAGATGTAGAATGAGAGTATTTCCCAGTGGTGAAAAGATGAGAAGGTCATTGGGTAAACTCTCTATTGGAACAGTTTCCACTATTCGGTCCAGCCTACAAAAACAAAAACAAAAACAAAATCGAAACAGTATAATAAGTTAGAAAATTTATGATTATAAACAGTAACAAGGATGGTATGTATAATAATCTTGGCTAACATGATGTCTGGTTACCACAGTATTAATTTTAACACAGATGTATGTCTTTCCTATATTTTGGTGTAATGCAGTTTATTGTAATTTGAAATGGAATATGGGAAAATAATAAAAATTAAGTTAAAAAAACCCACATGAGGTCCAATGGGTGGCTCCTTTAGGCCACAGGGGAATTATGTTACAACTTGCCTATGATGAACCATCAGGAGCACATGGGGGGATAGAAGAACTTATGAAACCTTGAAAGAGATAGCCTACTGGCCCTACATGTATGATGACGTTGCAGGGTATGTAAAAGGGTGTATAACCTATTGCAAGTTCCAACCAGCCACTCCCAGACATAGAGCACCACCACAGTCATAAGGCATCGCTATGCCTTGGTCAAATATCCAGATTGACTGGATTGGTCCTGTTACCAGATCTTCAAGGGATAACCAATACCTTTTGACAGTTACTTGTCTGTTCACAAAATGGGTCGAGTGTATACCTGCTCCAAATAACACTGCCAAAACCACTGCTTTCTTATTAATAAACCATGTGTTTAGTTGATGGGAATTACCACTAAGAGTAGAATCTGATAGAGGTCCTCATTCCACAGGAGAAGTAATAGAAAATGTGTGGAAAAGTCTAGGACCACAGAGGAAACTACATGTGTCCCACCATGCACATTCATCTGGACTGGTGGAACGCACTAATCAAACAATTGTGTGTATACTGAAGAAATGTATCAGTTCTTCAGGAAAAGATTGGGATATAAATTTACCACTGGTATTAATGGCCATGCAGGCTACTCATAGTAAGTCTACAGGTGTTCCTCCTTTTGAAATGATGACCGGAAGACAGATGGTGTTACCTTTACATCTCCTGTATACCACAGGAAATGTAAATTCAGCACGTGCCACTACTACTGAATATGTAACCCATTTAAAACAGCATTTGTGAGAAACATTTGCATTTGCTCAGAGAAACTTAGAGAAAAGTGCTGAAGCTTCTAAGTCATATTATGACAGGAAATGAGTCTAAACGAGTATCAAATTGGTGATAAAGTGTTTTACTTTAACTACTGTAGAGATAAAGCCAAGGTCAAAAAGTTTCTTCGAAGTTGGCAAAGACCCTTTGTAATCACTGACAAAACCTCACCTGTAGCCTACCAAATTGAACCAAAGCGTAAAAGCACTGGAGAGGTAGTACCTAAATGGGTTCACATTAATCAGTTGAGGCAATATTGTGAACGCAATAAAACACGGGAAAATGTTCTAAATGAATCTATGAGTGGTGATCAGGAATTAGAGTCTAGCTAAAATGTCAATTGTAATGCTGATTTTTTTTAAGTTAATGAACAAAAACAATTTGTTGTATTGAAATATTTGACAATGTAAAACATGTTATTTTAAAAGTGTACATAGTTGTAATCATGTTTAATCATGTTACTTCATGTAGTACTGTACACCTATCTATTCAACATAGTACATCTCCAATGATGTCATCTAGTGATGTCACATCCTATGATATATGTGATGATGTAATGTGCTGATGATGTCATAAGTTACCACAGGATGATGCAGCTTTGTCTTTTATGTTTCATTTTCCCTGCAATGCTTAAAACTATATACCCATATACAGTAGAATTATCGTTTTGAATTACAAATGCATTTTTGAGGTGCATCTTAATTCAAAAGGGGGAATGTAGGAACAGAACTAATCTGAGTTAAATATTTTATTACAATATTATTATATTCTTAATTATTAATCTATATCCTTATATTGGCTTAATTATTAAGTCCTATACCTGCTTCTGATCAAGTTAATGTCTAAATGAATATTTAAAACAAGGGCAATGCTGCTTAAGGCTTGAATATTAAAATAAAATAATAATGCCAGGAAAAGAGGATACAGCATACATGGTCAAGTTCAGAAAAAAAATGTTCCTAGGATGGTCAGTTTAAGTAGAATGGCCTCTTCCAATTAGCAGCAGAAGAGCTTGAAACTTGACATAATTTACAACCTTGTTTTTCAGTACCTGCCAGAGGACATCTCAGAGGTTAACATAGATTTAGACTGGCTTTACGAAATTAAGACTTTTATTTATAGAAAATATACAAAAACTCTGATACATTTCAAAATCATACAGGTTATTGGAAATACATTTACCTGTCCAATGAGTAAGTTTTAAACCCATCAACAAAGAGTATTGTGTGCTATTTATAAAAATCTGTAGCCTTAAAACTGTTTAAAATATATTGACAATTTAGGGTCTGTAGTAAGCTGACCTTGCCACCTTGTCAATGAAAAGAGAGTAAAGTGTTTATTTAATACAAACAACTAGTCGGTCGGATTATAAGCCTCTGGATAATTACATGAGGTCATGGTTCACTTATTTTGAACAAAGGAGATTCCTGTCTTAAAGAAGTTTTATTAAATTTACACAGTTCTAATTATAGCAGGTATGTCAAAGTAACATCATTTTAAACAGGAAAAAATGTACTTCTGAAATCTGTAAATACTTTTTAGATATCTATAAAGGAAAATGGTTTATAATGCTTTTACTAATTATAGATGCTGTATTAGAATTGACACCATCATGTTTGGTCTCAAATGAATCCACTCCTTAAGTTGCATCTAAAAATGTAAATTTTATATATGTACAGAAGTGTATATAGATGCAAGAAAGAAAAGTTGTTCATAACAAAAGCAGTTTTTCTGGAGGAGGTCATATTGATAAAAAAAATGGCCTAGGAGTGGCTAACAGTAACACCCTCAAAGAATGCTCAGACCAATCATAACCTGATGGTGATGTCGCCCAGTGAGTGGGACATAAATGGGATGCTGGCAAAGCCAGCCCAGATTTGCTTAATTCTTTGGTCTGTGAAGACCTATGTTCAATGTGCTGACAATTTTAAATGAGCTTGGACTTATACTAGGCCCAAAGCCTGAAGCCACACCTGCTGGGGACATTACTTGGGCTTTAACATTGCCATCGAAAGGAGTGATAAACTAGCCTGAAAACCTGCACAACTTTGCCACAGGTCCAGCTGCAACTGAATGTTACAGAAAGGAGTTTCTTTCAGTTTTGGATTAAGCAAGTCCTATGTTTTGCATACTGAGAATTTGGACTAAAAGTAATGTTTTGGAATTTCTGTTAAAAGCCTAAACAAGAGACTGACTTCAGAATTTACCAGCCAGCAAGCCTGCAGTGCTGTTAACTAGCAGTAAGCCCAGAGTTACAGTTTCAAAAGCAGAAATGGACTGAAACAGAAAAGAGTCACAGAGTCCAGTTACCCAAAACAACATTGCTATCCACAGGGAGAGATCTTTCTACAGACTGTGCTGAACTGCTGAAATCGTGTCTGATTTTTCCTACTAAATCCTGAAGTGACTTTTGATGATTTGTGACATCAAGCAAGAAGGATCCAGCCTGCATTGCTTCATTTATGTCAAAAGACTTTACAGGTCCAGGTTCAAGGGAAAAAGACAGCAGACTAAAGCCAAACTCACCACCAAGGACATTTGTCATCCAAAACCAAAAGTCCTCACCAAGACTTTGAAAGCTAAAAAGTAGAAGACCACATCTACAGATAACTAAAACATAAGTATTCCTTTATTCTACTTTTAGTACTTTTTTGGCTATCTGGGGTGATAGTGCATTTTAGCTTCAAACCTTAGATGTATGGGCATATATTTACTTTAGGGGACACACCTTGGAAGTGAGTGCTCCTAGTGAGAAATACGGCCGCAGTCACTGATAAGTCACGCCCACACAGAACGACCAAAATGTGTAGTTTAAACTGAGGATGTGTAAATCAAATATGCAATGGCCTAATGTAAAATATTCAGTTTAATTGTTTAAACATATTCCTGGACCCGGGGGGCGTGGGGGGCTGAGCGCCCCCACAGAACAAACGACCAAAATGTGTAGCTTTTGCAATAGCAAAACATATTCCTGGACCGGGGGGCGGAGCGCCCCCACAGAACAAACGACCAAAATTTGTAGCATTTGCAATAGCAAAACATACTTAATCTTATAATCGCTTGCTTGACGATAAACTGTGCCACTTTATAGTTTAATCTTGTTAGCGATGCTAATTTTGTAATCACTTGATAGTATACAGCGATGCTAATCCTAACAATACACACATTTGCATTCGATGCTAATCTTGTAATCACTCGCTTATACCAGGACAGCAATCCCGCTATAGAGAATGAAGAGAACGTCCCTGAGTGACTCTATTTTCCCGGACTGAACTGACTGCTGTTGTAAATATTGTATACAATCCATGTTTGTTATTTTATGAAGCCAGTTGTATATTCTTGCTTTCATGTTAAACCTAATAAAATAAAGGCATAACAGAAAGAATAAGTGAGTCTCATGCTTTGATGTTACCTATTTGTTCGGGGGGGGGGAGAGACAGTACAGTAACATGGGCGTAGAGAACTGACGTTAAAAAAGGGGGTGTGGCTAATTGCCGCCGTTTCAAGGGACGACTACCGTAATCCGCAGAATTCCAGATCCAGGGCACTATGTGTCCCCTAATATAAATAATTGCCGATGTATGGTTAAGCTTTAATTTAAATCTAAAGAAAATACCTTTTACACACTATAAAGTTTAAATAAGTATCATACCAAGATAATCTGAAACACTAGTGTAATGAGTTGCAAGTTCTGATAGTAAAAAGAAAAGGTCATGTTATTCTTAAGTATGCTAAAGAAATAGTATAAACTGTCATTTATAATGCTGAATATTGCTTGTTTATTTACATTGCTTAGTGCTGAAATTTGTTTTATTTGTTTTATGATTTGCTTGATTTTCTAAATTGTGTTTTGTTTACATTACAGTTTGTTTACCTTACTTTTGTTATGCTTGATATTTATGGCAGATATGAATATTTAGGACTTGTACATATGTGAATAAAATATATTTATCTCTTATATAATCCAAAGTGTGGCAACAGTGTTTTTCACCTTCATTTTTGAATCTGGAGAGCATAGAATAATATTACATGTTAATATTTATTATTTTTGGTAATTTATGAAATTATTTTTGGATAAGGCCCAAGGTGAATCCAAGTGCATTCTTACAAAAAGTGATATTATAAGTCTTTGTTCCAACAACTCCACTTCACCAGGGAACTATCACTCTGTTTCCTTGCTCCCAACACTAGCTAAACTCCAAGAACATTTAGTTCTCTCTCAAATCTCATCTTTCCTCTCTGTCACTAATTTCTTTACTCCATTCCAGTCTGGATTTTGGAAATACCATTCTACCATATCCTCCCTACTAAGGCTTATTGATTCAGTCCTCACTGGAATGGACAAAGGATTGATCACCTCCATCTTTGCCAACCTAACCAAAGTATTTGACACTGTTTCACATTCACTGCTTCTACAGTCCCTCTCCTCTGCTGGACTCTCACCTTCTGCTACAGACTGGTTCAGGCCTGCCTCATAGGTCAGACTCAATCAGTTAGAATTGCTGAGACCAGCTCCCCTCCACTCCAAATCCATGCTGGAGTACCACAGGGCTCAGTACTGGGACCCCTTCTTTTCTCCATCTTTTTAAATGACTTACTCTCAGTCTGCTCCTCCTCCCCTCAATACACTTGTACATTGACAATATCATTCTGTACACCTCTGGCCACTTTCCCCATGATGTGAACGCCAGATTACAACTCAACTTTAACAAGCATCAGAAATGGCTTACTTCCCATCAGCTCTTCCTAAATGCCAAGAAAATAGTCTCCATGACCTTTGGCACAAGGCAGAGACTTGTCAGGCTCCCTGTTCTGCCCACTTTCCATACCCTGTGTGGGAAAACACTAGAAGGCACCTCCTCATTTAGATACCTTGGGATTTGGTTGGACCAAGACCTCAACTTCTCTGGTCACATCGACGCCATCCTGAAAAAGCTGCGCCCAACCATGGCGCCCTATGCAATAACCATAATAGCATTCCTTTATGGCCAGGCACGATACCATCCAAAAGATGATTCTCCTGATCTTTGACTACTGTGAGGTAGTCTATAGTGCTGCTCCCAAATCCTCCTTATCCAGATTGGACCCCTCTTTCAACTCATTCTGTCGCTTTGCTCTGAACTCTCCTGATCACACTCACCACTGTGATTTCTACCACTCTCTGTCTTACCCTTCCCTTGCTAACAAGCACCTCTCCCACTGTATCAAACTCATCTCTAAATACTGTCTAGGCTCTCTACCCTCATATCTATCCTCCTCTCTTTCTCTCCTCCCCACCCCTCCTGCACATTCCTTAAGATTCACTGACTCACGGACCTTTGTTTTTTCCCCGCTGTTCTACTCTTGCAGGCAAATCGGCTTTTATTCACCACTTCCCTAAAATCTGGAACTCCCTTCCCCCACAAATACATAACTCCTCATCTTCCACTCCCTCTCCTCCACCCTTCATAACTTCCTCTCCTCGGTCTGTACCTGTTTCCCTCACTCTTAGGCCCACGATCTCTCTTACACCCTTCCTTCCAGCCAGGACTGCCATAGTCTATACCCATCCAGACTTAAGTATTAAAGTACTAGCACTTTGATTGTACTATTAATTGTTTACTGTTCCAGTATTCAGTATTGTTACTGTCCCAGTATCCAGCATTCCTGTACTTGAATAATTTTTGTATTACATACTGTTCCCTCCATTGACATATTCTATATTCTCTTACTTTCCCTTGCTGTTTGCTATATGTCACTCATTGCAGTATCTTTTTTGTATTGTATTCTCCCAGTGTAATAACTGATACTGTAATGTTAATTATAAGTGTTCACCTTGCTCCTCTCCCCCCCCCAAGTTGCACTTGGAGATGAACAACTTGTTGTTCAGTGTGCCTACTTGGCTTTCAATAAATACAAAAAAAAATGTGACAAATGATCTATCCTTTAGCAATCACTCAAAGATTACAGCCCAGAAATGTCACAAAATCTTGGGCTGTATCCTAAGATATATCAAAAGTAGAGATCAATGGGTGATAGCACCACCATATTGATCTCTTGGTAGGCCTCTTCTGGAGTATTGTTCTCCCTTCTGTGTACCTCAAACAATCAGGGATGAAGGTGTACTGGGAAAGGTGCAATGAAAAAAGACCAAAAAATAAATATTATGGCTGATAAATCCTATGATGACAAAGGGTTTAGGTCTATATTCTGTTGACTATAGAAGACTGAGGGGTGATCTTTGCTGTATCTACTGTATAGTGCTAGTAAGAAGCAGTACTTATGGGAAACCATCAGTCTGCATACATGTCATAAACCAAAAGCAACCAGATCACACAGTAAGCAGATAAGAGAAGAAGTGTACCAAACAGCCAAAAAAAAGGAAATGATTTAGTCAGCATGTGGTGTCTGCATGCAATGTGCTACCATATAACGTGGTTTCCTGCAGGACTATGAAATCATTTAAAAATCTGTTACATTAGCCATAAGAACTTTAAGATATAGACAGTACCACTGATAAGCGGCGAGTCATTATAGATCTATTTGACCACCAGATTTGTATTTTATCTATGAACCTGTAATGAAGAGGCAAAGATCATTTAAAGTGCTTAGGCATGCTGGCACAGTTAATTATAAGGTTGCGAACCCTGACCGAAAAAATCCAATTAAGATATACCATGCCCATCTCCTAAAAAATGGGTTGAAAAAAAACAACACATGCTGCTCTGTTAGTATTGCCAGAAACTAAAAAGGAAGATATGGACATAGCTTATGGCAGGCTAGAACAAACTGCAACTTCTGATGCAGTAAAGATAAGTATGTTCTTAACCCCAGAGCAAACTGCAGAAACACATAACTTGGTAAAGGCATTTAATGGTACCTTTACTATGGTACCTGGTCATTCACAAGGTGTTGAGCATGTAATAAGGACAAGCTATGCTCAGCGTATTAGACAAAGTGCATGTAGGATCCCAGCCAGGTAATGAACAGATGTATCTGTAGTTAAGGAAATAGAAAAAATGAAAGATCTGGGTATCACAGAAGAGTTGAGAAGTGCTTGGGTGTCACTGATGGTAACTGTAAGAACAAACTCCAACTTCTGATGCAGTAAAGATAAGTATTTTCTTAAGCCCAGAGCAGACTGCAGAAACACTTAACTTGGTAAAGGCATTTAATGGTACCTTTACTGTGGGACCTGGTCATGCAAAAGGTGTTGAGCATGTAATAAGGACAGGTTATGCTCACCCTATTAGACAAAATGCATGTAGGATCCCAGAGAGGTAATGAGCAGATGTATCTGTAGTTAAGGAAATAGAAAAAATAAAATATTTGGGTATCACAGAAGAGTCAAGAAATGCTTGAGCATCACAGATGGTAACTGTAAATTAGAAAGGGGGGTAAGAATCTGCCTTGATTTTACAAATCTTAATCAATTATCTGAATTTGACAGCTATCCTATGCCCAAGATAAATGAGTTGATGGGCAGGTTGTGAAGTGCCAAGTACATCAGTACCCTCAATCTTACCAAAGGTTAGTGGCAGATTCCCCCTAGCAAAAGAATCCATGGACAAAACTACATTTCCAACCCCTATACTATTAGTTCACCACCATGGCATTTGGGTTACATGGTGCACCCATTACATTTTATTGGTACTTGGACATAGTCCCAGCTGCACACTAGGTTATTGTGCGGCTTACTTGGATGATGTCATGGTGTACAGTCCAGACTGGATAAGCCATATGCATCACCTATAAGTAGTTATCCAAGCCATCAAAATGCAGGTCTGACAATTAATCCTACCAAATGTGCATTGGGCATGCGGGATACCAGATATTTGGGATATGTTTTAGGAAATGGAGAGGTAAAACCAGAAATTTCTAAGATAGAAGCTGTAGCTAACAGCCTTGTCCCTAAAAGGAAGAAACATGTCAGGTAACTTTTAGGGTTGGCTGGTTACTACCGGAGATTCATCCCCAACATTTCCCAAATAGCTGCTCCCCTCACTGACAAGCAACCACCCATGCCACTTTTAAGAAACTTCACAAAGAGCACCTACGCGATACCAACCCCTGCACCTGATTTAATCCACCTTAGTTCTACTCTTCTTCCCCTGCCCTGTTTTACTCTACTTCTCTGACATCTCTTCCCCACCTCTCTCAACACCCTCTTTCAGGTCCTCTCCCTCTTCTCTCTCTCTCTCTCTCTCTCTCTCTCTCTCTCTCTATCGCTCTCATTTTCTGTCTCTGTCTCTCCCTCTCCCTCTTCTCTCTCTCCCCCCTGTTCTTTAACCACCACATTGTGACTTGATATATTGTTTCTATGTATGCCCTCTATTGCAATGCCTGTGTTCTTACATTGTATTGATCTTGTGTTACTTGTCTTACTGTTTTATAACTGCATCATACCATTTAAACCTACTCGTGTTTGTTACAAAATTTGTCTCCCCATACCTGAAGTTTTGATTTGACTTTGAACTGTGCTGCTTTTCATGTGCTACATCACATATACAATTATGTATGTCTAAACTGTACTCTCCTGGGTCGTGCCTGATAATAGGCATCCTTATGCCTAGTGCACTTACCCGGTTACCAAAAGCAAATAAATAAATAAATAAACTTAGAAAGAAAAGATATCCAGATAATGTAAAATGAAACCCAGGGAGTGATGAAGCTTTTAGGGCCATCAAGGCTGTGTTAAGTTGAGCACTGTTTTAAAAAGCCCAGACTTTGAAGAACAGTTTCTATTGCAAACAGATGCATTATAGGTAGGTCTAGGTGCAGTTCTTAGCCAGAATATAGATGGGAAGAAGCATCCCATTCTACATGTCAGCAGAAAGCTGCATGACAGGGAAAAACTCTACCACTGATAAGGAAGCCATTGCGGTCAAGTGGCAATGGAGTCCCTTACATTTTATTTGGTAGGAGCTGACTTTGTGCTTATAAGTGATCTTAATCCTCTCTGTTGGCTGAATCAAATGAAAGATAAAAATTCCGGGATCATGATGTGGTACCTGGCACTACAGCCATTTAAATTCAAAGTGTTGCATGAACCTGTAAAAAAGAATGTCATTGCAGATTTGTTGTTACGGTATGGCTCAGGTACTGAGAAATTACAATGGTTAGAGAAGAAAGAAAATAATGATATATAGGATATGTATAGATGTATTATGTGATATAAAGGGAGTATGGCAACTTCAGAGAACTAACAATAATGTGATGAGAACAAGGGAAAGTTTTTGGAAACCTATTAAAAAAAGAAAAGAAAACAGGTTCCCTTTTAAGGGAGGAGATATATGTGACAGGGGTCAGGACTTGTCCCATTTATAATGTGTAAGGAGACTTTGAAGGAAGGATTTGGTCTACTATTTCTGTCTCTTCAATTGGACTGCACAGTCAACTTAACTCTTGTCTTTACTTGCCTTTACTGCTGTTCTTTCCCTTACTGTTTTGCTGTCTCTACCTTGCTTATATATATAGTTATGGCAAATATGCATGAAACTGGGATCCCTGATATGTAAACTACCGTAGATATAGATATAGTTATTGAAATGATTGCATAGATTAGCTTGTATCTGGTTCACAATGCTCTGGAAGCTAGCAACTGATAAGGTTCTGAAGCTCTGGGACACAGTGACAAGGTTCAGAAACCCTTGGTCACAATGCTCTGGTGGAAGTTAGACATTGGCAAGGTTCTAAAACTCTGGGTCACAATGCTGTGGTGGAAGTTAAAGTCTGAGAAGGTTCCAGAGTATATAAAAGCAGGACAGCAGGTGTCTTCAGTGTCTGTGCAGACCAGATGTTACAGAGAGCTAGTGAGCTGAAGATTTCAGCTCTAAACTCAGTAATTGGATTTTGTTTTGGACTGCATATGCTGAAAATAAGTTTGTACATTTTCTTTTTTCTTTTTCGTGTTATTAAGAGTAATAAATTACTACATATTGATGTTTTACAATTTCTCCTGCACTGCTCAAGTTTCCTGACCTAGGCCTCCATTACAATTAGTGCTAGAGGTATCTGGCATAGCTACATTTGGTGACAGAAGCCACATCTCATCCCAAAGGCTCTCCACAATCAGGATGGATCCTTGATTTTCAGTGGATCAAAACTTTAGTCACTGTTGTTGTGGGATAGGGAGCTGTGACAGGTAATGAACTGGGGTCTTCTGAGGAACACTCTCAAAGAAAACACTCCAGATACCACTTTAAATCCCACCACAGCCCCAGTCAAAACCTGCATTGCCTGTGTTGCAGGGTTGTAATGTGGATTATAGGTAAAAGTTGTGTGATGGACATGCACTACAACACATACTCCCCCCCTCCCAGAATAGCGCAAGTGTCACACTTGGTAAGGGTCATCAGAGAGACTCCCACATGAGAGAGAAAAATCTGCATTACCGTGCTTGGTACCTGCCTGGTGATGCATCTCAAAAAAAAGGCTGCAAAGCCAAATACCATCTGATTACATGGGCAATGGTATGCTGCATAGTATGTAACCACTTGAGGGGTGTGTGGTCTGTGACAAAGGTGAACTTCTGTACCAACAGGTAGTAACATAGGGTGACCACTTCCCACTTAACTGCCAGACACTCTTTTTCCAGTGTGGCATAGTGTTATTCCAGGGGAAACACTGACAAGATAGATAAAGGATTGAGTGAATTCCATTTTCAAAGTCTTGTGATAACACTGCCCCCAACTTCATGTCAGAAGCATCTCTGTACAAAATTAAGGGTTGGTTGAAATCTGGACTTCATATGACTGCCCCTCACAGAGTACATGTTTGATGGCCTGAATCGCTGTCTGACACTCAGATGACCAATAAATCTTATTTGAGTCAGTTTTCTTGGTCAGGTTAGTCAGAAGGGTAGCAAAGGGTTGAGAATTTGAGAATGAACCAGCTGTAATAACCTTCAAGTCCAAAAAAGGACCTAATCTGCTTCTTAGTAGTTGGGATGAGGCAGTCAGCTGGGGTCTTTACATTGTCAGTAACAGGGTGTACATGGCTGTTCACAACCATGCAGCCAAAGTATTTCATTTCCTGCTGCCCTATTTAGGGGCATTGGCCATGATACTAGCCTCCCTTGAAGTACCATGGCCACTTTTTACAAGTGGCTGTCCAAATCAGTGCTAAATATGATAATATCATCCTGCCTTAAGCAAGCTTGTGGGGATGAAGGATGTGGTCCATCATTTTCTGGAATGCGGCTAAGGGCCCAATGCAATCCAAAAGGGAAGCAAGGCAATTTGATATAAGCCAAACAGTGAGAGACATGTTGTTTTCTCTTGGGACTTGGGAGCTATCAGGATTTGTCAATTCTCCATGGTTAGGTCCAGGGTACTAATAAATGAGCTTTCACCATTCAGTCCAAAGTCTGACTGACCTTGGCATAGGGTATGCATCAAACTTGGATTCAGCATTAACTTTCCACAAGTCTATACAAAACCAGTTGGTCCTGTGTGGTTTTGGGACTAGCACAGTAGGGGTAGACCGCTTACTCTGGGATTCTTCAATGACTTGATATTTCAAAAAACAGCACCACCACTGTCAAAAGCCAAAACAAAATCATCAAAAATGACTGTACTTACAATTCTTAGATGCAAAAATTAAACATTTATGCAGTCACAGTGTTCCATTTCAGAAACATACACACTATACAGTGGGGCAGACTTTTTCTGTTTTGGGCATTCCTCAATGACTCATAAGTCCAATATAGACTGGATTTCCTCACATACTGTCTCTCCTGTTCTTTCTGGTAGTCTATAGAGTTGTTGGTGAATCCAGACTTCTGGGTATGTGTCTATGTGATGCTGGATCACATGGGTTTGTCCTGGGTTCAGAGAGAGGACATCCCCCCAAATTCTCTACTAGCCTCTGGGATTCTTGCATTTGGGTATAGTTGAGCTGGCCTTCAACTGGGACAGTACTAGGTTCCTTTACAATTTTATGTCTTACCTCTAGGGTTAAGCCAACAATGTCCTCATCCACTACCAGATTTGTGGCCTCTTTAGGATCTTCTTGGTCAATGACCAACACCCTTCCTTGTCTTTCCAGGGTTTAGACAAATTAAAATGGTACATTTCTTTTTCTTCTTTTCTGTCCATTTGTAAGATTTGATAATCAACCAGCCCTACCTTTCTAAGAAACTCATATGGTCCTCAATGTTTATCTAGGAGTTTACTCTCAGTACTAGGTAGCTGAAGGAGTATTCTGCCCCCAGAGTTGAACTCCCATAGCCTGGTCCCTTAGTTATAGTGCCCTGCATGGGTTTGCTTGGTTTTCTGGGCTTTCATTAAATTTTCTTGCCAAATCTGCCAACCATGTCCAGTCATTCTCACAGTTGTAAAACATATGGGAGCATGTCAGGTGGACTATATGCCTGTTATTCCCATATCTCTGTAACATGATCCAGCATCTCTCAGGGTTATCACCTGTACAATTCAAAGGTAAAAGACCAAGTGGATGACAGTGGTCCCTCCCATATGGCATATATTAAACAGGGAAACAATTGCATAGAAACAGATAGTGATGGCAGAAAAAGAAAAGTGGTCCATCCATTATGCAGAAGTTCCCTATAATCCCTGGAAACTACCATTCCTCCAGGGTACTAACCGTCACTGCCTCTCCCCATCCTTCTTCTTGGTCCTTTTGCTCAGGATAACCACTATTCCCTTCATTCTATTCCAGCCCTGCTTGAGTTCCCTTATTGTATTTGCACCCACCAAATCAGCTGACAAACTATTCCAAGAATCAACCACCCTTTCTGTAAAGTAGTACTTCCTTGCATCCCTTCTGAACCTCCCTCCAGTTAACTTCCACTGAGTTCTACATGACTGCAAGTTGTTATTCAGGTTAAATACTGTAGTTCCCCAAAGTTAATTTTGTTAATTCCTTTAAGGAACTTGAAGGTCTCTGTCATACGGTATCTCCCCTCTCCCTTCTGGTCTCCAGTGAGTACATATTTAGTGTCTTAAGGCAATCCTCATTGGAGCTGCACTGTTGGCTGTGAATCATTTTTGTTACTCTACACTACACTATCTCGAGTGTATCCATATCTTTTCTGAGATGAGGACTCCAGAACTGGATGCAATACTCTAGGTGAAGCCTCAGCAGGGATCTGTAGAGGGGAAGTATTATCTCTTTTCTTCTGCTTCTTTTCCCCTCCTGATATATCCCAGCATTATGTTAGCATTGCTATACACCTTGCTGCAATGACTCAGTTGCTTAAGTGAGTTACTGATGATAACTCCCAATCACGTTCCTCAGGTGGACTGCTAAGTCTCTCCCTTCCCATTCTGTACTCCGTCTTGGATTTATTTTTCTCTAGGTGCATTACCTTGCACGTTTTGGTGTTGAATTTTTTCAACCAGACCTTTGACCACCCTCTAATTTTTGCAGGTCTCTCTGCATTTTCCTTATTCCCTTGTCACTATCCAACTTAGTTTTGTGTAATCTGTGAAGAGGTACAACCTGCCCAGGATTCCTTCTCCAATGTCACTAATGAACACGTTGTAAAGGACTGGACCCAGGACAAATCTCTGTGGAACCTGCTCATAACCTCCCTCTCTTCTGATTGTCCTTTTTTCTTTTCTTTTTTTTTACCCCTCAGTTTAGAAATAGAATTAAAGCACCTTTTCCCATCAAAGGAATCTCCTCTGGCCGAGTCTTGTCATTCTACTCATGTTTACTAAGGGGGGGGTCCAAGAACTATCCTAACCGTCCCTATTCCACTGTTTAATTAGACAGTAATCAGTCTTGTTGCCACCAGGAATGATGCCCTCAGTTTTTCAAATGCTGCATATTTTCTATTTTTCCTGAACCAAATATGTTCCAATTTTTAAATGTCTATCATCATATTTAACCAAGTCTTAAACACAGGAGGATCTGAATCCTTCCACTTCATCAGGATACATTTTTTTGCCACCACTGTAAATAGTGTTAAGAATATATTTTTGTGATACATCTAATAATTCTTTATTATGATATATGTCCAAAAGTCTAACTTGTGAAGACAGTTTTATACTTTTATTACAGGTCAAATTACATATGTGTTCCAATTTAGAACAAAAATTGGACAAATATGAACATAAACTGATAAGGTGAATTAAAGTTCCAGTAGTCTTTGAACATCTTGGGCATTTATCAGATATACTAGAGTTAAATTGATTTTTTTTTTTGGTGTATAGTATATTCTATGTGTAGTGTTCATTTGAATCTGCTGCATTTTTGTTGAAGACACATTACTAACATATGCATCAATAACATCTCCCCATACTACTGTACTTCTGTGAGGTTCAAACCTAAATCCCTTTCCCATTTGATTTTAATATTGTTAATATCTCCTCCCAATTAGTTTTGTAAGGTTTAATACATTGATATAGAAACATAGAACATAGAAATATAGAATTTGATGGCAGATAAGGACCACTTGGCCCACCCAGTCTGCCCATTTCCCTACCTACTGGATAAGCTGCAGATCCTAGTTAACCAGCAGCCTACTTCTTCTTACCCCCAACCCCCAGAATTGCCTTATGACTGTCCCATGCATGCTTGAATTCCACCACTGATTTTGATCACAACCTTCCTCCGAAGGCCGTCTCCATGCATCCACAACCCTCTCTGTGAAAAATACTCTTAAATTACCTCTGAGCCACCTCCCTATCTTCAAATTGTGCCCTCTTGTTCTTGCACACTTTTTTTGAAAGATGCTACCCTCTTGGACTTTGTTGATTCCCTTGAGGTACTTGAAAGTTTCTATCATGTACCCCGTCTCCCTCCTTTCCTCGAGGCTATACATATTAAGCTCCTTAAGTCTCTTTTCATATGTCTTATGGTGCAGACCCTGCACCATTTTAGTTGCCCTCCTCTGGACAGCTTCCATCCTGTCTATGTCTTTGTGGAGATTGGGTCTCCAGAACTGCACACAGTACTCCAGATGGGGTCTCACCAGCTGTCTGTACAGAGGGATAATAACTTCCTGTTTTCTACTGGTGATGCCTCTCCTGTGCATCCCAGTAACCCCCAGTCCTCCTTGCTGCCCCTCACGTTGCTTGCCCACCTTTAGGTCATCTGATATGACTACCCCCAGGTCCCTTTCCATTTTTGTTGTTGTTAGTATCTCACCCCCCATTGTGTACTCTTCCCCTGGATTTTTGTTTCCCAGGTGCATTACCTTGCACTTCTTAGCATTGAATCTAAGCTTCCATACATTTGACCATTCCTCTAACCTTGCCAAGTCCCTTCTCATCCTTTCCATCCCACCCTGTGCACCAACTCTGTTGCAGATCTTAGTGTTTTCTGCAAAGAGACATACTTTTCCTTCCAGTCCTTCTGCAATGTCGCTTATAAAGACATTGAAGAGGACTGGTCCTAATACTGAACCCTGCGGTACCCCACTAGTAACCCTCCTTTCTTCTGAGTGGACTCCATTTACTATTACTCTCTGTGTCCTATTCTCCAGCCAATTCTTTACCCAGGCTGTCATCTTGGGACCCACTCCCAGGCTGGCTAACTTGTATATTAATCTTTTGTGTGGGACTGTGTCAAATGCCTAGGTAGGCCATGTCCACAGCCTCTCCCTGATCTACTACTTTGGTCACCCAGTCAAAGAAATCTATCAGATTTGTCTGGCATGACCTTCCCGCTGTGAATCCATGCTGCATAGGGTCCCGTGCCCCTCTGGCTTCTAGATACTCGACAATTCTTTCCTTCAGAAGTGATTCCATCATTTTCCCTATCACTGAGGTTAAACTAACAGGTCTGTAGTTTCCTGCTTCTGCCTTACTCCCACTTTTGTGAAGGGGAATCACATCTGCCCTCCTCCAGTCCTTGGGTACCACCCCATCCTCCCATGATTTGTTAAAAAGGTTAGTCAGTGGTGTCACTAGTTCTACCCTTAGCTCTTTTAGAATTCTGGGATGAATCCCATCAGGCCCCATTGCTTTGTCCACCTTCAGTTTTAAGAGTTCTTTCAGAACCCTTTCTTCTGTAAATGGGCTGGTATCAACTTCTGTATCTAGACTGTTACTACTGTTAGTTTTATATACCTCCCCTCTTCATTTGTGAATACTGAGCAAAATATTTGTTTAGTATCTCTGCCTTTCACAGTCTCCTCTGCCCACCCTCCCTCCCTTTATTAAGCCTCACTATCCCTCCCTTGGTCTTCCTTTGCTCCTGATGTACCTATAAAAGGTTTTATCCCCTTCTTAACTGAGTTGGCTATCTTTTCCTCGGTTTGGGCCTTTGCTGTTCTGACTGCCTTCCCAGCCTCCTTTGCTTTAACTGATACAGTTCTCTGTCCTGCTCCTTCTGCAATTCCTTGTACTTCCTGAATGCTTTCTTTTTCTCTTGAACCTTTACTGCCACTTCCTTTGAGAACCGTAGTGGTTTCTTACATCATCTTGTTTTGTTTATTTGCTTCTCACAAAGGCTCATTACCTCTGTGATGGCAGTTTTTATTATTCCCCATAGTTCTTCCACCCCTCCTTCCTACCCATTTGTTAGTGCATTCCTTAGGCACTCACCCATTTTGGCAAAGTCAGCCCTCCTAAAGTCCAGTACTTTTGTCTTTGTATGGCTTGACTCTACTGCTGTGTTTATTGTGAACCATACTGTTCTATGGTCACTAGTTCCCAGATGGCTACCCACTTCTACATCTGTGATCCTCTCTCCATCTCCATTTGAGAGAATCAAGTCTAATATTGCTCCCTCTCGAGTGGGCTCCAGTACTAGTTGTCTAAGGCATGCCCCCTGTAGGGCATCTAGAATAACTGCACTCTTTGAAGTGGCAGCTGCAACTGCACTCCAGTTAACATCTGGCATATTCAGATCACCCATCAGCAATATCTCCCCTTTTTCTGCCATTCTAAGTAGACTTTCTATCATTTCCCTGTCCATTTCCTCCCCCTGAGAAGTGGGTCTGTATACAACCCCTGTGTGTATTGTGGTGCCATTGCCTGTCTCCAAATTTACCCACAGTGCTTCTTCTCCTGCCTGTTTACCCTTTTGTTCTGTTGCTTTTATTCCTTCCCTTATGTAAAGAACTCCTCCTCCTCCTCTTTTACCCTCCCTGTCCCTCCTGTAGACAGTGTATCCTGGTATGTTTATGTCCCAGTCATGGTTTTGTGTGTACCATGTTTCTGTGACTGCCACGATATCCAGATGTTCCTCCTCCATCAAGGCCACTAATTCAGGAAGCTTGTTACCCAGACTACGGGCATTGGTACTCACTGCTCTCCATTTTTTGATGGCTTTACCTTCTGTTGCAGCATCCCCCACTGACCGTTCTACCTCAGTCTTTTTCTAATTTAGTACCCTGTTTTGTAAGGAGAGGCTGGGATTTTCCTGCTGCTTGTCAGTGCCTCCCCCTTTGACTAGTTTAAAAGCTTGCCAATGAAGCATTTTAACCGATTGCTCAAAAGACTTGTTCCTTCCTGGACAGATGCAGACCATCCTGCCAGTATAGGCTGGTGTCCTTCCAGGTGGAACCCCAGTCCCCAATGAAGCCAAACCCCTGTGCTCCACACCATTTTTTCAACTATTCATTAAACTGCATGGTGCCAATTACCCTCGCCTCCCCCATGCTTTTGACAGGCAGCACCTCTGAGAAGGATACTGTGTGTGCTACTTGTCTTAGGTCCCTCCCCAACTCTGCAATCTCCTCCTGCAATGCTCTAATCTCATGATGAGCCAAGTCATTTGTCCCTAGGTGGACAATTACGTCCAGCTCGGAATCCTTGCAGCTGTTCTCGTGATCCTGAGGATGCGCTTCCTGTCCCTCCAAGCCATAGCACCAGGCAGGCACCTTACTTCATTTTTCCCAGCTCCCCCCAGTTCTATACCCTAATAATGGGTCCCCACCAGGAGCTGCTTCCTTTCCCTGTGGTGTCCTCTGCCTCCTTCCTGTGGTCCTCCCTTGTGACAGTTATCATCAGTCTTCTCTGCGGGTGCATCCATAGGGGAGCTATGCTCCCCCAGAATGGTGTATGGATTGTGGAGTGGAACAATTGACTGGGTGTGCCTCTGTTCCACCCTCCTCACCCTCCCTGAGCCCACTGTGGTCCAACTGCTGTGCTTTCTTCGCAACCTCTGAGGTAGTGGTGGTGGCGCTAGTGCTCACTGGATGGGGGAGGTTCCCTTCCTACTGTCCAGTGTGGCCTGGGGGAAGGTTTCCTTACTACTGTCCAGTGCAGCCTGAAGACAGGCAACTTCCTCCCTCAGGGAAGTTAGTTGTCTGCAAATAGGGCAGCATCTCAGCCTCCAGAAAGACTCCTGGAAGACTGCTGCCCCACAGCCATTACATTGCACTACTCCCCACATGTTTATCTAGTTTTTTTTATTGTATTTGTTGTGTGTGTGTGTGTGTGTGTGCACGTGCATGCGTGTGTGGTTTGTTATATAGAAATATATATATTATACAATGTGTATGCTTATATTGTCAGTGCAGTGTGCTAGAGAGGATTTGACAGTGAAATGCACCTTGCACTCGAGGAAATGATGTCAGAACCTCAGGTATAGGAACTATTTCCAGGGGTGGTTGGGGTGAGGGGTGGGAAGGGTTGGGCCTAAACTGTGTCCTCACAAAACAATCAACTAAAAGCTCTCATCCACCGCTGCGATGAGTGCCTTCCTGTCAACAAGATACCCTACACAACAATTTGACAGAGAAAGTACCCTGCTAATCAAATAGAGAAAAATCCAGACATCCAAGTCAGACACAGGTAAACCTCTCCAGCCCCAAAACAGCCTGGTGGTTTGTTAGCCACAAAGGAAAATCAAATATGCAGTTATTTCAGCCCTTCTGAGGATGCTGACAAGATAAGCAGTTTTTAAAAAAAACCCTTCCTGAATTAAAAACTAAAACAAACACAAAGCAATACCACTTTAAAAGTGAGGAAAACTTCTCTCAGATGTAAAGCCACCAAAAGTTGCAAAATATATTGTTGCAGATTCTCACAGAATTCTAGTAATCAGTCTAGTTAGCCACAAAGGAAAATCAAATATGCAGAAGATAAGCAGTTTTAAAAAAACCCTGTCTGACTTAAAAACTAAAACAAAAACAAAGCAATGCCACTTTAAAAGTGAGGAAAACTTCTCTCAGATGTAAGCAAGAGAGAGAGAGAGAGATTAGTTACAGATATTTCTTCCAAAATAATATATCCCACACAGCTTCTCAGTTGTTTCCAAGCACTCCTGTACACAACTTGGAAGAAGATGGACTTCTGCCTCAAACAGGATCACACCACTAGTTTATAGTAATTGAATAATGCTGAAATGGTCTAGCTAGACAAATGGCTGTGATGCTGAGCTCTGACTTGTGAAGACAATTACCCCCACCTCAGGCTATGTTTGGCATCCAATTACAAACTGCAGCTTTTGCTATTTTGAATCACACAACCCCACCAAAAGTTGCAAAATATGTTGATGCAGATTCTCACAGAATTCTAGTAATCAGTCCAGTTAGCCACAAAGGAAAATCAAATATGCAGAAGATAAGCAGCTTTAAAAAAAAACCTTCCTGACTTAAAAACTAAAACAAACACAAAGCAATACCACTTTAAAAGTGAGGAAAACTTCTCTCAGATGTAAACCCACCAAAAGTTGCAAAATATATTGATGCAGATTCTCACAGAATTCTAGTAATCAGTCCAGTTAGCCACAAAGGAAAATCAAATATGCAGAAGATAAGCAGTTTTAAAAACCCTTCCTGACTTAAAAACTAAAACAAACACAAAGCAATACCACTTTAAAAGTGAGGAAAACTTCTCTCAGATGTAAGCAAGAGAGAGAGAGATTAGTTACAGATATTTCGTCCAAAATATTATATCCCACGCAGCTTCTCAGTTGTTTCCAAGCACTCCTGTACACAACTTGGAAGAAGATGGAATTGATGATATTACTTTTTCCCGAGTATTTTTTAATAGAATTTCTAACATAATTGGTTTCTCTTTAAATTTAATTATTTTCCCATTCTTATTTAAATAGTTTTTCAATTTATTATATTGCAGAATTAGATTTTTGGATACCCCAAATTGCTTCGCTATTTGAGTATATGTTTTCATTTTATTGCTTTCCCAAATATCGGCCATTTGGTTTATCCCCAGTTGTTGCCATTCTATAAAACTGTCGGAGTTAGATGAGGGGGAAGTCATAATTTTTATAGATAGGTGTATATTATGATATGAACCCTTTCTCACCAAAGCATTTTTCTAAGCATCAACCAGCTTCTCTAAGTAGTTCGACAGGTAACAGGAAAATTAGATAATTTCTTCTCTGGAAAGAAGGAATACAATAAATTAGCCAAAGAGGTATATTGTTACACTCCGGTTTCAATTACCATTGAAGTATGGTCAGGCTTGTCTTTTTTAATCCAGTGCCATACCTGCACAACTTGTACCACTAAATAATATCTACAAAAATCTGGTAGGGCTTGGCATCCATTTTCTTTTGATATTATTAAAAAGCTCTCCAAGCTATTCTAGATTTTGAGTGTCTCCACAAAAAGTTGTTACTGTGGTTTTAAGTTGCTTAAAAAAACATTGTGGTATTTGTGTAGCTAAGGCTTGGAAGAGAAAAAAAAGCTTTGGTAATATTTGCATTTTTACTAAGTTAATTTTACCTATTAATGTAAGATATGGTGAATTCCATTTTATTAACTCTTGTTCCATTTTTATAATCCATTCCAGAGTGTTAACTTTATACATGTCAGCTATATCTACCACAATGGTCACCCCTTAAAATTAGTTGATTACATTTTCATTTTAATATTCATTGGTTGTTGAATCTGTAAATTTGGATTTAGCTTTAAAATTAAGGTTTTTGACCAATTAATTTTGTATCAGAAAAAGCTACCAAATTGTGCTGTGAGTCTGAGTAATTGTGGGATGGAATATTCAGTTTTAGTTAAATACAGTGTTATGTCATCTGCAGACAAGCCTATTTTTTTCTTCTTACCTACAATATCAATACCTCAGACTCTGCTATCATTCCTTGTAGCTATCACCAATGGTTCTATTACCATTGCAAAAATCAGAGGACAGAGCAGGCAATCCTGTCTTGTGCCTCTGCCCAGCTGAAACTTCTTTGATGTAATGTTATTTGCTTTTACTACTGCATATGGATAGTAATAAAGAAGTATCATCCAGTCACTGAGCTGTGCACCAAGGCCAATTTTCCCTATTACTGCTAGAATATAAGGCCATTCTGTTCTATCAAATGTTTTCTCAGCATCGATAGTCATTTAATACAGCATCTTCTGCCGGCCCAGTGGCACTGAGGGTTGAGGTGCTGGTCGCTACACCTCGTGCCACGCCGGTGACCCGGGTTCAGGAACGAGCAAGGGTTGTCGGGGGTCGGCGGGGAGGAGATGGATCGAGCGTCCGGAGGACTGCTCTCCATCTCCAGGGTGGATTCAGGCGGTTGGTGCCTGCCTGACCTCGGAGGCTGGGGATCACATGCCGCAGAGACAGGGGTGAGCGGACTTGGCAGATGCTTGACTAGTGTCGCACGGGAGCGCAGGCACTCAGCGCTCGCGCCATTGCACCCATGCCCGCCGGGAGAAAAATTAGGAAAAAATGGAGCCTGCAGCACGACGCCATTCCCCTTCGCCATTCCCAGAGGACGCGTCCCTGGCATGGACCCATTTGGGTGGGTTGAGTCACTCCCCACCTCCCTGCCGCTAAGGGTAAGTCACGGGGTGCTGAAGGGAGGGGGTCTCATGTCTGGGGATGGCGCCGGAGGTACGACGGAGTGCAGGGGGGTAGCTCCTGAAGAAATAACATCCAAAAAAAAAAATACAGCATCTTCTTCTTTATTTAATGATACTGGGCAGGATTCTCAAAGACTGTGAAATACCCATAGCTGTGTGTAAATTGCAGCACAAGTGAGTTGCCTCTTGCGGATCCGCAGGTTACCCACAGTGGTGGGTATTCACAAAGGTGGAGCCAGATCATGACCGGCTCCATGATTTATGGCTGCTTGGGGGAGGTGTTTCCCAGGAGATCTCTGCAGCTGTGGCAAGATGCTACGGCTGGTGGGAGCAGCCATAACATCCTCTGCAACTGCTGGCTGAGAATCGCAACCAGTGCAGCTGCTGGAGATTTCAGCCCATAGCTGTAGTAGCGGAGTGGGACTTTGGTCCCAAAAGTTTTGAGAATCCTGCCCACTATGTTTAAGGTATGTCTTATGTTTTCCATTAATGATCTCTTTTTAATAAATTAATTTTGATCTTGATGGACCAATGTTGGTACTATATTCTCCAATCTTTTAACTATTATTTTTGTGAATATTTTATCATCTGTATTTAACAAGGACATGGGCCTATATGATGCACAGCTCAGTTGGTCCTTATCCTTCTTTAAAAAGACCTGAATTATAACCTCCTTAAAGGTTTCTAAGATCTTCTGTGTTTCTAAAAAGGATTCAAACATTATCTTAAAGGTTCAGTTACTATGGAACTCCATTTTTTACCAAATTCATCTCCCAGGCCATCTGGATAAGGAGCTTTACTCATGGCAAGATCTTGTACTGCATCCAGTATGTCCTCCTCAGATACTAGAATATCTAGTGTTTTACTTAAATACTCAGGAATCACAGGGAGGTGGATAGAATTATGAAATACGCCATATCATGTTCATCTCCTTTGTATTCTGCAGTATACCATTCTCTACAGAATTGGGCAAAGCAGTTGTTTATCTCAACTGGTTTATTGCAGATTTCTCCTTTTGAATTCCAAATCGAGATGGCAGAATTTTGCATTTGGTCCATTTTAATTTGCCACATTACCAAATTTCAAGGGTTTAGCAGTCATGAATTAATAATTTGATCTGGTATTCTGTATTAAAGTGTCTATCTTTTCAGCTACAAATTAATTATAATGAGCCTTTTTCTATATTAATCCTTTATAAATGTTGGGGTCAAATGTAACACTATGAGTCTGTGTCATTGCATTAATTTATTGTTCTAATTGAATTAAGTTTGCAGGCTTTTTATTGTCATATGAGGCCAAGTTCTGCATCAGACCTGTTAACAAACACTTTAAATGCTTCCCAAACTATTATTGGTGAAGTGTCTTCAATTTTGTTAAATTCAAAAGATTCCTTACATGCTTCGGAATTTTTTTTTCTGTAATGGATTTATTTAGTAATGTAGCAACCATTCTCCAGATTTTTTGTAGACTTATTGTTTCTGAACTTTTTATTGTTGAAAGACAGGATGAATGGTCAGATATCACGATACCAGTATATTTTACCTCTTGAACTGTATACAATACAGTTTTTGACAATAAAAAGAAATCAATTGTAGAATAAGATTGATGAACCCTGGAAAAGAAAGAGAAAGTATCTCTTTTAGAATGTAATTCCCACAATGGATCAATCAACCCTAGATCATTGAAAAATGAATTAATTACTGCACGGGCTATAGATTGGGATTCATCTATCCCTGTTGTTTCGTCTGTCTGATGTAGTACCAGATTGAAGCCCCCTCCTATTAGAAAGGGGGTTTCAGAAGTAGACAGGGTGAGAAAAAAGTCTGAAAAGAACCTATGGATATTCTGTTTAGGTGCATAAATCACTGCACATGTAAACTTGATATTGCAAAGCTGCAACTGCAGAACAACATATCCTCCCTCCTTATCTGTATGAATCTTAATGACATGGGATTTCAGTTTTCTGCTATGAAAAGCAATTAAAACACCCCTAGCATTACTTGAATATTCTGCAAAGAGTGACTTCCCCCATCTATTCTCAAACCATGTAACTTTTTTTTAAGTGAGTTTCCCGAAACATTACCATATTTATATTGTTACTTTCCATATGATATATTACTTTTATAACCTTTAAACTTTCTTGTAGGCCTTCAACGTTCCAAGTGGCAATTCTGTAATTTTCCATCATAGCAGTTATAAAACATGTTAGTCCTTGGGATCCCCTGCATCATTCCAATTTGATAATCATTGCCAAATTAAAACTTTAACTTTAAAAAACCACTACTGGAAAAGGAAAATTCTGCAGTTTAACTAAACCCCAAACCTGTCCTCCTCCCTCCCCCCATCTACAAAGCCCCTACTGCTACTCAGCCCTCCCCCCATTGAAACTCCTGGCTTACCAAGATTGCTCTCTCATCATCTGGGTACACCAAAAGACACAAGACCTGAATTAAAAGGAGCATCAACAGAAAAATTAAACCCAAATTTCCCTCTTTTCATGTTTCTTTTTGTTTTCCCTTCTTGCTTTCATTTATTTATTTTTTTCCTCCTTACTCATACTCCTACTCGCGTGCCTTCAGATTTGTGGCACCTACCCTCTGGAATTCTCTGCCCCATCAGCTATGGGAGTGCAGGACAGTGGGCTGCTTTAAGCAGGCATTGAAGACCTATCTGTGGGGAAAAGCGTACCCTGAATTGCTTTGACTTTATCTGTATTTATTGATTTTTTGTTTTTACCTTACTGTACAGCGCCTTGAAGCGTGAAAGGTGCTATATCAAATAAACTTATTATTATTATTATTATTATCCTCCTAAAGCATGTTTTTCTAAATATATTTTCTTAAATCCATATCTATAACCCCTTCATACTATCCTATATTAGCAACAAGAGAGAAAGAGGAAAAGGAAAAGATTCCTAAAAGCTCCTTAAGGGAAATTGGGGGGGGGGGGATTCCAACACTACTCCCAAGACAAAATCTATACATTACTTTCCCCTTGCTCCCTTCTTACAAGTAGTGTCATATGCCAATTTATATGCTTCCATTGCATCTTCCACAGATTCAAATGTGTAAATGGCCATGCACAATAAATCTTAATCTTGCAGGATATAACATTGAGAATCATATTCCTTTTTACGTTCGCTTGGGCGCATGCACAAGGAATATTTTGGGAGAGTAGCACACTTGGAGGTGTGCCTCTCCCATTCAATGCACTGCTCCTTGAGCAGGTGTGGCGATCCTGCACCAATGGGTTTCAGGAGCTCAGTATGACCATGGTGTTCCTCTGCATCAAAGGAAAACACGCTGCCATGCAAAACACGCCGTCACCTGCCGTCATGTGCTCCCCAGGACGCACGTCATGCCGCCCCAAAGCTTTCCTGCCACGCTGGGAGCCCACCCCAGCATGGCAAACATTGTTTGTTTTGCTGATGGGGGTGCCCAATCCCCTGTCAGCTCCATGGCCCCCCAATGCATCCTGCTGCCACGCTGGGAGCCCACCCCAGCATGGCAAACATTCATTGTTTTTGCCGACGGGGTACCCAATCCCCATCGGCCCCCACACACATCTTGTGCCACTTGGGAACTCCATCCCAGCATGGCAAACATCCCATGTCATCTTTTTTTTTAAACCTGTAAAATAAAACGGTCCCACGCGTGTCTCCCAGCCCCCACAACCCACACCCACCCTCTGTGCACCCAGCCTCCCCACCCCCCACCACATATTTACCTCTGTACTTGTGCAAATGATCTTCGGTGGACTGGGAACACCTCTGCACTCTTCAAAGCTGACCGCTAACTGAGGAAATGCCAGTAAGCTGTATAATGGGCTACATGGGGGGGCTCAACTGTGCATATCTCAGTCATTTTCAAATTTGTACCAAATTTTCAACATGGTTTTTTGGCACCTTCTTCATGAATGATGTCACTTATGGTTTTATTCAGTCCGGCGGGTGATTTTGAGCACTGTGCAGTCACTGTGTGAAATCATCCTTCAGCCTTGAATAACACCATGACAGTGAAATAATTCATGAGAAGGGGTTCCAAAAACTTCATGTTGAAAGTTTGGTGCAAAAATTCCAAAAAATGACTGTTTTACGAGCGTGCGTTGCGCAGTTCCTACGCAGGCTCGTAGGTTCTCGAATTTTCAATATTTTCACTCCAGATTTTCAACATTGCCATTTTATCACACCTTCTTATGAGCTGTACAGCTGTCATTTTTCACATCTCACCCAAAATGTGTTTCCGCCCATGTAGCGCACAATGGTGCAGTCGGTGTGCAAAATCAATGTATGGAACACATTAAGAAAATCACAGTGACACTGTTCATGAGCAGAGGTCTTAAAATGGCTATGTTGAAAATTTGGTGAAATAATTCCTAAAAATGACTGTTTTATGAGCGTGTGTTGCGCAGTTCCCATGCACGCTCATAGGTTTGCCAATTTTCAATATTTCCACTCTAGATTTTCAACATTGGCATTTTACCACACTTCCTTATGAGCAGTACAGCTGTCATTTTTCACATCCTGCCCAAAACGTGTTTCCGCCTATGTAGTGCACAATGGGGGTAACAAAAAGGTCATGCTGACAATTTATTGTGCAAATACCAGCAATCGCACAGGGCATTAGGGTAAAGCACCATACATGCCAAACACCACTGCAAATACCTGCAAGTGAACGTTGGGCATTGACAAATGCTTGTGTGTAAAGAAACTGTTTTAATGGATTAAATTGCTTGCTTTTTTCCATTGCTCCTGCTGATAAGTCTGGGAAGGCATTACAATGCAGGTTTTCAAAATTAAAGCTCTTCATTACCCATGCCTTCTGGAGAACTGCCTCCCTGTTTTGAAATTTCAGCATTTTGATAAATTCTGACCTTGGGAAATCTGAATTTTCACTATTTCTTGAGCCAGCTCAATGAGCTCTATCAATAGTTATTTTGTCCTCTAGGAACTTGCAATCCAAAGCCGCTAAAAGCATTTTTTCAAAACATGGGATTTGATCCCCGTCCCTTCCACACCTTCTTGGATCTTAAATAATCGAATATTAGCTCTCCCAGCCCTGTCTTCTTGTTCAGTTATTTTCAGCTGAAGGACCTCCAGCTGCCTCTCCAAATTAAGTATCTTCTGTGAGGATGCATTTGTGAAATCCTCCACTTGTGAGACCCTGTCTTCCAATTGCTCTGTTCTATTAGTTACTGAATGCAATTTATTATTTATTTCTGTTAATGTTCCTGTGATGCTAATAAGTGTACCTTTGAAATCTCCTAAGGCCTCAAGCATTTATTTTTTCAAACATGAAACAGCTTGTAAGTCTTCTGCTTTAAACTACAAAGTGACCTTTTCAGTCTGATTAACAGCCGTTACATTTATATCAGCATGAGTCTGCAAATTCTGTATTCCATCTGATAATACATGTGCTTGTACTATGGCCTGTGTTTTTTTCCAAGGGATGTGCTGTTATCCAACTATGGTTTTGACCTAGATAGGCCCCTTCAGACATATCAACTAGTGTGCCTCAATCAGCACTTTAGGTTGAAAATTTTCCTGCTGTGTTAAAGCCTGTACATTCCCCCCACTATCATGAGGAATAACTTCTTTTGCAGGATGCAAACCTTTGTTGCATTGCCCATCCTCTTCAGCCAACATTTGTTTGTGGTCTCTTTTATCCATTTGGACTCCCACCATGTGTCCGTTAGTTAAAAATGAAAGAATATTACCTTGTGCCCCCCTTAACCTAGTTGGGCTTACCAGCGGGGAAAGTAGTATCTGTGGTGTTTCTTTTAAGGCTGTTAGATCTGGAAGGCTCAGGGAAATGTTTCTTACTGAAGCGCATGTGATCCAATTTTTTTCTTTTTTTCTTCTCCATGGGAGTCCGAGATTTCTTTTGCCTGCCTGATGGTTTTCGACATCCCAGTTCCTTTACTTCAATAACCAGGGCCGCATTGCTGAATTCTGACTACAAAAAGGACAAACAGCAAAAAAGGAAGAAGCTGATTGCATACCGCAGGGAGTCGTGACCTGTTCATTACCCTGGTGAGCTCCACATTTAGTTGTGTCTGGCATTGTCTGCACTCGGCCACATATTGGAAGAATCTGCATCATGACGCACGTCATCAGCTCTACCTCACTGGTGCATGCCCTGTTCTGATTTAACCCAATTTTCAACCACCCTCTTCTGCCCCCTCTAACCAATTACCCACCTAATTCACTATAGGTTTAGCTACACCCAGGTCTTCCATCTTCTTGAGCAATTGTTAGGGAGGTGAGTTCCAATTCAAAAGGCTTGCTGAAGTCAAAGTACAGCAGATCCACAGTGTTGCCCTTGTCTAATTCCTTTGTCACCCAGGCAAAGAAAACTATCAGGTTAGTCTGACAAGACCTTCCTGCCATGAAATTGTGCTGTTTATTATCCTGGAGCCCATTGCTCTCCAGATAATCTATGGGGTCCTCTTGGATCAGGGTCTACATCAGCTTCCCTACAATAGAGGTAAGACTGACAGGCCTGTGGTTCCCTGGTTGCTCTTTATCCCCCACCTTATGAAGTGGTACCAGGTCTGCCACCTTCTAAAACCTTGGAACTTCACTAGACCTAAGTGAGCTGTTGAACAGACCTACCAGTGATTCAGCCAGCTCTACTGCTAATTCCCTGAGTATCCTTGGATGTGACCCATCTGGTCCCGGGGCCTTAGCTAACCTTAAAGCGGCAAGCCTTTTCACGACCCTTTCACTAGCAAGCAATGGCTGTTTAATTTCCAGGACTCCATTAGTGGCCGCTTTGATGCCATTTTCTGGCACACACCCCCATACTCCTTAGTGAAAATTAAACAAAAGCAGTCATTCAGGATGGCGGCCTTTTACCCATCCTCCTCTGTCACCCATCCCCCCTCAACTAGCCTTAGGATTCCTCCACCTTTTTCATTTTTTCATTAATATATCAGAAAAAAATATTTTTCTGCATTCCTGACTCCCTCTGCAATGTGCAGCTCTGTGTCTGCTTTTGTTTCCCTAACGGCCTGCTTTTCCCCCTTATTTTTCCTGTAGATAATCCTCCCATTCTATCTCCCCCTGCACTTCTTTGTATTTATAGAAGGCCTTCTTTTTGGCCCTTACCACTTCCCTGACCCTTCCTGAGAACCATAGTGGTCTCTTAGATCTGTTTTCTTTGTTACTGTTCTTGTACATACCTTAGATGCCTCAAGGATAGCTCCATTAATTGTTTCCCTTCTCTCCTCCACCCCACATATGCCCTCCTCCACTGCTAACTTATTCCTGACCGCTTCCTTCATCCTATTGAAATCTGCCATTCTAAAGTCAAGGACATCAGTTCTTGATTGTGACTTGCTGGCCCCGAGGGCTGATTGAAACCAAAGAGAGATATAGTAGCTGTTCCCCAGCAGCTTCCCTACTCCCACAGCACCCACCATCTCTAAGTTGGTGAGCATCACATCCTGGATTGCAGTCTGCCTGGTGGGTTCCTTAACTAGCTGTAAAAGTAAACAATCTTGGAAGGCTTCCAACAAGACCTGACTCCTGTTGCTCTTGGCTACCAAGATATCCCAATCGATGTCTGGCAGGTTTAGGTCTCCTACCACCACTACTTCCCTTTTTGCTACCCCTCTTTCAAAGATCTTGTCTGAGTTCTCTGTCCATTTCCTCCCTTGCCCTGGAGGCCTATTAATCACCCCGAAGTGCACTTTCCTGCCTAACGCTGCTGTGAGTTTCACTGATACTGACTCAGCCTCCCCATTGACACCCTTAATGCACCTATCTTCAACCACCTTGATGTCCTCCTCAACAAAAAGAACAACTCCTCCCCCTCAACCTGTTCCTTTATATTTCTTGAACAGTCAATACCCAGGGACCGTCATCTTCCAGTCATTATTATCTGTTGCCCACTTTTCTGTGAGGTCACAAGGTCCACTTCAGTGTCTGCCATCAGCAGCTGGAGCTCACTGAGTTTGTTTCCTAGGCTCCTGGTGTTAAGGCATACGCCCTTCCACCTGACCCCTGCTCTAACTTTGCTATTATCCTTCTGTTTTCCATGTATTCTCCCACTCTTTTTGGTGCAGTTGCCTTTTGTTTTCCCCCTCACTAATGCCCTTTCCCTTGGTCCTGTAAACATTATGGTTCATTGTACCCTCTTTGCTGCTACAGTCCCCCAGATCTGAAGTAATGCTATCTAGGATCGCCTTCTGCTCAACAACCACTATAGTTTCCCTAGACCCAGGCTCTACCACATTCTGTTTAAAGGTGATAAGCAATCTTTTTTTTTTTTTACTGCAAGAGAGTTACTATTTAAAAGCATATGTATAGCTAGTTGTGGTCTAAAAGTAGTTGCACATATTCTTTTAAACAGTAATCCTCTTGCTGAAACTACAAAAACTTTAAACTAATACCCACTCCATGCTATGTTCAATAGGGCAATAAAGGGATTTACAACACTAAAATGGGAGTTTCCCCATGAGTCTATGGTGGTGCTTGATTGGACATCTCGGAAATCCCCTTCCACTTCCATGTTTGCCAACACTCTTCAAAATTAAAATACAAAGTAATGACTGTACCAAAAATTATGCACTACCGTATATACTTTCATATAAGTCAGTCCACATATAAGTCAGGGACCATTATTTAGACCTCTAATTTGGTGACTCTGCCTTTGACACACATATAAGTCAGATGCCCCTTTTACCTCTCAAAAAATTACCAAGTCACCTAAATGGTACAGAATTAATGGTACCAAATATTATGTGGAAATAATGAAATTGTAAGAGAACATGAATTCAATCAAAACATTTTATTCTATTCAAATTCAAATCATTTTTTCTTTTCTCCAGTCCTGTCATCTGGCTAGAAGCACAAACAGAGGTAGTAGGTGTTAATTGGGTAATAGGAGCTAGGTATCTACTAATAGCAGAGTATGAAGCTGTTATTAAATAGTTGTCAGTGCCCGAAGTATCTCAGAAGCTAAAGGCAGTCAAGAATTCAATACCATTTTTTTTTTATTTGCTTCCTGTCAGTGACTCACGTATAAGTCAGGACATGCATTTTGAAACTGAACATTAACTCCCAAAAATCTGACATATACATGAGTATATATGGTATATCAGGATGGAGATCTCTGCTGTCCAGGTAACTGATGTTAGAGGGGGCAGCCCTGCAGTAAAAAATTTTGCCAGTCACCTTTAAATGTCTGATGTAGATGTCAGACTTTTGCCCCAGTGCACTGGCCTCCCTCTCATCAGGTGAAGTCCATCACATTTAAAGAGTATCCTGTCCCATAATTCTGCACAGTCCCCTACAAAGTGGTACCCCATGTCTCAACACCAACCCTTAAGCCAACTGTTAAATTCCTCTATTTCAGCACTGCTTAGTCTAACCTGTCTCCCCTGCCTGCCCCACACAGGGAGGACTTCAGAAAAGCCCAGGGAGCCTGAGTGTGCTAACAATCAGTCCCCAGTCTATAGAAGTTACACTTCACAGTCTCCCCTAACTTATTTGTCAGATCATTTGTACCCAATTATATCAGCATCCCCAGCTGCCCCTACTCCATCTCCACCATCCTCCCTCTTCTGTCTAAATTCTGGATGGCTGATACTCCAGGGATGTATCAAACCATCCCCCTCACACCCTGCTCCTTCATCACTCTCTCTACCTCTCAAATCATTGAATCCCCCACAACTAGGACTTTCTTATCAGCCTTGCCACCTTTGGGTGGCATCACGTTGTCCTGATCTTTCTCTTTGACTGACCTGTAGTCCCACAAGCAGAGTTAGGAGCCTGACTCTCCTCAGATGTGTAAAGTGATATTGCACCTGGATGGTCCTGGGCTAGACAACCTCTGTATGGCTACTCTCCATGCCGCACCACTCTCCATCCCCTTGGATCATGGGGTTACTGAGAGAGTGGGGTTTGGGGGGTGAGTTCTTGCTGAGCTGAGTGTACAGCTGAAATATGTCTGCCCTCACTTCTACCAGCTGAACATTGATCTCTGATATGGTCCTGGAGATGGGGCAGTGCCTCCTCTTCCAAAGCACATCCCTGGAGAAGAGTGCCCCTCAGTCTGCACAGCTGAGTGCCTCCCCTCCGAACCCCATCCTAAAAGGAAACTATATTAGTGAGAGAGAAGCTTAGCTTAAAATTAACTTAGTTTAGTTTGTAATGCATACCCATTTAGGGTGTATCTTCTACCAGCCAACTTTTGCACAGATCACAGGTGTGTAAGTTACCCTATGGTGCACACTCAGATATATTGACAGTGTATAATTCAAGTAAAAACAAATATGACCCTTGAACTGTCAGGTCCTCTGACTTTACCACAGATATAAGTATGAGAAAAAATAAACACATTATAGGGTGGTACTAGCAGTTTAATGTTAAACCCCAATTTTTGCAGTTTAATAACTTTGCTGTCCTTCAATGGATTTGCATGAAATTTTGTATGCACTGTCTCATGTGGTAGATCTCTTGACTTTCTGGTCAGATGTACAGATTCTGAGATATGAATAGTGCAAAAAGTGAATTTTTATGAATTTTTTTCCTATTGGTTTTGCTGAGATTTCTGTAAACTTTGCTAGCACCATGTGGTTTTGAATTTTTGCATGATATTTTCAAGGTAGAAAGAGACTGGCCCACAGATGTGCATTTTTCTTTTTGGTGAAAAAATATTAATCCATTCCAAAGTTATTTAATTTTGAAATTTTGAATATTTTTTTCTGAGCATGCTCAGTAAGCCCTTAAAAATAGCTGTATGAAATGAAAAAATAATTATTTTTCATATTGATGTCATCCTTTTTCAAGAGGGGAAAATCTTTTTTCATTTGCCGCCATCTTATTTTTAGTTTTCACACAAATTCTAATTTAAAAGCCTCCAAAATGACATTCTGAAGTGCAAGCAACACATGTACTGTATGTTGCTTATCTGGACCCCGTCAGTTAGATTATGCACTTAACTGTTCAATAAATGTCCTGAAACTTTTTTTTTAACATTTAAAATCTTCTTTCGTGACACACTCATCACAAGAAAAGATTATTTTGTTCATATTTACCCGATGCTTCATGGCCACCTTGTTGTATTCCTTCTATATTAAGTAGTCTAGCACTCAGACTGTTTGGAATTTTGGTCTGAAAGTTTTATGGTAAAATGGTTCTGGGCAAAGATGTACCTTTTTCTGGCTTGGAGAAAAAAATATAATCCCTTCAAAAGTTATTTTTGTTTTTTTGATGTTTATAAATCTTTTTCTATGACTTGTGATATCATATGAGTCATAAAAAATAAAAGATTATTTTTTTGTGAGGGAAAAATCTTTTTATGTAAGCAGGCATCTTTTCCCTGGTGTCTGGTGGCACCCCCACCCTCTGTTTGCCACTCACCTAATTATTTATTTCCTTATGTCTAGTGGTGCCCCTCACTCTCTGATCATTGCCCCCAATAATATGTGTTTAACTTCCTGGTGTCTAGTGACACCCTCCACCCTCCAATTGTCATCTCCATATACAAATTATATTTTCCTGGGGTCTAGTGCCACTCCCCACCTGATGATCACCATCCCTTGATACTTTTGTTTCCCAATTATCTAGTGGCCCCCCACCCTCCAATCGCTACCCTCCAATATTTTTCCCTGCTGCCTTGTGGCATCACCCACACACTCTCAGATTGCCCTTCCCATAATTTATTAGTGTTTATCTGGTGTCTAGTGTCACCCTCCTACCCCTACCATGGCCATCACCATTATGTCTCTTCCCTTTCTTGGTGTTAAGTGGCATCCTCTCTTTTCCATCAGCATCCTGATCTGAAGTAAAGAAAATGATCCCTCAATTTTATTTTTTTACTTGTAAAAAAGAAAATGGTCCCTCAGTGATTAGACTTCTCCCCACCCCAACCTCCCACTCAGCACTAAAGATGCAGCAACATTTTAATTCCTTCCCAAAGTACAGGTGAAGTAGGCCACTTTGCAAACATTTTGGGCTATGCAAAGTCTCCCTTATAATGGGCCACTTCATGTTTCTGACTTCATGTTCATGTCATCTTATTTTCAGGAAGGTGAATTGTGTAACAATTAAAAACAGATCACAAGAGTCAAATCACTAGCTATGAAGCCAGCTTTGAAGGACAGGGAGTTCAGTCACTCATCAGTTTCTGTCATTAGCAAGTCTAGAATGTTTTCACCTGTGTGGGACCCTGCAACACTGTGAATTGCAAGCATCGCATGCTGTCTAATTCCCTGAAGGTTGCTACCATGACAGTCTGCCTCATTACACTGCTTTCCAATCCCGCCAGCACAGACAACCCCTGCTATCTGCATCCAATGTGAAGTAATACATAAATAGGTACTACCAAACATTTTGCCACTTGTCCACATATCCATACTTAAGTGAATTTATGGTAAGGAGGAATGTTGAAGGGCATGTATTACAGACTCTGTCACATTCTGGTATAAATCAGGGACTGCACGGGTGAAAAAGTAGGTCCTGGATGGGACTTTCCATTTGGGGCAGGCACGTGCTGCAAAACACCAGAATCCAGACTTCTCCACAAAGGAGAAGGGAAAATGGTCAGTTGCCAGCATTTCCATGACAGCAGCTTTCAGGTCACATAACACCACATGATTTGTTGGGTATTTCATGTTCCAGGCAAAATGACTGTGCAACATGGGCTGCGTTGTTACCCGTTTTGCACTTGGCATGCCAAATGGCTCTGCTGCTGTGAACTGCCATGGGTGGGGTGCTTTTGCCATATGATGATAAGAGGTGCACAGGGGACAAGTCAACAAATGATGTTATTTTCCCCATTTTAAGTACAAGGGTTGATGCACTAGAAATACTGCTGGGACCACTACTGCTAGTTTTGCCGCTACTTTACATTTGAAAATCCTCCTCCTCCTCATGCCTGTAGCAATCCTCTGGTGTTATTTCACCATTACTACAGACATGGCTACTTTTCTACTTACAGTCAAGGAAGGGGATACAATACTCAATAAGGTGTATGAGGATGAATGCCCCACAATGGCATTAGCTCCCCTCTGGTGCTGAGTCCACAATGCCATGTGCCTGCTCTTCAGATGTGTAAGCTATCCCCAGGTGCCCAGATGGCTGCCCTTTTTACCACAACTCACACACACTTGGCAAAGCTTGGCAGATTGCCAGTTTCATCACTTGCATCTTGTATGAAAAAATCCCAAACGAGGGATTTTGATGCCCTACTTTTCACATGTCCCTGATGCTGCATATTGGACTCCAGTTTTTAGATACTGAAAAGGGGTGTGTACTGCATGATTTCTGTCGTTGGGCACACTTGGACTCTACCTGACCATCACAATCTATGACTATTACTGGGTCATCATCATCAACAGGCACAGCTACATCATCACACCTTTGTGGAGGGGGTGATTTACTAACAGACTGTTTACACACAGCCATGTTTACTTTCTTTTTCTCCAGTTCCCAATTGGGATTGCTAAAATCATCATCATAATCATCATCTGCATCCATAATTTCAGCTTGGATGCTGTCCTTTGGAGAACATGTTCCAACCACAGCCTCATTATGATCATACACTATTTTTTCTTCAACATTTGAATCATTGGATGGTGCAGACATAACCTCAGCGGTAATGGAAACATGAGATTGTGAGTTATCATCAGGATCAGAATCAAGTTCAACTATGGTGGGGACAGGGACAGGGAATGTGGCATCAACTACTGTACACTCTGACTCACATCTTTAGATTCCACAATATTTTGGCAACCTGTTAACTTGTCACGGGTTGAACTTGGGGCAATACATCAGCAACTTCACTACCACCATCTCCAACCATCATTGAAGCAACTGATTATGCTGTGAAACATAGTCGTAGAAATCCCTTTACTGCCATCAACTATGCCCTTATGCTGCGTACTTCCATGGCCACTCTTGCCACTGGCAGCAGTGCCATGGCAAGAGACATCTTTGCATGCACGTCTCTCTGCAGGCTTGTTTTTGGATTATACTGAAAATTAAAAATAAATTTAGATTTCTTAACTTTAGGGTGGATGGGAAGCCAAAAAAACAACAACTGTGGCTTACAGATGGTGACTGGGCTCTAAACATATGCAGACACACAGATAGATGGAGATTGCTCACTCAATAGATGCAGCCACACAGGCACAAGAACACCTTAACCAGTGGTCACACAAATCCAAAACTGGAAAAATAATACCTTTTGTGGGGGGGGGAACAGCTGCAGTACCAGTCCACTAACTGGACAGAACAAAGCAGTAAAAAATACCACAGATGGATAAGAGATTTAGAGTGCTGCAATTATGGTGTGGCACAATAATATTTGCCTGATGTGATGGCACGCACACATGCACACACACACACTACAGGTAATGCACAGAAAATTTAACAGTTCAGAACACTATAACCAAATTGTTAAACCAACTGAAAAAAAAATGCAAAACACCACAACAAACAGCAAAAAATTATCAAAACTTACTGCAAGTATTACTGTGTGTACATGAACACACAAATACTAACACACTAGCTACCCAACAACAGTTAGAAAGACTGCCTTTCTCTCTGTGAATCTCCCTTCACTGCTGGTACGCCCCTCCCCTGAAGCACACTTCTACAGTGTCTGTCAGTACAGAGACTGAATGTACTAAATTAACATTCAACATGCACACGAAATCAATAAATGCTCAATGATATAAATACACGAGAGTTTCCTGCAATCAATGTACTAAATTTTGACACAAAAGTTTGTCACAAAAATTATTTTTTAAAGCTTTTCCGATGGTTTGATTCTCAGAGCTCTGAGAGCAAACTGTCTCCAGCTTTCCACTGCACATGCTACACTGAACTAAGGCTGTGCAAGACAATATAGAACCCATGTGACCTGCCATCCGATGAATTATTGCACAACTCACCTTAAAGAGCAATAAAAAGGCAAAGTTAATGCAAAGTTCATTGTAATCAATGGAACTTCACATTAAAATTAAAGGTGAAACAGTAAAAGGGTGAAATAAAAGAACAAAACCAACAATTGCTGAAAAGTTTTTGAGGTCAGCACTCCGGAAAAAAGCAAAGGTGATAACACCAAACTTGTATCAAACTTTATTTTGAAGATCCACAACCTCCCAAAAGCCACCATTAAGGTAAATGATCACATAAAAAAAATGCAGCTCAGCACCTGGAGAAGCAGGATTATGATGTTCAAAATGGCAACAGGGAGCACATGTTAACTAGGGTCCAGATATGAGCAGGTCAGTGTCTCGTATTGCCACAATAAACAAAATGGAAATTTGTCCAGAACGACCAACACTCTTCCCGAGCAGGGGATGAAACAAATAGTTAGTGGCAATGACACTATAGAGACTTAGCCAGACAAAACTGCTAAAAAATATATATACTGGAGCGTTACAAACAGGACCCGCTTGTACACGCCATAAACACGCTGCATCCCCACAGTACTACCTAACTGCTAACTATTTGTTTTGTCCCCTGCTCGGGAAGTGTGTTGGTCATTCTGTCTGAATTTACATTTAGTTTATTGTGGCACCAGAAGAAGCAGACCTGTTTATATCTGGACTCTAGTTAACATGTGCTCCCTATTGCCATCTTGAATATCGTAATCCTGATTCTCCAGGTGGTGAGCTGCATTTTTTTATGTGATCATTTACCTTAATGGTGGCTGTAGGAAGTTTGTGGATCTTCAAAATAAAGTTTGATACAAGTTTGGTGTTATCACCTTTGCTTTTTTTCTGAGTGCTGACCTCAAAAACTTTTTCAACAATTGTTGGTTTTGTCCTTTTATTGCTACTTCTTCAGCTTCGAGGTATACCAGTGCACAACCCTGTTATCTTAAGATATTTTTTCCGAGTCCCCCACTCTCCTTTTTTAAGGAGTGTTTGTGTTTTTCTTTCTCAGTAAAAGGGTGAAGTCAATGTGAAGTCCATTGTAAACAATGGTACTTTGCATTAAAAATTAAAGGCGAAGCTATATGCTTCACGTTGTGGAGTAATATGTGAATTTCATGTTATACGTGAAGTACTCTGTGTAGCGAAGTTTAGGGTCTTCGCCCACCACTACTCAGCACCCACCACCCAACACACCCTCACTCACCTCAACAGGAGCCAGGCTGAATATCCAGTCTCTTATGGAAGATATGTCTTGCTGCTGGAACCGCTGACTACAATATAAGAAACTACGATAAATGTAGTTCAATGTGTTTGAATGGGGTTTTTAACTGTGACACAGTATTTAACCATTTTTTTAATATTTTTACCCCAAACTTTCAACATGGACTTTCTGGGAACCTGCTCATGAACACTTTCAGTGGAATTTTGCACATCTGGCCAGAAAGGCAATTTTTCAGTTGCTTGCAAAATCACCTTTTGGGCAGGATTTGAAAATATTCACTGCCCTTGTTCATGAATAGAGACACTGTGGACACTGTGAAGTTTTACTTTGCCATCGAAGTGCTGGCAAAGTTGAGAAATTTTCCTCCACAAATCAGTTCCTGAAGTTCCCACTTCGCAACTTGGCCTAACTTCACCTAGCTTCACCTAACTTTTCCTGTAAAGACATCGAAGTTAGGTGAAGTTGGGCTGATTCAACCATTATGCTGCTGACAGAATTAGAATGCATAGGGATTCTGTACTAATATATCAGTCCACTGCACAGCAAGCACTAAGTCAATCAGCCTAGAAAAAGGGAAACTTTACTGTACAAAAACTTTGCGAAGTCGGCACTTTGCACTTCACAGATTTCACCAACTTCATGAATTAATTAGTGGAGTGAATTTTATCAACATTGCCCATCTCTATTCATGAGGTGGGGTCATAAGACTGCTATGTTGAAAATTTGAGGTCAAAATGTTTAAAAATTGCAAATTTATTTGCAGGTGTTGAAATTTTGCTATGCTTGCTCATGTCGCTGGTAATTTTAAATAGTTTCACCCCAAATTTTCAACATGTCTCCAATGTCCTTTGCACATTTGTCCTTCACATGAGGGGCTGCAGCATGGTGGGGTCACATGATGGCCTAGGCCTTAAGAATTAGAGGTACTTGTAAGGCCGTCCCTGGGATGGATGATCTGGAGGGTAGGGAGGAGCAGTCTCTGATGTGATTGGCTCCCATCTGGAACATAGCTGAGCCTTCAAGTTCCTCTTCTATTCTTTGGCCACCTTTCCCCCTAAGCTGGTCATTAATCTCTAGGAAATTACCAACTCTTTGGTTATTATTGCTTAAACCTGGTGCAGTGAGAGGGTTCCCTTAGGTACAGCTTGGGGACCGTCACTTCACTGAGCTCTTCTGGCAACCGCCAACTCTGCAGCAGCTCTCAGACTGCGGGGGGGGGGTTGTAAAACACCAACTTCCTGGTTCTACCCAAGATGGCATACCAGCATTTTCCTCAGCTGACACAAATTTAGACAGCATACCTTTTAACTATTTATTAAACCATTCCACTACGACATCTGTCTGTTGGTGATACACTGTGGGTGATGCACTGATATCCAGATAGACTTCACCTTCAGTAAAACACAATCATAAGTTTTGACATAAAGCTGGTGCCTTGATTAGTTAGGATCTCCTTTGGCAGCCAATCTCAGAAAAAACACTTTTGCCACTTCTTTTTGCCACTAACCAGTTATAGTGAAATATAGGATAATAACCTTGGGGTAATGGTAGGCTTAATCCAATATAACCAATATACACTGATACCCAGATGTATTTTTTATCTAGGGTCCAACCATATCAACCCCACTTCTTTTAAACAGGGTGTCCATTATGGGCATAGGGATCAAAGGGGGCCCTTTTTATACTTCTTGGGGCCACAAACTGATCATCAAGGCAGGAAGCACAAACGTCTGTTACTTAATTCCATACATCTAGTCAGAAGAACCAGGCAATTACTGTATGTGTACTTCAGTTTTCTTCCTGCCCAAATGACCTGTAATAGATATTATACTGGCAAGTCTCAATACTTCCCTTCTTGCAGACCTGGTAATCGCTGACCGGTAATGTAAAGTTCCAATTTGTTTTTCAGGTTTTAACCATACAAAATATTATCTTTCACTTCAAACCTTGGAAAACATTGTGCTTTGTGTTCATCTACTATTTACTGTACCATTTACCACAGCTAGGTTCTGGTAGGCATTCCTGAGAACCTCGTCAGCCCTTTGTTCAGAAATTATTTTGGCCAGGTTTTGAAAATGTGAGGTCTGACAGCCAGAAGGATCTTGTGGTATCCTATTGGTGTGAATGCTGAGTCCTCAACTGAGTCATACCTGCATTTCCTTGAAGCTGGGTCCTTATGGTGCCCAACTAGTACAATCTCAGATACAGGGGCCCCTTTCTTTTTCTTCATCTGTTTCAGATACCAGGACTTGTTAGGTTTCCTTTCTGGGCCAAATAGGTAAGAGTCAGCAAAGAGAAATACATTTTCTGGACCCTTTCTCAGTGTGATCTCCTGTAGGCATGAACTTAGAGTATTGTTTTGCAATAGGGTATAATACCCTTCCCACTCTCAGCCCAAGACAACTGGCCAAAGTAAGGTTCTGGCAATTCCAGCTTTTATTATTTCTGCCCAGTTACCTTCTTTTAACCATACTGGGGCCATAGGGAATTTACAGATATCTCCATGCAAGTAGGCAATATTTATGGGATCATTCCACTGATACAGATTGGGTCCAACAACAGATTCCTTATTCAATGTCTGTCCACAGCCTTAATCCACCAGAGCTGTAACTGTTTGGTTCCCCACTTGCACTGGTACTGTATATAGCTTTTTAGCCTGGGAGTTGTGTGTGTATGGCAGCTATGTATTCCACAAAATTACAGTCAATTTGGCTAAAAAAAGTATTGATATGCCCCACTTAATCATAATGAAAACATACAATGTTATTACCAGGTCTATGACCTGTCTCCCATTTAGTTCAGTGAAGAATGGGATCTTGGGACTAGAGAAATTACACCAGGCATGAGGGTTGTACTATTTGAAGAGCAGTGGTGCTGGAGGTCCAGATAGGGACAACCAAATGGGAAACACTAACTGTATAGGACATTAAAAAATCAGATTTCAACAAGATAAGGGAACAGTTTGTTCAATGTTGTTGTGAATAGCAAGTGTGCTTGTGTACACTGTTTAAGCTTTGGGCCTTTCTATATTCCCACACTTGGTTAGAGAACCCAGGCAGCACGTAGGGAATAGAAGGCCCAGCACCATGGGTAAGTAGAGTGCTGAAAGAGGAGGAGGTTGGGGAGGATGGTGGATGTGATGAAACACTAAGCATGGACTTCACAGAGTAGGCTGCTTTTATGCTGAATATAGGACCACCTATTCCCCCCAAATTGAACCTCAGGCTTCAACCCTCCCATTTCAATGTGGTGAATAGCAATTGTGCTTGTGTACACTGTTTAAGCTTTTGGCCTTTCTCTATTCCTACCCTTGATTAGGGAAGCTGAGCAGCATATAGGGAATGGGCGGCCCAGAAAGATTACCTCCTCCAACTCATGGAGAGTGTAGCCAGTAGCAAGCAGGAAAGGAAAAAACCTCTGGGGAGGAAACCTCTGAGGACCTATGGCTACTGGCCTGCTCAATCTCTGGGCAACCTAAGACGAGATGATCTTAAATGCTTGTATAATTTCTGCTTCTGAAGAAACTGATGAAGTCCATCTTCCAAGTCACGTGATGATATGCACAACTGATATTCTTTTTTTTTATTCTATATATCGCCGGTTCTCCGAGGCATCCTTCATAGGAGCCCACACAACTCTAGCCCTTCTTCTCCCAGCTGTGGCCATCCACACCAGATCACCCCCCCAGAAGAACTTCCCAGCACTCCGGATCACCCCCCAGAACAGGGCTCACTCTCCCTCAGCAGTTTTATCTGATATTAGAGGGTCCATACCTCTGGGAGGTCAGCCATGGATCCCCGGTGTGGCTTGGGCCAGCATTGGGGAAGAAAGGGAGATCACTGTGGCCCTCATCATCTCCTCATCAAGCCGGGGAATTTTTGTGCTTTTTGTTGGTCCCCCCCCCCCGTGGAGCCTGGCCAGCAAGGCACCGGAATGCCATAGCTCAGCCCCCGAGCATATGCCACACCGCTGCAATTGGCGTTCCTCCGACCACTGCCAGAGGTTGCTCCTCGAGCAAGCGCGCCCCAAACCCTCCCCTGGGAAGAGAAAGCAGTTCATTTGGATGCGTAATCTCTTCCCTCCCCTGCTGACCCCCTGTGGCCCATCTCATTTCCGAACCTGGGTCACCTGTGTGGCAAGAGGTGTGGCATCCAGCACATCAACCCTCAGTGCCATCGGGCTGGCCACATCTGATATTCTTTGATGATGAAAAAGCTGCTCCATTTTAAATAGAATGTCTTGGAAAGGAATAAGGATTGAGCTGAGTTGATCCAGGAGTGCTTCTGATGATAAAGGGATTACATCACAAGCCTTATGAGGAGCGTGAGGTATTCAATTTGGACATGCAGGAAAAAAGGAGCAAGAGGGGTGACATGTTAGAAACATTCAAGTACTGCAAGGGCATTAAAAAGGTGGAAGAGGACAACATATTCCAGATTAATTGTAATGCCAGGACAAGAGGACACGACATGAGACTGAGGGGTGGCCGCATAAGGGGAAATGTCAGGAAGTTCTTTTTTATGGAAGGGTGGTGGATTCATTAAATAGCCTGCCCCAGGAGGTGGTGGCAACCAATACAATGGTGGGCTTCAAACATGTATGGGACAGAAACAATGGAATAATATAGATAGGAAGAAAAAACTTACGCCAATGACCAGATAGGGTCACTGGATGCTTCGTTAGGCAGCTTAAGTGGGCCAACTGGATGGCCTAGTGGTCCTTATCTGCCAACAGCACCTATGTATTTATATATCTATGTATAATTGCAAGGCTTGATAAAAAAGATTAGGAATGTGAGAATTTGTTGAAACATGGGCAGAAGTACTCAAGGAGAATTACAAAGCGCAGAATGAAGAAAACATTTCATGCAGTAGTATAAGTAGATCAGGTGGCTTAAATTAAAATGAACTGCACAATGGCATTTGCTTGCAGGAGATAATGTTCTAAGTCATGATATCACTGAATTAAAGAAGTGATCTTATGACTGAGTCTGTTTAAGGATGGAGGCAATGAATGTCTGAATTGAAAATGAATGAAACAGCTGCTTTAATTCGATAGCCCTTGTGGATAATGTCTACTGCAGTTGAAGTCAGAAAAGTGTCCTCCAAAAAGGATATGTAAAGCAGCTATAAGAAGCAGGCAGGAGTCTGAGTCCCAACAGCTAGATTGAAAAGTAGAATAAATCACATCAGGACAGAGGCTGAATGCCAGGATGATGTCGGGCACAGTCTATTTCCTCAGGAATCCAGGATCTGTAGACGTCATGGCTCAAGAAAGGGAACCATAAGATGTGATTTGATCATCACTAGACTGAGTTCTGGAGCAGTGGAGGCTCTAAGGTGGAGAGAGAAGTTACATGGAATATTACTCAGAGGAGCTGGAGTGACTGGAGCATGGCTGGTGGATGGAAAGGATGCAAGAGATGCTGGTTATGCTTAGGAATGGACTGCAGAGAGTCAGGAGGCACAGAGATGCCAAGGTGCTCACAGGCGGCTGAGAATTGCGGTAATGTAGAGTGTCAGTTGCATAGAGGATGCCCAACTGCCAATATGTGGTTGTGTATTGCAATACATGCAAAGTGTCAGTAGTGAAGAAGATGGCAAAACAACACCCATATGCAGATGTGTAGTGCGGTAGATGCAGAGTATCAGTAGGTGCAGACACCTAAATGCCAGTACAAGGATACGTATTGTGGTAGATGCAGAGACTTGGTAGCTTGACCGATGCCAAAACACTAAAACCCGGATGCTCAGATTATTGTTCTCCATATATAACCTCCCCCCCCATATCTGCTCCTCTGGAATTGCTACCCCCTGTATCTGCTGCATTCCCAATTATCTTTCTGACCATTTGACCTTCCCCCTCCCTTTCCCTCTAATACCTCTCCTAGTACTTTGTCTGCAAACCTTGCCAGTCTGAGGCTGTAATATAACATTCTTGAGGGAGAATGTGCAGGTTTGGAAACATTTCTACTTGTTTCTGGTGGATATGTTGTTCCAAATCCATGCTGGTAATCTTCTTTCTACTTATCAGTGCTTCCTGATTCGATGGTGTTGCGGAGGTTGGGGGAGAGGAGAGTCTCCATAGGGACTAGAGAAAGGCTGTTCATTTGTTCTCTCATGTCCCCTCTTATTGACCCCTGGCATAAGTATAAAAAGAGGGCAGTTGGGTTATTTGTTCAGGTTCCTCATTAATGTCCTCTGACTCTGAACCTGAGGCACTAGTGTATGTGTCTGCATTATTATGTTTTTTTTTTTTTCAAAATGTGGCACACATGTTTGCTGCCTATCTTCCATTCCAAAACATCTCCACCTTCATAATCTTTATGGTGTCTCAAATGTTCTCATTTTAGTTCTGTTTATTTCTCTTATTTTGGACATGCTGCAGTACTTGTGTGTAGAGAGGTTGAATGGTCATGATTGGAAATGGTGTTCTTGAGTGAATGCAGTCTGTTTTCCAAATAGTATCTTGGTTTCAGGTGTGAGAGTCATGATTTGATCTGAAGCATTACCTTTTTAGGCTGAGCAGCTAAATTCAATGCTGGAGAGCACCTCAGAGAGGTATGCTCTGTATTGAGCTGTTTAGCATTTTGCTACAAATCAAACACTGTAGCTGTCTTTTCTTGGTGGAAATTACAATGGGGATTCCCATGGACTGGAGAGATACCTGTGACTGAGAAGATTATTCTTTGTAGCCTAGAGATGCTGGTATATGTTGTGGGCCTCATGAGTACACATGCATCAGAATTAAACTTTTCAGATGAAGGTGGTGAGAAGTGGGGAACATTGGGCTATACTTTACACTTACTGATGTGTTGAAGTCCCATTTTTTGCCCCAACTTTGTATGACAAAGTTTAAAAGGAAAGCATTTTTTTAAGTGAAATGCACACCTGGAGCTGGGCAAAAGTTGCAAATTCTACTTTTGTGGAACTTTCACAAAATTCTGTAAATTTTCCGAAATATTCTGAACTTCCACTATTGGTGAGATCGGAATCTTCCGATTGGGTTTGGTGGATTTTCATCCTGTTCTGCAGAATTTTTTTGCTGAACTGTGGCATGACAGTTCTGAAGAATTTTATTCCTCTGTTTAATTGATTGTTCCACAATACATGTAATTATTTTGCAGTTAATAAAACATTCTAAAAGAAACCTAGAATTTAAAATAGCCCACACCAAAGATTGTCTTAAATCTTTATTTTCATATCTTAATAGTAAAAAGGGAAATTATAAGCAAATTGTCCCCCTTATTGTGAATAACTCTACAATCACAGTGGAGAAAGTAACTGCCAATACCTTTAATGACTATTTCTCTTCTGTCTTTTCAAATAAAGAAACATTCCAACTCACTAATACACTAGAACATACTGAACCAAATATAATTTCAATAGCAGATGCTATTCAAGTTTTAAAAACTCTAAAAAATAAATTCTAGTTCAGGCCCCAATGATATTACCCCCAAATTCTTAAAAGAAACCTCTGAAACATTAGCCATCCCTTTGACAATTATTTTTAATAAATTTCTATCCCAAGGTATAGTCCCGCATGACTGGCAAAAGGCCACAGTCATACCCATATTAAAAAAGGGATTCCAATCTAATACCGAGCACTATTACCCTATCAGTTTGACCGTGGTCATCTGCAAATTAATGGACAAGATAGTAAAATCTATATTAGAAAAAGAAATGGAAATCCTTGACATCTTTGATCTGTTCCAACATGGCTTCAAGCAAGGTTATCCATGCACCACTAACCTTATAGTATTTTACAGTCATATAAGTCAAGGTCTCAACTCTCAAATCCCTATGAACATAATCTTGCTTGATTACGGTCGTGCCTTTGACAGGGTATCACATGGCAAACTTATCGCCAAACTTAACTCACTTGTTTTTTCTCCACACTTCGTGTACTTGACTAACAGCTGGCTATCAAATAGATCACAGTGAGCAAAAATCCATGGAATTCAATCAGATGTTGGACTTGTGAATAGTGAGATTCCACAGCCACAGAGATTGGTCCTCAGACCCACTCTGTTCAATCTGTTTATCAGCAACATGCAGATAGCCCCCGTAACATTTTATTAGAATTCACTGATGATACTAAATTAGGGGGGAGAGTTGACAGTATTGAAAACAGGATTATTTTAGCAGAAGATCTACATGCTATTGAACAATGGACCCACACCAACGATATGTCATGTAATACCGATAAATGTGCTGTTTTACATTTTGGTAGACATAAACCCAAATTGACCTACACCTTAAACAAAATCTCCTTAAAATCCTCAGACAGTGAGAGAGACCTGAGCATAATTTTTAATAACAAACTCTCCTTTACAAAACATTGCACAAAAATTGCCACACTTTCCAATGGACTCCTTAAATGCATAAACCACATCTTTATCTCAAAAATGGAGGAATGCCTAATACCCTTGTACAGGACACACGTTAGCGAGGGATTGCTAGAGATTCCCAGGGTTCGATTGAAGTTATCGGGATCTCATGCCTTTGCGTTTTTGGCACCAACCCTGTGGAATTCTCTATCTCGCTGGTTAAGAGAATACCCAACCGTTGATAATTTTAAAACTGTTTTAAAGACATATCTTTTTACTTTGGCTTATTCTTCTTAGTTATGGTTGTTTTAAATGTTTGGATTTTATTATTCTATCTATTTTTGTACAGCGCCTTGGTTTTGAAAGGCGCTTTATAAATAAACTTGACTTGACTTGACTAGACCATACTCAGATTATGGTTCTCCCTTTTGGAGCCCCTACCTTATTTAGGACAGTGAGAGGATAGAGCATATACAGAGACGAGCAACCAGGATGGTCCCGTATCTATCAACAAAAAACTACACTGAGAGACTCCATGCTACTGGCCTCTATTCTCTGCAGCAAATGAGAAGCGGAGGGGACCTTTTGTTCCTTTTTAAACTACTAGGTTCACCCATCAGTGTGGAATAACATATTCAAAGCAAACAATACTCCTCAGATTGCACAATAAGCAACTTGATTGATTGAATGATGATTGATTGATTGATGATTGATTGATTAAAAGTTTATTTTTTCACAGGAAATTCATTTGTTAGGACAAAGTCCCGTTTACAACAAAGTCCTGCATGTAGATTCAGATGATTGTAGATGAAGTTAGTAAATCAATAACTAATAAAATACTAAACTTCTTCACAATTAGAGCACCCCAAGTTTGGAATCAGCTCCCACAAGAACTGATAGATATAAAAACGTTCAGTGCCTTTAAAAAAGGCTTGGATAGCTGGCTAACTGTTAATTGTAATTGCGAATAATGTCCTGCATCATTGTGGGGGACAATCTTGATGGGCTTAGGCCTTCTTTTGTCCTATTTTACCAGGTAACCAAGTAACCAAGTTCAGTGATCAGTTCTGTGGAATTTCTTTCTGCAGTATAATTCGTTTATCTACAATTCATACATTAATTCTGCAGTTCAGTGACTCACTAAACTGTGGAATGAATGTATGAATTGCAGATTAATGTGTTAAACTGCTGAAAACAATTCTGCCAAACTGATACCTGACAGTGATTAGTTCTGTGGAATTTTTTCCTTTAGTTTAATACAATAATCTGCAATTCATATATTTATTCCACTGTTCTAAGCTGGAATTTCCATGAAAGTTGCCAAAGTGCATTCTGGAAATTTGTGAATTCCACCGGCAGAAGTTTAAATTCACTCAGGCCTACCCACACCTCATCCACTGTGCAGGCATGTCCCACACCTGCTGACTAGTTCCTAGGTCTTTTAAATGTATTTTTCTGTACCCATTCATATGGTTTCATCCACCTTTCTCCTTTCCCCACAATCCCAGCAAAGTAATAGATGATATCTGTTTAAGTTTAAAGTTAGCAAAGCCATCATAGTGGTGTGGAGGGATGAGGTGCTGGGTGTCTTATTTCCCAACATGCTGATGACCTGGGATTGCGACTGGACCTGGGTCACTCAGGTTGAGTGGGAGTAGCCAGGAAGAGAGAACAGAGCATTTGTAGGACAGCTCTCCTCCCTTGGGGAGAAGCGATACTACATCCTATGGATCACTTGCCTCCTAAAGGAATCTAGAAGATGGTAGCACCATGAAGCAGCATAAGAAGGGACCCCACACTGAAACACCAGGAGTGTCTCTGTGGATGCATAATATACATATGCATCATTGCATTTGTACACCCCAATGGGGAGAAACTAGGAGGAAAGCCCCCTCCAACCATAGCACAGTGATATCTTGGTGTCTTGCAGGCCTTGAACTGATGAATGGGTGCCTCCAATCCAGGGTCCAGTATCAGGATCAACAGAGAAGGTAAGTGCCTTTATGCTTTTGCTTACTATTGACTGAACAGAGCTCAGATCTCATATGTTCCTTCCATAAAAGGATGATTGTTGTTCATTTATAATCTTGCAACACCAGTATATTCAAACTTTCTTTTCCCTGTTTAGTAATTGGATAAGGCCCACTAGGCCCGAGGCTTGCTTTCAGGTATGCCCTGGGAGTACTCAGGAGGTTAAGTCACCTGTTCAGAGTCACACAGTATGCAGGTGGAGGTTTGGGGAATCAAACTCTGGTCTGCTGAATGCAGAACTTCAGATAATCTTTTCTGGTGGAAGTCAAATTCTTCTGTAACCCCTCATCCCTGCCTTTTTACCAAAATGACAGGTGGCATGCTGTTGGCACCGGCAGCAATACCTGGTGGGGACCTGGGTTCGGGGAGGATGAGATTACCTGGCACAAGGGGACCTAGGTTTGGCTACTCTGCACAGGGGCACCCAAGTAAATCTGACTACAGGAAGCAATAACTGTAATGTCCAGAACCAGGATTGGGATTTTTCAGTGTGGCTTTTATTCATAACTAGCTGAACACAACAAAGCATAGATGGACCCCCAAGGGGCTACGTTTATTGATAATGCAGATTAGAGCTTACCAGGTGGTCCACTTAAAGAATGAACCCATTTCTACTAATTTCAGGCTCTGGACCCACCAGACACACAGCCTGGACTTGCATGTGCTTTGGATACACAGCCCGACTGGCCCGGCTCCCCTGCCAGCCACTTGACTGACGGTCCATTTAAAGAATGAACCCATTTTACTTGTTGTGGCTCCCCACACCACTTAGAGTCTGCAACTCCTAGAGAGATTTTCTTCTTACTTCATCTGACTCCCATCTCACAAGGGGAGAATTCTTTTCCCAAGTTGTGGCTCACACCACTTAGAGTCTGCGACTCCTAGAGAGATTTTCCTGCGAGTGCACTTCACGCCTGGGTACATACCTCATCACTGGCCAGGTGCATGAGGCAAGTAGCAATCACAGCAGAAACCCGTAGGGGTGGAGCTGGTTACTAAAGATGGGGGGTTTGCCCACCTCCAGCTCCCACAGCCCATACCCGGCCATTTCTCTGGAGAAACTGAAACTTCAAAATTGTAGATTAAACGGTGGATGGACTGTTGCACCCCCTCTACATTACTTGAATTCACACAGACTTTAGATTTTGACACTACTCCATTTGTTTGTCCTAGTACTATAGGCCTCCCAAATAGTAGTTCAAATCCCAGCTTTCTTCACATTTTCCAAACTGAAGAAACACATTTTTGCCCTCTCAAATTAGAGCAAACTCACCCTTTCGTTGCAGGTGCCCCACAGGTGAAGTACAACTCCTTCTACTTTTAAGACCAAAAAGAAACTGTAAAAGACAGCTTTCTTCCTTTAGCAGAAATTAGGGGATTGCCCCTGGAATCTACATAGGGATACTTTACTCCCCCGGCCCGGGAGGGAGGGGGCACTGAGACCTGGACAGCGGTCTCCACCACTTGAAACTGGCTACTGACCTTCTCGCACAGAAGGTAAACAAAAGACACTTCCTTCCTGCTGGCAGGCAAGCAGGAGACTTCCTTCTCCCACAGAAGGTAAACAGAAACTGACTTTGAAAACTCCCAGCGTTCTATGTCACTCCCTCTGCTGCAGATTCCAATGTGGCTAATGCAGCTGTGACAGTTCTATGGTGATGTCATCTCTCAGTCTCAGCTGAGACTGAGAACAGAGTGAGACAGTGTGAAACCCATTTAACTGGAGTTTCACAAGCTGCCTTCCCTGCCTACCACTAGGTCTTATGGGGATTCTAGTAACCCCAGGTAACAAGGGGTTACACTTCCATGGGTTGACATTTGGAAGTCATTTCAGTTTTAGTGGAGTCAAAACACTTCAATCTGTCAATTTTTGGAAGTCAATATAATTCCAGTCAACAAATTTTAGAAGTCAAAATACTGAAAGTCCTATAGTTTTTGAAGTCATAGGCCTTCTGAATACCTCACCGTAATCTCATCCATGGCACATCCACAGAAATACATTTCTGAATGAGCCTAGGAAAGGAAAATGTGCATAGTAAATCAGTAACTTACAGTATGTGTTTATTTCATGAATTGTTCTTGCAGTTCCAAGTAACTGCCATCAGATTTGTGTTAAGTTGCTTCTAGTCAGATGCCTGCTACATTCAAAGTCTGGTGATCATACACTATCTCTAACATACAGATATCACCTTCCTATTAATGCTGACAGATGTTTTGATATCAGATCTTAATTGTTGTATTATTATATTTTGTGATGGCAAGCAAGATACAATGCATGAATGCAATTATGCAACCAACACATCAAATCAAACACATTTGTTACAGTTATGTTTTCGTTTGTTGCTCATGCTTAATTAACAGCATGTTGTGGAGTATCACCACCTATTTAAATGGGAAATTCACCAAAAATTCCCTCCAGTTTAAGGCACCAACATGGTCAGGTCTGCATGTCTGGCACCATCCACAAAAAATGCCATGGCCAGCTCCTGTGACATGCCTGCCTGCACCAACATAATCTGCTCCCCACACATATGCCCTGTCCCTTCCACTGCCAACATGGCCAGTTACCCACACATACACTCAGGTTCTCCTAAAATAGCCACCATCCCCCAACAAGACTCACACAGCCTGCTCCCCAAACCCGTTCACAGTCCACTCCACACTCATTTCTCATAGCCAACTCACCTAAACAGTCAGGTCCTTTTTTTCACCAAACACACACACTCACACACACACACACATACACACACACACACTCACACACATCCCCCATACCCTCTGAAATATAGCAGAGCATGTGGAGTCATCTAAGATTGCAAGGGCACCCCTTGACACACCAGCCATCTTGCAGCCTTTCGACCTGTTGCTCTCTCCCACACAAATAAATAAACACACTTCCCAAAGTGCAGCTAAGTATGGCATGCTTTGGTAATATTTTGTAAGCTAAAAATTACCATTCATCAGCAGTTAAAGGCACCAACATGGTCAGGTCCCCATGTCTGGCATCCTCTCCACCAAATGCCATGCCCATCTCCTGTGACATGCTTGCCTCCACCAACATGGTCTGCTCCCTACACATATGCCTGATCCATTTCACTGCCAACATGGCCAATTCCCTACACATACACCCAGCTTCTTTTACAATAACCACCATCCCCCACCAAGACACACACAGCCTGCTCCAAAAACTGACACACAGACCGCTCCACCCTACCAACATAAATACTCTCTCTCTCTCTCTCTGAAAGAGTACAACTAATGAATCCCCATTCCACAGTGAGTCCCTCTCCATCAAATAATTGTGCTTCCCCAAAATGACCACAGCAGCCCCTTCAGCCACTGCAGCAACATAAACAGACCCTGAAAAACAATATGGTCAGTCTCAGCCCCCTGACTGCCCCACACCCAAGTGAATACAGCCCTGGCACCAACACTGCCAACCCTTACCCACCCAAGTAAACACAGCCAACCCAGGAACCAACACTACTAGCACCCCCAACAAATCCAAGTGAACACTGATGGACCCAGCACCTACATGGCCAATCATTCTACCACACTTAAGCAAATAGCTCACCTCATACCAACACTGCCAACCCCTTGCACTACCCAAGTGAATGCTGATGCCCTTGGTACCAGCATAGCCAGCCTGTCTCAAGCTAACACAGTCAGCCTAGGCACCAATGTGTAAGACCCTACCCCAAGCAAACCCGCCCAGCTCTTGTACACAAAGCCCCAGCACAGACCATCCCCGGCTTGGGAAGGAGCAAGAATGTTTTCTTTTATTCTTTGGTAACCAGGTAAGGTCTGTTAGGCACAAGTGCCTGTTTCTGTTGGTGAGCTGGGAGCTCTGGGGAGATTATGTGACTTGTTCAGAGTCATACAGTATGCAAGTGGAGGTTGTGGGAATCAGAACCAGGTCTGCTGGATGTACCTAGTTCATTCACAGGCCAGCTTGTTACTCAAACCTCCAGGATATACAGTGCCAGGCCAGCAGAACTATACAACTGCTGCTCCCATCTCCTATCCATGCCAGATATAGGCAGCTGTTGTCTTTCCTGGCTTTCTAACAATTAACAAAAAAAATACTTTTGTTCTCTCCAGACACTGCTGAGTCTATGTCCAGTAATGGATACCAGCCAGGTCAATGCAATGTGGAAATCTTGATAGTGTTGGATTAGTCAGCAGCGGAATAAGAGATACACACAAAACAATAGGCTTCTCGTTTCTCTTCTTTTATAGAAATAAACTGATACACACATTGGTCCACCAGCACAGAGTCATGTCAAGGCTAGCTGTAAATCTTTCAGGTCTTTGAGTTGGAAATTGCCATTGAACATAGATAAAACATACTCCTCCTTGCTAAAACTAATTAGCAGGGTAGCAAAATATTTTTGTTCAATTTAACCCCTTCACATTACACCTGAATTAAATAGAAGTCAATGTAAATTGAGTTTCAAAAGCGTGTCTTTGTTAGGTGAAGGGTAAAATAAAAAAAATATGCCCACATTAGAAAAACAGACATCAGCCCTTAACAGGGTTCTTAAACAAGAATGTTAATTACTCCAAGCTATCTATTTGTGGATGTTTTGCACACATTTATGACTGTAAAATGTATCTAAAATCTACTTATCTGAAGCACTGGCTGGATGTTTCATGCTAATTCATAGCTCATTGCTATAACCTCTAGGTTTTGCTGCCAGGGTTAGATGGTTAATTCTCCTAATTTAAAACTTGAACCCTACACAGATCCTGGTTGGGCTCACCCCTAAAATTTTGTTTGAGATGTTGTTAGTCAGTGAATATCAATTAAAATTTTTATTTCTTAATAGTTTTCTATCTCTGACATGAAACTCCCAATCCATTAGGTCATGAACTATTTTGGTTGTATGCTATTTACAGATGAAACAAAAAAGCTTGGGGCCTGAAATTCAAAACTTTGCACCAGGGTTAAATTACCACTGCCCAGTATGTTAAATTAGCCCAGACCCAATAGCTTGCTATATTCAAAAAGGATAGCTCCGGTGCTAAATCTGCTGAATATAGCATGCTAAGGAAGCTGGACATACTGGGCTAGGAATGCAGTGCAAAAATAGCCCCAGAAATAAGATAGTTCTGAATATAGCAACCAGGAAGTGCAAACCACAACAGCAGCCCAGTGCACAGTGACTTGAAGGAAGGTAAAGGTAAACTATTCGGCCAACATGTGTGCTAACACAGGAGTGGATCCATTTAAGCTGCAAGCACCAATACATGTGAAATTCTGCCTAAATGTACCATGTTTCTGAAATGCTTGTGAAATGCAAACACATTTGTGCAGGTTTTGTGCAGGTTTTGCACAGAGCTAAGGCATTTTCCTGGCTCTATCCCTTTTGCCTGTGGCAAAAATTTGCTATATTTAAAGGTGACATGCAAATGAGCCTACTTACCCAGTATATGTGCAAACATCCAGATTAGCATCTCATCATGTCCCTATTTGCATGCAGTTTTCCCAGCAATACAGCAGGGTCCCACAGCTCCACCTGTAGGGTCAGTCTGGAACTACAGGAGCTAGCTAGATCTGCCCACAGATCCACCTGTACATCAGTCTGGAAGTGCAAGGTGGTAGGTGAAGGCTACATTTGTACAGAACCGCATAGAATATTGTGCCCCATGGGACTACAGAGCACAGGCACAGGTGGTGATGCTGCATGCAATTGTCAAACTGTAGTTCTTGCTACAGTGCAGAGCAGACACTACACTAACAAGGGGGCCAGTAGTTTGAGGGACACAGCAATGCCGATGGTGTGTAGAGCATCAATGACTGCTGCACTTTACACAGTGACAGGCTGATCTTGCAGGTGTGTACTGACAGTGGACATTACTGTTATGCTGTTGTGCTACCCACACACACTGCATCACTGGCATGGGATATTCACATGACATATACATTGCTGGCTGTGTGTGCTATGGTGTCTCTACAGATGTGTGGTATGTGGCTGGGGGGCACATACTATCAGACATGCACATTGGTGTTGAGGTATTTCCATCACTGGACCATTAGCACTGTGAGGCTTGTCCTAGCTTTGTGGCATCACCCAGTATGTAGTGCAGACTGGCCACCAGTATACACCCTCCCCACAACATCCTCCACACACCCAGTGCTACATGTGTGTGCTGGATTCTGTTTGTTTCCACCAAAGGGTGGTTTGCAGGTGTGTGCTGTATGGACACACTGCCATGGTGTCCACTGTGCACCATGTCACCACTAACTGCCTGGCATGGCTGGGACTGGTGGCAGATGATGGCATCATAGGAGGTGCCATCCATGTGCAGCATGTTACTTCCATGTCTGGTTTCTTTCTATGTGTAATAGTTACTGCTTAGGGTGGTGCAAAGCCATGCAAAAGTTGGGCAAAGTTGAGCAAAGCCTCAATGTCATGCAAAGCTGGTTTGCCTAGTGTTAAGACTATCTTTTCCTGAATGGTAATTTGCACCATGCAAAGTGTCATGCTAAGTGGCACAAAAACACTTTGTGTGGTGCTAATGCACTGAATATAGCGTTGTGCCTGTATTCATGTACACGCCCCCTCAGTTTGCCCCTTGCAGATATTATACTTTTGCCTGGTGCTAGTACAGTTTGCCCGTGATATTTGATCTTTTGAATATAGCAGACCCATGCAAACCCAGCACTAACTGTGTGCAAATGGTTTAGTTTTCAATATCTGGCCCTTAGAGGGAAACATTTCCACAATTAACTGTTAACCCACATTTTATTTGCTGGCATTAAACACCATCATTTATTTTCTAATGCATTTAATATGTGGAAGGCATTTCTGGTACATTAACTATAGGACAGCAACAAAGCCAGCACTGGCATTTTAAAATAATTTAATATACTTTCTAGATGGTATTTTTTTTCAGATGTACTGTCAACACTATCTTTTAGCTACTCTAAGAAACATGTAACTGCAGATAGCTGTAAAGTGCCCAGACATATTACTAATGTGGCAAGTCTATAAAATCAGCCACTTGTTCCAGACATTATATACTGACCTACAAGCTAGAATATGCAGGCATTTTGTGGGCAGATCAGATATCTGCCAAGTGAATAAAATTACCCTTACCAGAAAGCTTGATAGCTGAGTCATATAATATAAAAAAGTGGTTTGCTGACATGCAAAAACCTAAATCCTCATTCATTATAATATTAAAACTCTAAGGTAATTACAACTGGAATCAGCACACTGTCATCTTATTATCCTTTGTATCTTACCATTCATTCTTCTTGGTAGTTGAATAGAAATAAAACTTTGTCTCATGCCAGATAAGACAGTGATATAGGAACATTGCATTTAATAGGCTGAAAAACACCTGCTGTCCACTGAAGGGACATTATACTTGTATCCTTTAAGTTACAAAGAAAATTCATTTTGCTGAAAAGAAAACCTACACACAGATTTCTTAATACTCAGACCTATAGAACTTCCTGCACAATAACCACACAAAAATAGACTATATTTCATGTCGGAAAATGAAATACACATGGTATTGTTTGCTGTGAATTTTCTGGGTTGATTTGTTACAGCTGAATACAGTAATTTGTGCTTTCCTCCTCAACTATCATTGCAAACAGAAGCCTATGAATCACACTTTCATAAGTGACAGAAGCACATTATGTGAGAAAGAAACTCAACAGAGCTCTTTGGGGGTCACACTTCAAGATCTGCTATTTCAAGCTGACAATTTCTTTCTTAACAGCAAGTATAATATCAAGACATCCTGTCAAAGGAAAACAAAATTAAGTAAGTTATGAGCTAATTGCACAAATGATGCAGTGGTTATGATGTTATATAGAAGTAGTTATCTCCTTTGGATTAAATATGGTATCTGCCAGGGTGTCTGCTACTGTGATGCTTTTTCTTCTAGTAATGAAGCCCTAGCAAAGACCATTTTAGCAGAGAAAAGAATCAATGAGGACAGATCAGCTTATACTGTATGCTGATAATGTCCTTCTCATTATCCATGACCCAACTGTGTCACTCCACATCCTTTTCACTATGCTTGATTGGTTTGCCTAGTGACCTGGCTTGTCAGTAAACTGGTCCAGCAATAAAGTCTTACCCCTTCATGAGCTGTGCGTACCTTTAATCAGAAATTGAAGATCAATGTAGTGGGAGTCATTCAGCATTAAATTAATTTGCAGCAATTGACATGGTCAGATATTTCCAGATATTAAGTGGTATTTCTAAATAAATTTCCTGTGGTGTCCCTGCAGCAGTGTTGTAAGCAGAAGAGGAACTGTTCTAGAGATAGCACAACAATTTCAGGAAATATTTGACCATATCAAATGCTGCAACTGTACCTGTGCATAATTGTTCCCTCCAATATTAGTAGCATGGCAAGGTTAACAGTATCACAATCATTAAAGAGCTTGAGATCAATGCAATATGATGTCATAATCTTCAACTTACAATGGATGGCATGATAAGGGTCTTAAAAAAGATCTCCTGCCCTATACTGTCATTTTGCCTCTGCCACAATGTTGTAGCCATTAACAAGAATGTTTTTTCTTGACTGGATAGAATTCATGGTATTGCTATGTTGGAAGACATGCCTTCTCCCCCCAGATCAGCTGCAAAAATCTGCAAGTACAGTGGTCTTGGGGCAAAATGAAATCTCTGAGGCTGAGAGGATTTTATGTTACTTTTTACATTAAGCAAGCTCTGTGATGACTTGATCTTTATTTGGGTCCTACTGCCTCTTGGCTTAATTTGAAGAACCACACAGTGTGGTCATTCCCTTCGAAATTATCTTCATGTAAGAATCCTTCATCCATTTAAATGGCACCCAGTCTTATAGCTACTTGTAAAGCATGAGTTAAACAATTTCACCTTCTGTTAGGTCCACAGATATCTTCCAAAACCCCCACAGTATCCAGTGAGCATGGTGACCACAATTGAGCACTTAAAATAATAGTGATTCAATTATGGCACCTGTGTTCAGGCTACCTGGCAGGGTAGCGACCTGATACCTGGGTGGGCAAGATAGGTGACAGGAAGCATACACGTATGTATGTGGGTCCTAGGTTGGTAGCCTGAGTTAAATATTGGCTGGACAACAGGATGCAAAAGGTAATAGTTAACAGAGTCCACAGTGAAGAAAAGGGGGTTACTAATGGGGTACTGCAGGATTCAGTACTGGATCCGGTCCTTTTTAATATCTTTATAAGTTACATTGCAGAGGGACTGGAAGGAAAAGTATGTATCTCTGTAGATGACACAAAGATCTGCAACAGGATTGATACACAAGGTGGGGTGTAAAGGATGAGAAGGGAGTTGGCAAGGCTGGAGGAATGGTCACATGTATGACAGCTTAGATTCAATGCAGAGAAATGTGTAAAGTAATGCACCTGGGAAACAAAAATCTGGGAGAAGAATACACAATGGGCAGTGAGATAATGAAAACAACAAAAATGGAAAGGGACCTGGGGGTAGATATATCAGATGACCTAAAGGTGGGCAAGCAATGTAAGAAGGCAGTTAAGAGGGCTAGGAGGATACTGGGATGCATAGAGGAGGCATCACCAGTAAAAAACAAGAAGTTGTTATCCCTCTGTACAGACAGTTGGTGAGACCCCATCTGGAGTACTGCATGCAGTTCTGGAGACCCCATCTCTGCAAAGACATACACAGGGTGGAGGCTGTTCAGAGGAGGGTAACCAAAATGGTACAGGGTCTGCACCAGAAGTCATATGAAGAGAGACTAAAGGAGCTTATTATGTATGCCCTCAAGGAAAGGAGGGGAAGGGGGGACATGATAGAAACTTTCAAGTACCTTAAGGGACTCAACAGAGTCCAAGAGGGTAGCATCTTTCAGAAAAAAAGATGTTCAAGAACAAGGGGGCACAATTTGAAGATAGAGTGGGGATGACTCAGAGGTAATGTAAGAAAGTATTTTTCATGGAGAGGGTTGTGGATGCATGAAACAGCCTTCCTGAGGAGGTCATGGAGTCAAAGACAGTGGGGGAATTCAAGAATGCATGGGACAGACATAAGGCAATTCTAGTTGGGGGTAGGAGGAAGTAGGTTGTTGGTTAACTTGGATCTGCAGCTTATCCATTAGGTAGGGAAATGAGCAGATTAGGTGGGCCAAATGGTCCTTATCTGCCATCAAATTCAATGTTTTTATGTTTCACATGTGTGGGGTGGACAGGAAGGGGAAGGGAGGTATGTGGGATGGAGTGTGGCATGTAGCTGCAGAGCTCTTTTTCTAGTATGGTGGGTAGGGTTGTCAGTTGGGGTGTACAGGGTGCAGAGTTTGGGTCTGCAACAGCAGTTTTTTTTGTGTGCAGGCAGGTGGTCTTGTTTTTTTTAAAGAATTTCACCCCCCAACATGCACCCACTGGAGTTGAGAATCCTTAAGTAGGGGGTTCAGGGGGTGAAGCAGGTTGCTGCCTTGCAGGTTGCCATGAGTGTAACTCACCATAATTCATTTTCAGCAATGTACACTCGCTCAAATGGTGATGACTATTCTGCGATCACCACTGTGACCTATAACCAACTCCCTCAGTGTTAATTTCCTAATGGATGAACTCCATGGAACACCATCCTAATGGAGGAACACCATAATAAAGACCAGGGCTAGCCCTGCTTGTGGCATTCCTGCATTGGCAATGGGGTTGGTTATTGTATGTTGACTAAAGATTTATTTGAACAGCCTGTGGTTAACCTTCTGTCTTATAACAATTATAGGAGTTCTGCCTTCCCAGCATGGATTTCTGGAGATGCTTAAGTAATCGTGCTCCCAGTGGTCAACTATTTGGGAGACCTCTTCTTTAAGCAGGAAATTGACCAGGGTTTTAAAGACAGTTTGCAATGTGATGCCATGCTGGAAGACTGTAGTGGGACTGTTCATACAGCATGACGCTAAATAAATGTTGTGTCTATTCAAGGCTAAAAGTCAAGCAGTAGTCACATTTATTACTTTTCAGATCTATTTTTAAACCACCCATTCCCACATAGTATTAAAATCCATTTGCAGCAACTCATTAAAAACAACTTCATTAATCCTAGATAGTTAAATATATTTAGTTGGGGTTAAGGGACATCACATTTTGCAGACACAATAGACCAGGTACACAGAGCCAAGATAACAATCAAAATCAGGTATCAGGAACCTCGGCCAGAAGTAAGAAGTGGTAGGGGTGTTGTGCTGTAGGCCGGAGGTAAAGGGCTGGCATGCTACTAAAGCAGGTAAAGGAGAAACAGTTCTATCAATTGGGATGGGTTGGTGTACACTTTTGTGAATTTCAAACTCTGGCACAAAGACTGAAATCTGGAGGGGTCACTCATTAAAGTGTGGTAGAACAAAGTGCATTAGTAAAATTATAACCTAACACAAGCTGGGTATTTTAGTGGTATATAGGAACAAAAGCATAAACTGTATCTTTAGTGAATTGTAGCAATCCTTTAAAACTGAACCAAGGCCAATATTTGTGGTGCTGTTTGTTCAAGCCAGTCAGAATTTATATTTTTTTATTAAAATGTTATTGACTGGGTGACTACACTGGCACAGGCGCCATTTTTAATCATGATCTGGGTTAATAGCATATACATTAGGGGTAGGATAATATGCAACAGTTGAGGTACAACAAATGATATAGCAGGTAAAACACAGTATACAAAATAATGACAGTAGGTTGAGAATATGTACAAAAATGCCTGATTTAGGGTACAAGGGGAAGTACAACAGTGTACTGAAAACAAGTAGATAAGTAAATACATGGGATATAAAAGTAGAAGAAAAAATAGAAGTAAAAGAAAGTTAAAAAGAAAACACTGCCCAGTCAAATTGCCCAACTTTTTTGTCAATACTTTGGGAATTTATACAAGGAAATGGCTACCCCACCCCTGAAATGCCATATGATGGCTTTTTTTAAAGATCTTGATCTACCCGTCCTTACGGAGCGGGAAGGTAGTTCCCTTTTGGAGGATATTACTTTAGCCGAGGTCGAATCGGCCATTGAGAACTTGGCCTTAGATAAGACCCCAGGTCCGGATGGGTTCTCGTCCAATTTTTACAAAAAATTCTCTTCCTTGCTGGCTCCCCACCTTCTCAGACTGTTCCGACACTTATGTGCCGGGAATGAGATTGAGAAAGTGTTTTTTGAAGCCTTTATTGTTCTACTCCCCAAACCTAATAGACCCACTACCGACCCGGCCAGTTATAGACCCATATCATTGTTAAATTGTAATTTAAAGATCCTAGTCAAATTATTGGCAGATTGTATTAATAAGATACTGCCCAAATTGATAGGGAGTGAACAGGTAGGCTTTATGAAGGGCAGGTCGTCGATTGATCATTTCAGAACCCTGGCTCATGTTTTCTTGGCTTCCGAGGAGGCCAACTTCCCAAAGGCGTTGGTCTCCTTGGATGCCGAGAAGGTTTTCGATAGGGTCTATTGGGAGTTTTTATTTGAAACTATGCGAAGGTTCGGGTTCCCTGAAAAATTTTTAGGGTGGCTGAGAGCCCTATATTCCAATCCATCAGCTAGAATTAGTTGTAATGGAGTTATCTCCAATCCTTTTCCATTATGTGTGGGTACAAGACAGGGTTGTCCTTTATCCCCCTTATTATTTAACTTGTATTTAGAACCCTTGATACGAAGGATACTCCATGAGCAGGAGACAGAGCCTATTAAGATATTGGGATTTCCTATCAAGGTTACTGCATATGCAGATGATCTTCTGATATATGTGTCGAGACCTGGTAAATCTATTCCTAGATTGTTGGACTTGCTTAAGCGATTTAATCAGGTCTCGAATTATAAACTAAACCTAGACAAAACTGTGGTCTATCCTCTTAATACCAGGGTATTTAAAAGGGAAATAACAGAACTTGGACTAAAATGGAGTCCGGACTCTCTTAAATATCTGGGTCTGGTTCTAACTCGAGGTATGGGGCGTCTCCGTCAATTAAATCTGGACTTTTTCATCCACACTATTAAACTTGATCTCAGGAGATGGACTCAATTCCCTCTGTCTTTATGGGGAAGAATTAGCGTAGTGAAAATGAATATATTTCCCAGGCTTTTCTACCCTATCAGTAGGTTGGACATTTTCCTTTTGTTATCCTGGTTTAAGAGCCTGCATGCTATAATTGCGGACTTTGTATGGAAGCATAAAAAATCGAGAATGGCCTACCACAAATTGGCTGCTCCCAAACCACTAGATGGCTTAAGGTTACCCCGTTTTGGCCTATATTGGTGGGCAGCACAGTTGAGTAAATATGGTAGATGGGCATTGTTCGATAACACAACTAACTCACTTGAATATGTCCCTTTATGGGTTAAATTGGAAAGAGCATTAATTACTAGGCATGGGATTAATCCTGGTGCTCTTTTTTTCCTATCTCCTAGAATATTGCCTTTGGCGTTGAAAAGATCTCCAATTGGAGTGGCAGTTAGGTCTCACTACCAGTTATGTAGATTTATTAAATATAACCATCTGGAAGACTGGGGGCAGCCGGTCTGGGGGAATCCGTGATTTCTGATTGGCAATAAAGTAATTAAACCAGGTTGGCTGGAGAAGCTAAGGGATTGTTCCTTGGGGGAACTTTTTTGATGCAAATGGTGGCGTAATCCCGGCTCAGGTAATAATTGAAAGGTTCAATTTGGCCAGTAAGGACATCTTCAAAGTGCTGCAGCTTAGGCATGTTTTGCTACGGCAAGTGGGTACGAGTATGGAGCAAACACCCTCCATTGGATTTTTGGAGGCTGTACGCCCATTGGTTGGCGTATCGCAGGTCATTTCTAAGATGTATGCGGTTTTGTTTCAGTGGGCTTACTCGATGAATCTTGCACCATGTACTTATTGGAATGATGCGTTCCCAGAGGCTACCTTAGACTGGACGGGAATTTGGACAGCTTGTCATAGATACCTTAAGCATGACCAACTGAGGCTTATACAATTTAAGGTTGTTCATAATATTTATTATTCACCCCAGAAGTTGAAGGATCTAGGCTTATTAGGAGATCCTAAATGTTATAGATGCGAAGCGGGTTCAGGAGACCTTTTGCATATTTTCTGGAGCTGCCCTCTGATAGCCCCTTTATGGGCTGTGATTCAAAACAACCTGAATCCGCTTTTGGGTCTGGAAGATATGTTTAGACTGGAGGTTTGTGTACTGGGTGAAATGACCTGCCTTTCCCGTCAGGAATAGGAAATTTTATATATCCTTGATTGCCGTCTCAGTTAAGAAACTTGTGCTTCGACATTGGAAGGATAAGTTCTGTCCTTCTTACAATGAGTGGTTAAGCGAGCTCCTGGCCTTTTTAAGGTTGGAACGAATGATAGCCATTATCCATAATAACTTATGTCCTTTTGAAAGGATCTGGGGACTGTTTGAAACTTGTTACTCTAAGTAGATCTTAACTTTATTATCCTAATATTACTTTTATTGCGGTGCCTTGGGAGGGGAGGGTTTTTTTGTATGTGTTGGGAGGATTGGTGTCTGAGTGGGGGGGGTTTGGGGTATTGTCGTTTTATTGGGTTTTATAATTAGTAGGGATTAGGTTGGGGGGTAATTGCAGGGTAAGTTTTAATTGTATATGATGGGACATTTATTCCTTTGTTGTGAACATTTATATTGTATGTCCTGGTTGACATTTGCTCTGCTGAAAATTAATAAAGTTTAAATGGAAAAAAAAAAAAAGAAAACACTGAAGACAAAAGTTACAAGTCAGGTATGATAGCAAACAACTGGCCTGGGATCATAAGAAGAAGAGCGATAACAACTTTGAACAAGGTACTTGAAGATTTTATGAGGATGAATAAGGTGACTGAGATGCAAGAAGAACCAATATTAATTGAGAAAGGAGTGCTAGAAGAGAAGGAGGGAGAAAGAGGTTGAGGTTACTGGAAGGAGGGAAGGAATGAAATATTATGAATGGGAAAATGATACATAAGAGCAGTTGGTTGGAGGGGAGAGATGAATGCATTGCAATTTAGTGTGGGGGAAGGGGATAGGTAAGGGGATAAGACAAGGTGTCAATTTGGTGGGAAGAGGAGATATTAGGGGTGGAGGGAAGATATGTGTAGGTCACTGGAAGCAGTGACATGTTTGAGATAATGTGTAGTGTGCTTCTAGGAGCTTTGTAAAGGCTTAGGTGGTGGAGGATTTTTTGACAGGGAGGAAGGGAAATCCAGATGAAGGTTGCATGGTAACTAAAAGAATGCTGTCCCATAGATTTCATAGATGATTTCAAGCTTAGAAAGACTTTTGCCCTTAATGCCTGCCATTTTGGTTATAAGTCTTATTTATTATTTAAAATGACCTCCAAACTTTGTGTCATTACTCATAACCTTATCTAATCTGAATTTAAAGCCATGCATATCATTTATTGCAATCACTTCCTCTGGTAGACTGTTCCAAGCTTTAATAGCCCCCATACTAAACCAATATTTTCTGGACTTTAGATTCCATTTCCCCATACATAATTGTTTGGGGTGTTTTCTACTACTGACTCTACCCTGGTTAAGTACTAGTCCAAGCTCAGCTCTAAGAGTACTATTTTCCATTGATCTCAATAAAATGCACAGATCACCTCTGTACCTTCTGTATTCCAGAGAAAAAAGACTGAGTGATTTTAATCTTTCCTGCTATGATTTTCCTTTTAATCCAAGGATGTATCTAGACATTCTACATTGAACTGCCTCAACTCGTTGTATATCTTGTTTTTTGTAAGGGGACAAAATCCGGACACAATACTCCGGGTGAGGCCTAACCAATGCCACATACAGAGGTAAAATAACCTCCCTAGCTCAACTGGCTATATGCCTAAAGATACAATTCAGCATGTTATTTGCCTTCTTCACTTGCTCCCTACAGTGTATGTCGAATCTGAGGTCAGGGCTAATGTTAATTCCAAGATCTTTTTCTTGAAGTGTTGCTAACAGAGGTTGATTATTTATACAGTACTTACACTGTTAATTGTGAGGTCCTAAGTGCATAATTTTACACTTGCTAATATTCAAGGTTAATTTGTTTCCCTCTGTCCATGAAAAGATATTGTCAAGTCCTTTTTGAAATTCTAAAGAACTTTCCAGTTCAGTAACTACTGTGCCCAAACGGCAATCATCAGTGAATTTTAACATTCAGATATTAGGCGAATCTAGCTGTAGTGAAGAAATATATACATTAAAAAGGATTGGGCCCAGGACAGAACCCTGGGGCACTCCACTAGTCACCCCAGTCCATTCAGAAAACATTCCATTCACCACCACTCTCTGCCTCCGTCCCTCCAACCAGTTAGCAATCCAACCAACAATATTACCACTTATATGTAAGTCATTCAAAGATTTAACTATTTCAGAGTGTGGCAATTTATCAAAAGCTTTAGCGAAATTGAGAAAAACAACATCCACTGGGTTTTTCCTATCAATTTATCTACTCACATTTTTATAAAAGGACAATAAGTTTGCCTGACAAGACCTAGTTTTAGTGAAGCCATGTTGACTAAAGTCCACTAAATTGTGAGTGAGCAACTGCTGCTGTATATGTTCCTTTATAATACTCTCCATAATTTTACCCATAATCAAGGTCAAGCTAATTGGTCTGAAGTTTTCAGGTTTAGTTTGTGGTCCTTTCTTTAGGAGGGGCACCACTGTGGCAACCTTCCTTGCTGTTGGAATCTCAGCAGTATCTAATGGATGCTGGAAAATGTGAGATAATGGTAAGTATAAATGATCAGCAAATACTTGCAGAATTTTAGGATGAATATCATCAGGCCCTGGGGATTTATTAGTTGGGATTTTTTTAATGTTTTTCGCGTACATCACTTGGGTTAACACCTATGTGCCCAATTTTGGGTAGCAATATATCCTTAGACTCTGTAATAATATTATTGTTGAATACTGTACAAATGTATCTATTTTGTATGTCAGCAGTTTCTTTGTTACTGGTAGTCACCCCTAAGTAGTTTTTGAAGAGGCCAACTAAATTTGGGGTACCCCTTAGATTGTTTATGTAAGACAAAAAGTATTTTTTATTGTCATTAACCTTAGTGGCCAAATTTAGCTCATTTTGCACTTTTGAAGCCTTAATGTTTGATTTAATTTTCTTGAATAATACCTTATACACAGGAATTTAATGATGGTTACCTTGTTTCATCATTTTAAATAATTTTTTCTTTCTGTTAATTAATTTTTTAATATGGGGCTTCATCCATCTAGGAACTTTTTTATTAGTATATTTTGGTTGATTAGGTATGTTTTTAGCTACCTCCCTTTTTAATTTTGCAGTCAGTAAGTTCCACTTCTCTTCCACTGATTGCCCTACAAACTTTGTTTCCCAATCCCAGGTAGCCATGTTTTTCTTGATAATATCAAATTTGGCTTTTTTAATATTCAACTTACTAGTACTTCCTGTCCCTATCTGTACATCTTGCCCCAAGATTTCAAATGTAATGCACATATGACCACTATTAGCCACTGGTGCTATTGTACTGACATTAGTCAATCTATTCCCCATATTAGTAAGTATAATGTCCAATGTGCTATCTAATCTGGTAGTTTGGTGGACCATTTGTTCAAGGCCTAATTGCACTGATAAATCAATATAAGTGTCATCACTTTTACTGCACCCGGTTAGCGTTACCCAATTAATGTTTGGCAAATTAAAGTCACCCAAAATCAGTAAATTCTCAGAAGAGTTTAAATCACCAATATACTTAATCAGTTTACTGTCTTTTTCTGAAGGTGTAGAAGGTGGTCTATAGACTAAACCTAACCTTATTGGGGGACCCACCATGAGGAAAATTTTAATCCAGAGTGCTTCAAGATCTTCAGTACAATCAGTAATTTCCTCAACTTTAATTGAATCATGTATATAAATAGCTAGCCCACCTTCTTTTTTATATTTCCTGTTTTTAAAAAACACATTGTAACCTGGTATATTTTTTTCCCATACATTGTTATCCGAACACCTAATCTCTGTAATGATTGCTGGATGAATTTCATGTGTGACCAACAATAGTTTAAATTCGTCAAATTTATTAACTAAACTTCTTAAATTAGTCAGAAAACCATTCCATTTTTTTGATTTTTTTGAACCTGTTATATTATGGGTTTGGGTTGGCCCTCCCTTCCCAGTTCCCAGTTGAAATAAAATTTTAGTACTTCAGTAATTTTTTTTCCTAAAATGCGAGTACCTAAATGATTTAAGTATAAACCGTCTTTTTTAAAGCATACATTATTTCAGACTGTGACTGAATTGTTCATAAAACCTATATTTTTTTGCAGACACATTTGCCACAACCAAGTATTGAGAGTAAAGATGGACCTATTTTTGTATGCATTCATCCCGATTGTAGGTAAAACCACAGAAATAATTACTTCACCTTTAATTTGCTTTATCCGATCCACAGTGTTACTAAAATTTGTTTGTATGTCCAACCAGTTGTTAGTTGGTAGGTCATTTGTACCTATATGTAATAGGATGACTGGTTTTGTAGTATTTTCCAGAAGGCTGTCTAGGAGTCTAGAGACATCCTTCACGCAAGCCCCTGGAAGCGTACTAACTGTTGTATTGGCCTCTCTCCCTTGACAAACCACAGAGTCAACTTTTCTAAGAATGGACTCTCCAATTACCACTATATCCCTAATGCCGGAGGATTTATTAGGGAAATATTTTTCAGTTAACAAATTACTAACTGATGCTGTAGGCAGGATTTGAACCTTGGAGATAGGTAATATTGTTTCATCCAGATTCCCTTGGTCCCTTATATCATTATTCAATAGATCAAATTTATTGTATAGAGGTAAGGGTGAAGTAAAATATAAAGGTTCAGTGGCAATAAATAGTGCAATCACCTCAATATCATTGTTATTGCAAGTGTGAGTTAAGGCTAGCAAAATATTAACAGAATTTGACACAGCTTCGTCTATAAAGTTTTCTAGAAAATTTATTTCCCTATGGGTTTCTAAGCATTTATTCAGCTGGGCAATTTTGGTTTGTAAAGTTTCAATTTGGAAACAATTGCCACATGCAAGGTCAGGGCAGTGATTTTTAAGTGACTGATTTGACTGAGTAATTTCAATCTGTAGGGTTTCAGTTTGTACACTTTTGTCACTTAGGAGATCAAAACAATGGGTGTCTAAACGTTGCTTTAATTGTGCAATTTCAATCCGTAGTGTTTCAACTTGTAAACATTTACCACATATAAACTCCAGGCATGGAGGCTTCTCTGTAAACATACTACATCGCATGCATAACTTTTTCTTAGTTCTGCTCCACTTAGCTTTGTTTTCAGACATTATATAGACAAATATATTAATCTATATAGTATAGGCCTTGATATACTAAAATAATTCTCACCTAGGTGTGTTTGTTGGTGAGTTTCTCAGTTTCCCAGGCCCCCAGTGTTCCCAGTGGACACAGCAGACACGTACAGATGTGTGTGTCTCTGCACGCGTCTCTGTGCGCACGACCGCGCACCCTGTTCACGCTGGCTCTGCTCGCTGCAGGGCACTTTTTAAATGTTTTGAGGACCTGGAAATTAACCAGCAATCATTCACAGCACAGCGAGCTGTACTACCGTATTACCTGTAACAGCCAGTAAAGATTTAGCAGAACAGTAATTTTAAAAGTATTTCTCAGTAAAACAGAGAAGGGACTATGTCCCAATAATCTCACATACAGTTCCAGCAAATGCCAGAACCCTCCACCCACATTGACAAATGCAGGGCTCAAATAAAATTAAACAAACAGCATGTTATATTTATAAACACGCGTGCTGCACAACATTTGCACATAGAATGTGCTATGAATTTAGTCTCCAGGCTCAGCATCACTTCTATTGCTTGCCCGCTCACTGCAAGGTGCTTTTTAAATGTTTTGAGGACCCAGAAATTAACTTTTAATCATTCACAGCACAGCAAGCTGTACTACAGTATATCTCCAACAGGCAGTAAAGATTTTGCAGAACAATAATTTTAAAAGTTCCCAATAAAACGAAGAAGGGACTATGCCCAATATTCTCACATACAGTTCCAGCAAATGCCAGAACCCTCCACCCACATTGACAAACGCAGGGCTCAAATAAAATTAAACAAACGGTATGTTATATTTATACTAGTGCATGCTACACAACATTTGCACATAGAATGTGCTATAAATTTAGTCTCCAGGCTCAGTATCACTTCTATTCATGTATGGAACATAGGGACTATGAAGTTATTATTTGCAGTTGAACGGGATGCAGGGATATCCACAAATGATTTTTTTTTTTAAGTAAGTAGGGGTGGCAGACTGCATCGTTTTCTTGACAAAAGTGACAAATGCCAGATTAGCTTTGAGGTCAGGAGGACCCCACTTTAGGGAGTCAAGGACCAGGCAGTGGTGTGTATTAGATCTGCTGCCAGCTGCAAATTTACCAGTTTTGTAGTAAAGGCCATACTTTTTTCGTGAAGTGGATTTGTTGGTGGCATTGCTGATAACAGAACCATATTCCAGGGATGGGACGAGGTTTGCCATTGCAATCCAAATTCTGGTAGTAGGTGTTAGACACTTGTTTATTCTGTAGAAAGAACCAAACTTCTGGTGAAAAAGTGATGTAGTGTGCTGGACATGGGGCTCGAAAGACAGTGATGGATCAAGATGAACACTGAGGTACTTAAAGGATATGGCGTTAAGTAAGGGAGAGCAATTTGCAGTAAGTATGAAGAATGTGAGGGAAAGCATATTTGGGAAATGCCGAGTTCTGAATAGCATGGACTATGTTTTAGGGAGATTAAGGACTCTTTTCTTACAAGAAAACTATTCCTGGAGTCGGGTAAGGAAGGAGCTGAGTGAATGGTTGATTTTGCCAATATCTTTGCTGTGTGTGAAAAGTACTGCATCATCTGCATACAGGAGGGATCGTATGTATTTGCAGACTGTATGCAGGCTATATATGAATATGGTAAAAAGGAAAGGGCCTAGAATGGAGCCCTGAGGGCCACCACTCGTTATACTGTTTACTGTGGACAGAACGTTTCCTATTTTTATTGCCTGCTTTCTATGGCTCAGGTAGTCTGTGAACCAGATGTGAGTAGCTGAACCTAGGCCAAGGTCCAACAATCTGTCAGTAAGCAGTTTATGGTCGACCAAGTCAAACGCCTTGGTCAGGTCGACAAATAAGGATACAGTTGCAAGACCCTTGTCCATAGAGTGGTATATGGCATCGGTGAAATTGATCTGGGCTGTATCAGTGCTGTGCCCATTATGCAAACCATGCTGTTCTGGGAATATAAGGTTGTATTGTTGCATATAGTCCACTAGTTGCATGTGCACAGTTTTTTCTTATAGCTTAGCAGGAGCAGAGAGAAGTGAGATTCGCTGATAGATTTCAAGAGATGACTTGTTTCCCTTCTTGTGCGATGGGATGACTGGGTATGATTTCCATAGGTCAGGCACGATACCAGTTGAGTTGGACAAGTTAAAGACATTAGTGACTGGGAGAGCAATTTGAGGTGCAGCAAGTTTAAGGAATTTGGGTAAAGGACCATCTGGGCCAGAGGGTTTGTTCACTTTTAGTGCGGCAAGCAACTTGTGAATGTCATGTCACGTAACCCTTTTTTTTATCATATCAGATTTTTTGCACCTATGCCTGGCTGTCCCAATCTGACTGACCACCCCCTCCAGCCTTGTCCCCTGGAAAACTGGGACTTACCTTACACCTGGCCCAGGAACAGTGCCTGCAGGAAGTCAGTCACCATCCTGCTGCTGGCAATGTTTTCTCCTCCTTGGTTTTCTCCCAGGGGACCCGGGAGTAGGTACGCATGTGTGTGGAGGCATGCATTAGTTCCATGGCCCCAGTAACAGCCCCTTTCCTCCCACTCCATTGGCCTAGCACCGGGCTCCTCTCCTGGCCCGTGCTGTTCCCAGCCTCCACCAGATAGCATCCTTCAGCCGAGAGGATCCATCCCACCTGCCTGGAGAGGAGAGCATGCATGTTGGCAGCTCCATCCAGCTCTGCCTGTCCCCCCCATTACAGACCTCCGATGGTGTGATGTGAGGTTAGGCATTCAGTACCTTAGCCCTCAGTGCCACTGGGCTGGCATGAGTAACCCTTTTTAAACAGAAGTGGGGACTGCTGGTCTCTTTTAGGAATGGTAGGACTATTTTGTTTTGGGGGGGGAAATTAGTTCTGTATTTATCCAGAATGTAGAAGTTGTTAAAGAGGCTGTCAATATCTGAAGGGTCAGTGTGACTTCAGGCCAAGTTGGCTTGGATTCAGGGGACCTTCTCTACCAGTCAAGGACCACCAAGACTGCCACTATTACCTCAGAAGATGTCAGGGAAGAGGAATGGCTGGACCATGGTGGGCTCCAGAAGGGTAGGGGTGGTGGGCTCTGGAATGGTGGTTGTGGTGGATCAGATGCATATTCCTCAAGAAGTATCACCACAAAATTTCTATGGTGGTCTGGTGGGGTGGGACTGCTAGGAGGATGTACCTATGGTAGTGGCCAGGAAGGATATGGGGGTCCTTCATAGTGGAGACCACAGAGGAGTAGGAGGAAGCAACATCTGGTGGTGGACTTGATTGTCAATGAGATAGATTTGGAAATAGGAAGAGATATGGAGAGGGAAGTCAGGTTTCTACATGGCACCACGGCCTCGAGTGATGGGAAGCAGATAATGGGGACTACTGGGCAACAGGCTGGAAAGGGTAGCTGGATATCACTGTCCACCTGAGGACCAATGACCTGGCTAGGGATGGGGCTGAGATAATGCAGTGGGAATTTATGGACCTAAGGACTGATCTGAGAAAGGTAGCATACTCGGGGGCTTTCTCTGAACTGTTACCTGTATACGACAGGGATGAAGAGAGGGATCTCCATACAAAGAACTTCAACTCATGGTTGAAGGAATGTAGCCGAGATGAGGGGTTCAGCTACACTGGGGACTGGGAACTACTTGGAGGGTTAAAGAGCAATACAAGGATGAAGGCCACTAGTGCATGTGTAAAGAACCAGAGCAAGAAACACAGGATTGTGAAGCCTAACTGGATGAACAAGGAAGTTGTGGAGAGGGTGAGGGAAAAGAGGGCTGTCTTTAGGAGCTATAAAAGATACAGCAATGAGGAAGATAGGGAGAAATACATGAGTAAATCCAGGGAGGTGAGTAGGATAGTAAGGACAGCCAAAGCATCAAGAGAACTGTGGTTAGCACATGGAATCAGGGAAGGGGATTTCTTCAGGAATGTACAGGAGAAGAGAAGAAATACAGATCAGATTGTTAAGATCAAGAATGGTGGTGCATGGGCAAAAAAGGGGAGCAGAGCAGGCAGAAAAGGGGGGCGGAGCAGAAGTACTCAGTGAGTACTTCTGTTCAGTATTTACCAGAGAGAGAGAGAGAGAGACAAAGATAGATGTACCCATGCCTAAGGGGAATAGTGAGGTGGGAGTGGGGGGGGGGGATTACGGATGGGGGATCCCAGTGGATAGGGTGTTGAAGGGCCGTAAAAATCCCTGAGGGTGGATAAGGCACCTGGGCCAGACAGTGTTCACCCTAGAGTCCTGAGAGAGCTGGCAGAATTCCTTGGGGGGGGCATTGGCAGATTTATTTAACACCTCCCTTGATACTGAGTGCACACCAAGGGACAGGATGATGGCACATGTGGTGCCCCTCCATAAGAGTGGGCCCAGAGATGAACCAAGGAAGTACAGACCAGTGAGCCTTACCACAATAGTAGGAAAGATAATGGAGACTATCTTCAAAGAGATGCTGGTGAAGATTCTGGAGGACAATGGGGTCCAGGACAGCAAGCAGCATGGGTTTGTCTTGGGCAAATCCTGCCAGACAAACCTGATTGACTTTTTTTGATTGGATAATGCGGGTACTGGACAAGGACCATGTGGTGAATATCCTTTACCTGGATTTCAGCAAGGCCTTTGATTCAGTGCCTCATGGAAGGTGACAAGAAGTTGAGTAACCTGGGAGCAAGGATGAAACTGGTTAGATGGCTCAAGAGTTGGCTACAGGATAGGCAGCAGAAGGTAGTCGTGGGGGTGAACTATCAGTCATCAGAGCTTTGACAAGTGGCTTCCTGCAGGGCTCAGTGCTGGGACCAGTGCTGTTTAGCATTTTCATTGCCAACATATCAGATTTGATAAAAAGTAAGATCAGCCTCGGCCCGATGGCGCAGCGGTTGGATTTCCGCTTGCGATGCCGGCGAACTGGGTTAGGGAATGAGCTCAGGTCATCGGAGGGCCAGCCAGGGGGAGAAGGATCAAGCATCCCACAACTGCTCTCCTTCTCCGGGGGGAGGGCGCGGGATGTAGCCGATGCATGAGGGACACCTGGTGGAGGCCAGAAGTACCCCAGTATAGGGACAACAAGGTTTCAAGGGGCGGGACAGACTGCAGGCATCATTACATATTTCGCTCCCCCAAAGGGGAGAAAATTCAGCCCACGCCACTCTTAAATGATGCCCGCCTCGGCTGCTATCGCTCCATTAGGCCGACACTGCCCTACCCTATCCCGTTGTTCATGGCACCCAAAATGGGATGGGTGCTAAGTCTCCGCCCTGGAGGGTAATCCAGGAGGTCCCGGGAGTACGGCTCATGTGGGCATGCCGCAGCCGAGGGGTCCGTGACTGGGCGGACAACCAGCGGAGAGAGGAGGGAGGTGCAAAAAAAGTATAAATATGAAAAAAGTAAAATCAGCCTCTTCCCAGACAACACTAAGGTACGTGCTGAAGTGGGTGGGGGGAAGAGGGTAGAGTACTCAAGGTGGATTTAGCAAGACTGGAGGGCTGGTCAAACACATGGCAGCTAGGGTTCATTGCCAAGAAGTGTAAGGTCATGCTCTTGGGGGCCAGGAATCCCAGGAATAGTTACTGGTTGGGGGAGTGCAGTTATCTACATCAATGGAGGAGAAGGATCTGGGAATACTAGTGACGGGTGAAATATACCACCATACCTCTCAAGTGTCCCTCATTATGAGGGGACAGCCCTCATTTTGCCCCTTAAAATTGCTCTGTCCCTCATCTGTCCCACATGAAAAGATGCTGCCCACACAAAGAATGTTCTGTAAATTCAGACTTTAAAGCAGAAACTCATTATATTCTAAAATTCTAAATCCAAAATAAACTTTGTTCAAGTAAACACTATGGTTTTCACAGTGTTCTAAGCTTGTATCTCCATGTTTGAGGATGAGTTCCTCATTCTGTGGGTCTGTGTCTCTCATTGTCCCTCATTATGAATGTCCAAAAATGTCCATGTCCCTCATTTCAGTGAGAAAAGTTTAAGAGATAGGCGTACAACTCAGCCCAATGCAAGAAGGCAGCAGCAAATGCCAATAGAATGCTGGGGTGCATCACAAGGGGAATCACTGCTAGGAGAAAGGAAGTTGTCCTGCCCCTGTAAGGTCCCTGGTGAGGCAATACTTGGAGTACTGCATGCAGTACTAGTGCCCCTACTTGAAAAAGGACATTAAGCTACTGGAGGTAGTCTTGCGTAGGGCAACAAAAATTACCCTGGGAATGAGTGTTAAACCATATGAGGGGAGACTGAGGGAGCTCACTATGTATTCCCTGGATGATAGGAGGGAGAAAGGGGATATGACTGAGACCTTCAAAGTACCTAAAGGATATGAATAGAATAAACACTGGGAGTATGTTCAACTTAAGAGGTGGAAGGGAAAATAGGAGACACAGTCTGAAATTAGAAGGAGGAAGACTTGGGAGAGCAATGAGGAGACACTCTTTCATGGAAAGGGTGGTTATAGGATGGAATGCACTGCTGGAGGAGGTGGAATCATTGAGATCAGTAAGCAGCTTCAAGAGGGGGTTGGGACAGGGTTGAAGGTAGGATCCAAACTGAGGGTGGATGGGGTGAGTGTGTGTGAAGAAAGCAGGAGGAAGTACAGAGGGGAAGGGGACAGCTGCAGTCTAGATGGCTGAAGTGCTGCACACTCGGGCATACTAGATTAATTGTAAAGGCCTGAATCTGCTGGCAATTTCATGTGTTCATACGTACATATGGCCTGCATCCATCTGAGAGGGAAACTGCAGTCCAGGAACCCCTGATAATGCAAAGTAAGGAAAGCAGGGAGAGCAGAAAGGAGCACAAAGGCACAAAAAGAATAGAGAATAGCCCAGTCAGTAATGAAAGGGGACAAGACAATTTTTAGGTATGTACATGACAAAAGGAAAAAAAGGAAGGGATTGTAAGTTTTTTTTTTTTTTCATTTTTTGTTTACTAGGTGGGGTGCACTAGGCATACATTTGCATATTTTCAGGCATAGCCCTGAAAGTTACAAGATAGGGGTAGTACAATACATATAAGACAGGGTAATGCAGTTTGCAAGGAGACTTTTTAGCAATACATTGTACAAATTGTAAGTGCCATATGATATAACAGAAGGTACAGAGGTAAAAACATTAGATAATACATTCAATACATTCAACAGGGTGAAACATAGAAACATAGACGTTGATGTCAGATAAGGACTGCAAGGTCCATCCAGTCTGCCTATTTTTTCTACCTTATGAATGTGCCATAGGCCTGAACTCTGTCAATGGCCTATCTATTCATACTCATCTGTATTTCTCCCTTATGCCTATCCCATACCTGTTTGAAGCCCTGCACTGTGTTCACATCCACTACTTCCTGAGGTAGGCCATTCCATGCATCCACCACCCTTTAGGTGAAAAATAACTTCCTCACATTACCCCTTAATCGGACTCCCTCTAATCTCATGCTGTGTCCTCTTGTCTTGCTATTTTTCTTATATTGAAACATGTTTGACTCTTTCACCTTAAGTTGTTTGAATGTTTCAATCATATTACCTCTCTCCCTCCTTTGCTCTAGGGTATACATATTGAACTCCTTTAATCTGTCCTCGTATGTTTTCTGATGTAGTCCCTGTACCATTTTGGTTGCCCTTCTCTGGGCTGCCTCCATTTTGTTAATGTCCTTGTGCAGGTGCAGTCTCCAGTACTGCATCCAGTACTCCAGATTGGGCCTAACCAGTGTCTTGTAAAGAGAATGTTTACCTTCCTCTTATGTCTTGCGATACCCCTGTTAATACACCCCAACATCCCTGTAGCCTTACCTACTACTATAGTGGTCTGCTTGGATGATTTCAGTTCATCTGTGATGATGATGCCCAAGTCTCTTTCTTCCCTTGTGATTGCCAGCAACTCCCCTCCCAAACTATAGGTGGCTTAGGGGTTTCTCTTCCCTATGTGCACGATCTTGCACTTCTTTGTGTTAAACCCCAGTTGCCACTCTTCCGACCATTTTGCCAGTTTGTCCAGATCTCTCCTCATTCTGCCCACCCCATCTGGATCATCTACTCTGTTGCAAATCTTGGTGTCATCTGCAAACATACAAACCTTACCTTCCAGTCCATCTGAAATGTCACTGATGAAGATATTGAAGAGGACTGGTCCCAGTACTGATGCCTGAGGTACCCCATTTGTAACATGCATCTCTTCTGACTTTATACCATTTACCACCACTCTCTGTCTTCTGCCCACCAACCAGTTTGCCACCCAGTTGACCAACTTATGACGCACCCCAAGCCTACTCAGCTGATTAATCAATCTTCTATGTGGAAGAGAATAGAAAGCTTTGCTGAAGTCAATATAGGTGACATCAACTGCAACCCTTGGTTCACCACTCTGGTTACCCAGTCAAAGAAATTGATGAGATTAGTTTGACAGCACCTTCCTGTTGTAAACCCATGCTGTCTTGGATCCTATGTTCCTATTGATTCCAGGTGTTGCACTATCCTTTCCTTAAGGATAGTGCAATTATGCAATACACAGTGCAGTTATGTAGTACATATCAGCATCAGTAATCAGGTAACAATGGGAGGGATGGAGCTGCAGTCAGATGTTAGGACAGGTGCATTTGGAACACTGGAGCTCGAAGGAGCAGAGTTGATGTTGGAAGGAGTTGGGGACTTGACACTGGCACAGGATTGGTGGAATACTGTTCCATACTTCATGGGCTACAGAGGAGAAAGCTTTTTTTGCCATATTTGTTCCTGGATCTAGGGACGGACAGTTGTTGGAGATCTGAGGACCTGGGGGGGGGTATAGGGTATTACAAGACATAAGGTGGGAGGCTAAGGACAGGGGTAGATCATTCTGCAATGTCCTGTAAATAGTTCTTCCTTGAGTGAGGTCCATTAAGGCTGCTGGGAATGGCCATTTTAAAGTACAATATAGTGTGCAGTGGTGGGTGAGGAAGTTCCACCCAGGAGCAAAATGTCAAACATTGTTGCACTCCACTTCTCAATTGTGCTACAAGGTTCTGGAGGCATGTGCTAATACTGCCAGGCCATAGGTTAGTTTGGGCAGTAGTAGGCCTAGTGCAATAGTTTTACATGTGGATGAGGACAGGTGGGGACTGGTTCTGTAGGCCATGCCAAGGTAGGAGTTAAGATCCTTATAAACATTGGTCAGGTGGAGGGAAAATTCAAGGGAGGCATCAAGCAGGTCACCTATGTACTTAAATGAAGAGACCGTTTCTAAAAGGGAGCAATTGTCACAAAAAACTGTTACCTTAGTGTTGTTGCTCATTTAATTTCATTGTCATTTTAATTTGTAATACTTGTTAGCCGATGAACAAAAATGTCAGTTTTCACAAGCTACAAGTTATTTCAAGTTGTTCTGAAAAGTATTGATTGAGACTTGGTGAGGTTCATAAGAAGTTTGTTATTTTTAAGCCAGGATTGGACAGCTTTAAGGTCAGAGTTTAGGGCGCAATTAATATCTGCTACATCCGGAGCATTGCTGAAGAACACCAGGTCACTGGCATATAGGAGCGGGGAGCTGTGTTTGAAAGAGTGGTGTATTGAATTAATTTGCAGAGAAAATAATAATGGGCAAAGTATCAATCCTTTGGGAACTCTAAGAGTGGAGGATAAGTAGTCAAAGAAAGCTGTGAAAATCTTAACTGGCTGGTGTCTGTTGGAAAGGTAGCTTGAGAACAAGGTAAGAGCATGTTCAGATATACCAAGGGTGCTTAGTTTGTTGAGAAGGCTTGGATGATTGACCATATTGAAAACTTTTGTTAGGTCCATAAATATGACTCCAGAGTATTTGCTTCTATCAAGAGAGGTGAGTATGCTGTTGGTTAGTGAAAACAGTGCAGTGGTTGTGCAATGGCATTTTCAAAATCTATGCTGAGCAGGGCATTGGAGGTTGTATTTGTCTAGATAAGATTTAAGTTGTGCAGTAACAATTTTCTCTAATACATTGCTCAAGAATGGCAAGATAGCAATTGGCCTATAGTTAGCTGGCAGTTTGCTGTTCCCTTTTTTGAATAACAGCACAATATTAGCCAGTTTCCATATGGATGAGACAACATTTAAGGAGAGGGAGAGATTAAAAATATGGATCGCCAGGGCTGCCAGTTCCAGAGCTCCAAGTTTAAGCAGTGTGGGCTCAATGTTATCAGAGCCAGCAGATTTGGAGTCCAGGATCTGTTTCAGAAGCTTATAGACATCCTACAGACTGACCTGTTCAAAGAGGAAAGATGGGTTCTGTCCTGGGAGATCGGGAGCAGGAGGGGCAGGGTACCCCATGGGGTTGTTGAGGGTCATGGTACATTCAGAGAGGTCAGAGAAGAGGTTATTGAAGGCATTGGATATTGTGTTTGGATTGTTGCAATTGACTTCATCTATCTCAAAGTCAAAAGGAGCAGAGGAACTGTTAAGTCAAAGGGACTATTTGAGGTTAGTTCAGTATTGGTTAGGGTTATTGCGAGGGGAGGTTAGTAAAGTGCAAAAGTAGTTGCTCTTACTCTGTCAGATTTCTGGTTTACACCTATTTTTAATGGATCTATAGTTGATCCAATCATGGCCAGAGTTGGTGGTTTTGTAGGTAGCCCAACATCTGTCCCTCTCCTTCAGGATGGACAAAATGGTGTGTGTTAGCCATTTGATTTTCTGACCACGGACTCTTCTTGAGATAAAGAGGACTTGTTTGTCCTGGAGTCTAGGGAATACTGCATTGAAATGGGAGACATTGAGTCTGGTATTGGAGATGTCCCATAGTAATGACCAGTCTAGGTTGGCTAGCTCTGCATTGAATTTTGATGGCTCTAGACAGGAGAAGTTGTAGAAGTGGATAATGCAAGGTGAAGCATTGGGAACTTTGATACACCAGACACAGAACACAGGAGACAGAACACAGGAGAGTGGTCACTTACGGAACTGGGAAGGAAACCTGAGCAGATGATTTTGTTAACATCAGTTACCAAAATCCAATCTATCAGGGTGGCAGTAAGGCCATTATTAGAGATCCCAAATGGTTGGGAGATTATTTGTGTAAGGAGCATCTTATTAAGTGTCAGGTCTGCTGATGATAAATGTCTGTATAGCCAGTTTACTGTATGTTAAAATTCAGAAGAATTAAGATTTCATTATTGCTCATACAGGGACCAACAGCATCAGTGAAAGAAAAAAGACCTTTGAGGCTGGTAGCTGGAGTTAGATAAGTGCAGAAAATATGCAATTTTTAGAGATGACTAAACTTAGTATACCATGGAATAACTCGAGGGAAGAACCATAAGTGTGAGAGGGGGAGTTTGAGATTGTAAGACTGAGATGTGACTTAAAATATATCATTGTTCCTCCTCTATGTTTGGGGTAGACCTGTCACACCTAATGAAACTGGATCATGCTATATTGCAGAGGTTGTTGAGTACAGAAAGTTTAAGCAGGGTTTCAGATTAGTCCAGTATATCTGGCTGGTAATGGGAGGTCCAAGTAGTAAGTTCGTCCACCTTATGTAGCAAGCTTCTGCTAGTCAAATGTACAATTTTTAGCCCTTTCACACATTGTCAGGGTGTGTAAGAGAAGTGGGGTAGCTGGCTTGGGAGGTCCTGGGTAGGGATGCCTTAACCATTCAGTAGCTGTATCGGGTAGGTCGGGTAGTGTAGTTCAAGTAATTCCCTATCCTAGCTGACCTAACAGTGTACTTCGCTGGTCCAGTATTGTGGACATGGGTAACAGGCTGAGTAGGGAGTATTTTTTAAAACAGGCATTAGAGGCAGCCTGTGAGATCCTGGGACTCATCCAAGGTTGGAAACAGGCACGAAAGGGCAGCCGGTGGAGTCCTGACAACAGAAAGGAGCACATGACACCAGTCTGACAATCTGATTGGTCAGTACTGGTGTCTGTGCTCAGTCTCTGTTTTGTGAGCATGCAAATAGCAGAAGACTTTCTTGGGAGAGGGATGAACTGGTGTTGCTCTACAGCCATGGCTGCCATGGTGAAAATGAAAAAGATAACTTAAAAAAACTAAAACAAAGCAAATCTTGACTGCACAAAGGAGCAAAGGTTGGGGACTGAAGGGGGAATAATTGGGGGGTCCAGTGCGGTGCTAGGGAAAGAAGGAGAAAGGGGAGGTGCTCATTGCTGACATGGCAGCTGTTGTTACACAATGTTAGGTGCCTGCCCTGTCTGTGATATAGTAACTAGTGTATCTCATCTCTGCAGTATTGAAAGCCATTTTTAGGCAGTATTACAGACTGTCTGTTAGGTACGCTATGCCATATCTGTGACACAGCAAATTTATGTATCTTTGCAGTACAGTGAAAGCCATTTGGCTGTATTAAACATTGTCTGTTACGTGAACTGAGCCCTCTCTGTGACATATCTACTTTATGTCTGTCTGCAGCATAGTGAAAGCCATTTAGGCTGCATTGCACATTGTCTGTTAGATGCCCTGAGCCTTTTAACTACTCTCTGTGTCTCTGCAGTATACTGAAAGCCATTTGTTACACACTGTCTGTTAGGTGTCCTCTTGTGCCCTGTCTGTCACGTATAGCTAGTCTTCGTATCTCTGCAGTACAGGAAAGCCATTTAGGCTGTATTAAACACTGTCTGTTAGGTGCCCTGAGCCCTGACTGTGACATAGCTACACTGTGTCCCTGCAGTATAGTGAAAACCATTTGGGCTGTATTAGACACTGTCTATTTGGTGTCCTGAGCCTTGTCTGTGATATAGCAACTCTGTGTCTCTCTGCAATATAGTGAAAGCCATTTGGACTGTATTAAACTCTGTCTGTTAGGTGCCCAGAGCCCTCCTCTCTGACATAGCTACTCTGTGTGTCTCTGCAGTACAGTGAACACCATTTAGGCATCATTTACACACTGTCTGTTAGGTGCCCTGTGCCCTGTCTGTGATATATAGCTACTCTGTTTGTCACTACATTATAGTAAAAGCCATTTAGGCTGTGTATACACTATCTGTTGTTAGTTGTCCTGAGCCCTGTCTGGAACATAGCTTATCTGTGCCCTCTCTGCAGTATAGTGAAAACCATTTAGGCTATATTACACACTGTTAGATGCCCCGGAGCTCTTTAACTACTCTGTGTGTCTCTGCAGTATACTGAAAGACATTTGTTTCACACTGTCTATTAGGTGACCTCATGTACCCTGTCATGTATAGCTAGTCTGTTTATCTCTGCAGTTTAGTGAAAGCCATTTAGGCTGTATTAAACACTGTCTTTTAGGTGCCCTGAGCCCTGTCTGTGACATAGCTATGCTGTGGGTCTCTGAAGTATAGTAAAAGCCATTTGGACTGTATTACACACTATCTATTAGGTGTCCTAAGCCTTGTCTGTGGCATAGTAACTCTGTGTCCCTCTGTAATGTAGTGAAAGCCATTTGGGCTGTATTACAGATTGTCTGTTGGATGCCCTGAGTCTTTTCTATTACATAGCTACTCTGTGTGTCTCTGCAGAATAGTGAAAGCAATTTAGGCTATATATTTTACACATTGATAGTGTCTGGGAATGAGTCACTGATGGAGCCCCTTTCCAAATTTGTAGATTACTAATATCAGACTTAGTTAAGTACCATCTTATATTAAGGATACAGGTGTGGTACTAAGAATCCTGGAGAACTTGACTATTGATGAAGAATGTATATTGGTGACATTAGATAGCACATCATTAGATACTAACATCCCACACAAGAATGGACTAAATGCACTATAATTTTTTCTTAAAAAAAGAGAGAGTTTGGAACCACTAACTGATGTACTGGTTAAATTGTCTGAATATGTTTTGAACTGTAGCACATTTTTTTTATAAACAGGAATTTTTCCATCAAATAAAGGAAACGGCAATGGGCAAAGTCTTGCCCCAAAACTTTGCCAGCTTGAACATGACCAAATGGGAGCAAGATGTAAAAAGGAATGAAAAGAATAAATTTTTAGTGAAGATTAATTTATGGAAAATGTACATTGACAATGTTTTACTAGTGTGGAAGGGCTCAGGAAATTAATTATTTGCCTTCATTAAATATCTAAAGGAGTGTAACCAGAATTTGAGGTTCAGTGTGGTATTCAGTAAAATCCAGATTAGCTATTTGGATATCATCATTAAAAAAGATGAACAAGTGGGGGATAATCACAGATCTGTTTGGAAAGGACATGGATAGGAACACGTTGCTGTTAGTTACCAGCAGCCATCTGGCCCATGTCATTAAGGCCAACCAAAGGGATAATTAATCAACATGAAAAGGAACTGTGGTACCAGTGAGTTATACAATATGAGAAAAGAACTGATGAGTGGAAAAACTATTAAAGACCATGTTGTACACTCCATGCAACTTACTGAGAAATCACAACTGTGGTTACCACATAGGACTAATAGAAGTAACAGGTGTATCAATTCAAATACTGTGAGAAAGTTAGGAAAACCAGAACTTTTAATCACCCTGTTACAGGCAGAGAGACTGAGGTGAGAGGTATTATGACCTGCAGCACCTGCAGTCTAATATACCTTACAGAATGTAAATGTGGGAGCTTCTATATCAGGAAGACAAAACAAGCATTTAAAGTTAGGATTGTTGAACACGCAAGAGCCATAGAGAATTTATTTATTTTTTTTAAATTTGATGACTGGGAAAGGCATTGAGACAAAGCTCATCTCCAGGTGCAACCTAGGGTCTGGGGTAAAACATACATACAGAGAGATGACAAATAAAGATACAGGGTAGAGCAAAGCACATAACTGAGATATTATTTACATATTGATATATACATGATGATATGACAATATATACTGATACGCAATTAAAATGTACATGTTGATATGTAACCAATAAGAGACAATGGGGTGTGCATTAGACAGTTCTTACGCATGGCTAATGGGTGTAGTGAGGCATGAGGCTGCAGGTTGAGTGCATCCAGCCCCCTAGACGTGCATGAGAACTATCTAACATCTTATTGCGCTTATAAAATGGATGTTTTCATAAACATGCATAAAAATATCATAATTTTTATGTTTAAATAGAAAAACAATGAAGTCTTAACTGTCTTTTGATGTAAAATAGTTCCTCTGCCTGCAACACATTGTTGTATTATTTGTATTATTTTTTTTGTTTGTTTCCCATTGGTCTTTTGTCCCGTTTTGGCCACCGTAGTTAGAGACGGTTGCTATGATTAGGAGGTGCCTCCCACAGTCTTACCTCTTGTGTACACACACTTATGCAGATGTCTGTGTGTATACTTTAATTTAATTTACTGATTTACTTTATTTTACATTTCTTTTGTAAGGTCCAATGAAATATCTGGTAGGGAGTGAGGAATCATGGGTGCCGGTATGTGATCAGATCACAGATGAGAAAATAGACTGGTGGCAGTGTTCTGAAATGTGCTTCTCAGACGAATCCTGCAGTTTTTGTACAGTTAAGTTTTATGTAATAAATTATTTGTTTGAAGTGAATGTGGTCCTGTGGAATGAGTGAGCAATTCATCTGGAGGATGGGCATGTTGTGTGGTAGCAGGGCATGAAGCAAGATAGCAAGCAGGGTCTAGCTAACTGACAGAGAAAAAACTGTAGCTGTTAATGTGTTGTTTTACCCTCCTCAAGGTTGGCTTTGGTTGGCGTACCCTGTCCTGCAGATTTTGTACAGCTAAGTTGTATTTAATAAACTATTTGTTTGAAGTGAATGTGGTCCTGTGGAGTGAGTGAGTGAGTGATTTAGCTGGAGGACAGGTGTGCTTTGTGGTAGTGAGGCATGAAGTAAGATAGCAAGCAGGGTCTCGCTAACTGACAGAGAAAAATAAAAGTAGCTGTGAATGTGCTGTTTCCCCATCCCAAAGGTTGGGTTTTCTTGGTGTACCCTTAGTTGGTACTTCAAGAAGGGAGTAAGACAGTGAGTGGGAAGGACAGCGACAGGGCTTGCGGTACAGCTCCAGAGTTAACAGTGATGTTGAATTTTGAAAGCTGTATAATTGGCACAAGGAATTCTTGGATGTATTGTACCAATTTTAACATGACTAGTTGTAGCCATGCATTAGACACTTCTAACACATGGCTTACAGCCAATTAGATTCCTTGAAATCCTCTGCCCATTTAATAATGTCAGATAATCAGTCAAAAATAGATAAGCCAACTAAGCCAACTAGGGTACAGCTACAATTTTCTAGTGAGAAAAAGGGGATGCAATATAGGGAGCAGGATAAGGAGAGGAAAAAGAAATAGGACAGGAGGAGAAATGAAGACAGTGAACAGGTGCCAAGATGTGGTAGGGTTGGTGTGAGTAAGTGTTTAAGTACTGGGAAGGAGGAGGTGAGAATGGCAATGTCACCAATGCCCTTGAAAATCCTGTGCTCAAATCTAGAAATCGAATAGAACATAACTTTGTCTTCATTGTTGTTGAAAAACCTACTATGCCATACAGGGGAGGCAACTATAAAGAGTTGCTACTACAAAGGGAACAATATTGGATTTACACACAATGCAATGGAGTGGAGTGGCCAGGCCTTAATGGCAGTAGAGAGATAAAGCCTGTTCTAAAACAGAAAAAGTTATGTGATTGAACTGTGATCTATTGCTTTTGTGACAATACACAGTAGATATTGTATATATGTTTTTTTTAATAAATTTTCTTTCATTATTTTTTCATTTTTCAGATATTCACCAGCAACTCTATAGAAAGACTTCTGCCAAGTTTCGGTTGCCTTGAAAGAAAAAGCTTTGTGCACACATGGGCTTCAGAATGGACAGGTGCCACTATCATGAATTGCTGTGCACTGCTGTCTGTCTTTTTTCATTGTAAATATGTTTTTTAACCATACATAGAACCATGGCTATCTATTGTATGTTTAGTGCTGGTACATAGAATTGAATGCTAATAAACTCCTTTCAGATAATTATAGAATGTGTACGGTCACTTTAATTGGCTATTTACAGTACAGTAAATATTGAACAGAGGGGGAGATTGCAGGTTTTGAGAAAGCATGGGTTACTGTGAAACATGTCAGGTGATTAGCTTCCTGAATAGAGGAGCCATTTGTTTGTGAGAGTGTTAGTGTTTGTTCCTACTTTTAACTTTTATAGTAACTGAATTATGCACCGGTGTGGATTAATAAAAGAACATTTTTGCACCACTAATGGATGTCCATGGTCTTGTGTTGGTTACAAAGGAGTGAATGAACTGAATCTGGATGTTTGGTACCCCAGGCCTTTGGTAGGTGCTGGCGTACAAGGTACTGTTTGCTTCATTCATTTTTTGCCAGGCACCACCAGTTTCCTAGATGCGGTCACACTAAACTGTTTCTGCTGCTATATTTTACACACTGTCTGTTAGGTGCTCTGTGCACTGTCTGTGACATATAGCTACTCTGTGTGTCTCTGTAGCATAGCAAAACCATTAGGCCAGTATTATACACTGTCTGTTAGGTGTCCCGAGCCCTGTCTGTGACATAGCTATTCTATGTCACTATGCAGTATAGTGAAAGCCATTTAAGCTTTATTTCACTGTCTTTTAGGCTGTTGGGTGCCCTGAGCCCTGTCATAGCTAAACTGTGTGTAATCTCTCTCTGTGGCATAGAAAAACCGAAAGCCTTGGTTGTGTCTACTATGTCTCATGTTTCCCAGACTAAGTCTGTTAAAAGGAAACACAGTTCTGATGCACGTGCAACTGAAAATGATGAGAACAAAATGAATCCTAGCACAAATGAAGAACTCAGTGACAATAATAATAACATCACTAAGACTGCCAGTAAATGTCCTCCTGAACCAAAATATCTTGTTACCAATGAAATGATAGTACAGTTTCGGAAAGAACTGACAGGAGCTACTCTTAGAGGTTTTGAACATTTTTCCTCATGTGCCAAGAGATTTCCTGGTGCTGAAACAGCATGAAGGAGGGGGAGGCATCCTCTTCAAATGTACATTCAGATGCTGAGGCAGCGAATGCTGACAAACATGATGGTGATATTGGGGAATGTGAATGGGACAGCAAAGGCTATGTCCCATCTGATGATAACAGCACTTCCAATTTTTCAGAATCTTGTGGCAATGAGGTCGGAACTAGTTTCATTGAGTGGGTTGGAGAGGATGCCACTGTAGGGCATGAGAGGCAAGGGCAGAAATAAAATCATATCCTAAACATAAGAATAAGAAGATGACCGTGTATGAGAACAATTCATATGAACAAGAAATGGCAGTATAGGGTTTCCTCCAGGTCCCTTGACTGTACAAGAAATAGTGTCAGGTATTGTACTGCAAAGCACAAAGGGTAAATCTTTAGTGTAGAATTTATTTTATATTGACCCTGCAGACAACTAACAAAGTTGTATGCAGTCTATGCAAAAAGAATGTCAGTCGTGGTGGCAAAGTGGGGAATTTTGAAACATCAGTAATGATACGATATGCAAAAGCAAAACACCCAATTATGTGGGGCAGGGCAAGAGATGGTGTGGCTGATATGGGCAGTAGTGGAGATGGTGGTGGTGATGGTGGTGGTGGTGATGGTGACCAGAGTGACAATGAACTGGAAGCAGGAACTGGCACTGAATCACTTGATAGGTCCTTGCAGTCTTTCTAGACAATTATAGATTGTTTTCTTCTGACACCATCAAGTACTGTATAATCCCATCATCTTGAAAGCTGTGGCACACACAACCCACATCTATGAAAACCACTGAGGCTCTGGAAATTGTATTCAATAATTTATTCATGCACTTTTTATGACAATCAAAATAAAACCAGGCTTAGCCTGATGCGTTTTGGGTCGTAACCCTTTATCAAAGGCTAGATTGATAGCCTAGCCTTTGATAAAGAGTTATGACCTAAAATACATTAGGCTAAGCCTGGTTTTATTTTGTTTGTCATAAAATGTGAATAAATACATTTTTTTAATACATTTGTCAGAGCCTCTGTGGTTTTCATAGATGTGGGTTTTGAGCGCTGCAGTTTTCAAGACTACTGCATTCATTTTTACTGGCTTGAGCACAACATTCCCAGTGCCCACCCTTGGAAGGAGGACTTTGCTTACTGTAAAATCCCACAGAAGTACTCCACCTGAAAAAGGTGTGAAAAGTACAATGCCCCAAAATTAAAAATATCTCATCACTCTCATCAACTAACACTAAAAGAAAGAGTTGTGAGGACAACAAAATGTACCCACAAGCATCCAACATGCCATCTGTTAAATGGATCAATTACAGAACTGTTGGCCAATTGTCAGCTCACTTTTGCTTTTGTTGCCCAGAAAGGTTTCCTCAAGCTCATGAAATGGATTGTACCATGGTGCACCATTCTGTCTCAAACATATTTCTCAAAAAAGGCTGTTCCACATGTGTGTGACTTGATGTGTAGTGCTGACACTAAACAGTTGAAACTCTCTGAGGTGAAGCAGGTTGACATAACCACTGATACATGGATCAGTAACCAAACAATTGACTACATGACTGTTACAGCTCATTGGGCAAGTTTTCAGTAAGAAAGTAATAATTCCCACTCTAACATAAGTAGTAGGAAGCAGACTGTATTTTCTGTCACCACTTTTGAGGAAAACCACACTGCTGTGAATATTTTGCAGGAGTTGCAAAATCAATTCCAGAAGTGGCTTACCCCATATTCCTTATCTCCAGGGTTCCTAGTATCAGATAATGGTGCCAACGTAGTCAAGGCTGTTAGAGATGGCAACTGCCAACACATACCTTGTTTGGCACATTGTTTAAATCTTCTCATCCATGGTTTCTTAAATGGAAACAGAAATGCTGAAAACCTGTTAGTTCTTGCTAGGAAAATATGTGGGCATTTTAGCCACTCTGTGAAAGCTCAAAACATTCCTGAAGGGGCTGCAGAGGTCCAATAACTTACCCTTGCATACATTAAAACAGGAAGTTGCAACCCAATGGAATTCAACATGTTACAAGTTGGAAAGGCTTCTTGAACAGAAAAAAAACTTTACATGACTACACCATGCAAAATCAAATCAGTAAAGTAGACATCATGTTCAGTTCCAGCAGTTGAACTCTGCTGGAATCTTTGGTCATCTTATTGGAACCATTTGACGCTGCCACATGTTATGTCAGTGCAGACAGTGCAACTCTGAGTCAGACTCTTCACAGTGATATCACCATTAGAACTGAGCTTGGCCTAGTTTTAAGCCACAATAGAGTTAGCAGTAGGAAACACTCTAAGCAACTCTACTTAGAAAAATGGAACTTGTTACTTAGGAAACATTGGTTCAGTCAAAGGATGATTTCAGCATGGAAAGTGCTACCTAAGGTAGTTATTGGGAGTAAAGATATGAACGCTTTTAAACATAACTTGGCTAACATCATGAGTGACAAGGTAACATTTTGGGGTTTTACATAAATTTTAATTAGAGTTTGTTACTTACTTACAAAAGGCAAGCATTACAGATGTAAGTCTATTTAGCTTGATACAATCTATGAAATCGTCCTCAAATCAGATTTCATCACATTTTCTTTGATTACATAAAGAAAGACTTTCAGTCAAAAGATGACACCACTGCTGTTATGCTGGTAGATGGCTTAAATTAAAGACTGTTGACTGATCAGAGAATAAATGGCATGTTAAGAATGACACCTACATGTTGACTTTGTTGCTAGATCCCCGCTTCAAGTGGAACATTGAAGCCATCATTCCTGCAAGGAAAGACACTGAGTATTGAAGAGATCTTCTGCTAACTAAATGTGGCATTGCCCTACAAACAGCATTACGTGATGTACAGCAGTCAAACACTGCCGAACCATCACAGTACACCACTGGCACAGACAGTTGCACAGCTATCAATTCTTCATGGTCAGCAATGTCATCAGTGAGGGAAAGGACACGTACATCCACTTCTCAGGCATTGTATGTTCAGGGTCAGAAAGGAAAATTGATTCTGAGTCACCTGCAACAACATGGACTGGTATCTTGTAATGAAAGTGCAGCAGATTTCATCTGCCAGATTGGTAACGGTTTCACACAGCACAATGATCCTGAGTACTTTGCAGACCATACTTGCTCTCAAGGAAGATTCATTACTCTGTTGGAAACAAAAGAGCAATATGACCAAATCTAGCAATCTTGCAATAATGTACTTCAATTGTCCACCTTCAAACATATATTCAGAATGCATATTTAGAACAGCTGGAGGAATAGTCACTGACCACAGAACACTGCTATATCCTGCAAATGTGGAACGGCTTATATTTCTCAAAATGAATAATGGCAATTTCCCAGTTGTCACAAATACTGATTTATGGGATTCTGACCCTGAATATGAACAACAGCCTACAAGCAGTGATACTGAAGAAGAGGTTTAGATGAGCAGCCATAGATGGCAGTTCAGCTAAACCAGCCAAAGCACTAGCTCAACCCTTCAACAGGATTTCGATGCCCATTTAAGCATGGCTCAGGTCCAACCAACTTGTCCTAAATGCAAAGAAAACTGTCTCCCTAACCTTCGGCACTCAGCCTAGACTCTCCTGTCTTGCTGCTCCCCCCTGTTTTCCACACCCTGGATGGATCCACCCTGGAATCCTGCACTTCCTTTAGGTACCTGGGCATATGGCTCGATCGACATCTGGAATTCTCCATCCACATTGACTTATTACAGAAAAAACTACACCCTAAACTAGGTGCACTATATCGCAATAAAGGCTGCCTACCAACCACGGTCAAGGAGAGAATTAGTGCACAAAATGATTCTCCCCATATTTGACTACGGCGACATGGTCTACAGCGCAGCCCCCTCATCCACCCTGGCCAGCTTGGACTCCCTCTTTCATTCTTTTTGTCGGTTCATCCTGGAATGTCCCCCTACAACCCATCATTGCGACCTATACAGCGCCCATGCCCTCCCTTCGCTGGAGTCTCAACGTCAACTACATTGCGCTAACCTCATAGCTAAATACTGAACCAGTTCCCTCCCCCCCATCTCAGCTCCATCCTGTCAACACAACCCCCCTGGCATACTCCCTCAGAGGCTCAGACTCAAAGCAACTCAAAGTCCCTTTCATGCACACATCGAAGGGCCAATTGGCCTTCAAACATTGGCTGCCCAAACTCTGGAATGTCCTACCGATAGATATTAGGCTCTCCCCACCCCAAGGCTCCTCAAACTGCTCCTACATGCCCCTTCTCAGATATATGCAACTGCAACCTACAACCTAGACCTGCCACCAAGAGGCATCTAAACGTGCCTTAAATTGAATAAGTCTAGAATTCCTATTGCATTTACTGTACATCTACTGCTCTGCTTGTTTCACTCTGAGGTCTAGGCCTAACTTTGGCACAGCAAACTATGCACTCTGTGGTCTTAGGACTAGACTTTGTATGTCACAAAATAATGGTTAATCCAGCCTGTACCTATTCTGGACCTGTTGAAATTCACCCTTTATGTATCCACTCTTAACCTGTTGTCGAACTACTGTATTGTATTGTATTTTGAACCTGTTGTCGAACCACTGTATTGTATTGTATTTTGAACCTGTTTGGATTCTATGTAACCCCCACAGGTCGCATCTGGAAATGAGCGGTTCCCGCTCAGTATGCTTACCTGATAAATCTAAATAAATAAACTAGCTCTTTTCATTTCTGTTTTATTTCTGTTTATTTTATTTATTTTTGTTCATTTTTGCTTGTTTTATTTCTATGTATGTATAGATTAGTTTAGGGTTGAAGAAGTGAGTCAGACTATAGTGAGAGACATTTTGCTGTTTGTTGAGCACCACACAACGGAATATCCGGCTTTTTGGTATGTGTACTGCCGGTGCGTTTACTGCCAATTTTAGAATGACTGGCCGTGGAGTTGGGAAGCTGTGATAGTCGTGGGAAGGACTTTTGCTGCTCTGGTGTTGTAGCTGTATTGGAGTACCTCTGAGTTGTGTGAGAGGACTCCACTTTGATTTTTCAATGCTACTTCCTCAACCCCTTTTTTCCAGGGAGCTTTAGGCATTTAACGGACCTCTTACCTGACCGCAGTGTGGCAGACTGTGGAGTCGAGGAAGTTCTTCGCTATTCTTTTTGGCTGGATGTACTTTTTGGAGTCGGGAAGTAGCGGGGAAGATTTTTGCTATTCTTCTGGCTGGATGTACTTTCCCTTTGGAAGAGAACTTGGATAAAGAATTGGAGTTGGAGTGCTGACTTGTATTTGGGGACTTCTTTTGGATTTTTTGGAGGATTGATCTGCAGTTAAGAAATGTGCTGACTTCTAATTTGATTTGCTGTGGTACAGAGGTTCCCTTAATTTGTGTTGGGAAGCCAGGGCATCAAATTTTGCTCTGGTTTGGGGGCTTCTGAGCTGTGGATCAGCCCAGGCATTGGCCTGTGGGCTTGTGGTCCTCTTTGGTTCCCCAAGGTGTCTGCTGATAAGTGTATCATGGCCGGTGGTTCCTTTTATCACAGTGATTATTTTTGACTCAGCACCAGCACATAGGGTTCTCTTGTGCCTGGCTGTAGTGGATTTCTGTGACTCCTTGTGTGGATACTGGCATGGAAGGAATGGCTCTGTGGATGGCTACCTGTGTCCTATAAACTCTAAATACAGTCAGACGTTTTATTTCTATTTATTTCTAGTGACTTGGACTTTATTTTCTGACCTTGTAAGCAGTGAGAGTGCTTATGCCTCTTTTCCAAGCAGTGAAAGGGGTTTGGATATTTCTAATCATTCTATTCAATACTTGAAGTTTGCTTTATCCAATGTTTTGCTGGCTCCTGTGTATAAATAATCTTTGAGTACATATTTTCTTTTAGCTTCCTGGGTAGTAAGAGAACCTTGGGAGCTGTATGGTTTCTGTTTTAACTGGTGTCTCTTATGAGACTTGGTTATTTATTATTTTTAGATTGAATGATTTAAAGTTTAGGTTGTTAGATTTAGGCTTTTAATTTTATATTGTTATATGTTGGGTTTGGGGTGTGTAATAGTTGTTAATTATTTTATTACTTAGTTGTTTTGGGGATTTTTTGTATTATAATTATTTGTTTGGATTATTTACAATATTTATTTGAATTCTAGTGCTTGAGCTATTAAATGCCTGGGATGTCTGCCCCTGCAGTTCTGCATTATTCGCCCTCTGCTATTCGTGCCCTCCATCCTTTTTTTCCTCCTCCTCTCCAGTTTGCTACCTACCAACGATATAGAGCTTTGGGTATCACATGTAGAAGTTGGAGGAAGGGGGTGCAAACAGCAGAGAGCAAATGAGGGGTGCCATCACATTGGGGAAGTAGGTTTCAGGAGATACTCTGGGGTGAAATGGAACCCAGAGAGGGGGGCTTCATGCCTGGTTTCCATACCCAAGTTCATTACTGATTGTAGTAGGCAGATGGTTCGGGTGCCCCGAGAGGTTCGTCCAACTCGAGCAGTGCTATGCAATGCCAGGTCCATTAAAAACAAGAGTGCAATTATTGCAGATCTTGCTGAAACAGTGGACCTGGCTTGCATCACCGAGACCTGGCTGGTTGAAAATTCTGGCCCCATTTTGGAGGCTGTAGTCCCAGCAGGGTACTCAGTGATACATCGCCCGAGACTGGATTGCAGGAGGAGGGGTTGCAGTCTGTTTCAAGACTGAACTGAACTTCACAAGTGTACTAGTTGAGGAAGCAGAGTCATTTGAGTGTACCATAGTAGCAGGTGTAGGTTGTCGGTTTGCCTTCATTTACCATCCACCTGGTGATGGGAAGCGATTCCTTCAGGAAGTCACAGACTTTGTCATCAACATGACATTGGAGTCACCCAGACTGATGGTTCTGGGCAACTTTAATGCCTGGATCGACGATGAATTCTCACTATTTGGACAGCACTTCCTCCAGTTAATGACATCTCTGGGACTTACACAGGTGGTTACCACTGCTACTCATAAATATGGACACTCTTTCGACCTGGTTTTCCTCTTAGGTATCGAGACCTCCAATTTGGGGGTGGAACCAGTTGCATGGTCTGATCATTACACTGTGGGGTTTAGTTTTAGCACCCCCTCTTGTAGGCCTCCCCCTGTGGAGATGGTCAGGTACTGCCCTTTAAGAGATATAAGTTCTCAGAGCCTATCTGCGGTACTTGACCTATAGTCCCTCTTTGTGGCAAGTAATGATCAAGAGACCCTCATGTTGGCCTATAATATGGCTGTCTCGGGGGCACTGGATGTCTTTGCTCCAGTCTGAGTTTGTCCTCTTTCGTTTCACCCTCGATCCCCATGGTTTGATGAGGTTTTGAGGGAGATGTGGTGACTAGGATGAAGGCTAGAGCGTCGCTGGTGAAAATCCACCCTTGATGCTGACTGCCTTAGTTTGATGGACCATTATCAAGTCTATCAACCCACAATCACCTGTAAGAAAGCAGAGTTCCTGTCCAGGGAGATTGTGGCAGCTCAGAACCGACCAACTGAGCTGTTCTGAAATGTGGACAGACTGTGCAACCCAGCCTGTCTTCAGGTTTGGAAAGCATTTTTGCAAATATAATGCAATGACCTTGCTCGTTTCTTTGCTGATAAGGTGGCCGATATCAGGGAGGAGCTCCTACCAGCATGCTGTTTGGGTGTTGCATGTGATCAGCATGAGGTTACTGTCCCTCTGTTTTGCTGGAGTACCTTCAGCCACCTCAATTTCATGGATGCCTTATGGATCATCCTGGGTGTACGCCCTACATGCTGTAGTTTGGACCCTGGACCAACTTCCCTGATTTTATGTTGTCTTGATGTTATTGGTCCGGTCCTAGCGAGGATAGTTTGGTGCTCCTTGAAACCTGGGGAGTTTTCTAACTCTCTGAAAGAGGTGGTATTGATACCTCTCTTGAAGAAAGCTACTTTGGACCCAAACTGCCATGCTAACTACAGACCTATCTCTAACCTTCTCTTTCTAAGGAAGGTTATTGAGAAAGTAGTGGCAGTACAACTAGAGGACCACTTGACCTTCCATGACATCTATGAGCCCCTCCAGTCCGGTTTTCGAAAGAGACATAGTACGGAGACAGTGCTGGTTCGGGTGCTCAATGATCTCCTGATGGCTAGAGATTGGAAGAACCGTTCCATCTTGGTTCTTCTGGATCTATCATCAGCGTTTGACACCGGGGACCATGAGCTGTTACTTAGCTGCCTGAGGTACATCTGTGGAATAACAGGAACTATCCTCAGATGGTTTACATCTTTCCTCACTAGAAGAACTCAAAGAGTGGTATCTGGAGTGTTTTCTTCAGATCCAGTTTCTCTGTCTTGTGGGGTTCCTCAGGGTTCAGTTTTGTCACCCATGTCATTCACGGTGTATATGCTACCCCTCAGAGTCACTGCAAGAAGATATGGGCTGAGTTTTCATTGTTATGCTGATAATACCCAGCTCTACCTTTCTTTTGCACCCAACCAGGATAGAGCTCTATCGATCTTTAATAACTGTCTCAAAGAAATCCAGGAGTGGATGTGATTTGAGCTGGCTGAAGTTGAACTCTGGTAAGACTGAGGTGATGGTTGTGGAACCTGGTCATTGGGCAGGAGATTTGGGAAGTGGGTCACCCTCTGGACTTGTTCTCGGGGTGTCCCCCTTCAGACCTCTAACTAGGTGCAAAACCTGGGGGTAATTTATGATGAAGGGCTGACCCTGCATTTGCAGGTGTCAGCTGTCATCAAATCTTCCTTTTACCATCTAAGGAATATTTCCAGGATTAAACATCTGGTACCGTCCAGCGACCTTCCTATCTTGGTCCATGCCTTTGTGTCCTCATGTTTAGATTACTGCAATTCCCTATACCTAGGGCTTTTTTTGGGGGGGGGAATCTCTGCCATCTGCAGCTGGTGCAGAATGCGGCGGCCCAGCTTTTGACAGGATCTCCTCAGTCCTGTCATATTACGCTGGTGCTGCATGAACTGCACTGGCTGCCAGTTCAGTGGCGGATCACCTTTAAAGTTGGCTTGCTGACTTTCAAAGGCCTACACGGACTGGGTCTGGACTACCTGAAAGAGCTCTTGATTCACTATTGCATGGGCGATCACTCCGCTCAGCTGGCGAGGGGTTGCTAGAGATTCCTAAGTTATGTTTGAATTTCTTGGGGGCCAGATCTTTTATGTTCATGGCTCCCACACTATGGAATTCTCTACCTCGTCGGTCATGGGAGTGCGTGACTGTGGAGGGCTTTAAATCAGCCTTAAAAACTCATTTGTGGCACCAGGCTTATGGTGATTGATCATTTTATGTAATTAATGTACAGTATTGTCTGATTTTAGTGATTTTTTATTTATCTGAACTGCTTGATTTTTATCTTGTACGGTGCCTTGGTTTTTTGAAAGTATCTTAAAAATTAAAATATTATTATTATTATTACTGAACATAATGACTAGGCAGTGCACAAAAACAAATGCAAACATCAGCACTGCCACCATGTGAGCCACATGTGCCACACTAGCTCTACTCTTAGTTTTCTTTTGTCAGTGAAACATTTGTAAGTTTGATCAATGCACACCATGGGCCCATTTCTGGAAAGCATATGCCACAGCGAAATGCAGATATACCAATGGACATGGCGCAAGTCACAAATACGTCCAGCAAATGCACCAGATGCGATTTTACATTGCGATATGTGCTGCAATGCAACACAGTAGGCCAATTGTGACTTACGCCACAGTTGCAACATACCCACAAGTATGGCAATGCACAACTGAACATATGCCAAGAAAAGGGAACAGATACTCCAGGGCGAGATTCTAGTAGCTGCAGTGCCACAACTTACACCAAGACCAGCTGGTGTAACATACACCAGGTGGGAGCAGGTGTAACTTACACAGTATATAAAGGAACACAGACAGACCGGCTGGAAACACGGCAGCACAGCACTGTAACAGAGAGAGAGAGAGGAGAGAGACAAAATGGAAGAACCAGTAGCAATGCTAGGTGTGCTACTATTGGAGCACTGGGACAGGCACAGGAGGTAACACAATGCCCAGAACCAGATGCACGGGCAGCAACCAGGGTGGCACAGACCTGCCAGATGCCATGCACCATGGCTGTACAGGGTGAAGAAGACATACCAGGAGCTGGTGGAGGAACAGTGTATCACACACTACCGACTGTCCCAGGCCATCATAGATGGGATATGTGACGACCTCCGTGCAGACCTGTGCAGTGCCACCCACAGCGGCAGCCAGTCCCTGTGGAGGTGAAGGGAACAGCAGCACTATGCTCCCTGGCAACAGGGACATTCCAGACACCAACAGGTGACACTGTGGGAATATCACAGCTCTGGCCATGTCCAGGTGCCTACACCAGTTTCTGAATGCCATGGTGGCCCGCATGGACTAGTACATCACCTTCCCCAGGGAAGCACAACAGCAGCAGGCAGTGATGCAGAGCTTCGAAACCATTGCCCAGTTCTCACGTGCCATGGGTGCAATAGACTGCACCTATGTTTCCATACATGCACCATCGGTCAATGGTGATGTGTATGTGAATTGGAAGGGTCACCACTCCATGAACATGTAGGTGGTGTGTGACAGTCATGGCCGCATACTGGATGTGGTTGCCCAGTACCCTGGTTCCATACATCATGCCTATGTCCTGCAAAACAGTGGGCTACACGAGGACTACCAGAGGAGCCAGCTCATGGGAGGATGACTAGTAGGTAAATGAACACAGCACAGAGCACCGCATACCTGAACACCTGCACATCATGCAGACATAGGTCCATAGGCCACAGAGACTGATGTTGTACCATCTATCCAACAGAGGACAGCGGTTATCTACAGCTGCAATGGGTGTTGACACCACTGTACCACACATACACAGCAGCACAGACATGCTACAATGAGGCTAACAGCCAGACCAGGTGCATCATAGAGTGCACCTTTGGGGTCCTGTAAGCACTATTCTGGTGCATTGATAGATCGTCGGGGGGGGGTGTTACAGTCCAGTCCAGAGACAACCTTCAAGATATTCATTGTCTGCTGCATACTGCACAACATCGTAGTGCAACACCATGTGCCACCACCGGACCAGCTGGAGGACATGGATGAGGAGGACCAGGACTGGAATGGCAGGTCACACAGACATGTGAGGCACTGCCAGACAGATGCAGTGCAGGCAGGCCAATGTGTGTGATGTGACCTGATAGAGAGGAACTTCACCTGAGAGACACCATTGAACAACAGTAACAGACACCAAATGCCAGGTGGAGATGACCAACAGAACATCACACGGGTGTGCTGCCTGGTGCAGTGCACAGGCCACGGTGACACTGGATGATGGCAACAGGTCCTGTGGACTGTGGCCACATTGGGCAGTGCACACACAGCCATGGACATGGAACAGTGTGGGAACTGAGAGATGGCATGGGGCAATGTAAGAAGATCAGCACAACAGGTAGGTGGTGATAGGCACAGCACTGTCTGCTGGGGGGGGTGGATATGGCCATGCAGAGGGCAGGACAGAATATGCATGGTGTCACATGACAAGGCACACAGTAGGGTGGCTCAATGGGCAGGGGTAGGCAGCACACCATGGGGGCACACACCTGTGAGGCCTGTAGACACACGGTACAACCAGTAGACACTGACACACATGAACAGGGCAGAACTAGGTCCATGCAGTGGGTCATGCAAGCAGCACATAGCAACACTCCGTGGGAGACATGACAGACAGATCGTGCGAGCAAGTCAGGCACACAGCTACAGTGTGGCATGGGATACAAAGGGTGCACAGAAGCCACAGGCACAATGCTGGGATGATGGCACCACCAGGCACAGTGCCCCTGCCATGGCCAGTGATACATGTAAACAGTGCAACCACAACAGGGACACAGCACTGGGTGGCACAGACCTGTGAACATATGGTGGCGAGACACACCAATGTCTGTGCCAGTGGTGCCACCTGCAGGGAACAATGGTACCCCAAGGTGAAAGGGTGCAGCACAGGCACCATGCCACCACACAGCTGGGAGGTACAATGTGAGGTGGCATGAACACCACAGCATGCATGGTGACCCACAGCACACAGGACACCATGCAGATGTGGCCAGAGGCCAGTGCCATGAGTCATGAGCAGCACAATCTTCACACTGACCAGACGCACAGTGAGGGAACACTGGGGACAGCAGGCACCACCACCAGTGTGCAACCCTGTGCATGGCGACACACACTCACATGGCCATGCACACCTGGAACAGACACACAGAACACTGTGATGATGGAAAATGGTTTAATGTAAGCAACGGGAACAGGGATACAGAGAAACAATGAAAGGGAGATGGAGATAAACAACAGGCAATGATAATACAGAGAAACAAAACAAAGTACCCACACCCAAACAGCAACCTACAACAACCCCAAACGCCAACCTGCACTCACAAACAACAGAACACAGAACTAACAACAACAACCCAATCCCACACACAACAAATAACAGTAACATGTATATATGCCCTCCCGAAGTTAACCCACCACACCTATATGTACAGTCCCACCCATGTCAACCACCCCTATTTACACACCAACCCGCAAACACAGACCCACCCACAGTCAGAACGTGCAGACCCATGTGACCTAGGTCCACAGCAATTTAGTTAGCAGGGTGCCCGCCGACCCATGGAGGCACCCAATGTCCTGAAGGATGGCTAACACAAGGGCCACAAGGTGCTCCCAGTCCAGGCCCCCACCCTGTATGGGTTCAGCACCAGGGTCACCAGCCATGTTAAGAATGGCATCTCCCTGCTGCAGCCCTGGCATGGCATCAACCTGCTGTGGTCTGGAGTCCCCTGCAACAGGTGCAGCAGTGCATGGTGCAGTGCCATGTGGTGGGGCATCTTCAGCTGCCCATGCTGCATTATCCCCCTCTGCAGTCCCAGACAATGCTGCAGCCATGGTCTGGTCCTCATCTGCTGCATAGCTGCCCTCTGTGGCCAGGCTGAGTGAATGTTGTGTGTCAGGCCCTTGGTGCCCAACATCAGTGGGATCCATCGGATCAGACTGTGGTGCCATAGTGCTGATGTCCTAGGCAGATGCCACTACAATGGAGGAGGTGGAGGAGGAGGAGGTCAGTGGAAGGACCCTGGCCCTCTGCTGCCTGTGCTGTGTGCGCCACTGGTACTAGGCAGCATCGCTTGCCTTCACCTTGGCCATCGCCCTTAGCAGAGCCTTCTGCCATTGTGACAGCCTGCTATGGACACCTGTAGGGATGCAAGGGATGTGGTCAGTGCTCGGCCTGGTCAGGTGGCACACACACATAGGCAATGTGAGGATGCAGCATGATCCACCATGTGGCAGTCTACCATGGTCACGGCACAAGGGGATCACTGCATGTACTTACCTGATCTCCAGTGAAGCACCTCCTACCTGAGGCTGCTGATGTGGCCCTGCTGCTCACCGTGGGATGTGCCAGTGGAACCTGTGGGGTGTAGGGACAGGTGAGTGTGTGTGAGGCACCACTCACCATGGTCACCATACCAGCACTGCTGCAACAGACAAACAGCCGTACGTATGCATACCTTCACTGGTGACCTACCAGGCTGCATGTCTGCATCCCTGCACCTCACCATGCTTATCATCCTGTGCAGGATCCCAACCTCCATCCACGACAGGTCCTGCCAGTGGTGTGTGAGCTGGCAGACAGTCCTGCATGTGTCGGTGGACTCTGCCATGGGGGCACTAAGGGCATGCCATGTCTACTCCCGCTCTGTGGCACTGCTTCTCCAGCACCAAGGTGGCAGTAGCATCCTGCCTCACTGCTGCACACAATTAACCAGCATGGCTGTTTTTAGGGGTGTCAAGTTGAGTGCATGCCCACTGAGGCTTAATGAGGACCCTGAAGACATAGTGGAACATTGGTGTGAGACCTGTAATGGGAGAATGAATTGCACACGCATCACTGCACAATGGCTCCGTGGATGTGTTGACCTCCCCCATCCACCAAGTGCAACACTGGCCTCTGGCCATGATACATGGGACAGGGACAGGTCACAGGACTGTAACTATGGGCCCTCACCACAGGAGGTGCACCATGCACCATTGACATGCACAGCACAAGGTGTGGAAAGACTGAGCAGTGCCATGCAGGGATCAGGCACACAGTGCTGCACACGGTGACCCCAGTGCACCAACATGCCACCTGTCCCCTGCAGAGGCATGTCGCAGCCTGACCCTGCACCATGTGGGCATGGAGAGCCTCATACAACCCTGCCACATGTCTGCATCACCTCCCCCATGTGGAGCAGCATGTGGCCACATCCAGCAGGTGCCCGTGGGGCAGTCCCAAGGCCAACCGTGGGTGGCAGAATGGAGAATGACAGATACCTACCTGGACTGTGCACTGTGGTGACAGGAGTGGGTGGCGCTGATGGATCTGGTGACACATCTGGATGGAGACAGAGCAGGGCATCATAAGTCGGTGGCACAGTCAGTGACCACCAGAGCTGCAGTGGTGTGGCAGCGTGAACCTACCTGGTCCTGTGCGGTGGTACTGAATCCTACACAGGGGAAAGTGAACAACAATGTCAGGTACACAGTGTTGTGCACATAATGGAACATTGAATGCTGAACAGTGGCTTATACTCACTGAAGAACTGTACATGTCCACTGTGGTGCTAGGGAGGGAATGGACATGGTTTAGTACAGTGCCATAAGGGCCACCATAGCCTGCTGCCTGTGGGTGCTGCAAACCCCTCCATCTGTCACTAACCCACAGGTATGTCCCCGCACATGGCCTTGGACAGTCCCCAGGTCACTCTGCCATGACTGATCTAGCACAGGGTGGATGTTGCCTAGAGCATCCCTGCAATGACAGTGGGTGGCATTGCAGACAGGCTGCCATTGTGTACCTGACAGGCATACCATGTAGGGCCATTCAGGTAGCTGTGCACCTGTGTGTCAGGCACTGGCAATGTCCTGTGTTGGCCCCTTCCCTGCACTCTCTGATGGGATGTGTGGCAACACCTGACCTGTGAGGTGCGGAACAGCCAGGACATGGGCAGCCATGTGCTGCACAGAGGCATGAATGGTGATACATGGAATGACCAACCATCAGAAAGGATACAGCACATGGCCAGCATGTGGTGCAGCCCACCAATGCAGTGCCACACTCCCACCAAACAGACATGCAACACAGTATCAGCAGCACAGTGACAATGTGACAAGGCCATGACCTCGACCGGGTGGGGTGCACATGTCAGAGGCGCTATGTGGGGATGTGCACCATCCTGCCGGTGCCCACATCACAGCAAGCCAAGTACCACCCTGGGCATGGGCATGGGCGGCCATGGCCCATGTACACCATGGTGTACCAATGTCCAGGAGTGGGGCAGCACAAAGGTGCTGGTGTGCACCCAATGGCCATGTAACCCACCATTGCCACATGCCCTCCCATTACCGCTATGCCTAGGGGCCATCACCATGATGATAGGTCACTGTCACTGTTCCCACACCCCATGGGCATGTCGGTCATACAGCCCCTGGGCTGCAGTGTGGGGGTCTGGGGTGCACAGTGGTGCATCTGTGGGCAGCCATGCATGGGGGGGCAGCAGCCTGTGGCATGTGCAGACCTCATGATGGTACCATGGTACAAGGAACCATCCACTGCCTGTAACACAGTGGCACCCTGTTCCACAATGTGTGGCCCTGTCCCACATTCAGTACAATCATTGGAATGCACACATCAACAGTGGACGATGACACAGCCAGAATAATCACAGCATACCTGACCATTGGAACAGAGCCGCACACATCATGACAGTGGGTCATGCCCTCTAGTCATTGATGTGGGTAGGTGTACCCCATATTGAGCAACAGGCACACATTGTGATAGGCGATGTTCCATGATCAGGAACTGATGGATGTGGGGCATGGCCATGGTGAACAGTGTTGTACAGCACACGCCAACAGAGGCATCTAATCATGTGCACATGCCTACATGCCTGGCTGCACCCCTGACCATGGGCCTCCCATAGAATGGTAAACAGTTGTGTGGCCTGCCCTGGCCATGGGGAAGGGGATCACCTCTCACCCGCTATGCTGGCTGCATTGCACTATGCTGGGGTTACTCAAAGGGACCCGTGCACCACAGTGGTGTAGTAATGTCCCTCAGCATGATGGAGCCAGCGCAGAACCCACAGTATGCAATGACATGACAGAAACATGGTCTCTGATTGGTCATTCCAGTACTGGACCCATGATGGAATCCCAGCACACCATCACATGTCTGGTCTCAGCCTCACTGTGCGCCTGTGGTCGACCATTTGGCACTCTGTCTGTGCATCTATGCTTATGACACATGACTAGTGTACCACACGTACAGATCAGTCTGTGAAATGCCTTTGTGAATCAGTAGTACAACATACCATCATATATTAGCATCAATGAACTCCAGGGTGTGTGTAGTGCTGAGATAACGTCACACCTCAGGTATTGGATGCACTCAGCCTGCGGCCTGTGCCCAACCACCTGAGGCATGACGGTATGCCAGAACAACACAAACCATGTCAGGCAATGCTGCCTACCACAACCACTATAATGACCTGTGTTGGTACGACCAACCCTCGGTGCCTACATTATGGGGCACACCCATGGTTAACAGTGTACTGCACACAGTGATGATGTGCCACACAGTCTGGCCCTTACCCCCACATCCTTCCACAGCACAACCCAGGGATAAGGCACACAATACTAGGGTCTCAGCCATCACAACAGTGATATCTGTTGCAGGTTCTGTGTACAACATGCCTCTGGGTGTGCCTAGCATTACCCTGATGAGGACTACATGGCCACACCCATAACTGGCATGGCAGTGTGAGTCCTATCCCACCCTGCAGTGGCAGCAGTGCAAACCACATGAGCAACTGATGAGATAGCTACGACAACATCAGGGACAGCCCTGTAAGGCAGGGGCTGTGGAGGGGTGTGGCCTGGGCCTGTGCCATGCAGGTATGATGGCCAGTGCCATAGGTAGTACTACTGAGAGGCTCAGAGGTATGGGGCATACCTCTCAGGCATCCCTCATCACGTGGACCATCCCTCCTCATGCCCCTGAACAGTGCTCTGTCCCACATCCGTCCCTCATGGGAAGCGTGCTGCCCACACAGCTACTGTGCTGTGAATGCAAGCCGCAGACCAGAAACCATGTAAACCAACAATCCTAACACCATACTAAACATTGTATATGTTAACACTATGGTGTCCACAATGGTCTGAGCCTGTATCCCCATGCTTTGGGATGCAACTCCCATCCTGAGGGTCTGTGTCCCTCATTGTCCTCAGGGTCATTGGAGTATCTGACTTCCAAAAATAAGGCAAACACTTCCAAAATAAAGAAGGAGGAAGTCATTGACATCCAGGTGTAAAACCAAACATTAAATTACTTCCACAAATGCAGGCAGGGAGGTCAGAAATGATGGATATTGCTGAATGAAATAGTGTTGTACCATTAAGTTATTATGTTAACATCCGTACATTTGTCCATCCTAGAATACTGACTGCCAAAATGGGGAGTCTGGAAGTATTTTGACCTCCAAAAAACTTGGAATGACATCCAGATTTGAACTTCCATTGAAAATAAATTAACTGAACCCTTTATTGTCCACCATTGTGAATGTCCATACCTGTCCCTCAGTTCAGTAACAAATGGATTAGTGGTATGTATGGGGAGGCTTTCTGTGGCCCAGTACTCACCAGTCTGCTGTCTGTGTGTCCCTGTCCTGCTCTGGTTGGCTATGGCACAGTTGTTTACCAGTCCTTGACCCAGCTCTCCAGCTCCTGAAACTCTACTCTGTGCTAGGGCCTAGCTGCCTTACCACCGCGTTACACACACAAGTATTACATCGCATGTGTTACAGTACGTGACCTGTACACAGCACTTGAGATGTGCAATTGCGGTGTGCATGACAGCATTTGCGATATGCATTTGTGATGTGCGTGTTGGCATTTGCGATGTGGAGTTGCGGGGTGTGCTTGTTGTCACGTAACTGCATTTGCTTGCTGTGGCTGCTACGCATTTGCAATATGGGTATGGGAACACACACATGTATAGCATCTGTGCCTGCAGGGCCCTGTGTTTGTGCCCTGTGATGGTCAGTGGCAGGATGCTGCCAACCGATATCGGTCCACACACAGGGGTGGGACTGCACGGCACTGTGCACATCCATGGTGTGGTGCTGGCACAGTCATTGCACATGGGTGCCTACCCTGCCCACGGCAGGGTTGAATCACCTGCAGAGGTTTGGGGGGCACTGTCCCTTGGGATGCCTGGCAGCATGGGCCACCAACGGAGTGCCTGGGATCCCATGGGTGCACTGCACCTGTTGATGGCGTGGGTGCTATGCATGACTGTACAACTTGGTGGCAGCGAGGCCACAGCCTGTCATGTTGTACAGTGCTGGCAGGGTGCCAGATGTCACCACACTGTACCATGCTAGCTGGCACCTGTCACCATGGTACTGTGCAGTGGCACTGACCTGGCACCTCTGTGCTGAGTGTGCCACTTCACGCGGACAACAGTGGTGCAACCACACCACCCCATGGTCTACGCCACTGTGAGTTGCTGCAGACACATGGCATGGCTGTGTTGCATACACAGTGCCCAGTGCTGACACCTCACGGGGACAGTGGACTCAGTGGTAGATGCCATGATAGACAACACAGGGGCCTGTGGGAGGAGAGTGGCAAGGGCATGTGGGATGCAGGGATGCATCACCAGGGGGAGTACCTCCAGGGTGGCATATGTCATCCTCCCATTGTACAACTGCATGGGTAGGTCACACCTTGGGTACTGTATACAGCTGTGGAGACCACAGTTACAGAGGGACAGTGCACACCAAGAGAGGGCCATGGAAGGGTGACAGATATAACCCTGGGCCTGTGGGTTGGGACCTCTGAGGAGAGGCCCACAGAGCTCAACATGTACACCCAAGAGGAGAGGAGGGATGGGGGGACATGATAGTGGTCATCGGGTGCATGTCAGGGAACCATTACAGAGACCCAGGCAGGGTGCTCCATGGGACGGCGGGTGGGGTGACATGTTGACAAAGGTGTGAGCTGGTAAGGGGACATCTGGGAGTGGAGAGAGGAGCTGTCACTACATAGAAACATAGAATTTGACGTCAGATAAGGACCGCTTGGCCCACCCAGTCTGCCCATTTCCCTACCTACTGGATAAGCTGCAGATCCTAGTTAACCAGCAGCCTACTTCTTCCTACCCCCAACCCCCAGAATTGCCTTAAGACTGTCCCATGCATGCTTGAATTCCACCACTGATTTTGACTCCACAACCTCCTCCGGAAGGCCATTCCATGCATCCACAACCCTCTCTGTGAAAAAATACTTCCTTAAATTACCTCTGAGCCACCCCCATCTTCTAATTGTGCCCTCTTGTTCTTGCACACCTCTTTTTTTGAAAGATGCTACCTCTTGGACTTTGTTGATTCCCTTGAGGTACTTGAAAGTTTCTATCATGTCCCCCCTCTCCCTCCTTTCCTCGAGGCTATACATATTAAGCTCCTTGAGTCTCTCTTCATATGTCTTCCGGTGCAGACCCTGCACCATTTTAGTTGCCCTCCTCTGGACAGCTTCCATCCTGTCTATGTCTTTGCGGAGATTGGGTCTCCAGAACTGCACACAGTACTCCAGATGGGGTCTCACCAGCTGTCTGTACAGAGGGATAATAACTTCCTGTTTTCTACTGGTGATGCCTCTCCCTATGCATCCCAGTATCCCCCAGCCCTCCTTGCTGCCCTTTCACATTGCTTGCCCACCTTTAGGTCATCTGATATGACTACCCCCAGGTCCCTTTCCATTTTTGTTGTTGTTAGTATCTCACCCCCCATTGTGTACTCTTCCCCTGGGTTTTTGTTTCCCAGGTGCATTACCTTGCACTTCTTAGCATTGAATCTAAGCTGCCATACATTTGACCATTCCTCTAACCTTGCCAAGTCCCTTCTCATCCTTTCCACCCCACCCTGTGCATCAACTCTGTTGCAGATCTTAGTGTCATCTGCAAAGAGACATACTTTTCCTTCCAGTCCTTCCGCAATGTTGCTTATAAAGACATTGAAGAGGACCGGTCCTAATACTGAACCCTGCGGTACCCCACTAGTAACCCTCCTTTCTTCTGAGTGGACTCCATTTACTATTACTCTCTGTGACCTATTCTCCAGCCAATTCTTACCCAGGCTGTCATCTTGGGACCCACTCTCAGGCTGGCTAACCTGTATATTAATCTTTTGTGTGGGACTGTGTCAAATGCCTTGCTAAAGTCTAGGTAGGCCATGTCCACAGCCCCTCCTTGATCTACTACTTTGGTCACCCAGTCAAAGAAATCTATCAGATTTGTCTGGCATGACCTTCCCGCTGTGAATCCATGCTGCCTAGGGTCCTGTGCCCCTCTGGTATCTAGATACTCGACAATTCTTTCCTTCAGAAGTGATTCCATCATTTTCCCTATCACTGAGGTTAAACTAACAGGTCTGTATTTTCCTGCTTCTGCCTTGCTCCCACTTTTGTGAAGGGGAATCACATCTGCCCTCCTCCAGTCCTTTGGTACCACCCTATCCTCCCATGATTTGTTAAAAAGGGTAGTCAGTGGTGTCACTAGTTCTACCCTTAGCTCTTTTAGAATTCTGGGATGAATCCCATCAGGCCCCATTGCTTTGTCCACCTTCAGACCCAGGGTTTGTGTCCAGGTACTTCCTGGTCCCAAAATGGATGGGGGGCTGGCACCCCATTCTCGACCTACATGACCTGAACAAGTTCCTAAGGCAGCACACCTTCAGGATGGTCACTCTGGCTCAGATCATTGCATCCTTGGAACTAGGCATGTGGTTTTGTTCTCTGGACCTTCAGAATGCGTTCTTTCACGTCCCAATCCGTCCGTCTCATCAGCGATTCCTCCACTTTCGAGCAGAGGGATCTCTTTACGAGTTCCGGGCCATGCCCTTCGGCCTCTCTCCAGCTCCCAGGGTCTTCACCAAATGCATGGCAGTGGTGACACCATTCCTGCGGCGCCGAGGGGTACGGGTGTACCCTTACCTGGATGACTGGCTGATTGCAGCTCCCTCCAGGTTGGAGGTGGAGCGGTCCAGGGATCCGGCCCTCCAGGTCTGGTCTCAGATTAGCCTCCTCATCAATGAGGCCAAGTCGGAACTCGTGCCATCACAGGTGATTCAGTTCATCGGGGCAGAGCTCGACTCTCTTTGAGCCAGAGCCCGGCCCCCGGCGGACAGGGCCGAGGTCCTTTCCTCCTTTGCCCAATCATTTCTGGGAAGGGAGAGAGGGGACATTATAGAAACTTTCAAGTACCTCAAGGGAATCAACAAAGTCCAAGAGGGTAGCATCTTTCGGAAAAAGAGATGTGCAAGAACAAGGGGGCACAACCTGAAGAGAGAGGGGGGGACAGCTCAGAGGTAATGTGAGGAAGTATTTTTTCATGAAGAGGGTTGTGGACACATGGAACAGCCTCCCTGAGGAGGTCGTGGAGTGAAGAACAGTGGGGGAATTCAAGAATGCATGGGACAGACATAAGGCAGTCCTAGTGGGGGGTAGGAGGAAGTAAGCTGTTGGTTAACTAGGATCTGCAGGTTATCTGTTAGGTAGGAAAATGGGCAGACTAGGTGGGCCAAGCGGTCCTTATCTGCCATAAAAGTCTATGTTTCTATGTTTCAGTTTTAAAAGTTCTTTCAGAACCCTTTCTTCTGTAAATGGGCTGGTATCAACTTCTGTATCCAGGGTGTTACTACTGTTTGTTTTATGTACCTCCCCCTCTTCATTTGTAAATACTGAGCAAAAATATTTGTTTAGTATCTCTGCCTTTTCACAGTCTTCCTCTTCCCACCCTCCCTCCCATTGCAGTGAATGGATGGTGGTGCCATGAACCGCTCAGCTCAGGGCTGGTAAGGGTGGGGACTGTGGCTGGGTGTACGAGGGGATGGGATGGGAATGGGGGGGGACATGTGACCAGGCCCAGTACAGGTGGTTCTTTTGAGACAGGGGACAGTATGGCCCAAGGAGGAGAGTGGGACACCAGGATCGGCCCTCAGTGCTGGTACCATATATTGGGTAGACTCATTTGACCTGTAGGCCTAGTCGTGTGGCAGCATGGTATGGTGGTATGTGTGTTTGATATGCACATGCTGCACATGACAACTGTGTCGCCTGTGCACAGCAGCATGCTATGTCCCCATTCACCCCCCTGCAGAGCACCACCAACCGCTTTGGCACCAGTAGCACATGGGCATTGGGACCCAGGCCATGGGCATGCCCTGTGGATGTGCTGGACAGTACAGCTGTCCTGCTTTGGATTCACTGTACACATGGCATGTGGTCTGCCTGGGCTACCTGTCTGGGCATGTCTGGTCCTGTGGCACCCTCGCTGTTGCTGGCCATTGTGGTACCTCTCTTATGGAACCTGCATGCCATGGCATGTGCCATCCCGGTGTTCAGCTCTACCCCATGCACCAGTCTACATGGAATGTGGATGGCCTCAGCCATCCTGTACAATGTGCATGGTACCTGGCACCACTGCTGCAGTGCTGTGAAGCCATGTCCCATTGATGGCCTGACCCATGACCCGCAATGGCTATCACCTACCTACCAGTGCATGCCCTCCCAGAGTTGTGACCGGCACTTGTGGACATCCAATGATACCTGAGGAATGATACATCACAAAGTACAGATCAGGTGCAATGTTTTATTTACATGGTGCACAGTCAACATCAGGTGCCCATAACACAGTGCTCCCCTGTCCTTCCAATCATACGTGCCCCCACACTCACCCATGCACACAGTCAAACATACACACACTCACACCCTTGTGTACTGTACAGTGCCCCCCCAATACAAGTAACTCCCTGCCATGGTATTGGCCCCACCTCACCATTGCAGCACCACCCAACCATCCCCCATCTGCACCACACTCCTGGGTGTACTACAGCCATCTACCACGGCCATGCCATGCTCGCACAGACCTCTCTGGTGCCGGGTGCAGGGATGTGGGGACCCAGCCATGCTGGCAGGTTGTAGGGCACCCTGGTGGCCCTCCCCAGGCATTGCAACCTGTGGGTTTGTTTGTGCCACCACAGTGGATCTGCCGTGCCTCTGCCCCATCTTGCCAACATGCCTCGGTGCCACATGTGGTTGCAGCTGTGCTGGTACTGCACTGTGTGTTCCCCCATCCTGTGTAGACCTTCTCAGTCAGTGTGTGGCCTGTGGGGCACCAGCCTCCATGTGCTCAGCCCCCTGTGTGGGCCCTGTGCCTCTCCCTGTTCCAGTGGGCCTGTGTGCGTCTGTCTTCCTGGCCTGCACCTGTGGTGCCGGCATGGCTGTGTGGGTTGCAGTGGGTGCACCATGGTGCCGGCCTGTGCATGGGTCAATGTGGGACCTGCCTGGCTAGGTCTATGGCTCTGGCAGCATGACAGGAAAGGGTGGTGCAACCAACACCGGGCCCGGGGGTGAGGATTGCACAGGTTCTGGTGGCTGTGTCTGCATGCTTGCCTGTGCAGTGGCTGGGGGTGCCATTCACTGTGCCAGGTACTGTAGGTGTTGCAATGGCTGCAGTGCACATGCTATGGTCTGCATGGCTATGTCCATGGCTGTGTCTTGGTGCTGTTGCTGTGCCATCATGTGTTGTAGGCCTGTGTTGAGGCAGTTCATGAACACCACCTGGCATTCAGCACAGTGCCGGATGCCCTGTATGGCATCCCCAGGCCAGCCATGCATGCCATTGTCTCCATGGCACATGCCTGCAAACAGCTGACAATGCTGGACAGCTGCATCTCCATGATGGTGTGGTGCTTCTGCATGCCCTACCGAATGTTCCCCAGCTCCTGTCTGACATCCCTCTGGTCAGCCATTATTGACTAACAATAGTCCCCTATGTAGGCTGGTGGGGACAGATGGTCCTGCAGCTCCTGGTCTGCCTCATCCAGTTGGTCCTCCAGTCCACCGGTGCTCAGAGGGCTCAGCAACCCTATTGCAGTGTCCTGTGCTGCTGGTTGCTCATGCTTAGCCACCTCCTGGTTGTCCACAGTCATCCACACCGCCTCTGCTGGTGTGGCATTGCTGCTGGTAGTGTCCTCTGTGGTCCCCTGCTGCTACCATAGTGGTTCTGCTTCATCCTTCTCACTGCTGGCCACCCCCTCCTCAACCATGGGGCTGTCGCCATCACCATTCCCGACAGGCTGTGACATGGGTTCCGGTGTGCCAGCCCCAGTGTGCTGGAGTCTGAGATGCCTCAACTGGATGGTGTGCTTCTGCCTTCTCCCAACACTGTGCTAGTGGCCTGGTCTGTGCTGGCAACATGCTAGCCTTACTGCTGCTGCTGCTCCCACCTTCCAGGTCCACTCGGCCCACCTTTGCCAGCTGCCACAGCACCTGTTGGATGGACAACATATTAGTGTGTCTCCACATCACTGTGTGCCCTTCACCTGCCTGATCAATGTTGCCCTCACAGGTCTGCTTCAGCACTGCACAATGACATTGCACCTACCACACATCTGTACAGTTCCACCAGGTGTATGCCACCTCTGTACTTGCATTCTGCTCTGTTGACGTGGTCCTCTCACTATTGCTGCCCATGCTGTGCTGTCCATCCTGGTATGTCTATTCCAGCTGTCACACAGCTACCCTGTTCAGATCCCCCGTGCACAGTGACACTGTGCATGGCCACACTCATGGGGTGACACTGCTCTGCAGGGGCCAGCCCCACCGGGAGAGTGCATTGTCCTTGCCATCCATGCCATGTCTTTCAGCCCTTGCCCTCCCTCTGTGAGCACTGATGCAGTGCCCCATGCCCCCCCTACAGCACAGCCTATGCCTGAGCACCTCCCCACCAGTACGCAGTGCATGTCACAGCAACCCCCAGTCTGCACAGCCCCTCACCAGTACACAGTGCATGTCACGCACCCCTGGTGAGCATAGCCCCCAGTACACAGTGCATGTCACAGCAACTCCCAGTTCAGCACATACCATGCCTGAGCACTGCCCCCTACCAGTACACAGTGCATGTCACAGCACCTCCTGGCCAGCATAGCCCCCAGTACACAGTGCATGTCTCAGCAACTCCCAGTTCAGCACATACCATGCCTGAGCACTGCCCCCCACCAGTACACAGTGCATGTCACAGCACCTCCTGGTCAGCATAGCGCCCCCAGTACACAGTGCATGTCTCAGCAACCCCCAGTTCAGCACAGCCCATGGCTGAGCACTGCCCCCACCAGTACATGGTGCATGTCACAACACCCCTGGTCTGCACAGCCCCCAGTACACAGTGCATGTCACAGCAACTCCCAGTTCAGCACAGCCAATGCCTGAGCACTGCACCCCCCACCAGTACACAGTGCATGTCACAGCACACCCTGATCTGCACAGCTCCCTAGTACACAGTGCAGGTCACAGCATCCCCTGGTCAGCATAACCCCCCCCATTACATAGTGCATATCACAGCACCCCCAGGTCAGCATAGCCACCCCCCAGTACACAGTGCATGTCACAGCAACTCCCAGTTCAGCACAGCCCATGCCTGAGCACTGCACCCCCAGTACACAATGCATGTCACAGCACCCCCTGGTCAGCATAGCCCCCTCTAGTACACAGTGCATGTCACAGTAACTCCCAGTTCAGCACAGCCCATGCCTGTGCACAGCCCCCCCAACGGTTTCATGTGCACATGCCAGCCCCTCCACAGATAGGCATGGCATGTTCCTTTGCACAGCAGCACATGTCAGCTGCATACATGCTTGTCCCAGGCCATGGTCTGGTTCCCTGTGCCCACTCTGTGGCCAGCTGTGGCCATGTGGCATTCTTGTAGCATGCCACCTCACCACAACATCTGCCTACATGTTGTCACCCCACCCATGCCACCTTTGCTGTTGGCTGCAGTGCTGTTGCCATGTCAGGCCTGTCACATACATTGGTGTTGTTTGTCCCTACCTGTGGCAGTTTGCTGTCTGAAGGTGTCCAGCTCTGTGACTCCACAGATCCAGATTCTCTGCTGGCTGAGGTATGCTGCTATCCTCCTCTCCAAGGTGCTGAGTGGCTGCTGCTGGGTGTGTCCACCCCCTGTGCCCTGTGCACTCCATCTGTTCTGGGCCAAGTTGTACTTCACTAGGTGCTTGAGATCATTATATTTCTTCTGGATGTCATGCACTGTAATGCACTGTGCTGCTATGGCATTCACCTTCCCTGTCACCCTGCCCCATGCCTTCCTCCTTTTTTCCTTCCTCTTGGTCTCCCCTCCTTGGCTCATGATGAGTGCATGGTGCTTGTCTAGCTCTTCTACAAGTGTCTGCACCTCCTCATGATTAAAGTTCTTCTTGTGCCTTTGCCTCTCTGTTGCAGCTTCTGCCATAGCTGTGGCATTTCTACTGGTGTATGTTAGACCGCAGCTGCATGTTGAGCCCTTTTATGTTTAGTATCTTGCGTGTTGTGATTTGTGCAGTTGCGTTTGGCGTATGTCTCGCATGTTCTAGAATAGGCCAAATATTGCATGTCACAATTGCATTGGCATAACTTGCGCAAGTGTGTTAGTTACTTCTGCCATATTTTCCTCTGTAGAATTGGGCCCCATGGGTATAATTTTTTAAAACAGCAACAGGCTTACTCAGAGCAGCTGCACCTCTCATCTGCCTTAGCAATGCCCGCTTTGGGTATAATTTTTGGAAACAGCAGCAAGATTGCTAAGACAGTCTGTGCCTCTCTTATCTGTCTCAGCAATGCCCCCTTGGTATAACAGATTGGGGTACCTAACAGGCAGTTAAAAAATCCCCAAAAAACAGTCTTTCCATGCTTTTTGTTATGGTCAGGGCCAGGTAATCGGCTAGTAGAATGGGTCAATTAGTGACTACCTGACCTGGCTACTCAGCTTTTATCCAGGTATATTTCCAGGTACTTTTGGGGTACCCATGGGTCATCTTGGTGGGCATGTATTTTAGTACCTGCCCATCCCAATACCTGGGTTTAGTTCAATGTCACCTGTGACAAGTAGTAATAAGTCATAGCAGTAATAGGTTAGATGGGAAGGATGGGACTGTGCAGAGGGGGAGCAGCAAAAGGATGACACCTTCTGCTCAGTGTTCACAGAGGAAGAGGAAGGGGGGGACTGCAAAAAAGCAACAGGAGTTTTGATGGAAGGGAAGCGGACACTAGTCCTTTTTCTGAGGAAAGAGTCCTGAAGGTACTTGCTAACCTGAAAGTGGACAAAGCTATGGAGCCAGATGGGGTGCATCCAAGGGTGTTGAGGGAGCTCAGGAGGTATTAGCTGCAACTTTTATAATCCTATTCAACAGATCACTGGAGACTAGAGCGGTACAGGAAGACAGGAGTACGGCATATTTAGTCCCACTTCACAAAAGTGGTAGCAGAGAAGAGTCTGACTATTACAGGCCTATCAGTCTAACATTGGTGGTGGGGAAATAAAGGGAGACACTGCTAATGCAAAGAATTGTGGAATATCTTGAATCCAACAGGTTAAAAGATTCAGGGCACCATGGATTCATGAGGGAGGTCATGCCAAACAGATAGGATAGATTTCTTTGACTGAGTGACCAAGAAATTAGACCAGGGAGGAGCGGTTGATGTAGCCTACATAGATTTCAGTAAGGCTTTTGACACTGTTCCACATAGGACACTAGTTAGCAAGCTGGGTAGATTAGCGGTGGGTACCACAGAGGATAATACCTGGGATTCGGGTGATAACCATGCTGTAATCACCTCAAGTGGTTGCCAGGACAACATAGTAATCCTCAAGAGTGCAGCTCAAGAGGTTTACTGTTGCCCTGGAAACCACGAGAGGTGATTTCAGCTCGGTTATCACCCAAATTCCCAGGCATTGTATTTTATAGTATATGGGCAAAAAAATCAACTGAGCAACAGTTTAAAGTAAGCGTCTCCTTACTTTTTATTGTTTCCTTGTAGCACCACTCTCTCTTAGTGCCAGCTCTCACCATCATGGCCGTTTGTTGTGCACTGCTAATTCCAAGCTGCGCATGTGCAAATCTGCTTCAATTGTAATGGTAATGTTGTGACATAGCCAAGAAGAGTTAACAACCTTTTGATGTCACAATGATAACATAACAGCCTTATAAACTTGTTGATTCCAGGTGGTAATACAGGCTTCCCATACATTCAAATGTGGTAAACAAGGCAAACAATCAGTTAAGGGATAGGTGACAGAGTTTATTGGTAAATGGAGTTCACTCTGAGGTAGGGAGGGTGACAAGCATGGTACTGTAGGGTTCAGTGCTGGGACCAGTCCTCTTTAATGTCTTTGTAAGTGATATAGCAGAGGAGTGGGAAGGGAAAGTCTGCCTTTTTGTGGATGACACCGAGAAATGCAACAGGTGGAACTCTCAGGGGGGTGGAAAAGATGAGCAGAGACCTGAGAAAGCTAGAGGAGTTATTGAGGGTATGACAGCTGGGTTTTAATGCAAAAAACTGCAAAGCAATACACTTGTGGCACAGAACCCCTGGGGTTGTTACAACATGGATGGAGAGTGTTACTGACATTGACCATGCATGAAACAGGTCTGAGGCTAATTATATTGGGTGACCTAAAGGTGACCAACAGTGCAGAAAGGCAGCCAGGAGGGCTACCGGGATGCTGTGGTGCATAGGAATGAGTATCGCCAGCAAAATGAGGGAGGTGTTGTTGCCTTTGAATAGATTGCTGGTAAGACCTCACCTTGAGTACTGTGTTCAGTTCAGGAGACCACAGCAGGAAGAACATATACAGAGTGAAGGCAGTCCAGAGGAAGACAATGAAAATGATGCAGGATCTGCATCAAAAGCCCTATGTGGAGAGGCTAAAGGACCTCAAAATACATAGCCTGGAAGACAGGTGTATGACAGAGACTTTTGAATACCTCATGGGGTATGTTAGGTACAGGAGGAATGTATTCTTCAGAAAAAAACTGCTCTAGAACAAGGGGGCATGCTATGAAGCTGAAAGGGGGCAGGTTCAGGAGAGATGTGAGGAAGTACTTTTTCACCTAAAGAGTGGTGGATTCCTGGAATAGCCTTCTATCAGAGGTGGTGGGGGCTAAAACAGTGGTGGGGTTCATAAATTCCTGGGACAGGCTCAAGAGACTCGTAGAAGCAAGGTATGGGAGAAAGTGTTGAAGATCACATAGGGTCTTCAGCGAGAATGAAGGTAGGAAAAACTGGACAGACTGAGTTGACCTATCAGTCCTTATCTTCCAACAGATTCTGTGTTTCTGTATTCTATATAAATTCCCTTTTTGCAGCATGGTGGAGGGATGTTTCAGTGGCTGCAATGAAGCAAACAGTTCAGGCACAACTGATCTAACTTCACAGACTCCTGCAGATTGTAGATAACAAGTAACACTATGCAGTATGGCACTGGTACTCCTTCTGCAGCCTGACTGGTTGGGAACAATCCCTCTTAAGACAGCTTGGGAGAAGAAGAACATGTTCCTGACTCTCTTGCACCCCTGGTGGCTTTAGCAGCTCTGGAAATGAAAACAGTTCAGGCCAAACTTTCCAAACTTCAAGGACTTATGTAGCTTGCTGGAAACATAGTCAGGAGTCATGAAGGTAGTATAGTGCAGTGGTCTAAGGCTCTGCGCTGCAAATCTGGTAACATCCAGCAGACCAGACCTGGGTTTGAATCCCACAGCTTCCACTTGCATACTGTGTGACCCTGAGCAAGTCACTTAACCTCCTGGTGCTCCCAGGTCGCTCCTGTAAAAAAGCTTTCAGCTGAGTGTGCTATACCTGGTTAAATAAATAAATAAAAAATAAATAGTCCCAGCTAGCACTGGTACTCTTCCTGCAGCTTGACTGACTTGGAGGTAGGGGGTGCCAAAATATGAAGGTTGATAAGTCCCTTTTGAGCTGCTTAGGGGACAGATGTCTCCCATGAGCCACCCTCCAGATCCCCTGAGGCTTGAGTGACTCCAGGTGGGTATATAGTTCAGGCCCAGCTGACCCAACTTTACAGACTCTTTATCAAGTAGGAGTTCTAGTCTGGGAGGTTTGGAATTAAACAGCAATGACGATATCAAGGAATGACCAACTATCTGTGCTCAAATCATTCAGAAAGTTTGTCTAAAATTAAAGTAAAATCAAAAAGTTACCAACTTTGATGCATGCCTTGGTGCCCTGTTTTCCACACACAAAATACAGTATGAGTGTGGTCACTTAATGCTTGCAATGCAGCAGGTGTTTCTACAGTACTCATGATTATGCTCACTGACAGTCAAATGGTGTCCAGCTGAGAAGATGAGCAGAAGGCTGTGCTGGTCACCACTGATGTCAGTACCAGTTTTTGGGTTGAGGGGAGTATGGAGTGATGAGTCCTGACACGGCTGGGCAGGTAGAGGTTGACAATCATTCAGGGGGCCCACTAGACTACCAGAAAGTAGGTGTTATGACTGAAACCAGGCAATCGGGGGGGGGGGGTCCACTGGACTCCAGGGACTACAAATATATTGATGAGGAAATGGCAATTGAGGGGTGGAAAGGTTCCATTACACGCCAGAATTACAAATATATATATACAAGAAGCAGCAAACATTAATTGTTGGTTCCGCTAGATACCAGGGACTACAAAGATAGATAAATAGATAGATAAATATACATATACGAACATATGAACATATGAAATTTGCCAGCAGATAAAGGCCTAGAGGTCTATCAAGTCTGCTTGAATGTGCAGCTAGCACCCCTTATTCTGCAGCTGCCCCTCCCTTCCACCGTTACCCTTCAGTGACCCTCCTTTGTCCTGTCCCATCCCTTTGAAGCAGTCCTCTGTTCTACTGGATACCACTTCTGCAGGTAACACATTCCACCCAGCCACCACCTCTCTGTAAAAAGTGTCTCCTCATCTCCCTCCTGAACCTTCCTCCCTCCAGTCTCATATCATGGCCCCTGGTATCCTCCCCTCTCTTACTTTGAACAGCCCCTCTGTACCTGTCTTGTTTATTCCTTTCATGTACTTCAAGGTTTCAATCATACCCCCCCCGTCCCTCCTCTCCTCCAGTGAGTACATGTTCAACTCCCTCATTTATATATCCCTATATTCATATATGCAGGGAATGGCAATGGTGGATGTGTAGTGCTGCCAAAACTTTTGAGTATACAGCTGCACCCATTATGCACGACAGATATCTGGAGGCAGACCTGAGTGACTTGGCGTGTTTAAACACAAAACTGAAGGCTGGCCTGGTGGCATGGAGGGCTGAGGCATCCTGCCTTACCTCCTGCAATGCTGGTGACCTGTGTTTGTGGTGCGAGTGAGTCGCTGGGGGTCTGCCAGGGAGGAGGAGGAGGAGGATTGAGCATCTCAGCAACTGTTCTTCTCCTCCAGGAAGGGGTATCAGAGATTGTTGCTTGCCTAGCACCCTAGCATAGCCTGGGAGCTGGCACACTGATGTTGTACATAGTGGGCAGAGGTGGGGCAGATACCCAGTGTGCCGTGCATAGGAGTGTGTGTGACACCACCACTGGCATCATTTTATGCCCTTCACCTTGTGAGAGAAAATGAGGAAAACATCTCTGAGGGCTGGATGAAGGAGAGGCTTGCAGGTCCCACTCCCCAACCAGCTGGGTGCTGACTAGAACTGGATCTGGTCTTCAGAAGGGATCTGGGAAGCCCACACTGATCCTGCTGGGGGAGGCAAACTCTGGGGGAAGATGGTCGGTGAGGCCCTGTGGATGTTAGGAGGATGGGCCTGAGGCACCCTCCTGAATGAGGGCTGTTGGAGAGGGGAGAAACAGAATAGCAAAACATACATAAATAAATAAATAAATAACTACCAAAGTGATTCAAAGGTGCAATGACAATTTCAAGTGACAACAGGTACTATAAAGAAGTTATAATTCTAGTTGCAGCTACAGTTCAGTAAGGCTACAAAAACAGACTCTGTGCATGTGCCTCATTACAAAGTATTTAATAAACAACTGAGAATAATACTTTTGCTTTAAAAACATAGGCACAGTGCTTTCAATGTAGCATATATTGCATGTCATGAGCCTCAAAAGTCCAGTTTTGCTTACCTGTATAACCAATTAAAGTAGCTGGAGCCCAATATCTTTGGTACTGGAATGGAAGCGAGAAACATGAATGCTAAGACAATTAAAAGTCACAAAACGACCTTGCAGAAATGTTGCAATGTTGCTGAATTACTTGCAATACAATACCTAAATATGCCATATAAACTGTGCAGGAGGACAAGATTATAAATGACAGGGAGTGGTATCAAGTAATGTGGAACACAGGGAGGGAAGGGGGTGGAGGCTAAGGGCAGGAAGAGACAGGAAAGGACTAGCACAGTGAGGGTAAGAACATAGGTTAAACTGGGAGAGGGGGGCTGGGTCACATGGAGAAAGGTAAAATAAGGAAAAGTAGAGATATATTTTTTTTAAATATGCAGTATAAATGATCAATTTATATTGTACATCAAGTAAGCTATATTCAAAAGAACTTACTGACTCAATAAAGCACTCTACTCAAAAGCAGCCAGATGTCAACATGATCATTTAGTCTAAAGAGGCTGGCACCTAACTAAAATACTCAGAATGCCTCTTTCTGAAAAATGTTTGTATCTACACTACAACTTCTCTGGCCATTGTGATTTTCTCTGTGGCACAAAACTTGAACTCATGGGGCTTGATTTTCAGAGCTCAGAGAATGCACACGCCCCTGATGCACTGATCATGTGGTGCATGGAGAATGCAGCATTCTTCTGGCTGGCGATCGTGATTTTCAATCCCCAGTGCCAGATGCCCCAAAGTTAGACTAGCCTTTCCTTGGTCTAACTTGAGGCATTCAGAAGACCCATTTTATAGGCTTTGCACCAAATGTTTGGTGCAAGCTGTTGTAAAGTGAGGAAGCTGTTGCAACTGCACCCGACAATATGAAATTGGGTGCAGCTGTGGCAAAGGAGTTTGGCATAGCTGTTCCAAAAACTGGCTTCAATGCAGGGCTTGACACAAAACCTCTGACAGCCTTTTAAAATCAAGCCCATGAAGTTCATCATTCCCACTGTACATGATGTTTAGCCAGTGCATTATCATCGTTTCCATGTCTGATTTCACTAAGGTGCTCCCTCACCCCAGTTTGATTGCGCTCCTAGTTTTGCTGATGTAAACTGCTTTGCCCTGTTTATATGGTATATTTAGGCATTGTATGGTTAGTAATTGAACAACATTATAACATACAGTAGCTGCAAGGTCCTTTTGTGCCTTTATTTGTGTTATCACTTATGTGTTTCTCTCTTCCATTCAAGTACCAAAGATATTGGGTTCCAGATCCTTTAGGGGAGAAAAACTGGATTGGTGAGGTTCATGACATGCAACATATGCTACGTTGGAAATACTATGCTTATGCTTTGAATGCAAAAATATAACTGTCAATTGTTTATTGAATAGACTATAATTAAACATATGCATATAGTTTGTTTTTGTAGCATTACTAAAGTGCAGCTGCAACTAGAATTTTAACTTTTTTATAGCCCATGTTGCCGCTTTAAATCGTAATTACTCCTTTTAATCACTTTAGTATTTAAACAAGCCAAGTCACACAGGTTGACCTCTTAACAAAGCGAGCATGCACGAATCTGGTTGGGTCATTTTGCTTTGAGCTGTGTTTGCATCCTTACTGGCAAATGTTGCACAATTATGTAAATAGCTCTGCTCTTTTTAATATGTTTGGCAAATACAGTATTGTTTTTGCTACCTTATGGTGGATGATGCCATCTTTCTCCATATAACTGCCTCAAAATATGGCCCCCCAACAGCTTGTGCTATGCATGGTTATCATTGCATTAACCTAGTTAGTGCTGTGCTATCTGTTTGAATATGGAGGCCTAAGACCATGGGCTGGATATTCAGACTACACCAGGCAGGAGTGCAAGCCCAGGCGCAACGTAACTGGGTTGAGCCAGGGCATGGACCAGATGATATTCAACGGTGCTGCACCATGGCTTAGCAGCATTGAATATAGCACTGAGGGCACTTGAACTGCGCATGGCACAGTGGCACTGCACCAGCACAAGTGGCAGAATTGGAGAAGAAGGATGCGCCAGCGCAAGTGCAGTTGCACTAGGTGCATCACCCATGATATTCAGCACTGGGCATGCTAATGAGGCCATTAAGCATGCAAGGTGCAAGTGGGGGCATTTGCATGTCATTATGGCTCCATTTGCATGTGGTGCGCTGATCCCCGGCGACTTGTACCTGGCACCCTGCTGGGCTTCAGCAGCAGGGAACCGATGCCCTGCAGTCCCATGGTGGTCCCCTCCTCCTGTTTGCCCAATCATGGGCATAAGTAAAATTAGACTCCCCGGTGGTCCAGTGGAAACCCTCCCATTGCCTGATCTCGGGCATGAGTTCAAAGAAGTTCCCTGATGATCCAGTGGAACCCCCCCATCGCCCAATCGCGGGCATAAGTTTAAAGAAGTTCCCTGGTGGTCCAGTGGAACCCCCCCCCCATTGCCTGATCATGGGCATAAGTTTAAAGGATTTCCCTGGTGTTCCAGTGGAAACTCCCTCATCACCCGATCGCTGGCATATGTTTAAAGAAGTTCCCTGATGGTCCAGTAGAACCCCTCCCATTGCCCGATCATGGGTGGAAATAGCAATAGAAACCCTGGTGGTCCAGTGGCACCCCCCTTCCCACCCACTCAATGAGGTCCCCTGCCACCCAGAACCCAACCCAATCATCGAAGGGTGGCAGCACCCTGCCCGCATGCCACCTGGCTGCCCACCAAATGACAGCATACAGTATGGTATGTACGGTTATTGATCCACTGCATGGACCAATGGGTGTGCAAACCATACTGTACTACACAGGCCCGATATGTAAATGAGCCACCCGCCGATGACGGGTGGGTGCTGGGTGGCGGGGGACCCCAGTGGTGGGTAGGAGGGGAGTACCACTGAACCACCAGGGTTTCTATAGCTATTTCTGCCCATGATCATGCAATAAAGGGGTTTCCACTGGACCACCAGGGAACTTCTTTAAACTTATGTCCATGGTCAGGAGATGGAGGGGTTTTTATTGGACCACCAGGGAACTTCTTTAAACTTATGCCCATGATCGGGCGATGGGGGGGGGTTCTACTGGACCACCAGGGAGGTTTTTGATACATATGCCCACGATCGGGTGATGGGTCAAGGGGGCACAATTCTCCCAGGGTAGGGAGCTTGTTGACAGTATTCTGAGTGAGTGGATGGCCACCCACGGCTGGTGGCTGCTGTGTTGCACCCTGCAACAGGGCAGCTCACCTGTGGGTGATCAGAATTTATTCCTGGTTTTGCCAGGCACATCTTTGCACCTCCTTGAGTGGCACAAGGTGGAGTTGTGCCAGCATATGCGCCTCACATCCCGGGCTGAATATCGGGATGTGCCGCATATGCATGGGCACACTTCCCCCACACTTGCACCACATACATTACTGATGCACCTCGGCACATTGGGAGTTGAGCATCGCAACTTGCCCTTTGAATATCGCGCATTGGTGGGTTGCGCATGGTGCATCCCTGTTGCACCTTGAGCAACCCTTTTGAATATCCAGACTCATGTTTTATACACATTTCCTTATTAATGGCAGAATGAGAAATCTAAGGAAGATTATATGTGAATATATATATATATATATATATATATATATATATATATATATATATATATATATATATATATATATATATATATAATATATTATGGTGGCACGGTAGTGCACTATAGTTAGGGTTGAGTACCCTAACTTTATGGTTAAATCTGAAATTTGGCAGCTTAATAACGTTGCCCCTGTATGATGGATTTTGCTGAAATTTGGAATGCTTGGTCTGGTAACACAGATCTGTGGACCTTTCAAGTTGCGTTATGATCGGATGTACAGTTGTGGACTTACAAAGCGCCAAAAATGTAGACTTTTTTGTGCAATATTTTGCTCACACCTACAGCCCGCACATTTTGCGCGGTTGGTTCAAAAACTTCAGGGAACTACAGCCAGTGTCCCCAATGTGTCTTTCAAAGATTTCGTGAAAAAATATTAAACGGCTCAAAAGTTATTAAAAAAAAAAACTAAATCCCATTATAGTCTATGGGAAAAGTTAACAAAATATATGCAAAAGTGTCGCAAATGACACTTGTATTGTCGCAAATGAGCCATCTTGTTTTCAGTTGGTGGTCACAGAAATGCTTGTCATTTAAATTTGAGATCCTTTAGGGACACAATTCTTGTTGTGGTCACCTAGTCAAGCTCTGAGGATGCTAGCCATGTCTTTTTTTGGAGGTAAGACACCCCATACATAATGTTTTTTAAATTTTTGTAAAAAGTAATATAGCAAAGTAGTGTTGCATATGCAACACTTTCATGTTTTTATTTGCAAAAATGTTATGATTTGCGAAAGTACTTTGTGACACTATGCCCAAAACAATAGGGAATCTTTGCCACCCTACTGCAAAAGAACGGTTTGGTCTTTTGGGCTGAAATTTGGATGGAAGAAAGCCAAGATCCCACAGATGTGACTTTTGGTGGCTTGGCAACAAAATATTAGAGGGCTGCAAGTTACAGAACTTTCAAGTTGACAATTTTTCCCATAGGGTAACATTATGGCGTCTGCAGCGCCTCTTGGCTACCTTATCTCGAAAACTGTTCAAGATGCTAACTTTTCATAGGAAAATTGCTTAGACCCCCACTAGAGGGCTAAGTACAAAACTAGCCTGGAAAGTCACAAATAATAAGAGATTAATACATTTTTTCTATGTTGTACAGTTCCTGAGTTATAAGCAATTTACTATTCCAAGTGTTCATTTTCTGCTCCGAGGGCCATTATTATGCATACATTCTTTGTATTCACTGTGCTTCTGAATGCACCCTTTTGGGGAAAAAAGTGTATGCTTTTGCATTACTATTACCATTAGCATTTCCGCGTGTGTTTCCATAACCGTTTGCATCAGCGTTTCCGTTTATGTCACGGTGAGCATTACCGGTTGCATTTGCGTACGCGCTTACGTTTGCATCTCCGTTTGTGTTAGTGTTTCCTTTGGCATCATCGTTGGTGTTACCATGACCATTTGCATTTCCAATTGCATTACCATTACTGTTTGCATGTTTGTCACTGTTTGCGTTTCTGTTGGGCTTAGCGCTTCTGTTTTTGATAGTATTTCCATTTCGATTGCATTACTGTTTCCTTCTGCGTCAACATTGCCATTACCATTTGCATTTATGTTTGCATTTGTGTTACCATTTGCATTTTCATTACCGTTTGCATTTCTGTTGCCGTTAGCATTTGCATTACTGTTTCTGTTTTTATTTATGTTTGTACTTGTGTTTCTCTTACCATTTGCATTATCGTTTACGTTTGAGTCACCATGTGCTTTACTGCTTGTGCTTTCATTTGTGTTACTGTCAGCATTACTATTTTATTTTACCTCACTATTTCCATCACCGTTTGCATTAACATTACCATTTGTGTTTTTGTGTTTGCATTGTGCAGTGCAGAACATTATATTGTTGCTATATTTCTGCACTGTCTTCCACAACACATAGCACAGCCTGTGTGTGGTTGATTGGTCTGAAACATGGCAGGTAGAAGGACCTTTGCTCAAGGAAAATGACAATTTTTGTTTGGTGATAAAATGGTGTTCTTTTCCAGAGTTATGGTCATTTGATATTAGCCTGCTTCACAGTTGCTGATTTTTCAGCCGTTGTTGCACATTTCTGGTTGTGATTTCAACCATATTGTGGTGGAAGACTTCTTACAGGTGCAGAAACATAAAAATGGAATATCTCCGGAACGGTTTGGTTTTTTCACATGAAATTTGGAGATTGTTGAGTGGATGTCCTGGAGATGTGACTTATGTTGTTTACATGTTTGAAAACTAATCAGCTGCGGAGATACTGCGTGATGCAGTTAATGTTTTGTGCATAGCATTCTGCATTGTGCTACTGGCTTAAAATGTATAGTGTAGGTAGTCCTAGTGACACGGAGATGCCTTGCAGTGGTTTGCTGTGTAAAACATTAACAGGTGCAGAATTATGCCACTCCGACAAATGAAAATGTGGTTCATTATGCTTCAATAACTTCTGAACCATGTGTCCAATTTGCCTGGCATTTGGAATGTACAAAGATTTATAATTCATCTTTCACTGTACCAATCTTTGGCTCACTGGCTCTTACAGATGCAAAATTTTGCATGGTACATTGTTTGCTCTTGGCGCTGTGCAGCCGTTCAACAGATGTACACACAATTATGGACACATGGGATACTATAGTACATGTCTTCTTTTTACAACTTTTTGTTCCATCGGATATATGGTTCTTGTGAAGCGAAGTGGCAAAAATGTTATTTTAGGCAATCCTGCGCAGTTTTCACAGCTTGACGCTGTGCAACTGTTAAACAGATTCAGATAACATTTGCTATACATGATGTGGTATGGAACATGTCTTTATTTAACAATTTTCATTTCAGTCGGTCATACAGTTTTAGCACAGTGAAGTGATATAATTTAACATGGGGGAAGTGCAGGGCCCAAAGGGTCCAGTGTTCCCACCACCACATTCCATTCACTATTTATAGTGCACATTTTCAAAAAGAAGGGAAATTCATGGCAAAAAACTCTGTTTAATGCATCAGTTAGGGTTGTTCCACAGTGACAAAAGTGAGGAAATAAGATGTTAGGGTTAAAACCCAAACTCCGCATTCCCCCAGAACAACACACACACACACACACACACATATGCAAATAGTGGGAGAGGGCCAAGGCAACACGACCAATCACAGACAACCAGCATCAGGTAACAAATAACATACAGCTGTCTAAACATACTACAAGACACATCCATCATCGTGGTCCACCAACTGTAGGACTTCTGCTGGCATTTGGGTACACACCCATGCTGGTGATTTGCACAAATAAGATACCAGAACAGGAGTACTCTCCACACAATACCTAAGATATTGTTGTTTTCAATATCTCAAACCATCTCTATAATAATGTCAAGCATGGGCCATGATGATAGTAAACCCTTAGTGTCATATAGTACCACATAGCTGACCAAGCGTACAGGATAAGATCACAGTGCAGCAGCACTCTGTTTATAATTGTGTTCTGATACATAATTGACTACTGTCACTATAGCATGAGCAACCGTTAAGACACATGAAAGACCAGTGAAAATGCAGTCTCATATTATGCATTTATAGCTACAAAGGTAGTAGCATGGGCTCTTTTCCACCCCCCTGATACCACCAATGTAGGAATTTGTGTAGAAACAGAGATATATGTTTGAACTGAAAAACTGTTATTAAGACAAAAAGAGTGAAATGGTACCATGGAACACATTCAGTCACACAGTCTCATACAGCTGTGATGCTGTATAAGTTCAGAGAACAGTGCAGAAGATGTCTTCACATAATACTGTACTGATCCATTATTTCCTTATGCCAGGATAAGATCAGGAGGTATTTATACACATGAAAGGGTGTTGAAAATCCTCTGTGATACTACATGGTCAGAAACAGAAATGTGTGAGCATGAGACACTGTAACCTGCTTACTGTCAGCAACATATTAATTAGTAGAGAAAACACTTACCTGTTTCAAATGTGAAACTGTCCATAATTCAGATATAGTATAGTGTGACCATGTGACTTTTTGTGTGTCTGAAAATCCTGCAGAGATCTACATCTGTACAATGTAAGATAATGGTACAGCAGGATTATGCAGATAATAGTGTACTGATAAATCATTGGCTTATAGCAGGGTAATATCAGAAGAGATTAGAAGTGAACAAAGGTCTCCAAAACCATTGCCCAACACTGCATGTGTTAGACTGATGCATTAACAATACACTCTCATTCAGAAGAGATACAAAATGTATTGGCAATACAAAACTGTTTAATGTGGTTCACTAACAACTCATGGCCAGCATGCCTGTCTACCTCAAGTCACTTGGATGGTAGCAGAAGTCCTAGAGTTGGTGGACCTTGATGATGGTTGTGTCTTGTAGTATGTTTGGACAGTTGTATGTTATTTCTGTTACCTGCTGCAGGTTGTCTGTGATTGGTTGTGTTGCCTTGGTCCTCCCCCACTGCTTGTGTGCGTGTGTGTGTGTGTCTATGTGTGTGTGTATGTGTGTGTGTGCTGCTGGGGGGTGCAGAGTTAGGGTTTAACCCTAACATCGAACTTCCTCACTTTTGTCGCTGGGGATCATCCCTAACTGATGCATTAAACTGAGTTTTTTGCCATGAATAATATATATATATATATATATATATATATATTTATATTATGGTAGCACGGTAGTGCTACCATAGTTAGGGTTGAGGAGCCATTTCTATGTTAAACCCCAAAATTTTGCACATTAATAACTTTGCAACCGTTTGATGGATTTGCCTGAAATTTGGCATACATGATCAAGAATGATAGGCCTTCAGATTTGCTTTGTTTTGTACTAGTTGGATATATGGCTGCGGAGTTATTAAGCATGATCTGTGCGCACATTTACACTTTTTCTGGAATTCTACGGTCGCACCTACAGGTTGCACGGTTTGCGTGACCAGCCCGAAATCTTCAGGGAACATTTGGCCAGGATCCCTGATGTGCCTTTTGAAGATCTGGTGAAAAAATATTAAACGGTTCAAAAGTTATTCAAAATACAATTTCCCATTATAAATCAATGGGAAAAGTTAACAAAAAGTTCGACAGTGTCACAAATGCATTTTTACTTTCGCAAATAGGCCTGTTACTTTTGCAAATCTGCCATTTTGTTTTCAGTTGATGATCAGAAAAATGGTTGGCATTTAAATTTGGGACCCTCTAGCAACCTAATTCTTTTTGTATTCACCTAGTCGGACCCTGAGGATGCTAGTCAAGTTTTTATTTTGGGGTAAAACACCCCCAGAAATATGTTATTCAAATTTCTGGAAAAAGTACTTTCACAAATTACTTTCATGCTCATGAAAGTGTTGAACTTTTTTGCGAAAGCTTTTGCAAATTGCAACAGTAGTTTTCTAGTCTGTGGGAAAGTGACAGCAATTCTTTGGCACTGCGCTGCAAAAGAACAGTTGGGAGTGTTGGGCTGAAATTTGGAAGGAGCACAGCCGACATCTCACAGATGTGCCTTTCAGTATTTTGGTGAAAAAATATTACATGGTGGCAAAGTTACAGCACTCCAAATTTGACGATTTTCCCATAGGATAACATTACGGCGCCCGACGCATTACAGGAATCCTTTGGCACCCTGTTGCAAAATAAAGTTTTTTGTCTTTTTTCCTGAAATTTGGAGGGAAGAGAGCCAACAGCCCACAGATGTGCATCTCAGTGGTTTGGTGAACAAATATTACAGCGAGGCAAAGTTATGGCACTCCGAACTTCTCTTTTTTTCCCATAGGATAACATTACAGCGGTCGCTGCGCCTTTCAGGGCCCGTATCTCGGAAACGGTGTGAGATACGGACTTTTTGTTGGAAAAATGCTTAGCCCCTAATGGAGGCTAAGTACAAAATTAGCCAGGACAGTTCTAAATCATACGACTTTTAAATTTTTTTCTATGTCATACGGTTCCTGAGATATAAGCTATTTAGTATTCCAAGTCCTTATTTTCTGCTCCGATAGCCATTATTTTGCATAAATTCTTTGTACTCACTGTCTTTTTCTATGCAGGTTTTGGGGAAAACCAGTCTGTGCACTTACATTATTGTTACTGTTGGCCCTTCCGCTTGCTGTTCTGTACCTGTTTCACTTACTGTTGCTGTCTGCGCCATCATGTGTGTTATCCTTTGCGTTTTCATTTGCGCTTGCATTTCTGTTATTTTTAGGCATTAGTGTGTACAGTACTGTTTCTCTTTCTGTTTTACTTTGCGTCACCATGCCCATTGAAATTTCTGTTTGCAGGCACCATGTTACTATGTCACAATACATCACGTGGCAGACCATTCCTGTCTACACCACTGTGTGTGTTACCCTTTCTGTTCTCATTCGCGCTTGCGTTACCATGTGCACCACTGTTAGTGGGTCTGTTTGCATTGCTGTTCCTGTTACTATGCCACAAGACATCACCAGCAGGGTCAGGTAGGCAGTGGAGCACCCAATGGCAGACAAAACAACTGGGCCTCATAGGCTGTATGGTACGGTGCTGATGGAGCTGGCTGAGGAACTGGCTGGCCTCTTGGCATATCTGTTTAACTGATTGCTACAGACAGGAGAAATGATGGGTGAATGCAGGGAACAGGTATGGTAGCACTCCACAAGGGTGGAGAGCATGGATGAGGCTAGCAATTACAGATCACTTTGCCTCAGTTTAGTAATGTAGAAAGTTATGGAGACCCTGATGAAGGAGGACCTCATGGAATACCTGTAAGGGAATGGTCTTCAAGATGGCAGACAACATAGGTTTGTGCCAGGTAGTTAAGTTTCTGAGGAATTAGAGGACATTTGTAAGTCAATGTATGAACAGGTAGCCCACATATTGAACACTGAGTTAATAGTATGGAATAGGAAAGAAAATGCTGTTAAATAGTGTGATGGGTGATTGGTTTTCTATAGCACTTGCTGTATAGTAAGTAAGCAGCCACAGTAAATGATAGTTTATGTACATCAGGTGTACAGGTCTCTTATTACAGGAATAGTCCAGTTATTACAGTTGCCTTTTAAATGAATTCAGGTAGGCAATGTGTGTGGAAATGTGACAGTAGGTAGTACATTGTAATTGTAGATGCAGATGACAATTCAGATGGATTTGTAAATTGAAGCATACTGTATACCCTCAGCTTGTATATGTACCACTGTCTTCTAATCCATGTACTGTTTACTTCCCGGGTCGCCCCTGAAAAAGGGACCTCCGGGGCCCTGTGGGCCTACCCGGTCATCAAAATTCAATTAAGCAATAAGGCATGATGCAGGGTTATGTTAATGGTCTGTTAATCACCTTCTAGAGGTGTACTGTGGCACGAGGTGTAGCCGAGTGCCATATGCCCCTAGAGGGTGATTAACTGACCATTAACATTATCCTTGGTAATGCCTTATTGCTATTATAATAAAAATGTTTTTTTATCAGTGTTAAACCTTGTTCAGGAAATGGTTAACCTCTTCATGTATGTCAATAAAAGATTAACATAAGGCTGTTAGAATGTTTGCAGCCAATCAGAAAGCTTCATTTCTCAGAAACGTTTTATAATTAAGCAATAAGACATGACCAAGGGTTATGTTAATGGTCTGTTAATCATGTTCTAGGGGTGTACTGTGGCATGAGGTGTAGCTGAGTGCCACATGTCCCTACAGGATGATTAACTGACCATTAACATAATCTTTGGGAGTGACTTATTGCTATTATAATAAAACATGTTTTTAAACAGTGTTAAACCTTGTTCAGCATATGGTTACCCTCTTCATGTATGTTAATAAAAGATTAACATAAGGCTGTTAGGATGTTTGCAACCAATTAGAAAGCTCCATTTCTCAGACTCTTTTTATAATAAATACTAAATAAATAAAGATACACAATACAGTCGAGTATGTGTACATCTATGCCACACATGACTGAAAACAGGTAAACTGTATTGAAATTTGTTAGTATTTGCATGGATTTAGGCAGCTACAGCTGCTGTGCCTTGTTATATTTTTACTGCATTATGACTGGTTATCGATATGGGACTGGAGATCTATGGCACACCGCTGTAATTCTAGGTATAGTTACATAGAAACATAGAAACATAGAAGTTGACGGCAGATAAGGACCGCAAGGCCCATCCAGTCTGCCCATTTCTTTTTCTACCTTATAAATGTGCCATCGGCCTTTGCGATGTCAGTGACCTATCTATTCATAGTCATTTGTATTGCTCCCTTATGCCTATCCCATGCCTGTTTGAAGCCCTGAACTGTATTCATAGCCACTACTTTTGTGGTAAGCCATTCCATGCATCTACCACCCTTTCTGTGAAAGAATTTCCTCACATTCCCCTTAATCGGCCTCCTCTAATCTCATGCTGTGTCCTCTTGTCCTGCTATTTTTCTTATATTTAAACATGTTAGACTCTTTCACCTTGTTTATGCCCTTAAGGTGTTTAAATGTCTCGATCATATCACCTCTCTCCTCCTTTGCTCAAGGGTATACATATTGAGCTCCGTTAATCTGTCCTCATATGTCTTCTGATGCAGTCCCTGCACCATTTTGGTTGCCCTTCTGGACTGCCTCAATTTGGTTAATGTCCTTGTGAAGGTGTGGCCTCCAATACTGCACGCAGTACTCCAGATGGGGCCTAACCAATGTCTTGTAGAGGGATTATTACCTCCTCTTACGACTTGTGATACCCCTACTAATACACCCTAACACCCCCTAGCCTTACCTACTGCTTTAGAGGTCTGTGTGATGATTTCAGGTCATCAGTGATGATGATGCCCAAGTCTCTTTCTTCCTTTGTGACTGCTAGCAACTCCTCCCAGCCTATAAGTGGCTTCAGGGTTTCTCTTCCCTATGTGCATGATTTTGCACTCTTTGCATTAAATCCCAGTTGCCACTCTTCTGACCATTCTGCTAGTTTATCCAGATCTCTTCTCATTCTGCCCACCCCATCTGGATCATCTACTCTGTTGCAGATCTTGGTGTCATCTGCAAACAGAGAAGCCTTACCCTCTAGTCCATCTGCTAGGTCACTAATGAAGATGTTGAATAGGACTGGCCCCAGGACTGATCCCTGAGGTACCCCACTTGTGACTTGCATCTCTTCTGACTGTATACCATTTACCACCACTCTCTGTTTTCTGCCAGTCAACCAGTTTACACCCAGTTGACCAACTTCTGACCCCAATTTTGTGCCTACCTAGCTTATTTATCAATCTTCTATGGAACAGTGTCAAAAGCTTTGCTGAAGTCAAGGTAGGCGACATCAACTGCTCCCCTTGGTCCACCACTCTGGTTACCCAGTCAAAGAAATCTATGAGATTAGTTTGACAGGACCTTCCTTTGTAAACCCATGCTGTCTTGGATCCTGTGCCCTATGGATTCCAGGTGTTGCACTATCCTTTCCTTAAGGAGTGCTTCCATAATCTTGCCCACTACTGAGGTAAGACTGACCGGTCTGTAGTTCCCCGCCTCCTCCCTGCTACCACTCTTGTGGAGGGATCACATGAGCCCTTCTCCAGTCTTCTGGGACCTCTCCTGTGCTCAGAGACTCACTAAACAATTCTGCTAATGGCTCTGCTAGTTCCTCCTTTAGCCCTTAAGTACCCTGGGATGTATGCCATCAGGTCCCATTGCCTTATCCACCCTGAGCTTAGCAAGCTCTTGTAGGACCCTTTCTTTGTGAAGGAGTAGTGCTCACCTCCCTCCCCTGTGTCCATGATGCTGAGCTGTGGGCCCTGCCCTACCTTCTCTTCAGTGAATACTGAGCAAAAGTATCTATTTAGGATAGATGCCTTTACAGGGTCCTCCTCTCACATGCTCCTTTTCTCCATTAAGCTTAGCACACCCCTCTGGACTTTCTCCTTCACTAATGTATCTATAGAAAGTCTTGTCACCTTCTTTTACTGTTTGTGCTAGTGTTTCCTCAGTTTGGGACTTTGCCTGCCTTACTGCCTTACCTGCTTCCTTAGGGCAGTTTGGTATGCCCCCATCTTCATCCCGCTGTGTTCCCTTTATATTTTCTGAAGGCCAGCCTTTTGGCTCTGACCTTTCTGCTACTGTATTTGAGAACCAAAGTGGTTTCCTTCTTCTTTTGCACTTCCTTTCTGTCTAACACAATGGGATGTTGCTTCAAGTATTGTATCCTTAATGCTTGCCCACTTTGCCTGTACCTCCTCACCTGTGTTTCTTTTTGCCAGGGCTAGCTTAACTCTGTTGGCCATCTTATCAAAGTCAGCTCCTCTGAAGTCCCATATTTTTGCCTTGGAATGGGATGATTTAGATGTAGTAGCCAAATTGAACCATACCATGTGATGGTCACTGGCCCCCAGGTGACCTTCTACCTGGAGATCTGTGATCCCTTCTTTGTTAGTCAGTACTAGATCTAGGATAGCCCTGTCTCTTGTGGGTTGCTGTACCAGTTGTTTGAGGCCTCCCCTGCAGGGAATCCACTATGAGTCTAGTTCTGGCAGATGTTCCTGCTGGTATTGACCAATCTGTATCTGGCATGTTGAAGTCTCCCATTATCAGAACCTCCCCTTTAGCTGTCATGTTTTGTATATCTTCTAACAGTAATGTGTCTATGTCCTCCCTCTGGTCTGGGGGCCTGTAGACAACCCCAGTTCTTATGGCTGTCCCATTTCCTGTTTCCAGGGTGACCCAGTTCTTCTGGCTCCTTATGTGTATTCTGAATTTCTGTAGCTTTGATATTTTCATTAACATACAGGGCCACTCCTCCCCCTTTGCACCCCGTCTCTTCTGAACAATACATAGCCAGGTACTGAAGTCTCCAAGTGTGGTTACTGGTAAACCACGTCTCACTAATTGCTACTATGTCCAGTTTAGCCTCTGACATTATTGCCTGCAGGTCTGGGATCTTATTTCCCAGGCTGTGAGCATTTGTGTACATGATTTTCCATTGGCCAGATTTTGGTGTGTTAGTTGTTGGGTGAGGTTTGGCATTACCCCTGTGCATCGTATGGGGAGACAAACCTTTTTTAACTAGTTAACTTAATACAGTTGGGAGTTGAGGAAGCTGAGACAGGCAATTGAAGTACACATAGTAGTAACTGCATCCTAAGTGTATAGTCACAGCTGTGTACTGTTGGGTGCTGATGTGTGACACCTTGGTACAGTAATAATGACTGTATAGGCACAGGAAAAGTAAGTACATTGCTGAGTTTTTTACACTCTTAGGAATTATATAAAGTGTGACATGCAATGTGCCACATCATTGCATATGCTGTGATACTGACTGGACATCATAGGCACCAAAGAAATTGATGGAGATATAGTTGTAGCAATATTAGTTAACATTGGTTTGTATGCTTAAGTCAGACACACTTATTTTTATGTAATAATGCTATTTTAAGTAAAGAGTCGACACAGGTGGTTATGGTTTTAAAAAATTTATTGCCAATTTGTTAAATGGAGAAAAGGGCCAATCAAGACTGAAATTTAGTTAACAGAAGCAATCTCACAATACAATCTTTGTATGTGTGTAATCATTGCTTGCCATATATGTAAATGTGTAAGAATGATAACAACTGTATAATATGAATTGGAGTAAGTATGTGATATTATAGGAAACTAATCAGGTGTTGTGTGTTTCTAGTGATGTTTCACTACTCACTACTCTTTATGTAAGGAAGTACTTTCTGACATTCAACCTGGAATTCTAATAGTCAAGCTGAAGCTGTGGCACTTCATTATATATTTACTATTGAACGTGAAGAGACTTTGTTAAAAAAATTTAATGTTTTTTTTTTAAATGGATGTATGTTGTAATTATGTGTAGTGCATTACTTGTGTGGTATGTTAATAAGGCAATGTCAGTAGGTTGTAAACTGTGATTACACACATGATACACAAGTGTTTTGTTGTTATTGTGTGACTGCTAATGTGGATGTTCCTGGGGTGGGCGAAAAACCATATGCTAACTGTTGAAGTAATACAATATTTAAAAATGTTACTTCAGTGACATTTGATTACTGTTATTTAATTATATGTCACTGACTAGGTGCAAATGGAAAATTCCCATCTGACCCCTCAATTGAGGCGATCATAAATATTGTCAGGAACAGGTATGCAGTGTGTTGTGATCAGTAACAGTGTCTGATTTACAATTGTCAATATTTTTTACATACGTTAGAATTACTTATGTGACAAGTTGAAAAAATAGGATATTCTTACATGAACAAATGACATTTTTTCAATTCTTACATTAGCTTCTATGTAAATTCTTAACTTGTAAATACTAAAACTGTGCATGGTATGCATTTTTTAACAAACTTATGGTTAATTAGATGTAGTTAGTATAATGCTGTATAATATGTTAAACATTCAGTTGTACTTTAGTGTTAGACTAATACTTTTAGTACAAGTATTAAAGTAGTTATTAGTTAGAGTTGTAAATACATGCTCTGCATTGACTGGTGCAAGCTGTAAAAGGTCTCCCAACACAAGTATACTTTTGTCACCAAATGGCACTCCATCGTCACTACCTAAGATCTGCTGTAGACGTAGATGAATACAGGCAAGCATGACATTGGAGACAATGCTGATTTCGTCAATGATGAGTAACTTCATCTTTGTGAACATGGAACGGAGCTTAGATGCAACCTCGAATGACAGTTTATGATACTCCCCAGTTCTCCCATGTTCCACTGGCAACATAAAGAGATGGTGTCATGTAATTCCACCAATGTTGTAAGCTGCTAGTCCTGTGGGAGCAGTTACAGCAACAGACATTGAAGAGCCTGTCAGGTTCCATACTTCAGCAGTGATAGCTTCAATAAGGAAACTCTTTCCTGTGCCAGCTGAACCACTAACAAACATTAGTAGTGGCTTGTAGTCAGTACAGTCACATTGTTTTGTTTCATGTAGTGGGCCATGTTGGACAGCTTCAACTACTTGAGAGTGAACTGCATGTTGCAGCTGATTTAGTCTTTCTCTCAAGTCAGCTGGGTTGACCATGGAGTGTATGCCATGTTCCATGGCTGTCTCAATTTCTGACATTAACATTTCTTCGGCATTTAAGGGCAGATAGTCACCTAGAATACCTTGTCCTTCTGGATCAAGGTTGTTTTGTGAACTAACTGGAGTGTCTTCTTGAAGCTGCTTCTCTGCCTTCTCAAGCTGTTCTTTCTCAGCTTCTAGTCTCTGTATATATGTCTGTGAGTATTCAGTTTGGAAAGTCTCATAAGTGAGATTGAACTGTTCTTCGAATGTGTCACAGTCACCTTTATAATTCTGACTCACTCCTCCAGGGTCTTAATAGGAATAGGAGAGCAAAGTAGTAATGTTCTCTGCTCTCCGATGTGCCTAGATGCAGTTTACAGTGGTCTATGAGCCATGGCTTGTGTCTCTTTATGAGACAGCCATCTACTCCATTGACCTTGTAAATCTGGTGTGTTGAGTCAGATGCTACATCTGTCTTGTAGTCATACCACTTAGCCACCTGAAAGAGACTCGTATCATTCATGTCGTTGTGTCTATGGGGGTAGTATGTGTCTCTCAGGTTATTCTTCAAGATATGTTTTGAAGAAGGTGTATTGGCAGTGAGCTCCTCAATTTTGGCATGAGGAATCAGTACACGTTTCCATTTCTCTTTGTAGTTTACACTGAGAAACCGTACAGCATCAGACGTCCTGTACAGATGTGTACCCATTAAATGGTCACTGGCTTCGTAAGCTCCACATTCTCTGTGTGAAAGAGTCTTCAAACCCAATGACCAGATCTGAGATGTCAGGCTTTTGCTTGAACTGGCAATATCTTCCCAAAGATCTTGCAAGCTAGTCTGTTCATGTTTGATTATGTACGAAGTGACGTACCGAACCAGGGCCAGTGAGTTATCAGCCACAAACTGAACATCTATGTTTGCTTGCCACATTAAGAGAAGAGTTGGGTTGTAGTCATTGATGTACGCCTCTTTTTCATCTCTGGGTAACTCTTATACCCTCTTGGTTGATTTTGCCTTCAAGTGGTGTCGCATTGCTGAGAATAGGTCATTCATGGCACCATCCTGACAAACTCATCTAGGAAATCCAAAGCGACATCATGTGTACCAATTAGATTTGTTCTTTACTACTCGCTGGCATTATTTTGTGCAAATATGTAGTTGGAACTTTTGTACAACTTCCATAGTATAGGACTGTCATACTTGTCTGGAATGTGACAAGTGACATATTTTTTGATGAATGCTAGCACTTCTTCTGCTTCATGTTCACCAATGCGTGGAGCATCCTTGATCCACAATAACATATGGATATGAGGGGCACCTCGTGCTTGATATTCTGTCCTCCAAAAGTAATGTTCCACAATACCTAGAAGAGGATTGTCCTTTGACAAGATGAAAGTCAGAATGTCATGGAATCGCTTGAGAAAATGTCTTGTGACAGACACAGGATCAAGTGAACACATTTCTCCAACAGTCATTGATGAAATGCTGTCAACATCAGAATTTGCCCACTTCAACAGTTCAATGAGCTCGTCCCAGGCATATTCAGCACAACTAAGTGTGATAAACCACGTGGCTGCATCATACTCTCGCAGCATTGTCATCACTTCAGAGTGTCTGCGATACCAATATTCTTTGGTGCCACGAAGACTTGAAAGTATGGAAGACAGATTGACTTGCACATTTTCATCTTTCTGCTTTAATTTCTCTAGAAATTGAGCAGCTGTTATTCCATCTAGTGGAGTTGTTAGACGAATGGTATGTGCTATAGATGCAGACAGAATGCTAAGTTCACTCTCCCAGAGGAGATGGAAGAGGTACTGTATGTTACGTCTGAATTTGCCATCTTTGCTGAGCACATGACTAGTGCGGTACTCAGCACCCTGTACACGTACTTCTCTTTCATCTAGGCGTCCACCTGACCCTTTTGGAAATAGGTGTGGGAAACAGCATGCTTCTAGTGTTGCCTCCCAAATGCTGACAGGCTCACCTTCCACCTGCTTCATTTGCTAGAGATTAATGTTGTCTCTTAATAGATCTCTGCCATGTAGTGGGTGAATTGTATACTGTTCATACACATTGTCACTTGTCTGTCCATTGACCTTCTCAATGATTGGTTTACTTTTTTCTAATAGATCATGTTGGACAGAGAGACTGGCCATCTGATCTATGTCAAGGTCTGTATAAAAGGGATTGTTACTCTTTAAATAAGTAAGAGCAAGCTTTACCTTTTGCACATTGACAACATCTTGCCAGATGACCTTGGCCTTTGTTGGCACACCATTAACAAGAATCGCCAAACTATTTTCTGTTGAGATTGCTTGAACATTTTCCCATAGAGGAAGTGGCAGATACATCACAGAACCCTTTAGAGATCTAACAAGCTCTTTCTGTGGAATGTTCCGTGTCTTTGTGTTCAGACGTAGAATAGTTTGGAATGGTTTCATTGTCTGAATTAGAATGCGTTCAAACATAATTAATGTTGAAATTTCACTTGGTGTAATATCTGTTTCCATGTTATTCAGCATTGACCTTGCTGGCAAAGTGTTAGACTTCAGTTTGGAAAAACAGTGTTTGCATAGCACAATGGTGTCTTGTAAGTGAAAGTCAGATTTCAGCAGCAAGAATGCTGCCAGGCGGAACCACATGTCATTGTATGGTGACAAGGTTTGTAGGTTGACTGTGACTGTTTGTTTTGTGTAGCACAAACGGTTGCATGACACACATACAGAGTCAAACTTCTGAGACTTTGCTACCTCAAACTTGACAATTTCTTTGCCCTACTGTCTCAGAATGTCACTTTCTAACACTGAAACAGATTTTTCTGCAGAAGTGTTACACTGAAAAATTGTTGTTTCTGGTACAGAAGTAATGTGTTGCAGTTTTTTTTTAGAAATGTGATGGCACCCTGCATGTCACCTGATTGCAATAAGTCATTTAAACAAGTGTACTGATGTACAGCTCACCGTACTTCATATACTCTGTAGACAAAGTTTTGCATGCCTGTTTGATGCACTGCAAGCATCTGCATGTTGTGAAAAATACTATCACAAACACCACTATCGAGACATGCAAGTGAATGACCCATGAGTCCAGTATGTGGCCGGATTTCACAATGGTCAATTTTTGCAAACAATTTATGTCTGTCTTTGCGATCTGTTATTACAAATAGGTTGACAAACTGTTCTACTTTTTCAAATGACGATTGCCTACGGTTGCAAGTATCATCACATGCCCATGCCAGACAGTGCCATTTATTGAAGACTGTGGTTGGATCACAGTCATCATCAGTACCCAATGCATTGTCATCAGAGATACTGAGTAGATTTACTAGTTTGCCATACTCATCAATGGTGAACTTGTGTTTTTTTTAGGGAATGATAAGACTCTTCCCAAAAATATGCCTCTGAGTGCTGTGTGTGCATCCACTGTCCTGAGAAAACATGACAGAAGTTGTTGACAGTCAAACAAGGATACTGTTGAAGCCTTTTTTTATGGCATATACAACTTTCCTGAATTGTTCAAGACCATGACACATCTTACGCCACAAGCGCTGTAATATAAACACTGCTCTGCTGATGAAAGTGCGCACTTTGAGACACAACTTCATCAGAGACAGGTGACTCTTACTCCTTTTGCGGGTGTGTCTCAGCACAGCAGCGATAAGTCTTTCGATCTTAGCTTTACTTGCTATAGATCGGAAATACTTTTTCTTTCTGAGTTGCAAATCAGCAGTTGTGAGTTTACGGCGTTGTTTTGAATGTTTCTTGATGGTTACACTCAAAATAGTTTTGTTTCGTCTGAGAGATCTACACAACATTTGTAACGGTATACCTTTTTTCTTTGCTGTTAAAGAATTTCATTTGGGTGTGCAGTGACTTGCTGTAGGGGTCACTGTTGCAGTAAAGGTCTGTCCATGTTCATTTTGTGGTGTGACTTTACTGTTTTGTTTGTCGCCCTTATACGACAGTGTAGTACTATTATACCTCTCTCGTTTTGCTACACATCTATGTCTGTATTTAGTTGGCATGTTTTGCTATTATGGTTCACAGTGGCAGTAAACAATCTTACAGAAGTATCAGGCACCTGTATGAGAGACAGAGAAAAAAAAAACAGTGTTAGAATACACTTCAGTAAATTTCTCATAACACTGTGCATTGAGAGAATTGTAACTTAAGTATGTTTACATTTTTGTCAACAAATTACTAAACAGTAGTTTTTATGAATGTGCATTGAGCAGTTGCTACATAAGATCAGAAGTTTGTGCATTCTCAATATTTCTAGTCCACATTAGAAAGATTTTTTTTTACCATACCTTCTTATGAGTAGTATAGCTGTTATTTGTAACATCTTGACCAAAACATGTTTTCGAGCATGTAGCACGTTACGGCGCAGTCAGTACGTGAAATCACTATATGGTAGACAAAAAACTTGAGAGTGACACTGTTCGTCACCAAATCTCTTAAAATTACTATGTTTACAATTAGATGGAAAACATGGTAGAATTATTGTTGTGTGAGTGTGCGTAGTGCAGTTGATATGTATGCTTGTATGTTTGTGAATTTTCAATATTGTTACTGCAGATTCTCAACATTGTGTTTTTAGTACACCTGTTTATGAACATTGCAGCTGTAATTTTTTACATCTTGCTCAAAGTGTGTTTCCCACATGTAGCATGTAATGCTGCAGTTGGTTTATGAAATCACTGTATGGGCCACAGTAAGAAAATGACAGTGCCACTGTTCATGAGCAGATGACTTAAAATGGGTATGTTGAAAATTTGGTGTAAGAATTCCAAAAAATGACTGATTTACAAGCTTGTGCAGTGCACTTTATATGTTGACTTGTAAGTTTGTGTATTTTCATAGTTTTCAGTTCAGATTGTCAACATTTTGTTTTTAACACACAACCTTATGAGTAGTACAGATTTCATTTCTCACATCTTGCCAAAAATGTCTTTTCACTTATGTACTGCGTTTAGGCTCAGTCGATGTGCGAAATGACTATATGGTACACATGTTTAAAATCACAGTGACACTGTTCATGAGCAGAGGTCTTAAAATAGTATGTTTAAATTTTGGTGCAAAAATTACAACAAATAACTGTTTTACAACTCTGTGTTGTGCAGTTGTTATGCACGCTCAGAACTTTGGAAATGTTCAATATTTGAAGTCCAGTGAGTTCGAAGCACCTACACAGCACATAATGTGTTTATTATTGAAAATTGAGGTATTTTGCCATAAAATTTGAAAGTGTGGCAAAAAACAGACACTTTTGGAAAATTACTGTTGAATGCTGCAGTGTCATAAAGAAATACTTTCATGCATATGAAGTGTTTGCAGATTCACTGTCGTGCGTTTGACATATGGCCGAAATACTGTCGGACTGATACTTTCAGAATTTACTTTACTTGCATGAGAAAGTGTACAAATTTACTTTTTGTGCATTTGACAGTAAAGCAAATGTAACACTTTGGAATGGCAAATACATTCATTATCAAATCAGAATTCAGTGTGTTTGACTGACAGCTGGCTCTACTAATGTAATTTAAGATTTGTCAGGCCATGTCAGACAACCAATCAGAGATGGACAACACTGAAGAAGCAGTCAACAGGAGCCATTTTAGATATTGCTGAGAGAGAGCAGTTTCAGAACTGTAAGTACAGTCTATTTTAAAAATCATTTTTCTAGTATGAAAAAAATGATAAAAACATGTAAATACTATTAATCAAAATGTTTTTCAATGCTGAATATCGTTACATTACTTGTTATTATCTAACATGCTGTATTATTTAGAGAAAAGAGTTTAAAGTCAGATAGCATTTTAGTACTAACTTGTACAGATACAGCTGCAAATAGAGGGAGATAGGAAGGTGCACGTGGAGGCCTATGAGAAAATGGAATCAATCAGACATGTTTCTGCTGTTGTAATTGTTTAAATGTGCCTATGAAAAGGATGCATTTTTCCCACTTCTCAATGTTTGCAGATTTTAGCTGGAACAGAAGTCTAGTAATAGTGACTGCATCACTTAGATTGGTTAATGAACCCACAGCAGCAGGGAACGTTTATTTTTGATTTGTGTGTTATGTCTCAGCCCACTGAAGCTGTCTTGAAATAAGGAGGGAAAATATCAGTTTTATTTTCAGTACTGCCTGGTCACTGCAGGGTGAACACTGACTTTCTTTGTAACTCTCTGTACAGTTCTGAGTGTTAAAACTTAGAATGGCAGAAAATAGCAAAAGGACTTTGTGGATAGTTGGAAGCAGTTTCGTGAGATGAGCGGCTGAGTTTGCTGTTCATAGTAATTTTGGGAGGGACCTGCAGCTCCCAGATTGCTATGTAAGATGGTTTGGTCATGGTGGAATGAGATGGGAACATCTTATGCCAACCATGCACAGACTTTTGAGAACTCACTCTCCTCCTGACATACTGCTAATACATCTCGGAGGCAATGATTTGGGCACAAAACGCTGGGTAGATTTAGTTACAGGGGCAAAATTGGACCTTGCTTTTATCATGTCTATGTTGCCTGCCTGTATTATCATGTTTTCAGATATTACAGAGCTTAGGGTCTGGCAAGCAGAACATCACATGTATCTGATTGACAGAGCTCGCAGAAAAGTAAATGTACAAATAACTGCTTTTCTACGCATGCATGGAATGTATACTATACATCACCCAGAAATTAAGTACTATAATGATTGGCTCTTCCTACCAGAGGGTGTACATTTCTCGCATGCTGGCAATTGCCATTTCTTGAGAGACCTTCGAGATGGAATCCTCAAAATCCTTTAAGATTGTCAGACTGTTTGAGCAAATATTACAGTATACACAAAGGTTCTTCTCAGAACCATATAAATGTGGTCAAAAAATAGATCAACTGCATGCATCACTTACACATATGAGACATATATGGGTTTGGAATATTAATATTGTGGGATGCTATGTAACAATAGCGGGGAGACAGCAATACCAATGTACTGTGTTGCTGTTAGTACACAATTGTATGATGTTGTTATGTGTTCACATTTTTATATAGTTTGAGTCTGTTAACTGAATGTAGCATTCACTGTGCTCTTACAGTATTATACTTGTAACAGGATGGTATGGGTGCAACAACAGTGAAATACAGTGGTGCAGTTTTATGTATAGGTTTCTTTAGAGGTATGTCTGGAAATAGAGTTATGTTGAATGTAACACATATGTGGAGTAATTTGTATGTGTGCTAGCATGAATGCACAACACAATTATGATATCATTTTACTTTAATCAGGTTTGTTAGCCGTCTTCAGATTTATTCAGTGTATTTGTAGGTGTGTGCACAGTTGTGCAATGTGTGGTTCAACTGTGTTTTACATTACTTTACAATGCTGTGGTGTATGGTTGAAGGCTGTAGTTATGGTGTTATGGACAGTGGTAGGATATCACATGTTCAAGTCTGGTACTCACCTGCACACATACACACACATGGATGCATAGTATGTGATGGACTCTGTTATACACTGTATAGGTGAGGGTGGTGTGCAACAGTGCAACAGCTGTGGTGCAAGACTGCAAAAGAGAGATGTACATCTCACGCTGTGTGAACACCTCAGTGTAGTAGACATGCATAGGTGATGGTGTGGGCAATCTGATGTTGGGTGCAGTATCCCCCCCAAGAGTACTAAGTGTGGTACATTGTGTGCAGCTGCAATCAGGGATGTGTACATTTGGTGTACATGGCCTCAGTTTTGCTGTTGATCTCCACTGAGCAAGCAGTACCTGGTCAGGTGGGTGGGGATGTCTCGTAGTACATTTAGACAATTGTTTATTATTTCTGTCACCTGCTGCTGGATGTCTGTCATTGGCTGTGTTGACTTGGTCCTCCCCCATACTTGCATATGTGTGTGTGTGTGTGTGTGTGTGTGTGTGTGTGTGTGTGTGTGTGCTGAGGGTGCTGGAGTTAGGGTTTTCAACCCTAACAGTGAATTTCCTCACTTTTGTCACTGTGAACAACCCTAACTGATGCATTAAATGGAGTTTTTGCCATGAATACATATATATACACACACATATATATATATATATATATATATATATATATATAATATAATATGTCTGTGTACAGTACTGGAGAGACTTGTATTACCTCTATAATAATGGCCTGTAACTTCTTAAATAAATAATAAAATGTTTCCATTCTAATACTCCCTAGTATTGTACTCAGTAAGGACATACTGTAAATAACATCAGCCTCTGTTGTGTTGCTGTTTTGCTGCGGACCCATCTGAAGTGCCACATTTCCCCCTTAAGAAAAATGCCATTTTGTGACATTGTTCCATGTCACTCAGAGTGCCTCATTGCAGTCTCAACATTGACATTTGAAAGAAAAAAAAGTTGTATGCTAATAAAAAAAAGTTGTATGCTAGTATCTCATAGTTAGCTCTTGTGCTTCTTAAAACTTTATTTCTAAATTTATAATTTATGTAGTTTAATATGTCTTTTTTTCCCTGGTAATGTACTAACCAGTGGTGTCCCCCTACAGTACGTGTGAAGACCTACTTTCCAAATATTTTTTTTCTAATAAAACACCCCAATTGCACTGCCTCTGACTCTCCTTAATATCATTTCTATTTTTTTTCTTTACTTTGCAGTATTCATGATGTTTTATTTAAATATTTGGATCCTTCTCCCTTGGCGTCCCCCTGTTATGTACAAGACTGTGGGTCCAAAAATTCTCCACAACACCAGCAGTTCATTTGCAGAACTAAACACACTTTTCTGTATTGTTGCTGAACCTTTGAAGGTCTTAAAAGCCCCACACCTGCCCAAGAAACTTCCTTTCTGCTTCTCATCCCAGTGAGTATTTTTCTTGGTGTCTCCATTCCTCTCACTGATACGTGTATGACTTGTTGTGGTGTCACTGTTATGTATGTGACTTTTTATGAAATAAACAGCTTTTAAATAAATTACACCAAATAATTAGGACAATAAGTGGTGTCTAACATTTCAGCCAAGGTTTAAATTGCTGATTAAGAAAAAAGAGCTGTAAAACAAAGAGATATGGTCAACAGGTAAACGTTGACATCTCTGGAGAAAATGCATTCAAAACTAAATTTTTAAACATAACTATGGTTGCATTATGTACATTAACACAAGTGTTTCTTGTAGCAGGACTATATCAGATAGTTACACTTATGTTGTTGCTTTTGTTGGGTCCCTGCTAACCACATGACTTGATGTGGTGTCACTGTTACATACATGACTTGTGATGTCACTGTTACGTACATGACTTCTTATGAAAAAAACTGTTTTTGAATAAATTGCATTAAATAATTAGGAAACAGTGGTGATTAACTTATACCCAAAGGTTCATATAGCTGATTAAGAAAAAAGGAACTGTAAAAACAAACAGATGCAATCAGCAGGTAAACTTTGACACGTACAGTGAAAATGCATTAAAAAGTAAATGTTTCAAGAAAACTATGATTGCTTTATGTACAGTAACATAAGTGTTTCTGATAGTAGGATCTTGCTGGATAGTTACACTTATGTAGTTGCTTTTGTCGGGTCTCTGTTAACCACATGACTTGATATGGTGTCATTGTTACATACATGACTTATGGTGTCACTGTTATGTACAGGACTTCTTATGAAAAATCTGTTTTTGAACAAATTGCACTGAATAATTAGGAAACTCAGTGGTGTCTAACTTATCCACCAAGGTTCATATAGCAGATTAAAAAAAAAGGGGATGGTAAAAACAAATGGATACAATCAGCAGCAAAACGTTGACATGTCCTGTTTTCACAGCAGTGGTGTCCAAAGATAAATTGTGGTGTAATTACCATCAGGTAATGCTTAGAATAAACAGTGAAATGTTGCATACTATGGTACCTAAATAGCTTCAATAACCATACAAATTTGGAAAAAAATAAATGAAATTTAAACTGAAAATTCAACAGAAGGGACACCGTGTTACGTACATTGCCTGATCCATGTGCTAACTTAAAGACTCATTTTCTTATACTTCCAGATGATGAACTACCTTTATATTTGGTATTACATTATCTCCATATGCACCCATTGTATCAATGATATAGTTATGGGATTTAAATAAAAAAAATTGGGACATAAATGTCACACTTCGTCTCTCCAGTATCAAATACACACTCATATTGCAAACAACTGTGTTAATGCTTCAGTTTGAGTCAAAGCAATAAAAGCTGGAAAATGAGGCATTAGAGATTCCAACCCTAACACCCCACCCTCCCAAACCAGGCAGGAGATCATGTGTGGGGTATGCCTCGGGCTTCTCAAGCCTAACACTCACCCCATTCTATCTGTAAATAAGATCAGAAGTGTAGACTTGATGAGAATGGGGTGAGCGTTCAGCTTGACAAGCCCAAGGAGCACCCCCACCTGCTCTCCTGCCTAGTTTGGAAGGGTGGGGTGTTAGGGTTGTAAACCCTAACACCTCATTTGCCAAGTTTTGTGGATTTGACCTAATTAGAGCATTAACAAAGTTTTTTGAAATGTATTTCCTTACTTTTTGAGATAGTATAATAGCATCCTTATTTTACTGTCGGTGTGCAGTGTTCTTTAGACTCTGGCTCCCATCCCTGGGTAGATGCATACTGTATGTATGTAGCAGCACATGGCCCTTCAGGCCCTGTGCTTCCATTTATAGGACAAGAGTGACCAAATTGTCAACATAGCCATCTTATTACCCCACCTCATGTACTCGGTACAGAAAATTTTCAAATCCCAGCCAAAAATAAATTCTGAGCAACTGCAACACCATTCTGCTCTACAGGTGTGAAAACACATTTTGGTCAGTATTGGAAAAATGACAGCTGCTGCACACATGCAGTGGGGTAATAATCTGGGGTCAAAATAAAAAAAAATTGCAAAGTTACAAGCATGCGTAGCAAAATCGCAACAAATGATCATAACTTTGGCATTGTTTCATATTTTGACCCCAAATTTTCAACATGGCCTTCTTATTATACCACCTCATGAACAAGGGCAGAAAATATGTCCAAATCCTACCCAAAAAGAAAATTCACCAAGCAACCATGAAACCACCTTTTGGGCAGGTGTTGAGTAATGACAGTTTTATTGTTCATGAGATGGGGTCCCTAAAAGACCATGTTGAAAATCTGGAGTCAAAATTTCAAAAAATGGCTAATTTATGCATTAAAGTTGAAACCCCCATTGAAATACATTGAACCACATTTACCCTAGTTTCTCATGTTGCAGTTGCTGGTTCCAGCAGCAAGACATGTCTTCCATCAAAGAGGGGGGTCTAGAACCTGCAACCTATTCAGGTGAATCAGTTTGTGTGGCGGTGTACTGGAGGGATGTGGGGTCAAGAGTGCTGAGTGGGAGGTGGGGTGGGGGCTGATCAGTGAGGAACCTTTTTTTTTTTTTTTTTTTTAAATTTTGTAAAAAAAAAAAACCATCAATGACAGTTTTCTTCATTTCATCCTTTGCCTGTAATGGGAGGATGGGGGGTGCCACTAGACATCAGGGTCCAGAACAAACCTAACAGGGACAGTGATAGGAGGGTGGGGGATGCTATTAGACATCAGGGAACAAAAATAACCTAATGGGGACAGTGATCAGTAGCAGGTCCGATGAGTTGCATTCGGACTGGTTCTCATGCCATATCAAACACTTACTAAAGCTTTATACAACAGCTTCACTATGGCTTGATATTGATGTATCTGGTTCTATTTTATCTGTTTTGGCTCACTCAGTCTCTGTTTTCCAAACACTTTCCCAAACAGCTTCTACAATGCAGTTCTCAGAAAGTCATGCACACCCATCTTTCTCCCCCATCACATTTTATCCACATTTAAAGTTTGTCAGGTGAGACATCAATTGTTGCCATTGCTTGTTCACCATGTCACTTATGACTGGGGTCTCATCTTCAACCTCTATACATTCATGTAAGCTTGGATTTGTCTCTGTTTCTGTTTGTGTTAGGGTCACAAAAAGCAGATCCAGTTCAGGATGTTCTCCTGATTGTGGCTGTCTTTGCCTGATGCCAGATTTAATGTAATTAAATCCTTTTTTTTTATTGCACCCAGTAGTACATCATCCCAAGAGTCTGCAACCATATATAAAGCATCTTCTAGGGTGAGACTCACCTCATTTAGAATGGTCTGCAGTGTATTCTTCTAGTATACTTTAATCACACAGCTGCAACTTTGAGCTGCTGATATGAGGTAAAAATACACCATGTTAGAGTCTCTGGTTTTAATGATGGGCATTTCTGGGTGTGCAGGGGAATTGTCTAGCAGCAGAATCACTTTCTGCTGCATGTAAACCGTGGGACAAATAGTGTTTAGTGCTGGGGACAAACTTGCTTTTGAGCCAACTTGAAAAAAAATCTTGCTATGGATTATGTGATAGGACCGAAAAGGACATCTGTGATCTAATTGGTGGGAAAATGACTGCTATCTGTGCAGCATGCCATTAAACCTTCAAGCCCACAATTTGATTTCTATCCTCATACTCCAAAATAAACATATGCATGCTGCAGAACCATACCCTGCCTACTATTAAAACCTGGACTGATATTGTACTTGCTTGTCTTTGAATAAATCCAGCCTATTTAAATCTGCATGCAAGGCTTTCAAAATGGGAATGCTTGGGCTGGCAGATGAGGTGACAGATGCTGTGTCAAATTGTCACAGAGGTAGCAATGTCAGAGCAGTCACGTGCTACACACAGGATGGCTTCACATGTTAGGAACAGCAGCTGATAACACTGCTGGTAAGAAAAGGCAAAAAAACAAGATATAATATAGAAATAATCTATTCACATGTATTTCTAATTTATCTATATGTATTGGACATCAAAATAAACACACAGGCAGAAGTCAGTTACACTTTTTTATTCACTTCACCTTTAACAGTGATGGGACCTGCCACAGTTGTGACTGCAAACTGTTTAGTTGTCAGTGGCTTTTCATTAAAAAAAAAATTGAAATTCATTAGACTGGATTTTTAAAAGTGTTTTATTGTCCTTTTTGGCACCATTACCATCAAAATGCCCAAATCCCTGCACAGTGTTATGACAGTTTCCTGTGTGAAAAAAAGTGGTAGCTCACGAAAAAGAAATCTTTTTCTGGTGAAAAAGGGTTGACCCTTTCATGAAAAATAATTTTTTGTGAGGCCAAATCCTTTCTTAAACTTTATACCTCTGTCCTGGAGCGTGATCTTCCCATTGGAAATAATGGAAACTTAAAAAATTCAATAATTTTGCATCAGATTAATATTTTTCCACCAAACAAATGCAAGGCAGTTCTGTGACCCAAGCTGTTTCTACCATATAAACATTCACACCAGAATTTCATACCATCAGGCTCCAAGGCAATGAGGAAAAATGCAAAAAGTGGTGACTTTTAGAATTTTTGCACTATCCAGATCTAAGAATCCGCACATTCAACTAGAACAAAACTTGCCTCGTTAAGAAATTAACCCCATGGAACAGAGCATTCTATATTGTGTGCCAAATCCATGGCTCATTTGCAAAGTTATAAAAGTGCAAAATTAGGGGCACAGTCGTGCCCCTATCATCTCTCTCTCTCTTCTCTCTCTCTCTCTCTCTCTCTCTCTCTCTCTCTCTCTCTCTCTCTCCCTCCGTATATATACAGTATATATTATGGTAGCATGGTAGTGCTACCATAGTTAGGGTTGAGGAGCCATTTCTATGTTAAACCCCAAAACGTTTCACCTTAATAACTTTGCAACTGTTTAACAGATTTGGCTGAAATTTGGAATACATGATCAAGATCCATAGGCCTTGGGATCTGCCAAGTTTTGTAGTGGTTGGATATATGGCTGCGGAGTTATTAAGCATGATCTGTGCACTCGTTTACACTTTTTCTGGAATTCTAAGGTCACGCCTACAGGTCGTACGGTTTACGCGACCAGTCCAAAATCTTCAGGGAACGTGTGGCTGGGGTCCCCAATGTGCCTTTCAAAGATTTTGTGAAAAAATATTAAATGGTTCAAAAGTTATGCAAAAAACAGTTTCCCATTATAAGTCAATGGGAAAAGTTAACAAAAAGTTCAACACTTTCGCAAATGTATTTTTACTTTCGCAAATGGGCCTGTTACTTTCGCAAATTGGCCATTTTATTTTCAGTTGGTGATCAGAAAAATGGTTGGCATTTAAATTTGGGACCCTCTAGCAACCTAATTCTTTTGTATTCACCTAGTCGGACCCTGAGGATGCTTGCCATGTCTTTATTTTGTGGTAAAACACCCCAGAAATATGTTTTTCAAATTTCTGGAAAAAGTACTTTCACAAATTACTTTCGTGCTCACGAAAGTGTCGAACGTTTTTGCGAAAGCTTTCGCAAATTGCGACAGTAGTTTTCCATCTGTGGGACAGTGACAGCGATTCTTAGGCACTGCACTGAAAAAGAACCGTTAGGAGTTTTGGGCTGAAATTTGGAGGGAAAGGAGCCGACATGTCACAGATGTGCCTTTCAGTGCTGTATTAAAAATATATTACATGGTGGCAAAGTTATGGCACTCCAAATTTTCCTGAAATTTGGAGGGAAGACAGCCAATAGCCCACAGATGTGCCTTTCAGTAGTTTGGTGAAAAAATATCACACAGTGGCAAAATTATGGCACTCCAAAGTTGATGGTTTTTCCCATAGGATAACATTATGGCGCCCGGGGCATTACAGAAATCCTTTGGATCCCTGCTGCAAAATAATGGTTTGGTCTTTTTTCCTGAAATTTGGAGGGAAGACAGCCAACAGCCTACAGATGTGCCTTTCAGTGGTTTGGTGAAAAAACATTACAGGGAGGCAAAGTTATGGCGCTCTGAACTTTTCTTTTTTTCCCATAGGATAACATTATGGTGTTCGCCGCACCTTTCAGGGCCCGTATCTTGGAAACGGTGCGAGATACGGATTTTTCGTCGGAAAATTTCTTAGCCCCCCAATGGCAACTAAGATTCAAAGTAGCCAGGACAGTTGTAAATCATACGACTTTTAATTTTTTTTCTACGTCGTACGGTTCCTGAAATATAATGTATTTAGTATTCCAAGATCTTATTTTCTCCGCCGATACTCATTATTATGCATACATTATTTGTACTCACTGTCTTTCTCTATGCAGGTTTTGGGGAAAACCAGCCTGCGCTCTTACATTACTGTTAGTGTTTCCCTTTCTGCTTGCAGTTCCGTACCCATTTCACTTATCATTGACGTCTGCGCCACCATGTGCGTTTTCATTTGCGCTTGCGTTTCTGTTATTTTTTGCCATTTCTGTCTACAGTACTGTTTATCTTTCTGTTTCACTTTACATCACCATGCCCATTAACATTTCTGTTTGCAGGCACCATGTTACTATGTGACAACACATCACGTGGCAGACCATTCCAGTCTACGCCACCATGTGCGTTACCCTTTCTGTTCTCATTCATGCTTGTGTTACCATGTGCGCCACTGTTAGCATTTCTGTTTGCGTTGCTGTCCCTGTTAGTATGCCACAAGACATCATGTGGCGGGGTGCTGGAGCCGCGCTGCATTACATTCACTATTTCTGGTTATCATTCTCAAAAAAGTTGGGGCAAAAACTCCATTTAATGCATTAGTTACGGTTGTTTCTCGCGATAAAAGTGAAATTCGCTGTTAGGGTTGAAAACCCCTTACCCCACCCACCCCAACCCGGCATTGGGGTGTGCATTGGGATCGTGGGTCCTAACTCTCACCCCATTCTCCTATACTTCTGCTGCTTTACACATGTCATGGGGTGAGAGTTAGGGCTGATGATCCCAATGCACACCCCAATGCCACCATGTGCATCATCCTTTGCGTTTTCATTTGCGCTTGCGTTTCTGTTACTTTTTTGCCATTTGTGTGTACCGTACTGTTTCTCTTTCTGTTTCACTTTGCGTCACCATGCCCTTTGACATTTCCATTTACAGGCACCATGTTACTATGTGACAAGACATCACGTGGCACACCGTTCCCATCTACGCCACCGTGTGTGTTACCCTTTCTGTTCTCATTCGCGCTTGTGTTACCATGTGTGCCACTGTTAGCATTTCTGTTTGCGTTGCTGCTCCTGTTACTATGCCACAAGACATCATGTGGCGGGAGCACCGGGCCCAATATCATTCTCAAAGAAGGGAAATTAGGCAAAAACTCCGTTTAATGCATTAGTTAGGGTTGTTCCACAGTGACAAAAGTGAGGAAATTCGCTGTTAGGGTTGAAAACCCTAACTTCGAATTCACCCCCCCAACACCACACACACACACATTCAAATATGGGGGAGGACCAAGTCAACACAAGCAATGACAGACATCCAGCAGCAGGTGACAGAAATAACAAACAATTGTCTAAATGTACTACGAGACATCCCCACCCACCTGACCAGGTACTGCATGCTCAGTGGAGATCAACAGCAAAACCGAGGCCATGTACACCAAACATACACATACCTGATTGCAGCTGCACACAACGTACCACACTTAGTAGTTGCATGGCCTTACCTACTGATGCCCCACACCACTTGTGGTGGGCCACCTGAGCAATAGAGTTCAGCAAAACCAAGGAGTTGTACAGGTATAATATCTCTGATTATAACAAGGGTTTAGAAATGCAGCTTTCTAATTGACTGTAAACATTGTAACAGCCTTATGTTTAGTTTTTATTAAACATGTAGAGCCTAAACATATGATGAACATGGTTTAATGTTGTTTAAAAACAGTTTTATTATGATAGCAATAAGTCACTCCAGGTATTATGTTAATGGTCAGTTTATCACTGTCTAGCGACATGTGGCACTCGGCTATGCCTCATTCAACATTAAACCCCTACAGGGTGATTAACAGACCATTTAACATAACTGTTGGTCATGCCTTATTGCTTAATTGTCTTTATGAGTAGATACTCTCCCTCTGCTAGGCACTGCAGCAGCTTTGCAACACAGTATCCCACCCAGTTACACCATACACTGTCTAGTTACTGGAGAATGGCTGTGAATATGAACTCATGAAGATGAACAGTGTAACTTGATCATTACAGTCATCGAAACCCTAGTGTGATTATAACTGACAGAGTCAGTGATAGAGGATAACCCCTGCTGTCCTAGTACAGTAGTCCTAGTACACTTACCCCATTGTGAGTTAAATCAATACTAAAAGACATTCTGTTTATATCTACACCATACCTACTTGATTCCTGTTGTACCACAATTAATATAGTTATCACTTTGATAGCCTCAGTGACAGAAGTGTGGCAAACCCAAACAGTAGGCATACAGCCTGAGTATGAAACAACTTAAAAAAATCACACTGTGTCCATAAGTGGCATAGATCACTCATTGCAAATAGTAAATGTATTACTATTTGAATAAGTTAGTTATCACAGATGCAATGAGATTGTCTTTATCAGGTACAACATACTCAGTAAGTGCCTACAGGAAAATCTATCCTATATACATCTCCGATACAGGTACATCATTGTTGGCTCAGTAGTGCTATGATATTTAGAAGTTGCTTGGCCTGATCCATGCAATTACAATGTTTCTTATAAAGAATACTTACTGCATCTTTAATATTGAAACACACTGAAGGTCTATGTATGTACATCAGCAGTACACCTTCATCAGTAAGAATGCATGTGATACTGGCAGTACGAATTTCACAGAGTTGAACAGGCAATGCTTTTCCATACGTTTACATCAGCCTCTCTATGTTGAGTAAATCATTGCAGTAAATGTACTACTATGTAAATCATCTACTAAATGTATCACTACTTTTATCTTGAGCATGCTAGTGTCTTGTAGTTAATTTATGTGCTTCTCTTAATTAATGTATACTCACTAGTGTTAAAACCTTTCTACAACTGTCATCATGCACCATCAGCATTTATATTGAATAACGGCACAGTACCAGTTGTGGTGTGGTGTGGGGCATCGGTAGGTGTCTCAGGTGCCTCAGCGTTTGCGCACAGAGGTTCTTTGTCTTTTTAAATAGTTTTTTATTTTAATGGGTTCATCACAATATATCCACAATATATCCAAGGCACACTGCCTTAAGGGTAGCTGGTCCATTCCACTGTGTGAGAGGCCTTTCGGCACCATGCAATTCTGCTTAAAGTCGGACCAGCATAACATTCTGTGGTGATTTGCATATGCAGACCATGATGCTTTGCATTGTGGGGGCATGTGTGATTTTGTACTTTCATATCATACTCATGCCCATCATGTAGCATATGTGTGTGTGTGTATTATATATATATATATATATATATATATATATATATCTGCTGCAAACTCAATAGTAAATCTGAGTGAGCTAGTGGGAGGCTTTGATAGTGCAGTCAGTGCAAGGGTTGCTGTAACAATCAAATCAACCAAAAGTGCAGACAGCTGACACACTCATCAGTTAATTTATAGTTTTTTGGTGTGCAAGACATCTGAATTTTAGTTGGAATGTTCAGGAAGTGGTTTACATAGTCATTTTCTCATATGTTATCAGCAACAGTGAATTACAACTAAATGAAGACAATTCCATACACTACATAAGATAATAGTAATAATAATAATAATAATAATAATTTTATTTATAACACACCTTTCCAAATCCAAGGCTCCCAACAATTTAAAAATTGTTTATATAAAATACAATAAAAACAATACAGCTGAAAATCATAAACAATTCAACAAAAACTTCACAGAAAGGTTTTTAAGCCCTTCTTAAATACCTCCACAGATGTGCACTCTCGCAACTGACAGGGGAGAGAATTCCAAAGGGTTGGAGCTGCATAAGCAAAAGCTCTTGAGCAAGATGATTTCAGATTCACCTTTGTAATCTCTAACAACCCCTCATTGGCTGAGTGGAGTGATGGACCAAGGCAGTAAGAAACCAGGAACTCTTTCAGATAGTCTGGGCCCTGTCCATGCAGGGCTTTAAAAGTCAGTTAACTGACTTTAAAGGTGATCTGCCACTGTATTGGCAGCCAATGCAGTTCATGCAGCACCACAGTGATATGGCAGGAATGACTAGAACCCATTAAAAGCCAGGCTGCTGCATTCTGCATCAGCTGCAGGTGACGGATTTCAACCCCAGAAAGCCCTAGATAGAGGGAATTGCAGTAATCTAAGCACAAGGACACAAAGATGTGGACCAAAGTCGGAAGGTCATCATATCCAGATGAAGAAGTGGGTCACTATGAAATCTTGATCCTAGTGGTGGTGGATTTTATGATTTTATTATAAATACTTGTTAAATTAACTGGTGAGGGGATTGATTGTCCCCATTTTAGTTGATTTGGTTTTGAGGTTTTATGGAGCTTTATCCCTTCCAATGGGTTTCTTTATTTTTCAGATGCCTGGGGCACCACACTTCCCTATCTGCTAGTATTTCTATAGCAACCCCCATCTTTCTCAGTCTCTCAGTTGACTGAACTGACTGAATTACCAAAGCTGACAACTCGTTCACTTTGTTTTACTATTGAGCCAATGGAAGTTCTGTCACATATCTTTTGGGCTGAAGACATAAAGGATTTCAAATTGTTCTAAGTCAAGCATTGCAATTTATATTTTTTTAAAATCTTTTGCCAAGAGATGTCCTCTGAATCCTGCTAGTAAAAGTGAAAGTTACAGCTGCTGACTCGCTGGCTCAGTTTTACTATTGAGTCAGTGGCAGTGCTATAATAGATCTATTTAGCACATGACATGTAGGATTTCAAATTGTTCTAACTCAATCACTGCATCTTATATTTTAAAAAAAAACTTTTGCAGAAAGAGATATTTGCTAAACTCTGATAGTAAAAGTGAAAGTAAAAGCCGCCAACTCATTCAGTTTTTACTATTGAGTGAGCAGCACTTCACCACTATTATAATTATTTGGTCAATGAGGAAACTTGGAATGCTCTTGGGGTAGGCACATAATGTGCTAATGGATTTTTGGTTGTGTTTTTTTTTTATTTGTCAGTTTGTGCCAGTTTATGTAGGAGGTGTTTAGTGATCTCCTGGACAGGGCTGACAGTGAGTAGGTTTTGGAGGTACTCCATTTCTCTTCAAAATATTCTTTATTTTATATTTCAACGTGCACATCTGTAACCACAAGGACAATGTTTTACTGTAGTCCCAAGGTTCCAGAGGGATGATGCAGCATGGCCTAATAATACAAAATCACACATGCTCCCACAATGCAAAGCATCATGGGTTGCATATGCAAATCACCACAGAATATTATGCTGGTTCAACTTTAAGCAGAAATGCATGGTGCCGAAAGGCCTCCCACACAGTTTGCAAAGAGTGCCAACAGAAGACATAGACACGTGTTTCATCCTACCAGGACTCATCAGTATGCCTCATCTGTTTGAGACCCCAGTGGAATGAACCAGCTACCCTAAGATGGTCTATCTAGGTTATGTTGTGGTAGACAATTAAAGCAAAAAACAATTTAAAAGACAAAGAACCTCTGTGCGCAAGCACTGAGGCAATGGTTATCCCAAAGGGCATTTGGCCGGGAACCCAAGTTTCAAAGAAATGCAAAATCACACATGCCCCCACAATGCAAAGCATCATGGGCTGCATATGCAAATCACCACAGAATATTATGCTGGTTCAACTTTAAGCAGAAATGCATGTTGCTGAAAGGTCTCTCACGCAGTTTGCAAAGGGTGCCAACAGAAGACATAGACACATGTTTCATCCTACCAGGACTCATCAGTATGCCTCGTCTGTTTGAGACCCCAGTGGAATGAACCAACTACCCTAAGATGGTCTATCTGGGTTATGTTGTGGCGAACCCAATTACAATAAAAAAAAATTTAAAGACAAAGACCTAATAATGGCAGCTATCATTTAAAGAAAATGACTGAAATGTCAAAATGAAGCAATGTGTTCATAAATTCAGTATTGGAAGTAAGAACATAAAGCGCAGAATCTAGTGGATTTGGGCAAAGTGGTGAGGGGCCATGAAACATTGCTCTTATGGATATGGATGTCTAGGTTGAAATATAAAAAAAGGAGTATTTTGAAAAGAAATGGAGTATCACCCATCTTTTTGAATCTGATGTGTATATGATGTTGTTTGGGTTATCCAAGATGATGACTATTTGGATTCAAGTCTACAGTCAATGGCAATCTGAACTTCCTTTTTATATTCTTGTTTTGGGGGTAGAAAGAAGTGCAGGCATGTGGCTATAGTGGAATAATACATAGTCATGTGGTGTGTTTCATCAAATCACTGAGAATGATTTTCCCTGATTTTTCTTACCATTTTATAAACAGAAAACTGTCAACTAAACTGCAGGTTCTAGAAGACACTTTTTTTCAAATATGGTTGTAGAAATACAAGCAGTGCAACACCTTAATATGGTATAGTTCTCAAAAGTAAAAATAATAAATGATAATTGCAAAAAAGTTCAAATAACATATTTACAGCTGTATGCAAGGGATTTCACCATGCTAAGGTGAAGAATCTGGGGGTCATTCTAGATGATAGATTGACACTTAAGGCACAAGTTCCATCTGTTGTCTGGAGTGGCTTTTACCAACCCAGAAATATTGTCTGGATTAAAGCCTTTATTCCACCTGCTATCTTTTCTTCACTAGTTCATGGTTTTGTGACTTCCAGACATGACTACTGTAATGTTCTGTACCTAGAGGTTAGTGGAGGTGTTCTGTGTCACTTGCAGCTGGTGAAGTGTGCAGTGGCCAAGTTGCTGACAGGCCTTCTGAGGTCTTGTAATGTGACCCCGATCCTACGTGATCTGCAAAGGCTGCCAGTGAAGTGGCAAATCATTTTCAAGGTTGGTTTACTAACCTGCAAAGCCCTATATGGACTGGGACCTGACTATCTGAGTAACTTCCTCACTCCCCAAGGTACCCATCACCATCTCTGCTCCTCCAAAGAGGGCCTCATTCCCAGGGCATGGCTCAAGTCATCTGGTGATAAAGCTGTTGAAGCAGCTGGCCTGGCCCTGTGGAACTCACTTCCAAGATCCTTGAGACAGGTCTCCTTGTTGAAGGCCTTTAAGAGGAGCCGGAAGTCTTACCTTTTTATGGAGGCCTTTGGGTAATAGGTAGAGCCCCTGCACACTGGCTGCTATCCGATTGATTTTATTTATTTCAGTTTAGTTAATTTAACTTTATTGTTCTTCTTGTCTTAATCACTAGGTGTTATATAGCTATGAAAATGTTCTTTGTATTTATGTTCCTGACCTATGTGCAGCAACATGAGCCCCAGAGAATGGGGACACAACAAATCACATTTTCCTTACTTATTTACATCAATTCTGTATTCCCTCTTTCTGCAAAAAATGAACTAGTCTTTAACAGTATAGGGCAAATCAAGTTTACAGTCAAAGTAATAAAAGTTTGAATTTAAAAAAAAAGTTTACAGTCAAAGCTACTTCACATAATGTATATGTTTGAAGATTTAAATGGTTGTTTTGAATCTCAGTGGGAGATAATGTAGGTCTGGGGAAATTGCTGTTCTCTGCCTCTTTTTTTCTTGCCTTTTTGTTAGCCTTTATTTAGGCTGTAGTAGGCCCTGCTTTACAGAAACCTTAGCAATACAGCTATTCCAATAATTCCCTTTTCTTCTTTCTTACAGATATTAACCCCAATAGATACTGTAACACTCAGGGATCTGTGTTCTTGAGGAACTTGATATTTCCGCAATCTTTTTAAAATAGGAACCTCAGACTTGGAGGAGAACTGTGTACAACCAGAAGTTATTTTTGCTAGTACAACTTTTTTGTTAGTACTGGTTTCAGTTCTGTTATTGTTTCTTCTTTACAACCCATAGGTATGCTCAGTGGGTGTTTCTGATTTACACTTTGGTGGTAGGTACCATTTTAGAATTGTGTGATGTAGTCTGTCCCTCAACCACAGAATTCTATAGTAAAACATGGAAGCACTGTGCCATCAATGGAAGAGCTGAGCAATGATATGAACTACAGCATACAGTTCTAAAATACTATAATACTTACTACCTGAGTGTATATCAGAAATACCCATTAGGCTAATTAAAAAGCCAGATGACTATAGAGATGAACACTAATGGAACTGAAGCCATTATTTAAAAATCTGTTTCTACAGGGAAAAATGACTCAATGCAGTTCTCCTTTAAAATATGTGTTTTGGTTGAGGTTATATGTCTGCAAGTGTACTGAAGGCATGTCCCAGCATCGAGAAAAAACATTTAAAAACATAACAAGTATGATTCAGCTTATTTCATTAGGCAGTTGTATACAGGGCTTGGGCTGTACACACCCTTTATTTTGGGAAATGCTCCTGCTTGAACGGATCTGCGGCTGGCAAACAAATGATTCAGAGGAGGGAGCCTTTCCACAATACAATGAAGACTCAATATCCTTTTGAAAATAAATTCTCCTTCTCACAAGAACTTTCTCAAAGCTGGGTCCCAGTAAGTTGGCTTTGCTTTGTTGCAAGTTCAGCACTGACTGTGAGACCTGACTCTGGAAACTAGCATATTCCTGCCGGTGCATTCAGAAATGTTGTTTCTCTTCTGCTGTGTTAGTGAAAATCTAGATTGAGTAGGAGCTGTATTCTATAGTAGGAATTCACTGCACACCTCGGAAAAACTTTGAAAACTGTAAGATTCAGACACAATCCACTTTATATGTCATCTCTCTCTCTCTCTCTCTCTCTCTCTCTCTCTCTCTCTCTCTCTCTCTCTCTCTCTCTCTCTCTCTCTCTCTCTCTCTCTCTCTCTCTCTCTCTCTCTCTCTCTCTCTCTCTCTCTCTCTCTCTCTCTCTCTCTCTCTCTCTCTCTCTCTCTATATATATATATATATATATATATATATATATATATATATATATTAGAGGCAAAAACTCTGTTTAATGCATCAGTTAGGGTTGTTCCACAGCAACAAAAGTGAGAAATTCAGTGTTAGGGGTTGACCCCCCTTGGACCACCAGCTCACCCCCCAACTGGCATTTGGAGTGCACACGGTCAGTCATGGCCCAACTCTCACCCCATCACACCGTAAAGAAGCAGAGGTATGGGAGAATGGGGTGAGAGTTGGGACAAAGACCCCAATGCGGTTGGGGGTGGGCTGGTGGTCCATGTGGGTTTTCAACCCTAACACCGAATTTCCTCACTTTTGTCACTGTGGAACAACCTCAACTGATGCATTAAACTGAGTTTTTTGCCATATATATATATATATATATATATATATATATATATATATATATATATATATATACACACACACACACACACACACACACACACACACACATAGGAGTGGTGGCCCTACTCTCTACTTAGGGTTGAGAAGGCACTTTAATGTTAAACTTCAATTTTTGCATATTAATAACTTTGCAACCATTCAATGGTTTGCATGAAATTTGTAATGCATGTCTGGTATGGCAGATCTCTTGAATTACCAAGTTGCGTTTTGGTCAGATGTACGGTTTCTGCAGAGCAAAACGCTAAAAAAATGAATTTTCCACTACTTTTGACACATTTTTTGCCCATGGTGCTGCAACCACACCATGTGGTCTTTTGGTCTGACATTTGGAACATAGAAAGAGGTTGGATCAAGGAACAATCCGGGATTGGTTTGGTAAAAAAAACATAATCCATTCCAAAGTAATTACATTTTTAATTTTCTGGTTCTGATCATGCTCAGTTCACTCAAGGAATTATATGGTTATTTTTCAGACAAAGATTGATCTCTCAGTCAAGGATTTTGTAGCTCTTGGACTAGGATCCTGGCCTAACAGAACATTCTTTGTCTACAAGCCATCATCTTGTTTTTCAGTGTTTCCCCAAAACAAATTGTTGTAGCTGTCTCCACAGGTGACTTTTGGGCCAAATGAGACATGTGTTTTGTTTGGGTGACCCCTCTACAAAGCCATGTCTTTGGTTTGGCTCATTTTGGTCAAAAAATAGGTTTTTAAAATTTAAAAATTCTTTGACCTTGACTCGCTAACGATCCTAGTCCACGAGCTGTCAAAATCCTAGTCCACGACCTCGCTGTCAAGGATTTTGCTACATCAAAGACTAGGATTTTAAAAACTTTACCATCACATTGCTATTGAACAGTTTGATATTTTTACTTGAACTTTTTAAGGTATTGAGGGCATGCCCTACAGGTGTGAACTATGCTTCTTACTTGTTGGAGAATTAAGTGGTTCCATAGATATGTCATCACGAAATTGAGATTTTCCCCATAGGATAACATCGTGGCACCCATTGTGCTTTTTGGTGCCCATAGCTCATAAACGATGTGAGATACAGATTCAGTAAATTCGTATTGCGTGGATGTCTCACTGTCATGATTACAAAGACGCTTGAATTTTTTTTCTAGCTGTTATGGTTCCCGAGATATCGGCAAATTAGTGTTACAAGGGTTCCTTGCCATATAGGACTGCAGTATGGCTCTGTAGCTATGTGTAAGTGGGAGTGCAGGGCCCCACAGATGAAACATAGAAACATAGAATGTGACGGCAAATAAGGACCACTTGGCCCACCTAGTGTGCCCATTTTCCTACCTAACAGATAAGCTGCAGATCCTAGTTAACCAACAGCTTACTTCCTCCTACCCCCACTATGACTGCTTTATGTCTGTCCCATGCATTTTTGAATTCCCCCACTATTCTTGACTCCACAACCTCCTCAGGGAGGCTGTTCCATGCATCCACAGCCCTCTGTGAAAAATACTTCCTCACATTACCTCTGAGTCGCCCCCATCTTCAAATTGTCCCTTGTTCTTGCACATTTCTTTTTCTGAAAGATGCTACCCTCTTGGACTTTGTTGATTTCCTTGAGGTACTTGAAAATTTCTATCATGTCCTTCTCCTTCTCCCCAAGGTATACATATTAAGCTCCTTTAATCTTTCTTAGTATGTCTTCTGGTGCAGAACCTGCACCATTTTAGTGCCCTCCTCTGGACAGCCTCAACTCTGTCTATGTCTTTGCAGAGATGGGGTCTCCAGAACTGCACATAGTACTCCAGATGGGGTCTCACCAACTGTCTGTACAGAAGGATAACAACTTCTTGTTGTCTACTATTGATGCCTCTCCCTATGCATCCCAGTATCCCCCCATCCTTCCTTATTGCCTTGTCACATTGCTTGCCAACCTTTAGGTCATCTGATATAATTACCCCCCTGGTCCCTTTCCATTTTTACTGTTGTCAGTATCTCATCTCCCATTGTGTACTCTTCCCCTGGGTTTTTGTTTCCCAGGTTCATTACCTTGCACTTCTTTGCATTGAATCTAAACTGCCATACATCTGACCATTCCTTCAACCTTGCCAAGTCCCTTCTCATCCTTTCCACTCCATCTTATGTACCAACCCTGTTGCAGATCTTTGTGTCATTTGCAAAGAGACATACTTTTTCTTCCGGTTCCTCTGCAATGTCACTTATAAAGATATTAAAAAGGACCGGTCCTAGTACTGAACCCTGCAGTACCCCACTAGTAACCCTCCTTTCTTCACTGTGGACTCCATTTCCTACTACCCTTTGCATCCTGTTGTCTAGCCAATTTTTTATCCAGGCTACCACATTGCGACCCACTCCAAGGCTGGCTAACTTGTGTATTAATCTTTTGTGTGGGACTGTATCAGATGCCTTGCTAAAATCTAGGCAGGCCATGTTCTCAGCCCCTCCCTGGTCTACTACTTTGGTCACCCAGTCAAAGAAATCTATTCAATTCATCTGACACGACCTTCCCATCATGAATCCATGCTGCCTTGGGTCCTGTACCCCACTGGCCTCTAGGTACTCAAAAATTCTTTCCTTCAGAAGTGATTCCATCATTTTCCCTACCACTGAGGTCAAACTAACTGGTCTGTAGTTTCCTGCCTCTGTCCTGCTCCCACTTTTGTGAAGAGGAATCACATCCACCGTCCTCCAGTCCTCAGGAACCACCCCATCCTCCCATGATTTGTTAAAGAGAGTAGTCAGCGGTGTCACTAGTTCCTTTAGAATTCTTGGGTGAATCCCATCAGGCCCCATTGCTTTGTCCACTTTCAATTTTATTAGTTCTTTCAGAACCCTTTCTTCTGTAAATGGACTGGTATAGACCCTCATCTTCAGAGTGTTTCTCTTGTTTGGTTTAGGTATCTCAACCCTCCTCTTCCTTAGTGAATACTGAGCAGAAATATTCATTCAGTATCCCTGCTTTTTCACTTCACCCTCTACCCACATTCCCTTCCCTTTATTAAGCCTCAGTATCCCTCCTTTGATCTTTCTTCGCTTCCTAATGTACCTATAAAAGGTCTTATCCCCCTTCTTAACAGAGCTGACTATCCTTTCCTCAGTTTGGGTCTTTGCTATTCTGACTACCTTCCCAGGCTCTTTCTGCTTTAACTGAAAAAGTTTTCTGTCCTGCTCCTTCTGTGTTTCCTTATATTTCCTGAATGCTATCTTTTTCCTCCTTAACCTTCCCTGACACCTCTTTTGAGAACCATAGCATTTTTTTCCTTCATTGTGTTTTGTTGATTTGCTTTACACAAAGGCTTGTCACCTCTGTGATGGCTGTTTTGATTACTCCCCATTGTTCCTCTACCCCTCTTTCTTACCTGTTTGCTAGTGCTTTTCTGAGGCACTCTCTCATTTTCCCAAAGTCAGCCCTCCTAAAGTCCAGTACTCTTGCTTTTGTATGGATTGATTTTATGGCTGTGTTGGTGCATAACGCTATGCAGAAATGGGCAGCTTGGTGGGAGCATGGGGCACTTTTTCACAGACTGACAGGTGCCGAGGTGTGCCATGAGGTCATGAGGCCTAACTCTCACCCCATTCTCCTTTACTGTAGTATGTCAACCTGTTTACACACGGAATGGGGAGAGTTGGGCCACATGACCACATGGCACACCCCAGCACCTGTCAGTCATGGAGGAGGAGGGGGTAGGGTCTTGGGGGTTAGGAGCTCAACACTAAGGTACCATTTCCTCACTTTTGTTGCTTTAACCATAACTGATGCATTAAAAAAGTGTTTTTTCCCAATGAATATACAGTATATATATATATATATATATATATATATATATATATATATATATATATAATGGTAGCACGGTAGTGCTACCATAGTTAGGATTGAGGAGCCATTTCTATGTTAAACCCCAAAACTTTGCACCTTAATAACTTTGCAACCGTTTGATGGATTTGCCTGAAATTTGGAATTTATGATCAAGAACCATAGGCCTTGGGATCTGCCAAGTTTCGTACTGGTTGGATATACAGCTGCGGAGTTATTAAGTGTGATCTGTCTTGATGTTTACGCTTTTCTGGAATTCTGTGGTCGCACTACAGGTCGTCACGTTCGTGACCGCCCAAATCTTCAGGGGCGTGCAGGCGGGAATTCCGATGTGCCTTTTGAAGATTTCATGAAAAATATTAAATGGTTCAAAAGTTATTCAAAAGTTTCCCATTATAAGTCAATGGGAAAAGTTAACAAAAAGTTCAACACTTCATAAATGCATTTTACTTTCAAAATGGGCCTGTTACTTTTGCAAATCGGCCATTTGTTTTCAGTTGGTGATCAGAAAAATGGTTGGCATTTAAATTTGGGACCCTCTGCAACCTAATTTTTTTTGTATTCACCTAGTCGGGCCCTGAGGATGCTTGCCATGTCTTTATTTTGTGGTAAAACACCCCAGAAATATGTTTTTCAAATTTCTGGAAAAAGTAATTTCACAAATTACTTTCGTGATCACGAAAGTGTCGCAAATTTTTGCAAAAGCTTTCGCAAATTGCGACAGTAATTTTCTAGTCTGTTGGGAAAATGACAGCAATTCTTTGGCACTGCACTGAAAAATAACCGTTAGGAGTTTTGGGCTGAAATTTGGAGGGAACGCAGACAACATCTCACAGATGTGCCTTTCAGTGTTGTATTGAAAAAATATTACACGGCGGCAAAGTTATGGCACTCCAAAGTTGACAGTTTTTCCCACAGGATAACATTACGGCGCCGAGCATTACAGGAATCCTTTGGCACCCTGCTGCAAAATAATGGTTTGGTCTTTTTTCCTGAAATTTGGAGGGAAGACAGCCAACAGTACACAGATGTGCCTTTCAGTAGTTTGGTGAAAAAATATCACATGGCGGCAAAGTTACGGCACTCCAAAATTGACGTTTTTCCCATAGGATAACATTACGGTGCCCAACACTTAACAGAAATCATTTGGAGCCCTGCTGCAAAATAACGGTTTGGTCTTTTTTCCTGAAATTTGGAGGGAAGACAGCCAACAGCCCTCAGATGTGCCTTTCAGTAGTTTGGTGAAAAAACATTACAGGGAGGCAAAGTTATGGCGCTCCGAACTTTTCCTTTTTTCCCATAGGATAACATTACGGCGTTTGCCGCGCCTTTCAGGGCCCGTATCTCGGAAACGGTGCGAGATACGGACTTTTCGTCGGAAAATTTCTTAGCCCCTAATGGGGCTAAGATTCAAATTACCAGGACAGTTGTAAATAATATGACTTTTAAATTTTTTCTCGCCATAAGGTTCCTGAGATATAATGTATTTAGTATTCCAAGATCTCATTTTCTGCGCGATACTCATTATTTTGCATACATTATTTGTACTCACTGTCTTTCTCAATGCAGGTTTTGGGAAAACTAGCCTGTGCACTTACATTACTGTTACTGTTGCCCTTTCGCTTGCGATCCGTACCATTCACTTACCATTGGCGTCTGCGCCACCATATGCGTTATCGCTGCGTTTTCATTTGCGCTTCTGTTATTTTTGCCATTTCTGTCTACAGTACTGTTTATCTTACTGTTTCACTTTACATCACCATGCCCATTGACATTTCTGTTTGCAGGCACCATGTTACTATGTGACAACACATCACGTGGCAGACCATTCCCGTCTACGCCACCATGTGCGTTACCCTTTCTGTTCTCATTCGTGCTTGTGTTACCATGTGCGCCACTGTTAGCATTTCTGCTTGCGTTGCTGTCCCTGTTAGTATGCCACAACACATCATGAAGGGCCGTGCTCCCGCCAACGCATTATGCAGTGGGAGGAGCCGGGCCCGAATTACTTTCACTATTTCTCATTATCATTCTCAAAAAGAAGGGACATTAGAGGCAAAAAACTCCGTTTAATGCATTAGTTAGAGTTGTTCCACAGCGACAAAAGTGAGGAAATTTGCTGCTAGGGTTAAACCCCCTTGGACCCCGCCCACCCCCAACCGGCATTGGGGTGCGCATTGGGATGGTGGGTCTAACTCACCATTCTCTATACTTCTTAGCTTTACACATGTCATGGGTGAGAGTTGAGACTGACAATCCAATGCCTTTTAATGCGGTGAGGGTTTGGAGTCAACGTTTTCAACAGCAGATTCCCTCACTGTGTGCTGTGTGCATTAAATGAGTTTTGCCTCTATATATATATATATATATATATATATATATATATATATATAAAATAGACATGTAATAGGGGAGTGATAGCACCCCTATAGTTAGGGTCAAGTAGCCTGTTTAATGTTAAATCTCAAATTTTGAACTTTAATATCTTTGACTCACTTTGATGAAATGTGCGAAATGTTGCATGTATTGTGTAGGAGGCGAGGTCTTGATGTGTGGAAATTTTTGTGACAGCAGCATGTGTCATTTGTTTTTTTTGTTTACTCTTTTTTCTCTCTCCTGGTCGGCCCACATCTGGCTGCCTTCCTGGTGCACCTGCCACTCCAGTCAAGGACCTCACCCCAGTGGTACCCCCATGGCTTGTCCCCCGTGCTGGGGGGGCAGTGAGCTTCCCCTTACTCACTGCCCAGATGGATCCAGTGTGCTAGGGTGACACCTTAAGAGCCAACGGGTGCTTCCCGGGATGACCATCAAACCGCACGACTCAGTGTTTTCCTAGTTCTTTGTTCGGGGGTGGAGCATGCAATGATGCCATCAGGAGCAATGTGCATGCTCCTGTGTGTGCTTCTCAAGGTGTCTGCGCCATCCCCACCTTTGAATGTCAGCATCGACACCCTGCCTCCCCAGCCTACTCTGGGGGGCAGGCAGTCACTGACTACTGGAACCCCCAGAGAAGGAGAGCAGTCCTTGGGATGCTTTATCCTTCTCCTCCCCTGCAGACCCCCAGCTGCCCATGCTTGTTCCCAAACATGGGTTGCCAGTGTAGCATGAGGTGTGGCATCCAGTGCTTTAACCCTCAGTGCACTGGGTCAGCATATGTACAATTTCTGAAATACATATGTGACATTTTAAGGAAAAAACTAATTTTTGTCTAAAACTTAACATTGTTTTTTTGGGGGTTTTTTTTGCTCTCACTTACAGCCTTCATGGAAAGGAATTGTTGCCCCAGACTTGCAGGGAACATGTGTCATGTCCCAAGGTAGTACTTTTGACAGGTCCAGTGAAACAATTTCAAAGGTTTCCAGAGTTAAGCTTTAAACTGACTGTTTTTCAATCTATGCATGCACTGTATGGTTTTTCAGATAATGTTTTTGTGGCAAAAGTAAAATTTTGATGCCACAAATGCCCATTTTGATTTCAGGCCACTTGTTTGGCATGGCACCAAACATTTTTTTTTGTGCCTACTTCCATCTTGTTGATTATTTGCAAGAACTGACACGCGTGGAAAATAAATAAAAGTGCTGGGACTGTAATAAACAAGCATCAGGACCTAGATTCTGGTGTTTACTTTTGAAAATTATATCCCATAAATGCCTTTTCAGGGCACCCAAAATTCTGGGTGCCCAGCATAGTGAGGAGAGTGCTTACCCGGCATTCGCTGTATGAAAACACTGGGAGTTTCCTGGCTTCTTCAGCCACAGTAGAAGTTGTGCTGCTGGCTGTAGTGTTAGCTGTGAGCCACCCAGTACCCTGGTGTCTAGTGGCACCCCCCCAATGATCATTATCCCTGGTGTCAAGTGGCATCCCTCACCATCCGATCACTGTCCCTGAATTTTTATTTAATATGCCATCCCCCCTGCAGCCCATTGCTTGATTTACAGTGCTGACATTGTGGGGCCAAATCCTCATGTCAGCATTACAACCCCCGCAGCAGTATGTGACACTAGGGTCCCACCCCCAGTGTCCCTAAATATTTATTTAAGTTCTCCCTGTAAAAATAAAATGGTCCCCTAATGTCTATTTTTTCTAAACCTGAAAAGAAATGAAATGGTCCTTCATCATCCCCACCATACCCCTCCCCCATCTCAACTAGGAATGCAGAAAATTTCATTTCTGTCAGTGAAGTGGCCAATTTTGCCGCTCAGTGTAATTTACAAAATCTTCTGCATAAGGCGGAATTTTGCATAGGCGAAATTTCTCCTAATGTGGGCAAAATTTCATCTTCCGTGGGCACAATTTCACCTTCTGTGGGTGAAATTTCACCACGGAAGGCAAAACATCACTGTGGAAAGTGGAATTTCACCATGGAAGGCAATATTTCAGCATTCCACTGGATGAAATTTTGCCCTTCTTCCTGGCAAAATTTTGCATTTCGCTCCATGAAATTGGTGGAATTTTGTGGATTACTCTGCTAAGCAAATTTTGCTCACTTCGTCCACCACTAATCCCAACCCTCCCACTCAGCCCCCAACACTCTATTGCCTCCTTACCCTATACTTATCACTGGAGGTCATCGGCTGTCATCTTCTGTGGACTGAGACACAACTGTACTTTTCAAAGCCAAATCGTGAACTGATGAATCAAGGTAAGTGCCACATAATGCATTTCAATGGTGTTTTGAACTTATGTTCATAACTTTGACATTTTTAGGACTTTTTTCACCAAATTTTTAACATAATCTTTTTGGGATCACACCTCATGAACACTGTCACTATCATTTCAGTCATTGGGCATGGAAGGTGATTTTGTGCTCACTGCACAGACTCACCTTTTGGGATAAAATAATGACATTTCACTACTGGTGTTCATGAGGTGGGGTCCCAAAAAATCCATGTTGAAAATTTGGTGAAGAAATTCCTTAAAATGGCCGTGTTATTCATGGTCATTGAAATGTTTCTACTCAGGCACATAACTTTGCTAATTTTCAATATTTTGACTCCAAATTTTCACCTTAGTCAATTTTTCATACCACCTAATGAACAGTACAGCTGTCATTTTTCACAGCCTGTCTGTTACATGTTTTTGCACCTGTGGCACAGAATGGTGTTTTGCCATGGATTTGAAACTTTTCAGCTATTGTGTTCATGAGGTGAGGTCATAAGAAAACTATCTTGAAAATATGGGGCAAAATATGAAAGAAATTTGAAAGTTATGACCATTCATTGCAGTTTCGTTGTGCATGCACATAACCTTGGAAATGTTCAATATTTTGACCCCAGATTTTCATCATATCAATCTTATTCCCCAACCTCATATATGACACAGCTGTAGGTTTCAAATCCTGGCCAAAATGTGTTTTCTCACTGTTGGCACAGAATGCATTGCTGTTGTGTAGAATTACATTTTGGAGTGGATTAGAACATTTTCTGTACTGTGTACATGAGAAGGCGTAATAAGCTGTCTATATTGGTCTCTAATGTCTTATACAGTGGCGTGAAAAAGTATTTTCCCCCTTCCTGATTTTCTCTATTATTGCATATTTGTCACACTGGATGTTTTCAGGTCTTTAGAGAAAATGTAATATTAGATAAAGGGAACCTGAGTGAACAAATAACACTTTTTTTTTTTTTTTAATTTCACTTATTTAATGAAAAAAAGTTAACCAACACCAACTGGCACTGTGTGAAAAAGTAATTGCCCCCTTACACTTAATAACTGGTTATGCCACATTTAGCTGCAATGACTGCAACCAAACACTTCCTATAATTCAATATCAGTCTTTCACATCGCTGTGGAGGAATTTTAACCCACTCTTCCTCGCAGAACTGCTTTAATTCAGTAACATTTGGTAGGTTTTCGAGCATGAACTGCTCGTTTCAGGTCCTGCCACAGCATCTCTATTGGGTTTAAGTCTGGACTTTGACTAGGCCACTCCAAAACTTTAATTTTACTTCTTTTTAGCCATTCTGATGTGGACTTGCTTTTGTGTTTTGGATCATTGTCTTGCTGCATGACCCAACTATGCTTCAGCTTCAGCTATCGGAAGGATGACTGGACATTCTCTTTAAGAATTTTCCGGTACAGAGCAGAATTCATGGTTCCTTTAATTATGGCAAGTCATCCAGGTCCTTAGGGCAGCAAAGCATCCCCACACCATCACACTACCACCACCATGTTTGACTGTTGGTATGGTGTTCTTACTGTGGAATGCTGTGTTTGCTTTACACGAGACATTATGGGATCCATGTTGTCCAAAAGTTCCACTTTGGACTCATCTGTCCATAGAAAATTTTCCCAAAAGGCTTGTGGATCATCCAGGTGCTTCTTGGCAAATGAGAGATGAGCATTTATGTTCTTCTTGGTTAGCAGTGGTTTCCCCTTGCTACTCTCACATGAAGCCCATTTTGCCCAGTCTCTTTCTGATTGTGGAGTCATGAACACTGACCTTAGCTGAGGCAAGAGAAGCCTGCAGTTCTTTGGATGTTGTTTAGGATCCTTTGAGACTTCTTGGATGATTTTACATTGCGCCCTTGGAGTAATTTTGGCAGGCCGCCCTCTCCTGGGAAGGTTCACTACTGTTCCAAGTGTTCTCCATTTGGAGATTATGGCTCTCACTGTGGTTCGATGGAGTCCCAGAGCCTTAGAAATAGCTTTGTAACCCTTTCCAGACTGATAGAGGGCAACAAATTTTTTTCTGATCTTTTCAGGAACTTCCTTTGATCATGGCATAATGTGCTTGTTGAATCTTTGTGCTGGCAACGTGACTCTGATGGTAAGGGCCAAAATAAGTGAGGTTTATATTGAGCAGGGCTGGCTGTAATCAAGCCTGGCTGTGTTCAATCAGCTGACTCTAATTATCCCTTTAATTGGGTTGATTTAACTAGGGGGGCAATTACTTTTTCACACAGTGCCAGTTGGTGTTGGTTAACTTTTTTCATTAAATAAATGAAATAAGTAAAAAAAAAAAAGTGTTATTTGTTCACTTAGGTTCCCTTTATCTAATATTATATTTTGTCTAAAGACCTGAAAACATCCAGTGTGACAAATATGCAATAATAGAGAAAATCAGGAAGGGGGCAAATACTTTTTCACGCCACTGTAAATGGAAGCACAGGACCAGTAGCACCCTGTGCTTCCAGAACTACATACATATATGTATCTTTGTAGGGATTGGAGTGCAGGGCCTAGAGGGACCTGTGCTCTCACAGGCAAATATGTGTAAGATTATACTATCTCAAAAAGTAAGGAAATAAATAACAAACAACTGTGTTAATGCTCTAATCAGAGATAAAGTCACAAAAGTATGGAAATGTGGCATTAGGATTTATTAAAGCTAACACTACACTCACCCTACACATACCAACAGGTGTCAGGGGGAGTACCTTGGAGTCATCAGTCCTAACACTCACCACATTCCATAGCTAAATAAGCTGAGATGGGTACAGTATAGGAGAATGTGGTGAATGTTAGGGCCGACAACCCCAATGCACAGCCTTGACACCTGCTGGTGTGTGCAGAGTAACTCTAGATAGATAGATAGATAGATAGATAGATAGATAGATAGATATCTTATAATGGCACAGTAGTGCCACTAAAGTTAGTGTTGAGTAGGCACTTTAATGTTAAACACAACTGTTTTTAATTAAATATATTCCCAACCTTTCTACAGATTTGCACACAACTTTTCATGCACAGTCTCCTGGGGTAGACCTGTTGACATGAAAAGTTTCATTCTGCTCAAATTTGTGGTTTCTGCGATGAGAATATTGCAAAAACATAAAAACGTGCTGTTTTTTTGGCATCACCTAGCACCCAGCCTTTTTTGCTTTGTGCAATTTGGTATCCTTTTCTCTGCCACACCTGTTGATAGCTCAGCTGCCATCACCTCTGCTCACTGACTGCCCCCAGGGCTTACCTGCAATGGTGAGCTAATCCCAGTCTTACCCCCTACTGGGTGGGGCTGACGGCTGACCCTGCTCCTGTGTTTAAGTCATGATCCCGGTGGGTACCCCAACAAGAGAACCCTATAGCTTACACCCCAGGGTGAGGCCATGGGACTGATCCTCTGGTGGAAGCACATCATTTGGTCACCGAGCAGGGACCATGGAGCATGGTACAGTGATGGAGAGCCGGGGTGTCATTAGGGAAGCCAGCAGCATTTTTATGAGCATTTGTCCCCAAACAACTGGACGGGCAATGACGTCTATGGCAGGAATGCAGATGTCTGTCCTGCCTCCACTGATTCAGGCTCTGGTTACTGCTGATCCTCTAGCCTCTGCCAGAGGTTGGCATTGCCTTGACACCCAAACCCCCTTCCCCTTGGAGAAGGAGAGCCATTCCCAGTATGCTCAATCATCCTCCCCCCAGCCAGCCCTTCTAAGCCTGAGTCTGTTCCCAAACCTGAGCTTTTGGTGTCACCGGCGGAACCCCAACCACTGCACAGGCAGGCCACCTGTTGCACCAAGATGGTTTGTAATTTTGATCTGAAATATTTGGGGTAGAAAGGGCTTGGCTCAGAAGAACTTCCAATGTTGCTTGGTGAAATAATATTAATCTGTTCTGAAGTTATTACATTTTTAAATTTCAGGTTCTGAGCATGGCCAGTCAGTATTTCAAAATAGCCGTATGAAGTGATCATATGGGCAATCCTTCTTCATATCTTTTTTCATTTCATGTTATCTTGCTTTTTTTTTTTTAAACTGAAAAGTTGTAATAATGGGAATGGCATTGTAGAAAGAGACCAACATATGTATATTGATTATCTAGACCTTGTCAGGTGGACTCTGAAGTTAACTATTGGAAAAAGGACCCGCAAAGTTCTTTTTCATTTTTTGGTTTGTTTTTTAAATCCTTTTTTGTGGCTCACTTCCAGGTTTTTCCTATTCTGTGATATGAAAAATGTTATCTTAACAATGTTTTCTTGATGTTTTTTGCCATCACCTTGTTGTTAGATGACTTGAAATTTCGGTCTGAAATTTTCAGGGTAGAAAGCGATTGTTCCGCAGATGTTTCCTTTCTTGGTTTGGTGCAAAAACATTACTTCATTCCAACGTTATTTAATTTTAACATTTTGAGTTATAGCTTGCCATATGAAGTCATCATGTGGGGTAATCCATTGCCATCCCCCTATGTTGCCACAGTGTCCCTGGTGTCTAGTGGCAGCACCCCCAACTCCTCCTATCACCATCCCAATATGTTGCCACTATTTCCCTGCTGTCTAGTTGCATCCCCCCACACACGTCTGATCTCTGTTCCCAGTTTCTCTGATGTCTAGTCATACACCGAGCTTTAACTGTGATGCCACAGATCCCAAAGTGCATCCACTGTCTATAATAGTAGCCTTCTTGTATTACAGGACTAAATCAAACATACTGAAATGAGCATAAGTGAAGAAAGAAATATTTTTGGGGGACAAACAATTTTGCTTCGATTTCAATTATTCCTCTATGACTATAGACAGGGACAACAAGTTATTTCTAGTCCTGAAAGCCCTAGATGATAAAGGCATGAAAATGCGCACTGAGTACCCAGCAACTTTAAAAGTTTTCACAGACTTAGGAGTGCAATTGTTTCCCAGAATTGCTGATACACACAAGTAGTAATGAAATGGAGCATAGATGTGAATAGCATGATTGCACTATCCATACTAAAGGAACTGGAGAGACGCCAGTGGTGGACACCAAGAAGAACAGCCAAAAGGAAGGTAAGAGATATGGCAAGAAACTCTCCCTGGGACATGATGGTGACCACCAAAATGACAGAAATTCCAACACTGCTGGATGATGGCAATGGGAAAAAGTGCATCTCACACACCATGAGCCATGATTCCTGGAGCTGAACAGACATGAAGATAGGATGCAGCAAAGCATACTTCAGAGACCTTAAACAGTCATCTGGTGAAAAACAAACAAACACAGAGTTGTGACTTTAAAGTAATTATTTTACCTTACTCCCCCACCACCCGATCTGTTGTTAGCCTTATGATTGCTACTACAAAGTCCTCATATATACTAGTCATGTGGTGGTGGAGGGAGTTGCATATTTGAAATTGTAACAACAGAGAGCAAAGATCACATAGCTGTTCTTGAGAACTGATCACTCATTCTCCTACTAAGTTACTGTCTCCGTGCTGGAAGGGGGGTGCCTACTGTCCAGTAGTGGGTGTGTAAAGTCCTTGGCCAGGTGATAGAAACTCTGGAGTGGAGCTGGGGGCTGCACTACCTCATACTTCCACCTCCGAATGGGGGTGGGGGGAGGACAAAAAAAAGTTTCTTTTCACAATTTTCTCCATGGGACAAAAAGGAGAAGGGATTGACTCCACTCTTGAGGGTGGAATTACTCTCCCAATGCCAGACAATGTCCCACAGGACAAACTGGCTGGATGCAGTCTTGTTTTACTCCATCAACCACTCCTTTGTGTGATCCCACAGGAGTGGAATAGGGTGCCACTTTTCAAAGTTGTCTGGACCCTTATGGTTGTAGGGGGATACCAGCAAAGTTACAAGTTTCAGATGTTACAGATGCTAGCTCTGAGTTATGGTTTTGACATTTTTTTACAGTTGTTTATGGCTGAATATACTGCACTGTCTTTTATGAAGGGGGATGGGGGGCAGGGAGGGAGGTTACTGTCAACACCACACCATGTTTGTAACTTTGCACTAGCTTGTTATCAATTTGACTGATCTCACAGTTAATTTCTTATAATATGAAAGGGCTCAATGGGCCCATCAAACATGCCAGAGTGTTGCAGGAGGTTAATAGATGTTGGGCCACAATGCTTTATTTACAAAAAAAAAAAAACTTCTAACTGTAATAGAACATACAAAACTAAAAAGAACATAGAGTAGTTGGTATAGGTTAATAGCACAACATACTGTATGTTGCCCATCCACATAAGTAGAACACAGCGGTTATGACTCGAAGGTATAGCTCTATATTAATCCAACACTCAGAAGTGGATCTTGAAGGCTGGTTTGTGAGTTTAAAGGACAAATTCCAAGATTAAGCTTGTACATTTCTTAATTTCTATTCCCCTAATGATGATAAAGAGAATAAAAGTTTCCTCAAGAAGGTGTTGTTGGAGACTGTTATAGATCCCAGCTTGCTTTATCTTATAGAAGAGAACATCAGCATGGTTCTCTCTACTAATCATGACAGAAAGGGCCCCTCCCTGAGTACTGTAAATTAGGAAGGAAATCTCTTGAGCAGGTGCTTATGGAGATGGGACTAACAGAGGTATGGCGGCATATGCATCCAAATACTCAGGATTATACCTTTTTTCTGTAGCAGGCATAATAGTTATTCATGCAAAGACATGTTTCTTTTATCTACAGAATGGTTCCCCAAGTCACGACCTGCGTGCCCTGCCTTTGTCTGGTCATTCACCTGTTTTATTATTCTTGTGCCTCACGCCAGCCCCGCACAACTCCAAGTGGAGACTGAACATAGACTGTTTCAGCTTGGATGCATTTAAAGAACTGATAACAAAAACTACTAAAAAACCCTTATCATTAAAAAGGGGGCTGGATTTTCAAATATCTTGAAAATCCCGTAGCTGCAGGCAAAAATCAGCGCAAGTGGGTTGCCACTTGCAGAACTGCAGTTTCTCTCGCAGCAACTGTATTCTCAAAAGTGGAGGCAGTTTATGACCAGCTCCATAATTTACAGCAGCTTGAGGGTGGCATTGCCTTGGAAATCCCTACAACTGTGGATAAATGTTACAGCTGGTGGGACCAGCGGTAACATCTTCCGCAGCTGCTGTGGGTAAGAATAACAATCTCCACAGCTGCTGAAATTGTGGTCCGCAACTGAAGATGTGCTTTGGGACTTAGTTCCAAAACTATTTGAGAATCTGGCCCAGTATATCCCCAACTATTCATTGGGATGCCCTTACAGCCTTTTTAAAAGGGGTCATTATCATTCATTGCTCAAGAGCTAAATTGGCAAAAGGAAAAAAACAATTGAAATCAGAGGCAGAGTTGCAGGAGGAAGAATTTCAATATAAGATAACTCTTTAGGCTTAGGCTAAGCATCATTGGGAATCAAAGAGATAAGAACTAAATAGGATGTTAGATTTACAGGCATAGGGCAGACTACAACAAGTTGATCAACAGTATTATGAAGGGAGGAATAAGGTTGGCCACTTTCTTGCAGTGGCCCTTCACAAACAGCAAAGAAACAGGGTGGTTCTGTGCCTCAAGTCTGGATACTTGAAAAAAACATTTATTTGCCACTTATTATTCCAGTTGTACACTCAAGAAACTCTCCAAGACCCACAGGTTATATTTAGCAAAGGTTATTCTCCCCATGCGGAGTGACAGGGATGTGGCAGGGGGAAGTCCCCTATTTGTCTCACAGAGGTAACCAGTACAATTAAAAGACTTAAGAATGATAAATCACTGGGCAAGGGTGGGAAATTGTTACCCTTCTGAATTTTATGAGGTTTTTACAGATCTGCTTTTACCTCCCCTGCTGGAAAGTTATTTTAAAGGAGGACCCCATACTGCAATCATGGAGAGTTCCATAAATCTCCATGTTACTAAAACATGAAAAGGATGCAGAATTATGCAGTTCATACTACTCAATATCTTTATTAAACATAGCTCTTAAGATCTTTATTGCTATTTTAGCAAACCACCTCTAGAAAGCTGTACAATCTTTGGTCCATCAAAACAAGTCAGAGTTTATAGCAGGGTGTTTCCTAGAAGACAACATCTGGAAATTGCTCAACATCATTGCCTCACAGAGGGAATTGGAAGCATTTCAAAATTGCCATCTCCACGGATGACAAAAAGTCATTTCATAGAGTTAATTGTCTCTTTTTACCCAAAAAAAAAAAACATGGAGATGGTGAAATTTGGCCCAACAAATGTAGCAGTACTCTTAAGCTTTTCTAGGCATCCTCAGACCATAATGCAAGTGAATGGAGTTAACTCAGCACACTTCCCTCTCACAAGAGGAACTAGGCAGGGATGCCCCTGTCCCCTCTTTTGTTTGTTGCTGTGTTAGGAACCCCTAACTGCAGCTGTTCAACAGGATGCACAGATCAGGGAGATGATGGCAGGGGGATAGGAACATAAACTGTCATTATATGCAGATATTGCAATATCTTTTCTTGGTCAACATGACAAATGCATTCCCCACCTTCTCTCAGTCTTGTAAGAATTTGGATCAGCATCTTGATATAAAATACATTTTGATAAATCTGATCCCCTTATACTCAGTAGACCCTTTCCACAGGTCTTTAAAGACACATATCCCTTCTTCTGGGCCAAGTGGAACCAAGTAAAATACATTGGGATACAAATTAATACTAATCTTTCCCAATTATTTATCCTCAATTATTGCAAACTATGGAGGGAGGTGCAACAAGATTTGACTAGATGGTCTCTACTTCCACTAACAGTGGTGGGCATAGTTGACTATATAAAAATGAACATCCTTCCCAGGTCTCTATTTTGATTTGGAGCACTACTTATACCAATTCCAGTTTCATACTGGTCACCCCAGTTCAAATTAATAAATTAATTCATATGGGAGAGTCATAAAGCTTGTATTGGCAAACAGGTTTTAATGTTATCATTGGAGCAGGGGGGTCTTGTCCTACCAGATCTTAAACATTATTATCTAGCTAGTCTGATGGTAGCTGTTTGCACATGAGCAAAGCAAAGGTTTACCTCTGGCTGGTATGAAATTGAAAATGCAGGTGGGGTAGGCCAACTACTTTTTACTCTTGTTCTGATACCAGTCACTCAACAATATATTAGAGACTTCCCAAATATCTGGGTCAAACACACCCTTAGAATGTTGAATACAGTTAGGAAAATACTTAACAGATGGATGGGACCCTGTCTCTCTGATTAGATACCACCTGATTTCCTCCTACCTCAACTGGATGGGGGTATGCCAGCTGGGAAATGAGGGGTCTCACTAGAGTCCCTCAATTATTGGAGAATGTCAGTGTGTGTCCTTTCAAATACTATAGCACAAATATCATCGTTCTCATACAGATTTTCACAGGTACCTGCAAGTGAGGCACTTCGTTAACTCAGGTGATAATAAATCTCTATTAACACAAGATATGACCACAAAGTTGGATTTTCCTAATTGGGAGATGACCCTTAAAGACCTACAAAGATGTATCTCCCAAATATATAAACTGTTACTGACCAGTAAACTGGACACACTTACTCATATCAGGGAGGTATGGGAAGCAGATGCCACCTGTACAATCACAGAGGAAAACTGGAACAGGAGGTTGCTCATGGGGTGGATGGCCACTTCCTCTCCTACTGTACCTGGAGGGAGTTCTTCTGGGAAACTATAGTTCATTACTTTAGAACCCCCATGGTAACCAAACATTTTAATTCTGACTATTGAAGAAAATGTGATGGTGGGGGAGGGGGTTGGATTCCATTGCCACAAAAATGGGGTTACCTCAAGACCCACTATCTTTGGACAGATATGCAACAAAATATTAAGAATGTTTTAGGTAAAAACATTCCACATGACTTTATGGAGTGGGCATTGATGCTTCCCACCATTATGTCCCTATCAACTGACACAAGAGCAATGGCACTCACTTGAATTGTGGCTGCATTGAAGTCTATAACAGCACAATGGTTACTAGGCAAGCCCCCCCTTCCCAGTTAGAGAATGGTGGAATAGAGTATGACTTCTGCACCACCTGGAACAGATGACTGCTAAACTATGCCTAATGGAAGAAAAATAACAAGACAGATGGAGTGTTTGGAAGCAGTGGGACTCTAGTCAGCATCAACAGGGTAATTGCACTGGATAGCCAGAAATGTAGCATTGGTAGGTTACTAGATCAGACGATTTACATTCTGGGTGTAGTTTCTCTCAAAGTGGCCTTCTCTTTCAATGGATCAATGAGGTCTCATTCAATGCATTTTAAATGATACATGCAATAACAGTGCATCTTTCATGGTTGTTATCACTTCATTAGGAATTCAGGGTTAAGTCTTGTTGACTTTCTTTTTCTCTTTTTTATTCAGAAGAGATGCAGAGTTAAGTGTTCTGACTAATTACTTTGAGAATGTCAATGTATTTTATCAGAAAGTGCTAATGACAAATGTTAAACTGTTCCAAAGCACATTAGTCCAAATGATATTTTTTATTTTATTTTATTGTTTTGGGGGTTTATTTATACATTAAGGGTACTATAAGGTCTCTATGCTTTTAATACAGTACATATTGGCCTCTCAAGTACTATGAAATGGAATTATGCCGCTCCATAGACTTGTATCAACTGGGCAATAGACTGTGAGTCAGGAAGCTCAATTCATGATCTTCTGGTTTAGTTTCTTTACTTTAAAATCATTTTAACAATATGCTGTTGGTATAATGTTTATTTTTTGAAAGAATTGGAATTACAACCTTTGAGTGATTCTATCTGTAAACTCTGCATCATATATGTGATATGTCATGATTAAATTAAGTGGAATTATAAAAAAATATAAGTTGAATTGTACCTAAATGGTGCATTTTGTAAAGATTTTACTGAGGTGACTGTAGCTTTTTACAGCTTGAATTATACCCAAAGATGTGTAACATACGAACATACGAAATTTGCCAGCAGATAAAGGCCTAGAGGTCTATCAAGTCTGCTCGAATGTGCAGCTAGCACCCCTTATTCTGCAGCTGCCCCTCCCTTCCACCCTTCCCCTTCATTAACCCTCCCCCTTGTCCTGTCCCATCCTCGTTTGAAGCAGTCCACTGTTCTACTGCATATCACTTCTGCAGTATGCATTCCACCTAGCCACCACCCTCTCTGTAAAAAGTGTCTCCTCATCTCCTCCTGAACCTTCCTCGCCTCCAGTCTCATATCATGGCCCCTGGTGGCCCTCCCTCCCTTACTTGAACAGCCCTCTGTACCTGTCTTGTTTATTCCTTTCATGTATTTAAAGGTTTCAATCATGTCCCCTGTCTCTCCTCTCCTCCAGTGAGTACATGTTCAACTCCTTCAACCTCCTCTATGATAAGTCCCCCAGACCCTTGATCATCTTTGTCGCCCCGCGCTGCACTCCCTCAGTAACTTAATGTCCCTTTTCAGATACGGACCAGAACTGCACGCAGTACTCCAGGTGTGGTCTAACTAATGACCCATACAGTGGCAGAATCACCTCCCCTCCTTGAGGATATACCCTTGCAATACAACCCAGCATTTTGTTGGCCTTGCAGCTGCCTTCCCACACTGTGCCGAGTTGTTCATTGACCCTGTGATGAGCACACCCAGATCCTTCTCCTCCTCTGTCTGGGCTAGCTGCACTCCCTAGCTGGTAAGTCCTCCTTGGGTTCTTCATCCCAAAATGCATCACCTTGCACTTTTTGGCATTAAAGCCCAGTTGCCAGGTGTCTGACCAGGTTTCAAGCTTTGCCAGATCATCCTGCAACCCTGCCATCCCCTAGGTCATCCACCACCGCCAACCTTGGTATCATCAGCAAACAGACTGATCTTTGCTCTGATGTCCCATGATATGTCTGCAATGAATATCCCAAACAACACTGGTCCCAACACCGAGCCTGTGGGACACCACTGTCACTGCCCTTGGGTGTGAGCTCCCCACCCACCACCACCCCTCTGTTGCCTTCCTGCAGCCAGTTTCCTACCCATCTCACCAGCATTGCACCTGCCCTGTGCCTACTAACTTCCTTCCCAGCCTTCCATGGGCACTGAGTCGAATGCCTTACTGAAGTCCAGATACAGGACATCCACTGCATGTCCCCTGTCCAGTTGCCTAGTTACCCAGTCATAGAACCCGACCAGGTTGGTTTGGCAGGATCGGCCACGTATGAAGCCATGCTGTCTGCTGTCCTGTAGTCCTTTGGCCTCTAAGAGGGCCACCAGCCCTCCTTCAGGATAGTCTCCATTAGCTTACCCACGATGGATGTGAGGCTCACTGGTCTGTAGTTTCCGGTTCATCCTTGGGGCTACTCTTGTGGAGGGGCACCACATGAGCCATCCTCCAGTCCTGAGGTACACACCCCGAATGTAGTGAGGCATTAAATAGGTCTGCCAAAGGTCCTGCAAGGACCTCTGCCAGCTCCTTCAGTACCCTGGGGTGGATGCCATCTGGGCCTGGTGCCTTGTCCACCCTCAGTGCCTTCAAACCCTCTCGAACTCTGTCCTCCATGATTTCCCCATCTGTCACCACTTCCCCCCCTGCGTCTGCCATTTCACCCATCTTGGGTGTCACCCTCTTCTCTTTAGTAAATACTGAGCAGAAGTACTCATTTAGTGCTTCCGCCTTATCATACCCTGCTTCCACCCAACCCCTCCTTCCTAATCCTTACTATGTGGTCCTTATAGCTCCTTTCTCCCTGATGTACTTAAAGAAGTCCTTCTCCCCTTCTTAATGCCTTGTGCCAGCCTGAGTTCTCAGAGATGCTTTGGTCCCCTTACTGCCCTTGTCACCTCCTTCGATTCTGTCAAGTACTCCTCTCTGTCCTCCCCCTCCTGTTTTCTTTGTATTTCCTAAAGGCAGCTCTTTTCCTCCTTACCTTTTCCATGACCTCTTTGCTCAACCAGCTCGGTTTCTTAGCTCTAGCCTTCTTGCTCTGGGCTTTGCAGCAGGTTTGGTTGCCTCCACTATCCCCAACTTTATGAGCTCCCATCTCTGGTTAGTATCCATACTAGATTGAATTCTGCCCAGGTACCCTTTACCACTTCCCCCATCCTCCCAAAGTCAGCCCTCCTGAAGTCCAGTACTCTTGTGCCAGATTCCACCCTTCCTTGCCCATATCCAATGTGAGCCATACTGAGTGGTGGTCACTCCCTGACAGCGGTTCCTCCACTGTAAGTTCTCTCAAAAGTCCCCATTTGCCAGCACAAGGTCAAGGGTATTCCCTAACCTGGTTGGTTCACTGACCATTTGCAGCAGGAAGCTGTCCTGGAAGGCATCCAGCAGTACCTGCTCCCTTCTGTTCCTGGTTGTTGGGGTGCTCCAGTCCACTTCTGGCATGTTGAAATCCCCCACAATCACCACACTACCCTTCTCGCAGGTCCTCCTGATCTGTCCCGCTAGTTCCCTGTCTAACTCCTCCATCTGAGATGGTGGCCTGTACACCACTCCCATTCTAAGACTCCTATTCTTGGAATCCTGGATTTGCACCCAAAGTGACTCTGTACTGCCCTCCTCCCCTTCCTCCCTTACACACTTCAGTCCTTCCTTCACATAAGTGCCACCCCTCCTTTCCCAGTCACCCTGTCCCTACGAAATAACCTGTACCCTGGTACAGACAGGTCCCAGTCATTATATTGGGTGGCCCATGTTTCCGTGATGGCTGCAATGTCCACCTCTCCCTCTGCCATGAGAACCTGCAACTCTGCAGTTTTCCTCCCAAGGCTCCTAGCATTAAGGGTAACCACCTTCCACCCTTTCCCTCCTCCCATCCTGCCCTCCTTTCCTAGCATCACCAACAGTACTTGCCATTTGTCCTTTGTCACTGTTATGGGGGGTAAGCTCATATGATTTCCAACCTGTGGTCCCTGCATATCTCTTCCCAACTGCCACCCCCACTCCTAGTTTAAACTCCAAACTTCCTCTATATATTCTTCCATCCTCTGCTTCAACACTTTCTTTCCTTCCTCACTCAAGTGTAGTCTGTCCTTAGAGAGACTACTGCTTCCTCCCAGGTCCCTCCCCACCCCCCCAACAGCCCATACCCTTTAGCACAACACCAGGTTCTTAGCCATCTGTTAAATTCTCTATTCTCAGCTTTCTTGTTGTCTTGCCCTTGGCACCGGAAGTATCTCGAAAAAGTTACTGATCTTCCTGCCCTCACATAATTGTGCTAGTTCCTCAAACCTCCTCTGGACTATATCCACTGTCTTGTCAGCCAGGTCGTTTGTCCCAAGATGTATAATTAAATGAGGCTTGTCCCTACCCCTTCTAGCATATTTCAGAACAGACTGTCCCACCCTTTCCGCTGTCATTCCTGGCAAGGCCTCCACCCAAATGTGACTATGCCTCTCCGCCTTGCTACCCCACCTAACTCCTCTTAGTATTGAGTCCCCCAGCACTAAGATTCCACCCCTCTTACTCCCTGCTTGCTTCCTTTCATCTCCCTCCCTCATTTCCAGCTCCTCTTCTTCCTCCTGCACATTATTATGCCCTTTTACCCCTGTTGCAGTTCTCCCAGCAGAACTTCCCCCCGCTCCAGTTTGGTCCAGGCATTTATCAATTACTCCTCTAATTTCATCACTTCCCTCCTCCACCTTCTTCCTCTCTAGCAGTGCAAAACTATTTTCTGAAGATCCTCTCAAATGCCTGCTCCTCTCTCTGCATAGTAACCTGTTCTCTCCTTTCCACTCCATGACTTTTGCCACTTCTTCGCCTCCCCTCACAAGTCCCTATTGCCTCCTTCCATTTGACTTTTGTCTCCTGACCTGGTTTCCCCGGCAATCGCTCTTCCTGGCCTGGGCCTTTGTCTCTGCTTCCTTCTTCTGAGCTCTCCTCGCCACTGTTGGCTTAAATTGCCCTCCCTCATCTCCCTTCCTCCTCCCTCCAGTATTGGGCTAAACCCACCCCAATCTGCCTTGCCTGTCTTAGTTCCTCCTGCAGACCCTCAATCTCCTTTTTAAGTTTTCTATGTGGTTGCACACTAAACATCCTCCCCTCTCCAGGCAATGTTTAGAAAGATTGGTGCACCGTTAGTTGTATGCACCACCCTACCCATTGCTGTCATTGCCCACCAGCGACCCCCACCCTTCCAGATGCAGGATACCAAACACTCCCCAAGTCCCCACTCTCCCCTCTATCAGTGCAAAACATTCTTTATGTCCCTTACCTCCTTTGTTGCACACGTTTAGATATGTTGAGCAACTGCTTTGTATATTCCTATCCACTCAAGAAATACTTTAAGTAGCCATTGCACACCTTCTTCAACTCCTACTCCCCTTTACCCAATGCAATACTATGTGAAGTAGTAATAATGGCGCCTAGATTTGCATTTACTTCCCTTCCACTGAGAGAGCCGTCACCTCTTCACTTGCAGCATTCCTTTCCTGGATGTCTGCTTCTGTTATGACAGGTGCAAATCCTTTGCCTGTTTGAGGAAGTGATGTCAGAACCCCTAGTACAAAGGGAATAATTGACCAGGGGTGGGACCAGCCCAAGTCCTCTCGAAACAATCAGGTAGCTGAGGCCTCTAGTCAGACAATTAGCACCCTTCCCCCACTCAAAACTTTGCAGCTAGTGAAGCCAGCAACAATGAATAAATTCTACCTAAAGAAACAGGACACCAATTCAAACAGCTTCACAAACAATACATCAAAATAGGTTTGGAATTATAAGATATAGGTCTCCAATTCAAAGAAACAGACCAGTTAAATTACACCAATTATGTTTAAAAGAGAAGAAATAGGCCTCTACAAATGCAGCCTGCCACACCGTAAACCAAACAAATGAGCCCACTTTTAGCTACCAAAACAGGTTTCAAAATTCCAACAGCCCCAAACAATACCCTGCTAGCCCCTTAGTAGTAAGAAGGAAAATAAACATTCTACCAAGTAGAATCCATGAAAAACAATGTAAAACAAGAAGCTACTGTACTGTAGATCTGATTCTGTCCCCCTTCCAGTTCCTTCAGCACCGAGAAGGCATGCATTTTCTTTTCTATACATATTCAGAGTAGAACAATCTTCATTTTATAATTTTTACAAAGTTTCTTTTGTACAATGCTCCCTAAACACTACATTTTATACTAGTAAAAGGATAGCATTTTTCTTGCACTATTTTTTACATAGAAAAATAGCAATATAAAATTTGTTGGCAGAAAAGGACTACTTGGCCCACATAGTCTGACCAGCTGTTCCATGCCTAGCCCATCTCTACAGACACTAACTGGCCTCCAGTGACCCTCCCTGTATATTTACTAATATTCCTCTAGTGTATCCAATGTATGCTTGAAGGCCTCCCCCCACACTGTTTTCACCTCCACCACTAACATTGGTAGCCTGTTCTAAGCATCTACTGCCCTTTCTTTGAAGCAGCACTGCCTTGCATCTTTCTTAAACTCCCCCATCCATCTTGATTGCATGCCCCTGGTACTAATGCTCTTTCTCATTTTAAGGAGATTCCCTACTGCACCCTGTTCTCCTCAGTGAGGTACTTGTAGATCACTATCATATGCCCATCCTGATCTTCGGTCTTACATGGTGTACATGCTGTGATCCCTCAATCTATATTTGTAGGGCTTTTGGTTCAATCCTTACAGCATACAAACATACAAACATATTAAACTTACCAGCAAAAACAGGCCTTGCCATCTATCAAGTCTGCTCGAATACACAGCTAGCACCCCTATACTGCAGCTGTCCCACCCCATCCCCCTCTCACCCTCTAAAACTGCTCAGTATTGTTTACCCATCCCTTTCCCTTGCCCTGTCCCATGCTCTTTTGAAACTGCCTACCGTCCTGCATGCCACCACCTCCTCTGGTACTGCATTACATTTCAACACCACCCTTTCAGTGAAATAATGTCTCATCATCTCCCTCCTGAATTTGCCACCCTCCAGTCTTAGCCCATGCCCCCTCATGTCCCTTCACTTGATCAGCTTAAACAACCCATCGGTGCCAGATTTGAAAGTTTCAGTCATATCCACCTGTTCACTTCTCTCCTCCATGGTGTAAAAGTGCAAATGTCTCAGTCTTTCTTCATAGGTTCTACCTTCCATCACCTGTATTATTTTTGCCACCCTATATTGCACCACCTTGAGCAGCCTGATATTTTTCATCAGATACGGATGCCACTACTGCATGCAGTACTCCAAATGTGGCCTGACCAAGGACCTGTACAGGGGCAGGATCACATTCTTGTGTCTGGATGAGAACCCCTGTGCAATACACCCCAGAATCCTATTTTTTTTAGCTGCAGCCTTCCTGCACTGAGCATAGTTGTTAATGCTCTCCATTACTATGACCTCTAGATCCTTCTCCTCCTCAGTGACACCTAAACCCACCCCACCCAACCAATATTCCCTCCTCAGGTTCTTCACCCCAAAGTGCATAACTTTGCACTTCTTTGTATTAAAACCCAATTGCCACCTTGCCAACCATTCCTCAAGTCTGGTTAGGTCACGCTGTAGCTTCTGCCACCCTTCTATGTCATCCACAACAGCTCCCATCTTGGTGTCATCAGCGAACAAGCTGATCTTGCTCCCAACCCCATGTGTAATATCCAATATGAACAGACCAAACAACACCAGCCCCAGCACAGAGCTCTGCAGCAGACTGCTGGTAACTGGCCTAGCAGATGAGAGTTCCTCCTCCCATAACCATCAGTTGCAGTCTATCTTCCAGCCAATTCATGATCCAGTTAGCCATCTTTGCCCCCACCCCTACAAATTTCAGCTTTCCCCCCAGTAGCCCATGAGGGACTGAATTAAAGTCCTTGCTGAAATCCAAATTTAGGACATCCACTGCATGGCTTTTGTCCAACTACCTTGTGACTCAGTCATAGTATTCTATTAGGTTGGTCTGGCATGATCTCCCAGAGACAAACCCATGCTGCTGCCCATCATAGAGCTCATTGACCTCCAGGAAGGTTACCAGTCTTTCTTTCAAGATTGCTTCCATATGTTTACCCACTATGGAAGTGAGACTGACAGGTCTGTAATTACCCGGCTCATCATTTGGGCCACTCTTGTGGATAGGTAACACATGAGCCAACCTCCAATCCTGCAGCATGCACCGCTTGCCCAGGGAGGTGTTGAACAGGTCAGCCAGTGGCCCAGCCAACACCTCTGCCATCTCCTTCAACACGCTAGGGTGAATGCCATCTGAACCTGGTGCCTTACGTGCCTTCAGACCTTCCAATAGCTTGCTTTCCAGAATCACCCCATCAGTCACCTCCTCCACCCTCATCCCCATCCTCCCAGTCCAAGGAGGTAGTGGACTTCCTACCTTCGTCATGAACACAGAACAGAAGTATACATTCAGTACTTCTGCCTGTTCCTCCTCCTCCTTCTCCACCCACTCCCTGTTCTTCTTTTTTTTTTTATTGAACTTTCGGAATTATAACCTTTGAGTCAACAACTCCTTTACAAAGGTTCCATATCAGAGGCATAACAATAGATAGAAGGTACAAAATATATGGTGGTAACATAACAATATAAATACATGGATTGTACAATGAAAGGTACAAGAATGCAAATAACATGATACAAGGAGTACAACATACAGTGAGGCAAAATCAAGGTGCAAGGGCTCCACATCAGAGCCATAACAATATAATACATGTATTGCACAATAAGAGATACAAGAATGCAAAAACAAAAACATGATACAAGAAATACAGCGTACATTGATTCAAAATCAAGGTGCAAAGGCTGTAACAAGAAATGTACATTAGTATTGACATAGAGGAGGGCCCACCATCTAAGGGGGGACCACCAAGGGAAATATACGGAATAGGGTAGGTAAAGTCGCGGTCCTAAAAGACCTTGTCAAAGTTGGGGGGATATGGGAAAGGAAATGAAAGGGATGAGCTGTGAAGCAGTCATAGGAGACCTTGTCTTAGCTAAGTTGAGCATCAGAGGGATGTGAGAGCCACCCAAGGAAATGAGAGAGGTGGAGCTAGGCACAGTCACAGTGTCCCATGGACAGAAGATGTTGCCAAAGAGAGATTTTGAAAGAGATAAGTTTTTGTAGGGAGGAGACTTCAGGGGCAGGCTGCTTATCCAATTAGGAGCCCTGTACATGATGGCCCTCTGCCCCATGGATGTCCTAAACAAAGGGACCTGAAAGGCAGTAGTTGAGGAGCTTCTGGTAGCCTGGGGAGTGGGATAAGGCTTTAAGAGGTGGATTGTGGCAGGAGGGGTGACACCAGAGGCTATTTTTTTGGCTAGAAGGCAAGTCTGGTAGGTAAGTCTACCAGCAAAGTTTAATCAGTTTGCTTGTTCATACAAATCACATGTGTGAGTGAGCCTGTCATGACCAATCACAAGGCAGCAGGCTTTATTTAGTGCAACTTTGATGTGCGACAGTGCGGTGTTGACTGCAGAACCATATATTACAATACAATAGGCCCGGTGGCGCTGGGGGTTGAGGCGCTGGATGCCACACCTCGCACCACGCCGGCAACCCGGTTCGAATCTGACTGCTACCGGGGTTGGGCAGGGAAGGAAAGATTGAGCGCCCCACGACAGCTCTCCTTCCTTCGGGTGGGTGAGGGCTACATGCGGTGCTGCAGTGACACCCAACAAAGGTTGGGTGTATGACAGTGAGTGCATCTGACAGGGGAGAATCCGCAGATGTCTGCATATGAAATGCGCATGTGTCATTGCACGCTCGCCTCCTGAGGGCTACACTCTATAACTAAAAAAATAGACTCTGACTCTCTATGAAGCCCTCCTGGGGCTTCTTCCTGTGTCACGATCCCCCAACCAGTTACTAGGATTGCGGACTGGAATATGGGGTGCCAGCTCCTCGGCCCCATCCTCTGGGGGGTAAGCCAGGGGTGACCGGGGGATACGGTCGGCATAGGAGGAGGACCTCGGGGTCCGTGACCAGGGCGGATACCTGGTGGTAGGATCCATAAAAAAAAAAAAAAAAAACAGTACAATAATCAACTATGGCCAGGATTGCACTTGTGATAACTAGGCAGAAAGCGTTAGGAGTAAGGCACTTCCAGTAGCGATAGAAAAGGCCAATCCTGGTATTCATAGCTTTACATACTAGATTGCTGTGGTCTTCAAATGAAAGGGTAGAGTCAAGTGTGATGCCTAAATATTTGAAGCTTTTACCTGACCAAGGGATTATTTTGGTAACCAGTGAAGTGGGCGCATGAGGAAGGGCGTCGTCCATTAGGGCGACACCTTCCCCCGGCAATCCACTCATGGCGTGACGGAGCAGTAGGGTGACGGATGAGGGGTGGGTGAACTGGGCCAAGAATCGCTATAATGCGCTTGGGGGGTTAGAGTGAGCACATCGTGGGCTCTGAGCGGGTGGAGAGGCTGTAGGGAGTGGTGCTGTGGTTGTCAGTCCAGCTGCACCATGGCATCGGGGATTGGCTAGAGGCTGGGGTGGCTGAGGTACCGGATCCGGGAGCTGGTGCAATTTTTATTGCGCCTGGCCCGAACCTTTTAATTTTTACTGTTTTCACCCCCCCCCCAAAATGCACCCCCCTGGAGTTGAGAATCCTTAAATAGCTGGGTGCGGGGGCAAAGCTCCCCACAAGGGGGGGTGAGTGGTAAAGATACAGCAAATTTAAATTCCACTGTCGAAGTGAACGTGAAGTGGGAAATTTGCATTGCCACTCCCCTATGTGGAGTGGGCAATGCAAAGTGCTCACTTTGCTTTCTCATTACTACATCACGTTAAGGCGGAATGGCAATGCGAAGTAAGGTTTAATGGACTTTGCGTTCCTCAATATGATTCTAAGTGATCCACTTGGTGTTTCAGATTTGGCAGCCCCCCACACATCACATGGCTTACAGTACTGTAAGTCACATGCTCTTTAGCTAGGCAGGAAGAAAGTGAATCATACAAGCAGACACTTTTACTGTCTCCTGTGCAGGCAGAGAGAGACAGGAGTGTGTTTTGTGACTGCTGATTACTTTGAGATCAGAACGAGGAGGAGATTTAAACTTTGATTTAGACCCAACAGCTTTCTTAAAAGCATTTTTTTTTTGTCTTTTCTGTCTGTACTCTTTTTTACTTAATTTGTTCTTTCTGTAAATTTTATTTTTCTTACATAGAGGGACATCAGTTGCAAATTCTGTCCATGCTGGAACTGCTGCTGGATCACCATGGGATCCCACATTAGTTTTTTTTTTCCTCACACCATGTGTCCCCCCACACCTTTCTTGCTGTGTTATAAAATGTATTCCTCCACCATCACTGACTCTTGTATGTAATTATGCCCTTTGTTTGTTATCTTCCATATGTATTCTGAGCAGTGGAAGTATACTCTGCTAAACTACATGGGTGCAGTTTTCTTACCAGTCTGTGTATGTACTGCAGACATTGTCCAACTCCCTGACTTAAAAACATTTATTAATGAGTGCAATGGTGGGGTGGTGAAGCCTGGAGAGATACTACAAAACAGGCTTAAAATACATCCAAGTAACTAGTAAAAATATTAATGTTTTGATTCGTGACATAATCGTAAATTGTGATTTGTGACTGCATTTGTGACCGTGATGATAAAGAAATGCAAATGCCTACCGCTGTAATTCTCCTGGCCATGATGAGGTCTGGCACAAAACTCCCCAACTTAAAAGCACTCATTAATGAGTACAATGGTGGGGTGGTGAAGCATGGAGAGATACTAAAACACAGGCTTACAATACATCCAAGTAACTAGTAAAAAAAATTACTGTTGGGATTTGTGACGTGATCGTAAATCGTGATTTGTGACTGCATTTGTGACCGTGATGATGAAGAAAGTGATTTGTATCACAAGTGACTCCTGATGATGGTCCCAACTTAAAAACGCATATTAATGAGTACAATGTTCATGCTGAATTATGCACCACACCTGTCCAGTACTCTGAAGGGAAGCCAAAGAAACAACTGTGACTTAAGTTAGAGATAGAGATTAGGCCCTAAAGAGATGCAAATGTACAGACAGATTAAGATTGCACTGCGCACTGAAGAGATGCAGATGCAAAGGCACAACACCTAACCAGTGTTCACCATCAGAAATTCAAATCTGGAAAAGAATATCTTTGCCGGTTGGGGCTGGCCATGGGGGGGGGGTTACTGTACTGCGGGGGGCAGTGTACTGCACTGCTGCAGTAAGAGTCACTAGTACGAGTACCAGTAATGATACCACAAACAAGTACAAAAAATTACGCAGCTGCAGTGGATAGCAGGTTCACATTGCTGAAATTATGTGACACAATAAAAGGTGTCTGATTTGATGACACGCGACACACACATACTCACACATACACTAAGTAATGTGTAACAAATTGAAAACTTCAGTAATATAACCACATATTTTAAACAAACTCAAATTATGCTCTGCTGCACCATAACAATCAGCAAAAAAATGACATCAATTATTGAAAATATTACTGTGTGTACATTAACACAGTTATACAAGAAAAATATCACCAAAACAAAAAAGCACTGCCTTTTTCTTCAAGCTAATCTACCTACATCACAGATACACCCCTCCCCCAAAGCACACTTCTACTGTCTCTCAGTACAAAGACTGAATGTTGTACATTAGCATTCAAAATACAGACACAAACAATAAACGCTCTATGACATGAGCACAGGAGGGTTTCCTATAATCGATGAACTAAAGTTTTCAGCAGAAAAAATGACTCAAAAAGGCTTTTTTAAAAGCTTTTAGAAGGTTTGAATTGCAGAGAGCTCTCACAGCAGATCGTCTCCTACAGCTTCCTACACATACTACCCCAAACTGAAGCTGTGCAGAACAATCTAGAGCCCATGTGACCTGAAATCCCATGAATCACTACAAAATTCACCTTTGGAGCTTAAAAACAAGGTGAAGTAAGGCGAAGTACATTGTTTTCAATGTACTTCACCTTAACAGTTAGTGGAGTAGTGGTTTGGGAAGGCGGAGTAATGTGAAGTCATTGTTTTCAATGGACTTTGCGTTACCCATTAATAACACAAAGTACTTTGCTTTGTGTTGTGGAGCACTCCGCAAATTCACTTTCACTCCATGTTTCACTTCGCGGAGCGAATTGGGACCACTTCGCCCATCCTTAGTGCGGAGGTGCAGCCCCCCACAGAAAACAGTAACAATATGTCCTGGCACTGTTGTGCTGGTGTGCCAGGATTGTCAGTGTGCCAAAAAGGTGTTTGGCACTTTGACTGAGCGATTACAGTGATCGCCTTTAGGCATTCGCCGTTATCACATAGACCCAATTGTTTCTGCTTGTTAAAAATGTGCAGGGCCTGACCCTTGTATTTGTTGTGGGTGTTGGCAAACAACATGACTTTGGCTTTCTTATAATTAATTATGAGTTTGTGTTGAGTGAACCATGATTCGGTTTCAGAGAACAACCATTGGAGGTTGCATTCAAGGGGAAAGGGATCAAGGTGGATGGAAAAGATAACTGTATCATCTGTGTAGAGTAATTGGTGACCAGAACAAGTAAGGGGAAGGGTACTAAGGAAGAGAGTGAAGAGGAGAGGGCCCAAGATAGAGCCTTGTGGTACCCTGAAGTGAACTGATAGGTAGGAAGAGAGGATGTATTGTAACCTAGTCCACTGGGTTCTGCCACAGAGATAGTTCGTGAACCAGGAGGTGACTTCATTTGACAGGCCAAGAGACAGAAGGGATTCAATAAGTATAGAGTGGTTCACGGTGTCAAAAACTCCTGTCAGGCCAATATATACAGACCCAACAAGATGGCTTCAATCAAGGGCTTTATATGTATGATCACTATATTCCAGAAGGGCAGTGGTGGTGCTGTGACCCTTCCAGAAACTGTGCTGCTGTTGACACTGTATGTTATGTTTTAAGAAGTAGTTGGAGAGTTGGTCAGAGACTATCCTCTCAAGGGCTTTAGAGATACAGTTGAGGATGAAGAAGGGTGGTAGTTATTGGGTACAGTTCAGTCATCACCTTTGTGGATACGGGTAACCATGTCCATCATCAACTGTAAGGGGAACTGACCCAGGCAGAGGGAGAGGTTGAAGAGTTTGGTGAGGGCGGCAAGGACTACATCAAGGGCTAGGGGCAGAAGTTTTAATTCAAAGGAATCACCACTGAAACTGGAATTGCCCAGGACCTGAGTTAAGTACATTTTTGTTTCATGAGTAGAGACAATCCTGAAATGGAAAAGAGGAATGCCTGGGGGGGTTGGGGAACTGGGGTGTTGTTGAATAAGTCAGGTGGGAGGACACTTCTGAGGTCAGAGAAGGCAGTACTAAGGCCATCAGTGATCAGCTGAGGGTCCTGTATGGGGATGCCATTGATATTAAGTAGTGAAAGTGGGGAGGAGTTGGGTTTACCAAAGAGATCCTTTATGTTGTCCCAAAATGTTCTCTCTTGTCCCAAGGTGGAAGAGAGGCACCTCTTGGTTTCTTGATCTGACTATCCAGTCCATGCAGTTCCCTTCCTTCCTTACATATCTATAGAATCCCCCCTCCCCCCCGATGCCCTGAGCCAGCCTCAGATTCTTGGTTACCTCCTTGGACCTCCTCACATACATCTCCCTGTCCTCCTCCCTGCACATTCTTTCCATTTCCTCCTGAGTGTTCAGCCTTTAACAGATTTTGTTGTCATCCACAAAAAAGCAGACCTTCCTTTTCAGTTATTCTGCAATGTCACTGATGATGACATTAGGGAGGAATAGCCCCAGTATTGAGTCCTGTCACCCCCTGCTGGCCAATCTCTAATCATTAGAATAAGTGGTAGTAACCACCACCCTCTGACACCTATTTGTTAACCAGTGTCTTCTCCAAGTCAGCACATTGGATCCTACTTCTAGGCTGCTCAATTTCCTAATCAGTCTCTCCTGTGTAGCACAGTGCTGAAGGCCTTGCTAAAGGCTAAACATGACATATACCACTATTCTGTACCATCATATTTACACAAAGCATTTTAAATGTGTAGATTTCATGATTAGTTTTAAGCTTAAATGATTACCTTTCAAATACCTTGTTGTATTGCGATGAACTTGCATGGTATCAATGAAGGAAAAACGATTATTTGTATATTTGATAAAAACTCTTGTACAGTCATGCAACACACATGAATTTTGGCAGTAAGTTAATTATTTTATTCTTACAAATCATGCAAGATCAGTTAAATTTTTTTTTTCAGCAAGGGAGGAGATACATTGTTTTTTTGGTTCAGCAGTTTAGAGAAAGTATAATGAGTAAATAAAGAAGCTGTGGTTTGTTGATAAGTGCTACTGTAGCTAGTATGTATAGTAGGTATTGCAGATCATAACTTACTAGGTAGTATAGTATGGAGTATACACCACTTATAACATCTACAGTTAAAGGGGACAACTGCTTAAACCAGACATTTTTCATCTACCGAAAGCCAAATGTCATTGCTGTAATAGAAAACCACATTGGTAAAATGAACCTGGCCCACCTGCTATACCAGCCACTGGCAGCTCATCTGCAGAACTTAATTGCCTGTGAACACTCTGTAATAATGTGCAAATTACTTCAGTCATTTAGGCAGCAGGTATCAGCCTACCTCTGTACATGCCCAGATGTCTTGCTGTGTGGTTCTTTGTTCCACTGAGCTGCTGCTGTTCTGTTTTGTGACACTAGCAAAGTTAAATTGCATCACTTTCACACACAAGGCACAAATTTTGACTGAAATAGACAGACTACCTAAACTATGCCTGCATGATATGGCACAGCATTTGTCCATACCGGTATCTAACCTCACTAATTTGTTGAATGCCAAGACTATTATCTTGGCTAAGTAGCATAGCAATCAAAATCCAGAAAGAAAGTGCAAGAGGGAGGATAAGGATACTGAGGTAGAGGAGGCTATGTTAAATTGGTTTTGCAATGCTTGGGTACAAGAGACATTAATAGGCAGTCTTGTCCTTCTTCAAAAGTTCCAACAACTGGTAGCTGCATTTGGGATGGGAGAGTTTAAGCCATCAGATGGATGACTGATGATGAGATGGAAACACTCACACAGTGAAAAGCTGAATGCCAATATGGAGAGTGCCAATGCTTGGTTAAGGGTCGTGCTGCTGAGAGTCCTGGATGGTTTATGAGTTACACAACATTTTTAACACAGACAAGACAGGTCTGTGTTTTAGATGTGTTGCTACAGCACTCTGACATTCAAGTAGGAAATGTCTATGGGTCTATAAAAGGCAAAGGAATGCATATATCTCCTGGTCACCTGCAATATGGCTGGAACAGAAAAAGAAATGATGGGATTGGTAGAGCAACACAGCCACATTGCTTCCATAGATCTCAAAACCTGCCAGTGACTTACAGACACAATTGCACACCATGGATAACCACTAAAATTTTTACATATTGGTTAAGGGACTGGGACAGAAAGCTCAGAGGAAGTAAACTTGCCCCACTCTTAGACAATTGCAGCAGCCATCCACAAGTGCCAGATCCTTGAGACATTAAATTAGTTGTCTTGCTATCAAACATGACCTGCATAGTGCAGCCACTGGATCAAGGCATACTCTATAGCTTGAAAAGACAATATGTTAGGCTTGTGCTGTTGGACATCCATGACAACGAAAAATACAGGACTGCCACAGTATGTTAAAAACAACATACTCAGTGCCTTCAGAATGATCCACAATGCTTGGAAATGTGTCACACAGGAAACTATTTTATGTTGTTTTACTAAGGGTGGCTTTACATTTGGTATTGTCCCACCTGAAGACCATGATGACACTGACATTGAGGACCCCGCAATTTCCTGCCAAAGAACTGGAGCTGATGTGTTCTCCTATAGATGAACACTGGGATAGAAAGCTCAGAGGGAGTAAAATTGTCCCACTCTTAGACAATTGCAGCAGTCATCTACAAGTGCCAGATCTTACAAAAATTATATTAGCCTTCTTGCCATCAAACATGACCGTCATAGTGCAACCGCTGGATCAAGGCATAATTTACAGCTTGAAAAAACATTATGTTAGGCTTATGCAGGCAGAGCTGTTAGCCATCCATGACAATGAACAATATCAAACAATATCCTCCTTCAAACACCTAGGAGTGACTCTTGATCCCTCCCTTACCTACAAAGACCACATTTCTAACACTATGAAGAGTCCACCAGAAGCTGGGGGCAGCCTACCAGCCTACCATGTTAACCACCTCCTAATCCCAGAGGTTCGTCTTACAATTGTCCAGGGAAATCTGCTGCCCCTACTTGACTATTACTCCCCAGTGTTCTCCTCCATGTCCTCCTCACTGCTTTCTCTTCTAAATATTACATACAATCTGTCACTTCACCCTTCAGGTCCCTTCCTTCACTCATCACTGCTCTCTATATCAGTCCTTAGGCTGGATCTCTCTGCAGGGCCGTTTTGAATATGCTATGAGCTGTCTAGTCAACACCTCTCTCAGGAACACACATAAGTCCCTGAACTCCTCACTTCTCACTGACAGGGTGGTAACTCGGTGTCACAGGGTCTCTTTTTCCTGCAGTAGTCCCCTATGTATCTACCATTATGGGGAGCAAGGCTTTATCTGTCTCTGCTCCCTACCTCTGGAACAGAATACCACCTAATATCTGAATGTTACCCTGTCATCAGTCATTCATATTGATGCTAAGAGATTGTCTCATATATCAGGCCATCTGTGCCTGCTCCCTTGGAAACACCCTCAACAGTAATCCACCCTAGGTGGGCCTGTGTATCATTTGCCTTACTTCCCAAGTACTGGCTACTACATAAACAATTGACACGTTTTTGAATCCACTGTGAAAATGTTGATTGCTATAGTCTAATCCCTTATGCACTGTACTGTAAATCTTGGACTGGCTGAATAATGTCTTGATTTACTGTAAGTGTATGTCCTAGTTCTCTGCAAGCAGAGAAGCATTGCTTTATTTGTCATGAACTTGTGTTTTATGTCCTTAACCCCTATTTTAAGATAAAATGTTTATGTATCACTGTTTCTGATACCTCTGTACTCACTGTATTATTTTTACCTACTGTATTATAACTTGTACCTATTTTCTGTGCCTCTGTACGGCCCAGGTAGCAACTGAAAATGGTCTGTTGGCTCGGTTAGCTCTCCTGGTTACCAAAAACATAAATAAATAAATAAAATAAATAAATCAGACTACTGTGATGTGCATGAGAAAAAACAGCCTACTCAGTACCATCTGAATGATCCACAGTGCTTGGGAATGTGTTACACAGAAAACTATTTTGCATTGTTTTTACCAAATGTGGCTTTACATTTGGTGTCACCCTGCCTGAAGACTGTAAAGACACTGACATTGAGGACTCCGTGATCTCCTGCCAAAGAACTGGAGCAGATGTGTACTCTTGGAGATGAAGATGCCAGCATTAAAGAAGATGTTAACCACATCCAGAACATGATTTCATAAAAAAAAACTGACCCAACTTGAGGAACAAGTGGATGTCACGTATGCGTATGACAAGGAGAAGACATTGGTAATCAGGAAGGATGTCCATCATGCCCTCTTAACAATATGGCCGGTATTTCAACAATGTGAAGCCATCACTCCAGGATGGGACTACATTGCAAAGAAAAAATGTAGCTGCTTCCCAATCACTAAACAAACCCAAACCAAGATCACATAGTTCATGCAGCACACATCACAGCAGGACAAAATAGAACAGAGTGAGCTGTAACACAGCAGATTGCTTTTAAAACTGCCTTTTACAACTTTTTGTCAATAAAAAGACATGATTTTTAAACTTGTTTCAAACCAACCAATTGATTTATCACAAAAGGAGCTATAATACAGTTATTAGTTGCATGTGTCATACGTGTTTCAGTATTAATATCGTGAGTGTTTTGTTATGTGTGTGTAATCCATTTTTCAGTTTTGATCACAACTGCTTTCACATTATCCCAGACACCTGCCATACTGGCTAGTTCCAGATTTGGCAAACTAGTCCAATATAAGCAGCATACACTGTAAATTGGGCCGAAGATTTAAGGACAGCATTACTATAAGATGATCTTGACGACATTCATGGCTGAAGAGATGTTATAGTGGTATTAGGTTGTTCCAGTCTTGATGCACTCTGCAGGCAAATGCACTCCTACCTCCTGCAGTTTTCATTTGCAGTATGTTGGAGTCATGAAGTCCATACATCTGAGACTCTAGGCACCGATAACTAGCTTGAAATAGCTTGCCAGATAGGATGGTGCAATGTTTAAACATTGTTCTTCTTGTTGACAGAACCAGTGGAATTTACGTCTGGCTAAGTTTAGCCATTATTGATCTATGTACAGATCCAAATTGTATATTGTAAGTGGATAAACTTGAATAATGTATTGTTTTATATTACTAGTCATGAAGTGTTTTCTGGTCCATTGTATAGACCATGTGTTTTTAGCACATGAAGATAACATTACACAATGCTACTCCATGTCACACTACAGCATTTTCATGAGCATTAGCTGACAGTTGTCACAAAAAGTATTGTGGTTATAGAACATTTTCTAAAACTAGTCAAATGTTTCATTCTTATTGATACAAGTTTTCATGTGGAATCATGTTTAATGTTTCTTGTATGTTTTCTTCACATTTTTGATCCCTCCCCAATAACTATCATTGTCATTGAATGTCAATGACATATAATTCAGTGTTTGTCAGTGGTTTACATGTTTTTGGCATTCTGTGATATTAAGTGGAAATAATATTTTCTAATGATCAAGTATAATTAAGAACATTAAATGTTATTCTACTTGTGAACCTATATCAATGTGGATACACAACAATGAGAAAACAAGTGTTTTTTGGTTTTTAAATACCTATTTATAGTTCTGTGACATTTATCATTTACACGTATAGTCAAGGTATACACTTATTGTAGATAATGTAGTTTTAATTCCTGTAGATGTAAACATCCATGGAATCTCCACAGTCAAGTATAGATAGAACTCACTTAAGGAATTGCCTATTTTTTTGCTTCCTGAGGCATAAAGCCAATAGATCTATACAGAACCCTGAATTCAGTATTTTCTTTTTTGTATCAGACTCTCCATATATTTAGCTTATTTCAAGACATGGTTAAGCTTGAGACCCAAGTATATGATGCTGTCAGTCAGTGATGGAATGTTAAAATCCTCAACTTCAGCTTTATTATCATTATATTATTCTTATTGATATTGATTGCTAGTTGGTTCTGTAGCAGTCATGTTTATTGTCAAAGGCATCCTGAAAGTCCTTGCAATGTCATTTAGGTTGCTAGAGGATTTGGGCAGTAATGAGTCATTAGCATGCTGGTGTACACTTAATCTGATGTACTGGGGAGAGCTTTGACATTAATAGTGAAGTGTAGGGGTCCAAATAGTAGTCTCTGGGAATTTCACATTGCTGCATAGTGTAGGGGATTTATTGCCATAAAGCTCAATAGTTGATTTCAGTCAGAAAATAATCCAGTTATCCATTTTAAGTGTGGAGTTCGAAAAAACAATTGTATTTATTTTTCTAAGCAATAGGTAGTAACTGGCCAGGTCAAAAGTTGGACTGAATTTAATTTAGATAGCAAATGTAAGATTCATTATGCTTTGTTTATACCTGGGTCAATGTCAGATGTAAGTTTGGTTAGACTGTTGTAGTGGAAAGGTTAGTGCCAAAATCAGACTAAATATGTGTGTGTAGCTGGCAACCACTGATGCAGTCATTTATTTGATGATGCATGAGTTATCTGAAAAATGTCACTATTTTCCCTATTACTGCTTTTAATTAGAGATGCAGCGAATTTATATTCCGCCGGTGAAGTGAATGCGAAGTGGGCACTTCAGGTTGCCACTCTGCAATACAGAGGGGGCAATGCAAAGTGCTCACTCACCTTTTTATTACCACTTCGTGTTAAGGCAGAATATCAATGCAAAATAAGGTGAAGTCATTGTTTTTAATGGACTTCACGTTCCTCATTATAATTCTAAGTGATCCACTTGGTGTTTCAGATTTGGCAGCCCCCAACACATCACATGGCTTACAGTACTGTAAGTCACATGCTTTTTAGCTAGGCAGGAAGAAAGTGAATCATACAAGCAGGCACTTTTACTTTCTTTTGTGCAGATGAAGAGAGAGAGAGGAGTGTGTTTAGTGACTGCTGATACTTTGAGATCAGAACGAGGAGGAGATTTAAACTTTGATTTAGACCCAACAGTTTTTTAAAAGCTACATTTTTTTGTCTTGTCTGTCTGTACTCTTTTTCACTTAATTTGTTCTTTCGGTAAATTTTATTTTTCTTACATAGAGGGACATCAGTTGCAAATTCTGTCCATGCTGAAACTGCTGCTGGATCACCATGGGATCCCACATTAGTTTTTTTTCCTCACATCATGTGCCCCTCCACACCTTCCTTGCTGTATTATAAAATGTATTCCTCACCACCCCCGACCCTTGCATGTAATTATGTCCTTTCTTTGTTGTCTTCTGTATGTATTCTGAGCAATGGAAGTATACTGTGTTAAACTGCATGGGTGCAGTTTTCTTTCTAGTCTGTGTATGTACTGCAGACACTGTCCAACTCCCTGACTTAAATCACTTATTAATGAGTGGAATGGTGGGGTGGTGAAGCCTGGAGAGATACTACAAAATAGGCTTAAAATACATCCAAGTAACTAGTAAAAATATTAATGTTGTGATTTGTGACGTAATCGTAAATCGTGATTTGTGACTTCATTTGTGACCATGATGATAAAGAAACACAAATGCCTATGGCTGTACTTCCCTGGGCCCTGAAGAGGTGTGGCACAAAACTCCCCGACTTAAAAACACTCATTAATGAGTACACTGGTGGGGTGGTGAAGCATGGAGAGATACTGCAAAACAGGCTTGCAATACATCCAAGTAACTAGTAAAAAAAATTACTGTTGTGATTCGTGACGTGATCGTAAATCATAATTTGTGACTGCATTTGTGACCATGATGATGAAGAACGTGATTTGTATCACGAGTGACTTCTGATGATGGTCTTGACTTAAAAATGCAAATTAATGAGTACAATGTTCATGCAGAATTATGCACCACACCTGTCCAGTACTCTGAAGTGAAGCCAAAGAAACAACTGTGATTTAAGTTAGAGATGGAGATTGGGCCCTAAAGAGATGCAGATGCACAGACAGATTAAGATTGCATTGCGCACTGAAGAGATGCAGATGCAAAGGCACAACACCTAGCCAGTGCTCACCATCAGAAATTCAAATCTGAAAAAGAATGTATTTGCCGGTTGGGGCTAGCCACGGGGGTGGGGGGGCAGTGTACTGCACTGCTGCAGTAAGAGTCACTAGTACGAGAACCAGTAAAGATACCACAAAGAAGTATAAAAAATTACACAGCTGCAGTGGATAGCAGGTTCACATTGCTGAAATTATGTGGCACAATAAAAGGTGTATGATTTGATGACACGCGACACACACATACTCATACACACATTAAGTAAGGCATAGCAAATTGAAAAACTTCTGTAATATAACCACATATTTTAAACAAACTAAAATTATGCACTGCTGCACCACAACAATCATCAAAAAATGGCATGAATTATTAAAAATATTACTGTGTGTACATTAACACAGTTATACAAGAAAAATATCACCAAAACAGAAAACACTGTCTTTTTCTCCAAGTTAATCTACCTACACCACAGATACGCCCCTCCCCCAAAGCACACTTCCACAGTCTCTCAGTACACAGACTGAATGTTGTACATTAACATTCAAAATACACACACAAACAATAAACACTCGATGATATGAGCACAGGAAGGTTTCCTATAATCGATTAACTAAAGTTTCAGCAAAAAAATGACCCAGAAAGGCTTTTTTAACAGGTTTTAGAAGGTTTGAATCACAGAGAGCTCTCAGAGCAGATTTTCTCCTACAGCTTCCTACACATACTATCCCAAACTGAGGCTGTGCAGAACAATCTATAGCCCATGTGACCTGAAATCCCAAGAATCACTGCAGAATTCGCCTATGTAGCTTAAAAACAAGGCGAAGTAAGGCAAAGTACTTTGCTTTCAATGTACTTCGCCTTAAGAATTTGCGGAGTAGTGGTTTGGGAAGGTGGAGTAACCCGAAGTCATTGTTTTCAACGGACTTCACGTTACCCATTAATAACGCGAAGTACTCCGTTTCACATTGCAGAGCACTCCGCGATTTCACTTTCACTCCGCGTTCCACTTCGCAGAACAAATTGAGGCCACTTAGCCCATCTCTACTTTTAATCCAATGTGATCTATTATAGTGAACCTCCCATATGCCACCAGTTTTGAATATACACATAACTGCAGATTTTTCCCATGCATCTGGTAGCACAGCAGGTTGCTTTAAAGGTCATATATTGAAGGTATGAGAATATAGGGACTATGATTCCACATTCAGCTTTTAAGAGAAGTGTGCTGTACATATCTATGTGTTTTTCAAACAATACATACTTAATCAAAAGTATCAGTAAACATCCAGTTTACATGGTTCAATCAGTGTGGACATATTAGGCTTGATTTTCAAAGATTAGCGTAAGACATGTCACCAGCAGCTTGTGTCAATTGCCTGTGGACCAGGGACCCTGCGCCCAATTCACTATTGGGTAGGGTCCCAGTGCCAAAGTCCCGTAGCCTGTGGCAACAAAAACAGCACATGTGAGAGGTTTGCCACAAGCTGCAGGGCTGTTAGGTGGCATCTGCACCCAGGGACAGAGACCTACCAGAAGGCACCCCATGAGGCTTTAGAAGGGCCACTGCCTTGCCAGGGTGTTAAGGGGCACCTGCATGCTAGGCACCATGGGGAGCCACTGTAGCACCACACCACAAAGGGATCTGGATCTTTTGCATTTAGTTAGTTTGTGTTTACTGGGTTGATGCACTAGACAAATCAATTGCCAATACAAATACAATGATGTTGTGGGGGCATGGCAAACCATGGGCGAGCAGCAGTACATGTTCTCTCCCACCAAGGAAGGCCTCTGGTTTTGGCACATGGATAGTCTAACTGTACTGGACTGTGTGCCCTCTGTGAGGAGTTCCTGAACCACGATGTTGGGGATATGGCAGCTTGTATGTGCAACAATCCCCCTTGTACCCTGGTGCACCCATCAGCTTTGCACAGACCTGTTACAGAGCCAGTAAAGAGTCTAGTAAACAGGATCCTGGTTTGGCACCAGGGGAATTTCTGAACTTGGAACTCTGCAACTTATGATGAATGGTGCCCCTTGTGTCACTTCTGCCTGATGGAGGCACCTTGCATCAACTTCGGAGATTAGAGAATCAAGCCCATAAAGTTTTACAACAAGTAGTTCACCACTAAACATTTCAAGTGAAGAAAACGTGTTCAGAATTAACAAAAGAAAAAAAAAAAAGATTGCTGAGTGATTAGAAAAAACTGGAATGCCAGGAATAAAAATTGAACTTTGACTGTGTAGATAGTTTTGCATATTGTTGCATTCATGCTGATCTTTCATTATACAGCTGATCTTACATTTAAGTAATTCTTAATGTATTTGCTAGTGGTTTTGCTGGTTCTTAGCAGTAGCCCATGCTAATAAATGCATATGGTGTCCATTAGTATTCCTGCAGTAATGACAGCAATGTCAGCACACTATCCAAGACACAAAATACTGATTAAGCACTGCATCTCTGTGTCATGCTGTGTCTCTTCCGGTAGCTCATTTGATATATTTCACCAGTAAGAAATGCAATTGCATTGTTTTTTTCCTAGAGTTTCAGGAAGATAGGCAGTATTACTAACTTTTGGCCCTGTCCAAGAATGGAAATCACTTCAGTACTTGTCTGTGTTGAGCTTGCAAGCTTCACTGATAAGTTGCATTTTCAAAAAAAAAAAAAAAGTGTAGTATCATCTGTCATTGCTCATGTTAGTAAGGTGACAATAGTATTTTAAGATACTGTACAAAATAAATCAAAAGATACCAACTTGTGTTCTCACTGCTGGCATCAACCTTGGTAAAATATGCTGAATTTTCAGTATATCTGGCAGTTTTCCAGAATTAATCTCTTAGCAGTTCTAATAAGAGTGTTGACAGATATACTGAAATATCAGCAGGTTTTACTAAACTGGAACAAGACATTGAATTTCTTGTAATGTATACTATATATAAAAATAGTGCAATGCTTTCTTCTGTTTATTGCTTGTCTTATTGTAGTAGCTTTGCCCTACTGACAAGCAATTGTCTCCCTATTAGTATATTCCTTATAAAATAACTCTCAAATGTTGTCTTTCATCAACTCTCTTTTTTGGGGGTTGGGTCTACAGTTTATTCTATACTGTTATTTATTTTTTTACGAGTTTAACCAGGAAGGCACACTAAGCAGGGATTGCTCGATTCCAGATGCGACCTGGGGGACAAGTCCCAAGACAATAGTATAGTCTCAGGAACAGTAGTTAAACAGCACAGTGTGGGGGCCACCAGCCATGCAGACAAATGGCAGATAGATACAGGAACATAGGAGGGGGAACATATATGGGATAGTGTTATAGATACAGGAACATAGGAGGGGGAACATATATGGGATAGTGTTACAGAGAAACACAGAACCAACAATACTAGTACATAGTGGACACTAGCTCTGTTGCTAAAGGTAACCTGAATAAACCTCCCTTTCTGTCTTACAAGGATAAAAATGTATGAATTCTGAGAAAACTTCATAATACTGACACAAAATCCTTAGTAAATACTGGGTCATATCAGTGAAAACAGAGAACAGCAAGAGGAAGGAGGTACTGTAAGAACTTTACTACTCTTCTGGGACTTAAGAACTAGAACTCTACTACTGAGACTTCCAATTTAGGATAAAAACAAACAAAAAACAAAACAAAACAAGACTTGGTGTGTTTGTCCGAGTTGGGTGAAATGACTTGTTATCTGTACAGTTAGCTAGGTGAAGAAGGGAACTGTGAATTAGGGGGAGTTGCTTAGGCAGCAGGAAGCTAGGTGTTTGCATTTAAATCTGCCCTAGATAGCTTTTGGCACAGAACAGAAAGAAGAAGGAGGTGCTGTAAGAACTTTACTACTCTACAGCGACTTAAGAACTAGAACTCTACTACTGGGACCTTCAATTTAGGGTATAAACAAACAAGCAAACAAAACAAAAAAAAAGAGCTAGTGTGTTTGCCTGAGTTGGATGAAGTGAATTGTTATCTGTGCAGTTAGCTAGGTGAAGAAGGGAACTGTAAATTAGGGGGAGTGGCGTAGGGAGCAGGAAGCCAGGTGTTTGTATTTAAATCTGCCCTATATAGCTATTGGCAGAAAACAGCAAGAGTAAGGAGGTGCTGTTAGAACTTTACTACTCTACTAGGGCTATATAGACTTCCCTCCCTCCCCTCCCCTCCACCCCACAACCCTTAGTCAGTTCTACTTTTATAGGCACATGATTTAATTAACAACAGGAACTTCCTGTTTGGGAGCAGGAAGGGAGTGATCACAGAGGCATAAAAGACTCACCATCCTAGAGGGAAAAGAGTAGCTCTCCACCCCCCATTAGGTGCTGGAGGTCTGACTCTGTGCAAGTAAGAAGGAGACTACTGAGGAATACAGGAACTTTCTGTCCCAGAACAGGAAGAGCAGGAGCATTAAGAACACAGAGGCAGTATGAAAGTAGGAAGAAAAAAAATACATAAAATAAAATAAATAAATAAATAAACTGAGAGAGGATAGAGTAAGAATACAATGTAACAGCTGAGGGGGCCACAAATAAGACATGATAGGAGTGATGAAGTTCAGTGGATGTGGAGTGGCCGTCTTCCAGGAAACATTCTGAAGGATGCAGTGTTGTCCCATCTACAGGCACCTCTCTGGGCTGAGGGAGGAGGGTGCTCATCTCCAGACTGAGTTGGCCAGGATTTGGGGGACCTCCTCTCCCACCCAAGGACCACCAGGGCCACATCCACTGCCTCAGAGGTTGTCAAGAAAGAGGAGCAGTTGGATCACAGTGGGCTTAGAGAGGGTGAGGGTGGTGGAATAGAGGTACATCCCTTCAGTTGTACCTCTCCATAATTTGTATGCTGTTCTGGCAGAGTGTGGTTCCTCCATGGGGGCACCCGCAGTGGAGACCAAGGAGGATGCTGGGAACCTCCACAAAGGAGACCAACAGGAGGGTGGTATGGGACCCACAAGGGAAGGAAACAACTCCTGGTGGGGAACTCCATTGTTAGGAGGGTAGGACTGGGGGAGGGGGAGAGAGGGAGGTAAGTTGCCAGCCTGGCACCATGGCTTGGAGGGACAGGGAGCAAATCCTCAGGATTTTTGGAGCAGCTGCACAGGGGAAGGAGCTGGATGTCACTGTCCACTTAGGGACAAATAGCCAGGCTGGGAAAGGTATCAGAGTAGTGCAGTAGCAATTTGTGTAGTTGGGGAGGGGACTTACACAAGTAGCACACATGGTAACCTTCTCAGATGAGCTGCCTGTCTATGACATGAGTGAGGCTAGGGTGCTCTGCAGCATGGGATTCAATCAATGGTTGAAAAACTGGTGCAGATCTCAGGGTTTTGGCTTCACTGGAGACTGGGGGTCCACCTAGAGGGATGCAGGCCTATACTGGCACGATGGTCTGCATCTGTCCAGAAGGGGAACCAGGATCCTAGGTAATAGGCTTAAATGCTTCATTGGCAAGAATTTAAACTAGCCAAGGGGGAGGCACTAAAAAGGAGGTGGGAAGTCCTAGAAGCCCCCCCCCAAAAAAAATTCAGAGTAGTTAGTAAGGTAAACACCAAGATAAAGAAGTTAATAGGGAGAAGGGAAGGGGTAAATGGAAAAAAAGGCAAAGGCAGTAAGGACAAGGATATGGCAAAAAGGGGTGAGGCCATCTTAAAATGGAGGGTGATGAGTACCAATGCCTGTAGTCTGGGTAACAAGATCCCTGAATGGGTGGTATTGATGGAAGAGGGATGCCTGGATATTGTGGCAGTCACAGAAACATGGTATACAAAGAACCATGACAGAGATGTCAACATATCAGGGTACACAATCTAGAGGAAGGACAGAGAGGGTAGAAGAGGAAGAGGAGGAGGAGGAGGAGTAGCTATCTATGTAACGGAAGGGATCAAAGCAATGGGCCTAAAGGGTAAACAGGGAGGAGAGGAAGCACTGTGGGACACCCTGGAGACTGGAAATGGCACCACAATCTGCACTGGGATTGTATACAGACACCCATCTCAGGGAGATGAAATGGACAAGGAAATGATAGAAGGCATCCTTAGGATGGCAGAAAAAGGAGATATATTGTTGATGGGGGACCTGAATATGATAGATGTTAACTGGAGCACCTTTGCTGCAGCCACATCCAAGAGCAGGGTCTTTCTCAATGCCTTACAGAGGGCATGCCTCAAGCAGCAAGTGCTGGAACCCACTCAGGAGGTAGCAGTCTTAGGTAGTCTCAAACGAGGACAGAGAGAGGATCTCAAATCTAGAAGTGGGTAGCCATCTGGGAACAAGTGACCACCAAACAGTGTGGTTCACAATAAACACAACCGCAGAGTCAAGCCATACATAAGTGAGGGTATTGAACTTTAGGAGGGCTGACTGTGTGAAAATGGGAGAGTGCCTCAGAAAAGCACTAGCAAACAGGCAAGAAGTAGGGGTGGAGAAACAGTGGGGAAACATTAAAACCACCATCACAGAGGCAACAAGCCTTTGTGTGGAGCAAATAAACAATTCACAATGAAAGAAAAAACACTTGTTCTCAAAGGAGGTAGTGGGGAAGGTTAAGGAGAAAAAGACAGCATTCAGGAAGTATAAGGAAACAGAAGGGGCAGGACAGAAAACTGTACCAGTTAAAGCAGAAGGAAGTGGGGAAGGCAGTCAGAATAGCAAACACCCAAATCGAGGAAAAGCTAGCCAACTAGGTTAAGAAGGGTGATAAAACCTTTTAATAGGTACATTAGGGAGTGACGAAGTCACAGGGATGGAGTGTGAGGCTTAATAAAGAGGAGTGTGGGTGGGCAGAGAGGGAAAGTGAAAAAGCAAGGATACTGAACAAATACTTCTACTCAGAAGTCAGAAAAGAAGAGGAGGGTTAGATACCTATTCCAATCAATAGAAGCACTCAGGATAGGGGGGTCGATACCAGTCCTTTCACAGAAGAAAGGGTTCTGAAAGAACTCCTAAAACTGAAGGCGGACAAAGCAATGGGGCCCAGCAGGATTCACTCCATAATTCTAAAAAAACTAAGAGAACTATTGACACCACTGACTACCCTTTTTAACAAGTCATGGGAAGATGGTGTGGTACCTAAGGACAGTAGGAGGGTGGATGTGATTCCCCTTCACAAAAGTGGGAGCAAAGCAGAGGCAGGAAACTACAGACCTGTTAGCTTGACCTCCGTGGTAGAGAAAATGATGGAATCACTTCTCAAGAAGGAATCATTGAGTACGTAGAGGCCAGTGGGGCACACGACCCAAGGCAGCATGGATTTACAGCAGGAAGGTCATGTCAGATGAATCTAATAAATTTCTTTGACTGGGTGAGCAAAGCAGTAGACCAGGGAGGGGCTGTGGATGTGGCCTACCTAGACTTTAGAAAGGCATTTGACACAGTCCCACACAAAGGATTAATAAACAAATTAGCCAGCCTGGGAGTAGGTCCCAGGGTGGTAGCCTGAGTAAAACATTCACTGGACAACATGACACAGAGGGTAACAATAAACAGAGTCCACTCCAAAGAAAGGGGGGTTACTAGTGGGGCACCACAGGGTACATTACTGTGTCTGGTCCTTTTTAATGTCTTTATAAGTGACATTACAGAGGTACCTGGAAGAAAAAGTATGCCTCTTTGCAGATGACATAAAAATATGCAAGAGGGTTGATATACAAGGGAATGGAAGGGATGGAAAGGGACTTGGAAAGGTTGGAGGAATGGTCAAAAGTATGGCAGCTTATATTCAATGCAAAGAAGTGCAAAGTAATGCACCTGGGAAACAAAAACCCAGTGGAAGAGTACACAATGGGGGAGGGTATTAACAACAACAAAAATGGAAAGGAACCTGGGGTAGTCTTATCAGATGACCTAAATGTAAGCAAGCAATGTGAGAAGGCAGTATGGATGGCTGGGAGGATACTGGGATATATAGGGAGAGGAATCACCAGTAGAAAACAGGAAGTTGTTATCCCTCTTTACAAACAGTTGGTGGGACCCCATCTGGAGTACAGAGTACAGTTCTGGAGACCCCATCTCTGCAGGGACATAGACAGGATGGAGGCAGTGCAGAGAAAGGCAACTAAAATGGTGCAGGACTACAACAGAAGCCATATGAAGAAAGACTAAAGGAGCTTACTATGTACACCTTTCAGGAAAGGAGGGAGAGGGGGGACATGATAGAAACTTTCAAGTACCTCAAGGGAATCAGCAAAGTCCAAGAGGGTAGCATCTTTCAGAAAAAGAGATGTGCAAGAACAAGGGGACACAATCTGAAGATATAGGGGATTCAGGTGCAATGTGAGGAACTATTTTTTCACAGAGAGTGTGGTGGACACATGGAACAGCCTTCCTGAGGAGGTTGTGGGGTCAAAAACAGTGTGGAAATTCAAGAATGCACCGAACAGACATAAGGCAATTCTGATGGGGGTAGGAAGAAGTAGGCTGTTGCTTAACTAGGATCCACAGCTTATCCAATAGGTAGGGAAATGGGCATACTAGGTGGGCCAAGCGGTCCTTATCTGCTGTCAAAGTCTATGTTTCTATGTTAAACAATGGTTGTTAATGATAATGCATGCTTCTAGGATGAAGGGACACAAATCATTGTAACAAGAGTGTTATTGTTGAAACTCCTGTATCTATTGTTTGTACAATTTAAGAACATGTATCCAACAAGCTGGACTTGATTTAAATAGGATAAGTTTAATCTCAGCATTTTAGGAGTCAATCTAGCAACACTTAGACAATATTTATACATAATGTACATAAAGTTATGCATTTTGAATGGAGCAATGTTTGTGTAAATTTTGTTAAATTCTGCTTGAAATTGCCTTTAAAAATAAAACTACACATCAGCTTTGCTTTCCTAGAGTACACAAAAACATAGAAGGTGATTGCAAAAAAAAGATTTTATAGCCTTTCCAGTCAGCCTATCCTACTTAAGTTTGGCTGTGATGGCCCTAGTGGCAAGTCTCTTCTTAACCCCATCACCATCACCACTCCTTCTACTGCCCTTACCACTCAGGTATGTCTGTTTCTCCTGTGTTTGAATTCCTCTTCTGATTTATAGAAACATAGCATAAAGGTTAATGGCAGATAAGAACCGCAAGGCCCATCCAGTCTGCCCATTTCTTTTTCTACCTTATAAATGTGCCATCGGCCTTTGCTCTGTCAGTGGCCTATCTACTTATACTCATCTGTATTGCTTCCTTATGCCTATCCCATGCCTGTTTGAAGACCTGCACTGTATTCATAGCCACCACTTCCTGAGGTAGGCCGTTCCATGCATCCACCACTCTTTCTGTAAAAAATTATTTCCTCACATTCCTCCTTAATCGGCCTCCCTCTAATCTCATACTCCGTCCTTTTGTCCTGCTATTTTTCTTATATTTAAACATGTTAGACTCTTTTATCTTGTTAATGCCCTTAAGGTGTTTGAATGTTTCGATCATATCACCTCTCTCCCTCCTTTGCTCAATGGTATACATATTGAGCTCCATTAATCTGTCCTCATATGTCTTCTGATGCAGTCCCTGCACCATTTTGGTTGCCCTTCTCTGGACTGCCTCAATTTGGTTAATGTCCTTGTGAAGGTGTGGCCTCCAGTACTGCACGCTGTACTCCAGATAGGGCCTAATCAGTGTCTTGTAAAAGAGGGATTATTACCTCCCTCTTACAACTTTTGATACCCCTACTAATACACCCTAACATCCCCCTAGCCTTACCTACTGCTTTAGAGGTCTGCTTGGATGATTTCAGGTAATCGGTGATGATGATGCCCAAGTCTCTTTCTTCCTTTGTGACTGCCAGCAACTCCCCCTCCCAGCCTGTAGGTGGCTTCAGGGTTTCTCTTCCCTATGTGCATGTTCTTGCACTTCTTTGCATTAAATCCCAGTTGCCACTCTTCTGACCATTTGCTAGTTTATCCAGATCTCTTCTCATTCTGTCTACCCCATCTGGATCATCTACTCTGTTGCAGATCTTGATGTCATCTGCAAACAGACAAGCCTTACCCTCTAGTCCATCTGCAATGACACTAATGAAGATATTGAAGAGAACTGGCCCCAGGACTGATCCCTGAGGTACCCCACTTATGACTTACATCTCTTCTGACTATATACCATTTACCACCACTCTTTGTTTTCTGCCCGTCAACCAGTTTGCCACCCAGTTGACCAACTTCTGACCTACCCCTAGCCTACCCAGCTTATTTATCAATCTTCTATGTGGAACAGTGTTGAAAGCTTTGCTGAAGTCACGGTAGGTGACATCAACTGCTCCCCCTTGGTCCACCACTCTGGTTACCCAGTCAAAGAGATCTATGAGATTAGTTTGACAGGACCTTCCTTTTGTAAACCCATGCTGTCTTGGATCCTGTGCCCCTATGGATTCCAGGTGTTGCACTATCCTTTCCTTAAGGAGTGCCTCCATAATCTTGCCCACTACTGAGATAAGACTGAGTGGTCTGTAGTTCCCTGACTCCTCCCTGCTACCACTCTTGTGGACCGGGATCACATGAGCCCTTCTCCAGTCTTCTGGGACCTCTTCTGTGCTCAGAGACTCACTAAACAGTTCTGCTAATGGCTCTGCTAGTTCCACCCTTAGCTCCTTAAGTAGTCTGGGATGTATGCCATCAGGTCCTATTGCCTTGTCCAACCTGAGCTTAGCAAGCTCTTGTAGGACCCTTTCTTTTGTGAAGGAAGTAGTGCTTACCTCCCACCCCCCTGTGTCCATGGTGTTGAGCTGTGGGCCCTGCCATAGAACTTCTCTTGGCAGTTCATTCCACCTACAGTATCATCTATCCTGATGTCTTTCTTATATCCCCATATCAGATTCATTACAGCTGTCCCTGGTACCTGTATTTGCACTCAGTGTGAACAGCTCTGTGCTGCATCCTTTATTCCGTGAAGTTACTTGCACATCTCTGTGATATCCACCTCTCTCTACTTGCTCAGGATTTTTCATATGGAGGTCTTCCAAACTCTCCAAGTAAGACTTCCTATCTTGTCCCTAGATCATTTTGGTTAACCTCCTAGACACTGCCACTACCCTCTCCCTGTCTTTTCTGAAGAGTGGGCTCAAGAACAGCATGCATTTCTCCAAGTGTGATTGATCCCGGACTCTAGGAACAACATTATCAGAGCAACAAAAAAGATTAATGCTTGTTTTGTTTAAGCAGATTTACTTTGTGTTATTTTCTTTTGTGCTTACAGGTTTTGTTACTGTTTTTTTCTTAACATTTTACTGCTTTATTGTTCTCTGATTCAAATTGCTGTTGCAGGGTGCACTTTCTGCAGCATTGTTGCAGGATGTGCATACAGGTTTGTTACTGTTTTGTGCTTACAGATCACAAATGTAATCTTTGATTCAAATTGTCTTTTGCAAGGTATATCTTCTGTTAAAGTGTTCTGCAGGTTGTGCTTACAGGTTTTGTTACTTTTTTACTGCTTTATTATTCTCTGTAGAAAAGTGTTTTTTACAGGGTATATCCTCTGTGAAATTGTTACAGGTGGTGCTTACAGGTTTTAGTTTTATGTATCATTAAGCTAAGCTTCCAAGGCTTTTTCCCTTCCTACTAAGTACTCAGTCAAGGTTATAAACTCTGCAACTCAAATGGGATGGATATTATTAACTACAGGTACTGTGGGACACTTTTCAAAATGGCAGGTATACAGGATTTAGGACACTGTCCTACTTGCTAGACCATCGAAGACCTAAGGGCTCAGCTCCGGGAAGCATGGGCAGAGACTGTGCACCGCAAATTTCATATTCAGTAGGAAATGAATTACAAGAATCACCTGCCATTTCCCCAACATCCAACTGAAGCACCTCAACCAGAGAGGGTAGTTGATCCGGAAGGTTGGCAGGTGGTTAGGAGGGGAAAATGGGGTGCCCTATCACTCAATGCTCATCAACGTATCACCACCACAAACCATTTAAAAACTAGAAACAGGTATCTGCCTCTATCTCTGAAATCAAATAAAGGGGCAGAGGACACTGCAGAAAAGGACACTGCAGCACAGGAGCTAGTGCTACAAAACCTGCCTAAAACAGGGACCAAAACAAAAAGGCAAAAAGCAAATCCTAAACACTTCTGATCGTAGGAGACTTCATGATTCGGGGAATTGATACCTACCTCCAGTCGGGGTTAATAGTCAGATGTTTCCCAGGTACATCAGCATGGAGAGACACTGACCACATTACTAAAATCATGCAGGAAGCAGGAGAAAGCATTGACATCCTGGTACACTTAGGGACTAACAATCTTGCCAGCTGGTCAGTTGTGAAGACCAAGGAATATCTGCCCAGGCTGGGAGACAAACTGTCATACATTTCATCTGATATCTCCTTCTCTGAGATCCTGCTGGTCTGAGATAGGAGGACAGATGGACAGAAGTTCAGAGAAAGGTAGGTTGGGGAGCTAAACATGTGGCTGAAGGGCAAGTGACAGGAAAAGGGACACAAATTTGTAGGTAACTGGCAACAGTTTTGGAAGTGAAAGTTCTTTAACTTTGATGGACTGTATCAGACTAAAGAGGGAGTCAGTGCATTGGGGCAGAAGTGTGATGTATTTGCAGAATATTTAAATTAGCAAATGGGAAGGGGGTACAGCACCTGATACATCGAATGGGAAGAACACCCCCTCCTCAGCTAGTGATGAAACAGGTGTTCAGCATGTTTGTAGTTCATTTGCATCACCAGGTAAGGAAAAAGGTCTGACTCCCCATATGACATGCAAGGCAAAAGCCGGACATTACCCACAACTAACACATCAAATTCTGGCCAATGGAAACTCATGTACATAAATGCCTGCAATCTGGGAAACAAGATCCCAGACCTGGAGGAAACAATGATAGAGGCTAAACTGGATGTAGTAGCCATTAATGAGACATGGTTCACCAGAAGCCACACTTGGGAGATTTCAGTACCCAGCTATGTACTGTTCAGAAGAGACCGAGGTGTAAAAAAAAGGGGGGGGGGTAACCCTTTACATAAATGAAAATATCAATGCTACAGAAATTCAGAATAAATATAAGGAGCCAGAAGAACTGTGGGTCACCCTGGAAACAGGAAATGGGACAGCCATACTAAGTGGGGTTGTCTACAGGTCTCCAGACCAGGGGGAAGACATAAACACATTACTATTAGAAGATATACAAAACATGACAGCTAAAGGGGATGTTGTGATAATGGGGGACTTCAACATGCCAGATACAGATTGACCAATACCAGCAGGAACATCCACCAGAACTAGACACATAGTGGATTCCATGCAGAGGGTGGGCCTCAAACAATTGGTACAACAACCCACAAGAGACAAGGCTATCACGGATCTAGTACTGACTAACAGGTAAAGGATCACAGATCTCCAGGTATCTCCCGCCCACCCCCCAATACCCTCCCATCCTTAGCTGTGCTTACTTATATAGGCACCTGCATTCACGTTTTCAAGGCAGATCCTATCTTTTTGTCTACTTTCCCATCTGCAAGTTATATTATATCACCACTGGGTACCACCTTACAACATTTACTTCAGATAATCTCCCTATCTGGCTCCAGCAACAGTTTTCTGTTACTACTTTTCTAATTTATCAACTGCTTTTCTACACCCTCTTATTCCTGGATCCCTCCTACCCCATTTCTTATCCCAGCTGACCTTATTCACCTTACTCAGTCCTTTTATCTCCACCCTCCTCGATCCTGCCCAGTTTCTAAACCCCCTTGATCAATCACAGTTGCCTTTCTATCTCCAAGAGTCTTCTCTCTCTTAAGCAACTCTCCAAGTTCTGTCCTATTGCTCTTCTTTATCCCTCCTGCCATGATGACTCAGGCTGTTCTGACTTACCTAAACTCAATAATTGTGGTTCCACTCGCCCTCAACTCCTTATCCCTCTGCCTAGGGTCCCCCATTCCCCGCCTGTGACATCCAACTGGGACTTCACCTACTGTAACATGGTGGCTACACGTGCCCCCACCTCTACTCCCCAAATGTATCCCAGTCCTAAACCTCTGGGGTCTCTATTGAGATTTATTGTCTACAAGAAGACTTCCTCCCCAGGCTTAGTAGGCTGTGCCATTGCTCTGGCTATGATTTGGAGGACCTTGCTATCCCTTGCTCTAGCCGTTGACATTGAAACTAATCCTGTCCCCCATGTCATTCTTCCCCAAACCTACACTGGGGCCACTCATCTCTTGCCTCAGGCTTCTGGACTAACCTTTGCCCACCTTAATATCCACAGTCTCATGGCCAGCCTCACTGACCTGGAGGCTTGGGTCCAGGCAAATAATCCAGATATATCTGTGCTATCAGAAACCTGATTGAAACCAACCATCTAGGGCCAAAGTTGTAGACTACTGGGCTATTTTATGCACCAGGCTGACCAACCACCCTCCAAAAGAGGGGCTGGACTTTCCTTCTACTACAAGGCTCACCTGGATGTCAGCCTCTATCCTACCCCCCTCCACAATGGTGAGGCCACTCACATGGTGCTACTTCTTGGCAGAACCAGGAAGCTGCACATTATTGGGACTTATTTACCTCCACGTACTAGCAAGCTTGGGCTGGAGGAGCTCTTTGATTATATTCCCTCATTGACCAAAAAAAAGAGGTCATCTGTCTGGGTGACTTCAACCTTCACTGGCTTGGACCGTCAACTTCTTCCTTTGCTTCTACCATCAGTAAGGCCAACCTGTCCCAATTCATCTCCTCCCCACTCGGAAGTCGTCAAACAGCTTCAGCTGTACTATGATTGAATGGATTCTCACAAACCATATGGATTGGTACTCCTCCACTGGGGTTTTACCCGATTTGATCAGTGAGCACTGCCCTGTCTTCTGCCTCCATGACTCCTCCCCATCCTCTCTACCCCACAAAGTCCTATCCTTTGCTAACTTCTCTCTACTTGACCTGGCCAAGTTACTTTTTGATCTGAAAGTCGTTGACTGGTCTCCCCTACTCACCATCAATGACATCAACCAGGCCACTGACTACGTCAATACAATCTTACTTGCCTTACAGCACAAGCACATCCCATACTGTAAGCACAGGGTCAGAGGGAAGGTGACCAAATGGCTGAACTGCCCTTTCCTGAAACTGCTCAAGCACCGTGATAAGCTATGACTAAAATGGAAATCATTTTCCAGCCAGACTGACTTCTCTGAGTACCGCACTTTGCGTAATACCTGCAAGAAATCTATTTGTGCTGCCAAGAGCAACTACTACCGCAGTCTCCTTCAATCTTCGGCTGATGACCCCAGGAAATACTGGACCCAGATTAATGAAATCTTGGGTAATACTAAACCACAGTCTCCCAAAGACATGTTAATTAATGAATCAACCTGCAATAATGCCCATATGTTTGCCAAGGCCTTGAACTCACTTTTCAAGGAGGTTCCTAACATCCTCCCTCCAGGACCTAGTGGCACCCAGCCATCCCCTACAGCTCCATCACATACTCCTCCTACCCTGTTGCTTTCTCCTATCTCTTGCCTTGATGCACTTTGGTTACTACAGTCCATTCCCCTCCATGGCAGTGCAGGACCAGACAGTATCAAACCTAGAATACTCTGAATTGGTGCCTCACTCCTAGCCACTCCAGTCAATTGACTTTTTAACCTGTCCATTAGCATCTCAATAGTGTCTTTAGCCTGTAAAACTGCCAAGATCATACCAGTCTTCAAGAAAGGTGACCCTAAAGTTCTGTCTAATTATCACCCCATTGCACTTCTACCAACACTCAGCAAGATGTTGGAAAAATGTATTCACCATCAAATCTCTGACCACTCATTAAACTTCAGTCTTCAGTCACCTGTTCAACATGGTTTCCAGGCTGGTCATAGTACCACTACAGCTTTTACCCTGTTCACTAGTGATGCTAAGCCTAATATGGACACTGGCCTACTTACTGGGGCCGTGTTCATTGACCTAACAAAAGCTTTCGACCTGGTTAATCACCCTCTGCTCATGCACAAATTGCAATCTCTTGGGGCCTCTGGGCCCACCTTATCCTGGATCACTAAATACCACTCTAACCATTCCCAATCTGTCTCTTTTAATAAAGTCCTTTCCTCTCCAGTTCCAGTCTCCTGTGGCATTCCTCAATGTTCCATTCTCGGACCACTGCTTTTCTCCATTTTTGTCAATGATTGTCCCTCTTCCTTCACCGACTGTAACTCCATCATGTACACCGATGATTTGGTGCTTTACTTAGCTGCTCATTCTGTAGCCTACCTTAATGTTCCCCTGTCATCAGCATTTCAAACACTCCAAGTCTGGCTCCAATCCAACTCTCTGGTCCTCAACCTACCAAGAACACAGTCCATGCTCTTTGGATCTGCTAGAAAAAGCCATGCCATGACCCCTAAGCTTTGCGTGCACAGCTGTGATGGATCTGCAGTCCAGTACACAGACTCCTTCAAGTACCTAGGAGTGATCTTTGATCCTGCTCTTGATTTCTCTTCTCATTTACTGGAGGTGTGTAGAGCTGTCAGCATTAGGATTGGCACCACCTACAGGGTGCGTCACTCCCTAACCCCTGCTGCTAGGATCCCAGTGGTGAGGGGATCTTGGTTCCTAGGCTCCTGTATGCCCTCTCCATCTTTTCCCACACAAACATTGGTATTCTACATAAATGGGACACTACCTATAACAACATTTGCAGATTTGCCCTGTCTGCCGCTCTCCTTACCCACCACTGTCTCCTGTACTCCACCCTAAACTGGCTGTCCCCCAAAAACCTGTGCTTTTATAGACGCTGGGCTGTTTCACTGACTCTATGACTTGATCCCCTTGCCCAGACAGCATTGGGGCTATGTTCACTCCAGTGGCACACTTCCAACTACTGAGATCCTCTAATTCCCCTTCACTGTCCATCCCTCACTGTTCTACAAAAATTGGGGAACAAGCCTTCTCTCACTTTGCTCCCAAATTCTGGAACTCTCTACCTCCTAATCTTAAATGCTCTCCATCCCACTCCTCCTTCAAGACTGCATTTTTCCTCCTACCTACTTGCACTTGATTCCTGTGTCTGTACTTAATCTCCCCTTCTCTTGCTTTCCTTAAGCTAGCTTACCTTTGACTCTGCATTTATTAACTGCTTTGCCTTGTTTCCCTTAACTGCTTCCTTCCATCCCTGCACAGATGGCCACTGCCACATGTATGTTTTCCACAACTGTCCCTGTGAGGATATCTACTGGGTCTGATTTATTAGCCGCTTGTTTTTGTATAACTGTGGGCCTGCTTCCTTCCTTCCCTGCATGCAGGGCCACTGTCATAAGTATGTTTTATTTCTACAACTATCCCTGCATAGATACCTACTGGTTCTGTATTATTTGCTGCTTGTTTTTTGTAAAACTATATGTTGCACTCTCCCAGGTCATGCTTGAAAATAGGCAGGGTTTTGCCTAATACACCTACCTGGTCAACAAAAGCTAATAAATAAATAAGGTCACCTGGGAGCCAGTGACCATCACATGGTATGGTTCAATTTGGTCAGTAGAACTAAATCATCCCATTTCCAAGGCAAAAATATGGGACTTCAGAGTAGCTGACTTTGATAAGATAGCCAAGAGAGTTAAGCTAACCCAGGCACAGTGGGCAAGCATTAAGGATGCAAAACTTGAAGCAACATCCCATTGTGTTAGGGAGAAAAGCAAGAGCAAAAGAAAGGAGAAACCACTTTGGTTCTCAAAAAGAGTAGCAGGAGAGACAAAGCCAAAAGGGTGGCCTTCAGGAAATATAAGGGAACACAGCAGGATGAAGATAGGGAGGCATACCAAACTTCCCTAAGGGAGCAGGGAAGGCAGTAAGGCAGGCAAAGGCCCTAACCGAGGAAACACTAGAACAAACAGTGAAGAACGGGAAAAGACTTTCTATAGATACCATTAGTGAAAGGAGAAAGTCTGGAGTAGGTATTGCTAAGATCAAAGGGGACAAGGGGGAGTATGTTGAAGAGGACCAAGAAAAAGCATCTATCCTAAATAGATACTTCTGCTCAGTATTTACTGAGGAGAAGGTAGGGCAGGGCCCACAGCTCAGCACCATGGACACAGAGGGGAGGGAGGTGTGCACAAGACCCTTCAGAATGGAAAGAGTCCTACAAGAGCTCACTAAGCTCAGGGTGGACAAGGCAATAGTACCTGATAGCATACACCTCGGGGTACTAAAGGACCTAAGGGTGAAACTATCTGAGCCATTAACATAACTGTTTAGAAAGTCTCTGAGCACAGGAGAGGTCCCTGAACACTGAAGAAGGGCTCATGTGATCCCACTCCACAAGAGGGGCAGCAGGGAGTAGGCAGGAAACTATAGACCAGTCAGTCTTACCTCAGTAGTGGGCAAGATTATGGAGGCGCTCCTTAAGGAGAGGATAGTGAAACACCTGGAATCCATAGGAGCATAGAATCCAAGACAGTATGGGTTTACAAAAGGAAGGTCCTGTGAAAACTAATCTCACACATTTCTTTGACTGGGTAACCAGAGTGGTGGACAGACACAGGGTCATAATGTTGCAAGACATTATGCCACATGGCAAAATTGCTCTGCCAATACAGCGCAATTTCTGCCATGAGGCATAAGTCTTTTTTCTGTGGTGGGCCCCCACTAAAAATTCTCTGAACTCGGGGGGGATCAACTCTGGGAGTGCACAAGATGTGACAAAATAAAAGATTCTGAGACTGGGAATCAAACTCAGTCCCAGATGCAGTGCCTGGGTTGCTACTGCTGTGGCTCAGTCCTGTGAGCCATGGCAGCTGCTCAAAGGAACCCAATCCCAGCAGAGGTCTTATGTTCTATCTGGGAAAGCGCTACTGGTGCAATACCGCATATAGCAGTATACGCAGCATTGTACCAATAGCACTTACAGACTACACTGTACTGGGTTAATCATAATATCGTATGTTATTAAGCATGCAACATTATGACCCAGTAGGTGGTGGACCAAGGGGTGCAGCTGATGTCGCCTAGCTTGACTTCAGCAAATCTTTCGATACTGTTCCACATAGAAGATTGATTATTAAGTTGGGTAGGCTCGGGGTGGGGCAGAAGTTGGTCAACTGGATGGCAAACTGGTTGGTGGGCAGGAAACAGAAAGTAGTGGTAAACGGTATACAGTCAGAAGAGATGCAAGTCACATGTGGGGTACCTCAGGGATCAGTCTTGGGGCCAGTCTTCTTCAATATCTTTATCAGTGACAATGCAGATGAACTGAGGGTAAGGTTTGCCTGTTTGCAGATGACACCATGATCTGCAACAGAGTAGATGATCCATATGGGGTGGGAAGAATGAGAAGAGGTCTGAAAAAACTTGCAAAATGGTCAGAAGAATGACAACTGGGGTTTACTGCAAAGAAGTGCAAGACCGTGCACAAAGGGAAAAGAAACCCTGAAGCTACCTAAAGGTTGGGAGGGGAGTTGCTGCCAATCACAAGGGAAGAAAGAGACTTGGGCATCATCATCACAAATGACTTGAAATCATCCAAGCAGACCACTAAAGCAATAGGTAAGGCTAGAGGGATGTTGAGGTGTATTAGAAGAGATTTCACAAGTCATAAGAGGGAAGTAGTAATCTCTTTTTACAACACACTGTTTAGGCCCCATCTGGAGTAATGTGTGCAATACTGGAGGCTACACCTGCAAAAGGACATCAACAAAATAGAGGCAGTCCAGAGAATGGCAACCAAAATGGTGCAGGGACTGCATCAGAAAGCATATGACGACAGATTAACGGAGCTCAATATGTATACCCTAGAGCTAAAGAGAAAGAGAGGTAATATGATCGAAACATTCAAATATCTTAAGTATAAGAAAAACAGCAGGACAAGAGGACACAACATGATATTAGAGATAGGCCAATTAAAGGGTAATGTGAAGTACTTCTTTTTCTAGGAAAGGGCAGTGGATGCAGGGAATGGTCTACCTCAGGAAGTGGTAGATACGAATACAGTGCAGGGCTTCAAACAGACATGGGAACAGGCATAAGGGAGCACTACAGATGATTATGAATAAATAGACCATCAACGGAGTAAAAACCTATGGCACATTCATTAAGGTAGAAAAGATATGCAGACTGGATAGGCCCTGTGGTCCTTATATGCCATCAGCTTCTGTTTCTATGTTTCTGTGATCTGTACATGGAAGGATCCCCTTACTCTGCATACTGCCAATACACCTTTAATGCATCCTAGCATTCATTTTTCACTTCCCACTGCCTAATTGCACTAGGCCAATGTTTTACAGTTTTCTACTATTATTACCCCAAGATTTATTTTCTCCCTTGTTCCATTTGCCACTGCTCCTCCCATTCTGTATTTTGTTCTTTGGTCCTTGGCAACTATGTGCATTACCTTACACGTCTTTGTGTTCAATTTTAAATTTATTTATTTATTGAAATGTTTCACCAGGAAGGCACGCTGAGCAACAAGTTGCTCTTCTCCCGGTGCAACCTGGGGGTAGGGGAACATGAGGATAGTTTACAGAGGTTTGGTACACAATATATATTTACAGTAGATTACATTCAAGTAATTTGAGCAGACTGTACAGGAGTAATGAAATAGTGGGATGCTAACAGTTTTGAACTAGATAGATACTACTCCAACACTTTTGGCCTAGATAGATACAACACAAGATAACACTTAGGCATACATTAAATGACACATGACTGTGTAACTAGAAAATGGCTGACTGTAATTGTTGTAGTTTGAGCTAGAGAAGTTAGTGAGGGTTTGCACATCTTATACACAGGCAGAACAGGTTGGCTAAGGTATAAAAGAAGTGCAAGTTAACTACAAGCGCAATACCATAGTATATCATCACCCATTTCCCTAGTCTCTATGCAGCAAATCCTCTTTTATGCTGCTAACTGCTCCTTATAGTCAGAACCTTTGTGTTGTCTGCAAAGAGGTGGATTGTTCCCTGAATTCCTACCCTGATGTCACAGATGATAGCATTAGAGGGAACTGAGTAGGTTCATGACCATTCAAGCTAAGGAGAAATGTTGTTACATGATACTTTTCTATTTGAATGAATACACATGCCTAAGCTTTTGAGACAACTTATTTCAACTTCATAAACTGGATATTAAACAACTCAATTGAAATAGCCATGTTAACTCAAGGATGCAGTGGTACCCTACCCATTAATAAAGACATGTAATGATACAATCCAGCTTGTGGCTGTAGCTTTTACTAAATCATTTCCTTTATTGTAAGAATAACATGAAATGCTTAATTTTTATTCCACCCTGAATCTTCAATATAGCAAGGGTATATCTTTTTCCTATTACTTTAGGTTTCTGGAGTTTTCCTTCTGAATGTATGCTGTCATCCTCAAGTGATGACTCAGAGATGTGTTTTGCAATACACATAAGGTTAATTCTTCATTTACCTAGGCACAGTTAAGAGAGGGCTTGTGGAGTTCTTAAAATAATCTCTGTACCACACAAGATGATTATATCTTTGAGAACTTTCTATTTATATTTGAGAACTGATTTACTTGCCCTGATAACCAGTGCCTTCTTTTCTCTATTTTTTTTTTTTGCCCTCTCTGTTCTCTTCCACTGTACTCCTAGGGAATGTTATACCCAATTTCAGCTGCAAGAGGGTAAGTTTGCTATGAGACAGCTTTTGTGATCCCATCAACACTACTTATAACACAGTCGGGGGAGGGGGAGGTGAAGAGTGGAAAGCAATGTGCAGTAATCTTCTTTAGTGACTGTGTTATGAATGGGACTTTGCAGAGACACAGAGAAAAAGGAGGCTGGTGCCCCGGGAGAATCATCCCCAACTCAACTTCTGCTGTCAAAACAAGAAAGAATTCTATCTTTGAACTAATCCTGGATCTATTGTGTGGTTCTGACCATATTATCATTGAGGCAGTGTGTTGTCCTAACTTAAGAAGTTATTGTCAAATAGAAGCTTCTAATCATTGAAGAATACAAACATTTCTAGTGGTTATATGAAAGGATGGTGTGGTACCTGAGGACTGGAGGAGGGTGGATGTGATTCCCCTTCACAAAAGTGAGAGCAAGACAGAGTCAGGAAACTACAGACCTGTCAGTTTGACCTCAGTGGTAGGGAAAATGATGGAATCACTTCTGAAGGAAATAATTATTGAGTACCTAGAGGCCAGTGTGGCACAGGACCCAGGGCTGCATGGATTCACAGCAGGAAGGTCATGTCAGACAAATCTAATTGATTTCTTTGACTGGGTGACCAAAGTAGTAGACGAGGGAGGGGCTGTGGACATGGCCTACCTAGCCTTTAGCAAGGCATTTGACACAGCCCAGCACTAAAGATTAATAAACAAATTAGCCAGCCTGGGAGTAGGTCCCTGGGTGGTAAGCTGGGTAAAACACTGGCTGGACAACAGGACACAGCAGAAAATAGTAAATGTAGTCCACTGTGAAGAAAGGGGGGGTTACTAGTGGGGTACCGCAGGGTTCAGTACTGGGGCCAGTGCTTTTTAATGTCTTTATAAGTGACATTGCAGAGGGCCTGGAAGGGAAAGTATGTCTCTTTGCAGATGACACAACGATCTGCAGTAGGGTTGATACACAAGGTGTGGTGGAAAGGATGAAAAGGGGCTTGGCAAGGTTGGAGGAATGGTCAAATGTATTGCAGCTTAGATTGAATGCAAAGAAATGCAAAGGAATGCATCTGGGGAACAAAAACCCAGGGGCAGAGTACACAATGGGGGGTGAGATACTGGCAACAACAAAAATGGAAAGGAATCTGGGGGTAGTAATATCAGATGACCTAAAAGTGGGCCAGTAATGTGAGAAGGCAATAAGGAAGGCTGGGGGGATACTGGGATGCATAGGGAAAGGCATCACCAGTAGAAAACAGGAAGTTGTTGGCCCTCTCTACAGAGAGTTGGCAAGACCACATCTGGAGTACTGTGTACAGTTCTGGAAGCCACATCTCCACAAAGACATAGACAGAGTGGAGGCTGTCCAGAGGAGGAAAACCAAAATTGTGCAGGGTCTGCACCAGAAGACATATGAAGAAAGACTAAAGGAGCTTAAGATGTATAGCCTCGAGGAAAGGAGGGAGAGGGGGGACATGATAGAAACTTTCAAATACTTCAAGGGAATCAACAAAGTCCAAGAGGGTAGCATCTTTCAGAAAAAGAGATGTGCAAGAACAAGGGGGCACAATTTGAAGATAGAGGGGGACGGCTCAGAGGTAATGTGAGGAAGTATTTCTTCACAGAGAGGTTGTAGATGCATGGAACAGCCTTCATGAGGAGATTGTAAAGTCAAAAACAGTCGGGGAATTCAAGAGTGCATGGTATAGACATAAGGCAATTCTAGTGGGGGGTAGGAGGAAGTAGGCTGTTAGTTAACTAGGATCTGCAGCTTATCCGTTAGGTAAGGAAATGGGCAGACTAGGTGGGCCAAGCGGTCCTTATCTGCCATCAGATTCTTTGTTTCTATGTTTCTATATCACAAAACTGTGAAATAGAAGATCATAGTTTTAAATTCCATCACATGAGCACTAAGACAGGACTAGCTGTTGGTAATAATGCCATGAGTGGATGCCCAGGGCGAAGTAAGGCGTGAGATGGCAGGCATAGTATCCCTATGCCTCTGCACATGAGTTTGTGGCACTACTACTACCAGCACTTTGAAGTCTTATTGCACTTATAAAATGGGTAATTAAGATAGTAAAATATAATAAACAGGAAACTGTTATGCTATTGAATTTTTATGTTGAATTTATTGAACTGTTGTTATCAGAAAGAAAATAATTCTAAAATTTGGAGTGGTTTAAAACATGTTGGCCTTTTTTGCAGCAGAGATTGCAAGTTGCATGTTGTGAATGTGATGCCTGTTTGATAGTTTTGACACTGAACTGGGGGGGAGTTGATCGGGGAAATGGGGGCTTGAGTCATGGTGGAGGGTGGTTTCTCGGAATGTCAGAAGCCTGGGAAACAAAATGGTTGAATTGCAGTCACTGAATGCAGACGGATAGGTGAACATAGTGGCCAACACAAAGACATATGCCATACTGAGCCATGACTGGGACCTCGCATTCTCCATAAATAAAATGTATAGGAAGGACAGGGTGATGGGAAGGGGGAGAAGTGGCTCTGTACATGAATGAGGAGACAACCTGTACCAGAGAGGAGGTGGAAGGAAGGACAGAAGTGTTTTGGGTGCAGGTACAATCCATTAAGGGGAGGAAACTAAGGATGGGGGTGGTCTACAGGCCACCTTCCCAGAATTAACAGCTAGACATGATACTGGGGTACCAAACCATGGAAATTGCCAGCAATTAGAGGTAGTAATAATGAGGGATTTCAATCAACATGGGGTGGATTGGAATAACCTGGGTACCTCCTGAACAATTAAGTGGTGCTGGATGTCTATGAGCGTAGGTTCCTGACACAAGGTGTAATGGGGCACACTAGGGAGAGGTTCATACTGGACCTAGTCCTATCTAACTGTGTGCATGTTATGCCAGACCACCTGCGCAGTGGTTGAATTTCTGCTTGTGACACCAATGATCTGGGTTTGGGAATGGATCCGGGAGTTGGTGGGCTGGTTGGGGGAGAAGAATCTCACGTCCTGGGGACTGCTCTCCTTCTCTGGGGGCGGGAGGGTAAGAGTGTTTGGTGCTTTATGGACCTCTGACAGAGGCATGGGGTACCACCATGACCAGCGCCATCACATTAGGGGGCAGGGCAGACACTTGATGTCATTGTACATCCCTGTCCCCAGGGAGCAAGCATGGAAAAATGCAGCCCCCCATGGCATAACATCTCACTCTACCCCACTGTTCACTGCCTCTGGCATCCACTGGGGGATTCCACTCCCATAGCCCTGACCAGGGGGTAAGCTGGGGCTTGGCAGCAGTGTCCATTGGGAGGGGAGGCACCCAGCAACCCCACCTGGAGGGGAAAGCCTTGGCATATGGGCAGCGATCAGAGCATTTCCAAGGAGGGGGGAACTGGACAAAAAAAAAAAACTGTGTTCATGTTCAGGATGTAAAGGTGGAAGAGCAACTTGCAGGAAGTGACCACCATGCATTGTAATTCTACCTGGACATGGAAAGAGGGATGGTCTGGACAAAGACAAGAGTTTTAGACTTCAGGAGGACTGACTATAGCAGGATGGGAGAAAATCTAGTTGATCCCATTGGTGGGATCAGAAAGGAGATGGAGGTGGAAGAGAAATGGGCCATAATAAACAAGTGACTGATGGAGGCCACTAGTAGTGTGGTAAAATCAAAAATAAGAAATCTAAGACTAAAAGCTTAGCTGATTTGGCAAAGAAGTGGCAAGTGTGGTAAGGGATTAGAAGGCATCCTTCCAGAAGTACAAACCTACTTAGAAAGAGGAGGCTAGGGAGGAATACTATGCTAAAACAAGGGAGGTGAAGCAAGCTGGTTAGAGAGGCAAAAGCTGAAAAGGAAGTACAGCTAGCACAATGAGTAAAATGAGCGAGAAGGCCTTTTTTCAAAACATAAGGGAGAAGGGCAACACTAAAGATGAGACTGTCAGACTAAAGTTGAAAGGAGGTTGTGCAGACGGTCATGAAAAGAAAGCAGAGTACCTAATTACTTCTGCTCTGTCTTCCTAGGGACATGGAAGAACCAGTGCCACAAGGGAGCAGGGGGGTGGGAAGTGGGAATAGGGGTGGCACAGATGGTGTTATACTGGTCAATTGAGTGCATAAGGGCCTTAGGGCCCAGCAGTTAGATAAACCCCCAGGGCCAGATGGCATGCAACCAAGGGTCCTGAAGGAACTGGTGGAGGTACTGGCAGGCCCCCTGACAGACCTGCTTAACACCTTTCTAAAGTCATGGAGTTTGCCCAGGTACTGGAGAATAGCACATGTTGCGCCTCTCCATAAAAATGGACTGAAGGATGAACCTGGGAACTACAGACTGGTCAGCCTGACTTCAACAGTGGGGAAACTGATGGAGACAATGCGAAGGAAATACTGGTATGATGTCTGAAGGAAAATGGTCTTCAAGACAAGAAGCAGCATGGGTTTGTGTTGGGAGGTCCTATGAGACTAACCAAACTGACTTCTTCAAGTGGGTGACCAGGACAGAGGACTAGGGTCAAGAAGTTGATGTCCTTTATCTGGACTTCAACAAGGTCTTTGACTCTGTGTCTCACATGAGACAGGTCAGGAAACTGGAAGACCTAGGGGTGGTGACTAAGCTTGCTAGATGGGTCAAAATCTAGTTGCAGGACAGAAGTCAAAATGTGGTAGTTGGGGGAAGGAATTCTTAGAATCAAGGCCAGTGACCTCTGTTGTCCCACAGGCCTCAGTGCTCAGTTCAGAGTTGCTTAACATCTTCATCAGTAACATAGCAGATTGTAGCAAACTTGGAATCTCTCTGCATGTGACACAACGCTCTGTGAGAGAGAGTGGACAAAAAAGAGGAAAGACAGGAACTCAGGGATGACCTGGCTAGGCTACAGAAATGGTCTGGCATTTGGCAACTTGGATTCAACATTAAGTAGTGTAAGGTTATGCACTTGAGGGCAAAGAACCCAGAACCCAAATACTGGTTGAGTGGTGTGCAGATATCCAACTCAGAGGAAGAAAAGGACTTGGGAGTAATCATCATAAGTGACCTGAAGCACTCGGCAAACTACAGGTGGACAGCAGTCAAATCAAACTAGATTCTGGGCTACATAGCCAGGTGATTACCAGCAGGAAAGCAGATGTCAGACTGTCACTGTTGATAACTGGTGAGACAGTACTTAGAATACAGCATACAGTATCGGTGCCCTTATCTTAAGAAGGATGTCAACTTGCTGTAAACAGCCCACAAAAGGACAGCCAAAATGATCCAGTGACAGCAGGGCAATACCTATGAGGAGAGGCTCAAGGCACTCAATATGTACTTTGTTGAGGACAGAAAGGAGAGGAGAACATGATTAAGATCTTCAAGTACCTCAAAGGTAAAGGCAGGGTAAGTACTGATGGCTTTTTCAGCCATAGTGGGAACAAGTCCACTAAGGGGCATGGCATGAAGTTGGTAGGGGGAAGGTTCAGGGTGGAGATAAGGAGACAGTTTTTCACTGAGAGAGTGGTTGCCAAGAGGAACAAGTTGCTGGAGGACATGATCTCCCTGAAAACGGTGGATATTTTCAAGAAATGATGGGACAGGGCAAAGGGGAAAGTTGCAAGTAGAGGAGGGGGAGTGGAGAAGCGGGGGTATATGAGGGGTATCACAGGAGAATTGGGGAGGGGGTACATGTCTCTCTGTAAGCACAGTGGGACCTGTAAACTAGATGGACCAGATGGCCTTCATCTGCTGGTACGTTTGTATGTTCATAAAATTTAGTTGGTATCGTGATATGTTAGGTAACTGGGGCAGGTGGCACTGGAGCCTTTTTCAGATGTTGGCAGTAGTGTGAATAAGTATGACTACCAAGCCAATCAAAATTCAGCATTTTCCCTAATCATGTTATAATGCCATTTAATCACTGTATGACCTTAAAGCAGCAGTGCATGATAGCAGTGGAGACTTGACCCATACATTTTTGTATTCAGTTTTTGAGTGCCCCATCTCCTGACTTATATGATACCATTTTTTACCCATTTCGAGTCAGCTTTGCCACTTTATTTTTACAGCTGAAATAATAAAAGGAGCATTCCTTTTTAATATGCCTCCGTCAAGGTTTTTATCAGTATTCAGTTGTTTTTGAATACTCATTTTTTAAGATTATTTTTTTTTGACTGTAATGAACAAGCATGCAGCAGATATTGCTCTCTGACCTTGTTGGACAACAGGTGTACAAACACAGCAGAGAATGCTGATGAAAACCTGGTTCGAGCCATATTAAAAGAAGTTCCCTTTTAGTATTTCAAATTAAAAAAACTGCTTAAGCAGACTACAAATGCGGAAGAAAGGGTACAATACCAGTCAGGTGATAAAGGGCAATCTAATATAGGAAAAAAATTCAGGTCACAACTTTTATCACTATCGTGCACTGCTGCTTAAAGCAGGTTATATGACTTTCCTGTTAATAACTTGACTTGTGAGTGAGAACCCTCATAAAGAAACCATCCTTGGACCAAGACATACTGGCAAATTCTAAGTCTATCTCAAACCTTTCCTTTTTTGGTAAGGTAATTTAGAAGGTAGCAGGAACATAGCTAAAAGGCTTGCCTCGAGAAATATAAAATCTATAAGCAATTCCAGTTGGGTTTCCATCATCACCACCACACCAAGATTGCAAGTGTCTAGGTGTTTGATGACTTATTTCTGGTGAGAGACAAAGGGGAACACTCTATAGATGTTCTTATTGACCTTTCAGTGGCATTTGACACTGTGAATCATAGGGTTCTAATGGACCACTTTGAGGAATATGTGGGGCTTACTGTAACAGTCTTAAAATGGTTTGAGTCCTTTCTGTCAGGTAGATTTCAGAGGGTCGTATTGAGTACTTACTTATCAAAGTCATCAGCAATCTCCTACAATATTCCAAAGGGCTCAGTTGTGTCCCTCATTTTTAAGGCTGTATGGCAAAGCCATGCTGTCTTTTTGCTATGAAGTAGATTAGAAAAGGGGCTAAGGAAAGCTATTGTGTGTAATTACTCAGTGATTAGTCATTGCCATAGCATTAGTTTTCCACTGCCTTTCCCTCCACCAGCCCTCACAACCCCTCTTCCCCCTACCCATGCAAAGGCACTGAAGAAATAGTTCTGTAGAGTTTTTAAAAACACAGGACATGATCACCAATGTCAAGGTTTATTCTGCTGTCAGTTGATTATTTAACTGGCACTAGGACCCTGGGGAACTCTAAGCCAAAGGCAGATGTTGATACATAACCAGTCATGAAGTCAGTGTTATAACACAGTGAAATGTAATGCTGCAGACGGAGGAATAAACTGCTAAACTGCTTGTAGTTTGTTTACACAATTCCAGGTAAATTCACAGATTACTGTTTATACATATTGACATAGTTTCCTTTTATGATTCAAAACATATTTGTCTTTCAAATGTTTAGTTATGTCATCCCCTGCTTTCTCAAAACTTTTCACAGTAGAGTAGTGCATATTTTCCTTTCATGATTCAGAACAAGTTTGTCTTTCTGTTTTCTCAAAACCTTTAACAGTGGAGAACTGCGTGAAACAAATACCTTTCAATACAGTTTGCAATAATAATTGTTTTAACAGAAGTTGGTCAGTGCTGGGGGTGGTGATGAAGATTCAGGGATGATTTACTAACCAAGAGCATTTGTGATTGTTACACCTAGTTTCCCACCTCTGCTGACACCCTTCTACTACTTTTTCACTCTCTGATGCACTTACTTGGATTTCTGTTCATTCACCTCTTCTGACAGAACAATTTCCCCTTCCCCCTGTCACCTCCTCCCTTATCGCACCCCCCTCCTTGTTCTTATCCACTGACCCCCTCTTCCTGGACTTGCCTGACCCTCTGGTCACCACTCTCCCTTATCTTCTTTTCCCTTCCTCCGCCCTCTTTTCCCCTCCTTTCACCTTAGCCTCCCCTCCCTCTCACCCTACGACAAGGCCTCTGGCTACCATATTTTTCTTCTTTATCTGTATTCTGCCCTTCTCATCTCTCCTATCCCTCCCTCACTCTCCCCCTTTTCCCCCACCTGTGATTAGCAATGTTTTTTCAAATGTACCTTATGCTTTACTATGCTTGCTTGTAACCTTGAGTGCGTAACAGTGTTCCCACATATTTACCAGTTGACTTGCTGTGCTCTGATAAAACCCTGAATGTTGTCTGTACCTCATTGCTTTATTGTAACCCTTACCTTTGACATGGAACCTTTGTAAATTAGCTGCCTCAAGCTCAAAGGTATTTGTAATCCAAGATTTAAATAAATAACAAATAAAAATATACTTTTCAGGGAATGCAGAGGGGAGATGATGTGTTGGTGGGATTAGAAGGAAAAAAGACTGAGTGTTCCAGCAGTGATCTGCAGGCTGGGACAGACCTTGAGTGAACAGGCTACAAAATGAGGTGTGGGTACTGGAAGGCAAATATATAGGGGTGCTCAGTACTGGTGGAGCCAGCTATGTATCCAATTAGCACCCACAACCTCATTAGTCCAACAAAAATCTGTTTAAACCTAAATTTAGCTTTAAATGGTAATATTTTGCATTTTGGGGAAGAGTTGCCCCCTTGAAAAGAATGTAGATGCATCCCTGGTGACCAGCAGTGCAGGAAAGTACCACTTTGTGTGCACAAATCTGCTTTGCATGGTGCAGAACAATACACAACTGCCCACAACTCAGGTAAGAAGACACCTCACCTGGGAAACAGATGCCCCACTGAAAACAATCTAGATGTGCCCCTGGTGATCAACAGAACAGAAAAGTACCACAATTCTGTGCACAAAATCTGCTTTGTATGGTGCAGAACAATACACAACTTCCCACAACTCAGGTAAGACTTCTCACCTGGGGAACAGTCTAGATGCACCACTGGTGATCAGCAGTGCAGAAAATTACCAGAAATCTGTGTGCAAAAGCTGCTTTATGTGGGGCACAGCAGTTCACAACTGCCCATAACTCAGGTAAGACACCTCACCACTACTGGTTTCACTGGACTATTGCCTCATCACCCTCCTGATGACACAGTCATCCTGTAAAACTGGTCGAAGTGTTTTACCATAGCTGCAGGTGGTTGTAAATTGTTTTGCTTCTTATAAAGTTGATTTTGCACACACAATTGTGATGCATAAGACTTAATATTTTACATTGGGGGGATTGCATGGTGAAACCAAGATTGCTGTCTCTTTGAGTGCATAAAAGTAGTCTAGCACCTAGATACTCAAATGGGTAAGCTACAGTAGCTGAATTTTTGAATGCACATTCAGAGTACCCCCACCATGGCAACCACAATAGGATTTTTGCCAGCCGCTATGAAGCGACAGGTGGGGCTAATAGCAGACAGGATCAATTCCATCATTGGGGTTAGCCCTGAAGCCAGAGGACTGGGCGTACAACACTAGATGGAGAAAAAAGCTGTTTTTAAAAAATAAACTGTCTCCAAGTAACCCTGGCTCTTCTGTACTCCAGTTATATTCCAGTCTTGATCCCCTGGTTCAGATTTAGGGAAATCACCTTCTGGCTAACTTCAGTGCTGTGTCTCGCAACTTGCTAACTTCTTTAAGGTAGTAGAAGCTATACTGTGGCAGAAGGATGTGAAGAATCTGGAAGGAAGGGTGTAGTCTTCCTCACAGCATTATCAGTGTGCAGACTGCTCTGCCCTCCCCTGTCAGGTGCTCCATGCTTCTACTACTATGCCTTAATGGAGCAGATGACCACAGGAGAGATAGCTGTACACAAAAGAAAGGAAGAATAGACATGCAGAACAGCATGATGTACTAACCTACAGAAAATGCCAAGTTGCAAAAATCTGAATACTTTAATTCAAGACAGGTTACAGCACAGGCACACACCACTATGCACAGGGTCTTTGAACTGTAATGAAGCAGGTGCACTGTGGGAGGGTGAAGACTTAAGGTAGCAAGGATTTACATACTATTGCTCCCACCCTAAAATTATAGATCAGAAGCCAGGAGAGGAGGGGACCCACCCTCCCGTTGACATATCAGTCACAAAACTGTGGAGGGCTAGATGGATTTAGAGATATCCTTGACTTCTGGCATGCAGTGCCAGGGGACCAAACCTGTTTAATAACAACAACAAAAAAAAAGATTGTGGTGGAGGGGGAGAAATGATTGCATTGGGAAGAGTGTGAATGACTTAAGAACTTACTTTAGGCTACCTGAGGAACTTTTTGGGCATTTAAATTTTTTTATGCCCAAACATGGAGTCCTGAGAATCTGGGCTTACCAACACTCCCAGTTGCCTTGTAGTGTTGTGCTGCTGGGGATGTCTGATGTCTCTGCATTTTCAGCCTTCCCCTCTCCTGGCAGCTGTAGTCACCATCAAAGATACTGATATTTCATGATGCATTCATGCACTGATGTAGTGACTAGCTGATCAAATGTCTGTATTTTTCTGGGTGGTGGTGGTGGTGGTGATTGTTCAGGACAATAAAACATTGTACTGTGGCCTCTCCATCATTTCTGTGTAACACCACAGTGCCAGAGGTGTTGAGGCCTAAGCATTTGGCTAAACCACAGCCATGTGTTTGGAGGTAGGTGGGGTACCATGAACCAGCACTGAACTGCTAGCAGCTGGGAAGCAGTAACCACCACGACCTCAGTCTATCACATGGTCTCTGATTACAGCAGGGTTGGGAGGAGTGAAGTGCTGCATGCCATAGTACTGAGATGTTGCCCCTCTCTTAGGGATGTCCACAATAGGGTGAACACAAATTGGATGAAGGTGATCAGTGTACAAGAAAACAGGCAACAGCAAGATGCATGCCCGGCAATTGCATTCTGCACCTTGCTGGTCAAACTGCATATTGGTCCCATTGCAGGGGGGCTTCATCCCCACACGCCCCTCAAATAAATATAAACATTCACAGCCTGCACTTAAGGGGATGGACCTCAGTTGGGGCCACACTTTCCTGTCCACCAACAATTCACACTGTATTGAAGTCCCAGCCACCCAGATCACAGTGTCCCATAATGCCTCACCTACATCCCTTCACTCTAAGTCCTGTATCCACTGGGTGGTATATGCTTTCCATGCAGGATCTTGCTCCTTTCATATCTAACCTTAAAAAGCTTTTTTATCATTTCAGGCTCCTTTCCATTCCCATTTCAACTGCTGCACCAGTGGGTGGCAAGCTCAAAGCCTAAACCTCCCTTTGCCTCAGTGTGAAAGTGAAAGGATTGACAATAGTAGAACTATGCTTAAAGGTATGTAAATTGGTCTATTACTGCTCATTACTTTAGTTCTTTTAAAGGTAAATTGAAAATGTTTAAATGGGTTAGTTACAGGCTGCCTCGATAGCCCAGAGACACTGCACCATGAGGTCAACCTGAATTTGAGAGTAAACCTGAGTCTCCAATTGTTGGCAGCATGGGGAGGGAGGATATGCCTTCCCACTCCCGTAGCAACTCCAATAGTTATTAAAGAGGTTATCAGATGTATGGGAGATTTGAAGGTTGCAGGGGGGTAGGTGAAGGAGAGGCTGCAGTGAGTGCTGGATGTGCAGTTGGTATAGCTAGGGTTATGAAGGAGAGGATTTTGTGTTGTCAGTGCTGAAAATGAAGGGGGTGCTTGATCATCTGGTTGAGGTCTGTTCTGCACTGAGACACATAGGCCAGAGCTCCTGCAAGGCAGCATTCCATCAGTCTCTCTGTCCTGAATGGAGTGTGGGCCACTAAAGATATTACATTTTTAGGATGGGACGGTTTGATTAGCCGACTGGGTCAGAGAACATGACTGGGGGTTATGGGAGGGATAACAAAGATTACTGCAGGAAGTTTCTGCTTTTTGTTTGTTTTGTTTTATTTTATCCTCTATCACCATATCTCTGTTCCTCTTACCTTGAGTTAAAGAGCAACTCTGCACTTCTGTACATGGTTTATCATAAATAAGACAAAACTGTTTACAGTTTACTAGAAAATATATTTTTTTAATTGTCAATGTTCCTTTCCAAAATTTTCAGTACATCTTGACAGTCCATCTGAAAAGTCTGAATAGAAAACATTTGCCTCTCTCCTGTTAAACTCACAGTGCCTTGAGTTTTTAGTGCTCACCCTGACAGACTGTGATATCACAGACAGTAACGGTGTGGTTAGCAGGGGAGAGTAAGATACATTTTGAAAGACTAAGGGCCAGATTCTAGAAGGGTTACTCCTGGCATAACTGCAGTTGTGCCAAGTAGAATGGCACATGTAGCAACGTATGCCAGCAGTTGTGACATGCATGATTCTACAAAGTGGCCTGCAACATGTCACAGGCCACTTGTGCCAAACAGCAATTCTGCCACATAAACCCCCTGTGACATGGCGCTAGGGGGTTTATGGCCGCAGTTGCACCCCATTTTAGAAGGGCAGCCACAAAGTGCCTACAATGGGATTCTACAAGAACCCCTAGAGGAGATCTGGCAATGTAGGTTACACCAGCAGACCCACCTGCAGACATGCCATCATGCTTCCATCCCCCCACACGTGCCCCGAACCGTGAGTCGCCAGCAGAATATGCGGCATAAAGCCTGCCCTGGTCGTCTAGTGGCCTCCTGAACTGTATAAAAATAAATAAAATAAATAAATAAAATAAATAAGAACCCCCATATCCCTGGTGGTCTAGTGGCCCCCGAACTGTATAAAAATAATTTTGATCCCTGTATCCCTGGTAGTCTAGTGCCCCCATTGAATTGTATAAAAATAATTTTGATCCCAGTATCCCTGGTAGTCTAGTGCCCCCTCTGAACTGTATAAAATAATGTTGATCCCCAAAACCCTGGTAGTCTAATGGCCACCCACCCAGCCATGCCAGCCCACCCAGCACCCCCATCCATCCCCAGCTAGTGACTGGCACAGCCCACCTCTTACCACCATGGCCAGCCACTGACTGAGTCCAGTATCAGCGCGTACTGAAAAGATGTGTTCAGATATTAATATCTGAGTGCATCTTTACAGTATGTGTGATATGAGCAATCAGCAGCCATTGTGAAGGTGAGCCAACCTCGAACCAGTCTGGGGATGGAGTGAAACTGCTGGTGGGCTAACGCTGTTTCAGGTGAAGACCGAGGGCAGGTATTTTATACGGTTGGAAGAACAGACTGCCGAGACTCAATTGGAATTAATATGGCGGTTTGGGGGGCACTAGACTACCAGGGATATGGGGATCAATATAATTATTATACACTTCCGGGGGGGCACTAGATTACCAGGGAAGTGGAGGGTGTCATATCTGTACAATGTTCGGGGGGCACTAGACTACTGGGGTGTATGCTGCATGTGCAGCTGGTGACTCTGGGTCAGGCATGGGTGGGGGGTTGACCATGCTGCCCTGCTGTTGCGGCTTGCAAAATGCTCACCAGGTACACCTGCAGTTTGGCATACCTCGCCACATATCACAAGTTGGAGGACTTAGCTGCAATGACTCTGCCCCTTCTAGAATAGGGCACAGGGTCAATATGGCAGTTGTGGGTGGGGCAAGTTGCGATCTGTGGCAACTTGTACCACCCTTCTAGAATCTTGCCCTAAATGAAAAAAGTGCTGCATTACCTACAAAATTTAGTAGACCGATGGCATGGGGGAAAAATAACTAGAAAACAAAGTTAAAACACAATTGGCACAAATCTAGTGTTCTTTATTTTTTTATTATAGTAGAGAGATTGGGCAGAATTTCTAAACCTGCTGAGATGCTGCAAGCCCCCTGGTGTACTGAACATAGGGTGGACAGAACTTGTGGCAGTCTCCAGTTAGCAGTCAGGATTTTCTATCCCTTGCACTGACTGCAGGTCCTTAAGCCACATATCTGTGGTCTAGTCTATGCCACATCCTGGAGCCAAATACACGGGGCTTACACCAGACATTTGGTGCAAGTCACTGCAAATCAGGGAAACTGATGCAATTACACCTGGTATTGGAAAATCTGGTGCAGTTGCAGCAAAGGGGTTCAGTGCATCACCAAATTCAGAGTCCCCTGGTGCAGGGCTTGTCCCACACCCTGCACAAATCCTGCCTATGCTCTATAACTAACTTTTCAACTTACTCCTATGCTGTATAGTACCCTTTGTATTTCTCTGCTTCCTATCTCTACTCACGCTACTATAAGAACCTCATACTTACCTAGTTTTAGCTTTACTTCCATAGGTCTGGCCAGATGGTGGCTATCTACCTATCTGATAAGTATCTTGTTTAATTCTGACTACTATAATTTCTCCTCTAGGGTCATAGATCCTTTGCATCTCTAGAACCTTCTCTGTGCTTGTCTTTTCGGTTCTACCAGAGTATCCCAAACCCAAAAGAACCCATCTCTGTGCACTGTGACTTGTACAGAGCTGGTAAATCATATTAAATTTTGAGGTCAAAACTGAGTTTTGCATCTTCTAGCTAGCAGGGCTAGTGACTGGGGAAAATCCCCACAGAATTTTCCACTGTCCCAATTAATGTATTTACCAAAGTGTGACCCTCTCCAGCACATGCCTGCAGGGCTACCTAAAGGAAACTCTTAATAGTTGTATACAAATTCTACTAACATTTACTAGTGGGATGATGACAGTTTTTACCCCAGCAAAGGAGGTGAGGTTAGTGTCAGGGGCTGGGTGGCTAGAGTCTGGGGAAGGGAGGTGCTAGTGTTTGGGACTTTGGAAGGAGGGTAAGCTGTAGTCAGGGGCTTTGAAGCAATGGAGTGGGCTAGTGTTATGGCACATGGAGGGAAAGTGTAGAAGGAAGGGTGTATGCATGCCTCTGGTATTTGAGCAGGTGGTGTCCAGGAGGACCTTGCAGAGAAGGTGTGTAACAAGGGTATAGACGATTATCAAATGGCTAAGGAGGAAGGGGTGTGGCTTCTGGTAGTCAAGGGACAGGATAGAGGTGATATCCACAGAGATTAGAAAGTGGGGCACCTAGAGAGGGATGAGTGTTCAGATGGACTTTGGTGAATGTGCCAAGGATTGGTGCGGCTGGGTTGTGTCAGGAAGTGGAGGGAAGGGTTATTGTCTGGGGTGATGAGGGGGGCTGTAGAACTTTTGGAGACTGTGCAGGGAGTACATTCAAGATCTCTATTGTCATGGAGGCAGTAAGGGAAACATGCTCGTGTCAAGTGCTGTTGAAGGAAGGGGCTAGTGCTAGAGGGGTCTGTGGAGGGAGTGGACGCTAGTGTCTTGGTTAGAGGAAGGAGGTGCGGTTAGTGTCTGAGCTAAAAGTTAGTTAACTATACAGATTGGGGGCACACAAAAGTTCCGTTTATTCTCAAGAAAATGTGTTGTATTGGTAAAGCAGCTAGAGTGTCTTTTCAGTTTTTTCATTTATTTATTGAAGTGTATCTATTTAACAGGCTTTGATATAACACATTTTCTATATGAGTATATATATATATATATATATATATATTCTGTGTAAAAAACTTTGTTAATGAATCATTTAGGGTTAAAACACAAAAAAGTAAGGAAATAAAACATTTAGGGTTGACCCATCCCCTCCCTTGGACCTGCCCATCATCCCGAGATTCACAGCTGATGGGGTGTGTCCTTGGGGTTGTGAGGCCTAAATCTCACCACATTCCATGTGTGACCATATTCATAAGCCACAGAAAAGAAGAAGGAGGTTTGATTTAGGCCTCATAACCCTATGGACGCAACCCATTAGCTGTCAATCTTGGGATGATGGGCAGGTCCCAGGGGAGAGAGGTCAACCCTAAACATTTAATTCCCTTACTTTTTGTGTTTTAACCCTAAATGATGCATTAACAAAGTTTTTTGCATAGAATTTCCTTACTTTTTGAGAAAGAATGTAGAAGTAAAAAATTGCGGAAGTTGGTGAGAGCGCGGGACCCCCACCAACTTGTAAATTTCTGCCTAAGATAAGACTACAAGTACTGAATATGTATTGCTGGGAGTGCATATGGGTGGGAGCATGGGGCCAGAAAGCTCCCACCACATTGAAAGAAAGTAAAGTGTCAGTCATCAGAGTGGCATAATTCAACACCTGTTTACATGTCAGACAGGTAACCACTGGAAATTACCTCCATGGTAGCAACACTAGGCACTCTATAAATATGAAGCCATTACCACAATGCAAAACACCATATGCAAAATATAAAGCGTGTCAGGCAATGTCTGCAGCAAATTAATTTTCCAACACCTAAACATCACAAGTCACATGTACAGTACATCTCCTGAAGACCTTCCAAATTTCAATGTAAAAGACGATACCATTTCCGAGTTACAACATGTGAAAGTTTGAGAATTTCATTCATTGGAGTGGCAGAGTTCTGCACCTGTTAAGATTTTAAACACCTAACAACTGAAAGGTACATCCATGACAGTAAGGCTAGCTACCGTATAACTTTCAAGCCAGTACGAGAATGGAAAAAGATGTCCGCTAAACGTAAACTGCGCCATGCACTATCTCTACAGAAAATAAGTTCTCTGACATCTGAACAGTGTAGTTCACATTTACAGGACATGCTGTCGACACTCTCCAAATTTCAAGTAAAAAGACTCAACCATTTTCGAGATATTTAAAGTTAAAGATTGATAAAATTGGCCTATCTTTTGCATTAAAATCTGGCCATCACAATCTGGCCATCACAATCAAAGAATCTCATGATTAAAGAATTTGCAGGCTCACGATCAAAGAATAAAATATGGTAAAACTCAATTTTTAGGCACAAATAAATGAAACCACAGCATGCCTCGCTAGAATGAAGCCCTCTGAGCAAAACTCACCCTCATTTGTGTTCATAACCCACCTCTGAGCTGAGAAAAAATCTTTTTTACAACTGTCCACTGGCCCTGCCCTCGCAATCAAAGATCACGGTCAAATAATCTTGCTATAAAAGAATTTGCAACCTCACGATCAAAGAATAAAAAATTGGGAAACTCAATTTTTAGGCAGAAATACATGAAACCACTGCCATGCCTCAATAGAACGAAGCTCCCAGAGCAAAACCCACCCTCCTTTGTGTTCATAACCCACCCCTGAGCTGAGAAAATTGAATTTTTGTGGTCTCACCCTCACGATCAAAGATCGCGGTCAAATAATCTCACGGTCAAAGAATTTGTAGGCTCGCAATCAAAGATTATTAGCGATCCACGATCAAAGAATTAAAAACGTTAAATATCTATTTTTTTGACCATTTTGAATGAAACCAAATGCATGGCTCAATAGAGCGAAGCCCCCTGAGCAAAATCCATCCAAGTTTTACTTCAGGAGTCACTCCTGAGCAGAGATATTTGAGTTTTTCCGATCAGAAACTTAAAACAAAATGGCGGCCATCACGATCAAAGAATTTCTTGGGGTCAAAGATTCTTTGATCATAAGTCTGCAAAATCTTTGATCATGAGGAGGGACCAGATGGCCAAATCCCATTCTTTGTTTGCAAAAAAAACATATAAATGTTCCCATTGACTTATAATGGGAACTTATAAGTTGAATAACTTGTGAATGGATTAAAATTTTTTTCACCAAGTGAAAAGCCGCATGTTCTTTGACCCAATCTCTTTTAGATGTGCCAAGTTGCAGAGTGGCATGTCACACAGCAGCCACGCAGCACCACAGACAAAATCCCCCAAACTGCCAACATAACTGGAGAAAAGTGCATTTTTCAGCATTTTGGTGTGCAAAGACCGTACGTCTGACCAAGACAAAATTTTGCAAATCAAAAGATCTACCATGCCAAATTTTACGCAAATCCATTGAACGGGTCCAAACTTATTAACGTGCAAACTTTTGAGTTTAACATAGAAGTGCATACTCAACCGTAAATATAGGGGTGTGACTGCACCCCTAGTGTGTATATATATATATATATATATTATGGTGGCATGGAAGTGCCATCATAGTTAGGGTTGAGTACCCCGTTTAAGGTTAAAGTGTGAAATTCTGCAGCTTAATAACGTTGCCACCATTTGGCAGATTTGTCTGAAATTTGGCAGACAGGGAGCAGTAGCATAGATTTTGGGATCTGTCATGTTTCTTACCAGTAGGATACACAGTTACAGTGTTATTAAGTGACATTCCATAGCACATTTACATTTTTTTGCACTCCCACAATTTGTGCGACCAGTCCAAAAACTTCATTGAATGTGTGGCCGGTGTCCCCGATATGTGTCTTTTGAAGATTTTGTGAAAAAATATTGAACGGTTCAAAAGTTATTCAAAAAACAAGTTTCACATTATAGTGAAGGGGAAAAGTTAACAAAAAGTTCAACAGTGTCACAAATGCGGATTTTAGTGTTGCAAATGACTCCAGTATTGTTGCAAATCGACCATTTTGTTTTCAGTTACTAATCACAGAAATGCTTGGCATTTAAAATTGGGACCCTCTAGGGACACAATTATTTTTGTGTTTACCTAGTCGATTCCTGAGGATGCTTTGTCGGGTTAAACACCCCAGAAACATGTTTTTGAAATTTTTTGGAAAAGTAGTGTCGAAAAATGATGTTGAACCTGCAACACTTTCGTGATATTTTTTTTCAAAAGTGTTGTATTTTGTGACACTACTATTCGACACTATGGCCCAAATAACAGGAATTCTTTGCCACCCTGCGGCAAAACACTGGTTTGGTCTTTTGGGCTGAAATTGTGAGGGAAGAAAGTTAACATCCCACAGATGTGCCTTTCGGTGGTTTGGTGATAAAATATTGCACAAATGGAAAGTTACGCCGCTCCGAATTTGCTGCTTTATCTCATAGACTAACAATGCTGCGTCCACCATGCCTTTCGGGGCCCGTATCTCGGAAACACTTCGAGATACGGACTTTTCGTTGCAAAAATGCTTAGCCCCCCCATTAGGAGGCTAAGTGCTAAACTAGCCAGGAAAGTCATAATTTATATGAAGTTTAAATTTTTTTTCTACGTCGTACGGTTCCTGAGATATATGCAGTTTAGTATTCCAAGTGCTCATTTTGAGTTCCGAGGCCTATTATAATGCATACATTCTTTGCTGTCACTTTGTTTCTCTATGCAGCTGTTGGAGAAAACCAGGGTGTGTGCTTCTCTTAAAGTTATTCTTAGCATTTCCACTTGTGTTTCCATACCCATTTGCATTAGCGTTCCTGTATATGCCAACATTTGCATTAACCTTTGCATTCCTGTATGCCCTTCTGCCACAGAGTAGTTACTGCATCCTGAGTGGAGAGCCATGGCAAAAGTAAAGGTATGGACATCAATGGTACGTCTCTCTGATTGCAGTTGCACACAAGTTAGGACAGTTAGGAGTTGCACAGTCTTAGCCAGGAAATGCCACCCTAGACCACGTACTGCATCCTGAGTGGAGAGCTACAGGAAAACAAAGGCCATGGACATCAATGGTACACCTCCCTGATTGCAGGTGCACACACGTTAGTACAGTTAGGAGTTGCACTGCCTCAGTCAGGCAATGCCCCGACACCTAGACTAGGTAGTGCATCATGAGTGGAGTGCCACAGCAAAAGTAAACCCATGGACATCAACAGTACATGTAACTGATTGCAGGTGCACACAAGTTTGCACAGTTAGGAGTTGCACGGCATCAGCCAGGCAATGCCCCCACCCCCACCAGACCAGGTACTAGATGCTTAGTGAAGAGCTGCAGGAACACTAAAGCCATGTGCATCAATGGCACAGCACCCTGATTGCAGGTGCACACAAGTTAGTACAGTTAGGAGTTGTATGAACTCAGCCAGGAAATGCCTCCCCCCAGACCAGGTACTGCATCCTGAGTGAAGAGCAACAGGATAACTGAAGCCATGGACATCAATGGTACACCTCCCTGGTTGCAGGTCCACACAAGTTAGGACACTGAGGAATTGTACTGACTCAGCCAGGCAATGCCCATGCCCCACCAGACCAGTTACTGCATCCTGAGTTGACAGCCACAGAAAAACCACAGCCATGGACATCAATGGTACACCTCCCTGACTGCAGATGCAAACAAGTTAGAACACTGAGGAGTTACATGTACTCAGTCAGGCAATGCCCCCCCTCGAGCAGATACTGTATCCTGAGTGGAGAGGCACAGCAAAACTACAGCAATGGACATCAACGGTAGACTAACCTGATTGAAGGTGCATACAAGTTAGTACACTGAGCAGTTGCCTGGACTCAGTCAGGCAATGCCCCCCCCAGACCAGGTACTGTATCCTTAGTAGAGAGCCACAGTGAAACTAAAGTCATGGACATCAACGGTACACCTTCCTGATTGCAGGTGCACACAAGTTAGCACAGTTAGGAGTTCTATGGCCTCAGCAAGGCAATGCCCCCCAGACTAGGTACTGCATGCTTAGTGGAGAGCCACAGCAAAACTAAAGCCATGGATATCAATGGTACAGCTCCCTGGTTGCAGGTGCAGACAAGTTTGCACAGTTAGGAGTTGTACAGCATCTGCCAGGCAAAGCCCCCCCAACCCAGACCAGTTAATGCAAGATTAGTGGAGAAGCACAGCAACATAAAGCCGTGGACATCTATGGTACACCTCCCTGCTTGCAGGTACACACAAGTTAGCACAGTTAGGAGTTGTACAGGCTCACCTAGGAAATATCCCCCCACCTGAGCAGGTAGCATCCTGAGTGGAGAGCCACAGCAAAACCACAGCCATGGACTTCACCGGTACACCTCCCTAATTGCAGATGCACACAACTTGGGACACTGAGGAGTTGCACAGACTCAGCCAGGAAATGCCACCCCCAGACTAGGTACTGCATGTTTAGTGGAGAGCCACAGCAAAAGTAAACCCATGGACATCAACGGTACACCTCCCTGGTTGCAGGTGCAGGTGTCAGCCAGGCAATGCCCCCCACCACCCCAGACCAGGTACTAGACGCTTAGTGGAGAGCCACAGGAAAAGTAAAGCCATGGACATCAGCAGCACAGCTCCCTGATTGCAGGTGCTCACAAGTTAGGACAGTTAGGAGTTGCACGGTGTCAGCCAGGCGATGCCGCCCAAGACCAGCTACTGCATGCTTAGTGGAGAGCAACAGGAAAACTAATGACATGGACATCAATGGTATACCTCCCTGATTGCAGGTGCACACAAGTTAGGACAGTTAGGAGTTGCATGGACTCACCCAGGCAATGCCCCGAACCCCAGACCAGGTACTGAATCACGAGTGGAGAGACACAGGAAAATTGAAACCATGGAGATCAATGATACACCTCCCTGGTTGCAGGTGCACACAAGTTAGCACAGTTAGGACTTGAACAGTCTCAGCCAAGCAATGTCCCCCCCCCCCGAGCTGGTAGTGCATCCTGAGTAGAGACACACAGGAAAAATACAGCCATGGATGTCAACGGTAGACCTCCCTGATTGCTTGTGCACACAACTTAGGACATGAGGAGTTGCACGTTGTCAGCCAGGCAATCCCCACCCCTAGACCAGGTACTGCATCCTAACTGGAGTGCCACAGCAAAAGTAAAGCCATGGACATCAACGGTACAAGTACCTGACTGGAGGTGCACAGAAGTTTGCACAGTTAGGAATTCCACGTTTTCAGCCAGGCAATGCCCTCCCCACCAGACCAGGTACTAGATGCTTAGTGGAGAGCCACAGGAAAAATAAAACCATGGACATCAACAGCACAACACCCTGATTGCAGGTGCACACAAGTTAGACAGTTAGGATTTGTATGGACTCAGCCAGGAAATGCTGCCCCCCAGACCAGGCACTGCATGCTTAGTGGAGAGCCACAGCAAAACTAACGCCATGGATATCAATGGTACAGCTCCCTGGTTGCAGGTGCAGACAAGTTTGCACAGTTAGGAGTTGCACAGCATCTGCCAGGCAAAGCCCTCCCCCCAGACCAGTTAATGCAAGCTTAGTGGAGAAGCACAGCAACATAAAACCATGGACATCAATGGTACACCTCCCTGGTTGCAGCTACACACAAGTTAGGACACTGAGGAATTATACTGACTCAGCCAGGCAATGCCCACGCCCCAAGTTAGCACAGTTAAGCAATGCCCACTGTCCTCACCAGACCAGTTACTGCATCCTGAATGGAGAGCCACAGCAAAACTACAGCCATGTACATCAATAGTACACCTCTCTGACTGCAGATTTACACAAGTTAGGACACTGATGAGTTGCATGTAGTCGACCAGGCAATGCCTCCCCTCCCCGACCACGTACTGCATCCAGAGAGGAGAGCTACAGCAAAACTAAAGCCATGGACATCAATGGTACACCTCTCTGATTGCAGGTACAGAGAAGTTAGCACAGTTAGGGGTTGCATGGAATCATCCTGGCAATGCTGCTCCCCACCCTCAGTCCAGCCACGTACTGCATCCTGCATGAAGACGATCAACAAAACTAAACCCATGGATATCAATGGTAGAGCTGCGTCATTGCAGGTGCAGACAAGTTAACACAGTTAGGAGCTGCACAGCGTCAGCCATGCAGTGCCCTCACCCCCTCCCACCTCACAGCAGGTACTTCACCGTGAGTGGAGATCCACAGCACAACTAATGCCATGGACATCAATGGTACACCTCCCTGACAGTGACATGTAGAAGTGTTATTTCTCTTGTATATCGCAAATGCATGTACTATGTTGCAGTACTTAAGCTTAGCACCACCAGTTGGCTCTTTCTTCACCACATGCAGAGGCAGTTCCGATCCAGTCCCCCTGGCAGCTAAAGAAAAAAAAAGTAATTTTTGATAACAGATTTTAGCGCTAAGTGTATGCTCATTATGAGCAGGATCGTTTTTCATGCTCTCTTCCCTGACTATGTGCTACATGCTGAGTTGTGAGACATAAGTCAAGTAAAGTACTGGACATTAACATCACTGTTTTATGATAGCAGGTGAATACAAGTTACAATAATTATTAGTTTGGTGTGCTAAAGAAGGGAATGCAGCTGTTTACTATGCAACCCCAACAAATGAGATCGGAGTCTAGAGAGAAAAAGTTTATTACAATTACATGAATATGTGCTACAGTCCACACAGAAGTTTGGGTACTGTACAATAATATCCCTTATCAAAACAATGCCATTTCCACTACACTCTCGCACACACTGTGGACTCATTAGGTGTTTGATCCCAGGTGCTGACCCTCAGGTAGATAGTGCTCATTCCTTCAATTGAAAACAAAAGGTATAGCATGCTGAGTGCTAACACACAGATGAACTTAACATACATATGTCAATTATGTACATGTCTGACATGAGTTGCACACAATTTGCTGCAATATCATGTTGTGTGTTGTTAGTCAACCAGTGGTCTTACCCACCAAGAAACCTCTTTCCCACGTGAGGAACATCTATTGGATTCATAGTTGGTATCAACACAACTAGTGAAGTCGTGGATGGTAATGACAGATCTTATTGAGAGTACTCATGCACAGGTTGCTAAAGTGAGGCCTTACAAAGAAGACCTTGGCAATGGCACGCCTTGCCACCCGTGACTAGTCATTTTTATCTAAGTCATGACACAGTTCAGTTTAACACCTGTATCTTTTTATATAATTTTTCACTGTTAGCAGTCATGCACAAGCCATTGTGTGGAGGTATTGCTGAGCTGTATTAACTAATTAAGGAGATACTCCCCCTATTACAGGCATCTGGTTATCTGTCATTGGTGTGGTACTAATGGATTTCTCTTACCTTCTGACTCAACGAGAATCACGGTCTCGTCTGAGTCATGGCCCTCCACAGTGTCTTTTGTGGCTGGCACTACCTCGGCCTGAGTTGGGGAGCACCTCCGATGTTCTGTAAATGAATAATAAGACATATTTACAGTGTTGTATGCTTCACCATGCAGTTCAGTATACATTGATTTTATTGTTGTTAATATTATCTATACATTACTAAATTTTATTTTTTTCTCTTCTGTTACTTTATTGAAAACTGTATACTAGTCTTTGTTTACTACTTAAGGCTATTCTTAGGTTTCTTCACTCAGATTTAATGAAACATTATCTACTACAAGGACTCAGACATGCAATGCCCCCCACCCTCCACCATCCACACAAGGTACTAGACCCTCAGTGCAGAGTCACAGCAGAACTAAAGCCATGGACATCTACGGTACACCTTAGTGATTGCAGGTGGACACAACTTAGCACAGTTAGGAGTTGTACGGTGTCAGCCAGGCAATGCACCGTCCCCCTCCAGAGCAGGTACTGCATCCTGAGTGGAGATCAACAGCAAATTAAAGCCATGGACATCAACGATACAGGTCTCTGATTGAAAGTGCACACAACTTAGCACAGTTAGGAGTTGTACGTTGTCGGCCATGCAGTGCCCCCACCCCCCAGAGCAGGTACTGCATCCTGAGTGGAGAGAAACAGCAAAACTAAAGCCATGGACATCAGCGGTACACCTCCCTGATTGCAAGTGCAGACAAGTTACCACAGTTAGAAGTTGTGCAAAGCCCCCCGTCCCCCACAAGACTAGGTAGTGGGTACTAAGTGGAGAGCCGCAGCAAAACTAAATTGATGGATCTCAATGGTACACCTGCTTGATTGCAGGTACACACAAGTTAGCACAGGTAGGAGTTGCAAGGTGTGAGCTAGGCAGTGCCCCCCCCCAGATCAGGTACTGCATCCTGAGTGTAGAGCCACAGCAAAACTAAAGCCATGGACATCAATTGTAGCCCACCCTGATTGTAGATGGACAAAAGTTACCATAGTTAGGAGTTGCACGGCTTCATTCAGGCAATGTCCATGCCCCCGCTCCCCCCAAAAGACCAGGTACTGTATCCTGACTGGAAAGCCACAGCAAAACTAAAGACATGGTCACCAATGGTAAACTATGATTCCAGGTGCACACAAGTTAGCACAGTTAGGAGTTGCACGGCCTCAGCCAGAAAAGTCCCCCCTCCCACAGAGCAGAACTGTATCTTGAGTGAGCAGGCACAGCATATCTAATGCAATGGACTTTATTGGGATATCTCTATGATAGCAGCTGTAGAATACTTACAGTAGGACAGTGAGGAGTTGCATCGCTTGCACTAGGCAATGGCCCCTCCACCTGCTGCAGAAAAGGTACTGCATTTTGAGTGTAATGGTGCAGCTCAAGTACAACTGTTGAATCACTGACATTGCTACCAAATGTGACTCTGCAGTGTTGTTGTTACTGTGTAACATTTTGTGTATAGTATTGAGTTTGCTGTATACTTATGACACTGTAGGTGCTCCCCAGCAGCAGGCTTCCCGGCAGACTTCCACATCTCGTGGGCGAGGTAGTACCAGTCAACAACATTGTCTAGTATCTCCTCGTACTGTTTCAACACGTAGAAATGCTGGCGCAGCAGTTTCCACTTCCTTTTGCACATCTCTGCCATTTTTGTCTTGATTTTAAATCGGTAGTTAAGATGTGCATTGATGTGCTTCCACAAGTGGTCCAACTTCCTATTGGCGCTGCGCATTAGCTCATTGCTATTTCCTTTGGTCTGTGCTGCCTCCACCAGACAGCACACCTCCCTTGTGGTCCAGAGACTCATTGTTGAGTAGTTTTCTTGCTGAAATAACTAGAAGAGAGATAGTAGTTATTTAGTACACATGTGTATATGTGTTCTTGTCAGTAAGGTGTATTTAGTTGTTAAATTTTTTCACACTTACTGTGGACATAGATGATCAGAATGATTTCAGTTTCTGATATCAATTTTCTTAATGTTAGAGCACTCATGCCTACAGTAAGTCAGATAGGCAATTTATTTTTACCACCACCCCACCCCACCTGGTAACCCCCCATGCTCTTGCTCCAGCACATTCCCAATATAGCAGAGATTGTATGTGTGTGTGTTATGTATGTTATTTATGCAGCTTTTCTATTTTTTGACCAAGGTTTTGTGGCTCTTAAAAGAACATTTTTTTTTTTTATCGTAGAACGATTTTTATTATTTTCCAATAGGTCCATACCACAATCAGTAGATCAAGTACAGTACAGAATTCTGCAGTATTTTTCTATGGGTAACACATTGCTATAAACATCTGAAAAAACATTAACAGTTAACTACCATATCAACTAGAAGAGCTACCAGTAATCTAAGGCTTACATTCTAACCATCATCGATATAGCTGGTCTATTAGGAACAGAAATTGTATCAAAGAGTGACTGAAGGTAGACAGGAAGGCACAAATAGGAGTTAGCACAGGAAATTACCTACACACAGGATGGGGTCATCATATTTAGCGTGGATATCTTCTCTATGAGTCTGAATGCTTAGGGGCTAGGTTGCACAGTCTGCTGAACCAGGGTTTTTTGGGGGCGGGGGAAGGGGTACACGGCAGAGGGTGGAATTGAGGTATGCTTCCCATTTTTTATGGTATAGTGACAGTTGACCTCTGCTGGCATAAGTGAGCCTCTCAAAGGTGGCCAACCTGGCCAGAGCAGCGTGCCAAAGGGAGAAAGCAGGTGGGGAAGGTTGTCGCCAGGACATCAGTAAAATTCTTTTAGCTTCTAGCAGGACTACTAGGATCCACTCCCGCTGCTGCGGCTTGATCTGCTCCAATGAGGTGGCATCTCCAAGCAGGAGCACGGGATTGGAAAGGTCAATGGGTTGTCCTAACACTCCTGAGCAGTCCCTTTCCACTGAGGCCCAAAAAGGAGCCAGGGTGGGGCATTGCCAAAGTAAGTATAACATATGACCTGGGCTCTTGTGGCATCTCCAGCATTCAGAGTGAGGAAGGATACCCCATTTATGGAGGGTTGCTGGTGTGCGGTACCAATGAAGCAGGACCTTAAGCTGGATCAGCTGGCTCTTGACATCCTTATAGGTGGAGTGAGCTCAACGCAGGCAGTGCACCCATTTGTCTGGTACAATTTGACAGTTGAGATCCCTGCTCCAGGCAAGTGTACAGGCTTCTGTATGGTCATGCTGTGCCTCCCACCATGTGCTGTAGAACTTAGCTGCAAGGCCCAGGGATGAGGGTTTTAAGTGCAATGCAGAGATTCAGAGCCATTTCAGGTTGACAGTTTGAGACCAATTAAAGGATTGGACTGCAGGACGGAGCTGCAAGAATTTCCAGAAGTCTTGGGATAGAAGTGAATAACGGGTTTTAAGCTGCTCAAAGGACATACTGTGAGTGTGGTGGAATCAGGTAAATATAAATCCTGAACTATGTGTATATCGTTCTTGGCCCACAACTCCCAGTTGAATGGTTTATTATCCATCATTAGGAGACAGTTATGCCAGAGATTAAGGTATTGAAACAGCATCCAGCCCACAGATTTTCCGGTTCGAGCTGTAGCCATAAGGCGGAACCACGCTTTCCTGGTTTCAGCCATAACTGGCGTAAGCAAGCTCTGAGGGATTAGAAGGTTGGTCAGGAGTAAACCAGGGGGGTCCTATGAAGAACTTGAGCTTCCAGCTGGGCCCACAACACAGGGGAAGAAGATGTGGGGAGAAACCATTTAGTGGCCTGAGCTGTGAGGAAGGACAAATGGTATCCTTGTAGCAAGGAGAGTCCCAGGCCACCCCTGGACCAGTGGGCTTGTAGCGTATACATGCTCCACCGTGGTCTCTTACCCTCCCACAGGAATTGTGAGATAATCCTGTCTAGCTGCCTGAAGTTTTTTTTTTGATAGGGTAAGAGGGAGATTATTGAGGAGATATGTAACTCTAGGCAAAAGAAGCATACGAATTTGCAACAATCTTCCCTGGAAGGGAGAGGTTAAGCCAGAGCCAGCAAGACATTTCAGTGGTTAACTGTTCTAGGAGAGGGGAGAAGTTTCTGGATTCAATATGCTTCCAGTCAAATGGTATGTGGATGCCCAGGTATGTAAGATTGTTGGGAGCCCAAGTGAGCCCCAAGCCCTGTATAGAGTCTTGTGAACAGGCTGCATTTAAAGGGGTGACACTGGTCTTCTGTTTAAACCAGAGAGATAAGTGAATGTGTGTAGAATATCTAAGGTTTGGTGCAGTGAGTCCCACGGGTGCGAGAGTGTGGATGAGTAGGTCATCTGCATAGGAGGCCATCAAATATGCATGCTTCCTCACTGAGATACCTCTAATCTTGCTAGTGGACTGCAGCTTACAGGTAAGGGGATCTAGAGCAACCAGAAATGGCAGTGGGGACAGCAGGCAGCCTTGTTGGGATGCCCCACTGCAGAGGGAAAAGGGGAGCTATGTCCTTGTTGGTAAGGATACGAGCTAAGGGATCATTGTATAACACTCAGATCCACTGCTGAAAGTGTGGGCCAAAGCTGTATTGCTGGAATACTGCATGCAGGTAAGGCCATTTGACTGAGTGGAAGGCTTTCAAAAAATCCACCACCATTGCAGCTATGGGGGTAGAAGAGTGTAGGGCCAGCCACTTCAGGTTAAGAAACAAACAAATGTTGTCAACAGTGGCTCTCTCTTTAGTATACCCAACCTGGGATGGGAGCACTATGGAAGGCAAGGCTTCCATCATGTGACTGGTGAACATCTTACCTGCTATCTTACAGTCCACTGATATTAGGGATATAGGATGATAGTTGGCACAGTCCAATGGATCATCCAATTTTTTTGGAAGGAGGGTAATGAGTGCCTCTCGCATGGTGGGCAGGAAAGTACCGGATATTTGGGCCTCCTGGAGAGCAGAGAACAGTGGGGCACAGATTTCTGAACTTATGAGTTGGTATAACTCAGTGGTTATGCCATCTGGCCTGGAAGATTTCCCTTTAGCAAGTTGGGACAGTGCCACCTTGAGCTCTGACTCTGTAAAAGGCTTGTCCAGAGCAGCCCTCATGCATTCCATCAACTGGGGAGTTTAGGCTATAGAGCAGAAGTCTTTCAGCTGGGTCTCCAGCTGACTTTGCTCTAGGGTGGTGTGCGACTGATAAAGTTGTTGGTAGAACTGTTGCATACAAGTATTAATCTGTTTAGGGTCAGAGATCATCTCTGCATTATGGTTCCTGAGCGCATGGATACGGAAGGTGGCCTGTTGTTTCTTTAGCTGGTATGCTAGGAGTTTACCTCCTTTGTCTCCCCCTTCCCAGTATGCATGTTTGGCTCGGGCTAGCAGCCACTCTGTCTTTTGATAAAGTATTGTAATGATGCGGTACCTTAGCATGGCAATGGCTTGGAGGGTCACTGCATCAGGCTTGTCTGTTGCAGACAGTTTAAACCGGGCCTCAAATGCAGAGAGTTCAGCCTGGAGGTTGCACAGGTTAGCTTGCTGAGCCTTGTTCTTCTGGGCCACATATGCAATGATGCAACTCCATAACACTGTTTCAAAAGCCACCCAGACTGTGGCCGCAGAGGTGTCAAGGGTTTTAAGGGCAAAATAGTCTTGGGCAGTGTTCCGTACCAGTGTTTGGAACACAGGTTCCTTAATCAATAAAGGGTTGTATCGCCACCTGGGACTGGAGCTAGTGTGCCCAGAGGGGGTATACATGTAGGAGACCGGGGTATGATCAGAGAAGAGAATGGTGTCTATTTGACAGGAGACAATGTTGTGTACTGCAGGAGTGTTAGCCAGAAAAAAATCTATGCAGCTATAGGAGGTGTGCACCGATGAAAAGAATGAGTAATCTCAGCCAGTGGAGTGGTCCCTCCGCCATACATCGATCAGCCCCAATTCTTTCATCACCTCATGTAATGTAAGCATTGCCTTGGGGAGCGTCTGTGGGGTTGGGTTAGATTTGTCCAGGAAAATATCCATCGTCAAGTTGAAATCCCCCCAACATAATGGGTTGTTGGAGTACCCTGTAGATAAGGATTCAAGGGCTTGATTAATGTCTAGGAATAATAATAACTTTATTTATCTGCACCTTTCTCAAAATCAAAGTGCATTACAATAAAATGCAGAATAAAACATACTAAAACATATTAAAAACTAAATTGACAACATACCAATTAATCAACATGCGAGTTATCAGCAAAAGCCTTGCTCCATAGGAAGGACTTTAAACCCCTTTTAAAACCCTCCACCGTCATGCACTCTCTAATCCAACGTGGTAGAGAATTCTAGAGGGTCGGCGCCACAAACATAAAAGCTTGGGCGCCGGAAGATTTTAAAGTAACCCTCGGGATCTCTAGCAACCCCTCATTGGTAGAGCGGAGTGGTCGCATCGGTAGGTAAGGCACCAGAAACTCTTTCAGGTAGTCAGGGCCCAACCCGTGTAGGGCTTTATAAGTCAGCAATCCAACTTTAAAGGTGATCCGCCACTGAATTGGCAGCCAGTGCAGATCTCAGAGCACCGGTGTAATATGGGAGGAACGAGAAGTCCCCATTAACAACCGAGCTGCCGAGTTCTGCACTAGCTGCAAGCGGCGGATATCAACCCCAGGCAGCCCAGAGTAAAGGGAGTTGCAGTAGTCCAGACGCAAGGTCACAAAGGCGTGGATCAGAGTGGGAAGGTTGCCAGATGGAACAAGGTGCTTGATCCTGGCAATGTTCCTAAGATGGTAAAAGGACACCTTGACAACCGCAGACACTTGCGCACGCAATGTCAGCTGATTGTCAATAATCACCCCCAGGTCTCACACCCGTTTAGAGGTCGGGAGCCCACATCCCTAGAATAAACCTGAGGTTTGAAGTGCCCCCAACCCCTCAATCCGGCAGCCATGATCCACAACCAACACCTCCGTCTTCCCCGAGTTCAACTTCAACCAACTGGACCTCATCCAATCCTGGATCTCACTGAGACAGCTGTTAAACATTGAGAGTGCTCTATTCTGGTCAGGCCGAAAGACAGATAGAGCTGGGTATCATCAGCATAGCAATGAAACTCCAGCTCATATCGCTCTAACAATGTCTCCGAGGGAAGCATGTACACCGAAACAACATGGGGACAGCACAGAGCCCTGAGGCACTTACAGGTCAGAGCGGTGATCAGAGGAAAAATCCCCGATACCACCCTCTGAGTTCTATCTGTGAGGAAAGAAGTAAACCATCTGTGCACTAAGCCCGAAAGACCACAGATGCATCTCAGGTGCTCAAGCAGCGCCCCATGGTCTACGGTGTCAAATGCTGCTGACAAATCCAAAAGGACCAAAATGGACCATTTTTTCTGGTCTCTCACCATCAAGAGATCATTGAGAACCCGAACCAGCGCAGTCTCAGTGCTGTGCCTCTTTTGAAAACCTGATTGAAGAGGATGGTAGATGTTCTGGATGGTAAGATGGTTGTCCAACTGGGATGCCACCACTTTCTCGATTACCTTCCCAACAAAGGGAAGGTTCGAGATAGGTCTGTAGTTAGCCAGGAGTTGGGGTCCAATGACCTTTTCAACACTGGTGTCACCACTGCTTCCTTCAGGGAGCGGGATATTCACCAGTGTCTAGGAAACACCAGACCATCCTGGCAAGAACCGGAGGATAACCTTCCCACAGCCCATGATCAGGCCTGTGGGCCGGGTCTAAACTACAGCTAGTGGCGCACATACCTGGACAATCCTCACAACATCCTCGATTTCCGGCCTTATGAAGGTACTCCAGGTAAGCGGTGTGCTAGTGACCATAGCTGGGCTACACAACTCCCATGGAGGGGGGCGCAATCTCGCCTGATGTCGGCCACCTTATCTGCAAAGAATCGAGTGAGCTCCACACACTGCATCTGTGAAAAGGCACAATGAACCTGCAGACAGGCTGGGTTGCACAGCCTGTCTACGGTTCGAAAGAGCTGGGCCGGTCGGTTCTGAGCAGCAGCAATCTCTCCGGACAGGAACACTGCCTTCTTATAAGTGATTGCTGACTGATAGAGTTTATAATGCTCTAGGAGTCTAATAAGTCTGGGGAATCCACATTAGGCCCATAAATGTTAGCCAAAATGGTGTGACCTCCTGGGTAAGAGAACTGAGCTGCTATCCAGCGACCTTGGGCATCAGTGAGTGTCTTGTCTGTTACCCAGGGGCACATTTTCTGGATAAGAATGGCTACCCCATTGAACTTAGTGTGTGCTGAGCTAGCCAGTACAGAACCTATCCAGGATATTTTGAGCCACAGTACATTCCTTGCAGTAAGGTGTGTCTCTTGTATAAGCTCAATGTCTGCCTGCAAGGAGCATAAGTGTCTAAGGACCCTGGATCTTTTGGTGGGATGGTTCAGTCCCTTAACATTCCATGCAATAATGTTGATTCCCATCTCAGAGTTCTGCATAACGAGACCCAAGGGGAATAGGTATGGACGTACTCACCCCAGGAGTCCAGCAAGGGAAAGCAGGAGTAGATAGTGAGAATACCTGTGACATGGCCAGAGAAGTCAGCTAAAGATAGAAGTCAGTATAAGTTTATGGTAAGAGAGGAGAGCTGCAGCCCCCTGGTAGCAAAAAAAAAAAAAACAGGTAGAGATAGGTGAATACAGTGCACCAGAAAACAACAGGTACAAGTGAAAATAGATATATATTACAAAACACATAAAAAACAGGATGAACAACTGTTCAAAGGTAGGCCTAGTTCTATATTAAAGACACTATCCAAAAATAGTAACAGTAATAACAGCTTCCTAAAACAATTCACTTAAGTGACAGTTTACAGGTAACTGGAGTTACACACGTAAGTGCAACTTACCCACCCAGTAGAGTGGAGGCACACAGCCGTGCTGTCCAAGTACCTAAGATGGGGGTTTGGGAGTTTTAACTGATATCGGCTTCAAGACTCCTTCCCCAGCTATAATGTGATACTACTATATTGTCACCCCCGTCCAACAGGACTACTGGGTGCAGCATCCAGAGAGGGAGGGTGCAGGGAAAGAGGGTTGTGGGAGCAGGAGTAAGGGTAGTATCGCTGCTGATATCACGCAGTGGGATTAATCTCTAGGATGGGTCCTGCAGTCTGCAGGCAAGGAAGGTGAGTCCCTCCCATGTACTTAAGTCATCCACCACTGGGTGAGACAGAGCAAGTTACCATGAAGGTTAGCTACCCACTGGGGAAAGATTCCTGGGTGTATAATATAGGTCAATGAGGCAGGTTCATCCCCAGACCCCAGGTATTAAAAGGCATGGGTAGCGTAGGCATCCGCCGCCACTAGTGAGCATCGTAGCGGGGTTCTGTAGTACTGCAGCGGTGGGTGACTCCTTAATACTGTGTGTACATTGATATTAACAGGAGCCCCACTGCAGTATATGCATAACAGTAACGGCAACATCATGAGAAAAAAGGAAAAACTTATGATGGCATATCAGTCCGGTGGAGCATCACTTCTAGTGGGGTCTGAAGTTGCAATGGGGCTAACTGGACCCTTGGAAAGCACTTCAGCAAATGTTAATAGACCAGGCTTGATAGGCAGTGTAGTAATGCCCGTACAGCCTTTTATTACAGAGGGGAGGTCTGCCCATGACCCCGCCGATACAGCTTCCATAAGCAGGTCATCAGGAATATCCGCAGGCACCGATGCAGTTTGCAGGGAAATGTCATCCCTTGTTTGTTTGGCTGGCGGCGCTGTCTCTTGTCCTTCAGGGGTTGCGCTGTGGCTGTTGTTGGAGCGGTGATGAATCCCTGCTGTTTGGACTGGTCCCCGCTGTTGTCTAGGATTTAGATAGTTAAATATAGCCAGCTGCTGCATGTTAGAATTGCTATTTACTGGCCCTGATATTGCTGTGTATTCAGATCTGGGGGAGGCATTTGAGTGTGGGACAGGCCGTCCATTAATTTGGTCTCCAGGAGTACTGCTGTTGGTTAGATGGTTCCCCCTGGTGTGTGCACGATAACCAGGACTCCAAAGTTTTCTGGGAGTTGCAATTCCAAGGGGCATCCGAGGCCAGTATTTGGTGAGCCAACCTTCAATCTCCTGGGGCGTTTCGGCTACAATTCCCCTCCCTTTCCTGGGTACATGGGGGTGAGCCAAGTGGCGAAAACCATATTTCAAACCTTGTTGTGCAAGAAGTTGATTTATTGGAATGAAAACTTTTCTACGGAACACCACCTCAGTGGAAAAGTCTCTAAAGAAGGAGATTTTCACCCCACACCAGAGAATTTCACCCTTATCTCTTGCTGCTCGTAGTACGTGCTCCTTAGTAGAGTATTTGAGGATGTAAGCAATAATAGGTCATGGCTGTGAGTTCATAGATTGAGGTCCACTTGGTATCTTATGTGCTCTCTCCATGTCAGTCAGGTCATGCCATCTATCCTCTAGCATTTTGGGAATTTCCTCGTTGAGAAAATGCTCTGTGTTAGGGCTTTCTAGCCCTTCGGGTATACCAAGGATTCTAATGTTGTTTTCAGAGTGTAGTCAATTTAGCATCATGCTCCTGCAGACATTGTAGTATTTTCACCTGGCTGACCACTAGGCCCTCTGTCCTCTGTTCTACCACATTCATTTTATCGTTAAGAATGTGGACATCAGCCACTGTGCCTGGTAGCGTAGCCGATATTGAATCCACCCTTGAAAGTAAAGTTTCCAGGAGGGTTGTTATATGCTGGAGGGAGATGCATACATCTGGTGACCAGGAGGTAGAGTCTAAGGCAGCAGTGGGCAGCATACTCTGAGAGGGTGAGTGGGAGGCCATATGTCAGCAGGGTCAGACCTCCAATACTCTCCAGGAGGGAATGAAGGAAAGCACACCTTCCGATTACTGCACTGGTACAAGAAATGGCTCTCAGTGGGCCAAGACAGTGGGGGTGTAGTGCAGCAGTCACCCGATCGCAACAGGATTTAGTGGCCTAGCGGGCCTGGAGGGGGTTGTGACAGGACCATTGCTGATCGACAATTAATAGGCTTCTGAACACAATGAGACCCACCCCGAATGAATATTCAGCAGTTAAGGAGGCATATTCCATCTTCAGGTGGAGAAAAATTCCCTGGATGCCAGTATAGTAACTCGGATAGACTTAGCTGGGAACTGAGCTGTTAGCTTAGGTGGCCATCTTCCTCAGCGTCCAAGCCACGCACCCCCAAGAACCGTTTTTTTAAATGTGTACATTTAAACAGTCTGATATTTTTAGAGGACAGTGAGGATTTCATCTCGAAGATCTCCCAGGAAAAGTCAATTGCCAGCATGAGAGAAGTGCACACCATCTGGTAGGTATAGCCAATCATTACAATACTTAATTTCGGGGTGATATATGGTGTGAATCCCAGACATGTGCAGATATCCAGATATTTGTATGTTCACCTTTCTTCATGCGCTGTCATGCAGGTACACGTGCTGTTCTGCTTGCCAGATCCTATGCTCAGTAATATCTGAAAAAAAATATGTTACAGGCAGGTAACATACCCATAATAGAAGCAAGGTCCAATTTTGCTTCTGTCATTAAATCTACCCATCGTTTGGTGCCTAAATCATTGCCTCTGAGATGAATCAGCAGTATGTCCGGATGAGCTTGCGTGCTCAGTAGTCTGTGCATTGTTGGCATGAGATGCTCTCATCTCATGCCTCCCCTGCCAAACCACTTTACAGAGCAATTTGGAAGCTGCAGGACTTTGCCAAAATCACTCCTCTGAGCATACTCTGAAGTTAATCGTACTATGCTGCTGGCAATGACCCACACAGTTCATTTGTTGTTTTCTGCCATTCTGAGGTTTTAAACTGAGAAGTGGACAGAGAGCTACCAAAGAAAAAAAAAACAATGTTTGTCCAGCAGTGTCTAGTCACTACTGTATACAAAACTGAAATTTCCCTCTCTGTTTCAACATTGGTTTCATGGGTTGTTCCAAAACACAGTGATAAAAAACTAATTGGTTAATGCTTTCTCATGGTAAACCAATACAGTGGATGCATGCACTACTACTACACTGAATGGCTGCACTCCTGTCAACCAGAAATGTCTCAAGGTTTCTAGGTGGGAAAATACTACATTTTCATAGGCTAGTTCAAACAATCACAAGCTGGGGGGGTGTTAGGATGTATTAGTAGGGGTATCACAAGTCGTAAGAGGGAGGTAATAATCCCTCTTTACAAGACACTGGTTAGGTCCCATCTGGAGTACTGCTTGCAGTATCGGAGGCCACACCTTCACAAGGACATTAACCAAATTGAGGCAGTCCAGAGAAGGGCAACCAAAATGGTGCAGGGACTGCATCAGAAGACATATGAGGACAGATTAACAGAGCTCAATATGTATACCCTTGAGCAAAGGAGGGAGAGAGGTGATATGATTGAGGCATTCAAACACCTTAAGGGCATTAACAAGGTGAAAGAGTCTAACATGTTTAAATATAAGAAAAATAGCAGGACAAGAGGACACAGCATGAGATTAGAGGGGGGCCGATTAAGGGGGAATGTGAGGAAATTCTTTTTCACAGAAAGAGTGGTGGATGCATGGAATGGCTTCCCACAAGAAGTGGTGGCTATGAACACAGTGCAGGGTTTCAAACAGGCATGGGATAGGCATAAGGGAGCAATACAAATGACTATGAATAGATAGGCCACTGACAGAGCAAAGGCCAATGGCACATTTATAAGGTAGAAAAACAAATGGGCAGACTGGATGGGCCTTGCGGTCCTTATCTGCAGTCAACTTCTATGTTTCTATGTTTCTATGAAATAGACAGCTATCCTAGGTTGCCTCTTGTGTTATGATATGCGTGCTGCCTGCTTTCTGCCTCTATTTGCAGCTCTATCTGTGCTAGTAAGTACTAATTGACACTCTGACTTTAAACAGTAATTACTTCTTTTCACAACATCACAGGTTATTTATATTACCATAGTCAAATAGAGGAGTGAAAAAAACATTTTGTTTAATGCTATGTTTGTGTTTCTATCAGTTTTTATAATGCTAGAAAAATTCTTATGAAAATGTGATATACTTACACAGTGTAAAACAGGGTCTTTCATTTTCTTTTTAAGATGGCTGCTATGTGTGTCTTCTCCACTCTTCAGCACTTGTGATTGGTTGCCTGACATGGCCTGATCAATGTTATGTTCCATTGGTGTGAGCATCCATCACTCAAATACAAGGCAGTATCTGATTGCCTTAACCTTAAAGAGGGTGTTTTTCTAATGGTATTATTCAACACTGTCATGCTCACGACACTATTAAACACTTTTGTGCTGACTACACTATTTTATGACATTACATTCGACAGTGTTGTGCTGACGACACCAAACCTTTCGACACCGTCATGCTCACGATACCGATATTTGTGACACAGTCGTATATTCAACACTACTTTCTGAAAATGTTGCAAAAAAAACAGTTTTTTGAGAAAAATAGTGTGGAAAGATAAAATTTTGATAATACTTTAGTTTCTGACATATTTAGATATATTTTCTCATGTTATAAGTCAGCTTCTGTTCTGCGACATTTAAAAGCAATGTATCTTGCCTTCACTAGTGTTCTGCTGTGAGAAGGATTATGTGTGCAACATTTTGTTAGCAGTGACATTTATTCTGGTAACATGACACATGAACAGTGTGTGTGACTATGTAATGTTATTACAAAAAAGTTTGCTTAGCACTAAATACTTGTTTTTCTCTATTTCTTATACGGGTGTCTGACAGTTACAGAACATTGTCCCATGCTACTGTGAATTTCTAGAGAAGAATGATGCCTCCTATGCAGAGATGAAACAGGTATCATACTAGTACACTGTTGCTTAAGAGTGGTTTGAAAACCACACATAGTACATCAAGATGTAAACTTAATCAGCATTCCGCTCAAGGAGTGACTTCACATGTTGCACGCTCCACAGAAACAGTACGTACTTGCTCAACTGCAAGGCAAAAATGCACAGCTCAGCAACAGTTGTGAAAATCTTTCAGATGAAAGACTAATGTTGCAAAGGCAAGCATAAAGAAGCATACCAAGCAGCAGCATAAGGCATGGCTGCTGATTCTTATCTGAGGAAGCAAAAGTATTTCCGATCACTAGCTTCTAAAGACAAGATTGATAGACTTATTGCTGCTGTGATGAGATGTGAGCGTAAAAAATGAAAGAGTCATCTGTCTTTGATGAAATTGCATCTCAGAGTCTGTACATCTGTCAACAGAGCACTATTTGTTCTTCAACGGTTGTGGCGTAAGATGGCACATATACTAGAGCAGTTCAGGAAAGTTGTGTACGCCATTAAGATGAGGTTACAATGCTATCATGTCTTGAACCAAAACAACTTCTGTGATGTTTTCACAGGTAGTTGGCTGCACACACAGCACTCAGAGGTGTATTTCTGGGAGCAGTCATATTACTGACAGAAAAAAGGACAGCAACTTCTGCATTGATGAGTCCAATAAACTGTGTAATATGCTTTATGTGTGTGTTGACAACACAATGCAGTCAGATAATGAGTCTGAGGCAACTGTTCAGCCTCGTAAGCGTCACTGTCTGTCATGGACATGTGATGTGACTTGCAACTGGAGGTAATCATCATTTGACAAAGTCGAGCACTTCATTAACCTGTTTGTTGTTACTGATCATAAAGACAGACATAAACTCTTTGAGACTATAGACCTTTGTGAGATCCGTCCACATACTGGACTTATGGGTCATTCGCTTGCATGCCTAGATAGTGGTGTTTGTGTTAGTGTATTTCACCACATGCAGATGCTGGGCCTGTATCAATCAGGGATGCAGAACTTTGTGTATAGGGTCTATGAGGTGCGATGAGTTGTTATGCAGTATACTCTTCTGAATGAGTTACTGCAGTCTGGTGACATGCTTGGTGCCATGACATTTCTGAAACAGCTGCGATGTGACAGCAGTGTCAAAGATACTGTGATTGAACAGTCATCAATTGCTGATGGAAATTCTGTCTCTGTCTTAGGAACTGATATTCTCAAGCAGTTTGGGAAATCCATTGCCAAATTTGAGTTGGCAAAGACAGAGAAATTTGACTCTGTATGTGTGTGTCATGTGATCGGCTCTGTTACGAGAAACAAACAGTCACAGTAAACCTGAAAACCTTGGCACCATACAATGACATGTGGTTTTGACTGTCAGCATGTCTGCTGTTAAAGTGAGACTTCCAGTTAGACCCAATCACTGTGATGAGCAAGTGCTGTTTCTCTAAAGTGAAGGCTAACATTCTGCCACCAAGGTCACTGTTGAACAATGTGGAGGCACATGTTACACCTGCTGAGATTGACACATCAAATATGTTTGAATGGATTCTTATTCAGACTGTAAAACCATTTCAAACTATTCTACGTCTGAATACAAAAACACAGAACATTCCACAAAAAGAACTCATTAGGCCTCTTAAGGGTTCCGTTATGTATCTTCCACTTCCTCTGCAGGAAAACGTGGAGTCAATCTCCAGTGAGAAAAGTTTGGTGATTCTTGTCAACGGTGTTCCAACAAAGTCAAAGGTCATTTGGTAGGATGTTGTCAATGTAGAGAAGGTGAAGCTTGCTCTTACTTACTTGAAGAGCAACAATCCCTTTTATGCAGACCTTGACATTGATCGTATGAGTAGCGTGTGTGCTGAACACGATGTGTTGGATACCACAAAACGAATGATTGAGAAGGTCAATGTTTAGACAAATGATCATGTGTATGAACAATACACAATAAACCACTGCATGGCAGAGATCCAGTAGGGGATAACATTGATCTGTACCAAATGAAACAGGTGGAAGGTGATCCTGTCAGCATTTGGGAGACAACAATGGAAGCACTTTGTTTTCCAGATTTATACCCAAAAGGGTCAGTTGGTTACCTAGATGAAAGAGAAGTGCATGTGCAAGGTGCTGAGTACTGCACTAGTCGTGTGCTCAGTAAGGATGACAAATTCAGATGCAACATACAGTACCTGTTCCATCTCCTCTGGGAGAGTAAGCTTAGCATAGTGTCTGTGTCTATTGCACATACCATACAGCTCACAACTTCACTTGATGGAATCACTGCAGTAGAGTTTTTGCAGAAATGAAAGCAAAAAGGATGAAAATGTGCAAGTCAATTTGTCTTCCATTCCGTCAAGTCTACGTGATGCCAAAGAATACTGGTATTGCAGACACTCTGAGGTGATGACTATGCTGCCAGAGTATGCCTCAGCCACATGGTTTATCACACTCAGCTGTGCCAAGCATACCTGGGAGGAGGTCACTGAACTCTTGAAGTGGGCAAATTGTGATGTAGAGGGCATTTCATCAATGACTCTTGGAGAAATGTGCTCACTTGACCCAGGGTCTGTGACTAGACATTTTCACAAGTGATTCTATGATATCCTGACTTTCATTTTGTCAAAGGACAATCCATCCTCTCGGTATTGTGGAGCATTACTTCAGGAGGATGGAATCTCAGGCATGAGGTGCTCCTCATATTCATATGTTACTGTGGATCAAGAATGCCCCATGCATAGGCAAACATGAAGCAGCAGAAGTGCTAGCATTCATTAAGCAATACATCACTTGCTGCATACCGGACAAGTATGACAGTCCTACAGTGTGGAAGTTGGTGCAGAAGTTCCAATGCCATATTTGTGGGAAATATTGCTGCTAGGTAGTGAAGAAAAAATCTGATTGGTTCACAAGATGTTGCTTTCGGATTTCCCAGGCATGTCTGTCAGGATGGTTGCATGAGCGAACTGTTTTCAGCTATGTGACACCACTTGAAGGTAAAATCAACCAAGAGGGTAAATGAGTTACCCAGAGACAAGAATGAAGTGTACATCAATGACTACACCCCCACTCTTCTAATGTTGCAAGCAAACATAGATGTTCAGTTTGTGGCCGACAACTCATTGGCTCTGGTTTGGTACGTCACTTCATGCATCACCAAACATGAACAGACTAGCTTGCAAGATCTTTAGGAAGATATTGCCAGTTCAAGCAAGTCACTGACGTCTCAATTGTGGTCACTGGGATTGAAGACCCTATCACACATAGAATGTGGTGCTTATGAGGCCAGCGATCACGTGATCAGTACACATTTGCATGGCAAATCTGATGCTGTGCCCTTTCTCAGTGTAAACTACAAAGAGAAGCGCAAATGTGTACTTATTCCTCATGCTGTGATTGAGGAACTGGCTCTCAAGAGACCCTCTTCAAGAAATATCTTGAAGAATAACCTCATTGACATGTACTACCCCCATAGACACAAAGACATGGATCGAATGTGTTTATTTGAGGTGGCTAAATGGTATGACTACAAGACGGATGTTTCACCTGAATGCACACGTGACATTTACAAGGTCAAAGGAGTGGACTGCTGTCTTATAAAGAGACATAAGCCTTGGCTTATTGACCACTGCAAATTACATCTAGGCACATCTGAGAGCAGAGAGCATTACTATTTTGCTCTACTGTTCTTATTTAAACCCTGGAGGAATGAGTCTGAATTAAAAGGTGACTGTGATACATTTGAGGAAGAATTCAATCACAGTTATGAGACATTCAAAACTGAATACTCAAACACATATACAGAGACTAGATGCTGAGAAGGAGCAGCTTGAAAAGGCACAGAAACAACTTGAAGAGGACACTCCTGTTAGTTCACAGGACAACCTTGTTCTGGAAGGAGAAGGTATACTTGGAGAACCTCTGCCTCTGAATGACCCAGAAGTTCTCATGTCAGAAGTGGAGAGTGCTATGGAACATGGCACACACTGCAGTGCTGACCCAGCAGAACTGAGAGAGAGACTCAATGAGCAGCAATGTGTGGTGCACTCTGTGGTTACTGATGCTGTCCGGCATGGGATACTACATGAACACTTGAAGACTTGGTTTGCTGGCCAAGGCACCTAGCTTCACCTGAGCTCTTTCCTTCTAAGACTGCTTGAAAGGCAGAGTAGAAAAACTTACCAGAGCAAGGGAGAAGGATTAAGACTTAGTTTGGCTAAGCAGATTTACTGTGTGGTGGTGTTTTTATTTTTTACTCACAGGGATTGCTACTGTTTGTTGCTAACATTTCATTGCTTTATTTTTTCTCTGATTCAAATTGTTGTTGCTGGTATACCTTCTTCTGCATTATTACAAGGTGTGCCTACAGGTGTGTGCTAACAGATTACTGCTGTAATCTTCTGATTCAAATTGTCTTTGCAAGGTATATCTTCTGTTACTGCTTTATTTTTCTCTGGAGCAAAGTGTTTCTTACAGGGTATATCTTCTGAAATTACTGTATTACAGGTGGAGCTTACATTTTGTGACTTTTTATCATTGGGCTAAGCAAAATTACTGTTTGACACTGGTTTTATTTTATTCTTGTTTGTTGAAAGGTTTGTTGTCTCAGAGGTGTTTCAGTCTCCTTCTCACATTGAAGGAGCTAATTGCTTTTCCTCCCACAGCTCTTCCAAAGGATTAGTGTGTATGTGGGGTGGAGCTGGCAAACTGTCAGTAATTTACAACAGAAAGAAGGGTTAAAAGTCAGGTTAGTTGATATCTTGGAGGTAGAAGACTTGGTTTGCTGGCCAAGGCACCTAGCTTCACCTGAGCTCTTTCCTTCTAAGACTGCTTGAAAGGCAGAGTAGAAAAACTTACCAGAGCAAGGGAGAAGGATTAAGACTTAGTTGGCTAAGCAGATTTACTGTGTGGTGGTGTTTTTATTTTTACTCACAGGGATTGCTACTGTTTGTTGCTAACATTTCATTGCTTTATTTTTCTCTGATTCAAATTGTTGTTGCTGGTATACCTTCTTCTGCATTATTACAAGGTGTGCCTACAGTGTAAGCAACAGATTACTGCTGTAATCTTCTGATTCAAATTGTCTTTTGCAAGGTATATCTTCTGTTACTGCTTTATTTTTCTCTGGAGCAAAGTGTTTCTTACAGGGTATATCTTCTGAAATTATTACAGGTGGTGCTTTACAGGTTTTACAGTTTTATCTAACATTAGGATAAGCTTTCAGGGTTACTGCATTTGTTGTTGACTGATTGTTTCTGCTCTTACCTCCTTGTTCTTTCGTCCGTGGTTCTTCTTTTTGGCAGGGAAGGCCCAGCCACCCACCCCATCCCCAACCACCCCACACTACACTCCTTTATAGGGTACCACAGTTGTAACATTTCCTGTGGCAGAACAGGAAGGCGGATCAGTGGGGCCTCCACAAGGTGATCTCATTTACAGGGCATTAGTAATTTAACTTGTTATAACAAGTTAAACAAAGCACAATTAAACCATTACTTGCATTTTTTTTTCTTCTAATTACTCTGACTAGGTTACAAACCCAGCAACTTATTTGGAATGGATTTCATTAACTGTAGGTACTGTGGAACAATTTTCAGAAGGACAGTCTTACAGGATTTAGGACACTGTCCTACATGCTGGGCCTTTGAGATCTTAGGTCTCAGCTCCGGCAGCATGGGCAGAGATTGCACGCCTCAAATTTCATATTGAAGAGGAAATACATTATAAGAACCACCCGCCATTTCCCCAGCATCCAACAGAAAACCTCGACCGCAGAGGGTAGTTGGTCCAGGAGGTTGGCAGGTGGTTAGGAGGAGCAAATCAGGTGCCCCATCACTCTGCTCCAACACATTACCTCCAAAACCATATAAACACTACAAACAGGTATCTGCCTCTATCTCTGAAATCAAATAAAGAGGCAGAAGACACTGCAGAGCAGGACACTGCGCACAGGAGCTAGCACAACAATACTCACCCAAATCAGGAACCAAAACTAAACAAGCAGAAAGGAAATCCAAAAACTTGATCATAGGAGACTCATGATTCGGGAGTTGATACCCATCTCCAGCTAGGGTGATGGTCAGATGTCTCCCAGGTACATCAGCATGGAGAGACACTGACCGCATTGCTAAAATTGTTCACAAAGCAGGAGAAAACATTGATGTCCTAGTACACATAGGGACTATCGATCTCGCCAGCCGGTCAGTTGTGGAGACCAAGGAACACCTGACTAGGCTGGTGACAAACTATCATCTATTTCGTCTGCATCTCCTTCTCTGAGATCCTGCCAGTCTGGGAGAAGGGAGCAGATGGATGGAAGGTCAGAGAAGGGAGATAGGGGAGCTAAACACGTGGCTCAAGGACTGGTGCCAGGAAAAGGACACAGATTTGTAGGAACTGGCAACAGTTCTGGGGAGCAAAGTTCTTTAAATTTGATGGACTGCATCTGACTAAAGAGGGAGTCAGTGCATTGGGGCAGAAGTTTGGCGTCTTTGCAGAATATTTAAACTAGCAATGGGAGAGGGTGCAGCACCCATACGTCGAATGGGAAGAACACCTCCCCTCAGCTAGTGGTCAAACAGGAATTCAGCGTGTTTGCCATTCATTTGCATCACCAGGTAAGAAAAGGTTTGTCTCCCCATACGATGCACAGGGTAATGCCAAACTTCACCCAACAACTAACACACCAAAATCTGGCCAATGGAAAATCATGTACACAAATGCTCACAGCCTGGGAAATAAGATCCCAGACCTGCAGGCAATAATGTCAGAGGCTAAACTGGACATAGTAGCAATTAGTGAGACGTGGTTTACCAGTAACCACACTTGGGAGACTTCAGTACCTGGATATGTATTGTTCAGAAGAGACCGAGGTGCAAAAAGGGGGGGAAGGGTGGCCCTGTATGTTAATGAAAATATCAAAGCTACAGAAATTCAGAATACACATAAGGAGCCAGAAGAACTGTGGGTCACCCTGGAAACAGGTAATGGGACAGCCATAAGAACTGGGGTTGTCTACAGGCCCCAGACCAGAGGGAGGACATAGACACATTACTGTTAGAAGATATACAAAACATGACAGCTAAAGGGAGGTTCTGATAATGGGAGACTTCAACATGCCAGATACAGATTGGTCAATACCAGCAGGAACATCTGCCAGAACTAGACTCATAGTGGATTCCCTGCAGGGAGGGCCTCAAACAGCTGGTACAGCAACCCACAAGAGACAGGGCTATCCTAGATCTAGTACTGACTAACAAAGAAGGGATCACAGATTCTCCAGTAGAAGGTCACCTGGGGCCAGTGACCATCACATGGTATGGTTCAATTTGGCTACTACATCTAAATCATCCCATTCCAAGGCAAAATATGGGACTTCAGAGGAGCTGACTTTGATAAGATGGCCAACAGAGTTAAGCTAGCCCTGGCAAAAAGAAACACAGGTGAGGAGGTACAGGCAAAGTGGGCAAGCATTAAGGATACAATACTGAAGCAACATCCCATTGTGTTAGACAGAAAAGGAAGTGCAAAAGAAGAAGGAAACCACTTTGGTTCTCAAATATAGTAGCAGAAAGGTCAGAGCCAAAAGGCTGGCCTTCAGAAAATATAAGGGAACACAGCGGATGAAGATAGGGAGGCATACCAAACTGCCCTAAGGGAAGCAGGTAGGCAGTAAGGCAGGCAAAGTCCCAAACTGAGGAAACACTAGCACGAACAGTAAAGAAGGTGACAAGACTTTCTATAGATACATTAGTGAAAGGAGAAAGTCCAGAGGGGTTGCTAAGCTTAATGGAGAAAAGGAGCATGTGAGGAGGAGGACCCTGTAAAGGCATCTATCCTAAATAGATACTTTTGCTCAGTATTTACTGAAGAGAAGGTAGGGCAGGCCCACAGCTCAGCATCATGGACACAGGGGAGGGAGGTGAGCACTACTCCTTCACAAAAGAAAGGGTCCTACAAGAGCTTGCTAAGCTCAGGTGGATAAGGCAATGGGACCTGATGGCATACATCCCAGGGTACTTAAGGAGCTAAAGGAGGAACTAGCAGAGCCATTAGCAGAATTGTTTAGTGAGTCTCTGAGCACAGGAGAGGTCCCAGAAGACTGGAGAAAGGCTCATGTGATCCCACTCCACAAGAGTGGTAGCAGGGAGGAGGCGGGAACTACAGACCGGTCAGTCTTACCTCAGTAGTGGGAAGATTATGGAGGCACTTTAAGGAAAGGATAGTAAAACACCTGGAACCATAGGGCACAGGATCCAAGACAGCATGGGTTTACAAAGGAAGGTCCTGTCAAACTAATCTCATAGATTTCTTTGACTGGGTAACCAGAGGTGGACCAAGGGGAGCAGTGATGTCGCCTACCTTGACTTCAGCAAAGCTTTTGACACTGTTCCACATAGAAGATTGATAAATAAGCTAGGTAGGCTCGGTGGGTCAGAAGTTGGTCAACTGGGTGGCAAACTGGTTGACTGGCAGAAAACAGAGAGTGGTGGTAAATGGTATACAGTCAGAAGAGATGCAAGTCACAAGTGGGGTACTCTCAGGATCAGTCCTGGGGCCAGTCCTATTCAACATCTTCATTAGTGACCTCGCAGATGGACTAGAGGGTAAGGCTTGTCTGTTTGCAGATGACACCAAGATCTGCAACAGAGTAGATGATCCAGATGGGGTGGGCAGAATGAGAAGAGATCTGGATAAACTAGCAGAATGGTCAGAAGAGTGGCAACTGGGATTTAATGCAAAGAAGTGCAAAATCATGCACATAGGAAGAGAAACCCTGAAGCCACTTATAGGCTGGGAGGAGTTGCTAGCAGTCACAAAGGAAGAAAGAGACTTGGGCATCATCATCACTGATGACCTAAATCATCCAAGCAGACCTCTAAAGCAGTAGGTAAGGCTAGGGGGTGTTAGGGTGTAATAGTAGGGTATCACAAGTCGTAAGAGGGAGGTAATAATCCTCTGTACAAGACATTGGTTAGGCCCCATCTGGAGTACTGCATGCAGTATTGGAGGCCACACCTTCACAAGGACATTAACCAAATTGAGGCAGTCCAGAGAAGGGCAACCAAAATGGTGCAGGGACTGCATCAGAAGACATATAAGGACAGATTAACGGAGCTCAATATGTATACCCTTGAGCAAAGAGGGAGAGAGGTGATATGATCGAGACATTTAAACACCTTAAGGGCATAAACAAGGTGAAAGAGTCTAACATGTTTAAATATAAGAAAAATAGCAGGACAAGAGGACACAGCATGAGATTAGAGGGAGGCGATTAAGGGGAATGAGGAAATTCTTTTTCACAGAAAGGGTGGTAGATGCATGGAATGGCTTACCACAAGAAGTGGTGGCTATGAATACAGTGCAGGGCTTCAAACAGGCATGGGATAGGCATAAGGGAGCAATACAAATGACTATGAATAGATAGGTCACTGACAGAGCAAAGGCCGATGGTACATTTATAAGGTAGAAAAAGAAATGGGCAGACTGGATGGGCCTTGCGGTCCTTATCTGCCGTCAACTTCTATGTTTCTATGAACAGAAGAAATGTGACTGTCTTGACCACAAGCCACTACTGATGTTTGTTAGTGGCTCAGCAGGTACAGGAAGGAGCTTCCTTATAGAGGCCATTATGGCTGAAATATGGAAACTGACAGGCTCATCAACATCTGTTTGCTGTTAGTGCTCCCACTGGACTGTCAGCATACAACATTGGTGGAGTTATGTTACACGGTCTCTTCATGTTGCCAGTGGAGCATGGCAAAGCAGGAGATTATCGTAAGCTGTCATTTGAGGTTGCATTTCAGCTTCGTTCTATGTTTATTAAGTTGAAGTTACTCATCATTGATGAGATTAGCATGGTCTCTGATTTGATGCTTGCCTGTATACACCTACATCTATAGGAAATTTGGGGGACTGACTGTGGAGATGCATTTGTTGGTAAAAGCATTGTTGTATTTGGAGACCTTTTACAGCTTACACCAGTTAATGCAGAACATGTCTTTGCAGCTCTGACTGTCAAGCAGGCTAAGAACATACTAGGCTGCATTGGAGGTTTTAACCTGTGGGAGTTGTTTACCTATGTCAAGTTGTGTCAGAACATGCGGCAGAGTAGTGATCTGGCTTACAAGGCACTGTTGGATCAAGCTCATAAAGGTTCTTTGTCACCAGAATATCTTTCAATGTTACACGGTCGAAGAATCAGAATGGATACTACACCCGTAGAAACAGCATGTGATGTTTTCAGTGATGTGTACTCCAGGGGCACACGGATTGTGTGTCTTATGCCATGACTTAAGAAATGTGCTGAGTTCAACAGTGTTATGCTGCAGAGAGAGAATCAAGAAATTCTCATACTGCATGCTGTTGATACAGTTGATGGTGTCATTCTAAGTCAGAAGCTGGTAGCGAAGATGACTGAATGGCTCTCTGAACTGAAGTCAGATGTTTCACACACAGTTGGCCTGGAAGCTGTTCTTACAGTTTGCAAGAATTCACCTTTCATGCTATAGAGTAATCTTGGTGTTGAGCGTGGCCTGGTAAATGGTGTCATGGATCACATCATCAACTTCATTTACAATGTTCAGAAGACATTTATCTAGACACTTGTTGTCCACTTTGACAACATGGAACAACCTGTACAGATTGATCGTACCTGTGTTAAGTTCCAGGTATTTAAGGATATCTATGTCAACAGGAAACAGTTCCCAATATATGTTGCATATGCTGTTTCAATTCACAAGTCTCAGAGTTTGAGTTTGGACTCAGTAATGATGGACATAGGCACAGACATTTTCAAAGATGGCATGAGCTTTGTCGCACTTTCACGCATCCACAGTCTTTCTGGGTTGCACATCGTAACACTCGCACCTCAAAAGATACGTGCTGACAAGCAATATATTGTTGAGTACAACAGATTAAGTACTCTGTATCAGTCACAGATGTCTCTAGGCCCACTACCTACATATGTGGTTGTCTCATATCCCACAGTCACAGCTTTACCTGGCAAAAAGAGAAAACAAGCTGTCACTACTGAATCAACTGTGCAGAGTACTAAGAATGTCAGAATGTCAAATGCAAATGCAGAACCAGATATTGCTCAGAAGTCACTTGGTATGGCTGTTGTCCCAGTGTTTGATAACAGTACTAGAGTTAACTGCTATGCTAATTCAGCTTTGCAAGCTTTTCTCCACATGCCACACTTTGTGAAGCCAATATCAGCTTCACAAGACACTCCCTTATCAAAGGCATTGAAGGAAGTTGTCAACATGACTTCTGATCAGTCAAACAATGTACAGTCACTGACACCTGTACGGCAGGTCTTAGGTACATATGATGGATGCAGTACATTTGCTGCTAACGTGCAGCAGGATGCCAGTGAGTTTATGATGGCCATCATAAACAGCTTGGATGAAGAGGGGATTCCAATGCATCAGTACTTCACTGTCTCATATGTTACCAGATATGTATGTCTGTCATGTGGTCATTCAGAGCAAGAAACCACTGAAGACATGCTTTGGGCTTCTTTGTTTGTGCCTCAGTCTCAAAGTGTCAAGTTCCGGCAGCTGTTTACCAATGCTGAAAGTGATCATTTATGTGTAAGGTGTGGAGGTACATGTACTCAGTCCATGTGTCTGAGGACTTCATCTCAATATCTTAAGCTTGTATTGCATAGATTTGACTCTAACAAGCTCAGAGTTGACACACCCATCATAGATTTCACAGCTGGTAGAATTGTATTTAACCAAGCAGTGTTTGACACTCAGGCTGTGACCTACCACTATGGCCAGTCTGTACAGTACATTCTGGACATTACACTTCTTTGTTGAGGTACAGAACTGGCTGGGTGGAATGCAATGATTCCACAAGCACGTTTAAACAGAGGCTACCACGACAATTAAAACATGCATATGTGCTGATATTGAAGAATTACTACAATCTTCATGCATCAGAGGAATAGTCAACATGTGACATACCTTGCTGACCATTTTGTTACAGAGTGAGTTCTGGTAGATAAGCATTTTATTTTTCATGCAAATCTGAATTTAAGATTACATTGTTAACACATCACATTGTTTACATGCAGATGTTTACTCAATCTAACTTATAAGATTGTTGCGTTGATCAGTGACACAGTGAAAATTATTTGCAGTCGCTAGAGAAACCACACTTAGATGTCTAAGGAAGACTTTGAAATGTCAAAAGAGATATTCCTATCTGGTCGTCCTCTTCTGTCATTGTCTTTTCTTCTGAGTATGTCGTATGCAGCTATAACAAGTACTACTTGGCACACTTGCCAACTGTGTGCCTCTACTAAGGCACAATGCTTGCCCATGTGCATGAACAAAACTGTGTAACACATGTCTTTTTAAAGAGTTGTCTGCGTCATGACATTTGGATCTTTTATGAGTAAAAGGTATCCTGGTGTTTGTACCACTTCTGAGTTACCACAATTGAACACTGTTTTTTTACATGATCTGCTGACCTCTACTTAACAGTACAATATTATGAAATACGCATCACTCTGTGACATGTTGATTATCACCAGGTGTGGCTTGTGGGGTTTTTTTTGTCCATTTGCGTCTTCACTTAATACCACCATGTTGTGCCACAACAGTGTAGTAGTATCCCTGTTTTCTTCTCGTACATCTGTGTTGTACATATGTATATATGATTATTAATACTATTTGATTACAGTTAGTACTGTTAGCTTTTAAGTAGTTGTATTAATTGCTATTGAAGTGAATGTATTAAACAATGTTTAATATTTTGCTGTTTAACAGCATTTGATTCACAAGTATTTAAACATATTCTTAATATACTTATTAATATAACATAGATATTTAGTAGAACTTTTCTAGTTTGTAGTAATTTCATATAGGCATCCTTATTAGTAAAACAGAGTGTTGTGGTAGATATTTGTTTATTATCAGGAGGTGACATTTTCTGAATAAGAGATTCTTTAATGTAATATTCAGAGCATTCTGTGAAATGATTTCTTAATAGTAACTACATGTTTTTAGTGATGTAGATACTTCATTAATTCACTATGAATGTTGATTATAGCTTTGATCATTTTCACTGATGTATATAGTACCCGCTACCATATGCCATTTTATTTTGGTTTGTGTAAGAAGTTAATTAAATACATGTATGAAATTGAACACTATTGAAAATCAGACACTTCCACTGATAACAACTTATTTTTATGTTCCTGATAATATTTCTTGATTGCCTCTATTGAGGGGGTCAGGTGGGAATTTTCCAAATGCACCCGTATATCTATATGTCTTTACATGTAAAGTATTTATTTATTTATTTAGCTTTTGTTAACCAGGTAAGTACACTAGACAAGACAATTTGCCTATTTTCAGGTACGACCCGGAAGAGTACAGGAAATTACATACTTACACACTTGGGACAACATGGTACATAATTAGGAAAAAGATTGCATGTCATGCGACAACAAGGTACAAGTTAGAAAAAAACAAACTCGCATGTCACGTGCGAACATCATAATGTAGAATACACAAAGTACAAGGCATATGAGGCACATTTAGTTAGAATTGGTACAGCAGAGTAAGCGGTGTGTGCCAGTTTTGGAGCAGTACAAGGTAAGGATTGGTAGCAGCAAGTACAAAACTATCATCTTAAGGGCCAGCTGTTATGCATGAGTGCTAAGTGCTAACATATGTCATGGGGGTTTTTGGCACCCGCAGGCTGATCCGAGTTTGAGATGGTTCCATAGGGAGGAACTCAGGCTGCCCTGAGAGGGGGCAACATGGACCTGGGCTGGGAAGGTGTTCCAAAGTTTGGGGGCACATGCTGCAAAATCCCTTTCACCCATTTGAGTCTGAGTCACAGGTACCTTGAGTGTGGCAGATCCCTAAAACCTAAGGTGATAGGATGAGGGAACAGTTTGGGCCAGCAAACTTGCCACCCCTGGATGGGTGCCTGTGTTGAGGACCTTTCCTGTGAAGCAACCAAGGACAAAGTCAATGTGCTTTGAGGGTGAGAGCCAGTTTAACTTATTGTAGAGATCACAGTGGTGAGTGAGCTGGGGGGCCACTAGGTCGGAAGCGGCAGACATTGTTGTAGGCCATCGACCACCTAGAGAGATGGGCCTTAATGGTGCTGGCAAACAACAGAAGCATATAACATAGTGAGGGGAGAAGCATACCTCTAGCAAGAGCAATACATGCAGCCAGCATGAGGTTATTTTTTGCTCTGTAAGCCAGACCCAGTTTACAGTTGACAGTTTTGCATGTCTTCTGGATATGATGGCCAAGGTCAAGCTGTGGGTCCAATGTTACACCTAGGTATTTGAAATTGTCCGTGATTGGGATCGGGACGTCTCACCTTCAATTATCATATCAGTGGACTCAGCACTCTGTGTACCAGTCACAACATGTTTAATACTCCTCCAGAACCTCCTTGGATCCCTAGCTGAGTTCAGTAATTCAGATTTGCAGAACTCATTCTTGGCTATCCTTATGTTCTTTTTGCACTCATTTCTGAGTTTCCTGTTTCTCTGAAAGATAGCCTGGTTAGCTGTGGCCTTAAACTTGGCCCAGCACTTATCCCTGGTGTTGAGGAGGGCCAGGAGACTACCATGAAGCCATTTAGTAACCATTCCCCTCAACCTCCATCTGATGAGGGGGGTATGTTTCTCCTGCAGGGCCCTTAACAAGATGAGGAAGTGACTGACAGCGGATGTGGAGTTCTGAGCATTCCATACTGCTGACCAGTCAGTGTACTTGATATCATTTTGAAAGGAGAACAGATCAAACCTAGAGTAGTCTTTGATCTGGATAATTTTATGGGGTATTTTCAGAAGTGGGATCCGCCAGACACAGTACACCGGGGAGTGATCAGAGATAGAATCAGGAAGGATACCAGATAAGCTGATCCTATCAGGTCAATTTGTCAAGATCCAGTCCAGGAGGGAGCTTTTACCACCATTTGTAGAGCATCTGGTAGGATCCTTGACAAGCTGTGTCAGTGAGAGACCGGCAAGTGACGGTTCAAAGGCTTTGCTGTTGCCACCCAGCCAATTGAGGTTGAGGTCACCCAGAATGAAAAGCTCATTCTGCCGTGTTACTGCACCAACTGCGTCAAGGAGGCCAGTCAGTCCCTCCATGCCTCCCTTTGGAGGATTGTAGGTGTATACAATGTGTATCTTTTTTGTCATCCCTAGTAACAGCACCTGTGCAGTATCTCACAGGGGACTGCACTGTGTGTTGATGAGGTAGGGCAGAGAGGTTAAGATGGCCCCTAGTACCAGGATACCACCCCTCTCTTTCTTCCCGGACGATCACGACGGATGAGGCTCAACCAGGGAAGGCACATACAGAGTTTGGGGTGGAAGGTTTCAGCCAGGTTTCTGTAATGCCAAGAATAGTCTGGACTATGACGAGTTACCCAGACACGAAGTTCTGTCAGGTTTGGCAGCAGACTTCTGATATTAAGATGGGCTACCTTCAGCCCTTTTACCGCTGACCAGCCCACCAGTGTAGGTGTGGACTGGAGTGATGGTCCTGGGTTTAGTTCTATGTCCCCTGCTAGCACAAGGGTCACCAGCAGGAGCCAGAATAGATGCCTTCATGGGGGAGATCTATCCTTGTTCTGTGATTTCTGGTCATAACGCCTGACCTTTCAGGCAGGTCTCAGAAGGCCACCAAGGACCCCAGTCAGGGGTGAGCCATCTGCTAGAATGTTTGAGAAGGTGAAGTCAGACTCCACCAGCTGGACACACGTACACCAGAGGTCTCTTTTCAAGGGGTCACCCACCCTTGAAATCCAGGAGATCCATGACGCAGTAAGGATCACAGTGGCGATAGTGCCCAGGAGCAACTGGCACAGGACTAGCTTTGATGGGAGCTCAGGAAGTCCCATGATTGCTCCAGTACGGTTGTCCGGCTGAGACAGGAAGGGGATTTCCACCATACGTCACCAATGGACACAGGACAATGCCAAACGGGTATTTAATAGCCTGGCAAATGGCGGGAAATAGATTATTTGTACCTTACTGGCACTTATCTCAAGAACAACTAGTGTATTATTATGTGATAAAGACAGTTAGCTGACTAGTAGAGCCATAGTGCTAATATTAATCATATGGGAGATGTCAGACATAGGTTTGGGCAGGCAAGTAAACAGAATAATAGGTACAGTGCCACCTTTCTGGCACGTGTCTAGTTTGCCACCAAGAGGCCAGAGAATTACCCTGAAGGTTTCCCTACCACAAGACTAAGGATACCATGCAGGTTAACAGTCTAGAGGCAACTAGATTTATTTTGCATGCATGAGATAGGCAGATAGGAATAAAAATTATGCTGGCAGTGATTACTTCCGCAGGCATGAGTTAGGCTGAACAGGATGTAGTTATACTGGTACACAGCAGACAAACTGGATTGAAATATATCAGTTACGAATAATGCAATAAGACCGGCTACAACTTGATTACACTGGCAAGAGGAGATCACCACTATGAATTTATCACAGGGTTCAGACTGTCAGACAGTTAGCAGTCTGGATGAGTAGACACTGCACTGTAGCCAGAAGGGGAACACCCAAGAAACTACAGGGCAATCCTTTGACAGCTGCTCCATACTGCCCTAACTCAGTTTAATTGGCCAATGTTAAACTGAGGGCATGGCTACTTGGCATTTAATGGGAGGAGGGAACAGGATGAGCAGGTAGGCTGAAAAATTGAGTCCAGTAGAGCTCCTGTGTGCAGCTCCCAGCCCTCCACAACCCCTTCAGTCCCCAACTAATCAGCAGAAAGTGTCCCAACAATTACACTCATTTTTCTATCTGCAGGGGAGGTCCGCACGGTTTCCCGGTGCCTCAACCCTGCAGCGTGAGGCTTCGTGGATGCAGGGGGCAAGAGCCACCCTCTCCCTACACAAGTTCCAGTCTGTTGTAAAAATCAGCAGCAGTCTGCGCTGCTTTAAATCTCCTAGCCCAGTGTCAGCAAAAGTTTTGGGGCCAATTGGCGCTTCTGCCTTTCAGCTCATCAGAAAATGGCACCAGAATTCAAACTGCAGCAGGGGTATGATCTGAAGTCACCAACGGCAGGCTGGGGGGGTCACACAGCAGGTAAGAGACTTGGAAATAATGGCAAAATCAAGTCTAGTAGAGCTCCTGTGTGCAGCTCCCAGCCCCTCCACAACCCCTTCAGTCCCCAACTAATCAGCAGAAAGTGTCCCAGCAATTACACTCATTTTTCTCTCCACAGGGGAGGTCCACCCGGTTTTCTGGCGCCTCAACCCTGTAGCGTGCGGCTTCGTGGATGCAGGGGGCAAGAGCCGCCCGCTCCCTACACAAGTTCCAGTCTGTTGTAAAAATCAGCAGCATTCTGCACTGCTTTAAATCTCCTAGCCCAGTGTCAGCAAAGGTTTTGGGACCAATCGGCGCTTCTGCCTTTCAGCTTGGCAGAAAATAGCACCAGAATTCAAACTGCAGCAGGGGTATGATCTGAGGTCACCAATGGCAGGCCAGGGGGTCGCACAGCAGGTAAGTGACTCAGGAAGAATGGCAAAATCAAGTCCAGTAGAGCTCCTGTGTGCAGCTCCCAGCCCCTCCACAACCCCTTTGGTCCCCGACTAATCAGCAGAAAGTGTCCCAGCAATTACACTCATTTTTCTGTCTGCAGGGGAGGTACGCCCAGTTTTCCGGCGCCTCAGCCCCGTGGCATGCGGCTTCGTGGATGCAGGGGGCAAGAGCCGCCCGCTCCCTACACAAGATCCAGTCTGTTGAGTGACTGAGAGAGTGCCTGTTGGATTGTTTTGGTTGGAGGTGTTTGGTCCGGGGTTAGGATGAACAGTCCCTGTTAGCAGCAGAAGGAGGAGCACAAGTTGAGGGTGCATAGGCAGAGTTCAGTCAGACAGAGGTTGCGTTTCTTTTTTGAACCCATGTTAGGTGGTAATGTCGAAAATGCAACATTGGAATAGTTGTATATGATGTGGCTAGATGAGCCAAAGGCTCACACATGAGCAGGGACAGATCAGTTTCAGTGGTGTGCCTCCAGGGGGGGAGGATTTGCCCCATTGCCAAATGATGTAAAATAATCAAATCCACAGGAAAAGGAGCAGTGAACTGTTTGATCTATAGTAACAAAACAAAGGATGTGTTAAATTCCTGGAACACTGGCTTGGGGCATATGCAGGAAGTTAAAACCCATTGTCAGTGTCTTCCCTTTATTTAAATAGTTGTGAATGGTTCTCAAAGACATGCAGATCCCTTTAGCAACAAGGTAGATGGAAATGTGGATTCAGTTTGCACTCCCCAGGTCAGAGCTTGTAGAATTTCTTAGCTGTACATACTTTGATTGTGATGGCTTCCAAAAAGTTGATTTATCATGAGAATCCCAATATCTGCTGGTAATGTTTTCCAGTTTCTTAGTCCAGGAAACTTTCATAGACCTCATATCCAAGAATGGTCTAGTTCCTTCAAGCCGAAACACATGAAAATCCACAAAACTAAACTACTGACAGAGATAAACACAAACTACATTTCCACCATCTTGCAGCTCTTTTTATTAATTATAGCTGAAGCTAGCTTTTTTGGAAAAACATTTTTGTCTGCACTGCTGCTTTAAGGTACATGTATGTGTATATATATATATTATATATATATATATATATATGTATGTATGTCTACACATAAATATATTACAATTAAATGTTTTAAAATAGCTTACAGATGTATCTTTTTTTAGACAGCATTATCTGTTTGTTCGGCTATTATTTAAATAATTGGCATCTGGTTTTTCATCCACCCCAGGAACATTCACGCTATCAGTCACACAATGACAATAACATTGTCACTGTTTGATGCATGTAAGCAGTGTACAGAGAGTACTGTGGTAGCTGTGTTCATGTGTTTTGTGCTACTGTCACATCTTACTCATGAAGTACCTGTCATACTGTTTTACATGTATTTTAATTTTTGGTGTAATACTTTTTAAGATTGTTTTGTGAGATTGATTTTGTGTACCAATTGGACTTTTAATTCAGCCTTTTTAATCAACTTTTAATTGGGCAATACATCTTTGTTAAGCCTTATCTACCTATGCTGTGTATTTTATTGCATATTAAGTTACAGGACTGATATGTATACTGGTCTTGGTATATTCCTGCATAGAAACAACGTGCAAGAGTTTCATCTCTGCATATTTTCTACTTAGCAGAGTACACGTAATATTGGTCCATGTGGCACACATATCACTCTGCTATTCCATTAATTTATCACTTCATCTTCATGTGAAAGGTGTAGTACATAAATTATTGCTGGATGAATAGTAAAAGACAAGTAAATATTCACACAAAGCTATCTATATCTTGGTCAGTCTGTGGTGCAGAAATGGAGGCACATTCTCAACAACATATACAATATAGTATGAAGCCGAAATTGTTTTACCGGGACAAATTTGGACTACAACGCCTGGCCTGCTGCTCGCCTCGCTGTGCTCCTGCACTGTGCTGCTGCATAGAGGCTTTGAACTTGGTGCCATTTGTGTCGGCGCATAAGTGAAGTTAGGTTCTTGAAATAATTGTATGAGATGCTGACTTCTATTTAATTTGGACTCGCATTTAAAGGGGAGCTTAAAGGGATTGATTCTAGCCTTTATCTTGGGGGGATAGTAAGGCAACAATTATTTAAGTAAACTCAGCCTTTTTCTGCCTACTGACCCTCATTGCGATACATGGAAGTGCATTGTATGTAAAGTTTTACTGCCAAATGCAGCCTTGTATGCTTAACACCCTTCCCACAGCTGAATTTGCTAGGCTTAACTGAAAATGCTTTAAAAAAAAGTTATGCTCCAAATGCCTACGTAAATTAGTGTAGCTAGTATCTGTATTGGGCTCATATTTTCAACAGTACCTGCCTGTACTCGACTGCCCCCCCTCCTCTGTTCCCCCTACTCCTCTCCGTGTGCAATTTCTCCCCTACCTCACGCCATTCCATAAATAGCCCTCACCTTGTCTCTCTTTTTCTTGCAGCAACCGGCACTCGGAGCTAGCCGGACCGCATGGAGGTCGCGAGAGCGACGGCACCTGCCCTCCGCCACCCCCAACCCCTGAAGCCTGCATCAGAATTACAAGGTAATCCAAACAGCACGCAGAAAAGATGCCAGGACCTGCAAAAAAAATAATTAAAAGCCGAATTTGCAAAATACTTGTATTTTACAGCTACCCAGTTTAAATAAAACAAAAAAATACTGAAATTGTTTTACCGGGACAAATTTGGACTGCAACCCCTGGCCTGCTGCTTGCCTCGCTGTGCTCCTGCACTGTGCTGCTGCGTAGAGGCTTCTGCACCCCCACCACCGCCCTTGGTGAGCTCCTCCTCTTATAGGCAGTGTATAGGCAGTGTCACATGGCTGAAAATAACCTATAAGCCTACTTTTCCATTTGCAGCTTATCAGTTGCCTACACCAGAGGGCACACTACCGGTTTAGCTGCTCTCCCCCTTTGCACTAGCAGCCATGCTGCCTCTCACACTCCTGCTCCTCTTAGCAATGGCCTCGCTGTCATCCCAGCCCCCTGCCGAATTTCCAAGTAGGAAACCCCCCCACCTGCCACCACGACTCACAACAGAGCCACTTCATGTTGATACTCACACCCTTACTGCCCATGCCCAGGAACACATCCACCACTGGCACATTAGTGCCACTATCCTTCCTCCTTCTTTCCACCCGGGGCTCTCTGTTCTGCACATACCAGCCAGGCGCCCCCCACAGGCAGTTGCCCACACACCTTCCGCCTGTCCAAAAAACACCTGGCCCAGAACAAAACTGCTTATCTGCCTACTCCTGCTCATGTCCGGGGATATAGAGGCAAATCCTGGTCCAAACTCTTCATTCACAAATAACCCTTTCTCTTTCCCCAAAGGACTAAGGATCCTGCACCTTAACACCTGCAGCCTTCTATCCAGAATTTCTCTCCTACAGCCTATCGCCAAAACACAGCACCCTGATATCCTAGTTATCTCAGAAACCTGGTAAAACCACATCATACAGATGCAGAAGTGTCCATACCTGAATACACCATCATCAGACACAACCGCCCAGGTAAAAAGAGAGGTGGAGGAACTGCAATGTATATCGCCAACATGCAACAGTTCTCAATAGTGAACATCCCATCACTCCCAGCCTACATTGACTCCCTACTAATTAAACTCTCTCTCCCATGCTTCACCCCTATTTTTATGGCCGGCACCTACTGCCCACCCAACACACCCCCCATGGACATCCTTAACCATCTGGTCACCCTACAGTCCCTAGCTGCAGGAGGTGAGCTCCACGCCACCGGTGATTTCAACACAAGTTGGCTAGCTACTGACAAAGCTCACCTCAAGACAAAAATCAAGGTCCTAAACCTCACTCAACTCATAGCCGACCCCACCAGGCTAAATCACAAGATCCAAAACCATACATTGCTGGATTGGGCTCTCACCACCCAGCCACACAGGGTTCTCTGTGCAGGCCTGCTCCCTGACTCCTTAAGTGACCACCACATGATTTTTCTGATCAGAAAGGTTCACAGGCCCACAGCCCCTTCCTCCCAAGATGCTGCGCACCAGATCATACAGCTCCCTGGACATAGCATCCCTTTTATCGGACCTAGGATGCATAAATTGGTTTTTCAGCCCCCTGGCCTCAACCATGGATGCCGCGTTTTATGGTTTCAAGACAAATTTCCTTCGGGTCTGGGATAAACATGCCCCCCTGCTAACCAAACGAGTCAGAGGGGCATATCTTCCTTGGATCACAGCCGACATAATTAGGACCTGTCACTCTAGGGACCATGCATGGAAAGCCTATAAGAAACAGGGTTCCCTGGCCTCCCTCCTTAACTATCGAACCCTTCGTAACTCATGTACACACATCATTGGCCAGGCAAAGAAGAATTATTTCTTATCGGCATCTAGTGCAAATACAAATAACCCCACAGACTTCTGGAAATCGCTAAAATCCTTGCTCCCCCACCCAACCCCACCCCTGACTCTATCAGTCCAAGACACCCTCATCACTGACCCTGCATGGTTGCTGAGGCTTAAACGCACTTCACCAGCTGTGCTAACGTGCTCCTATCGTCCCTCCTGAGTCCGACCCATACTGCCCCTCCCCAGTTTTCCAGCGCTCACCTTCCAATCCCACAGTTCTCCTTCTAGCCTGTAACCCAAGCTGAAGTTCTTAGATCTCTACGAGCCCTAAACCCCAACATAGGCAAATGCCCCACGTCCCTGGATGCCAAGATGCTTTTCCTATCCACCCCAGCCATTGCAGTCCCTCTTATCACACTTTTCAACCTCTCATTCACCCTGGGTAAGTTACCCACAGCTTGGAAATTGGCCACCGTCATACCCCTCCCTAAAGGGGGTGACTCATCCTCCCCAGCCAATTATCGCCCCATCTCCCTACTCCCAATTCTGGCCAAACTACAGGAACGCCTTGTCCTCTCCCAACTCACCCCCCACCTGGACACCACCTCATTTTTCACTCCCTTTCAATCTGGTTTCCTCAAATCTCATTCTACCACCACCTCTCTTCTACCAGTCACTGGTGATATTCTGTCCGGCATGGACAATGGACACATCACCACTGTGATATTTATTGACCTTGCCAAGGCTTTTGACACCGTCTCCCACTCCCTGCTCCTCGAAAAACTCACTGACGCTGGGCTCTCCTTATCAGCAAATGCCTGATTCCATGACTACCTAATAGGCAGACTCCAATTGGTAAAAATCGCATCACATATCTCAGACCCACTGCCCGTATCCACCGGCGTCCCCCAAGGGTCAGTCCTGGGACCATTGCTTTTCTCCATATTTTTAAATGACCTCCCATTGGCTTGCCGGCACTCCTCCATCCAGATGTATGCAGACGACACTGTCCTGTATGCTTCTGGCCCAACTCAAGCAACGTGGCTACCTTCCTTCAGAAGGACTTCAGCGCCATCCAGGAATGGTTTTGTCAAACCAGCTATTTCTAAACCCCAAGAAAACTGTGTCATTAACTTTCAGCTCCCATCAAAAACTCTCCCATCAAGCCTCCTTCCCCCCTTTCAAAACCTTGGATGGGACCCCTCTGGACAACTGCTCCAGCTTTAGATACCTAGGAGTCTAGCTTGACCAGCACCTTGATTTTGCCATTCATATCGACTCCCTGCATAAGAGGCTTCTCCCCAAACTTGGTGCATTATACTGATACAAAAGCTGCCTCCCCTCTCCTACAAGGCAGGCCATAGTCCAAAAAATGATACTACCTGTCCTCTATTACAGTGACATAGTGTACTCCATCGCTCCCTCATCTACTTTGGCCAGCCTCAATACCCTATTCCACTCATTCTGTCGTTTCATCCTCAACTGCCCTCAATCCACCCATCACTGCTCACTTTACAGCTCCCTAGCCCTGCCATCCCTCCAAGATCGCAGACTAATACACTGCATCAGGTTTGCTGTTAAATTCTGGTCCTTCTCCTTCCCACCTTACCTGGCATCCACCCTAGCCCAACCACCTCCCCTGGCCTATGCCCTAAGACGCACAGACCAAAGGCTTCTCCACGTCCCTTTCATGCACACAACTAAAGGTCAGGCCACTTTTTCTTACCGGATTCCCCAGATCTGGAATGCCCTACCACCTACCATAAGAAACACATCAAATCCTAGTCATCGCAACCAGCTACTCAGCACACGTTTCTAGCTGCACCTCTTCTAACTACTTCTAACTCCAATGTACCATACTGCTCTATGTTATAAGGACATTTTTTCTAGGTTGAATCATGTATTTCTCTATCTTTCCCTTGCGGTATCAAACTGTCTATTTGTAGCTATTCTGCTGTTGTCTGTAAGGCAGTTAGCCATACCTCTCGCTGTTGTAATGTCTCAGCCTGACACTGTGTATTGTTTTGTATTGGGTCCTGGCCCCCAGGTCGCATCTGGAATCGAGCAATGTTGCTCAGTATGCCTTCCTGGTAAAACTCATAAATAAATAAATAAATTATGATTTCTCAAAAAGACAGGAAATTCATGGCAAAAAAACCCTCTGTTTAATGCATCAGTTAGGGTTGTTCCACAGTGACAAAAGCAAGGAAATTCTGTGTTAGGGTTGAAAACCCTAATGCCGCATTCCTTACCCCACCCCCCAGCATCACACACCCACACACACACATATGCAAGTAGGGGGGAGGACCAAGGCAACATGACCAATCACAGACAACCAGTGGCAGGTGACAGAAATAACATACAACTGTCTAAACATACTACAAGACACATCCATCATCATGGGCCACCAACTGTAGCATTTCAGCAGGCATGGTTGTACACAGTGTTGTAGATATCTCCAGAGGGTCACATGGCAGGACAATAGTACTTTGTACAGAATTCCTATGGTATGCATAGTTTGGTTATGGTGTGATAATATCATAAGGTGTCAACATAGAAGAAAGCATGTATAAAATGATGTATTATACAATGTGGACATAGGCAGAACAAAAAAATGACAGTATGGGACCCTTTCAGTAACATGCACTGTCCAATGTACACCTGCTCAATTCAAAATGGGCATGGTCACATTGACACAGACATGTTGTATGAATAATAAGTTCTGATCACAAATCTATTGATACATGCAGTGGTCAATAATTTTATGACAGTTCTGTTACTAACAATTTAATATAGTATGCAGAATGAATATTTGCTTGTTTTACTGCCACATGGAGAACCACTAGCAGAACTATCAGCGGTATGAATGCTGTATGATGTTTCCAGCCTATGATAATAGTCATATTTCCATAAATATGTGAAATGCTTTGTATAATAGTGTCAACCATGGGCCATGATGATATTTTACAGTTTGTGACCTATAGTGCCAAGTTTCTACTAAACTGTTTAGGATTAGATAACAGTGCAGCAGCACAGTGTACAGTATATACATGTATTGTGATACAGTATTTGCTACTGTTAGGGAAACATTAAGCGCCATTTACACAGATGAAAGGTTGGTGTAAATGGTGTCTAATATTATCCGTTCATACGTGCAGTAGTGGTAGCATGCTGTGTTTGGTCACCCATGTTACCAAATAGGTAGGAATTTATATACAAACAGAAATGGGCATTTGCACTTACAAACTCACAGCAAGGCAAAGAGAGTGAAGTGGTATCATGGAATAGTTTGGCTGACACAGTCCGATATACAGCTGTGCAGCTAAAAATAATAGTGGAGAAGGACTTTGTAGATAATATTGTAATGATCCAATTTTTTTCTTGTGGCATGATAAGATCAGTGGGTACTTAGACATATTAAACTGTGTTGCAGTGATCTGTAGTACTACACAGTCATAAACACAAACATGTGAACATGGGGCCTTTGAACACTATGCTAGCAGCAATATATCAAATAGTGTAGAAACACACTTACCTGTTTAAAATAAGAAACTTTCCAGAACTTAGGTATCGTCTAGTGTGGCCATGTGAGTTATCGCATCTGACAGTTCCACACAGATCTGCAATTCTACAATGTAAAATAATTGTACAGCAATACTGTGCACATAATAGTGTGCTGACACATAATTGTCTTATTCAGGGGTAACATCGGGAGACATTAACAGTCAACAAATGTCTCTAAAAGCACTGACAGATATTGGCATGTTATTAGAGTGATGATTACTGACACACTGTCATTCAGAAGAGATAAGAACTCTATTACACATAAAAAAAATGTTTAATGTGATACAGCAACAACTGATAGGCAGTATCCATGTATAGCACCAAGTCACTTGGATGGCAGTAGAACTTCTACACTTGGTGGCCCATGATGATGGATGTGTCTTGTAGTATGTTTAGGCAGTTGTATGGTATTTCTGTCAACTGCTGCTGGCTGTCTGTGATTGATCGTGTTGCCTTGGTCCTCCCCCTACTTGCATATATGTGTTTGTGTGTGTGTGCGTGGTGCTGGGGGGCTGGATTGGGGAATGCCCTAACACCGAATTTCCTTGCTTTTGTCTCTGTGGAACAACCCTAACTGATGCATTAAACAGAGTTTTTTTTGCCATGAATATATATATATAGACAGATAGATAGCTAGAGAGAGAGAGAGAGAGAGATAGATAGGTAGATAATTAGTTGGGGTTACATCAACTGCATCTTGGAAATGTGTCATTAAATGCTCACTGAAATGATTAACTTTAGCCAGTATGTCCCTTTGTGAAAAAATGTCAGTGGCCTGAGTGTCAGCTTTGTCCATTCAGGTCAATTAAACATGTTACAAACTTGTTAGTGGGTTTCATGCTACCATTCAGTGGTGTAGTGGTCAGAGAAATGTGGGATGACATGTATGTCAAGGTCTGACTAGACTACACTCTGTATTAGAAGAAATGGATGGGCATGAAAATGAGGGGAAAATAGCAACTGATAGGCCAGAATGGCACCCCAGTTTCTTCAGGCCCTGCATCACCAAGAAGTGCCATATTACCACCAGCTACCTAGCAACAGCTTCCACCATCCGAGGGACTAAATTCGGACCTTCATAATAGCCACTGATTCCCTCCATGGGGGGAGGCAAGAGGGAAAGGTTCCTCATCCTCATCCCTCTTCCACAGACTCTCATCAACCATGATAACCCCCACGACTCTCTACCAGTTTGGTATGAAGTCCTGTTGATGGTGAAGGGGAGTATAACAGCTTGGGCCAGATATTCAAATGTTTGCCCAGGTGCAGATCCTAGTTTACCTGAGCAAACAGGGTTTTGCACCAATGTCCTGTATTTAAAAGACATTATACAGTGCAAAACTAAGTGACAGTTCGGGGGGGGGGTCACTCCCAACTGTGTGGGGTGGTCTTCAGTGAAGTGACTGAGGTACAGTGTTGTGACTGTTAGGGGTGGGGATTACAATTGTAACTGCCTATGGAAAGTGTCATCCATGTGGCTTTAGGGGGTGTGGAGCAGTGCTGTTGTGGTGGGATGTGGTGCTATGACTATTGGGAATAGGGTTCAGTTCTTTGACTGTCAGGGGTGGGTGCCCAGTGCTGTGATGTACAGTGGAAGGTTTCAGTAATATGAATCTCAGAGGGGGGTACAGTCCTGTAACTGTAGAGGATGGAAGGGTCAGTCCTGTGATGGTCAGTGGTCAGTGCTGTGGCTATAGTGTAAGTAGTACCTCCTAAGTTGCCTTGTATGTGTCTTGTAAGTTCTGTACTCTCACGGGTCGTTCCTGAAAATAGGCATATTACTTGTCTAGTGTACCTACCCGGTAAACAAAATCTAAATAAATAAATAGTGTACAGTGGTGTGCACTGGAAAAGGTGATGCATTAGCAAAACAGCCAGCTAGTAATAAGAAAAGAAAAGAAAAGAAAAGAAAAGAAAAGTCAGCACTCATAGAGTCAGTGCAAGATTTATTTTCTGGCAAAATGCTGGTGTGCACCCACCATCCCCGGTGCTTCAGCCCTTCAGTGGGCCTTCCTCAGGGGGTGGGTCTGAAAAATACAAATGTGCATCTCATTTATACAGAGCTCTTTAAGTGTTATACACCACACACTAAAAACAATGTGAAAGTCAAGCTGAAAATACATGAGTAACATGGTGATGAACTTTTCATTACTTTGCTTTTTGTGTTTTGTTTTTGATGCTCACTGTAAACAGTTAATATTAGTATACTACTTAAATTGAACTTGCCTCTATATCTGTTACTTCATTTAATTCTGTAACTTTCTATCAACAGTAATATTTTTTTTTTGCCTTTTACACTATACTATACCCCTTTTGCATCTCTATCCTCTCTATTGTTCCCACTACTGAATTTACTCAATATTAACCTTTTTCTCTTTGCTTTCACAGTCTCACAGGATGTGACCTCCTTCCCCATCAGATAAATATAACAATATATCTAACCTTACTTATCCTTCCTAGTAACTATCTAAGAACTGTGGCTCCTTATTCTACAGGTCTAAGAAACCTTATCTCTTTAAGACTCCTCCCTCTGGCTCCAGAGTACCCTGGTATGCAATCCTGTACGTATTACCTACTGTATACTTGTTAGCTTTATTGTAACCCCCGTTATGGGAGGGTTGTGTATATGTGTTAAGATCATACATACTGCAGCATTTCCCCCCTTAAAAATGTTTGCCTTGCTAGTTGACTCATGCAGGCTGTCAGCCCTGTCCCCACCTTCCCTGTCTGCCATTTCCCTGTCCCAGACCACTGAGTCTACAATTCCCCATGGATTGCCCCATCATGGGGCCAGGAAGGAAAGAGTCATCCTCCCCCCAACCAGTCACTCACATATAGAACTGAGCCAGTCATCCTGGTGGTAGAGTGTGACTAAGGTAGGTGGGTAGCCTGTGCTAGCCATTTCCGCATTCCCACTCCCACTGGATTACTGCCTTCACCTGGGAAAGCAAAGGTTAAGTCAGCATGCCTTCCCACCCAGGGACAGGACAGCCATCTGATTTAACACTCAGTCTTCTCTCTGACCCTCAACAACCTGTGTATGTCCCTGAACTTGGGTCACTGATGTAGTGGGAGTCAAGGCACACAGTGCCTCATCCCTCTATACCACTGGACCAGACCAACCTTATACTGCAGCAAGGGCATTATTTATTAACATGGCAGGTGATTGGAGAATGGTGGAGCCACTGCACACAAGGGAATGATTTTTTACTAATGGGCCCTGCAGTCAGAGGGTGGGATGTACCTGTGGACACCAGAGATTGTGTTAACTTTAACAGGTCCATCAATCACAGGGGACTATTGTTTGTTTCATAGTGTATATGCTACCTTTAGGACAGGTCATAAGCAAGGTCACTGATTTTTGGTTTTTAATGGAAAGCCCAGTTAAGTTCTGGAATCTGAACTGCCTGCACATGTGTATAAACAAAGAATTTCATGGAATTTGGCATTTTATGACTGAGCAGTAAATCTACAGAACTTTTATTTTTCTTAAAATTGCTTCCTGTATTTTGTTCAGTTTGATTCATTTAATGCTCTATATATTATATGCTCTTTATTCCGATTATTTATACACATACTAAAAGAATGACAGTAGTATCTTGGAAAAATCCAGAAATTAGACTAACAATTGCCAGTGCAATTCCCCAAATTTCAAGTCTTGAAAATGAAATTTCATTACTTTGATCATCATAAAACAGTGGCCTTGGTCATAAGGTGGCACAGCATGAGTTTTCACTCATATGCAGATGATATTTAGCTGTACTTGCCCTTTATACTAGACAGTCAAGTGGCAGTCTTGGTACTGGAAAAATGCCTGCAAGTGATTGCAGACTCAATGGCTTCCAGCTAGCTGAGCTTAAACCTGACTAAGACTGAGTTTCAAATGAATGAACCAGTCCCTTGCAGGTCGGACATCAGGTGAGAAGTCATTAGGTTAGCTTCTGTACCCCGCCCCCACAGGGTGTATACATGTTATATTCATAGTTTAGGTTCTTTTTGTGCCTGTAACTAAAGAGTTAATATGCATTTGCCCCACTGGCAGGGATTTTGATGATCAGAGGTCATTGCAAGTGCACAGGGGTATAAAATCCCATTTTTGGCACTAGGAAGGGAGCCCTCATTGGGAGTGGAGGTGCAGTAGAACTGTAAGAGAGCTGGGCAATTGTCTGCTCTTGGAAAAAAGATAAAGGGTTTCTGTGGGCACCAAGGTGCAGCTAGTGACATGGCAGCGGCTGCTAGTTTAGGATGGGGGGTCACCCCACTATGGTTTCCCCTTCTGTATATCCTCTGGCAGTGCATATTTAAAATCATGCTGGGAAGAAAGTGAAAAGCTGTTGGGAACAGGGCAGCACAGTTAGAGTGGGATGTGGGTGCCAGCATAGGAAGAGAGATCCGGGGAAGAGGATGGAGAACAGGGACAGTTGAACAAGTGCTGTATTTGGAGCAGTATTGCCAACCCAGTTGTGAAAGCTCCAAGGGTGCTTTTGGAGTATGAGCAGAAGTACAAGTCTGGGGGAGAAAGTGACACCTAGTGAAGAGGAAGGCCAACCCGGTTGCAGATTTCTGAGTGGGGATGTCTGCCTCAGTGACTATGAGATGATTAATTTGCCTTGGTCTTGTTCAGTGTCCATGAGAGAAGGGGAGAGAGAAGAGGTAGCCCCGATTTGCAATAGCTGCTTCTGGGATCCCATCTCAAATGTGAGACAGAGAGAAGAAGAGCTTGTGTCTGCTGCTGCCTGTAGGGGTCATTTCCACTCCAAAGTAAAGCTGCCTGGTACTGTTAGTGGCCATCTTGGCCCAGGGGATCTGTGCCCAGAAAGTAGTGGTGGGATCCATCTCAGCCACGTTCAACCACTACCCCCTTTAACATCTTTGGTCCAGATAAAAAGAGACTGTGTACATGGCACCATGATGTTTGTTATTGATTAAATGGGATCCACCAATTTGAAAGTATTCTTATTGTTGACCTCAGATATTCATTTTAGAGTGTTTGCCAATTAACCACAATATTTATTGCAGCTGAGCACCAGATAATGGCACATTCCCACTGGCCAGTAAATCCATACACCAGTCATCCCGATTAAAAAAAAACTGAATCAAAGTGTGTTTCTGCTGTTGTGAGCACCTCTCTCCTTTAGCAACATCAGGCATACCCCCAAAATGCTGGGAACGAGGGGCTTACAAATGTGGGAGCTCATCCATTATGGCATTCTAGGATTTTTTGGACTGTGACTGTTGCCATTAGTGCTGGGGAAAGGCCTGAGACTTTGTTGGATTTTCTGGCCTGCATTTGTGTTGAAGAAATAATAACACAGTGGTGAGAAATGTTGCACCTTCTGGATGATTGTATGGCGCCAGAGGGTCTGGAGTGTAAGCATTTCACTGGGCATGGCATGTGTCATTTATGTAAATGCCCTGTGGCAGTTCACCCTGATTGAACTAGGAGGATCTTCTGGGGGTGGAGTGAATCATTTTGCCATGCTGGGGATTGAGAGCGAGAGAGATCATTGCCAGCTCACTCAAAGTAAACAGCTTGTAGAAACAGTTTGTATTGAAGAAAAATAGGTTCTCTTTGCATCATTTAGCTCTTTCTTACAAGTATTCCTGAGCTCCCTATACTTAATGCAATCAACCATTAGGCCAGTGGACTTGAAGAACCCCCATGCCTTATCCCTGAGTTTTAAACATTTTCTTAGCTCATAGGTATGCCATTTGGAGTGCTGGTTTTTGACCCTGATCTGTTTTGGGGGAGGGAAGGGCATAATGATGTGAAGCCAGGAGAAGGTCATTGTTAAAGAAGTCTAAGGCAGATGCAATCTTGGGTAGGATTTTATTGTGGCCCAGTTAATGGCAGACAAGGAGGCCAAGAAGGAGTAGGGATCAAATTTAGAATAATCACAAGCCTCAAATAGCCTGGGTGAGGGGATGGGACAGTGTTCTTCCATATGCAGAAAATAGGGAAATGGCCACTAAGAGAATCTGCAAAAATCCTGGAAACTCTGATACTTAGCTGATAAGAGGCAAGAGCACAGTCTAGCAGAGTGGTTACCTAACTTGTTGCTGAGTCTAGTGGGTTCAGTGAAAACCTACATGAGTTGGGCCCCAAGCATTGCCGACTTAGGCCCCAAACTCACACTGGGAGACCAGTGAATATTAAATTCTCCCAGTAAAATATATTCCCCTAAAGAGTCACATGTAACTAGTAGTATAGTATTACTAGGAACAACTGGAATACACATCTAGAGAAAGTGTTGATAACAGCCAGAAAGAGCAATCACAATAGGGAAGTTCAATCATATGTATGGAGGTTTGGCAATAAAGACTTTACTTGAGGTAGTAAGAGCAAAGTGTGTCCCACAGATTGCATATGGTTCAGAAATATGGGATATAAGCAACAGGGAAAAACTTATGATTCCAATATATAAACTCTTATGAATAACTATTACTGTCCCCCGTCTTTGCCTTGTGCATATATAAGGGTGGAAATAGGCCTTGAGAACATATAATCCATAATGGACACAAGAAAATTGTCATTCAGGATTTGATTGACCAGACTCCCACAAGTTAGAATTGTAAAAATGTACCTAGCAGAGAAAGAAAGGTGACTTGCTTTAGGATGCTATGCTTCCCATTGGCTCAAGAATATTTATATACTACTAAAAAAATATAATTTAAAAGTATTGAAAACCTATGTTGATAGAGAAATTGTTCTGAATCTACAATATAAGTCTTATGTACTGTACATAAAAAGGTCAGAAGATATTGGGTAGAACAGGATATAATCTGGATTGTACATTCTAGACACTCTTACTGGTTTGTGAATAAGGGCTCTACGATGCCGGTTTGACAATCCTTTTTTTGACCAGCTTCTCACCGATTGGAATCATGTCAACCGCATGTTGTGGTTTACATGATTCCAGTGTGTCTCCTGGTCCATTTTTTCTATCAGGGGGCTTAGCACCCCAAAACCCCTATGCAGGGGACTCTGCCCCCCACCCCCCGTCTATAGGATTCTTAACCCCAGTCGGAGTTGATTCAGAGTGGAGGTGCAGGGTGCCTTGCACACCAAGACAGTGACCTGTCGACAAAGTGTTGATTTAGCCATCAGGGATGTAGTTCGCTATGTTGGTGTTGGCGTATGTGGGGCATACCGTGAATAATAACCACAATACTGAGAAGTTACAGTTTTATCTTGAATGCTTGATAGATCCAAAGTTAAGATCTGGCATTACTAGATATAAGTTCAAAGTCTTCCATAGTAAGGTTTTGGCCAAGAGGTATAATAAAGACATGATTATATCTGAGGGATGTGATTGCCAGGTGGGGGATAGAGAATATCTACATCATCTGCTTTGGCTTTGTGAATGGTATGTTAAGCCCAGAAAATTATTGTTGAAGTCATTATTTAATGTAGCTAGAGTGGAACAATTGTGAATGAATTATCAAGAACTGACTGTGATCTTGTTATATATAGAAGATACTTGTGCCTTAAAAGCTTTAGCAAATTATTTCTTGAGCACTGAAAAAATAAAGAAAAAATTTGTGCAATAACAAGATTATAACATTAGTAGCCATAGAATCCAGTGGGATGAAACCTTTTACTAGATGCTCTTAAAATGTTAGACTTTTACTATGTTTTCATATGTGTTGATATTTAGTGAATGTAATATGCTGTACTATAGTTGTATTCTGTCACTTGAAATTTTACTCAGATTATATTTTTGTCTTTGTAAAGACTGTTTTGTCAAACAAATAAACTACTTCTACTAGTAGTATAGTAGAGAGTGTCAAGTGCAGATGAGGCTGTCCTGGGAGGCTTATAGATGTAACCAACAAAGAGGAGCATTGCTCCCCAACCAGTATTTTTACCATGGTGGTCTTACAGTCAGACCTATCTAAGGTCAGTAGGTTTACTAGTGTAGCATTTACTGAGGCTATTGTGTATGAGTATCTCTTCCTTTATTACCCTCTCTGTCCTTGCTTATGTTCCCCAGAGAACCTTACTAAGAAAAAGGAAAAAAAAATTGAATCAGAATACAAACAGAACAATAATAAAACACTGTTTAGGTTACAAGAAATAATTTCCCTCAGATATGAAATTAACTCGATATATGCTGCCAAGGCAGAATATGCTCTAACCCATACCAAACAGGCCTTCTGGGATGCAAGGAAAAATCCAGAAGACTACTGGTTTAAAAAGTAAAGAAAAAAAATCCCAATACATTTTTCTATGGGTCCTAGACAAGAAAAATAAAATACGAGTATCCAATTATGACATCAATAATACTTTTGCTGACTTCAAAAATGATTTTTGTGTGAGTAAGGTTTTTGACTCTAAAGAAAATAAAAATATTTCAAAATTCTATCAAATTACCAGTCCTAGCTAAATAAGAAATACATATGCTAAATAGGCACCTATCTATTAAAGAAGTATGTCAAGCTATTAAGGACCTCCAACATAATGAAATGCCCGACCCTGATGGCATACCAGAAGAACTTTGTATGGTACTAGGCCCAAACATTCCTAAATACCTAATTAAGATATTTGAAGAAGCCTTTTTAAATAAAACCTTGCCTGATTCCTTAAAAAAAATTTACATTACCCTAACTTTAAAAACTGCTAAAGAATACCAAGACTGCAAACATTACATACCCATCTCACAACGTAAGGGAGATTACACATTGTTTGGCAAAATGTTGGCATCCAGAATTAAAAACATTTTTACTGGAATAGAACAAGTGGGTTTGTTCCATGTAGGTCAGGAACAGAAAATGTAAGAAGATTGTTGAACATTATATACATCTCCCAACAATATAAGAAAGAACTCATTTTGCTGTCACTTGACTTTTTTGAGGCCTTTGGCATCCCTTAACGGTGTTTCCTACACATGACCATAGAACAATTCAGACTTGGTGGAACCTTTGTCAGGTGGATTAGAACTCATTATTCAGACCCTATGGCTTAGGTTATTACAAATGATTATATTTCATCCCTCCTTTAATCTAGCCAGAGGGGCTCAACAAGGATGCCCCTTAGCATCTTATATATTTATTTTGGCTATTGAGTCACTTATTAGGTGCATTCAGGAATCTAAAATGATTTGAGATCCGATAATTGTAAAAATAATTAATAAAGCATTTGCATATGCAGACAACCTTCTGCTTGTTTTATCTAAACCACAGGAATCAACTCATACATTAAAGTTAGTATCAAAAAAAAATTCACCCAAGTATCAAAAAAAACAAAACAATGCAGTTTATGTATTCCTATGTGGACAGTGCCTGACAGTCAGCTCCAAATTATCTTGAGAAAGGCTACCGAGTGTCTGAAGGACTGACATATTTAGGGCTCAAAATTCCAAAACAATTAGTCAGCTAGTGGATGTTAATCTAAGTCCATTATTGAATGAATCAGAAGCATATATTTTAAGATGGAAGAATCTCAACATCTCCATCTGGGGCAAAAAAAAAACACTGTTAAAATGATGGTTACACCTAAATTACTTTTACTTGTTTCAAGACATCCAGTTTATGTTCAGTAAAACAAACTTTCTAAAGCTCTCAGCTTTGATTATAGACTTTCTATGGGGATCAAAACACCTAGATTAGCAATCTCTAAACTGAGAACCTCTGGACAGAGGGAGGATATGACCTCCCTTGGTGGGAGAAATACCACATTGCTTTCTTGTTCAAACAATCAGTTTTTTATTTGGCTCCGCCCCCCCCCCACACACACACACACACACACACATCTCTCTCTTCTCCTATTCCTGGAAGAGGAACAACAGTCGATGGCACCCTACAGGTTATCTGAATATTCCAAAAAGCTGCCCAATGATGTTCAAGAAAGCCCCTGTATTACTAGATCAATTAAGAATATTACAAAAGTCCAGTCTTTGCTTAATATACATAGTCTGACATTGCATTTAACCACTCTTTGTGGAAATAAAAATATCCCATTTGGTAATACCATGCTGGAAGATACTGGGTGAAACAAACATTAATTTACTAATGTCCAGGACTTGATGGATCCTATTACTAGAACACTTTTATTCTTCGAAGATTTAAAAAATAAAATGCAGTTTACAAAAAATGTCATTTTGTAATTTATTTTCAAGTAAGAAAAGTGTTGCAAGATTCTGGTCTAGATGTAAATGGTACACTTCCCACATAGATAAAGACTGGCAGCAAGTCATAAAACTTGCCACAACAAGGACAGGAGCTGCCTTAGAATCCAAACTGCTTACTTGTAGCTTAGACTCAAATGCAGCTACTGAATCTGCACAAATTAAATGGGAGGAGTTGGGACACAATACTGATGTGAATGACTGGATGAACACATGAGCAATTGCTTATCACTCCTGAATACAAGTGCAGGGGAAAACCATGCAGTTAAAGATTTTGCACCATTATTATTACTCCCCTTATAAGCTTTTCTGTGGACTGGGGGGGGGGGGCAGTCCTCAGTTGGTTTTGATTGTTCCTCGGGGGCAGATCTCAGAGAGTGGTGTGGGGGATTTATTCCTCGGCCCCTCATGAGCTGCTGTATGGGGTGCCACAGGGCTCAGTGCTGTCCCCCCATGTTGTTCGCAGTATACATGCCAGGATTTTTTTTTTACTGGTGGTGCCTGCTGGAGGTGCAAGGAACCACATGCTGATCACCTTCATATGTTATGGGGCTGTCCTAACATTATGGAAGTATCGAGATTTAGCTGGTACTAAGGTCCCTTTCCTTCCAGAAATTGTTGTGCTCAGTTTGAATTCCATTTAAGGACCCTGAGCCTCACTAGAAATCAATTTAAATTACTGTTAGCCACCTCTCTTGCATTCAAACACCTGATTCTATCTACCTGGAAGACCCCCAGCACCCCTTCCTTTGTGGAATGGTATATAAATTTAGCCACAGTAGCAAAGAATGTAAAAATGTGTTATCTCATTCTAGCTAAAACTGAATCATTCAATGCAATTCGGTGTCATTTCCTTGAGTACGCTCTGTGACACATGACAATGCACATGTTTGGTATGTACAAAAATAACGAGGTGCTGCATCAGTGTGTGGTCTGAAAACAAAACAAAATAGTAATATTAAAGCAACACTGAAAATAGAAAATAGAGTTAAAATTAATGTTTTGAACATAGGTCTTCTTCAGGAATTAACTAAAAGAGGAAAAAAGAGAAAATATCTAAAAGATTAACTTTGCTTTTTTCTCTTTTAGATGAATCCTGAAGAAGGCCTATGGTCTAAACATTGATTCTACCTCTGTTTTCTAGTTCCAGTGTGCAATTAATTTTACCATTATGTTTGGTATGACCTGTTGTCAGGATCTCTCATATCACATAATGTTCATGTGATGTAAATGCCGCCCTCAAGGTTCCCAAAGAGAATCTGTGTTTATTGTTATTTTCAGTATTATTCACCCACAATCCAAGAGGGTGGCTTATATGCAACATGCCTATTTGAAATGAAAACACATACATATGTTTGTATTCATGAACCTTTGTGATTGTAATAACATTACAACATTATTTGTTTAGTGATTTTCTGATTGCAATGCTAATTTTTTCTTCATTCTCTTTAATGTTAAACAGTACTTCATTGTTATTTCTGTGTATGCTTTAAAAAAAACAATAAACGGTTTTCTTTTTTATTTGTTTATTTGTTTATTTAGAGCTAGGATTACAATTACCTTTGAGCCAAGGCTCTTTTACAAAGGTTCCACATCAGGAGAGTACACACATGTTAAACAAGGGCATACGACATTAAAGAGAGCATACAACCATATTCATCAGTTCAGATATGGCATCACGGTAAATAGGATACATGAATAACATATACAAGGAATCATTTCAGAAACCTAGAAGAAATCAGGGAGGAAGGGTGAGAGGATGGGGAGGTGGCAGCCAAAAAAGAGACTAGAGCAGCTCACTGCATTGTCAAAGAACATCAGAAGGGAGTAGTTGATCTCAATGGGGAAGGGGGAAGTTAGGGGTGGCAGTCACATGAGCTGGAGGCTGTGAGATGATGATGGAGGCTTGATTTGAATATGCCCAGTGAGGAGGTGGAGATGATGTGAGTGCTGAGGGCATTCATCCGGCTGGGTGTACAGTGTGCAAAGGATCTTTGTCCCAGAGTGGAGAGGCATGGGGGGACCTGTAGAAGCCGACATTCAGATATTCTGGTGTTATGAGAATTAGTGTTTGGGCACAGGAGGGCTTAGACACTAGGTGGAGTAAGGCCCAAAGTTGTTTTTTTCGCCATCAAGCAGGTAAGGTACTTTATGTGGTTAGCGAGTTGAAGCCATCCCATTTGAGCATAAAGCTCATATGTATGTGTGAATCAGTGGGATCCAGTAAGCAGTTGACAGGCCTTGTTTAGGGAGGTCATTATGCGCCTGAGGGTGGTAGTAGAGGCAGATCCATAGATTATGAGTCCGTAGTCTATGAAGGAGACCACAGAGCTCTGGATAGCAATCTTCAGTGCTGCCTGGGTAAGATGCTGTCTATTTCGGTAGAGAATTCCAATGCATGAGTCTACCACTCTGGCAACACTATCAATGTGAGTCCCATAAGATAGGCACCCGTCAAGTGAGATTCCAAGGCATTTAAAAGATGATACTTGTTAGAGGGTATTACCAGTGCTTGTATTGATATCAAGGGGGTATCGCCTATGTTTGTTTTGCGGGCTGCAGAAAAGCATAGATTTAGTCTTTTTGTGGTTTAGAACCAGTTTATGTTTTGCAAACCAGTTTTCAACAGCGGAGAAAGCAAGCTGTAGGTTGTGAAGTAAGGGTTGTGGGTCCTTATGGGAGGTGAGAAGCACAGCGTCATCGGCATAGAGGATAATTTGTTCTGGGCAGGATAGTGGAAGGGAGTTCAGGAAAAGGCTGAAAAGTAGTGGGCCCAGTGTGGATCCCTGAGGGAGGCCTGAGTGAACAGGTTTGGAGTCAGACAGTACTCCCGAGATTTTTACTCTTTGTGAGCTCTTGGAAAAGAAAGTGTGGGCCAAAAGCTAACATCTGAACAGCAGGTGTTGGCTTTGATCCATAGTGAATTTTTCCAGCTTCAGGGCATTTCTCCAATTAAGACTTATCTGCTGCAGGAGCACCTGGCAATTCTAGTGCATTTGTTCATAACACCAAGATTCAACTATTGAAAGACTTTAGCCTGTGGTTCAATGAATGAAGCAACAGCTCCCCCCCCAAAGAAAAAAGAAAATTTTTAAACTCTTCCTTCCTGCTTCATTCAGAAGCATTTTTCTTTGCTGCCAGAGGCTCTGTTCATCCTCTCTCTGGGCCTGGCCTTGCCATGGAACCTGCTCCCCTCCTCACTTCTGCATTGTTTGTCTCCTACCTTCCCTTGTGTTTGGAATCAGCTGACTTTACTGGACTCTGCCTGGATTGTTCGTCTGCTTCTGGGTCAGCATTTCACCTCTGGCTGCAGTCTGTATGTGCTTGTATCTCAGTCATTTATTTATGCCTTCTGTTCCGGTGCTTGTGTTTGCTTTGTTTGCTTTTTGGGGATTTTTAGTTCTAGCTCCCCTTGTTTGCTTTGTTATATTCGGATGCATTGCTAATCTGGTTCTCATTTCCTCTTATCATATTTCAGCAATCTTTCTTTTATCAGTACTTGTTACCTTTGTGCTCTCAGTTCCAGCTGCTCTTTCCATGCAGTCCCTGTGCTTATCTCCTTAATTGTTTACACCTGCCTCACACAGTACTGGCTTCTTTTAGTAGCTGTAACTCTGTCTTTCATTCCTCTGGCTTCTTTTGTGGTGTTCTGCCCTGCTATTTTACTCTCCTCCCTCCTCTGTTTGTGTTATTTAGGCTCATTTGTTGCTATTTCATATTACCAAACCATACTTTTACCAAAACCTCAGCAGACTGTTACAAACATACAAAAGTGCCAGCAGAAACAGGCCTTACAATCTATTGAGTCTGCTTGATTGTACAGCTAGCCCCCCATCTTGCAGCTGCCCCACCCTCCCCTCCTCTACTCGTATTTACCCCCCCACACTCTATATCATCCCCTCTTGAAGCCACCCACCTTTTTACTGGACACCACCTCCTCAGGCAAAGCATTCCACTTGTCCACCACCCGATCCATGTCTTCTGATCTCTCTCATGAACCTTCCCCCTTCCAGTCTCAGCTGATCCACTCTCGTGCCCCTCCCCCTCCAAATCTTGAAAATTCCTTTGGTATTTCTCTTGTTTTATCAACTTTAGGTATTAACAGGTTTCAAACATATCCCTACTCACTTCCAGGAAAAACATGATCAGTTCACCCAGCCTATCCCTGTAAGATTTTCCTTCCAATCCCTGGATCATCTTTGTCGCCCTATGCTGCACCCCCTTCCAACAACCTTCTTTCCATCTTCATCATCATCATCATCATTTATTGTTTTTTAAAAAGCACCCTTCCTGAGCTCAGAGCACCCTTACAACCATCATAAAACTCACAATAAAACATCAATACATATAATAACAATACATAAAATATAAATAAACCAAATCAGCCTACATTTATTTATACAATTAATTATATTAATTCTGCAGACTCATTGTGCTGCCTTGAGGTTCCATAAAAAGCCTGATTAAACAAATACATTTTGAGGGCAGTTTTGAAACCCTCCATGGTCAGGCTATCTTGTATCCAATAAGACAGATAATTCTGCAGTGTTAGAGGGATAAAGGCCAAGGCTCTTCCTACCGATGTCTTCAAACTTACCCTGGGAATCTCTAACAATCCCTCATTGGAGGATAGAAGTGGCCAGGAAGGACAGTAGGGGAACAAAAGGTCTTACAGGTACTGTGGTCCCTGGTCATGCAGGGCTTTATAGGTCAACAATGTAACCTTGAAGGTTATCCACCACTGTACTGGCAGCCAATGCAGTTCATGCAGCACAGGTGTTATGTGACTGGATCTAGGGGCTCCAGTTAATAGCCTGGTCACCACGTTCTGCACCAGCTGCAATGGGTGGATATCCACCCCCAGTAGCCCCAGGTAGAAGGCGTTGCAGTAATTAAGATGTGTGGTGACAAAAGCATGGACAAAGATGGGAAGATCTTTGGGTGGAACCAGGTGTTTCACCCTGGCTATGTTTCTTAGATGGTAAAAGGAAGATTTGACTACTGCCACCACTTGAACTTTCAAAGTCAGGCTCTCATCAAAAATCACACCAAGGTTACGCACCTGGTCCGAGACAATTAGCAGTGTTACTCCCAGCTCTAATCCAGAGGGCTGTCTAATCAATGTCCCGGCTGTACTATGACCTGGGTCCAAGACCAATACCTCTGTCTTTTCCTGGTTTAGCCTCAACCTGCTGGTACTCATCCAGTCCTGTATCTCAGTCAGGCAGCTATTAAACATCAAGATAGTATTTCTCTCCTTGTCAGGCACTAAAGACATGTATAGCAGAGAGTCATTTGTATAGCAGTGAAAACTCAGACCATACCATTTTATAGTGCCTCCCAGTGGTTGCATGTATACTGCGAACAACATGGGGGACAGCACTGAGCCCTGTGGCACCCCATACGGCAACTCATGAGGGGCCGAGGAATAAATCCCCGACACCACTCTCTGAGATCTGTCCCCAAGGAACAATCAAAACCAACTGAGGACTGCTCCCCCAGTCCACAGAAAAAATGGAGGTGCTCAAGCAGCATCCCATGGTCCACAGTGTCAAAGCTGCTGAGAGATCAAGAATAACCAAGATGGTACAGGATCTCTGATTTCTAGACATCTGGAGATCATTCAGTAACTGAACCAGTGCCGTCTTGATGCTATGCCTCTTCCTGAAACCTGACTGGAGAGGGACATAGATACTGTGGATGGCCAAATGATCCTCCAGCTGCAGAGCTACCAACTTCTCAATAACTTTACCAATAAATGGTAAGTTAGAGACTGGTCTGTAGTTAGCTGGACAGTCTGGATCTAAGACAGGCTTTTTCAGGAGGGGCCAAATGACCTCCTCCTTTAAGGGATCTGAAAATATCCCTGTCTCCAAAGAAACCCTTACCATACTAGCCAGGACCAGGCCAATGACATCAACACACCCTACAAAAAGGAGAGTTGGGCCCAGGTCCAAACTACAGCAGGTTGGCTGCAGCGTCTGGATGATCCTCACTATATCCATGACAGCCGACAGGCTGAAGATAGACCAGGTCACCTGGGTAATTGTACTACTCGGTTGATCATTGCAAAGTACAGTGGGGAGTCACAGGCTGATCTCTTCTCTGATGGAGGCAACCTTATCAGCAAAATACTGCGCAAACTCATCACACTTCTCTTGTGACAGTGCTCGACCAGACTGCAGGCAGGCTGGATTGCTCAGTCTATACACAGTGCAAAAGACCTGATTTGGCCTGTTTTCAGCTGCAGCAATTTCCTTGGACAGGAACTCTGCCTTCTTACTGGAAATTGCTGACTGTTAGACCTTGCAATGGTCTAGCAATCTAAGCCTGTCCTCCTCTAGGCAAGTTTTCCACCAATGTCTCTCTAACCTTTGTCCCTGCCTCTTTAATTCCTGCAGAGACCCATCACACCATGGGGCCCCTGGTTGAAGGGCCAAGGGATGAACATGAACTGGAGCAATGACATCCAGGGCCCCTGCTACCACCCTGTTATAGGCAAGAACAAGGGATCCTAGGTCAGTGCTATCAGTCGGGATTCCCAAAAGGTCCAGCATCACCATTAGGTCTTCTGACATTCACACCACAAGAGCTCTTTGAGACTTCCGCCACTTGTGTCCTGCATACTCTTAGCATAGCATCCTGGGCCTTTCTAAGCAAAATCAAGCCATAGTCAGCATGTCACAAATACATGTGAATACCTCTTGAACCATAAGTGCTATACACAAAGTATGAGTGGCAAAGTTGTTCAGCACAAAATTACCATTCTAAAGATGCTACGCAATCAATTGTAATTGATTTGGCTTTTATGTTTTACAAGCTGAAATACCAAACAGCTGTGTTTTTTTAAGATTTTTTAAGGTGCTTAGGTAAGGCTTGAGAGACAAATGGCAGCTATGCACACCATACCATAAATAAATGCAAATAACTTCTAAAGTATGCTTGATAGACACAAAGCATCAGTGCCAGAGTTGTTCAGCACAAAATTACCTTTCTAACAGTGCTATGCAATCAATTGTAAACAATTTGGTTTTTATTTTATACTGGTTGAAATATCAAAAACCTGTGGGTTTTTTTTTCAGATTTATTCAAGGTGCTTAGGTGAGTCTTGAGACATAAATGTCAGCCACGCACACCATACCTTAAACAAATGTGAATAACTCCTAAAATATACATGATAGACACAAAGTATTAGCAGCAAAGTTGCTAAGCACATAATTAACTTTCTAACGGTGCTATGCAATCAATTCTAAGCAATTTGGTTTGTTTAATATTTAGGTAAAAACTGCTGACTTCCTCAGATGTTTCCATGCCTGAGTGAAAGTCAACTGTCTATGTCTACAGTCATTATTGGCCTGAGTGGCTATGCTTTCAGATGCCACCTATAGGTGTATCTAGGCCTGAACGAGTTAAAGGACAGTACTGTACCATTTCCTTAGGGGCAGGCCTGCATAGGGGTGTCGCAAAACTGAATCCCAGGGCATGATGGTCCAACCAAAGATAGGGTCCACCTCCATATCGGAGATCTCCATCCCCATGAGGAATACCAAGTCCAATGAGTGTCCCCCCTGTAGGTGGTGGTGGTAATCACCCATGTCAGGCCCAGTGATTCCATCATTGGAGGAGGTTTTGTCCAAATAGCAAGAGCTCATCATCGATCCAGGCATTGAAGTCCCCCAGAATTATCCATCTGTGAGACTCCAATACCACCTCAGCAATGAGGTCATCTACCTCCTGCAGGAAAGCCTTCACAACACCTAGTGGATGGTAGAGAGAAGGATTCTGCAGGCTGCACACGCCCCCCACAATACACTCAAAGTAGTTGATAGATCCCACTGGGACCTCCCTGAGATCTAGTTCTGACCTAAATCAAATTGCGACCCCCCCCACCCCCACAGTCCACTTTTGGCAGGTGTAACACCGAGAACCCATATGGAATAGCGGATGCCAAAATGAGTCCCGCATTTTCATCCAGCCAGGTCTCAGTGATGCAAGTCAGGTCTATAGAGGCTACTAAATCAGCAACCAATGTGATCTTGTTTCATGATTGACCTGGCATTGAATAACACCACCCAAGAGGGATAAGAACTTTAGGATGACCATGCCACCTGCCTGCATAAGTCAGAGCCATTGGGTATGGGCACAAGGCAAGGAAGACCCCTGTCCTATACCCATTTTTCCCCAGGGCACCTCCTGGACCCCACTGTCTGTATTCTTCCATCCCTCTTCCATCCCCCTCCAGACCCCAAGACCCCCCCTTACCTCCTCATTATACACAAAGCAAGGCATCTTCAGCAATGGGTGCCAGTATTCCATGCAGTATTCCAGATGGGGCATGACCATTGACCTGCACAGGGGAAGGATCACCTCCCTATTCCTGGAGGAGATACCACTTGCTATACAGTCTAGCATGTTGTTGGCTTTTTCTGTAACTTTCCTGCACTGCACTGAATTGTTCATACTCCGTTATAAGCCCCCCCAAGATCCTTTTCCCCCCTCGGTGCTTTACAACTGTACCCCTCCTAGTTGATAGTTCCTGCCCTGGTTTCTGGCTACAAAGTGCAGTATCTTGAACTTCTTGTCATTGAACTTCAACTGCCATGTTTTTGACCACTCCTGTGGTTTGGTCAGGTCTGTCTGCAGTCCCTTCCACCCGTCAATGTAATCCACCACAGCTCCAATCTTCATATCGTCAGTGAACAGACTGATCTTACTCTGGATATCTTGTGAAATATCAGCTATGAATATCCCAAACAGCACCGGTCCCAGTACCAATCCCTGTGGCATTCTGCTGGTCATATCCATTGGTGCTGAGAGATCCCCCCCAAACTACCATCCTCTGCTGCCATCCCTTCAGCCAGCTGGTGATCCATTTGACCATCTTTGTTTCCATCCCTATATATTCCAGCTTCCCCCACTCCAGCCTCCCATGTGGCACAGAATAAAAGGCCTTGCTGAATTCTAAATGCAGGACATCCACTGAAATAGCCCATGTCCATTTCCCTGGTCACTAATTTGTAGTACTCAATTAGGTTTGTCTGGTAGGATCTTTCTGAGAAAAAACCATGCTGCTGACCAACCTGGAATCCATTGTCCTCCAAAAATGTCACCAGCCACTCTTTTTGGATTGTCTCCATGGGAGTCCCCACAATTGATCAGAGGCTCACTGGTCTGCAGTTGCCTGGTTCATTCTTAGGGCCTCTTTTGTAAATTGGCACCACATGGGCCATCCTCCAGTCTTGTGGGACACATCCTGTGTTCAGGGAGATATTGAACAGATCACCCAGTGGTCCTGCCAGGATCTCCACCAGTTCGTTATGCACCCTAGGGTGAATGTTATCTGTTCCTGGTGCCTTGTCCACCCACAGTGCCTTTAATCCTTCCAGAACCCTATCCTGTGTAATCCCTGCATCAGTCACCCCCCCTATGCCCACCCCTCTCCTTCCCCAGGGTATTTGTCCCCTCTCTCTTTTGTGAACATAGAACAGAAGTACTCATTAAGTGCCTCTGCCTGGTCTCCCCCTTTTCTACTCACCCACCATCCTTCCTGATCCTCACAATCCGGTCTTTGTTCTTCCATCTCTCACTAATGTATCTGAAGAAGTCCTTTTCTTCATCCTTAATGCCCTGTGCCAGCCTCAGCTCTCCGGAAGCTTTGGCCACTTTGACTAGCCTGGTAACCTCCCTGGACTTCTTTGAATACTCATCTTTGCCCCCCCCCCACGATTTCCTGAGTCTCTGAAATGCTTTTCTCTTGGCCTTCACCCCTTCCATGACCTCCTGAGTCAACTGACTGGGCTTCTTTGCCCTTCTCTTGTTACTTTGTGTCCTTGTACATGTCTCAGTAGCCTCCGCTAGCCCTGTTTTAATAATATCCCACTTTTGACAAGCAGCCATGCTTGGTTTTATTCCCTCCAGATGCCTACCCCAAATTTCCCCCATCTTGTTAAAGTCCACCCCCTTAATTTTGACCACCCTTGTACCCACACCTCCTTATTCCCCTCCCATATTGAGTGTGAACCACACTATGTGGTGGTCACTCCAAGTCAGAAGGTCCTCCACCCCAGATCTCTACAGCATCTCCATTTGATAACACCAGGTCCAGAGTCCTTCCTTCCCTAGTCATCTCCTGGACCAACTGCACCAGGAAGCTGTTCAGAAATGCCTCCAATATGATCTGCTCCTTTGCACTCATGATGGTTGGGATGCTCCAGTCCACCCCTGGTAGATTGAAGTCCACCACACCACTGTGTTCCCCCTCCTGCAGACCCTTCTAATCTGTTCAGCTAACTCTCTATTCAGGTCCTCCCCTTGCGCTGGTGGTCTGTACTTATCTCCATCATCAGTGTCCTATTTCTTGGGTCCTGAAACTGCATTCATAGGTCCTCTGTACTGCCTTCCTCCCCCTTCTCCCTTATGCACCTTATCCCCTCCCGCACATAGATTGCCATGTCCCCCCCTCTCCCTTTATCCCTATCTTTCCTGAATATCTTACACCCTGGGATCATAAAATCCCAGTTCTGGTACTCAGTGGCCCATGTTTTTGTGATGGCCACAATATTAACCCTTCCCACTGCCAAGACAGCCTGTAACTCAGCTGATTTGTTACCTATGCTTCTTGCATTCAGTGAGACCACCCTCCAACCTGTTTCTTTCCCCTTCCCTCCTTGATTCTCCTCTGTCTTATTCCCTCCGTTCCACTTCCCCTATTCCTTCCCTGATACCATGGGGGGTACACTCATTTGGCTTCCCTCTCTTGGATCCCTGCCTACCAACGGTCCACTCACCACCCCCCTCTAGTTTAAATCCACCTTTGTTGCTATGTACCCATTTAACTTCTGCATTAATACCCCCTTCCCCTCCTCACTCAAGTGTAGCCTATCTCCTGCATATAGATCATTATTGTCCCATTTCCTGTCCCAGGATCCCACTACCCCATATCTCTTGGAATGGCACCATTCTCTCAGCCATATGTTGAACTACACTCCACTTTCTACCCTTCCTCCTCCTGCTTTCATCCTCCCCCCATTTGTGCCCTCTCCCCCTCCCTCTCCCTTTTCTCCGCTGTACTCTTTCTAGGTGCATAGTCCTCGCAACAGCACTTACAGTATTCAATACTTTACATCCCTGTATTTCTTGCACTCGTTTGCTCTGAATATCCCTGTGTATTGTTTTTATTTTGACCTGTTCCAGCTATGTACTTCACTGATTCACTAAGCTGATTGTATTTCTGACTCCTTCACTTTGTATTCACCTATGTTTTGTGCTGTGTCACATTGTTCTTGTTAATTGTATTCAACTTGTATCCTCCCTGGTCGTGCCTGAAAATAGGCATCCTTATGAATAGTGTACTCACCCGGTTACCAAAAGCAAATAAATAAATAAATAAACTCTCCAATTATTCCTTTCCTCAACGTACTCATGCAGGATATTGGGAACACCTCCGAAAAGGTCACCAATTCCCTATCTCCTCGCATAGCCTTCTCATTTTCTGAAATCTCTCTCTCATCACTTTCACTGTCTCCCTCACTAGATAATTCGCACCCACATGCACCACTACATGCGGTTTCTTTCTATCCCTCCTTGCACACTGTAGAATTGTCTGTCCCACCCAGCCTGCCATTAACCTGGGTATGGACTCCACTCATATACGACTATGCCTTCCCCCCTTTCTCCCTTACTATCCCATCTGATCCATTTAAATATGGAATCCCCAAACACCATTACACCCCCCTCCTCATTCCTCATCCCTGCCCCCGCCCTATTACCCAGGTGAACATTTCTAGAGCCCGGCATATTTGTAGCTCTTCCCTTCTCCATGTGATCCCCTCCACCCCTGACCTGTTCCCCTTTCACTGCTCTCTCACTATTCTCCACATCCTCCCATCCACCCTGGGCCCCCCTTCCCCATCTACTATTCCCTTCTTGTCCTCCCTACCAGCATTGCTCCTCTCCCCTTTATCCATGCTCCCTTCATCTGCCCTTCCAGCTGTGCCCCTCCCCCTTTACCCCTGCCCTCTTTATTGAAAGACTACTGTCCCTTGTACAGTCCCTTCCCATACCCTCTCCTGCCCCATCCTGAAGCTCCCCCTACCTCTCCTCCTCCACCACAAATTTGGCCAGCACCATAAACCTATTTCCTGCTCCCTCTGTACTGTTGTGCATTGGCACCTCCCTTCTGATGTGAGCCTTCCCATTGCTCAGCCCCCTGACCATTACCATGAACCAATGTTCCTCCCATGTGGTGCCCTCATGTTACTCCCAGCTTGAGGCCCTCCAATCCTAGATTCCCCCTTCTCTCCAGCTCTCTACTATGCCACAGCACTTCTTCCTCAAGCTTCCTCAGTCTGTGACAGATTGAACACTCTCCTAGCTTCAGCAATATGCTCATCCACACCACTGCCCCACATCCATTGCAGCCCACTATTCTACCCCTGTTGACCCCCTAGCATCCTGCTTTCCTGTACCACTCCCTCTGTCTTTATCCCCATGCACCCCATTAGTGCCACTCCCCCAATTGTGTCCATCCAAACCCCACTCCATTTGCTCTCTACAATGTCCTACTGCTAACATTATTACTTACACTGCAATCCTTTTCATACCTTGTTAAACAGTAATTCAGTTGCTAATTAAACAGTAATCTCTACCATTACTACTATTTTTTTCTTACAAATCACTGATTAAGATGCCACTACCTAACCAAAAATAATGTACAGCCCTAACTGTTTCTGACTTCTACCATACTGAAACGTCAGCATTTACATGGGCTCTATTTTTGGGGGGGATTTAACTTACCAACATTAGAGTTGCTGTTTGGTCTCATGGTCATCAGCTTGTGACTTCCCTGTTATTCCCACAGCGGGGGATTGTGATGTCAAAGTAGTTTACTGTGGGTCCAACTAGCAGGAGCATGCTTTATGTAAGCTGTATGATTTGCTCTGCTCCACTGCCTCTATGGCTTCTCAGTTATCCATGTATAAATATATTAACCTCACAGCCGACATGGCTTTCAAGATATTCCTTGCATTCCATTACTGCACTACAAATGCTCCCTGCTTAAATAACCTAACTCTGCCTTAATGGCATTTAAGTTATTCATGCTAATCATATCAATTCTCTATTTATGCTGCAACCATGGCAATCACTGCTGAACCTCATTTATTCAGTTATGCTAAAACTCATTGTTTCAATTTCTGGCATCATAGCCTCTGTCTCTCCTTAGTCACCTACCTTATATGACACCACTATTTTGACTTCCGTAATGGAACTGATTAGCCTGCCTTCACTGGCTTTGCTCATATCAGATGATCATATTAAACATTCCTATTAGTCCGTCTCATCAGTCAATTGTATTAGTCCATTGTTTCAGTCAATCATCTCAGTCAATCATATAGACCAGCTTACCAATACCTAACAGATGGCCACTGGCTTCACCAAGCCTCCTCATATTTACCCCTTCATGGGTAACAGTATGTTCTCATTTGTAAATTGGAAGCATGCCAACCATGATCATTACTTTCTAAAGCTCAGGACTGGTTCTGCAGCTAACGGTCTCACTCAGCACTGACCTCTGCATCTTGAGCATGTTAAACACAGTGCAGGGTCCTTCTCATCTGGCCTATAGTGAGAATGTTCTCCCTCTGGGTGGAGCAATAGCCATGCAGCCAATTGATGACACCTCTTGATGTAGAATTTAAGACTTCATCTATGAGGGATGGGGCCCTCATGCCCAAAGCACTTCTTTAGCTAGCTGAATCCAATCCAGAGGTGCCCTCTACTCTATTCTTTCCAACACCACCTCAGATTCACCTGGGCTGTTTTTATTTGGTAGGCCAGCTGATTACCTCAGTAGTCATTGCTCTCCTGTTCCTACCTTGGGGTCCCATTCTAGCTTCAGAGTATCCATTGTTGCAGAATGCAGAGGGCTCTTGCAACCCTTCATGGTGTTTCTGTTAGAGGGATCATGAGAGCTTTTCACCAAGTTTAAATATTTTCCTCCCCTTTGATTGAGTTCCTAAATTACAGCAGCAGAACAGTCACTAAAAAAAATATATCCTTACCATTGAGAGAAGTTGACCTAGGCCTTGTATCCCCAGAGGGTTCCTCCTCAAATGGGGGTTTTTCCTCTTCTCAGCACCAAAGGTAATAATTTTAGTTACTTTAGTTGTAAATTTCCTAAGTTACTTAGGTAGGTTTCTGCTGTTGGATGGAGATGGATGGTGACCCTCTTTTTTTGCTGTTCCCTCTCTCCTTGGGAAGTCATGCCCTCTTGTTATAATTCATTTGACCTACTTTAAAATTGCTACTCATTTCAGTTATCTCAGACCATTACCCTTATGGGTAGGGAAAAAGGAAATTGTTGACCAATTAGTATGTTCAAATCTCGATAGCAACTTGTTAACTCTGCAGTGCTTTCTGATCTACTCTCTCTTTTTAGGCTTTTCCTAAGCTACCTTTAGCCTAAGGGAATTATTTTCACAGCACCTCTAGGGGTGTAACCCTCCCTTAGGGTTCCTGCCTTCAGCATCCCTACAGGGTGGTATTCCTGAGGCACAGAGAGGAGAACATCCACAATAAAATTTATTCAGAAAGTTGCATATGCACAACACTACACCAAGATGTATAAACACATTGAATTGAAAGGCCTTAGTCCATGGTTTGTTGGTGGAGGCAACAGCCAAGCCCCCACAACCTATGTAGGATCTTTCTTCCTGCTTCATTCAGAAGCATATTTCTTTGCCCCACCATCCTTCTCCCATCCTCCAGTGACTAGCCTCTCTCCTTGGGGGCTTTTTCTAGGCTACCTTTAGCCTAATGGAATCATTCCTGCAGCATGTCAAGAGGAAGAACCCTCATCCAGGATTCCTGCCTTTGGCATGCCTATAGGGTAGTATTCCCAAGGCACAGAGAGGTGAATGACCACAAAAAGTTTATTCAGCAAATTGCATAAGCACAACACCACACAAAGTTGTGCAAGAACATGGAACTGTAATGTTATTTACTTGGAAATATCCTAGATGTTGGTGTGCTGCCTGCAGCTGATACAGAATGCTGAGGTCATGATGATCACTGGATCATCACATACAGATCATATAACACCTGTGCAGTGGCATTTGCACTGGCTACCATTTAGGGGTGTACCACATTTAGCGTTTCCTTGCTCATGTATGAAGCCCTGCACTGACTATGCCCTGGCCACCTCTAAGATAACTTGGCTTGGTATATTCATGACCACTCACTTCCATCCACTGATGGTTTGCTTCTGGCCATCCCAAGATCGCATCTACTAATGTCAGATTATAGGGCATTCTTGGTGGTGGCTCCACTTACTTAGAACTCCCTTCCTACCCATTTTAGTGATTCACTCACAGTGAATGAGTTTATTTATTTATTTAGCTTTTGTTAACCAGGTAAGCGCACTTGACAAAAACAGATGCTTATTTTCAGGTGCGACCTGGGAGGTTACAATGAAATAAAGAAGCAAATTACAAACAGTGTAAGGTTGTACAGAGCTCAGGTAAACAATATACAGGCATTGCAAGATGAGACAGAGAGGCAATTCAAAATAACATGAAATGCATATCCAAGAAACACCGTGAGCAGGTATGGCTGGGAGGACAACCAAACGCAAAGCTCAGGAAAATGATCAGCAAGGAGGACCAAAGTATCAAGTGTGACACTTTCTAGAAGGGCCGCTAGCATTTTAAGTGCAATTGCATGCTGAGGAGAGCAGCAAGCGATCCCAGTGGGAGTTTCAGAAACAGATATGGGAGTTTAAAAAGAACAGGCTAAGTATTACCTGTTTTGTCAGCTTTTGAAAAGCAATTATTGATTTGTCCTTTCCAACAGCGTTGTTAAAACTTTCATGTTTCAAACTGTAATTAACTTTAAATTACTACTGTATATCTTTCTGTCTTTTAAAGAGTGTAAAGAGACCTGAGACCTTGAGAACTGCATTAGTGCACCAGTTAGGGTAATTTAATGCCACAAAAGTAGGGAAATGTGGCATTAACCCTAATGCCCCCCCCAAGCAACAAAAGGAAAAAACATTAGGCTTTTGCATCTACAGAATCTTGACGGATAAGTGATAGGGTCTTCCTTGAGTGTTGTCAACCCCAATGCTCATCCCTCCCAACTGTGGGTCCTGGATGAAAAAAGAAGACCATGTGTGATGTTATTTGCTCATGGAATGGAAGAGGCATTTGTGTTGACAACCCCCAAGAAAGACCCCACTAATGATTTGCCAAGACTCCGGAGACTCCAAACCCTAATATTTTTTTTCCTTTTGCTGCTTGGGGTGGTGGGGGTGGTACTTAGGAATGGAAACCCTAATACCACATTTCCATACTTTTGTGGCACTATGTTACCTGCATTAATGCAGTTTTTTGCAAAGACTTTCCTTATTTTTTGAGATAGTATAATTGTATCATTTACCCATGGGAGTACACATGCTCTCTCCATAAATGCGTACATGTATATTGCAATGGAAGTGCTGGGCCCTTCAGGGACCTTTGCTTGCATTTGTGCCAAAATAGCAACCAAGCTGTCAGCATGGCTTTCTTCTTACCCCACCTCATGAACCCGGTAGAGAAAATGTTCAAATGTCTGCTAAAACATCATTCTATGGCATTGAAATATAATTTCACACCACAGGTGCAAAAATACATTTTGTCAAGGGAAAATGGCAATTAAAAGTGACAGCTGCCATGTTCATGAGGTGGTTTAAAAAAATGGCTATGTTGAAAATTTGAGTTCTAAATATTTACAATTTGCAAAGTCACGAGTGAACGTAGTACATTTTCAACATATGTACATAACTTTGCCATGTTTATATATTTTGCCCTCAAATTTTCAGCATAGCCTTCTTATGGCCCTACCTAATGAACAAGGGTGATGAAATGTTTCAAATCCTAACCAAAAGGTGATTTTGCCAGGTGACTGCAAAATCACATTTCGGGCCACATTTGCATAATTCCAACACATTGTTCATGAGGTGGGGCACCAAAAAGGACATGTTGAAAATTTGGGGTCAAAATATGCAAAGTTGCAAAGTTATGCATAAAGTTGACAACCCCTTTGAAATACATTGAACCATACTTACCTTAGTTTCTCATCTTGCAGTCAGCAGTTGCAGCAGCAAGAAATGTCTTCAATCAGAGAGTGGATCTTCAGCCTGTGACCTGTTCAGGTGAGTGAGAGTATGTGGGGGTGTGCTGGGGGTTTGGCGTGAAGGGTCCTGAGTGGGAGATGGGAGTGAGGTGATCAGATCATCGAGGGGTCATTTTAATTTTTGCATGTTTTTTTCCTTGGTTTAAGCACTGCAACAAATGAAGAATGCTCCCTTTGCATAGTATATTATACAAAAGGAAAGATACAAGTACAGAGAGATTAAAGAGCACTGCTAGTATTTAATAATTGAAATGAAATAAAAATCTGAGGATGCGGGGTACTGTATACAACTTGATGGGTGATGGGTGTACACCAGCCCATATTTATACGCTTCATGAAGGGGTCCATCAAAATAAGGAATAATGTCTCCTCGGCTTCCAAGGCAAGGCATTTATAAAATACAAAAGATAAGCAGCAGCAGACATGTAGTTCTGAACTCAGATACAGTATGTTGCGCAGCTTGGTTAATAAATTAATTTTCACTCTGATTTAGCCTATGCCATTCAAAGAACAGGAATTCTGTAATATGGTTATCCACTTATTTGGAATACCCTTAAGGCTGTTATTGTAACAATGGAGCACACCTTTTCTCTATAGTTATTTATTTCATTTTACAATGGAATTCCTTGCTTTACTTTTAAGAATTTGTATAAATCATGGTTTTTGTGTTACTTCATTCTAAAAGATTGCATGAATTTCACTAGTCATTCTGGAAATGGAAACCCAAACCATTAACGGCAAGATGGCAACAACAGAGTGCTCTGCAAGAATTAAGCAAATACTCATTTAAAAATCCAAATAAGCGCAAACATTATAATTTCCTGTAGTCACCTTATGTCATGCTCAAAATTGATTATGGAGCTTGATATGCGCTTCTTTATACAATCTATTAAAACCATTGCTGTATTTTATGAGACCCATTTCAGTTTTGCAGAACATTAAAAAAAATCTCCCCCTGAAAACAATCTGCACATCAGTGTAAGTTGCCTAAAGGAGAGCTTACATTGTATATGAAAGGAATGGTTAATTATGTGGTGAGTCAATTTATGTTAGCGGAATCAGGTTTTGCCTCTCATTGACTGATTCATTTCTCATCAAGAGTAATAAAAGAAATTGCAAAATGTCTGGTTTGTTTGTGTTTTTTTTCCTTCTTAGTGTGTACACGCTGACATTCATTCATACAGTGTCACTGACTCTTTATATAATTTCCCCACTGTAGCATAGATATGGCAGGGTCAGATTATTCAACATAGTACTGTAAATCGCATTGTACCTATGATATTTGATTTACACTAGCCGGTACATACAATTAATGTTGGTGTTACTATCTTAAAAATATGCAAAGGTTTACTTAGATACAACTTTGTATTAGCACACAATGGAAGGGGGAGGTGATTCACCTTTCATTGTTGCACTTTGGATTGCATAGTATGTTCTGTTTTGAGGCTGTATTATTGGTTCCCCAGATCTGCATAAGAAATCCACCAGTTTTCATTTGCGATTAGAGAATATTTAATAAATTGCATGGATGAATTCTTACTCTTCAAATTCAGTACCATCATAGTACAGTAAAACAAAACAAACAAAAAAATTAAAAAAACACTGGAACAACTTCTGACTTCTGTGTTTTTGGACCACTAAAAGCAAATTCTAACATAACTCAATGTTAAAGATTGAAACTACTTACTTAGTTATTAGAGAGCAGCAGTCAGACCAGTGTTCAGGGAGCCAGAGATGGGTACAAATCAAGTACATACTGTCATGATCATGAGTCCAGTGGGAGGAAGAATGTGAAGTGGCATTTTAAAAATGCATTATCAGAATGGTCCAACTTACAGGAAATATCTCAGGTAGGTGGCGGGGGGGGGGTTCCAACTGGCAAACTCAAGAGGTTTGATCACTGCAGCCTCCTTTTACTGCTCATTTGATCCTTTCCTTTTGAAAGTGGTCCAGAAAGTAAGCGGATAAGTGGGTGAGAGGCAGCACTGTGTAGACTTTTTAAAAATGAAAAGAGAACCTACAGGTAATGAAATAAATGTAAAATAATGTACCAACAGTTTTGTAGTTGCTGAGCCAGATGGTTGCTGAGCTGGGGCTGGTGTGCGGCTGTGGGGACACCAAATCTGCTTGCTTCCTTGTAGATTACCGATAATGTTCCAAAAAAGCTTGTTTCAGATTCCACAAATCCTTTCATCCAACCGTCAGGTCATTAAGGACATAGAAAATGTGATCCTGGTCTGTTGTTGCACCTGATGCCTCCATCAAGTAATTACTAGCACTCACAAAAACCATTACAGAGCTGTCATTTATTTACCTATAGTAAGCAAAAACACCTCTCCATGACCAAAACAACCTGACACTTACATGAGAGGAAATGCAAAATGAAACAGCCATTTTTTTTAAACAACAGGACTCTATCCACAAGGTGCCAAGCATCTTGATTACAAAATCAACATTGAATGAAAACTGTATTTTCTTTTGGTCTTTTACACATGCTACGCAAGCTTATTTACCGTGTTTACATGAGGAATCAGTCATCAGTTTAGCAGCTGCAATGTAGTTCATAGAGACACATTAAGGGACAGTTAAGAAAGAGTTAACCCAATATGAGACTGTGAACCTCGAACAGTCAACCACGGAAAGATGGCTCACTGCTCTCACTGCTCTTACTTCAGCCAGCAGCATGAGTTCCAGCAATGGCTGCAGATGTCAAAAACGTCCTGCTGTTCTCAAACAGAGAATGGGGGTTAATGGCTATTCTCACTAATCTGGACACCAAGTATTTGGAGTGCCCAGAAAAGGTATTTTTGGCAACTTTATAAAATTAACACCAAAATCTAGCTAAATGGCTCTGATTTAGATATGTTCAGGTGTTTTTTTTTTAATTACATAATTTGTATGTACATTTACTGTTTGTAAATTTAAACAGTAAAAAGAAAATGGGGCCATTTTGACTGCTTTTTTTCCCAGCACAACAACTAAATCATACAAAAAAACATTTGTGATTTTTTTTTACCTTTCACAATTTTTTTTTTACCCATTTGCCACAGAACATTAAGTCAAAAATCATTACAATCTTAAAACAATATAATATTTTGTCACCAAACCTTCTAATAGCACACCCTTGGCATTGGTACCTTCTACCCTGAGAATTTTATGAAAAAAATCATATGCTCAAGGCTTTAGGTGACAGCAAAATAATCCCAATGTTAAGTATAGGAAACCCAATGTGTTTATTTTTTTTCTGTTTTGTGGCACTCTGTATCTATAAGACTGTACAAGATGAGAAATGGATCAGAGCAGTGCAGGAAGAGTTTGTGGAGTGGGGAGGGGTCTTAGACAAGTAGCACACATGGTAACATTCTTAGAGGTGCTGCCTATCTGTGGCATGGGTAAGGCTAGGGTGCTCCACACCATGGGATTCAATCAATGGTTGAAAAACTAGGCAGAGATCAGGGATTTTGCTTCATTGGGGACTGGGGGTCCACCTGGAGTGATGCAGGCCTATACTGGTGCAATGGTCTGCATCTGTCCAGGAGGGGAACCTGGATAATAAGTGATAGATTTAAATGCTTCATTGGCAAGCATTTAAACTAGCCAAGAAGGTGGAACTGGAAAGGAGCAGGGAAATCTTAGCGCCCCCCAAAAATCAGAGTAGTAAGTGAGGTAAACACCAAGATAGAGACATCGATGGAGAAGGGCAGGGGTAAAAGGAGAAAACAACAAAGGCAATAAGGACAGGGATGGGGCAGAAAGGGGTAAAGCCTTCAAGAAAATGGAGGGTAATGAGTGCCAATGCCCGCAGTCTGGGCAACAAGCTCTCTGAACTGGTGACCTTGATGGAAGAGGGGTGCCTGGATATTGTGGCAGTCACAGAACATGGTACACAGAGAACCATGCCTGGGATGTTAACATACCAGGGTACACAACCTATAGGAGAGACAGGGAGGGGAGAAGAAAGGGAGGAATAGTTTTCTATGTAAGGGAAGGGATAAAAACAATGGAACAAAAGAGTAAACAGGGAGAAGAGGAGGTACTGTGGGTCAACTTGGAGACTGGAAATGGCACCACAACCTGCACAGGTGTTGTATACAGACCCCCATCTCAGGGGGTGGGAATGGGTAAGAATATGTTAGAAGGCATCCTTAGGATGGCAGAGAAAGGGGAGATACTGTTGATGTGGGACATGAATATGCCAGATGTTAACTGGAGCACCTTTGCTGCAGCCACATCCAAGAGCAGGTCCAGTCTTGATGCCCTACAGGAGGCATGCCTCAGACAGCTAGTTTTGGAACCCACTCGTTAGGGAGCAATCTTAGACTTTGTACTCTCAAATGGTGACAGTGAGAGGATCTCAGATCTAGAAGTGGGTAGCCATCTGGGAACAAGTGACCACCAAACAGTGTGGTTCATGATAAACTCATCTACAGAGTCAAGCCATACAAAAGTGAAGGCACTGGACTTCAGGAGGGCTGACTTTGGCAAAATGGGAGAGTGCCTTAGAAAAGCACTAGCAAACAGGCAAGAAGGAGGGGTGGAGCAAAAATGGGGAAACATCAAAACTGCCATCACAGAGGCAACAAGCCTTTGTGTGAAGCAAATAAACAAATCAAAATGAAAGAAAAAGCCACTATGGTTCTCAAAAGAGGTGGTGGAGAAGGTTAGGGAGAAAAAGATAGCATTTAGGAAGTATAAGGAAACACAGAAGGAGCAGGACAGAGAACTGTACCAGTTAAGGCAGAAGAAGCTGGGAGGGAAGTCAGAATAGCAAATGCCCAAACTAAGGAAAAGATAGCCAACTCGGTTAAGAAGGAGGAAAAAACCTTTTATAGGTATATCAGGGAGCATAGAAAGATAAAAGGAGGGATAGTGAGTCTGAACAGAATGGACGGTGGGTAGACAGAGAGGGATAGTGAAAAAGCAGGGACTGAACAAATACTTCTGCTCAGTATTCAGAAAAGAGGATGAGGGGGGAGGTACCTAATCAAATTAACAGAAGCACTCTGGATAGAGGGGTCAATCCCAGTCCTTTCACAGAAGAAAGGGTCTGAAAGAACTCCTAAAACTGAAGGTGGACAAAGCAATGGTGCCTGATGGAATTCACCCCAGAATTCTAAAAGAATTAAGGGGAGAACTAGTGACACCACTGACTACCCTTTTTAACAAATCATGGGAAGATGGTGTTGTACCTGAGGACTGGATTAAGATGGACGTGATTCCCCTTCACAAAAGTGGGAGCAAGACAGAGGCAGAAAACTACAGACCTGTCAGTTTGACCTTTGTGGAAGGGAAAATAATGGAATTGCTCCTGAATGAAAGAATTATTGTGTACCTAGAGGCCAGTGGGGCACAGGACCCAAGTCAGCATGGGTTCACAGTGGGAAGATCATGTCAGATGAATCTAATCGATTTCTTTGACTGGGTGACCAAAGTAGTAGACCACGGAGGGGCTGTGGACATGGCCTGCCTAGACTTTAGCAAGGCCTTTGACACAGTCCCACACAAAAGATTAATAAATAAATTAACCAGCCTGGGAGTGGATCCCAGGGTGGTAGTTTGGGTAAAACATTGGCTGGACAACAGGACACAGAATGTAATTGTAAACAGAGTCCATTATGGAGAAAGGGGGGGTACTTGTGGGGTACCACAGGCTTCAGTACTGGGTCCAATCCTTTTTAATGTCTTTATAAGTGACATTGCAAAGGGACCTGGAGGGAAAAGTATGCCTCTTTGCAGATGACACAATGATCTGCAACAAAGTTGATACACAAGGAGGCATGGAAAGGATGAGAAGGGACTTGGTAAGGTTGGAGGAATGGTCAGAAGTATGGCAGCTTGGATTCAATGCAAAGAAGTGCAAAATAATGCATCTGAGAAACAAAAACCCAAGGGAAGAGTACACAATGGGGGGGGGTAGTAACAACAACAAAAATGGAAAGAGACCTGGGGGTAATCATATCAGATGACCTTAAGGCTGGCAAGCAATGTGAGAAGGCAGTAGAGAGGCCTGGGGGGATACTGGGATGTACAGTATAGGGAGAAGCATCACCAGCAGAAGACAGGAAGTTGTTATCCCTCTGTACAGACAGTTGTTGAGACCCCATCTGGTGTACTGCATCCAGTTCTGGAGAACCCATCTCCACAAGGACATAGACAGGATGGAGGCAGCCCAGAGGAGGACAGCTAAAATGGGGCAAAGTCTGCAAGAGAAGCCATACAAGGAGAGACTAAAGGAGCTTAATATGTATACCCTTGAGGAAAGGGGGGAGAGGGGTAACATGATAGAAACTTTTAAGTACCTCAGTGGAATCAACAAAGTCCAAGAAGGTAGTATCTTTTTGGAAAAGAGATGTGCAAGATCAAGGGGACACAATTTGAAGACAGAAGGGGGATGGCTTAGGGTCAATGTGAGGAAGTATTTTTTTTTTCACAGAAAGGGAGATGGATGCATGGAACAGCCTTCTTGAGGAGGTAGTGGGGTCTAAAACTGTCGGAGAATTCAAGAATGCATGGTACAAACATAAGGCAATACTTGTGGGGGGGTTGGAAGAAATAGGCTGTTGGTTAACTAAGATCTGCAGCTTATCCTGTAGGTAGGGAAATGGGCAGACTAGGTGGGCCAAGCGGTCCTTATCTGCCATCAAAGTCTATGTTTCTATGCCGTCACAAATCTTTCCTCACCTTGAAATTCTGGCAGCCTGAACACACATGCCAAATTTTGGGGTCATTCCTCCAAGAACACAAAAGTTATTAAGGTGCAAAAAGGAGATTTTACATTAAACATGCTACTCAACCATAATTATAGGGTTCATCCTTCACCTCTATGTTAAACCTGAAATTTTGCACTTCAATAACTTCATATACATTCAAGTGATTCAAATGAAATTTTGCTAGCACAATCAGGGATGAAATGTCTTGTGATGTGCCAAGTTTCATTTCTGTCGGATGTGTGAGTGCAGAGATATGGAGTATGACAAAATGTGAAAATTAACGTATTTTGTAAAAAAATGCTGCTGCACAAAACCAGTGTGGAATTTTGCTCTGACATTTTTAGGGTAGAAAGAGTTTAGATCACAGATGTGCCTTTTGAAGATTTGTTGAAAAAATATTAATCCATTCCAAAGTTATTATGGTTCAAAGTTTCTTATTATTTCCTATGGGACCAGTTAGATGTACCACTTGAAAAAGGATTCTTTATCGCAAAGGCAGAATCCTTTTTTGCAAACTTGTGATCTTTTTCAGTAATAGTGGAATCTTTTTCCATGCTGACACCATTTTGTTTTCAGTTAGTGGTGACAACAAAAGTAAATAATTAAAAAAATACAGGGGTTTAGTAGACATCAATCGTTGTGTTTACCTAACCAGGACCCCCAGAATCCGATTATAGGGTTCTTTTTTGATAGCTTGCTTGTAAATGTGTTTTTTTACCATGCTGAAATCCTTTCTCACAAATTGCAAAAAAAGAATCACGAAACAGGAGCCTAAAGATTTTTGCCAAAAGGATTTTTCTTTTTCCACAAATTGTGAATAAAGAACTGTGAAACAGGGTCCTTTGCCAGAATTTACAGAAAATGATTTTCTTTTTCCACAAATTGTTAAAAAGGAACCACGGAAAAGGATTCTTCTTCACAATTAGCGAAAAGGAATTTTAAGAATGCTGTTTCTTTGTCACTACACAGTTAAGAAATGGTTTGTGATTTTGGTTTGAAATTTACAGACAGCTTGTCCTTCAGATTTGCCATTTGCTGGCTTGGTGAAAAGATATTACTTTACTCTGGAGTTCTGTGCGTTGAAATTGTGCTTCTTTTCCTATAGGATAACATTGTAATGTGAGGTGTACACAGTCGTTTCTTTGTCACGCCACTGTAAAGAAACAGTTTGCAATTTTGCTCTGAAATATTTAGAGTACAAAGGACTTACCCCACCAATGTGCCTTTTGATAGCTTCATAAAAATATTAAGTTGATGTTGAGTTACACATGGATCAGATTTTGTTGTGTTTTCTATAGGATAACATCGCAATGTGAGGTGTTTCTTTGGTGCTGTACACTACGGAATGGGAGCACAGGGCTTAGAAGGCCCTGCACTTCTGCAAGCAAATAAGGATACCACTACATGATCTCAAAAATTATGAAAGGATGCCATAATGGACTGATGAGAGCACAAGAAATAGGGATACAATGACAATATCTCAAAAATTATGCATGGATGACACCATGCACTCCCACATGCAAATATGAAAACCATTATAGAATGATGGGAGCACTGGCCTTATGGATGGATGGTAGCATAGGGCCTGGCATGCACTGTACTCCCACATGTAAATATTCATAGCATTATGGAGGGATGGGAGTGCAGGGCCCTCTGGCCCTTGCACTCCCACAAGCAAATAAGAATATTATTATACTATCTCAAAAAGTAAGGAAAGTCATTGCAAACAAGTTTGTTAATGCATCAGTTAGAGTTTCAGTGGCAAAATTTGGGAAATGTGGTATTAGAATTTCCAACCCAACACCGAGTTCCAACCTTGCATTCAGCAACAGGTATGGCTGTATGCCTTGGGGTTGTCAGCCCTAATGCTTACCCTGTTCTATACTGTACACATCTCAACTTATTTACTTATGTAATGGCTTGAGCATTAGAGTTGACAAACCCAAGGCACAACCCCCAGGCCTGTTGCTTTTTGCAGGGTGGGGGTGGGGGTGAGGTGCTAGGGTTGGAAATCATAGCATCACATTTCCCAACCTTTGTTGCTGGAACCCTCACTGATGTATTAACTAAGCTTTTTTTTTTTTTGCTTGCAACAAATACATATATATATATATATATATATATATATATATATATATATAATTAGAGGCAAAAACTCAGTTTAATGCATCAGTTAGGGTTGTTCCACAGCGACAAAAGTGAGGAAATTCGATGTTAGGATTGTAACCCCCTTTGCACCTCAGCCCACCCCCAACTGGAATGGAGTGCGCATTGAGTCATCGGTCCCTAACTGTCACCCCATTGCATATGGAAAGAAGCTACTCAATAGAGAATGGGGTGACAGTTAGGACCGATGACGCAATGCCCGATTCCAGTTGGAGGGGTGGGCTGGAAGGGTGCAAAGGGGGTTTCAACCTTAACATTGAATTTCCTCACTTTTATCACTGTGGAATAACCCTAACTGATGCATTAAACAGAGTTTTTTGCCTCTAATTGCCCTTCTTTTTGAGAATGATAATGAAAAATAGTGAATGTAATGCGGTGGCAGGACGCTCCCACCCCATAATGCAGCGGCAGGAGCGCGGGGGTGATGTCTTGTAACATAGTAACATTGTGCCTGCAAACACAAATCGTTATGAGCATGGTGACGCAAAGCGAAACAGAAAGAGAAACAGTACTGTAGACAGAAATGTTAAAAACAACGCAAAAGCAACCGTAAATGAAAACACAAAGGGTTACGCACATGGTGGCGTAAATGTGAACAGTAAGTGAAATGGGTACGGAACCGCAAGCGGAAATGGTAATGGTAACAGTAATGTAAGCGCACAGGCTGGTTTTCCCCAAAAGCTGTATAGAGAAAGACAGTGAGTACAAAGAATGTATGCAAAATAATGACTCTCGGAACACAAAAATGAGGACATGGAATAGTAAATTGCTTATATCTCAGTAACCGTACGACATAGAAAAAAATTTGAAAGTCATATGAATTATCACTGTCCTGGCTAGTTTTGCATTTAGCCCCCCACAGGGGCTAAGAAATTTTTCAATGAAAAGTCCGTATCTCACACCATTTTCAAGATACTGGCCCAGAAAGGCGCGGCAAACGCTGTAATGTTATCCTATGGGAAAAAAACAGAAGTTCAGAGTGCCATAACTTTGCCTCCTGTAATATTTTTTCACCAAACCACTGAAAGGCACATCTGTGGTATGTTGGCTGTGTTCCCTGCAAATTTCAGCCCAAAAGACCAAACCGTTATTTTGCAGCAGGGCGCCAAACGATTGCTGCAATGCGTCATACGCGTAATGTTATCCTATGGGAAAAAGCATCAGATTTGGAGTACCGTAACTTTGCTGCCATGTAATATGTTTTCAACAAAACACTGAAATGCACATCTGTGAGAAGTCAGCTGCGTTCCGTCCAAATTTCAGCCCAAAACTCCAAACCGTTCTTTTGCAGAGGGGTGCCAAAGAATTACTGTTATTTTGGGCATTTGTGTCGCAAAGTAGTGTCGTGATTTGCGAAAGCTTTCACAAAAATTTGCAACACTTTCATGAGTGCGACACTACTTTGCGCAAGTACTTTATCCAGAAATCTGAAAAACATATTTCTGGGGTGTTTTACCCCAAAATAAAGACATGGCTAGCATCCTCAGGGCCTGACTAGGTGAATACAAAAAGAATTAGGTTGCTAGATAGTCTCAATTTTAAATGCCAAGCATTTTTCTGATCATTAACTGAAAACAAAATGGCAGATCTGCGACAGTAAAAGGGCCATTTGTGACAGTAAAAAGTGCATTTGCGACACTGTCGAACTTTTTGTTAACTTTTCCCATTGACTTATAATGGGAAATTGTTTTTTGAATAACTTTTGAACCGTTAAATATGTTTTCATGAAATCTTCAAAAGGCACATCGGGGACCTCGGCCACACGTTCCCTGAAGATTTCAGGACAGTCAAGCAAACCGTGTGACCTGTAGGCGCGACCGTAGAATTCCAGAAAAAGCGTAAATGCATGCGCAGATCATGCTTAATAACTCCACAGTCGTGTATCCAACTGGTACTAAACTTGGCAGATCCCAAGGTGTATGGGTCTAGATCGTGTATTCCAAATTTCAGGCAAATCTGTCAAACAGTTGCAAAGTTATTAAGGTGCAAAATTTTGGGTTTAACATGTGAATGACTCCTCAACCCTAACTATAGTGGCACTACCGTGCCACTATAATATATTTATATATATATATATATATATATATATATAAATAATATATATACACACACACACACACAATGGGGATGAGATCTAGTCCAGTAGACTAAATGGAGATATTCTCACTGCAGTGAGATAAATGCCACTGACGTCAGTGGAGTGAGATAAATTCCATTTATCCACACTCTGTTCACGTCATGACTTTCTCCTCCCACGGTAAAAGTTCAAATGCAAAAATCTTCAGCAAGCCGAGTCCTCTCTTCTGATACAGAGTCAGACTCAATAGGTTCCCGCTGCACTGCTACGGATGAAGGTAGCAACATGCTGTACCGCAACTAAAAGAAAATATCCCAGTAAAAACATGTGAAACTGTGAATGACAACAGTATCCAAACAAATGCCTAAATGTGCCTTGCTAAATACAACACTGCCAGTGGTGAAACAAACTGAAAGTCTTTGTATACATAATCGGAAACATAACCCGAACCACATACCCGAAGCATATACTGCTAAATAAACCACAAGTAAATGAAACAGTACACTAAGCATAATAAAATACACAAAATAAAAAAAAGCAATTACACATCAAAAACGTGAACTGAAAGCAGTACTGCAAAATGCCATCCACACAAAGTCCCACCCATCACAGTAGGTAACCAATCACATAACAGACCCAGCAGCAGAACACTCAACACAAACTCACACACAAAACCATGAACCAGTCAGATACCTCTTACCAGACCTGTTCATCCCCAGCCATTCACCCACACAGCATTCTTAATGAAACCCTAAGCAGCAAACCAAACAAATAAAATAAAACTTCCCCTCACTGAGATAGATCCCACCCTATTGTATAAATCACACACATGATGTGCAGATCTTGTGGTACGAAAGATATTCTCTCTCCTGCAGAATGAGCTCTGGATACTGTCACTCTTACCTTCAGCACTCATGAATGTTCAGAGCTCAGTTTGCAGGAGTGAGAACATTTTTCATATCAAACTCCTGACCATTATGTATTATATATATATATATATATATATATATATATATATATATTATGGTAGCACGGTAGTGCTACCATAGTTAGGGTTGAGGAGCCATTTCTATGTTAAACCCAAAATTTTGCACCTTAATAACTTTGCAACCATTTAATGGATTTGCCTGAAATTTGGAATACGCGATTGAGAACCATAGGCCTTGGGATCTGCCAAGTTTTGTACTGCTCAGATATATGGCTGCAGAGTTATTAAGCATGATCTGTGCATGCATTTACGCTTTTCTGGAATTCTACGGTTGCGCCTACAGGTCGTACGGTTTGCGCGAACGGTCTGAAATCTTAAGGGAGCGTGTGGCTGGGGTCCCTGATGTGCCTTTTGAAGATTTCATGAAAAAATATTTAACGGTTCAAAAGTTATTCAAAAAACAGTTTCCCGCAGAGGGGTTATGGTTTTAGTTCACAGGGCCGTGCCCTTTACTCCCCTTCAGATAATGCAGGATAAGGCGGGTAGATATATATTGGTTCTTGGGAAATTACAGACTTTAGAGATTCTGATTGGTTCAGTTTACGGTCCCAATTCGGATACTCAGAACTTTTTTGTGCAGTTAGCGGAAGTTTTGGCACCTTTTGTCAATGTCCCTATTATTATTGGTGGGGATCTTAACTTGGTGGTGGATCCTTTATTGGATAGGTTCAAGCCCACAAAATTAGGACTTTCACCGGCTCAAAGAGCCATGCGGGACTGGGTGGATCAATTTGGTTTATCGGATGTGTGGAGGTTCTCCACCCAGAGACCACGAATATACTTTATATCTTCCTCTTACGGCACAGCCTCCCGTGTCGACTACATTCTGCTTTCTCGTACTCTTCTTTCTGGGGTATTAGGCCTGAACACAATCAGGGCCCTCTGACCATGCAGTAGTATCGCATCGTAACCTTCGCTTCCTACCTAAGTAGTAACAGATGGAAATAAAAACAATCAAATCTTGAGAAACCACAATATAGTTAAATATATCTCCTCTCAAATAGATGAGTTTGTCCTAAACAATGTGAAAGAAGACACTCGTCCAGACATGGTTTGGGGAGTGTTTAAAGCTTTTATAAGGGGGATTCTGATAGAGCAGACAGTTAAAAGGAAAAGAGAAAAAGAGCAATTCATGTCGGATTTACTGGCCCGGATACGACTTAGGGAGATTAACCTGCCCCACTATCCCTCAGAGAAAGATAAACAAGAATTGATTAAATTGAAGGATCTTTATCTTACATTATTGGGGAACAAGCTGAATTAGCGTTAATCAAAACTAAAGCTAGCTGTTTAGACCAGGGGGAAAAGGCGGGTAAGCTTCTGGCAAGGCGTATCAAACAGCTTGAGGCCTCCCGTATAATTCAGGCGGTCCAGTCCGAAAAAGATGGTCGGATTAAGACCTCCCCGAAAGAGATAGCGGAGGAATTTAGATGCTATTTTGAATCCCTTTATAGTCCAATGCCGAAACCCTCCTCAGAGGAGGAAATATTGTCCTCTCTTGAGGATTTAAACCTTCCTTCTCTTGCAGAGCATCAACAGGTGGCTCTTACCACTGGTGTTTCCCAGGACGAGGTTGAGAAGGTTATCAAGGGGCTCCCTTTGGACAAAACACCGGGGACGGACGGTTTTTCGCCTAACTTTTATAAGGTATTTTCCAAACAGCTGTCACCACTCCTGGTGTCCTTGTTTCAGTATATTCTTAGTGGTCAGGTGGTAGATCAATCCCTATCCGAGGCACTTATTGTTTTAATCCCGAAACCAGATAAATTCTCGAGCAACTTGCCAGTTATAGGCCCATTTCTCTGCTTAATTATGATATAAAAATTCTGGCGAAGGTGTTAGCAGACCGTTTAAATAAGGTTTTACCTGATCTGATTGGCATAGAGCAGGTTGGATTTATGCAGGGAAGGGCAATAAGTGATCATTTGAGAACAGTGGCGCATGTCTTCTCGGCATCCGAGGAGAACAGTGACGCGATGGTTCTGGTCTCGTTGGACGCCGAGAAGGCGTTTGATAGGGTCCACTGGCGGTACTTAATATCTACAATGAGAAAATTTGGTTTTCCAGATCTATTTCTGCAATGGATTGGATCTCTTTACCTTAATCCCACAGCAAGGATCTCATGCAATGGAGTGACGTCGGACCCTTTCAAATTATATGTTGGCACTCGTCAGGGGTGCCCGCTGTCCCCCCTTCTGTTTAATTTATATCTTGAACCCCTTATTAAAAGTATACTTTGTAATCCGAAATAAATGGTATTAAGATTCAGGAAAGTGTTGTCAAGTAACAGCATATCTGGACGATCTCCTGGTATATATCTCGTACTCGTGTGCCTCTATACCTGCCCTATTGAAAACGATACAAGAGTATAGTCATTTGGCTAATTATAAGTTAAATTTGGGAAAACTGTGGTGTACCCCTTAATAGGAAGGTATTTAAACAGGAGATAATAGAGCTGGGTCTGACGTGGAATTCGGAAGCCATCAAGTATTTGGGTCTTACTTTATCTAGGAATGCGAGGCGATTACGGCAGCTAAATCTGGACTCTTTGGTTCATACAATTGATTTAGATTTAAAAAGGTGGGCAAAACTTCCAATCTCGCTGTGGGGGAGGATGAATTTGGTTAAAATGAACGTGTTTCCTAGGCTATTTTATCCCCTTAGTGCTTTGAACATTTTGCTCCCGCTTTCATGGTTCAAAAAGATTCATGGGCTCATTGCCAAATTTGTGTGGGGGGTATAAGAAGGCAAGAATGGCCTATCATAAGCTGGCAGCCCCCAAACCACTGGATGGACTTAGATTACCGCACCTGGGACTCTACTATTGGGCGGGTCAGGCTAACAAGTATCTGAGGTGGGTGCAGGGTATGGAGACTCCGTATACTCCTTTATGGTTACAGATTGAATTAGCCCTCATTAAAGGTGCAGGTCTTGTTCCTGAGGCTCTGTTGCATATTAATCCCAGTCTCCTACCAGTGGCTCTCAGGAAATCCCCGATTGGGGTTTCGGTGAGGGCTCACACGCAGCTCTGCGGTTTCCTGAAATATTCTCATGTTACCGATCCATCTCAGCCCATAAGGGGTAATCCTCGGTTTCACATTGAAGGTAGACTCATGAAGGCTACCTGGTTGGCGCAGGGGGGAGAGTGTTGTATAAGGGATTTAATCTCAGTAGATGGATATGTGCTTCCTGCATCTGAGATTATGAGCAAATTTAAGTTGCCAACTTCGGCGATTTTTCAGGCTTACCAGCTCCGTCATCTCTTAGTTAGTAAACTGGGTAACAGGGCAATACAGATTCATAGAATTCTCCGAGACATTACGGCCTCTGGCAGGTCTACCACATGCTGTCTCAAGCCTCTATACTATGTTATTTAACTGGGCCTACTCCCAGAATTTAGCCCCATCCTCTTATTGGGCCTCCGTTTTTCCCAGTAGGGAACTGGATTGGACAGCATTGTGGCATAGCTGTCATAAATTGATCTCCCAGGATCGGCTGAGATTGATTCAGTTTAAAATACGCCATAATATTTATTATTCCCTCAGAAGTTGGCGAGTTTGAGGATAACCACAGCGCGTCTTGTGTGAGGTGTCAGCAAGGGGTGGAGATTTGTTGTATATTTTGGAACTGTCCAAAGATAGTGCCACTCTGGACAAGTATCAAGAATGGGTAGACCGTGTGTTAGGGTTGGGTGATCTTTTCACCCGGAAATTTGCCTGTTGGGAGATGTAGCTTCTATTCCATTTAAAATAGGAGGTTTCATATATCTCTAATCTCGGCATCCCTCAAGAAAGTGGTTCTCAGACACTGGAAGGATTCTGTTGTGATCAATTATACAGAATGGTTAGAGAAACTTCTAGCCAATCTCAGAATTGAGAGAATGATTGCCTTTCTTCAAAATAAACTCCCTAGGTTTAATAAAATCTGGGGCCCCCTCTACACTTGCTATTCAATATAGGGATGGATTTTCTGTTTACAGAGTTTGGTAGGCAACTCAGAGCCTTGTGTGGGGCAAGGGGAGGGGGGTGGTTTTGGGGGGAGCAGAGGATGTACCGTATCTTAATTGTTTTGTGCAAGAATGTACATTTCATATGGAGGTTTTGTGTTTTAACGGATACATTCTCTGTATAAAAACTGTTAATAAAATCTTGATGGAAAAAAAAAACAGTTTCCCATTATAAGTCAATGTGAAAAGTTAACAAAAAGTTCGACAGTGTCGCAAATGCACTTTTTAGTGTCGCAAATGGCCCTGTTAGTGTCGCAAATCCGCCATCTTGTTTTCAGTTGGTGATCAGAAAATGGTTGGCATTTAAAATTGAGACCCTCTAGCAATCTAATTTTTTTGTATTCACCTAGTCGGCCCTGAGGATGCTAGCCATGTCTTTATTTTGGGGTAAAACACCCCAGAAATATATTTTCAAATTTCTGGAAAAGTAGTGTCGAACTAAGCGAAAGTGTCGCATTTTTTTTGAAAGCTTTTCTTAATCATAAACACTACTTTGCGACACTATGCCCAAAATAACAGTAATTCTTTGGCACTCTGCTGCAAAAAGAAGGTTTGGAGTTTTGAGCTGAAATTTGGAGGAACGTAGGACATCTCACAGGTGTGCCTTTCAGTGTTGTTTTGAAAAAATATTACATGGCGGCAAAGTTGTGGCACTCCAAAATTGACAGTTTTCCCTATAGGATAACTTTACGCGCCAACGCATTGCAGAAATCCTTTGGCACCCTGCTGCAAAATAACGGTTTGGTCTTTTTTCCTGAAATTTGAGGGAAGACAGCCAACAGCCCACAGATGTGCCTTTCAGTAGTTTGGTGAAAAACATTACAGGGAGGCAAAGTTATGGTGCTCAAACTTTCTTTTTTCCCATAGGATAACATTAAGGCATTACGCCCGCCTTTCAGGCCCGTATCTGAAAACAGTGTGAGATCTGGACTTTCGTCGGAAAATTTCTTAGCCCCTAGTGGAGCTAAGATTCAAATTAGCCAGGACAGTTGTAAATAATATGACTTTTAAATTTTTTTTCTCGTCATACGGTTCCTGAGATATAATGTATTTAGTATTCCAAGATCTCATTTTCTGCTTATACTCATTATTATGCATACATTATTTGTACTCTACTGTCTTTCTCTATGCAGGTTTTGGGAAAACCAGCCTGTGCGCTTACATTACTGTTACTGTTGCCCTTTCCGCTTGTGGTTCTGTACCCGTTTCACTTACGATTGGACGTCTCGCCACTCATGTGCATTATCCTTTGCGTTTTCATTTATGCGCTATGCTTGCTATTTTTTGCCATTTCTGTCTACAGTACTGTTTCTATTTCTGTTTCACTTTCGTCACCATGGCCGTTGACATTTCTGTTGCAGGCACCATGTTACTATGTGACAACACATCACATGGCAGACCATTCCGTCTCACGCCACCACGTGCGTTACCCTTTCTGTTCTCATTCGCGCTTGTGTTACCATATGCGGCTTTGTTAGCATTTCTGTTTGCATTGCTGTCCCTGTTAGTATGCCACAACACATCATGTGGGGGCCCTGCGCTCCCGCCACCGCATTATGCGGTGAGCCCTCCACTCCTGCCGCTGCATTACATTCACTATTTCTTGTTATCATTCTCAAAAATAAGGGAAATTAGAGGCAAAAAACTCCATTTAATGCATTAGTTAGTGTTGTTCCACAGTGACAAAAGTGAGAAAATTTGCTGTTAGGGTTGAAAACCCACTTGCACCCCACTCACCCCCAACCGGCATTGGGGTGTGCATTGGGATCGTGGGTCCTAACTCTCACCCCATTCTATTATACTTCTGCTGCTTTACACATGTCATGGGGTGAGAGTTGGGGCTGATGATCCCAATGCACACCCCAATGCCAGCACGTGTGTCATCCTTTGCGTTTCGTTTGCTATGCGCGTTTCTGTCTTTTTGCCATTTCGTGTACAGTACTGTTTATCTTTCTGTTTCACTTTACATCAGCATGCCCATTGACATTTGTGTTTGCAGGCACCATGTTACTATGTGACAACACATCACATAGCAGACCATTCCCATCTATGCCACCATGTGTGTTACCCTTTCTGTTCTCATTCGTGCTTGTGTTACCATGTGCGCCACTGTTAGCATTTCTGTTTGCGTTGCTGTCCCTGTTAGTATGCCACAAGACATCATGTGGTGGGAGTGTGGGGCACAAATGGCCCCGCACTCCAGCCACTGCATCGCATTCACTATTTCTTGTTATCATTCTCAAAAGAAGGGAAATTAGAGCTAAAAACTCAGTTTAATGCATTAGTTAGGGTTGTTCCACAGCGACAAAAGTGAGGAAATTAAGCTGTTAGGTTGAAAACCCTTGCACCCCCCACCACCCCTCCAACCGGCATTGGGGTGTGCGTTGAGATCGTGGGTCCTAACTCTTACCCATTGTATTATGCTTCTGCTGCTTTACACATGTCATGGGGTGAGAGTTAGGGATGATCATCCCAATGCACACCCCAATGCCACCACATGCGTCATCATTTGCGTTTTCATTTTCGCTTGCGTTTCTGTTACTTTTTTGCCATTTGTGTGTACTGTACTGTTTCTCTTTCTGTTTCACTTTGTGTCACCATGCCCATTGACATTTCCATTTACAGGCACCATGTTACTATGTGACAAGAAATCACGTGGAACACCATTCCCGTCTACGTCACCGTGTGCGTTACCCTTTCTGTTCTCACTCGTGCTTGGGTTACCATGTGTGCCACTGTTAGTATTTCTGTTTGCATTGCTGCTCCTGTTACTATGCCACAAGACATTATGTGGCGGGGGCGAATTACATTCACTATTTCTCAATATCATTCTCAAAAAGAAGGGAAATTAGAGGCAAAAAACTCAGTTTAATGCATTTGTTAGGGTTGTTCCACTGTGACAAAAGTGAGGAAATTCGCTGTTGGGTTGAAAACCATAACTCCGAGTTCACCTCCCCAGCACCACACACACACAGACACACACAGGGGTGTGCTGTGGCATGAGGTGTGGCTGAGTGGCACATGTCTCTATAGGGTGATTGACTGACCATTAACACAATTCTTGGGAGTGACTTATTGCTATAATAATGAAACATGCTTTTAAACAGTTTTAAACCTTGTTCAGTATATTGTCAACCTCTTCATGTATGGTAATAAAACATTAACATAAGGTTGTAGGATGTTTGCAGCCAATGAGAAATGTCATTTTGTCAGACTGTGAAGTACACATAGTAGTGACTGAACGGTACATGTATAGTCACAGCTGTGACCTGTTGGGTGCTGATGTGTGGCACCTTGGTATAGTAATAATGACTGCGTAGGCACAGGAAAAGTAAGTACATTGCTGAGTTTTTTACACTGTTAGGAATTCTGTCAAATGTGACATGCAATGTCCCACATCATTGCATATGCTGTGATACTGACTGTATGTCATAGGTACCAAACAAATAGATGGAGGTATAGTTGTAGCAGTATTAGTAAACATTGATTTGTATGCTTAAGTCATAGACACTTAGTTTAATGTCATAATGGTATTTAAAGTAAGGAGTCGACACAGGTGGTTATGGTTTTCAAAAATTTATTGCCAATTTGTCAAATGGAGAAAAGGTCCAATCAAGAGTGAAATTTAGTTAACAGAAGCAGTCTCACAATACAATTTTTGTATGTGTGCAATCATTGCTTGTCAAATATGTAAATGTGTAGAATAATAATAACTGTATAATATGGATTGGAGTAAGTGTGTGATATAATAGGAAACTAATCAGGTGTTGTGTGTTTCTAGTTATGTTTCAGTACTCACTACTCTTTATGTGAGGAAGTAGTTTCTGACATTGACCTGGAATTCTAATAGTCAGGCTGAAGCTGTGGCGCTTCATTATATATTTACTATTGAATGTGAATGGAGTTTGTAAAATGTAACTTTTTAAAAATGGTTGTATGTTGTAATTATGTGTAGTGCATTACTTGTGTGCTATGTTAATAAGGCAATGTCAGTAGGTTGTGAAGTGTGATTACACACATGATAGACAAGTGTTTTGTTGTAATTGTGTGACTGCTAATATGGATGTTCCTGGGGTGGGTGAAAAACCATATGCTGACTGTCTAAGTAGTACAATGTACACAAATGTAAGTTTTGTGACATTTGATTGATATTATTTAATTATATGTCACTGACTAGGAGCAAATGGAAAATTCCCACCTGACCCCTCAATTGAGGCGATCATAAATATTGTCAGGAACAGGTATGCAGTTTGTTGTGATCAGCAACAGTGCCTGATTTACAATTGTCAATATTTTTTACATACGGTAGAATTACTTATGTGACAAGTTAAAAAAATATAATATTTTTACATGAACAAATGACATATTATTAATTCTTACATTGGCTTCTATGTAAATTCTTAACTTGTAAATACGAAAACTGTCATGGAATGCATTTTTTAACAAACTTATGGTTAATTAAATGTTACTATAGTGCTGAATAATATGTAAAACATTCAGTTGTACTTTAGTGGTACACTACTATTTTTAGTACAAATATCAAACTAGCTATTAACAATGTACACCTGAATACAAATTTTTATATTATGTACAAGTAATTTTAAACACATGTAAGAGTCAGTAAATGAGATTAAGCAATTTGTTATTATTTACAGTTGTGTAATTCAGCTTCTTGCTTTATCAATAAAGGTAGTTGTTTTTACATATGTACAATACTAGTATTACGCATGAAAGCGTGATAGTTCTAAACTGTTGCATGGTGATTGAATGATGTTCTCTATATGTCAAGAGTCACTAGACAAATTGAGTGTTGATAGACAACTTGTGACAGAGTGGAATGTTTGCTGAATGTTATAAGGGTAGCTCAGTTATCTCTGATAATAACTGAGAAGTTCTCTTTGTTTGCAAAGAGTAAGAGCTTATAAGTCATATCAATTTGTTGTTATATATGAGTTGATACATGGATTTTTAAAGAGATGTACAGGAGGAGAGTAGTAAGTCCTCAGTTTTCAGATGTACAATCTTTGATAGACATGTAATCATGGTTTCTCTAGTGACTGTGAATATTGTTGGCGCTGATTGAAGCCACTACAACAATTTTCATGTAGTCACTGATCCACACAAGATCTAACATGTTACAGTGTATGTAATGTCTGTATTAGAATACCATCTTGTTTAAACTGTATTGTTTATTTAGAGTCGTACATTATACAACATTGTAATGAGGCATGAATGTTTTTTGGACAAAGTAGTCATTTTAAAATGCAACATGTTTTGTTCTATTCTTCTGAAATATGAAGGTTGTCATAATTCTTAATATTAGAAGATATGCATTTTCAAGTGCCGTGGCAGTCTCTGTTTAAAAGTTGTTGTAGAGTCGTCACACTCTAACCATCCAGTTCTGCACCTTAGTAACGAGGTGTAATGCCCAGAATGCATGGATTGACCATGGTGATAGATTATACTGTGAGTGTCAAACACTGATTGGTTGAAGACTATTCTACTAGCTGTGTAATCTGTGATAGGAGTATCAACTCTGAGCCCGTTGTGGTCAAATCTGTGCAACATAAGCAACAGATATTGAGATGAACTCCTTAGACGTATGGACTGAGTGCATCTGCCTCTGCACCTTCCACAGGCATGACTACATTCAGCATTAGTGAATAGCTGTCGAAATTGACACTTTTGGTTTCAGGGACAAGAGAGTTATCCACAGCATGTCTTGTGTGGTTTCACGCTGTGAATTGCCACATGAAACACATACATATTTTGTAACATATGTTACTGTGAAGTACTGCCGCATTGGGGTGCCATCTTCATCCAGGTTGTTTATGACAGCCATCATAAACTCAGTAGTGTCTTGCTGTATGTCTGCAGCAAATGTACTACATCCAGCATATGTAGCTAACACCTGTCGTAGTGGTGTTAGTGACTGTACATTGTTAGAGTGGTCAGAAGTCATGTTGATAATCTGCTTCAAAGCGTTTGATAGGGATTGTCTTGTGAAGCGAATTGCCTGCACAAAGTGCGGCATGTGTGAAAAACTTGCATAGCTGAGTTAGCATAGCAGTTTACTCTACTGCTGTTGTCAAAGACTGGTACAGCAGCTACACCAACTGATTTCTGATGAATTGCTGGTTGTGAATGTTTACTTGAAGTTGTGGCCTTTGTTGAACTCTTTTTTGTTGAATCACTTTTGGAAGCTTGCTGCTGTTTGTTGCTACCTCTAGCTGTGACTGAATTGTGTGAGACAGACAGATATGTAGGCAGTGGTATTAAAGACATTTGTGGCTGATGTAGAGTACGTAACCTGTTGTACTCAAGAATACACTGCTTGTCAGCTCGTATTTTCAGAGGTGCTATACTAATGATGTGCAATCCAGAAAGGCTGCGTACACGTGAAAGTGCAACATAGCTCATGCCATCCTTGAAAATGTCTGTACTTATGTCTGCCATTGCTGAATCCAAACTCAATCCCTGAGATTTGTGAATGGAGACAGCATATGCAACATAGTAGGAACTGTTTCCTGTTTACGTGAGATATCCTTAAAAACCTGGAATTTTACATGAGTTCGATCTATATGTACAGAGTGTTCCATGTTGTCAAAGTGCACTAAGTGTCTCAATATATGTCTTCTGGACATTATAGACAAAGTCAGTGATGTTTCCCATGGCACTGTTTACCATACCATTTTGTTCTACATCTAGATTACGTCGCAGCATGATACGTGCATTCTTACAAACTGTGAGAACAGCTTCTAGGCCAGCTGTTGGTGAAACATCTGACTTCAGTTCACTTAGTAGTTCAGTCATCTTTGCTTAGCTTTCGGACTAAGAATTACGCCATCAACTGTATCAACTGCATGCAGAGTTAGAATCTTTTGGTTTTCTCTTTGTGGCATTAGATTGTTGAATTTAGCGATTTCTTTAGTCGTGGCATAAGACACACTATGTGTCTGCCAGTAGAGTATATATCACTGAAGACATTACATGCTGTTTCTATGCATGTACTATGTACTGTGATTTTTCGATCATTTAGCATACAAACATGTTCTGGTGATAGAGAACCTGCAGAGCTTCATCTAAAAGTGATTTGTGCTAGATCACCACTTTGGCGATGTTGCCAGACAACTCAACATAGGTAAATAATTCCCATATGTTATAGCCTGCAATGCAACCGAGGATATTCTTAGCTTTCTTGGCAGTCAGAGTTGTAAATACATGCTCTGCATTGACTGGTGCAAGTTGTAAGGTCTCCCAACACAAGTATACTTTTGCTTGCAAATGGCACTCCATCGTCAGTACCTAAGATCTGCTGTAGGCGTGAGATGAATACAGGCAAGCATGAAATTGAGACCATGCTGATTTTCACAACAATGAGTAACTGCATCTTTGTGAACATGGAACGGAGCTGAGATGCAACCTCAAATGACAGTTTACGATACTCTCCAGTTCTCCCATGTTCGACTGGCAACATAAAGAGACGGTGTAATGTTACTTCACCAATGTTGTATGCTGCTAGTCCTGTGGGAGCAGTCACAGCAACAGACATTGAAGAGCCTGTCACACTCTGTACTTCTACAGTGATGGCTTCAATCAGGAAAGTCTTTCTTGTGCCAGCTGAACTGCTAACAAACATTAGTAGTGGCTTGTACTGAGTGCAGTCACATTGTTTTGTTTCATGTAGTATACCATGTGGGACAGCTTCAACCACTTTGGAGTGAACTGTATGCTGCAGCTGATTTAGTCTTTCTCTTAAGTCAGCTGGGTTGACCATAGAGTGTGTGCCATGCTGCATGGCTGTCTCATTTCTGACATTAACACTTCTGGGGCATTTAAGGGAGGGGTCACCTAGAACACCTTGTCCTTCTGGATCAAAGGTTGTCTTGTGAACTAACTGGTGTCTTCCGAAGTTGTTTCTCTGCCTTCTCAAGCTGTTCTTTCTCAGCTTTAGTCTTGTATATATGTCTGTGAGTACTCAGTTTGGAAATTCTCATAAGTGAGATTGAACTGGTCTTCGAATGTCAGAGTCACCTTTTAATTCAGACTCACTCTCCAGGGTCTAAATAGGAATAGGAGAGCAAAGTAGTAATGTTCTGTGCTCTGTGATGCCTAGATGCAGTTTGCAGTGATCTATAAGCCATGGCTTGTGTCTCTTCACAAGACAGCCATCTAGTCCATTGACCTTGTAAATGTGTCGTGTTGAGTCAGGTGCTGCACCTGTCTTGTAGTCATACCACTTAGCCACCTCAAACAGACACATATCATTCATGTCGCTGTGTCTACATGGGTAGTATGTGTCTATCAGGTTATTCTTCAAGATATGTTTTGAAGAAGGTTCATTGACAGCAAGCTCCTCAATTTCAGCATGAGGAATCAGTACACACTTCTGTTTCTCTTTGTAGTTTACACTGAGGAAACGTACAGTGTCAGACTTCCCGTACAGTTGTGTACCCATTAAGCGGTCACTGGCTTCACAAGCTCCACATTCTCTGTGTGAAAGAGTCTTCAAACCCAGTGACCACAGCTGAGATGTCAGGCTTTTGCTTGAAGTGGCAATATCTTCCCAAAAGATCTTGCAAGCTAGTCTGTTCATGTTTGGTTATATGAAATGGCGGCGTAACGAACCAGGGCCAGTGAGTTGTCAGCCACAAACTGAACATCTATGTTTGCTTGCCACATTAGGAGAAGAGTTGGGTTGTAGTCATTGATGTACACCTCTTTTTCATCCCTGCAACTTGTATACCCTCTTGGTTGATTTGCCTTCAAGTGGTGTCGCATTGTTGAGAAAAGGTCATTCATGGCACCATTCTGACAAACTCATCTAGAAATCCAAAAGCGACGCCGTTGTACCAATTAGATTTGTTCTTTACTACTGCTGGCAATATTTTGCGTAAATATGTTGCTGGAACTTTTGTACCAACTTCCATAGTGTAGGACTGTCATACTTGTCTGGAATGTGACAAGTGATATATTTTTTGATGAATGATAGCACTTCTGCTGCTTCATGTTCACCAATGCATGGCGCATCCTTGATCCACTATAACATATGGATATGAGGGGCACTTCGTGCTTAATATTCTGTCCTCCAAAAGTAATGTTCTACAATACCTAGAGGAGGATTGTCCTTTGACAAGATGAAAGTGAGAATGTCATGGAACCGCTTGTGAAAATGTCTTGTGACAGACACAGGATCAAGTGAATACATTCGACAGTCATCGATGAGATGCCTTCACATCGGAATTTGCCCACTTCAACAGTTCAATGAGTTCGTCCCAGGCATATTCAGCACAACTAAGTGTGACAAACCATGTGGCTGCACCATACTCTCGTAGCATTGTCATCACTTCCGAGTGTCTGTGATACCAATATTCTTTGGTGCCACGTAGACTTGAAAGTATGGAAGACAGGTTCACTTGCACATTTTCGTCTTTCTGCTTTAATTTCTCTAGAAATTGAGCAGCTGTTATTCCATCTAGTGGACTTGTTAGACGGATGGTATGTGCTGTAGATGCAGACAGAATGCTAAGTTCACTCTCCCAGAGCAGATGGAATAGGTACTGTATGTTATGTCTGAATTTGCTATCTTTGCTCAGGACACGGCTAGTGCGGTACTCAGCACCCTATACCCGTACTTCTCTTTCATCTAGGCGTCCACCTGACCCTTTTGGAAATAGGTCTGGGAAACAGCGTGCTTCTAGTGTTGCCTCCCCAAATGCTGACAGGCTCACCTTCCACCTGCTTCATTTGATAGAGATCAATGTTGTCTCCTAATGGATCTCTTCCATGTAGTTGGGTGAATGTGTACTGTTCTTACACACATTGTCACTTGTCTGTGTACTGACCTTCTCATGATTGGCTTATTTTTTCTAATAGATCATGTTGGATAGAGAGATTGGCCATCTGATCTATGTCAAGGTCTATAAAAGGAATTGTTACTCTTTAAATAAGCCAGAGCAAGCTTTACCTTTGTACATTGACAACATCTTGCCAGATGACCTTGGCCTTGTAGGCACACATTTCACAAGAATGACCAGCTATTTTCTGTTGAGATTGCTTGAACATTTTCCTGTAGAGGAAGTGGTAGATACATCACAGAACCCTTTAGAGATCTAACAAGCTTTTTCTGTGGAATGTTCCGTGTTTTGTGTTCAGACGTAGAATCGTTTGAATGGTTTCATTGTCTGAATTAGAATATGTTCAAACATATTCAATGTTGAAATCTCACTTGGTGTGACATCTGTTTTCATGTTGTTTAGCATTGACCTTGCTGGCAAGTGTTACACTTCAGTTTTGAAAACAGTGTTTGCATAGCACAATGGTGTCTTGTAAGTGAAAGTCAGATTTCAGCAGCAAGAATGGTGCCAGGCGGAACCACATGTCATTGTATGGTGACAAGGTTTTGGTTGACTTGTGACTGTTTGTTTTGTGTAGCACAAACGGATTGCATGACACACATACAGAATCAAACTTCTGAGACTTTGCAACCTCAAACTTAGCAATTTCCTTCCTGCATGTTTCAGAATGTCATTTCTAACACTGAAACAGATTTTTCTCAGAAGTGTTACACTGAAAATTAGTTGTTTCTGGTACAGAAGTAATGTGTTGCAGTTTTTTTAGGAAAGTGATGGCACCCTGCATGTCACCTGACTGCAATAAGTCATTTAAACAAGTGTACTGATGTACAGCTCACTGTACTTCATATACTCTGTAGACAAAGTTTCGCATGCCTGTTTGATGCACTGCAAGCATCCGCATGTTGTGAAAAATACTATCACAAACACCACTATCGAGACATGCAAGTGAGTGACCCATGAGTCCAGTATGTGGCTGGATTTACGTAGTGTTTAATTTCTGTAAACAGTTTATGTCTCTCTTTTCGATCTGTTATTACTAATAGGTTAACAAAGTGTTCTACTTTTTAAATGATGATTGCCTATGGTTGCATGTATCATCACATGACCATGTCAAGCAGTGCCATTTATTGAAGAGGGTGTGGTTGGACCACAGTCATCATCACTATCCAATTGATTCTCATCAGAGATACTGAGGACATTTTTTAGTTTGCCGACTCATCAATACGAAGGTCTGTTGTTTTGTAAAGTAATGATAAGACTCTTCCAGAAATATGGTTCTGAGTGCTGTGTGTGCAGCCACTGTCCTATGAAAACATGATATGAAGTTGTCAACAGTCAAACAAGGATACTGTTGAAGCTTTTTTTTATGGCATATAAGTTTCCTGAATTGTTCAATCACATGGCACATCTTACGCCACAATCGAGGTAGTACAAACAGTGCTCTGTTGACAAAAGTTCGTACTTTCAGACGTAAATTCATCAGAGAAAGTGACTTTCGCTTTTTTATGGTGTGTTGAGCACACAGCGATAAGTTTCTTCGATCTTAGCTTTACTTGCAGTGATTGGAAATACTTTCTTTCTGAGTTGTAAGTCACTATTTTTGATTTTCCGTGTTGTTTTGCGTCTCTTGATGGTTGCACTTAAAATAGTTGTGTTCGTCTGAGAGATCGACACAACATTTGTAATGGTATACATTTTTGCTTTTCTGTTAAGGATTTTTGTTTAGTTCTGCAGTGACTTGATGTAAGGGTCGTGTTGCGGTAAAGGTCTGTTGATGTTCATTTTGGTTGTGCTTTACTGTTTTGTTTGTTGCTCTTATACAACAGTGTAGTACTATTATACCACTCTCGTTTTGAGACACATCTACGTCTGTATTTAGTTGGCATTTTTTGGTATAATGGTTGACAGTGACAGTAAGCAGTCTTACAGAAGTATCAGGCACCTGTATGAGAGAGAAATAAAAAAGTTTTAGAATAGGTTTCAGTAAATTTCTTATAACAGTGTGTATTGATAGAATAGTACGTTAAGTATGTTAACAATTTGGTAAAAACATAACTAAATGATATTTTTTATGAATGTGCATTGCGCAGCTGCTACGTAATATCAGAAGTTTGTTCATTCTCAATATTTTAGTACACATTTAAAAGTGTTTTTTTTTTCATGTGTTCTTATGATTAGGATAGGTGTGATTTTTTACCTGTGGAGGAACATGTGTTTTCTACCATGTGGTGTGTGATGGTATAGTCAGTATGATAGTTTAGTATATGGTAGAGCAAAAAACTTAAGAGTGATAGTGTGTATCAAACTGTAACAATTACTATGTTTACAGTTAGAGGGAAGACATGGCAGTATTACTGTTGTGTGAGTGTGTGTACCACAGTTGGTAAGTATGCTTGCATGTTCACGAAATTTCAATATCGTTGCTGCATATTATCAACATTGTGTTTTTTTGTACTGCTGTGTATCACTGTTGTAGCTGTTATTTTTTACAACATGAGAAAAATGTTTTTCTGCACATGTACTGTGCAATGCTGCAGTTCATTGATGAAATAACTGTGTGGGCACAGTCACAAAATTACAGTGGCTGTGTTTGTGAACAGACAACTTAAACTGAATATGCTGAAAAATTCTAGTGAGAATTCTAAATATTTCTGATTTACGATGCTTGTGCAGTCAGTCATGTACACTTGTAGGTTTGTGTTTTGTCATACTTTTCAGTTGAGAATTTACTTATTTTGCTTTCAACCCACAACGCTGTGAATAGTACAGATTTCATTAGTCACATCTAACAATAGTGTGTTTTGCTTATGTGTGTGTTTTTCAGTTGATGTGAGAAATGACTATATGGTAGAAATGTTTAAACATAAGAGTGACACTGTTATGAGCAGAGGTCTTAAAATGGATATATGAGGACATTTGAGTGTGAAAATTGCAACAAATTAGTGTTTTGCAAGTCTGCGTTGCACAGTTGTTATGCACGCTGGGAACAGTAAATCTAAAATATCTGCACTGCACTGAGTTTGAAGCAGCTATGCAGCAGATTATCTGTTTAAATTGAAAATTGAGCTATTTTCCATAGAATCTGAAATTGTGTCAATATATAGACAGTCTTGGAAAATTACTTTCATGAGCACGAAAGTTTTGAAAATTCTTCATGCATTCGAAGTGTCAAATTGTACTTCCGCATATCTGACAGTACGGTCAAAAGTCCCACGAATTTCACACTTTCGCAACTTTGCTTCCATGCTATCGAAAGTGTCGCAATGTTACTTGCGGCATTCGAGTGTATGCCTGAGTACGTTTATCTCATACCATTTGAAATTTTGCTTTCGTGTTATCGTAGTGTCGCAATGTATTTTTGCATTCGACAGTGTTAATTTAACACTTGGGAGTGGCTTAAATATTCATTATCGAATCATTAAACAGTGTGTTTGGAGTGACAGCTAGCTCTACCAATGAAATTTAAGATTTGTCAGTCCACTCTGAGAACGAATCAGAGACTGACAACACTGAAGAAGAAGTAAACAGGATCCATTTTGAATATTTAATAGAAAGTAGTTTGAAACTGTACAGTCTATTCTCACATGATATTTTCTAGTATTAAAAACTTATTAGAACATGTACATACTATCAATCAAAACTTTTTTCTGTTTAACTTCATAATGTTAATTGTTATTGTGTAGCATGCTATATTCTTAAGAGAAAATACTTTAAAGTGAGAAAGCATTTTAGTACTAACTTGTACAGATACTAGCTGCATGGAGGAGATGAGGGTGCACGTGGAGTTGTAAGGACAAAATGAACCAATCTGACTTGTTTCTGATGTTGTAATTGTTTAGAACTGCCTGATGAAAGGATGCATTTTTGCAGTTCTCAGTGATTTCAGATTTTAGTGAACATAGTCTAGTAATACTCAATGCATGAGTTACATTGGTTGATAAAGCCAGAGCAGGAGGGGAATTTTTTTTTTATTGTGTGTTTTGTCTGAATGCACTGGAAGCTAGCTTGAAATAAGGAGGAAAATACTGTTGATTTTCAGTGCTGTCTGTCACTGCAGCAGGTGAATTGTCCTTTGCTTAGTAGTTTCTGTACAGTTCTGAGTTTAAAACTTAGAATGGCAGAAAATAGCAAAAGGATTTGTGGATAGTTGAAGCAGTTACATTAGATGAGCAGCTGAGTTCGTGTTCATAGTGATTTTGGAGGATGCAGCTCCTTAATTGCTATGTAAGATGAGTTATCGTGTGGCATGAGATGTGAACATCTTATGCCAACCATGCATAGACTTTTGAGAACTCACTCCTCCTGAATCATTAAACAGTATGTTTGGTGACAGCTAACTCACCAATGAAATTTAAGATTTGTCAGTCAACTACGAAACGAATCAGAAACGGACAACACTGAAGAAAAGTAAACAGGATCATTTGAATACTCTGAAAAAAGCAGTTTGAAACTGTAGTCATCTATCTTCATGATATTTCTAGTATTAAAAAACTTGTTAAGAACATACTATCAATCAAAACTTTTTTCTGTTTAATCTAATGTTAATTGTTATTGTAGCATACTATATTCTTAAGAAAATACTTAAAGTGAGAAAGCATTTTAGGACTAACGTACAGATACAGCTGCAAATGGAGGAGATAGGAAGGTACATGGAGTTGTATAACAAAATAGAACCAATCAGACTTGTTTCTGATGTTAAGTATTTAAAACTGCCTATGAAAGTCATTTTGCAGTTCTCAGTGATTTCAGATTTTTGCAGGAACATAGTCTAGTAATACCGATGCATGAGTTACATTGGTTGATAAGCCAAACAGAGATTTTTTATTTGTGTGTTTGTCTGAATACTGAAACTAGCTTGAAATAGAGGAAAATATCAGTTTGATTTTCAGTGCTGTCTGGTCACTGGGGTAGACATCCCTTTCTTAGTAGCTCTAGCACAGTTCTAGGTTTAAAACAGAATGAAAAATGAAAAGGATTTTGTGGATAGTTGGAGCAGTTACATGGATGACAGCTGAGTTCGCAGTTCATAGTGATTTTGGGAGGACCTGTCCCGAATTGCTATATAAGATGAACTGATCGTGGTGGCAGAGATGAGACATCTTATGCCAACCATCATGAACTTTGAAACTCACTCCTCTGAGCATACTAGCAGCCATCTTGGAGGCAATGATTTTGGGCTCATGGGTAGATTTAGTTACAGAGCCGAAGTGGACCCAGCTTCTATTATATTGCCTGCCTGTATTATCATCTTTCAGATATTACAGGTAGAATGGCAAACAGTCTCTATATCATATCGATTGACGAGCTGCAGAAAGTAGTAGATTACACTTTCGCGCATGGAACCATATACGTCCTCCGTGTAAAATACTGCCAATGATTGGCTGTTCCTACCGGATGGTGCATTTCTCACATGCTGGCAATTGCCATTTCCTGGGGACCTTGATACAATCCTCAAAGTCCTCTAGAATGTGGATAATCAAATGAAAGTGCTATCAAGGTTCTTTCCAGAACAAAATGTCTTGGTCAAAAATAGGCTGCTGTAGATCATTCACATGTAACACATGACTGTGCATACTGTGACCAACTCTGTTAACTGCTGTTTGTAATTTGACACTTTGTTAGTACAATATTTAACAGTACTGTGGGATACATGGATGGAGTAATGCATGCAAAGGTGTGTGAACCCTATTTTCATATTATCATGCGTCGATGTATGCACTTGTAATGTTTAAATTATCCAACTTGTTGCTGTATTTATGATTGAGCACCAGTGTGTAGTCTCCTCCCAAGATATCTTTGTGATAATGAATTTACAAGCTGTTTTACACAACAAAATACCTGTTAGTAGTGGTCTTCCCTTCATTTATTATGGTTTAGCGCCAAATTTATCACTTGTAGTATGTTCATATCTTGGTTGCCTGATTGGGTACGGATACAGTTGAAGTACATCAGTCTTTTAATACATCAAACGATTATGTAAAACGGATGGTGCTGTGGTGTGCCATGGCTGTATTTTAAAGGTAAATCATGGTTGGTGAGAGGGTGATAGCAGATACAGTACTGGTGTGCTTTTAATGGGAAGCCACATAGGTTGCTACCATGTTGATCATATATACTGCTCCACTGTGTTTTTTTTCTTTGGGTGGGCCTCAATGGTGTGCTGCAATAATGGTTTTGTTGCAGATATTTGTGGTATGATGGCATAAATATTAGGATGTGTAAAGTGTGCATAAGTGTTGCTAAAAATGTATCTCTGTTTTAAAAAATATGTCATTCAATGTAAGTGGTACAACATAGTTACTGATGATTGCATAGTGATATACTGACAGTGTATTTGTGTATACTGTAAATATTTATAATAACTACAAAATTGAAGATACAGTGTTCTATACTTTCGTGTGAAATTTAATAGAAGAAAAATTTAACATGTCATGCAACATAGCGTAATTTAGTAATTTTTTGCAGAGAAATGAGACTGTGGAACTGGGAGGTGGTGGCACTGCTCGAGGCAGTTGGCGTGGTCATGCATACTAATGTAGCACTAACGAAAGTTGGACAGTATGTGGGCGCATACATACCTATCTATATGCCATGCCAAGAAAGTTAGGAATAAGGTGCACTGCAGTGCAAGCCAGTGGGCTGTGCGGCAGCGGTTTTATCAGCTGAAGCGGAGGCGGGGCCGACTCAAGACCTGCGTGCTGGTACCACCTCGGCTATGAGCTTTGGGAGGCAGCGGAAAATAGCAGCGAGGATCTCTTCCACATAAGTAGTGATGATGTTCCTACAATAATATTTAGATATTTAGTACTGTGCATGCAAATTGAGACTCATGCATTCATGGTACTAATGGTGATCACTACACATTATGGTATGTCAATTTGTTTGACAATTGCAAGTGAAATCAGCTGGTATTAATAAACTGTCAGGTACAGATTCATACTGTTGTTTTGTGAAGGCATCTATACATCAGTAGACAGATCTAACAGAATATTGCCATGGAACACTACCATATGTGTCCTACTGCTGTTGAATGGGATTTCTTCTTTTATAGTCACATAGTTAGTAATTTTCCTGGTGTTTTGTGATCAGATCCCCAAACATCATCTCAAACATCAGTAGTTGTATAACAGTATAATGATGTTATGCTATTCTCCTGCCCTACTAGAAATGTGGAGACTATGTTCCATAAATTGCATTGCTGGTAACAAGGTCAACCATCTTCTCCAACCACAGTGACGTAATTCAATTACCAGCCTGGAGTGGGTCCCAGGGTGGCAGCCTGGGTAAAACATTAACAGACAACAGGACACAGAAGGCAAGTATAGTGGAGTCGCTCTGAAGAAAGAGGTTACTAGTGGGGTACTGCAGGTTCGTATTGAATCCAGTCCTTTTAATATATTCATCAGTGGCATTGCAGAGGACTGGAAGGAAGGTACCTTTTGCAGATGACACAAAGATCTGCAACAAGTTGATACACGAGCATGGAAAGGATGAAGGACTTGGCAGGTTGGAGGATGGTCAGACGTATGGCTAAGTTCAATACAAAAAGTGCAATATGCCCAGGAAAAGAACTCAGAAGAATACACAATGGGTGGGGGTAGTAACAACAACAAAACAGGAAAGGACCTGGGGTAATCTATCAGATGACCTTAAGGTTGTAGCAATGTGAGAAGGCAGTAGGAGGGCGAGGTATATGGGATGTAGGGAGGCATCAGCAGCAGAAACGAGTTATCCCTGTACAGACAGTTGAGGACCCATCTGGAATACATGTCAGTTCAGCAACGCCACAGGACATAAACAGGATAGAGGCAGTCAGGAGGCAACTAAAATGGTGCAGGGTCTGCAAGAGAAGCCGTGAGGAGAGACTAAGGAAGCAATATGTACCCTTGGGAAAGAAGGAGGGGGACATGATGAAACTTTCAAGTACCTCAAGGGAATCAACAAAGTCAAGAGGGTATCTTTCAGAAAAGAGACTTACAAGAACAAGGACTGATTTAAGATGAAGGAGGTGGTTCAGGAACAATGTGAGGAAGTATTATTTCACAGAGAGGGTAGTGGATGCATAGAACCCAACCTTCCTGAGGAAGTTGTGGAGTCTAAAACTGTGGGAAATTCAAGAATGCATGGGACAGACATAAAAGCAATTCTTGTAGAAGCAGGAAGATATAGGCTGTTGGTTAAATAGGATCTGCAGCCTATCCTGTAGGTAGGAAATGGGCAGTTGGATGGGCCTAGCGAGTCCTTATCTGCAAATCAAAGGTCTATGTTTCTATGTAGGTGGAAGGAACAGAATGATGTTAGTTTTCTTTACTTCACTAATATTTTTAAGGTTACAAATATTAAACAAAACAAAAGAACCATTTATAAGTGCACTGGAGACCTCAAGGGTGTTTATGTTGAAAAGCTATTACTGCACCTACAGGGCATGAAGGCACTCGGCAGGGTGTCATACCTTACCTATGCCAGGCGTGCAGTAAGCATCTGACTAACACACACCCTGTCAATAGTATTGATTACTTGTCCTCATAGTTTTAAGTATTTGTTACCTATATTTGTTTCATGTTACATTACAGTTCTGTTGCTTTACTGATCTGAATCTATCAATCTCCATGACTAATTCAGATTTTTAGTCTGGTTCTATTTTGGAACGATGTCATTTAGTCTGTATCGTAACTTGCACGATTGCATCAAAGGGCATGTTACTAACAGATATATATCAATAATTAATAAAAAACTTGATTAAACAACAGATTATTTGAGATGCAGAGAATAACTAATTCTCCTTTTATGTTAATTACACAGGTCATCAGAGACGCCCCCAGTAGTTGCCGGTGGTCCCAGCACAGACAGAAGCTGTGGAGGCTGTGGACTCTGACTCAGACAGTGTTATCTTTGTGGAGTCAGGCGGGTGAAGACACTTGTATTGAAAATGTTCAATACTTCCTTGTGAGTACTTGTTAGCCGCCAGTATTAGTAAAACTCTCTTTTTAACTACCAGGGAAACAGAGAGTGAACAGTTTTCTCTCTTGGTCTATAATGACCATTGTTGATCTGAGAAAGTGCTACTGTTGTACTGTTGTGTATGGTACACTACAGAACAGGCAGTAGAGTAGCAGAGTAGTAGTGCTGTGTTAGAACAGCAGTGAGTATGGTCAGTAGGAGACTTGTAATGACAGTGAAAACACAGTGCAAAGTTAGTTATGCAGCTGTTCACCGACAGTGCAGACCTCTGTAATGTTGTTTTGTGTCAGACATCTGGTGTAGCTCAGTTAATGGCACGAATGCACGTGACATATACATGTACAACTTTCTGTGCAACATGATGTAACACACTGATGCATTGCAGTGTGATATTCAAAAGGCACTATACAGTACACAACATCTGTTAAACTGCAGATGAGCTTTGGATGATGACCTTGATGACTATGATGGGAGGTATGAGCATTTTTTTTTTGCATGTCCTATTAAGAAACCAAAACATTTTTCCCCAGTAATAAATATATTCTTTAAAATTATTTTTTACTTTATATATAACAACGACCATTGTATGATAGCAATAATGCCCTTCAGGTGTGTGTGCGTTTGCACGCGTCACTAGTCAGTTATTGGACACAGTCGGCCTGTGGCGTGCCCTAACCACCTGGTAGCGATTGTTCAACGTACACACCCTGTGAAAGTGTTATTGTTTAATGTTACATATAGTTGGATGTTAGTATAACGGAATATCACTTATGTATTACACAATAAACATTTTGTTAGATATTGAAATATTTTATTATGATATCTAAATAAGGTTGTGATATTTTTTCAAATGACTACAGCAGTTGTAAAGTAGACTAGTGGTGCAGGTGAAGCAGGAGACTGGTGGTGAACAACGTAAGTATTACATCACTAGTAGACAGTTACAATGTTATGATAAGTATATTTTTAGAACAAGTTAATTCTAATGTAGAATGGGAATAGAAATGTGGTATAAATACTGTAATCTCATTGCTCAGTTAATTCTGTCCCACTCTAAAGCTGAATCACAGCATAGGAAGGCGAAACAGACAGCTGTTTGTATTAAATTTATCGTGCATGACTTTTGCAAAACATCAATTACATATTGAACCCTGCTAAGGTGCTGTGTAGTGCAGATTAAATACAAAATAGAAACAAACTTCAGTTACAAAGTCTTAACACTTCACAAAGTAAGATGCCAGACAAGCGCTTTGAGCTAGCTATATCTGTAAATCACTGTCAAACCCATCTTAGTTAATATGTCTTTATATGTTTGTTAGTTGCATATACACTCGCATTACAAAATTAATTATATTAGTCTAAACAAAAATATAGACACACACATTTGCATTGACAGATAAAAAACATTACAAGAGCACACTCGAACAAATGCCTTTAACCAGAACACAATTATGGTTGGAATGTGCTCCATCACCTTTTCGGCATGTGAAGTGGCTGTTCACTCTGACCAAGATACAAAAAATACACTGTATCATTGACAATTAAGAAGTTAAAATAGTAATCCCTCGGTAGCAGGGTGGTCTATTAATTTGGGAGTATTTTTTTCCAGTGGAACAGTAACCACACTAATATTTAATAAAATAAGTGTAAGAAATGTGTTGTTTATTATTTAGCAGTGCAAAAAAAGATGTAATTGTAGAATTGCTATATGTCACTTCAGCATGTTGCTGATGACAGCATTCAGCTACATCTGGTGTATTTAGTATATTGACCTCTGCCTCTGGCCAAAGAACATCTGAGTATGTGGGTAAATGTTGGCATCAGCAATACCTTTCATGGTATATGGTGTGAGTATACAGTAAGTGAATGAAGAATGATTATAAGTTTCAGTATGTTCTTTATGATTAGTATTATGTCAGGGTTAGAGATCAGTATGCAGTCTATGATGTATACCAAAGTGGTAAATACATATTTAAATTTGCACCGTTTGATAGTGACTGATTGATTTTTGTAGTAAAACAAAGGTAAGATTTTAGAGAGATAGACTATGGCCCAGATATTCAAACTACGGTATTCTCTTGCAGAAGCCACTGTGTCCCCCAGAATAGTTGTGCAAAGGTGTTGCGCTAGAGATATTCAACAGAGTTACTGGTATCTCACAGCTTCTTTCAATATCGAACCTAGTCACACCCACAGTGCATGGGCAGTGGAACTGCACCAGTGTAAGTGTTCAGACTGGAGAATTGAGATGCGGTGGTGCAACTTCCATTCTGCCATGTGGAGCACCTACAATATTGAAAGGTTGACAGGCATATGAGGACATAATTACGCAGTAATGTGCATGGGGCTATCTGCATCTAATTACGAGTGTCATATGGATGCGATAAGCATGGAGCTGTGCTGATTCCTGACAGCTTGCATGGGTGCCATGCAAGGCAGCAGGCATTGGACACCGATCTGCCCTGCAGACTGATTTGTGCCCAATATAGTATTATCTCTCCCGGAGCCTGATCGTGGCCAGCACAGTATTTTCCCCGCCCAGCAGACCAATTCTGGACATAATGTAAAGTTACCGCCCAGCCCCCACCAGTAGGATGATCCGGCCAGAATTAAAGGTACCCCCACCACTCGTGAGTCCGATCGAGGGCATATTGTGAAGGTCTCCCCACAAAGTAGTCCAATCATGGGTATAATATAAATGTTTTCCCACCCCCAAGTAGCGTGACTGTGAGCGTCATCCTCCCTCACCTATCTCCAGAAATCCTGTTGATCTAGTGCCCCGCTGTTGGCTATGGAACTGTATGACGCTCCCCTCCATTAGCTGGTGTATGGCAGCAGCACATATGGCACCCTGCCGCCCACTGACTGAGAGCTCAGTAGGGCAGCATGCTCATTGGTTCAGACCCTCAGCTAATGGGCATGCAGCTCATACTGTATAAGTAATGCAGATATGTGAATGAATGAATTGATATATTTATTCACATATCTGTACTCGTGTACAGTATGGACTCCATGTGCAATGGCCTCATGCTGTGAATCAATGGACATGAAGCCCTACTGAGGTTTCAGTCACTGAGTGGCATAGCAGCAGGTGGGTGTGGTCCTGCTGCCTGGTGTCTGATGGGGTGGGGCAAGGTGATGGTGCTGCATGGTGGTGAGGGTGGTAGCCCATTATGTGACCAGGTATTGTGCACATGGGGGAGCATACTGCCACAGTTGGACTACAAAGAGGTGGAGGATGTTTGCAATAGTGCCTGGAAGTAGGCTAGTTTGGTGGGGGCACCTTTAATATTATGACTACTATAGGGTTGTTGGAGGTGGGAGTACTTTTATATTATATGTCACGATCGGATACTGGAAGGGACACTTAAGCCTGTGATTGGGGAATGGGGGGTGTCACCAGGTGTAGCAGGAACAAGTGGAGGGCCACCCACAGGTGGAAGCTGCTGTATTGCACCTTGCGAAATGTGATACCTCACCTGTCGGGTCGCCTGACTTGTGCCTTTATTTTTGTGTTACTTCTGCAGGTAAGGCAGGGGTTGCATGCGGTGACTTTGCACAGTTCGCTGAATGTCAGGCTGTACAGTTTATGCATACACATGACGCCCCTTGTGTGGGTGCATAACTCACTGATGCTTCCAGTGCATTAGGTTGTGCAGGTGCACTTTCCAATTTTAAATATTGAAGCTGGGTGCATCAACTCTGTTGCGCCATACACAACTGTTTTCAATAGCTGAGCCTCTGTATATAATTCTAAGTAGTAGTTAGAACATTTAGTGTTGCTTTTTATTCTAATATGTAATGTTATGAAGAAAAACAAACATGTTTAATTGTATTGATTGTTTGCATATTGTGTTACTTAATATGTATACAGATCATGTCTTATTGAAAGACTTGGCGACACAAGTGATAAGTCTGATTTTTTTTATAGTACACATTACTTGTAAGATATGTTTACGATCAGTAGAAGACAATTTTTTTATGTTTGTTGTAGATAGATACAGCACGAAAGTTATTCTAACTTGTTGCTATGTGACAGAAATTATTGTACAGAACATTTACTAATAGGTGCTGACTGACATTACAGTGGCAGTGTATACAACACACATCTAATATTAAGAACTTGTGTGTTATAAACAGTGGGCCAGCCATTCAAAGGGTTGCACCATAGTGCAACACGTTTGTGCAAGCGCAAGTCCATACTTGCACTGTTCTGCGATATTCAGCAGGAGGCAGTTGCGCCACAGAAACCTGCTGAGCGCAATGCAAATAATGCATCTGCGCAGCAGGAGGAAGGAAGAACCATGCATAAACTGCTGCAGCCCGATATTCAGCCGGGCTGCGCGAGGGAATAATACAGGCGCAACCCCCAACCTGCGCCTGCACAACTTTGAGCCAAAAAAAAATTGGCTTAAGTCGAGGGCCACCCACAGGTGAGCTGCTATATTGCAGGGCGCAACACAGCAGGTGCCACCTGTGGCTGGTCCCCAGCTCAGTCCCTGGGATGGGGGGGATACTTACTGCCCGCGATCGGGCATGGGATTGGGGGACACTATGCCTGTGATCGGGCTGTGGGGGACACTATGCCCGTGTCCCGGGCTGCAGGGGACACTATGCCCTTGATCGGGCTGCAGGAGTGCGTGTCGGTCCCGAGGCTGCTGCCTGGCAGGCGCCAGGTGCAGAATCCTCGGCATGGCACCTACTAATAGCATGCAAATGGGGCATATTGACAAGCAAATGGCCCCCTATTGCCATGCATGTATTATGGCCCCATTTGCATGTCAGCTTTTGAATATCGTGAATTTGCGCATGGCGCAATGGTACTTGCGTCACCGCAAGCTGACTGCTCCACTGTGTCAACTTGCGCTTGCGCAAGTTCCACGGCGCCATGAACAGTGGCTATGGCTGGGGAGCGATAGTCACAGGAGTTGCTCAATAGCGCAACTCCTTTGAATATCGCACAGGACACACCCCTGCGCATCTATTTTGCTCAGCGCAAGGACTTGCGCCTTTGAATGGCGCAGTTTGAATATCCAGCCCAGTATGTCTACTTAAAAAATATGCAGGCAAAGAACATATCATTATTACATGAAACTCAAGAGAGAAAGCTAAATATTTTCAACTGCATATTAATGGATTTTCTTTTGTGTCTTTACAGAACAAGAGCATCAAGAGACATGCACTGTGCACTGCTGCTGTGTCCGCGAGCTTGAAAACAAAATATAGACAGCATCAAAGCAGAAACTGCTGCGCTGCAGGAGGGACAAGAAAAATTGTTGTCCCTCTTCGCAGCGCAGCAGGCAACTATTAAGTTACTGTTGGAGCCTGTGGACACAGCAGCAGGTAGCAGTGTAACAACTACCACACCTTGACCTGCACCACCCACACCAACTGTTGCTGAGACAGAGTGATAGCCTCCACAGCTTCAGAGGTATCTCCCCCTGGCTGATGCCGCAACAGCTTCCACTTTCGTTGCGCCTCCACATATTGTCCAACTTTCACCCTGGACTGCCTCAAGCAGCACTACACCTCTCTTCAGATTGGACACTGTGTTTTGTAAATAGTTTTACAGAGTACAAATAATTATTAAGTTTTATTTTATTTATTCAGAATAATGAATATTTTTTTCGTTTGTTGTTACAACACTTTGAAGACTCCTACATTTTTTGTATTTTTATTTTCTGGTACAACTATTTATTTTCTATGAAAGACAGATTTATATTTTTTTTAAAATGTTCTATATTTGACATGATTTGTTTAATTAGAAAAAATACAATATTTTCTTAACAAAAAAAATTGGTTCAGTTTCATTTTTGCTTTATGGGTAGTATCTATGGAACAGGTATAACAAACTATTGTTTTAAGAGATGTTAAAAGAAAAGTGTTGAAGCTCAGATTGTATAGTTCAATGAAAACTTACTTACAGCTTTATACCAATCTTTAAGTTCACATAGCTGTACAATTAAGCAATATGCTGGTCAATATTTATCATGTTTTCAAACATGTTAAGATAATTATAAAAACACATGACCACGACACATTATGTTGATGGTGAATTAGTAAGTACGTAAGTAGATTTACACTTGGGCAAACATTGGGCATAATAAGAATGCTAGAAGGCCATAATGTCAGCATCAACAGAATTGTTGACCAATCATTGTCAAATTTAAAAATAGTTACATTTCTTGTGCAGTGCAAGCTGAGGCACACATCAGAGTTGAACAAGTCTTTATTGTGAAATATAGACTATTTATTATCATTGTTTTCAGAAAGGTTTCGTGAACATGTAGATAGTTGTTTGAGCAGTATCTTAAAACTTAAGCAAGTGAAGTTCAAGATGAAAAATATGGAGATCTTGAACTGTGTATCAGGAAAACATGGCAACAGATTCTCTGTGTTATTACAGTAGTAGCAGTTACTGCTAAATGGCAGAATGTTAAAGAGGAGGCAAACATAGTTTTTCATGTGTCATTGCAACCCTAAACACATGTAATCACAAGCAGTAATAGTAATGCATAAGTAGATAGATACCCAACACAAAAAATATTATGTGGTCATTTGATAATCACAGTATTGATTTGTGTTACATTTCATTACTGTGGGTGTAAATGTGAGTTCTGTTTTTTGTAAGACTTACCATTGATGTGTTATACATGAAATCAAATGGTGTATTAACAGCATGGCAAGCCTTGCAGTACCACTACTGTACACATAATGGTAATAATTTGCTGCTGGTGTGGTGCGACAGTATGTGCTCTGTGAACAGGTACAATGATACACCTAATGATGTGATGTAAGTGGAAGGCCAGAAGGGTATGCAGTAGTAGCAGTGCATCCATGCAGGTAATGATCTGTTGATAGTGTATATCTTGAAGATCCTGTGCCCCGCAGCACTACATCTATATGACAAATTACATGATGGTACTGTATGGACTGATGTACATATACTGCCAACATAGTATACATGCACCAAATTACATGATGAGATCGTGGCAGGCAAAGGGTGAGTAGTACCACCATTGTATTGATACAGTAAATGATGTGCTGGGATTGCACGGTTGTAGTGATTAGTTTCTATTTAGTAGTTTGACTTCTCATTCTCAAAAAGAAGAGAAATTCATAGCAAAAAACTACGTTTAATGCATCAGTTAGGATTGTTCCACAGCGACAAAAGTGAGGAAATTCGCTGTTAGGGTTGAAAACCCTAACCACGAATTCACCCCCCCCAGCACCACACACACACAGACACACACACACATTCAAGTATGGGGGAGGACCAAGTCAACACAACCAATGACAGACGTCCAGCAGCAGGTGACAGAAATAACAAACAATTGTCTAAATGTACTACGAGATATCCCCACCCACCTGACCAGGTACTGCATGCTCAGTGGAGATCAACAGCAAAACTGAGGCCATGTACACCAAGCAGTACCGTCCCCTGATTGCAGCTGCACACAACGTATCACACTTAGTAGTTGCATGGCCTTACCTACCGATGCCCCACACCACACCACAACTGGTACTATGCCGTTATTCAATATAAATGCTGAAGGTGCATGATGACAGTTGTAGAAAGGTTTTAACACTAGTGAGTATACATTAATTAAGAGAAGCACATAAATTAACTACAAGACACTAGCATGCTCAAGATAAAAGTAGTGTTACATTTAGTATGTGATTTACATAGTAGTACATTTACTGCAACAGTTTAGTCAAGATAGAGAGGCTGATGTAAACGTATGGAAAAGCAATGCCTGTTCAATGCTGTGAAATTCGTACTGCCAGTATCAGATGCATTCTTACTGATGAAGGTGTACTGCTCATGTACATACATAGACCTTCAGTGTGTTTCAATACTAAAGATGCAGTAAGTATTCTTTGTAAGAAACATTGTAATTGCATGGATCAGGCCAAGCAACTTCTAAATATCATAGCACTACTGAGCCAACAATGATGTACCTGTATCGGAGATGTATATAGGATAGATTTTCCTGTAGGCACTTACTGAGTATGTTGTACCTGATAAAGACAATCTCATTGCATCTGTGATGACTAACTTATTCAAATAGTAATACATTTACTATTGTTGCAATGAGTGATCTATGCCACTTATGGACACAGTGTGATTTTTTAACAGTTGTTTCATACTCAGGCTGTATGCCTACTGTTTGGTTTCCACACTTCTGTCACTGATGCTATCAAAGTGATAACTATGTTAATTGTGGTACAACAGGAATCAAGTAGGTATGGTGTAGATATAAACAGAATGTCTTTTAGTATTGATTTAAATCACAATGGGGTAAGTGTACTAGGACAGCAGGGGTTATCCTCTATCACTGACTCTGTCAGTTATAATCACACTATGGTTTCGATGACTGTAATGATCAAGTTACACTGTTCATCTTCATGAGTTCATATTCACAGCCATTCTCCAGTAAGTAGACAGAGTATGATGTAACTGGGTGGGACACTGTGTTGCAAAGCTGCTGCAGTGCCTAGCAGAGGGAGAGTATCTACTCATAAAGACAATTAAGCAATAAGGCATGACCAACAGTTATGTTAAATGGTCTATTAATCACTCTGCAGGGGTTTAATGTTGAATGAGGCATAGCCGAGTGCCACATGTCGCTAGACAGTGATAAACTGACCATTAACATAATACCTGGGAGTGGCTTATTGCTATCATAATAAAACTGTTTTTAAACGACATTAAACCATGTTCATTATATGGTTAGGCTCTACATGTATGTTAATAAAAACTAAACATAAGGCTGTTACAATGTTTACAGTCAATTAGAAAGCTGCATGTCTCAAACCCTTGTTATAATCAGAGATATTATACCTGTACAACTCCTTGGTTTTGCTGAACTCTATTGCTCAGGTGGCCCACCACAAGTGGTGTGGTCTGGTGTGGGGCATCGGTAGGTAAGGCCATGCAACTACTACTAAGTGTGGTACGTTGTGTGCAGCTGCAATCAGGGATATGTACGTTTGGTGTACATGGCCTCAGTTTTGCTGTTGATCTCCACTGAGCATGCAGTACCTGGTCAGGTGGGTGGGGATGTCTCGTAGTACATTTAGACAATTGTTTGTTATTTCTGTCACCTGCTGCTGGATGTCTGTCATTGGTTGTGTTGACTTGGTCCTCCCCCATACTTGAATGTGTGTGTGTGTCTGTGTGTGTGTGTGCTGGGGGGGGTGAATTTGGAGTTAGGGTTTTCAACCCTAACAGCAAATTTCCTCACTTTTGTCGCTGTGGAACAACCCTAACTAATGCACTAAACATAGTTTTTTGCTATGAATATATATATATATATATATATATATATATATACATTGCAAAAAACTCAATTAATGCATCACTTAGGGTCTATAGTACAGTGACAAACATTTGGAAATGTGATGTTAGGGATCCACCCCTACCACCACACCCCCATACCCCCACTCTCCACATGCCAACAGGCATCGGGGTGTGCATTGGGGTTGGTAGCCTAACTCTCACTCCATTCCATCTGTAAACAAGCTGAGGTGGTGCAGTATAGGAGAATGGGGTGAGAGTTAGGCTCGATGATCCCAATGCACACCCCGTTGCCTATTGAAGTATGGAGGGTGGGGGTGTGGGGAGTGGTAGGGGTGTAACCCTAACATCACATTTCCAAATGTTTGCCACTGTGCTATAAACCCTAACTGATTCATTAACTGAGATTTGCAATGAATTTCACTTCTTTTTCAGAAAGTGTTATGTAACTGGTAACTGGTATGCGTTAGTGGGAGCGTGGGCCCTCGGGGCCTTGCTCTTAGTTCACATTGCTCATCTTTAGCATAATGGTATGTGAATGTGGAAGTGCAGGCCCTCTTGGACCTGTGCTCCCACTTACATATAACAACAGAACCATACAGCAGCCTTATAGGGAAAGGAATACTTGTAACATTAATTTGCCAAAATTTCAGCAACCGTAGCAGCTTTGAAAAAAATTCAAGTGCTGTTGTAATCATGACAGCATGCCCTCCACGCAAGATAAGTCAATGAAATCTGTATCTTGCATCGTTTACAAGACAAGGGCACAGAAAAGTGCTGAAAAGGCACCCTTGGAACACATTTTTGCCAATATCTCCTTAACCACAGCAAGTAGGAAAAACATTCTACTGCTGGTGTAATGTATGATTTCCAAACCTAATCAGAAAGTAGCAAAAAATCTGTATCTCACTTTGTTTTCAAGATACGGGCGCTGAAAAGCATCACGGGCGCCACAGTGTTATCCTATGGGAAATTCCTGAGATTCAGAATGCTGTAACTTTGGTACCAAAACGCTAAAGGACACATCTGTGGGATCAGGACTTGCCTCCCTGAAAATTTCAGCCTGAAATCCCCAATGGTTTTGTTGCAGGGGGATGGCACAGATTTGCAGTTTTTGAGCAAAATACTGTTGCAAATTGCGAAAGTTTCACAAAAACAGTACAAAACTTTTGAGATTTGCAAAAGTGTCGCAGACATTTCTATCACAATTTTTGAAAGTACTGGAGGTACTGATTTTAAAAACAGCATTTATGGGGGTTTTACCCCAGAAAAAGATAGGGCTGGCATCCTCAGGACCCGGCTAGGTAAACACAACAGTCAGTGTTTACCTAGGGGGGCCCAAATTTAAACGCCAGGCATTTTTTCCTCTCACTAACTGAAAACAAGATGGCCACTGCACAAAAATAAAAGGGCCATTTGCGAAAGTACAATGTACTAGTGGCAGCTTTCGAGAGTCACATATATTTTTTTTCCAATTGACTATGATGGGAAACTTGTTTTTGAATAACTTTTGAAAGGTTTAATATTTTTTCACCAAATCTTTGAAAGCCATGTCAGAGTCCCAGACTGCATCAACAATGAAGATTTCAGATCAAAAGGACAAATCATGCAGGCTGTAGGCACAAGCAAAGAAACATGCAAAAAGTCCATTTATTTGTGTTTTTTGGCACTCTGCAGCTCTGCAATTGCTCATCTGACCATAACACAACTTGCCAGATCCAGAGATATATGGTACCAGGACACACATGCAAAGTGTCAGCAAATCCATCGTATGGTGGCAAAGTTATTAAAGTGCAAAATTTGAGGTTTAACATTAAGTTGCTTACTCAATCCTAGCTATACTGGCACTACCACTCCAGTATAATATATACGTGGTGTGTGTGTGTTTGTGTGTATGTGTATGTGTGTGGTGTGTCTATAAATTGCAAAAAAAACTTCTTCATCGCTCTATTTAGGGTTAAAGCCACAAAAGTAGGTAAATGTGGCAACCCTAACACCCTACCCCCACTCTGCACACACCAACAGACATCTGGGTGCCTTGGGGTCATCAACCATAACACTCAACTCATTCCATAAGTAAATAAGCTGAGATGGGTACAGTATAGGAGAATGGGATGAGTATTAGGGCTGATGACCCCAAGGCACACCCCTAACACCTGTTGGTGTGTGCAAAGTGGGGGTGGGGTGTTATGAATGCAAACTCTAACACCACATTTCCCTAATTTTGTGACTTTGACCCTAACTAGAGCATTAACTAAGTATTTTGTCATTTATTTCCTTACCTTTTGATATAGTATAATCTTATCCATATTTGCCTGTAAGAGATTAAGGCCCTCCAGTCCCTGTGCTCCCATCCCTCTGTAGATGTGTATATGTATGTAGCTGTGGGAGCAAGGACCAATCCATCTTATCCAGACCAGTGTCAGCTTATCCATCTTATTACCCCACCTCATGTACCTGGTACAGAAAATTTTCAAATTCCCACCAAAAAATAATTCTGTGTAACTGCAACACCATTCTGCGTAACAGATATGAAAACACATTTTGGCCAGGAGTGGAAAAATGACAGCTGTGACTTACATGAGGTGGGGTAATTAAAAGGCTATGCTGAAAATCTGGGGTCAAAATATTTTAAATTTCCAAAGTTACGAGCACGCATAGCAAAACTGTAATGCATGGTCATATCATTATTTTTCATATTCTGAACCCAGATTTTCAGCTTAGCCTTCTTATGACCCCAGCTCATGAACAAGGTCAGGAAAACTTTTCAAATCCCACCTAAAAGGTGATTTCACCAAGCAAATGCTAAACCTCATTTGGGCGGGAGTTGCATAATGACAATCATATTGTTCATGAGGTGGGGTCCACAAAAGGCCATGTTGAAAATTTGGGGTCAAAATCTCAAAAAATAGCTACATTTTGCAAAAATGTTGGAACTCCTATTGAAATATATTGAATCACAGGCCGGCCCGCCGGCGCAGCGGTGGGATTTCCGCTTGCGGCGCGGCGACCGGGTTGGAGCGGACCCGGATTCGCTGAAGGCGGCCGAGGGAAGAAGGATAGAGCGTCCTATGGACTGCTCTCCTTCTCCGGGGAGGGATGGGAGGCAATCAGAGCCTGGCATGACTTTCTGGCGGAGGCCGAGTCGTACGTTGCCAACATCAACAGTTCGTGACTGGAGGCGGGCAGGATGCTTTTAAGGCCATTGCACGCTCCGCCTCCCAGAAAAAGGAAAATGGGGAAAGCCACCGAGAGCCATTAATGAAGCCCATCAAGTGCTTCAATTAGCCCCCCCAGGCCAGCCCCCCTGACCTAGTCCCATGTCTGCGGCATGTGGGCCCAGTGCCGCAGCCCCACCATGGGGGGTAAGCCACGGGGTATCAGGAGGGGGCCCGAGGCCAATGTGGGGAGGTGGAAGCATGAGTGGGCTGATGTCGTGGGCTTCCGATGGCTAGAAGGCGTAAAAAGAAAATGGAAAAAAAAAAAAAAATAGAAATATATTGAATCACATTTACTGTACCTTACTGTACCTTAGTTTCTTATATTGCAGTCTTCAGTTCCAGCAACAAGGTGTGTCTTCAATCAGAGAGTGAATCTCGAACCTGGGCCCTGTTCAGCTGAGTGAGGGTGTGTGAGGGTGTACTGGGGATGTGGGGTGGTGGGTGCTGACTGGGAGGTGGGATGGAGGGGGCTGATCAGCAAGGGACCCTTTTTTAAACAGATTTGAAAACAAATTGAGTGACTCTTCTTTATTTTAGGTTTGTGCTGAAATGGGAGGATGGGGGGGTGCCACTAGACATCAGAGAATATAAAAATTGGCAACAGGGTAGCGATCAGTGGGTGTGGGGTGCCATTAGACACAAGAGAAGTCTGTAATGGTGATTGGCAGGTGGGGGGTGCCACTAGACACCAGGGAATATTTCATTTTTATAATAGGGACAGCAATCTGTGGGTGGTGGGGTGCCACTGGACACCGTGAAGGGTAATTCATATTCTGGAGGGGGCAGGGGGGGCAGTGAGATAAAGCATGCATGCAACATTAGAGCATCCTCCATTCTGCTACCATGAGTGACAATTTGATCTGGTGAGCCACAGGGGTAGAGCATGGGATAACTGAGTAACACCATACGAAAAGTTCTTTCAGTATATTTGCCCTGAAACAGACAAGTAGTTAGTGGTGGATAGACAGGTGATTTAGTGAGGCTGTACTGATGGCATCAGTGGAACACCCTCCCCGTTCAGCTCCTTACTGGCACCATGAAGTCATAAATATGCAACAGGACCAGGAGAATGGGAACAAAAATCACGAAGATGAATCACTGAAAAGGAAATTCCTGCACTCCCCCAAAAAAATCACTGTTACATCTCAGCCCAAGCAACTACAATGTCACTGGTAGTTGTCGTTCTGTCCCTTCAGTCTCTCTAGGGTGATTGATATGGATCCCAGAGGAGTTCAGTCCTGATCCAGAGCTTTCCACCACTGTAGCCCAGTTTGATCGTAATGAAAAATATCATCTGGAAGTGATGGTGGTGAGATATCCTTATCGACTTGCATGTCCTAATTCTGTGACAACTGCAGGCCTTTGTTAGAGTCTGGAAGGTTCTGAGGTACCTTGCTGGGTGAGTTGAGTTCAGAGGAGTAGGAGTTAGAGTCAGGTGATGAGCATCTGGACTCCACTTGGGTGGACCGATCTACCTAAAAATCAGACCCCCCCCCCAAAAGGATCCTTTGCAACTGGCGGACCCAGATAAATAAGGACCAAGTCCAGGTCTGCCATGTATGGCCATTCAATTACTGTGGTAAGCAACTCTCTGCCTGGAGCACAGTGCCTTAACAATAACATCTCAATATTTTTTAAAGGTGTATGGGCTTGGATCCTCATAAGAACCACCTTCTCAGAAGTCAATGAAATGCAAGCTACTAATCAACTGGATTTTAGATGATGGCACCTAACTAGGTGCTATAAATGTCGACATTTTATACCGAACCAACAAAATAAACACTGGCACCACTACTGCTTACAAACGCTATCAAATCATTATTATCATATAATTAATGGCTTTCAGTTTTTCCCTTAGATAAACCCGTGCTGTAATTTTCCATAATAAAGGAGTGTTTATTATGACAATCATGTGCCAGGTTTCCCCTTCTACTGTGCATGTGCCAGCACCAGCTGCCGCTCTTCCACATCGCCACAAGTGAATCCCTGGTGACCACACTACCACTCTGACTTGGTGGTAAGAACAAAAAAAAAAAAAGAAACAAACAAACAAATGGCTGCCTCATACTAAGAAAATGAGAAAAGAAAAAAGCTTTTCTTTAAGGAGTTGCATCCGACCACTGACACTGTTGAAACCCTGTCAGACGTGGCTGCAGGGATACGTCTCCTCTTCCCTTCCAGCTTTATATAATTGCTGTGGTTAAAAACCAAAACTCAGCAATTATATAAAATAAAATATAGGGTGGTGTAAAAACTCGAATTGTACACATTCCCTCGGTGTTGGATGCCTAAATAAACCCTGAGAGCGACATCCAACACCTTGGGTGTGTGCAAAATTCTTGGTTACATACACCACCTCATACTTCATTCTATTTGTAAAAAACGATTTTAAACATACCACCCGCAATTCTGGGTTGTTGCTAGAATCCCGACCAGTTTGCTAGTTGGATTTCTAGTAACAACCTGAACTGCGGCCGGTATGTTTAAAATCAGCTTTTACATGATAACAAATATTTGAGAACACTGGTCAGGATTCTAGCAACAACCTGAACTGAGGGCAGTATGTTTAAAATCAGTTTTTACGTGATAATAAAGATTTGATAGCATTTGTAAGCAGTAGAGTGAAGCCAGTGCTGTCTTTGTTGCGGGGCACTGGAGATAAAGCCTCCCCCCCCAAAGAAGTTCAAACAAACTAACTGCAGGGACACCTTTTCTGTGTCTTCCCTTTAGTTTTCCCATGAATGCTGCTTGTATCTGAATAAACAGCAAGATTTTTCTGCATAATACAGCATTTAGTTGTTTTCATTGTACCTTCAGCCCCAGGTACAGGCTTGTCAGAGTGCACTTAACTTGGGGTGTGTCATGATTATCTGTGGCTAGCAACCCCACAACTGCAACAGTTACCAGCATTATAGAGCATGGGACTCTCGCCCGCAACTGACTACTAGTCATAGGGCACACTGCTCTCCTCAGTCCTGCCAAGAAATCCCTCTCCCAGTTAGAAACAAATACTCATAGGCATGCATGGGGGGGGCCTGACCCTGCCTCCCCTCTTAAATGTCCTTAATTTTTTTTCATTTAATTCAGCCATGAAACTGTCATCAGCTGAAAAAACAGATACTCACTTGCTCAGGCAGTGGTTGCAGCTGCTTCTTAATTATTTTTCATATTGGTTTGCCCCACCACCCTGACACCCAACTGAATCGAGTCCTGACTCTAGATCCATGACCATGCAACCACAACAGGCACAGTAGCTCAATCTCCCAGTAGTCCCTCCATGACTCTGTCCCATGACCATCAGACCCGGCCGTGTCTCACTCACATCACACAATGATGACTGACTGACAGGCTCAGGCTGCAGTGAAGTGAACACCAGCTGATGCATTCTCTGGTGCACATAGCTGTCTTCTGACTCCCTGTTGAATCCGTGAGTAGTAACATACAATAGTTACCAGAGGTGGAGTCCAAAGAGGGAGATGTTGCTGATTGCTCACTTATCCCAACTGTCTAGAAACTTCCTAGAAGCTAGATCATGATCCAGAGATGCTTTCTGTGCTGCCCGGGGGGGGGGGGATTGTTCTGCAGCTACTGTCTGATCTACTTAGCTCTTCACTCCTGACTGTTGAATCCCACCACTCCTCCGAGTCCAGTCCTTGGGCATGGGATGGGATGTTTAGGCACCTAGGCAACAACTGCAGCACACTTCTTGCTTCATGGGCTTGCTTTGATTCAGTGATGGGGGCGAGGGGATGAATGTGCTGGCAGTGGCACTGGCAGGCAGAAGTGGCAGCTCGGAGGAGTCGTAGCTCAATAGCTGTGCTCAGCCATTGCTCTCGCTGCTGGCAGGGGGGAGGGCAATGGTTTTGGACTGGTCCTGCATGGACACACTGGACAGGACATTTTCTTGACTTCACTTGTTGTACATGTTGGGGACTTTGATGGCAGTGATGTCTGGTGGTCTGATATCGGTGATTGACAATCACCATCCTGGATCCTGACCAGCGACTCCATGATCATGATCATTGATTTGAAATGTATTTTGTTGTATTAGAATGTATTAGAGTTGGGACTTGGGACCTTCAGTGGCATGGCAGGCAGTGGCACCCATAGCAGGGATTTGTTGTATTTGTTTGAACACTAGATCTTCAAGGATGGTGTGCTCAGAGACTTTGGGTGCTACTGCTTGTCTGTCCTGTGTCTAGAACTTGCTGAGATATATACATATATATATAAAGATTAACTGGCAAGCAATTTTTTTCAACGAGATCAGCCAGTAGATATTCGCCATAAGAACCGGTGGATTATTATGGCGAACATGCACTCTGTCACTCTAAAAAGAGACCTCTGCCTTTGGCCTGCTCGTGTGTGTGGGCATGCTTAATAGTTCCAAAACCATGGAAGCTCCCAATATGCACTAGCGAGGAGCCACCACACCATCCCACAACTGTAGAAATATTTATCTGGTCAATCCTGCATTTACATTTTTTTTAAATAAACAAAGAAAGGCAAAAAATGTTTTATCTGGTTAATCCTGCTGTTGGTCGTCTTCTGCGACACTGCAAGTAGAGACAGCACTGTCTGGCAGCGTTACTGAACCAGGATTCCAAAGACAGTAAAAAAAGAAAAAAATCCACATCCTGAAGCAAAACAGAGACAATATGTGTGTGTGTCTGTGTGTGTCTGTGTGAGAGAGAGACAGGGTCACAGCACACCAGTATATTATATAAAATAAAAGATAAGGAAGTGTGCATATGAAAACTTAACACACACACTCAGTGTAGGATGCTTCAATAAACCGGTTAGGCTCCACCCTGGGGGCTTATGTAGCATCCCACACCTCGGGTGTGAATTAAATTTTCATGTCACATGGTTTCCCATCCATTAGTCTGTATTTAAAACTTAAGCTGCAGCCTGCATTCTGAAAAAAAAAACTTAGTTGGTATATTGTTTGGACTGAGGAGGGAGAAAACAGGACGGGTGTTGGAAATTCGCTATTTGCAGCTCCACTGATTAAAGGGACTTCACTATTTATTTATTACTAGTCTGTGTGTAGTAGTGGGGAGAGACTGCTCTGTCAGTCAGTTGGTTTAAATACCTCACTAAAGGGACTAAATACTCTCAACTGTCTGCATGCAGGCTAGTCTGCCATATGTTAGAGTGCTTCTATGTCCTGTGGTGCCATGCCATATTTAAAACTTAATCTGTGCCTGCAGTCTACATTCAAATAAAAACAAAATTGTTTGGTGTTGTTGTTTGGACTTGGAAGGAGAAGACAGGATGAGTGTTGGGAATCTGGGGCTCAACAAGCTCACTGATTAAATGGACTTCTCTAGAAACTGTGTATTTGTAATAGTAGTAGTAGTAGTAGTAGTAGTGGGGAGGGACTGCACAGTCAGTCAGTTTGGTTTAATATTAAAGGGACTGTCAATTGTGTGCATGCAGGCTAGTAACCTGTGTACTTTCTAAACAGTAAAATGAAAATACACCCAAATGAGCACAAAGGTCATTAACTCCACAATTTCACTGACTGAAGGAACTGCAAGATCAATGATGCTGACTGGGGGTCTCCTTTAATGCTGTGGGATGGGATCCCCTATCTCACTTCTCATTCCTGCTTGTAATACTGGAAGTGCCTTCTGATCTAATGGCCAGAAAATAACTGAAACTTAAAAAGCAATTTTAGTTGCACTGCCAGTCCAGCTGGGGATGAGGATTGGAGGGTGTGGGATACTACTAGACACCAGGGAAAGGCTGGCTCACTTCTCAAACAGCAGCCAACAGCACGAGTTCAGCTGCGACTGCAGAAGTCAAGAAATTTTCGTTGTTCTCATACAGAGTATGGGGAAGCACTCCTCTCACTAAGCTGGACACCTAGATTTTGGGTGCCCAGAAAAAGTATTTGTGGTTGTTATACAGTATTAAGAAAAAAAATTCAGAATAAAACTAATTGGGTCCCATTTAGCTAGGTTCTGATGACTGTTTATTAAAATCCCAGCATGTATACGTATTGTCCCGGATTCCCCCTTTTTCCCTCACAAAAGACAGAGACATTGTTTGTTGTTGTGCTCAGATTGGCAATTAATTTATTTATATTCATAATCCAATATTCCATTTCCATTTCTTTATCATATTTCCAGAAATTTCATTTATTTCCATCCACATATCAATCTCTGATTATCCTTCCCCCAGGTGAAAACCTGGATGCCTTCTGTTTCTCCTTTTCCGCTAGGTAACGGTGAAAACCGAGACCACTTTCTTCTTCCTCTTCTTCCTCTTCTTGTGTTATTCCTTTATCCTTCCCCCCTCCCCCCCTTCCCCCCCACTGCCATCCACATTTGGCAGTCACTAACTATATCATCACCTGCCATCCACCTTTGGCAGTCCAAACTGTCCAACCGGACTCATCTGTTATCCACCTTGACAGACCCACCATACAGTCCCCCTTTGACTGTCTTTTCCTCTTGCTCTGTCTAGTAGAGTGGGTGGGAAGAATCAAAAACTCCAGCAAAAGTGGCTGAGGCCCCCTTGTGCTGTCCTTTATGTACCAGCCTTCGCCCCTCCCTTTCCTGTTACCTGTCCTTTGTTCAGGCCCTTAGCACCTCCCCTTCCTTCTCCCCTCCCCTTCTGAGCACTACCATTCCATGACAGAGGGAAGGGGTGCAGCAGGACAACCTGGTCTGCCCCTTAAAGGGCAAACTCCATTGTCCCGGATTCCCCCCTTTTTCCCTCACAAAAGACAGAGACATTGTTTGTTGTTGTGCTCAGATTGGCAATTAATTTATTTATATTCATAATCTAATATTCCATTTCCATTTCTTTATTATCGTATTTCCAGAAATTTCATTTATTTCCATCCACATATCAATCTCTGATTATCCCTCCCCCAGGTGAAAACCTGGGTGCCTTCTGTTTCTCCTTTTCCGCTAGGTAACGGTGAAAACTGAGACCGCGTTCTTCTTCCTCTTCTTCCTCTTCTTGTGTTATTTCTTTTTCCTTCCCCCCTCCCCCCCCCTTTTTTCCCACTAGCCAGTCTCCGGCTTGCGTTGGATGGCTGGCTTGCTTCACCCCATACTTAGGGTATCACTCTCCCTTACCTCAGGGATGATCCTTTCTTCCCCTTTTCCTTTTTTTTTTTTACATACCAGCTTCTTCCTGTTTTCTCCATTCCTCTATGAAACCCATTGTTTCTGTGTTGAACATGTCTATGGCTAGGTCTGACAGGTGCACACCATCTGGCCTGTAGAAGTCCTCCACCTATTCTTCTACCCCCCGCAGTATCACCTGTCCCTCCATCTGCCTTATCAACGTCCCCACCCTTCTATTCATCTTTTTCCTAGCCATCTCCATCGCCCTGTGGCTGTGCTTCTGTCTCCATACCCTTCTCAATATCATATCTGTCCAGGCGAGGCATACCTGTGGCCACCACTGTCGAATTGCTACTAGATCCCTTTTTATCTGTAAGTATGTGTGTACCCATGGTCTGCCCACTAGGTCATTGCCCCCTAGATGTATAATGATTAGGTCTGGACTGGACCGATGTCCCTTGAGTTCCTTCAAAGCTGGAAGGAGCTGTGCCCATCTCATCCCCCGTATGCCATGCCATACCAGCCTACACTGTCTTGCATCCTGGTACAGCTGCTTTCCCCCAGCTTTCTTCTCTGGTCTCTTACCAGCCCAATATATATAGGAATGGCCGCAGATCCAGACTTCCGTGATTCTCTCTCTCTACCTATGGGGTGCAAAGAAAATGAATTAATTTACATATACTCTTAGTGTCCTCATTGTATTATCCCCCCCGCCTCTTTCCTTTCTTTGCCCCTAATCTCCCCCCATTACCTGTGCTCCCCCGTAGGGGCACCACAACTCCATTTTTTTTTTTTTTTTAAACTTTCCTTTTCCTCCTTTTTTTTTTTTTACTTCAGTGCTCTGATGTATCTCTTATAACTGGCCGACCGCCAGCGCCCTTTTTCCAAAATGCCCTCTACGGGTTCCCCCATTGCTGCCCACTGTGAGGCAACCCCAATCCGTAGGGAATGGGATGAGTAATTAGCTGGGTGCTCTCCCAGAAATTGTATGCCCTTTTTCAGCACTGCTGTGACTTGATAGCTGGTGACCCTTTTTCCATCACCATGTACAAATAGCTTTCCCGTCCTGGTCACCTGCTCTGTGGTGAAAACCCACAGTGCCTGCACCAGGCATATCACACTCTCCAATTGCCCTTTCAGTGTTATCATGCAACCTTGCCCTCTTTGGTCCGTTTTTGACCTCCTTAGCTTGATCCGTATCTCTTTCACCCCCCAACTCACATCGACCCATTCCAAACCTCCTTCCTTGTCATCTTTCCTGTGACCTACCACCTCACTCACTCTCATAGCCCCCGCAAACATTATCACATAAATAGTGTGAAATAGCTGGGCCTCAGCCTTCAATCTGCATATTGCCAGGAGCACCTCTTTTAGCCTTATTAGCCACTGCTCCCCTATTGGCCTCCTATTATCCCCAGCCCACGTTTCAACCTGCCCCATCCCTGCATCATTCTCCTGGTGAACATTGATTTTGTCAAGTCATTCCACCCTTTTAGGCTGCAGATAACACTAATCCCTGCCAGATAAACCTCCATTGTGGCATGGGCAGTCCCTCTCTGCCATTGCTCCACGGTGAACATTCCCAATTGTTCCTCTGTGAGCGGCCCACTTACCTCCATCTGGTGCTCTGCCCTGAATGTTTGAAACACTGGCCAGGCCCCATCGTAGGCCCTCAGAGTCCGAGGCACCCATGAGCTGCAAAACAGCAGTTCTGCTCCTTTTTGCCAACGTCCCAGATGTTTTTTGGTATGGGCGTTTTTTGCTCTTCCGCTGCTAGTGCCAGCCTCCAGAAACGGTCCAGCTGCAGACGGGAAAGGCTGTCAGCCAGGGTATTGCGTACCCCTTGTATGTGTTTTGCTCTGAATGACATGTTCAGCTGCAAAGCTCTTAACACTAAACATCGTAATACCTGCATGACTGTATCTGACCTGGCTCCCCTGTTGTTTAGCACATCAACCACTGCTCTATTGTCACACCAAAATGTCACTTTCTGATCCTGTAATTCTTCCCCCCAGACCAAGGTACTTGCCCATATGGGCATGATCTCCAGTAGTGTTATATCTCTCACTTTCCCATCTTTCACCCAGCTGGCCAGCCATGGTTCTGCAAACCACCTGCCCCTCAGGTAACCCCCGATGCCTAGCCCCCCTGCAGCATCTGTGTAGAGGTCAAGGCCTGTGTTGTACAGCCACTCCTCTTGCCAGAAAGAATACCCATTATACTCCCTGAGGAATTCTTCCCATATTCTAAAATCCTCCCTGACACCTTGTGTCAAGTCCACCCAGTGATGTGGTCTGGTGACCCTTGCTGTAGCCCTGGCTAACCTCCTTGTGAATGCCCATCTTGGTCCGATGGCCCTGCAGGTGAAGATCAGATGCCCCAGCATCTGCTGCACTAGTTTTAGTTGTACCCTTCTCCTGCTGGTGTGTACTTGAATCAGTTCCTTCAATTTACTTACTTTTTTGTCCGGTAGTCTAAATATTTCATTCGGGGCGTCTATCTCAATCCCCAGGAACTCCATCACCCTGTTGGGTCCTTCTGTTTTTTCTGGAGCCAGTGGAACCCCTAGCTCCCGGCACAGCTCCTGAAACTCACCCAGCATATTTTGTGTCCCTCTTTTCCCCCTCCTAATGAACAGAAAATCATCCAAATAATGGATGACCGTCATATATCCAGTTTTTTCTTGGAATATCCACTGCAAACAGGTGCTGAGTGCCTTGAACATCGCACATGCTATGGAACATCCCATTGGCATTGCTTTGTCAAGAAATAATACTGCACCCCCCGATCTTAAAACCCAATAGAACCCAGTCTTCTTTCCTAACCGGCAGCAGTCTGAAAGCAGACTCAATGTCGGTTTTTGCCATCCATGCATCCTTTGTGGCCTGGATTATCTGGACTGCATCCTCTAGTGTCGCATATGTCATTCTACTATGCTCCTCACTGATGAAAACATTCACCGAATCCCCCTCCGGATAGGACAGATGGTGAATCACCCTGTATTCCCCTTCCTGTTTCTTTGGTACCAAACCCAATGGCGAAATCCACATGTTCCGCAATGGGGGGGTGTTAAATGGGACCTCTACCCTCCCTGCTGCCTTTTCTTTGTCTATCTTCTGTTTTAACATCCTTTCCTTTCCTTTCACTGACCCAAGGTTGTTCACCTCCCTCGCTTGTCTGAGCCCCCCACACTGCAGTGAAAACCCTATGTTAAAACCTCCTATAATCGTATCCTGGACTCTTGTGTTCAGATATCCGTCCAAGAAAGCTGTCCATGCCTCCAAGTTGATGGGGGTTCTGGCCATCCCAAACTGGTCCCTGTCAGGTCCCACGTTACTCCTCCCCTGCCCCTCCCCCTTGTTTTGTGCAATGTTGCTTCTCTCAGTGAACCTGATCCCCTCTACTCGAGTTCGTCCTACCCCTCCTTCCCCTGTTCCATGTCTGCCCTCTAAACCCCTGGCCTTCCCAAAAAAACTGCTGACCAGAGCCCTGATCCCCGTGCCCCTGTGCCCCTTGGGCCCACGTTGTTCTACATCTACTTGCCGGGTGACCTCCCCTGCATTTTGAACAAGCATGCTGGAAACGGCATTGCGGCCACAAGCAAAAAGCCCTGTTGTAAGCCCAGCAGCATCTTTGGGGTGTAGTCCCCCTTTTTCCCCATTCACCTTTGGGTGTGGACTGATCTGTTACATAATCAGTCCATAAATCAAGCTGCTTGGTGTCCCATCTCACGTCCCCAAATGTTGCCATTCTCTGCGGAAAAAAATCATCATAGTACAACCACCCCACCCAGCCCTTTGCTTTTGCCCTCCGTATTATCAAAGAATAGGTGATGAGTGGGATGCCTAGCTCAGGCCTTTTTTCCAGTACAATGGCTGAGAAGGTGGCAAAACCTACGAACCATCCATCCCAAGTCTTCCCTTTTATGAATTTGTCATCCTCCTTTTTTCCTAACAGCACTATCGCCGCTGACATTTCGCTCTTACTTATGCCTTCCATTTCCTCATACTTGGCTGCCGCCTCCCGGCTCACCAAAGTGAATATATACACATGCTCACCTTTCCATATTTTTTCCTTCATGGCCAGTGGCACATGCTCGCCTATCCTCATTCCAGGTGCACCTATCTCCCTTGTATCTTTTCCTTCTCTCTCTGTACACCCTTCATTTTTACTCGGCACCTCCTTCTCTGCACTAATCTCTGCCAGGGCCGATTCCTTCTGCCCTAGCCCTCCTGTTCCCAGTGCCGACACAATTTGACCTATGTATTCTTTTATACTATCCCCCACTGCGCTGGATGAGCTACCTGTAACCTTGTCCAGGCCTTTGTGCCTGGAGTCTTCCAAGTGTCCCCTTGTTTCTCCCTGTGGTTGAGGAGGAAGGTGAACTACTAGAGTTTGTGGAGGGAACTCAACGTTCTGAGGATCTGGTCCGTGTTCCCCAAAGGAGGTCCCACCTTGATCGGGGGGAGGTACTGGCATCACCGGGTCTATAGGCTGCAGGGGTACTGGATCAGCCTGCTTGGCATGTCCTACTGCCAGCGGTGGCACCCTAGTGGGACTGCGTAGCCCTTCAGCTGGTCGTTTCCCTCTGCCCCCTTTCCCGGGCTTGATTTCCTCTTCTTCCAGGGCCTCCCCAGTTCCTCCCCCTCCACCAATTCCCACATTCTGTTGGCTTTTTCCGCCAATTCAATTATAGCCCTGTAAGCGTCTTCCTTTGATGGTGTGCTCTTCTTTGGTACCATGTCCTTCCTTTCTTTTCCACTGTGAAGACAACTACGGGAAGAAAAACAGGATTAATTATATATATATATATATATATATATATGTACTTTGTAATGCCATCCCTCTGCCCCTCATGCCACACGCTTGCTTGAGTGGTCGGGTCCCAATCTCAATTAGGCAATCAGGTCACCATTGGCTGCTCCCTGCCATGTCATTTTTGAGTGGAACATGCCACGTGGGCCACTCACCCCCTCCGGGCCTGTACCTTGGCCCCTTTTTAAGCCTTCCCTCAACCCTTCCCATTCCATCCCCTAACCCTCCTTCATATGCCCCCACCCCTCCCCTGTTTCCCCCGCCATCCACTGTGACCATGAAGGTTACTGCCGAGGCCTCCCCCAAGGGTTACCACCTTCATGCGTGAAGCCCAGGCTTAAATGTAAAAATGCCCCCTTTCTTTTTGGTTTTTTTGGTGGCTTGCTGCCCCCCCATGAAGTACCAAAGCGGGAGGCAGCCCCTAGGTTCCATTTGGATCCCCCCACCCCCTCCCTGTGCCCAGTGCACTGCGTGTGGTGTCACGCCGCGTGGTCACGGCGTGCTTCCACTCCTCCAGGCTAGAGGACCTCTACCTGCTGGCCCCTCCATGAATAGACCAATTGTCCCCTCATTGGCATCCACAGCATGCTCCATCGCAGGCTCAGAAACCTTCCCTTGAGCCCCAACACTGCTGCCGTCCCCTCCTCATTGAGCCAGGCTGCCCTCCATAGGAGCTTCCTCCCCCGGGATGATACAACTCGCCCCTGCAACCCCCCACTGCCCCCCCGCTGGGCTATATGTGCTCCCTTTTACCCACAGGCACAAATGCCATAAGCCGTCCAACAAGAGGGAGGGTTCTATCACGACCACCAAGCGTGTAGGGGTCGCCCCTTGGTCGCCGACATGTGCCTCGCTTCCCTCGCTTTTGGGCCTCTTCCTGGCCTACTAATTTCCCATAACCCCCTAGCTCACCCCAAGGCCTCCACTCAACAGAAAAAACAGGCCCAAATGTGGCCAGTAACACCAATAAATGGGAAAGCCACCTGCCCTCCAGCTTGATCGCACACACCACGCGGCGTGTGACGTCACATCACGAGACCCCCGGATTGTGATTCCCCCCTTCTCTCACTCCTTTGCTTCGGGGTCTTCTCCAGGCCTGCTAATCTCCAACACAAGGAGGTGGCCGCAAGGTTTTTAGGGTGGGGGAGAGGTCCGCTTATCAGCCAAGCGGTCCAGCTGGCGTGCGTGAGGCTTCCATGCTCCTTTTTCCACCCCAACAACAAGGATGAAACCAGGCTCACCCCCCCAGCCCTTTTCAGTCCACCATTACTCTTTTTAGCCTCTGCTCCCTCGCGACTGCTGTATGGCGTGTGACGTCACGCCACGCAGCTGCCCTTGCCAGGCTCCTGCCCCCCCTGTTTATGGCCTTCTCTAGATGGACTGCATTCTTTGGGATCAGAAAAAAACCATCCAGAACCCCAGGTTTTACCATCCAGCCTACCATGCTGCAGCTTTTTGTCCACTACTATGATTTTCTGCTCCGCAACTGTCTCCACGCCTCATCTCTTGCTAAGCCCACCACCGGGCAGATGCTGTGGCCTTCTGCACAACTTTAAAATGGCCTTGATGTACACAACAGTGCTTTTTCAACAGAACTGTGCCTAATCGCCTCACGATTTAAAAAAAAAAATTACATATCTCCATACCACTGCAAAATTACTATCCCCCTAAAACTCCTGTCCTTGAACCAGCAATACTATAGTTTCCTCAACCCTAACCTAATGAGTCAGGCATTTTCAAAACATAGCATACTACCTCTATATACCTTAAACCATTAGAAAAACACATTCTTCCAGGCCAGCAATGCTAAAAACTTCCTTCAAAACGCAACTTATTGTAAAGCAGTCACAAACAAGGTGTTTTTTTTTTTTTTTTTTAAACTTCATTCCTTGGAAGCAATCTTACCTGCTGTACCTGGTGCACAAACCTCTCCAAATTGTTCTGCCAATCTGATGTGCTGCAGTTCCGATTAAATCAAAAACTCCAGCAAAAGTGGCTGAGGCAACCTTGTGCTGTCCTTTGTGTACCACCCTTCGCCCCTCCCTTTCCTGTTACCTGTCCTTTGTTCAGGCCCTTAGCCCCTCCCCTTCCTTCCCCCCTCCCCTTCTGAGCACTACCATTCCATGACAGAGGGAAGGGGTGCACCAGGACAACCTGGTCTGCCCCTTAAAGGGCAAACTCCATTTTCCACTTTTGTTGCTCTGTGGAAAAAAAACTAACAAGATGGTGGTTGACACAGCACTAAAAAAATGTTTTGTGTCATTCAAATCAAGTGGTGCAAAAGCAAAACGTGCATTTGCAGCATCAAATTTCTACTTTCACTGTTGAACATTATCTCAAAAACCCTATTGCACACGTGCAAGTTGGAAAACACTAAAATTTAAAGCCTCATAACTCTGAAACCCTTTAATATTTTTTCACCAGACATGTCAAAGGCACTACCTTGAGACATGACAATGTCCCCTGCATTCATGGGGCAAAAATGTATTTCCTTGTGGGCTGTAGGCGAAAATAAAAAAAATATATGCTAATTATAGGGAAAAAAGTTGCTATTTTTACTAAAACTGACACATGTGTATCTCAGAAACTGCATTAACTTCCATCACAAAAATTTTCACACATCAAGACCTTGCTCCCTAGACAATAATTCTAAAATTTCAGCTCATTTCATCCAATGAATCCAAAAATCTTAATGTGCAAAATTTTAGGTTTAACATTAAACAGACTTCTCAACCCTAACTATATAAAATATGTATTCATGTCAAAAAACTGTTAATGAATCAGTTAGGGTTGGTATTAAAGCATTAAAAGCTGGGAATTCAATGTTGGGGCTTCCAACCATAAAGTTGCACCTCCACCCCCTAAGCAGCAAAAGGACAAGACCACACAAGGAACCAAAGAGAGCCATCACCAGGTATGACAAAACACATACAACGGTTGTCTCTGCAGATAGAAATTGATGATACTGGTGGATGCCTGAAACATCCTCCATGTGTAGGTTGTGAAGGCAAAAACAGTAGTGGGATTCAAGAGTGCATGGGGTAGGCATAAGGGAACCTTAATGGTAAGGAAAGGGGTGGAGCCGAGATCAACTACAGTCTGCTGTGTTACAGTAGGTAGGAAAATGGCAGACTAGGTGGACAAAGTGGTCTTTTCAGACTTTCTGTACGCTCATAGAAACATAGCAACATAGAATTTAATGGCAGATAAGGACTGCTTGGCCCACCTCATCTGCCTATTTCTCTACCTAATGGATAAGCTGCAGATCCTAATTAACTAACAGCCTACTTCCTCCTACCTCCCCACTAGAATTGCCTTATGTCTGTCCCATGTATTCTTGAATTCCCTCACTGTTTTTGACTCTACAACTTCCTCAGGAAGGCTGTTCCATGCATCTACAACCCTCTCTGTGAAGAAATACTTCCTCACATTACCTCTGAGCCAACCCCCTTCTATTTTCAAATTGTGCCCCCTTATTCTTGCACATCTCTTTTTCTGAAAGATGCTGCCCTCTTGGACTTTGTTGATTCCCTTGAGGTATTTGAAAGTTTCTATCATGTCCCCCCTCTCTGTCCTTTCCTCGAGGCTATACAAATTAAGCTCCTTTAGTCTTTCTTCATATGTCTTCTGGTGCAGACCGTGCACCATTTCGTTTGCCCTCTTCTGGACAGCTTCAACCCTGTCTATGTCTTTGTGGAGATGGGGTCTACAGAACTGTACACAGTACTCCAGATGTGGTCTTACCAACTGTCTGTACAGAGGGCCAACTTCCTCTTTTCTACTGGTGATGCCTCTACCTACGCATGCCAGTATCCCCCCCCTCCTTACTGCCTTCTCACATTGCTGGGCCACCTTCAGGTCATTTGATATAACTACCCCAGGTCCCTTTCCATTTTAGTTGTCAGTATCTCACCCCCTACTGTGTACTCTTCTCCAGGGTTTTTATTTCTCAGGTGCATTACTTTGTACTTCTTTGCATTGAATCTAAGCTGCCATACATTTGACCATTCCTCCAACCTTGCTTGCCAAGTACCTTTTCATCCTTTCCACCCCACTTTGCATATCAGTCCTGTTGCAGATCTTTGTGTCATCTGCAAAGAGACATACTTTGCCTTCCAGTGCCTCTGCAATGTCACTTAAAAAAGGGCTGGCCCCAGTATAGAACCCTGTGGTACCCCACTAGTAATCCCCCTTTCTTCACTGTGGACTCCATTTACTATTACCCACTGTGTCCTGTTGTTCAGCCAGTGTTTTACCCAGGCTACTACCCTGGAACCCACTCCCAGGCTGCCTAATTTGTTTATTAATCTTTTGTGCAGGACAGTGTCAAATGCCTTGCCAAAGTCTAGGTAGGCCATGTCCACAAGCCCCTCCCTGGTCTACTACTCTGGACACTCAGTCAAAGAAATCAATTAGATTTGTCTGACATGACCTTTCCACTGTGAATCCATGCTGCCTTGTGTCCTGTGCCCCACTGTTCTCTAGGTACTCAACAATTCTTTTGTTCAAAGTGATTCCATCATTTTCCCTACCACTGAGGTCAAACTGACAGGTCTGTAGTTTCCTGCCTCTGTCTCGCTCCCACTTTTGTGAAGGGGAATCACATCCACCCTCTTCCAGTCCTCATGTACCACAACATCCTCCCATGATTTATTACAAAGGGTAGTCAGTGGTGTTATTAGTTCTTCCCTTAGTTCTTTAGGAATTTTGGGGTGAATCCCATCAGGCCCCATTGCTTTATCCACCTTCAGTTTTAAGAGTTCTTTCAGAACCCTTTCTTCTGTGAAGGACTAATGTCAACCCCCCTATCCAGAGTGCTTCTATTGACTGGATTAGGTATCTCCCCCTGCTTTTCCATTGTGAATACTGAGCAGAAGTATTTATTCAGTATCCCTGTTTTTTCACTGTCACTTTGCCTAACCACCTTCCTCTTTATTCAGCCTCAGTAACCCTGCCTTAGTCTTTCTTTGCTCCCTAATGCACCTATAAAAGGTTTTATCCCCTTTCTTAATCGACTTGGCTATCTTTTCCTTGGTTTGGGCCTTTGCTATTCTGACTGTCTTCCTCACTTTCTTCTACTTTAACTGGTACATTTCTCTGTCCTGCTCTTTCTGTGTTTCCTTATACTTCCTGAATGTTATCTTTTTCTCCCTAACCTTACCCGCCACTTCTTTTGAGAACCATAATGTTTGTTTCTTTCATTTTGATTTGTTTATTTGCTTCACACAAAGGCTTGTTGCCTCTGTGATGGTGGTTTTGATGTTTCCCCATTATTGCTGCACCCCACCTTCTTGACTGTTTGCTAGTGCTTTTCTGAGGCACTCTCCCATTTTGACAAAATCAGCCCTCCTGAAGTCCAGTACCTTCACTTTTGTATGACGTGACTCTACAGCTAAGTTTATCATGAACTACACTGTTTTTTGGTCACTTGTTCCCAGATGGCTACCCACTTCAAGATCAGAGAGCCTCTCTCCATCCTCATTTGAGAGTACAAGGTCTAAGATTGCTCCCTCCCTCCTGAGTGGGTTCCAAAATTAGCAGTCTGAGGCATGTCCCCTGTAGTGCATCAAGAACGGCCCTGCTCTTGGATGTGGCTACAGAAAAGGTGCTCCAGTTAACATCTGGCATATTCAGGTCCCCCATCAGCAATATCTCCCCTTTCTCTGCCATCCTATGGATTCCTTCTATCATTTCCTTGTCCATTTCCTCCCCCTGAGAGGTGGATCTGTATACAACCTCTGTGCGGATTGTGGTGCCATTTCCAGTCTCCAGGGTGACCCACATTGCCTCCTCTCTTCCCTGTTTACCCTTTAGTTCTGTTGCTTTGATCCCTTCCCATACATAGAGAGCTACTACTCCTTTTCCCTCCCTGTCTATCTTGTAGATTGTGTACCCTAGTATCTTAACATCCTAATCATGGTTCTCTGTGTACCATGTTTCTGTGACTGCCATGATATCCAGGCATCCCTCTTCCATCAAGGCCACCATTTTGTGGAGCTTTTTACCTAGACTATAGGCATTGGTATTCATTACCACCATTGTTTTTCATGGCTTTATTTCTTTTTTCCCCATCCCTGTCATTACTGCCTTTGTCTTTTTCACCATTTACCCCTTCCCTTCTCCTTATTGACTGCTCTGTTTTGGTGTTTACTTCATTAACTACCCTGATTTTTTTTGGGGGGGCTAGGATCTCCCTTCTCCTCTTCTGTGCCTCCCCCCTTTGGCTAGTTTAAATGCTTGCCAATTAAACATTTAAACCTATCACCTAGGATCCTGGTTCCTCTCCTGGATAGATGCAGACCATCATGCCAGGATAGGTCTGCATCCCTCCAGTCCCAAATGAAGCCAAATCCCTGAGCTCTGCACCAGTTTTTCAACCAGCCATTGAATCCTATGGTGTGGAGTATCCTAGCCTCATCCATGCCATAGACAGGTAGCACTTCCAAGAAAGTTATCATGTGTGTTACTTGCCTATGGCCCTTCCCCAACTCCACACACTCCTGTTGCACTGCTCTGATCCCATTCTCAGCCAGGTCATTTGTCCCTAGGTGAATAATGACATCCAGCTCACTCCCCCCCTTGCAGCTGCTCCCATGATCCTGAGGATTTGTTCCCTGTCCCTCCAAGCCATGGCAATAGGCAGGCACCTTACCTCCTTTTCCCCTAACTCCCCCAGTTCTACCACCCCAATAACTGAGGGGGTAGAACTGTGGAAGCCATAGACACCATAAAACATTCACACAATTGATGGGCCTGTGCTTTTGCAGCTGCAGGTGTAAGACATACACACCATCCTATGGATGCAGAAGCTCAGATACCATAACATCCATGATATGAAAAGTGCAGCAGTACTTCTGTATGCAGAAGCAAAGTCCCCTGAGGGTCCTGTGTCTCTTCAGAGGTTTTCTATATACAAGGGCCTGCTCTTCTGGAGTCAGAAGTTGGTGTATGTCTTACACCTCTGGCTGAAGAGATACAAGGCCCTCTTGGGTACAAACAGCTGCCCCCATAGGTGCATACAGAAAAGAAGTCTTGTACTTTGGATATAATGTGTGTGTATCTGTCTGGAGGAGCTTGTGCTTCTGGGCACAGAAGCAGTGTGGCAATTTCAGTATAGAAACACAGAAACATAGAATTTTACATCCGATAAGGACTGCTTTCTCGACCTAGTATGCCATTTTCCTACCTACTGAAACACCACAGACCTTTCTTGATTTCCGTCTGCCCCTCCCCTTTCCTTACAAATATGGTTCCCTTATGCCTAGCTCATGCATTTTTTAATCCTGGTACCAATTTTGCCCCCACCATCTATGCTGGGAGGATATCCCAGCCATCCACCAGTATCATGGATACCTATCTGCAGCGACAAGTGAGTGTGTATGTTTTGCAGTTTGCATGCTGCAGATATAAATCAAAGAAGATAGTACATCAGTGCTACTGCATTTGTGTCATCTGGAAACAGTTGTATGTTGTTTGTCTTACCTGATCATGGCTGTCTCTAGTTTCTTGCGTGGTCTTTTCCTTTTGCTGCTTTGGGGTTGGGGGTAGGGAGTTAGGGTCGGAAACCCTAATGCTAAATCTCAAAGCTTTTGATGCTTTAATATCAACATTAACTGATGCATTAATGAAGTTTTTTTGCAATAAAGTTCCTTACTTTTCAAGATAGTGTAATCATAGCCTTATTTGCGTCTGGTACCCTGTGCTCCTACCCATGTATAGTTTTTGAGATAGAATAATCGTATCCTTATTTGCCAAAGATTTTCCTACGTGTTGCAGTGGTGTGCGCTGTCTCTAGCAGTCGATGTTTTGTTCCTAGCTTGTGCCACATGCTGTAATGTCTGTGTCATTGTTGTGGTGCATGGGTTCGTCTGCGACATTATGACCCCATGCCATGACCTACAGGGTCTGATGTTGCACTGTTCTATAAAGGAGTGCTGTCTGCTTAATTTTACTACTACTGTCCATAAACATTTTTACATTCCCTTTTTCAGGTGCAATCCAGAATGCCATCACAAAACTTACAAATCTTGCAACATTGGCAGAATGACCGCACATGCCAAATTTTGGGCTTTTTCATCAAAAATTGCTGAAGTTATTAAGGTACAAAAATTGAGATTTAACATTGAAGTAGAGTACCAACCATAACAATAATGCCTTGACCCCCTATAATATATATTTATATTTATTTAAATGCCTTGCCTTGCCTAGTTACAGTAGTTAGTTAGTTAGTTAGTTAGTTAATTAATTATGTAGCACTTTATCACTGAGGCACAGGTCAGGAAGCATAGGAAGACCAGGAGCAGGTATACAATTCGCAAGTAGCATTTTATTTTTTTCCAATAATGGTAAAATATAAAATAAAATTGTTCAGTATAACTATTTACAAAGGCAGTAAAAATACAGAAAACAAAGTCCTTCATCTGAGGATATCTCTAATTCCAAGTTTTAATCTTGTTCTCTCTTGCAAAAGTATTACTGTTCTATTTATAAGTCTTTACCTGAGAACTCATTAAGGAGACATCCTGTTTTTCAGAAAATCTTTTTTGGCAGTTTCCTTCCTTACAGGTGCAACAAAAAAGTACATGGTCTCCTAGAACTTCCCTCCTGTTAGCAGCTCTACCAAAGAGCTAGTGTTGCTTTCTAGGTTAACCTCCTGAGTTCCAAACAGCTTTTTGCAATCATTTCAACAATATAACTATATACATTTTCAAACCAAGAGATCCCAGTTTCACATAAAGATTCATACATATTTTATAACTTCAGATACACAATGTGGAAGAAAAAACAGAAACTGCAAGTGAAAGCAGAGATAAATTTGACTGCACAGTCAGACAAGAGACAGAAAAGAAGAGAAAACATATCCTTTTGTTTAACTCTTTCTACATAACTATAGGACAGGGTCTTATTCAACCCTGTCACATACTCCATCTTTAAGAAGGAGCCTGTTTAGAAAAACAGGTTTCCAAAACTTTCTTTAACTTCTCTGTTAGCATTAGCTAATAAGTTTTACAGTTCTCAGCATATGCAATATCCCTTTTCTCCATAACTACCAGTAAGGCAAATGGCTAAGTTTAAACCCACACATTGCTTTAGTCTTCTGAATTCTCAATTCTAGTGTTTCTAATTTATCAGTTTAGCCATTAACATTGCAGAAAAAGCATTATACTGTTACCCATTTATCTCTTTTCTTTATGTCAGTCCCAATCCGGGAGGAAGTATACCTATTTTAGCAGAATGCCATCTCTTTCCCAGGTGGTCTTCTTTTTGTGGCCTTCTGCTTCTCCTGGTCTCTGGGAAGTAAAGATTTTTTTTCTGCAGAGTAATAGCACCCTTCTCTCTGGGGGCTACAGCCAACATTAACTGGCAAGCAATGCTGGATCTACCATAGATTGTTACCTGCCTGTAGACTCCTGGCCAGTAAAAATGTTGTAGAATGTTTGCCAAGGTTTCCCTCTTACTTAGATGCCTCCCACTGTGATCAGTGTGTGCCCACTACATCACCTGAATCTGACATTTGGAGGGAACAGCCATCTGCTCTTCCATCTTGTTTAACTGGGATTAGAATGTAACATGTATAATACCCCTTTCTCCACAACATAATGTGGACTGGCTCTGTTAACCACCCCAGGACCAATACATACCCCATAAATACTTGTCACCTACTGGTATAACCTGAAAACATGTGTATCCCCATTGTGTAGCATTCCCCAGTCTCTAAATCTCCAGGGAATACCTGGTTTAACAAAAAGATCAGTTCCTTTGGCCATCTTGCAGGCTTCTTCCTCACCTTTTAACTGCTCCACTAAAGGGGCCATGCCTCCATCTTGGGTCACATGATCTGTATCTTGGGCTGTACTGTCTTCACCACAATCAAGCACCTCCTCATTAGCAGTCTCTGCACCACTCTCACATGATATCTCAAATTCAGGATCAAGAAGGTAGCACCCTGGAAACAGGGTGCTCCAATTGCTACATGTCCATCTCAGGTATCATAGCTATGAACTGATTCTCTCTACTGTGACTGGAATCCATGTGGCATTTGTCTGCAACACATGGGGCCTCTTCTTGCCTCTTGACTTTGTTCAACTTGTTCAGGGGCTTGTATTTTCTGGCAGACTCAAAATGCTGCCCCTGGTGGATTATTTGGACCCCTGGATATCTCTGGACCACTGGATATCTGTGCTCTATCTCCATCCAATGCTCATTGAGCCAGTTTACCAGTTTTGTTAAGATTTTCACCATCTGCAGCATTTCCTTCACTGTCCAAAAGTCATATTTTGGCCACTACATAGTGACTCTGTTAGGTGCACTACTGCAAATCAGACCTTCTCTTTGTTGTATAGCCCACCATTTGAAGAAGGCAGGCTTTCAGGTGCTGTCCCTGTCTCCTTTTCTTCCATCACTGGTTCTGGCTGTACAGTCTCAGTTTGGACTTTTGTTTCTGCTTCTAGTTTGGCTGCCATTCTTCTGGCAATGACTCCTTGAATTGCTGCTACTGAATCCATACCTTTCAGCTGTGCTTCCCTGGTAGCAGGTCCAGTACCCACGCATAACATTCCTGGCTTAGAGTATGCATGGCATCAAACCCCCTTAGTCTGACAATATCTGTCATTAAGCCACAGGTCTGGAAACATAAAAAGACCAGGAGCAGATATAAAATTTAGAAGTAGCATTTTATTTTTTTCCAATAACAGTAAAATAAAAAATAAAATTGTTCAGTATAACTATGTATAAAGGCAGTACAAACGCAGAAAACAAAATCTTTTGTCTGAGGATTTCTCTAATTCCAAATTTCAGTCTTACTCTCTCTCTCTAACAAAAGTATTGCTGTTCTTTTTATAAGTCTTTGACTGTGAACTTGTTAAGGAGACATCCTGTTTTTCAGAAAATGTCCTTGTCAGTGTCCTTCCTTACAGTTGCAACAAAACAGTACATGGTGTCCAGGAACTGACCTCCTATCGACAACTCTGCAAAAGAGCTAGTGTTGTATTGTAGGTTAACCCCCTAAGTTCCAAGTAGCTTGTTAACATTATTTCAACAATATAACTATATACATTTTAGATAGCTTATATGATTAGGACAAATACATCCCCTGTACCCTGTTCTTCCTTAGTGTCTGTTGAACCATTGCTTCTAACCAGTTTTAATCTATTCCCATCTGCTCAGTTTTTTACAGTGCTCCCCTGCAAATTACCAACGTCCTAACAAATGATCAGCGGTGTGATTTGAATCTGCAAGACAGCACACCATGGTCAGGTTCACAGCACTGTACATTCCATCCAGCCTAATGTTTCTGTTTATTGCTGACTATTTCATAGCTGAGTCCTTAACTCAACCTCCACTGCATAGTGAGGAGGTCCCACCACAGAGTCTCATTCATGAACCTTGGTCTGTGTAATGCACTGTCCCTTGCCTGCCAAAACATGGAGTTGTATACCTTGGTAGCTTGCTCACCAAAAGGTTGCAAATGTCCACACTTTTTCTAAAAATATAAAGCAGCTACTTACTTCCTCAATCCAACAATTCCTGCTACTTCTCCTGCTATTAACCCTTGAAGGTGACGTTGAACCAAGTCCTTGACCGCCATACCTTCATCTGTCCCAACCCCCCGACATTATCACATCAAATGCCGAAAGGGTTAAAAATTGTTCATTTAAATGTATGTAGTCTCCGACCTAAGATGTCAGAGTTAGAAGCCTGGATTAATCAATACACTCCTGACATTCTGAGCATTTCTGAGACCTGGCTGAAACCATGCATCAAACAACATGAGGTTACTTTGCCTGGATACAAATGTTTCAGGAAGGATCATCTGGGAAAAGAGGATTGTGGTGTCCACATGTATGCTAGGGAGCACATAGATGCTGTTGAAATACCTGTGTCTGAATCTGGACACTCTGCTGTCGAATCAATCTTCCTTTTGCTCATCCTTGGCAGCAAAAAAAACTCATAGTAGGTTGTGTATACATGTTGATTTTATTTAAAGGATAGCAATATTATGCTCACTAGTGTGAGATGCCCCCTGATGAAGGGTCAGTTTGGAACTGAAATGCTGGGGCTTTAGGGGACACTGGGTCTTAGTCTCACACTGGTGAGCATAATATTGTTATCCTTTAAATAATAAATTAATTGGATTTTTCTTTACCCGGTGTGGATATCCAATCTTTATGAGTGCAACAACTTTGGGAACAGTTTTCCTTCAGGTTTGGCAAACTTTTTTGTGTGCACCACCCTTATTTTGCAGTTTGCAGTATTCACTTGGAAACTTTGTATACATGCCCCCTAAAATAGCAGTCCCTGGACTCCCCTCTTTCATACCCTCCCTTGCTAACCTCCAGTGGCATGACCTCATACTTGGAAGTGATTTCAACATTGATTGGCTACATTCTACCACTTCCATACTGACTGCTGTCCTGGCTGACTCAAATCTGGTTCAAATGATTGGTGACCTACTGACATTAATAGAAAGACAGGTAATCATACTTTACTTGACTGGGTGGTCACAAATTGTGCCCCAAAGATAAAAGCAGTGGAGGTCCTCTAAGATGGTATATGCGACCACGCACCGACACTCTGCATATGGCGTAACAACTTTCTAACCCCCCCTTCTAGGATTATCACTGTGCTGGACATGTCCAGGTTTGATGCCAACAACTTTGTGGATACAATCGGGGAAACTGTTTTGGGACCCAATTAATATCCTGCTGCAAGTTAACTTGGCAGTAGACTATTTTGTGGCAAACATTGCTGACCAACATGCCCCTTTAAAGAGTTGCCAGGTAAGAGGTATTAAAGTAGCATGACTCACCAAGGAATTAAGGCAGCTCATGTCCACTCGCGATAAGGCATGGAAGACTTATATGGATAGTGGGCTACACACTCACTGGCAAACATATAGGCAACTAAGGAACAGCTGCAAGAACTCATTCCAAAAAGCAAAATGACTCCACTTCAAGAGACTGCAGACTGAGCATTTTAGTAATCCAAAAGAATTCTGGTGACAGGTTAGCTCCCTTTTAAAGGGTAACACCTCTGAGACCCCCAGTTCCCTTGACACCCAGGGGGACTATCTCACTGATAACCCCCTCCATTGCCTCTGACTTCAATGAGTTTTTCACCAATCTAGATAGGTACACATCACTATTTTCTAGTTCATCCGTTCCCCCCAACCTGATCCCCTGCCGTCAGTCAACTCAATGGACAGCCATGCCTTTCACCTAAAGCTCGCAACCCTCGCAGAGGCTGACCATCTCCTCATCAATCAGAAGGCTTACAGCTCACCTGACCATGACACTCTAGAGCCTAAATACCTTAAGTTGAGAGCTGATGCTCTAGCCTGCCCTGTTTAAGATTTATTTAATCAATCCTTCCTTACTTGCATCATCCCTGAAAAATGGAAAGTAGCGGTGGTTGTCCCCATCCACAAGGGAGGTCCCAACTTGACAGTGGAAAATTTCTGGCCCATTTCAATACTTTGCCCCTAGCAAAAATACAAGAGCAGATAATCTATGACCACCTGCACGATTACCTTGACCTCCACCATCTGCTCTCAAACTCTCAGCATGGGTTTAGGAAAAAACACAGTACACTTACAGCTCTGATTAAAGTCACCTCTGACACATTCTGTGAAATGGACCATGGCTGGGACACTGGAGCAATTTCTGTAGACCTGACCAAGGCTTTTGACTTGATCAACCATGTCCTTCTATTACAATAACTGCACACCCTTGGCCTTGATGACACTGCCTTAATCTGGACCCAAAGATACCTTTACAGTCGTACCCAAAAAGTAAAATGGGCAGGCTCCCTATCTGACCCAAGGCCCATTACCCATGGTGTTCCTCAGGGCTCCATATTGAGCCCATTACTTGTTTCTCTGTATATGAATGATCTCCCTAATAATTGTGGTGGGGCCTTTGTTCACCTATATGCAGATGATATTATCATCTACCATTCTTCTCTTGATGTCGGATGGCTCAATTCAATGCTAGCCTTTGACTTTCACACCCTTGAGGACTGGTTCCTTTAAAAGCAGCTTGTACTTAATACTAACAAAACAAAGTGCATGTTATTCTCCAAATTATCTTCACCAACCTTCCCCCTCTGGCTTTAATCTCACGTATTGGGGATGCGCTTGAATGGGTCAGGTCCTTCAAATACTGGGGAGTCACTTTAGATCCCTCACTTACCCTGGATGTACAAGTTACAGCCATCAACAAAACTATAAACCAAAAGATTGGTGTCCTCTACCGCATCTGTCCCTTCCTTACTTTGACCTCCTGCTGTAAGATTGGAGATGCCACCCTCCTGTCCCTCCTCATGTATGGTGCTCCATTACTACTCTCTGCTACCGCATCCATACCATCTCACCTATTTCAGGCCTACCATAGAGTTGGCAGGTTTGTTCTTGGGGCCAGTGCTTGGCACCACCACTGCAATGTTCAATCTGCCCAGAGATGGTTACCATATGAATTGAAATTACACTATGCCGCACTAAGCTTTATACATTAGCTTGTTCATCTCTTCACTGATCCTTGCATTGCTGATATTGTTCAACGTCATCTTCCCTGACATGCCCTCAGAGCTACCTCCTTGCCCCTTCTCTCAGTGTCAGACCTATGACTCTCCATGGCTTGGAGATCATTTACATTTTCTGCTGTGTCCTGCTGGAAATTTCTACCTCCTCCTTTACTGGGCTGCACCTCCCTCTCTCAATTTCAAAGTTTGCTGTTATCTCATCTAACCTCCCCATCTTGCTCCTGCTTCTGCTGACTCCTGACCCTGTTCACTCCTTGTGTGATTCTCCTATCATATCTTTCCACTCTCTATCTATCTCCTGATCTCTGACTAAAAAAATATATACTGTAAACAATGTCTGTATGTCAGGTTTTGTTGACTGTGCTTTACATTGCTTATTTTGCATACCTGAATATAATTGATGTACTCTCTTACTGTATGACTACTCCTTGTCTAATGTCTTGTATCAATGAATGCACTATCAATGTACTGCACTTCCCAAGTTGCCCCTGAAAAAGGGAATGTCTTGTCTCAGAGGGCCTACCCGGTAACCAAAATTCAATAAAAAATTTTCAAACCAAGGGATCCCAGTTTCACATAAGGATTCACAAATATTTTATAACTTCAGATATGCAAGGGGGAAGAAAAGACAGAAACAGAAAGTGAAGGCAGAGAAACATTTGACTGCACAGTCAGACAAGAGACAGGAAAGAAGAGAATAGAACAGATCCTTGCATTTAGCCCTTTCTATAAAACAAATGAGACAGGTTCTTATTCAACCCTGTCACACACTTCAGTTGCAAAATTGGGTAGAAGGGTCAAGGCTGGGTTAATGTACAATGGTTCCAAGTGACAAGATGCACTACATATTATGGTATGTCAGGAAATATGGCAGAAATGCAATTCAAATGAGTCAGGATTTCCTGTGATATATTGTGATATATGTGAATATTCTGCATCATGTCACTGGCTACCACTGTATATGTATTAGTTGTAAAATAAGGTTCCTGCAATTTAGAGGACAGGGTATACAAAAATTGAATTCCAAGTATGGCAATTAAGATGCTATCAACACATTCTTTGTGGAAACATTTAAATCTCTATGTAGTAAGTGTATTAACTAAGAGTTTGGAAACTCAGATTCACTGAAGACGAATTCATGGTAATACACTTAGGAAAGGATTACAGAGGTAGGACTTAAACACTGTGAGGGTCTCCTCTTGTTAGAGTGGTAGAGAAAAAGGATCATGGGGTTATAATCAATAAGGGGTCCAGGCATGTAAAAAAGTGCATGGCTGCTATCAAAAGGGATCACAAAATGGTAGGGTGCATTAAAAAAGGGGTGGCCAGCCCACTGGTGCAGCAGCAGGGCTTCTGCTTGTAATGCTGGTAACACAGGCTTGGCAATGAACTTAAGCTGTTGGAGGGCTTGTGGTGGGGGGGGTTGGATTGAGCATCCCAGAAGATGTTCTCCCTGTCCAGGGTGAGTACCTGCTTATCTTTGTCACAGCACTGTCACCTGGGTTGCCTCAAGTGGGAGTGCAGTCTTGTGCATATGATGTGGGAAGATGTAGGGTGACTCTGTGCTTTGGCATAAAGCTATGAATTGCATGCATCTAGAGCCCTTATAGTCAGTGTCCTGGGGTGAAAACCAAGTAAAAATCCTCCTGCCCCTGCAGAACAATACTCAATCCATTTAGGCCCCTGCAGGGACTACAGTACCCCTCATCTTGACAGTGCTCCAAAGCAGAGTGCACCTAAACCTCTTCGGCCATGCACAAGGCCCCAGGAATGTTGTGATTCTGCAGTTGCGGAATTATCTGCAGAACTTGCATCATGCCACAGAATATATATAGTGCCACAGAATTCATTGTGTTTGGTGAATTTTCATTCAGATATACTGTTTTTCCATAGTGTCAGGCTTTCTTTCCCATCTTGTTTATCCTGAAGCCCCACCTCTATGCTAAGCATATGATGTCATCAATGACATGACATCATATTTAGTCAAAGACAGGACTGCATTCTGCCAGTGAAATGAATAAATCATGCCACAGAAATCAGAAAATGCTGCTGCAGAAGCCAAAGAGTCCTGCCACAGAAATCAGAAAATTCTGCCATAGAGCACTACGGGCCTTGGCCATGCATTAGGTAGCATGTCAAAGGTTTTATGAGGACAAGAAATTGAATCAACAGGGCTTTGTAGTCTACAGGAGTAGATGGGGTTGGGCTGAAAGAAGAAGGAAAAAGGGGACAAGGGATAACAAATATGGCAGGGGAAGTAATCTGGCAACTTTAGAAGATGCATGCTAGGTACTAGTAGGCCAGTGCTGTGGTAGCACTACCACTTACAAGGCAGATGAACTGAGGTTAGTAATGAACTCAGGGTGTAAGAACGCCAACCAGGGAAGGAGGATTGAGCATCTTTAAAACTGGTCTCCTCCTTTGGAGAGGAGGGTGGGTTGAACCTGTTACTTGCCTGGCCCCTAGCAATAGCTAGGAGAAAAGTAGCCCAGGCCAGCACATCAGGGCGGCGTGACAGATGTCGATGCAAATCATGTGGGAGCTCACGGTGTACCTCATGATTTACTGCACTTCATGTCTTGCAGGGGTCTAGAAAGGAGGACAAAGCCAGCAGCAGGATGGTTACAGTGCTCACAGGCCCTGTATCCATCAGCTGGGCATTTGGCTGGAACAGGAACATGGCAGGTGTTGGGGAACCCCACTGGCCCCACCAGGGGAGATCAAGCTCCGGAGGAGTATTGCTGGTAGTAAGTCCTGGTGCTTGTCTGGGTGACATGGCTGGAGCACTCAGCAGATGGGGGACAACCAGAGGAGAAGAATCAGAAACTGGAAAAAAGAAGGCACAGGTTAGACCACATCGGGGTACTGTGTGGAGTTCTGGGCTCTTCAATATAAAAGGTGGTCAAGTAAGTGAAGCTGCAAGTCACCAAAATGATCAGGGGGTTAGGGACTGGTGCTATGAGGAGGTGCTGGATGTGCTTATCATGCTTTCCTTGTAGAAAGGAAGCTGTCAGAGGACACAATGTCAGTTTTTATAATACTCAGGGACACTGACAAGACTGATCAAAAAATAGATGATTTGATTCCTTTTATTGGACCAACAAAGATTTTCAGAAAAAACTTTAAGCTTTCAAGCCTACAGGTCATTCTTCAGAAAGAAAATGGCCATGAAATGACTGGTCTGGTCAGGCAGACATACAGTATCTAATCTAGTGTCCTTAAGGTGCATGCAAGGACATGCCCTGAATCTCTTAGATGGTAACTTCAGCTATTAGGTAAGGAGGTTAAAATCTGGTCACAATGGGCTGTGCTAAAGGAGTATAACTAGGAGCTATGCTAATCAAAAGCATAACGCTCCAGTTAGAAGTCCATTATGCAAGTCAAACACAACCAAATGACAAGTCACTGTCCTACCCTTCCCTTTCTGGAACAGTGTTATGTAAGCAATAACCCACAACAGGTCATGCATTTTTAAAGAATTAATGCACATCCCAGGTGATTTTGAAGGCATGAGACCAATGGTTTAGTGTCTTTCAGTGCACCTGGGAAGTGCATTCATTCTCAAGAAATGCATGCCCATGAGTGTTATTGTGCATACAAAATGGGCAAAGTATTTAATGGTATTTTTTTCATGCAGTTAGACTTCTATTAGGCAGACTATGTGAGTTTTCAAATGAGGGCTGGTTTTCATTGAATGCATCTGGAAAAGCACATTATTTGGAAGAAACCTAAGCCCTTTCATGTGTTACTGAGTTAGAACAATTGAAACAAATTTTATTGAATGGAAAAAAGTTTTACATTTCATTTAGTAAAACTGATGTTAGGTAGATTATGTTAATGTGATCCATGCATTTACTGGGACTTAATGAATGGACAGGTGATTTCTTTAGGCCAGTGAAGTTGCTAGGATCCTAAATCCCATTTTATAAAAGCAATTATAAAGTGGGTAAGACAAATCTTGTACTGTGGTTATTGGAATCCAGTCACATGGGTGTGCATTGATACAGCTTATGGAATGTGGTCTAATCAATTCTGCCACTTGACTGGTTTAATCCTCTTCAAACAGAGCTATCTTACCTCAAATGTACAATGCTGAGCTCAATGGTTCATTATGCAACTCCAACACAACCAAATAACAAATCAGTCTTTACCTCCTTCTTCTCCCAGTAAGTGATGAATCTGTGAAACAGCCCACCAGCAGTAACAGGGGATATGAAGACAGATCAGACATCAAGGTAAGCCTGGCCATGGACGCATTTCTGTTTACTAATGGAATTACAGTGTACTCTGAGTAGTAGTGTGGGTATGGAAACCCTTAAAAATTTGTATATTTTTGCAATTTATTTGTCATTTTATATGAAGGGGTGGGAGAGAAATGGACCTAGAATCCCTATTGACATTAAGCTCCATTGTTACTATGTTTCACTTCACTTCTGCCAGCAATGAAATGCCTAGCATTTTGTTGTGAGGGCTCGGTTGGACTCCCAGCACTGCCTAAAGTTCTAAAAGTCAAAAGAGCGCAACCAACCCTGTGAGTCTGATTGCTTGTCATACCAGGTGCTGGGAGGCAATCTCTGCAGAGTGGAAAAACATAGGTGAGTAATTACTAGTGACCTGTGTTCTTAGAAGGTCAGTGCTGGGAAGAATCACACAGAAGTATTTCTCAGTATCAGCAATATCTGTATATGACATTTTGCAATGGCAGTGTGGAGCCAATTAAGAATCCAAGGACTCAGAGTAGAAACAGTGGAGAATCTGAAAAGTGCTGTCATGTAAGGATGTATTACTATTTTACAATGTTTTCTCCCCTAAAACATTTAATTAATGTTAAATGTACAATTATTACTGCTCATTCCATTCATGGTTCTTCAGAAACATCAAAAGCCTCAATTTTATTTAACTTAAGCCATATGAAATGTTTCATTCGCTGCTGAAAAAGTTATTAAAAGTGTTTAAAAAACAACAAAAAATTGTACTCTATAAAGCCACATTTATATAATATGTCTTATGTACATTTCATTAAAGAATAAGCATAATCAACAGATAGGTGTAAAAAAAACTTTGGTTGAGAGGTGGGGATGAGGGCTTGGGGAATGGAGGAATGGAGGCCATAGACCCAGAGATGCAAATTAATTTAAATTGTTTAGAGGCCAATATTATGTTAGAGGTGGCCCTGGTGTTGAACATCTTTGGAAATGTTTAAATCATTATTATCAAATGGCAGGATGTGTTGCATTTCTTAATATAATTTGTGTTTCTGGTGCTAGTAACAAGCAAAAATGGGACAAGGAGTTGGTAAACTGCTTTATGATTGTTGGCAGCCGAACAGCAAAGAAAGGTAACTTTAATGAGTGAGGGTTAGGTGGCTTGTAAGCCTCTGAGAAAGGTTTGATTTTAGGAAAGATGCGGAATCTATAGGATGTGTCAAATATTCTGTTTTCTATTGGATGCTGAGTACACATTCTTAATGATGACCTGAAGGAAGGCCGTTCATAAGTATGCATGTATGTGATAGTATAACTATAGCAAATCAAGAACATGGGGCCAAGAGTTGAAGCTGGTGGGTTGGGGTAGATTCTGGAAAGATGTGAGGAAGTTTTATTTTACAGAAAGGGTGGTTGAGTAGTGGAACATCCTACCTGCAGAGGTGGTGGGTGCAAGAACCATTAATTATATCAAAAACAACTGTGACAGTGTAAAACATTAATAGTTACATATGGGGAAGCAGTAGGGCAGCGGTGGTGGGGTATGGGGGCGACTGCAATAACTCCAACTTGACAATAGGTCCCAGGTTAGGATAGCATAAAACAGGGCAGACTGCATGGACCAATAGTCTTTTTCTGCCAATGTTTTCTATGCTTCTATATTTATAAATCTAACTCCACAGTTCAACAGTGTGCATCACACCACCACAAACTGTACAGTGGTGTCCTGCATTAGGTTTGCTCATCACGTCTATCTATGTCAGTCAGCATTTTGAGTAAAGAATCATCAAGAACAGTTAAGACCATTACTTTGCACTTGCCTGTTTTCATTCAGTTTGCTAGCTAACCACTGCGTGCCTGCTGCAGGCTAAAGGGCTGAGGGAGGCACTCACATGCACATCACTTTATCTGGACAACGTCGCCTGTTGACTCGTTTACAACTCTGCAGACAATGATGTTTATTAATATCACTTAGAAACACTGACACCAAGCACTATAACTAGTTGTGACTGAGGGCACTGTGGCACTAGTATCAGGATATTGTTAATCTTTATGGAATCTAATGCTGGGTGCCACCATATGTTGCAGTAGTAATATTATTGAAAACAATTACCTAGGCATAATATTTTAGACATGGAGTTATGCTTGCTAGCAGTGGTGGTAAAGAAGGTCACAAATATTTAAATCCTAATTTAAATTATCTTCTTCTTCTTTCAACATTGGTATCTTGTATCATAGTTCTTTTGTAAAATGTTCTTTCTTGCAAGTATCATTTTAATGCTATTTTCCTCTTTGTCTCCCATTCACCCTGTCTCCAGCCATATGGGCTGGCAGTATAGCCTAGAGTTTAGAGCAGCGAGCTGTAAATGAGCTCGGTACATCCAGTATACCTGAGTTTGATTCCCTCAACCTCCACTTGCATACTGTGTGACTCTGAGAAAGTCATTTAATCTCCCTAGTGATCTTGGGTCACCACGGAAAACAGGCACTTGTGCCTAGTGGGCCTTACCTGGTTACCAAAGAATAAAATAAAAGCAAAATATATGTGTATGAGCATTATTGCCTTGGCAACACCTTTCCTCTAGACCAGAGGGCAAGTGTGTGATTTGCCTTCATAACTGCAGACAATATCTGCCCTGCAATGCACAGCAGGTAGGACAAAAGTGACCCTTCTTCCTTGAGTCTGAGTGCCCTGTGACGGTAATACATGCGTAATGTACCACATCATGTTCCACTGTGGGATTTTGGGGCTTCTATATGAACCCTAGTTTCCCAGGTGGCAGCAAAACATGTTGCTGCCGCACAACTGGGCCAGTCAGTGGTTATCTAACCTAACAGTTGTGTAATTAAAACAACTTTAAAATTGTTAGGGGACATTCTGTACTAAGATTGGAGGAATCCAGTCACAAAACTGTGTGCTAATCGAGACGCTGCCTACAGCTTGCAGAAGCTGACCATTTGTCAGGGGCCCCTCTCTCCCAGGACCTGGCAAGGAAAGGTGGGTGCCTCCTCTTTGGCTGTGTAGTATGCCCTGGCAATGCTCAGGAGGAGGAGGTGCCACCCAGGCCACCCCCAGGGTGGTGGCATCTGGGGGAGGGAGGAGAAATAGAGGTTAAATAGAGCTGGAGACCAGCAGCTCCCCCTCTTTCTTCTCCTTCCTTTTGGGGTGACTATGACAGGATCCAGTATTCCACAGAGACCACCCATTAATGTAAGGGAATGTGATTTCCATCCCTGGAAGGGAGGAGAATGAAAGGGAATAAGCTGAACAAAAGAGTCAGCTTCATGAGCCTCCCTGTGGTGGCTGCCTGCCCCCCCTTTTGTCACGGAAACAAAGGGGACATTTTTAGGTAGCTGTAAAGTTGACAATGGGCCTTCAGCCCAGACCACATAAACTCATGCAGAATCAATAGTTTTATTATCGTAGCAGGTAGCCAGTTGCTAGCTTAGGTTGGTAGCAGGGCTGGAGAAGAGATCCCACTACTAATAGCAGGCTTATCTTCCCATCTGCAGCTGTTGAAAAAAAAAAAAAAAACAGAAGTCATACAGGAGCAGGCTGAAACTGGGCTACTTTTGCTGCTTCCAGTATCCTGGGATCCCAAGGAAGGGGTCATCCTTTCAGTGCACCATGGGTAGTCCAGAGGGGCGAGTCAGGCTCCAGCTTGGGCAGGCATGCCTCTGTGGCCTGGACAGTTGTCCCATGCAAGGGGAGGCATCCCTCTATTAGTATGCAGCTCATTCCTGACTGCTGCCTTCAGGAATGCATGGTGTTTGGTTGGGACGTTCTTTGCTCTGGTGGGCTCGTTGGAGGTGTGCCACCGTAGTACACCCCACGGTTCCTCCTGCAGCTTAACTTTAGGCATGAGTGGCGAGGGCCAAAGCAGATTCAGTACTGTATGGTCCTCTGGTCCTGGAGATCACATCTCTTTGTTTGTGATTCACATGCTTGAGCTCTCACTCCTCACGGGATCTCGGTGGCCATGTTGTGCACAGTGGCCATTGGCTGTTGGAGCAGCCTGTCAAGAAGTATAATGACCATTGCTTTAGGATTAGTAAGGGTGTTGTTGTTTTTGACAGGGAGGACACTCAGACTGCATACAGGCTTCCTGACTTTCCCAAGTCGAGAGGGCTGGGGGTGTTGGGGCCTGGCAATCAGGGGTACAGGGCATATGATCACTTGGGACACTCAAGATGGTGACCAGATGGTCTCAGTGGCCATCTTGGGTGAGGCAAAAGGGGCATCGCAGAGCAGCCTTGAGGTTGGAGCATGCAGCATTAATGGGCTAGTGCAGCCCAGGCCATGGTTTGATTCCTGAGGCATCCGGGAGGGTTAAGTAGGACATTGAGGTAGTCTTTGGCATCCCCAGTGCTCCTGGGTTACCCTGGCACAGGTCTTTGGCCTGGTGGATAGTTTAATAAAAAAGAAAGTATAAAAAAATCCCTTGGGCCGAATGGGTAGAGCTGAAGCCTTTGGAAGTATGGTTCAGTTTGATACCCAATAATGGCCAGAGGGCAATGCATCACCCTGCAAGAGGGAAAGACACGACATCTCCTTTTTCACCTCCTCCCCCCACATAACATAGAAACATAGACTTTGACGGCAGATAAGGACCACTTGGCCCACGCAGTCTGCCCATTTCCCTACCTACTGGATAAGCTGCAGATTCTAGTTAACCAACAGCCTACTTCCTGCAACCCCCCGCTATAATTGCCTTGTGTCTGTCCCATGCACGTTTGAATTCCCCCACTGTTTTAGACCCAACGAGCTCCTCAGGAAGGCTGTTCCATGTATCCACCACTCTCTCCATGAAAAAAATTTTTCTCACATTACCCTTGAGCCGTCCCCCCTCTATCTTTAAATTGTGCCCCCTTGTTCTTACACATCTCTTTTTCTGAAAGATGCTACCTTCCTGGACTTTGTTTATTCCCTTGAGGTACTTGAACATTTCTATCATGTCTCCCCTGTCCCTCCTTTCATCAAGAGTATACATATTAAGCTCTCTCAGTCTCTCTTCATATGGTTTCTGCTGCAGTCCCTGCACCATTTTAGTTGCCCTCCTCTGGACTGCTTCCATCCTGTCTATGTCCTTGTGTAGATGAGGTCTCCAAAACTGCACACAGTACTCTAGATGGGGTCTCACCAACTGTCTGTACAGAGGGATAACCACTTCCCTTTTTCTACTTGTGATGCCCTTCCTGTGCATCCCAGTATCCCCTGGCTCTCCCTACCGACTTTTCACATTGCTTACCCACCTTTAGGTCATCTGATATGACTACCCCGGGTCCCTTTCCATTTTGTTGTAGTTAGTACCTCCTGCTATTGTGTACTTTTTCCTGGGTTTTGTTTCCAGGTGCATTACTTTGCACTTCTTTGCATTGAATCTAAGTTGCCATATATCTGACCATTCCTCCAACCTTGCCAAGTCCCTTCTTATCTTTTCTACCCCCTGTGTATCAACTCTGTTACAGATCTTTGTGTCATCTGCAAAGAGGCATACCTTTCCCTCCAGACCCACTGCAATGTCACCTATAAAGATGTTAAAGAGGACTGGACCCAGTACTGAGCCCTGAGGTACTCCACTAGTAACCCCCTTTCTTCGGAATGTGTTCCATTCACTATTACCTTCTGTGTCCTGTTGTGCAGCCAGTTTGCTACCCAGGCTACCACCCTGGGACCCACTCCCAGGCTGGCTAACTTGATTATTAATCTTTTGTGCGGGACTGTGTCAAATGCCTTGCTAAAGTCTAGGTAGGCCATATCCACAGCCCCTCCCTGGTCTATTACTTTGGTCACCCAGTCAAAGAAATCAATTAGATTCATCTGACATGACTTTCCTGCTGTAAATCCATGCTGCTTTGGGTCCTGTGCCCCACTGGCCTCTAGGTACTCAACAATTCTTTCTTTCAGAAGTGATTCCATCATTTTCCCTACCACTGAGGTCAAACTTATAGGTCTGTAGTTTCCTGCTTCTTCCTTGCTCCCACTTTCGTGAAGGGGAATCACATCTGCCCTCCTCTAGTCCTCAGGTACCGCCCCATCTTGCCATGATCTGTTAAAAAGCGTGGTCAGTGGTGTCACTAGGTCCTCTCTTAGTTCTTTTAGTATTCTGGGGTGAATCCCATCAGGGCCCCATTGCTTTTTCCACCTTGAGTTTTAGGAGTTCTTTCAGGACTCTTTCTTCTGTGAATGGACTGGTGTCAACCCCCCTACCCAGAGTGCTTTTATTGTCTGGTTTAGGTAACTCCTCCTCATCTTCTTTTGTGAATACTGAGCAAAAGTATTCATTCAGTATCTCTGCCTTTTCACTGTCTCCCTCTGCCCACCTCCCCTCTCCTTTATTAATCTTCACTATCCCTCCCTTAACCTTTCTATGCTCCTTAATGTACCTATAAAAGGTTTTATCCCCCTTCTTAACTGAGTTGGCTATCTTTTCCTCGGTTTGGGTCTTTGCTAGTCTGACTGCCTTCCCCACTTCTTTCTGCTTAATTGATACAGTTCCCTGTCGTGATCCTTCTGTGATTCTTTATATTTTTTGAATGCAGCCTTTTTCTCCTTAACCTTCCCTGCCACCTCTTTTGAGAACCATAGTGGTTTTTTACTCCACTTTGTTTTCTTTATGTGTTTCACACAAAGGCTTGTTGCCTCTATGATGGCTGTTTTGATTTTTCTCCATTGTTCTTCCACCCCTCCTTTTTGGTCATTTGCTAGTGCATTTTTCAGGTATTCACCCATTTTGCCAAAGTCAGCCCTTCTACAGTCCAGTATCCTTGTTTTTGTATGGCTTATCTCCATGGTTGTGCTCATTGTGAAGCACACTGTGCACTGGTCGCTTGTTCCCAGATGTCTACTGACTTCTAAATTTGTGATCCTTTCTTCATTTGAGAGTACCAGGTCTAGTATTGATCCCTCCTGAGTGGGTTTCAACACTAGCTGTCTAAGGCCTGCCCCCTGCAGGGCATCGAGAATGACCCTGCTCTTGGATGTGGCTGAGGTACATGTTGTCCAGTTAACATCTGGCTTATTCAGGTCCCCCATCAACAGTATCTCCCCTTTTTCAGCCATTTTGAGAATATCCTCTATCATTTTGTCGTCCATTTCCTCCCCTTGAGATGGGGGTCTGTATACAACCCCTGTGCGGACTGTGATGCCATTCCCTGTCTCCAAGGTGACCCGGAGTGCCTCTTGTCCTCCCCCTTTACTTTTTAGTTCTGAAGCTTTGATCCCTTCCCTTATGTATAGAGCTACTCCACCTCCTCTTTTTCCTTCCCTGTCCCTTCTGTAGATTGTGTACCCTGGTATGTTGACATCCCAGTCATGGTTCTCAGTGTACCATGTTTCTGTGACTGCCACAATATCCTATTGTTCATCTTCCATCAGGGCTACTAGCTCAGGAAGCTTGTTTCCCAGACTACATGCATTAGGTACTCATTGCCCTCTATTTAATGTTGGCTTTATCCTTTTTTCCGCCATCCCTGCTCTTATTGTCCTTGTCTATTTTTCCATTTACCCCTGTCCTGCCCTGTGTTGAGCTCTGTACCTCAGTGTTTACCTTACTACCTGCCATGTTTTGTGGGGGGAGGCTTGAAATTTCCTGGCTTTTATCAGCACCTCCCCCCTTGGCTAGTTTAAAAGCTTGCCAAGGAAGAATGTAAACCTATCACCTAGGATCTTGGTTCCCTTCGTGGACAGATGCAGACCATCATGCCAGTATAGACCTTTATCTCTCCAGGTGGACCCCCAGTCCCCAATGAAGCCAAATCCCTGTGCTCCGCACCAGTTTTGCAACCATTCATTAAACTGCATGGTGTGCAGTACCCTAGCCTCACTCCTGCCATGGACTGGTAGCACCTCTGAGAAGGTTACCGTGCTTGCTACCCATCTGAGGCCCCTCCCCAACTCCACAGATTCATTCTGCACTGCAATGATCCCATGCCTAGCTAGGTCATTTGTCCCAAGGTGGACTATGATATCTAGTTCCCTCTCCTGTGATGCTGCTTCTGCAATCCTGAGGATTTTCTTACTGTCCCTCCAAGCCATGGCACCAGGTAGGCACCTTACTTCCTTCTCCTCTCCCTTTCCCAGTTTTACCCCCCTAACAATAGAATCCCCTATCAAAAGCTGTTTCCTTCCCCTGTGGTGTCCCTTGCCACTCTTTTGTGGGCCTCCCTTGTGGATGTCCTCAGCATTCTTCTGGGTCTCCACTGAGGGTGCCATCATAGAGGAACCTTGCTCTGTCAGAATGGCATATGATTTGTGTAGAGGTACAACTAGGGGGCTTCGCCTCTGGTCCACCACCTGCACCCTCCCAGAACCCACTGTGGTCCAACTGCTCTTCATACTTGGCAACCTCTGAGGCAATGGTTGTGGCAGTGGTGCTCTTTGGAAGGGGGAGGCCTCCTTAGTCCTTGCTAGTTCAGCCTGGAGGTGGGCAACCTCCTCCCTCAGAGCTGACAGTTGCCTGCAAATAGGACAGCAACACAGTTTCCAGAATGTCTCCTGGAAAACTGCTGCCCCACAGCCAGTGCATTGCACCATTCCCCACATGTCCCTCTCCCTTATAATATACAATATGTAATATATATATATATATATATATATATTTTTTTGTATTATTATTATTATTATTTGTGTTGTGTGGTGTGTACCTTACGAAGGGGGAATGAAGAAGGGGAGTATAGGGAAGGGGTTGATGGATGGCATTGGATACAGGGAGAATGGTGGAGCTGCAGCTGGCCCGTGTAGGTCAGACCAGCATCCTCATGATGCATATCTGTCTAATGAACCCTTCATGGTGGGAGGTGATAGTCCTTATTTCAGGAGGACACCTAGCCATGAGAAAAAAACCCTCAGCAAAGGCAACAGTGGCCCTGGAAGAGCAGCTTCAACAAGTGTACTGCCGCAAAATATCAACATGGCTGGAAGTGTGCCTAGAGGGTGTGGAATGTCCATTCATGTCAGGAACAACATCAGGGGCAGCCAAGAAGAAAAGACTGGCCAAAGAGAAGGTGTTTCCCCCAGCTAAGGTACACCACACACCACAAACAGGTAAGACAAGGCCCGAGGCCCGGCAGGTAGGGGCCCAGAGTGTTAGGGCAATACTCAGGGCAGCTATGGCAGGGGACTTTCAGGAGGGGCTTGTGTTCTGGAGAATAGTTAGGTGGAGCTGGCCACTGTGGGAGTGAGCCCAGATGTGTGGGAGGTCCTCAATGGGGAGGACTCAGCATCTGATGGGTGGGCACAGGAGCCTGGGGTGTCAGGAATAGCACCACTGGATGTCCAGATCCAGACTGATACTAATGAGAGACTGGACAAGTAAATTCACCTGGTGGCCAACCTAGTCATAAGCTAGGCTCAGGCAGGGTCAGCATCAGGGGCAATAGCCACTACCAATGCCAGCCACCCAGCTGAGCGGGAGGCCCCTGTGGCACAGCCGAGATCATATGCCTGCCTGGATCTGCCCATAGGGATGCATTTGACAGATAAAAGGAGGCAGCAGATCTGGAGTAGAGAATATGTGGGTATATTCTCCCTCCTGAATTGCCTGGCCGAGCAGGAGGAGAAAAAGAAGGAAAAATTGGATGAGTCTTGCAAGAAGAAAGTGAAAGTGCCATGCAATTATAAAAAATGGATAGTGGCATTTGCAGTGTATGCCACTACCATCCTGCAGGTTGAGAAGGAGCAGGGTCTGGAGCTCTTTAACTATATGCATAGGATCTCACTGATGCATTGACGTAAGGGGGGGGCTTGGATGGAATACCATGAGGAGTTCCGGCAGTGGCAGCAGGTAGATACCACCCTCATCTGGAGGAAGATTCATGTGCCCTTCTTGGTATATGCAATGAAAGGAAGGGGGTGGTGCATACGGACAGTGGACTCCATCTTAAGGTGACTGCACCACAGCAGCATGAGTCAGGGGGTTCATCCACCCAGTTATGCTATGCCAACAACCTAGGGACCTGCATTAGGAACAACTGCAGGTTTTGTCATGCTTGCATGGCCTGCAGCCAGCAATACCCTTTTGTACAATGTTCTTCCCCTCGGCTGCTGAGGAGGGCTTCAGGGGCAACCACAGAAAGGGTCAGAGACTGCTAAGTGGCAAACTTGACCACCTTGGTAAGGGTAAATTGGATTAGGTCATGGCAGGACCACTCCCCGGACAAATCAGCTGCCCACTTGTTAGAAGAAAGGTTCAAAATAGGCTTTCATATAGTGTAGTTGGGCCCCGGGGTGGGGGTACATGGATGAAAATCTGAAGTCTGCACATGACTGCCCACAGGTGGTCCAGGATAACCTGGAAAAAGAGAGGTGGCTGGGGTGGATGAGCAGACCCTTTTCTGCTCCTTCTTGCCAGAATCTATGAGTGTCCCCTATTGGGTTGGTACCAAAGAATGTGCTTGGGGAGTTCAGGATGATAAATCATCTATCTTACCCTGAAGGGGATTCAGTTAACAACCACATTGATCTGTGGTACACATCAGTTCAATATGAGTCATTTGACAGAGCCATTGTAGTGGTTCACGAGGCTGGACCAATGGCAGAGACGGCCAAAGCAGACATTGAGTCAGCTTTTTGGCTGTTGCAGTGCACCCAGATGAAAGCGAGTTCCTGAACATGATGTTTTCTGGAGAATATTACCTCGACAACTGCATGCCCATGGGCTGTGCAGCAGCATGTGCAACTGTTAAGAAGTTTAGCTCATTCTTACATTGGGTCATGGTGCAAACCTCTGGGAACTCCACTATTGTTCATTACCTTGATGACTTTTTGTTTGTGAGGCTGGAAGGATTGGAAGTTAGCAGATTGACCCTGGCCACATCTGAAGAGGTATGCTGTGATATCAGGGTTCCCTTGAATGGCAAAGCTGGGGAAGGGCTGTAAGAAGCCACATCACAGGATCTGCAGAATGATTCCAAGAGGAATTACACATCTGGAAGGCCTTCGTGAACCACTTCAATGTGGTGGTAATGTGGTAGGAGCCTGGAGATGGCCTACCCCTAGAACTATTCACAGGAGGGCTGGGATTTAGAATGTACTTCCAAGGGGAGTGGAATAAGGCTCAATGACCACCAGAACAGGCAGCGGCTGGCCTGCTCATGCAGATCATGCTCCTTGAGTTCTTCCCCGTGGTAGTGGCACTGTGCATTTGGGGCCCTAGACTGAGGGACCGAAAGGTCCACTTTTGGTTTGATAACATGGGAGTAGTGAACAACATCAATGGTCAGCTCAGTCTGAAGGGCCCATTGGGGGATTTGATGCAGGTCTTTATTCTGAAATGTATGGTGCTAAACATTAACTTTAAAGCAGTCCATGTTTCTGGTGTTGACAATGGAATTGCCAATGCTTTATCTTGTTCACAGTGGCAGAGATTCGGGGAGTTGGCACCTGCAGCAGAAAAGCAGCCACAAGTGGTCCTCCCTTCCTTTGGGAGGTGATGACATCGAAACTTGGAGATACATAGGTAATTCCATTGCACCGTGGACAAGAGAGGTCTATCAATGTGGGGTGGAGCATTACCTAGTGGTGCAGCAAGAAGTGGGGTGGCCTGATACCTTGCTGATCCTAGTCGATCAGCTGTGTGAGTACATTATGTGAGCCTGGAGGGAAGGTTTTTCATTGGGAGTGATGGGATATCATCTTTCTGGATTGTTGTGGTTGTCTCGGGTGATGAGGCTCACCAACTCCACTAAGGCCTTCAAGGTAAGGAAGGTGATGGAAGGCTGGGGAAAATCATGGAGAGCCCAGCTCAACTAGAGGCATCCCATCACACCAGCAATCTTGGCCTGCATTTTGGTGGTCTTCCCTTTGGTGGGCTGGAACACAAACAAGGTACAGCTGTTTGAGACTATGTTTTTAATGGCATTCCGGGTGTCTGAACTCATGCAGGTCACCCGTGCGAAAGGGACCTCAGATTTGCTGGCCGAGGATGTGCTGTCCTCAAAGGGGGGAGTTTTTATGTGGTTATGGAAGAGCAAGATGGACCAGATGGGTGGGAGCTGCTGGTGTCTGCTCAGGCCCTCCCCCGGGTTCCTCTTGGCAGGTCTCAAACAGGGTAGAGGCCAACATAGCCACCTGCCCAAAGGTGGATAAGGCTTTCTTCTGGCACGAAGATGGCAAGCCTGTGACAGCTTACCAATTTAGGTTCATTCTGAATAAGGCTATTCAGCAAGCTTGGTTGGATGAAGAGGAATTTGGGACACACTCCTTCTGGTCTGGAACAGCAACAAATTCAAGGAGTGTAGGATGGACGGATGGGAAAATTCAGACACCGGGGTGCTGGAAGTCTCAGACCTTTATGCACTAGAGCCATCCAAACATTCAGTAATTTTAACTTGTCTCTTACAAGTCCCCAGTATGGTGCCAGGAGCGTGTGGATCTGTGGACATTCCTTCATTTATTGGTCAGCAATGAGAGCAACTGGCCAGCCAGGTGGAAGAAACCTATCAATTCCAAAGAAGGCAACATATGTTTGATGGTTGGGGAAGAAGTGCATGCACTGAGGGGAACTGCTTCCAAGACTACTAACTAGAATGTACAGTATAATGCTCATGACAACAGTTCATTATGCAAATCAGACACAACCATATGACTAATCACCCCCTGTCAAAGAGAAAATAAAGCTAGGTTACTACTTTTATTGAATGTAATGACCACATTCACAAAACAAAAATACAACTTCATTAAAGTAAAACATAGAGACCCCTCCACACTCCACGTTACACAGAAAATATGCCTAACTAACATTTCAATGCTTGAAATTACCACATTTACAAAGGAATAGAACTTTGTTCAAGTAAAACACACATCCCCATTGCCTATCATAAACATAAAAAGAAACATACTGTACCTTAGCTTGTCCATGGCTTACAACCCCCAGATTAACACAATATGCCAACTTCAAAAGAAAACACATAGAACATCAACCTGCAAAGATTGTAAAGATAAACACAAATTAAAAGAAGCACTAAATGAACCAGATCCACTTTGTTTGCAGTTGCTGCATTACACAATCTGCAAGAACAAAAGCCTCTTCAAAATAAAAGCTAGAATGTCATTTGTAATGTCATTGGATCAAGCAGCAAATGCACAGACAACAGTTTTTACATTCCAAAGAGGCTCCTCCACACACATTGTTACACAGAAAATACACCAAGCTAAATTTTTTCAGTTCATGAGATGACCACATTTACAGAGGAAAACAACTTCAAGTACAACACACATCCCTCTCGTCTATCATAAACATAAAGAATAAATATGTACCTTAACTTGTCCATGGCTCACAATCCACAGACTGACACAACATGGCAAGTTTAAAGGAAAACACATAGGACATCAATATGCAAGGATCACAAAGGTAAACACAAATTAACAGAGAAGCACTAAACAAACCAACTTCACTCTGTTTGCAGTTGCTGCCTTGCACAATTAAACTGCTAGCAAGAAATCCTGTTCAAAATATTAGCTGGAATGTCATTCGTAATGTCATTGGATCAAACAGTGCATGCATAAATAAAAGCAGTTTACATTACCATATGCAGATATCTTACAGTCACACTTGCACTTTTATTTCCATCCTATTAACCTGCTGAGAAAGAACAATTTCCAAAAAAAACACCACTAAATAAACATTCTATTCATGAAATAAAGCACTCCATAGTAGGTGTTATACCTCATTCTCATCCATAATGGTGGTTGACATTCCTCTGCCAAAGGCTTTTAGAATCAAACCACCACTTGGGATGTTAATGGGGTGTATAACACCTACTCCATCATGTCTTCTTCTTTACTTAATGCACTGTGCTATTCTCATATAGCTTATAAACCTAATGCTGCCTAAGGAGGCATTTTATAAGCACAATAACACACTCTGGGTTTGTACTAAAAGAAAAAGTAATTTCAGTTTCCTGTGAAACACTGACAGTTGGCATTGTTAGGACTGTATTTCAAAACATTTCAAACAAATTCCAAGACTTATTACTTTAATTACTAAATCCATTTGCTGGAAAATGGTCTACTTGCCCCCTACACTTTATTTGTTCCTGCTGCTGCTTCTGCACTAAAGTCATAGTCTACTGTTTGTGTCATCGGAATCCTTTCCATGACAATAAGCTGTGTTGTCATAAACAGAGGATTATGACTTCAAGCAGGAATACACACTGAGAACATAGAAGGCCTATGGGGAAAAGACCATGTTTTAATGAAAATGCCTTCATTAACAAACAAACAAACAAGACAGGAAGATACTAAAATTCATATTTGGGAAAATGTTGTGTAACTGAGTTCTGTTGATGCTAACTGTGAATATTTTTGCTAGAAACCTAAAAATCTCATTAAGTAATACATTTCATGGGCAGCTGAAGAACTTGTCATTGTTTTGTGCCTCTGCAACTAGGGCATATATTAATTAGCTATATGCAAACCTTGTTGGTGTTACTGCCTATTTGTCAGCAATTTAGTCAGCTTTATATAAAAAAATTGTTGGTAGAACTGTCGGTTTTTGTATATAAAGTAGTATAAAAAACTGACTACTACTGCTTATAGGCAGTTGCCAGTCTTCCATATTCAGGACTGCCAGAACCAGAGTACAAACTCTGGTCTAGGCTCTTGCCCTGATGCTACCACACTCATTCTTTGCTGCTGTATGTACAGTATGGCTTCCATGCATCCCTGCTTTTGCTATATGATCTAGTATCTATCGAGGTTAGACCCTACTAATATATATATTACACTGTATGACACCTTCCCCCTCACTATCCCTCCCTCTTCCCCTCATTCCTCTTCTTACCCCTCCCTACTCCTCCCTTCCTACCCTCCCTGTCTTTTCTGCCTGCCCATCATTAGCCTACCCTTCCCTCTCCCTCATGTCCTTTTGCTATCTCCCTTCTTCTTCCCTTCCTCTACCCCATCCTGTAACCAACCCTCCCCTCCCCATTGATCATCGCTCCCACCTCATTACCCCCTCTATTCCATTCCTGCCCATCACTGTTTTTCTCACACTTAGCTCCTGTCCCTTCTCCCCTGTCCCCCTTCCTTTTACTCCCTGGTCTCTTAACCCATTTCATCCCCTCCCGTTATATCTTCCTTCATCTTAGAAACATAGAAACACAGATGTTGACAGCAGAAGGAGACCACTAGGTCCATCTAGCCTGTCCATTTGTTTTAGACCTATATTGACACTATAGTTAGCCTTTGTAGTCAGGGCTCCCTTGTGTCTATACCATGCATTCTTGAATTCCCCCACAATGTTGACCCCCACACCATCTTGGGGCAGGTTGTTCCAGGCATCCACCACTCTTTTTATGAAGAAAAACATCCTAGTGTTGGTAGAGAACCTCCTTCCTTGCAGCCTGAGGTCATGTCTCTTGGTCCTAGAGCCCTTCTTCAAGTGAAAAAGTTCCTTGTGCTTGTACCTTGTTAATGCAGTTTATGTACCTGAATGTTTCAATCATGTTCCCCATCTCTCTTCTCTGCTCCAGGGAGTACATATTCAGTTCTCTAAGTCTTTCCTTGTAGCACATGTACTGCAGACCCTGAATCATTTTTGCCACCTTTCTCTGTACTGTTTCCACCCGGTCAATGTCCTTCCTGAGGTGAGGTCTCCAGAATAGGACTCTATATTCCAGGTGAAGTTGACCAAAGATCTATACAGTGGTAGTACCTCATCTCTCCTCCTGCTCATGATTTCCCTCTCAATGCAGCCCAGCATTCTGTTGGCCTTCAATATTGCCTTCTCACACTGCTTACTAACCTTCAAGTCATCTGAGATTATGATTCCCAGATCTCATTCCTGGTTTGAGGCTGCCAGTCTTTCACCTTCTAGGTAATACTCCTTTCTTGAATTTTTCTTTCCTATGTGCATGACCTTGCACTTTTTGGTGTTAAATCTCAGATGACACACTTCAGACCATTCTTTTAGTTTTTTGAGGTGAACTTCAATCTTGCTCACTCATTCTGAGGTGTCTACCCTATTACATATCCTGGTGTCATCTGTGAACTGACACACCTTTCCTTCCAGTTCATCAGCAATGTCTGCTATAAAAACATTGAGGAGCAGAGGCTCCAACACTGAGCCCTGGGGCACCCCACTGGTCACCCTGTCTTCCGTTGATTGCATTCTATTAACCTGTACCCTCTGTGTTCTGCCTTGTAACCAGTTTTGTACTCATCTGAATACTTCTGGACCAATCCCTGTGTGATCAAGCTTCTTTACCAGCCTTCTGCATGGAACCGAGTCGAAGGCCTTACTAAAGTCTAGGTAGACCACAGCTAATGCCCCACCATTGTCCACTATCTTTGTAGCGTAGTCAAAAAACTCAAGCAGATTTATCTGGCATGACCTACCTGCTGTGGAACCATGCTGTTTAGGATCTTGTTGGTCACTAGTTTTGAGGAATGCTATGATCCTCTGTTTGACTAGAGTCCCCATTAGTTTCCCTACGATAGAGGTAATGCTCACCAGTGAGTAATTACTAACCTCTTTGCAACTGCTTGATTTGTGAAGTGGAACCACTATGCCTTTTTCCAGTCTTCAGGTACCACACCGCTCTTCAAGGATTTCGTGAATAGAAGTGCCAGAGGGGCTGCTAATTCTGACACCAGTTCCTTAAGGATTCTGGGGTGCATCTCATCTGGTCCCATGGTTTAGTTTATTTAGTTCCTCATGTACTTTGACTTCTGTAAAGGGACTCGTCTCTACTCTTGGTCCTGGGGTGTTGTGTTTTTTTCAGGGTTGGGCTATCTCCTGGGTCCTCTTTGGTAAACACTGAGCAAAAGTATTTGTTGAGGATTTCAGATTATTCTGGGTCATGTTTGGTGCATTTCCCTTCTTCAGTAACAATCGTTACTATCCCCCCTTTTGCCTTCCTACGTTCTCTAATGTATGTAAAATGATTTGGCTTCTCTCTTTGCCCCTTCTGCTGTATTTTCATCTGTCAGGACTTTGCCTTTCTAATTTGTTTGTTAGACTCTCCCATTTTTTTTTCCTTGTAAGACTCCCAGTCTTTCTCAGTTTTGGTTTCCTGGTATATGCTGTAAGCCTTCTTTTTTGGTTGCTGTTGCCCATATGGCATCCCACTTCAATGTCATTGATCCTGTCTGAGTTTGTGAGGACAAAGTCAAGAATGCCATCTTCCCTTTTGGGGTTTTAACAAGTTGGCACAGTCCAGCACCTTGCAGTGACAATAGGAAGTCCCTACTTCTTCTTGTTGTTGCCATTATTGTGCTCCAGTTAATATTTGTTAAGTTGAAGTCCCCCACTAGTATTATTTCACCTTTATCAGGCATTTTGTGGATTTCATCTATTAGGTCTTTGTCTCCATTATCTCCTTGATTTGGGAGCCTGTACACGATGTCGATTCGGAAGGGTTTTCACTTGCCCATGTCTACTGTTAGCCACAGTGACTCGAAGTCCTCAGTTTGCCCTTTTATTTTTGTAGGGTTTATTTTAACCTGAATGTAAATGGCTATGCCCCCCCTTTTGCCCTGCCTATCTTTCCTGAACAGATTGTAACAGGGAATGGCTGTATCCCATCTGTGGTTTTCTGTGAACCACATTTCTGTTGTAGCCACCCAGTCCAATCCTTCTGTTTCAAGGATGGCTGTGAGTTCGGGAAGTTTGTTGGTTATGCCTTTAGTATTTGCAGCATTGTCTTCCAGGAATGTACATCCTCTTTATTGTGATACTGTACACTCTTCTTGGACTGCTCCAGTTTGCTCTTTCTGCCCAAGAGCTTATGGAGGGTCCTGGTTCGAGCAAATGTTGGCTCTGATTTATTTTCTGAGGATGTATGCGTGCATTTGGAGTTTTGGGGAGTGATGACCAGCGTACCAATGGCAGGAGTGTGAGCTGTGTCATACTCCCCTTTATTTCATTTAAACTACTTGTATGGACATTGAATTTTTGTTTGAGTGTTCGCACACCTTCTCTGTTTAGGTGCACTCCGTTGTATTTAAAAAAGCTCTTTCCCAAAGGTTGTGCCAGTTCCCTATGTAGTGGTATCCCTTGTCTTGCCACCAATCACACAGCCTTGATTTGAATTCACCTACTTCAATCTCTCTCTGACTCACTTGGTGCTTTGTTCCTTTTTCCCACACTGACAACACTTCTGGGAAGGCTAATTTGGATGGAAAGGAAAAAAGTTTGTTGGCCAGGCCCTCAAAGTGTTTCTTGGCCTCCTGAACTGTGTAATTTGCCCAGTCATTGGTACCAATGTGTATTGCTATATTTGTAGCATCCCCTGATTCCTGCACAATTGTCTTTATGTGGTTAGTGTCCCTATTTACAGAGGCTCTTGGTAGACACTTTACCACAATGTCTCTTTTAACATTTTGTGTTAGGTGGTGTTCCACTCCTCGGATCATGGAACCCTCAATTATGAGAATTTTGCTTTTGTTTATATTTGTGTCATTTTTATTTTGAGTTTTATAATTTTTGTTATTATTGCATTTGGTTTTGGTATTGTTGGTTATATTTTGAGTATTAGTATTTTTGTTTTTATCGAAGTTTGTATTGATTTTAAATAGCATGCTAGCATTTTTGGTGGTTTGATTTCTTTACCTTATATTAATTTGTCTGTGGTTGATAGCAGTAGAGCAAGCCTGTTGTTTGTTTGGATGGCTGGGACATGCTCCTGGTTTTCTGCTTCCTTCCTGGGCCTTCTATGATGCCTCTTTTTCCTTACCACCTGCCAGTCTCTGGGCCCTGTCTTGAGTCCTGGACCCTGGCTGACATGCTGGTACTGGTGGTGGTGGTGGAGGGGGAGTTGAAGAGGTGTGCTATAGAGTTCCCTCTATTGGAGGTCATATATTATAGTCTAAGCATCCTGTAGTTGGGCTGCAAGATCTGCTATGATGCAACACACACACGGCAGGGTCCTGGCTGCCATTTGTAGATCCTATTGTACACTGCACCACAGTTTTTGCAACTGACAAGGTCCATATTGTTTGAAGGTTTTTTTTTTGTCATTTTTTTGTTTTAGTTGAGAGGTAGTGCTGATTTCTGTTTCTTGGCAGGAAGTGTGGATGAAAAAGAAACAGAACAGTGATTTTTTTATTTGTTTTTTGTAGTTTACTACCTCCTATCAGGTGTTGTGGGTGGCACTACATACCTATAAAGCAAGATCACATGGGAGGGTGGGATGGGTGGTGGTGGGCATATCTGACTGTTCCCTGTATGCTGTAGAAAACAATCAAGTAGCTGTTGAACAGACAAGGTCTAACTTGTACTCCTGCAAGGTAAGAAGGAATTTGGTTTCTAGCTCAGTTGTTCTGCCCTCCATGGAGTCCCCACTGCTTGCACTAATAACCCCTGCCTCTGGTCCATGAGTCTCAGCTCCCTGCTGCTTTGAGAGATAGGGGACTGATCCACTGGCAGCAGTACAATACCCCCCCTTCTCAAATGCTGGCGCGCCCATGAAACTGCTGCCACAGAAACCATCAGCAAGAATAGAAGCCACTGACCTTTGTTTCCCCTTCCTGCTGAAAAAAAACAATCAGTTTGTTAAGGTCTGCCACTTAGTAGCATAGCTAGAGATTGGAGGAAAGGAGGTCTCCCTCCCAGTTGGTGAAGATCAGTGAAGCTCAGAAGACAGTAAGGCTTGGGGCTGGACCACACTTGGCGTATGCCTCAGAGGGTTGTCCTTTGTGTCTGAGATGTTGCTTCTGGTTGTTTCTGGCTGAGATCTTTATATTAGCTGACCACTATTTCAGTAGTAGGTACAGCAGACAGTATGGCTAGTGGCTGGACTGTTCTTGGCGTATGCCTCCTAGGGGTGCCCTTTGTGTCTGAGCTGTTGCTTCCAGCTGAGAGCTTTCTATTAGTCAACCACTATTTCAGTAGTGGTACAGCAGTACAAATGCTGATTTATATACAGCAGCCAGGAATTCTGGGTACGTGTTCCAACTACTCCTTATGCTGAGAGAGCAGCCACTGGCTGGGTATGAGCAAAGCGATCCAGGAGAGAAGTCCCTCAGTGGAGATAGGAGCCCAGACAGTGCACTTCAAGGGGAATTCAGCTAGGTAGAACTGCTGTCAAGGAATCCCTGATTCTGCACCTGTTGGAGTCTGCCTTTGCTCCGTGATTGTTCTCTCACCAGTCAATGAAGATCAGTGAAGATTAGCAGACAGTAAGGCTAGGGGCTGAACTGTACTTGGTGTATGCCTCCCAGGGTTGCCCTTTGTGTCTGAGCTTCCCTCCGGACTACCCCTATTTTACTCCTCATGCCCTTTACTCTATTCTTATCAATCGTACTCCCTTCCCTCAGCACCCCCATCATAATTCTCTGTTATTCCGTCCTCCGTTCTGCTGTCTCTAGCCACCCCTGTCTTCAGTTTATCCTTTTCACTTTTCCTTACCAGGGTCAATATTATCCAATGCACTTATTGCCAAGCTGTATTTAAAAGATGTAATTTGACTGTTTTTCTCTGTTACACGTTGTTACTGTATATGCACTGTTTTGGCACATGTTCCTGTATTTACAATGTTTTTGTAAATCTCCCAAATATATTTCATTGCAAAATAAGAATCAAAATTTATTGGCAAGCATAATTGAGAAAATGTGTTCTCTTTTACAAGTGCATCCAAACGTATATAACAATACAAAATATAAGAACATACTGACATCACAAATATCTAGATAAATAAGCTTACAGTTCTATTGCAGATCCTATCACTGCCATTTACCAATCCTTGTTGTTGTATTCCTTGTATTTGCACTGTATCTCAATCATTTGTTTCCCATTCAATGTTTTATTTGTATTGTACATGTTTCCACTTCATGTTCAGGACCTCCTTGTGAATGAGCCTGCTTAATGGAGTATTCCTGCAATAAACTTGAATTGAATTGAATTGCTTGAGGTTAATGAATATATCTCCAGTTGTTGGCATTACAGTGTATGCATGCCCTGCCTATTTCTGATCTTTCTGCATCCTATATAGTATAGTTATACTGCATTTTAGTGTGTACCATACTTGATCAGTACTTGAAATGGTATTTCAATATTTTGTTAGTTTCCTAGGCCTTGCCGTCTTATCCATCATGTTTATTACTGACTGTCTTACCCTCATCATATTGGATTCTGATGTACCAGAGTCTCATTCACTTCTTGAATACCTTTGTACCTCTACCTGTGGTCCCAAACACTACCATTTTCTAAGATCTAGACATTTATTATAAGTTAAAAGGGTCTGCTAGGGATGCCTTTTATGGTATGAAAGACTCTGGGTATAAGGTATGAGTGAGAAGACCATGAAGTGAAGCTGAGCTGTTCTGTCTGAGCAAACCTCAGGAAAAGAGTCTCTTATACCATAAGAGACATCCCTTGGAGGCCCTATTAACTTTTTATAAATCACTGAAGTTTAGCTTGAGTGATTTATATTAAGTTTAGAGTCCATTTTTTTTTCTTTTAGCTTGTCATCTTCCCAGCTGTCGCTGAAGTGGAATGCTCCCTCCTGCTGCTCCTGAATAACAGCATACTGTATACAGAATAACAGGTACAGTGGTTCTGCACAATGATGGATGAAATTGTGATAGTGACTTATAATTCATGACCGGTGTTGGGTAAGTTACTTTTTCTAGTACTTTCTATTATGTTTGGAAACTTGTTCCAGGAAGCTCTGTGCAGTCACTAGCAAAGATGGAGAAGTACTGGAAAAAGTAATACACCTTACAATTGTAGCTCCTTTTTAATTTTTATACAAAAACAATGCAAAAATAATAAATAAGTATAACAGATTCAATTTTTTTGAAAGGAATAGGTTAGTTACTATCTACTTTCAAGTAAATGTAATCTGTTACAATTATGTATTTCTTTTGTATAACAATACATAAGTAATTGTAACTGTAAGGTGTATAACTTTTTCCAGTACTTCTCCATCCTTGCTTTCTGGAGCAAGTTTCCTAAAGTAATAGAAAGTAATATAAAAAGTAACTTACCCAACACTGTTCGTAACTTATGGCATTTAAAGCACTTTTCCTTCCAGACATTATGTGCAAGTCTGTTGCTTCCAAAATGTTCCAGTTACTGACTTCTACTTCTGTGTCTTAGCCTATCTGGTGCTGTGGAGTACAATCCAGGTCCTGCCCTTCCCCTTGTACTCAGTCTAACCACATTGGCAGTGCCTTAAGAGTCTTAAAATAGGCCATCCTAATACTCATACTGAAATATATCTAAGCTTGAAACATGGGTGTCTTTTCACAGCCCTAATGTTCATGTTATTAGTAAAACACAACTTAATCCTTCTATCACTGGAGCTGCCTGTTCCCTCTCTATTTATGACTTCCATAGTCTAAACTGTCATACCCATTAAAGCAGAGGAGTTTTTTTTCTTGTACTATAAAAGCTAATTCAATTTGCAGTACCAATCCTAAATTATAATCTGCCACCCCAATCCACTTGTGAAGTGTTGCATTCAATACCCCTTCTGAGTAATGTGAAAAAACTCAATTTTGTCTGCATCTACAAACTTCCTGCTTGTGGTTTGTCTGGCCCCTCTGGCCCTGTTCACTAGGTGACTACTAATTCACAAACTAATGGGTTGATTATGATGATTGATTTAATCTTGGTTGGCTTGAGAGCTAATGCAGAGCTTTTGCGTCACTAACCAGTAAATTATGCCTACCCAACTTACTGTATCACTGAATCCACTAGACCATCACTAAAATGTTGTCACCACACTTTATTAAGTTTTATTTAATAGAATGGATAGAATCCTTCATGCATATATTCTTGCTAACTCAATCAGTGGTCCCTCTCCCACATTCTTGTAACAAGCCTCTCACTTTTTTCAAGCTCAAAACAGGTTACTAGAATGCAATGGAAGGGTTAAATCTAACCATGAGGGTTGCTCTGTAGTAGGCCTCAGATAGAAGGCAGGGTACCTGCAGTTTGTACTCCGAGTGTCCTGACTCAGCCAGAAGCAGAAAATTCAGTCATGAGTATTCGTGGTCTTGCCTTTCCACTTTTCCACTGTAAAAAGGGAAGGTCATTTAAGTGCCAGGCAGTCAGCCAGTCTTGATCCATAAGGATATATAGTTTCTAGGAGAAGCAACATCTCTCAGTGCCAGCAGCAGAGAGGAACCTAGATGAGGATCCTGTCTCTACTTGCCTTTTGGGCGTGGGTGAGAAGGGTGCTTCCACACCAGTGAAGATGAAGATCCCACAAGAACTGTCCTGTGGGGTAGCACCATTAGAGACCCAATTGGCACCAGGGACAAGTGGAGATCCCCAATCAAAGAAGATTACCAGGATCCTTGCAGATCCAGTACCATCAGAAATAAGCAAAGGAGGGTGCAATTATGAACAGAAATCTTCTCTGTGTAGCTCTAGAGGAGAAAATGTACCTAAAGTGAATTGTAACCTTTAGGTAATTGTCATCAGGATAAGGGGCTTGACAAGGGTTGAAGCCAGTAAGTCCTCACGTGAGGGCCAGGCATAGAATCCTGCTTTGTTCTGAGCAACAGAAAATTGAGAAAAATCCCAGTAAAGCAAAGTACAGTCTTTGGAGCAAGCAGAGAAGAGCAGAAGTTGGGTTTCAGAGACACTCCAATCAGCAGAGACCAAGCAGTTGGGCAATCCAGTCAGGGGCCGGGGCCGAGACTGCTGTGCCATTCAGTGGAGCAGTGAAGAAAGCTCCAGGAATTTAAGAGGCTCTGGCAAAAACATCAGAAATGTCTTCTGAAGGAGAAAGGTGGGAGATCCAGGAGGGTTAGCAGGCAGAGGATGGGAGTGGCCGGGGGCTGAAAATATGGCCGTACCATGCTGCTTGTTGCATGGAGCTCCCATTCACATAATGGACCTAGAAGAGGAGCAAAGAAAAAAAACAGGAGAAGTTAAGGCCAGGGAAATTGGTGGTCAGGGGAGACTGGTTGCAGACTGTTAGTAGTATGGTGAGGGGCAGACAGATGCTGTAAACAAAAGAAAGATAAGTGGCAGGGCAGGGTTTAAGAAGAGAACAAAAGAGGGCTATTGGGGGTGGTGCTAGGGAGCAAGAATTAGGCAGTGAAAAACCAAGGGTGGAGCGTGGCCAAACAGCAGGGTGGGTCAGACCTTATTGGGAGAGATAATCAGCTCCGGTAGCTGTGAGGCAGGGGCCAAAAATAGAGCAGAAAAGCAGTAAGGTTTACGTAGTGAGGCAAATTACAGAAAAAAACTTAAATAGCTGCTATTAGGCAATAGCAATGTCTATGCCGGCTAGGTACACTTGGAGATCCACTCACTCTCACTCATCACTTTCACATAACCTGCTGTGGCCTAGCGGAGTCAGCCCAGGAGGATTTGATGTGTGCATGTCTCTCTTCTGATCTGTGACTGACCAAGTGTGTCTCCCCAACTCCCTAAGCCTGTTACTACTGGGACATGTCTTTTTGGCTCCTTGCCTTTTAGTGGATCAATATATTTTAGTCCTGACTAGCCAACTGGGGATGCCACGGTCAGAGCTTGACTGAGGAGGATCCACGGAGTGAGGAGTCTGGTTACTCAACCAGCTGCACTGCTGGATGCCTATTAGTCCTAAATGAGCTCTTGCTGACAATTGTCCTATGTGCCAATGTGCTAATGACTTCTCTTTCTGAAAATATTTTCCATAAGAGTAACCCCATTGGATGGAGAACCTCACAAGCCTCTTGGATAAACCTCTTCTTGAATTATGTGCAACATGATAAAGAACACAGCATAAAATATTGTCCCTCACAGTTCATCCCAGAAATTCAAATATGTTTTAAAATTTATTTTCCATTTTTGTCCAGGAAAGACACAATAATCTGAGGATTGTATCCAGGTGCATTTTGGGAGAACAGGGAAGTTAAGTGACTTGCTCATGGTCACACAGAAGGCAGAGGTGGCTGTGGGATGCAAACTCAGGTCTCCAAAAGCTTTGCAACTCAGTGTTCTTAACCACTACACTACACTGCCTCCTCCCATAATGTTTACATCTTTCTCCCCTTGACCTGGCCCTGCTGTATTGTCTGGTGCAATACAGCACTCTCTGCTGGAAGGCTGCTCAGAGAATGTGACATAGTATGTCAATATTTTAATTTCTGATTTGAAACTCACACATAAAGCCACACAGTAGACTTAACTTGAGAACCTCAGTCAGCCAAGTATAATAACTTATTTTTTTAATGAATTAATCTGTCTTTAGTGACATTCTTATATCTTGCTCTCTCATTCCCTCGCTCTGGCAGTTCTGCCTGATGATTCTCCTCTGGACCTGGCCTGGAAGTGCCCCCTAACTGATTCCATTTCTCCAGTTCTCCCCCCCAAAGTTACATAGACTGAGTTAACTGTACAAAAGTGATCAGTGGATAACAAGAAAGACAACAACATTTATCACAAGTATACTTTGCATGATGGCTCAGCAGAATAAGCAGGTGGGCATTACTGGACAAGCAGCACTTGGCAGCAGCTGCAGCTCCAGGCTATCCTTATGGCACTAAGCCATAGAAAACAAGCATTTGTCAATGCCGAATGTTGTCTTGCTGGCATTGGCTTTGGTATTTGCAGAGGTAGAGATGTATAATAGGAATGGCAGTGAAGTGTTGAAGTGATGCCAACCCCACCCTCACCCTGTAGAGAGCAACAGGCATGGGGTGTTTACGAGCGTACATGCAAACTGCACAACGCACACTTGGAAAATGCTCATTTTATGGACTTTCATCACCAAATTTTCAACCTAGGCATTTGAGGACCTCTGTTAATGAACAGTGTCACTGTGATTTTCATAATGTGTCTCGAACATGGCTTTCCCACAACGACCACGCTATTCTGCGCCGGAACTGCGGAAATAAATTTTTGGTCAGGATGTGAAAAATGACAGCTGTACTGTTCACAAGGAGGTGCAGAACAATGGCAATGTTGAAAATCTGGAGTGAAAATATAAATTGGCAAACTTACGAGCGTGCATGCAAACTGCTCAACGCACACTCATAATACAGTCATTTTATGGAGTATCATCACCAAATTTTCAACATAGGCATTTTAGGACATTTGCTCATGAACAATGCCACTGTCATTTTAGTAATCTGTCCCAAACACTGATTTCCCACAGCGACCACGCTATTCTGCACTGAAAGTGCGAAAACACATTTCGGCCAGGATGTGAAAAATGACAGCTGTACTGTTCACAAGGAGGTGTGTAAAAATGCCAATGTTAAAAATCTGGAATGAAAATATTGCAAATTCGCGAAGTTATGAGCGTGCGTAGCAACTGCACAATGCAAGCTCATAAAACAGTCATTTTTTAGATTTTTTTCCACCAAATTTGCAACATGGGCTTTTTGAGATTCAACCTCATGAACACTGGCACTGCCATTTCATTAATCAGTCACAAAAGGTGATTTCATGCAGTGAACACGAAATCACCTTTTGAGGCCGAATAATGCCATGACAGTGACAGAACTCATAGGGAGGGGTCCCAAAAAACCCATGTTGAAAATTTGGTGCCAAAATTCCAAATAATGCTCAAGATATGCATCAAAGTTGAAAAACCCCTATTCATTCCATTATACAGCTTACAGGCATTTCCTTAGTTCACGGTCGGCTTCGAAGAGTGCAGATGTGTTCCCGGTTCACCGAAGATCACTGTGCGAGACTCCAGAGGTAAGTATGGGGTGAGGGTGTGTGTGTGAGGCAGGGAATGCAGTGGGTGGGTGGGTGGGTGTGGGTTGCGGGATGGGGGTCAGGAAGACCGCCAAGGGACCGCTTTTTAGTTCACAGGGTTTGTTTAAAAAAAAGATGTCTCAGGACAGTTTTCATTTTCTGGTGGGATTTGGCACACTGGGGTGGGCTCCCAGCATGCCACCTCAGTGTTTTTGGGTGAGGGGTGCTTTAGCCAATGGGGGATTGGGCACCCCGTGGGCTACCTAGCGCAAATGGGGAGAGTGCATGATGCCGGGGGATTGGGCACCTCCTCGGCAATCAACAAAAGGGGGACATTATGCCAACGGGGAGTGGGCTCCTCCGTCAGCACTGTGACAGGCAGCAGCAGTGGCAGTCACTGCCGCCAGGTTGCCTGCACCAAGGGAGGCATGTAATGGTCATGCTGCATGAGAACTTCACTCTCACTGCAGTGGACCTTTTCTTTGTTGTGATGGCCACATTAGGCATGTGTGAGGTCAGTGCCTCCTGCTGCCTGATTGGAGAATGAGGGACGCACCTTCTGATGCATGCCCTGCATTCACCCAACAGTGACTGCACCTCCAAACCTGCTACTACTGCAATAAGTTGGCTGCGCAAGCTCGAGACAACATAAAAATGAAGCATTTTGTGAGTGTTGTAGGCAGTGAGTCATAGCCACACTGAGCAGCTAACTCTAGAGAGCTGAAATGTGCTACTGCCAACTGCCCAGGCTACTTTAGATGTGCAGTCATAGTGTGCCCCACTCATGGTCAGCACTCAGCATTTCTCACTGATCCCATCACTAGTTTGGTCCTGGATACCTATCTCCCACTGCAGGCCACCTGCAAGCCACCGCAGTCTTGCAGCCTCAATGGGCAAGCTGGAAGCAGAACCACAGGGTTGGTCTTCCACTCATAAATTCCATGTCCGTCCAATGCCATAAAGTGACAGCAACACTAACCAGCCATAGTAAACCACCCACCAAGTGCAACCACAACATTGTCATTCTGATTGTTCAACCGGGAGTCAGTCAGGACTGGCAGGCTCCCAGCAGCTCAAATGTGTGAGTACTTGTCTTCCTCTCATTGGCTTCTCCTCAGTCAAGCTCCAGCAAAAGCAGTTCTGGTCAGTGAGTCAGCACAGGAATACACTGATCTGATACAAGGTACTGTAGGCAGCAGAAAGACATATCAAGGCTGGCCTGCCAGCATAGTGGTACTGCTACTGATTGTGACTCCAGCAACCTGGGCAGAGGAACAAGCTAACATCACTGGATGGCCAGCCAGGGGGTATGGTTGTGCATCCCAAGGACAATTTCCTCCTTGGGGTTAGGAGGGAGTTTGGACTCCACTGCAATATGACCACCTGAGTGACCACAGGTAGCAGTGCAAGCTGGAGACAAGTACTGAGGGAGGGGAGTCATCAGCAACATAGCACAATGCATTGGCCAGGTCTTCCCCATGTCTGAAGGCATGGATGAAAAACAGAAAAACACCCAACCAAGCAGGATACTGTTCACTGCCTGCTGCAGGTCCTGCACCATTGCCTGGATCCTCCACTTCAAGAACAACACTTCAACTCTGTCTGTGGCGTAAGGGCCCACAACCACCCCCAGGCAACACTTCTCATGGGGGATCCATAGGGTATTGCAGAATGGAGGTAAGCATATTGGCTGGTGATGTGGCTAGGTGGAGCAGAAGGACTGATGGGGGCTGGTTGTGCTTCAAGGGGAAAAAGCACAGCAAATAAAAAAAAAAACCTTGTCAGTGGCAGCATGCTTAGGAAGTTAAGAGAAAACACGTGGTCAGTCATGGACCCAAAGAGAGACATGAACATGATGCATCAGGCTTGTGCCAGCTCATCCTGGGCTGTTGTGACCTGACCACAGCAAGTATGTAAAAGCAACAAGTAAGTGTAATTGATTCCCCAAGTGGCATGGGTCTGGTTGCCACAGAGCATTATGCAACACAATAGCTCCTCCCACATCTCATTCAAAAATCCAATTCTTGCAGCACTTCAAACTTAGAATTAGGAACTGTTTCTGGGTCATTCCCCCTGAGCTCCTGTGTGGCATGTGATGCATTCAGTTCTGCTACTTTGCCTCACTTCCCTTGCTTGCTCCCTTTGTTTCATTGGATTGCTTTGTTGGATTGTGCGTGCTCTACCCTGTCATACTTTGGATGCCCTCCTCATGTCCATGTGACCATTTGGCCCCCTTTCTCATTCATCTGTTGGGTCACGTTCTCCTTCCTACCTGCCTCTCCTTAGTTTGTCGCTCCTCTCCTCCTCAAGGTAAGATCTTCTGTTTTTTCTTCTCCACCTGCGCTTTCTTGCATTGAAACCTTTTATCAGGATTTCTGTTTACTGACTTGTGGTAGCATAATGTGTGCTTCTGTGATCACTCGCTCTATCTCCCAGCCCCGTAGATTGCTTCCTGACCTGGACTCGCCATTCTAGTTTGCCACTTATCGCCCCTCCTCCCTTCAGACTGCTCATTTTCCTGTGCCTCACTTCTGCTTACTTTTCTTCTGGCAGCTCTTCTTGGATTTCCTAACCTGTTCTTCCCCTTGATGAGCCCTATCTGTCCTGTATTCTTCCCGTGACATATTTGTCTGTCATTTGCTAAATCTCCTTGGCTTTGCATTCTTTTGCTGGCTACCATCTGATCCCTTCCTCTCCTTGCCCCCTCCGGTTCCCCCCTTTGGCGTTGTGCTCTCCTACACACCTGGATTTTGTTCTCTCTGCCTTTTGCACAGTCCCGGTTTTGACTTTGCCCTCCCTTTTATTAGCGGGTTCCATCATGACTGGCATCATCTCCTCTGTCGCATGTTGCATGGCAACTGTTCCATCACCCTGCATGCATTTGATCAGTTACTTCCGTATGCATCTCCTGGGGCTCATGGCACAGCCCCTTTACACTCTGCAAAGTTGTACAGGAATTATTTACTTTCCTGTTGTTTTGCCATTGAACCCTTTGGATCCTCTGTACCGTGTCCTGCTATGAATTTGACTGCTCTTTCTATTCGAATCAGTCATCCTGCTTTTCATGGATATGTTCTGAACCGGACTCTTTCTTCCGCACTCCCTTCTCATCGGGAGTAGATCTTTTTTTCCAGATAGAGTTTGTAATTTTTTTTTCTGGACTCTACCTCTTACTACCTTTTGTTGTGACTATTTCTACCTCTATCTTTCCCTGTCTTGATTTTGAATCTACAGTGCTTTGATCCTGCAGTTTGCCACTCTGCTGGCTTTACTTTATTCGGCTCTCAATCTTTCTTTTCGTACTTATACCTGTTTGATCCACATGTATCTGTATTTAGATATAAATAAACAAACAAAAAAAAACATTTCTCTGTCCTGCCCTCTTGACTCCTTGACTTATTTTTCTTTTCAAGTCTCCTCATGCTATTTTCTCCAGATTGCCTGCTGTCATCAGCTGGAGCCCCCTTCCTAGTTCTCCCATCGTGCTGCCTTATTCTGCGCATGGATTCCATCTCCTGTGGTAAGATCTCGCCTCCAACCCCCAGTTTTTCATTCTTGTCCTTCTTCCACTACTCCCTCCTCCCCTGTCTTCCCTTCTCTCCTCTTCCCCAGGCTAATCCCAACTTTTCCATTTGCTTGCCCTCCACTGTGCCCTGCTCATGTCAGAACTGTCCCGGAAAGGGATTTCCTACCCTGCTTCTGCTCGAAAACAGGAGCTCTATGATTTATTCCTGGCATCAGTCTCTGGCCTGGAGACCCACCCTGGTCCCAGCCAGCCTACTCCTCAGCCTTCCTCAGCTCAACTTTCATGGCTCAGATGACTCCCTCTATTATAAATATCCAGGCTCACCTTTCCTTTCTTGAGCACCCACCACTACATCACCTTCTCTTCTGGCTCTTGCTCTGCCCGCTGGTGAGTCATCCATGAGTCTCCTTTCTCCACCAGCCTCACTTCCTCTTCTGGCTGTAGTGACTTCTCCATTGCTGCTTCCTGCTGTTCCTTCAGGTTCATCCCCCCTCCTTCCTCAGCCTCCATTCATTTCACCTGTTCATCTAGTGCCAGCTCTCCTATGCAAGGATATCCTGGATTCTAAGGATATCAATTTGGTGTCACTGCTCATTTCTTCCCATGATGTCATCAATAATCGCATCATTTCCGGCGGTGATGTGTCAGTCATCTTGAAGTCTTAGGACTCTTATCTTCTTCCTAAGATGACTATGTCAGAATTCGTTCTGGCCTTCAGCCTCTACTTGGACATCATTTGTTCTGCTTTCCAGGCCCTCAGAGAGAAATTGGATACTTATCTTTACCTCCTGGTCAACTTCAGCATACATTGCAGTGGCACGCACTTCTACAACTGACATCGCTCCATTTCGGCCAAAGCGGCATCTGCCTTAGCCCACTACAACATAAAGCTGAATTGAGGTGTCTTGGACAATGAGCTGTTTTGTCAGCAATTCTCCAGCCAACGTGCTTATTCTTGTTCCATTTGCAGTTCGTTCAACCATTTCGCTCCCCTATATCCATTGGCTGTGTCTACTTCATCCTCCTCCTCATCTGTATCTAGGCCTTCTCACACTCTCAATTCTCCCTCTCCTTCCAGCTTGACTCACCGTTTCCAATCCACGAGCCCGCCTGGACTGGCATGGTCACCCCATTAGAAACATCAGCAGCAAATCCATCTGCACTAATTTCAGCTACCAAGTTTGAACCACTCCTGGAGGTGCCTTCCTGCATCTGTGCTGTCTTTACAAAGATGTGCATGCTTGCTACATTTGCCCCATGTCTCTGAAACCATCCAAATGATATCTGGTCCATCCCTCCACTCCTATCAACCTGCTTGCCCTGGTTTGTCTCCTGACCACCCATCCTTCTCCAGAGTCAGCACATTCTGTCCCCTTGGGTTTCACCCATGACTTCCACATGGGTGTGTCTGTTCTCCCTACTTCCTCCTTTGTCTGTGCAAACTTGCAGCCCACTGTCCAGGAACCAGACATGGTCCTTTCCCTCATCCAGAAGGAACTTAGTAAACATTTAATTTTGGAACCTTTCTTGCATCCTCCATTCCCTGTTTACAGGATCAATTCCATTGGAATCGCAACTCAGAAGTTCTCTGGTAAGAAGTGACTCATCATCAACCTCTCAGCTCCCCATGGCTTCTCAATGCCTAGCATCAATTTCCTCATTCCTGTTGATGACTTTTCTTTGTCCTGTGCCTGCATAGATGATGCCATGACCATCATCAAAAGATCCGTCTGTGGCTCTTGGCTTTCCAAAGTGGACATCTCCCATGCTTTCAAGCTCCTCATCATCCGTCCTTCTCTCTGGCACCTATACAGCATATCCTGGGATAATGGCTTTTATTTTGCCGTCTGTCTTGCCTTCAGCTGCTGTAGCAGTCCTAAGCTTTTTGACACCTTTGCTGAAGTCCTGTTTTGGGCTCTGCTCAATGTTTGCCTGCTGTTCTTCACTTGCTGGACAATTTCCTTCTCATCAACCTGCCTACCTTGCCCACAGCGGAAGGTCTGTCCTCTCTCTTTTGGCTTTTGAGGACTGTCTGTCCATCTAGCAGTGGAGAAGACATTGGGCCCTTCCACTTCCCTCAAATTTCTGGGCATCACATTGGATTCAGACTGCATGGAGGCGCGTCTTCCTCTGGATAAGCACTCTAGGATACAGGAGTTGGTCTCTTCCTTCTCTAACAAATCCTATTGCACCAAGTGTGACCTGCTTTCCCTTTTGGGGTACCTAAATTTCACAGTGAGGCTCATTCCCCAAGGTCATTCATTTATCTCTTATCTTCTTATTCAAGCTTCATCTGTTTCAGAGCTTCACCATCATGTCTGTATCAGAGCATCTGCAAAATCTGATCTAGCCATGTGGTCCCTTTTTCTCACAGCTGGAATGGATGCTCCATGTTCCATAAAGATCCAACTCCCAAAGTTCATCCCTAAATATTCACAGATGCCTCTCCAACCCACAGATATCCTGCCATATTTTCTCAGTCCTGGATAGCTGCTCCCTTGGCCTCCTGATGTCTCTTCATTGCTTGACTGTTATTCTACTTCTCTGTTATTTGAAATGTACCCTATAGTAGCGGCCACAGTTCTATGAGGGCATCTATAGTCCCACCAATCAATATCAGTATATTCTGACAATCAGTCCACTGTAGCCATCGTTGATAAAGATCATGCATTCTCACCTTCCATCATGTTATTCATGAGGAGGTTAACCTGGCTTTCACTCATCCGTGACTTCATCATCACATGCTATTATATTCCTGTTGTCAAGTCTTAACAAACTTGTGCTAAATAAAACAAAATGTAAGGTCATGCACATGGGGAAAGAACAATAAGGAAGTAACCTACCTAATAGACAACATCACTTTAGGGGTAGTTACAGAGGAAAAAGACTTGGGTATTACAGTTACAAAAGACCTAAAATTTAGAGTGCACTGCAGAAACCAACTTAAGAAAGCAACCCAGATTTTAAATTGTATATTTAAGCACATAGCAAACAGAGATAGGAATGTGCTGATCCCTCTGTACGTTGCATTGGTAAGGCCTCATTTGGAGTACTGTGCGCTGTGTGGTCATCCCAAAATAGGGAGGACATGCTTTCTATAGAGGGAGTTCAGAGAAGACTTACCAAACAAATAAAGGGACAAAAAAAATAAAACATACCATGACAGATTGGTTAGTCTTAATCTTTATTCACTGTATTATTGTAGATTAAGGGGGAGATCTATGTTTTCTAAGAGTAGGAGTATGGAGTATGGAGGATGAAGAGTTATTGAAAGAGCTGGGTTTTACACATAATCTTGGGAGAACTAGCTCAAGAAAACATATGAAAGAACTCTGCCAACAAACCTGGGAACATAATTTTCATAAATATTGGTATAGTTTAAGAGTGGTAGGAGTCTGGAATAATTTACCGACTAAAATAGTCAACAGTACTACAATGAATGAATTCAAAAATGGGATAGACTTATATTTTGGAGATAACAAATTTCTCTTTCAATAAAAAAAAATTGGATGGCAAGCCTTATAGGGTAGATTTCTATCTTCGGCTTGAATGCACCTATGAAACCTATGAAGAACGAAGCAGTATATGCTCTTTCTTGATTTCATTTTCAGGATTTCCTTTGTCTCCATCCTTCAGCAGATCCCTTCGTGACTCCTCCTCCACCATACTATGATCTCATCATGACATAAGTCAATATCATCATCAAGCATGTCTCTTCATGTGGTCCAAATTGGCTCCGTTCACTAGAGCTGTGTATATGACTGGCCTGGAACAAATATGTTTCCTTCTGCTCTTCATCATCCTTCTATCCAAGCATCATCTCAGTTGATTTGGTACTAGCATTTCTGACATTTTGCTATCAAGCCTTGCTTCTTTCCCATGGTACCATTAAATTGTATTTATCCATCATCCAGTTTTTTCTTTCCCAATACTCTCCATCATCACCATCATTGTTCTCTAATCAATCAATCAAACTACTTTTATTGGGCTTTCAACGCTCCTCAATTCTGAATAATCCTCGACACCTTCCAATAGAAGACTTTTATTTCATAGTGTGCTGTACTTATTGGACTCAAATTCATTTGACACTAATTCCAATCTCATGGTGTCTTCAGCAATTACCCTTGCCTTCTATGGATTTCTTCACCCTGGAGAATTCACCACATCATCATCTTGCTCTTCTGCTTTTCTCAGAGTATCCAACCCTAAGAAGCATAGTAACAGTTACATATTAACTCTACATTCTTTGAAAACTGATAGATTACATTCTGGAATTTCCATAATCTATTATTCCACATCAAACAATTGGAGTCCAGTTGCAACACTAGCAAACCTGATGCTGTTCCACTCCAGGACTAACCCTTCTTCTCCCTGTTAACCTCTGACTTCAACTTACCTATGACATCCAAAATGGTTCCTAGACCACACCAGATCCCTTGTCCAGAGACTCGGACTAGCTCAATTCTCCTGTTCCAGTCATTCCTTGTGAATAGAAGCAGCCACCTCAGCGTCTCATCATAACATTCCTGTGCACATCATTAAAGGACTAGGAAGATAGAAATCATCCACATTTGAAGTATACATCTCTAATCCGACTTCTGAACTTAAACATGCTTTTTCCATTTTCTCCTCTTAGTTTGCTCAGAGGACGAGCATGTCAGTAGTCATGGGTACTCAGATGTTTTCCCCTAAAGGTTTTTTTCCTCTCCTGAGTGCTCCTTACCGCACTCTCCAGAGTTGGAGGAGGTAATTTTTGGGGGGCCTCTACTCCCTATAGCTCCCCAGCTCTTCTACTAAGGGTGGGAATAGAGGAAAGCCACATGCTAAATAATCATAAAAATTCACAGTATCACCAAGCACTACATATTTCACAAACATTGAACCAACATTATTGCAAACAGCAACAAAGTTGAAAAACATTTTTTTGGTTGATTTAACTGGTTGATGGTCCTGAGTTTGAGCCTCAGAGAAGGCATATAACTTTGAGGCAGTATAGTACAGTGAGTTAAGGCTCTGAGCTGCAGATCAGGAGACCTGTGTTTGAATCCCACAGCCACTTAGGTGCATATTGTGTGATCCTGAGCAAGTCACTTAACTTACTTGTGCTCCCAGGTCACATCTGGAAACAAGCTTTGGCTTAGTGTGCTACTCCTGGTTAAACAATGTTTCCTTTCCCTTCCCTTCCTTTCCTTTAACAGGGTGCCATGGTCAGGATCTGCCCCACTATGCATGCATCTGACCTCCTGTAGTCTCTGTTTTACCTCCATGACAGTTACTATATTTGAACTGGATAATGCTGCATAGATTTTCATACTGTATATAACCCCTCAAAAACAAGTTATAAAACAAAAGAAATAGAAATGAAAAGGCAGTATACTGTATGTAGCAAAATGCATCACCCATGACTGGTCATCTTTAACTGATACCAACTCTGTGCACCCTGTTCTCTCAGTAGCATGCCTTATCATATTGATCTTTTTGGGATGACAATGTAAAAATTGGTACTTGGTGTCATCATCAGGAGAAGTTTTGCTGCTGCTACTGAGAGTGGTGAGCCAGAGTGTGGTTCCAATGGAAATAGTCCAGACTTGCCACCAGGAGAGTAGTGCAGATAGTAGATGATATCACTTGTTGGATATACAAAACTGAATAATCAGATGAATACAGTCATTAAAGTTGATACCTGGTAAGCTGAGTTTGAGAAAGGCTAAGAATACAGGATTCTCAGGATCTCGTCTTGGCATGAAGTCAGCAGAAGAGGAGAAGGAGAAGAAAGAGTATGATCAGGAGGTTGTGTACACATATTCTTGTTGGTTTCTTCAAGCTCTGTTTGCTACTTCACGGTAAGTGTACACAATAGTTCATTTTTTATACAGTTGATGCATTCATGGGGAATTAGAAAATCTTTATTTCTAGGATCCAGTAGTTTTTCCATACTAAACTGTGAGTCTGATCTTATGCTGTCAAACATGTCTGCAAGTTGTTCCAGTTCTTTAATGAGTATTGCATCTTGCTGCTACTTCTGCTGCAATGACAAAGGAACTAAAGTGCACCACCTTCTGTATTGACAGATGCCAGTCCTATTATACCATCTGCTGTGCAGTGTACAGGGAAGAAGTGGTGTTGCCAACATATTACAGTGATGCTTGAGAAGGAAAATGTTATTCCTGATGGGGGGAGAAGGTGGATGATGATGATAAAGTGGATGTTTTGGTTTTGGAAGCATGACTCAAGATGAGATGACTCTGGAACTGTCATCACTTGAAGAAGCAGGAACAAAGCTTGGCATTTGAATATGGACATGTAATGACTCAGGTAGCATACACTAGTTTGTTTTCTTGATAACAATTCTGCACTGCTGAGGTGTTTGCACTAGGTCTGGCTTTTGGTTGTTGATCCCTTTGTAATGTAGTGCTGGTCTGGTATGAAAGGATGCATCTGTAGGCTTAAGCTGCTGTGACCCATGGTGGCTGAATTACTATAAGAAACTGCCTTATGGGAGGGGTCATGTGATGCAGCTGAGCTAGTAGCAGCAAGGCTCCTGCAGCTCCATCCCACATTCTGTGCTTTTACTTTATATACCCCTTTGGGTTGGTGACTCTAGGAAATTGCTGTTGGAATTCATGTTGGGCTTTCATCAGGATGCTGGAGATCAAAAAATTGGAGGATCTGGCAAAGAAGAATAAACTGTCTGCCTCCCCACCACATCCTGTGAAAAGGGCCTGGTGCTATATCCAAGGCACAGGTGGAGTATGAAACTGAGGTGACACTGCTTTCTAGGGAGCTGAGTGACATAAAAACTGTTATGAGTGGTATTTGGGCAGATTTTAATAACATTACTCTTACTATAACAGAGGTGAATATTTCTGTGAAGGCTTTGCTCCATAGTGTAGAACATGCAGAAACACAAATTGAGCAACTAAAGAATTAGGCCCATCTAGCCAAGTAACACCTGGGCCTAGCTGAGGAGAAGCTCCGTTCACTATGAGAGAAGCTCAATGGTCAGGATACTTAGAATCGTTAGAGCAACCTTATAATCTTTGGACTGCCTGAGCGGTCGGAAGGTGGAGACATGATTCATTTCCTGTAGACTATGTTGCCTAAGTGGGTGAATGTAAGGGCAGACCCAGTTTTGGAGATCAAGAGGGCTCTTTGAGTTCCAAGTGCCCCCCCAATGTGTTCCGTGGTGTGAACTCACCCAGTTGCCCTAAAATTCCTTCAATATCAGGATAGAGAGTGTATCTTAAAAGGGGTAAGGGCAGTGAAGGAGATGCAGTAGCAGGGGGCTTGCTTGTCCTTTCTTCCGAATTCCCTAACGGGGTTATGGAATGGCATAAAGCATTCGACTGAGTCAAAGACTTGGAGAGCGAATTTAGTATTAAGTGCTTTTTATCATCTGCAGCTACTTTGCAAGTCATTGTTCAGAACCGGGTGGAATCATTTACTTCTCCTGCGGATGCTTAACAATTTATTTTGGATGCTTCTAGCTCAGTGTCAGAAGATACAACACAAGAGACTAGGAATTCTTTGGTTCCTAAGCCACAACAAGCACAGCTAGCCTAGAACTCACAATCCTCAGAAGGAAACAAAGAAGTTCAGGGCTCACTGCCTTGTCCACCTCCTCGAGAAGAAGATTCGATGGACTGAGGATATTTTTATTGTGGAGTGGAACTGCTTCTCCTCATACCTCTGGAACAGCTCATTAACTTTGGGGTTTTCTTTTATAGGAAATAGTTTGTAATGTTGCTGTTGTTCTGCTGGTACTTGGGTGTTGGGATCAATTTGTCAATATGTATTCAGAGTAATGTGGGCAGCAGAAGGATTTTTTTTGTTTAATTTTTTAGTTTACTAAGGAGGTGAGACATGGGTTTTATTGATGAGCTTGCAGGGATTGCTGTGAGTTCAGGGGTGCTAAGCCCTTTTCTTTACCTGCTGTATTCTATATACTTGTTATTACTTCACAGTGCTTAGTGGGCTAATTTTTGTGCCATTTTGACTGGTATTAGAACCCCCCTGGGCAATGTATCTTACATTTGTTCATCTTTATGTTGGAGTGTGGTATTGTATATTGCATCTCACCATTTTTGTCATTTAATTCTATAGCCTCTTTTGGCTTAGGGCTACCCTTTTTGTGGAAACTTGTGACTAAAGCTTAAATCCAATATTAGTGATGCTTGTTCTTAGTCATTCTGGAGGCCACTATGGAAGGGGGCCTTACTTAATCTGGTGATGGGTATAATAGAAAAGAAAGGGATTTTAACTTTTTGAGGAGGGCCTAGTCTCATTTTGGGGTTCATCCTTCTCTCAGTGGGCTGTATTTTTGAGCAGCTTATGGCCTATTACTCTGGCTGTCCATTGTTGGGTCAGTACATTTCTTTTGGGGATTCTGTGGCACTTTTAGTGTGCCAGAGATTGGTTGGTTATCGTAGGGCTTATACTGTTGGCACTTTTGTTATATTAATAGAACTTTAGCTGCTTTATGGTTCTCCTTTCACCCATCTTTGTTTATTGTTTTATGGGTATCGACAGCAAATGTTGGTGTTATATTTTTATCATAGGGATAATTATAATGGTGGGTAGTCCTTTCAGAGGGGGTCTGGAGGCTTTTATCCTTGTAATTGGTTATTTGTGGATTGGGTGCAGTGGCACCTCACATACTCACTTGTGAGTGTCAAGACTCAGACAGTGTGATATTTTGTTTTTTTATGTATATACTGTAGGTTCATGGTACTTGTTGATACGTTTGTGACACTTAGTAGTTTTATTACTTTACTGTTCCAGTTTGGGATAGTTGTTCTCTTCTGCTGCCACTGAGGGAGGAGTGGGAGATATGACCATGGCTTAAAGATTTTGGGGTTTGTTGGTTATTCTGGATAAGGTGGTATCTAGGAATGTGCAGGGAATGAATGATCCTATTAAGCATAAATGGGTACTGTCTCATGTTAAAAAACTGGGAGGGCAAATAGTGTTTTTACAAGAAACTCATTTGCTTCAAAAGGAAGTTTTGTTGTAGACTCTGTTTATGTTCCTCTTGAGTTGTGGGCTTACTTACCTCAGTCAGCCCTTGTACGTGGGTGCTCAACACTCCCATAATGGCCAGATGTGCCTTGACTGCAGAATCAGGGAGAATTGTGGCTTGCACCCCATGGAGGGCCCCCCAGTGAGTGGCGAACTGGGGGGAGATTCTAGATCACCCTTGAGCCCCTGTCCTCGCTTACACAAGGCATCATCCTGGCCGTACGAGGGTCACCCATCAGTGGCTTCATCCAGCTGCACTGAGAGCAGATTTCATAGCTTGAGTTGCCTCCTGGAGCATGGACGTGCAATGACATCTGCGCAGTCATGCTGCTGACATCCACCACTGCTCCACCCATACAGTGACAGTTCCTGTAGGACCACCGATCTCCATCATGGGCTGCTAAGGAGCCAAGAGAGACCCACAACCCACCCTAGGAGAGGAGAGCAGTCTTTCAGATGTTCAATCCTTTCCCTCCCCTGCCTATCCACGTCAACCGAAGTCCATTCCCAAACCTGGATTGCCAGCATGGTACAAGTTGTGGCATTCAGTGCTTCAACCCTCAGCACCACTGGGCTGGCACTGCAAAAGGAAGTTGACAGATTTAAGGCTATTTGGAAAGGGCAAGATTTTGCTGCCTTGAATACTTCCAGAAAGAGGGAGGTTATGATTTTGTTAACTAAGGAGGTAAACTGGGTTAATAAATCAATTATTAGGGATCCTCAGGGAAGGTGGGTATTAGTCAGTGGTACTTTGGATGGCTCCAAATACAGCTTAGTTTCAGTTTATAGGTCAAATAGTGATGGTTCTCCTTTTTTTATTAGGCTGTCACAGATTCTCCATGAGAAAGCAGAGAGGCAGATCATAATTTACTTATTTATTATAATGAGTGGTGATATGAACGAAGTTATAGATCCCTTTTGTGACCATTGTCGTAACCCCCTCTAAGAAAGATACCCCAGGTTATAGGTCTCTTTGTAAATCAGGGCAGACCATGGCCTCTGGGATGTGTGGTGGATTCAATATCCTGATGTTAGAGACCGAATTTATGTATCTTCCGTACAGCAGACTTATAGCTGGATATACCTCTTGTTAGTCCCTCATGCTCTTCTTAAAAGTCTTTTATCAGTTACTATTGAGCCCATGGTTATCTCAGATCATTCTCCTATTACCTTTATTTTTCACTTGGAGGGAGGGGGTACTAAGGCCAAACAGTGACGTTGCAATGTAGGTTTTTTGACAGATCCTCAGTTGAAGGAGTGGATCAGAAAGGAAGTCAAAGACTAACTTTCCATGAACAGTACGGAGGAAGTGACTTCTAAATACATGTGGGAGAGCCTTAAAGCTCATCTTTGGGGTAAAATCATTGTTTGCTCTTTGACACATACAAAGGAATGGCAGCCTAGACTCCAGGCCTTAGAAAAACTGCTGTATAGCCTTGAACAGCAGCATAAGGTGGGCTTGGGGGATCTCTCCCTTATTCAGTGTATTAGGGACCTTGTGTTTTGAATTAATTCACTACACACACAACAAGTGGAATTTGATCTTTATAGGACCTATCAGGCTAATTAGGAGGGCAGTGAAAAGACGGACCTTTTACTGGCTTAAGCAGATGGAAGCTTCTGGTAAAATCCCTGGAACAAAATTGGGTAACCACCTGACACTGGATCCTGAGGGGATCAATTTAGCTTTTTGAGACTATTATTAACACTTACATATATCTAAGAGGTTGCAGGGGTCACCGCCTGGGGATATTCAGTAGTTTCTGTGATCCCTTACTCTTCCTTGTCTTACTGATGAGTATCGGTTAGATCTAGAGGGACTGATTATGCCTCAGAAAGGTCAGGTAGCAGTGCAGCAACACAAGGTGGTGAGAGCCCAGGATAGAATGGGTTCCCCATTGAGTTCTATAAGGTAGTTGGGGACCTGGTGTACCCTTTATTAGCTGCAGTGTTGGAAGAGGACTGGCAGATTGGGGAGCTTCCCTCAACTATGTATGATGCAGCTATGGTTTTAGCCAAAAAAGATAAAGATGCCTACCAATGGGCTAGTTATTGGCCTATCTCGCTCCTCAATGTGGATTATAAAGTCCTGGTGAAGATCTTGGCCAATCAGTTGACCAAGATTTTAGCATGCTTAATACATTCTGACCAGGTGTGTTTTGCCGGGGATGGGATGGGGCAGACCACATTCATAGAGTAATAGATCTTATGATTGCCTCAGCATCATTATCACAAGCTGCTTTAGCGGTAGCATTAAATATGGAGAAGGTCTTCAGTTCTGTCAAGTGGCAATATCTCTTTGTAGTTCTTCAAAAATCTGGCTTTGGACCTAACTTTTTCCATTGGGTACAGGTAATTCATCCTTCCCCTCCTGTAGTTGTTCTCACAAATGGTAATGTCTCCTCTGCCTTTCAGTTGCCTTCTGTCCCTGCTCTTTTCTATTAACAATTGAGCTGCTTGCTCAGAAAATTGATGCGTTCCCTGATATACATGGTCTCCAAGTCAGTCAGCATATCTATAGGGCTATGTTATTTGCCAATGTTGTTCTTTTGACTTTATTGAATCCTTCTTCATCTTTACACAATCTTATTAAACTTTTAGATTATTTTTCTTCTCTGTCTGGGTTAAGGAATAACTACGGAAAGACAGAAGAGTTACCAATAAGTGCTTCCTATGCTGATTATATGCTGCCTGTCCCTGGTTTGAAGTGGGCCTCCTGCTCCATTAAATACTTAGGTATTACTATCTCTCCCAGCTTATCTGATTGGCCATCACTGAATCTACATCTGATCCTTACTAAATTTACAGAAGATGTGGCCAGATGGAAACATCTCCATTTATCCCTTTGGGGAAAAGTACAGGCCATACGGATGATACACCGCCCCAAAGTTCTATATGTTCTTCATTATTTGCCTCTTAAAATTCCAGAAGTTTGTGGGAAGCAATTTTCTCCGTGCTTTCAGACTTTTTTCGGGAGGGGACAAACCCCGTCTTTCGATTATGCAGTTGATCGTTCCATATACCAAGGGTGATTTCTGATCCCTGTGGTTAAAGGGATATTATGTAGCCTCTGGCCTCCATCAAATCAGGATGTGGCTGCACTCACAAAGGCTTCACTTTCCAGCCCGCTGGGTGGATCAAGAAAAAGATTTGGCATGCACTGCTTCCTCTGAAAATATTCTTTGGGATTTTGAGTACACTTTATGGCCCCTTCTCACCTAGAAATATGCTTTCCATGTATCAATGGCTGCTAAGGCATCTTAAGGCCCTCAGTGGGATATCCCCTTGTCTCTCTGGCCCATACGGTTCAATTTTAGGTTAAAAATTGTTGGTGGCTCTTTGTATTGGCCATTGTGACACCAAGGGGGTATGAAGAAGGTAGGTGATCCATTTTCTTCTGACTCTCAGTATTTGAAATCCTTTTGGGATCTGCAAAGCATGCTTTCTCTACCTTACTCACATCATTAGAGGTACCTTCAAATTCAACACCTTTTGGTGTTGAAGGTAGAAGCGTCGCTGAAATTGCCCCAGTTGAGTCAATTGGATAATGTTTCGGGGCGTATTAGTGACTCTCTAGTGGCACCCTTTCCCCTCCTTGGCTAGATGCTATTTGCAAGGCTTTGCTGGAAGAGTATGCCCTGGATATGAGTAATATGAGTAGGTTAAAATTGCAGTGGGAGCATATGTTAGGTTATATCTTCTCTGATGAGGAATGGGATCAGGTTTGGTCTAATGCTTATGGTGCTTATAGAGATACAGCTAGTCACTTGATGCAATTTAAAACTTTACTTTTGTGGCATCAGACTCCTTCAACTCTATATAATATGAGATTAGTGTAACACCCTATGTGTTAGCACTATGATGGCACGAGAGCTACCCTGCTTCATTTACTATGGGAGTGCCCTAGGATTGGGGTCCATTGGACTCAAATACTTTCTGCTATGGAGATGGTTCTGAGATTTAAGATCCAGAAGGATGCTTCTTTATTGAGCTTAGGTAATACCTTGAAAATTTTGTTTTTTAATAAATTTCAAAGGGATTAGTTTATGTCTGCTATTACGGAAGCTAGACAACTCCTATTGCAAAGATGGCATTCAACTGATATACCCACACTTGATGAGTGGGTAGAGAGAATGTTTAAACTTGTAGGGTATGAGAGACTCTCTTATATTGCAGCTGGTAAATATTGGCACTTTCAACAAACATGGCAGTCTTTTCTACTCTGCTTTAGGACTTTTTTTGAATCTAAGATAACTCCTTATTCCTCCCTGCACATGATTGTGATTCCTTTCTTGTTATGGGCTCACTTATTGTTGGTTTGTTCTATGGGCAGTCTGGATGTTGCTGATGGGGTTATAATTAGGTGATGTCCTCTCCACGCCCCTATTGTTTCCTTTCTCTCCCTGTGGTTGGAAATGTTTCTTAGTTTCTCTGTTCTTAGATGGTTGGATATCTTGTCTTTTTTATATTATCTAAATTAATATTTCTGTATAATTCTTCAGTTACTCATTTAGACTGTAACTCCAAGTAGTGATAAACACTCCAGCTAGGCCTCGTGCTGGTACTGGTTGTTTACAATAGTTATTACTTGTTTTAACAGCTTCACCCTTGACACAGGTGCGTCTGCTGCTTCAAGCAGCCGGGCGGACCCCTTCTGTCCGCCGTCTGCCTTCCTCGCTGCACTGCCCGCTGATCACCAGACCGAAGCTTCACCCTTGACATGGGTGCATCTGCTGCTCCAAGCAGCCAGGCGGACCCCTTCTGTCCGCCGGCTGCCTTCCTCGCTGCACTGCCCGCTGATCACCAGACCGAAGGTACACTGCAGAAACTGGACTGTCCAGAACCATCGACTCTGCCTGCTGATGGGCTGCTGCAGTTCTTTAATTCTTTGCTACTGCTGTTTCCTCTCTGGATCTTAAGCTAATGTTATATTCTGATTGCAGTACTTGTTAAGTCTCTCCAAATTATCTTGTAAATCCTAACTTAAAGCGAACCTAAGCATTTTACAGCAATTTTGCACTGTAAGGGTAGTTTGAAGTGCAAGTTCATTTAGGCTGCAGGTTTGTAGATTGTAAAATCTTTTTGTTTTAAGGTCCAGTGGTAAGCTACCCTGGATCAGAAAGTAAGTTTAAAGTGATACAGTTTTTCTGTTTAGCCCAGATTCCATTTGGGTCACAGTTGAAGCTTTTTGCCCTGCAAATAATTCAATTTCTTTCACTTTCTGTCCTTCTGTCTCCTTGCTGCTTGAATTTTACGCCCACCCCCACCCCACCTCCAGCCTTTATTAAATACTCCCCTCCCCCTCGGCACAACCCCTAGCAATGCTCATCCTCCCCTCCCTCTAATATTGCAACTCCTCTTAAAGATACAGAGTGCAGCTATTAGGCCTAACACTTGTTCTGTCTTGCCTTTAAAGACATTTTCCTATTTTCACCACCTGCTTGCCTATCAGCATTGTTTAGTTCCTGCTCTGCTATCTGCTGTTTCAATGCCTTCAACTACTGCAAGCTGCTGAAGAGAGGAGGGGAGGCGTGGGCAACCTACACCAAGGGTCCCCCCCAGTGCACTAGTTGTGGTGATCTGTTCCTTTTGGGGTCCTACCATACTGGGTGTCCTGGTTTGCCACTTTTACAGGTTTCTAGAAGCCCAGGTTTGCTCCTTTTCTAGGTCTCTGGTTGCCTATAATCTGTGGGGGTGGTTACTACTGTCCTTACCATGGAAGAACTGGAAGCCACCTCTCCTATGTTCAGGAGGGGTCGGCAGGTCGGTTTTACGACACTAATAATTATGATACTGGCCCTGGGGCTAGTCCTCCTTTATTGTGCTACCTCGACTCCTAGCCTATTTATTGACCCAGGGTTGTGGCCCTCCCTCCCATGATGATACTGATTTCTCCTTTCCAACCTACTTGTAACTAAGGTAATGCACTACTGTACTGTCCTTAGCCTTGACACTACAGATGCCTTATATTATCGGGTCAGGGTGAAGAAAGTCTGAGCATGCACAGCCTGGAGGTAGGCTGCCTGTAAGATTGTTCCTCCCTGGCTAGCCCTACTCTCACTTCTCTTGGCTGGAGATATTGAGCTCAATCCTGGGCCATCTAAGCTGATCTCTAATATTCCGCCACCTGGAGTGGGAATAAGGGACTAAAAATAGTGCATATGAATATTAGGAGCTTGCTTCCCAACCGAGACGATCTCTAAGCGTGACGCTATACAAGCCAGACATCCAAGGGATAACTGAGACTTGGCTCAAACCCTCGATTCCTGACTCTGCCTGCTTCCTAACAGGATACAAGTTCATTCGTCTAGACAGGACTGGGGGTAGGAAGGGGGGTGGCACCCTCATCTACTACAGATCCCACCTGAAAATCTCCCTGGTGGCACAGAGTAAACCTGATCATCCACCTTGTGAGTTTCTTCATGTGCTCCTGCTGCTGGGCGATGCTAAGAAGCTGCACTTGGTGTGCGCCTATAACCTCCCCTAGGGGGGGTCTGACAGGACTCACTTTCCTCTTAGATGCAGTTAGGCCCAGTATAGGTGACAATGAACTCATTATTATGGGTGATATCAACATGAACTGGGAGTGTAGCAATATTAGGAAATGCGAATCACAACTTGCCTGCCTATCCCTTAACCAACTAATCCATGACCCGACGAGACAGGCAGCCAATGGTTCCTCAAGTTCCTGCTGGACTGGATCCTGACCAACCGCCGGAGAGGATTGCCTCATCAGGCACGCTTATCAGACTCCATATCTGACTACTCCCCTGTATACTGTGTCTGGAAAATCCTCCCTAGAATTCCACACAAAATCATTCAAGTCAGAAAATACTCCAGTTTTGACCCTGAGGCTTTCCTGGCCGATCTAGGATGTACTGACTGGACCAGGGTGATTGAAGCCTCTGACCCCTCAGTGGCAGCCTCCTGCTTCATACATTCCTTTGGTGTTCTCCAAGATAGACATGCCCCCAGGGTCACCCGGAGGGTGAGGGGAACAGCCACCTTCTGGCTGAATGGTGACTTACTTGCCCAGATGTGGGAGAGAGACAAATGCTGGGCAAGTACTAAGGGTTCCAGAGATCCTACTAATCTTCTGAGATATCGGCAACTCAGGAATCGGTGTAAAAAAGCCATTAGGGCTGCCAAAAGTAACTTCTGTAAATCGGCACTATTTAGCTCTGTCAGAGATCCTAGGAGGTTCTGGAGGAACATTAAATCCCTCGTCAGTGGGCCCTCTCACTCGGGTGTCGTGGACATGATTATTGATGGGATCTCGTGCAATAATCCCCACACCATAGCCGATCACCTCAATCTCCACTTCTCCGACCTTGCGTCTCTCACTCTCACTCCACTGATGGGGTCGCTCTAATATCCCTCCGATGCAGAGTGAACATCCTCCTCGGAGAGTATTTAATCTTAAGGCGGTGTCTGTCCTTGATGTTCAGAACTGCTTGGCTGCCCTCTCCCAGCACTCCAGTGCAGGGCCTGACAACCTTGAGCCCAGGCTTCTCAAGCTGGGAGCAGCATACATTGCCCCTCTGATTGCCCATATCTTTAACCTATCCCTTAGCTCGGGGATAATCCCTGACATCTGGAAGGAGGCAAGGATAGTCCCTGTTCTGAAGCAGGGAAATCCCAAACTCGCTGACAACTATCGCCCTATTGCTATTCTCCCATCCCTTGGTAAACTCCTGGAAAAGGTTGTGGCAGAGCAACTCTCAGAGTACGTGGATACCCATGAGCTGCTTTCTGGGGCCCAACATGGTTTCTGGAAGGGTCATAGTACCACTACTGCCCTGATTACTGTAACCTCTAGTATTAGATCCGCCATGGATCATGGCAAACTGTAAGGTGCTATATTTATTGACTTGTCAAAAGCTTTTGACCTTGTCAACCATGACCTACTGGGGGAGCAGCTCAGGGCTTTCGGGTTCTCTCCGCATGCCATGAGTTGGATGATGGGCTACCTAATGGGTAGAAAGCAGCGCACCTGCTTTAACAAGGTCCTCTCGGAGCCTAGGACTGTGACCATGGGAGTTCCCCAGGGATCGGTACTTGGACCGCTCCTATTCTCACTTATTATTAATCAACTCCCATGGGTGACCTCTCATTGCCAAGTCACGCTTTATGCAGATGACCTTGTGCTAGTGGCCCATGCTCGTAATGCTGCTGACCTTAACCAGTGCCTATCTGAAGACTTCAGCAGAGTCTCGACCTGGATTACCAACTTTGGGCTGGTATTGAATCCTAACAAAACTCAGGCCATGCTCTTTGGTTCCATGGCCAAGTTAAAAGCCCCATCAGCTATGCTCAAAATAGCTTAGGATGGAGGCCCCTCTGCTGCACAACAGTGAGCTCAATTAAATATCTTGGGGTCACCCTTGACCCACAACTTGACATGGGAAGCCATATCCAAAACATCTGCAGAGCCACCAGGTGTAAGCTTGGCGCCTACAGGGCCAAATACAACTGACTCGGGAGAGAGGTTGGACTTGCGAGGGGAGTGCTTCTCCCCTCCCTTAGTTATGGATACCACCTATTTGCCAGGTCACCCCAAATCCATCTTAATCGGTGGAACATGGCATATAATGATATCTGCCGGTTTGCACTTGCTGCTCCCAAACTCACCCACCGATGTGAGCTCTATGACAAACTCAGCTGGCTCCCCCCTGCAGAATTCCTGATCCTTGGTATAGGAAACTTCACCAGGAAAGTGCTTGCCATGGGCATCCCGTCTGGACTGGCGCATCTCCTCCCAAAACTGGACGCCATCCCCTACCAGCTCAGGTCACAGACCGCCGAGTTGCTTAAAGTTTCCGGACCCTATGGGGATCATGACTTGCCGCTTTTGTCCTAGGCTCTGAACTCCATTCGGACTCTGTTCGCTTCTGCCCTTCCCATGGGACCTTCGCTTCTCCTGTGGTCCCACTCTAAAACAAACACAAGATGTGACTGCTCCTAGTCTCTGTAATGTAATACTCTGCAGTCCACTATTGTCCACTCTGAGTCCATGATGGTCTATGAAATATGTATTCAGTGATTCTAATGTCTATCTATGTCCTGTAACAATTTGTACTATGTGTGGCAGTATCTCTGCCCTTATACAAGCATTGTTATAGCTGTTTTTTACTGTATCATGCTGTTTCTCCAATGTTGCCATGTATGTATACTGTATGTTTTGTGCTCTCCTGGGTCGTTCCTGAAAATAGGCATAATACTTGTCTAGTGTACTTACCCGGTAAACAAAAGCTAAATAAAATAAATAAATAAATGTTAAAATGTTAATGAAGTATTAATCATATATAAAAATAGAACTGTCTTATCTTACCATTCCCCATATCTAAAACAAACCGACTGTCCCTGCTGCTACTAGTCCATATAACCATAGTGAGAACTGGAATGGACATAGCTGTTAGGAGGATACCATGATCATATTTTAAATTGTCAGTCAGAACACAAGGTCACACAGTTCCAATAGACTTCACTGACCCCAGCTGATCTTTTTACTACACTGACTGTAATGTGTTTTCAATGGATGTACTGTGTTATCGGTAAACTTTTTCCTACACTGCAGAGGAACTTTTTTTGTTTTGTTATTGTTAAGTAGAGTTGAGTAGTGGTGGGTGTGGGTGTGGGTGAGGTGTTCTTCAGGAATCAGGCAATTATTGTGAGATGATTAAAATTTTCTTGGCCGACATGGTATGGCGTGCCTTCAGATAGGATTGAACATGGCAGGCAGGGCAGCAGATATATGAGAAGATAATATAATCTTATATGATATAAAGTGATATACAATTATATGATATAACTTAATACTGTATACGATTGTTTTATTAGTTTGCATTTGTTATTACATATTTTTTTTTATTTATGTGCAAAGAAAATATTAAACGTTGACTTAAACTTGTGATTTGTTCTTGTCCCATAGCTCCCTTTCCTCATTCCTGTTTCAGAAGCCGCTAATGACAGGGGGCAGGGGGGACTTTGAGGGTTATGGAGAATGCAAGATAATTTTCTTTCAGGAACTAGACATTACATTTCTTGATGGATCACTTATATCCCCATTAGGGTAACTTAAAGCACTTGAAAAAGAAGGAGAAGGGGGAACCAGGTGTGCTTCTGGATTCCTCAAGATGCTTTCATCACCAGATGCACTGGGTGACTTGCAGGGAAGGCTGTTTGCACTGCAGTGGGAGTGTTATTAGTGGATTTTTGGGACATAATGAACTATGGTTTCTTTGGTTGTACTATCATGCACTCAGCCATTGTCTTCACAGCTCTGCAACAATGACTCCCAGTCCCTGTTCCACCAGACCAGTTTCTACACCACCACCACCACCACTTACAGTACCTACACTTGGTAGAACTTCATGGTAGAACATTTATCCATTCCTTTTCTCCACCCTGCATGCCCTTCTCCTCCTGTCCCTCTCTTCATGCTTTGTACATGCTTCAACAACTTACCCATAACAGATGACGACATGATGCAGCCACCTCCAGATGCCATCAGTGACTCACAATAGCTGTAAATGTTTTTTAGGTGACCACATGACATTCATGCCTGGTGCGTAAACAAGCTACAATGTTATAAGACTGTCTAGGTTGCTGGAAATAACCAACATCACATGGCCGCCACCCTCACTAACAGACCACTTACCACCCCACTGAGAGACCTTGTGTCTCACAAAGCAATATACTTTAGTTTTTGCTCACTGACTGGCTGGTAGGCTCTCATAAACGACATAAAAATAAAACAGTGGATTTCTGTGCCCTGCTCCACCCCCAGTAGTAAGTAACTAAATACTTTGCAAACAAATCCTTAAAATTCCAACTCTGCACCTTCCCCAGTCTTTTAACTGCTATTTGTTATTCTCCTGCTCTAGGAAGGAAATAAAACTAAAAATAAAACAAATATTTGGTTTTCTGTGCCATCTATACCACCAGTACTCAGGAAAAAATACATTTGGCAACTAAATCTTAAAACAGACTTCTCCTGCACCTTCCACAGTCTGTTGTTAATCTACTTGTAACCCCCAGGGAGCGCTACCCTTAAGGCTACTACCCCTGCCTGCCCCCACAGAGACAGGGTCAGGGGCCCAGATCCGTTGATGGGTGCCTCCACCCAGAGGTCGGGGTCAATATTGTAGAGATTGCCTTGGTCACAGCCCTCTGGGTTACGGCAACCCCCCGTTCGTCCCACTAGTGGCTCACACTGGGTACAAATAACACTTTTCACCGATACACACCCCCCCGGCCAATATCTCTCCACTCCCTCCAGAGACCCCCTGTAAAATAAGGCACAGTTATATTACAGTCACCAGGCAGCAGTTCACCAGTAATGCACACAATAGCCAGAGTGAAGTTGCACAAAGAACAACCTGATTTATTAAGGGGAAAAATAACAAGGACAGGGGGAATCAAGTTGATTAGCTTATCACTATACTTATCTACCTAGGGCTCTGTGCACAGGCCTGAATTTAGTCTTTACCGTCCCTGGGTACCCAAACCCTAACGGCTAGTTCAAACGTATCAGCTGGTTGGGGCCTTTAATACGGATAAACATTACAATCCTGGAGCAAGTCAGAATAGGAGGAAAGTTTAATTAGGCAGTCAGCAGTATAATAATACACTGGAAACCACAGTGTACACCTCTGCAGGAGCTACCCTGACTCAGTACTCACAACCCCAGCAACAATAATTCCTTCAATGCTGCCAGGATGGAGTCTGAACTTCACCAGCCTTCTCACACATTTATATGGCTACAACAGAGGGGTACCATACCAGGCAGCTGCTCTCAAACGTTTGTAAACTTGCAGAAGAACTCGGACAGCAAACGGCAGCTTCAACATTACAGGCGGACCGAGTGCGACTCAGCAATTCTCTCCAGTCCTCTCAGGTTGAGCCTGGTAGGTAGCTGGGCTGGCACCAGCCTTCTCCGACCGCACGCCGGCGGATTTAGTCCGAATCGCTTGAAAAGGCAAAAATGGCCGCTTAGGCCTTCACGCACTTCCCGCGTGAACACTCACAAAGCGCTGAAGCACAAAGCTCCTCTCCTCTCCTCAGCCACAAAGCCTCTAACCCCCAACAGCAAGGGGCTCTTCCTTCAGTTCGGGCGCTACCCACTTCCATTGGTTGGCTGAACATGCCAGTCATTTCCTCCTGCCTTCAGTGGTGCGAAAAAGTGCCATAGCCCATAATGCCTTTCCCAAAATACAAGCAGTCCCTCTATTGGTCAGTCAACTCTGTAGGGTCCCAAGGTACTGATTGGCCCAATTCAGCAAGATAGAGGAAACAGTCGAAACAGTCCTTGCTGCAAAGGAAGGCAGATTAGCACAGCTGCATTATCATTATAACTTTACGTTATTTCCAGCAAACAATTACATCTCCTAATAGAGCTCCCTCTGCACCACTAACGATGGCAGAGGGGAGCTATTTTTTTAGTGTCCCCGGCGGGACTCGTGCATACAACCACACAGCCCCCCCCCAATCTCAGGTAATTACGACTGCAACAGGCAGCCCTTAAAGAGACAGCTTACGGAGGCTTCTTAAAGCACTCACAGGCTACCCTTTTAAACGGCTTTATGCCGATCGCCAGCTAGGCATGGAACCTGGGGACAAACTCCGGGAAAACTTTCCGGAACCCCCATTTGCAAGGGGGTTACACCTTCCCTGGCCTGGAAAAACTTGGCATCCGCGTCAAGTTGTTACCCTTGAATTACTTTAAGGCAAATATCTTAGTTAACACTATATCACACTTTGCATTACATACATGAATATTAGACCTACAGCGTACTATGGTTTATACAACATTATACATACAAACTCTTGTTCCCTTTCTTAACTCAGGTCATTAGTTCCCGCTCATGACACCGGGACTGGGGGGACCCCTCCCTTTCAGTTATGGGTGAGTTACATAAAGCAGGGGCACCACACTCAAAAGGTAATACTAATAATCTGGAGTTATCCCCCAAGGCTAACTTAGGCAAGGAACTTGGGGACACATACACCCCTTTGTGGACCACATTTAAGGGCAAGTCCACTGGCTGACCCAGAGACTCATAACTCAACTTTATTACCGGCCGTATTTCTTGGCCTGATCGCCTAGGGGCCTCGGGGGACCTTGAAACAGGCTCTGATCCCACTTCAGTCTCCTTGACATTAGCAATGGGAATTTATATGGGGGAAAAAGGCTCAGCACTCATAGGACTATTAGGGCCCTGACCTTCTACCCCCAGACCCACCTCACTGGGCTCAGCTGGGGGCTGTCTAGGTACAAGTGAGGAACCATCAGGGCATTCAAAATATTCTTCAGGTTCTGCCATATCACTTACTTGTTCCCCCATCTCACTATCATCTTTGGAAAGGTCAGATAATTCAGCCAGGTCAGACAGTTCAGCCCTGCTCAAGGATCCCACCTCCAGGGTGTTGCTGCTGCCCAATTCAAACTCTGGAAACATGGGTTTTGGAGACAAAGCTGAGGGCTTAGACAGTCCCGAAGGCCCAACCTCATCTCCAGTGTGAACAAGGGGATTGCCCTGAAATAACTGACTCAATTCATAAGAGGGATAGTAGTCAATATCATCTTCGTCGTCTTCTGACACCAATGGTTGATCATTTCCCTCTGCAGACTTCGGGTGAGGCCCTCTTGGGTGGCCTGCTGAAGAATCAACAGGTTTGGTGCTTTTCCTGGCAGCCAATCTAGTCATAGGCCTGGAGGGGGAGGCATTTGAAGATTCAGCTTCAATCAGTATTTGACCGATTGGCAACAGATGATTTCGGTGTATAGTTTTCACATCTTTGGAATTGTTTTCAGGCTGCACTTTATATACAGGCAAATGTCAATTTTCCCACAACAATGTAGGGGAGGTGGTGCCATCTGTCAGCAATTTTATGTTTCCCATGCAGTCCCAGATTCCTCAGTAGCACTCTGTCCCCTTCTTTTAGCTCCATTGTTTTTACTTTCTTATCGTATCTTTCCTCTTTGGCCAGGTTTCATTTGGCCGCCATGGTCTGGGCCAGTTGGTAGGCATGGTTTAATTGGGCCATTAATTTCTGTACATACTGTAAGTGGTTCTCTGCTTGCACCCCATCAGGGGAAACCCCAAAACACACATCCACTGGCAGTCTAGCCTCTCTCCCAAACATCAGCCGGTACAGTAAAATCCTGTGGCATCACTTTTTGTACAATTATAAGCGTGAACTAGGGTGCTAATCTGCTGGCTCCATCTTGGTTTGTCTCTTGGTTGCAATGTGCCCAACATGTCAAGCAATGTACGGTTAAACCTTTCAGGCTGAGGATCTCCCTGAGGGTGGTAAGGGGTGGTTCTTGACTTTCGCACCCCCCACAAAGACAGCATCTCTTTAATCAAATGGCTCTTAAAGTCCCTTCCCTGGTGGAATGGATCCGCTGTGGAGCCCCATAGCGGACAAAAAAGTTTTCAACAAGTATCTTAGCCACCGTAGTTGCTTTCTGATCCTTAGTCGGGAAAGCCTGGGCATACCGGGTAAAATGATCAGTGACCACCAATATGTTACTGATACTTTTCAGGTCAGGTTCTAGACTCAAAAAATCAATACAGACCAGTTTCATAGGGGCACTAGTGGTAATGTTGACCAGGGGAGCAGCCCTCTGAAGATAAACTCCTTTGCAAACCATCGGCTACAGGTCTTGACATATTGCTCTACATCCGTACTCATCTTCGACCAGTAAATTGAGCCGTACTAGATCAAGTGTTCGTTCTATGCCGAGATGCCCATCTGATTATGCAAAGACCTTAAGACCAGTTCTTTAAAAGCTGAAGGCAGCACTAGTTGTTGTTTGTCTACCCGGCCTTCCTTATTCACAGTCTCTCTGTATAGTAATTGGTTAATCAGCTTCAATTTGGGCCCCTCCTTGTACAACAAGGCAGTCCTTAGATCAGTAGAACGTAGCCTGGACACGTCCCTCCTGGCCTACAAAGCCTCCATTGCCATTTTTATCATAGAATCACAGGATTGAGCCTGTTGGAGACTATCATTGTTGAATTGGGGTAGTGAGCTAGTGTCTAGTGCAGAGAAATGACAGTAGGCCGCAGGTATGCAATTTTTGGATGGTCCCAAGCAATCCACCATACAGTCCACCCCGTCAGGAGACACCTGTTCCTCTTTGTCAAATTTCTAGCAGAGGGCTCTTATGTCAGGTTCAGACAACCTGACCCAATCAGTTTGTGGCATAGGCCTCCGAGAGAGAGCATCCACATCTATATGGTTTAGGCCCACCCTATACTCAACAGCATAATCGTAGGTGGCCAAGGCGGAGAGCCACCTATGACCAGTGGCATCCAACTTGGCAGAGGTCTGTACATAAGTCAGAGGATTGTTATCAGTCTTTACCAATATCTTGGCACCATACAAATAATCATGAAACTGGTCAACAATCATCCACTTCAAAGCCAGGAACTCCAGTTTGTGCACTGGATAATTTTTTTCTGAAGGAGTCAGGCTTCTGCTGGCAAATGCTACAGGTCTCAGACCATTCGAGTACTCCTGGTATAACACAGCCCCCAATCCTTGTAGACTGGCATCAGTATGAAGAATGTATGGCCTGGCCGGGTCAGCATAGGCCAACACTGGGGCATGGGTAAGTTGATATATGATGTCATAGAAGGCTTCCTCACAGTCAGCAGTCCACCGATTCCCAAACACATCATTCGGCCGAAAATACTTCTTTTCTGTCTCAGAGCACACAACCTTCTTATACTTTTTGTGTGTAGGCGGATACCCCTGAGTGAGGTTGAGGAGGCGGCATATCACTCGAGAATAGTCCTTAACAAACCGCCTATAGTATCCACAAAACCCCAGGAATCGTTGCAGCTCTTTCAAATTCCTGGGCTGAGGCCACGTGGTCAAAGCCTCCATTTTGCTAGGATCAGTCTCTATGCCCTCAGTGGACACTATGTGGCCCACGTATTTCACAGAAGTCTGGAAGAACTGACACTTATCGATAGACAGCTTGAGGCCGAAATCCTCCAACCGGTCCAAAACCTTGAATAATCATTGCTCGTGTTCTTCCAACGATCGGCCAAACACTATGACGTCATCTAAATAGACCAGACACTCGAGTAGATTCATGTCCCCCACAACCCGTTCCATCAAGCGCCGAAAAGTGGCTGGGGCACCCAAAATCCCTTGAGGCATCCGAACAAACTCATAGAAGCCTAGGGGGCAAATGAATGCAGTCTTCTCCCGGTCGTCTGGGGCCATCAGAATCTGGTAGTATCCACTGCGAAGATCCAACACAGTGAACCACTTGCTACCATTTAAACAATCCAAGGCATCCTGTATGCGTGGCATAGTATACTGGTCCAGAATGGTCCGCCGATTCAAGGTGCAATAGTCCACACACATCCGAACTGCCCCATTCTTTTTCCTTACTACTACTATGGGGGAGGCATAGGGGCTCCTGGACTCTTGTATTACACCAGCAGCCAACATCTCCTGTAGATGCCGCCTTACATCATCTATATCATCGGGGGCCAGGCGCCGGGATCTCTCTCGGAAAGGCCTTTCATCATGCAGCCGAATGTGATGCTCAGCCCCTTGCACACATCCCACATCCCAATCTTTCAGGGAGAAGACCTGGTCTCTCTTGGCAAGCCTCTCGCTGACCTTTTGTTTCTATTCAGCTGGCAACGGGGAGTCACTGAAGTCAAACAAATCAGGAGTAACTCCACCATCTGTGCTGGAACCTTTTCGGTTGGGTAGTACTGCAGTATCTGCACAATGTAAGCTTGCCAAGGTGCACCCCCTTCTTATTTGAATCTCTCTGTTGGACATATTATGCACTTGAACTATCACCCTCTTAACATAAGCATGAGCTCTAGTCAGCAAGATGCTGGGTTTGACCAACAGTACCTCAGGTAATCTCCCCTCCACAGGCGCATCCAACATCAACAACTTATTCTTAACATCGGTTCTCAGTCGTACTTCTCCATGCAGGACACACTGGGCATTTGGGGCAAGTATTACCGGAGCCGGATCCTTTTTCCACACCACCCCCACCGGGCCTTCAGGATCCTCTGGACTACCCTTTTTATGAGTGGCCCTTGCCTTTTGAATCACAGCAGGTATGCTCAAAGCTCACCCAGTCTGGAATGCTCGTTTCTCTGAGCACAATTGGGCCAATCGTCCGAACATATGCGCATTTGTCCCAATCAACAAAGGCACCCCATCATACAGTCCAGTGGGTGGGCAAACTAACACTAGGGTTTCCACCTGCTCATCTATTCCATCCACAGTTGCAAAGAAAGATAACCAGACTTGGATGTATCCCAACACGGATAGGCCTTGTCGCTCAACCCCCATACAAGTAGACCAGTCAGAGGTTGCAGGGGCACCTCAGGTAAGTGCCTGGTACCAGTCCTGAAACATGATGGTTACCTGAGAGCCACTGTCTAATACAGCTCGATTGGGAATTCCATTTATCTGCACCCGGGTCTCCATGGACGGCTCGACCACATCAGACCAGTTGGGGGCCGCAGCATTGACAGCCGGCTGGGCATGGACCTGAGTCACAAAACTTTTTTGGGGGGCCCGAGACTGGGCCTGGTGGTGTCGGACAATCAGTCTGTTGTTGACTTTCCTTAAATTCTCCGGCCTCTGGCACTCGGGTTGGAAATGCCCATCTTCCCCACAATGATAACAGAACTTGGGGTCCCGGGGGTCCTATGTTGCAGGGGGCTCTGAGAGGGGTGAGAAGGCTCTCTTTGGCTGGGGTTCGGGTTTCTGCATGACTCAGGGGCCCTGGGCCTAATAGGGTACATAGTAGACTGCTTCAAGTCCCTCACCAGTTCTCGTAAATTCCTGACCTCAGCCCTTAACTCACTCCCAACGTGGGGGTAGGAGGAAACAACTCACATTCCCACAGTACCTGGAAACTCTGGGGATCCCTCGGACCCTCCAGACAGGCCAGTCTCCTCAGGGGTGTTAGACTCAGGGGTCCCACTAGGGTTTACTGCCCCCACACAGGGTTCCCACCCTTATTCATCAGTCTCCACCTCCCTAATCTCCCTCATTAATTGACAATATTCAGGCGGGGTGGCCCACCGATCATGTAACTTAAGTTTCAGCAGAATTACACTAGAAAATCTGGCAGATTTTAAAACATGTTCTAACCGAACCTGATTTACGGCTGCAGCAGTGATTCCCCCCTTTCTATAAGCCTTCTGCAAGGCCCGCTCCACTCTAGTAACAAAAACGGACAGTTTCTCATTTCTCCACTGCTTGGCAGACCTAAATTTACATAATAAGTCTTCACCAGTCTCTGTACTCCCGAAAACCCCTTCTAAAGCAGAGAGATACTCTGCTGCGGTGGCTTCCGGACTGGTAGCACAGAAGAATCTAATGGCTTCTAGAGCAGGACCCCGCAAGCTCTCCATCAGCCTCTTCCTTTTCTCCCCCTCAGAGCATTGCCATTCCTGAACTAAAGAGGTGGCATAGTCCATCCAAGCTCCAGGTCATCCTCTCCTGAGGCACTGGCACCATACCAGAGAAGAGTTTTAACTTGCGGTATGAATCAAGCTGTATGGGTGGGACCACTAGGGGCAGGGAAGCCAGCACAGAGCTCTTGGGCGGGCAAGGGGAGGTGCCAGGGGAGCCCTGAGGGGTAGCATCACTGGATAAATCTAAAGCTTGTAGCAGATCCTGGGTAGTTCTCTCCTCCATGGCCAACAATTTAAGCAGTTTGTCTTTAAAACTGTTTGTTTTAGGAGACCCCACAGGAGTGACTGACCCACTTCGAATATGAATTAATCTCCATCCCTGTGCAGCACCCTCCGGATAAATCATAGGAGATACCTTCTCGGGGTCAATAGCCACACTGCATAGGAGTAACACCTGCAACGTCTGGTCAAGCAAATCAGCCATGCGCCCTTTTACCTCCACTTTGCCCAAGCATTTTATTCTCTCGACTGTAGAAATGATGTCAGCAGATGGGGTTCCCAAAGACACATCTAGCAGTAACACAATTTTCTGGGAATCTAGCTCTTTGGCTTCACCCCACCCCATCAGTCTATGTACCATGGTCTTAATAGGTCCCAACTTAATTTTTCCCAACACATCCCATTCCTCTTTCTCCATTTCTTAGGTGCTTCCCCACTTGACCACTAGGGGATGCTGACCCAAGTGGTGTCTCCAATTTGTAACCCCCAAGGGGGCGCTACCCTTAAGGCTACTACCCCTGCCTGCCCCCACAGAGACAGGGGTCAGGGGCCCAGATCCGTTGACGGGAACATCCACCCAGAGGTCGGGGTCAATATTGTAGAGATTGCCTCAGTCACAGCCCTCTGGGTTACTGCAACCCCCCATTCATCCCACTAGTGGCTCACACTGGGTACAAATAACACTTTTCACCGATACACACACCCCCCAGCTAATATCTCTCCACTCCGTCCGGAGACCCCCTGTAAAATAAGGCACAGTTATATTGCAGTCACCAGGCAGCAGTTCACCAGTAATGCACACAATAGCCGGGGTGAAGTTGCACAAAGAACGATCTGATTTATTAAGGGGAAAAATAACAAGGACAGGGGGAATCAAGTTGATTAGCTTATCACTATACTTATCTACCTAGGGCTCTGTACACAGGCCTGAATCTAGTCTTCTGCGTCCCATAGGTACCCAAGCCCTAACGGCTAGTTCAAGCGTAGCAGCTGGTTGGGGCCTTAATACAGATAAACATTACAATCCTGAGCAAGTCAGAATAGGAGGAAAGTTTAATTGGGCAGTCAGCAGTATAATAATACACTGGAAACCACAGTGTACACCTCTGCAGGAGCTACCCTGACTCAGTACTCACAACCCCAGCAAATAACGATTCTTCAACGTTGCAGGGCGGAGCCTGAACTTCACCAGCCTTCTCACACATTTATATGGCTACAACAGAGGGTACCATACCAGGCAGCTGCTCTCAAACCTTCACAAACTTGCAGAAGAACTCGGACAGCAAGCGGCAGCTTCAACATTACAGGCGGACTGGCGCGACTCAGCAATTCTCTCCAGTCCTCTCAGGTTGAGCCTGGTAGGTAGCTGGGCTGGCACCAGCCTCCTCCGACCGCACGCGGCGGTTTAGTCGAATCGCTTGAAAGGCAAAATGGCGCTTAGGCCTTCACACGCGCTTCGCGCGAACACCTCCACAGCACAGAAGCACAAAGCTCCTCTCCTCCTCCAGCCACAACGCCTCTAACCCCAACAGCAAGGGGCTTCCTTCAGTTCAGGCGCCACCCACTTCCATTGGCTGGCTGAACATGCCAGTCATTTCCTCCTGCCTTCAGTGGTGCGAGAAAGCGCCATAGCCCATAATGCCTTTCCCAAAATACAAGCAGTCCCTCTATTGGTCAGCCAACTCTGTACGGTCCCGAGGTACTGATTGGCCCAATTCAGCAGTTCTGGAGCAAGATGGAGGAAACAGTCGAAACAGTCCTTGCTGCAAAGGAAAGTAGGTTAACACAGCTGCATTATCATTATAACTTTATGTTATTTCCAGCAAACAATTACATCTCCTAATAGAGCTCCCTCTGCACCACTAATGATGGCAGAGGGGAGCTATTTTTCAGTGTCCCAGGCGGGACTCGTGCATACAACCACACAGCTCCCCCCCAATCTCCGGTAATTATGACTGCAACAGGCAGCCCTTAAAGAGACAGCTTACGGAGGCTTCTTAAAGCGCTCACTGGCTACCCTTTTAAACGGCTTTATGCCGATCGCCAGCTAGGCATGGAGCCTGGGGACAAACTCCTGGAAAACTTTCCGGAACCCCCATTTGCAAGGGGGTTACATACTCTTCCCTGTTCCTTCTGCAGAGCCTGCAGCAATCAGTGCAGGCTCACATTTTAGATTGTCTCCTCTTCTCTGCAACATCATTTTGCTAGCCTGCCTGAATGTACAGTTAAGTATATTGAGAATTAGCTAACTGGAATGATAATTCACAATCCTCTGATGATTTTGAAAGTTTATGAAGAAAAGTCAATCTTTTGTGCATAAACTGAGATCTTACAGAAGCCACAGCCACAGTTCCTTCTGTGAGAGAAAGAGCTGGAAATGGCATTGAGAGGTATGTAGCGTGAGGAACTCAGTCTCCAGCATTGCTGACTGGCTGCTGCAGGTCATGTGGCTTATCAGTGACTTAAACATGCACCATGATGCTTACAGTTAGTGTGTAAGTACAAGTGGATATTGAGTTCCTTTGAACCTGCTTTTCTGGTGTCTAAAAGCTGGATTTTGGCAAGTTTGCAGAATTCAAATTCAGCATCAACTCATTCTTACAGTACTTTCACTCTGATCCAACCAGGACAGCCAGTGACATGGGATCTCACACTCTCTGATGTACTTTCTAAACCCTATCGATATCTTTCTTAGGTATGACAGCAAAGACTGTTTTCCAGGTGGAGCCTGATCAGGGATCAGTACAGAGGCATTAACGCTTGACCTGCTTAAAAAGTTGCTCTAGATGTATGCTATAATTTTGTTTGCCTTGCTACAGTAGCTGTTGTCCTACACCATTCTTTCTGTTTAAAAGGGAAGTAAAGCATTGTGATGTCCCCCCATTCATTATTGCTTACCCCCATTCACTTTCTGAATATATATTTTTTTTCTGTCTCCAGGGTCATTTAAAACTGCACTGTATGTAACCCCCCCCCCCATTGCACTCTTATAGATGCTCCAATCTGTGACATCACAAGTTGTTAAGGTCCTGCCTTTTCATGTTCTAACAGTTCAGTTAATAGGTGTTATTATACTGACTAGACCCTAATAAATGTAATATCATCCATTCATTTAGCAGTACAAAATACCTCTTAACTGTCCCTGATTTTCAGGCATGTCTCTGATTTTGTTGCCACCCCCCCCACTCCCCACACACACATACAAACATTTCCATGACCTCTCCTAATTTTGGCATTTATTTTGCATTAAGGGTAGGGATTCAAAACACAAAATAACAAAACAACCCAAGACTAGTTGAGTTTACCTTCTGAAAATACTTTTTACTCCGAGTCATATATTATGGGAGGCTTTGTGAGCTAATATTACCATTTCCTTAGATTCATTACTGATTTTTGCCATTTCACCCTTAGTTTTGTTTTAGTATTAATTTTTGCTTTTTTTCCCCATTTTCTCCCAAGACCCAGGACCCTGGCAGACACATGCGTACATGTGCGTGAAGACGCATATGCATGCTGGGCACCGGCTTGGCCCCTTCTACCCCACCCCTGGCAATCCCTGCCACCCCCACCTGCCTATGCTTCCAATCGGACCTTCATCCGATGGGAGAGGAACTATGCGGGAGCAGACAAATACCATGGGACAGGAAAACTGCCTTTCAGGTGCTCAATTCCACTCCCTCCCTCCCCCCATTCCAGGTCCCCAGTGATCCGAGGTTGTTCCCAAACCCAAGTCACCAACATGGTGAGATGTAAGGTGTCCAGTGCCGCAGCCCTCTGTGCCACTGGGCTGGCTTGACCATTATTTTTTAAGCTTTGTCCCTGATTTACAAGACAAAGGTTTGAGAGGTACAGTATGTATTTTTTTTTTTTTTTTTTAGTTTTTGTTGACCAGGTAAGTGCACTAGACAAATCCTGCATATTTTCAGGCACAACCCAGGGAAGGGGGATACAGATGAATGCCAACTGACCTTGCAGTAGATTAAGTTGTTGGTGGTAGTTTTAGTGAATGAGGGGAATTTGGCCAGGACACCAGGGAAATTTCCCTACTCTCCTGTAGGGGTTCCCTTACACCCTGACATTCTGCCAAGATGGCTGTCTCTGGAGGTGCTGTGGAGGACATGGAGGTGTTGGAGGCAGAGGAGACTGTCTTCTCCCCTGTCTCTGGGATTCAAGAGACCACACTAGCAGCTGAGTTTTCAATTGTTATAGATGAAAAGAAGCATCTTTCTGACAGTTTGAATATTTCCCCTGACTTTCCAGAGGATCAAAGTAAGAAGAGTACTTCTATGCAATTTTCTACTATGGTTTCCATGGAGTCTTTACCTACTAAAACTGTACTTGAACTGCCTACTGCCCAAGTTCTACTGACTACAAACAATGTGGATGCTTTATTAGATTTTGAGGAACAACATTATTTTGCAAAGAAAAAGAAACTATTGGCTCTTAAACATGCTGCGGCTGCTGCGTTACCTACAGTCTCCTTTGCTGACTCACCAACTCCACAGACAGCTTCCCTGCCTTCTGATGCCTTGGTGAGTGATTTGGCACTTCCGCATTCCACTATTGACTGATTGGCTCTTGGCGTTCCTCAGTCTGATTCTTCTGCTAATCTTTCAGGTGGGAGCTCGCCCGGCATGGCATTTACAGCTGTTGAACAGCCTAGCCTATGACGATCCCCTACATTCTGTCACGCTGAACAAATTGGAGACTGGTCCATTGACTCTGCTCTTACAGCAGCTGGTTGGGAGAAGGATCTGGTGGTCGGAACCTGGCACTCTGGACCTTATCCCATTCACATTTCTGATGCAGAGACTGCTCCTGCCTTACTCGTACAAGCCTCACAGACTGCTCAACAAATGGATCTCACACTAACTCCTGACTTGTGTCTTACTCAAAACCCAGTTTTACAGTTACTGGTCCCAATTTCTCCTTCTCCTGCTTCAGACCAACCATCTCAACATTTGCAATCCCAGGGCCCTGGGTCATGTCCGCTGCCCGCTACACGAACAATTACTTCAGCTGCAGCTAACACCAAATCATATGCTTCACGTTTTTCAGTTTCTGCTCAAAATGCTAAGAGACATAGTGCTGTTAGACTGCAATATTTAGGTGGTATGTCTGAATTGCCTGATCGTGTTTTTCTGGGACGTATTTTACTTAAAGAATCTATGAAATTCATGCCCTCATACATGTTTCTACTGAATCCCACTTTGACATCAGTTTTAAAACGTTAACTGGTCTGGAGAAGTTTTGGTCTAAATTTCATGAGTTAAAATCTCCTTTATGGGCATCTTTTAGTGCCATTCCGTTGACCAAAACTGTCCCCCAAAATATTACTATTTTATTTAGGAATGAGAGTGTGAGTTTCAATGATATTACTTTCTGGTTGAAACAGAGATGTAATTTTCTTTCTGACCCTGAGGCTATCTTTGATTCCAAGAATTTATGGACTGGGGGGTGGAAGGTTAGAGTTTTGCTTAGAACTTCCAATAAAGGGATACAACATTTGCCTAATAGTTTTATGCTTGACAGGGATAGGGGAGTGCTTTTTAACCCTTGCCAACCAAAGGCATGTTACAAATGTGGCTCTCCTAACCATCTTAGCAGCATTTGTGACATGGTGAAATGTTCTGTTTGTGGTGGCCTCAGACATGCAGGTTCCCAATGTGTAGAGGAACCCCGTTGTGTTCTTTGAGATGACTGTGGACGTACCTTTCAGCAATGCACCTGGGCTACCCATAACTCCCCCACCCTGGCTGATGGAGAAGAGCAGTGACTGCTTATTACGGTGGCACAACCCTCTAAAATTAAAGGTCAGTCTTCCACTTCCTATGGCAATCGGCCTTTTTCTCCCTCTTCTATTCTTTTACGCACACATTTGCCTACATCACTAGCTCCCTCTAGTGATGGGAGGACACCTACTGCTGATCTGCACCCTGTACCTCCAGTTCTACCTTCTGCTCCTGTCCAGCCTGGTTGTTCGGGTTTCATCCCTGATCCCACTGATTCTTCCATTATTATACCTATTGGAACAATGGCCCCCCCGGAGACTTTTGTTTCTCAATCTAGAGTTACAAGGAGTTCTAGGAAACTGGGATTACCCTTTTCAAAAGCTTTGAACGTTGATGAAATTCCTCTAGCTAACAAGTTTGAGTTGTTATGTACTCCTTCAGAACACACAGACTCTGATTCCTCGTTGGTGCTCTCCTCCCATCCTGAATTAACAACTGATATGGAGGTCACTGTGGATAATGTGGGGTCTAAGAAAAGAAAGGCCAAGACTAAAATCAAACATAAAGAGAGTACCCCTCAAAGAAGTAGGCCCAGGTGAAGGCATATTGCCCTTTGATGTAATGACCCTTTTTTTCTCACAATGACATCCTCCTTCTCTGCCCATACTGTTAATGTCAACAGTATTAGGAAGCAACCTAAGAAGGATTCAGTCTTTTCCTTCTTATCATGCCTTGCTGCAGGGATAATCCTCTTAGAGGAAGTTAGATTTCACTCTCTCCCTGAGATTTCTTGAGCCCAACAGGCTTGGTTTTCTGGCCCTTCTTACTGGTCCTTTGGACAAGAGATGTGTTCAGGTTTAGGGATTCTGTTTAGTTGACCCAATATATCTGTTGTGAAAGTACTTGACTTGTGTCCTGGTAGATTGTTGCTTTTGGATGTTACTATTCTCTCTGTACCCTTCAGGATCATTAATATCTATGCTCCACAAATTAAGTCCTTTAGAATTGAATTATTGAAAACTGTTCAACCATATCTTCACACTTCCATGTATGTTATTTTTGGAGGTGACTTTAATTTGTGGTTTATCCATCAAGGACAAGTCCTCCACCTCTAAAACTGCAAAGTTATTTTGTGACACAAATGTTTTGAACAACATGCTACGCTATGCAAAATTACAGGATGCCTATCTTATACTGACTCAGAAACATACCCCTACTTTTCATAAAGGTCCCCTGGCTACCAGAATAGATTATTTTTTTTGTTTCCCCTCATCTGCAGCTTTCTGCTGCTGCAATACAATTTGCAGAATTCTCAGACCATAATTTTTTAACAATTTCCCTTGGCCCTACCACTACTTCAATGTTTGGCCCGAGTACCTGGAAATTGAATACTTCACTTTTAAGTAACTTACAGTTACTAACGCAACTTAAAGTATTTGTTCAGAACAGGAAATCAGTTTTTTCCTCTATGATGATCTTTGGTGTTGGTGGTCTGAAACCAAGAGAGAGAACTGCGACATTTACTGAAACACTTCAGTAAACAACACTGGAATGATCTTTGACTATCACAGAACTCAATGTCAATTGCAGAAAATCCTTACTCTCTCTTACACTACAGGTCATGACTTTTCTACACAAATAAGTACACTTAAGAAACATCTAATGGCATACCATTCTACTAAATATGCATCACTGCAACAATAACAATGTTTTGGTATTACAGGTCCTTCTGATGTGGTCTGCCCCTTTACTAGCTGTGCTAAAATTGAAGATAGTACAATTTTTGGTGTTCTTTTAAATGATAATCTGCTTGAAATTATGGACCCTTTATTCCATTCCATAAATACCTCACAATCTATTATACCACTCTCTGCCTCATTACATTCCACTCCTCACTCCATTATGGCCTATGCAGATGATATGAGTTTGATGGTGGCAGATACTCCCTCTTTACATGTAGCTCTTCAATACTGCAAAACTTTTGGGAATGTATCAGGGGCAACACTGAATCTGGATAAATGTGTAGGTCAATAATTAGGGACTGGAGTGCTGGACAATGTTTTAGTTTCAGATGTTAGGATATGTACTGCTCCTATTAAAATTTTGGGCATCTTATATGGGGATGGACCCATGGATAATCTAAATTGGGGTCCTAAAATGGAAATAGCCAAGACTAAAGTTTCTCTCTCTGGAACAAATGGAAACTAAGCAAAAAGAAGAGGGTTTATATGATTAAAACTAATTTTCTCCCTGTTTTTCTTTTTTAAGCCTTAGCCCCCCCCCCCCGAAGCCTTGAAACATGGATATTAAGTATTTTATTCCAGTCTTTATGGGGCAGTAGCCTCAACCCTACCAAACGTACCATTACTTATTTACCTCTTCGAGATGGTGGTCTTAATATGATCCAACCATTGTTCTTTTATAATAGTATTTCTTAATGACTAACATCAAACCCCTTTTAGTCAATTGTGACAGAGGATGGGAATCTTGGTTCTTTGAGTCCTGTGGGCTTTGGTTTAATCTTTGGGAAATGAATGGTCTGAAAACACTTAGTCATATCCCTTTGATCCCTATTTATATTAGAGACACCTTTCTTCACCTTAAATAGTGGCAGGTGACTAGCCACATGATTCTGACTTACAAACATTTACTAGCTTGAATTTGTACTGATCTTTTGGCTTTTCCTAATTGTCCATGCTCATATTTGGATAATCTTTATACACTTCTATGTAATCCAAGGATCCCTCAGAGGATGTGGGATTTGCACTGTCTTAGTTACCACGAACGAATAAATATAAAGGCAAACCATAAACATAAGCAAATAACTGAAAGAATATGCTGAAGACTGTCATGTGTACAACAGGAGGAATCTATACAACACCTATTTTTTTACTGTACATATATTACAGGTTTTTGGCTCTGTCTGGCCACAAGATGGCAGGAACCGTTGTTCAGCTCTGTTACATATGAAATGTTACTGTATGGTTCATTTCCTAATGTCTGAAGGAAATTGAATATTAATACGCTGAATTTAATTTTTATGGTTTTGAAATGGCATATTTGGACTGCTAGATGTCTTTTTACTTTACAGCAAATGGCTATGTCACACCTTACTATAGTCCTAGAAGTTGAACATGATTTAAAAGCTATTTATTTTTCAGAGATGCAAAATATGCCTCTTAGAATATTATTGGATTTATGAAAGTTTATAACTTGGATTACTGACTCTGATTTTCCTGTAACATGATTTGACTGTATTTTCTTTCCAGATTTCTTTTAGTTTTCTGTTAATAAAAATTTCCCCATCTCTTTTCAAGAAGTGCCATGGGATCTTTAACATTCACCTGAACTACCACGAATCCAGGCAGATAGGACCTCGGTTTAACATCTCATCCAAAAAACGGCACCTCAGAAGTGCAGCACACCTCTCATTCTACACTACAGTGTCAGTACTGGGATATTAACCCAAGTGCTAAATGTGGGAACTGAACCCATAGCCCACTGATCTCCCAATATTAGTATTACAGTACTAACCAGCTATTGTATAGTAGACAGCAAACCCTTAGGCTGTCGGAAGATTTAGAACGCATAGGGTTTTAGGACAAGATATTATGTCGGCGGCAGCCTAAGGGTCAATTAATGTCAACTGCACCCCTTCACACCTACCATTGCAAGGGAAAGTCAGTGAAGAGCTTGCTTAGTCTAGCCTTTCTTTACACATTAATCACAAACATAGTTTACAGATTCAGAGCCTATGTGCCCTCAGAAAACCCTCAGAAAAGGGGTAGTTGCAGAGTCTTGAGTATGTATTTTAATGTAATATGTGTTGGGCCTCTATGAAGTGTAAAGAAATCTACCTACAGCACTGCAACACCACCCAATTCCTGACATTGTAATGATACCTAGTTTATGTTCATTACAGTGTTTTTATATCACACATCTACAGGACTGGTATCTGTTGCATAGAGTTTTCTTTGTTTGTTTGTTTGCTTTGTTTTGTTTATAGCTGCTGAGCCAGATTTTATTGTTGAGCTGTTAGAACCCTATGATGTCACTGGCAATTTATTACAATGTTCCCTTTGAAAGTAGATAGCTTATTGTTTTGTACTGAAAGCTGCATTGTGTGCCCAGGCACTGAGCTTATGGGTTGCATTCTTTGATTAAACAATACATCATTGAGATTGTTAATGTGTGTCTAATCACCAAGACACAACAATGCAGATCTGGATTCAAATCTGAACATCTGATGCTGAGAGGGTTCTGTGAAGGATTCTGTAATACTGTTTTATTGTTTACTAATAGAAGATATCTACTTTTTTTCACAGAGCTTATTACTCTAGGGCTACACATTAATCCTGAAATGATGCTGTTTAAACCAAAAAAACTGTACAGCTCCACAACAGCCAGATTCAGAGTTACCATAACAAAGACATTTTGCAATTAATTATGAAGTGTCATTGGTAGCATTCACAGCAGTTTGTTGCACTGCATATTAATAAGTACTGAGTTCATTTCATTCTTGATTTTTCCTTATACACCATCTTTAAAAAACTCCCACATTTTAATATGTTGCTTTCATACTTAAATTATGTTTGACTTGAAAATTATTATTTTTTTATTATTTTTGAAAGATGCTATGAATGGGTCACCAGAAAGTCAACCAAAACATAATTCTACAATCCAAAGTAAAATAAAATTGAACATTATCATTAATTATATTATAGTGTATGATAGATTTCTATTCAGGATGGGAAATTCATGCCTGGAACAGAACTGTTGTGCAGCTCAAAGTGGTGTTGCAATGTTGTGCTGCACTAGCAACATCACTACTGCAACACAAATTATCCCACCACTCTCGAAAGGCCTCGAAAAAATGATAGCCACCCAAATCACTGAGTACCTACTTGCTCATAACCTACTTTGTAGGGAGCAGCATGGCTTCACATCTGGACACAGTACAACTATGGATCATACTGAGTTCTCTAATTTTATTCACTCTGCCCTGGATAGAAAACACCTAGCTGGAGCTGTCTTCATCGACCTGTCAAAGGCCTTTGATACAGTCTCCTACCCCTTATTCTTAAACACATTCTGCCACATAGGTCTGTCCCAAGGACCCCTTTCCTGGTTTACCAGTTACCTCACAGCTAGATCACAATGTGTCAGAATAAACAATACCCTCTCAGCCACCCTGCTAGTCTGCTCTGAGGTTCCCCAGGGCTCCATCCTCGGCCATCTATTATTCAGCATCTACCTAAACACATTGCCCAGTTCCTGCTCCAGCAACCTACTACTCTATGCGGATGACACGGTTCTTTTTGCCTCACACCCAGATCCCACAGTATTGCAGACCTCCCTCCAACACACATTTAACCAGATTGAAAACTGGTTCATAGACAAAAGACTTGTGGTCAATGTAAAAAAGACAAAGACTATGCTCTTTGCCCATCGACAGAATAAGGCCAAGAATGCGCAACTAACAATCCCCTCCCACTCTCTCCTTCCTCTAGAACAGGTCCATACATACAAATATTTGAGCCTTACATTTGATTCCAGCCTCTCCTTCCATTCACACATTGACACTTTATTATCAGCCATACATGTCTGCATAGGTCTATTGTAACTGTAAAAGGATTGCCTACCTCTGGAAGCCCTTAATCTGGCTGTCACCTCCTCAGTCCTCTCCCTAGTCGATTATGGTCTCACTGTCTATTCAGCTGCTGATCACACAGCTGTTAACAAAATCCACCTTGCCATAAACAAAGCATGCAGACTCCTCACTGGGGCAGACAAGTGTACCCATACCAGTACCCTATATGCCCTGACAAATCTCTTTACCTTGGATGAAAGGCTATTTTGTCAAACATGCCTCCTCACAAAGAAAATACACCTGGGGCTTACCCCTTGGGGGTTTCTGCCTCTCTCTTATCCTCCCATGCCTCAATGAACACCTGCACTGTAAACAGACAGGTGTGGTCCATCCCAAGGGTTAGAACCTCCTTAGTCCAAAGGTCATTCCCACACAGGGACTCAGCCTGATACAATGAACTCTCCTCTGATGTCTCCTCCATCTCCAAATTAGGACATTTCAAGTCAGCCCTCAAGGAGCACATTCTCGCTTCATGGCACTTCCAATGTACCAGCTAGTGCTGGGTCATCTATCTATGATCTTACGGGACCACCCCACCACTGAGCTCCTACCGTTAGGGCTACCAAACATTACCTATTAACAGGGACCCTGGTTTTCCATTTTTACTGGTAACTCCGGTAACAATCATGGAATCCTGGTTGGTTTGTGGATTTTGAATTCTTGTGCAGGTGCCTCACGGAAATTGCATGTCACTGCACAGAATCTCTAAGATTTCAGCATCTTTTAAAACATTTTTTTTATTTTCTTTTTCTATGTCCCCTTCTCACAGCATCAGTCTCTATTTTTCAGAGATCCCTAGTCTGCATATCCTATAGCTTCATCCCCAGGAGCTCCTGTGGGCCTGCCCCTATCCTGCCTGGATTGTACCCCCGGTGGGAAGGGAAGGGACCCCAGGTCACCCCTCCACACTCCTTTAGTGTGTGTCGGGCAGCTCAGTGGGTCCATCATGGAGCCTGGTTATGAAGTCTGGGGCACCTGGGTCCTTTCTGCCAGTGGCCGATGTGGGGTGATTGTTCCTGGTTTTCTGGTCTCTGTCCCTGAGGGCACCGGCACTAGAGGAGATCCAAGGAGGTAGGTCACATAGAGACATGCCACTGCTCCAGATCCTGTCTAGCGTCCTCCCCTCCTGATCACTCTGCAGCACCATTGCACCACCACCTGTGGCCACACAGGTGGTGGTAAAGCAGGAGGACCTGCAGCCCACCCTCCCTGGAGGAGGACAGCAGTCCCCCAGATGCTCGATCCTACTCCCCTGGCCAGACCTCCAGCAACCCGAGTTCGTTTCTGACCCTGGGTTGCTGGCATTGCAAGCAATACTGCTACCACAGCGCCAGTGGGCCGACCCAGATTTCAGCATCTTAAAATGAATGTTGCTGTGCTTTGCATTCTTTTTGTTTTGCTGCATATAGAGTCAGTAAGGAAATCACCCGCAATGCTTTATTGTAATTAGCCATTCAGTTTAACCACCCATGCCTAGTGGTTAGAGCAACAACCTATGATTGAACTGGGTACATCCAGCAGACTTGGGTTTGATTCCCACAACCTTCACTTGCATACTGTGTGACTCCAAGCAAGTCACTTAACCTCCCCAGTGCTTCTAGGTCACTCCTGAAAACAGACAGTTCTTCCTAGTGGGCCTTACCTGCTTTACAAAGAATATAAAAAAAAAAAAATACCAATATATGTTTACTACATCATAGAATAGTAGTCAGGGTACCACAGAATTTACCTGAGTTTTACTTGGGCTGCAATGATTTTGTATAGGTAAAGACAAAAGTTCAGATACATGTTATGTGTTTTATAAGCTTTCGTTTTTAGATTTTAATCAGGTTTTTATTGTATTCTTTGCATATAAGCATTTACGCTGTAGATTGTTAAATGTAGGATCACTGTTACCAACTAACTTATTCAAGTTTATAATGAGTAGGGCCATTCAAAATCCTCAGTTGTTTGAATCAAAAGTAGTCTGAATGAAAGCATGTTCTCAAAGAAGAAACTGCCTTACTACTTATTAAAAGACTTCACAGTGAGTACGCCATTTAGGTGAATTGGAACATTTGCACCTTTTCTCCCACCTGCTGTTTCAGTGTTTGTGACAACAAAAATTTTTCTGATAGACTGCTTCAACAAAAAGCAAATGTTAAGTATTTAAATGTTCTTATGTTTGGTCAGTGGATTTTGAAAGTACAGTCAATGGCATACAGAAGGTAAGACCCCAGGGGCTATATGATGCTGGTGGGCAGAGTAGTGCTCAATTCTCATCTGAACAAAGACATGAAAACTGGGAGACACCCTTTTCATGGACACCAAGTAAAAAAAAAGGCATCCACATGTCTGGGAGATGCATGAATCCATTTGAAGATCCTCCACTAATCACTTGTGGATTTTTTTGGTGAAGACACTTTATTTCAGAGAAGCAAATTCGAGCAGTTTTTTTTTTTACTCCTCCTACCCCCTGGCCATCCACTCCTTCAGGCCTGCCAAGGCCCCCTACCACCACTGCTGTGTCCCGACCACCATACACTTCCCCTTACTGCTGTGTTACCAGGTAACCCAAAGTAACCCTTCATTGAGTGGGCCTCTACCTGTGTGGGTGGCTGCCAGGGGAGGAGAATTGCCCCAAAGAGCTTCCTGTGTATCCTGGGCATTACAGGATCAGAGCGGAAAAATGTCTGGGGCTTCCAGCTTAGGGAGGGACCAACAGCCGTCCTTCGGTTAGTCAGCGGGTACTTTCCCATTTTCTTGGGAGCATGACAGGCCACATGATGTCAAGGCACAAGCCAGCATCTATTATACTCCCTTCTGCAGTGAGGGCTGACATGTTGTTGTGCCTCTGGCCTCCAACAAGGGCCAGCAAATGCTAAGCCATGAACCCACCCTCCCTCCCAGGAGAAGGTGAGTGGTCATTGGACACTCAAGCCTTCACTAACCACCTGGCCCTTCAAAACCCAAGTCTGTTCCCTAAACCTGGTCAGCAGGGTCACAGACAGAAATCCACTTCAGGCAGGGCGGCGCTCGCTCTCCAGTCAGCATTCCAGAGGACCACCACCGCAAGTTCCGACCGACCTCCCGAGGCTTCCTCACCCGGATCCGAGCCTCCTTGGCCGGGTAGATGTTTAAGGTACGACCACTGAGCTCCACTCCAGCCACCTGAAAAGGCGATTGCTGATTGGCTGCCTACAGTCCTAGGCGGCCCCCTATTGGACTGCTTGCCATCCAGCTGGGCGCCGATTGGTGCGCCTTTTCCATTGACTTTTGCTGGGACTTTTGGACTGATTCTCGGCCACTCTCCTAGCTGGGGGAGGTAAGGGACTGTGTGTGGTCTAGGGGTATTTTTCTCCCACCCCCACCACCCCCTCCCAGGCCTCCTTTAAATACAATGTAGCTCCACCCACCGTCTACCTAAAGAGCCCTAACTGGTTAATCTCGTCGAGTGGGAGGTGGCTGTATCTGGGCTCCCTGCAGTGATCTGTTTCCCTCTATCACCTTCCTGATCATTAGGCACAGATAGTGCTTAACCCCACAGTGGTTTATGCTGACTCCTCAGCTCAACAGTGACCCAAGAATAGCTGCTCTGCTGACCTCTTGCGGTTACGTATATCACAGCCCTCAACTTCTACACAATATGGCTTGCCTTATCTTTATACTCCTAATGTTGGGAAGGTGCACAATGTACACAACAGTACCCTATCCTAAGCCAGAGGCCATCGCAGTCTGGGAATACACAGTCATAGTCCCTGCTGCATCACCATACTGTTTCCCTACCCATAATCTGCCTCGCTCCTGCTCTTATCGCCACCCGCATTCCCTGGCCCTACTGTCCTCACCTATGTCTCTCCGTGCACTCCCCCTGCTAGCCTCAAACACCCAGACCAGCACCATCTATGCCCTAGCCATGCATACCGACATGAAAGAACACCACACAAGAACCCAAACAAAAAGAACCCATTTCCACCTGACAAAATTCCTTAAAAACTGCTTTTAATTCTCCTTTTTTGTTCGGGCAACATCGAGCTAAATCCAGGCCCCCCAAGTCAAATCACTTCTCCATCAGAGTTCACAGCTGCTCCTGGGATGAAACTGATGATGGTCAATATCCTAAGCCTTATCAAAAAATTTGACCAGCTTCAAGTATGGGCAGCCCACACTGACCCAGACCTGATTATTATTACAGAGTCATGGCTGAAAAAGACCAACACTGATACACAAATTACAATTCTGGGTTTCAAACTTTTTAGAGCGGACAGAGAAAAAAGGGGGGGGGTCGCTATATACGCCAAATCCAAGTACTACATCAGCAGCATCTCCTGCAAAACTAAGCCCAAGGAATAAGAAATCATCATGCTCAAACTACACCTCCCATCCACTGAATGCATCACAATTATAGGTGGCTATAGACCCCCGACAGGTGGCACAGAAATTATTAATGAGCTAAAATCCCTAACGATGGCTGCCAATATGGAAACAATAATCCTAGGGGACTTTAATATGGACTGGTTAACAACTAAGTCCCACCCCTTAAAAACCACCTGCAATGAGCTAGGTCTTACGCAAATAGTAGCAGAACCCACAAGAATAAATGCCACCAACCCAGCCAACAGTTCTCTCTTAGATATTATCCTAACTTCCCACCCCCACAAAATCTCACATTATGCGGTTTTCCACAATGATATGAGCGATCACAATATCGTTGTCTGCACAAGATCCCAAATCAAACCAGGAGTCCCCCTAATTTCAGAATCAAATGCTCATTCCGTAAATTCAATCCAATAAATTTCCTAACTGACCTAGCTGCAACCAGGTGGCAAGATCTATACCTGGCCTAATCCGCAGATACTGCAGTCGCTGTTCTAAATGACAAACTGACAACTCTAATCAACAAGCATGCTCCCCTCATTAAAATGAGGGTGTGGAAAATCATCCACCCCTGGTTTACCCAAGAGCTCAAATCTGCACTTACCATCAGAGACAAACTATGGGCTTGGGCTCGGCTCACAAAGAACCCAGCAGACTGGCAGGCATTTAGAACTGCCAGAAATGCTTGTGTTAAAAGTGTAAGGACTACTAAAGCAAATTTCTATATCTCCACCCTGGAGCAGGCTAAAGGGAACTCTCAAAAAATCTGGAAGACATTAAAATCTATTGAAGACCATGCGGCTGCTCCTTCCCTTCCCACAAGATTCTGGCCAAGGATGGGATAGTTGAAAATAAACTGCAAATCCTAGAAGAACTTAACCTCCACTTTGCCACAGCTGGATTGGCATTTGACTCCTCCCCTTATGCTAGCCGAACAAATGGCCACATCAGACTGGATTCTACACATGCTACTCCAACTCAACCCTTCCAGTTGTGTCAGACTAGCTATAAAGAAGTCGAAGACTTAATCCTTAACCTAGACACCAATAAAAGTGCAGGGGCCGACGGCCTGGAGTCATTCTTCATACAGCTAGGCTATGCCCCGCTCAGCTCCAATCCTTCATATATTCAACCTCTCTATTACCACAGCCACTGTTCCATCATGTTGGAAATCTGCCCATGTTCTCCCACTCTTTAAATCAGGAGACCCCTGTGACCTGAACAATTACCAACCTATCTCCATCTTGCCTGTACTATCCAAAGTGTTGGAAAAACTCATATATAACCAACTAAATAAACACCTTGAAACACACTCTCTACTAAACCCGGCACAATCCGGTTTCAGGTCGAAGCATAGTACAATCACAGCCTTGGCCAAGGTCTCTAATGACTGGATCTGTGCAATGGACTCCAAGAAAGTCACGGGTGCAGTCTTTCTAGATCTTAGCAAGGCCTTCGACACTGTAGACCATCACCTCCTAATCGATTGTCTTGCACGCATAGGTGCCACCCCAATCACCCTACAGTGGTTTACCAGTTACCTTACGGAAAGGATTCAAAAAGTCAAAGCCGACGGCCTACTTTCTGCCCCACTTTCAATCACCATAGGAGTCCCTCAAGGCTCCATACTGGGACCAATCCTTTTCTCCCTCTACATTAACAACCTTGACTCCCACATAAAGACATCCAGCATACACTTCTTTGCGGACGATACGGTACTATACACATCTGACTCGTCCCTATCTAAAGTCAGGGATACGCTCCAAGCTGACTTCCGTCAGCTAGAAAGCAACCTCATTAATGCTAAGTTGCTCCTAAATGCCAAAAAAACTAAAACTATGATTTTATGAGACTTGCATCGGCTGACCCATTACCGTTCTCAACTAAAAACTTTGTGGAAACATCGCTAGGTGAACCCCTGGAAGTCGTAGATAAATTCAAATACCTAGGTATGTGGATTGACAATAAGCTCTCCTTCCAGGACCACATCAAGGATCTTTTAAGGAGACTTAAAACACGTCTGTGTTTCTTCTACAGAAATAGGGCCCTCTTTTCTCTAGAAATCCATAAAAGACTGGTCCAAGCAACTTTCCTTCCCCTGCTAGATTCCGGAGACATTATCTACATATCCTCCCCTACCCTGAACCTAGCAAAACTAGACACACTATACCACCATGCTATCCACTTTATTACCAACTCGGGGTATAGGACCCACCACTGTGATCTTTATACAGCAGTTGGTTGGTCATCCCTGACCACCAGACATCTCCTCCATGCTGGCATGTGGACCCTCAAACTGCTACTTCACAAACTGCCAGCATATTTGACATCACTTATAAATATCTCACACAGCACCTACTCCTTAAGGAAATCCAACCTTGTCTTACTAGATGTGCCCTTGACACGAACTGTAGCCAGACAAAGGGCTGTCTCATACTCTCTACCAAAGATTTGGAATCAACTACAACCCATGCTGAAGCTTACCAGTATTATTTCAACTAACTCCTTCAAAACATTAGCATTCTCCAAAATAAAAGACATATGTAGATGCAACTAGACCTCAACGCCTAATCATCTCCACAATTGTTCACTGGCCCTCCATGGTATAAATCAAAAGTGCTTCATAATATAAGACTAGGCCAACTCTGAATTGTACAGCATTGTAGTACAAAAATGCCCATTGTATATACCTCCTAAATGTATATAATTATCCACCTTTTGTCATTCACTGTATATCTCCTAACAATTATTTATGTATCGTATATGCTTGACTCAGGACCTCCTTGTGAATGAGCTTGCTCAATGGAGTCTTTCCTGCAATAAACTTGAACTTGAACTTGAACTTAAATTATAGATAGGAAAAAACAAAGGTAGTCCACCTTAGTGGTGATGGTTCAGATTAATTCACAGCTGAGTTCTAATGAGCAAAGAGACTAAGTCATTTGTAACTTGTGCATGTGAGGTGTGGGTGTTGAAGAAAGGGGATCATAGTGCTATCACTACTGCCATCACCCCTGAGGGATGTGTACTGCATTGTTGCTACTGCCATCACTCCGAAGGGGTGGGGGCTGTAGTGCTTCTGCCATCACCACTGGTGGATGGGGAATGTAGTACTGCTGTCATCCCACCTGAGGGATGGGGGCCATAGTGCTGATAGTGCCATCACACTCAAGGAATGGTGAATGTAGTACTGCTGCCATCACACCTAAGGGATGGGGGCCACAGTGCTGCTACTTCTGTCACACCAGAGGGAGGGAGGTCGTAGTGCTGTTGCTACTGCCATCACACCAAAGGAATGGGGCCATAGTGCTGTTGGTGCTGCCATCACACCTGAGGGATGGGGCTGTAGGGCTGCTTCCATCACACCTTAGGGATGGAGGCTGTAGTGTAGCTGCTGCCATCACATCTTGTACCTAAAATAACTTTAAATTGGTACAAGGATGGAAGGATGTGTAATAGTGGAGGTCAACATTGCTAAGATGCATGTTAGCAGAGTTAAAAATTGTTAAATAAATTACACAAAACCAAACACCGATAAAACCGGATTTTGGCTTCACAGACACCGGTGACAATGTCGTTTTTTACAATGTGCAAAATGGAATATGCCCTTTCTCAATCCTGGTAAACCAATGTCCCTGCCTATTAACAATGCCTCCTTTGGCTGCACTCACAAGGTATCTGTTTAATTCTCTACTTCACTGTAAATATCAAACTTGTTACTCCCTCCTTCTTTCAGCAAACTTATTGTTCTCTTGAAAACTGTAAAATACAGCTCTCGGTAACACGTTCAATGCAATGTATAGCTGATCTTGATTCTGCAATATTGTATAACTAAAAGAAATGTAACTTTTAGCTGCCAATGTCTATATGTATTAAGTGTTTATGTTTGTTTTTCTGACCCAGAGCCTTTGTAAATGAGTCCCTGACTCGAAGGTTGTAATCCTAAAGTCTGTTAAATAAAACAAAATAATGGAATGCACCTGCATGTCTGGATGGAGCCACAGCTGCTGCTGTTAGCATTTCAGCAATCTTGATTAAGGAAGAGCCTTCCCACTCAACCTGTGCACAGCCAGTGGTCCTACCTCATCGCAGTTGCAACAGCTAACGTGTGTAAATTGGAAGGAAAAAAAGGTGAGTATGACTGTTTGTTTTTTATTGTTTAGAACAACACTGTAAAACACCAGCAGTTTGGCATGACTATGACTGTTGGAATGTGCTAAAACTAGTACTTGGTGGCAGAATTGTTTAAACAAAAATAATGCTGAAAGTAAGAAAAAGTCTCAGATTTTCTTGTATCAAGTACCATAGACTATAAAAGAGTGTGTATGGTGATTCATACACAGGCAAGCATGTGTCTGAATCTTGAGGTTGCCATGGCAACCAGTGAACCTCTTGAGCTGTGATCTTGAGGTAACTGGTTCCCACAGCAACATCTCGATTTAGACACAGGTTTGTTGTGCATGGCTGACTGTACACAATCCTCTATGAATTGTATTATAGAAACTGGTGATCCCCATGTCACACTGATTATCAGTGTGATCAAGCAGTGTAATAACCGAGTATGACAACATGCCTGGTTGTTATGACATTTTGAACACTCACACTTCACTTTCCCTGTCTGGAAACTTGATTTTTAAGCGTATGTCCCTGCACCAGATATTATAAAACATAAAACATAAGCGACTGTGTACATATGAAGTTATTTTACACACTTATGGTGTGATGACCACATACACATCTCAAGCTTGGCTTTTGAGGTTTATGGGTCATCACACACCTCAGGTATGTAAATAAACTTCATAACACACAGTTACTGATCCATTATTCTACATGTATTGTATTGAATTGTTCTGTATTGCATTCCATTGTATAGCATTGCATTAATTATATTATATTATATTTAGCTATTTATTGTTATGCTGAACATTAAAGATACTTAAGATGTACCTATATTGTTCCAGCCCCACTTCCTCATTTAGAACAGCTCCAAGGGAGGCCTTGTTTTTGTTGTGCTAAAAGAGCTGTCAACTTATTCTACATTTCCCCCTTCATGAGGGCAGTGACACCTCTGCCACAAGTCACTACTGTCCCATCACTGTTAAAGGGACACTATCAATCCTTTTTGCATCATACTATTTCAAGTTGGAAATCCGCATTTTACGATTGCTTGCATTCTGTAAAATCCATTGGGGTTGTTGGTTGATTAATCTGCCTCATTTTTTAATATAGCTGAACTGCATGATAATTGTGTAATTACACCCATCTTTGTTTAGTTTCAAATCCTTGATCTGCTCTTATTGCTTACTTACTGAACATCAGAAACCCTCCCAAGCAGTGCAGCCACTCATGAATGATGCAATAGTGTCCTCTACTACTGCATCTTGAGTGGCTAGAATGTGCTATGGTGTTCCCAAGTACAGAAATGATGCAGTGGGAGATGACTAAGGAACATTAACAAACACATTTTGGTGTGGTAACACCTGTGTGGTGGGGAGTCTGTTTTTTCTCTTTTAGAAAGAAAGAAAAAAGAAATCAGAAACAAACTACCAACCATATCAACACTTTATGTAGAATGCAAACAATCATAAAATGTATTTTTTTAAACTAGGGACAATTTGAGGCCTGAAGGGGTTGACAGTGTACTTTTAATTCAGCTTTTCCTAAACTCCTGGAACATCTGGTACTCTCTGAACCCTTTGCTTTCTTTGACTCCTCTTCTTCTTTATTAAGACTACCCAGTCTGGTTTTATGGTGTTCTTCTTTACTGTGTTATCCCTCCTCAGGTTCCCTGACATCATCCTGAAAGGGATATAATGTATTTGGAACTGATCTGGTATTTTTTTTTGACCATGCCAAAATCTTCAACTAGGACTGTGTGAAATGTTCAAATTCTGATGAATCAGAATTATGTGGAATTTCATAAAATTTCACAGAATTTGGTTTGTAGTGGAATTCCAACATTTTGCATGCAAAAATGCTTTTGTAGAATACTAATGCACAATTTTCATTATCTGTGGATTCTGTTTCCACAATCTACAGAATAATATTATGCAATTTGATTGATCTACAGAAAATTATTCCATGGTTTGCATAGAAATGCTTTTTGGAATTCTGTGGAATTTAAAGCAAATTTCTGAAAACATTTTGAAGTGGAATTGTGAAATCTGAGTTGTGGAATTTCTAATTCTGTGCAGTCATGCCTGCAATATTTGCCTAACCTCTCCTGCTTTTTTGTTCTACATAGGTTGTATAATCTGATGCTGCCTTCAGTGCCCTACTCTGATCAATTCCCCCAGCCCGATCTCCCAGCTTCTCCAGGGCTTATCTTCTGCTATTGTCCTCTGTCACAGGACTGTGGTGAGTGCCCTGTCTCCCATATGGGGCCTGCAAAGGGTCAGTCATCATTCTGCAGCCAAGGGTGTTTTTTCTCTGATTTTCTCTCTGTACCCATGTGGCATGCAATGAGCAGAATATGAATGTTCTGTATCCATGGAGATGACCCTGGTGTCTTTAATATGTGGTATCTTCTCTTGCATGCATGGTTCACTTCTGCTGCCACTCAGACACCTCCAGGTGGCCATCAAGCAGTTAGCCATGGCAACCCCCCCCCAGCTGAGGAAGGACAGCAGTCCAAGGGATATTACATCCTCCCACCCCAGCCAGCTGTCCACTGACTCATATCCATTTCTGAACATGGATCAGTGTCATGGCAAAAGTTTACCCCCAAAAGTTTACATGGGTCAACTTTACTGCCTTATTCTTTGTGTAATTGCAGGGGCTGAATTATATGAACTTTTTTATATGCACACATGTATTGATTTGATGTATACACAAATAGTATAACAAAGTGTGAAACATACAACAATAAGAAGAGAAAAAAAACATGTCCGCAAAGTGCAGACTACATTCAGTGGATCTGAAAAAAGGAAGAGAAACCATAGAGAAGTCAACTGTAATTAATACAACAAACTGAACTAAAATATGAATAAACAGGTTATACCATTATACAAAGGGTGCAGGATCACTAAACTTTAAAATCATCTACCTTCTCCTCTATTAATGTACTATTCCTAAATACAATCATAAAGATAGACTATTTGACTTTGTGGTCAAACTATGTAGAACTTTAGAAACATTTTCTTTGCTGCAATGAGAGAGATAACATGTGATGGAATAAAAGATGTAGATTAAATAAAGAGTGCAGAAAACAGATGGTTAGTCATGGAAGGGGTACTATGGGAAGCTTAACAGAAGTACATTCACTACTTTTCTAAAGCAAGCAAACATAATAAACTCATTTGGTTTCTTGATCAGGTGAGGGAAGTTAAAAGGAAGGTTTTTAGGAGTTACAGGGGAGAGCAATCTAAGGTCAATGAGGAGCTTCATAAGGAAAAGAAATGAATAAAGCAAATAAGTCCTCAGGATGGTAAAATAAAAACATTTAGTTAAAGATAGTGGAAGGGGTTAAGAAAAATGATAAGACCATCAAATATGTTGGGAAAAAGACTTATAGAAAGAATGACATTGAAATGATAATGCAGACTTGTGAAAACATGGAGGATAACATAAGAAAAGCACATTTTTTAAACACATGCTTTAGTTCAATATTCAAAGTGGTTGCTTTAGGACCAGTATTCAAAAGGAACATAAAATTTGGCTGACCTGAGGGACAGACTCTGAAAATAGGCAGAATTCTGATGGATAGACTACTTAAAGGACTATGGATCCAAAAGTTAACAAATCCCAGGGGCCTTATGAGATCTACCCAAGGATACTCAAGGAGACAGAACATGACTTCCAACACACCTTGTAGTCCTTCTCAATGAGTTTAATAGCAATGAGCAATGGGCAAGGGGCTGATGGACTGATGTGTAGCACATGTTGTCCCCCTACACAAAGAGAACAAAGAGAATCCTTGGAATGACAGAAAAGTGAGTTTCATGTCCATTGTGGGAAATATATTGGGGACAAGAATCAAGGAACATATTGTTAAATTCACAGAGGACAAGGGATGGATAAAAAAAAATCATGGGTTCATGAGGAGACAATCATTGCAAATGAACTTGATAGACATTTTCAGCTGAGTGACTCAATCTGTTCACAGGGGTCAGGTGGTTGATACCCATGATTTTGGATTTCAATAAAACCTTTGACTTGGTGCCACATGGGAGACTGATAAAAAATATGGGTGACCTAGATTAAGAGGAAGGACTCATTCAATAGACTGGAAACTGGATTTTGGAAAGGTCACAGAGGGTGGTTCTCAATAGAAAGTTCTCAAGGGTTATGAATATGACCTGTGGGTACCTCACAGCTTCATCCTGGGGCCAATTCTTTTCAATATCTACATAAGTGACATTAGGATTGGGTTCTGGGGAAATGGGCTTATTTGCATATCATACAAACCTCTGCCAGACAGTGGAAAAGGAGGTACTGATTAATAATATGAAGAAGGATTTGGACAGAACAGAAAAAAATGGTTGGTCATTTAATTAACAAAATTCAGTGGCAGAAAATGCAAAGTAATGCACACTGGGTAAAGACATCCACAAATGGAGTACCAAGTCATTAGGGTAAAGATACATCACTCATCAGTGAAATGGGATATGGGAATAATAAGAAGCTGTAGTCAGAGCCACTATGGCCGCTAATGTATTAATTTGATAAGGGTGTTTCATGGGCTTAGACATAAAGTTAAATTGCTGTAGTCAGCTTCATGTGTAAATTTCATTTTTGGTAAAGTTAGATAATTTATCAGATTGATCCTGTGCTTCCAATGTGTTTAAAATGCAAGCAGCGAGTGTGTCTTGTACTATGTGGGGAAGGAGAGGAAGCTCTGCACAATGACCTTCAAGTATAGCTACAATAGGGACTGAGGGAAAACTTGGAAGGATAAGAGCCTATACCAAGGTGATGGTCAGTTTTCATTAAGGAGGCAACCAAAGTTCTCAGTGGATGGTTTAAATGTTACTTTGATGGACATTAAAAGTAGCCGAAGGAGATGACAGAACAAATGGGGAAGCAGAACATGGGCCACCACTGGCTGAGATTAAAAGTAAGGAGATCCCAAGGGGAAAGAGTCCAACCAGAATGCAAGTTATTCAAGAAAGCAGGAGGTTAGCAAAGGAGGTAGGGAGGAAAGTTGCAGTCAAAGAAGAAAGGCGAGGAAGGAGGAACAATTGGAAAAAGGAGAAAGCAACAAGAAGAGAGCTGTGGGATGTCAAAATGATGCAAGGTCTTCATCAAAAGTCCTATGAGATGAAACTGAAAGAGTGTGATACGTACACCCTTGAGGAGAGGAGGCAGAGTTGAGATATGATGGAGCCCTTTAAATACCTCATGGGGTTTAATAAGGTACAGGAGGGAGGTATGTTCAGAGAAAAAGCTGCTGTAGAACAAGGGGTCATGATATGAACCTGGAAGAAGGTAGATTCAGGGAGATGTCAGGAAGTACTTCTTCACAGAAAGGGTGGTGGCTTCTTGGAACAGCCTTCCATGTGAGACAGTGGGTGTGAAACCAATGGTGGATTTCAGAAATGCATTGGGTAGGCACAAAGGAACCCTTGGAGGAAGGAAGGGGATGAAAGATACAGTGGTGTAGATCAAGTTGGATCTGCAGCAAAACTGAGCATAACAGACTAGATGAGCCCAGCAGTCATTATCTGCTGCCAGTTTCTATGTTTCTATGTATGAAAGGTTATGTGATTCAAATGGATACAGTGTAAAATTATTAATATGTACAATGTCAATACTGTAAACTATGGCACACATAATTCATGTTGTACTATGCTACATAGAAATGCTAATCAAATTGGTAATAATATATACATTGAGCAAGAGAGAGAAAAAAGATCAATGGGAATGTGTGAAGGAATATACTACTCATAAAGTGGTGACAACATGATAGGTACATACTGTATGAAGTTGCCATATTATGATGGTACCCAGCTGCATAACAAAGTTAAGTGTGTATGGAAATTACTGTGCGCTAAATGTGGAAATTATGTCTTTGCTGTCTCCGTTCCTCGCAAATGAGAAATGATTTGGATACTTTATAACCCTTTTCATATTTAAAGCTTCAATAGCTAGGCTAATATTTAGCCATTGTGACTGTTTTGGAATAATTTTATCTATTCTAATTAGTGTGGAACAAACTTGATAATTGTTTGTAAATCGTTTGTGCATTGCATACTTGTCTATTTGATTATTTTGTCATTTTTGTACCTTAACACAATTGTAAATGATAGTTTTTCTCAATTTGCTATGAAATAAATTGATTGATTGATTGAGTAAACTGCAATATAGGATTTTTATTTTGTTTTATTTTTAATAATCCAGACATTATCTACACAGTAATGACAGATAGCCAAGTATGCTCTTTACAATTTGTGATCTTGTTTTTTTTTTGGGGGGGAGGGGTATTCCTTTTTAGGAAATCACTTGCAATGTGACTGCAATACTGTTCATCCAATTATCTTTTAGTTTGGAGGATGGAAGGGGTGGAAATGCTTTAGATCAAGTTGAGTCTGAAGCAAAACTGATCATTATTAAAAATGGGCAGACTAGATGGGCCCAGTAGTCATTATCTACTGTCAGTTTCTTTGTTTCTATGTATGACAGGTCATGTGATTCAAAGGGATACAGTGTAAAATTATTAACATGTGCAATGTCAATACTGTAAACTGTGTGGCACACATAATTCATGTTATACTATGATACACAGACATGATAATCAAATGGATAATAGAGGATAGAGGAGTTGAAACAGCTAAGTGTTGCTAGCCCAGTGACAGCTGGTCATATGCATTTTCTTGTCGACAAGAGTAGAGAGATGCCCAGATACCTGCCTGCTATGTACTGTCTGATGACATGCCTCTACACAACACCGTTGATAAAAGAAACTGATAAGCACTTATTGTTTTCCTGTTTCAACAACTGTTTTATCTAATACTTGAGAGTTATTACTAGGAATTCTGAGACAACAGGTAACATTGTACATTCATGTATGGTTGTCTGATAAGTGTGTAAAATGGTCATTTAGTTACCCTCCATTCATATATAAGTTCAGTTCTCTCAAGGTTCCTTATTCCCATAAAGTGCTGTGATAAGGAGTAAGAACTAATAGAAATTGCTATTTTCCAACTCCAAAGTGTAAAAGAATATGATGCTGGGAGGGTACAAAATATTTCCCTTACACATGGTCCAGTACTGCTTGAGATAAGGGGACAGAACGTAACATGACAAACCAGCTGAGTAAATGCTAGGGTCTAAAAATTAGCCCTGGCTAAAATGCACCCAGTGTTTTAGTCACCTGTGAACTGAATTAATCACTCTACAAACATGGTCTGATGCTGCCTTCTTTTTTTCTGTGACCCAAACATCCTGGGGTTCTCCACTGTCTGGTGCCCAAACTGGACTAACAGATGTCATGTTTTCAAAGGATAGTGAGTGAACTTGCACTCTCTAGCAGGCTTTGCTCATGATTTTTGTGAGAACAAAAAAAAAATTGCTCGGCTGCATGGCACCAATTGGCCAAATATACTGATGGATATGACAGTGTTGGCCTACTGCGGTGTGGTGCGACAATCAGCCACATTCAGTTACATTCGTCAAAATGTCTTAGACACAGTGGTGAAAGGCAGCCAAGAAATGTTAGCCACATTGGTTTTACAGTAGCCATTGGTGATGGTGGCGATCCTTCGTGCACACACAGTGCCAGGAAATATAAAAAATGATCCCTATTAATGACTGGGATGGGTAAGGAACAAGATCTCTTTTTTCCCCTAATTTTTATTTTAAAGGGCTCACTGTCAACCCTTTTTGCATACTATTATTTCTAGTTGAAAATTCATATTTTCTGATTGCTTACCTTTGCTAACATTCATTAATATTGCTGTTTTTTTTAATTAGAACAACATCAAAGTGAGAAGAAACAATACAAAACACCCACCCACCCATCCATACCAATATCCAGAATTTCTCCTTCCCCCCTGTCCCTCGGTAGCTCAACAGTCACTGCTAGAAAAGACCGGAGAAAAGACAGAAGGGAATCATAAAACAGAATCCAGCAAAAAACAATACTGAAACTAATCATGGGGGACTACAGCAAATAGCAGCTCAGGCCCATAACCAGGTCAAGCAGGACATGGCCTTGTGGATGGAAATGAAAGCAGCATGTATAACGGCTCCTATCTAGTCCATAAGTTGCGTACTACCCCTAATTTGGACTAAGTTGCAAAAACCATTGAAATTGGTCCACCCCATCAATTTAGCAGCATTCAAAACACTTTATGCTCATTCTCTCAAGGAATTCTGTAATTGCTTCCCCGATCCTTGCCTTATCCTTAAATAGTTTAGTCCTCCCTTGATCCTTGCCTTATCCTCTGAAAATAGAGTATTCCATATGATGTCCCTTTAACATTCTGTCCCCCTTACTCCCTCCTCCAACTGCATTTTAGTAACCCTATATTCTTTTTCAGTCAGTTGCCTCTGGTTCAGGAATTGTGACCGTATCCTGCACGTTGTACCTATTCTCTTTTTTTTTACATTTTATTCATAGCTTTTATATTATTACAGTACACACTGTAGTATATAAAGTACAGAAACTGAGGTACACAGACCTCCACACTGATTGTACAGAGTAATATTGAGAGCAATGAAATAAGATTACACAGTCCAAGCAGTGGGAGCCCCCATCAAAACTTTAAAATTCTGAGTAAAGTTTGAACTGATTATCCCTTAGGACATTGCCACTCTCACCTTAGATTAATACAGTAGATTAACAATACCAGGATATCAGGTCACTTGTAGGACTACTAGTCGGTGGAGGGCTGAGTGGTTGAGTAACTACAGTCAGGGATATCTTCTGATGTTTCGGACTCAGTTAAGTTATTTTACTACCCCATGTTTTTCTGCAAAGCAAGGCCTACTATATGGGTTCCAACCTGAACATGTAGGGAGTACTTTAAAGTTCACAAACAGAGCAAAGGTTTAAACCTCCCTCTATGAATTGACTATAGCCCTCAGCATAAAGATAGTTCATTTATTAACAAGGTCGGTAGAAAAAAATGGAGCAGCAAACACACTAACCTTTGTTAACCAAATATAAAACAGAGCATTACTGCGGTAATATTGTTAATTTAACTCAAACAGTTCCATATTGACAGAACCCCTCAGCATAATTTCACAACACTGCTAGGTAATGAGATCTCCCCCCATAAAAGTCCATCAAACAATATAGAAATATAACCATTTCTCACCAAACAAGATACTGTATATCACCCTTCCTCATCAGATATGGTAGCAGGAGGGTTTAATGAACTGATCAACCTGTCTGCAAACTGAGTCGCAGAGGCTGGATCAGTAGAGATGTGGAATTTAGATGCATGTCAGATCTGTAGTCTCACAGGAAAACTGAGTCTTGCCTCCACTCCATGTTGCAGTAGTTATTTTTTAATTATATGCAGTTCTTTCTTTCTTGACTGCGTTTGGGCAGATAGGTCTGAAAAGAATGGCAGATGATTGCTCTCCCAAACAATGTCTCCTCATGAACTCACAGCCTGAATAAAGGTAATCCAACCATCCAGGGCAGAAAGCATGGCAATTGCTGTTAAAGGCCACTGTTTTGGGTCAGCGCCTGATCTAGGCCTTTGTGGGATCACAAAAACATAAAGAATTTTAATTCCAGCATCCGAAGGCAATAAGGTGAGGTCCTGAAAAATCAGTCAGGTCACCGCCTGCTGAATGTACCCAGATCCCACAAATTGAGGAGGAAAGACAACTATACAAATGTTTGACTGCTGCTTTGAGTTGTCCAAGTTTTTCTATTTTTATTTTAAGGAAGGTGATATCATGCACATATACAACATTGCAATCCACTTGATGGGCACTGGCCTCGGACTGTTCTTCGATGGCTGCAATATTTTCTTGGGTAATTGTTTCATTTGCCATTAACTTAGTCTCCACTGTAGCTAGCTGCTGATTAGTTTCTTCTCCTGTTGCTTGAATTCTGTTGAGCATGTCTAGTATTTGTGCAGAAGAAAGCTCCTGTGCCATGGATGCACTGGACATTGCAGGCTCTGAGATTTTAGCTGAACCCGGGGAAGAAAGGAAGCCATCCAGGCTTTGCAAAACATATCTATGGTCTTTTTTCAGCCCCTTGTTGCTATTAGATCCTTCCAGTACACCTCTATGTTGTTTTCCTGGCATTTAAATGAAGTAAGCTGAAGTTTAAGGGTTTTTTTACTAAAAAGGAACCAGGGCTGTCTTACAGTGTTGCTGCCATGTTTGCTGCTCCACAGCTCCCCCTACCTATTCACTTTTGAATGAACTCCTCTACTTCCCCCAACCTGGAGCCCACACTCACTCCATTCGGCTGCACCATCAGTCCTCAATACTCTGTGGCTTCTCATAGGTACCCCTCCCTCCTTCTGCTTTCACCCTTCTTCCCCTTCCCTCCCTACCGGTATCATCTTTCTACTCTCATACTTAATTCATGGATACCTTCCTTCATGCCTTCTTGTATTCTCCAGGTTTATTGTGTAAATATTGACTTTAATCACAGAAATGCCTTATACATTTTGTATATACTATTGTCTCTGCTTTTGCTACTGTTAGTCACCTTGTACACTGTATTTGCTACTGGCTCAATTTCTACTTGTTGGTATTGTTGTAAATACTGTGTTGTATAACGATCATGTATTATGTCCAGGTCCATCTCGAAAATGAGAATTGTTCAGTGGTGTCCGTCTGGTTAAATAAAGATTTTGATTGATTGATTGATAGTGTGGTACTGGTTAGGACATCTCCTAACAGAAGCAATATGTTTCTCAATGGTCAAGGCAAATAATATTTCCTGATACCACTCTTTAAAAGATGGTATAGAGGTGTTCAGCCAGTGCCTCAGTATGACTAATTTTGTTGTTAGAGATATCAGTGAAATATGAGCCTTACACATACTAGGTAAACCATGTGGGAATATACCGATATGACATATCTCAGGAGTAAATAACTTCTCTAACCCAAGAAGTGGATCTAAGGAATCTTCTATAGTTTTCCAAAGCAGAAGTACTCATTCACAATCCCAACATACATGTTTCAGTGAGCCATCCAGAAGGCTACATCTATAACATAATGGAGATGACAATCTCTTCATTTGATACAGCTTCAGCAGGGTATAGGACATGTTGTGTAAAACACAAAACTGTATTAACCTAAATCTGTCTTGTTTGACATATTTGTGAAGGGCCCTCCAAACAGAATGCCAAAATTCAGTATCCTCTTCGAGGCCTAGTTCCTGTGTCCAATAATAACTGATACCAGTAGGATTTTAACAATCATGCCTTCAAGTAACCTATAGATTTTAGAGACAGAATGTGGTTGGACCATTGCATCCAATATCAACTGAAAAACAGAGGAATCCCACCAGGACCAAAGTATCGGGCCCATATGGGTAAATATGGCATGCTTGAGCAGGAAATATTTAAAGCTTGCAGAATTAACGAGGTGCAGTCGGGACCAAAAAGAATGAAATGATGCAATTGGTCACCCTCCAACAAAAACTCATTCATAGTATTGTTAAGTTGGGGACAAAAGGAAAATGGACATGGGTGTCCCCAATATGAATATCTGGTTAACCGATCAGGGGCCGAGTAGCTGCCTTCGTCCAGCAGAACTCAAAATACACTCCCATTTGCAGATGAGCCTTCAGAGACCAATGCAGGGGTGTGGAATGAAGGGCACAAGGGAGTTGAGTAGATGTTATGTAAAGCAAATTTTTAAGTGTAATACCCGTTGTATGACAAAGTGCCTATTCCAGATTCAGCCACAATGGAATATATAACTGAGCCTGGAAGACCTCCTCTTGAACCCCCCCAACAACATGGGTCTGCTACTATGGAGAGCACAATAATATAAGAAAAGTTGCTGGTCGTTTTATCTGCTCCTTTTATAGCAGAACTGAAATACATGCTAATGGTGTTACTATACCCAGACTTGTTTTGTTTCAAATTTTTGACCTATTTTTATTGTATATTCCCTTAACTTTAGGAACACCCCTAAACAATGCAGCCATGATGATGCCATATTCTCCTCCCCTCTCACTGCGTAATGTTTTTTTTTTGGGGGGAGGGATTCAAGTCCAGGTAAAATGTAGTGGGAGTTGATCAAGGACTGTAAACAAACATGTTTTGACAAACAAGAACCTGAGGTCATGAGTTTAAACTGGAGCGGGAGGGGGGAAGGTATAAGAGGGATGTGAGGAAATTCTATTTTATTTAATGGATGGTGAAGCTGCAGCACAGTCTACCAGCGGAGGTGGTGGGCACCAAAACCAAAAATGGTTTCAGGCATGGCTGTGATGGAGTGAAGGGATTGGTGGTTGTTCAGGACAGCAGCATTCAGGAGGGGAGCAGGGGGTGGACCGGAAGGGATAAAGCCCTCTATGGGCAATAGGTCCTGGGGCAGATACAGAAGTCTAGGCAGACTAGAGGGACCATTGGTCTTTTTCTGCTATCATTGTCTATGTGATAATGCATGTATTGAGCAAGGAAGAAAACATCAAGGGGAACACATGTGACATGATGTACTACTCATAGAGTGGTGACACCAGGATAGGTACATTCTGAATGAAGTTATTGTATTACGATGGTATTCAGCTGTATACCAATGTTGAATAAGTTACAATATAGGATTTTGTTTATTTTTGCTTTATTTTTGGTAATCCTGAGATTGTCTACACAGTAATGACATACAGTCAATGATGATGCTTACAATTTGAGACCTTGTTTTTCTTTACCACTTTATTTATTTTTAGGAAATCACTTGTAACATGCTGCAATTCTGTTCAGCCAATTAACTTTTGCTTTACCTATGCATGCCTTTTACAAGAGAGTACTGTATGTATTAATGCCAGTACCCAATATTATCTTTAGGACAGGTTGTGGAGTGCATTTGAACAGATCAAAAAATGGTGATGCTGCACTGTACTTAAAGTAAGAATGGTGTCCCTGACTATGAGAATGTGTCCCTGATTTTAATACAATTTTTTGCAGTTCCCTATGATGTCCCTTGCAACCCCTGGAAACCCCTAAAACATTAGTTGCCTAGCATTTAACCCTCCTACAAATATAAAGTCATGAGAGTTCCAATGCCACCAACAGATAGGTCCTGAAAGGATTAACATAAACCAGCTCTTCAGAGAAGATAAATTATTGCTACACACACACACACACACAGATTACACACACACACACACACACACACATTTGAGAGTGATTAAGTAATTTGAAACCCATCTCGAGCTATTTCCTCTAAAAATGTGCTGTGTCCTCTGTTGAAAATTATGTCAGTAAATTATTTAGGCTCCAAAGACTAGCACATTACATTTCAGTAATAAAATTAACAAGACAGCAAGTGAACACACTAAATCCTCTGTTAAAACAGGTCAAATAGACTTCCCATGTTTTCTTTTTACAAATGCCTGGTACATCTCTGGTTACAAAATGGACATTCCCCCGGCCCCCCAGTAGCTGGCTATTTAAGTAAGGCTTTTTGACACTAACGTGCAAAAAAAAAAAAATTTCCAATTGCATTGTTGCAGACAGTTAAACTGCTTCAAAGAAGTGGTGTAAGTAACTTGCCTTTGTGCCTACTTCGAGGCACTAGCTGTCAGGTCACTTAAAACAGGCATGACAAGAGAGACAAACAAGCTGAAAAAGTAGTGCTAGAACTGGTCTACTGACTAGAGAGGGGAGTATTTTATTTGACTGGTGTAGTGATTTTGAGTTGTGGAAGGATACACTGAAAACTCCTTATTTGTACTTCAGTATCCCATTTTTCCAGACACAGCAAGACAGCTGCAGGCTCCACTCACTGCAGACATAAAAAGTAGAAGTCTAAAGTCCCCTCAATGTGGAAAAGTGTACAAAATAGAAAATAGGATGCTAGGATGCATCAGTAAGGATTTCACCACTTGCTGGAAGGAGGTAATTCGGTCAGTATACATGTACTGAATAGACTGCGCAGAAGATGAGGTTCTGCACTGAGGAGTCAATGTGAGGCATAAAACCACAAACCTCTGTGGTTCTGTGCCAGACTTTTTTTTAAGTGCAAACCGTGCTAAAGTGCAAAGAGTAGAAAAATACAAGTAAATTACAGAATATTCTCTTTGGTTTTTCCACCCTGTTTATCCTCCGATAACTCCATCTATTCCCAATCTAGACTGATGCCTAGCATCCCTACCTCTGATCACCAGTCAGACACAGAAATAGAGCCCCCCAGGTGCTCATAGCCCCAAATCCCCCCTCCAGACCCAGATCATTAAAGTTATAAGACATCTCCATTGTCCAGTAGTCTCCCCAGTCACCGATCCACGGTGACAAGGGGAACCACTGGTATATCCTGGTCTCCCCAGTTTCTGATACCACCCATGGCCATGTAGTACTTCCTGGCATCTAGTGACCCCCTTACCATGGCACCATACACCCACCCAACCCGCCGTACCCTTACAAGAGTATTCAGTGCTGCAGGAGTGCATATGGCGACTGATGCAGTCCTCCTTACACCTACTTGTCTGGCTGCTGTATGTTCAGGCAGGGCACGTGCATCTTATTTATAAGAGAGGGTGATGCATCCTGTTCTATAAATAAGATGTGCACTCCCTGCCTGGACATTAGGCAGCAGGCTAAGGAGTTGTGAGGAGGGCTGCATGGGTCACCATTTGCACTCTCACTACATAGAGGATTCTGGTAATGGAATAGTAGTTTGGGTGGGTGTACAGTGCCACAGTGAGGGGGCACTAGATACCAGAGAGTACTACATGGCCATGGGTCATACCAGAAACTGGGTGGGACTAGGACTCACCAGGGACTACTGTATGTTATTTCCCTGCAACTTACAGCATACTTGGGGCAGCCTCACAGAAATGAATGGTGAGTCTGATACAGGGCTGAGGATTGTTGATGTGGTGGGACCACTGGATGCCAGGAACATCTATTAACCCTCATCAGCCAGAAACAGAGGGTTTGGAAAAATGGGCACCTTGGGGACCCTATTTCTTTGTCTGATGAGCGATCAGGGGGGACACTGGGCACCAGGAAGATTTACTGCTATGGTATGGCTTGGTAGGCAGGAGGGAGGGGGAACACTAGGTACCAGGGAGGGTTGGTTTTATTGCTTGGGCTGGTGATAAGAGTGTGGGGGGGAGTCCACTAGGCCCAGGGAGATCTTGGGTCATACACGGGCTGTTCATCTATTGGAGGGGATGGACCACTAGGCAAAAAGGCTAATTGCCTTATGAACAGGAAGAGTGTTCTGGGGGGGTGCCACAGACCACAAGAGGGGGTTGGTGTGCTCCCCCACTGGCAACTGGGTACTCTGCCACAGTATTTATGGCAGAAAATGGACCTCACTAAGCCCTTTTGAGTAATGCAAATGCACTGACTATGGGGTTGTGCAGATATTTCTGTCCCTATCCCTCTCTTTCCCATCCCACATACATTATGTTTTGTGGGGGAGTTAACCGTGTTTGCCCATGCAACTGCCCATTTGAATATCGCACTTCAGCACAAACCCCAATATGGGCATGCAAAGACCCATGAGCACCGATGCACAATTTTGAATATCAGGCCCCTGATGTCTCAGCAATGCATTTTGAAAGAATAAGAACAAAAAGAAACTACAATATCTCATGCATGGCAACACACGGTGTATGCACAGTTAAACCAGAAACAGGCCTAGTTCCAGCTTTTCATTTAAACCTGGCTGATTAGTGGCTACATGTTCAAAAATCCATCAGTTATTTCTTTAATCCGTTTTCTAATTGCCCCCCTCATAAAAATGTGTTAATATTTTTTTTAAATATACATAAATCTGAGATTCTGCAGATTTCTACTCCTATGCACATGTATAGCTAGGGCATTTACTTTTTAACAGCTTCTGATGAAAACAAAATGTTCTTCAGTTCTCTCTTTGAAAGGACAAATGGTTTTACCCACATGAAACACCCCACAAACAACACAAGATGCCAAATCGACTATGTCCTTAGTTATACATATCATGACTTGGTGCAGAACATCTCCTTCTTCTCTTTCTATTTTTGTTTTGCACCAGTGTCTCTGTGGGCTGCTTATCTTCCTTGCAGAACTGAATAGACTGCAACTACAGTATTTTGGACTCCATATATGAAGAAGGGCTGGGGCAAACAAGAAACAAGACAGAAGACGGTGACAAAAATGGCCCAAGGCCTACAGCATAACACTCGCAGTATAAGGAGGAGACACTGGAGGACATCAAGAAATACTCACTGGAGGCCATGAGGTAGTGGGTGGATATGCTAGTTATTTTGTTTGTTGTTGTTAAAATATTTGGCCAGGTAAGATTCACTAAGCCAAGACTTGTTTCCAGGTATGTCCTGGAAGTACCATGATGGTGGCTTCTATTTGGCCTTTAATAGACCTCTGGGAATCAGATACATATATATGTCTTCTGCAGGTTATGTGAAGAATGTTATGCATTCTGTTGTTTTGTTTTTATTATTTGTTTTTTTGCACTGTACTATGCTTGATATTTAGAACTGTGCACCTGTTGTACTTTCACCTTTGATGATAAAATGTCAAATAAATGGAAAGTGACTTGGTCATAGTCACAAAGTATGCAAGTGGTGTCTGTGGGATTCAATCTCAGTTCTTCAGGTTTGTAGCTCTGTGTTTTTAACCACTATGCCATACTGCCTCCCAAATATGCTAGAGATGTACAAATACATTTGGTGTTACAATATGGCTGATTATGCTCAATTGCTCTAAATGAGAATCAATTCATCCATCAAGCATCACAATGTTAGGCTGGCAAGGGAGAAGTTTAAGATGGACATTAGGGAACATTTTTCTTATGATGTTAGTGGCGGACAAGTGGAACAGCTTGTCTAGCAATGTGGTTAATGCAGAGACCATGACTGGTGTCATACTACTGTGGGACATCATCAGGGGGTCGGCAGAAAAGGGAAGGTAAACACTGAAGGGAACATATGAGGGAAGAAGAGGATTGGCCTCAAACTGAGTAATGAAAGGTAGGGCCTCAAGGCAAACAAGATGAACTTCTGTCATTACTTTCTCAGTTTTTTTTTTAGCTTAATTCTAGTGTACAGGATCCAAGTGGTCATCCTAGATGACTCAGGTGTATTGTGGGCAAGCCCAGTCTGGAGTCTCCAAAGATGGTGGAATAGATGGGTAAGCTGTGTGTGTGCTCTAGAAGTTAATTTTGTCCTTTGTATTTTTTTGTCTGTTTAGCTTTAATTCTCCATAGTAACTGGTGACCCTCTATAATGACTGCACATGCACTCCTGATAAAATGCCATAACAGGGTTTTATTTAACTCTAAAAATTGATTAGCGTTTTGCTCATTCAAGTGTTAAAACATTGTGAAAATGCATAGCACTTGCCTCAATGTATTTAACAAACATAACCCTTCTATAAAACCTGTGTAAATAATTTCTGTACAGTTAGTATTGTCCCAAGAAAAAAACTGCTAATCAATTATTTAAAACCCTGCATAATAATAACCTACTGAAGTCTGTAATAACTTGATAGCAGGTAATTACGGCATGTTCTTCCTCACACTATCACTTCAGTCAAGCATTGAAAAGCAAAGTGGTTCAAGACCAATTTTCCTTTTTTTGTAACTTCATATTTTATTAGGTGTTTTCCTGTACAGTTATCATACAGTCAATATTCTATTCAATTTAGACATAGGTTATCACTTTCCATTTTAGAATACAATCATTATTTTACTTTATTACATCCAGTTCATGACTCTTTCTTCTCTTCTCTTTTTCAGATGTATTCCTTCCTTGAAAATCCTATGGATCTTCCCAAAAGTCACAAGAATAAGTCACTGCTGAGTTCAATTATGTTTAGGTCCCTCCATCTGCAAGCAACCAATTTCCCATTCTCCTGAGCAGCACAGATTAACACAATCCATAAGATCATTACAAATAGGACTTTTTGCATTTGCAACATAACATTTAACAAACTCAATGTGTGACTGGTCTATACCAAAACTTATAGGTGTACAGACCTTTAATTTATATACTGTATTATATCGGTTCAATTTCAAATAATATTTTATTTTAGACAAAGTACCCCCCCATCATCCCATTGCCATCTGTTCAAGTACTGTGATCCCAGTCTGCCCCTCCACCAAGTTCATGAAGGGAAGCCAGACCTGATCATGTTTATCTTTATGTAAATGTAGATTTGCTATAATTCTTTCCATCCTGGCTATTTCACTAACTATGGTTATCCAATCCCCAACTGTCTGTGACACTGGGGAGAGCCAACATCTTGTGATGGCCTTACATTCTGCTGCCAGTAGAATCCCAATAAATGACTTCTGTCTGTTAGACCTATGTCCTTTCGGTAATACGCCCAAAATTAAAATCTTAAATTCTGGAGTTTCCTCCCAATCAAACATACTTTTCATGTGGGAGCTTATTTCCCTCCAAAAGGGTTTGATAACAGGACAATCCAGAAAATATGGGAGTGAGTTCCTTTACCCTGACAATTTCTCCAACAATAGTCAGACCCTCCTAGTGTATAGTGTTTCATCCTCATAGCGGTATGGAAGTACCGAGTGACAATCTTCCATCTAAACTCTTTCCAATTGTTTGAAGAAGATGTACGTTTAACTCCTTCCCAAACCCTGTGCCAGGTTTCATCATCTAGAGATATATTTTGTTCTTTTTCCCATTCTCTTTGACAAAGAAGTGGAGGTGGGACCCTAGTGTCTCTATATGCCATAATTAGTCTTGATATTAATTTCTGCTCCCCCTGGCTGCTAATTGAATCCAGAATAACTTGAATTCGTGGGTAGGGGGGTTGTTGAACAATTTATAAGTTATTCCTTGTATTAATAAAATATCTAACTTGGAGGTATCTATAAAAATGGGAATGTGTGAGTTGAAATTCCTTCTGAAGATTCTGAAAGGATTTAACATGTCCATACAAGACTAACTGACTAAAATACCTGAGACCAAGACACTTCCAATTAGCAAAAACCTTATCCATTCTGGGTGGGATGAATTCTGGACAACTAGTTATCTCCGACTTATTATTTAGTGTTACCTTTACATTTAACTCTCTCTTAATTTTCCCCCATATTCTATAAGTTTGTTTGGTCCATGGGTTATCTATATCTTTACTCAACAAGTAATGTGTAGAACCTCCAAAATCCACCTGGGGATTTACCTCCAGCTCTCCCTGTATCTCTTGGGAGACCCATTTGTTAAGGGTGTCTGTGGCCAGATAATTAACCCAAGTCCCTAGGTTTGCCATCTGGTAATATGATCTCAAATTAAGGAGTCACAGGCCTCCACCCTCCCTCACTCTCTGAAGGGTTTTCCATGCAATTCTGGGTCTCTTACCCCCCCATACAAAATCATGTAAAGCTTTATTTATTTTTTTCCAATCTAATTTTAAAATCTGCAAGGGGAGAGTGTTGAACAAAAGCAGAAATCGGGGCAGTATGTTCATTTTAATCGACTCAGTCTTCCCAAGAAGTGTTAATGGGAGGAGACTCCACCGTTTTAAACCAGTAAAAACCTCTTGGAATAATTTATTGTAATTTGCATGGTAAAGTTGTGATAAATCATTTGGAATATAAATGCCTAGATATCTCATTTCAGGGGAGGGCAGTGGACATGGCCTATCTGGGCTTCAGCAAGGCCTTTGACACTGTGCCACATAGAAAACTATTACACAAACTGGGAATATGGGTGTGGGCAGGACAGTAGTGTGGTGGGTAGGTAACTGGCTGGGTGGCAGGACACAGAGGGTGGTGGTAAATGGCTGTCACTCCACAGAGGAAGAGTGACCAGTGGGGTACCACAGGGATCAGTGCTGGGACCGTCCTATTCAACATCTTCATCAGTGACATTGCACAGGATCTAGAAGGCAGAATTTCACTGTTCGGCTGATGAAGCAAAGCTCTGTAACAAGTAGACACACCAGAGGGTGTAGACAGAATGAGAAGCGACCTGCAGAAACTTGAAGAATGGTCAAGGGTTTGGCAGTTGAAATTCAATGCAAAGAAGTGCAAGATAATGCATATGGGCACAAAACCCTGCACAATATATCAGTTGGGGGTGAGGATATAGCATGCACCAAGTAGGAAAGGGATCTTGGGGTTGTCATCTCTGATGACCTCAAGGTAGGAAACAGTGTGACAAGGCAGCAGGTAAAGCAAATAGGATGCTGGGATGTATAGGCAAGGGCATCACCAGCAGGAAAAGGAGGTCATAATTCCACTATACAAGACACTAGTGAGGCCCACCTGGAGTACAGTGTACAGTTCTGGAGACCATACCTCACGTAGGACATAGACAGGGTAGAGAAGGTTCAGAGGAGGCAACAAAGATGGTGCATGGATTGCATCACAAGTCCTATGAAGACAGGTTGAAGGAACTGAACATGTACTCCTGGAGGAGAAGAGGGAGAGGGGATATGATAGAGACATACAAGTATCTTACAGGGAGGAACAGGGTGCAGGAAAACACTATTTTTAAGTGAAAAAGATGTTCCAGGACTAGAGGGCATGGGATGAAGTTGGAGGGAGGACGATTCAGAGGAAACATGAGAAAGAATTTCTTCACAGAACGGGTGGTGGACAAGTGGAACACCCTGCCAGAGGAAGTGGTGGGGGCTGAAACAATCACGGGATTTAAGAATGCATGGGATAGACTTAAAGGAATTCTAGAGGTCAGGGGTAAGGGGAAACAGACTTCTAGGAAAACAAACTGACCTTACAAGCTCAAATGGGCAGACTGGGTGGGCCATAGGCACTTATCTGCCGACACTGTCTATGTATCTATGTGTCATTTGGGTAGAAACCCATCTCTATGGAATCATCCGATCTAGTTCTTCAGATCGATGACCACTGACCAACATTACTTCTGTTTTATTCTCATTTATTTTAAATCCTGAGACTTGACTGTATTGTTCTAATATTTCCCTTAACACTGGGAAGGTTTGTATTGGGTCCCTCAAGTACAGCATGGTGTCATCCTCATAAAGCGAGATTTTGTTTTCTTCTCCACCAGTTATAATCCCTTTTAATCCCTGATGATCCCTGATTACCTGGGCTAGGGGTTCTATGCTAAGAGCAAAGAGGGAGGGGGACAAGGAACACCCCTGCCATGTTCCCCTGTTAATGCTCAATGTTTGGGAGATTGTACTATTTACTTTCACTTTGGCAGAAGGTTGATTATAAATTCCTGTTATCCATTCTATAACTTGGGGTCTAAATCCAAATTTAACCAAAACGTCCCTTAAGAAATCCCAATGTAAGCAATCAAACGCTTTTTCCGCGTCAATAGCTATGCTATTTGAGTATCTTTCCTTTTTTTTCCAGATGTAGTATATTTAAACACTGTCTTACATTATGCCTGAGGAATCTACTCGGAACAAACCCAGCCTGGTCTGGATGGATCAAATCCTGTAGAACAGCATTTACTCTATTTGCCAAAATTTTAGTGAAAATCTTTGAATCAACATTAAGGAGCGAAACTGGTCTATATGTACTGCATAATTCAGGCTGCTTCCCTTCCTAGGGGATTACCATAATATAGGCTTCACCCCATGTATGTGAGAAACCCCCCTCATCCCTTCCCCTATTAAAAACCTGAACCAGAACTGGGATCAAAGTCTTTTTGAACTTTTGGTAAAAAGTGTGTGTTTGTCTGAGTTAACTGAACTGAATGGTTTTCTGAACAGTTATCTAGGTGTAAATCTCAGGTGATTGAAAGGACTTAATAGCTGTGAGGTTTAAATTACTTGTAGAAAGATCTAGTAAGTAGGGGGAGTGACTTAGCTAGAAGGAAGCTACATTTAAAGACTGCCTTACAAAGATTCTGCTAATAGCTTGGCAGAAGACACCAGGAGAAAGGACTGCTGTGTGACTGAACTTCTCTACTGGGACTATATGGCCCTCCTTCCCTCCCACCCAAAGCTAGTTCCACTTTTATAGGCACAGGATTTGACTGACAACAGGAACTTCCTGTTTGGGAGCAGGAAGTGAGTGATCACAGAGCCACCAAAGACCCACCATCCTAGAAGGGCAAGAGTAGCTCTCTGGTCCCCTCTAGCTGCTGGAGGTCTGCCTCTGAGAAAGTAAGGGGTCTACTGAGAAATATAGGATATTCTTGTCTCAGAACAGGACAATCAGGAGCTTAAAGGGCACAGAGGCAGAAAGTAAGTAGAGAGAGAGAGAGAAGGAAAAAAAATAGAGGAAAGAGTAAGGATTCCAAACAACAGTTAAGGGGCCAGAAATAAGACATGATTGGGGTGGTGCAGTGCAGTGGCTGTGGAGCAGCAGTCTTCCGGGAGACATTCTGGAGGATGTGGTGTTGTCCCATCTGTAGGCATCTCTCTGGGCTGAGGGAGGAGGTTGCTCATCTCCAGGTTGAGTTGGCCAGGATTTGTGGGACCTCCTCTTCCAGCTCTTTTGCCTGTTAAATGTAGGCCTGATTCAAAGAATCAGTGGTCAAAATGGACATCATTCATGGTAAAATTTCACCAAGGGTTTCACTAAACCAACGGTTGCCCAGTGCTCCCATCCGGGCCGCCCTGTACCTTAACCAGTGCAGAAGACAGAGGGGAACTCAGCCCAACCGGACACCAGATCCTCCCTCCCAGCCCCCCTCCGTGGAGGAGAGATTGGAAGGAGAAGTGAAGTGAGGAGTCCCCATGCCCTGCCAAACCGCCCCTCTCCCCCATTTTCTCTCCTCTCAACCGGCAACTTAATGCCTTGCATATGTTATCTACATCTTTCCTCTCCCATCTGGGGGTAACTCATCCCTTTTACAGTTTTGTCATTACATTATTAACAGAGCTATTTTTTAAGTCCTTAAGCCTTCGATAAAGACCTTAACCAGTAGTCCATCCTTATTTTTTCTGTCTTTCAACTCGCATATTAATCCATCTACCGGTTCTCCTCAATTCCCATGAAAAACATACGTGAGCCCAAAACCGCCTGCTTTAAGTGAAGGCAGTACCTTTAATGAGGTTCAGGTTGTCCCCCTCGAAATAGAAGCCCCATAGGGGGAGGATTCCGAATTCAAGATCTTGTTATTTCGCTCCACAATAGTTTTCATGTCTTGGCCTAAATGGGAGGGCCAAGTAAGTGATGAGGGATGTGCTCTTCTAGGTTTACCTGCCCTTTTCCAGGCTGAACGTGCTATTTCCTTCTCCAAGATTTGGCTTGGCATTCAGGGCATTGGAGACCAAGTTGCTTTAGCATTGGGGCAGCTTCATATACCATATCATAAATTATAGGTCCTTTCTCTGTGTGTATGCATAATTTTGCTGGGTAATACAGTTGGATCCTGATCTTCTTCTCGTTAGCCTGTCTTATTATGCCTGGGGCTACAATTCACTTTTCGTTTAATAGATCCAAGAAGTCCTGGTTGAAAAACAGCCTTTGATTATCTAGCTTAATTTCTCTTATTTTCCAGGCCATTTGTAGTATTAACTGTCGATCTTGATAGTTCAGCATTCATATGATTATTGATCGGGGGCTGGATACTTGATCTTTTGGTTTTGCAGCTAGTGAGCAGTGTGCTCTTTCAGTTGGGAGTGGGATCTCCTCTGTGAGCTTCAGTACATCCCTCAAAATGTGTAAAACAAACGCTTCCATAGATTCGAATGACTTCTCCATATCTTCTGGAACACCGTAGATTCTTAGATTATTTTGACACTCTCGGTTCTCTTGATCATCTAATTTTGTTTGTAATTCCTTCTCTCTTGTAAATAAGTAAAGTAGTGCATGATCGTGTTGACTCGAAGCATCTGCCAGATTACCTACACAGTCCTCCATTGCTGAGGTAAGCTTGTCCATTGCCCTTAAATCTGCCTTTAGATCTGCCACCAATGATTCTACCCTGTGTAGTACTTTCATGATCCCATCCAGTTTTGACAAAATAACTCCTTGGTCGCCTCTTTCTAATCCATCTTCTGAGTCCGCTTTACTACTAACTGGTGAGGCTAAGCGTGCATCCCTGGTTAGGCCTTGTGTCCATTCCGAATCCATCAGATTTTTTATTTAGGCTGCCTGTGAGGATTTATGTCTCGTTCTGCTTGATGCCATTCGCCTGTACTTTGATGAGTATTATTTTGCTAGCTCTACTGAGAATTCTCCCACTTTTCTGCCGGTTAATTCTATTATTATTCAGAGCGGCTCTGGAGCATGAACACTAGGCTGCCATTCCTTGTGGTGATGTCACCGGAAGTCCCAAGACCAATTTTTCAGTCTGTGTCCTTAGAACAAACTCTACTACTACACTTCATCTTTCCAGCTTCCCACCTACATTGTGTATCCTCAAGTCCACCTATTCTCCCTTCCTGCTCTCCCCTCTTGCTCCAATCTATTGTCTTGACTGACAGACTAGTCAACTAGCACTCTACTGCATCATACTGCACATTTTCCGGGCCACTATGATCTTTACCCCCTTCTTTCTCTCACCTCCCAGACTGCTATGCTGACTATGCCTATTTCCCTCGGCTGCTTACCATCGTTAAATTTTGGACTTTGAAATCTCCTTGTTTTTTTTCTTAGGTGTGTTATTTGCTGTACCTTGGTGTCCATTTGATATAAGTATTTGCAATTGTTTGAGAATAGTTTATTAAGCTGTTCTATATCTCTACCTCATTGCCTATGTTTCTTGTGAATAAACAATTTGTAATGTCTGACCTCTATATTGTCCTGCTGTCTGTTGATGTGGAATGTTTGATAAAGAACACTGTGCTCAAAGGTTATATCTGAACAATGAAATAAATAAAAATAAAACAACACTTAGATTTCTGCCTTCCACGAACCAGTCTCCATCAATCACGGTAGCAGCCACATAAAACACATTTCTTAATAAAAACATAGAAGCATCGAATCTGACAGCAGATAAGGACTGCTTAGCCCACCTAGTCTGCTCATTTCCCTACCCAATGGATAAGCTGCAAATCCTAGTTAACCAACAGCCAACTTCCTCCTACCCCCAATAGAACTGCCCTATGTCTGTCCCATGCATTCTTGAATTGCCCCACTGTTTTTGACTCCATGACCTCCACAGGAAGGCCATTCCATGCATCCACAACCCTCTCCATGAAAATATACTTCCTCACATTAGCTCTGAGTTGTCCCCCCTCTTTCTTCAAATTGTGCCCACTTTTACTTGCACATCTGTTTTTCTGAAAGCAGCTAGCCAAAAGGACTACTGAGTATGCTCAGAAACAAAATGTTAAAATGTAATAACTTTGGAACAGATTAATATGTTTTCATCAAATCAGCAAAAGGCTCATCTGTGAGTGAGGACTTTTGCACACTGATTATTTCAGATCAAAATTCCAAACCGTCTGGGCACTAGGTGATGACAAAAAAAAAAATAAACAGCAAAAAACATTGACTTTTGTTTTAAACTTTTTGTTATCTGCATCTCAGAATCCAGATATCTGACCAGAACAAACTTGGCAGATTAAGAGACTTATACCCTGAGACTGCAAATGCAAAATTTTGTGCAAATCTGTTGAACAGTTGCGATGTTATTAAATTGTAAATTTTGAAGTTTAACATAGAAACACCTGCTTCCAAAGATTTTGTTGCACTGCCTCACGGATTTCCCATTGTAGCTAATCAAACTCAGCTCCAGTGTTCCAAACTGTTAGCCCCATCAATTTCATGTGAAATTGTCCTGTTTACTTGGCAATATTTTGCAAAATTGTACTAAAAAGGGTTGTGTCAGCAGTAGCTCAGATGAAATCTGACTGAGCTGCTAGGCTACAGGTTCTGTCCCTCATGTGTGATTTTTAACTGAGCAAGAGTGGCACACTGTAATTTTTTGCTGTTTTTTCTTGTGTATTTTATTCATTGTATATTTGTTGATTTTTTAGTTGCACATATTATGTCTATGTCCAAAATTTTATTGTATCACATTCTCGAACTGTGCTTTTATTGCATTCTCATTTACTACTCCTGCTTACTCAAGTCACTCCAGGAAATGACCATCAGCTCAGCATGTCTTTTATGGTCACCAAATTACAACTAAATAAATAAATACATGGCAGTTTACCTTTGCAATAGATACTAATTACAGTCTCCATAATTAAGCATATATATTGATTAATAAGAACATATGAAGGGATAGAAAAGAACAATTAAGAGGCTAAGTCTGTAGTTCAATATGGTAAGCAATCAGTTATGTCCCTTCCTGAGCTATAAAAAGCAGTTGCTCCCAGCCTCCTTTAGACACATTGTTTCTTTCCTGCCAGGAGGCTCTGTCAGTCTATCTTCTCCTTTGGGGCCTGCTGGGGCTTTGGCCCCCTCCTCCAGTGTTGCTTATGCTTGGGCTCTGCTTGGTTTTTCCTGGATTTCTGCTCATTTTCTCCTGCTTTTGGTTAGTATTGCTTTGCCTCTGGCTGTTAAGTGCTTCCTTGTGTGCTTGTTTCCTTTCTGCTCCTGTAATTCTGTTTGCTTTTGTTTGCTTCTTTTGGGCTTTCCTCTTTACTAGCTCCCTGTGTATACATTACTTATTTGTGCTTCAGGTTACATATTGTTTTTTCCTTACCTTAAGCTGTCCTATGCCTGTGCTCTCAGGCTCCCATTTACTTACTAGATTTTGCAGGTCTGTATGCTTCAACTCAGGCACCTGCTTCCCTGCCTGACAATCTTCAGTTTCCGTCAATTGTTATTGAATGCTTCAGCTCACACTGCTGTTTCTCTGCTGTCTCCTGTGCTTCCACCTTAATTGTTTGCACCTGGTCCAGGCTCATACTGCTCAGCTAGCTGTCACTCTCTGTTCTACAGCTCTGATCTTAATTCACTCAGAGCTAGCTCCACGCAGACAAATGCTACATTGCTAAACTGAAACTTTCAGCTATTGCCTTAGCTGCCTGGTCTCATGGTGCTCTGCTTATGGCACTCATTTATCCCTATGGTGTGGGACGGTGGTGTCTCAGTGGTGCACCATAGCTCCAGGTAGCAGGACCATGCTTTACATAAGTTATATGAGTCAACCTGCTCCTTGCCTATATGATTTTTTAGTTATCCAGTCATAAATATATTTACCTTGCAGCCTACATGGCTTTCAAGAGATGCATGCATTTCATTACTGTGTTACAAATACTTACTGCCTTGCAATAACTGAACTATGCCTTAATGGCATTTAAGGTATTCATGCCTATCATATCAATTCACTATTCTTGCTGAAACCATAACAATCATCTGCTAAACCTCATCAATTCAATTATGTATAATCTTAATCACTGGAATGACAGTCTCTCACTACTTACACACCTACCTTCTAAGTCACCATTAATTTGGTTTTCGTAATGGACTTGGTTGGCTTGTTTTCTACTGGGTGCTACTACTACCGAACCTCTGCGCACTGACTTGCACTGCAGCATCCTACCTTGCCCAGGCCTAGCAGTGTAGTGTGGCTCTACAACAGTTTTATTTATTTCTCATTCTACAGCCCTCATCAGCAGAGTATACTCAGCCACTGTCGCAGTTGTCCTAGGATTTTTTTTAGCTGCAGTCCATAGACCGCACCCGTTTAGCAACTTGGACTGCTAATTAGGGCTTTTACCTACAATCTTCATGTCAGTGTAACTACAAATTGAGATGACAACTCTTCCAGCTCTACTGCTGCACTGTCTCCTGAACTGCAGCCTGCAGAGCTTGACCAGCATTGTTTTCTACTTCATGAGCATCCTGCCACTCAGGATTCCAGGGCTTCACTATATCATTATCAGTGTTACTCTTACATGCTGTACAGGCTTCTCCAATGCATTCTCTATAATTTGCTCATTGTATTACTATATGCCTCAGCCTTTAATCAGCCAGCAGATCTAACTTGCTTGCTCATTGTACTAATATGTGCCATAACCTCTAATCAGCCAGCAGGCCTAACTTGCTTGCTCATTGTACTAATATGTGCCACCACCTCTAATCAGCAAGCAGGTCTAACTTGCTTGCCTTTGGCAACAATATTCAAATTACTCAAACCTGATTAAATGACATTGATAGGCAAATTCTACTTACTTCATGTAACTGACTATGCAGATTAGTTTTATGAGCCCTACTCCCTCCATGGACTTGGTTCTTAAAAAAAATGCTGTCAGTACCAGGGGACCACATTAAGTATACTTTTATTGTTTCTGGTCAAGAATTCATTTTGCAGATTACAATCATGTTGCATACCTAGATTACCTTGATTATTACTCTTGTCTCTTGCATCTGGTTCTAGCTTAAGGAATTACAGCCTGACAATCAACTTTGGCATGGTCCATGTCCAGATGGTCTCCTGTGAAATGTTTTCTCTAGGTCAGCTTATCACCGGTACCTGATTTCTCCTCATCTTATGTGGTAAGGCATTGACAGATCTCCTCTGTCCATCAGAATGGGAGTCTCTGATGCACTTCATCTACTTGCATACTCAACGATGGTCTCCATTGAATCCCCTCAGACATCTATTACTCAACACAGGAGTCTCTACATCACTTCATATACTTGCCTACTTGAAGACAATCTTCAAGGAAGCCCCTCAGATGTCTTCTACTTGTCTCAGAAGTCTCTGCCTCTTTTCACATACCTGCCTACTCAAAGACAGCCTTCAGGGAAGCCCAACAGATATTTTCTCTTCATATCATCTTGAAACAATTGTCTCTGCCTTACTTCATATACTTGCTTACTTGAACTTGGTCTTCAAGGAAGCTCCTAGGATGTCTTCTACTTAATAGAGGAGTCTCTGTCTCACTTCATATACTTGCCCACTTGAAGATGGTCTTCAGGGAAGACACTCAGACATCTTCTACTTGTCCCAGAAGTCTCTGCCTTACTTTGCATTCCTGATTACTTGAAGATGGTCTTCAGGGAAGCACCTCAGACATCTTCTATTCATATCTACTCGAAACGATAGTCTCTGCCTCATTTCATATACCTGCCTACTCTAAGACAGTCTTCAGGGAAGACCATCAGATGTCTTCTACTCAGCTCTGCTAAGCCCATTAAAATTGTTGCCTACTTGACTCTTCTTGAAAATCTGATTTGCAAATTGCCTCCATTATATCTACTCAAAGCAGAAACTCCATAATATGAGCCATCTGATCAAGTGTTTCCATCTCTCATTGTTGCTATTATTCTCCTTCTGCAGTGACATACAACCTAATTAATTGCTACAACCTCTGTCTCCCTATCATATCATCCTGGCAGCATTGACCATAGGCAGGGACCTTCTTTTTTCTTCAAAGGTGTGGGTGTTCATGTTAGACTCTGACTTCTTTAGTACAAGGGTGTTTCATTCTCCTCTGGCTTTCATTGCTTTGCAGCCTTTCAGATGGACAATCCAGCTTCTCATCTACATGGAGATCTTCAAATCCATACCAGCTATGCTCTATTACCTCTCTATGTTTCAGCTTGTTTTTGTACCTACATGGAGATCCTGCCTTCACAAATACTTCATCTTGACTCCAGTAGTTTTCCTCCCCTCATGACTATGAACTTGCTGTCCTAGCTGCTTCTTTTGCTTCATTGTCTCCTTCATCAGCTGACGATTTAGGAAGACAATTGCAGATCCCGATTACTGGATTTAATCTGCTCATCATGTACCATTTACTTTACTTCTACTCTAGCTATTAACTGACCTCCCTGAACCTTCAAACCAAACAGACAAGTCATTATGCTATTCTTCTCCAAGCTTTTTTTATAATAATAAACTTTATTGAGATGTACACTAACATAACACTGATCCATAGATATCGACTGTATGAATAGCAGCTATTCAAAACCACAAAAAGGACACTAAATAAATAACAAACATATGCAGCCAAACAAACATAATCAACTTTTATACCCCCTGCCCTCACCCCACCAGTGCACTTCAGCTTAGGCACCTAGTTTCGCTAATAATATAAATTGGATTACCATGGCATACCCATTGGTTATTTAAGTAAGTACTCATAAAGTTGTGACCAATGGTTATGACATGCAACCATAAATTGTTACTAAATGCTCAGTGAAGATAGCTGTGAAACATTCTTGGACCCATTCAGCCAGTGCCTTGCTAGGATTAATTTAGCCACTGCAGCAGAGATTGCCATATAATATTTATGTTTAAAGCATTTTATCTCAGAATAGTCCCATAGAAAGCAGATTTCTGGTTTAAAATAAGTATCATCACCAAATAAGGGGGCTAGTTTTTTGGAAATTTGAATCCACAACCACTTTGCAGCAGAGCACTCCAACAGTTTGTTGTATAAGGTGGACACTTTTGCAGTGCATGATACACAGGCTGGGGTGGGTAGCCTTTCCATTTGAAACAATATGCTAGGAGTAAGATACAAGCTATGCAGAACTTTAAATTGTATAAGTCTTAGGTGGTCTTGTTTCAAATAAGTATAGACTGAGGTCCTGACAGACTGCCACTGACTTGCAGACCAATCTAATTTTAGTAAGTTTTGAAAATAGGATGCCAATTTTGAGGTATTAGACAAGTCATGGCTCCACAGTAATTTATACAGACTAGATATCTCTTTCCTCATCCCCAAATGTTGAATTACATCTGAAAAACTGGACTGATAATCCCAAGTTAATACAGGGCTTTTCAGTAATTGCCTAATACAATTAAATAGCTGCAAAACCTTAAAATAAGAGCTGGATAACAGCTTATACTGTTTGCATATATCTTTAAGATGCTTCAACTCAGACCCCACATAAAGATCCTGGATCTTGAGATGTGATAGTGATGGTAAGAAGGCTTTTCTGCAATACAAAAGTTAAGATTTTGAAAAATAGGCTGCTCCATCATATCAATAGGATTTATTTTTAATAGATAGCAAATTTGCTGGTGGGCCTTACTACTCCAGCCAATAGGAGTGTCTGGAAGGTCTGTTGGTGATTTGGTGTATGGGAAAAACAATAATGAGTTCAGGGAGACCTTATTCTTCTGGGTTAGGCTTTGCTCTTTAGCCACCCAACTGAGAAACATTTCTCCAGAAAGGTCAGGCATTCCCCAGGTGAAATATGCAGGGTCAGGGGGGAGGTGCTTCCATGTATTAAGGTCCCATTTTAATTGCTGAATGACTGAGTCTAGATTAAACTGCTTGAGCTTACCCAGGTTCCTTGAAATTGTAATGCCTAGGTACTTTAAGGGAGATGCACCCCACTTAAGTCCTAAAGATGGGGCAAGTGTCTTAGGTAGAGAGGGGGATATAGGGTAAACTGTGGTTTTAGAAAGGTTTAGATTGTATGCAGAGAAGGAGCAAAAATCAGAGATGACTGCTAGAGCTGCTGGAAGCAAGGTTTCCCAATTTTCCACATGCAGTAAAATATCACCTGTTAAAACTAAGGCCCGGATATTCAGAAGAGTTGCACATGGCACAACCCACTGATGCACCCCGGCATGATATTCAAATGGGGATTGAGTCTGGCACAAATCCCGATGAGCAGGAGCGCATCGGTAATGTATGCAGCGCAGGTAGGGGGTGCATGCCCATGCATACTCCGCACATCCCGATATTCAGCCCAGGATGTTCTGAGACCATGCATGCACAGTCCCAACCTGCACTGCACACAGGTGAGCAAAAAAAAAAAAGAACAATGGCTGGCCACCCACAGGTGAGCTGCCGTATTGCAAGGCGCAACACAGTAGCTGCCACCTGTGAGTGGCCACCCGAACTCCGGCTGCAACTTCGTTGCAGCACCCTCCCCATGCCAATCGCAGGCATACGTGGAAGAATATAATCATCCAATGTCCCTGGTGGTCCAGTAGACTGCTTGCAGCCTGATTGTGGGCAAATGTTGAATAAATTAATGTCTTATATTCCTGGTGGTCCAGTGGACTGCTTGCAGCCCGATCGTGGGCATAAGTAATAAACAGGAGAGTTCCAATATCCCTGGTGGTCCAGCGGTACCCTCCCCACCCACCCACCCACTGAGCCCACTGCCCCACTCTCCCCTGTCAGTGGTGGGCGGCAGCACCCACCCACCTGCCACCCTGCCACCCTGCCACCCACTGACTGACACCGTATGGTAGGGCTGTACACCCATTGGTCCACAGTGTGAGCCAGTGGGGTGCAGCCCGCATGCACTCCACAGTCAAGATATGTACAGTATGGGCTGCACACCCATTGGCTCATGCTAGTGCCAATGGGCGACAGCCCCACAGTACCATGTCAGTCAGTGGCAGGTGGGTGGTGCTGCCACCCACCGCTGATGGGGGGAGCGTGGGGCCCAGTGGTGAGTGGAGGGGATACTGCTGGACCACCAGGGATATTGGACCTCCCCTTTTTATTACTTATGCCCATGATCAGGCTGCAAGCAGTCCACTGGACCACCAGGGATATAGGACATTAATTTATTCAACATATGCCCACGATCAGGCTGCAAGTGGTCCACTGGACCACCAGGGATATAGGACTTTAATTTATTTGACATATGCCCACGATCGGGATGCGAGTGGTTCACTGGACCACCAGGGATATGGGACATGTACTACGTTTGCACATGCCCACGATCGGGCATTGGGACACTTTTCCACAATGTGCGGGGGGCATCGGTACCCGACGGCTGCAGCCTTGCAGGGTGCCAGGCGTAAGTCACCAGGGATCGGTGAACCTGCATGCAAATGGGACCATAATGACATGCAAATGGCCCCATTTGTGCCTTGCATGCATTATGGCCCCATTTGCATGTGCACTTTTGAATATTGTGATTGTAGCACCTAGTGCAACGGAACTTGCACTAGCGCATCCCCCTGCTCCACTCTGTCCACTTGCGCTGGCACAGAGCCACTGTGCCATGTGCACTGTGGATGGCCAGGGTGCAATATTCAGTGATGCTGTGCCATGGTGAAGCTCCATTGAATATCATCCTGTCAACGCACCTGTGCAGCCAAGTTGCACTGCCCCCAGGCTTGCGCCACAGCCTGGTGCAGTCTGAATATCTGGACCTAATAGTTTAAAGGAGGTCCCATTGATAGCAATCCCTTTGATAAACATAGACTGGTTAATGGCACTGATTAAATGTTCTAAGTAATGGTTAAAAAGATATGGTGACAACTTGCATCCTTGCCGGGTACCACATGTAATTTGAAAGGGTTTGGATGATTTGTTGTTACAAAGAATGTGGGCTGATGGAATCTGATACAAAACCTTAATTCTGTTAATAAACTCTGTTGGTAGGGAATAGGCTTCTAAGACTTTAAAAAGATACAGCCATGAAACCCAATAAAAGGTCTTTTCCGCATCCAGGGAGACCAGCACTGAAGACTTATTAGTCTCCCTAGATGCCGAGATAAGATGAAAGAGTTTCCTAAAATGTGCACCGGGGCTTCTGTCAGCTACAAACCCTGCCTGGTCAGGGCCTATTAGGGGTTCCCCATCTTGAGATAGCCTGGCTGCTATGATCTTTGCATATATCTTAATAGCATTATTAATTAGAGAAATAGGGAGTTAATTTTCAGGCTTCGTGGTGTCCTTGCCAGGTTTAGGCAGCAATACAATTCTGGCTTCAAAAAGTGATTTATCTATAGGTGGGTGAAGTAACCAGTATTTGTATAAATCAGCAAGTAGGGGAGTTATAGTCTGCTTATAGGTTTTATTAAAAATGGCTGTGAACCCATCAGGAGCAGGTGATTTGTTCAATGGAAGAGCAGCTATAGCAAAGGCTACCTCAATATGCCTAATTGGGCCTTCTAGGGCTAGCTTCTGTGCCTCAGCAAGTGTAGGGAGACCTGCCGTTTGTAAAAATGATATCATGTGTAGGTCATAGTTTATCTTGGAAGGGGGAGGAGCAGTGTATAACAAGCTGTAAAATTTAAAGAAAATTCCCCCCATGGCCTGAGAGTCAGTAATTAGGGAGTCTGTATCTGGGTCCCACAAGGAGGATACCCATCTGGAGATGGTTTGTTGCTTAAGCATCATAGCCAATAACTTACCAGTTTTTTCTCCCTGGTCAATATATGAAGCTTTAATCTTATTTACACTTTATCCACTTTTAACATGAAGTAGTTAGAATATCAGGCCCTAAGTTGCAACAGATCTAGTCTAAAATCTTCTGTGGATGTAGCTGACAGGGAGTGCTCCATGGAATGAATGTGGGAAAGCAATTCCATAATATAGGTTCCATTCCTTTTTCACCTGATTGTAGCTAGCCTAATTAATTCTCCCCTCCAAGCTGCCTTCACACTACCCCAAATCACATCATAGGGTATAGGAGCTGCAGTATTTTGTTGAATTATCATTTCCATATACTGTTGCAGTTGGGAGACCAGCTCTGGCTCCTTCCAAATTTGGCTGTTTAACGACCAGGTACTAAGGCACAATGAGAGAGATGGTATCTCCAACTGCAAAATAACTTCAATTGTACTTTGTTCATTAGAATTAATGGAGCATATTCCTTTTCTGGTAGGGTTACAAGTGGTGTCCCTCAGGGTTCTGTACTGGGGCCTGTCCTCCTTAATCTTTTCATTCTTGATATGGATATTATTTCTGAAAATTGCCTTTCTAAATTTGCAGATGATACAAAACTTAGAGGTAGAGCTGATGCACCAGTTAATATTCATCACCTAAAGCAGGATCTATTCTCCATTGAGCAGTGGGCCAAAAAAACCTCAATGTTCTTTAACATTGACAAATGTAAGGTCTTACATTTTGGTAGGAACAACACATTTCATAAATAATATTTAATCAATCATGAACTTAATTCATCAACTTGTAAAAGAGACCTCAGCATTATGAACAATACTTCAATGTCAGCAAGTGACCACAGTAGTAAAGTAGTTAGAACGTCTAATATAATTTAGAGACAGATTAATAAAACCTTTATCAGCAAATCTGAGCACTATTTAGTGCCATCATACAGAGCCTATATAAGACCCATTTGGACTACAGTTGTCCCTTCTGGAGTCCTTATCTAAAAGCTGATATAAATCATCTCAAGCAAGTTCAAAGGAGGCTTACTAAATCTATCCCCAGATTATGCAATAAAAGTTATGATACCAGACTCTGGGAAGCAAAGCTCTATCCATTAAGTTTGAGAAGGCAAAAGGGTGACTTGTTACTTATGTATAAGATAGTACGTAATCCCGGACTACTTAAGATATGTGAACTATCACTGGCAAACAAGATAATTGTGGGAAGATTACATGCCAAGCAATTAATTAATGACTGGGCTAATACTAATAAATATGATATTTTTTTTCAACATAAGAGCAGCTAAATGCTAGAACTCTTTGCCACAGTCAATTGTAGACACAACTAGCTTTGATTCTTTCAAATCTAGTTTTGATTCTTGGCTAACTGCACAGCAAATTGTATAATATCCCACTCTTGTGGGAGGACAATTTCAATGAACCCTTTGCCTTCTTTTGTCTTATTATATCCAGTAAATCCAGTAAACTGGTGAATGGTTTGAGAGTACTCTTACAGAGATGGCACTTTTCCAAAACCAGGGCACCAGCTCTTTTGAGATTAGAAAAAAATGCAGGAGAAGACCTGATGGGGGACAGGAGAAAAGGTATAATCTTTGGTAGAGGGATAAAGAAGTCTCCACGGATCAAGGAGTCCCAGCTGGTCCATAAATTCTTTAAGAGCCCTTTGCCCTTGAGATAGTCCAACTCTAGTACTATAGGTGCAGTCCAAATCATTAACTTGGACTAAGTTCTAGTTGCCTCCCAATATAATAGGCAGGTGACTATATGGGGCTATTTCTACTGCTAAAGTAAGAAAAAAAACTAGGGGTATCTATATTAGGGCCATTAATTGACCAAAGCAGTATCTCACAATTGCCTAAAAAGCCATGCAAAAGGACAAATCTACCCTCAGGGTCTCTTTTCTCTGTTAATAAAGTAAAGGTAGTGGCTTTTGCTATTAGGGTAGCCACACATCACTTACTAGTGCTGTTTCCTGCCCCAAAGGCCTTCCCCACCCAGGATTTGGCCAATAGCTTGCTTGGGATGCAAGCAAATGTGTCTCCTGTAAAAGGACAATCTACGGGGATAAATTATTCAAATACCTAAGTAACATATACTTTTTCTTGTTATCTTTGCAGCCCATAATATTCCAATATATGCATGATAAGAAATTAGCCATATGGGTCAGATAAATAGTTTGTCTGATAGTGTGTAGTCACAACTAGGAGTGCACTGGTACTCTACCCCCAATCACCCTCAACAAGAACGTTACAATGAAACATGAAAAAAAAATACTGCATCAACACACTATCCTAACTATTCACAGTATAGTTCTCAACCCAGGCCTGATGCACATTTCTTAGCTACCAAAGGAATGCAACCAGGCTAGAGTAGCCCCTGTCTTAGCCCTTCAAGGAGTGTTACTACAGTCTAGCTCAAATAGTCTCAACCCTTGATAGAATAACCTCTTCATTATATACACAGTTAGAGGAGCATATAGGCACTTTTACTTCAATGCATAAATCAAGGCACTTTCGACTGATATTAATTTTAACAGATTCAGTTAACTGGAGCAGCAGCAAGTGGTAAAATGTCTGGTTGAATCACATAAGATGCATGCTAAATGCAGCTTAGTAAATGTTGTTTGCTTTAAAATACGTATTTTGATGCAGAGACAGTTATTTTAACTAATAGAAAAAGAAATAAAGAGCAAGCAGATAATGTGCCCAACAAAGTCATATTACTCCAACGTAAGTGCGATAGAAGGAAAGAAAAAATGCATTGCTTGACCAGCAGATGGAGCTCCTCAACTAAGCAAACCTAATATGTGAGGTAGCCCTTAAGTTGCTATTAACCTCGAGCAGTTTAACTTGAACTGTCATAGTTTCCTACCGCTACTGAACCTAGCTAAATATAGACTAATCACAGTCCACAATGTTCGCAATCATAAGGGAAATGCACACTAAACTGCCATCTGGTATACCAATAAACTTGCTATAGAGTTTTCTAATTTCTGCTACCCCTCCAGCCAAGAGTGACCTGCAAGGCTATATTCAGGTTTTAGGACCAAAGAGGTTGGGAAGGAGTTTAACTAATTCCCCAAGTGATAGGTCTGCCGATTCAAAGTCTTTCTTTCCGGAGTCCAGCACCACTTCTAATATGGCAGGGTGCAAAAGTCTGTGTTTGATTTGTGCAGCCCATAGCTTGCTTAAAATAGGGCGGTAAGCTGATCTTGCTCAGTGCACTTTGAAGGTTAAATTAGGCACAATCCTGATCTTCCTCCTGGCCTATTGAATGATGTCCAGACTACGAGACTTCCGAAGGATATGATCCCAGTCTAGGTAATTAAGCAATTTGAAGATCAATGATCTAGGAGGCTCTTCAGGCAAAGGTTTTGCTCATAAAGATGTATGGGTCCTTTCTACAATGTAGACAGGACCGTTAGGTGATGGTTTAGCTACTTTAGTGCATAACATTTTAATAAATTTCACTGCATTCAGTCCTTCTTTACCTTCAGGCAAGCCTAACACAACCAGATTATTTTGCCGATTCCTCCTCTCCAAGTCATCCACTTTAGCCTCTAGAGAGTGTAACGATTGGCACAACTGAACCAATTCAGGTTCCATTTTTATGCTTCAGTTCTCCAGCAAGTAAATACAGACGTCTGTGTCTGTTAATCTGGTTGCTAGTGCTTTCAGTGAGGGTTTGAGTTCTGCCATTTGTTCCAGTAGTTGTAGAACTGCTGTTTTAATCTCAGTTAGATCTGTGGAGATCTGGTCTTGCTGTCTATCCTCCTGGGCCTCTGCAGCAGGTTGAAAGTGGATATGCACTCCTCCATGGGTGTTTGGCCTCTTTGCCCGCCACTTGATCTTCCTCCCCTGCTGACATCATAAGCCACAACTACCTCTTGCTGCAGCAATTTGTTCGAAGCTACGATTGATCGTGTTCCAGAGGGCTTCTGAATCAGGTGTTTAGCCCTTTGTATCGAAAAGGCTGTCATAAATGGTTGTTTTTGTAGTTTGTTGATGGCTAGGATTGGAAGTGCGAAAAAGTGCTGCTACTACATCACCCTCATCACGTGACCTCATTCTCCAAGCTTTCTGAAGGACTTTATCATGCAGTGTATTCGTTCTCGATTTCATTTCCTGGAACTACAGTCTTCTCAATTGAACCACACTATAATCACCTCTCCTATGACACTGTATGTCTGCCTTCTCATCAATACCTACAGCTGCTGACTTTGCCTGGCCTCCTCATCAATATCTTCAGCTGCTGGCTTCACCCGGCCTCTTTATCAGTAACCTGCTGCCTAATCTATGGCTGCTGGCTTCATCTGACCTCCTCCTATCTAGCACTTTGAAGTTGATTCCTGCTCTCATTCAAAAGAAAATTCTCTCATTCATAAATCAGGAGGCATGCCAACCATGACCATTACCTTCCCACCAAATTGGACTATTTCTCCCCTTGAAATGGGTTTCTAAATTGCAGCAACAGAGCAGTCACTAAATAAACTATCCCAGGCCTGGAGAGAACATGACTTAGGCCTTGGATCCCCAGAGTTTTCCTCCTTTAAAATGTTTTTTTCCTCTCCTCCCTGCCAAAGGTCATAATATGTAGTTAGTTGTAAATAGTCTATTCCTAGTTTCCTTAGGTAAGTTTCTGCTGTTGTATGGAGATCTGCTGTTGGATGTAGTTGGATGGTGGCCCTACTCGCTGTTCCCTCTTTCCCTCCCATCGGTAATGACTCACTTGATCCCTGCCTTTTATGTCAGGTCCTGGATCAGGTCCTCTCACCTATTATGTGCATTTTCAACAAATCACTCTGTCTCAGACAATTCCCCTCTGCCTGGAAGATTGCCACAGTTACCCCTGTCTATAAAGGTGGTGACAGGACTCTTCCAGGTAACTTCGACCATCTCAATCCTCTCCCCCTCTCTAAGGCGTTAGAGAAATTGTGCGTCCCAAGTCTCTGACTACCTCTGTAAGTACAATGTTCTCTGCCCTGAACAACACGGGTTCAGAGCAGGTCATAGTACCAATACAGCACTCCTGGAATTTTCCAACTTCCTCCATGCCCTTGGACTCTGGTGCCCTGGCTGGTGCTATATTCATTGACCTGTCTAAAGCATTCAATACCGTTCACATCCTCTTTTGCTCTCCACCCTCGACCTAATAGGCTTTGCCTCAGGACCTGTTTCCTGATGCACAGCTATCTCTCCGCCTCTCCCAATGTGTGAAAGTCAGCGGTACTCTCTCTGAAACATGCCCCATTCGCTCTAAGGGGTGTATGGCTCAATTCTTGGACCCTACTATTCTCACTCTTCTTAACTCCCTACCCAGCAGTTGTATGCGGTAAGATGCTTCTCTATGCTGATGATGCTGTTCTCGCTGCCTCCCACAATGACCCCATGCTGCTACAGAACTCCCTCCAACTAGTCTTTGACTCTGCAGCTACCTGGTTCACTGAGCACCGACTTGTTATCAACCTTAAGAAAACAAAAACAATGCTCTTCTCCCACCCCCAAAATAAGTACAAAGCAAGTTTCCTTAGCTGTCCACTCAACACCAATCTCGTCATTGACCAGGTGCAGTCCTATAAATATCTTGGTATAACTTTTGACCCTGCTTTCATTCCATGGACATATATTGCCCTAAATTCTGTCGCTAACTCACGGCTAGGCATTCTTTACGGCACAAGAAATGCCTCCCTCCTGATGCCCTCCGCCTGGCTGTCACCTCCTCTGTCATGTCTCTCATTGACTATGACCTTCCGGTCTATGGCTCCAGCAGATCAGACTGCCCTCAACAAGGTTCACCTCACAGTTAATAAGGCCTGCAGACTTATCACTGGTGCTCCCAGACTCATCCACACATGTGAGCTGTACACCCTGGCTACCCTACTCAACCTGGAAGAGCGACTCATGTATCAGACATGCCAGCTCACCTTTAAAGCCCTGCGTGGACTATCCCCCAGAGGCCTATCCAACTCCATTCGCCGTACTGCACCGACCCTGATCACGCGCAGCTCGTCAAGAGCTACCCTAGTTATTCCGAGAGCCAGGACCTCTCAAGGTCAGAGGGCATTCCCCTACCGTGCGCCCCACTGGTATAACTCCTTCCCTGCCATTGTCTCAAACTCACTAACCTTAGCTTGCTTTAAGCCCAGGCTCAGAAACTTCCTGCTTAGCTCTCGAAAATGCAACTGCCGCTAGCCTAGTGTAAAAAAAAATATATATATACTCTGTTTGACAATGCTCACTGAGCAGCTACCCCTTCCTTTCCCTACTAATTACTCCTCCCTATCTCCTCCTTCTACCCCCACCAGCTCTCCCCGACCATAAGTTTGCACCTTTTGTTATCTTTTGCTTTGTTGGAGATTGTATTCTATTGTAACAAAATTGTAATTGAACTGTAACTTTTTGTTTGTAAGTATTGTCCCTTGTACTACTGTTCTGATGTCCTCTTTGTGACGAGGTACCTTTGTAAATGAGCCTCTGGCTCAAAGGTTTCTAAACTTGATGTTTAACTAACTAACTAAATAAATAAATAAATAAATAATCTTCATCTTAGTCGATGCAGCTCCCTCATGGTCCCATCAAACCAAGGGGACTGAGGGTGGTGAGTGAGAGAGAGAGAGAGAGAGAGAAGATGAACTTGGACTGGAGCAATAGACTCCAGAGCCATAGCAACGGCCTTATTATAGGCCTGAACCAGGGCCTCTGGGCTCCCTCTTGCCTCAGGAATTACCAATAGGTCAAGTACTGCTGTAAGGCCATCAGGGCTCACATCCTGTAATGGGCAGTATCTTACCATCTCCACAGCTGTCGGTCTATGAAGGGGGTGTGCTAAAACTGAACCCCACAGTGTAATGATCGGACCATCCGACCAGCCCCACCCACAGATCAGAGGCTTCAATCCCCAGGAGGAAGACCAAGTCAAGAAAGTGACCTTGTTTATGAGTAGCAGAGGTAACAATCTTAAGGTGTGCAATTGATTTAGAGTGGATTGTTGGAGAGTCATCTGGAGTTTTATTATAACTTTATTCACTATTTACCAGAATCCGTAGGATATATGTTTTATGTTAATTTTTAATAACAGCTGAGAGGTTGAGCATGAGTGTTAAGTCCACAGTATACTGCATAGATGGGCCAATTATGTATTTTAGAGCATGCCCAATCTGTTCCCAAATTGGCGTTGTCTCTGGAAAAATCCCTAAATATACATGTATGGGTAGCTGTCTGGTCACCACATGGTCCCCAGCAAGAAGATGTGACATTTTCCTGATATTTTATTTGAATGTGGCATTTTGAAATATTGAGTACCAACCTTCCACATAAATTCATTCAAAACATGAACGGATGATACTCTGTGTGTACCTTGAATTGCTATGTTCCATTTTAGAAGAGTCAGTGCAACACATGTCTCTGTCTCATATTTTCCTTTATCCCAGTTATATTTTGTGGAGGTGCCTGAAGCACGGCCTTATAAATCAAGGATATTGCCCCCATCCCCTGCCCCTTGGAATGAATTCAGGTGCTTAAGACATCAGTGCAAACAAACCACCAGGGTCTAGAAGTGCAGTTTCCTCTGTAATCAGCAGAGGGATTGCCTTGGGGACCTGCACCACTTCCTTTCCCTATTCACCCCACGTACCCATAAGTTTAAAATTAATTTTAGCTCACCCACTGGCACACTAACTGATCCCATAGAAGTTGCCAAAGCATTTAACTTAAAGTTTGCGGATCTTAAACCTCACCTAAGCAACTTTCTCCCACAGCCTCCTGTCGGTCGTTTTTGGTCCCACTGATCAGCCCCCCTTCCCCACTGGCACCACTCTCTCCCTTCTACTTTAGGATGATCTCAATAAAGAACACCTCTAAGCACCTTAAAAGTCTTCCCGATCATGGCAGCCCTGGCAGTGATGGCCTCTTCCCTTCAATACTTAAGCTAATCTCCCCTTCCGTCTCCAAACCACTCACCTATATTTTTAATTTGGCACTGGCCACATACACCATTCCAGTTTCTTGGAAGCATGTAAAGGTGCTTCACATTTTTAAAGCCGAGGACCCCCTCTCATCCAACAATTATAGACCAATCTCCCTGTTCCCCCACCTGAGCAAGCTCCTTGAGAATATAATCCGTTGTCAACTATCTGATTACATTAAGAAACATACTCTGCTGTGTGGCCAACAGCATTTCTTCCAAAAGTCCCACAGCACCTCAGCTGCTCTTATTCAATTTATGAATCATGTTCTTGGAAGCATGGACTTGGGCAAAGCTATGGGTGCTGTGTTTGTGGAACTGACCAAGGCCTTTGACCTGGTTAACCACCCCCTCCTACACAACACTCTTCTGCACCTTGGCTGGTCCTCTGGCACCTTACAGTGGCTTAGGAGCTACCTATCTGGCCAATCCCAGTCAATATATATAGGAGCTGCCTTCTCCCCCAACATGCCTGTCTCAATTGGTGTCACCCATGGCTCCATTCTGGGCCCACTATTATTCTCTATCTTTATTATTTCCCTACTCACTTATTGCCTTACCTGTGAAGTACTTCTATATGCTGATGATCTCGTCCGCTTTTGCAGTAATAAGTCACTGACTAACATATCTGCTAACCTCTTGCAGAACTATGGCTCAGCCCACAACTGGTTCCTGTTACACAGGCTCCTGGATAATGTTATAAAAACAAAGGCGATGCTTCTTTGGTCCAAACCATACCTGGCCAACATAGCCAAGTCCATCTCCTCTCTCTCAGTGCTCATGTCAGATGAACCCTTACTAGAAAATGCCCCACATTTCAAATATCGGGGCATAACCCTTGACCCTTCCCTCTCTTTCATGGAACATGTGAACTCAGTCGCTCAATGGGTTACTCAAAAGCTTGGGCCGCATATCAGCTAAAACAGTTCCTGACTAGACAGGCCAGACTAGAAATAACCCAAAGTAACATGCTCACTATCCTAGACTACTGTTACCCCATTTACACCCATATGTACTCTGCACTTTGCTCGCACCTAACCTCTTTATAACAATATATGTTGATTTGCACTCCTGGCACCCTACTCCACCCACCACTGTAACCTGTACCAGGCTCTTGGCTGGATCCCACTCTCTGACCATCATGATTATGCACTAGACTGCATTGTTGACAATGCCCTAAGAGGCATCAACACATCCCCATACATGTCCCTCCTAAAAAACAGAATCACTCCCAGGTGCCTATGTGTGTGTCCTCAGTCCCCCCTTTGGAGATACCTAAAATTTCCACTGCAATGGGTGGCAAAGCTCTATCAGTTATAGCACCCTCTCTATGGATCAGCCTCCCTGTGCCATTCCGATCTGCTGACACCCACTGCATCTTCAAACTCCAACTCAAAACCTGGTTAGTGAGAGTGGCCAAATGCCAGTGACATCCAGGGTAACCTTTCTTCAACCTGATATTCCATTCTTCCCAATAACCCTGCTGTCTCTTCATTTTTATTTTTTCCGTTTTATAACTGTACTAACACTAAAGCACTTGATTCCCTGTTCCTTGAACAATAAGCCAATCGTTCCTACTGTTTTTGAAATCAACATGCCATGCTCATTCATATTTGCTATTTGCACTGTTTTTCCCCCTGTTGTTTCATATTCTCACTACCCTGTTCCCCCAGTGTAAATTTGGAATGTACTCTTGTTCTCTCAACACTGTTGAAACTACAATGTATCTGTTGATTTTACCCTGACACATTTTGTAAACTATACTGTATTCAACTATGTTCTGCCTGTACATTGATTGCATCTGTATGTATATTTTGCTGTATATGTTGTTGTATATTGTATAGTTTGTTGTGCCACTTTGTGGGCTCTGGTCATGCCTGAAAATGGTCCATTGAATCAGTGCACTTACCCAGTAATCAAAGACTTAGATAAATAAAATAAATAAATAAATATTAAATGGTCAGAAGAATGCCAGTGAGTATATGTTGCAACATAAGAAAATATTGTGGATCTGGCTGCCCCTTAACAGGAGGAGAGTTTATAAATTTCTGAATATAGATTCTGACTTGTACAAAATGGAAAAAATCACACTGTGGCAAAAGGTAGATAGTAGCTAGCTGGAGAAATATGGTAATCATACACTCTTGCATGAACTCAAAGAGATACTGGAGGCATAATCTTTTCCAATTTTGGTAGATATGATCGAGCCTTGCAAGAGCAAAATCCCTACTGTCTGCCAATGAGGTGATCAGGAAATAATGTTGCACCATTTGGCATGTTTTTACCCACTTTTGGAAGCTAGAAGGTGTTAGAAGTGTGAGGGGATTGGAGGGCACTTTTGATGGCTTTCCATAGAATGAACCAAAACTGTTTTCCAGTATGCTTGATAAATAGAAGATAGCCAGTAAAAGGCTTTGTGGATCTGAAACACCAAGAAATAATTCCTAAAATGAGGTAACACTAGACCCCCTAATGCGTTAAGCAGCTGCAGAATCCTAGAAACAATTCTAGATCTCTTACCACCCAAAATAAATCCTGATATGACTTTGCTCCAATCAGCAAGGAAACAGGCTGGTGATATAAGAGGCAAGCATTAAAAAATATATAAGATACAGAGGAATAAGGGCAACCTGATGGCTCAGCAGAAGAGCTATGATCTCTCATGCTGATTATCCAGATTCAGGAGCAAACATAGGTGTTGGATCATGCAGCTGAAGGGCTGGGGTCAGCAGCACTACCACCCATGGCAGGATAGTGTCCAGGTCCCACCACTGTAGCAACTCTTGTGGTGGACAGAGGGAGCATTTCAGCCCCACATGGTGTTACTAAGTGCGTGCAAGTATGCATGCATAGAGATGCACAGCCTGCACCAGAATACCTGGGGAGGGGGAATGAAAAAAACATAAAAGAAACTATGTCTACCTGTCACCATGCATGATGGCCCTGCTGCACTTAGGCACTGCACCCTGTGGATCCTCACTGTCTGGATAATGTGGGAAGCAGCAGTCAGGGATAAGGTGGCAGGTCAAAGGGGCCCAAAGTTGAATGAAGGGGTGACAAGGGAAACAAAAAACTACATTAATAAAGAAGAGCTGGGTGACTATATTCATTTTGCTTATGTAAAATTTTGAGAAAAAAACAAGTGGGAGGACTGATCCATCCATGACATATTATTCTGTTTGTGGAGTTATGGGATTGTAATTCTGAGAGATCAATGATTGAATCCCTAGGCATCCAATAACCTGAAGGTCCCATTTGAATTTGTATGTTGCCTGCACTGCCAGCAAGGGAGTGCAGATGAGAGAAAGCACATCTCTCTTGGCAAGGTTTAGTTCATACCCTGAAACACTGGCAAAAAACATCTAGGGTTTCACAAAGAGCAGGTTGTGCATCTCTGATTCTGTAACTAACAGAGGGACAGCACAGAGTGCTAATTTGTCAGTGCATTCCAGTTTATCCATTCCGTTGATTTGTGGGCTTTTCTGGATTAGTTGGGCCAGCAGTTCAATATAAATGTCAAACAACAATAATGATAGAAGGTACCCCGTTGGGTGCCTCTCTCAAGGGAAAATGCAGAGGACAATGAGTCATTTACTTTGACCATTGCAGCTGGGAAGGTAAATAGACTCTCTATCAGAGTCACAATATTTTCTGGCATGCCAAAGGACTGAGTATGTGAGGGACACTGAACCGGGTTGTAATATTTAAATTAAGAGAAGCTTTTGAAAGAAGTGTGGGATTGTTTTCTAGTCTACTTCTCCCTGAGGAGAGTATAGTATGGAACAATAGCCCATGAAGGCCAGTAAGATGTCCTCTGGTTGTGCTGAAGTGTTGTTTTGTTGTAGAGCATTGTATTTTTTAAAACTGAGGCCTCTCCAGTGAATTTCAATGCCACATACACTAACTTTGCTTTCCACGAGGAACTGATCTGTCTTAAGTTTGAAAGATTCAATACTCCTCACTTGAATTTCTTCCTTTGGGAGTTTCATCCATTGGCTTACCAGTCACTAATTGAAACAAGCATTAGACAGTGTCAAAGATGTTTGGTTGCTTGTATATGCTGTGTAGTTCTTGAACACAAATAGTGCACCAGTTAAAATTAAGAAATTAAAAACATGAGTTTAGATAGTGACATTTTCATCATTAGGAAATGAAAAGGTTCACATATAATTTTGTCTTCTTAGACTGTGAATCTGAATTTTTTTTCTATATGCAATTTGTAGTGTTTTTCATTTTTATCCTGGTAATCCAGACCCCTACCTCAGAAGCATGAACGCACCTGGAGGTATACATATACCACGTCTCGAGGTACACATCTGCCTCATGTTGCCCCCCCATGCCACCTATGCTGACCAATGAGCATCTACCCTGTGGCAGCGGGATTAAAGAGTTGGCAACGCCCACCCTCTGGAAAGGAGAGCTGCCTTACGGCTGCTCAATTCTGCTCTGATCCTCACCCTCCCCCCCGTGCTGGCTCCCTGACGACCCAAGTCTGTTCCTGAACCTGGGTTGCCAGCATGGCACAAGGTAAGGTGTCCAGAACCTCAGCCCATAGCGCCACTGGGCCAGCTGTGAATCTGAATTTTAAAGATAGTGAGCCTGATTTTAGAAGTGATATGTCCAGTGCAAGGTGCTTACACCAGGCAACACTGATGCAAATTGCTCTTTGCGGCAGAAATTGTGATGATTCCTGTTCCAGTACATGGATTGCACTGGACTGGGATGCCACTTTGGAAAAGGGGCACAGCACCACCCTTGCAACCAGAACCAGGGTATGCCAGATTGAAATGGGGCTTGCACCATGGTGGGGATGCAACAACCCCTTTATTTAGGATTTTGAAAGCCCCACCATAGCCATTGGAAGGGGTCACATTTGATCAACCAGGAGGTGAGCTAAACCCCTTGCAGCAGTACCCCTGAAGGTTGCAAGCTGGAAGGGGTGGCTTCATATGTGGGGTCCATAGGAAAGCAGTACAGGGGTGTCCCATGGAGGTGTAGGGGGGCAAGTGGGAATGCTGAAGGGGTGATCAGGCACCCAGTGGGGGGTTCCATTCTTAGATAGCACAACATACACCAGTAAGTGACTGGTGCTGCCAAGGGCACCCCTGTTGGGTGCCCCATCATCACACTGGCATACCCGCCCACTCCCTAACTCCCCATGGTATCTCCTGTGCCACTACAGCCCCAGGAGCCCTCCTGGCATACAGTTCTGGCTTGCTACTTTGGGGGGTGGATCCATGTGGTAGGTCCCACACGTGTGCCTTGCATTCAGCACTAGCCTGCTGTTGCAGCATGTCCTAGGTGTTCTGATGCAGGGACCCCTGATGTTCCAGAATTGGGCACATGGTCCCTGTCATAAAAGGAATGTGCCACAGCCCTAGATCATGGGAATGCTGCAGTGATCTAAGGGCTCTTTCATAATTGGGCCCTGTATTTTTATTACCACACCTTATAATAATGGCAGGTGTCATTTATGAAATCCCACTCAAGAGTCATTTTGCCGTACACCTGTGAAAAGATATTTTGGGAAGATTTAAAAAATTACACTTGTCGGGCTTGATTTGCAAAGGTTGACACTGGGCTTGTGTCAAGCCAAGTGTCAACCCCATTCTTTGGTGCAGCTGTGCCAAACTCCTTTGATGCAACTGCACCCGATTTTAGGACATCAGGCACAGTTGTAACAGTTTCCACACTTTATGGTAGCTTGTGCAAAATATGTGGTGCAAGCCCCAAGAAATGGGTCTAGAGCATGTCACAAGCTAGACTGGGGTGGGGGGGCTGGTCTAATTTGCAGTTATTGGAACACAGGAGTGAAAATCCCAATTGGCACTGAGAGAATGCCTCAAGCCCCATGCACCACATGATCACCACAACAGGTGCTTGTGGCATTCTCTGGTTTATGAAAATTGAGCCTGTCATGTTTATGTGGTGGGGTAAAAATGGTAGTGTTTAAAATCTGGGGTCAAAATCTCAAATAATAGCAAAATTATTAAGAAAGATGGAACATTTTTAGCGTTTCTTTGTGACTGTTGTTTTTGAGATTTTTGACCCCAGATTTTCAACATAGCCTTTTAAATTCACCCACCTTATGATCATGATAGGTATAATTTGTTAAATCCAGTCTATAACGTGATTTTGTGGTATGAATGCCTGAAAATAATTCAGAGGGTACTTGAAAAATTACACATGTGTTTCTGGGGTGGGGTAAAATTAAAAAAGCTATGTTAAACTTTGATCACAAATGTTAAGCAACCATGAAGATATCAGTAAAAACTAACAACTAATTAAAAAGCCCTTAATGGGACTTACCTTGTTTTCAGCCAGCTTGCAGTTGGGCATAGTAAGGAGGGCATTGTCAGTGATTGTAAAGAGGATTATTTTGTGGGACCCCAGTGAGGTAAGTGAGGGATTTTGGGGTGATGTGGTAGAAACTGAGAGAGGGTCAGGGTGGGGATTTGGTAGGGCTAGCACTGAAGACATTGCTGGATGTGTTTCTTTTAGATTAAAAACAAAAATGGTAAATGATGATGGATGGTTTTCTTTTGTTCAGGGACCTGAAAGAAGGGATTGGGCATCCCAGTGACTGAGTGTTCTTACTAGGCACTGGGGATTGGAAACCCCTTTGTCATGCAATGTTTTGAGGGTGTTGTGTGGTGGCACCAAAGTCTAGGCACCCCAGTGTTGCAGAGTGTGCTGAGGGTGTTATTTAGTGGCACCAGGGGTTGGGTACCCCAGTGTCATAGACAGTGGTGTGTTTCAGGTATTGTTTGGCAGTACTGGAGTTTGGGAAACTCAGTGTCACAGAATGTGGTAGGCATGTTGTTTGGTAGCACAAGGGTTGGTAACCCTGGTGTCATTGTGTGTGGTAGGTGTGCCTGTGTGTCTGCATCATGGGTTGGGCACCCTGGTATTGGAGTGTGGGGTTTCAGCAGAACACTTTGTTGCCTTACCGCCAATGCTGCCACCATTTAGTTCTGGTGTTGTGTGATGGTTTGGGGGAAGGACTGTGAATTGCCATCTTGTGCTCCATGGAAAACAGCAAAGAAAAACAGTTCTCTCTCCCCACTATGCAGAGAATAGAGGGTGAAAGAGCAGAACAAATGCTGCTAAGAGGCAATATCACAGAACTGGTACTGGTGGTATGGTAGGTGTGGGAGGCAGAATAAATGCAGCATGCAGGCTTAGCTGAAATGGTGGACACAGGCAGGGAGAAGCTGTGGTCATTGTCCTACATCTCTGCCATTCCCATGATGCAGAGAAACAAAGCACTGTATGAAATCAGATAAGTGAAACAAATGGCACAGGAAACATTACTAGTAGGAACTACAAGTAGAGATGTTGCGAAATTAAATTTTGCCAGTGAAATTGCGTCAAAATTGGCAATTTCACTGTGTGAAATGTTTTGTGAAAATGCGGTGTAATTTCACAATTTTGCCCGTATTTTCTCCCTCTGAGCAGTCCACCAACAATGGCGAAATTTCATCTGTGAGTGGTGAAATTCTACCAACAGTGGCAGAATTTTGACCACAGGTGAAATTTCGCGGGCTTGCGGGCAAAACTTTGCTCACAAACAAAGGCAAAATTTCACATTTTGCCCAGTGAAACATTTTGCAAAATGTGCTAATTCCACTAAATATTTTGCCCGGTGAAATATTCCAATTTTGCACAACACTAACTACAAGCTACAGAAGAAAGCCCACTACCAGGTTGCATTTTCCAGTCTTGTGATTGGACAAGTACAGTACTTTAAAGGGAAAAGCAGCAGGTAGGTGGGCAGTGGCAGAAATTCGTATTCAGAAGCTGTAGTACAAAGAGGATGGCCAAGCCCTCAAAAGCCCTTCAGAGAGCAGGCAGATCACAATACATTTGTTAGACTTTGAGAGGCAAATATGAAAATGCTACTACTAATTCTGTTTCCCCATTCCTAAGCAAATTTTACTTTCATGTACAGTTCGGTTATTGTTATTTTTTCTGGAGAGAGTGTTCAATTTCATCTCTGCCAATTATTTGAACTCGAGATACATTAATCCAACAAATTTAGAAATGAATTACAGTCATAGATAACAGGAGTGTACTAATAAATAACAAGATAAAAAGTGTTTAATTGGCCAACATTGCAAGATAATATTATTTTGCAAATGTGGGTACATCACAATTCATGCTGTACTAGTTGAAGAACAGCTTTCCCAATGCTGATGACAACACAATAGCCATGTGCAGCACTGAAGGAGCAGTCAAATTCAAATAAAAACAGTAAAATGTCAATAAAATAGCAGATTTAAAAGTTATAACTGAAAAAATTATGGGGCCAATTTTCAAAAGGTTATGCATGGCTCAGAGTGACTTGCACCAACAGGAATGACACAAGTAGCACTTTGCACCATTAGTTGTGTCAGGCAGAATTCTCAAAAGCAGCCTGCAACATGATGCAGGCTGCTTGTGCCAAAGTGGACTTGCACCATGGTTGTGACAAAACCTCCACTGTGACATGGTGCAAGGGGATTTATGGCAGCAGCTGTGCCACATTCACAAATGGTTGCTGCCACATCCCTTAATTTGGCATTTAAAAACAACCCCTGGAGGAGATCACCAAAGGACATTTACACCAGCTATGAGCTGGTGAAAGTGTACTTTGCCATCCATGGGGTGGTTGCACCACTGTGCCACAAGTGAACAATACAGCCCCCACCCCATGATCACACCTAGCCCCCTCCATTCCCAATATCAGTGATTATGATGCCCTTTGGGCTAGAGGACCTCAGCTGCCCTGATACCACATGATAATAATTGTCCCCCCAGCCCCAATCCCTCATGATAATAATAACCCTCCTCTCAGCACTGATTCCTCATGATATTAATAAACTCCCCCCTCCCAGCCCCAATCTCCTATATATTACACTAGTAATATTTACAAGTGTTTTGTATGTATTAGTAGAGTCCTGGTGGTCCAGTTGCCACCACCCCAACACCTGGCAGTGCCAGACCACCCTGCTCCCCTGACCCATACCCAGCCAGTGACTGGAACAGCCTATCTCTGACCACCACAGTCAGCCACTGACTAACCTCTGTATGAGCACATACTGTAAATTGAACGTGCTCAGTGAATGACAGCTACTGTCATTCACTGAGCGCATACTATTTACAAAGGCCTTTGATAAAGGAATTTCATTCCAAAATGCATTAGACATTATTTTAGTGTTGTTTATACTAATAAAGATTGTGTATATTATACCTTAAGAGCTTCAGTGGTCCTTATAATGGGTGAGAATACTACAGTTCCTTTGAAAAATATATAGGCCTCAAATTGTACAGCTTGTGACAGCTTCCATGGTTTTGTGGGGATTCTGATTTCATGCTCTGACTCAAGGAACACTGTTTTGGTTCTTTTGCTTTAAGCACTGGGCTTCAAGCATACATAAAATAAGCATGGTGTAGGTAGCTGGAGATCAGGTAGGGTGTACATTGACAGAATAGGCAGGGAAAATGGCAAGACTGGGTGGGACACGCTATCCTTGTCTACCAGAATATTATATGTTTCTGTGTTTCAACCACCCAATAAATATTTACTAATTCCTTCCTTAACCCTTAGGTCCACTGTCATTCATCTGCCTATGCCATGTCTTTTCCATGGTGGAGTCTTCAGATCACTTTCCTTCTGTTCATACAGGAGAATAATTTAATAAACACATTGACACTCTTAGTTCCACTGTGTTGCAACCTTGATGCATTTCCTCCTGAGTAAGAATTACTCAGGTAAACACAGGAAGTATGATTTCAAATAGGGTTTATTCAACAGGAACAGATGAGCTCAACAAGATATAATCCAAGTTCCAGTAAATTGCACATGGTAATAAAAATGGAACAGTTTGAAATTACGATTTTTTGGACTAGTGTGTTATTGAACTCAGATTATGCCAGTTGAATCGTTGTTTTATAATGTCTGGAGCCCATCTTTAAATCATATTTAAATCAAGAGAATGTCTGATATTTTCACACACATATTTGTCTCTAAACATTGTCTTAATTCCTTTGGCAGTGCCTTTTTGAAATGGCTGACTCAACAATACAACCATACATTGATCAGTAATGGGACTATCTTTATTGTGTAAAGCCAAGACAGTTTGGTCTAGTAACCTATGCAGTGTGATGTTGTGGTTAAAGCACAGGCTTGGAAACCTGATCAATGGTTCATATCCAATTAGAACAAAACACAGTATATATCTGAGCAAGTCACTTGACCTTACAATGCTCCAGTCTACCCAGCTGCTGAAATGGATAAAGCAGAACCTCAGTGCAAATGATATGTAGCATCTCTGTTGGGCTGTATAGGGTTATAAAAACTGTAAAATAAATAAGGTAGAATAAATTGCTACATATAGATTTTTTTGCAAGTAAATGTTTAAATTTTATAGAATATAGAAAAATACACAGAAATAACCAAGACACGTTTGAATCCTTTCTACTGCCATTAGTTGCCTACTGTTATACTCAAAGTTCCTCCACTTCCTCCTATTTTTTTATTAATGGTTTCCTGTGTAGTAATTTATGTCAATCTGCCTAACTCACTCATCTTTCATGACAGGAATCAATTGATCAGAATTGACAAAAGAATGAGGCTAGACAGGTAGCATGCAAGGGTACTAAGGGAGATCAGAGAGGGAGTGGTTGCTTATCAGACAGTCCTGTTTAACAGCTCACTGGAAACAGGATTGATTCTGGAGGATTGGAGGAGGGCAGATGTAGTCTGACTTCACTAAAGTGATAGCAGGGAGGAGGCTGGCAATTATAGGCCAGTCAATCTGACATCAGAGGTTGAAAAGTTAATGGAATCACTACTGAAGGAAAAGAAAGTAGAATATCTTGAATCAAATGGATTACAAGACCCGAGACCGCATGAATTCATGTGGGGAAGGTCATGTTAAAAGAATCCAATAGGTTTTTTTGACTGTGTAAACAATGGATTAGATCATGGTTGAACAGTGGACATGTCCTATCTAAATTCCAGTGAAGTTTTCATCTCCATCCCACATATGTACCATAGGATTTGTCACAAAGGTGGTAAATTGGGTACTAAATTGGATAGAAGATGGGTGACAGAGAGTGGTGTTAAATGGAAATCATTCAGAGGAGGGTAAGGTGACTAGCAGGGTGCCTCAAGGATCAATGCTTGGACTGGTCCTCTGTAATGTCTTTATAAGTGACATTGAGGAGGAGCTAACAGAGAAGATCTGCCTCTTTACAGATGACAAAAAAAATCTACAAAGGATGGACGCTCCTACAATGGCTGGCTACATTTTGGGGGGACAAGGGGGAATGATCTGTGGAATGGCCAACCATGACCTCTGTGTGTTCCACTACATTCTTGGGGGGCATGGGTGAAAAACTGAGATGCAGAAATATTACTGAGCTTATAAAAAGTCTCAGTTCAGAAAGCACATTTTATAACTTACAAACAATGCATAAATGCATTTCAAGATGCAAAATATAGAGGCATATTATTACCAATTTGAATTTTTGAAATCTTTACCCATTAGTGACAGTATAAAACAACTGCTCAATATAGTAGGGAGCATCATTAGTTAATTTCCTAGCTCTCAAATTGCAGCACTGGCTTGAAAAAGAAACCCCATTAATTAGCAGTAGTTAAAAGCAAGAATTAAGGAACTACATGAACTGAGCAATTTAATGACCCGGAAACACAAATGGGATAATCTCCTTGTTCATTTATTTGTTTAGAAGGCTGTCTTCTTTTTGAGAAAAACTAAAACTCTTAGGCATTTTATTTTGTAACTCGGGAGTGAAGAGAGCAGAAGGTAGAGAAAGAGAGACAACCTCTTCTTCTTTGTAAGTTTCAACATCGCTCTGTCTTTCAATACTCCAGTTTCACACAGCAGCTTTAAACACATATTTTAGCAGCCTGTAGGGAGAAGCAAAAATAAATAATTTTACATCAAAGACCATGGTGCTACTTTTCATTTTTTCTCTTAGGGAATTTCTATAAAAATGAGCCATCAGTCTCACAGAGCACCAGCCTGCTGGATCTGCTGTGTTCCAGATTAGGCTGCTGGATGAGCTTTATGGATGCAGTAGGTAAAAAAATAGTAATGCAAGGCAGTGTGGGCCATGGTGAACAGAGGCAAGTGGATATGGGATGTCAACATACCGGGGTACACAGTCTACAGAAGGGACAGGGAGGTGAAAAGAGGAGGTGGAGTAGCTCTATACATAAGGAAAGGGATCAAAGCTACAGAACTAAAAAGTAAAGGGGGATGACAAGAGGCACTCTGGGTCACCTTGGAGACCAGAAATGGCATCACAATCCACACAGGGGTTGTATACAGACCCCCATCTCAAGGGGAGGAAACGGACAAAAAAATGATAGATGACATTCTCAAAATGGCTGAAAAAGGGGAGATACTGTTGATGGGGGACCGGAATATGCCAGATGTTAACTGGATGACATCTACTGCTGCCACATCCAAGAGCAGGGTCATTCTCGATGCTCTGCAGGGGGCAGACCTTAGACAGCTAGTGTTGAAACCCACTCGGGAGGGAGCAATACTAGACCTGGTACTCTCAAATGGAGAGAGGATCACAAATTTAGAAGTCAGTAGACATCTGGGAACAAGTGACCACTGCACAGTGTGCTTCACAATAAGCACAACCATAGAGATAAGCCATACAAAAACAAGCATACTGGACTTTAGAAGGGCTGACTTTGGCAAAATGGGTGAATACCTGAGGAATACACTAGCAAATGGCCAAAAAGGAGGGGTGGAAGAACAATGGAGAAAAATCAAAACTGCCATCACAGAGGCAACAAACCTTTGTGTGAAACAGATGAAGAAAACAAAGCGGAGTAAAAAACCACTATGGTTCTCAAAAGAGGTGGCAGGGAAAGTTAAGGAGAAAAAGGCTGCATTCGAAAAGTATAAGGAATCACAGAAGGAGCATGACAGGGAACTGTATCAATTAAAACAGAAAGAAGTGGGGAAGGCAGTCAGAATAGCAAAAGCCCAAAATGAGGAAAAAATAGCCAATTCAGTTAAGAAGGGGGATAAAACCTTTTATAGGTACATAAGGGAGCATAGAAAGGTTAAGGAAGGAATAGTGAAGATTAATAAGGGAGAGCGGAGGTGGGCAGAGGGAGACAGTGAAAAGGCAGAGTTACTGATTGGATACTTTTGCTCAGTATTCACAAAAGAAGATGAGAAGGAATTACCTAAACCAGACAATAGAAGCACTCTGGGTAGGGGGTTGACACCAGTCCATTTAGAGAATAAAGAGTCCTGAAAGAACTCCTAAAACTCAAGGTGGACAAAGCAATGGGGCCTGACAGGATTCACCCCAGAATCCTAAAAGAACTAAGGGAGGACCTAGTGACACCACTGACCACACTTTTTAACAAACCATGGGAGGATGGGGTGGTACTTGAGGACTGAAGGAGGGCAGATGTGATTCCTCTTCACAAAAGCGGGAGCAAGGCAGAAGCAGGAAACTACAGACCTGTAAGTTTGACCTCAGTGGTAGGGAAAATGATGGAATCACTTCTGAGAGAAAGAATTGTTGAGTACCTAGAGGCCAGTGGGACAGGACCAAAAACAGCATGGATTTACTGCAGGAAGGTCATGTCAGATGAATCTAATAGATTTCTTTGACTAGGTGACCAAAGTAATAGACCAGGAGGGCTGTGGATATGGCCTACCTAGACTTTAGCAAGGCATTTGACACAGTCCAGCACAAAAGATTAATAATCAAGTTAGCCAGCCTGGGAGTGGGTCCCAGAGTGGTAGCCTGGGTAGCAAACTGGCTGTACAACAGGACACAGAAGGTAATAGTGAATGGAACACAGTCCGAAGAAAGGGGGGTCACTAGTGGAGTACCTCAGGGCTCAGTACCAGGTCCAGTCCTCTTTAACATCTTTATAGGTGACATTGCAGAGGGTCTGGAGGGAAAGGTATGCCTCTTTGCAGATGACACAAAGATCTGTAACAGAGTTGATACACAAGGGGGGTAGAAAGGATGAGAAGGGACTTGGCAATGTTGGAGGAATGGTCAGACTTATGGCAACTTAGATTCAACGCAAAGAAGTGCAAAGTAATGCACCTGGTAAACAAAAACCCAGGAGAAGAGTACACAATAGCAGGGGAGGTACTAACAACAACAAAAATGGAAAGGGACCTGGGGGTAGTCATATCAGATGATCTAAAGGTGGGTAACCAATGTGAGAAGTCAGTAAGGAGAGCCAGGGGGATACTGGGATGCATAGGAAGGGGCATCACAAGTAGAAAAAGGGAAGTGGTTATCCCTCTGTACAGACAGTTGGTGAGACCCCATCTGGAGTACTGTGTGCAGTTTTGGAGACCTCATCTACGCAAGGACATAGACAGGATGGAAGCAGTCCAGAGGAGGGCAACTAAATGGTGCAGGGTCTGCATCAGAAACCATATGAAGAGAGACTGAGAGCTTAATATGTATACCCTTGATGAAAGGAGGAACAGGGGGGACATGATAAAAACATTCAAGTATCTCAAGGGAATCAACAAAGTCCAGGAGGGTAGCATCTTTCTGAAAAAGAGATGAGTAAGAACAAGGGGGCACAATTTGAAGATAGAGGGGGGATGGTTCAGTGGTAATGTGAGGAAATTTTTTCTTCTCTGAGAGAGTGGTGGACGCATGGAACCGCCTTCCTGGAGAGGCTGTGGGGTCTAAAACAGTGGAGGAATTCAAACATGCATGGGACAGACATAAGGCAATTATAGTTGGGGGTGGCAGGAAGTAGGCTGTTGGTAAACTAAAATCTGCAGCTTATCCAGTAGGTAGGGAAATGGGCAGACTGGGTGGGCCAAGTGGTCCTTACCTGCCATCAAAGTCTATGTTTCTATGACATTTTACAACTCATCGGGTTGTGCATTCACAAGCTGCTTTTCCTGTAGTCCTAACAAGAGGAGTGCAGGGCTACACCCATGCAGTCATAAACATGACCATGCTGTCAGTTTGCAAACTGTTGCAAGGTTGCAGCTGTGCTTCAGCGTTTCAGTTATTAATTGATCTATCCCTTATGGACTAGTCCTCGAGAAATGGAAGTGTTTAAGTATTACACAACTGTATAAATCAGAGGATAAGAGTTGCATGGATAATTACCACCAGGTTTATATTTTACCAGTAGAGTATTAGCAAAACTAGAGGAGAAACCAATGTGTTTAAAGAAATGGTTAAGCAAGTTGGGATGCATATTCTGCTCACCATGGACAACATGATTTTCAAAAGGGCATTTGGTACACTGACAGCCTTTTTCAGGTTTGTAAATGATGTGCATTGCAGCACTGATGCTGGATATGTTGTGTGTACAATCTTCATGGACATGACCAACGGATCTGACCAAGACATTTGAACTGAGTACCCATGACCTACAGCCTGTCTGTCTGTCTATCAATCCATCTATCTGTCTGTCTGTCTGTCTGTCTGTCTGTCTGTCTGTCTATCTATCTATCTATCTATTTATGCCATATCTCTGAGTATATCAAAGGGCTAATATTAAAGTTATTCTTGCTTCTTAAGGACCTAGAGTGAGAATATCTAAATATTCTCAACCTTATATTGAAATACAAATAACTTTGAAATGAAAAACAAAATAGCATGGTACTGTTAGCACAAAATTTGATCAGCACAAAAATATCTACAGAATGAGTGGTATTTCATTTATTGATACCTTTTAGGTTTTTTCTGTAATTAGCAAAAAAAAACAGCAGCACTTGTTTGACAAACAAATGTGAATAATTTTAAAACACAAAATTATATCATGGTAATGTGATCATGAAATTTATTCAGCACACATATATCGACAACATGAGAGGTGTTTCATTGATAGATACAGTTTAGTTTTTTTATAATAAACAGAAAACAATAGAAAATTCTATGTTTTTTTTCAGTTTTTGCAAAAAAACAAATGCAAATAACTTTAAAATGAAAAATGATAGCATGGTACTTTAGCACAAAAAATGTTCAGCACAAAAATATCTACAAAATGATTGGAGTTTCAATTATAAATACCTTTGTTTTTAATAATAAGCAAAAAATGGCAGGCAAATCAATTTCTTTGCCTTTTTTGGAAGTATGGGATAAATGGAATATGCTACCGCCCCGTAATATTGTTACTGTTTTTTTGTGTTTTTGCTGATTGATCTGATGATATAACTTGTGGCTTAACCACTCATGTTGTAATTGGGTCAACTGGCACTCAAACAAAAAATATCAACAATATTTCCAGTAGGGGGTAGACTATCCAGTAGAGATAGATAGATATCTTCAAACTAATTTGGTCCCTCACATGATTGGTGGGCTTAGGAGCTATTTAAAAGGTATTATACAATGGCATCAAAAAATAGTGGTTCCTGGTTGGCTGCCTAGCATGATTTACAATGTGTAAATCATACTGGTAAAAAATGCCAGCCAGCTGCATCGGCAAAAAAAACAAACACTCTGACCCTTCCCCCCCCGAACCAAACCCTGAAATCTGACATATTGGATCCCCGGTAAACACCAGTGTACCAACTGCTGCTCTCTAACTCTGCAAATAAAGCTATAAACACTGCCTGGCAAGCCTTCTATAAAACAAAGTCAATAGTTTCACCTGAATGGTGAGTGATTCCTTGATGCTGCACACTGCCTCCCTCTTGCTGCTCACAGTTTCCTCGCTCCACAACATGAATCTGCCACAATAACTGGTCCACACTCCATGACCTGAGGCCATCTCTCCAGGGAGCCAAAACAGACCACAGACAAAAAAAAGGTCAACTTTGGTTCCCCACCCCAGAAACGAGAGAGACAAGCAGAACAAGTATTTTATGGTAAGGCAGAAATGAAAGCTGCCACTCATGTGCACAATGCACCAAAATGCAACCAGAGCTGCATAACTCAAACTGGAGAATAGATGAAGATGACTGACAAGTAGCACAACACTTCTCCTAGAATGGCCACTCAATCTTAGATATGTCTGTGATGGTCTTAAAAGGACATTTCAACAGTACATAACAGAGACTGGCTTCTGAAATTAGACTAATTTTACTTCTCAATATGGTGGCGGGTGGAATGAAAACTGATGTGGGTTATATGACACATTGTTCTACTTAAACTTACACAGACCTTTACTTTAAAGGATGGGCATAAATACTTTAGTTCTTCAGCGAGCCTTTGATTTTGTTAGTTTCTGGTTATGTACATGTTGGCTTCTCACCTTAGCACTGTGTGAATGTGTGAGAGTGTGTGTGTGTTGTATGTGTGTGTATGGTGTGTATGTTGTTTGTGTGTTGTGTGTGTATGTTATGCGTGTGTGTGTTGTATGTGTGTGTTGAGTGTTGTGGGTTTGTTGTGTATGTTGTTTTGTGTGTGTGTTGTTTGTATGTGTTGTGTGTGTTGTGTTTGTTGTGCGTGTTGTGTTTGTGTGTTGGTGTATGTTGTGTGTGTGTTTGCACATGTGTGCGTGGAGGAGTGTGGCATGGGGCCATTTTTTGTGGGTGTTAGGGTTGTGTTTGTGGATATAGTAGGTGTGGTTATTGTGGTGATATTGAGGGAGACTTTTATTCAGGCAGATGCCATACTGGTGTTACAGTGGCTAGGACTCAATCTCATATATAGTGAACATTTACTTCCTTCTGCTAGTTGTCAGTGGTTGGATTACATACTGTCACATTTTTAAATCTGTTCATATTAAGATGCATATCTCATTTACTTGGGGGTTCATAAAAGGTTTAATTCCTTTGGATAAATATTGCAAAGACTGGTGTGAATGATGATGTATCAGGACTCTTGTACATATATCTTATTCCTCCTAGTTATCTTTCCCAGGGAAAGGGGGGAGGCTGTGGGATTTTATTCCTGTGATGTTTTTATTTAGAGTCCTTAGTCTGATTCTGTACATGTTTGTTATACAACTGACACTGTGTTGAAATATATACATATCAGGCTCATGGTCTCATTTTTTGGGGGGAACTTGACAAGTAGGCACTTATACTTACAAATGATATTATTATGATTTAAATCCTGTTAGCAACACTGAAGGCTTTAAAGTTTATACAATGTATTAATTGGTTGAGAGTATAGTTGGAAAAATGTCTCAAGCTAAGTTCTATATTACATTTTGTGTGAAACATTTGCTCACTTTAAGTAAACTTCACTTTAAACCTTCTGTATGCCATATATATGTGTGTATATGTATGATTTTATATATATATATATGTGTGTGTGTGTAATTGATAAACCACTCTGAGGTGTGCAGTCGCACTCTGATATACGCACACCTTGGTGTGTGTTGTACATACAAGGCTGCAGGCCGATTGTGTCAACCACCCAAGGCGTGCATATATCAGAGCATGACCGCACACCTCAGAGTGGTTTATCTATCTTATAAAATGTCAAAATTGTTTTGGAGGGAGGTAAAAGTGCAGGTGTGTGGTTGTGCTCTGATATACGCATGGTCATCTGATGGTCTTTGTCCAGTGTTATTGATTCTTTGTCCTTAACAATTTTTTAAATGGATATATATATATATATATATATATATACAGTATACTGTATATGTGTGTGTGTGTGTATGTATGTGTATACACGTGTGTATGTATGTGTATATGTGTGTATGTTTAATTTGGGGACTTGTTTTCAACTTGCAAGTAGTCCTCATTTCAGCATTTTGCCTTTCATTGACTGTTCTTTAAAACACCAGGACACTTCCAATAAAAGTTTTAAGCTCATTTTACTTGTATTAGGGAAAATAGTATCCCAAGGTTTTGTTATCAGTAGAATGCTTTCTTGAAATATACTGAGGCATTTTAAAATGTATGTGAGAAAAACTCTCTGCTTGTTGATATTTCTTGATAACCTTTGACCTTCAGGGGCTTCTCAGCTAAAAGCATACTAGTGTTAATTAGCTTCTCTGACATAATCTTCTGTTATGTTTTAAATGTCTATGTTAAACCAATGAGAATTATTTATGTTTTTTATGCATTATCTGGGTGTTAATAGTACAGGATTTTTGAAATAACTGTCATAAAGCTTCTGAAGCAGGATCTGGTTGGTCCAAAAGCTAAAGCACTTTGTTCTTTTTTGTGTAACATCTATGTTGGTCCAATAAAAGGTATCAAATCATTTGCCTCCTGAACTGGAGAAGAGAGAAACTTTACAAGACTGTCCTGACTCCAACAAGAGAAATGGAGGCGGGACAGAGTCAACCGATGACATGGGCACAGCACTAAAAATTTCACGGCCTGACAAAAACCATCAGGGCTGGGAATGACACACCAGTCTTGCACATGTGCAAGAAACAGGAAACTTAGCAACCAAGAACTATTTTTTTCTGGGATATCAATATACTCAATTAAAATTTCATAAAATGGAGGAAAAACTAATTTTCTATATTTTTTGTCACCCCACCCCCCAAAAAAATTACACATTGCATAATCACAGTACACCACTCCAGGGTGTGGGTGATGCCAGGATGTTCCCACTTCTGGAGTGGTTTACTCATTCAGTCTCTGGCCTCATGACCAAACCACACCAGGTGTGGGTAAATTGTGGCATCACCCACACTCTGCCGTGGTATATTGCTTAAGAATGCAACAGATTAAAATGGACAAACCTTGCCATCTAAAGCTAAAATTAAGAGTGGCACACCTCAGGATTCCATTCTGTACTCTATTTTGTTTGTACATTTTATTAATAACTGACCTGTTAGTATGAATATGAGTTTAGTAGTCTCTTTTTTTGTACACAGATAATGCAGTTCATAATAACTGGTGACACCTATATCAGCTCATTCCAAATAAGTTTTCAAAATCCATAATAACCTGGTGTGACATCACACCAGGTTATTATGGCTTTTGCAAGCTTGCACTCTACTATCTCACTCATTTACTGTCCAACCAGGAAGTGGGGCTGCAACTGTCACATAAGAGACACACAGAGACATTTAAAAAACTATTTACTACTGTGGTTTAAAAATTAATTCCATTTTTACCAAGTTCAAAGTTAAATGGCAGTGTTGTACTCTATTTTGATAAATGGAAACCAAAAAAATCACAACTGCATCATCCGACGATATCCAAACCAAGCTGCGTCTGGAATACTATGATGAATTAGTTGTTTTAATTCTGCTTATTTGTTATTGGTAGTAATAGTCAAATTTAGCAGATAGTTAAATTGTGTTGTAAGATTTAACATTTTTCTAGTCTAATGTTTTATAGGCCGAAATATAAATCATAGATTTCGTTATTTCAGAAGCATTTTTCTCTGAAAACACCCTGCACTAGTTATTATAAAAAAGGAAACATATTCAGGTGTGGGTCATGAAGTTTGTGTTTTTACACACTTTTGGTGTGTGATAATCTCATAAACTTCCAGAGCTTCACTCTGGAGGTTAATGGATTTTCACAGACCCTGGGTGTATAAAAAACTTCATAGCACACACATGCTTGTGCATTATTCTTTGTTTTATAACCAGATCTAAGACTATGCAAGAGATGAATGTAATCCTTTTGCATTGTTTTTATAACACTGCAGTACTGGCTTGAAGATAGTCATTTGGAAAATACATAAACAAAAATCATGTTATTTGCAGCAACAGAAAATCTAAAGTAAATTAGAGGACTTTTAAAGTAAAAGATGAAAGTGGAGAATATCTTGAGGAAGTGAGGAAGTGTTGAGGATCAAGATGGTGGAGTAGGAGGACAATCATTTTAAGTCCTGAGTTGTTATTAGAAGTGAGTTTTGAGCTTTTTTTTTTTTTTTGACTTTTCCATTAGCAGATTATATCCTCTCACCACTAGAGGGCTATATCTCTATCTCTGTCTCTATCTAATACGTAAGCCATGTGGGTTCTCTCTGCCTTTCTCTCACCTCTCCTCCTCCTCCTTGCCCTGCCCCCCCTTCTCTCTCCCTGGTCCTAGCCACCCCTCACCCACCCCACCCCGTCACCCTCTACTCTGGTTTCCACTGCTACTCCAAGGGAACTCTCCACTTCCACTCGAGACTTGTGCTTGGTGCACTGTTTGGATATTCCTGGTTACTTCAGGTCCATCTTCAGGCCACACTGGACAGTAGTAAGGAAACCTTCCCCCAGGCAACACTGGACAGTAGGAAGGGAACCTCCCCCATCCAGGGAGCACTAGGGCCACCACCACTACCTCAGAGGTTGCGAAGAAAGCACAGCAGTTGGACCACAGTGGGCTCAGGGAGGGTGAGGATGGTGGAACAGAGGCACACCCAGTCAGTTGTTCCACTCCACAATCCATACACCATTCTGGGGGAGCATAGCTCCCCTATGGATGCACCCACAGAGAAGACTGATGACAACTGTCACAAGGGAGGCCCACAGGAAGGAGGCAGAGAACACCATAGGGAAAGGAAGCAGCTCCTGGTGGGGGACTCAATTATTAGGGGTATAGAACTGGGGGGAGCTGGGAAAACTGAAGTAAGGTGCCTGCCTGGTGCCATGGCTTGGAGGGACTAGAAGCACATCCTCAGGATCATGAGAACAGCTGCAAGGTAGTCTGAGCTGGATGTAATTGTCCACCTATGGACAAATGACTTGGCTCATCATGAGATTAGAGCAATGCAGGAGGACATTGCAGAGTTGGGGAGGGGCCTAAGACAAGTAGCACACACAGTATCCTTCTCAGAGGTGCTGCCTGTCAAAGGCATGGGGGAGGCGAGGGTAATTAGCACCATACAGTTTAATGAATGGTTGAAAAAATGGTGCGGAGCACAGGGGTTTGGCTTCATTGGGGACTGGGGTTCCACCTGGAGGGACACCAGCCTATACTGGCAGGATGGTCTGCATCTGTCCAGGAAGGGAACAAGTCTTTTGAGCAATCGGTTTAAATGCTGCATTGGCAAGCTTTTAAACTAGTCAAAGGCGGAGGCACAGACAAGCAGCAGGAAAATCCCAGCCTCTCCCTACAAAACAGGGAACTAAATGAGAAAAAGACCGAGGTAGAACGGTCAGTGGGGGATGCTGCAACAGAAGGTAAAGCCATCAAAAAATGGAGAGCAATGAGTACCAATGGCTGTAGTCTGGGTAACAAGCTTCCTGAATTGGTGGCCTTGATGGAGGAGGAACATCTGATATCGTGGCAGTCACAGAAACATTGTACACACAAAACCATGACTGGGACATAAACATACCAGGATACACTATCTACAGGAGGGACAGGGAGGGTAAAAAGAGGAGGAGGAGTAGCTCTTTACATAAGGGAAGGAATCAAAGCAACAGAACAAAAGGGTAAACAGGGAGGAGAAGAAGCACTGTGGGTAAATTTGGAGACAGGCAATGGCACCACAATCCGCACAGGGTTTGTATACAGACCCCCTTCTCAGGGGGAGGAAATGGACAAGGAAATGATAGAAAGCATACTTAGAATGGCAGAGAAAGGGGAGATATTGCTGATGGGTGATCTGAATATGCCAGATGTTAACTGGAGTGCAGTTGCAGCTGCCACTTCAAAGAGTGGAGTTATTCTAGATGCCCTACAGGGGGCATGCCTTAGACAACTAGTATTGGAGCCCACTGAGAGAGCAATATTAGACTTGCTTCTCTCAAATGGAGATGAGAGAGGATCACAGATGTAGAAGTGGGTAGCCATCTGGGAACTAGCGACCACTCAACAGTATGGTTCACAATAAACACAGCAATAGAGTCAAGCCATACAAAGACAAAAGTACTGGAACTTTAGGAGGGCTGACTTTGCCAAAATGGGTGAGGGCCTAAGGAATGCACTAGCAAATGGGCAGGAAGGAGGGTGGAAGAACAATGGGAATAATAAAACTGCCATCACAGAGGTAACGAGCCTTTGTGTGAAGCAAATAAACAAACAAACGATGTAAGAAACCACTATGGTTCTCAAAGGAAGTGGCAGTGAAGGTTCAAGAGAAAAAGAAAGCATTCAGGAAGTATAAGGAATTGCAGAAGGAGCAGGACAGAGAACTGTATCAGTTAAAGCAAAAGGAGGCTGGGAAGGCAGTCGGAAGAGCAAAGGCCCAAAACGAGGAAAAGATAGCCAACTCAGTTAAGAAGGGGGATAAAACCTTTTATAGGTACATCAGGGAGCGAAGGAAGACCAAGGGAGGGATAGTGAGGCTTAATAAAGGGAGGGAGGGTGGGCAGAGGGAGACTGTGAAAAGGCAGAGATACTAAACAAATATTTTTGCTCAGTATTTACAAATGAAGAGGGGGAGGTATAAAACAAACAGTAGAAACACTCTGGATACAGAAGTTGATACCAGCCCATTTACAGAAGAAAGGGTTCTGAAAGAACTCTTAAAACTGAAGGTGGACAAAGTAATGGGGCCTGATGGGATTCATCCCAGAATTCTAAAAGAACTAAGGGTAGAACTAGTGACACCACTGACTACCCTTTTAACAAATCATGGGAGGATGGGGTGGTACCCGAGGACTGGAGGAGGGCAGATGGTCTCCTTCACAAAAGTGGGAGCAAGGCAGAAGCAGGAAACTACAGACCTGTTAGTTTAACCTCAGTGATAGGGAAATGATGGAATCACTTCTGAAGGAAAGAATTGTTGAGTATCTAGAGGCCAGAGGGGCACAGTACCCCTAGGCAGCATGGATTCACAGGGAAGGTCATGCCAGATGAATCTGATAGATTTCTTTGACTGGGTGACCAAAGTAGTAGATCAGGGAGGGGCTGTGGACATGGCCTACCTAGACTTTAGCAAGGCATTTGACACAGTCCCACACAAAAGATTAATATACAAGTTAGCTAGCCTGGGAGTGGGTCCCAAGATGACAGCCTGGGTAAAGAATTGGCTGGAGAATAGGACACAGAGAGTAATAGTAAATGGAGTCCACTCAGAAGAAAGGAAGGTTACTAGTGGGGTACCACAGGGTTCAGTATTAGGACCGGTCCTCTTCAATGTCTTTATAAGCGACATTGCAGAAGGACTGGAAGGAAAAGTATGTCTCTTTGCAGATGACACAAAGATCTGCAACAGAGTTGATGCACAGGGTGGGGTGGAAAGGATGAGAAAGGACTTGGCAAGGTTAGGTGAATGGTCAAATGTATGGCAGCTTAGATTCAATGCTAAGAAGTGCAAGGTAATGCACCTGGGAAACAAAAACCCAGGGGAAGAGTACACAATGGGGGGTGAGATACTAACAACAACAAAAATGGAAAGGGACCTGGGGGTAGTCATTTCAGATGACCTAAAGGTGGGCAAGCAATGTGAGAGGGCAGCAAGGAGGGCTGGGGGGATACTGGGATGCATAGGGAGAGGCATCACCAGTAGAAAACAGGAAGTTATTATCGCTCTGTACAGACAGCTGGTGAGACCCTATCTGGAGTACTGTGTGCAGTTCTGGAGACCCAATCTCTGCAAAGACATAGACAGGATGGAAGCTGTCCAGAGGAGGGCAACTAAAATGGTGCAGGGTCTGCACCGGAAGACATATGAAGAGAGATGAAAGGAGCTTAATATGTATAGCCTCGTGGAAAGCAGGGAGAGGGGGGACATGATAGAAACATTCAAGTACCTCAAGGGAATCAACAAGGTCCAAGAGGGTAGCATCTTTCAAAAAAAGAGGTGTGCAAGAACAAGAGGGCACAATTTGAAGATAGAGAGGGGGCGGCTCAGAGGTAATTTAAGGAAGTATTTTTTCACAGAGAGGGTTTTGGATGCATGGAACGGCCTTCCGGAGGATGTTGTGGAGTCAAAATCAGTGGTGGAATTCAAGCATGCATGGGACAGTCATAAGGCAATTCTAGGGGTTGGGGGTAGGAAGAAGTAGGCTGCTGGTTAACTAGGATCTGCAGCTTAACCAGTAGGTAGGGAAATGGGCAGACTGGGTGGGCCAAACGGTCCTTATCTGCCATCAAATTCTATATTTCTATGTTTCTATGTTTCTACTTAACCTGACCAGTATTCTCAACAAGTGTGGTCACCTCTCTACACTGTACCACCTTGTAGTCCATATGGGATACCGCCCAGAACCTTGCAACCTCTACTCCCGGAAACAACGATCAAAACTATCTCTCAAAGAGCTGCGACTCTGCTCCTTAAAACTCCTACTCCTCCTCCTCCTTCTCATCTCAGGCAGCGTCCATCCCAATCCTGGACCTAGAAGCTCAGGCCACAAACAAACTCCAGGTGCCCTTATCCTTGCAACCATTAATATCTGCAGCCTACTACCAAAGCAGGATGCACTCCAAGCCTTCATATGCCAACACAACCCTGACATCCTTGCAGTGGTGGAAACTTGGCTGACACCTAAAATTCCTGAATCAGCAGTAACAATACAGGGCTACAATGTCCACACGCTGGACCGGATATCCAAAAAAGGCGGTGGTTGCGCAATCTATATCAAAGACTCCCTGTCTTGGCACCCTGTAGCAACTCTATCGCTTTCTGCCTCGGCCCAGATTCTGCCAATAAAAATCATCCTAGGTCCCAACCATACAGCCCTGACTATTGTCTCCATATACATCCTGCCCAGGGACCCTAAACATGGATTCAATGACGTCCTAAGCTTTATCAGCTCTCATCCTCCGGAAGCTGAACGTATTTTACTAGGGGATTTCAACATAAACTGGTTAGCATAGAGCGCCAGTGCCTATAAAGACTCCATCTCAGCTGCTAACCTCAAGGAAATGGTAAACTCCCCTACTAGGATTGACTACAAGACTGGCACCAGTACCCTCTTGGATTGGGTCCTCACCACTCACCCCACAAGGATTTCTCATACGACCATTCTCCAGGACTCTCTCAGTGACCACTCCCCAGTCATGTGTGCATGGTCTAACAAATTCCTTAAGCCCCCTCCCAAAATTATCACTAGCAGAGTCCTTCCTCGTGGAAAACTTCCGCATATCAAACAGCACCTGCTTCTACAAGACTGGCTACCCATCTATGAAGCAACAGATGTTAACTTGGCTCTTGATTATTTCATCTCAATTTTCAACAAAGCCTGTGACCTCTTTGCCCCTGCTAAAAGGCGCAAAACAAAATCTCTCTCTAACCCATGGGTCACCGTGGCTCTTCTCTCACAGCTGAAACTAATAGATCACCTCTGGGCAGTTGCCAGAGCCACTGGCAAACAACTGGATATCCAAAATTACTAACAAGCACAAAATGCCTGCACTAAAGCCATACGGCCAATGAAATCCACCTATTACAAAGACGCTTTCACCAATACATGGGGAAATGGTAGTGTTTTCTGGGGACAATATCAAGGATGTCACAGGGAAGCAGCCAAAACCCTCTCTGGACATGTTAATGGTTGATGGATCCTCAACCCTCGACCCCAAGGTGATCGCAAACATCTTTAACATGGCTTTTTCAGACCTTAGTGCTGTTCTACCTCATGACTTTTTTGAAAACAGGGCCTACTCCCCAAATACCTCAGCCTCTCAGTCTAACCATCTCTTCTTCTACTTCAGGGAGGTAAGGCTGAATGAAGTTCACCACTATATTACTGCAGCTATCTCTAAATCTAGATCTAGTAGCGACACCCTGGACCTTAAGCTTCTGTTGCTCACCCTCGATAAGGTAATTTATCCATTAACAAAAATCTTAAATCTCTCTCTCAGCTGTGGAAAATTCCTAGACCTGTGGAAAACAGCCACTGTGACACCTGTCCATAAAAGTGGGGATAAGATGAATCACTCAATTTATCGCCCTATCTCCATACTGCCCCCACTCTCTAAGGCACTCAAGCGCATCGTGGCTGATCAACTTACCGACCACTTGGATAAATACAATATACCTTGTCCACAACAACATGGCTTCTGGAAAGGTCACAGCACCACCACAGCCCTTCTTGAGTTAACTGGAGCTTTGCACAAATCCCTTGACAACAGCCTTCTCACAGGGGCTGTTTTCATCGACCTCTCCAAGGCCTTCGATACAGTACACCATGGACTACTAATACGCCAACTACTGAATGCCGGGCTATCACCTGACTCTTCTTTCTGGTTTAAAACCTACTTAGAAAACCGATCACAGAGAGTAAAAATTGCGGACGCTCTTTCTGACACCCTGCCTGTTTGCTCGGGTGTTCCACAGGGATCCATACTGGGCCCCCTCCTTTTTAGCCTTTTCTTAAACTCCCTCCCTTACCACTGCTCTGAGCAGATCATACTATATGCCTATGATGCTGTTGTATTCTCCACTCACAAAGATCCTGCAGTTCTTCAACACAACCTTCAACTTGGTTTCAGTTCTGTAGAGACATGGTTTCTTAATCATAAACTGGTCCTCAATGACAAGAAAACCAAATCTATGCTCTTCTGCAGCTCTCATAACCCACACAAGCTACACCACTTAGCTATCTCCACCACCCAGGGGAACACTCTAGATCAGGTGGGGTCCTTCAAATTACTTAGGGATACAGCTTGACTAATCTCTCCTATGGACTTCATGTAGATAATGTAGCTAGAGCTGCTAATACATGGCTTGGTCTCCTCTACAAACACAGACCACACCTCACGACAGAAGCTTTGAAGGTTGCAGTCCTGAGCTCTGTGATCTCTGTAATAGACTATGGTCTCATCATTTATGGCTCGGCCACAACCACAATCCTTAGACGCCTCTCAACTGCCTTAAATAAGGAATGTCGGCTCATCACTGGTGCTCACCGTCTCATCCACACATGTGACCTGTACACACAGACCAGCTGGCTCCAACTATCAAACCGCATAAAGTTTCTCACCTGCTCCATGGGGAAAAAAAATCTACCTTGGCCTTGCACCTTCTGGGGTATCAACTCTGTTACAACACCGAATTAACAAATGGTGCCTTAGGAGATCCACGCTACAGTTACTGAAAGTCCCCCATTGTCACACTTCACAGGGACAACGTTCATTTGCTTATCGAGCACCACTCTGGTTCAATGGCATCAGCCCAACCATCTCCTCTACCCCAACAATTGGTATGTTTAAAACTAGGCTCCGGGACTACCTCACTACCAACAGCTCCTGTGACTGCCCAACTTAACCTTGTTTCTCCACTTCCCTTCCTGCTCTAGTGGTCCCCCCTCTCCTCTTCACTGGATTCTACCCTCACATCTTGGTATACCCAATGATGCACTTTTCACCCTCTCCCCACCCTTCCTACATTCCTCCCCCCTCCTATGACTCTGGCACTTCTTATCTGTTGTCTATTTTTTCTGACAAATGCCGCTGGCTGCCTTGTTACAATGCTACCCTTGAATTATATTAATCTGTACTCTGTTTGCAATGTCCACATTGTTGTAATGTCTGTCTTGATGTTCCCCATAATTTGTATTTCTCTGACATGGAACCTTTGTAAAAGAGCCAAGGCTCAAAGGTATTTGTAATCCTAGACTTGATAAATAAATAAATAAAATAAATAAGGAGTGAGGAGACCTGAAATCTCTGCACATTGAAGGAGCCCCACAGGCAGTAGGGGCTGAACAGCCCGCAGTGAGTGTTACTGCAGCAGGCAACAGAAACATTCCAGAGAGAGAGACACAATCATCAGTTACAGACAGCCACTGTGGTGCATGGGGTTGCTGGTACCAGTGGTGCTGCAGTGGTCCCAGTTGAGGGAATGATTTCTGGTCTCTCTGTGGGTACTTTCAGCTACATCTATGGCAAGACTGTCAACATCTGCTGCTCCAGCTAATTTGAATCACTTTTCCTCCTAAGCCTTTTACACAGCTGCGGATCTGTAGTTCCAGATTTTCAGCTCTTACAGAATTTCCACAGCTGCTGATTTTCCACAACTGCTGTTGTTTATGGATTCCCGCAAGTGCTCAATTTTTCTTTCAGAATATCCTGTACCAGTGATTCCGCAGTGCTACAGGCATTTTTCCTGCAGCTGCTGGATTTTTGGCTCTTTGTGAAACCTGCCCCAGATTTTTACCCTTGATGACTCAGATTGAGATGACTTTGTCTGCAAACTCTAAAGGCAGATCTGTGCAATCTAACCTAAAGGCCTGGTCAGACAAGAGGAGGAACAATACCCTCTTTGAAAAAAACAATTACTTCTAATGATCTTCTTGCTAGAAGTTCACAAACTTCAACTTAGAGCATTTGCACATTTTTACTCTGTAAATATTAGGAAACATGATCCCTTTTACTTGGGATTTCATGACAAGTTGAATTCCTTTGGATAACAATTGCAGTGATTGATGTGAATGATGGTGCATTGGGAGTGTGGTGTGTGTGTGTGTGTGTGTGTGTGTGTGTGTGTGTGTGTATCTTAAAGCTAGTTACCCCCCCACGTTATGGGGTTGTGGGTTGGGGTGAGGTGGGGCGTGTTATGTTTGTGTCGGGGAGAAGAGAATTGAATTTGTATTTCTTATTCAGATTCCTTAGACATTTTCAGTGCATCAAGTTGTTATATTATACACTGAGAATTTATTGACATCAATACATATCAGGCAGCATGGTCTTAATTCCTTGTTGGTCCCTGACAAGTAGTTTTTTGTTTGACACTTATACTGTCAATTTATATTTACATTATCATTTCTAAAGTCCTGTTACTACAGAATAGGCTTTTGAAGTTTTTGGGGCATGATATCTAGCTGGAGAGTATAGCTGGGTAATGGGTCCAGCTAAGTTTTACACATCATTCAGTGTGTAATTAATGATCTTTTTAAGAAAGCTTTACTGGTTACTCTTTGTCTGTTATATATACATAGATGCTTCTTGTAGTCCTAAAACAATTTTAGTATGTCTTTAATCCGGGTGGGGATTATTTTTCAGTAATTACATTCTTATACACATTGTGACACTCATAATCTGATTTAAGAGCCATCTACTCAAGTAGTTGTTATCTTATATGTCAATTTAATTTATATGCAGTTGAGCTCTTGGTATGTCTTCTGCACTAAGCACCCTTGACCCTGAGACTGTCCCAGCCGAAGGTGATATGGTACTGTTTAGCTTCTCTGACACCATCTTCTGTTTTTTTTTTAGATGAGTATTTTAAACCAATGGGGATTTTTTCTGTTTCTTTCTGCATGATCTGGGAGTTAAAAGTATTGTTTGTTTTTTTTCTAAATAACTGTCATCACGCTTCTGATGAAGGACTTGTTGGTCTGAAAGCTAGAGCACTTTGTTCTTGTTGTTACATCTATGTTGGTCCATTTAAAGGTATCAAATCATTTGCTTCTGGATCTGATATGTGAAAAATGAATATGATAACCCTTAGTAGGAATTATAGTATGACTTTTTACATAGGATGTTGAATTTGTTTACTGCCCTGCTCATATGATTCCAGTATTTAAGGGTTGCAATTAGTCATGATTGAATTAACAGTTGCTTCTAGTATTTTTAAAGCATATGTTTTATTAGATATGGATTTCGTATTGGAATAAAGATATTTAATTAATAGGTTTATAATTAAATCCTTTTTTCTTTATTCTGACCAAGATCACCTCAGACACCTCCTATTCTAGCCCTCCTGCTTTCTATATTTCTGCTGCAAGACTGGATGAAAGATGACAGAAACATTTCTGGTCTGTTGTGGGCTTCTTTCCATATTTTATATCTGCTTCCTAACTTAGAAAAAACAACAATTTCTATACAAGGGCACTATTAGGTCACATCGCACGAGAGGAAAATGGTTGACAAAGCCGCTGTATTTTGTTGCTCTATATTGGGGGCATGAAGTCTGGATGTATAGTAAAGAGGATAAGAGTGTGAAAGGAGGTTGTTTAAGACAACCCATTTTGGATGCTTTTGCTATTTTCATTTTACTATTGAAAACTTCTCTGACATCCAGAAAACAGATTGGAGACATATCACTGAATATTCAGGTATGAAATGAGGGAAGAAAACAGATACAGTTTACTATGGAGTTTCAAACAATGTAGTTAAAGGAGATAATAAGCTGAGAGGGAACTAAAATAAAGTACAATTTTGTTTGCTATATGTATGGATGCCTTACTTGCCACTAGAGAATAGGATAATGAGGCAAAAATGTAGAATACTGGGTCAAAAAGAGCTATAGAAATAGGTTCTGGTTTCTAGGATCATGAGTTCAGGAAACTTGCTTTGCTTACAGACAAGTTAAATGGACAACAACATTGTCCCAGATTACCCACCTTTTCCTTCACAAAAGACAGAGACCATTGTTTGTTGTTGTGCTCAGATTGGCAATTAATTTATTTATATTCATAATTCCATATTCCATTTCCATTTCCATTTCTTTATTATCATTTCCAAAATTTATTTTTATTTCCATCCACATATCAATCTCTGATTATCCTTCCCCCAGGTGAAAACCTGAATGCCTTCTTCTTCTCCTTTTCCGTTAGGTAACGGTGAAAACCGGGACCGCTTTCTCCTTCATCTTCTTCCTTTTATTGTGTTATTCCTTTTTTGTTCCCCCCTCCCCTCCTCCCCCTCCTTTTTCCCTTTTTCTCCTGCCATCCACCTTTGGCAGTCCATAACCATATTACCACATGCCATCCACCTATGGCAGTCCAAACTGTCCGACCAGACGCGTCTGTCATCCATCCTGACAGACCACAGTCCCATCTTGACTCTCTTCCCTCTTGCTCTGCCCAGTAGGGTGGGTGGGAGGGATCAAACTGCAGCAAAAGTGGCTGAGGCCCCTTGCGCTGTCCTTATGTACCTCCCTTCGCCCCTCCCTTCCTGCTACCTGCCCATTGTTTCTAGCCCTTAGCCCCTCCCCTTCCTTCCCCCTCCCCTTCTGAGCACAATCATTCTATGCAGGAGGGAGGGGGTGCACCAGGACAACCTGGTCTGCCCCTTAATGGGTAAACTCCATTGTCCTGGATTACCCCCCTTTTCCCTCACAAAAGACATAGACCATTGTTTGTTGTTGTGCTCAGATTGGCAACTAATTTATTTATATTCGTAATTCCATATTCCATTTCCATTTCTTTATTATCATTTCCAAAATTTCTTTTTATTTCCATCCACATATCAATCTCTGATTATCCTTCCCCCAGGTGAAAACCTGGGTGCCTTCTTCTTCTCCATTTCCGTTAGGTAACGGTGAAAACCGAGACTGCTTTCTCCTTCATCTTCTTCCTCTTCTTGTGTTATTCCTTTTTTATTTCCCCCTCCCGTCCCCCCTTTTTCCCCACTAGCCAGTCTCCAGCTTGCGTTGGATGTCTGGCTTCTCCCCATACTAGGGTACCAATTTCCCTTACCTCAGGGAATATCCTTTTTATTTCTTCTTGCTTTTCTCCACTTTTTTTTTCTTTATATTCCATCTTTTGCATGTTTTCTCCATGCTTCTATGAAGCCCATTGTTTCCATATTAAACATATCTATGGCTAGGTCCAACAGGTGCGCACACCATCTGCCCTGTAGAAATCTTCTACCCATTCTTCTACCCCCCTCAGAATCACCTGTCCTCCCATCTGCCTTACCAATGTCCCAACTCTCTTATTCATTTTTCTCCTAGCCCACTCTACTGCTCTGTGGCTGTGCTCCTGCCTCCACACCCTCCATGGTATCATGTCTGACCAGGCAATGCACACTCGTGGCCACCACTGTCGTATGGCCCTTAAATCCCTTTTTATTTGTAAGTATGTGTCTACCCAAGGTCTGCCTGCCAGGTCATTGCCCCCTAGATGTATAATAATGTGGTCTGGGCTGGGTCGCAGTCCCTTGAGTTCTTTTAAGGTTGGAAGCAGCTGTGCCCATCTCATCCCCCATATGCCCTGCCATACCAACCTACACTGTCTTGCATCCTGGTACAGCTGTCTTCCCCCAGCCTTCTTCTCTGCTCTTTTCCCAGCCCAATGAATATAGGAATGGCTGCAGATCCAAACTTCCGTGCTCTTCCCTCTACCTATGGGGTTCAAGAAGCAAAATTCATTATTTCACACATGTTCATAGTGTCACACCTGTAATTTCACTCCTCATTATCCCCCTCTTTTTTTTTTATATACACCACCCAGGAGCACCACCTCCAGACAACCTATTGTCTTTGCTCTTTTTTTTTTTACTTCAATGCTCGAATGTATCTTTTATAACTGGCTGATCGCCAGCGTCCCTTTTCCAATATCTCATTCACCATCTCCCCCACTGCTGCCCACTGTAAGGTTGCCCCAATCCACAAAGAATGAGATGAGTAATTTGCCGGGTCTTCCCCCATGAACTGCATGCCCTTTTTGAGTAATGCTGTGACTTGGTAGCCAGTGACCCTTTTTCCATCACCATGTACAAATAATTTCCCCGTCCTGTTCCCATGCCCTGCGGCAAAAGCCCACAGAGCCTGTTCTGGGCATATTGCACCCTCTGCTTGCCTTTTCAGTGTCACTATGCAACCGTGTCTCTTCTGATCAGTTTTCGACCTTATCTTGATCTGTATCTCTGTTACCCCCCTAGTTTACATCCTCCCATTCCAACCCCCCTTCCTTGTCTTCTATCCCACGGCCTACCACCTCACTTACTCTCATAGCCCCTGTGAGACATTACCACGTAAATTGTGTGAAACAGTTGGACTCGACGCTGATCTGCATATTGCCGGAGCACGTCCCTGCAGCCTTATTAGCCACTGCTCCCCTATCGGCCTTCTATTATTTGTTAGCTCTTGTTTCAACCTGCTCCATCCTTGCATCATTCTTCTAATGAGTAATGATTTTGTCAGGTCCTTCCACCCCTTTAAACTGCAGATAACACTAATCCCTGCCAGATAGACTCCCATAGTGGTGTGGGCTATGCCTTTTTTCCACTGTTCCATGGTAAACATGCCCAACTGCTCCTCTGTGAGTGGCCTACTTACCTCCATCTGGTGCTCTGCCCTGAATGTTTGAAAAACTTGCCAGGCCCCACCATCGTTGGCACTCAGAGTCTGGGGCACCCATGAGCTGTGAAACAGCAATTCTGCTCCTTCTTGCCAACATCCCAGATGTTCGTTGGTATTGGTGTTATTATTTCTTCCGCTGTCGGTGCCAGCCTCCAAAAATGGTCCAGCTGCAGAAGGGAAAGGCTGTCAGCCAGAGTATTGTGTACCCCTTCTATGTGTTGTGCTCTAAAAGACATGTTCAGCTGCAACACCCTTAATACTAAGAGTCGTAATACCTGCATTACTGTGCCTGACCTGGCTCCCCTGTTGTTCAGCACATCTACCACTGCTCTATTATCACACCAAAATGTCACTTTCTGATCCCATAATTCCTCCCCCCAGACCAAGGTACATGCCCATATGGGCATGTTCTCTAGTAATGTTATATCTTTCACTTACCCCTCCTTCACCCAACTAGCAGGCCAGGGTTCTGCAAACCATCTACCCCTCAGGTACCCTCCCATGCCTAGCTCCCCCCAGCCGTGTCTGTGTAGAGGTCAAGGTCTGTGTTGTATAGCCACTCCTCTTGCCAGAAAGAACACCCGTTGTGCTCCCTGAGGAATTCTTCCCAGATTTTAAAATCCTCCCTGATACCCCATGTCAAATTTACCCAGTGATGTGGTCTGGTGACCCCTGCTGTAGCCCTAGCTAACCTCTTTGTAAATGCCCTTCCTGGTCCGATGGCCCTGCATGCAAAGTTCAGGTGCCCCAGTACCTGCTGCACCAATTTTAGTTGTACCCGTTTCCTGCTGATATGTACCTGGATTAGTTCCTTCAACTTCTTTACTTTTTTGTCTGGTAGTCTAAATAATTTGCTTGGGGCATCTATCTCGATCCCCAGAAATTCCATAACTCTGCTGGGCCCCTCTGATTTTTTCTGGTGCCAATGGGACCCCCAGCTCCCAGCACAATTCCTGAAACTTACCCAGCATCCTCTGTGTCTCCCTTTCGCCCCTCCCAATGAAAAGAAAATCATCCAGGTAATGGATGACTGTCCTATAACCCGTTTTTTCTTGGAATATCCACTGCAAACATGTGCTGAATGCCTCAAATGTAGCACATGCTGTGGAACACCCCATTGGCATTGCTTTGTAGAAATAATACTGTCCCTCACTTTTAAAAAACAATAGATCCCAGTCCTCCCTCCTGACCAGAAGCAGTCTGAAAGCAGACTCAATGTCCGTTTTTGCCATCCACACATCTTCTGTGGCCCGGATTATCCGGACTGCGTCCTCTAGTGTCGCATATGTCACCTTACTATGTTCCTCACTGATGAAGTCATTCACAAACTCCCCTTCCGGATAGGACAGGTGGTGTATCACCCTGTATTCCCCCTCTTGTTTCTTGGGTACCAAACCCAATGGTGATATCTGCATGTTTGACAATGGGGGGGGGGGTGTTAAATGGGCCCTCTACTCTACCTGCTGCCTTTTCTTTCTCAATCTTCCAGCTTAGCATTTCCTCCTTTCCTTTTACTGCTCCCAGGTTGCTCACCTCCCTCGCTTGCCTGGGTCCCCTACACTGCAATGAAAACCCTGTGTTAAAACCACTTAGAATCATATCCCGCATGCTCATGTCCGGATATCTGTGCAGGCATACTGTCCACACCTCCAGGTTGATGGGGGTTCTAGCCATCTCAAAATGCTCCCTGTTGTGCTCCCTGCCCCTCCTCCTGGACTCCTCCCTCTCTTTTTGTCCACCCTTCCTTCCTTCCTTCAGTGGTTCTGCCCTCCTCTATTCCCATTCCCTCTACCCCTCCCTCCCTTGTTCCATGTTTGCCCCTTAAAACCTTGGTTATCTCCGCACTTTGAACAGGCATGCCGACAACGACACTGAGGACACGAGCAGAAAGCTCTGTTATAAGCCCAGCAGCATCTCTGGGGCATAAACCCCTTTTTGCCCCACTCACCTTTGGGTATGGACTGATCTTTTACATAATCCATCCACAAATCTATCTGCTTGGTGTCCCATCTTACGTCCCTAAATGTTGCCATTCTCTGCTGAAAACATTCATCGTAGTATAACCATCCAACCCTGCCCTTTGCTTTTGCTCTCCATATTATCAATGAATAGATAATGAGCGGGATGCCTAGCTCAGGCCTTTTTTCCACAGCGATGGCTGAAAAAGTGGCAAAACCTAGGAACCACCCATCCCAAGTCTTTCCTTTTGTGAACTTGTCATCCTCTTTTTTTCCCTAAAAGCACTATGGCTGCTGCCATCTCACTCTTACCTATGCCCTCAGTTTCCTCGTATTTTGCTGCCACCTCACGGCTCACCAAAGCGAATATATCCACATATTCTCCTTTCCATATTTTTTCCTTTGTGGCCAGTGGCACATGCTCCCCTATTCTCATCCCAGGCACACCTATCTCTCTTGTACCTTTTCCTTCTTTTTCCCCTCCCTGCTCAATCCTCCTTCCCCCTGCTGACCCAAGTCCATTCCAGAACCTGGGTCACTGGTGCTGCGCAAGGTGTGGTGTCCAGCGCCTCAGCCCTCAGCCCCACTGCGCCGGCATTATCCAGTGTTTTGATTAAAAAAGTTTCCATGTGGTGATGTACTGCAGCGGAGCTTTGGGCATCATGTCAATGCGCTGGGTTAGAGATTCCATCTGCTCCAGCCCTCCTGTCCCTAGTGCCACCACAATTTGCCCTATATATTCTTTTATACTGTCACCCACTGCGCTGGATGTGTTACCTGTAACCTTGTCCCAGCTGAGCTGCCTGGGGTCCTCCAAAGTTCCCCGTGCTTCTCCCTGCGGTTGAGGTGGAGGTGGAGGGTGAGCTACTGGGGTCTGCGGAGGAAACATCCTGTTCAGGGCATAGTGTATGGGTTCCTCCGGGGAGATGCCCCCTTGATCTGGGGTGGGTACTGGCATCACCAGGTCCACCAGCTGCAGGGGTACTGGATCAACCACTCTGGCTGGCCCCTCTATCACCGGTGTTACCCTAGTGGGAATACGTAGCCCTTTGGCTGATCATTTCCCCCTGCCCCCTCTTCCCAGACCCGCTTTTCTCTTCTCCCAGGGTCTCCCTGGTTCTTCCCCCTCCACCAGTTTCCATATTCTGTTTGCTTTTTCTGCCAATTCAATTATAGCCTTGTAAGCATCCTCCTTTGATGGCCTGCTCTTCTTAGGTGCCATGTCCATCTTATCTTTGCTCTGTGAAGACAACTACAGGAAAAGAAAAACAGGGTTATTCGTATGTCAGTACCTCTTTGCATGCCTTCACTCTGTCTTTCGCACCCCCACTACCTTACCACAGACCAGGCCACCCGTGAAGGCCCCATCCTGCTTGACAGGTTGCCAAGTGCCTCGGCTGTTCTCAGTCGTGCCCTACCCAGCTACATTGTGAATGACCTGGCACCTCCCCTTGTCTCCCACTCAAGTGCCTCCCTTATTGATAATTGGCCTTGCACCCCTAACAGCATCCAACCGCCCCTCAGCCATGGCTGCACTGTGCTGTCCCCCACCAGGAGCTACCTCCCTTTAACTGTCATTTTCCGGCATCCCCACCTGCCTGGGCTGACCCAAGGTACCCACCATCAGCATCCTTCTTCCCCCCTATAGGAAAAGGACGCACCGCGTGGGCCCATAATTTGGCCCCTGCCATCCTATACCTGCGTGTGCCAGCTTCTTTGTCATTACAGTACCCAAAATGAGGCAAAAGGCCAAAAACCACAATCAGCCCCCAACAAGTGAGGGCACCATTTCCAATGCAACCCAATCCCCACGTGGGACATCGCCTACGAGGTCGTGGGTCATGATCCCCTTTATTCTTCCCCTTGTGCTCTCCCAGGCCCTGTACTTCTCCCCCCTGCATGCATCCCCAAAAGAGGAGGGACCCCCGGGCCCATGGACATCGCCCTATTGCATGGGCACCCTTCCCATCCCAGAAACCCCCCCCAGCGGCATGTGATGTCACCCCCATGATCCCCTGTCTACTTGTTCACCCTTGTTCCAGCCTGTTCTCTTTATTCTGCCCCGTGAATGACTCACCCCTTCCCAGTAGCCACCTAAAGAAAAGCCACTGAGTATTCTTTTTTACAGCCCCACCTGGCATGTGCCGTGATCCATGTGGTACATCGTTGGGGCCTCTTTCAGGCCTACCTTCCACCCGTGCAACCAAGCGGTCAGGTGGGCCTTCATTAAACATCCTCCCTGACAAGTCACCACCAGCACACAAAACAAGGCCCCCAGGACGCTCGCCACGTGGTCCCAAGATCGCGCTCTCCCTGCCCGGTTTTCCCAGCATATTCCAGGCCTTAATACTCATAATTGTCTGACCCAACAGACCTCCCCCTACCACCTTAACCTTGGAAAACCATGGCGAATGCCTATCCAGCATGCCCCCATGGCGTGTGACACACGCCATGCTGCCGGTAGGCTCAGGGCCTCTTCCAGGCCCCCATTCCTCCTCAGCACCAGAAAGGCCACTCCATGGCTACCTGAGCTCCAGGAAAAGACCACAAAGGAGTCTCTACCACCCTTCACATGGCGTGTGACACCCACCACGCCGACCGTCACCTCAGAGCCTCTTCTAGGCCTCCCCATCCTTACCAGTCTTTAGCCAATCCATCAACAACTGTTACCAGGGCTCCTGAAGTACAAAAGGTTTTTTCCAGCCTACCGCATGGCATGTGACATCACGCCACATGGTCTCGACTCGCGCTCACTCCCCACCATCTCAGCGGCCTCTTCTGGGCCCTCTAATCAGACCCTGCAGCCACACAAAGGATAGCTTGCCACCAAATGCACACCCACAGATCTGTTTAGTTAAAACTCCCCCAAACAAATGCGTGGCGTCATGCCCTGTGCTCCCTGCTCATGCACCCTGCTCATAGGGCTTTTTAGGTCTACAATTCAACACCACAATAATCAAAGAAAATAAATCTTTTCAAAAGACCCCCATGAGGCATATAGTCACCCCACATGGTCCTGGGTTGCTTTCTTATCCAACATTCTGACTACTTAAGATCCCCCACCATTCTCAGTTGTATACTGTAACATGCATTATGCATTATCTTAATACTGTATATATTTTTCATCTCCTTCTCTCTTTCTCCCTTTTTTCTTTTTAATTTCCTTATCTTCCTGCCATAGCACTTATTTGTTTCTTACCTCTCTCTCCTGGTGCACAAACTTTACAGAATTAGCCAATCCGACATGCTGCAGTTGATGTAGATCAAAACTTCAGCAAAAAGTGGCTGAGGCCCCCTTGTGCTGTCCCTTATGTACATCCCTTCACCCCTCCCCTTCCTGCTACCTGCCCATTGTTCTAGTCCTTAGCCTCTCCCCTTCCTTCCCCCCTCCCCTTCTGAGCACAACCATTCTATGCAGGAGGGAGGGGGTGAACCAGGACAACCTGGTCTGCCCCTTAAAGGACAAACTCCATTATAACATGGAATATCTAAGGTATCAGAGGCAAAAGTACAACATTAAAAATAGTTCATGTTATTGATAGGAAGAAAGCAGATATCTGTATGTTCAAGAAACCTACTTCTCAGATTCAGATATAGAAATTGATGTCAAAAGGCGGGGCCCAGGGTGGTTTCTAATTATGCTCACAATTCTAGTGGTGTAGATATCTTTATAAAGAGTGAAATTGGCCAATAAAATTCAGTACAACCATTGGTTAAGTATAGCTCCTGACTCACTTAATCCATGCACCTCACATGGAGTATGACTTGACTCTGTGTGCTCTTATAAACACTTAGGTAGTCACTTTGACAAACATAATGATTTTTCTGTCCACATATGCCAAGTAACAGCCAAGTGTTATGCCATGCATCATGCCCTCTACAACGTGAAAGCCTTCCTTTAGCCTCATTTCAAGAAAATAGTGGTTGAGCATTCCATATTCCCACTGGTGGACTATGAGGACACTGTCTATGCAGGTGCAAGTGCGACCACCCTATCCAAACTGTCCACACTATTCAGTGCCCTGTGCAGATTTGTTCTGGCCTGTATCCTCAAAACACAGCAATGTACAATGTATTATAAACTCAGGTGGCTTTGGCCCCTGAAGATGCAATGTCTACACACTGCTCTCCTGGGGGCTATGTATTGGACAGGAAAACTCCCTAATTACCTCGTAGGCCTCTTCACACCAGCTACAAATTGCTCTTACTCCTTCAAGTCCTAGGATGGTTATCACTTCCAGACCCCACACTGCAGAAGAAACCTAGGGCAAGCCTCAATCAGCTATAGGTTTCCTTCCATTTGGAACAGTTTCCTTGCAAAAATAACACCACTCAATTCCTTTCCTTCATGCAGGTTGAAAATAAAAGCTCATCATACCTCCCTCATTTCATGCCCCAGCTGCCTTAGAATCACTTACTCAGGTAGTACCTGCCTGGGACAGACACCACTTAGTGGGACCAATGTGCATCAGCCTTCCCCTTCTGAAATCCAAACACACTTAACACACTGCCTAATGTATGGTACATTGGTAATGTGATCTGTAAATAGTGAATCTCTGTTCTGCAGACTCCAACTGCACCTAGCAGTTATTGCACATTGTACACAACTGGCAATATCTTATATGTGAGAAACTGAGTTCCTGTATTTTATGTAATCTTATCACTGTACTTTGTTACTCCCAACACCCTTGTTAAGTAAATATATTCTTCCCTATAACCCTACTACCCACACACACAAGTTTGCAGCTGGAAAAGAGCCATCCAGGGTCTGTTTGTTTACCTGGTAAAGTATGATTAAATAAATAAATAAGATCATTACAGACTATGATGGCAGGTATATTAAATTGGAAATTCTTACCATACCAAAAACATTTTCACTGGCCAATGTGTATGCCTCCAATGTAAATGATCCAACATTCTTTACATATATGTTTGTAACATTAACCACTTGTGAAGGCCCTTCTATTATATGATTTTAATATAGCCATAAATGTCTGACCAGATAAATCTTCCTCATATACTGATAATTTGCTCCTTCAAGAAATGTGATTAGATTACAAATGGAAGAGTTACATCTTTTAGACCCCTGACAAGAACAATACCCTCTGACTACATAGTATTCCTACTTTTCAGCACCACATCAGTGCTACTCACATTTCGATTACTTATTTATTTACAAAAATATATTTCCTCATAATAAAACCATTTAATGTCATAATTCTGTCTGACCTTTTAGCTCCCACTGTGGAATGGTTTCTTTCCTACCTCACGGACCATCAACCGTTGGTACAGGTGGGAGGCATCACTCTTGTCCCTTCCCCTTCCCATCCTATTTGGAGTCCCACTGGGCTCCATTCTGCATTCTATCACTTCTATATTTTCCTCAAAAACCTGCCCTCCACTTACGTCTCCTTGCGTACCCATATATATGCAGACGACACAGTCATTCACACTTCTGGTCCCTCATCTGTGGCTTTTGAAGGTATACTTCAGCAAGATTCTATAATATATTCCAATACGCTCCTCAGACGTGTGCTCATATAAACCCCAGTGTAAAGCATGGGGCAGCTAACCCCTACCAACAGCAAACCAAAATCCAAAAACGCTCTGCACTAAAGTGCCAGTGAAGTTCAAAATAAACACCAGTCTTTCAACCTTTCTTTTTCAATAAACAATGAGTTTTTATTTGAATGGTGCCTGGATTCATGATTTACACTTTCTGCTCCTTCAAAATCAGTGACAGCCGATATAAGTGCATCCAACAAAAAGCACTATGTCCTGGCGCTTCAACCACATGTGTGGTCTTCTTCAGGGGTGAATAATGCTATGAGGAACTTTCTTTTATAACCACTCTGCCAGAGGATTGACTGCCCCTATTGGTTAAATGGCAGATCTTTTTTGAATTTTAAGTGGCTCAGGTGGGTCTCGAACCTTGAATCATAAAATTCATTTTTAATAGATTTTAAAGTTTTTTATGAGTTTTTTAACATTTAGTTAAGTGTTTAAATACTTTAGAATGCCAATTTTATCTGAATATCAAATACCAAAAAAAATTTAAATCATTTTTTCACAACATTCGATATTGTGAAAAACCACAAAATTTACATAAAAACATGCAAAATCAGATCAAGAAACAACTTTTGATCAAGAAAAACAATACTGAAGCTTATTGGTAAGACATTGTGTATCATTTGGATTCTAAATCTAAAAATCTTACTTTGTTATATTTTAATTCTTACTTCATTCGAAATATTTTAAATTTTAGTAGTTTTTAGTATTCTGTATTGAATACAATCACATCAATAAGAATCCAAAGTAATACATTGGTGATAGAGTTGACAAAATTCAATTTTCAGCATTCTGGGAAATGTGAACAGTCATACTTTTTTGTGGTTCAAAATCTAAACAATTCCTCTGTTCATACTGCAGCCTGAACATTCCAAGATTAGTGATCACACCTTATGCCTTTCTTTTCCATTTTATCGGTGGATCCACCATTGTAGGATTCCAGAGCATGAACTGGAAAAAAGAGAAATGAAGAAACCATTACTAATGTTAATAGCAGTATTCATGTTCTTTTTAAGAATGGTTTTAAATCCCATTCTTTGTTCAAACCATATGGTTGTATACTATTTAAAGTGAAAATCCAAAAACTTTCTCTTTGCAGAAGTTTACTTAATCTGTCTCCACCATGTGGGTTTCTCTCAGTCTGTTCAGTGGCGATAAATTTGATTCCATCAGGTCTACTATTATGTGATTCCATACAGTAACTAACTAATGGCTTACCATAAGTTTCTGCCCAGATATTCCTAATATGTTCCTGTATTTGCTGTTTTACTGGTCAAATAGTTCTTCCAATATAAAGCAAACCACAGGGACACCACAATAAATACACAACATGTGCACTATTACAGTTAAGAAAGTAGTGTACTTCAACCTTGCCATTGTAGCCCTTCTATTTCCAATGTTTTTTTTTCTGGCAGCAGTAGTCACAGATGTTGCACCTACCATATTTATACATACCAATGGATGGAAGGGGGAGCCACATTCTGTTCTCAAGCAAAGGAGGTGAAATATATCTACTCCTAACTAGTTTGTCTTTTAAACTCTTTGCATTCGAAAAAGTAATTCTTGGACTTCCACCTAATTCTTGGGAAAAGGTGGGATCATTTAGGAGCAAAGGCCAAAATGTTTTCCCAATTGCCCCATGTGACCAGCTTGATTTCTGTATTGTGTCACAAATGTGACAGGAACATTTGTCCCTTTCTCCACTATCTTTTTATTTCTTGGTTTGAACAAATTTTCCCTTGACTGTGATTTAGCCTTTTCTTTTGCACCCAACAAAATTTCCTTTTTATAACCTCTTACTTTAAATCTTTTCAATATTTCATCTGTTTGTTTTTCAAAATCTTCATTTCTCGAGCAATTTCTCCTAATTCTCAGAAATTGGCCATACGGAATAAAGTATACTAGGGACCTGGTCTGGAAACTGTCAGTTCTAAGAAAACTATTAGTTGCTGTTTCTTTCCTGAATGTTTTGGTTTGGATTTTATTATCACTATCTTTGAATAAAGTTACATCAAGAAAGTTAATTTTTTTCCTGCTAGAGCTGGAGGCGAACTTCAGATTTTTGTTGTTATTGTCAGTGTCAGTGGCTCAGTAGGTAACACACTCACCTCTGAGGCTGGCAGATCAGAGGGCTTTGGGTTCAGTTCCCACATCTTGCACTTGGTTTAATTTCCCAATACTGACACTGTAATGCAACATGAGGGGGGTGCTGCACTTCTGAGGTGCCGTCTCTCGGATGAGATGTTAAACCGAGGTCCCATCTGCCTGGATTGGTGGAAGTTCAGGTGCATGTTAAAGATCCCATGGCACTTATCAAAAAAGTGTAGGGGAATTTTGTTTTATTATAAACTTCAAAAAACCAAACAACTACAACCAGTGTGAATTCACTCAAAAGGAAACTACAAATCATAGGAAAGTCAGATAAGTATTAAAGTCATACATTATAACCCCAACCAAGGCCTGATACATAAAAGAATCCCCCTCACTCTTATGAAATATTCAAATACACCACCAAAAAACACCAGCTCAACAAAGTCCACAAGAAACTGTCAGCGCAAACTCATGTAATAGGAGTATCGGAATCAGTCACCCAAGGGAGATCCTGCCAAACATTTGCAATATATACAGCAATATAAGAGGACTTTTCATGAAAATAAATATTACAAATCTCCTTCAAGATACAGCCTGAGAGGTCATGAAAAGAAAGTAATTTTTCTTGCAGAGTAAATAGACATCTGCTATTCCAGACATACCATTTCACTATAGAAAACAAGACATTCAACATCTGGACATCCCACTGAGACCATTCCCGACCAAATACCCCATATATCAAAGTTTCATAAGAAAGGGTTCTCAAAACAGGCATATCCCAACATCCCACCAAATAATCCCAAAAGGAGTGAATAAAGGAACATGTAAAAAATAAATGAGACATAGACTCCAAATTGTCTTTCAGTCAAAGCCTTATGTTTTTGATAAGCCTTAACATTCAGCTTGTCATGGCAACTAAGCCATAACACATCCCAAAATTTAACAGGAATTCTTTAATTACGAAGAATCCGTAGAACATGAGGTACAAACGAAGAAGGACACAAGGGAAAGGTATCAATATCAGTGAATTTGGAGGCCAAAACCTGTGCGTACAATAGTTTCTTGGATTAAAACATCTTCATATATGAGATCCCACTGCTTCAAATGAACAAATACCTCCCTATAAAACTGGGGAGAAAACAAAACTGATTTGAATATTTTCAATTCACCGGAAACCCAACCAGGATACCAAGCCTTTAGCCTTTCAGACCATAATGCCATCCACCAAGTCAGAGTCCTATGACATAAGGGGCGTAGGTTAGTAAATATAAAATTAAGAAAAAGGAACAAAACAAGGTTCACCATGTTAAGACCCCCATCCATGACTTCAAGGTATAAAACATTACATTTAATTGGATTCAGTCTGCTGCCCCAAACTGTGGAAAAGAATAAACCATAAAGAGCAGCATCTCGATCTCGGGGACACAAGACTGACATACAGAAAAAGGGGCAAAACATAAGTCCTAACCAAATGGACCCTTTTCTGTTTACCCATAACACTTTTATTCCAGCGATCCACCAACAGCCTTCCCTGCTAGAGTTGCATATCCCAATTCAGGAGATCCGGATGACCAGTATCAAAAGCAATCCCTAAAACTGTCAAAGGCCCTTCCTGAATAGTTAGCCCAGCAACACAGGGATCTGGGGTACCCACCCCAAGACGTTTAATCAGACACTTCTGTTTATTCAAATGAACCCCAGAATCCACCCCATAATAAGAGCAAAAGTCAATAGCCCTTAAAATATCAGTGGAGGAATTTAGAGTAAACATATGTCAACCGCATAGGCAGCTGCTGTCCAAGGAAGAGGACACTGACAAGCTGAAACAAGAGTAAAAAAATGAACATCATTCAATATCTGAAGCAAAGGATCAATACTTAAAACAAAAAGCAACGGGCTCAAGAGGCAACCCTGACGTACCCCATGATGTGCTGGAATCATCAGACCCAAAAAACTGTTTACCAAAAGTTGTAGGATGGCCCGACCATAAATCAGTTGTAACCAATGAATAAAAATTGCTGGAATCCCATATAACTGCAAAATAAACCATAAAAAGTCATAGGCAACAGAGTCAAAAGCCTTCCTTTGATCGATAGACACCACATACTCAGTTGCATCATGGAAGGTCCCAGAGAAAAAAACCTCATACAACAGTAGTAGTTGATCATGCATCCTTTTCCCAGGAACAGAACATGATTGGAACTGTGAAATAGCAAAGGGGGCAACTTTTGACAGACAACATGCCAAAATCTTCATTAGAATCTTAAAACTGACATTCAAAAGACAGATAGGTCTCCAATTATCCAAATTCTCACAGACACCTTTTTTATGTAAGAGTGTCACCACACCAAGTGTCATGTCCAAAGAAAGGGACTCCGTATCCAACAGATATGTATAAACTAAGGTCAATTCCTGTGCAACCATTAGGACAATCAACTTATAAAGTTCAACAGGAAGACCATCCTGTCCAGGAACCCTTCCTTTAGGCAGTGCCGAGACTGTATCCAGGACTTCAGTTGAAGAAACTACCTTAGTCAAACCGGAAAGCATCTCACAAAGTATAGAGGGAACGTTCAACAAACCAAAAAAATGCAAAAAAGCAGTCTGGTCAGTAACAGAAGCAGCAAATTGGGTCGTCAAGTAATTAGAAACCACCCACATTATGTCAGGCTGAGACGTCACCATTACCCCAGCTGAATCCCAAACCACCAACAATTTCTTTTTCTGAATCCGGTCTCGACAACCAATAAAGGGACAGATAGTCTCTAACTTCCCTTGTGTGCTGAATTTGTGCTGCATCGTAAGAGATGCCATTTGACGCTCATGAAAAGCCCTCATAACAGCTTGTATTGCAGAAATTTGGCCCCCAAAATCATGACCAGTTGTGTGAGCTAAACCCATTAAATGATGTAACTGCTTTCTATGTTGCAAGTACATAATTCTCTCAGAATCAGATCTATATCTGCTAACAGATAACAAATTTCGAAGATCATGCTTCAAACACTCCCACCACAAAGAGGGGTTATCAAATAAGTCAAATAAAGTCTTCTGTCCACTGACAGCATACAAGATCTGGTGGATAACAGAGCGTTCAACAAGAATCAACATATTCAATTTCCAAAGACCAGGCCTATAGGGCAAGTCTGGGGTCCCAAGAAGTACCGAGAGCACCTTATGATCAGAAAACTAAACAGAAGTAACCTAAGCATTCGTAACTGGGAGTTCCTTACTAATAAAAACAAAATCAATACGGGTAGCATGTACACCCCTTTGAAAGGTCAGCTTCCCTGTGTTATGAAAGGACTTATACACATCCACCAAACTTGCTAGTTGTACAGTGGAAGATAAGAAAGACATATTAGAAAACACTTTATAGTGGATGTACCACTACCCTGATCCTGACAAGTAAGACCACAATTGAAATCACCCCATATCACAGTCTGAGCAGAAAAAAGAGAAGGACAAATGGTGGAAAAAACCTCCACATGTTCTGCCTTAGATTGAGGAGCATATATAGTAATCAACCGATAATAAGCACCCTGAATTTTAACATCCAAAATTAAAACCCTCCCAGGGATCAAATCTAACAATTTGAGAAGTTGAACCATAAAGTAAATAAAATACCCACCCCGGTACAAGAATCCAAACCAGGAGACCAATATGATGGTCCTTTAAACTATTCAGACTGAACCTGATGAAGCTCAACAGGTGTATGTAGCCAGGCATCCTGTAAAAAAATAACATCAACAGTATAGGTCAACAAATGTGAAAAAAAACACTCCGTTTCCTAACATTTTTGATACTGTTGACATTAATCATCAACAGAGATAAAGAGGGAGTGGGACACATCAGAGCACTCAGGGAGGTTTGTGGGCCCAGAATTTACTAACACCTACCGTCCACTTTTTCCCTTCCCTTAACAGGGGTGGCACCCTTCTTAGGGTCCAACAATTTGACAGTAACATCGTCCAACTCACTAGATTCTGAATCAGAAATGGGTTCAAAACAGTGGGAATCTTCAGAGAAGAATTCAGAATACAGCCCCACCATACCAGAGTCTAACAAAAGGGGATGGAAATGATTAGAAGTCTTGGTGTCAGAAATTTTGGGGACCTTAGAAGCAGGCTGCTGCCAACTCTTACACCGAGTTACACGCTGTTTGGGATTCACTACAGGAACAGTCAGTGGGGGGGAGGCATTACAGAGAAAGGGAGAGATTGGGCATCTAGAAGCTCCACTGGCAGAAGAGTGAGTGGTACTTCAACAGGAAGTTCATTAGACAGTGCTTCCACAGGAGCAACCTCCAAGGGTGAATCAGAACTAAATTCAGGGGGAGGGGCCAGAAGAGGCACATAAAATGGAGCCTCTAAAGGAGAAGTGAGGGAGGGCTTAGATTGAGTAGTTCCCATTGAGCCACTGCCACTAGCAACCGTTGCTCCTCAAGATCACAAGACCCAGATGTAGTAAAGGCAGCCTGATCACAATCCATATAAGAGTGACCAGGCTGACCACATAGGTTACAACAAATCTCTTCAGTGCACTGAGAATAAAAGTGGCCCAACTTCTCACACAAAGAACAGCAGATTTTGTCACAAGCATTACTAATATGCCCGGGAGCACCACACTTGAAGCAAGTTTTAGGCTGCCCGGGATAGAACAAAACTCCCCTGTCCCCTCCAATAAAAAAGGAGTTTGGTAAATACTGTAATGACCCATCAATAGCATTCAAAATCACTTGAACTCTCCAACTCCCAGTACAAATATTCTTTTCATCAAAAATAGCTTACGGGGGACCCATCACTGCACAGCGTTGCTTCAACCAGAAAAGCAAATCAGTCACACTGACCCCTTCATTATGAAAGATAATGGTGACTGAATTGTGGGATGGCTTAGTCAGGGGAATCACCTCAAAGGGAGACCATAAAGGAGTCTGTTTAACTTTATGGTACCGTAACTAAAAGGACTCCAGACTGGTCTGTAGTTTAAAGCTTACATCAAAGGATCGCTCCCCAGAAACATGAATCAAAGCATAGAGCTCAGCTGCATTAAAGCACAGACTAGTTTTAAGTAAGACATTCCCCACATAACCCCTATCAGGAAAAATGTCTAAGCCCCCCTTATAAACAATGCGCATTGCATTATGTCTTTTAGCAGGCAATACCTTCTTCTGAAAGTGGGATGCATAAGTTTTAGGATGAGGTCCACCAGCAACATCAGGAGAGGGAATACAACCTCCAGCACCATCAGAAACAGGAGCAGGGAGGGTGGGCGATTGAGAACGTACACTACGAGTATTCAAAAGATCCATATTATCAAAATCCAGTACAGGATTAGGAGTAAGTTCCAAATCAGTCCCTGGAGCACTATCAAAAGCATCACCATCAACCACAGAAAGGGTATGAGGACCCGTTGAGGCAGCACCGGGTAAGAGCATCAGCAATCGGACCCCATGGATATGAATAGGGTTAAATCCAGAAGTTCACTGATGTGAAGCCAGAGACTTCACCCATCCAGCCACATGCAATGACTTATCCACAGTTCAAGGCTCAGAATCATCCATTTTGGTATCAGCCTACACTCTCCAAGGAGCAGTAGAGTCAGCAGAAGAGGCAGCACATAGTTTCTCCCAAACAGGACATTTGGCAGCTGCAAACGAAAACTCTGAAACCCCAGTCTGGTCAGTTGACTCGGTCTGAAAAATCAGCCAGGGAATGGGAGGTAGAACACCAAGCTTATCACCCAACACACCCACAGCAGGAGTATTCTGGGCTGGCACTTGACAAATCCCACCACTCACCAGGGAAACACTCGGGTCACTAGCAGCAACAGTCGGTAAGTCCACAGAAGTAGGAACCTGCGCAGGACGAGTATTTGGCAAAGAAACAGCAGCAGAAACAATTGATTCAGGGGCTACTAATACCTCCGTAATGTCAGACCGAGCAACAAATCCTAGGTCCACTGGTGCAACTGCGGCAGAAACTGAAACATCATTCTCCAACTGGGCTTCTGCATCGAAGAAGGTATCCACTTCACTCAAATCTCCTGAAAGAGGTGCATCCATCACTCCAAGCTTCTCCACATCCTGCTCCATCTCCAGACAGATGGAGACTGACATGCAAATGGGCAGTACGTCCTCCTACCGACAGAGTAGGGAATTTTTTTGATTAAATCATAACAAAAACATATGTATGCGGATCAGTATTATATCATACAAACTTACTGAGAGAAAAAATTGAACATAAATATATAAATATTGATTCTTACAAAAACTCCAAAACATAAGAAAAACATTTTAAATAATATAAAACACTTTAAACTTCCCACCCCCACCCCATTATGAGAGCAGAGGACACACATTTTTTTTAAAGAAAATTCATTCCACACAAATAATTTTATCATAAACTGTGTACCATGAAAAACTACCTTGTACATTATTCTGAAAAATAAATTATGAAGCATGAAACAATACCATTTATCCTAATCCCCAATGATACGTTATGAAACCAAAAAAAAAACAATATTCAGTCTTATTACTAACCTGCATTATTCATCCCTAAATTCTAAGCATCTTTAAAGAAAATCATACCTTCTCCATAATTTAGTCCAATGACTAGAACTAAAAAGCAAAGCTTCTATATGTTTTAAATGGTGTAACTCAAAAGTTACCATATAGAATAATTCTTCAGGAGCGATCCATTGTTGCTGTAATAACAATCTACATCTACTAATCCATAACCAATACTGAAAATGACCATTTATCATCCTCAATGTACTAAGACTATCTTTAGCCATGGATATGTTAGGAATGCCATAAAAAAGTAATTATATAATCGGTGGAACTGGAATCTTATTTTTCCACCAGTTATTTACCACATCCCAAAATTTTACTGCATAAGGACAATAAAAATAAAGATGTAACATAGCTTCTGATAACTCAACACAGTCCTCCCTTGGACAATATCTTTCCTGAAGACTTTTATGTTTTTAATTTCTTTGAACATTCACCCTATTGTGGAGACCCAACCATACTGTATCCCAAATATGCTTGGGTATTCTAAAATCTGTAATATAATCTGAAATATCTTGCTGATGAACCAATGTGAAACTCGAAAATGGTGACTCACCAAAACATCTCTGAAGTGCATCTAAATATAAACCTTTTCTTGCAACTGTTTTTACAAAGGTCCAGCCTATTTGCCACATTTTAATTTTATCACACTGCTTCCCATTTAAATGCCAATCTCGGGCATCTCTTGTTTTTATGCAGAAAGGAACCAGAGCTCCATTCAGACAAGACTCCTGCCACTTGCCTATATATTAGGCGCCTCCAACAATTAGTCTCTCCTTTAATTAATTGTACCATATTGCTATATGGAAAAACTGTAAAAAAAAAAAAAACTGGATTAACCATTTTTACCCCACCTTTTTTTATTGATAAATATAAAATATTCTGTCTAATCGGATTTAAGCGACTGCCCTAAAAACTACAAAAAAAACAACCCATCAACTGGGTTTCCAAAGTTCGTGGCAATAAGAAAACGGAACTTAGAAACAAAAAAACTGGAAGCAAAAACATTTTAATCAAGTATACCCATTTCAATTTAGACATTTTCCATTTATTCCAACATAACACTAATTTATTCCCTTTAACCAAAGCTTGTTGCCAATTATATTCTGCCATATTATTACCTCCAAAATAGATTCCTAAAATCCAACAAGGAACCCTATCCACAGGTAAACCTCCCACTACTTCACATTCTGCAGGAAACCCACCTATGCTCAAACAGTGTGTTTTACTCAAATTTATCCGTGCGCCTGTTATCTTTCCTACCTCATTTATTAAATCACAAGCTGCTACTATAGAATTACCATCTTTTAAAAATAAGCAGAGATAATTTGCATATGCCAGTAATTTAGGAAAGGTACCAAAATCTCCATCTATTTCTTTAAGTCTAGGAGAACTAATCAATAGTCTTAATAAAGGGCCCAATGAAAACACATATAAAAGGGGACTAAGTGGACACCCCTGATGTACCCCTCTCAAAATCTGATGCCTAGACCCTATCCACCCATTATCATATGGTTTAACATTAGCTAAAACATAACATAATCTAATCCACTGGACAAATGTTTCGGGAAACCCATAAGCCATTAAACATTCCCATAAAAATATATATAGGAAACCTCATCAAAGGCTTTAGCCTGATCCAAGCTAATTAAATACCCTAAGTTTTGATTTCCTTTCTTATTTCCATCATGTGTATCAAATAGTTCTCAAATTAGTAATAATGCATCCATAATGCGTCTTCCGGGTACTGAACAATATTGATCCTGACAAATTAAATCTGGCATGGCTGAAGATAGTCTGTTCCTCATTAACTTTGAGAATATTTTAAAATCCACATTTAATAGTGTGAGAGGCTGCCAGTTATCAATATTTGCATGGTCACCAGATTTATACAGAAAAACTAATAATCCTTCATACATCTGTGACGGTAAAAAATTCTTTATCAAAAAATAATTATACAGAGATAATAACGTAGTGGGCATTAATCGCCATAAAATGTTATAAACTTCACTTGGCAATCCTTCTGACCCTGAATATACATTTACTTTTAAAGGTAATATAACTCTTTCTAATTCTGCCTAGGTAAGTTTCCCGATTAATACCTTCTATCAACTTGATGAAAGCTGTGGAAGGTTTGCTGAACTGATGAGCAGCAGGAAAGGCAGCATCCCCCTACAACACAGGGTACGAAAGGAGAAAAAGACCAAGGTAGAAAGGTCAGTGGGAGATGCTGCTACAGAAGGTAAAGCCATAAAAAAATGAAGAGCAATGAGTACCAATGTCCATAGTCTGGGTAACAAGCTTCCTGAATTAGTGGCCTTGATGGAGGAGGAACATCTGGATGTCATGGCAGTCACAGAAACATGGTACACACAGAACCATAACTGGGACATAAACATACCAGGATACACTATGTACAGGAGGGACAGGGAGGGTGAAAGAGGAGGAGGAGTAGCTCTCTATATAAAGGAAGGAATCAAAGTAACAGAACAAAAGGGTAAACAGGGAGGAGAAAAAGCACTGTGGGTCAATTTGGAGACAGGCAATGGCACCACAATCCACACAGGGGTTGTATACAGACCCCCCTCTCAGGGGGAGGAAATGGAAAAGGAAATGATAGAAAGCATACTTAGAATGGCATAAAAAAGGGAGATACTGCTAATGGGCAATCTGAATATGCCAGATGTTAACTGGAGGGCAGTTGCAGCAGCCACTTCTAAGAGTGAGGTTATTCTAGATGCCCTGCAGGGGGCATGCCTTAGACAACTAGTATTAGAACTCACTCGAGAGGGAGCAATCTTAGACCTGGTTCTCTCAAATGTAGATGGAGAGAGGATCACAGACATAGAAGTGGGTAGCCATCTGGGAACTAGTGACCATCGAACAGTATGGTTCACAATAAACACAGCAATAGAGTCGAGCTATACAAAGGCAAAAGTACTGTACTTCAGGAGGGCTGACTTTGCCAAATTGGGTGAGTGCCTAAGGAATGCACTAGCAAATGGGCAGGAAGGAGGGTGGAAGAACAATGGGGAATAATAAAACTGCCATCACAGAGGTAACAAGCCTTGTGTGAAGCAAATAAACAAAACAAAATGATGTAAGAAACCACTATGGTTCTCAAAGGAGGTGGCAGTGAAGGTTCAAGAAAAGAAAGCATTCAGGAAGTAAAAGGAATCACAGAAGGAGCAGGACAGAGAATTGTATCAGTTAAAGCAAAGGAAGCTGGGAAGGCAGTCAGAACAACAAATGCCCAAACTGAGGAAAAGATAGCCAACTCAGTTAAGAAGGGGGATAAAACCTATTTTAGGTACATCAGGAAGCGAAGGAAGACCAAGGGAGGGATAGTGAGGCTTAATAAAGGGAAGGGGGTGGGCAGAGGGTGACTAAGAAAAGGCAGAGATACTAAACAAATATTTTTGCTCAGTATTTACAAATGAAGAGGGGGAGGTACCTAAAACAAACCATAGAAGTACTCTGGATACAGAAGTTGATACCAGCCCATTTAAAGAAGAAAGGGTTCTGAAAGAACTCTTAATACTTAAGGTGGACAAAGCAATGGAGCCTAATGGGATTCATCCAAGAATTCTAAAAGAACTGAGGGTAGAACTAGTGACACCACTGACTAGCCTCTTTAGCAAATCATGGGAGGATGGGGTGGTACCAGAGGACTGGAGCAGGGCAGATGTGATTCCCTTTCACAAAAGTGGGAGCAGGGCAGAAACAGGAAACTGCATACCTGTTAGTTAACCTCTTTGATAGGGAAAATGATGGAATCACTTCTGAAGGAAAGAATTGTGGAGTACCTAGAGGCCAGAGGGGCACAGGACCCAAGGCAGCATGGAGTCACAGTGGGAAGGTCATGCCAGATGACTCTAATAGATTTCTTTGACTGGGTGACCAAAGTAGTAGATCAAGGAGGGGCTGTGGACATGGCCTACCTAGACTTAGCAAGGCATTTGACACAGTCCGCACAAAGATTAATATACATGTTAGCCAGCCTGGGAGTGGGTCCCAAGATGATAACCTGGGTAAAGAATTGGCTGGAGAATAGGACACAGAGGGTAATAGTAAATGGAGTCCACTCTGAAGAAAGGAGGGTTACTAGTGGGGTACCGCAGGGTTCAGTATTAGGACTGGTCCTCTTCAATGTCTTTATAAGTGACATTGCAGAGGGACTGGAAGGAAAAGTATGTCTCTTTGCAGATGACACAAAGATCTGCAACGGAGTTGATGTACAAGGTGGGGTGGAAAGGCTGAGAATGGACTTGGCAAGGTTAGAGGAATGGTCAAATGTATGGCAGCTTAGATTCAATGCTAAGAAGTGCAAGGTAATGCACCTGGGAAACAAAAACCCAGGGGAAGAGTACACAATGGGAGGTGAGAAACTAACAACAACAAAAATGGAAAGGAACCTGGGGGTAGTCATATCAGATGACTTAAAGGTTGTCAAGCAAAGTGAGAGGGCAGTAATGAGGGCTGGGGGATGCTGGAATGCATAGGGAGAGGCATCACCAGTAGAAAACATGAAGTTGTTATCCCTCTGTACAGACAGCTGGTGAGACCCCATCTGGAGTATTGAGTGCAGTTCTGGAGGCCCAGTCTCCTCAAGGACATAGACAGGATGGAAGCTGTCTGGAGGAGGGCAACTAAAATGGTTCAGGGTCTGCACCAGAAGACATATGAAGAGAGACTAAAGAAGTTTATGTATAGCCTTGAGGAAAGGCGGGAGAGGGGGCACATGATAGAAACTTTCAAGTACCTCAAGGGAATCAATGAAGTCCAAGAGGGTAGCATCTTTCAAATAAAGAGGTGTTCAAGAACAAGGGGGCACCATTTGAAGATGGGGGGGCATCTCAGAGGTAATGTAAGGAAGTATTTTTTCACAGAGATGGTTGTGGATGCATGGAACAGCCTTCCGGAGGAGGCTGTGGCGTTAAAAACAGTGGTTCAATTCAAGTATGCATGGGACAGTCATAAGGCCATTCTAGGGGTTGGGGGTAGAAAGAAGTAGGCTGCTTGTTAACTAGGATCTGCAGCTTATCCATTAGGTAGGAAAATGGGCAGACTGGGTGGGCCAAGCGGTCCTTATCTGCCGTCAAATTCAATGTTTCTATGTTTCTAAACAAGTGTTGCAAAAATTCAAAATCTTCAGCTTGTTCTCCAAATTTATATTCAATATAGTCATCAAGGATATTCATTTTATTGATATTATCATAAACTTTTACTCCAGAAGGGCTATTTAAATATTCTAATACACATTTTCCCATATGGTCTTTACATGCAATAAAGGGATTAACAAATGCCGTTTTCCCTTGTGTTCCAAAGGTCTGCTCTTTATTTAAAGAAAAAAATTCTATCATACTGATATTCACTCATCAAACATTTAGTCTTCACAATCTCCTCAGTGAGACCACCTTCTCCTTCTTCTTGCCGAGATAGTAAAGAACACGATAGATGTCTATATCTATTATATTCCTCCAACTTAGTTTAAACTTGTAATTTACATCGAGTTTGGAAATACCCAATCAAACAATATTTAAAATCTTCCCACCGTTCAGCAATATTATCATATAAGTCTATTGTTGTAAGTTTGTCCTGTATAAGCCGGCCCGTCAGCTCAGCGGTGGAATTTCCGCTTGCGATGCCGGCGACCCGGGTTCGGGAACGGACCCGAGTCGTCAGAGGGCCGGCCGGGAGGACAAGGATCGAGCGTCCCATGGGCAGCTCTCCTTCTCCGGGGGGTGGGTTATGACAGCACCCGGAGCGTTAGAGACCCCTAGCGGAGGCTGGGGCACTCACGCTGCCGCGCTCACGTCAGGGGTGGAGGCGGGGCAGATGCTGGCATCATTGCACGTCCCCGCCTCCAAGGGGAGAAAAACCAAGGAGGAAAATCAGTAGGAGGGGTGGTCCTCCGTCTAGATGAAGCCTCCCGGAGGCTTCGTTTCACCCCTGCCGCTGCACTCCCAACCAGATACTGGTTCCACGGCACCAGGGAACTGGGGTCGTGGCCCTGCCCTCAAGGGGGAAAGCCGGGGGTGACCGGGAGTGGCGGCAATGGGCAGATGGTGGAAGCTCCGGGGGCCCTGACCAGGCGGATGGAAGACGGAGGATCCCCACAAAAAAAAAAAAAAAAAAGTTTGTCCTGTATAACAATTTTTAGATCAGTTTTGGTGTCTGGTATTGTTGATAGAGAAGAATTAAACCAGCATACGCCAGGACCTGTTTTACGTCTGGAGGGATTTTCAATGCCAACTCCTATCAGAGACTGGTCAGAAGTTTCCATTGGTGTATTCATTACTTTGTGAATCACTAGGGATTTATGAATAAAAATAAAGTCAATCCTAGAATTTAAAAGCCCTTTTGAAAATGTTGTTATTGCTTTTAAGCTATTTTGAACATGTGCATCCACCAAATTTACTTGAGTAAGAACTGACTTTAAAAAATACTTTATCACAATATTGTTTTCCTGATTCTGTTCTCTGATGTAAGTTTATATTGAAATCCCCACAAAAGAAAATCTGGCAGCTTGTGTACAAATAGGGTTGTATTTTTTTTTCTAAACAAGGCAATTCTTAATGTCTTTGACTGAGGACCATAAAGGGAAACAAGCCAACACTGTAAACCATTAAGGACCACATCTAACAAAAAAAGTCTCCCTGGATCAACATCTACTGATTGTAAAACCTGAACATCTGAAGTCAGAAAGCAAAACCCAATCCCACTACAAGTGTTCTCTCCATTGATCAATAGGAGAGGCCCCATGGCCAATCTTTTGTTGCTTGAGCTACCTAACTCAAACTATGTAATCTAGTATCCTGTAATAGGTTAAACATCATACTTCAAAAGGGATAAAGCGCCAAAGGTCATAATACGTGTGACTGAAGATTTTATGCTATTTACATTTAATCTTGCAATGCGTATAGAAGATAGTTCAGGAAGGGGTTTTTAAAATGTTCCCACTAGATCTTGTAATACGTTTTTTTGTTTCTAAACCCTGTACCTTTCTCGGGGGAAGTTGCACACCTGATGTTTGAACATCAGCACTCATCTGACTAACTTCAGTATCAAGCAAGGGACTATCTTGTTCCATTTGGTCTCCCCAAGTAGAAAACAGATTAAATCTATTGATTAATGGTAAAGGAGATGATGGCAAACTCTGCGTCTCTTTCCACCAACCCAGACAGTAAAGGAGACTTTCCCTGTTCCTGTGCCTCTAAAACCTGAGGTAGATTATCTGCATGAGATGCTGAACAGAGTTCTTGGTTTTGTAACCATAAAGAGGAAGAGGAAGAGGATAGGCATCCTCTAGTCTCTCTGACTGGGGAACCAAGTGAGGTCACAAAAGGGGTTTCTCGTTCAATAGTATCAACCATGTTTTGTGGAGGGAGAATAACCTCCATGGCTTCCGGTACAGTAATATTAACCTCTAGTGAGGGCACAACCCCTAAGGTCCCTGAAATGACTCTCTCACTTCTTGTACCCCTCCCCTCCCTCTACCTCCACGGCTACCTTTGTCTTAGTTTCCAGGCTCAAATTCTTGAGGAGGAAAGGATTTCCTTTCTTGATACAAAAAATACTCTTGGTCAGATGAAGTATCAGAATCATGTGTAGCCCATGGGCAATCAGCATAAGAATAACCCTGATCCCCACACAAATGATAAACAGAGGGTGCAACACAATGGGCCGCAGTGTGACCCAACATCCCACACTGAAAGCATTTCACTTGGTCACATGAAGTATTCAAGTGTTGTAAAGACCCACATCTATTACAGCTCTTAGGCTGACCGGCATAGAAAACTATTCCCCTGTCTTGACCCCCCAAAAAATGAACTTGGGAGGTGCTGTATGCCTTCCTCAGTCTGATGTAATTGCACCCTTACTGTCCACCCCCCAGTCCAAAAACCATTGTCATCTATTATCGGTCTTGGATGATCATACACCGAACACCTTTTTTCCAACCAAAATATAATATTGGCCACATTAACGCCCTCATTACGAAAAAGGACAGTCACAGTTTTAATAGTTGGCTTAGTAATCGGAATAGCCAAAAAGTACTTCCAAACCTCAGTGTCCTTAACTTCATATTACTTCCTCCAGAATTTATCCAATGATTTCATAGTTACAAAACTGATATCATAAGAATGTTTTCCAGGGGGATGGATAAAGGTGTATACTTCAGAAGGTGATAATCCTAAAGAATCCACTAACAGAGTTTTCTTGACCCAAATCCTATCCGGAACCACTGGGGCTTTACCCCTGTAGTGAAGTCTGACCAAGAAACGGTGTTTAGCCGCTTCTGCTGGCTTACAAAACAAGCCAGAATAACTTTTAGGCCCAGAATCTGTTCTTGTAGAAGAATCCCCATTTGTCTGATTCTTATCAGAAATATCTCCCATTAATACAATATCCAGTGCCGACTGGACCATATTTGACTCACCTTCACTGTTCAGTCTTCCAGAAGGTGAATCAGTAGATTGTAAATCCAATTCAGAACAAAAAGGAGCTGAATTACTATGTTGCAAAACTCAGCCAATACCGACATGCTGAACAACTGACTCTCCTACCTGTCCTTGAAGACGCGCAGTCACAGTAGACTTGGGCAGAGGTAACTCACTGACAGGAGGCTCCCGAACAGAAGGAACCAACTGAGCAACCTTAGCACCAGACCCAGATAGGTCATCCAAAGCAGGGGAGCCAGGCAAAGGGATTTGCGGATCTGTAATCCAGCCACCTTCCTCCCAAAGCCACCCTGGTTGTTGTAAAGCTGCTCTGGGATACCAGTCTGGCAATATACAAACTTTCTCCAATATTTCAGCTGGCATAGAGGTTAGTTCATTGTCTATAGGCTGAACTTCTTTAACTACAGAAGAAGACAGTCTCTTACTTGTATCTTGAGTACGACTAGCCTCAGAACGTCTTCTTTTGTTGCATTCAGCTTCCAATTTCTGTCTACAGGTTTGAAAATCTTCATCTGACATACTTATCAAGTCTAGTAATTGTGCTTTCTTTTTATCCAACTCACTTTGTAATTGTTGTTCTGCAAAGGTTTCAGCTTTCATCGTTTCTGTAGAAAAAGTTGATTCAAAGCCAATACTTGGTCACGGCCTGAAACAGACTGGCCTTCTCTTTCAGATATAGAAGGCTCCACCAAGAGCTCAGGAGCTCCAAATTCACACCCACTCTCCTCCACAACCTCCTTCGAACTGAGGTCCTCCATCCCTGCAGACAGACAAACAATGCCACCTGCCTACAGAGTAGGGGAATTTCCTCGGTGTCTTGGCCAGATTTCTCCCATTCACTAAAAATACCACAAACAGCTTAATCTGGTTCAATTTCAGTTGCTTGCCATCTGTATCCCCCTTCCCCCAGTCACCTCTGAAAAAGGGACTTCTAGGCCCAGTGGGCTTACCGTGTCAACAAAATTCAATAAATAAATAAATAAATTCTCAATTAACCAACTCATGAATAATCCAATTTCTTCTTCTGGGCCCTAACATACACAAAGTATGTCATCAATAAAATGATCCCATCTCTTGATGTTATTTAAGTACGGATTTGTGGATTCTTTAAAGACAGAACTTTTCTCCCAGTGGCCCAGAAAGAGATTTGCATAGCTGGGGGCCATCACTGCCCCCATTGCAGTGCCTTCTAACTGTAACCACTGAATTCAAAATAATTATGTTTCAAAACAAAATCAGGTGCTGTTAATATGAATTCAGTGGGGAGGTCTTGATATTTCAGATTATTTTTTAGAAAGTATGAACAGGCTTGTATCTTATCTTCATGCCAGATACTGGTATGTAGTGATTCTACATCAATACATAACCAGTAATTTTCTGGTTCCCATTCAAGACTTAGAATTTATCTAGGACATCCATCATGTCTCTGAGATAAGATTTAATGTCATTAAGACATTTTTTAAGAAACAAAAAAAATAAATTGATTTAAATTATCTGTTAAAGTTCCAATTCCTGAGACAATAAGTTGTCCTGGTGGGTTCTGTGGATCTTTATGAATTTTTGGAAGGGTGTAGAGTGTGGACAGAGTGGGTGTATCATTGAAAATGAATTTTATCTCATCTTCATTTATCTGACCTGATGGTTTACCCCACTCTAAGAGTCTTAGAAGGCCTTTTTTGTATAAATCAGCTGGATCGTTAGACAGTTTTTTATACACTGTAGCATTGTTAATTATGTTCATTACATTCTTTTCATAATCTCTATTGTCCATTACTACAATGTTTCCCCCTTTATCTGCCTATTTTATGACAACTGGACATTCAGACAATTATTTTAAAGCTTTTCTTTCTGGTATTGTCAAATTTCCTCTTTTTTGAACTTTGATTTTTAAAACTGAATCAACCTCCCTTAATACCACTGACTCATAATTTTTAATTACAGGGTTGTTACTTTAAGGGCAAAATTGAGAAGGAACCCTGAAACAGTTTTTTTTTCTTTCTATGTTCACATCATTATTGTTTTCTCCATCCATTATATCAGTTTCATAATTTACAACTGATGTTAATAAACTTTCCAAAGCAAAAATGTCATCTTCTATCTCATTTTCTGCTGTATCCAGTGTGACGTTATCTATATCAATAGTGTAGTTCTCTAAATCCAGAAATAAATTAATCATTTCAGGGTCCACTTCATTTGTCATTCCAGCATTGTCCCAGATTTTCCCCTTCCCCCACAAAACACAAAACACTTATATGTTGTTGTGCTCAGATTGGCAAATAATTTATTGTATATCATCTTTCCATTTCTATTTCCATCATTATTTATTAATATATTTTTACAATTGTATTATTATTGCATCCACATATCAATTTTTTGATTCTCTCTCTCTCTTTTCTTCTCGCTTCCCCAGGTGAAAACTTGGGTGCCTTCTTCTTCTCTTTTCTGGTAGGTCACAGTGAGAACCAAGACCGCTTTTTGTCCTTCTGTATCCTCTTCTTCTCATCATATTTATTTTTTATTCCTCCTTCCCCTCACCCCCCCCTAATTTTCCCCCTGCCATCCACCTCTGGCAGTCCACCAAATGTCCTACCGGACACTCTCTGCCATCCACCTCTGACAGATCAAGTCTTTCCCTTCTCCTTTTCCCACTTTTTCTTTTCTCTTTCATCAGATGGGTGGGTGGTAACAAAGCTACAGCAAAAGTGGCTGAACCACCACTCTGTTGGTCTTTTTGTACCCCCTTTCACTCCTACCTTTTCTGTTTTCTTGTCTATTGTCCTGTCTCCCTGGCCCCTCCCCCTGCCTTCCCCCCCTCCGTGCCTGAGCAAACCAATTCTGGCCCAGGGGAAGGGGTGCACCAGGACAACTTGGTCTTCCCCTTAAAGGGCAAACTCCATTGTACGCGTACCCTTCCTCTTCCTCCATTAATACATCAAACCCCATTGCTTCTAATCTTTGCTTAGTGTGATATTCCCTAAGTCTAATTTCCCTAAAGAATTTAAATAAATCCACCTGTACTTTGAATTGGTCAGAGTCTCTAGATGGGGCAAAGTTAAAGCTCTTTTCCAGCAGTGTAATTTGCACATCAGTCAGGTTTACCTGTGAAAGATTGATTACTGCTAAGGTCTCTTGTTGATCCTAAATTCTTGATCGCAGCCTTCCTTTCCTACCCCTCCTTGTTTTCCATTTTTTGAAGCCTTATTCTTTTTGCTCTTTGTAGTATTGGAATCCTGTGAGTGAGCACTGTCTTGTCCCTCAATTTCCACAGTCTTCAATGTTTTTCCTGCTGTTTATTTTCTTACATAAACTTGTGGCTCTTCATTAATGGTGACTCTTTTCTTCGATCTGGAGCACCATCTGCTGAAAGAAAATGTGGATCTCTGACAAGATAATATGTGTCCCAATCTGTAGTCAGTTGCATCTCTTTCTAGCTTACTTTGTTTTTTTAATAATCAGTTCATCTTCATATTTTGTTAGTTTCAGCTTTAACTTATCAGCTAGGGCTTTAAATCCCGGTTTAGAGTTTAATTTGTTTAGTACTTTCCTAATGCTCTCCAATTCTTCTCTCACACATTTATATTTATCATTGTCTTCAGCAATTATGAGCTCCAAGAATGTGTGTGAACAAATGGCAGCTGCTAGTTCCCAGGCTTCCGTGAAAAGTTTTCTAATCCACATAAGGGTAATTTATTTAAACTTAATCCTCTTGGTACTTGGGACCTTTCTAATTAAGTCTCTAGAGTAATTATATCATATGTGAGGTTTAGTTCTGAAATGCTAAGTTTCTCAAGTTGATTGAACAGTTTTTTTTAAAATTGAAAATGTCAGTCTGCTCACCAGTAATATTAAGAGTAACAAGAATAAGGCTTCAAAAAATGAAAAACGAGGAGGGGTAGGAAAGGCAGGTCGAGATTAGTGGTGGGCGAAGTGGGCTCAATCCGCTCCGTGAAGCGATTCGTGGAGCAAAGGTGGATTCGCGGAGGGTTCCACAATGTGACGTGGAGTACTCCTCTTTATAATGAGGAACACAAAGTCCATTGGAAGTAATGAGTTCACATTACTCCACCTCCCCAGGCCACTACTCTGCCAAATTTAAGGTGAAGTGCATTGCACTTCACCTTGTTTTTGAGCTCCAAAGGTGAATTTTGCAGTGATTCATGGGATTTCAGGTCACAAGGGCTCTATATTGATCTGCACAGCCTCAGTTTGGGGTAGTATGAGTAGGAAAGAGTAGGAGACAGTGTGCACTGATAGCTGTCTGTGATAAGAATCTTGTAAAAGCTGTTTAAAAAGCATTTTTGGTTTTTTTGGGATCCAATTTTAGTTCATCGATTGTAGGAAACCCTCCTGTGCTCATATCATCGAGTGTTTTTGTTTTTGTGTGGATTTTGAATGTTAATTTACAACATTGAGTATGTGTGGTGAAAGACAGTGAAAGTGTGCTTTGGGGACGTGAATATCTGTGGTGTAGGTAGATTTAGGTTGGAGAAATAGTGATTTCTTTGTTTTTTGGTTATATTTTTGTTACATAACTGACTGTGTTAATGTACACACAGTAATATTGTCAGTAATACTAGAAATTTTCTTGCTGATTGTTTTGTGGATGGGGTGCAGCAGTTCATAAGTTCAGGTTGTTTCCATTACAAATTTACATACGTAATGTGGCTTAGTACTGAACTTTTGCATTTGCGATGCATTCCTCTTTCAGCATTGTACACAAACTGTTGTGTGTGTGAGTGTGTGTTCAGTGTTGAAGGCGCAGCAGTGTGAACCTGCTATCCACTGCAGCTGCCTGATTTTGTACTGTGATCGTGGGATCTGTTCTTAGTTTTGCTGCTTGTAGTGCCATAAAAATCATCACTGTCTGCATTCAGTGCTTCCCCCACCTCCACGTTCAAAAGGTATTTTTTACCAGATTGGATTGTTTTTGTGACCTCATCAGCACCACTGGTTACTGAAGCTGTTTTAATTCCATGGTAGTCTCAGAGTAATCTCTTCTCTGTTGCTGAAGCCATAGTTGTTTATTTGGCTTCACATCCAGCGTCCTGCCAATCAGAGAGTGAATGTATCAAAATCTGAATTTGGTTATAATATTTGTGGTTGATCCCCCAAAATGCCTGCAAAGAGACGTGCAAGCAAAGCTGTTTCTTGCCATGGCAATGTTGGCATTATGATGGTCTGTGGGCATGGTGGTAGTACGCAGATGCAGAAGTGCATTGCTGATGTGAGGAAAGGTATTTCTCCTGCAATGTTTTTTACAGCCCAATCAGTAGCTTCACTCATAGTTGGAGGAGATGATGTTTTCCCAGCCGGAGGTGTTAGTGTTACTGGTGTTAGTGGTGGTGGAGGTAGTATTAGTATTGTTGTGTCAAGTTCTAATTCCGACCAGTGTACCATATCCAAAAATATTGAGTGTGAGGCAGTGCAAGTGAGTGGCAGCGTAGATGATGTCATACTTCCCAGTACATCCCAGCAACTGAACCTGAGGATTGTGATAATCATGTCAACGATAGCATACAATGTGATATTCCATCCACCGTGGCACTTAACATCATGCATTTTCCATGCAATGATTCAGGGTGGTGAAAAAATATCAGGTGATGGTGGTGCAGATGCTGATGATGAATGTGATGATGATGTTGCTGTTGTTGTAACACGTAGTCCACATGCTAGCATCCAAGCAGAAGATGTGGATGTGTGTTGACATTGATGAATATGATGATGATGTAATTGATCCCAGTTGGGAACTGGAGAAAAAGTAATTAAAAGTGGCTGTGTCTGAGACTGTTTGCAGGAATCCCCCCCCCCCGTAAAAACTTGTGATCTATCAGTTTTAGTTGATGATGATGATGACCCAGTAATCAATATGATAGGTAGTCGTGGTGGTCAGTTGCAGTCCAGGTGTGCAATGCCTGAAACATCACATGCCCCCCCACTTCAGTGCTTAAAATAAAGGACTTAAATAAGCCACATCATGGACATGTTAAAAGCAGAGCATCACAATCCCTTGTTTAGGATTTTTTTGTTCAAGATGCAAATGATAATTCAGTTGCAATGTGCCAGGTTTGCCATGTGTGTGTGAGTCAAGGTAAAAAAGGGGAGCCAACTGGGCACAGGAGGACAGCATACGCATCTTAAGAATAGGCACTTGGCACTGAGGACCCAGCACAAGCTGGCAGCTAATACCACAGTGGGGCATTCACCCGCATCACAGGCAACCATAACCAGCGTGCTATCCCCTTCCATGACTGTTAAGCCCAATAGGAAATTAAACATGTGCAGTAGTGTGGTAATAAGAGCAGAGGATTACTACAGGCATGATGAGATGGAGGACCATAATGACTTTGAAATGTTGTCCAGTGCTGGTGAGAGTAGCAGTTTTTCATGGTGGTGGTGGTGATGGTGAATGCAGTATGTCTAGGGCAAGTGGTACAAGTGGCAAATCTGGCAAAATAACAGCATTTTTGGATTTGTCATCATCACCTGTACAACTGCCTTCATCAAAGGTCCACAATACTCACCCTGTCAATGCCATTCATCACAAAGCACAACCATTTGTGATCAATACACCCAGTGTAAAAAATGTAAGTCAGCCCATGTTACAGAGTGTTTTTGTGCATAAGCTGAAGTACCCCCCAAATCATACACTGTAACATGAACTCAATGCTGCTGTAGCAGAAATGCTGGCAATTGATCTTTTGCCCTTCTCCTTTGTGGAGAATTCTGGGTTCCGGCGATTTGCTGCATGCGCCTGTCCAAAATGGAAAGTTCCATCCAGGACATATTTTTCAACCCGTGCTGTCCCCGAGTTGTTCTGCACTGTGTAAGACATGCCCTTCAACATTCCTCCTCTCCATTCATCCATTTAAGTATGGATATGTGGACAAGTGGCAAAACAGTGTGGAGTTCATATTTGTGTATAACTGCACACTGGGCACAGGTTCCAGGGGTTGTTTGTGATGATGGTAGTGTGAATAATCAGTGCAGTAAGGTGGATTGTCACAGTAGCAATCTTCCAGGAATTCGACAGCATGCAACGATTGCTATGTGCAGTGTGACCTGTTTGCACACTGGTGAGAGCATGTAGGCCATGGTACTGACTGAAATTATCAGTGTCAGTGGCTCAGTAGGTAGCACACTTGCCTCTGAGGCCAGGAGATCAGGGGGCTGTGGGTTCAGTTCCCACATCTGGCACTTGGGTTAATATCCCAGTACTGACACTGTAGTGTAGCATGAGAGGGGTGCTGCACTCCTGAGCTGCCATCTTTCACATGAGACATTAAACTAAGGCCCCATCTGCCTGGATTTGTGGTAGTTCAGGTGGATGTTAAAGATCCCATGGCACTTATCGAAAAGAGTAGGGGAATTTCCCCGGTGTCCTGACCAAATTTCCCTCATTCACTAAAAATACCACCAACAGCTTAATCTGGTTCAAGGTCAGTTGGCATTCATCTGTATCGCCCTCCCCCAGGTCATGCCTGAAAATAGGCAGGATATGTCTAGTGCACTTACCTGGTCAACAAAAACTAAATAAATAAATAGATAAAATTGACAGATGGCTAAACCCTCTGTCTCTGAGAGCTGGGAACATAGCAAGTGACAATGGGTCAAATGTGATGAAATGCATCATGCATGGTGGTTTTCTTCATGTTCCGTGCATGGCACACTGTTTAAATCTTGTGGTTCAGGAGTTTCTGCAGCACCCTGATATAAAGGAAATGCTGACCATTGCACGACGTATATGCTCTCACTTTTCAAGAACTGAAAAGGCCCGTGACCAACTGCAGCAGTTGCAGATACAAAACAGCCTACCTCAGCACCACTTGAAGCTGGAAGTTGTCACCCAATGGAACTCCACTTTATACATGGCAGAGAGGCTGTATGAACAATACAAAGCCAGCTCAGAATATCTTGTTATGCACACTAGCCATGACAGTTCTGGGGCCTCCATGTCTATGACGACTGAATAGTGGCGCCTCATGGACTCTGTAATAACAGTTTTGCTGCCTTTTGAACATGCCACACAGGCAGTGAGTGGTGAGTCTGCCTCCATTAGCCAATCAATTCCACTGCTGCGGGTGCAGAGGCAGACATTGGTGAATGTACAGCATAGCTTTGATGTTGCCGGAGACAGTGGTAGCAGTATATTGCTGCAACACATGCTGACAGCATTCTACCAGAATCGTCACGTTGTGAGCATTCAGTGTAGTGACAGCTTTGCCATAGCAGCAATGCTGGACCCATGATACAAACATGGAATTGCATCAGTACTAGAGGGAGGGCCTAAACAGGTAAAAAATATCAGTGGTCAACTGGTAGGCTTGGTTCATGGGGCACAAAAGTCATGTGCCAAGGTCAGAAAACCTCAGCAGCACAATCTGGCTGAAGGTATACCTGGAGGACCATCAAGCATATCCTGCAAGGGGAAGGGGATTGCAGTTCCAGGTGATTAAAGAGTCTGGTGTCAACCCACTTTGGGAGGCTTTGTCCCATGTGGGTATATGTGAAATAAATGATTCTGGAGAACAGGATGATGCATCAACAATCGGACTTCCAATTATTTCTTCCAATTATTTAACTAGCAGTGGTGGATTTAGTGTGGCACAGAGAATGGTTGAGTCATATTTGTCTGAAAACAGGCATCTGACAATAACTGAAGATCCTCTTCTGTACTGGAGTGGAAAGGTCAGTGAATGGCCAGAGCTGACTACAGTGGCACTGAAGTACCTCACGTGCCCACCCTCCAGTGAAGTGTTGAGAGGGTATTCAGCTCAGCAGGTGCAATAGTCAGGGATCATCGGACAAACCTGTCTCCTGCAAATGTTAGTTTGCTAACATTCATTAAAATAAATGAGAGGCACATACCAGCACAGACTGCAGCCTCGATATTCATGCCCAGGCCTAGTCATGGTGGTCTTGCTGATGTGGAAATGGAGCATCCTGGTGGCACTGGCAGTGGCTGCCTGAAACAGCCCACCACTGATGTAGATGGTGACACAAGGAAGAAAGAATTTCCCAGTGGTCAGACTTCAGACATCAGTGACTGTGAGAGAAGCTTTTTTTTATGAGGATGATGATGTGGTTAATGTTGGCAGGTTTTAACTGAAGGTTTTAAAAGGTGGTGTGCCCCCCTGGACCACCACCACCGGGACTGATGTTAGTCACTGCCACCATGAGTCTGTTTGATCCCCGGACCACTACCACTGGGACTGATGTTAGCCACTGCCACCATGAGTCTGTCTTCCCCCCGCACCACTACCACTGGGACTGTTGTTAGCCACTGCCACCATGAGTCTGTCTGATCCCAAGACCACCACCACTGGGACTGATGTTAGCCACTTCCACCATGAGTCTGTCTGCCCCCCCAGACCACCACCACCGGGACTGATGTTAGCCACTGCCACCATGAGTCAGTCTGCCCCCCTGGACCACCATCACTGGGACTGATGTTAGCCACTGTCACCATGAGTCTGTCTGATCCCCGGACCACCACCACTGGGACTGATGTTAGCCACTGCCACCATTGAGCCTGGCTCTGTCCGGACCACCACATCCATCAGACAGAGACACAAAGCTTCTTAATATTTAAAACATAAAGTGAGTATATGTACTCATGTTTGTTAAAAGAAAATGCAAAATCACACATGCCCACACAATGCAAAGCATCATGGGCTGCATATGCAAAGCACCACAGAATATTATGCTGGTTCAACTTTAAGCAGAATTGCATGGTGCTGAAAGGCCTCTCACACAGTTTGCAAAGGGTGCTAACAGATGACATAGACACGTGTTTCATCCTTCCAAGACTCATCAGTATGCCTCGTCTGTTTGACACCTCAGTGGAATGAACCAGCTACCCTAAGACGGTCTGTCTGAGTTATGTTATGGTGTTTGTTATGCTGCTTGACTTTCTTTAGTTGTATGTTTTGTTTTCTGCATCTTTTCAGAGCCACAATGGTAAAACATATATGGTACACTTCTTTTGTTTCTTTTACAGGGTAACAAGAAAAGGCTTCATCATCAAAACTCATTGGGAATGGTACTGTAGCTGTTCCGTACAGAAAGGAAGTGATGTAATATCCATGTGAAATCCACTCTGGTAAGTATGAAGATTTTATTTCATCCATTTCATTGTTTTGTAAAGACTGCAGCAAATGTTGTACACAGGTTGTGTTAGTTGACGAGATATGGATTTGAAATGTAACTTGACTTTAGATTGAGATTTGAGAACCAGGGAGGGACACAAAACAGTTAAGTTGTAAGAAGTCATTTATTTCTTTTTTTAGGAAACTTCCAGATGCTTTGTTGTTCTATCAAAGTGGCCTTATCCAAAAAAGTTCTTCAACATTAGGAACCCCCTCCCCAGAGCTTAGGAACACATGAAACACGCAGAAGTAATTTCATTAGATGACCATGACCATCCTAAGACAACCAGACTCCAGAACAATGTTGATGAAATCTGTGAAGAAGTAACAAAATAAGAAACCATTAGAGACAAACCAGCAAATATGATGCCCCCCCACCCCCACAGTAAAAAATACTTACCTTCATGTGCTTGAGAGTTATCCGTTTACAATTTCAGCGCAAAGAATTCTCATTGAGTACTGGAATGTGCACATCAACAGTTTCTGTGTGACCTGTAATGCAGAACAATAACATGAGTGCATGTCCATGTCAACAACCCTCCTCACCTACAAAATACACAACACAACCATATATATATATATATATATATATATATATATATATATATATTATAGAGGCACGTAGTGCCACTATAGTTAGGGTTGAGGAGGCATTTACATGTTAAACCCAAAATTTGGCACCATAATAACTTTGCAACCATTTGACAGATTTGCCTGAAATTTGGAATACGTGATCAAGACCCATACACCTTGGGATGTACCAAGTTTTGTACTGGTTGCATATACAGCTGTGGACTTATTAAGCGTGATCTGGGCGCACATTTACGCTTTTCTGGAATTTTACTGTCATCTCTACAGGTCGCACGGTTTGCGTGACCGGTCTGAAATCTTCAAGGAATGTGCGGCAGGGGTCCCCGATGTGCCTTTTGAAGATTACGTGAAAAAATATTAAACGGTTCAAAAGTTATTCAAAAAGAAGTTCCCATTATAAGTCAATGGGAAAAGTTAACAAAAAGTTAAACAGTATCGCAAATGCAGTTTTTATTTTCGCAGATGGCCCTTTTACTGTGGCAAATCTGCCATTTTGTTTTCAGTTAGTGATCAGAAAAATACTTGGCATTTAAAATTGGGACCCTCTAGCAACCTAATTCTTTTTGTATTCACCTAGTCGGACTCTGAGGATGCTAGCCATGTCTTTATTTTGAGGTACAACACCTCAGAAATATGTTTTTCAAATTTCTGTAAAAAGTACTTTCACAAAGTGCTGTCACACTTGCGACACTGTTGAATGAATTTGTGACAGCAATTCTTTGGCACCCTGCTACAAAAGAACGGTTTGGTGTTTTGGCCTGAAATTTGGAGACAACGCAGTCGACATCTCAAAAATGTGCCTTTCAGTGTTTTGTTGAAAACATATTACATGGCGGCAAAGTTACGGCACTACAAATTTGACACTTTTTCCCATAGGATAACATTACCGCGTCCGACGCATTACAGGAATCCTTTGGCGCCCTGCTGCAAAATAATGGTTTGGTCTTTTGGGCTGAAATTTGGAGGGAGGACAGCCAACATCCCACAGATGTGAATTTTTGTGGTTTGGTGAAAAAATATTACAGGAAGCCAAAGTTATGGCACTCCGAACTTCTCTTTTTTTCCCATTGGAAAAAATTACAGCGTTTGCCGCACCTTTCAGGGCCCGTATCTCTGGAAACGGTGCGATATACAGACTTTTCATCAGAAAAATGCTTAACCCCCTGCAGGAGGGTAAGCAAGAACTAGTCAGGAAAGTCATAAATCATATGACTTTTAAATTTTTTTTCTACGTCGTACGGTTCCTGAGATATAAGCAATTTAGTATTCCAACTTCTCATTTTCTGCTCAAAGAACCATTATTATGCATACATTCTTTGTACTCACTGTCTTTCTTTATGCAGCTTTTGTGGAAAACCAGCCTCTACACTTACATTACTCTTACCATTACCATTTTTGCTTGCGGTTCTGTTCCCATATCACTTACCGTTCACGTCTACGCTACCATGTGCATTACCCTTTGCGTTTTCATTTGCACTTGCTTTTGCATTGTTTTTAACATTTCTGTCTACACTATTGTTTCTCTTTCTGTTTCGCTTTGCATCACCATGCTCATTACTATTTGTGTTTGTGGGCACAATGTTACTATGTGGCAAGACATAATGTGGCGGGAGCGTGGGGCCCAAAGGGCCCCGCACTCCAGCCACTGCATTACTTTCACTATTTCTCTTTATCATTCTCAAAAAGAAGGGAAATTAGAGGCAAAAAAATCAGTTTAATGCATTAGTTAGGGTTGTTCCACACCGACAAAAGTGAGGAAATTATGTGTTAGGATTGAAAGACCCCCTTGGCCCCCCTAGCCACACCCCCAACTGGCATAGAGGTGCGCATTAGGGTTGTCGGTCCTAACTCTCACCTCATTCTCCTACACCTCTGCTTCTTTACACATGTGATGGGGTGAGAGTTATGGCCAACAACCGTAATGTGCACCCCGATGCTGGTTGGGGGTGTGGGCAGGGGTGGCCAAGGGGGGCTTTGAATCCAAAGACCAAATTTCCTTGCTTCTGTCGGTGTGGAGCAACCCCAACTAATGCATTAAATGGAGTTTTTTGCATATATATATATATATATTCATATATATATATATATATATAGATATATATACTCACCAAGGCTACTATTAGTGTACAGCCAAAGGGCACCCTTCAATCCAGTTGAGATAATCACACTGAATTTGCTGGAGTCATCTCACAAAACACATTGGACCAGCAACACAATGCTCACAGTCATCATTTTATACTAGGGGAAGTACTGAAACACCCTCATTTCAGTGTGTTAACACTTGTCAATTTTCTGCACATAAGCAGGATGCATTTTTGGCTGGCAGAAAGAATCTGGGGACTCTTTGCAACTTTTGTGCACATGACTGAGTGCACCATTAATTCTGGAGGACTTCGTATGTGCTGAAACAGGCTGATTTCACTGCGTAACCACTTGTCAATTTTCTGCAAACAAGCAGGATGCATTTTGGGCCTGCAGAAAAAATCTGGGGACTCTGTGACACTATTGTGCGCATGACTGAGTGCGCCATTAATTCTGGAGGACTTTGAATGTGTTGAAACAGTCTCATTTTGCTGTGTAACCACCTGTCAATTTTCTGCACAAAAGCAGGATATATTTTGGGCCTGCAGAAATAATCTGAGGACTCTGTGCCACTTTTGTGTGCATGACTGAGTGCATCATTAATCCTGAAGGACTTTGTATGGGCTGAAACAGTCTCATTCAAATTGTGTAACCTCTTGTCAATTTTATGCACACAAACAGGATGCATTTTGGTCTGGCAGAAAAAATCTGGGGACTCTGTGCCACTTTTGTGTGCATGACTGACTGCACCATTAATTCTGGAGGACTTTGTATGTGCTGATACCCTCTCATTCCACTATGTAACCACTTGTCAATTTTCTTCGCACAAGCAGGATGCATTTTGGGATGGCAAAAAAAATCTGGGACTATGTGACACCACTTCACTCATGACTGAGTGCACCATTAATTCTGGGGGCCTTTGTATGTGCTGAAATAGTCTCATTTCACTGTGTAACCACTTGTCAACATTCTGCACACAAGCAGGATGCCTTTTGGCCCAGCATAAAAAAATCTGGGGCATCTGTGCCACTTTTGTGCACATGACTGGTTGCGTCATTAATGCTGGAGGACTTTGTATGTTCTGAAACAGTCTCATTTCGCTGAGTAACCACTTGTCAATTTTCTGCACACAAGCAGGATGCATTTTGGGCCTGAAGAAAAAATCTGGGAATCTGTGCCACCGCTGCTTGCATGACTGAGTGCGCCATTAATTCTGGCAGACTTTCTATGTGCTGAAACAGTCTCATTCCACTGTGTAACCACTTGACAATTTTCTTCACACAAGCAGGATGCATTTTGGGCTGGCAGAAAAAATCTGGGGACTCTGTGCTACTTTTGGGTGCATGATTGAGTGTGTCATTAATTCTGGAGGACTTTGTAAGTGATGAAACAGTCTCATTTTGCTGTGTAACCACTTGTCAATTTTCTGCACACAAATGGGATGCATTATGGGCCTGCAGAAAAATTCTGGGAATCTGTGCCAATTTTGTGCGCATGACTGAGTGCACCATTAATTCTGGAGGACTTTGTATGTGCTGAAACAGTCTCATTTCAATATGTAACCACTTGTCATTTTTCTACACACAAGCAGGATGCATTTTGGGCCTGCAGAAAATATCTGGGACTCTGTGCCACCACTGCATGCATGACTGAGTGCGCCATTAATTCTGGGGGACATTTTATGTGCTGAAACACTCTCATTCCACTATGTAACCACTTGTCAACTTTCTGCACACAAGCAGGATGTATTTTGGGCCTGTATAAAAAAAACTGGGACCCTGTGCCACCACTATGCAGATGACTGAGTGTGCCATTAATTCTGGGGGACTTTCTATGTGCTGAAACACTCTCATCCCACAGTATAACCACTCGTCAATTTTCTTCACACAAGTAGGATGCATTTTGGGCTGGCAAAAATAATCTGGGACTCTGTGCCACTACTGCGTGGATGTCTGAGTGTGCCATAAATTCTGGAGAACTTTATATGTGCTGAAACACTCTCATTGTACTATGTAACCACTCATCAATTTTCTGCAGGCAAGCAGGATGCATTTTGGGCCTGCATAAAAAATCTGGGGACTCTGTGCCACTTGTGTGCACATAACTGAGTGCGCCATTAATTCTGGAGGACTTTGTAGGTGTTGAAACAGTCTCATTTTTCTGTGTAACCACATGTCAATTTCTGCACAAAAGCAGGATGCATTTTGGGCTGGCAGAAAAAATCTGGGACTCTGTGCCACTTTTGTGTGCGTGACTGAGTGCGCCATTAATTCTGGGGGGAATTTGTATGCACTGAAACACTCTCATTCCACTGTGTAACCACTTGTCAATTTCTGCACACAAGCAGGATGTATTTTGGGCTGGCAAAAAAAATCTGGGACTCTGTGCCACTACTACGCACATGACTGAGTGTGCCATTAATTCTTGAGGACTTTGTATGTGCTGAAACACTCTCATTCCACTGTGTATCCACTTGTCAATTTTCTGCACACAAGCAGGATGCATCTTTGGCATGCTGAAAAAATTTGGGGACTCTTTGCCACTTTTGTGTGATCTGTGATTTTTGCTGTGAGCTCATGATGTCATACTGATATTTTTACAATTAAAGCAGCATTGTAAGAATGTTCTCACAGTTTTGAACTGTACTTTTTATACTACTTTACATTGCCACAGCCACCACTAGTTACATCTGAGTCATGACTTCAATGATACAATTCTTTTCACAATTTATGTCTGCTTTACTTACTTGACTACTTGTTTTCATCTATGAAAAAATATGAGCACAACTTCGAATATTGTTTGGACCAGATTTGTATTTATTTGCAGCTGCTTTTCAATAACTACTGTTCCATGGGGTCATAAAACAGCCTGATGCATAACTGTTAATTAACAACAGACATAAAATATAACAACTAATTGATGTGATGGAGAAAAACAGAGGAAAACAATAACAAAGACCTAGTCAACACCAATTTAAAAGGAATACTCCTTTCATTATTTCATGCATGAAAAAAGGTAGTACAGCAGACTTAACTACTGCAAATTCTCGCATCATTCCAGTCAGTCAAGGTGTAAGTAAAGGAAATTGTAACATAGCATTAAAAAATATAGGTCAGAGTGATCAACAGATTGTTGCGCTGCTGCTCTACAGAGATTCACCACATTACGTAGTTATGGTGATGCAAATAAACTAATATACGGGGGCATTACTCCCACTGGAATATTTCTTGCTCCACAGAGTACAATATATTTCTGTGAAAACTGCCCATAATTTCATTACAGTGAGTCACGTGATGGAAGAATTACTGATCAGAAAACCCACTCACATTCTGCCACTCTTTCTCAGCAAATGTTAGGATATGATGCCATTGGGAGTGCAGGCGCATGCTCCACTATAGTGAATGTGCAGCAGCTATCCCAATGTTTCCTTATGTTATAAGGTTGACTTTGTTGTGAAATGTGGGAATGTTTCCACTAACAAGGCTCTTCTTACTGGAAACATGCCCACACATTTCACCACAAACTGATCATTACAACATAAAGAAACATTCGTAAACCTGCCAGACAATCAGATTTTCACTGTAAGGAGCACGCACACGTGCTTTCCCTACCGTCACATCCTAACATTGCTAAGAAGGGAGGCAGAATGTGGGCAGATTTTCAGAACAGGAATCCCTCCATCACGTGACACACTGTAATGAAATTACGGGTGGTTTTCACAAAAATGTATTGCACTATGTGGTGCAAGAAAGATTCCTCTGGAAGGGAAAATGTGTATGATTAAACAATAACAAAGAAAAAACACACAAAAACAGTACAACACAGCAGTGGCATGGGGTCAAGGGTGGGAGAGGGGGGAGCAGAAAACAATCCCCTCACTTACTATGGTGGTGGGATGCCATGGTGGTCCAGCAGCAGGTGCAGCATTAAAACTATTTGCTGCTGCTGTGCTTCTACTCTGTTCACCTGCTGCTGCAAAGCACTGAAACAGTCATTATTTTCTTCAACCACTGTACACACCAGGTTGATGTCAGACTGTATTGCAGGGGAATGTGGTGGGTCCACTGCAGTGGGGAATCCAGGTAGTGGGGGTGGTGGTGGACAGGGTGGTGCTGGTGGCTGTGGTGGCAGTGGTGGCACTGGTGGTATAGCAGCTGCTATAGTAGCCCTCCTCCTGCTGCAGCAGTGACTGTGAGGCACAACTCCCACCCCAGCAGCACCCTTGGCAACTGCCATGGAAGGGCCAGCAGATGGACGCCTGGCCCTTCCATGGCAGCCTGCCACTCTGCCCTGCGGTGGTTCAGCATGTGGGTGCACTGGCACCGGTCTTAAAATGTGTCCCACAGGGGCCATGGTGCACCAGCACACCACACACATGGCACACCACCACTTTGCTGTCTCCCCAACACAGTTAAAAAACAGCCACACTGGGGAGCTGTGAGGGGGGACCAGACACAGTCCTTCTACATTGGGCATGAGTCCCACCACCACCTACAATTTCTGGGACAACCTCCTGTGGTTGTGGAGGTGGTGCTGCTGGAGCCCCAACAGCTGCTGCTACCAGTGGTGGTGGTAGTGGTGGAGAAGGCGGACATGCAGCAGCCATCAATGGCACTGGTGCTGCTTCTGTTGCTTCAACAGAGGAAGCAACACCAGCCAGGAGTCGGGAGCAGTCTAACATGACACGACTGCCTCGCCCCCATTGGTCCACACTCCCCTCCTACCACGCCCACAGTCCAGCGGACTAGCCTTCTCCTAGGTCCATCCTCCTTAAGTCCACAGGCTGACACACACACACATGCAGACAGTGGACACACACACACATGCATACGCATACACACACACACACAAACACACACAGAGTCAGTCACACACACAAAACAAAACAAAACTTAGACAAAAAAATTCACTAACAAAAAAACACAAATACAATACAAAAACTAAATAAAGATATAGCTTTTAAAAAAGCTGTTTGTTTTCTTCTGGAACTGAAATGCAACGAAGTTGCAACAAGGCAATCAAGCACTGTAACTCCTCTCCTCTCACAAATGCTTTCTCCCTCTACGAATGCAAAGAAGAAAGTGAAACTGCTTCTGTGACTCACTTCTTTCTTGCCTGGCTAAAGCATGTGACTTACAGTATTGCAAGCCATGTGACGTGCCTACTCTCTTCTCACTTCGCCTTACTTCGCATTAAGGTATAATGGCAAGGCGAAGTGGAAATAATAATAACGCGAAGTGAGCACTTTGCAGTGCCCACTTTGTGTTGTGCTCCTCTAATGCTAAGTGCCCACTTCGCGTCCACTTCACAGGTGGATTAAAAATTTGCTGCATCTCTAGTCGAGGTCGAGAATTAAGGAGCAACAAGAGACCTTAGCAGTAATCAATCTTTCACAGGTAAACCTGGCTGACACACAAATTACACTTCTGCAAAAGGGCCTTAGCTTTACCTCATCTAGAGACTCTGATCAATTTAGAACACAGGTGGATTTATCTAAATTCTTTGGGAAAATTAGACTTAGGGAATATCACGCTAAGCAAAGATTAGCGGCAGTGGGGTTTGATGTATTAATGGAGTAAGGGGAAGGGGATGTGTGTACAATGTTGGAATGACAAATGAAGTGGACCCTGAAATGATTAATTTATTACTGGATTTAGAAAACTCCACTGTTGATGTAGATAATGTCACAATGGATACAGCAGAAAATGAGATAGAAGATGACATTTTAGCTTTGGAAAGTTTATTAACATCAGCTGTAAATTATGAAACTGATGTAATGGATGGAGAAAACAATAATGATGTGAAAGTAGAAAGAAAAAACTGTTTCAGGGTTCCTTCTCAATTTTGCCCTTACAGTAACAACCCTGTAATTAAAAATTATGAGCTGGGCCACTGGAAAATTGTGCCTGCAATTTTTTTGCGGAATCCGCAATTTTCACCATTCTCCGCAAAAACTGACATGTTCCACAATTTCTTGCAGTTTTTGAGTTTTTATGTTGAACTGTGTAAAAAGTATTAACATTTTAAATAAAATACTCTCAAATATTTTGACAATTTTGCATACAGACTTAGGTTTGGCTGAAACAATGCAGTGCAAGGCAGGTCAAGGGTTTTATGTGACACTGATTTCTTTTGAATCCTTGTCTTGTTTGGTTTCAAAATCCACTGGCCAAGCATAAGTACACTTAAACATCTAACATTTGTTTTGTGTTGAAGTAGTCTATCAGAAAATATTTTGTTGCCACACAGACTGAAACAAAAGATGGGAGAAAAGGTGCAAATTATCCCATTCACTTAAATGGGCTGCTAAATATGAAGCCTTTTTGTAAGTGGGAGGGGAAGTTTTTCTTAGTGAGCATACTTTCATTCAGACTAGTTTTGATTCAAACAGCTGAGGATTTTTGGATGGGCCAATTTTAAACTTGAATAAGCTAGTTGCTAACAGTGGTCTCACTCTTAGTAATTTACCATCTAAATGCTCACACGCAAAGACTACAATAAAAACCTGACTAAAGTCTAAAACCAAGCTTATAAAACACAAAATGTATCTGAACATTTATCTTTAAACAAAATCACTTCAGCCAGAGTAAAACAAAGGTAAATTACAGAGTACCCTGACTACTGTATGATACAGTAAAAATATATTGATATTTTTTACATGTTTTGGTAACTGTGTAAGGCCCACTAGGCACAAGTGCTTGTTTTCAGGTACAACCCAGAAGCACTGAGGAGGTTAAGTGACTTGCTCAGAATCACACAATATGCAAGTGGAGTTTGTGGGAATCAAACCCAGGTCTGCTAGATGTTTTCAACTCATTCACAATTTGTTACTCTAACCTCTAGATTATACTACCAGCCCCAAATAACCCCCAGATTTAAAATTTAAATATGAGATTTCAAAAATAGTGTATGGTTCCTACAGTACAAATTGTGACCATTAAACACTTTAACAACATTTTACTAAACCTCAATTATTCACCACTCTATCTGCTTATTTTTTTCTTGTACCAAAGTGGGTGAATAGCTGGCAGAGCACTGTAAACAGCTGTTGATTAGGCTACATTATTCTACAGCCAGAAACAAATATTTTTTTTTCTGGCTTTATTTAACATTGATTTTCTGTGGCTCGCTTTATAGAATCTATTTAGCACTGTATGAGGCAGATGCTTTTAAATTTTGGTAGATAGGCAATGCTTACGATAGCTTATCAGTTTAGTATTCTTTTTAGGAACACAAACTTTTCTTTATGTTTTACACATATTCAGGTGTTAGTGTATTCATGTAGCAATTTATAATGACCAATATATACTGCAGAAAACAATAAAAGATTTATTGTGAAGCACTCAGGGTCTATAGTCGAACCCCCACAATTTCCCACAATTTCTGCAAAATGCTCCACAATGTTGGGTAACCTTTTCCGCAATTTTCCAGTGGCCCTGATTATGAGTCAGTGGTATTAAGGGAGGTTAATTCAGTTTTAAAAAACAAAGTTCAAAAAAGAGGAAATTTGAAAATACCAGAAAGAAAAGCTTTAAAAGAATTGTCTGAATATCCAGTTGCCATAAAACAGGCAGATAAAGGGGGAAACATTGTAGTTATGGACAATACAGATTATGAAAAGAATGTCATGAACATAATTAACAATGCTACAGTGTATAAAAAACTGTTTAAAGATCCAACTGATTTATACAAAAAAGACCCTCTAAGACTCCTAGAGTGGGGTAAACAATGAGGTCAGATAAATGAAGATGAGATAAAATTAATTTTCAATGATCCACCCACTCTGTCTATACTCTACACCCTTCCAAAAATTCATAAAGATCCACAGAACCCACCAGGACAACTTATTGTCTCAGGAATTGGAACTTTAACTGATAATTTAAATCAATTTATTTTTTTGTTTCTCAAAATATGTCTTAATGACATTAAATCTTATCTCAGAGACACTATGGATGTCCTAGATAAAATGCAAAATCTTGAATGGGAACCAGAAAAATTACTGGTTATTTATTGATGTAGAATCACTATATACCAGTATCAGGCATGACGATGGGATACAAGCCTGTTCATAATTTCTGAAAAAATAATCTGAAATATCAAGACTTAGCCACTGAATTCATATTAACAGCACTTGATTTTGTTTTGAAACATAATTATTTTGAATTCAGTGGTGAACGTCACTTACAGTTAGAAGGCACTGCAATGGGGGCAGTGATAGCCCCCAGCTGTGCAAATCTCTTTCTGGGCCACTGGGAGCAAACTTCTGTCTTTAACGAATCCACAAATCAAGAGATGAGATCATTTTATTGATAACATACTTTGTGTATGTTAGGACCCAGAAGAAGAAATTGGATTATTCATGAGTTGGTTAAATGAGAATAACAACAAAAATCTGAAGTTCACCTCTAGCTATAGCAGGAAAGAAATTAACTTTCCTGATGTAACTTTATTCAAAGACGGTGATAATAAAATCCAAACCAAAACATTCAGGAAAGAAACAGCAACTAATAGTTTGCTTAGAGCTGATAGTTCCCATCCCAGATCTGTAGTAAACTGTATTCCGTATGGCCAATTTCTAAGGATTAGGAGAAATTGTTCGAGAAATGAAGATTTTGAAAAACAAACAGATGAAATGTTGAAAAGATCTGAGGTAAGAGGTTATAAAAAGGAGATTTTGTTGGGTGCAAAAGAAAAGGCTAAATCGCAGTCAAGGGAAAATTGCTCAAACCAAAAAAATAAAAAGATAGTGGAGAAAGGGACAAATGTTCCAGCCACATTTGTGACACAATACAGCAATCAAGCTTTTCAAATAGGGGCAATTGTGAAAACATTTTGGCCTATGCTCCTAAATGAACCCACCTTATCCTAAGAATTAGATGGAAGTCCAAGAATTACTTTTTCAAAAGCAGAGAGTTAAAGACAAACTAGTTAGGAGTAAATACATTTCACCTCTTTTGCCTGAGTACAGAATGTGGCTCCCCCCTCCACCCATTGGTATGTATAAATGTGGTAGGTGCAACATCTGTGACTACTGCTGCCAGAAAATCCTTGGAAATAGAAGGCTACAATGGCAAGGTTAAAATATGCTCATTCCTTAACTGTAATAGTGCACATGTGTATTTATACTGGTGTCCCTGTGGTTTGCTTTATATCGGAAGAAGTATTCAACCAGTAAATCAGTGAATACAGGAACATATTAGGAATATCAGGGCAGAAACTTATAGTAAGCCATTAGTTAGTCACTATATGGAATCACATAATAGTAGACATGATGGAACCAAATTCATCACCACTGAACAGACTAAGAGAAACCCACGTGGTGGAGACAGATTAAACAAACTTCTGCAAAAAGAAAGTTTTTGGATTTTCACTTTAAATAGTATATAACCATATTGCTTGAACAAAGAATGGGATTTAAAACCATTCTTAAAAAGAAAATGAATACTGGTATTAACATTAGTAATGATTTCTTCATTTCTCTTTTTTCCAGTTCATGCTCTGGAATCCTACAATGGTGGATCCACCTACAAAATGGAAAAGAAAGGCATAAGGTGTGATCACTAATCTTGGAATGTTCAGGCTGCAGTATGAACAGAGGAATTGTTTAGATTTTGAACCACAAAAAAGTATGACTGTTCACATTTCCCAGAATGCTGAAATTTGAATGTTGTCAACTTTATCACCAATGTATTACCTTGGATTCTTATCGATGTGATTATATTCAATATAGAATACTAAAAACTAACATTTTTTATATTTCGAATGAAGTAAGAAATAAAATATAACAAAGTAAGATTTTTAGATTTAGAATCCAAATGATGCAAAATGGCTTACCAATAAGCTTCAATATTGTGTTTCTTGATCAAAAGTTGTTTCTTGATCTGATTTTGTATGTTTTTTACGTACATTTAGTTGTTTTTCACAATATTGGATGTTGTGAAAAAATTATTTACATTTTTTTGTATTTGATTTACAGATATAATTGGTGTTGTAAAGTATTTAAACACTTAACTAAATGTTAAAAAACTCATAAAAATCTATTAAAAATGAATTTTATGATTTAAGGTTTGAGACCCATTGGAGCCACTTAAAATTCAGAAAAAGTTCTGCCAGTTAATCAATAGGGGCAGTCAATCCTCTGGCAGAGTGGCTATAAAAGAAGTACCTCATAGCATTATTCACCCCCTGAGGAAGACCACACACGTGGTCGAAGCACTGGGACACAGTGCTTTTTGTTAGATGCACTTATATTGGCTGTAACTGATTTTGAAGGAGAAGAAAGTAAAAATCGTGAATCCAGGCACTATTCAAATAAAAACTCACTGTTTATTGAAAAAGAAAGGTTGAAAGACTGGTGTTTATTTGGAACTTCACTGGCACTCAAGTGCAGAGCGTTTTTGCATTTTAGGCTTCTATAATATATTGTGGTTTAACACCAATCAACTCTACAGTAGGTCAACACCAAGAAAATGGTATTCTTGACCTTTGGCACCAACCAGAAACTATTGGCTATCACCATCACCTATCTTCTCCATACTGGATGGCACCCTTCGCAATGTGGTCCCTGCTTTCAAATAATTCAGTGTGTGACTTTATAGTAAGTTTGACTTCTCTGCCCAAAGTGATGTCATCCACATCAAGCTCTGCTTCAGACTCAGTGCACTGTATCACAGCAAGGACTGCCTCTATCCTCAGGTATGCTGAGAGCTTGTCACCAAAATGGCTCTCCCAGTCTTTGACTTTGTGGATGTGATCAATGGCATCACCCCATCCTCTTCCCTGGCTAGACTGAACACCCTCGACAATGCTTTCTGCCACTATGCTGCCAACTAATTCCCTCATAGTCATTACTGTTCCTTGTACTCTTCTCTCTCTCATCACACCATAAGATTCAGTTTTGGGGCACCCCCTAATAGGTCTGCCCCTACGGAGATGGTCCAGTATCGCCCTTTAAGGGGAGTAAACCCAGAGGGCCTATTGGTGGTACTGGACCTATCGGGTGTTTCGGATGAGAGCATGGGTCCAGGGGACCTTGTTATTGCCTATAACAAGGCAGTGAGCAGGGCCCTGGACCAAATTGCTCCTGTTCACATTCGCCCACTCACTCAGCACCCAAAGACTCCTTGGTTTGATGAGTCTTTGAAGGAGCTGAGGAGAGTGGGACGAACGCTAGAGAGATCCTGGCGGAAATCTTGCCTGGATGCTGACAAACTTAGATTGATGGATCATTATGTTATCTATCAATCGGCAATAACCCGTAAGAAGGCAGAATTCCTGTCCAGGGAGATTGCTGCTGCGTGAAACCGACCGGCTCAACTCTTTTGGACTGTTGACAGATTGTGCAATCCACTCTGTCTACAGTCTGGAAGAGGTTTTTCACAAATAAAGTGTGACAAAGCTTGCTCGATTTTTCGCTGATAAGATTGCCAGCATTAGGTCGGATATCAGCCAGGCTCACTCTTCAAGGGTTTGCAGTGATCGGCGAGGAACAAACACCTGTGTCACCTGGTTTGACTTTGGTAGGCCGGAATTCATGGACATTGTGAGGATTGTCCAGACTGTACGTCCAACCAGTTGTAGTTTGGATCCGGGCCCTACACCTCTATTATTGGGTTGCATAGATATTATCTGTCCGACCATTGCTGAAATTGTCTGGAAATCTTTGGAGCAGGGGATCTTTCCTGAACCCTTAAAGGAGGCGGTCGTTCGACCACTCCTAAAAAAACCTTCATTGAATCCGGACTGTCCAGCTAACTACAGACCTGTCTCTAACCTGCCCTTTTTGGGCAAGGTTATTGAAAAGGTGGTTGCACTACAACTGGCTGACCGTCTTACAAATCACAATGTCTATGATACTCTTCAATCGGGATTTAGGAAAAGACATAGTACTGAGACTGCTCTTGTCCGGGTTCTAAATGATCTCCTGATAGCGAGAGATCGAAAGGCTTGTACTATTCTAGTCCTTCTTGATCTCTCTGCAGCATTTGACACTGTGGACCATGGTGTGCTTTTGGAACGCCTGCGGTCTTATTGTGGACTGTCTGGTATGGTTCTGCAATGGTTTCAATCTTTTCTCTGAGGCGGAGACAGAGGGTTATCACTGGAATTTATTCCTCTGACACTGTCTCTTTGCCTTGTAGAGTCCGCAGGGTTCCATTTTGAACCATGTTGTTCGCTGTCTATATGCTGCCATTGGGAGACATTATTAGGCAATATGGCTTGGGTTTTCACTGCTATGCAGATGATACCCAGCTATATGTGTCCTTTAGTCCCGGACAGGAAGATACAGTCTCTATACTTAACAACTGTCTATCCGAGATCAATGATTGGATGAGTGCCAGCTGGCTAAGGTTAAACCGGATAAGACTGAGGTGTTGGTGGTGGACCCAGGTCGCCTTGAGGCGGGTTGTAGGGCTGGTCTCCTTCGGGCGTATGATCGATGGTGCCCAGCTCTCTCACCTGCGACCGACGCGAATCCAAGTATTATTGACGCAAGTCTGACCCTGAAATTTCAGGTGTCTTCTGCTGTCAAATCTTCTTTTGCCATCTGAGGAATATTGCTCAGGTGAAACACCTTGTTCCTCCGGCCGACCTTCCGACATTGGTCCATGCCTTTGTTACTTCTGCCTGATTACTGCAATGCCCTGTACCTAGGGCTGCCGGGTTGATATCCGCCACTTGCAGCTAGTGCAGAGCGCGCAGCCAGGCTTTGACTGGGGCGTCTATGAGGAGTCACATTATGCCTGTGCGGCAATGCACTGGCTGCGGTTCAGTGGCAGATCACCTTTAAGGTCGGGCTGCTGACCTATAAACCCTCACATGAACAGGGAATGCGTATCCTCAAGATCTGCTTGTTCCTACTGTCCTCTCGCCGCCTGCTCCGTCGAAGAGGGATTGCTAGAGGTTCCCAGGGTTCGTTTAAAAACATCGGGAGCACGGGCATTTTCTTATGCTGCCCCTACCCTGTGGAATTCTCTACCTCGTCGGATACGAAGTTGCCTGACCGTCGAGAGCTTTAAGTCAGAATTAAAAACTTATTTATTTCAAATGGCATATGGGGAGTGATTTACTGTATTTTATTGTAATTACATTGTTATTGTTGCTGTTTGTGTCATATGTATGTATTTTAATTGTTTTATTTGTACAGCGCTTTGATATTGAAAAGCGCTTAAAATAAATTTTACTTACTTACTTACTTACTCTCTCCATCCACCCTCTCCCCTCACATCACTGGTCCCACTGTGCCTCCTTCATATCTAAATACTGGTTTGGGTCCTTCCTCTACTATCTCTCCTCACTCCTCCTTGCCATGACGTCCTCCTCCTCCTATCTCTGCTCTGTCGATCCATGTACCTTTTCCATTTCACACCCTCACACCTCCACTGGGAAAGCTGCCTTCTCCTACCTTCTCCCCTCCCTCTGGAACCTGCTCCCTTCCTCCATTCACTTCTCTACCTTTCCTCTGGCCCTTAGATGCATCCTTGGTGCCTCCACAGTCTTACCTGTCCCTGTGAGCTGCATTCTGACTCTCCTTCCCCCCCTTCTCTCCACCCTCTTGCACTCCAGTCTTTATGAGTCTATACCAGAGGCTGATTTCTGTCACACTACAACATTGTCATTATCTCTTTAGGCACTGTGCACTTTATTCTGTACCTGCAAGATTTTGCTACAAGTCCTTGTCATGACCAATAGTTGTTGTTTGCCTGTTTTGCTTCTTTAGCACTTACACATTAAGTTGATGTTGTAAATGCTTACTGATGTATTATTGAAATTTTGTTCTGTTTGTTCAACCCTTCCCCCCTCCAGGTGCATCTGGAAACAAGCCTTGGCTGAGTGTGCTTTTCCAAGTTACCAATTTTCAAATAAATGAATAAACAGATTTGCCATTAGATATAGTGCTGAACACAGTAGAAATTCAATCTTAAAAAAGAATGGTCTATTTATTCCACTTTTTTTAAAGATACACATTTATCAGCAAAATAAGTACAAAGATTCAAGAGTACTTTTGTTTCAATATCTCAACAGAAATGTATCTATAAAATGGGAAGCATTCAAAGCTGTGATTCACGATGTGGCTAATAACTATTAGTCTTTCAAAAATAAATCCAATAAATACAGATTTGTAACATCAGAAAAAGAGATCAGTAGATTATAATACCTCCAAAGGAGCACCCATAAACCCAAAAGTTTGATTAATGACTCTAGACAAAAGAAAGCTATAGAAAACTGGTATCCAAAGAAGTTGAAAGAAATACATGTCAGATGAGGGCTAACTACTATGAAATGGGCAATGGGCAACGGGTGATAAGTCAGACAAAATAATGGTGTATCATCTCCAAAAAAAAAAATATGAACATACAAAATTTCCAGCAGATACAATCTATTTGGTCTATCTAGTCTGCTCAAGTGTGCAGCACTTCAGGCCATTAGACTGCAGCTGCCCCCCCTCCCATATGCCCTCCCACCCATCTCACTCCCCCTCACAGTTTGTACCCTCTCCTTGAATCTGTCCAACCCCCTCTTGAAGCCCCCAACACTCTGCAGTGATACAACTTGCTCTGGCAGAGCTTTTCACCCTGCCACCACCCTTTCTGTGAAATAGTGCCTACTCTGTTCCCTCTTGCATCTTCCCCCTTCCAACATCATTGAGTTCCCCTGGTTTCCTTTCTGCCCTTCAGACTGAACATTCACCTGGTGTCTACTCTGTTCAAATCCTTAAAGTACTTTGAATGTCTTATTCATATCCCCTCTCTCCCTTCTTTCCTCCATGGTATACATATTGGGTTGTCTCAGTCTCTCCTCATATGGTCTGTCCCCCAACCCCAGGATTATTTTTGTTGCCCTGCACTGTACCCACTCCAGTAGTTTGATGTCCCTTTCCAAGTAAGGGTGCCAGAATTGCATGCAGTACTCTAGGTGTGGTCTCACCAGGGAACTGTAGAGGGCAAGATGACATCCCCAATCCTGGAAGTAATCCCCCTTGCTATGCAACCTAGCATCCTGTTTGCCTTCACTGCTGCCTTCCTGCACTGAGCAGAGTGGTTCATCTCCCCAGTTACCAGCATTCCCAGATCCTTCTCATCCTTGGATTTTGTTAATGGGATACCATCCAGTCAGTAATTGTGTCCTGGGCTCTTGCCACCTAAATCCATCACTTTGCACTTCTTAGCATTGAAACCAAGCTGCCAAGTGTGAGACCATTCCTCCAGTTTTGCCAAATCCTCCTGAAGTACTTTTGCCCCCCCCTCCATCTACCATGGCACAGATATTTTAGTCATCTGTGAATAGACTGATGTAGCTCTTAATCCCTACTGCAGTGTCAGCTATGAAAATGTTAAACAGAACTGGTCCCAGTACCGAGTCCTGAGTTACATGATGTCTTACTGATCAGGGTTCAGATGCCTCCCCCCCTCACTACTACCTTCTGCTGTGTACCCTGCAGCCAGTTCTCAACCCATCTGACCAGTTTCTTCCCTGCTCCCTGACTCTTCAACTTGCAGGTCAGCCTACTGAGTGGCACCAAGTCAAAGGCCTTGCTGAAATCCAGGTAGAGGACATCCACCACTACGATACGATAAAATTATCTTTGGGTTAAGGATGAAACAAGAGAAAGAAAAAAAAAAGAAAAAAACTTCTGAAATCAGCAAATTCATTGAACAAATATGAAATGTTGAACTCCAACAAAAGCTCTAAATATCAAAGGGCTGGAGGTATAGCCTATAGATTAGTGTAATGAGCTGTGAATGAGCACGGTACATCCAGCAGACTTGGATTTGATTTCCACAACTTCCATTAATATATTGCGTGACTCTGAGCAAGTCAATAAACCTCCCCAGTGTTCCTGGGTCAACCCAGAAAACAGGCACTTGTGCCTAGATGGGCTTATTTGGTTAACCCTCCCCCCCAAAAAAACGGTTGTCATATAAACAATCCACCATTTTAGAAGCTCCGGTTTCTAATGAGGAAATTCTGGCCACCAGAAATAATTTATCTGAAAGTAGGACCCCAGTCCAGATGATCTCTCAATAGATTTATATAAGGCAGTGGGAATACATTTAATGAATCACTTCAAAGATCCCTTTATTTTTTTTCTACAATCAGATGAATTGCTGCATTCATTTTCTGAAGCAAAGACATGTCAATTTTTGCTTAAAAAGAAAAGGATCCATCCCAAGTAACTTTCTATAGAACAATAAGGATCCATCCCAAGTAAATTCCAATAGACCAATATCCTTCCTTAACAATGATGTTGTAGTAATACTAGTAAGCTTTATTTATCAAGTGCCCCTTCAATGGGGCTCAGAGCACCTTACAAAATAAAATACTAATAAATAAATAAATAAATCAAACATCACCGTCATCCACATCATATAAACCGTAAAAACAGGTGACACCAGATATAAGAGGCAGATTATTAAATAGATCTAAAAGCCTCCTGGAAAAGATAGGACTTTAGTCCCCTCTTAAAGGCCTCCACTAAGGGGGCCTCCATCAGAGATCATGGGACCCTGTTCCAGAAGGCTGGGCCAGCCAGCAGAAAAGCACAGTCACATAAAGATTTCAGTCTGGCCTTGGGAACAGCTAGGATGCCTTTGGAGGAGAAGGAGTGAAGAGGGTGGGCAGTCTGATAGGGAGTCATAAGGTATCTCAGATAGCTAGAGCCCAGTCTGTACAGGCCCTTATAGGTCAGCAATCTGACCCTGAAGGTGATCTCTACCTCAGCAGCAGCCAATACAGTTCACACAAGGCCAGGTTATATGGCAGGACATTTGAAGGGTCACTAATAACCTAACTATTGAATTCTGCTTGAGCTACAGGTATTGTAGGACATCTCCATTCACCCAGAAATAAAGAGAATTACAGTTATCAAGACGGTAAGTTACAAATGCATGTACCCATGATGACAGGGCTTTTGGGGGGAAAGCAAGCTGATTATCAGGGCTATGTTTCTGAGATGGTAAAAGCCACTCTGGACAACAGTTGACACATGCACTTCAAGTGAAAGCCTCTCTGGCAGAAAGATCCCCAAATTATTTCCTTAACAAAGGCCTCTAAACTTGAGGAGCCAAGCACAAGGCTTGTCATCCTCTCAACACTAACTGTGCCCCATATCTGACCAGGTTCAATCATCAGTGCTTTCATCTTGTCTGGGTTTAGTCTTATTCAGCTTGATGACATCCAGCCCTGAATCTCAGCCAGGCACAAGTTTAATAAGTAATGATCTTGGTTAAAATATCAGTATCTATGCAAGAAAAAGTATTACCACATATATTTAAAGGTGATCAGAATTGTTTTGTTAAGGGAAGAAGACTAGGGACTAATATAAGAAGGCATGTTAATGTAACTGATGCATGGAAGGATCAGGGTGCTATTCTGATTGCTAGGATGCAAAAAAGGCATTTGACGACCTTGAGTGGGGCTATGTTTTGAAGGTATGCAACAAAGTGGGTATAGGCAGAAACTTGTTAGGATGAATAAACAATCAAACAATTTCATGTTGCCGTCAGAGAAAGCAATTTAATAAAATGGACTACATTTGGCTCACAAGAATACAGAATCAGTCTCTATACTGCTGATGCCCTGATTTTTCTATCAGATATTACTAACGCTGTCCTGCTTCTGCTGAAATCAGTGAAGAATATTGTGGGGCCACCGGCTATAATATTAACATGGAAAAAAAATTGAAGTGATAGTACTATGACACAATCCAAATTTAATACTTATGGAAGAAATTAAAAACAAATTAACTCAATTATTTTCAAAAACTTACATTCCAATTATGAACAACATTATGGTGGCTCTGGATCTGGAGCCAGAAGGTCTCACAGAAAGCATATGATAATATTCTTTACACATGCAAGGCACAGCCATATACTGAATTGTTTTTAAAGGAAGGGTGTACATGTCTAAGTTTCAGGCCAAGACTGATAGTTTTCTGGGTGGCCAAACTCAGGCAGGCAACCGATTTTCAAACATTTCAGCTGTGTTTTAAAAATGGAGCCATGGGGCATTCAGAATATTGATCCACATTTTGAAAGACCTACTATAAATACTTCACCCACTGGTCAAATCATAAAATACATTGGCCCAGATATTCAAACTGCACCACAAAGTAGTGCAATAGCAGAAGCAGGAGCAAGTACAGTGCTCCTATGTGCAATATGCATGATATTCAAACATTGTGCAGGGCTAGATGCGCTTGCACTACACAACAGAATATTGTGGCAACTGCACCATGGCACAACCAGGGATGTGCAGTGGCACAGGTCTGGTGCACAATAGCACAACCAGGGATGCACAGTGGAGCAGGGTAGCAGCTCATCAGCACAACCAGGATGCTCAGGGACAGGATGCAGGGGTCCCTCACATGAGAAACATAAGGGCTGAGGAGCACTCAGCGGAACAGACAGAGCACCCCACACCCCATGAACCGCCCAACCAGAGGAGAGCTGGAAGAACCACTGGCCCATGGAAACCAGCCACAATCCCACAGCTAGGGCATGGTGCCCCAGCACACCCCGGGCAAGCTGTAACCAGCAAACAATGAGGTCTGTCCACCCCATGCTACACCATCCCACCAATGCAGAGCACACTCTGCACAGCGTTCCACAGACACCCTGCCCAGGAGCAGCACCCAACACTGCAGGACACCACATGCATGCCACCACCCCCACTGTGACAATTCAGTCCTGTGCACCATTGAGACATGCAAGGCAGACCCACAGAGAGCACCCTGAAATGCACAGCAGCAGACACTAATGCAACAACTGCAGACATAGTGCCACCCTGCATGGCCCCACCAATGTACAGCTGAGAGACTGACCATGCATCGGCACATGAGGTACCACACATGGGACAGGTCTTGCCTCGGACACCACCACCAGTGGTACAGCACCCTACACACCCTCCCAAGGACATACCCCATCCCAGTACTGGCCTCATCAGCCAGAAAAGAAGCCCACAGTGGTGCATGGAAGCATGCACCATACAGCTGGCAACACAGTGCATGGGAAAACACCAACCCATACCCAAGTGCACACCAACACAGGGACACAGTAGTGGGTCAACAAACCCACTAGCATGTGGCCACAGCAGCCGTGTACTCACGGCTAACACCCCTCCATGGCACAGGTGTACCAGCCACCCTGCACAAGCACCATGAAGCCATACGCCACCAGCAAGTGGCTAGAGCACAAGTGACAGACAGTGGAGCACATCCCCTGCAACAGACACAGGCGACAACATGGAGGGGTAACAAAAACAGTGGAGGCCACAGTGCCACCCAAGGCAGATGTGCACCACACCGGTGACAGGAGGCAGTCTGGCATTGTGCCGGGTACAGTGGTTGTCCAGAATGGACAGCCACAACTGACATGCCAGCAGATAGTGCATATCATAGACATGCAAGGGTGTCAGCTGCACAGCCCATGGATGGTCTGACAGGGGCACCATGGACACAGAGCATGCACCGTGGACCACTGCACAGGCAACCAGTGCACAGAGAACAACACACAAACCACAGACAGTGACTGATTCCTCCACCCACACCATAGGCAGTTCCCCTCTGGACACACACACATGCCCATGCCTGCAACAACCCTGATGCCATGCACACCACTGCAGCTGGGCACCTATAGCACACTGCAAATCATAGACCAACACAGTTGTCATAACAAAACAAATGTATTATAAATATCCAATAAACACAACTATATACATATATATACACAATTGGGGGGGGATAGGGCTACAAACCAGATGGAGGCGGGTAAGAGGCAGGGGTGAACAACTGGCAGAGGGAAGAAGGGGTGTGGGGGTGGGTCCAGGGAAGTAAAAACATCCGGGGGGCATTGAGGGCCTAAAGTCTGCCCCGCTCTTCAGTCCTGCGGTGTCTGTGTGACTGCTGCCTATGCACACCATGCCTCTCTAGCTGCAGGAGTACCTCAAGGGACGCCCTTGACAGCTGCAGCAACTCCTGCATTGCCCTCTCCAGAGTGATCCAATGCCGACCACCTAGGACAAGGGAGCAGAGTCAATAGGTGTGAATGTCCATCCCACTGCAGCCCACCCATTGTGCATGGCATACAGCTGTGGGCCACACCCCTGTGATGGTGTGCGACCACCCACAGTGATCATGTCCACAAGACCTGCTCACCCAGGTACACACAGCCATGCAGACCACTGAACACACCCACCGCCCAAGTCCCGCGCAGCACCACCGTGGCTGTACAGTGACATGGCTATGCGGTGCGAAGGCAGTGGCACAGTCATGTACCTGGTGCATACATGGACCACCAGCAATGCACACCCACACATGCAGTGCCACAGGACAGTGCTGAGTGTACCATGTGGCATGCACATCAGTGGCGTGCGTCATTGGATGTTGGCCATGCCCCGCCACCTATCCGGCAACACAGCATGCACAGAATATCCATGAAGAAAGGTACTCACCTGCATCTGCAACATCTTGGCACTGATGTACATGTTGCCCACCATCACGTGGCTGTTGCCAGGCAGCCTTCTGATCCACTCGTGCCTCTCAGGCTTGTTGCCTCTCCTCAGGGCCTAAGGTGCAAACATGGATAGGGGAACTTGAGTACAAAACAGCAGCAAAGGCCCCCACCCAGTGTGTGTGATCCCTCACAACCTAGCCATGCCGCAACCCCATCACTACCAAAACTACCCACACTGGACACCCCCCCAGGGTGGACACATGCCAACCATGAAACCCGGACGTACGCTACCAGTGTATGGATGGAGCACCTACCTGGATGTGGCACTGTGCCTTGCCTGGCGTGTGCCAGTAGATGGGCAAGCCTGTCTGGGTCCCTCCGCTGGAGGTCCCCATAGCAGTGGTGACACTGCTCTGGAGTCCTGGAGATGCCAGTGGCCTCCTCAAGTGAGACTGCCACATCCTTCCACACTTCACTCCTAGCCCTATCCAAGGGCACATCCACAAACAGGGCCCCAGCATGGGGCTATACAATAGCCACCAAATTGGCCAACTCAAGAGGGCTCCACAGCACTGCTCTCCTGCGTGCCATTTCTAAAGCTGCTAGGATAACAAAATGGCACTCTGTAGCGCATGTCTGCCACGTGCAGATGCTGCACAGTACAGCGCTGCTATTCTCCATCACACTGTCACCAAACAGCATGATAGGGGGGCACCAATGCAGACGCATGGCACCTAGAGGGCAAAGGTTGAATGGAGGGTCAAGGGTCTGTCAGGCACAGACTGCAACAGCGCGATTGGGACTCCCTGTGTGTAGCGCGGTGGGTGCCTGTGTGTGATGCCCTGCAGTGGCCTACCATGCTGTGGCATCATGGCACCTGTGGCACTCCAGGGCATGAGTGCCATACATGTGAACAGCACACTAGCACCACTGGCACAGTGGTGCCCATGCCCTGTACTGCCTCCCACACTCAGCACACCATCAGCGTGGCAGGCATTACCGTCAGCACCCCTGGGCATGCGCCATGCGGTGCCTACTGTGCACATCACAGAGCTGCGCCTTTGCCTGAATACGCTCAAAACAATTGTGCAAGGTGCAGCAGCGTGATATTCAGCCATCATATGCAAATCAGCTCATCAGCAATTCCCTGGTGCAGCCACTGCTTTAGCATCGACTTAAAGTTGTGCTTCGCCTCATTTGCATGCCTTGCACTATATAAATGTGACATGGGGCTTCTGAGGTCATTGTTTGGTATTGCAGTCTATTGTGGTGGATTGTATGCTGTTTGGAAGTGTGGACTGTGGTGTGTGGGAGATGCATGGGACTGCACATTCAGAGGTAACACCTATTATTTCCACAGGATCAATAATGACCAAACAAGAGGAGGAAGAGGAGGAAGAGGAGGAACAGAGATGTGGGAGACAGAGGAGGCCCAACTTCACCCAGGCAGAATCAGATGCCCTGTTTGAGACCTACCTCGACAGGGAACCGCTGCTCAGCGGACAGTGGGGAACACTACAGGGCCGTGCTGTGGCATGGGATGAGATGGCGCATGCCATCAACCAGCATGGCATCCACCAGTGGTCCATGCAGGAGTGCAAGAAGAAGGTGGGCAAGGACAAGAGGAGGATAAAAGATAAGGTGGCTGCCATCAGGGTGCACATGCTGCAACTGGTCGTGGACAGCTGCATGTGCCATGCCTGATGCCACAGGAGGAGCGGGTGACTGGCAGCATGTGGCATTGTGCCCTAGTGGGTGTTTCAGGTTGTGGCTTCCAGATGGGTGGCAGCCCATCACTGCATGGTAGGTCCTGTTCTGTCACAGTGTGGGGGGAATGCCACAGGGTAGGGCAGAGACATTAATGCTACTGTGTTCCCTTACAGCTCCTGAGCATCTCCATGGGTTAGCGGTGGAGGGTGTGTACACTGAGGGCGATACCCTGGACACGGAGGAGTACCGATCCACCACCACATGTCTCCAAGGGTCAGGACAACAGTATGCCCACCTGTCTGTCCATACTGAAGTTGGTGGTGCTGGTGCAGAGAGGGCCTTCCCGTGTTTCAGCGTGACAGCGTCCATGGATGTCATCATGCTGTGACACGGACTGGTGCTGGATCCAGCACTGATGATGATGGAGCACACATCATGGACAGTGATACGTGTGGGCCACAGGATGGCCCCACAGCAGGTAACAGCACAGGCATAGCCATGGTTGGTGCTGCTGTGGAGGCCTGCATGCCATCACAGTCCCAGCCTGTGCCTGTATGCACCAGTGGGGCAGCACTGGTGTGCATCCAGGCCAGTGGGGCTGTTGTGGCTGCTGTAGCAGCACCGGTGAGCCATAGTGAGCGGCAGCTGGAGGGGCAGTATTGGCAGTCAGCCAATGGCGATGGGGGGACAGTGTCGGGGGGCAGCGTCAGTGCACCGCGTGTGGACGTGCCCCGGCATGGCTCTGGTGTGCAGCACCCATCATCAAGGGGTGATGCCCAGAACAGCCAGGAACACCATGAGGGACATCGTGCCAATCCGGTGGATGACCTCTTTGATGAGCACAGCTGACTACTCCAGGCTTCCATGGATCAGCAGTCACGGCTTGTTAGGGCGGTGGATGCACTAAGTGTGGTTTTGTGCCAGGCAGAGGAGCGGCGCAGCAAGAGACCACGATCTGCTCCTGGTAGAGATGGCCCGGCAGTGGGAGGATGTGACTGCTGCCATTGACAGGCAGACACGTGCATTCACAGCTGTCATGGCCACATTGGGCACGCAGTTTGTTGCATATGTGCTGCAGACACCGCGCAGTGTCACATCCACCCCCATTACCCGGTGTTGTGCGACACCCTCCATGTCAACAGTGGGTTCAGCTGTGGGCATCCCAATCACGCCTGGCACTGGCATGTTCAATGGGCTGCAGACCCCTGCTCAAACACGGTCATGTTCCTGCAGCATCACCCCTGGGGGGAACCATCAGTGCCACTCCATGAGGCCATTAGTCAGCTTGTCATTGCTGACAGGTCTTGGCAGGGCCATCCACGCATCCGTGGTGGCCTTGGCATTGTGCCACATGACTGACCTGTCTCCCACCATGGCTACTGTCTGACGCTGCCCTGTGTGCAGTGTGTTGTGCAATGTGCGATGCATGGATGGGGTACCCAGCCCTGCACACACACACATGGTGCATGTGCACACCTTCCCCGCTGCTGACCGCTGTGGCATGTGCATGATGATGCCTGCATTGCGCTGTCCACCAATGTGCAATGATGCCCAGCGTCTGAGACATGCACAATGACAGGCACTGGGCGTGGTCATCTGTGGACCTGTGTGTGGCTAGGGGTAGCAGTCGGGGTCAATGTGCTTTCTACCACTTGTGCATGTCTTGTGGGGTGTGTGGGTGTGTGTGTGTGTGTGACTGCATGTCACGCAGCCAATTCTCTTGCTGCCATGCACCCCTGGTGTTCGTCCATGCGTGTTTGTGGGTTGTCCCCTTGCCATTGGTGGTTGCACATGGCCCCATGACCTACCTGTGTTGATTGAAGTGCTCCTTTCTGATGGTGTCCTGGTGCAGCTGTGACATCCGTATCAGGCAGGGGTCCCTTCGCCCAAGGGGTGGCTGCCCATCACCATCTATACCGGTGTCCTCATCGTCCCCATCACTATCCCCCTCTTTGACCTCTACTGCTATCCCACAGTCATTGGCCATGTTGTGCAGGATGCAACAGGCTAGGAATAGCCCACAGGCCTACAAGGGGCTGTACTGTAGAGCATTACCAGATGTGTCCAGGAAGCAGAAACATGCCTTCAGCATCCCGAACACCCGCTCTATGACATTGCATGTGGTGGCATGTGCCTCATTGTACCGTTGCTGCAGTGGGGTAGCGGGGTTCCGCTATGGTGTGAGCAGCCAGAGACAGAGTGGGTAGCCACTGTCACCTGTGTGTACAGGGTGGACATTAGTATGGTGGTCAGCATTGCTCTGCCATGGGCCATCAAGGCCAGTACCCATGGCACCTCTGACTATGCACCCCTCACCCAAGATGCCCATGTCATCCTGCATGATGTGCATACTCAACCACTAGGTGGCCAGTGGGGATGTCCCCACTCTCGAACCTGTGTTACAGTGCAGATTGGTGCCAGATGAAGGCATCATGTGCTCCCCCAGGATGCGTGGCACAGACACTGGTAATGCACCCCCTGGCATTGCACACCACCTGGCAGTTATGCTGGCATAAACCTTTCTGTTGATGCATGCTACACCATCCGGGCCAGGTGGCGTGTGGATGGCCACATGGGTGCAGTCAATGGCCCCAAGCACACCTGGCATATGTGCTACCCTGTGGAACTCTTGTATGTGTGCTGTGTGCTCCACCTGTATGCTGGGGAAACGGATGTACTCCACAGCATGTGGCAGCAGTGCACTGAGGAATTGTGTGAGTAGGCATCATGCGGTTGACTGGGTTATGCCTGTTGTGTCTCCTGTTGGTCTCTGGAAAGTGCCCGTGGTGAGCAGGCACATGAAAGCTGTCTCCTTTGTCTCCACTGACAGAGCATGTCTTCGTCATGTGGGTGCCTGCATCTCATCACTGCACAGCTCACGGAGCCACCTCAGGATTGCCTGGTTCAGTTGGTACTAGCCCACAATCTCTGTGTCACTGTAGTGCTCGAAGGTGGTGCAGGCTTGGTAGCACATGTTGGGGGCATACTGCTGATGGGCCTTTCCACGGCTGCGCCCCCCTGCTGCCTGCCTTCTCACACCCCTCATTACCGCCTCCATCTGGAAGGTGGCACTGGCCATGTCCCTGGCTGGTGTCCCCCCTCGGTGGCTGTTATCCCGTTCCCCCACTGTCCTTTGTGATGCTCCCCCTGCACCGGATACATCTCTAGCCTTTGGCTGTCCTGCCTACTGCCAATGCCCTCAGTCCACTGTGGCACCTCCCTGTCTCTCCTACATAGTGGCACAGGCTCCCCACTACTGTCCTGTTCCTGTTCATTCTTAGGTGTGCCCTGTCCTGCTTCTGCCCAGTCCCACTAACTGCTACCCTCTTTCCTGTTGCTGTCACCTTGCTCCCACCTCTGGCTTCCCTGTAGCATTCTTGTACCTCTCTCTTATTCCTTTTTATTTTGGATCATTTCCTCTATCGCACAACTTCCGCTTGCTCCCCTATTGCGCATGGCGCATGCTGTTGAATATCGCACCGTGCCATTTATTCATGGTGCTTCCCCCTACAGTTGCACATGCATTCATTACCATTGCACTCTTGCACATTGTGACTTGTGCGGCGCAGTTGCCTCCCGCTAAATATCACAGAATGGCATATTTTCGTACTTGTGCTAGTGCATCTCTATTGTGCATGGCGCAACCCTTTTGAATATCTGGGCCATACAGTATACTCCCTTACAGTAATTATTCCTGTCCCTGTCATGTCTAAATTGGCATTTATAATATCAGAAATATTTATCTTTATTTAGAAAACTCAATAGAAACTCCAACAGTCGATCAAGTGTCATATAAATAGTTTCACAGACAATACATAGTTTCTGTTATCTTAACTATACACCTTCAAGTGTCATAAATAATGTTACTCTAATTTGCTGCTGTATCTTTTCTTAAAATATTTGTAATCTTCATTGCAGTTTTATTTTTAATAATTGTTTCATTTCCTTGAAAACAAGACACTTATATGTACTCATATGTAACTTGTATGTGGATCTTGATAAGCACATCAGAATATGGAATAATTAAGGTGTGTGTGTTTGTGGGGATGAGGGTTTCTGCTATTTAGAGAACATGCATTTAAAATGCTATCAGGTTCCTTTCATGATCTATTCACAGCCAATATTAACCTTTAATTAAGTAGGGTGGAATTTCTGAGTTTCTGTGAGTAGGTGTTTATATAGTACAATCCAAATTAAAGATAAGTACTTGAATTGTGATGTTTCATTTGTACAAGCAGTGTGTGTCTATGGGATATGGGGCTGTCCAAGTGACAGTACTGTACAGAGTTGTCAAAAATGAAAATGAACCATTTTAACTGACATTGATTTGAAGTTCACATGCAGCACGAAGAGTCCTGATGATATTGCCACTGAAATGCAAGTTGTAAAAAGTAATTTGGGCCTATCCATTCACTGACATACAAATTAATATAAAACATTGGACTGATCATTTGTCATTGACATGTTTGCTACAGCTAACTGAAGTTACCATGTGTTACCCAGACTGAAAATCTATCAGATGACTCTACATTTTTCCTTTTGACATAGAAATGGCATCTTGGGCAGACTAAACAGTTCTTATCTGCTGACAAATTCTGTTTTTAAGTTTCTATGTTACTTTCATGAACAACATTAAAACACACAGTTAAGAAAATGATCGAGTAGTGTTTTTTTCAATTTATTTATTTGTTGATTGAGATCAAAAACTAAAACTGCTGTACAATAAACATTACTGCCCTTTGGTACCCTAAAATGCCAATGCAAAATCATATCACTGAGCCAAACAATTGACTTGTTTAGTATTTGCGTAGACAAAATCATGGTGGCCATTAAAAAAATGGTTTTTGAGTGAGACTGCAGACTCAAATACAAGCTGACTCTAAACCTACTGCACACAATAAACATAGCAAGTAGGAAACAAGCATTCACTCACTCAAAGAGTTGATCTGCACAAGAAAGAAATCATTTAAACTGTTCCATAAATTTAAGTTTTCCTTTAAAGTAATGGGACATACTCTTTATAATAATAAAAATAACAACTTCTGTCTGAGACTTTTTTCCAAGTGTATAGTTTTATTTGCAATTGCACATATTACAAAAAAAGTGGATTGTTTTAAGATTGGCCATTGCAGTTGTCATGCATTTATGGCCAGGGGCAGGATGACTTACAAACGTCAAACATCACTAATGATCTGTTAGGTTATGAACTGCACCAACAGCTTAATCTGGTTCAAGGTCAGTTAGCATGCATCTGTATCCCACCTCCCCCGGCTCGTGCCTGAAAATAGGCAGGATTTGTCTAGTACACTTACCTGGTCAACAAAAGCTAAATAAATAAATAAATTCATAACTTTGCCAATATACAAGATACACAAAATGGTATACAACTGACACCATCAAAATGTCAACACCGAAATCCATTTGAGTGAAAACTTTGAACGATGTTTGAGATTGTCGCTGTAATGGACCCAAAGTACACTGGTGTTACTTTTGCTGGTGTTTTGCCCCCTTCTGAGTAAACTCCAATTTGGATCTTGTTATCTAAAAGCTGGGGGCACCACCCACAAAAAAACATTCAATGTCTGACAGGCGAAATTTTGTCTGTCGACATTGTCAATTTTGCTGTGTCGCATTTAGACAACTTTGTTGTCGATGTGGCTTGGTGGAACCACACAAAACAGTGCAATGGAGATATCAAGGCAGTTATGACCATGTGATAGGCCTCCATCATCTCCTCTGGCCCCATCTCATAGGCTATCAATACAACTGAGATGTCTACTACTACCTGGAGTCCTTCATCTTCTATCACAATAAAAGGGTAGTATCAGATTGTCTCCAAGGGATTGACCCAAAAGGCAACTTTACAGTGCAATGATCTGACCAACTTTATTTATTTATTTATTTGTTTTTGTTAACCGGGTAAGGCACACTAGACAGCCAAGTGCCTATTTTCAGGTGTGACCTGGGATGATCAACCTTGAGATTGCTAATCTCGAGTCCCAGGGGAGAAGACCAAGTCCAAGGCATGACAGTGTTAATCGGTCCCCACTTGTGTTGGGCCCACAGAATCCATTAATTTGAGGAAATCTTGACCAAAATGTGAGGATTCATCATCAACCCAGGCATTAACATTTCCCACAATGAATCATCTGGGTGACTCCTGGGATCATGTGCAGAACAGTGTTCTGATGGAGGAGTGAAGCAGTTGCAGTTGAACCCACACCGAGCCACCACGTTTTTGTAAGTGAGCAGTAAGCGTTTTCCTCTATGTTGAGCGGTTAGTGCTTTAGAACAGTTTTAGTGGGTTCCCGATGGGAAATTCATGGTTGATAGATTCCCCTCAGTAAATAACAAAGGTGTATGTGTGTTGAACTAAAAATTTAAATTGATCAGAACAGGTCTTGGGAACCTCAGTAAAATAAATTGGTGTGCTCCCAGCAGGTACAATGCTCCCAATTAAATTCACAGGTACATGGATTCTACAGCTGCTGCTAGTCTGTACAACAGAGGTCTGTAAGGGAACAGTGAGTAGTTCCGAAGACGACTCCGGCAAACATTTGTTTAAAATATGTTTTCCTCTTTGTCATTATCTCATGGTTTTTCCTACCTTTAGAAGTCATATGTGAGATGGAAAGAAGTAAGAAAAAGCAGCTGATATGAGTTCTTAGGGATGGAGATCTGAATTGGAGCATGGCCTTATGTTAGAGAAGTTGTTCGCTTTTATAAAGTTTCAGTAATTTCTCCGTTTTGACTTTTAAATCCTGCCATTATTCTTCATTTTTACACTATAGTTAAATATTTAAACTGGAAAGTATTAAAACAGTGAAAATGGTGTGAAATAGTCTAAAATATGTCTACAGTAGATGAAGCAAATGTGAAAATGGGACCGCATGGATTTAAATTGTTTGAATGAACTGTGGGCTGTTGCAATTTACACTGTTAATAACTTTCTAAACGTGCTGATTTGAGAAATTATTACTAAAGAAACTAGGTTGGTTCAGAGTCTGTTCCACTTGTACGACTTGTGCGTCATTAAATGACTACGCTATGAAGCATTTGAAACTGGGAAAATAGTGTGGAATATGTTTGCAAATGATGAAACAAATCTGTAAGCAGGACCGCATGAATTTAAATTGTCTGAATGAATTATGACTTGCTGCAAGCCACACTTCTAACAAAATTTTAAATGTGCTGGTTTTGGTAATAATTATTAAGACATTTGGATGGTTTGGAGTCTCTCCTATGTGCAGGACTTTTGTGTTTGCCACATTTGGTCTTCAGATTATAAAGTGGGTCTGATGAGTACTGAGTCTTTCTTTGCATTTCACTAAGTAAAAAACACTCAGATAAAGACTTAAGCATCAGTCTTGGTGCTTTGACTTTAAAGACAATTTTCATATGAGTCTTAAAGGTATAACGGTTTGGATTTAACAATTTTAATTAAAGAAGTTCTGGTGTAAACAACAAAGTGATAATAAAAGTGACTTAAATATACAAAGTCCTGATATGTTTTCCAGAAGGGAAAGAAGGGAAACAATTTCAGTGGATTTTTTGGAAAGAAAACAAGACTAAACACACAGAGAAGCTAAAATAAAGGGAAATTACTGCCCAACTTACCCCCTGAACAGGACTTACTGAATTGTTTTGGTAAAGTACCTACCCTAAATATAACTAATCCACTGAGCCCAATTGCATCTCCTTTTAAGACCCACAATTTAACAAAAGATACAGTGGAAAGTGAAGGAAAGGTTCTGGAAAGTTCATCCCCACTTATATATTGTAAGACCTCAGAGAAAAAAAGAGAAAGAAGTGGTGTTAGGGGCTATAGTTTCAAACAGCCAAGAAAATGTCTATCTGTCTGCTGAATCAGATGTGGAGTCTATAAATGAAGCAGAAGTAAATCATGTAACACCTAATGAAATAAATGTGACAATAATACAGAAAGAAAACCTTTCTCAATCAAAGCATCTAGGAAAACAGGAAGTAGGAGGAAAAGAATCTGTGCCTTTTCGGGCTAAATCACTGATGGGGAACATTACTGAAATAATAGAGGATATGAGCTTTCTTAAAACTAAAGCAGAACTAATTTCAGAAATAGAAGGAATCAGGTCTACATTACAGCAATTGGAGACATCTCTGAAATCCATCAATAATAAAATACTTAAAATAGAAAAATGTTTTTCAGAAATGGAGGATAACAACCTGTTGATGGAATGGCAATTAAATAATCATGAGAGACAATTAACTGATATGGTAACAAAAATGACAGATATGGAGTTAAGATCAAGGAGGAAAAATCTTCTCTTAATTGGAATACCCGAAAGTTGGGAACAGTCACAAACATTTAAAGAAATTGTCTTGAAAGTTGTTGCTATTTATCTGGATTTATCAGCAGAGGATTGTAAAATTGAAATTGATAGAGTGCATCGCTCTTTAAAGTTTAGACCAGAGAACAGTTTACCACCCCACTCAATTATTCTGAAACTGCTTAGATTTGAAGATAAAAACATAATTATGAATGTGGTATATCAAAATTAAACAGGTTATGATTGAAGGTGTTAATGTATCTATTTATCAAGATTTGTCTTATGATATTATAGAAGAAAGAAATAAATGTGCTCCTTCAAGGAAGCTGTTATGGCAGAAAGGCTATAAAACAGCATTATTGATACCAGCAAAATTAAGAGTAATTATCAATTATAAACCCTATTTTTTTCATGTCAAGTGATCCAGCTAATGAATACTTATCTAAACGTATACCTAATCTTTTTACCTGAATAAAGTTAATGGATTCTAAGAGGTGCTGGGTGTGGAGGGATTGACTGCTTCCAGATAAAGGTGAACACTAGGTATCTGTAGAGGAAGGGATACCAGTTGTTTTCTTTTTTGTTTATTCAAGCAAAGGGGACATGGGTATGTCACAAGATGGTGTGGTTCTCCCCAGTTTAGATTAACAGGAAAAGAGGAATACAGATATGTCTTATGATCAAGTGGATATGAAAATTGCATCCTTAAATATTAATGGCCTAAATAGATATATTAAAAGGAACAACATTTTACAATATGCAAAAATACATGATATAAAGATTCTTTTCTTACTGGAAACATACTTTTTGGAAAGTAAAATCAATAGATTGAAAAAATCTTGGGGTAGGCCAGGTTTTGTATTCTTCTGGTACAAATAATAATAGAGGCGTGGCAATCCTGATATTTAAGGATGTGAATTTTAAGAGTATTCAAGTAATTAAGGATTCTGAGGGTTGCTATGTATTATTGAAAGCTATACTTATGGGAATAGAGGTTGTAGTTGGCTTGATTTATTGACCTTTTCTTAATTATGGAGGTGTTTTACAAGAATTAGAACAACAGTTAATAATTCTTGCATGTCAAGATGCAATTTTAGTGGGAGATTGGAATGCTTTATTGAATCCAAATCTTGATAAAACTTCGAAACCATTGAATAATGATGTACATAATTCCAAAATATTAAAGGAGTTCATTAAAATGAATTATTTGGTAGATATCTGGAGAGAAAGGAACCCATTAGAATTAGGGTGTACTTATAAATCTATTCCTCTAAAGATGCATAGTAGATCAGATTTCATTTTGGTAAATCAAAGTTTGGTAACCAGGATTAAATCAGTTTTAATATATAGCATTCTAGTCTCCAACCATGGCATGATTTTTATGCAGTATATTCCAACTATATGTCCAACTTCTGATAGCGTTTTTGTGCCCCAATGGAGATTTGATAATGCCTTACTAAATAGTTCTGAATATGTGGAGCACATAAAATTTCATTTAGAGGAGTATTGGAAATTTAATAAGAATGAGGATGTCACAATGGCTATAAAATGGGATGCCTGGAAAGTAGTGACAAGAAGTTATATCATGTCATTTGTGATTAAAAGTAAAAAGAATAGAAGGAGTCAACTTCAGAAATTAGAATAAGAAATTAAAAAATAGGAAAAAAGAGTAAAAGAATTCAATGTTGCGGAAGATGTATCTACACTTGCAGAGTATATAACAACAATTAACTAATACTTCTCCAGATGGAAAAGCATATTTGGAAAGTGAAAAATAAACTGTATTTTCAAGGTGATAAAACCAGTAGATTATTAGCTTATGCTGTTAAGATGCAAAAAGAACGTAATGTTATTTTGAGCATAGATAATGGCTAAGAGGTCGTACATATGATAAATTAATAAAGAAAGAATTTGTGTCCTATTTTTCTAAGGTATATAATAAAATTTATAATTCAAATTCAGAAGAAATGGAGACATATGTAAGAGATCTAGTAGTCAATAAACTTAACATAAATAATGCTCCTTCTCCTTAACTGAAATAGATGTAGCTATAGCACAACAAAAAAAGGGCTCATCACCCAGGCAAGATGGCTATACTGCTGAGTTCTACTTAGTGTTTAAAGAATTATTAAAACCTTGGCTTAAAATACTGATCAATGAGATTATTGCATCAGATAATATTGAATCCTTAACTGAATGTATTATAATATTGCTATTAAAGGATAATAAAGATCCAAAAAAAGTGGGTAGTTATCGCCCAATTTTGTTATTGAATTTGATTATAAAATCATTATGAGATTAATAGTTAACCGATTAGAAGATCAAATTGCTATACTTATTGGGAAAGAACAAATGGGATTTATTAAAGGAAGAAATATTTTTCAAGGACTTGAACAAATTCAAACCTTAATATCTTTAGAGGTAAAAAATAAGAAGGTAAATATATAGAAGAAGAAAAAATAATGATTGTGTTGGATGGTACTAAAGCGTTTGACTTGATTTCTAGGGAATTTATGTTTATAGTTTTGAAGAAATGGTGGTTTCCTGACTTAAGTATTCAACTGTTGTACAAAATTTATGCTAAGGCCACTGAAAGATTAAAAATCAATTCTTGTCTTTCTGATCCGATTAGGATCTTAAATGGGGTAAGACAAGGATGCCCCTTGTCCCCTATTTTGTTTATATTATGTTTGAAGCCTTTATTAAACTGTATAAGGGCAAATAAGAATATTAAAGGTATAGAGACTAAGAAAGGCAGGGTTAAAATGAATGCTTATGCTGATGATACGTCGATTATTTTGTCAAATCCATTGTTATCATGGCCAAACGCACTTAAGGAAATTCAGAAGTTTGCATTATACTCCGGTTATGAATTAAATCAGGATAAATCTCTGGCTATTCCTATTACAGCATTATCTGGGGAAACTAAGCAGTGCTTGATTCCTGTTAATATTGTAAATAACATGAAATATTTAGGTATAATCCTTGCTAATAATATTGAGAAAATGCTTAAAATTAATATTAATAATACATATAGTAAAATTAAGACACTGCTTGAAAAATGGGAAAATCGGCTTTCTCACTTTGGGGAAAATTTGAAACAGTAAAAATGGCTATACTTCCACATATAATGTTTCTTTTTCAAGCACTGCAAGGGGAAATTCAGATCAGTGGTTCTCAATGGTAAAGCATGCTTGGTTAAGTTTTATGGAGAGTGCATCCCTAGAATTGCATGGTCTAAGTTAACATTATTGAGATTGTAATTGGGTATGGGCTGTCCAGATCCTTTTCTCTATTATATAGCTATAAGGTTTAAAATGGTTCTTTCTTGGATGGATAAAAATCAAAAAGAGATTGATGAAAATGGTAATTATGTAAGTATCGTTCAGGAGATTTTAGATAAGAAGCATTTGAATTTGGGAATTCAGGATATAATGAGGAAAAATAAATTATCTATTGGATCAGAAATGAACCTGATAATTAGAGGGGTACCAATAACATACAAATAATGGATAAAAAAAAGTAAGGATACAAATTATTTATTGTATAGTTCTATATTACATAATAGTAGCCCCTCCTTTAAACATAGTTGGAGACAGGCATTAATAGAACAAAAAATTATTCATAGAAACATAGAAGTTGACAGCAGATAAGGACCGCTTGGCCTACCTAGTCTGCCCATTTCCCTACCTGATGGATAAGCTGTAGATTCTAGTTAATTAACAGTTTACTTCCTCCTACCCACCACTAGAATTGTCTTATGCTTGTCCCATGCATTCTTGACTTCTCCCACTGTTCCTGATTCCACATCCTCCTCAGGAAGGCTGTTCCATGCATCCACAACCCTCTCTGTGAAAAAAAAAATAATTTCCAACATTACCTCTGAACCGTCCCCTCTCTATCTTCAAATTGTGCCCCCTTGTTCTTGCACATCTCTTCTTCTGAAAGATACTACCCTCTTGTACTTTGTTAATTCCCTTGAGATACTTGTAAGTTTCTATCATGACCCCCCTTCTCCCTCTTTTTCTGAAGTGTATATACATTAAGCTGCATTAGTCTCTCATCGTATGTCCTGAGGTGCAGACCCTGCACCATTTTGGTTGCCCACTTCTGAACAGCCTCCACTCTGTCTATGTCTTTGCAGAGATGGAGTCTCCAGAATTGCACGCAGTACTCCAGATGGGGTCTCACTGTCTGTACAGAGGGATAACAACTTCCTGTTTTCTATTGTTGATGCCGCTTCCTATGCATCCCAGTATTCCCCAGCCCTCCTTACTGCCTTCTCACATTGCTTGCCCACCTTTAAGTCATCTGATATAATTACTCCTAGGTCTTTTTCGATTTTTGTTGTTGTTATTAACTCACCCCCTATTGTGTACTCTTCCCCTCAGTTTTTGTTTCCCAGATGCATTACCTTGCACTTCATTGCATTGAATTTGAACTGCCATATATTTGACCATTCTTCCAACCTTGCCAAGTCTCTTTTCATTCTTTCCACCTCACCTTGTGTATCAACCCTGTTGCAGATATTTGTGTCATCTGCAAAGAGGCATATCTTTCCTTCCAGGTGCTCTCCAATGTCACTTATAAAGACATTAAAGAGGACCGGTCCCAGTACCTAATCCTGTGGTACCCTACTAGTTACCCTCCTTTCTTCACTGTGGACTCTATTTACTATCACCCTTTGCGTCCTATTGTCCAGCCAGATTTTTATCCAGGCTATGACCTTGGGACCCACTCCAAGGCTGGCTAACTTGTATATTAACCTTGTTTGTGAGACTGTGTCAAATGTCATGCTAAAATCTAGGTAGGCCATATCTACAGCCCCTCCCTGGTCTACTACTTTGGTCACCCAGTCAAAGAAATCTATTAGGTTCATCTGACATGACCTTCCTGCTGTGAAACCATGCTGCCTTGGGTCCTGTGTCCCACTGGCCTCTAGGTACTCAACAGTTCTTTTCTTCAGAAGTGATTCCATCATTTTCCCTACCAATGAAGTCAAACTAACTGGTCTGTTGTTTCCTGCCTCTGCCCTGCTCTCACATTTGTTTAGTGGAATTACATTTGCCCTCTTCCAGTCCTCAGATACCACCCCATCCTCCCATGATTTGTTAAAGAAAGTAGTCAGTGGTGTTACTAGTTCTACCCTTAGTTCTTTTAGAATTCTTGAGTGAATCCCATCAGGCCCTATTGCTTTGTCCACCCTCAGTTTCAAGAGTTCTTTCTAAACCCTTTCTTCTGTGAATGGACTGGTATCACCCCCCCCCCCCATTCAGAGTTTCTCTCTTGTTCAGTTTAGGTACCTCCCTCCTTTTCTGTTGTGAATACTGAGCATAAATATTCATTTAGTATCCCTGCTTTTTCACTGTCACCCTCTGCCCACATTCCATCCCCTTTATTAAGTCTCTGTATCCCTCCCTTGGTCTTTCTTTGTTTTCTAATGTACCTATAAAAGGTTTTATCCCGCTTCTTAACAGAGTTCGCTATCTTTTCCTCAGTTTGTGCCTTTGCTAGTCTAACTACCTTCCCTGCCTCCTTCTGCTTTAACTGATAGCGTTCTCTGTCCTGCTCCTTCTGTGTTTCCTTATTTTTCCTGAATGCTATCCTTTTCTCCTTAACCATCCCTGCCACCTCTTTTGAGAACCATAGTTGTTTTTTCCTTCATTTTGTTTTGTTGATTTGCTTCACATAAAGGCTTGTTGCCTCTACAATGGCTGTTTTTGATTATTCCCCATTGTTTCTCCGCCCCTCCCTCTTGCCCGTTTGATACTACTTTTCTGAGGCACACTCTCATTTTTCCAAAGTCAGCCTTCCTAAAGTCCAATACTCTTGTTTTTGTATGGCTTTACTCTATGGCTGTGTTTATGGTGAACCACACTGTTTGGTGGTCACTTCTTCCCAGGTGGCTACCCACTTCTAAATCTGAGATATTTTCTCCTTCCCCATTTGTGAGTACCAGGTCTAGGATTGCTCCCTCCTGAGTGGGTTCTAACACTAGCTCTCTTAGGCATGCCCCCTGTAGGGCATCAAGAATGATCCTGCTCTTGGATGTGCTTACAGCAAAGGTACTCCAATTAACATCTGGCATATTGAGGTCCCCCACCAACAATATCTCCTCTTTTTCTGCCATTTTAAGGATGCCTTTTATCACTTCCTTGTCCATTTCCTCCCGCTGAGATGGGGGTCTGTACAAAACCCCCATGTGGATTGTGGTGCCATTTTCTGTCTCCAGGGTGACTCATAGTGACTCATCAACTTCCTGTTTACTATTTAGTTCTGTTGCTTTAATACCTTCCCTTATATAGAGAGCTACTTCTCCTCCTCTTTTACCCACCCTGTCCCTCCTGTAGACTGTGTATCCTGGTATGTTGACATCCCAGTCATGGTTCTAACATACTAAAATGCCAGAAGAATATGTGTAACAGTATTTCATGTCTGCTCATTTGGTCAGTTCTCACCCTGGGAGCTGATCTTGCTGCCTCCCCTCTCCCTCTCTGGCTTCTCCCTTCCCAGTCCCAGATATTCTCACTGCACTGGTATTTGTTTCTAGAACCTTTCACCTGTATCTGTCCCACCAAATCTTGAACCCCTTCACCATCTCTGCCTCCACCAGCCCCCTTGGCAGTGCATTCCATGGCTACACCACCCTCTCAGTGAAGTAGCAGCTCCTCCTTTCTCTCCTGAATCTCCCTCTCCAGTTTCCACCCATGCCTTCTACTTATCTCCTTCTTCCTTCAGAGCACCCTCACTGCTCCTCCCCTATTTACTCCCTTCATGTACCTGAAGATCTCAATAATGTCCCCCACGGTCCCTTCTCTCTTCCAATGTGTACATATTTACCTCTTTGAGCCTCTCCCTATATGTCCTGTCCTTCATGCCCCAAATCATTTTGGTTGCCCTCCTCTGGACCCTCTCCAGGAGTTTAATGTCCCTCTTTAAATGTGGCCTCCAATACTGCATGGAGTACTCAAGGTGCGGCCTCACCAAGCAGTTATACAATGGAAGTATCACTTCCCTCCTTCTGGAGGTGATACTCCGAGTGATGCATCAAAGCATCCTGTTGGCCTTTGCCACTGCCCTCTTACAAGTCTGAGTTGTTCATCTTGACATCCATCACCACCCCCAGGTCCCTCTCAGCCATTGAGACTTGTAGCATTCCCCCATCAGGGTGTACACTTGGCCTGAGTTTCTGGCTCCAGGTGCAGTACCTTGCATTTCCCTGCATTGAACCTCAGCTTCCACTTTCTAGACCACCTTTCCAGAGCCTCCAGGTCCCCCTGTAGGGCTGCCCTCCCCTCTCCCCATCCACCACCGCCCCTTGTTTTGAGTCATTCACAAACAGACTCATCTCACTCCTGATACCCTTCCTTATGTCAGAGACATAGTCTTTGAACAGGAGAGCCCAATAACTGATCCCTGAGGGACTCCACTAATGACCCTACTTGGGGATGAGACTATCCCAACAACCCTGAAGCCAATTGCCTATCCATCTGATCATCTGGTTCCCCACCCCCATTTCTCCCAGCTTATCCAACAGGCCCTCATGAGGAACAGAGTCAAATGCCTTGCTGGAGTCAAAAAAGAGGACTTCCATTGGTCTACTCAGGTCCAAGGCACTCGTCACCCAGTCATAGAACTCCACAAGGTTTGTTTGACATGATTTCCCCTGGGCAAATCCATGCTGTCTATCATTCAGGACCCCCAACTTTTCCAGGTGCCTCCAGTCTGTTCTTGACAATGCCCTCCATCACCTTGCCCACCACTGATTTCAGGCTGATGGACCTGTAGTTCCCTGCCACCTCCCTTGATCCCCCTTGTGGATAGGCACTATATGTGCCACCTTCCAGTTCTGGGGCACCCACCCTGTCCTCAGAGAGTTGCTTAAGAGCTCCACCAGGGGTTTTGCCAGGATATCCACCAGTGCCTTCAGCACTCTGGGATGTAATTTATCCAGCCCTGGTGCTTTCTCTGTCTTAAAGGACCTGAGGGCTTCCCTCACTCTCTCTGCTGTGGTTTCCACCCCTGCTGCCTCATCTCCCTGCTTTGCCATCCCCCCACCTACCAGTGATGCCCCCCTCCCTAGATCTGCTGATCGGTAAGGGTCCCCCTTCCTCAGTTTCACCATCTCCTCCCATGTATGTTGCAGCCAGCCCATTTTCATGAGGTAAAGTACTCATTTAGTACCTCAACCTGCTCCCTGGATTTTCTGTGTACCATGTTTCAGTGACTGCCACAATATCCAGGCATCCCTCATCCATCAAGGCCACTAGTTCAGGGAGCTTGTTGCACAGACTGTGGGCATTGGTACTCATCACCTTCCATTTATTTTTTATGGTGATACCCCTTTTAGCCTCATCCCTGTCCTTACTGCCTTTTTCTGTATTTATCCCTGTCCTGTTCCCTTCTGACTTCTCTACCTTGGTGTTTACCTCTATAACTACTGTGTTTTGTAGGGGGAGGCTGGGATTTCCCTGCTTCTTTTCAGTGCCTCCCCCCTTGACTAGTTTAAATGCTTGCCAATAAAGCATTTAAACCTGTCACTTAGAATCCTAGTTCCTCCCTGGACAGATCCAGACCATCACAACAGTATAAGCCTGCATCCCTCCAGGTGGCTCCCCCAGTCCCCGATGAAACCAAAATCCTGAACTCCACACCAGATTTTCAACCATTCATTGAATCCCATGGTGTGGAATACCCTAGCATCATCCTTGCCATAGATAGGCAGCACCTCCGAGAAGGTTACAGTAAATGCTACTTGTCTAAGGCCCTTCCCCAACTCCACAATCTCCTCTTCCACCGATCTTATCCAATTCACAGCAAGGTCATTTGTCCCTAGGTGGACAATGACATCCATCTCCCTCCCTCATGCAGCTGCTTCCACGATCCTGAGGATTCGCTTTCTGTCCCTCTGAGCCATGGCACCAGGCAGGCACCTTACCTCCCTACCCCTTCCTTCCCCACTTCTACCCCTTAATGATTGAGTCCCCCACCAGGAGTTGTTTACTTCCCCTGTGGGGTCTCATTCCACCCTCCTCTGGGTCTCCTTTGTGGAGGTTCCCAGCATCCTCCATGATCTCCTCTGCAGGTGCCTCCATAGAGAAACCACTCTTTGCCAGAACAGCATATGAATTGTGGAGAGGTACAACTGGAGGGATGCACCTCTGTTCCACCACGCTCTCCCTCCCTGAGCCCACCTTGGTCCAACTGCTCCTGTGAGGTAATGGTGGTGGCCCTGGTCATCCCTGGGTGGGGGAAAAGATTTCATGAATCCTAGCCAGGTTAGCCAGGAGACAGACAACCTTCTCCCTCAGACCAGAGAGGTGCCTACAAACACGGCAGCATTGCAGCCTCCAGAATATCTCCCTGAACACTGCTGCCCCACAGCCATTGCACTGCATCACTCCCATCTTGACTTATTTTGTGTCCCCTCTCCTGTTGCTTTGTATGCTTACTGTCTCCTCCCTCTATGTATTTTTACACTTAATTTCCTACTGCCTATGTGCCCTTACAACTCTTGACCTTGCTGTTCTGGGACAGGAACTTCCTGTAGTCTTCAGTAGTCTCCTTCTTCCATGCTTGGATTCAGACCTCCAGCAGCCGGGGGAGGGAGAAAGAGTTATTTTTTTAGGTTCCTTCAAGGTTGATGAAACTAATGTGTCTCAGTGATCCTTCCCTTCCTACTGCAAACAGGATGTTCCTGTTGTCAGTCAAATCCAGTGCCTATAAAACTAGAACTGGCTTTGTGTGGGAGGGTGGAGGGGTGGGAAGGAGGGTAATTACTAAAAATCTGTAGTTCTAGACTGCTGTTTCTTGCTCTGAAACTAAAGTTATCCTCTGTCAAAAAGAGCAGGAAGTTGTAATTGGAGACACCTGCTTTTGTACTCCGAAGCTGCTAAGCCACACCCCAATTAGATTCACCCTCTGTTTAGATTTATTGTAAGATACAGATTTTATATCATATGTGGCTTTTAAAAAGCTATCTTCCATGCAGTATCTTAAAGATAACTGGTGGTTATATTCTTTGTTGAAATCACAATTTAGAGGGTTGGAAAAGAAAACTGATTCATTTTGTAATACTGATAGATATATATTTAACTAGCAGATTGAATAAACAACACACTATTATTACACAAATATACAGATCTTTTTTTGATTTGAAAAATAAATTAAGTGTTAAAAATAAAATAATCTTGACAAAGATAAGTGGCAATTAGATTTGAATCAAACCTCTTATAGAGAATGGATCACATTTAGGATAGATGTAAATAAAATTTATACATATGCTAAGAATAAGAGTATTCAATTTAAAATAATAGAACATGCGTATTTTACACAATCAAGAATAGGTGCTATCCAGGGAAAAGCATTCGACTCTTGTTGACATTTATGTGGGCGTAATGGCAGTCATGGGCACATGTTTTGGTTCAGCCCAAAAATTTTAACATGGTGGTAACAGTTACATGTGGAATTAGAGACTATACTTAACAAAAAAAACTGTTGTTTGCTCCAGATTTTTACATATTGAATAGATATGATTTAAATATATTATCTAGAGAGGAAGTGAAGATATGTGCCTTGGCTGCATGGTACTTGAAAGACAAATTTTAGAGAAGTGAAACTGGACAGAAGTAGGGAAATGGAACCATAACCAATGGATTTATACATTTAAAGAGATCTTAAGATAAGAAAAAATAAGTATGGAAATTAAATGAATGGAAAATAGTATAGAGGAATATTATATTAATTGGCCTAAAATTATTCGTATCCTTCCTCCTGTTTTAAGGTTAGAGGAATGATTTGGGGATGTTATCATGCAACGTTTATGTCTCATTGTAACAGAAGAGAATGTTCACGTGGTGTAATATGTACATTTTAGAAAATAAATAAAGAAATATTTATAAAAAAAAAACATCTGGGTGACTCCTGCACCTTGTTGGTGATGAGTCTGCCATTTCCTGGAGGAATTCCCCCCAGTGACTAAGAGACCCGTATACATTGAGGATCCTGCAACCTGCATCTGGACCAGAACCTACAGTACAGTGCAACAGGGCACTTGGGATGACAAATAGGATGCTGGGTTGTACTGGGAGGGAAATCAGCAGAAGGAGGAGTGAAGTGTTGCTGCCACTTTACAAGGCCCTGGTGCATCATCATCTGGAATAGTGTATGCAGTTATTGAGCCAGCACTTGAAGAAACACATGGACAGGGTAGAGGCACTACAAAGCAGGGTAACCAAAATAATACATGTTCAACAGAAATTGACTTGTGTCATGTGGTTGGAGGCTCTCCACATGTGCATGCATGATGATCTAGTAGGAACTAGACTGTAATTGTGCAGGGGGATTTTATGGAGCTGGGGAGGAGACTTAGGCAGATAGCATGCTCAGTAGCTTTCACTGAAGTACTGCCTGTCTATGGAAGGGAGAAAGATAAGGATCTCTGCACTAAGAGCTTCAACTCATGGTTGAAGGAATAGTGTAGAGAGGAGGTGTTTGGCTGCACTGGGGACAGAGTATCAACCTGAAGGGAATAAGGGCCTATACCGGGGTGATGGACTGTATACATCCAGGAATGGAATCCTCAGTGAATGGTTTAAATGTTTCTTAGATGAAAATTTAAACTAGCTGGGGGGGGGGTGATGGAAGAAATAAAGAAGGCATAAACTTCCCCCAACAGACTTAACCAGAGAGAAGGGAGTATTTGAGGGAAGGCAAATCCTTCAGAGTACAAAATAAAGAAAAAAAGCAGTATACAGTAGTTGAAATGAAAGAGGATGGGGACACAAGCTGAAAAAAGTAAAGAGAAAATGAGGCAGGGCAAAAAGGAAACAAGGGGGTAGCAGGCAGAGTGGCAACAAAATGTGGAAGACCATGTGTGCAAATGCAAGAAGCCCAGGAAATAAATGTCTTGACACAAAAGGCAGCTCAGGAAAACAAGTACCAAGCTGAATACAACAATCACTGAAGAAAGCAGAAAAAAAACAGCTCATGGATTCAGAAAGTAAAAGACCAGGATATGGTCATAGGATGAGGTATCTAGTTACTGAAAAAAGTATGTGTAGCACTCACCACAGCAGACCCCTGTGCTGAATGTATTTGCACCCACCTATGTGCTTTATCAAGGCCACATAGGTGGGGTTCAAAAACATTTGGCAAAAGGGTCTGTGGTGAAGAGTGATACACATATGTTTTCTTCAATAAATATATTTCATCTTACAACCACATCCAGGTCTTTCACTTTCAGTGTTGTGAGTCATTTTTTCTGCTTTCTCCCAAAATTATCTTCTGAACCTACAAGCCATCATGGGGCAAACCTGGATATTGTGGCTCTAACTGTGTTATGGTGCACATGAAACCACAACTGGAATATGACCCTTCCATGCTTTTCTCAATTCAGGAATTATAGGCTAGGAAGGAAGGTTGGAGAGGTCATGCTATATATTAGGGATTGTATCAACGCAACAGAGATACAGGGAGTCCAGGGTGGAATGGAGGAGTTGGAGATATTATGTGTCCCCATAAAGATGGAAACAGAGTTACTATTCATACTGGCAAGATCTACAGACCTCCAACACAAGGAGATAATTTAGATAAGGCACTGATGGAAGCCATTTGCACAATGGCAGAAAAAGGGGAAGTGCTGCTGGCGGTTCCCCCCACCCACATCTTCAGCTAGAAGCAGGGACATTCAGGACTCCCCACAGGAGGTGTTTCTCAGGCAACCAACCAGGGAGCCCACTCATGATAGAGCAATACAGGACCTGGTGCTCACTAACAGAACAGTGTTACAGACATCAGGTTTCGAGGTCACATGTTGACTAGAGATCACCAAAGAATGTGGTTCAACATATGGACAGTGATGGAAGTGAATGACACAAGGATGAGGGTCGTGGATATCAGGTGAGCAGATTTATTTTTTTAAAATGTGTGAATGCCTCAGAGATGACCTAACAGAGGGGTGGCCTGTGTAGGGTGGAGGAAGAGTAAGCAAAACTAAGGAAAAGCATAGTAAAGGTAACAAACCTCTGCACAAAGGAAGTGAGCAAAAACAAGAGGAAAAAGAGGCTGAATGGTTCTCAAAGGAAGTGTCTGAAAAGGTAACAACTAAAAGGGTAGCTTTCAGTAGATATAAAGAGAGGCAGAGGGAAGAGGACAGTGAGGTGCACCAGGAGAAGCAGATGGAGCCAGGCAACGTGGTGAGGAATGCAAAGGCACAAACTGTGGAAAGATTAGTCCAAGGGGTAAGAAAATGGGACAAGACATGTTTTAGGTGCATACTGTAAGTGAAAAGAGGAATAATAGGAGAAGGACTGTGAGATTAAGAAGGGCATATTGGGATTCTTCAATGAGGATCAGAAAAAGTAGGGCCACATACAAATAGTAGGAGCATTGGAGAGGGGGAGGTAGATACAAGTCCCTTTACAGAGAAGTGAGTCCTGAAGGGACTCACAAATCTGAAAGTGGACAAATATATAGAGCGAGACATGGTACACCCAAGGGTTCTGAGGGAGCTCAGGTAGTTATTGGCTGCATCACTGACAGTCCTTCATAATAAATACTGGTAACAGATGTGATACCAGAGGGCTGGAGAAGGGCCAATATAGTCCCATGTCACAAAGGCAGTAGCAGGGAAGAGACTTGCAACTGTAAGTCCATCAGCCTGATATGGGTGGTAGGGAAGCTAATGGAGTCACTTCAAAAGGAACTGACAGTGGAGTATCTTGAATCCATTGGGTTATGAGACCAAAGGCAATATAGATTGATGGGGAGGGGCGGTCATTTCAGACTAATTTGATATATTACTTTGACTGATTGATCAATGAAATAGATCAGGGTTTGGCGGTGGACATGGTCTACTTCAATTTCAGTAAGGCTTTCAACACTGTACCACATAGCAGGCTCATAAGGACACTGGGTAGCTTAGGGCTGGGTGCAAAGGTGGTAAATTAAGTAACAAATTGGTTACAGGATAGACAACAGAGAGTTGTGTAAATGGAGTTTAATTTGGGGAAGGGAGGTTGAATAACGAGGTGCCACAGAGCTTGGTACCGGGACCAGTACTCCTTAATGTCTTTAAAAGTGACACTGCAGATGAGCTGGAAGGGAATGTCTGCCTCTTTGTGGATAACACCAAACTCAGCAAATAGGGTGGACACTCCAGAGGGGTGGAAAGAATGTGCATGGACCTGAGAATACTTGAGGGCTGGTCAAGAGCATGGCAGCCATGTTTCAGTGCAAAAAAGTTAAAATCATGCACTTAGGGTGCAGAAACCAAGGGACAGAGTACAATATGGGGGAAAAGTTATTATGGTCATCAAACTGGGAAGGGTCTGGGAGTAATCATATCTGATGATCTCAAGGTGGTGAGGTAGATGACAAGGCAGTGGGTAGGGCCAGTGGGATGTTGGGGTGCATAGGGAGGAGTATCACCACCAGAAGGAGAGAGGCGGTGTTGCTGATGTATAGATTACAGGTGAGACCTCACCTGGAATACTGTGTCCAGTTCTGGAGACCACATCTCAGGAAGGACATAGACAAAGTGGAGGCAGTTCTGAGGAGGGCAACTAAAATGGTGCAGGGTCTGCATCAAAAACCTATGAGGAGAGGCTGAAGTATCTCAGAATGTACACCCTGTAAGACAGAGCAGTGATACGTTATATGACAGAGATCTATACATACCTAAAGGGGTAAATAAGGTTCAAGAGGGGAGTATTTTTCACAGGCAAATATACACGAGAACAAGGTGACATGGAATGAAACTGGAAAGGGGTTTATTCATGAGAGATGTGAGAAAGCACTTCTTCACTGAAAGTGTGGTAGATGCCTAGAACAGTCTTCCAGCAGAGGTGGTGGGGTGAAAACTGTGGTGGGCTTCAAGCATGCAAGGGATAGGCACAAGGGAATCTGAGGGGAAGCTGGGGGGGTTGGGAGGGAGTCAGAGATCTAGTAGGGTCTGCAGTGACAGTATAGGCAGGGAAAAAGATAGGCAGAATGGATGGGCCAAGCCTTCCTTATCTGCCATTAAATGCTATGTTTCTTTGTTTCAATGATGTGAAGAGAGAGACAGAGGGGACATGAATGAAAATTATAAATATCTATATAGGATTAATCAAAAAGATTAGAGTTGTTCATATTGAATGTAAACACAGGCACTGGTGGAAACTCAATGAAGCTGGAGAGAGGAAGGTATAATATGGACATCAGAACACTTTTCTTTATGGAAAGGAGATAGAAGGATAGAATAGGCTTCAAAGAGAGGCAGTGTGTGCAAACTCAATGAATGAATTAAAGCATGGGCGATACAGACACATGGCACTGATTAAGGCAGTGGCTAAATGGAAGGGGAATGGATGAGTGAATGGTCAATATGACCCTAACAATCAACACAGATACAAAGGAGCTAGATAGGATGCAATGTAATAACTTGCAGTAAATGACATCACAAAATGTTGCAACACGAAAGGGCTTATTTACCAATGAATCACACTCTCCCTAAAGGATACTTCAACATTTTGCAGTAATACTGCAAGGTACTATATTGCATCCTGGCTGGTGCTGCTGTAGGCAGGAATGAGTAAACTCAGTGAGCCACAGGGTCTTTCTTTGTTTACAAATTCTGTTTCTGTTTTTTTTTTTTTGTTAAAGGGACCTATGCATGAAAGTGAAAATGGTGATATGTGTCATGTAAAGGACTGCATATTGGCTTATATGTGAAAAGCACACAGCCGTGGCATACATAACATGATCAGCTTGCATGAACATGTGGCCATACACATGCTGTGTGCAGGTGGTGTAGTTATGCAGGATGAACAGATACACAATGCAAAGATTGCAAGGCCATGCAAGTGTATAAAAAGCAAACAAAAAAAAAGGCACTAGCACTAACGTAAATACAGTTATGTAACCTAGAAACACAGAAACAGAAACATTCACCTAGTCTGCCCTATTTTCCCTACCTATAGTGTTGCCACAGACCCTACTTGTTCTCCAGTAGTTAGCCAAACCATGTGAACAGCACTGTGCAAACCACTACCTTCCCATGATTGCCAGATCAGCTTTCATTAACCTAACCCTGGCACAACCCTCTGCAGCCAGAGGAACTAGAGAAGTAACCACATGCAAACACCAAAGTAAGACACAACATGCATAGATAGGGCAGAATCTTTACTAATGACCTGGCAAGGGATAAGGTAGAAGTAGTGCAGAATAATTTCAGGGAGCTGAGGTGAGGCCTTAAAGATCATGTGCAATGGTTTTTAAATTGTTTTAATAAAAACGTAAAAGGCTGAAATTCAACTCTCTCTGTCATGATTAGTGTTTTCTGAAAATTTCATGCTGTTTGGTTTAGTGGTTCTCTTTAAATCAGCATTCGCTAACATGCTCTACAGTGGCTGAAAACAGTGGAGTTATTTCTGTCCTCTCAGTCAAGCTTAGAGAGTGATGACATCATTTTGGAGTAGCTTACTGTTTCAGATTCCCAATCAGAGAAGCACTCTGTAGAGTTTATGGCTTGCTGAGCTCTCCAGGTTTCTTACAAACCCAGTCTCTGGTTTGTGTTTAGGAAGATCAGCTTAAAATATATCATTCTCTTCCCTTAGCAAGCTGATCATTTCGATTTCAATGCTGAATTGAAGTAGTGGAAATCTTTTTCTGTGAGAAATCAGCTTTTCTGTGTCACAGCTCTCTTCTTTCTGATCAAACTTCAGTTTGTTTTTCTAACTATAACACAGGGCTGTTCATTCACAGAAACGGTTTGTCTTTGATACAGCCTTCATATATACAATCAAGTAAAAACATTTATGTTTTATGCTGTCTTGCACATGCTCAGGAAACATATTGAGGTAACTTGGAATTGCCAGTTTTGGCGGTGCGGTCCTGTAGTAGCCAGTGGCACCACTGCTTTTTCAGGCTGGGCTCTGTGGCACGAATTAGACTGCATGCTGACTATGACAGCAGTGTAAAAGCGTGCCACCACCATGTAAGGATTTAGCCACTGCAATGAGGGAGTACCCCCTCATTGCAGGGTGTGCCTTCCCTGGTGTAACATTTCAATAAACATGGTGGAGACGTCCACCTCTCACAGTCTCAGTAACAGCTAACGTCGGGGATACCCAATCCCCCTGTCGGCATTTTCCCTCACCAGTTCATTTGTCAACGGAGTAGCCCAATCCCTGTCGGCATGATATCCCCCCCCCCAGAATTTGTTGAGTGCCAAAAGGGTGCCAATCCCCCTCAGCTAATGCTGCTCCCCTAAAAGCACACCATGTGGCGGATGGGGGTGCCCAGTCCCTGTCGACTCTGGCTCCCCCCAAACAAAAAGCCAGGTGGCACACTGGGAGCCCACCCCAGCATGCTTATGCCCCTACCCAGCACACTGTATGACCGACGGGGGGTGTCCAATCCCTGTTGACTCCAGATCCCACCAAAAGAAACACCCAGGTATGCCGGCATGCTGGAAGCCCACCCCAGCATGCCCAAAGCGTCCCACGTTGCTGTTTTGTTTCCCTGTAAAAACAGAAAATGGTCCCTCACAGTCTCTCATACCCCCCAACCTGCACTCACCTCCCCACACACACACAACCTCAGTCCATACTTACCTCCTGAGGCCGGCATGATGATCTTCGGTGGACCGGGAACATGTCTGCACTCTTCAAAGCCAACCGCGAACTGAAGAAATGCTGGTAAGCTGTGTAATGGCATAAATAGGGTTTTTTCAACTTTGGTGGATATCTCGGCCATTTTTGGGAATTTGTTCACCAAATTTTAAACATGAGGTTCTTGGGATCCCACCTCATGAACTCAGTCACTGTCATTTTGTTATTCAGTCTTAAAAGGTGATTTCGTGGTCACTGTGCCAAACCACCTTTCAGGACCGATTAATGAAATGACAGTGTCACAGTTCATGAGGTAGGCTCCCAAAAATCCTATGTTGCAAATTTGGTGAAAAAATTCTCAAAAATGACTACAATATGAATGTCTGTTGCGCAGTTCCTATGCAAGATTGTAACTTCGAGAATTTTTAATGTTTTCACTCCAGATTTTCAACATTGCCATTGTACCACACCTCCTTATGAAAAGTACAGCTGTCATTTTTCACATCTTGCCTGAAATGTGTTTTCACATGTGGCACACGATGGCACGGTCAGTGTGCAAAATCAATGTTCTGGACAAATTAAGAAAATCACAGTGACACTGTCCATGAGCAGAGTTCCCAAAATGCATATGTTGAAAATTTGGTGACAAAATTCCACAAAATGCCTGTTTTATGAGAGTGCTTACAGTTTCCACGCACATTAGTAAGTTCAACAAATGTTAATATTTTCACTCCAGATTTTCAACATTGCCATTTTTGCACGCCTCCTTAAGAACAGCACAGTAGTTATTTTTCACATGCTGTGCAAAATGTGGTTTTGCACATGCGGTGCACAATGGCATGGTAGCTGCAGGAAAATCAATGTCCGGGACAGATTAAGAAAATCACTGTGACAGTGTTCATGAGTGGAGGTCCCAAAATGCCTATATTGGAAATTTGATGAGAAAATTCCACAGAATGACTGTGTTATGAGCATGCATTGAGCAGTTTCCATGCACACTCATAACTTGGATACTTTTTAATATTTTCACTCCAGATTTTCAACATTGCCATTTTTGCACACCTCCTTAAGAACAGTACAGTTGTCATTTCTCACATCCTGCCAAAATGTGGTTTTGCGCTACCGGTGCAGAATGGTGCAATCACTGTGGGACATCAACATTCAGGACAGATTAACAAAATTACACTGCCACTGTTCATGGGCAGAGGTCCCAAATGCTTGCATGAGGTGGGGTAAGAAAAATACTATGTTGAAAATTTGGAGTGCAAACACCAACAAATAGAAACATAGAAACATAGAATTTGACGGCAGATAAGGACCGCTTGGCCCACCCAGTCTGCCCATTTCCCTACCAGATGGATAAGCTGCAGGTCCTAGTTAATCAGCAGCCTACTTCTTCCTACCCCCACCCCTAGAATTGCCTTATGACTGTCCCATGCATGCTTGAATTCCACCACTGTTTTTGACTCAACAACCTCCTCTGGAAGGCCGTCCATACATCCACAACCTCTCTGTGAAAAAATACTTCCTTTAAATTACCTCTGAGCCGCCCCTTCTATCTTCAAATTGTGCCCCTTGTTCTTGCACACCTTTTTTGAAAGATGCTACCTCTTGGACTTGTTGATTCCCTTGAGGTACTTGAAAGTTTCTATCATGTCTCCCTCTCCTCCTTTCCTCGAGGCTATACATATTAAGCCCTAAGTCTCTCTTCATATGTCTTCCCGTGCAGACCCTGCACCATTTTAGTTGCCCTCCTCTGGACAGCTTCCATCCTGTCTATGTCTTTGCTGAGATTGGGTCTCCAGAACTGCACGCAGTACTCCAGATGGGGTCTCACTAGCTGTCTGTACAGAGGGATAATAACTTCCTGTTTTCTACTGGTGATGCCTCTTCCTATGCATCCCAGTATCCCCCAGCCCTCCTTGCTGCCCTCTCACATTGCTTGCCCACCTTTAGGTCATCTGATATGACTACCCCAGGTCCCTTTCCATTTTTGTTGTTGTTAGTATCTCACCCCCCATTGTGTACTCTTCCCTGGGTTTTGTTTCCCAGGTGCATACCTTATGCACTTCTTAGCATTGAATCTAAGCTGCCATACATTTGACCATTCCTCTAACCTTGCCAGGTCCCTTCTCATCCTTTCCACTCCACCTTGTGCATCAACTCTGTTGCAGATCTTTGTGTCATCTGCAAAGAGACATACTTTTCCTTCTAGTCCCTCTGCAATGTCGCCTATAAAGACATTGAAGAGGACCGGTCCTAATACTGAACCCTACGGTACCCCACTACTAACCCCCCTTTTTTCAGAGTGGACTCCATTTACTGTTACTCTCTGTGTCCTTTTCTCCAGCCAATTGTTTACCCAGGCTGTCATCTTGGGACCCACTCCCAGGATGGCTAACTTGTATATTAATCTTTTGTGTGGGACTGTGTCAAATGTCTTGCTAAAGTCTAGGTAGGCTATGTCCACAGCCCCTCCCTGATCAACTACTTTGGTCACCCAGTCAAAGAAATCTATCAGATTTGTCTGGCATGACCTTCCCGCTGTGAATCCATGCTGCCTTGGGTACTGTGACCCTCTGGCCTCTAGATACTCAACAATTCTTTCCTTCAGAAGTGATTCCATCATTTTCCCTACCACTGAGGTTAAACTAACAGGTCTGTAGTTTCCTGCTTCTGCCTTGCTCCCACTTTTGTGAAGGGGAATCACATCTGCCCTCCTCCAGTCCTCGGTACCACCCCATCCTCCCATGATTTGTTAAAGAGGGTAGTCAGTGGTGTCACTAGTTCTACCCTTAGTTCTTTTAGAATTCTGGGATGAATCCCATCAGGCCCCATTGCTTTGTCCACCTTTAGTTTTAAGAGTTCTTTCAGAACCCTTTTTTGTAAATGGGCTGGTATCAACTTCTGTATCCAGAGTGTTTCTACTGTTTGTTTTAGGTACCTCCTCTTCCTTTGTAAATACTGAGCAAAAATATTTGTTTAGTATCTCTGCCTTTCATAGTCGCCTCTGCCCACCTCCCTCCCTTTATTAAGCCTCACTATCCCTCCTTTGGTCTTACTTGCTCCCTGATGTACCTATAAAAGGTTTTATCCCCCTTCTTAACTGAGTTGGCTATCTTTTCCTCGGTTTGGGCCTTTGCTGTTCTGACTGCCTTCCTAGCTTCCTTTTGCTTTAACTGATACAGTTCTCTGTACTGTTCCTTCTGTGATTCCTTGTACTTCCTGAATGCTTTCTTTTTCTCTTGAACCTTCACTGCCACTTCCTTTGAGAACCATAGTGGTTTCTTACCTCGTTTCATTTTGTTTATTTGCTTTACACAAGGCTTGTTACCTCTGTGATGGCAGTTTTATTATTCCCCATTGTTCTTCTCCTCCTTCCTGCCCATTTGCTAGTGCATTCCTTAGGCACTCACCCATTTTGACAAAGTCAGCCCTCCTAAAATCCAGTACCTTTGTCTTTGTATGGCATGACTCTATTGCTGTGTTTATTGTGAACCATACTGTTCGATGGTCGCTAGTTCCCAGATGGCTACCCACTTCTACATCTGTGATCCTCTCTTCATCTCCATTTGAGAGAACCAGGTCTAAGATTGTTCCCTCTCGAGTGGGCTCCAATACTAGTTGTCTAAGGCATGCCCCTGTAGGCATCTAGAATAACCCCACTCTTAGAAGTGGCTGCTGCAAATGCACTCCAGTTAACATCTGGCATATTCAGATCACCCATCAGCAATATCTCCCTTTTTCTGCCATACTAAGTATACTTTCTATCATTTCCTTGTCCATTTCTCTCCCCTGAGAAGGGGGTCTGTATACAACCCTGTGCAGATTGTGGTGCCATTGCGGTCTCCAAATTTACCCACAGTGCTTCTTCTCTCCCTGTTTACCCTTTTGTTCTGTTGCTTTGATTCCTTCCCTATGTGGAGAGCTACCTCCTCCTCCTCCTCTTTACCTCCCTGTCCCTCCTGTAGATAGTGTATCCTGGTATGTTTACATCCCAGTCATGGTTTGTACCATATTTCTGTGACTGCCACAATATCCAGATGTTCCTCCTCCATCAAGGCCACTAATTCAGAAAGCTTGTTACTCAGACTACGGGCATTGGTACTCATTGCTCTCCATTTTTGATGGCTTTACTTTCTGTTGCAGCATCCCCCACTGACCTTTCTACCTCGGTCTTTTTCCCATTTAGTACCCTGTTTTGTAGGGAGAGGCTGGGATTTTTCTGCTGCTTATCAGTGCCTCCCCCTTGACTGGTTTTAAAGCTTGCCAATGAAGCATTTAAACCGATTGCTCAAAAGACTTGTTCCCTTCCTGGACAGATGCAGACCATCCTGCCAGTATAGGCTGGTATCCCTCCAGGTGAAACTCCAGTCCCCAATGAAGCCAAACCCCTGTGCTCCACACCATTTTTTCAACCACTCATTAAACTGCATGGTGCAAAGTACCCTTGCCTCACTCATGCCATTTACAGGCAGCACCTCTGAGAAGGATACTGTGTGTGCTACTTGTCTTAGGCCTCTCCCCAGTTCTACAAAGTCCTTCTGCACTGCTCTAAGCTCATGTTGAGCCAAGTCATTTGTCCCTAGGTGGACAATGACATCCAGCTCAGACTCCCGTGCAGCTGTTCTCGTGATCCTGAGGATGCGCTTCCTGTCCCTACAAGCCATGGCACCAGGCAGGCACTTTACTTCAGTTTTCCCTGCTCCTCCCAGTTCTAAATGCCTAGGATGTTAGAGTTTCTAACCATAACGTCCCACCCTATGGAGACAAACCGGCATCAGGGATATGACTTTAGACTGTCGGTTGTAATGTTCATGCCATTCCACCCCCACCATCACCCGACAGCTACTAACAGGCATAAAACTGTGCCTTGCACTCTTCGGCCCCAAAGTTCACCCATTCTTCCAAACTGCACTGATCTCAATCTATTTCCATATTGAATGGTGTGAGCATAAGGCCTGAGGACCCCAAGACAGAATGCTATACTTGTCAGACTCTGCAGGGTAGAGTGAGGTGAAATCACATGAGTGTTATGGCCGACATCCAAAGGCACACCTTAGTGCCTGTCAGTCTCTTCAAGGTGGTGTGGGGTTGGAGTCACTTCTGTACTTCACTGCCATTCCTTTTATGCATCTGTCTAACTCCTGCACTACCAATGCCAATGTCAGCAAGACAACATTCGGCATTGACAAATGCTTGTTTCATGTTGGATTGACAAATAGGTGCTTCTCACACTCTGCTACAGTATTTCAGTCTTTGGTGGTGTCTGTGTTAAAATATATCATGCACATGTATAACTAGAAACACCATGCATTTCCTGTGGCATTCATTGAGGCTTTACCTGTGTACAGGCAAGGGGATGTTAGGCACTAGAACTTTCAACAATTGGTTGAAAGCATGGTGTAGAGAGGAGGGCTTTGGTTACCTTGAGAACTGGTGACATGCCTGGAAAAATATGAATCTCTATAATCATGGAAGTCCACATCCTTCCTGGAGATGGACCACAGTCCATAGTAGTGATTTAAATGCTACTTGGATGAGCATTTAAAGTAGCTGGGGGGGAGGCTGTATAACCAAGCAAGTTGAAAACTGCCCCCCACTTGAGGAAGCAACAAGGAGAAGGTGCCCAAGGGGAGGAAGCTCCATCAGAGCAGGGGTACAGGAATGAAGGAGTGCAGACAATTCAGAGGACAAGGAAAGCATTAAAGAATACATTAAGAGAGTAGTAAAATAGAAAAAAAACAGAGAGGCTAATGAGGTAAAACAGGAGTCAGGGGGAGCTTCAAGGAACTGTTCCAGATGAAGGGGAGGGGGAGGAGAAGAAGAGTTGCAAGCAGGAAGGGAACAAGATATCAAAAACCATATGAACCAACTCAAAGAGTCAGAGAAATAAAATTGCAGACTTGGAGGCTATAATGGTAGAGACTAGCCTGGATCTGGTGTCCATAACTGAGTCGTGGCACATTGACAATCACAACTGGGAAAGTGCCACCGCAGGCCACTCTCTATTCTGGAGAGATAGGGATGGAAGGGAGATAGGGATGACAGATTGTTCTGTATGTGAGGGGGGAATAAAGGCTGTGGATATTGAAGGAAACCTAGGGAAGAGGAAGGGCTGTGGGTGCAATGGGTCATCCTGGAGACAGCAGCTAGGCCACTATCCATACAGGGATTGTATTCATTCTTCAAGCACAGAGAGATAAGGTGGGTAAGGCACTAGAGGAAGCTATCATCAGAGTGGCTAATAAGGAGGTGATGCTGATATTTAGGAACTGCAGTCCACCAGATGTAGATTGGAGCCTTTCAGCTGCAGCTTTATTAAGGAGCAGGCCATCCTTGACTCCCTGTAGGGGGCATTTCTCAGGCAGCTAGTTAGAGAACCCACCAGGAAAGGGGCAGTACTAAACCTGGTACTTACACACAGGGACAAGGTTGCAGACATCATAATAGTCAGTCCCCTGGCTAACAATGATGACTGTAGGATGTGGTTCAACATTAACATGGATGTGGAGGTGAACTATATGAGGATGAGGGTCCTTGACTTTAATACAGCAGATTTAAAAGGAATGGGAGACTGACTTCAAAAGTGCCTAGTAAGGGGGGATTACCAGGAAGGGTTAGAGTAACAGTGGTGGAAAATAATGAGGGCACAATTAAGGCAACATGCCTCTATGTAAGGGAAGCGAGCAAAATGAAAAAGACTATTATGATTCTCCAGTGAAGTGGGCAGGATGGTGAAGAAAAAAAAGGGTATTACTCAGGAGGTACAAAAAGCATAGAAGAGGAAGACAGGATGATGTACCAGATTAAGCAGAGGGAAACAGGCAAGTCAGTGAGGGTAGCAAAGGTGCAAACAGAGGAAATCAGAGTCAGGGGATAGCTATAGGAGATAAAACTTTCTTCTGGTACATAATCAAGAAGAGAAAAGCAAGGAGAGGGATGGTGAGGATAAGGAGGACAATAGAGGGAGACTGTGCAGAAGAGAATCAAGACAAAGCAGACATGCTGAACAGGTACTTCTGTTCAGTCTTCCCAGTGGCAGTAGAGGGAGAAGGACCATAAAGGAGCAGCAGGAATAATGGAGGAAAGGTGGACACAAGTCCAATTCTGGAAGAAAGAGTCATGAATGGACTTGCAGATCTGAAAGTGAACAAGGCCATGGGACCAGAAAGGAAACACTGTAGAATTCTAAAGGAACACATGGAGGTACTGTCTGCACCACTAATACCCTTATTCAAAGGAAACAGGCAAATTTACAGAAGATTGGAAGAGAGCATATGAAGTCCCTCACCATAACAGCGGCAGCAGGGTGTAGGCTAGCAAACATAGGCAGTCAGTCTCAAAACAGTGGTGAAGACATTAATGGAAACCCTGTTGAAAGAACGTTTAATAGAGTATCTTGAATCTACAGGACTAGAAGACCAAAGGTATTATCCATTTAAGTGGGGGATGTCATGCCAGATGAATCTGATTGATTTATATGACTGGGTGACCAGGAAAATAGATCACAGGAGTGAAGTGAATGTGGCATATTTGGACTTTAGCAAGGCCTTTAACACTGTACTGCATAAGAGACTGTTAAAGAAATTGATCAGCCTAGAGGTGGCATTCAAAGTGTCAAAACTGGATAAAAAATTGGTTAATGAAATAGGTGACGGATGATGATGGCAAATGGCACTCACTCTAGTCAGGGGAGAGAGACCACTGATTGCCACAAGGCTCAAAATTAGGACCAGTCCTGTTCAATGCCTTTAGAAGTGAAATTGCAAATGAAATGGAAGGGATGGTATGCCTATTTGCAGATGACACTAAAGTCTCTAATGTGGTGGATACTCAGGAGGGGTGGAAAGAATGTGAAGAGACCTTGGGAAAGTAGACATGTGGTCAAGACATGGCAGCTGTGGATCACTACCACAAAGTACAGAATCATGCACCTACAGTATGGCATTGAAACCCAGGAACTGAGTATAGGATTGGGACATGAGGTACAGACAGTCACAATGCTGGAGAGGGACCTTGGTGTTATTATATTTGATGAGCTCAAAATGGTAGTATAGTGTGACAAGGCAGTGGGTAGGGCCAGTGTAAAGCTGGGATGCATAGGGAGAGGTATCACTAGCAGGAGGAGGGAAATGGTGTTACCATTTTTCTTGCCCGATACTCCACCCCCCTGCTCATACCAGGCAGAGGCTTCTCCCTCTCACCCCACACACCGCCCACTCATATACAGGCTTTCCCCATCTGGGTGGGGCTGCGGGTGGGTGCCCCCTCCTGAAGGAACACGGTCATTATCCCTGACTTGCCCCTAGGGTAGAGCCACAGGAGTGGGAGTGGGACCTCCCCCTGGCAAACATGATACTTCAGTGGGAGTGGTGGTAGAGGCAAGGGCATCATCTGCGGGGCTGGATTTTGGTATGCTGCTTTCCTCGGGGAGTGGGATGGGCAATGACATCAACAGGCATGCCTGACATCTGTCCTATCTCTTGTCTCATGTGGCACCAGCCTCCACAGATCACCCAGCCTCTGCCAGGGGCCACTGATGTCCGGGGCACCCCCCCAGAGAAGGAGAGACACCACTCAGGCACTCAATACTTCTCCAACTCCTGGGCCCGTTCTCGAATCCGGGATGTTGGCATCGCAAGTGGATGCCTTGCCACTGCACCAGTGGGCCGGCATGGTATTACCATTTTCTCATTCGCTGGTGAGACTTCACCAGAAGTAATGTGTCCAGTTCTGAGGCTGCACTTCAAAAAGAATGTGGACAGGGTGGAGGCATTCAGAGGAGGGCAACTAAGGTGGTGCAGGGATTGCATCAGAAGCTCTAAAAGGAGAGACTGAGGGATCTTGACATGTACAGCCTAGAAGAGAGAAGAATGAGCCAGAACATGATAGAGACATAGAAGTACCTCAAGGGGTAAAAAAAGGTAGATGAGGGAAGTCTTCAAATGAGAAAGAGCACAAAGACCAAGTGGCATGTGTCGAAGATGAATGTGAAGTTTAGGAGGGTTGTGACAAAGTACTATGCCACTGAAAGAGTGGTGAATGCCTGAAAAAGACTGCCAGTGGAAGTAGTGGAAGTAAAATAGTAAGGGGTTTCAAATATGCATGAGATATAGATAGCGTAGTCCTAGTAAATAGACAGGTAGGATGGAGGGTCGTCAGAGATAAGTTAGGGTCCACAGTGACAGACTATACAGGGACCATGTGGTAACAATCTATGAGACAAGCATTTCTTTTCTGCCAGCAAATTCTATGTTTCTTTGTTTATTTCAGAATTAAATATATGTGTGTGACCCAAGTGTGTACATAGTGCAGAACCATACACCCCCTCAAGCAGCGTGCACATAGCATGACAGTCACAACCCCATAAATGTCTGACAGCACAAACTTGTAGTCACTGATAACAATGGCTTGTCCAGACATAGGTTTGTCCATTTCCCCCAAATAGTGCCATGCTTGCAGCTTACCACCCGCATCTGTGTGTATGGAACATCAGCAGACATTCCCAGAACTCTGTACCAAATTGTTGGCTGCCTAAAATTTCACAGTCATAAATTTGGTTCAACCATGAACCAGATTTGCCCAGCTGTATCCACATATTAATGCATTGCATGTTTCTGTCTACCAGCAGCCAAATCATGCATGCTGTAGCCAACACCAGAGGTGTGTGTATGTGGTCTTCTACCCCTTCAAGGTTAAAGGTTACTTGGAAACCAAAGAATGGCTGTAATAAAATCAGCAGTGATGTCAATGATGCACACATCACATGATGCAACATATACATGGCCTATAGTCTACTAGAACCTAACCTTGGCTGGTTCTGTAACATGCCAGATGTGACATTCTTCATCCTCATGAATAAAGGTACCGTCTGTTGTTGCAAATGTGTTTACTTAATATGTTATGTTACAGACAATGATTTGTTTAGTTTATTATTTAATGGTTGGTTTAATTGTTGTTAGTGGAAAGAACACCAGGCACAGTGGATCAAGATGTATATGTATTTTGATTAAAAATGGACTTCTTAATAACTGAGCCAGAAAATGTAACATGTTAAAAAAAATCCTGTTTTTCTGTTACAGCCCGTGCAAAGAGGATGAAGAAACTGTCCATGTAAGGGGTCTGAGGTTACATACCCTTTAGCTGAAAACAACCAAAAAAATTTAAAACATCTTTAGCAAGAATGCTGACAATCCAAAGGTTTTTATCATGTGGTGTACAATTGAAATATTCTGCCATAACAAGACAAACACTATTTTGAAGAAGATTGCACAACAAATTGAATGAATGCAATAGTTTTCTGAACTGGTAATTCACCAGAAGTCTGAAAATGTAACCTTCATTCAAAAACAAGGTTGCCCCAAGTTGTAAAAGTTTTGAGAAGCATGTAATATGTTTCACTGCTAAAGAATGGCATAATTTATGGGAGATTTCTTCCTGAAGAAATAGACACTATGATCTGGGTCAAAGAATTTGGCATCTTAATGCTATCAGAGCTTTTTTCTACCAATGATATTTTTAGCATCCTTATGTCAGGTAGTCAGCTGTTCAACCCTGTCCCCACCTCTCCCCATCCCAGGGACTTGATTTCCCCATTGATTCCCCCATAGCAAGACTGGAAGAGAGAGGGATGTCCCTCCCAGGAGCACAATCCAGAAGTGTCCTAGGGGCTGAGTGGCAGTTTGGGCCATGAGACAACAGGATGGGCTTCATTTAGTGCAAAGGAAAGAGTGGCTTAGAGAACCCAGTGCATCATTTTACTTCGAAATTGAGACAAAAAACAAAAACAAAACACACACGCACTCAGTGCCTAAACTGGTAAACTTACAGATGTTTTATTGATGCAGATACGGAGCCAGTGACAATCAGCTGATCTGCCTGACAGTCTCAATGTTTCACACAGACAAGCTTTGTCAAGTGATAAGGACTCTTATCTACAACCACTATTTAAGTACAGTGCAATTAAAGGGGAAGGGGGAGAAGGATAAAGTCAGGAAATACACATTTAAACTTTCTATATATTACATTCAGCTTGTCTAGACACATTATTCAAAAGATGCTAATGTGAACAGGTAATTAACTGGAATTTGATTCATATAGGTGTCAAAACCTGAAAAGGAGAGAAAATAAAAAGAGTTAACATATTGCAATATACAGGACAGACACAGCAATGCATATAAGCATCACGGCAGTTACTATCTCAGTTACAGCAAGTGAGCTAACTCGACTTTAGCACTGAAGCACCTTCCACTAGTAGCTCCTAACTTGTGGATCCGGAAGCCCAACCTGAGGAAATGGTCCTTAACAGATCCAATCCCTTTGGCTTCTAGAAAACTTTTTCTATCCCCACAAATGACCATTTATGCATAGTAGGATCTTGCTTGCTTTGAGTATGGGCAGCAGCGGCATGGTCAAAATTTTCATTAGTAATCGCTCTATCACGGCCCCCCACCCTCTCTTTAAATTTCTGTTTAGTCCTACCAATATAAAATGATATACATGTATACTTAGCCAAATATGTGATGTGTGTGGTACCATAGTTAATGAAATGTCATATTTGTTGTCTTTCCCCTGTGAGTGGGTTCTTAAATGTTTTAGTGGGCATGATCACCTCACTAAATTTACACCTCCCACAATGGTGGCATTTTGGAGGTAATAAGGTAACCAAATGAAAGGGGGGTTGGGGTAGGCTGAAGGTTATGGACAAATGATCAGAAAGATTGTTTGATCTCTTGAACACCATTCTGAGTGATTGTTGGACTCATGATGCCAACTTGGGTTCAGTATATAGAATGTGCCAGTTCCTCATTAATATACCTTCAACCCCCAAAGCTTGATTACAAAAACTAATGACAAAGGACACAACCGAGTGTCTTGAGATTTTGCAGGATTTCCATGTCAGGAAAGATGATTTTTCTGGTCACTATCAATGCTGAAGCACTGTATACTAATATCCCCCATGCTGAGGGTTTAAATGCCTTGTGTACCTGTCTGGATCATAAGACACCTGATAGTCTACCACCCACTGAAATGCTAATAGTGTCAGATTTCTGGGATGACAAGGGAGATAGATCAGGGAAGGGCGGTAGATATGACCTACCTGGATTTTAGCAAGGCATTTGATGCCATGACACATAAGAGGCTAATAAACTGATTGAGCAGCCTGGGAGTCATATCCGGAGTAGTAAACTGGAATAGAAATTGGTTGAGTGGTAGGACACAAAGTGAATGAAGATCAGTCCATAGAGAGGGAGGTGACCGGGGGGTGTCTCAGGGATCGGTACTAGTCCCAGTCCTCTTTAATGTCTTCATAAGCAACACTGCAGAGTGGCTGGAGGTGACTCCTATACCCCCCTTACTAATATAACCAACTCTGAGTCCATAGCACCTCAAGGAGGGGGTGAAACTTTTGTCACCATTTCTTCATCACCAAAATTCCATCACTGACTTTTGGAGTTGTCATTCCACAATCACTGACATCATGTAGCACTGGTTGACACAACGGGGGGGGGGGGGCTGGAAAGAATGCCAAAGGACCTGGGCAAGCTGAAGGAATGCTCAACTGTATGGAAGCTGAGGTTCAATGAAAAAAGTGCAAAATTATGAACTTAGGACACAGGAACCTGAGAGAGTAGTACTCAGTGGGAGAGGAGGTACTGTTAGCCATTAAACAGGACAGAGATCTGGGAGTGATTATATCTGAGGACCTAAAGGTGGCTAGACAGTATGAGAAGGTGTTTAGAAGGGTCAGCAGATTTTGGAGTGCTTAGGGAGAGACACCACCAGCAGAAAACAGGAGGTGGTGTTGCCACAATGCAAATCATTAGTGAGATCTCATCTGGAGTACAGGGTCCAGTTTTGGAGACCGCATCTCAGAAAGGACATAGACAGGGTGGAGGCAGTCCAAAGAAGAGCTACAAAAATGGTACAGGTGCTGCACCGGAAGTAGTATGAGGAGAGGCTGAAAGACCTCAATATGTACTCTCTAGAGATGGGGGCTTGACAGAGATGTTTAAACACCTTATAGGGATAAATAAGCTACAGAGGTGTAGCATTTTTCAGAAAAGAGGATGGACAAAAACTAGGGGACATGATATGAAGTTGGAGGGAGGTAGAATCAGGGGTAATGGGCGGAAGTACTTCTTTACAGAAAGGGTGGTGGATGCCTGGAATAGCCTCCTTGCAGGCGTGGTGGGAACAAAAATGGCTTGAGGAATTCAAAAATGCGTGGGACAGACACAAGAGAACACTACAAACAGGGAAGGGTGGGAAAGGCACAGAACAAGAACAGTCTGCAGTGTACGTAAAAGGTAAAAAAAAAATGGACAAACTAGATGGGCCAGGCTGCCCTTATCTGCCAACAAATTTTATGTATCAATGAGTCTGACCAAAGAAAAAACACAGAAACCAAGACTGTTATCTGCCTAGGCTCCCAGCAGCCCTCTGGCTTAAATGACAGGCTTATTTTCCACTAATATCGTTCGGCTCCCTTATGATTTACAGTATCACTCTAGCCTGTTCTTTTTACTCCCACACCATTATATCATTGCTTGCATGTGTGTATGGTATGTTTATACATATGGGTATGCCTACACACACTTCAATCCAGTATGTTTATGTAGGCGTACTCAAATGGGCATTCTAGCTATGTGTGCATATTTATTTTCATTTTCTCCAGATATTTATTTCTCCTCCCCCTCACCTTTGTCACCTTTCAGCTTTCTTACTATGCTCTGTTAATAAGTCCCCATTTGAGAACTTCTTGGCTTATTCACTTCTACTGTGCCTTTTCATACCCATCATCACCTTTTTTGTTTTCTAGCTTTTTTTCTTACCGTAGCTATTATCACTGTTTTTTCTCTAGATCTTCACCTATGTTTCCTTCTTCACATATCAGTCCCTTATCTGAATTTCCATTAAGTCTCCACTAACTTAGCTTTTTTGTCTTTTAGCCAATTCCTTAAGATGACCTATGGTCAAAACATCAATTCTAACTCTATTTTCTTTTTTCAGCACTCATTTAATATTGCCTTTTTCTTTTCACCCCACACACTGACACAGCGTCATTTTTTTTTGCTTTATTTTGTTTTGTTTTTACAAAAGGACATCTAGTCATTCATGGTTTAAAACATTTCAAGTGTTGTGGTTTTCACACAAAAGGTACACTGAACTCTTTTGCATTTATTAATTTTCTTTTTATTGTTTTGGTATTCTTGTTCTGCTTCAAATATATATGCACTGTTCATTGTATAATTACCTAACAGTGCAACAATTTAGGGTAATTTTTCACTATTTTATAACAAATAAATATTTAGTTTCGGTACTTCTTGGACCCCAGATGCAGTAATCATTTCCAAAATTAAATTAACCTTTTTTAAATGAGAGACTGTAAAAAGGAAACAACTGAACCAATTTTCCTAAGAATCTTATTCTTGTTAACTGGTTAAAGACCACTAGACACAATATCTGTTTTCAGGGGCAACCTGGGAGCACTAGGGAAAATAAGCAACTTGCTCTCGTTCACACAATACGCAAGTGGAGGTTGTGGGAATCCAATCCAGGTCTGCTGAACGTACCAAGCTCATTCACAGCTTGTTACTTGTGTGACTGAAAACTAAACTATAAACAGTTTCATAACAACCCATCTCAGAAATTTGGTGTTATTTGTGGGGGGTATTAAATATAAATGTTTATATTATGGTATTTTCTCTGGACTCTTCTCCCACAGGAGAATATAGCATGGCTGACCCCAGTTCGGTTGCTGGATTTCTGTCGGCCATCTCCACCTCACCTGCATGACCGCCTCTCCTGTGCCATGCTATCTTCTAGATGCCTGAACTGCAACAGAATACATGGAGAACAGCAAGCACATGGAGGCCCATGTTATTCATGCTGTCTGCATCTTAAAGGAGACACACAGAGATGTAAAATCTAAAGGAAAAATGTATAGAGGTATGGAATGCCATCAGCACAAGGACCATCATTCATGTGCTGTATAGACAAATGCATACCTCCAGAATGCACATGTGACAGGGTGATAATATAAATGTACAAAACAGTCACAAATGCACAGCCCAAAAGTTGCATCCTTGCTCCTGAAGCATATTGTGTTATGGGAGATTGAACTACTGAAAGAAAAAAAATAAAGGCTAGTTTATACATCATACCTATTCAAACCTCATCTGGAAAGATAATGTTATGCCATGTTGGTTCAAACAAAAGAGCTGTGCTCACTTGACTATTATGTCACAACCTCTTTCCAAAGTGTGGTAGGTGAAATCAATGGTGGGAGACATTTCTCTGTATCCCATGATGTATGAAAGGTGCCCATCATCCTTCTCAGACATGTTGAGGACTATATCAAGTTCACATTGTCGGTCCATGAACTGATAAAAACAAGAGCTGTTCTATGCCCAGTATGATTTTCCAAATGTTATATATGCCATTGAGAGAATATATGTTGTCATACTGGCCTCTCATTTAAGCTAGGAAACATTACAGAACCAAAAAGGCTGCACAGTATGAAATTCTAGGCAGTGGTCAACTGAAAATCACCATAACCAATGTGAGTGTAAAATACCCCTGTACTGTACCAGTTTACACCATGGACAGTGATTGGGGGGCATGGGGGGCATTGCCCCTTCAATGTTTTTTATTTTGCTGTCCTTTCTCTGTTTTTTATGCTGTAGCCTGCATTGCAATTTTTATTTTTCTCTGTTTTTTATGCTGCACCTTTAAGAAAATGTGCACAAGGAAGAGTCCATCCACTCTTGTACTTCGGTAGTACCAGCCGCTACCGGGCGCACGTTTGTTTGCACGTGGGAGCCCCATCAAAATGGATGCTAATAAACACCAAGGACTGCTTGCTATGGGTTGTGTGAGTTGTGCACAGTGCCACTGGATACAAGGGAATGTCTGGTGCCAAAAATATTGACAATGCCAGATGGATGATGGCATTGTCGATACAAGTTAATTAAGCAATAATGCCCAACAGGGTGTGTGTCTTGCTGGGATAATGTCATGCCTCAGGTGGTTGGGCATGAGGCCGCAGGCCAAGTGCGTCCAACAACTGAGGCATGACGTTATCCCAAATGACACACACCCTGGAGGGCATTATTGCTATTATACAATGGCTCGTTGTTACATATAAAATAAAAAATGATTTTAAAGAATGTTTTTATTAGTGTGGAAAAATATTTTTGTTTGTTAAGAGGAGATACAAAAAAGGCACCATGAATAGCAGCCATCATGATGAGAGTAGACGCGTGATGTTGTACTGGGATAACATCACAGGTCTAGCCCAAGACTGACCAATCAGAGTCCAGGATTTTTTCTTGCCATTGTATAATGTGCATTTAGAAAATAGGTAAGGAAGTCCTGCTTCTTTATTGGCTGACTGCAATGGCCTTACTACCACAAAAAACAACAACAACAAAAAAAGTCCTGTCAGCCAGTGTCAGTGGCTCATCAGTTTTCACACTTGCGTCTGAGGCCAGAAAATTGAAAGGTTGTGGGTTCTAGCTCCACACCAGGCGCTTGGGGAAAATCCCAATACTGCAACTGTAGTATATCATGAGGGGGATGCTGCACTCCTGAGGTGCTGTTTTTCAGATGAGACATTAAACCATGGTCCTGTCTGCCTGTTCTGGTGGTTGTTCAGGTGGAGGCTAAAGATCTCATGACACTGCTCAAAAAGAGTAGGATAATTTGTTTTTTATTGAAGAATCGTATAATCAAAACAGGGAATATACATGTTTCTATTACATTTATGAACAAGAGACAGAAGGGAAAATAAATTAAACAGCCAAAGAATAAACTTAAATTTTTAAACTTACTGTATATTCTATTCATATCCACAAGTTGTCTCATATGGAAAGGGAAAACATGCTACATAACTGAAACACCATTACTGTATCTGTGATCCAAGGTAGGTTTTTCCATGTCTGGTGTAAATACTGTTGAGTGTTGCATTGTGTTTCAGCATAATAAATATCCTTTAATTCATCTGTGATTTTAGACAATAATTCTATATAATTTATAAGCTGTAAATATAACATTTAGAGTACCTTTCTCCCATTTTCTCCATTCTTTGGCATACAATCCATAAATTAGAATCCTATAAGTTACATTTGAGAAGCATCTTTAATTCCATTGTTGTGCTACATAACCCCACAACTTCTCTATGTAAGAGCATGAAAAAAAAAATGCTACATTGTTTCCAACTGTTGTATATATTTTTGCCTAGAACAGATCCTCTCTTCCATCTGTTTGTGTTTTTGATTGGTCTTAATATTTTGTATTTATTGTTTATTTATTCATTAAAAAGTTTCACCAGGAAGGCACACTGAGCATTCGGGATTGCTCATCTCCCAGTGTGTCCTGGGAGAAAGGGTTACAGAAGGAAAGCACAAGTACATTTGCCCATGCTGGCTAAATAGAATACAATAAAATAAAATAATATACAATTCCAATACAAGATGAATGGGATAATTACTGAACTGATGAACTCAGGAGGCATAACACATTATGCAAATAGAGCATAAGAAGAGTTGCTAAGTGGTGAGGTTGGGCAAAGACAAGGGAGAGCGTGAGTAGTCATAGAACAGTAGCATGAGAGTAGAGGAAGATAGATTAGGAGCAGCTGCAGTTTGGGAAGATGTAGTTTAGTAGGGCTGGGGTAAGGATGAGGATGATGACGAGTGACACATTTGAGGTGGTAATGAGTTCCAGAGTTTAGGGAAATGATGTGAAAATGCAAATTGTCCTATGGTTGTGGAGTGGTGAGGGACAACCATAGTACAAGAGTCAATGGATCTGAGTGAGCGAGGGGGGGAGGAGTTGGAAGGGCAGTAGAAAGGTAAGAGGGTATTGTGCCAAACCAGAATTTTGAGACAAATGTGGTGCAATGGGAGAGTTGTCTGCTGTCCAGAGATTGGAAAGTCAGAGAGCAGTAAAGGTTGAGTGGTGGGTGGGGGGTGTGTGAGTCCAAAGCAAAATGACAGAAAGAGTTAAAAAGGGTATCCAAGCTGGCTAGGGAGGACTTGGGGATGGCACTGCAGACCACATCACAGCATTCAAAAATAGGTAATATCATTTTCTGGACCAGTTCGCGCTGAGCCGTAAGAGGTAGACTGCTACAGTTCCTGTACAGGGCATTGAGTTTGAGGTGCAGTTTTTTCAGGATGGCTTTGACATGACCAGAGAAACTGAGCTGTTGGTCTAGCCAAGCCCCAAGGTACCTGAATGAGGATGTGTTTTCTATGGTAGTCCCATCTAGGGTGTTGATGGAGGGTAGAGGGTTTAGCCAGGAGAGTCTCTGCCTAGTGTCAAAGGTAATGGAGACCGTCAATATTGAGTGTTTCATGACAGCACAACTGATTTACTGTATATCTTTCATTTTTGTGGGGTAGTCTATATTTGGTGATCAGTGTTTCTAAGGCTAATAGGCAATCTGGTGAATATTTTGTGAAAGTTACAGGTTCTGAAAAATGTGTGTCTATAATTTGTGCATACACTAGTTTTTTGTTTCCAGTAAGAATTAATGAACTTGATATGTTCCAGGATTTTAATTTTACAAATATCTCTCTTAAATATGAATGAGTCTGTGAATTTTCCCCTAACTATCCTTAGTACACCAATATCCCATAAGGAAAACCATGTGAAAATGATGGAGAACAGCAGATTTGCCAAAATGTTCCCCATATGAATTAATAAAGGTTTTAGGTTTGTGAATATAAATTGACAATAAAAAGAAGAATATTGCATTGATCATATTTTGACTGCCTTTTTTTATTAGCAAATATAAAATATTCCTCTTTAAAGGGTTTAATCTACTGCCCCCATACAGCTTGAAAAAAAGATACTAGATAACCTCTCTTGATTTAGATGGTGGAAACATATTACTAATAAAAGGAAAAATGAGTAAAAGATATGTTTTGATGAGATGAATCCGTTTTGCTTTACTCATAGTTCACTGGTTCTATTTTTTTTATTACCAATTTTCCTTGTTCTGTTTCAAATGGACCAGCCACAGGCACAGCAGGGAGCAAGGCACTGGGGAAGGGGGTGTGGCCACTGGGGAGGTAGTGGAGCCAGGCCGAGAGGCACAGCCGGCCCACAAAGGAACACTGCCCAAGGAGCACAGGCATGTAGCCAGCTCCCATCCATGAGCATTGGAGAGGTGGATATATGAAAAGGTGACACCAATGGCCAAGGGTGGGATGCCACCAGCCAACCCCGCTGGACGGCATGCCCCAACCCACCCCGCCCACACAGCCAGCCACACCTGGCAAACAGCACCCAATACACATGCCACACAGCCCAAACAGCCAGCCCATGGCCACCGAAGAGCACAGCCACTGACCAATGGGCAAACACCACCATGTACACACACAGTCACCCACCACACCACTGCAGCATGGCTCCACTCGCCAGCCACAAAGCAGACATGGACACAGATGGGTAAACAAAGCAAACTGTATTAAATACCTACTTACAATAGAAAACAGGGAACAAGTCAGGGGAAATTATTTACATAGCAGGAACAGGGTAGGTAAGGGAGGGATGGGGATGAGGGACTGGGCTATACAATGGGACAGGGGAAGGCAGGGGAAGGGTGGTCATGTGCAGGAATGGTATAAATGGCCCCTAAGGGTGGATGCTGACCCCTGCACTGCCCCCACAGCAGGATCCATCTTGTCAGCCTTGCTATCTTCAGGGTGGCGGTGGTTATCGCGATGATGCACCACAGGAGGCGGCCGTAATTTGGCTGGTGACCTCCCCATCTGACACCTATGGCAAATGAAGTAACAGGTGATCAGTGCATGTCCAGGGCACCCCAGTCCTCCCACAGTGGGCAGTGGACAGTGGGGACACACACACCCCTGGGGTGGCACCCTAGCCACCCGCATTGGGTCGGCCTACAACTGCCACTGACCCGGCATGCCATGGCTATGCAAAGCACTGGACACTACCACCCAAGGGCCAACCACCAGCACAGTTGCAGGCAGGTGGCATGGTGCTGTGGCGGGACCGGAGCAGCACAGGTAGCAGCTGGATGCACCCACAGCCCTCCCACAGCTGGCACACATGTGCAATGGCCACCCCGCGGTGCCATCACACTATGGGCTGAACACAGCTGCCACGGCTCAGCGCACAGGGGGCCGAGGCTGTACCCCCACTCCCACTGACCACCCTGCATAACAATGTATGAATGCACAGTGCCTACCTGCCCACCATGGTGCTGCGCATGCTGGTCCAGAAGCCCTTCCCCTCAGTCCCGCAGCTCCTGCTAAAGGGTCCTCGGCAGCCAGCCACAGCTCACCAGGCACCCCCGCTGCCCTGGTTCTCCTCCAGTCTTCAGGGCCTAGGATGGGAACACATACAAGCACACATCAGTACACAGCAACACCATGAGCCCACCACCCTCACCCCCAAGCACAGAGTGCGCCCCTGCCTGGCACGGCCACAGGGCAGTGGTGCAGTGCACCCATTGATGTGCAATTCCAGGCCACAGGGCATGCAGTGACAGTGACCTCCCTGCATGGCATGCAGCCCTGCCATACCCATGGAACATTGGATGTGCACAGACACAGGTGGAGCACACTTACCTGGCCATGGCATGGCCCCCCTCTGGAAGCAAGCCTGCAGCAACCTGAGCCTCTCCAGGTCCCACTTCGGTAGGTCCCCATAATGGTGGCGACACTGCTTCCATGTGCACAGTACACTGGTCACCTGAACAAGGCCATCAGCCACATCCTGCCACACCTCGGTCCTGTGCCTGTCGAGGGGCAGCTGTCCAAATAGGCTGGCAGCATGGGACTCCATCTGTGCCACCAGGTTCACCAGCTGTATCTGGCTCCAGTTCTGAGAACAGGGCACTGCGCTCCATGGCATGCTTCCTCTGCAATGAAGCAGTTCAAAATGGTGCCCTGTAGCGCACAAGCTCCATGTGCTCGGGATGCGCACATCGCCCGGAGATGCACTGCCTTCCTCAATCATGCATCCCTGGGGATGTGTGGCATGGGCATATCCACACTGGCACATGGGGCAGAGGTCCCTGGGGGGAATAGGGCAGTGGGCAGGGGTCAGCACATGCAATGTGCGCATATGCGCTATTGGGGCCGTGACACATTTTGTGCAATAGGGACCTGAGGGCACCATGTGCCATAGGCCCGAGAGCGCCCCAGCACCATGGGCCCTATAGTGCTTGAGCACCATAGGCCCAATGGTGCCCAAGCACCACAGGTCCTATAGCGGCCAAGTGCCATAGGCCCAATGGTGCCCTAGAACTACAGGCCCAATAGCACCTGAGCACCGCTATAGGGCCTATGATGCTGATGCACCATAGGCCCTATAGGCGCGCCAAAGTACTGCTGCCACCAGTAGTGCTCTAGAGTCGCTTGCACAATAGGCAGTGGTACATGCTGTGGAGTATGACTTTTGACGGGAGCACTGTGCACGTCACAGCATTGGGCCATGACTTGTGCCAGCGCAGGTCCATTGTGCAAGGCTCAACAATGCGATATTCAGCTGGCATATGCAGATTGGTCATCAGCCTATCTGCAATGCACTTGGGAAAATAGCATCTCATTATTGTTGTGCATCAGCACATTTGCATGCGATGCGCTATAAAGGTGCCACGGGAATGCACAGACCATGGATCGTTATTACAACCTTCCAAGGTAAGTTACGCATGCCGAGGGGATAGACAGCATAGTGGGATGGTCGGCTGGTGTGGGCCGCTGCTGCCACTATCCACCTGTCACTGCCCACAGGTAGCAGCATGTCCAAAAGTGAGGAAGGTGAGGAGCGTGGGCCTGCCCGCAAGCACAGGCCCAACTTTACGAAGGTGGAGGTGGATGCCCTGTTCAAGGTGTACCTCAACAGGGAGCCTCTGCTGAGTTTTGCAACTGTCACACCCCAGGCCAGGGCCACAGCCTGGAAGGAAGTGGCGGATGCTGTGAACCTACAGGGCAGCCACCAGCAAACTGTACAGGAGTGCAAGAAGAAGGTGGGCACCAACAAGTGTCGGAACCAGTGGTGGACATATTGGTCGCAAGGATGGCCACAGGTGGGGGCCTTTCTGACATGCCACAGTTCACACTGCAGGAGAAGCTGGAGGCAGCCACCATGAGGTGCAGCGCTGTTGAGGGTGTGCTGGGTGGTGGCTTCCAGTCTGGAGGGAGCCCATCACTGCATGGTGGGTACAAGCGACATCAAGAGTGGGGGTGGGGTGTGGGGGGGAATGCATTGGTGGCACTACTACATCTGTGTTCCCTTTCAGCACTGGAACACCAGCATGCAGTCGTAGGGGCAGCTGCATCTGCCATGGGGGCATGCCCAGTCCTGGAGGACCAGCCATCCACCTCCACTGGCGTCTGGGGGTCTGATTGCCTGCAGCACACCACCTCTGTCTGGCCAGCTGACCTGTGCGTGGCGGTGGATGAGGCCCTGGCTGTGTTTCAGCTGGATGCCAGCCACAGTGTTCAGTGTGCAGAGACACAGATCAGGGCGGGGCCTGACAATGATGACAATGTGACCATTGTCCTGGACAGCGGGGGGCTTGTCTTGAGGGAGACACCCATATCATCCATTATCCCTGGCAGCATGGCCAGTGTACTGTTGGTGGTGGGACAGCCGCCCACCACAACCCCTGGTACCACTGTGTGAGATGGTGGTGTGGCACTGGGGGACTGTGGTGGTGGTGGTGGTGGTACAGTCGCACAGGTGCTGGCCAGCACACAGGGGCCAGAGGGGTGGCAGCGGCAGACAGCTCAGGTCATTGGGAGGCTGGGTGCAGCATCAGCTGCCTGTGCACCTGTCAGTGAGCAGCCTCAAGGGGACCCTGCTTTGCAGTGCCCATCTGAGTGAGGGGCAGTGCAGCATGGTCATACACCACCGGTGGGTCAGCGCAATGCCCATGAACCCCCGGGCGCTGACCCCATTCATGAGCACACCCAATTGCTGCAGGCCTCCATGGACCAACAGGTACTGGTCATGGCTGGGGTGCATGCACTCCACACAGAGGTGTGCTAAGCTGCAGAGCAGTGTGAAAGGGGCATCACACAGGTCCAGGATGCCATACATCACCTGCGGGAGGACTCAACTGTTGGCCTGGATCACTTATCCACTATGGTCATGGTCGGCCTTGCCACACTGGCTGCCACAGGGCATGGCCAGGCACTGCAGACCGTATGGAGTGCAATGTCCATCCCACAGATAAGGCGTTGGGTGACCCCCTCTGTTTTGATGCTGGGTTCCTCTGTTGGCATCCCAGGCATGCCCAGAGTGGGGCGGTTCAGGAGCCTGCAGACTCCTGCGAGGACACGGTTGTGTTCTCACAGTTCCATCCCTTGGGAGACAGTCACAGACCCTGTTCTGTGGCCGTTGCACAGTCTGTGTCTGCTGGGTGGCCACAGCCATCCCCATGTTCATGGCGGCTGTGTGACCATGTGGCTGAACTGATGTGTCCACCACCATTTCCGTTGTCTGCTGCCGCAGCCCTGTGTGCACATGGGTGTTGTGTGTGTGTGTGTGTGTGTGCATGCCATGGATGTGGCATCTGTGGAATGCACTATACACTGGACATGTGCATACCTGCACGGCCACTGGCCTATGTGGCATGTGTGTGATGATGCCACCACAGCACAGGATGCACATGTGCACCGGTGCCCTGCATCTGATCCACGCCATGTGCCATCGCCCAGGCGCGTGCCTGCAGGCACCAGTTTATGTGCGTGTGTGTGGTGTGCTGTGCTGCGTGTTGTTGCATGTGGCTATGTAGCATGGCCCCCATACCTGCCCTGCCCCCTGCCTGTCTGTGCATGCTGCAGAGCACACCCACACATGCCTGTGTGCCCTGCCACTGTGGCCGCCCCGTGCATGGATGTTAGTCCACCTACCTGTGTGTGCTGTAGTGCTTCTCTGCTATCATGTCTCAGTTCTGGCGTGCCATCCTCATCAGCCAGGGATCCCACCACCCGGGAGGGCTGCCCACCATGACATGGACCATCAGCCACATCGTCTCCACTGCTTTTCCCCTCTTTGACCTCGACAGCTATCCCATGGTAGTGGCCATGCTGTGCAGCATGCAACAGGACAGGAATAGGTCACAGGCCTTCGAGGGGTTGTACTGTAGGGAACCAGCAGACCTGTGCAGGCAACAGAAATGTGCCTTCAGCAGACCGAAGACATGCTCAATGATGTTCTGCATGCTGGTGTGTGCCTCATTGTACTGCTCCTCCGCAGGGATTGACGGGCTCTGGCAGGGGGTGAGCAGCCTGGGTCGGAGTGGGTTGCCACTGTCACCTGTGTGGATGGAGATATGGTTAGCCAGGTGTCCTCTGTTGCTGTTCCCCTTGTCCTTCCCAGCTGCACTCTGCAGCACCCCTGCCCTGTCCACCGCCCTCCCATGCCCTGGTGTACCCAGCTGCCCATGGTCTCAGCATACTCACCCACTAGATGACCGGTGGGGATGTCCCCACTTTCAAACCTGTGGCACAGTTCTGAGCTGTGCCAGATGAAGGCATCATGTGCTCCCCCAGGGTGTGTGGCACAGACATTGGTTATGCACCCCCTGGCAATGCACCCCACCTGGCAGTTGATACTGGGGTAGCCCTTTCTGTTGATGTAGGCTACCCCCTTCAAGCCAGGTTGAATGCAGATGCCCACATGGGTGCAGTCGATGGCCCCTATCATGCCAGGCATATGTGCTACCCTGTGGAACTTCTGCATGTTTGCTGTATGCTCTGCCTGTGTGCTGGGGAAGTGGATGTATTCCGCAGTGTGTGGCAGCAAAACATTGAGGAATTGTGTGAGGAGCAGCCTACTGGGTTATGCTTGTGGTGTCCTCATTTGGTCTCTGGAAGGTGCCCATGGTGAGCAGGCACATGACAGCTGTTACCTTTGTCTCCACTGTCAGAGTGTGGCTCCATCTAGTGGGTGCTTGCATCTCCTCACTGCAGAGCTCACAGAGCTTGCTCAGAATTGTCTAGTTCAGTCGGTACCAGCTCATGATCTCAGTGTCAGCGTAGGTCTCATAGCTGATGTTGGGTCGGTACCGCTTGTTCCAGGAATACCGCCAACAGGCCCTTCCATGACTGCTGTGCACTGCCTCCTGCCACCCCACACCCCTCATTATGGCCTCCACCTGGAATATCACACTGGCCATGGCATCTGTTGTCCTGTCCCCCCTGGGCATCTGGCTACACTGGCCCATCCGGCTGTGAGTGGCCGTGCATGCTGCTCTGCAGGGCTCACTCCTGTGTGCCCTTCCTCGGCTGGCTGACTGTTGCCTGCGGCCTCTGTCTCCTGCTCTGTGGGTGCCTGTGTTGCTCCACTTGGGCCTGGTTGCACTGTGTTATGCCCACACTCTCTCACACCCGCCATCACCTCCCTGTCTGTCACACTCTCACACACACTTTCTCTCACACACTCTCTTCCTCTCTGCCCTGGTCTCTCTCCCTGTCTCTGTCTTTGTGGGCAGATGGCCTGGATGTCTCACGCTGTCCTGCTCCCCTCTGGCTCAAGTGCCCTCCTCCTACTTGCTCCCTGTTTTCTAGACTCAGGTCTGCTCTGCACAACTGCCAATTGCTCCTCACTTGCGCCATTGGTCCAGGGTTGACTATCACATTGTGCCACATATTCATGGGTATGCCCCCTACTTGCACTGAACAGTTGCTGCCACTGAATATTGCTCTCTGGTGCATTTCCGCAGTTGCGCATGCACAACCAAGTTGTGCATTGCACAGCTACTTTGAATATCCCACCCTTTGTTTTATTCAAAATGGCTCCATATTCTGAACAGAGTTTTATTACCTCTATTGCTGAGGAGATAATTTATACTAAAATGCAGATATCATCTGCTTTTACCATAGAAGTAAACTGTATGACTTAATTGGAAATATGAAAAGGAGAGATAGTTTGTATTATATTTAAAATCCTTAATAACAGATCTATACTAAATACATGTAATAATGGGCTGATAGGGCAACCTTGCTTTGCCCCTTTCGCTATGGAAACTAAAGATCCACACTTACCATTTATTTGCGTAGTAACTGTTGCTGTTTTATGCCAGGATTTCAGCCAATTAATAAATATATTTGGTATCCCATATTGTTTAAAGTATACCAGAGGAAGGCATGGCTAACTGAACTAAAAGATTTTTGCTTGTCCAGGGATAAAATAAAACCATCTAAACCAGAGATGTTATCTTTTTCTATATCTCATAGTAGAATAAGCTGATCTGTAATTAATCTGCCAGGCACTGTACATAACTGTGTTGGTGGGTATCCAGTGATGGTATCCAGTGGGTATCCAGTGATGGTATCCAGTTCAGGGAGGTGAGTATCCAGTTCAGGGAAGTGAATGTTGATTTTTGGCAGAATTTTTGCAGTTGTTATTGTTTCTTTTGCAGTTTATCGTTGCTTTCAGTTTGTTCTGGGTAGCTTTCAGGATTAATTTGAAAAGTTACCTATTTGAGGGATTTTGTAGGTGCAGCTGAGTGTTTTTGTGGGGGTTTGCTGCTGTGGCTGATTGTCTCTGGTGGTAAGGAGAGTACTCAGTTTCAATTCAGTTCTGAAACTGCTCATTGCTGGTTTTAGTTCTTTTATAGTTATTTTACTTGGGAAACATTTCTGCTTGTCTTGTGTGTGTTTTAAAGCCATTAACTTTCTAGGGCAGGAACTGTGTTTTTTCTAGCCCTGTAGCTTGGGGAAGGGGTTCTTTCGTCCTGCAAGGTACATGCCAGGAAAGCCTCCGGAAGAAGTTGCAGTGCTTGGTGGTGTGGTGAGGGGCAGACACACAGCTGATACTCTCTTGTGACAGTTGGGTGTGGGCCCAAATCCCACCCTCCCATCCTCCTTTAATGGGGAACACCTGCCCTGCAATTGGAGAAAGGGACTTCAGGTGCAGCTCATGTAGTCCTCAAATACTGCAGTCATGGAGCAGGGAAAAAATCATAGGTCCGTCTCAAATAGGAGTACAGCATCCACAATGAATTGCTGATTTGTGAGATAGGTGGATATTGTTGGGGGGGCCTTCAACTAGGCAATATCAGGTACTAGTAGTGTTCTACTGGAAGGGGAGTAGGCAGGACAGTGTGTGGAAGGCTGAAGGGGAATAGACAATGTGGGAATTACAGGAAGTGACACTAGCAAGCATGACCAATGTAGATGAGAGGAGGCCAGCATGGAGGAAGGGTCAGGACAGGAAATGGTCCAATCAATTGGAAGCGAGAAAGGGGATTGGCATCCAGCAAGGGCTAGGGAGGATAGTTTGTTGCCAAGGATGCAGAGCAGTCATGTTCTGGCAGTGGCATGGAGGACTGGGGGATGCTTGGTGTGCTGGCAGATGGGGCAAATGAGGAAAGAAATTGGGTGGCTAGGAGGGAGCTGCAAGAGTGGGGAGGCTGAGGAAGGGAATATTGGGGTCATATGGGGAACCTGTTGGGACACACAGTACAGCCACCAGCAGGCCACCTCAAGGAAATTCCAGAGGAATCAGTAGGTGGTCTGCCAAATCTGGTGCAGTCACATGCAAGATGTGGAGACAGGGGTTGGAGTAGTCAAGGAGACAAGACTACAACAGGGCCAGTGCAAGGTCATAAGCCTCAGGAAAGGGGTCTGGGAAAAAACAGGGAAAGGGGCTCACCAGAGCAAATCTGTTCAATGGTATGGCTAACTGGGAGAAGCAGGAGGGGGAAGGAAGTGTAATTACTGAGAAGGTTAAAGGGGGTCACTACAAGGGAGAAAGGATGCATCACAGAAGTGGCAGGCACTACCTATAGCCCTAGAGATAAGGGCAGCAGAAAGGTGATAAGGAAGCAAAACCAGGGAGGCAAGAAGGATAAGGATGGAACAAGGCTGAGGAAGGAACATTGGGAAGGGGGCACATGCTAATCAAGAAAAACACAGGAAAACCATAGTGGGTAGGGTGGCAGGATGGGGGCAGAGGAAATGGCTTGGGGAAAGGTAAGGAGCACAAGAAGAATGGTCTAGTAAGTGAAGCTGATGCATCAGCCATAGTTGGCAAGAGGAAGAAGTCAAAGCACAGAATGGAGGAGGCAGAAGGGGGAATAGCTGGGGGATAGGAAAGGGAGCATTTTGGGGAAAGGAAAAGAGCCCACAAAAAGAGAGGGAGCTCATAAAGGAGTCAGTCATAATTCTGGGGAACTCTATAGTTAAGGGGGTCAGATGGGGGAAGGGGGTCCAGGAGAAGCAGCATCTGGGTAAAGTGCATGCCTGACATGACAGCAGGTAAGGTGCAGCAGTACATTGGTAGGTGAATACAGAAGGTGGAAGGGAAACCACACATCACTGTTCACCTGGAAACAAATGATCTAGAAGGAAGGCAGATAGAGGAGGTTCAGGACAGCTTCAGTGAAGTGAAAAAGCTATGCAGAGAGGAGGAAGCACAGTGGCATTCTCTGAAGTTCTGCGAGTGCCAAGGGCAAGTATGGACGAAAAAAGAAGAATCATGGACTTCAACAAGTGACTGAGAGAATGGTGTGAGTCCATGGTGTATGGCTGGATGGGAAAGTGGGACAACACATGGGAAACCCAGATCTATATGAAGGGGACAGGCTACATCTAAGTTAAGGAGGGGTCGGGGTGTTAAAGCAGAGACTAAGGGGATTTATCACCACAAAGCATAATTTAAACTTGCTGTGCGGGGGGGGGGCTGGGGAGGTGGAATGAATCAGGAGAGGAGGTCCAGAGGACCTCCCCCCATAGCAATGATAGGGACTACTTTGTCTAGGATGGGGTGAGGGGAAAGTAAAGAGGCAGCTGGGAGATAGTCAGGATGGAGGGTGGAATCACTAAATGCTAGGAGTCTGGGGAATAAGATAGCAAAGCTGCAGGAACTACTGGCAGAAGGAGAGATGGTCATAACAGCCATAACTGAGACATGAACAACCCAAAACCATGACTGAGACTTGGCCAAACCCAGGATATAAATTATTCAGGAAGGACAGAGAAAAAAGTAAGGGGAGGAAGTAACAGTTTACATAAGGGAAGGGATTGGATGCATCAGGGAGGAGGGGGAAGAATGTAGCTCAGAAGTCATTTGGATACAACTCCATGTCCCAAAGGGGGATAGGGTCTGATAGGGGGTTGTTTATAGGCCTCAACCCAGAAAGAAGGTGTGGATAGGGAGCTAGGGGAGCAGCTAAGGAGAGTCTGTGGCAAAGGGAGCACTGTGGTGGTGGGATACTTCAATTTAGCAGGGGTGGATTGGAGCATCCTAGCCACCACATGTGCCAGGGAGCAGATCATCCTGGAAGCAATCCAGGATGGCTTCCTGACCCAAATGGTGACAGTGCCAACAAAGGAAGAAAATATTCTAGACCTGGTGCTTGAGGATGGAGAACAGGTCACAGATGTAAGGGTGGAGGAACCACTGGCTGGTAGCAATCATCACGCAGTGTGGTTCTCCATCAGTTTGGATAGAGAGAGATCCACAATACAAAAAACAAATGTCCTGGACTTCAGAAAGGCAATCTTTGGCAGGAGGGGCAATTTATGAGATCACACATAGATGACATCCACCCTAACATGGACGCAGAGCAGAAATGGGTGATCACAAAACTAGGCCTGATTGAATCCACTAAGGCTTGTGTCAAGAGCCAACAAAAGAAATCAAGCAGCAAGCTTCTAAGCTGGATGACCAGAGAGGTAATGGAGAAGGTGAGGGATAAGAGAAGGGCCTTCCAAACCTAAAAGAGAACCAACAGGCAGAGGATAAGGAGAACTTGTGAGGAAAACCAGGGAAGTGAGCAGAGTGGTCAGAACTGCAAGGGCAGCCAGAGAAATGAAACTAGCACAGGGGATTAAGGAAGGAGAATAGGATTTCTTCAGGTATATCAGGGAAAAGAGGAACTGCAAGGATCAAATAGTAAGAATCAGGAAAGGAAGTGGGTGGGTAGACAAGGGGGCTGAGAAGGCAGAAGTACCCAATGAGTACTTCTGTTCAGTGTTCATAAGGGAGAGGGATGGACCTGTTCCTTCAGGAAAAGGGGTGCAGGCACGGAGGGGGGTGAGACAACCACAGATGGGGTCATCCCTGTGGATAGGGTGCTGGAGGACCTTAGCTTCTTGAGGGTAGACAGGCACCTGGGCCAGATGGGGTACATCCTAGGGTGCTGAGGGAGCCAGCAGAGGTCCTGGCAGAGCCGCTGATGTATCTGTTCAACAACTCAATAAATACGGGGTGTGTGCCCAGAGATTGAAGGGAGGCACAGGTGGTACCTCTCCATAAAAGTGGGCCCAAGGATGAACTGGGGCACTACAGACTAGTGAGCCTCACTGCAATTGTGGGAAACTGATGGAATCTGTCCTCAAAGGAAGGCTGGTGCAGTTTCTTGTGGATAATGATCTGCAAGATGACAGACTGCATGAGTTTGTCGATGGCAGAACTTGTCAGACAAACTTGGTTGAGTTTTTTGACTGGGTCAAGAGGGCACTGGCAAGGGACATACAGTAGATGTAATCTACCTGGATTTCATCAAGGCCTTCAATTCAGTGCCACACAGAAGGTTGACCTGCAAGTTGAGGAGTCTTGGCACAGGGTGGAAGCTAGCCCGATTGGTAGAAAACTGTCTGAGGGACAGGCAACAGAGGGTAGTTGTGGGGGGGGAAGCATCGGAGCCCAGGGCAGTGACAAGTGGTGTCCCACAGTGATCAGTACTGGGACCAGTGCTGTTTAACATTTTCATTGAAGACACAGCAGTTGGGATCAAGAATAAGATCAGCATCTCCGCCGATGACACCAAGACCTGTGCTGAAGTGGATGGGAAGGAAGGAGACAAATTACTAGAGGAGGACTTGGCAAGATTCAAGAAGTGGTTGCACACCTGTCAACCTGGGTTCAACATCGAGAAGTGCAAAGTGCTGCATTTTGGAACCAAAAACCCAGGATTCAGCTACTGTCCACATCCAGCTAGGAGAAGGATCTGGGGGTGCTGGTGATCGGAGATCCAAACCACTCAGCCCAGTGTAGGAAGACAGCGGCCAAGGCTAACAGGATGCTGGGGTGCATAGCAAGGGGGATTACATCCAAATGCAGTGAAGTCATATTGCCCCTGCACAGGTCCCTGGTGAGGCCACACTTGTAGTACTGCATGCAGTTCTGGCACCATACTTGAAAAGGGATATCAAACTACTGGAGGCAGTGCAGCAAAGAGCAACAAAGATGATCCAGGGGTTGGGGGATAGAACCCATGAGGAAAGACCAAAAGAGCTCAACATGTACACCCTGGAGGATAGAAGAGAGAGAGGGAACATGATTGAGACCCTCAGGTACCTGAAGGGGTTGAACAGAGTAGGGTTACAGGATGGGTTCACTCTCTAGAATGAAAGAGATACCAGAGGACACTCCCTGAAGTTAAAGGGGGGGGGTAGATTCAAGAGGGAAAGGAGGAGGCACCACTTCACTGAAAGAGTGTTAATAGGGTGGAATGCACTGCCTGAGCAACTCATATCAGTGCAGACTGTGGGATGCTTAAAGAGGGAGTGGAACAAATTCAAGGGGAAAGTACATACTGGGAGGGCAGTTGGAGGAGGAAAGAGCCAATGGGGGGGGGCAGCTGCAGCCCAATAGGCTGAAGTGCTGCACACTCGAGCAGACTAGACAGACCATATGGCCTGTATCTGCTGGCAATTTTGTATCTTCATTTGTTTGTATGTTCGTATGATAGCGACCAAAAATAGCGACTAATTTTCAGTGCTATCAGTTTGGGCTACCCTGCAAGGGTAGCGATGCAATAGCAAGGATGGTGACTGGGATGGGAGGGATAGGGTGGAGGAAGGGAGGAATACGGAAGATGGTTCGGGTAGGGTGGTGTGCCTGCTTCAGCCAATCCAGCCTTGTGGTGTGGCACTGAGGGTGGCTGGCTCCAGTGCAGTAGGCACTGGGTCCTGGATGGAGCAGGGGAAATAACTTTGCTGCTGTTTGCAGATGCTTTTTTTATTTATTCCCATGCCTGAATGTTACCCCCTCCTCGACATGTACCTTCCTGAGTTGGCAATCCAAAATCAGGAGGGTGCAGGGCAAAGCCCTCCCACGTGGGGGCATGGGAGCAGCCCCCACACAAAAGCACCAAGTTTTTCCACAAGTGTGGTTTCTGAGAAGTGCATATCACTGATTTGCTTTTCGGTGATATGCACTCACCATAATAGCAATCGCTGTTTTGCGATCACTATTATGATATGGAACCATTCTGGTGTTATGAGATATTTGGTTACTTTGAGTAACCTTTTATTTAATATTTTTATTAAGATCTTATAATCTATATTGAGGAGACTAATAGGCCTCCAGTTCGACAAAACTGTTTTGTCTCCTTTTTTGTGCAAATAAATAAGTACTCCTTCTGACATTTCTAAAAGAATGTTTGAACTTAATAACAAAAAATAAAAATCTGAGACAGTTCTAAGACTATGTCTATACTAATAAATTTATAAAGTTTGTCCATTAAGCCATCTTTCCCTGGTGCTTTCCCATTGCTCAAGGACACGATGGCAATTTCAACCTCTTTAGGTTCTATAGGTTTTGTAAATTCTACTATAACTTCTGATGGGCATTCAGGAGGTACACATTTCTTGAAGAAGGACAGAGCATTATTCAGAGCCATCACCTCATCTTGAAAAAGTGCAAAGGAGTATTGAGAAACTATATCTAAAATTTCCTTTGGTGCAGTTTTCACTGCCTTATTGTAATCACAGTTCCACATGGTTTCTTTTTATATGTTCATTGCAGCTGATAAAAGGACACACTGTAACAAATGCCCCTTGTGTTCCAAAGGTCTGCTGCATTTTTTTAAATAGCTGTTTGTTTATAATGAAATTGCTGCATATTTTATTTGGTAAATTTTATTTGTTCAGTAAAGTTATGTTTCGTAGTTTGAGCTAAGGTTGTTAAGCGTTGTAGGTACTGCCTGTTTTTAAATAATGAAAATAATCCTCATTTCTATGTTTTAGTAAAAGAAATTAGAAGTTTCTTCAATTCTATTTTGATGTCTGACCACCAGAGTGATGAACCATCATACATATGATATAACAATTTCCTATTTTTGATGAAATGCGTTATGTCTTGAAGAATAGTTTCATTATGTTGCAAAGAAGAGTTAAATTTCCATAATCTAGAACCATGATTTAAAACTGGATATGGGCCTGTGGTAACATATAATTCATTATGGTCAGAATATTGCACTGGGGCAGTACTAACCGTTTGAATTGGTAATATTTTATTTTAAATTAAAAAATAAATTTCTGTAACCAAATTGCCCTTATGGAAGGTAGGATCCTCTCTAACTGTAGCAACATGATATGCATCAACCAGATTAGCTATCTATATGGTAGAGTTCAAGAAAGACATGTCACAAAAAAAAAATTCTGAATGGTTGCTCTGTATCCTCTGTCCTTTACGGACAATCCACAATTAAAATTCCCACCAAATGAAGTTCTGGGAGGAAAACAAATATAATTGTACTTAATGAAAGGCTGAAGTACTATTTGCTTTATTTTGAGGAGCAAAGATAATTAAAAGTCCAAAATAGGAGTTCTGGTGTTTAATATCTAGAATCAATACCCTCCCTGGTATCAAATCAATTATTTAAAGTACTGTCACTGTAATGCTATGAAATACAATTCCTACACCTGAACATGCTTCCATACCCATGGACCTATAAGACACACATGTGAACCATGTTTTAGTAGCTTGTGTAATTTCAGCTGTAGTGTGGAGCCTAGTGTCTTGGAGGAATGGAATATCTGCCTTTTTTTGTTCTTAAATGTGAATAAACTGCCCCTCGTTTTGCATTAATACTATTTACATTGATGGTAACTAATGCCAGGGGCTGTAACATAAGTGTTTATGTAATGTAATGTACTGCCTACCTGGTATCTTAAACTTTGCAGCTTTAGAATTTACACCTTGTTTTTCCCTTCCTGCCTTAGGTTTCCCTTTGTTTTTATCATCAGAATTCCCTTCTGTTTCACTTAAATCATTCTCAGAAACCCCCTCCTGTTGTCCTGATTCAACTGAATAACTCTCTGACTCATTGTCTGAGATGTCTGAGGCTGCTGATAGGGCCTGATGCCAACTGGATGTAGGGGTAACCAACATTTTTGCCACTTTTGGTGCAGGTTGCGATCATGCTTGTCTCCACCTAGTGATTATTTTCTTGGTTTGTTCTGCAGTTTGTGATGGTGCAGATGGGGGCATGTTAACAGTGTCTGTTGGTGGTGGGACTTCTGGTGCAGGAGTTACCTCCATTACTTCCCCCGTCATGTCTTCTGTATCTCTAGAGGGTACACTTTCTTGGAGGATGTCCCTTTTCAGCTGTTCCATTGTTCTCCCTAGAATGGTCCTGCACTTGATCCCTGTGTCCTGGTGGGGTGGGGGGGTCTCTGTGTTGTAGCAGAGTTGGCTCCTCGGGCCGTGGTTACCAGTAGCCGCTCTTTCTCTATATCTGAGGAATCCATCTGACTATGAGCTGCTCTATGAAAATTTGAGTAAGGATGACCTTTAGTGTTATATAAATTACAAATGGCCACACTCCTGCACTGGCCACTAGTATGCCCCAAAACATTGCACAGGTACATCTAAAACAGTCACAAACACTGCTAATGTGTCCTGGGGTCAACATTTATAACAAGTTTTGGGTTGCCCCATGTAAAACAGAACACTCCAATCCCTTAACAGAAAAAAACAGCCCAGTCTCATCAGATCGTAAAATGACACTTATTCTCCACTGCCCCTGTCCATATGCTTTCGGAGTCATATATGACTTCAAGATGTCCTACCACCATGCAGTTTTGTTTTAATCAATAGATTAGATCTGTAACGCTCACACTTTCATTTCTAAAAAGTACAGTTATAGCTCTATTAGTAGGTTTAGTTAAAGGTATGACTCAAAAGGAGTCCACAAATGTATATTCTTTACTGCTTGATAATGAACCCAAAATTTCTTCACCCCACTATTGAGCTTAAAGCTCACATCAAAGGATGATCCCCTTGATGCATGTATTAATGAATACAGTTCTGCAGTGTGGAAATGCAAATTGTCTTTCAGGAGTGTTCTAGCCATGAAGAGCTTGTCAGGAAGTCTCCATCTCACCTTTGTGCAGTAATCTTACGGCATTATGTCTTTTCACATGGTAGACAGGCGTATGAAAGTGGAATGCATAAGTTCTTGAGTTTTGTATGGGTTGGTCCATTCCTGGATAACTTGGTACATTGTCTTGTTCTGGATTCCCTGCATTTTGAGTATTATCTAGGATATTAGAAGAGACAGAAGTCTCTGATGCTTTACTTGCAGTGTCTGCAATATCTGTGTTGTCCAGGGGAAAAGGGGCTATAGATATAACCCCTACTTGCAATACCGAGTTCTTAGTTAAATTTAATTCTCGAGGTAAAAGTCATGGAGAATTAGGTGCATTATCTGCTTCTCCCGTCACATTCTTTGAACCCACTGCAATGTCATTATTATTTTTTTTTTTACTTTCCGGTATTGTTGAAACAGTTTATTTTGTTGTGAATATAGAATCATTTATCCTTACTCCCAGGATCTTTATGGGTGAAAACTCTGATATCCAGTCCCCTGATGTTGGTGAATGAGCCCATCCTGCCACTTTTAAGGAGTTCTCTACTGTCCAGGATGTGTTCTCCACTTCTGCTAAGTCTGCCCACAATGTTTTACTTTGCCCAGCATGTTTTGCTGGTTTTAATACTGAGCATTGCTCTGCCCATGCTGAGAAAGAGAAAATTTTTGCGTCTTGTTGATCTGTTCCTGTTGTCTGGAAGACAGTTTTTTTCAATTAGAGTTTTCTTTTGATGCGCACTCCTAAGAGGTTATCATTGAGGTACTCGAGGGGGTTGGTCTGGCTGTCAAGTAGGGCCTGTCGCATTTTGGTATGATCTGCTGATCGTGTCCCTGCTAGGTCTTCAGAGAGTTCCTTTTTCCTTTGGAAAAAATGTTCTTCCTCTGCCACAAGAAGGGTTTGTAGAATATTTATTTGTTTATTTATTTATTTTGCAATTCGGATTGATACCTTTGAGCACAGAAGACTCTTTTATAAAGGTTCTAAGTCAAAGTGAGTACAAGACAACAATATCAACAGATACAGAATAAAAAGATATGGAACATGACAAAAATAAGGAAAACACTATTAAACACAGTCAATTGTACATTCACTATCAAAGGTACGGATACTTTGTTACTAAGTGCAATATTACAATGCAGAGTCATATAGTCATTGACTTCACAGAGCAGTGGAGATTACTGCAAGAAGTGCTACTAAAGGATTGAGAAGCAGCCTGGAAAATGTAGGCCTTGTTAGGTAGGGGCAAAGGTGAGGGTGGAAAAGGAGGGGTAGGAGGGCTGCATTGGTTGGTTAAAAGAAATGTACAGCAAGGTGAGATCAGTTAGCCGGAGGCAAGGGTGGGGGTAAGAAGAGAGAGCAGAAATGGCTGTGGGGTGGGGGTTAAATTTAAGGGTAGGAAGTGACTCTGTAGAGGAGGGGCATTGTGCCAAAGGGGTAGGTAAGGACAGTGTGAGAGGGAGAAGCATGTCAGTGTAGGGGTAGCAGCCAGCAGCAGACCTTGTCCAGAAAGAGGGGGAGCTGAGGGAAGTGTGGAGGGTGGGTGAGACCTGGGCGTAGACAGATGGAGGACAGTTGCTATATTTGTAGATGAGGAAGCAAGAAGACAGGAGTGAAAGGTGGGGGGTGTTATTCCTGAGTTATACACCACCAACTGACCAACATGTAACTGTAACCTTATGCACATACAAGTATTAGTGCTTTACCAGAGTCTTATAATGTTTTATGTTGTTTTATTACTTATATTAATGATCTTTATTATATTTGCTATACTCATATTTGTCTGTAATGCATTTACCTACATGCTGTGTTTCTGTCATATATTCTGCTATACTCATAATCACTCATATTCTGTATTTTTCCATTATTGTGACACATTGTGTGCTTTTCTAATTGCATTGCAGTTATTTTCAGACTGTCTGGGAATAAGAACAGAGAACACTTAGTCTATGAATTTCTAAGATATATGCCAACCATGCAGTCTTGCTTCCTGGGGTCCACCCGGATATTACACTCTATATATTATACCCAATTGTACTTGTCAGCCTTATCCAAATGTTACATTCTTATCAGCAGTGTGTATATGTTACTGCCAGCCAGCCCCTCCCCAGTCTCTGATATTTTAGTGTTCTTTCCGTATGTTTGTTCGTTTCATGTTTAGACTTATTTAGTGCGTGTAACCCTGGGGCTGACTGGTGGAAATCATCCTTTTTGTAACTTTTTGTTACATGCTTTGTCGTGAGTATTATAGTAACAAATATTTCCTTTGTTACTTGTTTGCCCTGTGTTTTCCTTAGGCAGCACGAGCATATAAGAACCTAAATTATGAGCTGGACTCCTAAGTAACATTATTAGTGACATGTGGCTATTGCTGTGACTAGTAAGGAATCCATAACAGGCAAGTTGATGTGTGTGGTTTTGTTTAATTCTTCTCAGTCTGTGTTTTTCCAGTGTGACTCATAAGGCACCCGCAACCCCTGTTTTTATTCAGACAGGCTGCTATTGTCTGCTGGTTACACTAACAGCTGAGTGAGTAGAGAAACAAAAAAATAAAAAACATGCAGCTGTTTGTGGTAACTTTTTTCTGTCTTTTAAAGTCATCCACACATGCCTCCCATTTGCCAGTGTTCATCTACTGTGGTTTGGAACACAGTAGCTGACCAGCAAATGGTTGAAGGTTCCCCTGCTTATCAGACATGTCTATAGTAATTAGGAAGGAGTGGAGTGAAGATATCTTGACTTATCTCAATTCACACATTGGTTTGGAATGCTATAATATATTAACTAAAGATGAGTTAATCAAAAATGTTTCAGACCCAATCATGTTGATATGTGAGCAATATATTACACTGAGACTGTCAACTGACAAACTGTCTGCTAAGGACCTGCTCCTAGCAATGTAATTAGCATTGTTAGAGACTTCATTAAAAATGTTGATTTCTGTGAAGTCTAGTTTTACTGATTATAACAGATTACTTGGTGAAAACACTGCCGGACATTCTAGAAATGTAAACATACTTCATTCTGAGCTGCAGGCATTACTTCAGCAGTATGACTACCTGTTAGCTACCTCAGATGAACACTCTATATTTAAAGTGCATGAGCTGAGTGAACTTTGTGATAAACTTCAGCTTGATAGACAGCAAGTTTTACAAATGAATGATCTACTGTGTAATAATAATGAGTATTTCATTTAGGAGAATGATGATTTAAAAACTGATTGCAAACAGGGGAATCATGATTAGAACAGTTAAAGCTAGATCATGTTGAGGTGTCTGCAGCCTACAGGGTGTTAAAGAAAGATGTGTCTAGAGGTTTGTTTGCTAGAAATGCAGATGCTAATCATGACCAATGTTTTGCTAAAGTGGTGAGGTTGCGCCAACAGTTGTTTCTTTTACAAGGTCACATTAATACTGTGAAGGACTTTAGTTACATCCCCATTGATGTTTATTCTTCTGGGGAACAGAACTCTGATGTGGAAGGTTCTGTAGATTGATCAGTACAGGCTAGCCCCAAAACTGTCCCTGCTCCTGTTTTGTCACAAAATGGTGGATGTTCTCATTCACAAAATGGGGGTGGATGTCAACATCTTGTGCAGCTATGCCATTCACAAAATGACACTGACCTACAAGAAGATGGCCATCATCAGGAGGTCCTTCTCCAAGATAGCCACGCCTTTACCCTCCTTCAAGATGGCGGCACCCATACAGCCTATGCCCTACAACAAGATGGCTGCACCCATGCAGCCTATGCTCTACAACAAAATGACTAACGGCAGCAAGCCAAGGATAACTTAAACTATCCTACCCCCTGAAATTGCTGTTTTGAATTCAAAGGACAGAGTTGAAATTAATGCTATGATTGATGAGGCTATACTGAGGCTGGAGTTTGCTGATGAGCAGCAACATAGTTTGCATGAGGAGGTTAATAAAAAGATAAATGACGCTAGTTCATAGGAAAGTGTACTGAAGTCTGCAGCACAGACTGCTGCAGAAATTGCACTTAATACCTCCAGAGCTGTAGCTCCAGAAGCTGACCAGAAACCACCTACAGGCAACCCCACAAAGGTTGCCTATTCAGCACAACAGATTGCTGACAGCATTGGGCATATGTAGCCTAATGATAATTTGAGCAGTCTTCTGGCAAATGTGAGCTCACACTGTGGAATGCTTAGCCTTCCAGAGGACTGTAAGGTTAAAGTATTAAGGTTGACAATCTACCCTGGTCTCTGGTCCAAACTTAAGCCAGCTGTACGGAATGGTGATAACATGGATTTTGATGATATCTCTACTAATTTGTTTTCTGCTACCAACCCAGGAGTTGTGGGTGTGTGCTTAGCCTTGAATGTGAGACAACAGGCTAGGGAGTCACCTGCCTCATACCATTCCAGCTTATGGATGGCTTATCACTCAGGCAAGCTCCTTGCAAAGGAACTGCATAACACAGACCAGACTGAATACAAGGATCTGTATATCAGAAACATGACACCAGCCCTACATGAAAGGGTAAAGTGTGCAGTGCTCCCAGAATAGGACACATCTGATAAAATTCAAATGGTAACTGAGAGACTTTATCAGATTTATATCCAGTCTATCAATTCTAAAGACAAAAACAAGGTTGCTGCAATTCAGCAGCCTACCAGAGGTATCACCGCTTATGCAGTGGAAGGGGGGGAGGGCACCATCCAGCTGAGCTGTGACCATTACCCCAACCAAAGCGGGGAAGGGGCAACAGAAATGGGCATGGTAAAAAGTATAACATGAATAACTATCAGCGTAAGAAGCATAGTAATGCCAATCAATCGAGGACTACTAAAGGCAGCAGGAATTACAGAACTGGGCCACCATATAAACAGATTGCTGTGGAAAATAAAAGATTGAGAGAGATGTTATATCATGTCAGATATGGTAGAGCCCCTGATAGTGATCGCACTGTCGAAGCAGTTGTTCCAGCATTCCAGCCCAAGATGGATGGGGGGGATGCAGTGCCTGAAATAGTCCAGGACTTGCAGCCTCTTTTTACTGCTCCAACACCACCCCCACCACCCACATTAACAGCACCAGCTCCACCTACCATGCAACCCTCTCTACTGACACCTGCCACTGTAGTATCACCTATGGTAGCAGTGGCTACTATAGCCAAACTCAGTTACTTCCAGCTTATAATGTGAATAAAGCCATAACTGGTACGAAAGTGCAAGCAATGGTTGTACAACTCACAGGGGGGAACCCTAATACATTACAATGACAATTAGATGCTCCAGTCTGCTTTGTTTCCCCTTTGGTTGTCGATACAAGTGGAAGGCCTTGTGTAGAGGCCATGGTAGGGGGCTGCCAACAGATAATGCTGCTTGATATAGGAGCAGCTATGTCAGTACTACATGATGAGGACCCACCTTCCTCACACTGGTGCACTGGAAGGTTGACTGGTACTCAAGGTGTGGATGGTACCATATTAAAGACATACAGGTCCTTCCCCATTCCAGTGGTAGTGGGTATCCTAAACACCCAAATCACTTTTGACCTCACGGTACTATGTCATCATCTCAGTATTTTAAGGATTGATTTCCTTGTGCAACACAGCTGTGTTGTGGATTTAGCCAACAGGCTAATGATTTAGATTCCTGGCCAGTATCATACTGTCATGATATGTGATTCACATGTCCTGGCTGCCATTACGCACAATGGCATTGATTATAACGTCATAGATCTCCACAAGGATCATGACTCATATAGTGAGCTGAAGCATATACTTCCAAAACACCAAGATTTGTTTGCAACAAACAAACATGATTGTGGCAGGATGAAAACATCCATTGAAGTAACAGGCACAGACCCTGTTAGACAAACTCAATACCCTTTTCTTTAAGAAGCCCTGCCATCATTGAGATAGACTATCCAGTCTCTACTCTAATAGGGAGTGATTAGACCATGTGTTTCAACTACAAACTCCCCCATTTGGCCTGTGAAGAAACCAACTGGGGCTTGAAAACTCACAACTGATTATTGAAAACTTAATCAAGTAACCCCAAGCTGTACCTCATCAATGGCATCAGCACCAGATATGTTAAGAATGTTAACACCTGACCACCAATGATTCAGTGCATTGGACATTTCCAGTGGATTTTGGTCTTTACCATTGATTAAGGAAAGCCAATATTAATTTGTCTTCACTTTGGAAGGGCATCAGTACACATGGACTTGCCTCCCTCAGGGGTTTCATAACAGCTCCTCCCTCTTTCATTTACACATGAAAATATGTACTACAGGGATTTTCTGCCCCTGAATGCCTTCTGCAGTACGTGGATGATTTGATCTTGTCCACAGCTACCAAAACAGAACATTTGGTTCTACTTGTTGAGCTACTGGCTCTCTTACAAAGGGCAGGCCTCAAATGCAACCCTTGTAAAGCACAACTGTACCACAAAGAAGTCACCTTTCTGGGCCTCTGCATGACAGAAAAAGGCTGAAGCCCAGACTTAAATAAGATTCAAAGACTACAAGACTTGTCCCTGCCAAATAGTGTGGCAACACTCAGATGTTTCCTAGACATGGTAAACTACTCTAGGGATTTTATTTGTGATTTTGCACAGAAGGATGCACCTCTGTAAAAGTTACCGAAAAAGAATGTCCCCTGGATGTGGGGTCCAACAAAGACAGCAGCTGTAACCAGCATAAAACAGTCACTGGCCTCAGCTCCTGCTTTGGTTAAGCCAGATCCATCTTGACCTTATCATTTGGAAAAAGCAGCTACAGATGTTGCCATTTCAGCAGTTCTAGTGCAGAAATCCAATGGACACATTAGGCCTATTGCCTATGCATCACAAATGCTTTCTCCAGTGGAGAGAAAGTATAACCTCTGTGAAAGGAATCTCCTTGCTACTTTCTGGACTGTGAAACACTTTTCATACATCATTGGTTATGCTCCCATTGTTCTGTATATGAACCATACACCCACTAATTTTCTGTTGTCAGATAGAATCAAAGATGGCTCTGTCTCTAACACCAGACTTACACACCTGTCTCTTCTTTTACAGGATTATAACATTACTGTACACTGTACAAAATTACCATCCCTGTTGGCCCATGGTCTATTATATATAGGTGATGCACATGAGTGTTCCCTCCAACCGCATGACCTGCCTGACTCAGGACACTTTCTTCCTGCTACGCCAAAAGTACTAAATGACACCAACTTGTGTTATGTTTTCAGGGATGGCTCAGACTTATACAATAATGGGGGTCAGATAGCAGGATTTGGGGTACTCATTGTTCATCCTGACAATAGCATAGTCTGCATTGCCCGGAACTGTACTGTCATTTTCCTCACAGTATGTCGAATTGGTAGCTGTGGCCTGTGCTTTGGAGTTGCTAAAACAAGGCACTACAGACACAGTTATCTTTACAGACTCTAACTGGGTCTGTTTCTCCCTGTCTGAATTCTTACCATTTTTGGAGAAAACAAACTTTGCATTCTCTGATGGTACACCTGTAAAATACAGAGATTTGTTAGTGTACATCAAAACACTAGCACAACAGTTTAAGCATGAACTGTACATCCATAAAGTGTGTGCCCACTCTGAGAGTGAGCCCTACCATTCTTTCAGTGACAATCTTGACTCTCTTGTGAAAGCCGGCTCAAGGGGGGGACAAATGGGAAATGAAAACCCCGTCAACTACAGATACTGCATATGTTGATGCTGTGAAACAGCAAACAACACCTTTTGTGCTGCTAGATCTAGCATCCACACAAAAACAGGACTTTCATCTGAGGGAAGTATTCAAATTACTTGACAAAAGAACTGAGGAAGAACTTCTATCACACAGTCCCTACAAGCGAGTAAGGGATTACCTTAACCTCTACTTATATGGTATCATAACTCCAACAATTCTGGGAAATTGTGGGTTATTCCTGGACCACTGAGGACAGATATTATCCATCAAGTGCATGACACTCCTACTGGAGGGCACCAAGGAGTGGACAAAACCCTGGATAGACTAATGACTTTTGGATGGTGGACACAGATGAAACATGATGTGGGAACACTACATCAAAAATCATTTGGTCTGCACACAGAATAACCCAACTTTGGCCAAGAAAAATGCCAAATTGTTACCCCAGAGGCACTCAGGCCCCTAGAATTCCATCCAAATGGGTTACATTGGGCCACTCCCAATAACCAAAAACAACAACAAGATTGCTTTGGTGGTCACTGATATATTCTTTAAATGGGTAGAGGAATTCCAAACAAAAAACAGCACTGCAAAAATAACTGCCAGGGTTCTGGTAGAACAACTTTTTACCAGATGGGGTCTCCCCTTGAAGGTAGACTCTGATCAAGGTTTGAGTTTCACAGGTGAACTGATGAAGAAAACTCTGAAACTCCTAGGAGTCAGTCAGAAGTTTCACATCCCATACCACCTACAATCATCAGGGCAGGTGGAAAGGGCAAACCGGCAGATCAAGCTTATGCTGTCCAGATTTTCTAAGGACAACCCCAAGAACTGGGATTCCTTATTGCCTTTGCTCCTTATGGCAATAAGGGCTACACCCTCAACAAGAACAAAATGTACTCTGTTTGAGATCATGATCGGAAGGTCGATGAGATTACCAGAACATCTGCTTCTAGATTTGTGTGCTCCTACTAATGATAGAGTATTAGTAGACAATTATGTCCAGAAACTGAAACAAGACATCCAATTGATACACTTGTTTGCTGTGAAATGTTTGGGCAAAACAGTCCATGATGTGTACTGGCAGGTCAGAGATCAAGCGATAGTTCTCAGATTTGCTGCTCGTCCTCATTCTTTCAAAAACAAATGGGAAGGTCCCTATCCTATTGTAAATAAGCTCAGTCCTTCAGTCTACCAAGTTAGACTGCCAAATGATAAGCTCACTGACAAATGGCTGCATGCCAATCAGATGAAGTTATATAAAGAAGATTAAACTACTTTTCCTAACCTCACAGGGCAGAAAAGTACTGAACTAATCATGTTTGTATTTTCCTTTTTTTCTCTAAGTACCTAACTGAGAAGGTGACCCAACACCTACTTCTTTATGGAGTCTTGTTCATGTCCTCACATTGTGTGGTCTATCATAAATCTCCCCATGACCCTGATTCTGGGGTATCCAACATCAACGTCGAAACCAATGAGGTGATGCCTCGTGGAACCCAAAATGATGTCACAAGTCCAAAGATCATTTTTCAGGAGGGCAAAGAAGCACTACTGAATGTTATGGTTACTGCCTCAGATCAAACCAGCCTTGATATTGTATGGCATACAGATCTCAATGGAAAAAAAAGTACAAGTAGACCTCCTGGTTCATAGCACTTTTGAAGGATTGCCTATTATCAAATTGGCATCTAAAGGTACCCTTTTCATCCATCATGCAAACCCCTCACATTCTGGTCTATATATCATTACAGCTTGGTTCAATCCTAGCTCATGCAATACTTTTAAAAATTATGATGATCAAAAATTCTGTATCTTACATTTCCTGGCATAGTCTAGTATTCAACTAGAAGTTATACCTAAAATTGAATCTCTTAGAGATCAAGATTGGTTTAGCAAGACAACTGTTGTCCCAAACAAACACCGTGTCCATCCAATGGCTTAACTAACAATTCCTTAGTGGGTGCCTTGATTAATAATGTGCAGTTCATGCACATTCCTGTTCTTTTGAACCTCTCATTGTCGGAAATGAAATTGTTTGGTTTATGTTCTGAAACAAATGTTTCAAGTTTTTTTTCACATTTTACTTACTGATATTATTGCTGCATATCAAACACGCATTAGTGACCCCTTAACTGGCATCCTTATCATTGAAATTAAGGGAGTCCTTAGATCCCACCCTAAATCTTCTTTGAAAAAAGGTAAACCAAAATGCTATAAATGTTTTGATATGACATCTGCTGGTGCAGCTACCGGCACTGCCACAGGCCTTTTTGGTTCTGGTATGTCTGTTTGAAATAGGGCTGATATAGCCAGTTTAAAATCCCAAATGTCTAAAACTGATGAAGCATTCAAATATAATATTTTTCCACCACTGTTACATGGTGTAGATGGTATAAACCAGGAAGAACATTTCACAGTTTATAATATGAAAGAAATATTTGAAGGGTTTGAGGATACGAGATTAAAAAATAATCAACTTATTTCTGCTCACAAATAGGAAGCAGAAAAGCATTCAATTGGAATGGAAATTTTATGCACTGTGTATGGTTCCACATTGAAATTACAATTAAGGGATTGTTACTTGATCCGGAATCTGGACATATTCTGGATCTTATCCATTATAAACATCTTGGACGATGGTATTGCCCCCAGTGTTCCTCTACATCATGTGTGGCAATATGTTTTAAACAAACTTTATCTATGCAGTTATTGACAGCAAGAAATCAGGGCTATATAACCCCACACCCAAACATTTCTCCATGCTTTGCATCTCGCTCATGCTCAACCCAGGATGTGCTTTATGTGACATTTACCATCTCCTTATCACAATTTGATTCTTCATCAGCAATTTTCGACCGTCTGGCAACTATCCATTCTATTGGTCATCTTGATGATAACATTTTTCGTGAACGTTTGGATCTTCCTCCATTGTTGGTGTTCCACCCTATACTCAGTGTTTGGACTGCTCCCCACACTGATTGCTATGCCTGGAAAGTGTATCATCTTCTCTGCAGATGTGATGTCTTTGATGACATCTGCCCTGTTTGTGGTTATTCACCAATGAACTTTGATTGGTCATATGCCTCTGATTTGGGTCTTCTGAACAATGGAACTTTGAATGTCTCTTTATGGAACTAGGAGTTAATACTGATGCTTTGACTCCTGTTGATTCTTCTTTTGACACTGGAAGAAACCTTGGATCTATCCCTGGAACTAATTTTGGCACATGAATTGTGGACAAAAACATTGACATTGTTTGTCCTGTTCACCTTCGCAAATGGAATGTACCATCTGCTAAAGTGACTCATCCATCCTATGGAGAATGTTGTATTGTATCCAACCTGAAAACTTTCAGCTATGGTGATAAGAATTGTGATGTTCTTCAACTGAACATTTGTCTCACACCACATCTATGAACTATTATTGGTCACACAGTGATCACACCTGTCCATTCTATGGAAATGGACATCATTGAGTCTGACCCAGACTACATGAATGCTTTATATATAAATATATGCCTATCTTCAGCGTCCATATAGGACCTCTGAATCTGTCTCTTCAGTCCCTTCTCAATCCTACTGATACTCAATTGATTTACATTAGTAATGATATTACAAAAGCTACATAATATTTTAATGATTTAATTGAACATTATATTGGTTTCTTTTTGAAAATCCTGTAGTTGAATTTAAATTTAAAATGTTTGTTATAATTCAATCCTGTTTGACCTTCTTTGAAATATTAGCCCTTTGCTGTCTTCGACAAACCCTATGACAACACAGACAGCAACTAGATTTCTTTTACAAGTGCTGTAACAAAATAAGACATACCATTACTACACCTAACCTTCTTCTTCTTCTTGTGTTGTCCATTGAGCTAGAGCAAGAAGGAGTGGACTGTTAAGCCTCAGTTATATACCACCAAGTAACCCACATGTAACTGTAACCTTATACACCTACAAGTAATAGTGCTTTATTGCAGTCTTATAATGTTTTATCTTGTTTTATTACTTATATTAGTGTTCTTCATTACATTTGCTATGCTCATATTTGTCTGTAATGCATTTACAGTACCTATATGCTGTGTTTCTGCCATATATTCTGCTATACTCATAATCACTCATATTCTGCAGTTTTCCACTATTGTGACATGTTGTGTGCTATTCTGATTACATTGCAGTTATTTTCAGACTGTCTGGAAATACAAACAGATAACATTTATTCTATGAATTTCTAAGATATATGCCAACCATGCACTTTTGTTTCCTGTAGTCCACCCATATATTACACTCTGTATATTATACCCAATTGCATTTGTCTGCCTTATTCAATTGTTACATTTGTATCAGCAGTGTATATATGTAACTGCCAGCAAGCCCTTCCCCAGTCTCTGAGATTTTAGTGTTCTTTCTGTACTTTGTTTGTTTCATGTTTAGATTTATTTAGTACATAGAAACATAGAAGTTGACGGCAGATAAGGACCGCAAGGCCCATCCAGTCCACCCATTTGTTTTTCTACCTTATAAATGTGCCATCGGCCTTTGCTCTTTCAGTGGCCTATCTATTCATAGTCATTTGTATTGCTCACTTATGCCTATCCCATGCCTGTTTGAAGCCCTGCACTGTATTCATAGCCACCACTTCTTGTGGTAAGCCATTCCATGCATCCACCACCCTTTCTGTGAAAAATAATTTCATCACATTCCCCCTTAATTGGCCCCCCTCTAATCTCATGCTGTGTCATCTTGTCCTGCTATTTTTCTTATATTTAAACATGTTAGACTCTGTCACCTTGTTAATGCCCTTAAGGTGCTTGAATGCCTTGATCATATCACCTCTCTCCCTCCTTTGCTCAAGGGTATACATATTGAGCTCTGTTAATCTATCCTCATATGTCTTCTGATGTAGTCCCTACACCATTTTGGTTGCCCTTCTCTGGACTGCCTCAAATTGGTTAATGTCCTTGTGAAGGTGTGGCCTCCAATACTGTATGCAGCACTCCAGATGAGGCCTAACCAGTGTCTTGTAAAGAGGGATTATTACCTCCCTCTTATGACTTGTGATACCCCTACTAATAAGCCCTAACACCCCCCTAGCCTTACCTACTGCTTTAGAGGTCTGCTTGGATGATTTTAGGTCATCAGTGATGATGATACCCAAGTCTCTTTCTTCCTTTGTGACTGCTAGCAACTCCCCTCCCAGCCTATAGGTGGCTTCAGGGTTTCTCTTCCCTATGTGCATGATTTTGCACTTTTTTGCATTAAATCCCAGATGCCACTCTTCTGACCATTTTGTCAGTTTGTCCAGATCTCTTCTCATTCTGCCCACCCCATCTGGATCATCTACTCTGTTGCAGATCTTGGTGTCATCTGCAAACAGACAAGCCTTACCCTCTAGTCCATCTGCAAGGTCACTAATGAAGATGTTGAAGAGGACTGGATACAGGACTGATCCCTGAGGTACCCCACTTGTGACTTGCATCTCTTCTGACGGTATACCATTTACCACCACTCTCTGTTTTCTGCCCGTCAACCAGTTTGCCACCCAGCTGACCAACTTCTGACCCACCCCGAGCCTACCCAGCTTGTTTATCAATCTTCTATGTGAACAGTGTCAAAAGCTTTGCTGAAGTCAAGGTAGGCAACATCAACTGCTCCCCTGGTCCACCACTCTGGTTACCCAGTCAAAGAAATCTATGAGATTAGTTTGACAGGACCTTCCTTTGTAAGCCCATGCTGTCTTGGATCCTGTGCCCCTATGGATTCCAGGTGTTGCACTATCCTTTCCTTAAGGAGTGCCTCCATAATCTTGCCCACTACTGAGGTAAGACTGACTGGTCTGAAGTTTCCCCGCATCCTCCCTGCTACCACTCTTGTGGAGCAGGATCACATGAACCCTTCTCCAGTCTTCTGGGACCTCTCCTGTGCTCAGAGACTCACTAAACAGTTCTGCTAATGGCTCTGCTAGTTCCACCTTTAGCTTCTTAAGTACCCTGGGATGTATGCCATCAGGTCCCATTGCCTTATCCACCCTGAGCTTAGCAAGCTCTTGTAGGACCCTTTTTTTGTGAAGGAGTAGTGCTCACCTCCCTCCCCTGTGTCCATGATGCTGAGCTGGGCCCTGCCCTACCTTCTTTTCAGTAAATACTGAGCAAAAGTATCTATTTAGGATAGATGCCTTTACAGGGTCCTCCTCCTCACATGCTCCCTTTTCTCCATTAAGCTTAGCAATACCCCCTCTGGACTTTCTCCTTTCACTAATGTATCTATAGAAAGTCTTGTCACCTTCTGTTACTGTTCATGCTAGTGTTTCCTCAGTTTGGGACTTTGCCTGCCTTCCTGCCTTCCCTGCTTCCCATATAACATGGGGCTGACTGGTGGAAATCATCCTTTTTGTAACTCCTTGTTACATGTTTTGGTATGAGTATTATAGTAATAAATATTTTCTTTATTACTGGTTTGCCCTGTTTTTTCCTCACTCAGCTCACGCATACAAGAACCTGAATTATGAGCTGGACTCATAAGTAACAAGGGGGGGAGTGTGATGAGGGAGCAGGGATTACTAGCCCTGGTCAATGTGTGTCAGAGTAAACAATTCAAGTGGGACAGTCACATGTCATCTCTTGTGTCTGCAGGCAGTAAAGGTCTTTTCTGAATGTGCTGATTTTTCCATTCTCAATCAGTGTGGCTGGGAGGATGTTGAACTATTGCAGTCCCCTTACCAAGAGGGCTCTTCATGCAAAGGAAGTACACCGAAAAGGTATCTGTAGTGCACCCTTTATGGATCTCCTTGTTGTTTTGGTGGATTTTCCTTGCTGGAATAAGTTAGCCATTAAGACTGATGTTTATCATAAGAGAGATTTCTTCCCCAGTAAGCAAGCCTGGTAATAATAATAATAATTATTATTATTATTTTATTTATAAGGCCCCTTTCAATTGCCAAGGCGCTGTACATAAATACAGATTAAAACAATACAAATCATTAAAAAATACAACTTTGTCAAAACAATTTTTACAATCAATATTCTAAAAACACAATTTTCCATAAAAAAAGTCTTCAAACCTCTCTTAAAGGCTTCCACAGAAGTGCACTCCCACAACCGATGGGGTAGAGAATTCCAAAAGGTGGGGGCCACATACGCAAAAGTCCGAGCACTTGAAGATTTCAAATTCACCCTTGGAACCTCTAGCAACTCCTCGTCAGCTGAGCGGAGTGATCGATTAGGGCGATAGGGAACCAGAAGTTCTTCCAGATAGACTGGTCCCAGATCATGTAGAGCTTTGAAAGTCAGAAATATGACTTTAAATCCAGGCTGCAGCCTTCTGCACTAGCTGCAGGTGATGGATTTCAACCCCAGAGAGCACTAGGTAAAGGGAGTTGCAATAATCCAAGCATGAGGACACGAAGGCATGGACTAACATTGGCAGGTCAGCAGATGGAACAAGATGTCAAATCCTGGAGATGTTTCTAAGATGATAAAAGGAAGTCTTGCTGACTGCTGACACCTGCAAATGCAGTGTCAGCCCGTCATCAAGAACTACCCTCAGGTTCTGCACCTGTTCGGAGGTCGGGAGAGAAATGCCTGCAAGTAGAATTCCGGAAGACACACCATCATCCAACCCCCTTATCTGTCGACCTGGGTCCACAACCAGTACCTTAGTCTTATCAGAGTTCAACCTCAACCAGCTAGAATTCATCCACTCCTGGATTTCTTTTAGACAGCTATTAAAGACCAGAAGAGCTCCCTCCTGGTCAGGGGCAAAAGAAAGGTAGAGCTGGGTATCATCTGCGTAACAGTGAAACCTCAGCCCATACCTCCTTACAATGTCTCCGATGGGTAGCATATGCACTGCAAATAACATGGGTGACAGTACTGAACCCTGAGGCACCCCACACAACAAAGTCATTGAATCCAAGGAAAAAAACCCTGACACAACTCTTTGTGATCTCCCAGTGAGGAATGATGTGAACCATCTTTAAGATGGTTCCAGATATTCCACAGAACAGCCTCAGGAGTTCTATCAACACTATGTGATCTATGGTGTCAAAAGCTGAAGAAAGGTCGAGGAGAACCAAAATGGAATGACTCTTCCGATCTCTGGCCATCAGGAGATCATTGAGCACCCAAACCAGCACAGTCTCGGTACTATGTCTTTTATAAAAACTGGACTGGAGGGGTTCATAGATGTCATGGATTGTCAAATGGTCTTCCAGTTGTGAAGCCACTACTTTCTCAATCACCTTCCCAATAAAGGGAAGGTTAGAGATGGGTCTGTAGTTTGCGAGACAGTCAGGGTCCAAGGTAGCTTTCTTCAAGAGGGGTGTCATCACTGTCTCTTTCAGGGAGCTGAGAAACTAACCAGATTCAAGGGAGCACCTGACTATCTGCATAAGGATTGTACCAATGATGTCAGTACAACCCAAAATTAGGGACGTTGGTCCAGGGTCCAAACTACAGCATGTAGGGTGCATATACTGGACGATCCTCATGACATCAATGAACTCCAGCTGACCGAAGGAACTCCAGGAAAACCAAGGCACCATGATCTCACTCCAGTTCATGGCAACCCCCCTAGAGTGTGATGGCAGCAATTCGGCCCTAATGTCGGCCACCTTATTTAAAAAGAACCGAGAAACCTAATAGCATTCCAATTGCGAAAAGACTTTCTGAACTTGCAGACAGGCTGGGTTGCACAGTCTGTCCACAGTTCAAAACAGCTGAGCTGGTCGATTCCGAGCAACCGCAATCTCCCTGGACAGGAACTTTGCCTTCTTACGGGTGATTGCAGATTGATAGACCAAATAATGATCCATCAATCTAAGGTGGTCGGCATCAAGGGCGGACTTTAGCCAGCAACGCTCTAACCTTCTCCCTTGTCTCCGCATCTCCCTCAATGTCCCATCAAACCAAGGGGACTTGGGTCAAAGGGAGAGGAGATAAATGCTAACTGGAGCAATGGAATCCAGATCCCCTGCAATGGCTGTGTTATAGGCTGACATGAGAGTATCTGGATCACTGCTTGCCAACGCAGGGGATGAGAGGTCAAGCACTGCCACAAGGCCTTGGGATCCATATCCCACAAAGGGTGCTACCTGACCAACTCCATAGGGGCAGGCCTTCTAGAATGGGAGCAAAAACTAAACTCCACGGTGTAATGATCTGACCACCCGATGGGTTCCACCCCCACATCTGATGCCTCGATCCCTAGAAGGAGGATTAGCTCCAAAGAGTGTCCACATTTATGTGTAGCAGAGGACACCACCTGTGTAAGGCCCAGTGTTGTCATTAACTGGAGGAAGTGTTGACCAAATTGCAAGAGTTCATCGTCGACCCAGATGTTGAAGTCACCCAGAACCATCAATCTGGGCAACTCAAACGCCATATCGATGATGAAGTCCATCACTTCCTGATGGAATCGCTTCACATCACCGGGTGGATGGTAAATGAGGGCAATTCGAAAGCCTACACCTGCTACAACTATACACTCAAAGGACTCAATCCTCCTCACTAGGACCTCTGTGAGACTGAGTTCGGTCTTGAAACAGACCGCAACTCCTCCTCCCCACGATCCAATCTTAGGCGGTGTAACACTGAGTACCCGGCTGGAGTCATAGCTCCAGAATAGGGCCAGAGTTATCGTCCAACCAGGTCTCGGTAATGCAAGCCAGGTCCACCATACCAACAAGATTGGCAATAATTGTGGTCTTGTTTTTAATAGACCTGGCAATGCACAACACCGCCCGAGTTGGATGACCCTTGTGGGCTGCACAGGCCATCTGCCCACGGTAATTGGTGGTGCCCTTGGGTATGGGCACCAAACATGGAAAACCATGATCAGGATTCCATTTTGTCCCAGGGCACCTTCTGGTACCAACTACCCCAATACGATGACCCCCCTCGATCATCCTCCCCTGTTCACAACCCCATGCCCTTCTCCCCCTCCTACGGGCAATACCCAGTGCTCTACAGTGCTGGTAGATCTCAAACTGAAGAGGGGGAGAATAAAAAGGGTGAAGGGCACTAAGAGAGGAGGAGGATGAGTAGCACACAGCTGTGGAGGCTGAAGGCCAGCACATGCTGTAAGTTAAACTGCAGGATAGAAAAACCTAACACAAAACGAACAAACTAATAATACCCCCTTAAAAAACAAAATGGTTTAAAAACTCTACCTAGCTCCCAGGTTAGCTAACATCAATTCAGAGCCTGAAATTAGAGATACTGACAACCCCCAATACAAAATAATCCACAAACAAATAACAAACAAAGCTTAGGACTCTCACCCCCCCAACCCAACACAAAAACAATAATTTGTCCTCCCCCAAAGTCCTCTCACCACTGGGGAAAGAGGATAGAAAGGCACTCTCACTGCCAGATTAAACCAAATTATAATAATATAACCATGAATAAAAAACAAAACTAAATTATTCCAGTCCAAGTAAGCAAGGAAGGAAACTATAAAAAGTCCCCCCCCCCCACCAGATCTCTCACAAATGGTGCGAGGGAGAAATTACAACCCTCTTCACTGACCAGGAAAGGAACTATAACTTTCAACAGATTAAAAATAAATAAAGTACATGGTTACAGGGTCCTCTCACCACCCCATCATCCAGGCAGGAAAACAAAACAATCCATAAAAAAGGTGGAAGTCAGCAATCTCTTTTAGTCCAGGCCTGGAATTTACATATAGCCAAAACCAGGAATCACCAAAAGTCCAAGGGCTGAATCGGGATACAGTGTTGCCAATTACTGGAAAAAACTCCTTCATAACCACCCCTTTACTTACTGCCAGGCACTCTCAGGAGAAAAATAACCCAACACCAGAAGATCCCAAGAAAGGCCACAATTGCAGCCATTTCCAGGGGTCTAAGGGAGCAAGATATCCCAGCCAACTCCCCAGCAGGGTAACAACACCCAGCCCCCCAAGGGGCAGTAATTCTCTATGGAGAAAGCACCCAGCAAATGCCAGAGGACAAAGGGACAAATTTAAACAACAGTACTGTCTTTCCTGCTCACAGATCCAGGACTCATAAAGTTTGTTTTTTCAAATCTGTATAATCAGCTCCAAAAATCCATCAAATTCCCTTCTGGGTGGACAGGCATAGATCTGCGGCCCCTGCTAACAGTCATCCCCCAAGCACACTCTCCAGCAATCCCCAGGGCGGGATCCTAAGGGTCACTGGGCTACACCGCCAACTACTTGGTGGAATAAGACCAGGGCCCCTGCAAAGCCGCACACCACAACCAGCCCACCCCCAGGATCAAGGCCTGCACTCCAGCACCAAATATGAGCTTTATTCCAAGTATCTGCAGATTTAAACATGAGCACGGGCTGACATTCAAAAGCTCATAAAATTAACTCCCCACAATAAGTAATCCAAAAGTAATTCAGGAGGAAAATCCAGACAAAGCCAAAGTCCAAAAAACAGCTACATCAACAAGAAAGTTGTTATCAGTTCCTTGAGGCAATGACCATTCCTAGCATTCTGCCAGCAGTTCCCCTGATGAACAGCTATCCAATTCCACAAGAATTCTCAAGGGGGAGAGGGGAGAAACAACCAGCTCAGCCCAATTGCCAAGGAACGGCGATGGAACAACACCAGCTGGCTTTCTTCTAGGTTACACAACGGTAAGGGGCCAGCACCAATGACTACACTCGGATGTGTAGTACACCTGACTAATGCAGATTTACTGCAATATTACTCCTCAACTCTGAGAGGCAAAACAAAGAAGCAGACAAGCAGGAGACTGTTCCCGGAGGCACACAAAGTAAACGCAGTGAGCGAGATCACAAACTGTAAATGATTTCATGCAAAAACAGTAAATGAGCTACACACAACAAAAGTAAAAATAACTTATTTTCAAACTAAAATGCTCAAATAAAACTAGCAGCTAACGCTCAAATAAAACTAGCAGCTGACAACTCACCCAGCGTGGCGGCCATCTTTTTAGGATAGTACTTGACTCTTTGCATTAATTGGAGTCAACCAGTCTTGCTGTATAGGAGACAGGTATCTGTATAGCAGTCCACCCCCAGGACTAGTCTACATTCCTTGTTAACTGCAAACTGCTGGCTGATCTTTAAGATTATGTAATTCTATGTCCATTTCTATTGTGTTTGTATTTTCTGAAATATCCTTCCCTGTAGCTGGCTCTGCTACAGTAGTAGAAGCATTCTGAGTGATTAGATTGTTTCAACAATGTTTTGTTCCTTATTTCTTGATGAATCAAAAAACTCTTCAGTCTCTTGTTGGTTAGAGGCAATGGAGGAGATCTGCTCCCCAGCCTCTTGGTTGTCCATCCTTATGGAGGCTCAGATGAACTGGCCATTCTGCAAATGGACAACGGTTCTCTTACTGGTATGTGGTAAGGGTATGTGTATAGCAGTCCACCCCCAGGATTAGTCTACATGTCTTGTTAAGTGCTATCTAGTAACTGCTGGCTGATCTTTAAGATGCTGTGAGTCTATGTCCATTTCTATTCCATTCATTTTTTCTGAAATATCCTTATCTGCAGCTGTCTCTGCCACAGTAGTAGAAGCATTTTGAGTGATTTCCATTGTGCCAACAATGTTTTATTCCTGATTTCCTGATGAATCAAAACACTCTTCAGTCTCTTATTGGTTAGAGGCAAGGAGGAGACCTGCTTCTCAGCCTCTGACATGTCCATCCTTGCTAGAGGCTCAGACAAACTGGACTTTCTGAAAATGGGCAAAGGTTCCCCTACTGGAGAGTAGGGGAATTTTTATTTGAAACAAAAAACAAAAGATACATCAAATAATATATACATATTTACAAGTTAGGCATTTCACATTTAATTACATGTGGTAATAAACTTTACATTTTCCCATGATCACTACAATTTTGTTTTATCCTACCAAGGTTATTTTATTCCACATGACACTGAATTGTTGTTCTCCCATCCACTTTTTTTCATAACCATGAATTCTGTCTAATTCATCTTGAATTCTAAACACGAGGTCCATTATATTCGTGTTTTTTTCTTGCAATTGTCTTTGACATCTCATCTGTTAAAATTACATATACTGTATTTTTCTTTCATTTGTTCCACTCCCAAGTTAAATTTCCATAAATTAAGATTTCATGTGTCATACATTTAAATGTTGGTTCACCGCACATTTGTGATAAAATGTTTCATAATGTTTTTATTAATTCACATTCAAAGTATAAGTGTCTCATTGTTTCACTTTTGTTAACACATTCTGATTTTCCACACATCCTTCCTTTTATCTGCTTATGTTTATGATTATCTTTCACATTTAGTTTATCGTGAGCACACATACATACTGTGTCTTTCATTTGTTTGGGGATTCTTTTTTCTAGCATTGCTTCTAATAGTTCTCCTTTATTTCTATAGGGACTTGAAACATTTGTTCTTCATACTAAAATGTCAGAGTTTCTTTATGGAACTGCTTTCTTGTACATTCTTGTATTATATCAGTTTTTTTTTCCATAACTTTAGGTAATACATCCCTGTTGTTACATATTTTAGTGCTGCATTATAAGTTCCTCTTTTTTAATTGCTAGTTTTCATCAAAATAATCTGTCCATGTTCCAAATTAAGTTTCCCAAAAATAGTTCCCTGTCTTTAAACAAGGTTTTATGTTTGCATATGTAAAAATACTCTGAAAAAATAAAATAGGTTTTAACATATCTAGTCTACCTTCTTTCTTTGGTATGTACGTTATATTTATTTTTGCTGGATTAAGTCTACTCTCCCATAGCAGTTGAAAACATAGCCCTATAATCTTTGTTTGTGTCTGAATGGGAATCGGGTATATATATGCTATATGCAAGAAGATAGGCACAATGAATGTTTTTATTCTTTTTTCTTTTGTTATGGTCCATGTTTTCCATTTCATTATTTTTGTATTTGCTATTTTATATTTCTCTTTCCAGTTCTCCTGCATAGCATTCTCTGTACCAAAGGTTATGCATAATACTTTTGTGTTCTCTGCTGTTATTTGTATGTCCTCTGTATTTTTAGCTTCTGCTTTTCCTATTACCAACATTTAACTTTTTTGTTTGCTTAACTTGATTACAGTTGTTTCTTGTAAACTTTCTATCACTTGCAATGCATGTTTCCCTGATTCAAGGTCTTTTGTCATTAAAACACAATCATGTACATAAGCTGACATTTTCGTCGTCTCTTTCTGTTCTTCAACTTTTATTGGTAGTACATTTGGGTGTTGTTCTGTCAATTGTATTATAGGATCTAGACTAAAGACATATAGAAGGAAACTTAAAGGGTATCCTTGTCTCACTCTGTTCTCAAAGAATGTTGGAATCCTTAGGAATCCATTTATTTATGTAATTATTTGTGCTTCTGTATATACAGGTAGCATTTTATTACTTGTATAAATTCTTCTGGTAGGCCATATTTTTTTAAAAAAACTGCCCATATGTAGTCATGATATAAAGCATTGAAGGCAGTCTCCTGATCGAAGGTATATATGTATCCTTGAAGTAGATTTTTGTTTCCTCTTTCCACAATTTCCCTACTGTTTATAAAATTTTGGATAATATTTCTTCCTGGTATAGAGCATGTTTGTGTTTCTGATAATAATTTTTGTGCTATTATTGTTAGCCTATGCATATTATTTTTGCTATAATCTGTTGTAAGTAAATTTATAAGTACCAATTTTTGATCTGTGATGTCTGTCCTTTTTATGTTTGCTTGCACGTGCAATGCACAAGAAACATTTTGATGAGAATAGAGTATTGCAGAGGTTTGGCAGTGTTTGGCCAATCTGGCAAACACTTTTATGGGCGCATCCCTTGGCCACCAATCAACTGGGAAGCTGCTGATGATGGTAGTTTCAGAGTGAGCACTGGTCTTGAAAGAAATCTGTCACTCCAATCACAGACAGTTTCATCACTGCAGCGGCAGATCTCACCCCCTCTTCCTGGCAACCAGGAACATTCCAGCCATCTGCATTACAGTCCACAGCAATGCACATGGCTGGACTTATGAGCAACTTGTTTGCTCAGTGTGCTTTTCCTGGTGAAATAAATAATTAACCTTGCAGCTTTCCATAATTGGTGGCTCCTGCTGCCCACCACCACCACCCCCAATGCTGACATCGGGGTGCCCAATCTCTGTATCAGCATGCTCTCCCAAGCTATCTTTTGCTGACAACAGAGTGACCAGTCCCTATGTCAGCATGTCCCCCCACTATTGTGGTACACTGGGAGCCTACCGAAGTGTGCCAAAGTAAACATTATGTTTTTCTGACACTGGAATGCCCCCTCCCAGTATCAGATGTGCCCCCACATGCCTCCTTTTTTTCAGTTAACCTTGGGGTTCCCAATCCCCTGATTAGCATTGATTCCCCTCTCCACTAGTCTGACACACTGGGAGCCCACCCCAGTGTGCCAAAATCTATTTTTCATAAAATTACACCTGTAAAAGAAGAAAACCGTCCTTTGATAATTTTTTTTTACCTGTAATAAAAGAAAACAGCCTATTGACATTCCGGCAGTCCTTTCCCCTCATCCCAACCCTCACTGTGAGCAGCCCACCTCTCTGTATCCTCCACTAACCCCATACTTACCTCTGGAGGTCAGGAGCTGTAATCTTCTGTGGACTGGGAACATTTCTGCACTCTTCAAAAAATGACCGCAAACTGAAGAAAATCACAGTTAGCCTTATAATAGCAATCGGGGGGGGGGGTTCAACCTAGGTTGATATCTTAGCCATTTTTTGGAGTTTGGGACCCACATTTTCAACATGGGGTTCTGGGGACCCCACCTCATGAACACTGACTTTGTCATTTCATTTCTCAGTCACAAATTGTGATTGTGTGGTCACTGTGCAAACTCACATTTTGGGACTGATTAATGAAACAACAGTGCCACTGTTCATGAGGAGGGGTCCCAAAAAACTTAAGTTGCAAGTTTGGTAAACAAACTCCAAAAATTGACTGCGTTATGAGCGTGCATTGCACAGTTTCTATGCACACTCATAACTTCATCAATTTTTAATATTTTCACTTCCAACATTGCCATTTTTTTACAGCTCCTTATGAACAGTACAGGTGTCATTGCTTGCATCATGCCTGAAATGTGTTTTCGCACCTGTAGCACAGAATGGCACAGTCCCTGTGCAAAATCAACTTTTTGGACAGATTAATGAAATCACAGTGCCATTGTTCATGAGGGGAGGTCCCAAAAAGGCAATGTTGAAAATTTGGTGAACAAATTAAAACAAATGACTGTATTATGAACGTGCATTACACAATTTCAAAGCATGCTCATAACTTCACCACTTTTTCATATTTTCACTCCAGAGTATCAGCATTGCCATTTTTTCATACCTCCTCATGAACAGTAAAGATGTAATTTTTCACATTTTGCCCAAAATATCTTTCCCCAGCTGTTGTGCTAAATGGCACATTCACAGTGTGAAATCACCTTCCGGGATTGAGTAATGAAATGATAGTGCCACTGTTCATCAGATGTGGTCACAAAAAGCCCATGTTGAAAATCTGGAGTGAAAATACCAACAAACACCTGGGGTGTTAGGGTTTCCAACTGTAACACCCCACCCTGTACAGATTGAGAGGTGTCAGGAGTTGTCTTGGGGTCATCGGCCATAATGCTCATGCCATTCCACCCCAACCCCCTCCCTGCAGCCACTGACAGGCATCGAAGTGTGTCTTGTGGTTTTCATCCACAACCTTCACCCCATTTTCCTATACTGCACCCATCTCAGCTTATTTCCTTATGGAATGGGGTGAGTGTAAGGGCTGAAGACCCCAAGGCACACTGTGAAACCTGTCAGTATCTGCAGAGTGGGGTGTGGTGGAATGAGGTGAGCATTATGGCCAATGACCCAAAGGCATGCCCCAACACCTGTCAGTCTCTGCAGGTGGGGGTGAGGTTGGCAGTAGTTGAATACTTCACTACCATTCCTATTATGCATCTCTGTAACTCATGCAGTACCAATGCCAATACCAGCAAACAACCTTTTGACATTGACAAATGCTGATCTAAGTATGAAACACATAACTCATTTTTTAATACTTTCACTTGACATGCCCTTTTCTATTATTGATATAACGATTTAGTTTAGAATTTGGGACATAAAATCTATAAAGAGTCTGTAGAATTAATTTGGTATTCCATCTATACTTAGCACTGTATTTACTGATGTAGCTTTTATTGCATCTCTCTTTTCTATTTATTTTATTTCTTCACAGAGATGCTTTGCTTCTATCTCTGTTCAGGCTGTTATTTTTACTTTTTCTAGGAAATGATAGTTCTGTTTATTTTGTGTTTTTTTGAAAGTTTGCTTTATATGTTCTTGCACTATTAATTTAATTTGGTGTTTATCTTTTTGGTTTAAACCTTCTCTATCAGTTATTTCTGTCATACTTCTACTTTTAACTCTATCATAGCAAATTTCATATGGGTTTTTGTGAAATTTATTTCCTTGAGTACCGTATTTTTGTTCCATAGATAACAACTTCTCCCTGTTATATTGGTACTCTCTCATTTTCTTTTTTACTTCTTGTACTATATCTGTATAAATTTGCCTTCTCCTGTGTTCTTGGCAGATGTTAATAGCTGTGATAGTTTAACCCTATGACTTAAGTATATTCTATATGCTGTTTGGTTTTGTTGAGTAGATAACTGTATCATTATAATTTGTATATCTAGTTTAGTATCTTTCCACTAGTTTATTGGGCTATCATATATGTCATATACTGATTCTCTGGCGTATAATAGTTCAATTTTTAATTTTTTAATTTTTTTCATCTTGCAATAATTGTAAGTTCATTTTCCAGAAATGTCTTCCTATCTTGAGTCTCTTTCCCAAGTTTATTTCTACCTGCACTCTCATGTGATCCGAGGTTTCAATTGAAAACCTGTTAATTTTATCTATATGAGTGTTTGATGGTACAAACCAAGTCTATTCTTGTAGACAGTTTTCCTTTAAAAAGGTGTGTTCTATAGTCTGTTGTTTTACATCATATACTTCTTTTATGTTTCTTTGATTTAATATGTTAATTAGTTTATTCATGCCACAGAAAATGTTTTCCATTTTCTTCCCCCAATCCCTTTTTGATCTTCAACAATTAAAATTTGCTCCCCATAAGACCATGTTTGAGAGGTGTAGGTATGGTTCTACCTGTTGAAAAATACTGTTTTTCTCTGTTTTTACTTGTTGACTGTAAATATTTATTAGCCTTATGTACATTTTATTGATCAGTATGTCTATCATGAGGGCTCTGCCTGGAGAAATATCTATTAGCTTCTGCATTTTTAAATTTGGGTTTTTGAAAAGTATCCCAACCCCTGAACACATTTCTTCATTTATGGACCAGAAGGAAATACCCCACCTCCATACTTTTTGTGCTGATTTTATCTCCTGTAATGTGTGTAGTCTTACATCTGGCAGAAAAAAACAAATCTCCACCTAGATTTTCTAACAGTCCATATGTTGCTGTCCTTTTTTCCCCATTTTTTATCCTATGTGTATTTAGGGTTGTGCAAATTAGTTTATCCATGTGTAACAGGTGGTGGGTGTTGCTATGTTCCTCCTAGGTTTCATCTTGTTTCTTTTTCGTTTTGTCCTTTGCTTTCCTTTTTAATGATTTCTGTGTGTCAGTAGATTAGTAATCTGAAGATTGTTCTGGCTGGGATGATTGAATCAATGAAGTATCTCTCTCTCTTCTTCATCTTTGCCCCACTCTCTCTTCCTTGAAGTACTTCATATTTATTTTTCAGATCCAGTGATTCTAATTCTTTTCTTTGTAGTTTTGATTTTGGCTGTGAAGTGTTTTTCTTTCAAGACCATGTAACCATTTTGAATGATCCTTCTGATGGGATTGTTGGGGGGCATGGCTTCAGAATGTTTGTCTTCTTTTCATATGTTCTGGCTTTCTTCTTGTAGGGGTGGGGGTTGTGGTTGTGGTTCTTTATTTTGTTCTTGCTCCTGGTTATGTTTTGTGCAGTTCTTATTTGTTTCCCTTGTTTCTTCACCTATATCTGTTGTTTTTCTTTGATCTAGTGATTTTTGAGCATCTTTACTCATTTTCTTTTTCTGAGCTAAAGTCACATATCAATCCTGTTCTGCCCTTTCTGCAGGATCTGGGCTATTATGTGAAGCCCATGGACAGTTCCTATAAATGTGATTTTTTTTGTCACATAAAGTAGGTTATATTTCATTGGAGTTTTGCATTGTTTACCATAATGTCCTATTTCCCACAAAGGCCTCATTTAATTTTACTGCAAATGTTGCTGAAATTTCCTTGTGACCCACATCTATAGCATGCCCTAGGTTGACCTCCATAAAAAAACCATACCCCTGTCTCTTCCCCAAAAAAAGCGGTTCAGTAAATGCTGTATTTCACCTTCAGAATACTTCAAAATGACTCTGGGCTTCCACTCTCCTGTTGAGAAAGATTCTTCATCTAAAATTGGGTCTGGTTGTCCAATAATTTTACATTTTTGTGATATACAAATAGGTATGTCTGCCACATTTACACCTTTGTTCTTGAAAAGAACTGTGACTTGTTTATATGCTGGTTTTGTTGGGAGAATTACTAGAAAAGGTTTCCACAGTGGGGTATTTTTTTTTCTCAGGGTATAATTTCCAAAAGTAATCTAGTCCTGTATGGTGTTTGACACTTATGTCGAATTGTTGATCTCCTGGAAATATGTATGAGAGCATACACCTCATAAGCATAAATTCCCATACTTTCCTTAATTAGTTTCAATCCTATAAACAGTCTGTCTGATGCATCATCAATATTTCCTCTGAATTTTAGCCTTACTGCATTTCTGTTTTTGGCTGGTTCTGCATGCTCTGGAAAAAGTCTCTGTTTTGTATTAGGCCTCTATGCCCCACTTTTTGATTTATCCTGGGTCTGTTCTTTTTCACTGGCTTCACTTTATGTCTGAAGTGCTTCTTCCTCAGTTTCCATTTTAGAGTCTAAGTCTTTTTTTTTTATTTTCCTGGCCCTCTTCTTCTACTGACTCATGCCCTGTATTTACTTTGTTTCATTATTTACATTTTCATTGTTTGTTTCAGTATTTTGAGTATTACACTGATTTGTGTCCTTATCTGAGGTTGAAAAGCCTGGGTCCCATCCATTTCCATTCTCTTTTTCTTTCCAGCCAGCATTTTTTAGGGCATCCTCCACCCAATTGGGCAAGTCACTTTGAAGGTCTGCTGGGCCTTGCTCTGCAACTGTGTCCATTTTTTCTTGTTCCAATTTCTGCTTAGTAATGATAGTTTCCAATATTTGCTCCCGTTTCTTGCTTATCTCTGATTTTTTATTCTCCTGGTGCGGCTTGCTTTCTGTCACTTTCTTTTTCGTTTTCCTTATAGTCCTTTGTATCCTTCATAATCCAAGCCATTTAGTGTGTGCTTTTTCTTTCCCCCTTTATATTCTTATCCTCATTTCTAGTATCCTCATCACTATGTGGAGGGTCCACATTATTTGTCTTTTCTGTTTGTGCTTTCTGGTATCTCTCTGAAGCACTTGCTGCACTGTAATGTATGACTTCCTTTGATGAAACTACATTATCCACCAGCTGGGCCGCTGGCTTGGTCATTGCCTTTTCATTGTGCCCCTGACAGCTTTTGCCTTCCATTTTCTGTATTGCGTTTTGCAGCTTCTCTTTTTTCTCCTGAAAAAGTTTCTCCTCTGCTTATAGTTGTGCATATAAATCAGCCACATCCATGTTGCATATTCTGGACTTGCGGCCATTTGCAGTTCTTCAACAATGGTTTCTGACGAGCACATCTCTGTGCTCTGTCATCTACCAGAATCCTTCTTTTCTTCTGGGTTTACTTTGTTATTTTCATTAGTCTCTGAACATCACAAGGAAGGGGAGGAGACCAGCTCCCCAGCCTCCTGCATGGCCATCTCCTCCTGGATCCTGAGCAAGTGGCCATCCTTCAATAGCCAAAGGTACCCCCTACTGAAAGACTGGGGCAATTACCCCAGTGTCCTGGTCAAATTTCCCCCATTCACTAAAGGTACTGCCAACAACTTAATCTGGTTCAGTTTCACTTGGTGACCAGCTGTATCCCACCCCCCAGTTGCCCCTGAAAAAGGTACTTATAGTCGGAGTGTGCCTACTCAGTCAACAAAATTCAATAAAATAAGGACAAAGCACCAAACAAAAGTGGAACCTCGCTGATGTAGTACTATATGCAGGAGTAGTCAGAAATATGATCAGAACCTAGTCAGACTGGAAAATTGCTTTTTAGCCCTTACTGATATCTTGACTACAGTACTTCTTCATCATGGGTGAGGGGGGGTGAGTGACATTTTAGCTGCCAAGAAGTAAAGACACATTCCACCAATAAACACATGTTTTAAATAATAAAATGTCAGAGTACTGGTGCTATGCCCATCCTCTCCTTTTAGATTCATTTTTTATCATTCTGTTTATGGTCTTAATGAATTTCTCCCCTGTAACAACTGATCAACCCATCTACTTACTCTCCTACCTGCTGCACCCTTGAAAGTGTCAAATCACGCTACTGCTGAAATCTGAGTGCCATTTTTTCTGTTTATTTGTTTTTCTTTATTTTCCAACTATTTTACTCAGGATAACGTTAATTAGAGGCAATATTGTATTTTCAGTGTCATACTTTTTCTACCCATTTCTGAAGCTTGATGGACTGGAGAAATACAAGTTTAAGTAACTTGCACAAGATCAGACAGTGAGCATTTGATAGTAAATTGTCTCTACTGAGGTTTGAACATGTGATTTCCTTGTTCTCAAGCCAATGTTTTAAGAAGTAGACTACACTGCCTCCACAAGAAATGTTCTTCAGCACCGCAGGACTTAAATCATGTACATGAATGAGAGAATGTTGCTTTCAAGAAGTGCATTTTACATTTAGTTGCCCTTCATTTTTAGTTTGTAGTCTAAACCTATTTATTGATTATTGAATTGATTTAATGAGTTATACACACTGTATCACAAAGTGTTTTCCAACCCATGAAGAGTTGCATGACCTATCAGACAAGCACAGGGAGGCACTGGCCTTTTTAAATAAAGAGCCTGAGTCAGACGATAAAGGTAAAACCTTATATACTGCATTACAATACTGTAAACTGGTCTTCTAACTGAAAATGAATGCAGTAAAAGGCAGAGTTCAATAATAACATTACAGTTTTCTATGTGTCAGCCTCCCTAGTTGAACAATGCAAGCCTAAGAAGGTGAAACACCTAGACAGATGAAGGGTAGAAAAGAGTACAGAGAAAGAGAGGTGAAGGTTCAGCACAGGCAAGTAAACTGGTTGCTCAAGATTGCACACTTAGTAACTGACACTGATAGGATTTGAAAATGCAGAAAGAGAAAGAAAGAAAGAAGGAAAGAAAGAAAGAAAGAAAGAAAGAAAGAAAGAAAGAAAGAAAGAAAGAAAGAAAGAAAGAAAGAAAGAAAGAAAGAAGAAAGAAAAATTAAATAACACTCAGGTTCCCCTGGGTTACTAGAACCCATTCTGTTAGTATAGTTTAGTTAGGTAAAATCCCAGTAGTGCTCCTTTTATCGATTTGTTCAGCTCTGCTGAGCAGAGGGTTCTAAATGGAATTTGGAACTCTTGCTCAGCATGACCATCCAGCCCCTTTGCTCACTCCTAATTTCCCCTATACCACACCCCACTACCCACCCAACTCCCCTCTACCCCCCCATATCATCCACCAGCATTGATCAAAACCCGCTTGGCCCCTGCACTTAACCTATTCTCTAGATGTTCATTGTGGCATCTAATGTGATTGACAGAGTCTTCAGCTGCTGTATCTGTACCTGCTATGGAAATTTGTATAGTGGATTATGTTGTAGTTGTCTAACGTATGTGAAGTGTATCTCAAAATATGTTGTCCTCCTGTGAATTGAATCCTGAAATATGTTAACCTTCCTATGTAATTTGGAATGTGTAAGTTTACATAAAACATAGAATCTGTTGGCAGATAAGGACTGCTTGGCCCACCTAGTCTGCCCATTTTCCTACCTAATGGATAAGCTGCAGATGCTAGTTAACCCACAGCCTGCTTCCTTCTACCCCCCACTAGAATGGCCACATGTCTGTCCCATGCATTCTTGAATTCCCTACTGTTTTTGACTCTACAACCTCCTCAGGAAGGCTGCTCCATGCATCTACAACCCTATCTGTGAATAAATACTTCTGCACAATACCTCTGAGCTGTTCCCCCTCTAACTTCAAATTGTGCCCCCTTGTTCTTACACATCTCTTTTTCTGAAACATGCTACTCTCTTGGACATTGTTAATTCCCTTGAGGTATTTGAAAGTTTCTAACTTGTCCCCCCTCTCCCTCCTTTCCTCAAGGCTATACATCTTAAACTCCTTTAGTCTTTCTTCATATTTCTTCTGGTACAGACCCAGCACCATTTTGGTTGCTCTCCTCTGGACAGCCTCCATCTTGTCTATGTCTTTGCAGAGATGGAGTCTCCAGAGCTGTACACTGTACTCCAGTTGTGGTCTTACCAACTGTCTGTACTGGGGGACAACAATTTCCTGTTTTCTACTGGTGATACCTCTACCTATGTATCCCAGTATCCCTCTCCCAGCCTTCCTTACTGCCTTCTCACATTGCTTGCCCTTCTTAATGCCATCTGATATGACTACCCCCAGGTCCCTTTCCATTTTTGTGGTTGTCAGTATCTCACCCCCCATTGTGTATTCTTCTGCTGGGTTTTTGTTTCCCAGGTGCATTACTTTGCACTTCTTTGCATTGAATCTAAGCTGCCATACATTTGACCATTCCTCCAACCTTGCCAAGTCCCTTTTCATTCTTTCCACCCCACCCTGTGTATCAACCCTGTTGCAGATCTTTGTGTCATCTGCAAAGAGACATATTTTTCCTTCCAGTCCTTCTACAATGTCACTTATAAAGACATTAAAAATGACCAGCCCCAGTACTGAACCCTGCAGTACTCCACTAGTAACCCCCCTTTCTTCACTGTGGATTCCATACAGTATTACCCTCTGTGTCCTGTTGTCCAGCCAATGTTTTACCCAGGCTACCACCCTGGGACCCAATCCCAGGCTTGCTCATTTGTTTATTAATCTTTTGTGCGGGACTATGTCAAATGCCTTGCTAAAGTCTAGGTAGGCCATGTCTACTACTTTGGTCACCCAGTCAAAGAAATCAATTAGACTTGTCTGACATGATCTTCCTGCTGTGAATCCATGCTGCCTTGAGTCCTGTACCCCACTGGCCTCTAGGTACTCAACAATTCTTTCCTTCAGTTTCTGTTGCCAATGTGCAAATTGTCTATTGTAAGTATGCTGCTGCAACTAGTTTTTGTCTAAACTGTTTGACGAGGATCCTTTGTAAAACAGCTCTTAGCTCAAAAGTGGTAATTTCAATCTCCCAATAAATAATAAATAAATGAATAAATGACCAATAACAGGAGTGCTGCAGTTGAGATGTGATCTCAGTCAGTCAGAGAGCAATAGATGAAGAGTTCAGACTTTGTTTAAGTGAGCTAGTCGGTGTTCTGCCTGTGGGCAGATTTAGTACCAGAGGGGATCCCCACTTCTTTTCCTTTTCATCCTAGTTCAGGACAGAATCGTCTGGACACCAGGTCATGGCAGTTGCCATCTTCTATGTGATGCCCAGAAGTGGGTGAATGATTCAAATTTCCTGTGGGACTGGTAACAATGAGTATCAACTAGGTCCATCTCCCATCTGTAAATATTTATATAAAAGCACTGTCCAGAACTGGTCTGCCCCAGTCAAGCCTCCAGTCATGGAAATGCATTGTATTTTAGAATGTGTCATTACAGAACCAGTTCAACATGTTTACCCTTCAGCACTGGACACCAGAGAGGTTTTGTGACAAATGTTCTTTTCAAAGCTGACTGAGGGCTAGTTTAAATGCTAAGAGGACACCTTCACAGTAATGAAATGCCAAGTGTTTGATCAGAACTAAAGTGTAACTGCTAAATGCAGGTGGTGCATTCACAGCTAGTGCCTGGGTATAATTAAGGTGTTATCTGACCTTTGTCTGAAACTGAGCTACACTTTTCAATCCAGTTCAGGATTGGAAACCTTTTTCACAATTTAATTAGAGAGAAACACACTGTCTTCCCTTCCAGGATTGTATACCCATGTGGTAACTCTCCCATAAGAATATTGCTTTGGTAAACCCATAGCTGATGTTTTTGTGTGTGCTCAGATCCTGGACAATCTTTGTCCTGGTCCAGTTCCCCAGAAAAGAGTATGAAGAGAGAGCTCATACTATTTGTTCTGGAAGTAAACACTAGAGTGTGTAGAATTGTAAGTACTTTGCTCTGCACCTGCAAAAGCTTCATGTGGCATGGGCTAAGATAAATTACCTCAGGATGCAACTCAACCACACAACACAGAACAATGCGTCAACATATTTGACCTTTAGGTGTCAACCACAAACACCACTCCTGCAGAGGACCAGCAGACCAGGGGGGCTTGCAGGTAGTGGGAAATTGGAAAGCTCCACCAAATAGCATGCCCAGGGTGATTTCAACACCAAACCACTTGTTAAATAGGTTCTTTCCATTGTCATCCATTCCTATGCTCTGGCCAAACAAGGCAGAGGAGGAGGTCCTCATGCAATGCATAAAGGGTTAAACCAAAACAAAAAAATCACCGAGCACAACAAAAAGTGCATACTCATAATAGGTGACTATATGATCCATGGAGTCTTACATCCACCAAAGCAGCCCATCAGAGATTGCGGTCAGATGCCTCCAAGGAACATCAGCATGCAGGGACACAACCCACATTGAGAGAATTGTATGAAACACCAGTTGAGACATGCACATTCTGATCCATATTGGTACAAATGACTTTGTTAGATGCTCTGTGGAAGAAAGAAAGCAAAATCTTTCAAAACTAGGAGAAAAACTAGCTTCCATTTCATCCAGTGTCTCCTTTTCAGAGATTCTGCCTGTGTGGGGAAAGGGACCTCACAGGCAGAAAATCAGAGACGAGGACATTGGCAAGGTTAATACCTGGCTTAAAAATTGGTGTCAAGAAAAAGGGAATGGCTACATCAGGAACTGGCAAAACTTCTGAGAAAGTGAGTTCTTTAGATTCAATGGCCTACACCTTACAATGGAAGGGACACAAGCTCTCTGTCAAAGGTTCAACATCTTCATCAGCCATTTAAACTAACAGGTGGGGAAGGGGCACCTGCACCATTCTAGTCATATCTGACAGATGACCCTCCCCCATCAAAGGCTACTCGGTCAGAGTCAGGACACTGCATCACAACCAACACAGGTGACATAAGTTGCAAAATCCCACAAATATGTTCCAAACACATTAAGAACATCTCACCACTTGGAGAATCTTCATAAAAAGCAACACTTTTAATGCATAAATATCACAGCAATAGTACTAAAGTACTTCAGGTATGTGACTGCAACCCTCTACCAGTTTCGCACAGAAATATGCATCATCAGGAGGATGACAATTCAAATAAACAGGTCCTTTTAAAGCCAAAGAGACCCAATACATTTAAAGTGACAGTGCTACAAGTTTATTATATACATAAACACACAGGATCTACATATGTTGTTTAAAAAAAAACGGTGATCATTTCATTTACACTATAGGAGAATTTTGAGCAAAGACTATGAGTTTAACAAAAAGAATATACAAAGGCATAATATTTTGCTGTAATCCATACTGCTTATAGTTGTAAATCATTAATTAAGGCTTTGATAAATCATATTTTCAAAAGCCAAAAAAATGTGCATTTACTTACATTCTTGTATTGTATATACTGTAGCAGTTTTTAGAAATTGTATTTAATGTTTAACATTAGAAACATAGAAACATAGAATTTGACGGCAGATAAGGACCGCTTGGCCCACCTAGTCTGCCCATGTCTGGGGATCATTGGGAAGGCAAGACGGGAGGGTGAGCTGGATGTTATTATCCACCTAGGTACTAATGACCTGGCAAATGGGGAGCCAAAGGAAGTTCAGGAAGAATTTAGGAAACTGGGGAGGGGTCTCAAACAAGTAGCTACTTCTGTCACTTTCTCAGAAGTACTACCTGTGAGAGGCAAGGGAGAGCATAGGAGTGCATGCACCAGGAACTTTAACTCATGGTTGAAGAACTGGTGCTGTGAGGAAAGGTTTGGATTAATTGGTGACTGGGGACCCACCTGGAGGGATGGAGGTTTGTTCAAGCCTGACAGCCTGCATCCATCCTGGAGGGGAATCCAAGCACTCAATGATAAGTTTAAATGCTACATTGACAAGCATTTAAACTAGCAAAGGGGTGGCAGGCCAGCAAGGAGGGTACCTACTTGCTCACCCCCACAGCTAACAGTGGAACCAGTGAACCAGAGGAGTGGCTGTCTCTGCAAAGCAGTGTGCAAAGATGGAGATTAGTGCCCAAGAGGTGGATAAGCAGAAAAGGGGCAAAATTCAGCAGACGGGCAGACAGCAAGGAGAACCAGGGATAAATGACAACCAAGGAAGGGGCTGGAGTAGAACAGTGAGACAGTCTAGAGAGGTCAAATCATGGAAAGCCATGTGTGCAAATGCCAGGAGCCTTAGCAACAAGATGGAAGATCTAGAGGCTGCCATGGTGCAGTCAGACCTGGACATTGTGGCCATCACTGAAACCTGGTGTAGTGATAACCACGACTGGGAGATGGCCATACCTGGCTACAACATATTCAGAAGAGACAGATTAGGCAGGAAGGGAGGAGGAGTGGCACTCTATGTGAAAAATGACATAAGGGCCACAGAGATCCAGTAGGAAAAAAAATAGGAGAGATACTGTGGGTTAAGCTGGAAAGGAAAAATGGGACAGCCATCCGCACAGTGGTCTATGTAGACCACTAGCCCAGGAGGAAGAAACAGATAGGATTCGATGCTAGCCATCCAAAGGATGGCAGACAAGGATGAGGTAGTACTGGTTGGAGACTTCAATATTCCAGACGTGGACTGAAGCATCCAGCAGCAGCATCAACTAGGAGCAGATTTATCCTGGACTCCTTCAGGGTGACTTCCTCAAGCAACTGGTCATGGAACCAACTCAGCAGAAGGCAATACTGGATCTTGTGCTCACAAACAGGGACAGTGTGATGGGGGTAACAGTGGGGAGCACCTGGGAAACAGTGACCACCAGTCATTGTGGTTTGAAATCACAGAAAGAGCAGAACCAAACCACACAAAACACATGATCCTGGATTTTAGGGGGACAGACTTTGGGAAAGTGGGAGATACTTGAAAGAGGCATTAAGGGAATGGGACAGGAATCAGGGTTGAGGAACAGTGGGCAGTATTTAAAATGGGGATTACAAGAACAACAGAATTATGTATTAAGCAGGTTAGCAAGAGGAAAAGGAAGAGGAGACCATTATGGTTTTCCAAAGAGGTAGCAAAGAAAGTGAAAGCCAAAAGATTGCATTCAGGCAATACAAAAGACACAGGCAGAAGGGATAGGGAGAAGTACCAGGAGAAGCAAGGGAGGCAGGGAGGTCAGTAAGAGAAGCCAAGCTCAGACAGAAGAACACATTGCAAAATCAGTGGGTAGAGGGACAAAACCTTTTACAGGTACATAAGTGAAAAAAGAAAGACAAAGGGAGGGATAGTGAGACTGAAGGGGGAGGACTGAGGCCGTGTGGAGGATGACAACAGTAAAGCTGACATACTGAACAGGTATTTCTGCTCAGTCTTTACTGAGGAAGAGGAGGGTAATGGGTCTGAAGGGAATACAAGGGGTGAGAATGGTGCAGAAATGGACACAAGTCCCTTTACACGAGAAAGGGTCCTGAAGGAACTGGAAGCAATAAGAGTTGATAAAGCAATGGGGCCAGATGGGGTGCACCCCAGGGTCCTTAAAGAACTAAGAGATGTGGTGGCTGAACCTCTGGCTATCCTGTTTAGCCAATCACTGGAAACAGAAGAGGTACCCAAAGACTGGAGGACAGCAGATGTAGTCCCCTTATACAAAAGTGGGAACAAAGAGGAAGCAGGGAACTACAGACCAGTCAGCTCTCACCTCGGTAGTGGGGAAGATCATGGAAGCACTACTGAAGGAGAGATTGGTGGAACATCTGGTTGTCAATGGACTACAGGACCCAAGGCAGCATGGTTTCACCAGGGGGAGGTCATGTCAGACCAACCTCATTGAATTTTTTGACTGGGTGACTAGGGAGGTGGATCAGGGGAGGGCAGTGGACATGGCCTATCTGGACTTCAGCAAGGCCTTTGACACTGTGCCACATAGAAGACTATTACACAAACTGGGGAATATGGGTGTGGGCAGGACAGTAGTGTGGTGGGTAGGTAACTGGCTGGGTGGCAGGACACAGAGGGTGGTGGTAAATGGCTATCACTCCACAGAGGGTAGAGTGACCAGTGGGGTACCACAGGGATCAGTGCTGGGACCGGTCCTATTCAACATCTTCATCAGTGACATGGTGCAGGACCTAGAAGGCAGAATTTCACTGTTCGCTGATGACACAAAGCTCTGTAACAGAGTAGACACACCAGAGGGTGTAGACAGAATGAGAAGGGACCTGCAGAAACTTGAAGAATGGTCAGGGGTTTGGCAGTTGAAATTCAATGCAAAGAAGTGCAAGTTAATGCATATGGGGCACAAAAACCTGGCACAATATAACAGTTGGGGGTGAGGATATAGCATGCACCAAGCAGGAAAGGGATCTTGGGGTTATCATCTCAGATGACCTCAAGGTAGGGAAACAGTGTGACAAGGCAGCAGGTAAAGCAAATAGGATGCTGAGATGTATAGGTAGGGGCATCACCAGCAGGAAAAGGGAGGTCATAATTCCACTATACAAGACACTAGTGAGGCCCCACCTGGAGTACAGTGTACGGTGCTGGAGACCATACCTACATAAGGACATAGACAGGGTAGAGAAGGTTCAGAGGAGGGCACCAAAGATCGTGCATGGATTGCATCACAAGTCCTATGAAGACAGGTTGAAGGAACTGAACATGTACTCCCTGGAGGAGAGAAGGAAGAGAGGGGATATGATAGAGACATACAAGTATCTTACAGGGAGGAACAGGGTGCAGGAAAACACTATTTTTAAGTGAAAAAGATGTTCCAGGAGTAGAGGGCATGGGATGAAGTTGGAGGAGGACGATTCAGGAAACATAAGAAAGAATTTCTTCACAGAACGGGTAGTGGACAAGTGGAACACCCTGCCAGAGGAAGTGGTGGGGGCTGAAACAATCACAGGATTTAAGAATGCATGGGATAGACATAGAGGAATTCTGGAGGTCAGGGGTAAGGGGCAACAGACTTCTAGAAAAACAAACTGAACTTACAAGCTCAAATGGGCAGACTGGGTGGGCCATAGGCCCTTATCTGCCGACACTGTCTATGTATCTATGTATCTATGTATTTTCCTACCTAACAGATAAGCTGCAGATCCTATTTAACCAACAGCTTACTTCCTCCTACCCCCCACTAGGACTGCCTTATGTCTGTCCCTTGTATTCTTGAATTCCCCCACTGTTCTTGACTCCACGACCTCCTCAGGGAGGCTGTTCCATGCATCCACAACCCTCTCTGTGAAAAATACTTCCCTCACATTACCTCTGAGCCATCCCCTCTATCATCACAAATTGTACCCCTTGTTCTTGCACATCTCTTTTCTGAAAGATGCCACCCTCTTGAACTTTGTTGATTCCCTTGGGAACTTGAAAGTTTCTATCATGTCCCTCTCTCCCTTCTTTCCTCAAGGGTATACATATTAAGCTCCTTTAGTCTTTTTAGTATGTCTTCTGGTGCAGACCCTGCACCATTTTGTTGCCCTCCTCTGGACAGCCTCCACTCTGTCTATGTCTTTGCAGAGATGGGGTCTCAGAACTGCACACAGTACTCAGATGGGGTCTCACCAACTGTCTGTACAGAGGGATAACAACTTCCTGTTTTCTACTATTGATGCCTCTCCCTATGTATCCCAGTATCCCCCCAGCCTTCCTTACTGCCTTCTTACATTGCTTGTCCACCTTTAGGTCATCTGATATAATTACCCCCCAGTCCCTTTCCATTTTTACTGTTGTCAGTATCTCACCCCCTATTGTGTACTCTTCCCCTGGGTTTTTGTTTACAGCCCAAGTTTCACCATGAACTCTGTGTCTTTGGATGAAACTGTTGAAGATTCAGAAAAACAATTTCTGCTCACCTGTAGTGAACATGTACTGACTAAAAATGTTTTTCTTTTTGGTAGAGACATGTATATGCAAACTAAAGGTACGGCTATGGGAGCAACTTTTGCACCAAATTATGCCAACCTTTATTTGGGAAGATGGGAGAAAATATATGTCTATGACATCCAGAACAATTCTTTTCGTGATAAGATTGATATCTGGCATCATTTTATTGACAATATTTTCATGGTATAGACTGGAAATTGGAGGAATTAGGAGAATTCATTAAATATCTTGAATCTACTGATTCAAATTTAAAATTTATGGTGCAGAGTGACCAAAAGATTGTGTCCTTTTTGGACTTAAAGATCTCTAAACTTTTAGATGGATCCTTAAAAACGGATCTATACCATAAGGAAACTGATCGTAATTCACTCTTGCTTGCTTCCAGCTGCCATCCACACTATCTGATTTATAATATTCCCAAGGCCAGTTATATAGAGCACATAGAAATTGTTCAGAAGATAGTGATTTTATTGTTCAAGGCAGTGAAATGTGTAATAGATTTATTAAAAGAGGTTATTCTACAAAATGTGTTGGTCAAGCTTTTTCAGACACCATGGATACTGAGAGAGCAACTTTGTTAACAGCTAAGCCTAAGCAAATGGTTCCATCAAGGATCAACTTCATTACTAACTTCACTAGACACACTCATGCAGTGTAGAACATTATTAATAATAATTGGCACATTTTGGAAAATGAAACACTCTTGAGTGAAGATGTAAAGGAGAAACCACAATTTGTCTTTCGTAGAGGTAGAAATATATAGGACAGACTAGTGCAGAGTTACCTATGTGATAAATTAGAGAGTGCAAATATCACCTGGTTACCACCACTACCTGTTGGTAATTTCAGCTGTGGTAACTGTAAATGTTGTTCCTATATTCTTATGACTAACACATTCTCTACATGTAATAACAACAAACTGTTAAGATTAGAGAATTTTTCAATTGTAATAGTAGTAATGTTGTATACCTTGCAATATGTGAATGTGAATCCTTTTATGTAGGTAAAACCAGTAGACAATTTAAGAACAGGATAGGAGAAAATCTTCGCTCTATTGCAAACAATGATACCAAGAATGTGTTGGCATCACATGTGAACAGTAATAGAGATGTTAGACATTCTTTCAAGTTTTGTGCTTTTGAGAAAGTTACATTGGGACCACGTGGTGGCAACCTTGAAGAAAAATGACTCTATCATGAATCTTTTTGAATTTTCACCTTGGAGGGACTAGAACCCCATGGAATTAATGATAGAATTGATTTGCTATCCTGCATTACGAGAAAGACATAATTGCCTTTACCTGTTATTAGTATTAAAAACATTATTTTTTATTCTGCTTCCCTGGTGGGATTAGAACCTATATCACTTTATTTTTACACTTTCTGAGTTTATATTTATGGAACCTCTTGATAAACAGCCTTGTAAACATATGTATCACTCTGATTTCTCTATGTTTATTTTTCAGGTTGCAGGATTTATTTGTTTTCCTCATGCTGGCAAAGTCATAGTCTCAAACTTACTAAGGACATAGAGTTCATGGTGAAACTTTGGTGGTAATGTTAAACATTAAATACAATTTCTAAAAACTGCTACACTATATACAATACAAGAATTTGAGTAAATTCACATGTTTTTGTCTTTTGAAGATATGATTTATTAAAGCCTTAATTAATGATTTACAACTCTAAGCAGTATGGATTACACCAAAATATTATGCCTTTGTATATTCTTTTTGTTAGACTCATAGGCCCAGATATTCAAAAGGGTTGCTCCAGCACAAGTCTGAAAATGCGCCATTGTGGGGAACACAGAAACAGCTGCCGGGGACACAAGCCAGGGACATGGCCAGTGCCACCATCCAGATGGAGGCAGTTATCTGGGGGGTGAGAAGGCAGGCAGCAGGGGGGCGTGGCCGTGGAAGGGCCCATCAGCAGTATGCCCCCAACAGGCAGTACCGAGCCAGCGCCAGCTTCAAGCTGTACACTGATACCTAGATTGTGGGCTGGTACCGCCTGAACCGGGCAATTCTGAGGTGGCTCTGTGAGCTGTGCAGTGACGTGATGCAGGCACCCACACGATGGAACCATGCTCTGTCAGTGGAGACAAAAGTGACAGCTTGCATGTGCCTGCTCACTACGGGTACCTTCCAGAGAACAACAGGGGACATGACAGGCATAACCTAGTCTGCCACATCACGCCACATCACCCAATTCCTCAGCACACTGCTGCCACATGCTGCGGACTACATCCATTTCCCCAGCACACCGGCGGAGTGCACAGCAAACATACAGGAGTTCCACAGGGTAGCACGTATGCCTGGCACGCTAGGGACAATAGACTGCACCCATGTGGCCATCTGCACACTGCCTGGCCCTGAAGGAGCCACATACATTAATCAGAAGGGGTATGCAAGCATCAACTGCCAGGTGGTGTGCGATGCCAGGGGGCTCATAATCAAAGTCTGTGCCATGCACCCTGGGGGAGCACATGATGCCTTCATCTGGAACCAGTCAGCACTGTGCCACAGATTCAAGAGTGGGGACATCCCCACTGGCCACTTCATGGGTGAGTATGGAAACCATGCGGAAAGACATGGAGCTTGGGAGGGGCATAGTCAGAGGTGACATGGGTATTGGCCTAGATGGCCCAAAGCAGGGCGATGCTGATCACCAAACTAACTTCCACCCTCTACACACAGGTGGCAGTGGATACCCGATCCGTCCCTGGCTGCTCACACCATACCACAGCCCGCAACTCCATCACAGCAACGCTACAATGAGGCACATGCCACCACACGCAATGTTATTGAGCGAGTGTTTGGGATCCTGAAGGCATGTTTCCATTGCCTGGACACGTCTGGCGGTGCCCTACAGTACAGCCCCTCAAATGCCTGCGGGTTATTCCTGGCCTGTTGCATCCTGCACAACATGGCCAATGACTGTGGGATAGCCATACAGGTCAAAGAGGGGAACAGCGATGGGGACAATGAGGATGCTGGTGAAGATGGTGATGGGCAGCCCCCCTTTGGGCGAAGGGACCCTCGACCGATCCGGCTGGCACAGCTGCACTGGGACACCATCACAGAGGAGCACTTCAGCCAACCCAGGTAAGTCATGGGGCCATGTGCAACCACCAGTGACAAAGGCACAACCCACAAACACACATGGACAAACACCAGAGGTGCATGTTGTCAAGGGAAATGGCCGAGACTGGAACCGCACACGCCACCAGGGATGGGCAAGGTCTAACACGGCACGCGGTTACACACACACACACACACCTCACAAGACATGAACAATGGGTAGGAGGCACGCCGACCCCGACCACCACCCCTAGCCACATACACATCCACAGACCACCACGTCCAGTGCCTGTCATTGTATGTGTATCAGATGCTGGGCATCATTGCACAGTGGCAGACAGTGCAACACAGGCATCATCATGCACATGCCACAGAGTACAGCAGCCGGGAGGGTGTGCAGATGGAATGTGTGCGTGCGTGTGTGCATGCAGGGCAGCATCAGACAGTAGCCATGCTGAGAGACAGGTCAAGTCACGTGCCACGGCTGCCACAGATGCATGGGCGGCCCTGCCGAGACCCGCCAGCAGTGACAGACTGACCAATGGCCTCCTGGGGTGGCACCGAGGGTCCCCCAGGGGTTCCACTGCATGAACGCGACCGTACTTGTGCAGGGGTCTGCAGCACACTGAACATGCCTGCGCCAGGAATGCTCGGGATGCCACAGCTGAACCCGGTGTCGACAAAGGAGGGTGTCACATGACGCCGGGAACGGGGGTGGACATTGCACTGCATGGTGTCTGCGACACATGGGCAAATAACTGAGTGCCCATTGTGGCCATGACAGCTGTGATGCCTGTGTCTGCCTGTCAATGGCAGCGGTCACATCCTCCCGCAACCGGTCCATCCCTGCCAGGAGCAGAGAGATGTCTCTGCTGCGCCGCTCCTCTGCCTGGCGCAGAGCCGCACTGAGTGCATCCACCGCCATCACAAGCCACACCTACTGATTGACTGATGCTTGGAGTATGTGGGTGTGCTCATCTAAGAGGTCATCTGCCTGATCGGCATGCTGTCCCTCATGGTGTTCATGGCCCTGATGGTCAGCGCCCCTTGAGGGTGGGCGCTGCACACCAGGGCCAGGCCTGGATATGTCCACAGGCAGTGCACTGATGCTGCCCCCTGACACTGTACCCCCATGGCCATCGGCTGACTCCTGTTACTGCCCCTCTGGCTGCCGCTCTTCAGGGCTCAACGGTGCCACCGCAGTGGCCACAACAGCCCCACTATCCTGGACACACACCAGTGCTGCCCCACTGGTGCAGACAGGCACAGGATGGTATTGTGATTTCACGCAGGCCTCCATGGCAGCATCACCCATGGCCATGCCCGTGATGTCACCTGCTGTGTGGCCATCCTGTGGCCCACACGTATCACTGCCCATGACGTCAGCTCCATCATCATCAGTGATGGATCTGGCACTAGCCCGGGTCTCAGCATGCTGGCATCCATGGACGCTGGCACACTGGGACACGGACAGGGCCTCCTCCACACCTATTCTACCAACATCAGTCCAGACATCCAGGCGGGACTATTGTCACCCTGACACTCGTATGCCTGTGGAGGTGGATGGGCCCTCCTCTATCTCCATGCTACTGCCCTCAGTGGAGAAGCCCACCACCGCTGACCCATGTAGATGCTCAGGAGCTATAAGGGAAAAACAGTAGCATTAATGTATGTGACCTACCCTGTCCCCCCATTGACAGACCAGGACCTACCATGCAGTGACGGGCTACCACCCGTCTGGAATCCACCACCCGAAACACCCTCGATGGTGCAACACTGCATGCTGCCAGCAACCCACTCTTCTTGTGGGGTCAGGCATTGCACCTCTGGCTGTTCCCCACCGGTGGCAGACCATGCTGCCCTGATGGCAGCCACCTTCTCCTTAATCCTCCGCCTGTCAGAGCCCATCTTCTTATTGCACTCCTGCATGGACCACTGGTGGCTGCCATGCAGGTTGACAGCATGCTCCACTTCTTCCCATGCAGCAGCATGGGCCTGTGGTGTTCCCTGGCGCCTGCTGAGCAGTGGCTCCTGGTCAAGGTAGGCCTCAAACAGGGCATCTGATTCTGCTTTGGTGAAGTTAGGCCTCCTCTTCCTCCCACGTCTCTGTTCCTCTTCCTCCACTTCATGATCAGTCATTATTCCTCCTGTGAGAATGACAGGTGTTACCTGTGACTGTGCAGTCCCCTGCATGTCCCAAACACCACAGTCCACACTCCCAAACAGCATGCAACTCACCACAATAGACTGCAGTAACTGACCATGGCCAGAGCAGCCCAATGTCACAGTTTTATAGTGCAAGGCATACAAATGAGGCGAGGTGCATTTTTAAGTGGATACAAATGCAGTGTCTGTGCCATTGAATGGCTGATTAGCTGAATTGCATATGCCAGCTGAATATCGCACTGTTGCACTTTGCGCAATTGTGTTGAACATGCTCAGCCAAGGATGCAGTTCTGTGACATGTGCAGTACACAACTAACTGTGCATGCCCGGGGTGATGACACAGGTGCCTGCCATGCTGCTGACATGCTGTGTGCAGGAGGCAATGCAGGGTACGGCCACCATTGTGCCAGTGGTGCTACTGCGCTGTTCACATATATGGCTCTGTGGCACTGGGACACTGTAGGCACACTGGGGCCACAGCGCTGTAGGCCACTACAGGAGGTGGCACACAGGCACCCAATCACGCTACTTGCATTGTGTTCCAATCGCGCTGTGGCTGTCCGTGCATGAGAGACCCTTGACCCTGTGCCGACCTTTGCACCTAGGCGCCATGCATCATGCATGGGTGCACCACTATCGTGCTGTTCAGTGACAGTGCGATAGTGAGTGGCAGCGCTGTACCATGCAGCATCTGCACGTGGCAGAACCACACTGCCGAGCACTATTTTGAATCCAACTATTTACTGAGATGGCGCGCAGAAGGGCAGTGATGTGGAGCCAGGTGGAGCTTGCTAACCTGGTGCCCATTGTAGAGCCCCATGCTGGGGCTCTATATGGTGATGCACCCCTAGACAGGGCCAGGAGCGCAGTTTGGCAGGAGGTGGCTGATGTGCTGGAGAAGGCCACTGGTATTGGGCGCATGGAAGGACCAGTGTCACCACCGGTATGGGGACCTCAGGCGCAGGGACCCGGACCTGCTTGTCTGCCTTTGGGCACATGCCAGGAGGGGGCACAGTGCCACAGCCAGGTAGGTGCCCCATCCATACACTGTTATCGTCCATATGGGTATGACAGTTGCATGTGTCTGGCACTTGGGGGGGGCCATCCAGTGTTGGCCGTGGTGGTGCTATTGGGGTGTGGGGTGGATGGGTATGACCATGTGAGATTGCACATACATGGGGTTGGGGGGACTTTTGCTACTGGATTGTACTGATGTTCCTCTCTCCATGTTTGCACCTTAGGCCCAGAAGAGCGCAGGCTGGTGAGGGAGAGGAGGGGCCACCTGGAGGACCAGCAGGACGGGAGGGATGAAGGTCTGCAGAGGCACAGGTACCAGCCTGATGATGGTTAGTGCCTTACATCCATGATTACTATTGCATGCTATATAACTGGGCGGGCAGTGGGGCATGGCCACCATCCATTGACACCACTGCCATGCACGCAACTTGTTACAGTCAGCACTGTCCAGTGGCACTGCATGCCTGGGAGTGCATCAATGGTGGTCCATGCATGCACTGGGCACATGGCTGTGCCACTGCCTTCACACCGCATAGCCAAGTCACTGTATGGCCATGGTGGTGCTGTGCAGGACATGGGTGGTAGGTGTGTGCAGTGGTCCACATGGCTGTGGCTGCCTATGTAGGCAGGTCTTGTGGATATGATCACCGTGGGTGGTCACACACCATCACAGGGGCATGGCACATGGCTGTATGCCATGCACAATGGGTGGGCTGCAGGGGGCTGGACAGTCACATGTATTGACTCTGTTCCCTTGGCCTAGGTGGATGGTGACTCCTTGCACTGGAACAGGGACTGCAGGAGCTGCCAGAGGTGGTGAGGGTAACCCTGGAGCTCCTGCAATGCATGGACTGCCATGGGTTGAGGAGGTGGAGGAGACATTGGCGCCGCATGGAGGAAGACTGGGGCAGACGCTAGACTATCCATGCCCCTAATTACACCTTCCTCCCCTGGACCCACCCTCACACCCCTTCTTCCCTCTCCCATATGTTCACCCCTACCCCTTACCCGCCCCCACCTGGTATGTGGCCCTTCCCCCCATTGTACATAGTTGTATATAGTTTTTGTATTACCTGTTTTAAATACATTTGTTGTGTTATGACAACTGTGGTGGTCTCTGATTTGCAGTGGGTCACAGGTGTTCAGCTGCAGTGGTGTGCATGGCGTCAGGGGTGGTGCATGCATGGGCATGTGTGTGTGTCCAGAAGGGAACCTCCTATGGTGTGGGCAGGGGGATCAGTCACTGTCTGTGGTTTGTGTTTTGTTCTCTGTGCACTGGATGCCTGTGTGCAGTGGTCCATGGTGCATGCACTGTGTGCATGGCACCCTTGTCAGACCATCCATGGCCTGTGCAGCTGACACCCTTGCATGTCTGTGATATGCACAGTCTGCTGGCATGTCAGTGGTGGCTGTCCTTGCTGGATAACAACTGTACCCGGCACAATGCCAGGTTGCCTACCATCACCAGTATGTTGCACGTCTGCCTCCAGTGGCACTGTGGCCTCTGCTGTTGTTGTCCCTCCTCCATGCTGTCACTTGTGTCTGTTGCAGAGGATGTGCTCCAGAGTCTGTCACTTGTGCTCTGGCAGAATGATGGTGGCATACAACTTCATGGTGCCTGTGCAGGGTGGCTGGCACACCTGTGCAATGTAGGGGTGCTGGCCATGTGTACACGTCAGCTGTGGCCACATGCCAGTGGCTTGGTTGACCCTCTACTGTGTCCCTGTGTTGGTGTGCCCTTGGGTATGGGTGGGTGTTTGTCCATGCACTGTGTTGCATCCTGTGTGGCACATGCTTCCATGCAACACTGTGTTGTCTCTGCTGGCTGTTGTGGACAATGCTGGGATGGGATGTGTCCTTGGGAAGGTGTGCAGGGTGCTGTACCACTGTTGGTGGGGTCCAGGGCATTTCCTGTCGCTTGTGGGGTACCTTGTGTGGCGACACATGGTCAGTCTCTCAGCTGTACCTTGGGGGAGACGTGCAGGGTGGCACTGTGTATGCTGTTGTTGCATTGCTGTCTGTTGCCGCCTGCAGTAGGGTGCACATGGTGGGGCTGCCTTGCATGCTACGTGGTGCACAGGGTTGCATTATCGCAGTGGGAGTGGTGGCATGCATGGGATGTCCTGCACTGTTGGTGCTACTTCTAGGAAGGGTGTATGGTGATTGTGGTGCAGGGTGTGCTCTGCATTGGTGGGATGGTATGGCACAGGGCGATTGGCCCTCCTTGTGTGCCAGTCACAGCTTGCCAGGGGGTGTGCTGGGGCACCATGGCCCGGCTGTGGGTTGGTTGCTGGTATCCATGGGATGGTGGTTATTCCAGCTCTCCCCCAGTTGTGCAGTGCATGGGGTGTGGGGGACGATGTCTGTTCTGCTGTGTGCTCCTCTGCCCATTATGCCATGGGTGGTGGGCCACTGCATCCCTAGTTGTACTGTTGCATTGCTGCCCTGCTCCATGGGGTGTCCCTGGTTGCACTATGGTGCATCTGGACTGCTCCGCTGAGCATCCCTTGTTACGCTATGGCACATCAGATATGCACAACTGCACATCCCTGGTTGTGCTATGGTGCAGGTGGTACGATATTCAGTCGTGTGCCATAGGCACATCTTGGCCTGCGCAGTTTTTGAATATCGCACTTCTTGGGCATTGGGCACAGTGGACTTGTGCTTGCTCCTGCTGTTGCGCACTTTTTGGGCACAGTTTGAATATCTGGGCCCTAGTCTTTGCTCCAAATTCTCCTATAGTGTAAATGAAATGATCACTGTTTTTTTTTAAAACAACATATGTAGATCCTGTGTGTTTATGTATATAGTTAGCTTGCAGCACTGTCACTTTAAATTTATTGGGTCTCTTTAGCTTTAAAATTATCTGTTTGTTTGAATTGTCATCCTCCTGATGATGCATATTTCTGTGCGAAACCAGTAGAGGATCGCAGTCAGATACCTGAAGTACTTTAGTACTATTGCAGTGATATTTATGCATTAAAAGTGTTGCTTTATTTGAAGATTCTCCAAGTGGTGTGGTTTTCTTGCTGTTTTGCTACGTTTTTTGGTTGCCGCACACTCTTTACACTGCTGAGCTGTCTTGTTGTTTTGCACATTAGAAACATACAGTACACTATGGACACAGGAATGGAAAAAAGGAAAGTACTCCAAGAAAGACGGAAGCATTACGGGAACGAGGTAATCTCAATGATCCTGATCCAAGGAGTTCCATCATGGAAACTACAAAAAGGAGGGCTTCAGAGAGAAATCACACTTGTAAAAAGGAGGGTAGCACATGGAAGGGAATGGTAACTAATGCCAGAAGCCTGGCTAACAAAATTCCCAATCTCACGGCCACTATAGCAGAGGATGGACTAGACTTAGTGGCTGTGAAGGAAATGTGGTTCACAGGAACCCATGGATGGTAGATGGCCTTTCCTGGATTCAGCATGTACAGGAGGGACAGAAAGGGGAAAAAATGGAATGGGGGTAGCATTCTACATCTGGAAGGAAATCAAAACCACAGAAAAACAGTGGACCTAGGTGACACTGAGGCACTGTGGGTAACATCTGAGATGGGATTTGGGGTAGCCATTAGGTTAGGAGTTATCTACTGGTCCCCATCACAGGGGGAAGATAGGGACAAAGAAACATTGGAGATGATACATAAACTGGTTGACATGGGTGAGGCAATTATAGTAGAGGACTTTAACTTACCAGACATTAACTGGGGTTCTCAGACAGCACTGATAACAACAGGCAGGGAATTTGTAATGTCCCTATAGGTGGCAGTGCTGAAGCAACTTGTTGATTCACCAAGCAGAGGTGGAGCTGTCTTGGACTTGGTTCTAACCAACAGTGACAGGGTAGAAAGGGCTGAGGTAGGATACCAGCTTGACAACTGCAACTGTGTCATACAGTCAGTTTCCAAATCAAAACAACTATGGATACCAGCCATTCCAAGATCAGAGTTTTGGACTTCAGAAAGGCAGACTTTTCCAAATTGAAAACCAGCCTAGAAGAAAAACTGAGGCATGGGGGAGGGAAGGGGTGGAAGAAATGTGGAGAACCTCAGTGGAGCTATCAACGAGGTAACCAAGCAGTGCACTAGGATGATCAGCAAGGCAAATAAGAGAAGGAAAACCCTCTTTTTCTCCAAGGAGGTGGCTACTATAGTAAGAAAGAAAATAAAAGCCTAGAAGGTATATAAGACATCAAACAAGGATGAAGACAGGGAAACGTACATAGTTGCACAGAGAGAAGTGGGAAAAGTGATAAGAAAAGCTAATGCCCAAACACCAATCTAAGGATAGCATAGGGTGTTAGAGGGGGAGGCAAAATCTTTTTCAGGTACATAAGAAAAAGGAGAAAGCCTAACAGAGGAATAGTAAGGCTAGCAGTTTTAGCAGGGAGACTAGTAGAGAAGGACAGTGAGAAGGCAGAAGTACTAAATAAATTTGCTGTACTGTGTTTGCTAGGGAGAAAGCAGGGGATGGCTCAAACCTGCAAAGCAGTTGCTCCCAGGCACCAGGAGTAGACTTAAGCCCCTTCACAGAAGGACAAGTATTGGAAGCCCTTAATAAATTAAGGGTGGACAAGGCCAAGGGGCCAGATGTGATTCACCTAAGAGTTTTTAAGGAATTGGGGATTGTGATAGCAGCACCCCTGGCAGAGCACTTCACCAAATCATTGGAAAAGGGGACAGTGCTTGAAGACTGGAAGAGGGCAACAGTGGTCCCACTTCACAAATCAGGGAGCAGGGAGGAGGCTGGAAATTACCATCCAGTGAGCATCACATAGGTGGTAAGAAAACCGATGGAGACACTGCTCAAAGAATAATAGCACATCTGGAATTCAGCGGGCAACAGGACCCAAAACAGCATGGTTTCATGGCTGGAAGTTCATGCCAGACAAATCCGGATAACTTTTTTTGGCTGGGTGATGAAGGCTGTGGACCAATGTGGAATGGTGGATGTGGTCTATCTGGACTTTACTAAGGCCCTCGACTCAGTTCCACAAAGAAGGCTAATAAAGAAGCTAGACCACCTTGGCATTGGTAAGGAAGTGGTGGGTTGGTCAAGCCACTGGCTTAAGGGAAGAACGCAATGGGTGCAGGTAAATGGAGTGATATCGACAAAGAGGGAAGTGACTAGCAAAGTGCATCAGGTGTAGGTGCTGGGGCACCTACTCTTCAGTGTATTCATAGTCAACATCAGTAATGAATTGGAAAGGAAGGTGTGTCTGTTTGCAGATGACACCAAGATCTGCAACAGAGTGGACTTCCCATTTGGAGTCAAGAGCATGGAATCAGACCTGAGGAAACTCAAGGAGTGGTCAGATGCCTGACAGTTGAAATTTGATGCCAAAAAGTGCAAGGTCAAGCACTTAGGTAAGGGGAAACCCCAAGGTGGATACTATCTGGGATGGTAGCAGCTGGCATGCACCAACCAGGAACCAGATCTAAGAGTCATTACATCGGATAAAGTAAAGGTAGGGAAGCAGAGTGAAAAGGTGGTGCTAAAGGCCAGTGGTATGTTGGGATGCACAGGGAGGGGAATCATGAGTCGCAGAACAGAGGTTGTGGTGCCACTTTACAGGGCACTAGTGCACCCCCACCTGGAGTACTGCATACAGTTCTGGAGGCAGCACCTTAGGAAAGACATCGATAGGACTGAGAAAGTGCAGACAAGAGCCAAAAAAATGATTCAGGGTCTGCATCAAATGGCATATGAGGATAGGGTGAGGGAGCTCAACATGTACTCCCTGGAACAGAGGAGGGGAGAGGGGGGACATGATTGAGGCATTCAAGTACATCAAGGGTGTAAATACGATAGCATTACAGGAGCGCCTTCAGGAGAAGAAAAGCATCAGAACTAGAGCACACTATATGAGGCTCAAGGGTGGACGATTTAGGAGCAATGGTAGGAAGTTCTTCTTCACTTAGAGGGTGGTTGACTCATGGAATTGCCTGCCCCAGGAAGTGGTGGAGGCCAAAATGGTTAACACGTTCAAAAATGTCTGGCACAAGCACAAAGATATAATTTCACAGAAAGGATAAAGGGAGCGGGGTAATTACCCATATTTTGCAGACTAGATGGATCTTGTGATCCCCTTCTGCTGTCATATTTCTATGTTTCTATGTTTCTAAAAGCCCCTGTGGGCACCAACTTTTCTTTCAGAACAGCATGTCAGAAAGAAAGAAAGAAAGAAAGAAAGAAAGAAAGAAAGAAAGAAAGAAAGAAAAAAAAAAAAAATGGCATGTTGCAAACAAGAAAGTAACTTTTGCTCTCACAGGATTTGGTTTTTCTCCATGATGATGCTCTCTCTTTGTATTTTTCACCTCTAGCCAATATTAACATTTTTCAATTAATGTTAGTGATTGTTTTTGATATTCACTTTTATTTAATAAATATACAACTAGTTACATGTTTTACTTGGTACTCTTGTGATGGTGACTACTGTATTTTGTATATTTTTGCTGATAGTTGAATACTTATTGTTTGTAATACTACAGTATCACTACCTTGATTTTACAACAATCAGTATCATGGCACTGACATTGCAGTATGTATGCCATTGTTGGCATACAATTACAACAAAAACAATTATCATGTAATGAAACTAAAGTTAGGTGGGTTCTGATTTGCAGTTTCTCTGAATCTGATGCCTAACCATAGTTTCTCCCTTTTAGAAGTACTGTCATAGTCAGAGTACAAGAATGACCTTGCTTTATTGTAATCAATTTACATGAACAATCCATTTTGCATGAGTAATCAGATTTATTGATTCAGTAGATGGCTCATTACTGCCCCGTTAACACAAGCATACCCACTAGGGGTGTTACATCTTCACAAATTTGTTCCTGGATATGCACAGGAAATAAATGCTAGCTAAGGAAAATATATCATAAGAAATTTGCATAGTTAAGCATGCACAGAGGGATGATAAATCTAAAGCCCTTCCTTCCAGTAGTTTCTCCTCACTGTGCCCAATTTATTACAGCCCTTGCAGAACACATTGCCAAGCACATAATTACCAAGATGGTCTTGGCACAGAGCATCATTCTTTTACTTGATGAAATTTACAATAGCAAACAACAATGCAACTGACTGAAGTGAGTAGTATTTACAATTAGTTATGCTGAATGTGCACTTAATGTTTTCTTTTTTTGTGGCATAAACTATTTTCTTATTCTGTATACCTAGAACCTGCTTCCCTGACCTGCACATTCTGATGTTTGGTTTCCACTCTTGGAGATGGATAATTGTAAAACACCATCCCTCCTTTCTCACCAAACACTAAATAAAACCCCAGAAAGCATTCAACAGTAAACATCTTTAGAGGTAGATTACATATTTAACTGCCAGAATTGCTGTTTTACTAGTTGATGATGTTTGTTTTTTGAAAATGGAAATCAATTGCCTGATGTAACATATGTTTAATGGTTCAAATATATAGTAAATTTAATTGGAAGTCAACTAACATCTAATCTACTCCAGTGTTTAACAGCTGTTTCTAGCACAGAAATAAAACCCCTTTTTTTGAAACCCTGCTATGTGCCTTATGCTACAGAACAGGGCCTGAGCTAGCAAGTCATGCTTTTCCAGTTTACTCTTCAACTTGCTTCATTCTTGCAGCTTTCCCACAGCTATCTGATTCCATTTAATGACAATCTGTCATTCACAATAGGGTGTATGCACAATCACAGTCACCTACACCAGAACAGAGCATAACACAGGATGCAATGATGTGCACCTGTGAAGGTATACAAATCACACTGCATTCACCAACAGCATACTGTATGTGCAAACAGTGATGTCCAATGGCATGCATAGGGGTGTGGATCAGGATATGCAACCCACCCCTAGGGCAGACACACCTCTTGATCCCACCATATAAGTTGAACCACACCACAGCATACATGACTCTAACTGATGAGCACTCACGGAAGTGTATGCAGAGTTTTGGACATGGAAACAGGCACAGATCACACAGAGAGGCAGTCAGGGGAGGTAACCTGATGATGGGATCTCAGCCCCAGGTCAGGATGGTGGACCTGCACCACTCACCATGGACTGCGGCCAATGCTTCACATGTACTGTAGTGTTGAACACAGGACAGGACACATGTCACAGCCACCCCATGCCAGGTACTCCAGCTTTAACTCCCAGCAGGTGGATTTACTAGCAACCCAGACTTGAAGCCATTACAACACACTCTATAGCACTAGGTCACTGACAATGCCCACAGAAGACAAGGCACAGACCTGGCTCAACATACAGACCACTGTCAGTGTGTGCAGACTTGTACTGTGGACCCTCAGTACCATCAAGGAAAAATGGTGGGCCACCATCATCAGGACTCACAATGGATCCCATTGAGGCCATCATGGCAGAAATCTTGACATAGGAGGAGCTTGAAGGAGATAAGAATGGAATGAACACCATATCAAGTGAGTGCCTCCAGGAAACCAGTGATAGACTGACAAAGCTCTCTTCAACAGATACTGGCCATGAGGAACCAGAGTTTCCACAGGACCAAATTGCATCAGTCACCTGTCATGTACAGCACACAGCAGCATCCTAGAGATGTAGGGATGAAGCAAAGTTTTACTTCAGTCGCAAAGTTCTGAAAAAGTTGTCAACTTTCACTTCTAGAACTATTTCACAAATTTCAACATTTTGTGGCAACTTTGATTACAATAACTTCACTGGCACTTTGCATGCAACTTCACCTTAGACGTTGCATTACAGCAAATTCAGGAAAAGTTTCCACAGAAAGAGGCTGTAGATCACATGCAACAGTTCCTGCAGGTTACATGATACAGCTCTACATACTCACCATCCTTCAGTTTCACTTTACAGTCTGTGTGAGTGAGTTCAAGAGTGCAGAACTTCTGCTTTTGGAGCATTGAAAAGTCAATAAAGGGACACTGTCAGCCGTTTCTGAGCACTCTTTAATGTGTTAAAAACTGGTGCCCCTTGCCATCTCAATGTGCACTGATGGCATAGTAGGGCAATTGGTGACAAAATGATAACAGAATGGAAATATTTTTTATGAAAAGTGTGTCTGTATCACCTCTACCATAACTCCCTCAGTCTGCTCCTCCTGCATGTCACCAAAGCAATATGGTGCCAGAGTGCCAGAAAACTCATTCATAAACGAGTTTGGATTTTTATCAAGGCATACGCTTTTAATCCCCCCAAAATCCTAGAATGTATTGTGAACTGGCCAATATTAGTAGTGCTGTGTATCAAGTGATATTTCATATTTAAGCTTAGCTTTGAATGTAAAGTCATGACTCTGGGCATGCACAGCCGCATCAGTGCTAATGGGCATCCACAGAGTCATGGCTTTACTTTTCGGAGCCAAGTTTAAATAAGAAACATTGCTCGGTATGCAGTATTATTAACACATTCCAGTTCACAGTATATCCTAGGAGTTTTATTAGATTAAAAGAGTATGCCTTGAAAACATTTGAACTAGTTCATGAATGAGTTTTCTGGTGCTCTGGTACCATAGTGCTTTGGGAACATGCAAGAGGAGTGGATCAACAGAGTTACAGTCAGGACTATAGATCTACTCTGCAGCATCAAAAGTCACTTGGTTGGGGTTTTTTGTTTTGTAATTATTCCAGATGACAGAAGTGTGATGAGATGGATATGGTGCGCATCACATCACTCTGTTGTCAACGTGATGAAGTGCACACAATGGGCATCTCATCATGCTGTTGTCATCTCAAGTATGATGAAATGCACACTGTATGACATGGTTGTTTGGCACTGGAAATGAGGAAGTCATTTTGGGACAGATAGCCAGCACACCCATCATAGGGTGAGGCACCACAAGGAGTGGGAGGCACATGTGAGGACGCAGAGAAACAGCAAGAAAGCTGAGAGTGGTGCAGGGGGAGGTAACCCTGCTGCTCCTTCTGTGCAGCATGGTGGTCAAGATAAACAGAGACATTGTGGCAGATCATTACGCAGTTGACATGTTCTGGAGATGGACACAGAGGGGACTGAGGGCAGTAGGGAGAGAGCTGTAGGCAGACTTAGGTGCTGCAGGGGGTCACCAGAGAAGACTGGCCTCAGATTCTTCTACTACATCCCTTTGTACAGAAGTGGCACAGCTGCAGGGAGACATAGGACTTCTCCCACGAAGTTGTTGCAATAAAAGCAGGTATTGACATGTTGCTCTCAAACCAATGAAGCATTCTCAGGGAATTTACAGAATGCCAGCCTACTGGCACAGAGGCAAGGTGTCCATCTGTGGTGCAGACATTCCGGGTTCAGGAACAGCCTTGAGAGTCAGAGGGCTGACCAGGGAGAGAAGGATTGAGGGTCTGGTGGACAGCACTTCTTCTCCTCCAGAGGGAGGGGGTCTGAGTATCTGGCACACTATGGACACCTGAAAGAGGCTGGGGATTCCACAGAGGCCAGCACCATCATGTATGGGGGCGGGGCAGATGATGGATGTCATTACACATCCTTGCCCCTGGTGCTTTAGCATCAGAAAAAAGCTGGCCTTCGTGTATTATGCTAGCTCTGCCACCATCCCTGCTGCCCATCAGTGTCCAGTGGGGGTGGGTCCTGCTCTTGTGGCCATGACCCAGGGGGTAAGCTGGGTCTCACCTACCCCAGTGTCCATGTTCTTGATTTCTGATACTGCTTCATTCTGTCTATCTAAGATCTTCTCTTAGCTATCCTCCTTCTGTTGCTTAACAAAAGAAAAAAAATCTGATTTCCTCTCTACATTGTTCTCTTTCATGAGCAACTGTATGCCCCTTACACTAATAATGTCTGTTTCTCTGCAAATTTTTCTCAGCTACTGGAATAAACATATCATGCTGTTGATTTCTGCTACAAGTTGGTGCACTATGATTCATTCCCTCTTCACAGCTCTTGTTTCATAGTTTAGGGGAAATTGTGAGAAAAGCACAATATACATTAATTCTATGCACCTACAATTTTTTTCTCAACCACCTCAATAAATATGTCAGATTGCTTCAGGTAGTGCTATGTGGTACTGTGCTGTTTTACTTATCCCAATACTATTACTGTCACATGCTTAGTGTTAACTGTACACAAATCAGAATTTACATAAAGTATCTTCTCCCTGACTATTTCTTGAGGGTGCCAACAAATTTGTGAGGCTGCTACATGCTGCAATATGGCACTTCACAATGTGTAACTGCTCCAGACACTCTTGAAATGAGATGTGCTCCAAGATATTTATTTACTTTTTTGTTTATTTAATTTGTTAACAAGGCAAGAGTACTGGACCAAGGGTCCTTTTTCAGGCTCAACTCAGGCAAAATTATGCAATACAAAAGAGAAAACATTCAACATAACATTCATTTACCGTTACAAGTACATAAGTCAAGCAAATACAATTTTAATCATGTTTTAAAAATCTGAAGAGAACAATTAATGTGTAAATATTCAGGTAAACTATTCCATAATCATGGAGCAATAGAGGTAAAATCAGTAAACCGGCTCTAGTTTTACAAAAGAAAGCAGCATTAAGAACAATCCCCGTAGATGACCACAAGCTAGGCAGCATATCACTGATAGAAAGAAGATTAGAAAGTAGGTAAAGGGTGGAGTGAGGGATATTTTTAAAAAATAAACAATAACAAAAATTATTGTATACATTGTGGAGGGGATAACCAACCTAGTTGTGAGTACAAATAACAGTGGTGAGTACATAAAGGAGCAAGTAAAACAAAACAACAAATATTGTTGAAAACAACAGAAATGTTTTGAAACTCCTTAGAGATCAATTAAAAAGTGCTAGATACATAATCAAAATGAGGTAAAAGAGAACCAATGGCAATGGTCTTATATCATTCAAACGAAGAAAAAAACTTTTCAAATTATAATGGGTTCTGATTTTTTGATTAACGCTACCACAAACAAGATTAATATGCTCAAAGAAAGTGAGCTGGGGATATAAAGTAACTTCCAAATATTTAAACTGGGATACCTGCTCAACTGAGTTACCTTGACTGTCATAAAGTTTAAGAGCAGGGCAACCATTTAACATACAACATAACCCAAAACTCATAGATTTAGTTTTCTTTGAGTTAAGAATAAGCAAGTTCTTAGAAAACCAACTATGAACAGAAACAAAATCTGTCTGAAGATCGTTAACCACCTTGGAGAATACCTAAGTTGAAGAAAAAAAAAGTATAAGATCACCTGCATAAAGTAATGAAAGATAATGCATAATTAAGGTTGGAAGAACATTAACAGAGTAAATATAAACAGCCCTAAAACTAAATCCTGAGATACACCCCTTTCAATTTTACTAATACTAGACCTCACATCAGATAACCCAACACATTTATAACAATCCATTAAATAATCTTAAACCCAGGAGGCAATGTTAGATGAAAAACCCAAGGATTTCATCTTTAGACAAATTAATTTGTGATCAGTAAGATCAAAGGCCTTGGTCAAGTCCATGAAAATGTCCCCAGTAATAAAACTATTATTCATACCACTCAGGAACAAGTTTGTGAACCTAACCTATGCCATCTCAGTACAAAAAACCCTTTCAAAATCCATACTGCTGTGGACAAAGAATATTATATTTTTCCAAGTAGTTATTAATTTATTTGGCTACTATTTTTTCTAATAATTTATTAATAGGATTTAGGATCAAAAAAGGAAGAAAATCTTCAACAAGAACAGCGTGGGTTTTGTTACAGACAGGCACGATCCCAGCACACATCCAAGCAGTGGGAAATCGCTGAGAAATAAGTGATAAATTAAATATTGAACTTAAAGGAGGGGCAATATTAGGAACTGCTAACTTAAGAAAACACCTATCCAACCCTGCCCTTCAGTCAGAGCTACTATTAGGAATAGAAGGTAATTAAAGAACCTCACTGATAGTAACATGCTTAAAATAAAAGTCAGGCCAGTTATGGAAAATAATTACCTCAGAAAAGGAAAAGGGGTGCTCAGGAAGGATGAACAAGCTGTAATAGAAAAATTTAGAATTGAGAGAATTAGCTATTTCAAATGGGTCTGTAATTTCATTATCATTAACCTTCAAAAGCCTGATTTTCCTTTTCTGTTTAGTGTTAATCAAGGAATTGACATTGTCTCAAAAATGATGTGAATCAGAAGACCAATCAATGTTCAACCTTTGTTTTGCAATACTCAGTTTTTGCAGATCTAATCATGAATGTATCTTTATTTCTAGTCTATCCATACTGGGATGACAAATTACATGTTATATGCTGCTGCTGCTGTTAGCTGTTGCTATGCTGTGTGAGCCTCCACTGCAACTGCCAAGATGTACTATAGTACTCAGAAAAAAAAATTACAATTCTCATGGCTGGAAAAATTCTCAGGTATAGCTGTGCAAAAAAATTTATGCCAGTAGAATTTACACGAAAATCAAATTTTCACTTCTGTGAAAGTTCAGAAATCATTTTGGCAACTTTTATGGAAAATCCACCTTAGAAAGGCAGAATAAGTGTACAGCTATACTCCAGACCCTTGTGTCTAGTGCCCCCCCCACTTATCACCAGCCCAATACATTCTCTGGTATCTAATGGTTTCCCCCACCAATCACTGGCCTGGTATAAAACTTCCTGGTGTCTAGTGGTCACCCCTCCCCACCAATTGCCAGCCAAGTGTAAAAATTCCCTGTTGTCCAGTGGTTCCTCACCCCCAATGATTGCCAGCCAATGTTAAAATAATCTTTCCCTGGTGTGGAGCAGACCCCCCCATCCCTGATCCCCTGTAATAAAAAAAAGATAGTTAAGTCCATCCATTCCCTGGTTTCTAGCAGGCCCCCCTTTCTATATTACTGGTCTCCTGTAATAAAACAAAAGTTGTCAGTCCATAATCCCTGGACCCCCACCCCCACCACCCAGCAGGTAGTGCCCCACCACCTCACTCTCCCACCCGAGCCTCAGCTAGAAACCAGTACAGCCCTCCTCTTTCCATGTTGGCTGGCCACCAGACTCAGCTATCAATGAATGAGCAAGGGCTTGTACAAGCAGTCAAGGTACAGTTTAGTGCTGGAAAATAAAAGCGAATTCTCATAGCTGGAAAAGTTCTCAGGATGCCCAGAAATGAGATGTGCTCCCAGAAATCTTGTATGCTACTGCTGCTGCTGCTGCTGTACCTTGTGAATACACAGTCTACAACAACTGAATCTGTATGATGATCTTCAACTAGCGTGTCAGCTTGTAGTGACCTACCAGAAAAGGTAATTATTTTTGTGGTCTTATTTTTTGGTTGTGAGGGCTGGAAGGGTATTTGTAAATATTGTTTTTCTAACCCTCATTTGGTACTGATTGTCTTTTTCCAGGTATTTATCACTAGGGTGATTGAATTCTCTGGTGCATGCATCTTGCCCAGATCTGGTTATTTCATTTAGAAGTATTTCCTACCATGGAAGGAAAGCATTTTTTTGTTTTTTTCTTAAATTTTATCTATACCCATATGTCACTGTTTAACTATTGTTTGCTCATATATTTCTTATTTCAGGTATTTTTACATTGTGTGACAAACTATACAATGAGGCAGCAGCATCAGTTGGAGGACTGTTATATATACTGGCTACTGAGGATGTGTTGACTTTAATAAGAGCATCTACAGTGATGGTGAAACTGGAGGAGGAGGCTTGAGTTATATTAGATAAGGCTGACCACATCAAAGATCTGGTGGAGATCAGAAGATAGCAATGGCTTGCTTGCTGTAGGAGGATGAGGAATTCATCTTGATGTCAGAACGTAAGCAGACATGATGTGAATAGAAGAGATACATTATTTAGACTGTGGTATACTCCATGATGGGTTACAATATACCTGTGCATGGAAATCAAAAGCAAAAATAAAAAAGTTTTTGATAGGATACCTGCCATCATATTGGTGATGACCCGGCCTTGAAATGGAATGAAGGTGTCCCAGACAGACGAGGAGGAGGAGCAGAAGTCTTGCTTCCAAGATGAGAAGACAGTGGGATAGGAGGAGAACTATAAAGACATGGGAAAAGTATGTAAACATTACTAAAGTAGCCACTGTGGATAACTGACCACACATACAGTACATACATTGTCTTCTCCAAGTGTTACTGTATGTGTCACCTTAAAGAAAAAAAAATCCTTTAGCCTTAGTTAGCCTTACACCATTGTGGCTGCACAGTATATCCATTGCACACTCCAAGCTGTCACTTGTGAGGACAAGAGACACATTATTATTCCTCTGTTGGCCACTATTGTGGTCAGACAGTGTAGCTATTGTCAGTCTTACTGCCACCACTGTCACCTCTGAAGGAAAGACTGAAATTATTGTTCCTATACTCAGTTGGTGGCCATGACATGAACTCACAGTGTACCTGTGAAAGGAAAACTGAAAAGAAAAGGTAGTGAAGTTGGGCAGACTGGGTGGGCTAAGTGATCCTTATCTGCCATCAACATCTATGTTTCAATGTTTCTAAGAAAAAAAAATTCTGAAATGATACTTACCATCACATTGCTGATGGCCAGGCCCTGCAATGGCACAATGGTGCCCCAGAGGAGGAGGAGGTGGCTTGCCGGTTGATGAGGATGAAGTAGTAGGAGAGGAGACCTGGGAAAACAATAGTTAAATTATTTAGAGTCTAGCCCACTCCCTGATTTTGTACCTGTAAAAGGAAAATGAAATAGAAAAGTAAAAAAAAAAATGAATTATAATTGCCATCACAGCAGAGATGGCCATGATGTGTAATAGCATTAGGGTGCCCCATTGGGTGGGAGGAGGACTAGGCATCTTGCTGGCTTGAGAAAGCATCAGAACAACAAAAGCAGGTTCACACAGTAGTAAATGTGTCTAGAATGTACAGTGAGCTAAGAGTCTGGGTTTATCTACAGGCATGAAATGCAGAAGGAGAAGGCAATACATGTTGCTTCCAGATGAGGAGGACTGGAGGAGGCCATACTTCTGATCATCATGAGTAGTGGCAAGCATGGCAGTAGGTTCACATTAGTCTGGTTTCTGGTATTTAAGCTGGGTTGACTCTGGGTCTATCTGGAGGTATGAAATGAAGGAGGAGGCGGCTCATGTTGTTCCCAGATGAGGGGGACTGGAGGAGGCCATACTGCAGAACATCATCAGTGGTGAAGGCAAGGCAGCAGGTTCACATTAGTCTAGTATCTGGCATTCATGCTGGGTTAAGAGCCCAGATATTCTGGAGGCATGCATGAGATGAAGGAGGAGGAGACCCATGTGTTTCCTGGGTGATGAGGACTGGAGGAAAAGTGAAATCCAAAGTGTGGAGTTACATTCTCCTTCTTCTTTCTGTGTGCTCCAAATTAATACATATACTGCTGCTCATCCCCCACAATGAATACCCCATCTGTATCATCAATATCTGAATTTTCACCACATGGGGAATTCTGCATCCATTAAGTACACATCTACTTCTGTGGTGGGTGATTGTCCTTCCCTTGCTTCATCCCAGTATGTCAACTGTACCCCACAGAGATGAGATTCTCTTTAGAAGTATATGTGCACTATTCATGTTAATGAATTTCAACATAGCAAAATTTTGGGAGGATGGGTGCCTTCATCGATGTGTGATGATTGCCCCTGCTTCACTGAACATAGGTTCAGGACTATCACTAGATAGTGGGCAGCTTTAAATTTTTAAAATCCATATCTGCCATGCAGGCCACTCTTCTGCTTTGTTGTTCCAATACAACAGGGGTTCATCATTAACTCCAAGGTGATTTAGGTCTTCCATACTATATTTTCCTCAACAGACCTGGCTGCTGCCTTTAGTCTAGCATCATCTGATTGTTTATCCTCCTCTTCTCACCATCTGCAATGCCGACCTGTGTAGAACTGCCCATAGGGGGTTTGATTTTAGAGGTGGTTTTCTAGTTGTCCTACTGGTAGATGTTGAAGTTGCATCTCCATATCTCTCATTTCCTTATTAATAGTTGGTGAAGGTGACACACTGTCTCACATCTCAATATGCTGTTTTTTTTTGGGGAGGTTAGCATTTGCAGACCGTATTCATGACTGATCAGCAGTCTTTGCTGATGTTCAACTTTTTGACTACCACCAAGTATGGCTGAATGTCTCTGTTTTTACTGTGGATACATCATTGTTGCAGTACTGTTATCCCATGGATGTTATGATAATGTTCAGGTGTATGCTATGATCCAAAACCCTAAGCATGTGTCCAGACAATACACAGCTCACAGAGTCACCTGTTGCCTCAAACTGTTGCTGCACATTAAAGATGATCTGCTTCAGCGCCTGTAACAGTGGGCTGGCCTGACTAATAGAGGCAGTGTGGCATGATCAAAAGGCCCCAAGATCAAAACAACCCATCAATAAACATCTACTCTTCTGCTGTCAGAGATATATAAACTCCTAAACTCTCACAGCTTGCATGAAGCAGAATATACTCTGATAAGGCCTTATACTGTTCATGCATCAGCTCTAGCATATACTGGGTTGAATTCCATTTGGTGAAAACCTACTGCTTTAATTGGTGCTAAGGCAGACAATTTTTCAATTGCAGTGCCTGTAACTGATCCCTGGTTTTTCTGGACAATGCAAAATGGCCCCACATTCAATGGCACAGGGTGATCATTTATTTAATGTCACTTTTTGAAAAGAACTCATGCACGATCATGTTTAGACAGTGTGCAACAGCAGGCCTTCCTAAGAAGAGCCCCATCGCTAAAAGCCTCAACAACATTTGCACCATTGTCACTGGCAATGAAGCCTGCCTTTAAGGATGACTCTGGGTTCAGCCAAGTGTCAGTCTTCTCCAATACCAATGCCAAAATGTTGTCCACAGTGTCTGAATCAAGCATGCTTTTCATGGCCGTGTTGTATGATTTTAAATTCCAGGCATGTAACTTCCATTACAGTTAGGTTGCTTGCATTTGCTACTAAGGTAATGACCAACCCCATTTAGTGTTACCCAATGTGCTGTTACACGCATAAATGACCTAGCAGTTGTTGGCCCAATGCTCCATATACCTCTGATAGGATGGATACATGAAATAGAGAAATGCTGCAGGGCATATGAATCTACTTCTTCTAAAACATCCCTCAATTTAAGAATTACCTACTGTGAAAAGTAGGTCCTGTCTGGCACTTTCCACTAGGGGCATGCATTGGATATAAAGCAGAGGAAACCAGTATTTTCCACAAAAGAAAATGGGAGAAGATCAATAGTGATCACCTTTGCAATAGCAGCATTCAATACCCTGGCTACGGAATCATTTGGGGGGGGGGGATTGACATTCTTAGACAGAATGCTAGTAATAGTTGGCAGGAACTTTTTTGGGTGGGTGCTTTTTTGAATAATTTTATGTGGGCACCATGTTGCTTGGAGAATGTAACAGATGGAGATGATGTCAAGAAACTTGTGACTCAGCAGAGGGGGTTTGTCATGATGATGCTGCTGTTACTCCTGCTACTGTTGCTCATAGGTTATCTCACACTTTCAGGAGTGCTACTGATTTTCCTCCATCTCAACTGTCTTTTCCTTGACAATATCCTCTGCCTCATCTCTACCTTCCAAATCACTTGCAGACAAGTTCTGCTAATGTGCTTGACACTTAGCTATAGTTTTGACTTTAAGAGTGGTATGCCATCCACCTGTGAGAATGTGAGACCATTTCTTGCATGGCTTATTCAGCCTTATTGAAGTTACATGGAAACATAGAAGTTGTCAATAGATAACGATCTCTTGGTCCTCCTAGTCTGCTCTAATTTACCTACCTACTTTGCTACTTACAACTTTGGCATATTGACAGAGTGTTATCATTTGAATAAATAATAAAAAGTCACACATAAGAGATTTTGATAGATGCACAAATTTATGTGGAGCACCAGTTGTTTCTGTTCTGGGATATGTATCATCATATATTATCTTTTTTGACAGAGGTTGCCTACTCCTCAATTTGAAAAATGTGTACACTTTTCAATCACCCTTTGATTTTCTTCTTTTCAGCCTCCCATAAAAGATTGATTACAGTGCCATCCTCACTATCATCATCTATTTCCTTGTCCTTCTCCTTTTGCAGGTCCTCCTCTTCCACATTCTCCTGAGATGGCAGTGGCACATGCAACTCTACCAGTGCTTCCTCTTCAGGCTCTGGTCCACTACCACAAACCAATGAGGACTCTATTTAACAAAGAAAAAAATTCAACACCACTGTGTTTACTTTTCAGTGTGGATGGATTGTGGAAATTTCAGATAACAGATCTTGGCTGTGGCTGCCACCTTGTTTAACTAAAACAGCAGCGAAATCAAGTGCAATAATTTTTTTTTTTTTAACAGAGCCCCTACCATCACACACTGCAGATACACTACTACCTTGTGCATCCATACTATGCCTTCATCTGCCTCCACTGGTGGTCACCACAGCTGTCTTCCCTGCCTTTCCTCCCTGTCTACATCACTCTAATGTGTAGTAGTACTAGTGGCTTGAACAATAATAAAAGTCACTACAAATAGTAAAACAGGTACGATCAAATTAAAAAATATTTCAAAATGACAAGAAAGGGTTAAAATATTATGAAATGTAATAATCAAAAAATATTAACAACTACCTGTAAAAGCCCTAGAAAATGTTAGCATTTACAGCACTAGAACACTGAGAGTGTACAGAAATGATGGGACTTGAGAAAAAATGGGAAATGAGATTTTCAGGATTTGAGAAAAATTAATCGTCTAACAGTGACAATGAAAACTGAAAATGCACAGAAGTTTTTGCAACTAAAGTTATTCTCGTTGCAGACAAAAGCCTGCCCCTCACACATACACAGCACTAGTCCTGCACAGAAGCACCACACTGAAAGAGAAATGAAAAAAAAAACTAAACCACAGTCAAAAAACTTCAAAATTAAATCTGCATGTGCAGAACACCAAGTAGAATAAATAAGAGTCTGTTTTATGCAATGAACAGCTGTACAGATCATCAAAGTTGAGCTTCAAGTACAGTGCAGATCCTGAGCTCAATTTTTAAAGCCCAAGAATGTCACAAGCCTCTGTTGTGCCGCTCTTTTGTCACACGAGGCTTGTGGCATTTTCCCTGCTGGCTCTCGAGATTTTCAGTCCTAAGCACCAAATACTATAAGTTAGGCCAACACTTCCCTTGTCTAACTTGTACCATTTGGAGGGGCACTTTTTATGGGTCTTTCACCAAATCTTTGGTGCAAGCTGCTGTAAACTGAGGAATATGTTGCAACTGAACCCTATGTACTAAAATCAGATGCAGTTGCATCACAGGTGTTTGGCGTGGTGGCACCAAAATATATGAGTGTGATGCAGAGCTTGATGCAAGCCCTGCATCACGCTTTGATAATTGAGCCTCCTATCTCCTGAACAAACTTACTAGAACTGCACCTAGCACACCTCTACTGGTCTGTTTCCTGCTGCAACATAACCATGTGATCTGCAGGTCACACAGTACAGCAAGTGGACTAAATGTCTCAATCATTTTGTGAACTCCCAATGAACTTCACCAGCAAAGCTGTAAATTTAGAACTTCACAAAGTTGCCAATACCTCAAAGTTTAACTTCATGATGTGCAAATAACTTTGCAAAGTTGTGTGACTTTGCAAAGTTATTGTAAATCAACATTTTCCAAAGTTCACACACCTCTACATTGGTAATAAATTCCCACCCATGCAGGCTGAGGCACAATGATTGTTCCTCCAAACTGTCATGCAAGACATAACCACACTTCCTCTATATAGGCTCACCTGGAAATGTGGTACCACAGGAGCAGGAGCATAGCACATCAGTGAGGAGGGCCAAGAGAACTAGGCCAACAGACCAGGACACCACCCAAGATGGCAAAGGGCTTAGTCTATTCGACACACCCCAGCCCACACAGCAGGCAGTACCAATGGTCACTGGCATGGTACCCAGTACCTCAGGGTAGCACACATAGGGCAGAGCTGTCCACACTGTGGCCTAACTAGTACCATATCCACCACCACAAGGACCCAAGCACACTGGCCAACTATAGAGGGATCGGGATACACATGTCCACTGCTGCAATACTGTAGACACATCACACAGAGATGGCTGCATGCCTGTGGACACAGACACTGACAATGTTGAGCAACAGCCACCAACACATAGTCTGCAACCATCCCTGGATAGCCTAATGTCATTAAAAGAGAAAGGATGTTTGACCTAGTTTTCAGACAGCAGAGCTAGTACTTAGAGACACAGTCCTGCCACCACCACTTATTAAATGAAACAGGTGTAAGAGACCAGTCTGGTTCTCTAAGATCAGGGAGGTGGTAAGGACCAAGAAAAATGCCTTCATCATGTACAAGAAGAAGGAGTGGGATTAAGAATGCAGTGAGTATCAATTAAAATCAAGGGAAGCCAAGAGGGCAGTCAGGGATTCAAAAGCAAGCACATAGCTGCATATTGCAGAGGGGGTCAAGTGTGGAAAAATAATTTTTTCAGATACAATAGGAAAAAAAAGACAGGAAAAGGAATTATTAGGCTGACTGAGAGGGGCTCCAGGGTACTTGAGAAGGAAATTGCAGAAGGCAGCCATTCTTAATTACTACTGCTCAGTTCTCACATTAAAGAACTGGGCTTTTGTAGGAATGCAACATAAAAGCTGCTGATGTAGGAGGGGGGCCCAGAAATGAGATAGAAGGAATTTACAAGAAAAAAGGACCAGATAAGGCCTTGCAGCCCAGACAATAGATAATGCACAAGGGCCAGAAGGGATCCATTTGAGGGTGCTCAGGGAACTGGCATTACAATTAGCTGACAACTTTGCAGAGCTATTCAGTAGCTGAATTTAGCCAGGGGTGGTTATGAATGACTATAGAGTAGTGGGCATAGTTCCACGGGGTTATTTCCTGGGTCCAGTTCATTTCAACATGTTCATCAGCAGCAGGAGAACAAATTCAGAGAAAGATGTGCATCTTAACAAATTACACCAAGCTCTGTGGTAGGGTAGACAGTGATGAGGGATGAATAAGCTGCAGAGGGACCTGCAAAGGCTGGAGGGGTGGTCTGAGGTTTGGCTGTTGAAGTTCAACACCAAAAAGTGAAAAGTGATGCACATTGGAACAAAAACCCCAAGATGTAATATTTGATAAGCACTGCTACCAAGGAACGGGACCCTGGAGTCATCGTAAGTGATTCATTTAAACAGTCTGGTCAATGTGACAAGATCTATAGCAACTAAAGCAACTAGGATGTGTGTATTGGCAGGAGTTTTGATAGTAGAAAAAAAGTATTACTGCCTCTCTTCCCATCACTGGTAAGGCCACACCTACAGTATTGTGCCCAGTAATGGAGTCCTCACTTATGGAAATATAGGCACAAATTGGAAACAGTGCAGTGTACAGTAAGCAAAATGATTCATGAACTACAGTACAGATCCTACAATAATCAAATTTGGACACTGAACCTGTACTCGATAAAGGCCAAAAAAGAAATTGGTGATACGGTAGAGACCTTTAAGTTCCTGAAAGGAATGAACACGATGAACTTCAAGGAACAATTCAGCAAGAGAAGTGAATCTAGAACATGGAGACATGAGTGGAAAGTAGTAGGGGAGTGGAGTCAGGGGGGGATGGGAAGGAGTTCTGTTTTACAGAGAGATTGGCTATGTTAGGGAACAGACTGACAGCTGATGTGGTGAGAGCTATAACCATTAATGGCTTCAAACATGGTTTGAACAGAGTTAAGGGCTTAACAGCAGCGGGGGAAGGAAATGGTAACAGTAAGGCAGGTAACATAGTTAAGGTGGCATGGGCAAAAACCCTATTTAGACACTAGGTCTTGGGTTTGGATAGGGTGTTATGGGCAGACTAGATGGACCACTGGTCTTTGTCAGAGGTCAAATTCTGTTTCAATGTTTCTATGACCTTGATAAAAACCTTTAAACCTCTGTGCTTAAACTCTGTATTCTTCTTCTAATCTATCTCTGTGCTTTTTGAGTCTCCCTATAGACTGATGGCAATAACCATCTCTCTTTCCTCCCTTTGGCACTTGGTCAGATAGTTTATTTTAAAGGTACTATATAAACCTGATTCCTTTCACTCCCTTTAATTAAAATGCTTTCATGTCAGACAGTACTATTCTACTTACAGTAGGTTGTACAACTCTACAGTATTCATCAGTGAGGACAACAAGGGGTTGGGCACCTTCTTGCTTGCTCTTCTAAAAAATGTTTTTGTGCTCAGGTAACTATATGTGACAGTGAAGCACATGTGAATAATTTTTGTATAAAAATACATAACATCTTGTCTGTGTGTTTTTCTGTATTATTCTACGGAAGATTTAATAGCCAAACCTTGAAATGTGACTGTGTAAACTTTATGGACAGGAAGGTTGCTGCTAGTATCTATTTTGAAATACATTAACTAACATGAAAAATGTGCTGACCCAGAAAAACAAACTACTTCCTCTGTGGGGAGCACAGTGGGTGAAAGCATCAAACAGGACACAAGATATTCCATGTATCACACTAATAACTCCAAGACAAAATCATAGTACTTGATTGAGAAGCACCTTTGATCCATAAGATTAAATGGGAGGATTCATGTTGTTGGTCTAAATTGTGCCAGCCACACTGATACAATGGTAGGGCAAACTACAGAATTGCTGGTGATAAAGATTTGAGAATATGACTGGGTCATCAGGGGCTGGCTAGTGGGAGATGGATCAAGGATCCCAGAAGCTGAACTGCTCCTCCATGGAGGAAAGGAGTACTCTGTTGTCACAGTGGTACATCCTGGTTGACCACAGGTGAAGTTTGTAGGCAGGAGCACCATACAGGAGGGGAGATGATGGCTAATGCTGTGTTCATGTTTGGTGCTGCTGAGTTGGCATTGAGAGGGGCAGGACAGGAAAATAGTGGAAAATGGCATTGACAGCCATAGATAATGGGCCCTGGTACATTTGGGCACCTTTCTAATGTTGCCAGATGAACAACCCCATCCTGAGTCCACCTGAGGGACAAACCAAGACTTTGTGGATGGACAGCAGTGATGGATGGTAAAAGTGTTAAGTCGGGAGGATACAAGGGACACCTGTAAAAGATGGCTGCCAGAGGCAGCAGGAATCAGCAAAATAATGGTTAAAAACTGGAAGTCTGAATACAGCTCTTATGTTTGCTCCAGCCTCAACAGTGAGAATCATTTTGAATTTTGTACTAAACTCATGACAGACAAACTTCATTTTTATATTGTGTTATCTATTTTTTCCTCTCCCTCTTGGCACCCTTGCCATACTCTCCTTAACAGTGTCAATGCCGCACACCCCCCTCGACACCACACCACACCACCATTCTCCGATCATCCATGTGGTCTTACAGTAGGGTAACCTGAACTATCCCTATGTCAGGAGGGTCCCTCTCCTCTGAGGGGGAAGTGCCTGTAGGTGAACTCTGTATCCCTGGCAAGGTGCTGCAGGGTTGTTCTGGGCTAGTCCAGGGCTTTTTGGTGGTGTAGGCTGGGCACTCGTCATCCAGTCGGCAGGGAGCTGGTGTTTCCATTTTCTCCCCTTTGGAGCTCAGCGTGCTACGGTGTCTAGGCATACGCCGACATCAGCTATGCCCCCCCCCAGTTGGGTCAGCATACTGCAATACCTCCAGTCTCCACCAGGGGTCAGCAGATGCAGCCCACATCCCCCCTCCCCCGGAGAAGGTGAGCAGTCATCAGATGCTCAAGTCTTCTCCCCCAACTGACTCTCCAGTGACCCGAATTCATTCCCGAACCCAGGTCACCAGCGTTGCAAGCGGAAATCCAACCGCTTGCTGATGTCTCAAATTTCATTTTTAAAGAAAAATGTAAGATATACAGTATGTTATACATAATCTGATGAGTTTGGTTATCCTAGATGAAGGGTACTGGAAAAACACTTTTGCCCTTTGTTAACTATCCTGGTTATGGGAAGGTGTCTCCTTCTACCACTATATTGGTGACAGCTCTAAAATCAAAATCACTAATCTTTGGACATACCACACTTTCACATAGGAGGTCTAATTCAGTTGCCTCACCAGAAGCAAAACTGGATGCTTTACTTTTAGGAAATGATATAGCAACAGCTACATTATTGTCTTGCACTATATTTTCCAGTCAACAAAAACAAACTAAATGAATACAGTTTCAATACTGTTGTGAATAATGATTGTGCTTATGTACACTGTTTAAGCTTTTGGCTTTTCTCTATTCCCACCCTTGTTTGAGGAAGCTGGGAAGTATGTAGGGAATAGAAGGCCCAAAAAGATTACTTCCTCCAACTCACGGAGAGTGTGGCCTGTTGCACACAGGAGAGGAAAATCTCTATGTGGAGGAAACTTCTGAAGACCCATGGCTAGTAACCTGCCCATCCTCTGGGCAAACTAAGAGGAGATGATCCTAATTCCCTGTCTGCATTCTGTTTCTAGGTCACCTGATAAAGTCCATCATCCAAGTCTCTTGATGATGATGATGATGATGATGATGTGCAGGAGCGTTATTCTTTGATGCTGAGGAAGCTGCTTCAGGTGGAAAGGAGTATCCTGGAAAGGAATTAGAACTGAGCCAATTGATGAAGGATCGTTTCTTATGATACATGTGAGGCTTGCTAGAAGAGTCCGTTATGCAGGGATTTGTTCAACGTGAAATATTAATGGAGAATTGTAGAGTGCAGAATGAAGAATACATTTCATGTTGCAGTTTCAGTCACTCGGGTGGCTTAAGATAGAATGGCCCAGTTTATGGCATTTACTTAGAGAAGATAATAGTCTATGTTATGAAGTTGCCAAACATGAGAGGTGAAGGTATGGCTGAGGTAGCCGCAGGATGGATGCAAACAGTCTTACTTAGAAGTGAAATGACAGCTGTTTTGCTCAGAAAACATTTGGTAATGGTGTCCCCTGCAGTTGAATGCCAGACATTGAAGACTGTCTGGAGTGATCAGGGATGAAACATAGAAACGTAGACTTTGATGGCAGATAAGGACCGCTTGGCCCATCTAGTCTGCCCATTTCCTTACCTACAGGATAGGCCGCAGATCCTAGTTAACCAACAGCCTATTTCTTCCCACCCCCCACAAGAATTGCCTTATGTCTGTCCCATGCATTTTTGAATTCTCCCACAGTTTTAGACCCCACAACCTCCTCAGGAAGGCTGTTCCAGCATCCACTACCTCTCTGTGAAATAATACTTCTTCACATTGCCCTGAACCTCCCCCATCTTTAAATTAGGTCCCCTTGTTCTTGCATGTCTCTTTTTCTGAAAGATGCTACCTTCTTGGACTTTGTTGATTCCACTGAGGTACTTAAAAGTTTCTATCATGTCCCCCCTCTCCCTTCTTTCCTCAAGGGTATACATATTAAGCTCCTTTAGTCTCTCCTTGTACGGTTTCTCTTGCAGATCCTGCACTATTTTAGTTGCCCTCCTCTGGACTGCCTCTATCCTGTCTATGTCCTTGCGGAGATGGGGTCTCCAGAACTGGACGCAGTACTCCAGATGGGGTCTCACCAACTGTCTGTACAGAGGGATAACAACTTCCTGTTTTCTGCTAGTGATGCCTCTCCCTATGAATCCCAGTATACCCCCAGCCCTCCCTACTGCCTTCTCACATTGCTTGCTAACCTTAAGGTCATCTGATATGATTTCCCCAGGTCTCTTTCCTTTTGTTGTTTACTACCACCCCCCATTGTGTATTGTTCCCCTGGGTTCTTGTTTCCCAGGTGCATTATTTTGCACTTCTTTGCATTGAATCCAAGCTGCCATACTTCTGACCATTCCTTCAACCTTACCAAGTCCCTTCTCATCCTTTCCACGCCTCCTTGTGTATCAACCCTGTTGCAGATCTTTGTGTCATCTGCAAAGAGGCATACTTTTCCTTCCATTCCCTCTGCAATGTCACTTATGAAGACATTAAAAAGGACTGGACCCAGTACTGAACCCTGCGGTACCCCACTAGTAACCCCTCTTTCTTCAGAGTGGACTCCATTTACAATTACCTTCTGTGTCCTGTTGTCCAGCCAATGTTTTACCCAGGCTACCACCCTGGGACCCACTCCCAGGATGGTTAATTTGACTATTAATCTTTTGTGTGGGACTGTGTCAAATGCCTTGCTAAAGTCTAGGTAGGCCATGTCCACAGCCCCTCCCTGGTCTACTACTTTGGTCACCCAGTCAAATAAATCTATTAGATTCATCTGACATGACCTTCCCACTGTGAACCCATGCTGCCTTGGGTCCTGTGCCCCACTGGCCTCTATGTACTCAGCAGTTCTTTCCTTCTGAAGTGACTCCATCACTTTCCCTACCACAGAGGTCAAACTGACAGGTCTGTAGTTTCCTGCCTCTTTCTTGGTCCCACTTTTATGAAGGGGAATCAAATCCGCCTTCCTCCAGTCCTCGGGTACCACACCATCCTCCCATGATTTATTAAAAAGAGTAGCCAGTGGTTTCACTAGTTCCCCCTTAATTTTTTTAGAATTCTGGGGTGAATTCCATCAGGCCCCATTGCTTTGTCCATCTTCAGTTTAGGAGTTCTTGCAGAACCCTTTCTTCTGTGAAAGGACTGGGATCGACCCCCCTATCAAGAGTGCTTCTGTTAATTGGATTAGGCACTTCCCCCTCCTCTTTTGTGAATACTGAGCAGAAATATTCGTTCAGTATCTCTGCTTTTTCACTGTCCCCCTCTACCCATCCACCGTTTGTTCTATTCAGCCTCACTATCCCTCCCTTTGTCTTTCTAACGCTCGCTGATGTACATATAAAAGGTTTTATCCCCCTTCATAACTGAGTTGACTATCTTTTCCTCAGTTTGCGCCTTTCCTATTCTGACTTACCTTCCTGTTTCCTTCTGCCTTAACTGGTACAGCTCTCTGCCCTGCTCCTTCTGTGTTTCCATGTACTTCTGGAATGCTGTCTTTTTCTTCTTGACTTTCACAGCCACCTCTTTTGAGAACCATAGTGGATTTTTCTTTCATTTTGATTTATTTGCTTCACACAAAGCCTTGTTGCCTCTGTGATGGCAGTTTTGATGATTCCCCCATTGTTGCTCCACACCTCCTTCTAGCCTGTTTGCTAGTGCTTTTCTGAGGCACTCTCCCATCTTGCCAAAGTCAGCCCTCCTGAAGTCCAGTACCCTCACTTTTGTATGGCTTGACTCTGTAGCTGAGTTTAACGTGAACCACACTGTTTGATGGTCACTTGTTCCAAGATGGCAACCCACTTCTAGATCTGAGATCCTCTCACTGCCCCTGTTTGAGAGTATGAGGTCTAAGATTGCTCCCTCATGAGTGGATTCCGAAACTAGCTGTCTGAGGCCTGCCACCTGTAGGACATCATGAATGGCCCTGCTCTTGGATGTGGCTGCAGAAATGTGCTCCAGTTAACATCGGCATATTGGGTCTCCCATCAACAGTATCTCCTTTCTCTGCCATCCTAAGAATGCCTTCTATCATATCCTTGTCCATTCCCCCGACATGGGGTCTGTACACAACCCCTGTGCGGATTGTGGTGCCTTTTCAGTCTCCAAGGTGGACGACAGTGCCTCCTCTCCTCCCTGTTTACTTTTTGTTCAGTTGCTTTTATCCCTTCCTTTATGTAGAGAGCTACTCTCCCCCTCTTCTCTCCTGCCTGTCTCTCCTGTAGGTTTTGTACCATGGTATGTTAACATCCCAGTCATGGTTCTCTGTGTACCATGTTTCTGTGACTGCTACGATATCCAGGCATCCCTCTTCCATCAAGGCCACCAGCTCAGGGAGCTTGTTGCCCAGACTATAGGCGTTGGTACTCATTACCCTCTATTTCTTGATGGCCTTACCCCTTTTTGGCCCATCCCTATCCTTAATGCGTTTGTCACTTTCTCCATTTACCTCTGCCCTTCTCCCTATTGACATCTCTATGTTGGTGTTTACCGCACTTACTACCGTGATTTTTTTGGGGGGGCTAGGATTTCCTTGCTCCTTTCCAGTGCCTCCCCCCTTGGCTAGTTTAAATGCTTGCCAATGAAGCATTTAAACCTATCACCTAGGATTCTGGTTCCCCTCCTGGACAGATGCAGCCCATCATGCCAGTATAGGCTTGCATCACTCCAGGTGGACCCCCAGTCCCCAATGAAGCCAGATTCCTGAGCTCCACAACAGTTTTTCAACCACTGATTGAATCCCATGAGTGCAGAACACCTAGCCTCTCTACTCCATAGATGGGCAGCACCTCAGGAAAGTTACTGTGCGTGCTACTTGTCCCAGGCCACTCCAATTCCACAAACTCTTCTGCACTTCTCTAATCCCTTTCTTGGCCAGGTCATTTGTCCCTAGGTGGACAATGACATCCAGCTCCCTCCCCTGTGCAGCTGCTCTGGCAATCCTGAGGATTCGCTCACTGTCCCTCCAAGCCATGGTGCCAGGCAGACACCTTACCTCCCTCTCCCCTTCCTCCCCCAGTTCTACCTTCCTAACAATGAAGTCCCCCACCAGGAGTTGTTTCCTTCCCCTGTGGGGTCCCCTGCCACCCTCCTCTGGGTCACCTTTGTGGTGGTTCCCAGCATCCTCCTTGGTCTCCACTGTGAGCGCCTCTATAAAGGAACCACACTTTGCCAGAATGGCATAGGAATTGTGGAGAGGTACAACTGGAAGGATGCACCTCTGTTCCACCACCCTCCCTGAGTCCACTGTGGTCCAACCGCTCCTCTTTCTTGGCAACCTCTGAGGCAATGACAGTGGCACTGGTGGTCCCTGGATGGAAGAGAGGTCCCACAAATCCTGGCCAATTCAGCCTGGAGATTAGCAACCTCCTCCCTCAGCCCAGAGAGGTGCCTGCAGATGGGACAACACCGCATCCTCCAGAACGTCTCCTGGAAGACTGCTGCTCCACAGCCACTGCACTGCACCACTCCCATCATGTCTTATTTCTGGCCCCTTAACTGTTTGCAATCCTTACTCTTTCCTCTGTTTTTTTTTCTTCTCTCTCTCCTTATTTTCTACCTGTATGCCCTTTAAGCTCCTGATTGTCATGTTCTGAGACAAGAATATCTTATATTTCTCAGTAGACCCCTTACTTGCTCAGAGGCAGACCTCCAGCAGCTAGAGGATGGTGGGTCTTTGGTGGCTCTGTGATCACTTACTTCCTGCTCCCAAACAGGAAGTTCCTGTTGTCAGTCAAATCCTGTGCCTATAAAAGTAGAACTAGCTTTGGGTGGGAGGGTGGAGGGAAGGGAAGGAGGGCAATATAGTCCCAGTAGAGAAGTCCAGTCACACAGCAGTCCTTCCTCCTGGTGTCTTCTGCCAAGCTAGTATCAGAATCTTTCTAAGGCAGTCTTTAAATTTAGCTTCCTTCTAGCTAAGCCACTCCCCCTACTTACTAGATCTTTGTACAAGTAATTTAAACCTCACAGCTATCAAGTCCTTTCAATCACCTGAGATTTACACCTAGATAACTGTTCAGATAACCATTCAGTTCAGTTAACTCAGACAAACACACACTTTTTTGTTTGTTTTGTTAGTTTTTTTTTACCCTAAATTAAAGGTCCAAGTACAAGAGTTCTACTTCTTTAGTCCCAGTAGAGAAGTCCAGTCACACAGCAGTCCTTCCTCCTGGTGTCTTCTGCCACTGGTGACCTTGTACGAGTGTAGTATCTACTAATGGAGATCCCATAGAGAGGAGATGTTTGTGACACTCAGAGATGTGAAACTGGAGGCCAGTGGTTAACAATCCAGACTACTAGGACTCTGTAGAAACTACAAGTAGATGGAGGGATGACTGTTATTGAGGAGATTGAGGAGCTTTCAGGCAAATATGGTGAGCATGGGCATCACCACAGAGACTGCAGATGTGAAGGTAGGTCCAATTAGATCCAGAGCAATTTGAATAGTTAAAGTTGTTACAGATGGGCTTGCCTCTCATAAACTTAATGGGACAGCCTAAGACATTCATTCAGGCATGAATGGATGGAGGACTAGAAATAGTTCTAGTTAGTCATGGCATAGTAGCACAGGTGGAGCTTGATTGATGTTTGAGTACTGTGTAACTGGTGGATGAAGAGGCATCCTATATGGTATCCAGTGATATGAGTGAAGCAATATGGGCAAATCAATTTGAATGAAGTAATTTGGGTGACTGTCAAAACAGCAATGTGGATTTAACAGTGAATCAAATAACAGACTGTGGGAGGAAGCAAGAACGGCAACTATGGTTTGAAAACCATGGTACGCCATTGTAACTTTTGTGCGGCCTTGGAGATAGTTATATAATAATGAGAGGGGGGTGAAAGGCGAAGCCTGCCATTTGAAACATGAGGTAGTGTGTTGTTTTTTCTTTTTTTGCTTGTCCGTTTGCCCTTTTGATGGTCACTGTGATTTGCATGGGCTGTGTGTGGTGTCACTCATATGTACTTGCTGTTATTCCTTTTTACTGAAAGGTTTTCACTCTTATCACATGGAACTGTCAGAAATTGGTAAAGGACATAACGAGGCAAAGTGGGAAATGGAGCCACAGAAAGAGCAGGAGAAGGCAATTTGTCCAGTGAAATGATGAAAAAAGAGCTCACTGTCAAGAAGTGCTGAATTCCAGTTGGCCCACCGGTGCAGCAGTTGGATTTCCGCTAGCGACAGCAGCGACCCCAGCGACCCCAGTTCAGAAATGGACCTGGGATGCTGGAAGGCTGGCTGGGGGGAGAAGGATTGAGAATCCTACAGAGAGCTCTTCTTCTCCGGGGGGAGGGTGGGGAAGTATCCAGTGCATGACGGACCCCTAGCTGAGGCCAGGAGTCCCACAACAGTGGCGCTCGCACTCTATGGTGGCAGGACAGACACTGGACATCATTGCATGTCCCCACCTCCGAGGAAAACTAAAAGAAAATTTGAGGGGGGGAGCCTCTGTCTACATGAAGCCATCCCGAGGCTTCACTGCTGCTGCACTCCCAACCAGATACTAGTTCCACGGTGCCAGAATTAGGGGAACCTGCGCCGTGGCCCCACCCTCCGGGGGGCAAGCCGGGGGGTAACCGGGAGTTGCGGCACTTGGCAGTTGATGGGAGCTACGGGGGCCATGACCAGGGCAGAGACAGGACGGAGCCCCTCCTGGAAAAAATAGTAAATAAAAAAAAAAGGAAGTGCCCAATTCACTCTTGCATTGTAGTGAGCCAATATTGCTGCTGTCTTTGTACAGAAAGCTTGATGGTAGTCATAGAAATGAATTCCATCATAATGAATGCCTAAGTCAATGACCAGATATAAATAGGAGTCCAATTCCTCACATCTCGAGGGGAAGAAAGAACACAGGACATCACGATAGAGGTTGAATGCTAGAACAAAATCAGGCACTGTCAGCTTCTTCAAGAGTCTGGGATCTTTAGCCACCAGTATCAATGAAACATTGCCACAAGAAATTACACTGTTTTTGATAGACTCATGAGAAGATATGAGCAGAGAAATCAAATTAACATCCTTCTGAGCAGTGATGTCCCTGCAGAGGTGGCCTGGAATAAGATGAATGGGAGATATAGGAGGAGAGGACAAGGGAGACATGATACTTGAACTAGAGAGTGAAGGCTCAGTATTTGAATGATGACTGGCTGTTGAAAGGTTGCCTGGAGGAGACAGGATGTTAGGAACACAGCTAGTGGATGGAAATGCAGCTGGAGCTGGTGGATCAGAGGCTGGAATAGGTTGGGCTTGGAAGCGAGCTTCGATAGTCACCATGCGGGATTGTAGATCAGAAACTGATGAGGTGAGCTAATGAGGCATACTGAGCCAAGAAGTCTCAAATTTTCAACAAAGGAGCTGGTGTCAGTTGAGGAAAAGATTGGCTGAGACCCTGACCTGGCTGGGACTGTGAAGCGAGGTATGATTCCTATTTATGAGCAGATATTGAGTGCTGAATACCATGTTTCTGCAATTTTGCTAAGAGGTGGGGATGGGTCCAGTCATTAATGGATGAGGTAGAGGTGGCCACCTATTGACGAGCTGGGGAAGTTCTGGAGGAAGTACAGGAAGCTCTTGCAGAACTGTCTTCTGGGTTTAAAGGCAGATTGTTGGAAGGTGGAGAAGATGCCATAATGCCAATATGATGCATAAGCTCTTAGAGTTGGAAGATATCCGTGGAAACCTTGCTGGGCCTTCTTCGAATATGTTGACAGAATGGAGGAGAGCACAGAAGACATCAAATGCCAATATGTGAAGGCGTACTGCAGTAGATGCCTAAATGTCAATATTTTGCATATTACTGTAGATGTAGAGAGTCAGGAGGCGTGGATGCCTAAACGCCAATATGTGCTGCATACTGTGGTAGAAGCCGAGGGTTAGTAGATGCAGTTGTCTAAATGCTAATACACTGCATATTGCAGTAGATGCAGAGAGTCAGTAGGCACAGATGCCTAAACACCAGCATGCTGCATATTGCTGTAGAAGAAGGGTCTAGGGAGGTTCAGAAGCCTAATTACCAATTGCAATAGATGCAGGATATAAATGATAAGCAACAGAACTCCCAAGCCTACCTGCACTCTAATACCTCAGCAGATATAAGTTAGAGATTGAGATCAGATATATTGCTAGCGAAACTGCTGGTGACAGCTGGCAAGGAAAGAGCAGCTAGCAGCAGCTGAATGAGCAGGACAGAATCAGGCAGAATTTGTATAGCAGGCAGAAGAATAAATAAGCAGGCAGGACTGGTGTAAAACAGAAAAGAGACAAATGTTGTAATGTGGAAATGAAAGCAGTAAGGTAATTAGAAGCTCACAGGTATGGACAAGAAAATGGATAATACAGGTTTAAGATGGGTCTGATGTGACATCACAGTTCAGAAGCACTGAAGAGGAACAGAACATGACTCAGAAGAGGTGAAAGAAAATAACAACACAAATGAACACAAACAAAGGGGAGCAACAGAAATCACAATGGGGACCAGTAGACAAAGGTAAACCCCGGAGAAAACTGGGAAGCAATGGCTAGTAGCATGGATCACAAAGGGGAAGGAGGTGGGAGGAACACTGAAGGCAGAATAAGAGGATGGAAACAGAGGGATGGGGTTGACAGGGAAACAACCAGCAGACAAATGGGATCAGGAGGCGGGGGCTCACAGATGGAGCAAGGAGGGGGAGAAAAGCACAGGACACATAGGGAACTAATCAAACGGAGCATGAGAAGATACAACAGTAAGAATGGGGGGTGGGAGCAGAGAGCAAAAAATGGAGCAGAAGGGAGTAAAGACAAAGCAAACAAGAAGGTGGCAGGAAGAGCAAGGAGGCACAGCTGTATGGACCATGAAAGATCTCAGGGTGCAACAACATGCTGTGATGAACATACACTAAGCGAGCGCTGCAAGGAGTAGGTTGCTTTTTATGCTGATGTGGGTGGAGCTATTCCCCCACATTGAACATTGGGCTTTAGCCCTCCCATAATTGAATCCTGCACTGTTAACTAACTTGGTCAATCTACTAACAAAATTCATACCTACATTTAAAGAATATATCATAAAGTTGAGGCCATTTCATCAAAGCTAAAGATCCATCAGCAAGAAAAAGTAAAAAACACACAGCAAAATTCAATTTCATTTTCAGTTTTATTAATAGGGAATAAACTTTAGGCAACAAGTGTCTATTTTCAAAGGTGACCCAGTCATATTTATAGTACAACATAAAATAAAACATACAATATATAACACATCATATTGCAATTCCTCATCATTTTTTAAAATAGTTGCACAATACAATCTACTTAAAACAGCCACACCTTACAAGGTAATTCAAATATAGTTTATTAAATTGCCCTAATGGACTGCAATTTACTACATTCAGTGGAAAACAGTTCCACATTTGTATTGCTCAGGTTCTGAGTATTCCCAGTATTGTTCTGCAGCTAAGCATTTCTACCAGCAACTTTTGCATGGGTCTGGTTGTAAGACCCCTTTGGGAGCTTACTAGTTAATTTATTGCAGTCACAATGTCTGTAGCTGGGGCCCTGACCTCCGGCAGGGGAGACCTCAGCCCAGAGGGTATAAGAGGGAAGCTTTGGTGCAAAGAGGGAGGCGTCCCTGGGAGAGAGAAGAAAGAGGAGGAAGCCCAAGTGTTTGTTCAGCCATGAAGGCCAAGGTTCAATCCTGGGGTGGGCTGTTTGATGCCCTGGCCCACCGCCCTTGAAGGCCAGCAGATGATGTAGCAGTCAGGTGCCCTTGTGGGTCCGGAGCACCTTGTCAGGGATCACCTGTGCCATCGAAGAGCCAGAGACAGCGAAGAAAGTGTAGTGGCCCACCTCATGATCTCTGGCACTGTGATGGGGCAACATTAGTGGGTCTCTTGTGTCCTCATCTGTGGGATGCAAGTGAGTGAAGCCCTGTGTCAGGAAATTGGGGCAGTGTAGTGGTGGCAGTCCATACTGCAGGAAGTACAGGATGGCAGTTTGTCTCCCTTTCTGGTGGCACTTTGGCCTGTCCAGGAGTCATATGGAAGCCTATACAGCCAAAGAGCAAAACATGCATGGGTCTCCAGTATCAGCAGGGCCCTGCAGATGTTGTCCTGGAATGCTTGGAGCTGCACTGGTATCGGATAGAGGAGACCTGGTGTTTCTTGTTTGGGACTTTGCTGTTTGTTAGACCACCAGTTTGGTAGTTCTAGACTCAAACCACCAGCACTAAGGTACTGCTCAAATCACAGCTACTCTATATCTTGTAGCTGCTAATGTGGTATGTGGCCATTGTGTTGATTGCATCATGAGGTGAAAAGTAAGTTCTGTGCAGGGGAGAAGTTGGGAGAAAAGATCCTGTGTGGCCTTGCTTTCGGCCCACTATCATTGCTGCTGCCAGGATTCAAGGAGCCTGTTCGTCCCTGCGGGAGCATTCCAGTATAGGAGCTTTCAAGGAACAAACATCTGTTGCAGACTGCATTTGACTCTGTGCCCAGAAGGTTATCCACCATGTGATTTGCACCCCACGCTCCATGAAGTCCCTTATGAAAATGGAATATATTGCATTATACTGAAAAACTTGCATTAATGTGTGTCAATATAATGAGAAATACATTGTCCCAATGTAATATATTACATAATATATTATGAAATGTATTTTTAATATACTGACATAATATATTTCTAACCTATAATATGCAAAAATATGTCACTATATCGAGAAATATATTGACTCAATGAAATATAATACACAGTGTATTTCAGCATATAATGAAACCACATATTCTGCCTTATACATTGCTTGAAAGCATGTCAATCTATTTAGTATACAGTGCCTAAAATGTATTATGAGTATATTTCAAAATATATACTGTGTTCTTTCTAGGTTACATATATTTTTATCTATGTTACAGATATTTATGTATATGGTACATATATTTTATATGTCACATATATTTTATACATTTTATATATGTTTTTTATATATTTTACATGCATTTTTGGAAATGATTAGTTTTGACCCATGTGTACATTTGCATAATTAATTTGCATATTTCAGAAATATAGTTTATCAGACAAAACCATAATAATTTCTAGTTTTATAATACTTTCACATTTACAACACTAGCTACAGACTGAAAAGAAAGGTACAAGTTATAAGGCAAGTACAAGTAGGATCTCACCCTGACTTAAAATTAAAACAAAATGGGGTGATATAAATACCAAACTGAGCCTTTGACAAGCATAAGCTTGTGAGGTGAGTCATATGTCTAAGAATAAATGTATAAAAAGTATGTTTAAGTAAAAGCTGCACTGTAAAACGATAATTCAATGCAAATATCATGATTAATAACAAGATGAATTCCACTTGTACAGATAGAGGTATGAGTAAATATTTTCTTTAGTTTTTGTCTGGCTAAGTTAAAAGTTATATTAATATCTATTACACATGTACAATATATATATATATATATATATATATATATATATATATGTAAATAGAAGAACCAATGCTTGAAATGTAAAACAAAATACATTTATATTTGCAAATTTTAAAATATATTGATTTTCCAGTGCATTACAATATATTATTAAACAAGTAGATTGGAATATATTTTACTATATGTAAATACTGTATGTTGTTAATAATGTATTTTAAAATATATTTAATTTTCATAAGGGGTGACTTGATCAAATTTGTGCAATTAAATCATCTTCTCTTCTTTTACCTCTGAATGGACAATGGACTTAATTATGACACTTCGTGATTGCATTAACTAAGCTTGCCCCCACAGCTGGTGTCACCCCTCGCTGCTGAAGAATGTCCTGCACTCCCCCCAAAGATATCATCATTTTGTGAGGAAGTATTTTTTCATGGAGAGGGTTGTGGATGCATGGAACAGTCTTCCTGAGGAGGTCGTGGAGTCAAGAACAGTGGGGGAATTCAAGAATGCATGGGACAGACATAAGGCAGTCCTAGTGGGGGGTAGGAGGAAGTAGGCTGTTGGTTAGCTAGGATCTGCAGCTTATCCATTAGGTAGGAAAATGGGCAGACTAGGTGGGCCAAGAGGTCCTTATCTGCCATAAAATTCTGTTTCTATGTTTCTGTGTTTCTATGTTTCTTAGGGACCCAGGTAATGTATTTCATTTTCTGGGACTGTTTCTGGCTGTTTTTTAATACTGAATCTCGAACCACATAATCTTGACACCCACCAGGTCGAGACCAACATCCCAATGCTGCAGCAACCCGACAGCATACCATCCTGATGATGGTAAACCCGACAGTGGACAAATGCCATTTTTTTGTTCCTCACAAAATAATAATTACCAACTCTGAGTCCTGGCAAACTCCACTGCCGGGCTTACTGTCATCGGGATGTTACACAATTGGCTTAGTGCAGCACCAGGATGTTGGTCTCGAGCTGGTGGGTATTGAGATTGTGAGTTTCATTATCCTGTACTGATACCTTCTGGCTGCACGTGCCCCCCTCCCCGAAGTTACTGTCTGGCATACCTCTAGACACCAGAAAGGTGGGCTTACAAAGTGGGAGCTTGTCTGGTATATTTAGTGATTGTTTGGGGAGTTCAAGAACTTTTCTGGACTGTTTCCTTGGAGGTACAGCATCGTGGGAGATTTCTTTGCTTTCAGGTGCCATCTTAAACTGTGAGATTTCACGCCTTCAGCACAGCACCATTTTTGCCAGCATGGACTAATTAGCATACATTTAATGTATGAAGAACTTTGGGAACATCATGTCATTGGCTGGAGGCTGGCAGAACTGTGGACAGAGGTCACAGAGAGAGGAGTGGGAGCTCCATTTTGTGAAGAGCCACAGAAAACTGCACCACAAGTGATTAGAACTTGAGGAGAAATCTGATAGCTAAAGACTTTTTACACTTTGAGCAGCAGCAGGAAAGAACTAAGGATCAAAGAAAAGATGGCAGAAGCATCAGGTGATGGAACAAGATGATCCCTGTTCTCTCTCTTTGCTCCTGTCTTGGTTATAGAGGGAAGCGCAACAAGAAAGCAACCAGGAGAAATGTGTGATCTGCCAGAGAACCAGAGGCCATGTGAAAGTGCTACCAGTCTGTCTAAACTGTGTCACTTGTGGAATGCCTCCTCTAGCCCAGCCGCCTCTTCTACCAGCCTATCTGGAGTTGGACCACCCCCAAGTCATGGTGAGCACAGACACTTCAAGCCTCAAGAACTTGGAGGAGGTGGAAATTGCAGCTAGTGAGGTAGTTTCTGGGGGAAGGGAGCTAGCCATCTGCACTGTGCTTCTCCCCCACTGGTGCCTAACCCTCCCCATGTCAGAGGGAGAGGGAGAGGCCGTGGGGTGGAAGGGAAGCCTAAGCCAAGGCGATCCCTGCCCATGGTACACTCCCTACAGCAGCAGGTGCCAACAAGTCTGCCCGAGGACCTCCCCCTGGTGATGCAGATGCTGCAGAAGTTGAAAAGCACTAAGTAGAGGTTGAAGATGTTTTCTTGGCACAGTAGAGGAGGCAGAGGGGATGAATGATGTATCCCATGCTCTGGTTGTCCACCCTAAGGCTTACCTTTTATGATCCTCTTTGGGAATGAGACATCCCAATGCCTTATCACTTCCCTAGCTTACTTTTTCCAAATACTATCCCCAGGCTGTGCCAGGTCTGTCAGAAGAGGAGGAAGGACATGGACAACATCTGCCCACCTGACCCACACTACTCCAAATACAGCCCAGGTAGTTGTCTGCTAAAGGGTATTGTCCCTAGGACCAGTATGAGAAGCATACCTGAGTGGTCTCAGGCCAAGCAGTGGGTAAGGTGAATGATTAAAAAGGAATACTCAAGAGAGAATTATCTGTACCTGTGTGAGCATATCTGGAACATAATTGAGGAAAGGAGAGAAGACCGGGTCTTCCAAGGTGCCCTGGACAAGATAAAGCAGTGAAGCAGAGGAAGTGCCCCGGATCTGGGAGGACATCAGGAGGAAGTCATTAAAAAGGCCAAACAGATGTGTACCTCAGCGGTGTGGACTGGCATCGCATTGTTTAAGACTTTTGCCATGGTCTAGGATGGAGAGGGACAGAGGACAAAATATTACATTATCTGTGAAGAAGTTTTCGGAGAACAAGTCACCAAGCCTGATCCAAGTTGTACTATGCTGCAGAACCCCATAATTAGTAATGTTTCCTGCCTCTGAAAGACTGCTAAAAAACTGCATTGTGAAAGTGCTGTATCTGGACTGATCCCCCCCCCCGATGCAGGCCTTGGCATGAGGTGAACAAGAAGCACTGAAAAAACAAGATATGAACTGCACCACTGGATGCTGGATGAGATCAACCACTTTTATTGTTATTTGTTGTTTAACAAGATTTAAAATTATTAAGAGGTTGATTCCCCAGTAAGTTAAAATGTGTGTTCATTTGTTAGAGTAATAAAAAAGTTCTAGTTACAAAAATTTAGCAAGAGGAGGTTGGACTGGAGTATGCCCTGGCTGAATTTCCCCCCATTCACTAAAATACCACCAACAGCTTAATCTGATTCAAAGTCAGTTGGCATTCATATGTAACCCCCTCCCCTGGGTCGTGCCCGAAAATAGGCAGGATTTGTCTAGTGCACTTACCAGGTCAACAAAAACTAAATAAATAAATAAATGCCCATCCAGGACTGATAGTTAAGCCTGAATGCTGTGAGTGATTATGTAAGGCTAGTGTGAGTGGGTGTGAGTGGAATGTACTGTAATGCATGTGTGTGTGTGTGTGTGTGTGCGCACATGCCAGGTTTTAGAGTGGTTATTGTCAGTAGAAATGTTGAAAAGTTAATGAAGTTCAAGTATCTAAAGTTGCAGCATTTGCTTTTCCGTGTTTAAATGGCTGTGTTTGCTTATCTGTTAATCACATTTATGTTCCTATGCAATGTTAGTAAGGGGGGTATGCTTTAAGTCCTACCTGGTGGCAGCAACCAAAGCTTTTTTTTTTTCAGTTTTGGGAGCGTGTTAGTGGGGAGTGGGACACCACCACTACAGTACCTGGCAATCCATACATAGGAGCCGATGGGTGGGTCTCCATTGGGCCCCATAGTAAATGTGGTAGTAGGTGTGATTGGGAGTAGAAGTGCCTAAATTAAGGGAGATGTTGGGTTTCACTGCTGCGATGGTGTTTCCAGTGCTGCTATCCTGGCTTTCGGGGGGTGGCAGAGTACACATATCTCCCATTTGAAAGGTCGGGAGGGCAGCTGGCAGGCATTCATCAGGCGGTGAACATTTTGTGTGAGGGGAAATTCTAAGCCCCCTTTGGGAGCTTACAAGTTAATTTGTTGTAGCCACAGTGTCTGGAGCTGGGGCCCCTGCCTGCTGACAGGGGGAAGACTCAGCCCAGAGGGTATAAGCGGGAGGTTTTGGTACAAAGAGGGAGGAGTCCCTGGGAGCTAGAAGAGAGAGAGAGACGTGGCAGCTCGAGTGTTTGTTTGACTGTTAGGGCCAAGGTTTGGGGCCGGGGTGGGCCACTAGCCACCCTGGCCCACCACCCTTGAAGACTTGCCAAAGAGGCAGCAGTCAGGGGTCCATGTCAGTCCAGAACACCTTATTTGGGGCCACCTACATCATCAGGGAGCCAGAGCTTGTGAAAAATTGGTCCACCTCATAATCTCTCATACCATGGTGACATGACGAAGGTGAGTCCCTTGTATCCTCATCTATGGGGCAAGAGCGAGTGAAGCCCTGTATGGGGCCCAGTGCTGGGTAAGTTACTTTTTCTATTACTTTCTATTACTTTTGAAAACTTGTTCCAGAAAGCTCTGTGCAGTCACTAACAAGGATGGAGAAATACTGGAAAATGTAATACACCTTACAGTTACAATTACTTATGTCTTTTTATACAAAAGAAATACGTAACTGTAACTGATTACATTTATTTGAAAGTAACTACTAACTAACCTATTACTTTCAAAAAATGTAATCTGTTATAGCTATTTATTATTTTTGTATTGTTTTTGTATAAAAAGAAGTATGTAACTATTTTTGTAAGGTGTATTACTTTTTCTAGTACTTCTCCATCCTTGCTAGTTACTGCACAGCGCTTCCTGGTACAAGTTTCCAAATGTAATAGAAAGTAATAGAAGAAGTAACTTACCCAACACTGGCGGGGCTGTTGGGGCAGTACGGTGGTGACAGTCTGTTTTGCAGGGAGTGCAGGGTAGCAATCTGTCTCCCTTTCCATTGGCTTTTCAGCCTGGCCAGGTGGCATATGGAAGCTTATACAGTCAATGAGCAGCAAGTGCACGTGTCTCCAGGATTGCCAGGGCATTGCAGATGTTGCCCTGGGATGCTCAGAGCTACACTGGCTTTGGATAGAGGGGACTTGGATTTCTTGTTTGGTACTATGTTTACTGTTTGTTAGACCACCAAGTTGGGAGCTGTGGATTCAAACCACCGGCCCTGGGAGGTTCTGCTCAGATCTCAGATACTCTGTATCATCTAGCTCCTCATGTGTTATGTGGACAGTGTGTTCATTGCATCATGAGGTGAAAAGTAAGTTTTGTGGAGGAGAGAAGTTGGGAGAAAAGATCCTGTGTGGCCTTGCTTTCATTCCACTATCATTGCTGCTGCCAGGATTTGAGGAGCCTGTTTGGCCCTGAGGGAGCACTGCATTATAGGAGCTTTTGGGAAATGAAAGTTTGCTGCAAACTATAACCGGCTCTGTGCCCAGAAGGTTACCCACTGTGTGATTTGCATCCTACGCTCCATGGAGTGACTTGATCAAAGACAATGGACTTAATTATGGCACTGGATGATTGCATTATCTAAGCTTGCTCCCATAGCTGCTGTCACCCCTCACTGCTGAAGTGTGGCCTACACCCCCCCCCCCGAAGAGATCTCCTAGGAACCCAGGTATAGATTTAATTTTCTGGGACTGTGTTTCTGGCTGCAACTTGATCTTCTCTCGCTCTCCATTCTTTGTTACAGAGGCAGAAGTAAGCTTTACAAAAAACATACTGACAAGGCATATGGATTTTGGCATAATGCATTGCTAACAGAGTGTCTTGGTGAAGAGGGACCACAGTATGTACACCTAGTAATGTAGTTTTCCCTTGCAAAACTGCTGCAACGTCACTGTACTGCAGTGTGAGTCACTCTTCTGCCATATGGTGATGTCAGCAGTACAGCACTGTGTCCACAGCAACATCAGGCCTGCTGCAGATCCTCTGGTACACCCTACATCTTTTTGTAGTTTAGAATGTAAAAACTAACTGTAGAGGACAGTAATGAAATACAATTCCAGAAACATTGCAAGAAGAGGTAATTTATGCATGAAAGTCAGAAGGACTGGAAAAGGTGCTGACAGCAACTCAATCTTCTCTCAATCTCCATGTTTTGTTACAGAGGCAGAAGTAATTCAGTTTTACAAAAAATCATATTGACAAGGCATATGGATTTTGGCATAATGCATTGCTAACAGGATGTCTTGGTGAAGGAGGAACACAGTATGTACACCTAGTAGTGGTAGTTTTCCCTTGCAAAACTGCTGCAACTGCACTGTACTGCACAGTGTGAGTCACTCCTCTGCCATATATTGATATCAGCAGAAGCCAGCAGCCCAGGAGCTGAACAGCAAAGGCAAGTGCAGCAGGTCTACATCAGGGCTCAATATCAAATGCAAAATATGGAAGGCAAAGTAAACCTTTGGTCAAAAATGACATGTTCACACATCCTTTCAGGTCTAGTACTGCATATAGGGGCCTATTCATGAAGGTGCAGAGTCGGCTACATACCGCACAACTCTGGCACATAGCCCACTCCACATCTGCCTGGCCCCTGCATGCATTCACAATCCATATACACACCCCTATGCATCCAATCCCACAGCCTATCATGGAGCTCTACACAGGGAAAGCCTGGGGTGGTGTCGGGGGTGTGCCAGCACTCAGCACATTCACTACAGTGTGGAGTGCTGTGCACAAGGGCTGCTGGCTACACTTCACAGGGCAGCCCTAAGCCATTGGGGATGGTTATGCACCCCACAGGGAAGCAGCTGCCAGTCTCAGCAGACATGGCAGGGGGCATTGCTCCCCCAATAGGCATGCCCCTGCCATCAGGGCTCACTGAGAGGTCGGTTGGTGATCAGCCGTGGTATCCCCATTCAACTTCATGGTGGGCACTCTGCATGCTGGCCAACAACATGGTGCCACAGAAGCACAAGGGATCCAATGTGGGTCCCTGCCAAAGCTGCCCACCAGGATCTGCCACCCTGCATCCACCTGCCCCCCAATGGAGCTGTGCATCATGGGGGTGGGGACATGTCTGGGAGCCAGGTGGGGGCAGGTGGTTGTAAATGTGGCCCCTGCATGGAATTCCCTAGGGTGCAGAGCTGTGCATCTGAATACACGCTTTCAGGGAGCACATTAGTGAATAGGCCCCATAATTACTACAATCTATAACTTTTTGGACCATCATGAAAGGTGCTCTTTAAAAATGGTCCTAATCTGAGCCCTTGTGGAACTCCAGTACAGTACACACTTAAAAGGGACACAGTTAATAGGGATGACCTGGTTAATCAGGACATCTTAGCTGGAATCAAGTTTTACTCCATTAGTTCCTAGGTAGCACGTGATAACAGCAAAGTTATAATAGCGACACAATAACAGCGAATCAAACATAGATAGTGCTAACATAGTGAGTGGTATTTAACAGCAAATGGCACATGATAGCTAAACATCAATATAGGGACTGCACATATGAGCGATGGGTGATGGCTGATACCTCCACCATCAATGAGCAGTGTGGTGTAAGAATCTTAGTGATGGGGAGGTCGTGGGTGTGGGGGCAGAGCTCCCCGCATTTATTACATTTAGAAGCAGCTGGACTGAGTGTTAATAATAATGGTTTTTGGTGTGGCTCCTTATCCCTGGGTGAAAATAGTGGTAAAGTTTATTCAGAGTCAGAAAGGTATGCTACTTGTCGTATATGGTGGTTACCTTTTTTAACGGGATAAGGAGCTCCGAGAGAAGGTGTACTTGTGGTGTGCCGATTATCACTGGTATCGGTGTCCTGCATGAATTCACACTGTGGCTCATAGTGTAGTTTTGGTGGGGGCACCCTATAATCATGTCGCTGATGCATCCGACGTGGGTGCTTGGAGAGTGGTGAATGAAATAAGGAAGAGGGCTCATATGAGTGTGGAAATGACTGCCCAATTTGTCCTGCAGAGTGTCACTGGTGCTAGTAATGCTGTTGCTGGAAGGCTACCTGCTGTGCAATTGTTGAAGTGTACCGTGCAGTGTGTTCGATAGGTTGACCGTGTTGCTCCTGCTATGCCTGGTACAGTGGAGTTTTTGGAATTACCCTGGGAGTATACAGTGACTGTATCCGGTGATCATTTTCTTTATTTTGACAATGGTGCTAGTGCTAAGTGTTTCTTGATCTATGCTACCGAGCGGAATATGGCTTACCTGTCTCAGTGCAAGCAGTGGTTTATGGACGGGACATTCCAGACGTGTCCCACACTGTTATCCCAGCTCTATACCATCCATGGGTTGAGTAATGGAAGTGTAATTCCCTGTGTGTACATCCTGATGATGTCACATACTGCGACCATGTATGAGAAGGTTTTGAAGGAGATGAATACGTGGGGAGCTACACTCTGTCCAGAGAGCATAATGATGGATTTTGAGCTTGCTGCACTGGAGGCTGTATCTACAGTTTTCCACTCTGTACGTGTGAGGGGTTGTTTTCTCCATTTGGAGCAGGCTTTGTGGAGCAGGGTGCAGAAGTGTAGTGCTGTGCATGCACGGTATGTTGCAGATGCCGAATTCTCACTACATGTGAGTATGTTGTTGGCAATTGCATTCGTGCCTGTGGATGAAGTGGTGCATGCATTTGAGGAGTTGTGTGGATGGGAGTTTTTCATCAAATATGATGAGGAATTGCATCTGCTCATGGATTATTTTGAGGAGACCTGGACTGGGCAACTGTTGAGTCATTCAGGTCGTCATCGGACAAAGTTTGCCCTGAAATACTGGAATTGCTATGACACTGCTCGCACTGGTGAAGCACCCACTAATAATGCTGTGGAGGGGTGGTACAGGGGATTTGGTACATGACTTGGTGCATGCCACCCATGTATTTGGTGCTTTATTGAATGTCTGCAGGAGGAGCAGAGGCTGTCAGAGATATGTTTGGAGCAGATCACTTCAGGTTCCAAAACACCCATTGTGCACAGTCGGTACCACAATTTGACCAAGTGCATTCAGGTGATCGTGCATGAGTATGAGATAAGGAGTCGCTATAATTATTTGCGTGGTCATGCATACAATTTTCAACTGCAAGTATGAGCTAAAGTAACTCTTATGTGCCTTGTTAATATGTGCGTTCACTGTTAGTTACGTCACTATTTTTTATTCAGTGTTCTGACTTTCACTGTTCTTTATGTGCTTTTATTAATTAGACCCGGTTCCTATGTTATCCACAACCATTTAATGGGGACTAAAGCAGCTGGTTAATTGGGATGGTCAGAGTACAAGCTATTGTGTTAGTGGACTTTGATTGTCCTCATTTTTGCTAGTTGCCACTTGTAGTTTTAACAGTTTGTATTTTAAATCTGTAGCAAGATTAAAAGTTAGAGTGCTTACCAATTACATTTTCTAGCTAGTCAGCAGATGGTGTTAACTTCAACATGGCATTACAGTCTGTACTATACAAGACTTAATAAACTTATATCAAATAAAGTTAATGCAGTATCAAGTGTTATTAAAGAGTTAGGCACTTCAGTACATGCATGAGATGACTGACACTCATTTTCTGTATCATATGGATGAATGCAATTTAAAAGGGACACCTGCTTAAACGGGACAATATTGGAACCACCGAGGTGTATCTATTAGGAGGTGGCAGCTGTAAAAATTTTAGTGTTAACAAAAAATTGCCTAGTTTTACTTTTTGCATTCTATTTGTTAAATAGTCTTAAAAATATTTACACACATTCCTTGCCAAACCAAGTTTGAATAATCTCTCCACAAGCATTTGGTGGTTCACCAAATCAAATGCTTTGGAAAAGTCAATACGTATCACCCTAGTCATTTTCCTACTGTCCAAGGCACTAGTTAATATATCTGTGTACTCCAATAGGGCAGTTGTAGTGCTGCATCTCATAAGAAATCCATGTTATGCTTCAATTAAAATACCACAATCTTCAATATGTGCCATTATTTGGTCATACTTGATCCTTTCCAGTACATTGGACAATGGGGAGAGGACTGAGATTGGCCAATGATTAGGTGTGACAGCAACATCGCCCCCTTTGTAAACTGAAACTACCACTGTGTGCTGTCAAGTTCTGTAACCTCTTGTGTTCATAAGGATAAGCTGAATATTTTCATGATGGAAACTGCCACTTCATTTGTGGTTATTTTCTAAGGTTTTGTATCAGAGCCATCACTTTTTATTCTAGTTTTTGTGTTCATTTTATTTAGTAACTTGTTTAAAATACATTTTCTTTTTAATGTTGCTATCCCCCACTTTTGTTTCATGTGAGTCCACCAATAGATGCCCATTTCTTTGCATAGCTTTGGGTACCACGTTTTTGTCCCGCTCCAAGATCTGACTAATACTGTATCAGAACTTCCTTTGGATTTCTACATCCCCCCTTTGCTTTTGCAAGAAATAGCCTTAGCTCTCTGAGCAGTCAGTTTACATCTAATATGCAGCTGTTTATAGACTATTTTATCTCTTTCCAACCCACTATGTTTAAGTTTTAGCCACATTTTATCCCTATCTCTCATTAATTGTTTAACTTACACTGTCAACAAATTTAAGTCCCCCTCTTTTCCAAAGTTTATTTACTGGTGCGACACATCTGTGACAGGCTTGATTAAATTCAGTAAAAAAATAATCCAAAGCCAGATTCACTGTTGGTATACAGTCCATAAAAGACACATCAGCATTGTTAATATTTGCTTAAAAGCTGCTATTTTGCTGTTAAGAATTTTCCTTGCACTATCTTTGTTTCTGGCCTATATGTCTTCACCATCCAGTGAAAAACTAGGGAAATGGTTCAGGATAACCAGGAGCTCTTCAATTCTCTCATGCTTAGAATTCGTTACTAGAATCCTATCAAGGAAACAACCTGAATTTGTTTTATAATTTGTCCTGGTAGTCTTATTTACAATTTACACTAAATTTAATGCTGCTATTTTATCTCTGATCTCATTGTTTTTTTTTTTACCAGTCATTATTAAAATCTACAAAAAATAATTTCTCACGATTACTATTTAACAATACTAAATGCTCACTAAACAATGAATCCCATCCTCACTAAACTTTGATGGAATATATGCAGCTCCAATTTTTACATTTTTAATCCCTGTACCAACCAGTGTACTAGCCATAATTTCACATTATGATTTACTAATAATGATATTTCTTTCATACGTATCTTACAGCTCCACCCTTCGTTCTCTCCCTATCCATTTAAATTACTGAGTAATGTTCCAGAGCCACTACAGCATCATCAGTATTTTATGTTAGCAATGTATCTGTCTTCATAATACCATTTGGTCTCTGCACTTCAAATCATGCACATAATTCTGTGAATTTTGATAATAAGCTGCCTATATTTAGGTGCACAAAATGTAAATCATTCTTCTTTCATTGTGAACAGCTTGTATATCTCCTGGGCCAGGGCTGGCATGCACATTTCCAGACACAGTATTAATAATAACAGGTTACTAAATAACCATGTTCTAAGTTTTTGTTCTTCCTTCTGATTTTTTCCTAACCATTTAATATTTAGTTGTTTACATTCTGCATTCTTCAACATTAGGCACAGCACCTCCCACCATGTAAATTACATAGAAACATACAGATAAGGACTGCTTGTCTTACCCAGTCTGTCCATTTCCATGCCTACTGCATAAACTCCAGATCCTAACTGATCTGCAGCTTACCTTCTCTTTCCTACCACTAGGGTTGTTTTCTGTCTATCCCATATATTCTTGAATTCACCTATTGTTTTTGTCCCTATGATCTCCACAGGGAGGCTGTTCCATGCATTCACCACCCTTTCTGTGAAAAAACACTTCCTCACTTTTTCTCTGAGTCTGCCCCCCTCCAGTCTCATATTATAACCCCTTGTACTTGAACATTTTTTTTTTTTCTGGAAGATGCTGCCATATTGATCTTTGTTTATCCCACTGAGGTACTTGAATATTTTAATCATATGCCCCCTCTCCCTCCTTTCCTCCAGGGTATACATATTGAGGTATTTCAGTCTTCCCTCATACGAATTCTGTTGCAGTCCTTAGACCATTTTTGTTGCCCTTCTCTGGACTGCCTCTATTCTTTCTATCTCCTTTCAGAGATGTGATCTTCAGAACTGAGCACAGTATTCCAGATGAGGTTTCGTCAATTGGCTGTACAGTGGCATCACAACCTCATGTTTTCTACTGGTGATGCCTCTCCCTATGCACCCCAGCATCCCTCCAGCTCTCCTCATAGCCTTCTCACATTTCCTGGCTAGTTTTTGGTTGACTGATATGATTAACCCCAGGTCCCTTTTCAGTTTGGTTGTTGTTAGTACCCTTCCCCCATCATGTATTCCTGTCCTGGATTCCTGTGCCCCAAGGGCATGACTTTGCACTTCTTTTTACTGAATTTAAGCACCCACTCTCTTGACAACTCCTCCACCTTGCCTAGGTCTCTTCTGATTCTTTCCATTCCCCCTGGAGTGTCAACCCTTTTGCAGATCTTGGTGTCCTCTGCAAAAAGGCATACTTTCCCTTCCAGCCCCTCCACAATATCACTTATAAAAACATTAAAGAGGACATGCCCCAGTTCTGAGCCCTGTGGCACCCTGCTGGTTGCCCCCTGTTCCCGGATTGAAATCTGTTTACCACCACCCTCTGTGTCCTATTGCTCAGCCAATTTCTGACTCAGTTACCACCTTGGGACCCACTCCCAGACTACCAAACTTGTTTACTAGCCTCCTGTGTGGGACAGTGTCAAATGTCTTGCTAAAATCTAGGTAGGCCATGTCTACCATCCTTCTGTGATCAACCACCTTGAGCACTTAAAGAACTCTATCAGATTTGTTTGACAAGACCTTCTTACTATGAGTCCATGTTGTCTCTGGGCTTGTGCCCCCCTGGCCTCAAGATATGCCACAATCCTTTCCTTTAGCACTGATTCCATTATTTTCCCCACCACCGAGGACAAACTGACTAACCTATAATTTCCAGCCTTCACTTTGCTCCCACTTTTGTGGAGCGGTACCACATTCGCCCTGCTCCAGTTCTCTGGTACCACTCCCTCCTTCAGTGATTTGTTGAATAAAGCTATCAATGGTGCCACTAGTAGCTCACTGAGTTATTTTAATATTCTGGGATATATCCCATCTGGCCCCATTGTCTTCTCCACATTTAGTTTCAAGAGTCCCTTTAGGGCTCAACTCTGTGATTGGTCTGGTTTCCACCTTTCTTTTGTGTGTGTGTGTTTCTACCACCTATTTGTGGTCCCTCCCTTTCTACTTCTTTTGTGAATACTGAGCAGAAGTATTCATTCAGGATTTTCCTTTTTTCTAGGTCCACCTCCGCACACTCCCCAGTTAAGAGGCAAAGTTTCAGCTGTTAGGTAAAGCTACCCCATCCCTACTCTCCCAGTGTAATACCCCTGTAACCTTTCTTATTACAGTATTTAAATGCTTTAATATCTTCCATAAACAATAAATCCCTTACAAACAATCCCTTATAAACATGCATTTGTATTTAAACTTTCCACATCATCTGTAACATTCCCAGCTAATACACATTTTACTAGTGTAAAAGAAACCAGCAGTGATGGCCACTATAACAATTAAATACAGCTATTTACTTATAAAAAAACTACCTAACGAGTCAATAAATGATTTTATACTCAAGCAAAGTATTCTGCCTCTAGCCCCAGTTGGCTGAATCCAACAGACTCTGTACTCTGCCATTTTACTCAGCCACCACAATCAGCTGCTGCTGCTTTGTAAGGATTGATGTCATAATGGTGAAAGCCTAAAGGTGATTGCTGTTATGCAGAAGTCAAGAGTGCCGAAAATTTATTTTGGCACTCTGACACCCTGACGCACAGCAAAAGGGCACTGGGGACTTAGCACCCTACTAAAGGATTCTCTGGGGTGCATGTTGAGGTGGTGAAAAACATAAAAAGGTTTGCGCTTAGGTGCAACAAAAACACACCAGCACTGGACCCAAACCCCTGTACTCCTGACGATCGATGCCAGCAACCCACCCACCACTCCATGGGGTCAGCACAGCAACTGACAGTGGCACCACCCCCACATCCCTCACTGTGTGTATCCGCTCCAACCCCCTGCACATGCGTATGTATAGAAACAGGATGTCACTATAGTTGCCCACCCCCCCATTGGGCCACCGTATCCCCTTGGTGCCATTCCTGCAATACACTGGAGAGCAGGTTGCTGTTATTGTCAGTGCCCTATCTCCAGCACCCTCATCATGTGCTTGCCCTTTTGTAAACACCACCGCATCTTAGCTTAGATTTTTAAATAGCCCACCAGTCCACAAACAGTGGCTCTGCCACAGTGGCTGATTGCAGGGTCAGGGAAGATGGTGGGAAACTTAAAACATCAACTGGACCAATGATTAGTGAGGGCTTTAGAGATTAAAGAGCTGCACACAATGCAGCAATAGTCACAATCAGTTGCAGCACAGCACAGTCAGTTTTAGAAGACTTAACCAGTGTGTAGTGTTGTAGACACAAGGCTGCAGTAAGACAGGTAGTAAAGTGCAGTGCACAGACCAATTCAACAAAGCAAAAATGCAAAATGGGACCCGCAAGGAATTCTGGGTGCAGACATCTTTGCCTTGGGCCCCATAGTGCCTTTTCTCAGCAGATCTCACACCATAAAACTTTTTGGCAGCTCAGCAGTTCACCCAATAGCAGGACACTCTGAGATCTTTGCCCACAGCATATTAAAAGTGGGGGCTGACTCACTATCTGGACTTGCTGATGTACTCTACAGGGTACAAATGGAAACTTTGAAGACAACACTGCATCATGGTTTAGTTGTTTAAATAGCACAACAGCCGACAAACAGCATCTCTGCCATAGCAGCTGATTAGTGGGTCACGGCAGATGGTGAAAAACTTAAAACACAGGTTGGACCAATGATTAGTGAAGGGCTTAGAGATTAAAGAGCTGCATACAATGATAAAAGCAGCAACAGCCTCAGTCAGTTTCAGCACAACACAATCAATTTTAGCAGAGTCCACCAGTTTGCAGTGTTGCAGTACACAAGGTTGCAGTAAGACTGTTAGTAACATGCAGTTTACAGATCAGTTCAATATTTTACTAACTGTCTTACTTCAAGTTATTGTAGCAAAATGCAGTTCACAGACCAGTTCAGCAGAGGCAGACATGCAAAACAGGACCCCCAAGGAACTCGTGCTGCAGGTGTCTTTGCCCTGGACCTCATAGTGCCTTGGCTCAGCAAATTCATCAGATCTCACATCATAAAAGTCTTTGGCACCTCAGCAGTTCACACAACAGCAGGGCAGTCAGAAGGGAACTTTCTCAAGGTGGGGGTGCTGTATAGCTATCCAGACTTGCTGATGTACTTTACTGGTTGCATATAGTCAGAATATAGAATGGGAACTGCCACTCACCAGCTGTATTTTGCAGTCATACTCAGCTGTAGTAATCAGTTGCATCCACTTTGAAGGCTAGATTTGAAAACTACAAATGAAAATGGTTTCGTTGTTTTCCTATATAGAAATGTCAAGCTATGAAGTACTGATTTTGAGCAACAGAAGCTACTATTAATGCTTAAGATTGCCAAAATATTAAAGTGGAGATGGCCCACAGGAGTGCAAAAAAGAATGGTTCATGATTTACACAAGAAGCCCGATGAAGAGAGATTTGTGGGATCTCAACATGTACACACTAGAGGAAAGGAAAGACAGAGGGAGAGGGAGAGGGAGAGAGAGAGGATATGATAGAGATAGAAACACCTAAAAGAAGTAAGAAGGGTACAGGTGGGGAAGGAGTAAGCAGGGTATAGGTGGAAAGCATCTTTTAAATGATAGCTGACAGCAGGACAAGGGGGCATGCAATGAAGTTAAAGGGGGTAAATTCAAGAGAGAGGTGAGAAAAAATTTCTTTGTGGAAGGGGTAGTCGATGCCTGGAATAGATAGCTAGTGGAACTGGTGGAAACCAAAGCAGTGGCTGGCTTCAAGCATGCATGGGATATAAATAGGTGTATATTAGATAGGATACAGGGAGGAGGAGGGTCAATGAAGGCCAGATAGGGTCTGGGAAGACAGAAAAGATAGGGAACAGCTGGGCAGACTAGATGGGCTAAGCAGTCCTTTTCTGTAATCAAATTCCATGTTTCCACATTTCCATGAGGGTTTCAGTACAGGGAAACATAATATGAACAAGGTCTTTAATGCTACCTTTGACTGAACTCCTGAAATTCCTTCTTAATAGTTAAAGCTTTTTGAGTCTAATAAAAAACAAGAAGAGATTTTTTTTCTTTGCTAATCAAGCTTTTGCTCCTACAGTACAATTCTGTCTAGACTTTGGGTCAGAGCGGGCTTGAGGGTGCAACCTACTCTACTAACCCCATCAACTGCTCTCTCCACCATCTTCCTGAAGGTGACCCACCTGCAGTGTGGGACCGAGAGGGTCTGTCACAATTTATTAAGACAGTAGTGGAGATTTACTATATTTCTCCACAGTTGGCTGTCTTTCTCCATCCCAGTTTAGCCAGCCCACCATGGAATATGACACAGCGTGAGCACACTGCATCCTGTCAGCATGGAAGCTCCCTGAACTTCTCTCAAGAACAGTCTCGCACTCACCACTCCCAAATAATGCTGCTGACAATATACTGGCATGCAAAAGGCTTTAATAAAAGATACCTCTTCACACATTTCGGGATGACTCCCATTATCAAAAGACATGACTTACAATTAAAAGGCACTCTCTTATATACTGCCATATGACGTCATCAATCTGCGTCTACTGAATGTTATCACATGATCAACAAATGTAAACAAACATTTGTGCCACATATATAGAGATATCATATGTATGAATTTCTAAAAGTTAAACATACAGAACAATCTAAATAACAATTCACAAAATATATGAATAAGATAAGAATATACACAATTAATTATCTAGTGATGTCTATCTATATGTGCATAAAAAAAGAACATGCAAAATGACACAAATAAATCCCATATTGTGATATACACATACCTATAAAGAAAGAAAAAATAAAAGTATTTGCCCAAGAAAGTGAAGACATTTGACTTAAGAACAAATTCAGATAATTTCACCAGAAACTCTGTGGGGAGGGGGGCAGTGGATTCATCTTGAGTGTTTAGAAAATGAGCTATGCTCTCTAAAGCATCATCATGTGGGATATTCTTATACAAGGATTCTATATCCATAGTGACAAGATATGAATGTTCCTGTATCTCTACATCATCCAGTGTTTGTATAATATCGCCAGTATCTCTAATATAGGAACCAAGATTCTTATAAAAGGGTTTCAAATTAAAATCCACAAATTGTGATAAGGGCTCTGTTAGTGAGCCCAACCCATTGACTATAGGTTAGGTGGAAAGACAATTTTATGCACTTTAGGTAAAGTGTATACGGTAGGTCTAATAGTATGTTTAACCAGTAAAAAAATCTGTCACAACTAAATCAAGCCAGCCTTTCTGAAATGCCTCATGTACATATCTGTCAATCTGTGATTTAAGCCACAGAGTTGGATCAAAATCCATTTTTTTATAAAAAAACATCTGATAGCTGCTTAGTTACTTCATGAATATAATCATCCACATTCTGTAAGACCACAGCCCCACCTTTGTTGAATGGTTTCATCAGAAGAGTTCTATCATCTTTGTCTCTCTAAAGCTGAGCTGTCTTCTGTTGTCATATTATTATAACTAACTCTAGGCAAATTATCAAAGAGTTCATCAAATTCACTTTCACAGACCTCTTGAAAAGTTAGAACAGCAGCTGGGGGGGATAAACGTGGATCTCTCTCTGAAAGGTTTTATATTTATAGAGTCAGCATTATTCTCATTTACCAAAACATTATCACCACAAACAGTCAAATCAGTAGAACATTGTATTTTCTGTTTGTTAAAAAAAGATTTTAAGATCAAAATTATGGCAACATTTCTGCAAGTCCAAAAAAGTCTCAAACTTGTTAGTACTGCAAGTCGGGGCAAATGATAGACCTTTATTTAATAAGGCAGTCTCTGCATCAGATTACAAACTATCTGAAAGGTTGATTACCTTTATTGATGCCCCTGGCATTGTTTGTGAAATTGATGTTGCTCCTGTTGGAATTTTAGCCGCTTTTGTTGTTGCATTTGTTGTGGCTGGTAGCTCCGTTGTTGCTGCTGTTGCGAGTTCTGTGTCAACCTGGGATGGGGTTGGGGGTGGGGGTATGATTACGTTTGTGAGCAATAGTCCTGCTGTATCTGCTCTTGTCACCAGTCCCCCCCTTCCCTTCCCTTCCCCATTCTCCCTATTACAGCTAAGATATAAAGCTATTCTATCCTATCGAATGCTTTTTCTGCATCATCTTGTTTGTTAAGTGCCACGATGTTTAGAGTCTGTCTAACATTCTCCATCAGGGATCTTCCATTAATAAATCCATTCTGATCTTGATGGAGTAATGTAGGTATTACATCCTCAAGCCTCTCAACTATGATTTTTTGTAAAAAATGTATAATCTGTATTCAATAGGGAGATGGGCCTATATGATGCACAGCTCAGCGGATCTTAATCCTGTTTCAAAAATACCTTTATTATACCATCTTTAAAAGTTTCAGGAATTCTCTAGTACTGAGTAAATGATACAAACAATTCCCTCATGGGTTCAGCTAGAATAACACTAAGTTGTTTATAAAATTCTACTCTAAGGCCATCAGGGCCTGGTGCTTTGCCCATGGCTAAGTCTTGAATTGCCTCCACTATTTCCTGTGTTTTTATTGCCATTTCCAATTAAAGAATAGGGTCTCCTGTCCTCTCAGCTCCTTCTGGTACTTTAAATAGTTGAATGTTTACTGTCCTTGCCCTATCCTCTTGCTCAGTAATTTTCAGCTGGAGGGCTTGCAGTTGTCTTTCTAGTTCAAGAATTTTTGGTGGAGCTGCAAAAGCAAAATCTTCCACTTGTGAGACTGTCCCCTCTAATTGTTCCATCCTACTTGACAAAGTTTGCAACTTGGTGTTCAGTTCATGCAGTATGCCTGTAACCTTCAGTAAGGCTCCTTTAATATCCCCAAGGCTCATAGCATTTCATTTTTTAAACATGAAACAGCTTGCAATATTTCAACTTTAAACTTTGATTCTTTTTCTGCATCCAACAACCCCATAGGTTCAATCATTGGGGTATTTTCAACATCAGGGCTTAACTCTGTTGAGCCTTGTAGTCCTGTGCAAGCTTGTTCCTGAAATATAAATGCTGAAGGTGCTAAGCCTTTGTTCTGATTTTCAGCTGAAGTACTAGGTAATTCACAGACTTAAGCATTAGTCAACTGCATATTTTCCTGCTTTGAATTAACCTGTCTAGGTTCCAACTCCACAGTTACCACCACACGTGCAGGATGCATAGAATCATTCTGCTGACCTTCACAAGTACTTGCACTTACTAAACACTCAGAACACTGCTCCATAATGCCCGACTTAAATGTTTTACTCAAATATGCCAGAATTATTACTTTGAGCCCCCCTAAGATTAAGATTAAGGGGGCTTACCAATGAGGAAAGTAGCATATGCAGAGTCTCCTTCGGGGCCATGAAATCTGGAGAGTCTGGAGGTAGCTCTCTTGCTGTTGCCTGTGTATTGCAGCTTTTCTTTTTTTCCTTAGCTTCACCTCACAGGTCTGTGATTTCCTTATTTCATCTCACTGACTTCGACATCACTGCTACTGCACCTGCAAATCACAAAGCATAGCTACCATGAGGAGAGGAGCGAGGCATAAACAGTGAAAGAGGAGAAAACAAAAAAGCCAAAATGCAGCTCACATATTCACCAGGGACAGAAAGAGCAAGGGCAGGCAAGTGAAGAACCATTCATCCACTTCATTCTAACGCTGGGTGTCTCCGCAGTCTGGTGCATCCGGCATAGTCTTCACCCAGCTGTACTGGAATGGTCAGCATGGTGATGACAGATCTTCCTCATGGGTGCCTTATTGTTGCCTTAATAAAGTGAATTTCATAAAAAAAAATCATGTGATCTTTATAATTAAAAAAAATTGAATGAAAACAGGTCTATTGTACAAATACAAAAACTGCTTAGCTTCTGAATTATGACAAAAGATAGTAAAGAAACAGATCATTCAACTTTGACTATGCAGATATAATTTATTATCATATATCTGCCAAAATCTAAACAGACTAGTTGTGATGTATATCAGTCTAACAAGATGAATCCTAGACTGCCCTAAAAAACCACCCGTCACAGCGAGTATGAAAGACTGGGATTATTGTCATACTGCAACTGCATGAAATTGCATTAAATTGCACTAGCAGTGAAAAGTGTACATGGGCTAGTCCAAAATTATTGAAATGACTGGACAATATGAACTGAAAACTCCAATAGTTAAAGCAAAAACCAAAGGTCATCTTACTTGTATGGCTATTACATTCCTCACTTATGGAACTCTTTTCCTCCCAAGTCTTGAATGACTCAGAGTAGGAAACCTTCAATAAGAGCATTGTTCATCTGGTTTGAAAACACAATCCCCTTTTTCAGTACACATTGCCAGGATGACAGCGGAATAACATAACATAACATAACATAACATAACATAACATAACATAACATAACATAACATAGCCATTTCACAAAATAAAAGTTATACTACTGCATTTGCCTTTTTTTTCCTATATTCTATTTTTCCTCCTTGGAACCATGGCAAGGGAGGCTCCCTTCTGCCAGCTGCCACCACCTCCCATACCATTAAGGTCCTCCCCTATATTCCTGGAAGTTTGGGCACTCCCACACTTTATCACCCTCGTAATCCAGTTTCCCCACTCCAGGTCACCCTGGTGACGTGGCAGGTGGAGGTGCAAGCAGCAGGCATTATAAGCCCTTGCCATGCCTGTCCTTATTTCTCCAGTGCTTTTCTCCCTTAATTCTACCCAGGTCATCAGCAATTTGGTTGCCCACTTGTGTGGAGGCATGCATACACACTGGAACCAGCAGCCCCACTATGTCACCCTGGCCAAGGGTCTGGCCCCACATTTGCATGACACTGCCATTGAGTTTGCACTCAGTGGCAGCCAAGCACCAGGAAGATCCACCTTCCCAGCCTGGGAGAGGAGAGAGGAGAGCTGCCTACCAGCCACTTGATCCTACTCCCAACCCTCCCCCCGAATGACTCCCAGTGGCCCAAACTCATTCCTACACTCAGACGATCAGCATGGGAGAGGTAAGGCAATAAGTGCCTCAACCATCTATGCTACTGGGGTGGTGTACTTGTCTATTTTTAATGTTAATTCTGTAGTGTGTGTATATGTGTGTGTATATATATATATATATATATATATACACACACATACATATCTATATCTATCTATATATATATACATACATACATACACACACAAACACAGTGGCTTCCTCCAGGATGAAACCCATGAAACCCAATTCTGCATTTTTTTGCAGCACTCTGCAGAATGCTACAGCAGACCGACTGAATAAAGCAATTTTATTTCAATGACAATTAGTCCCTTTTGTCATTCAGGAAAAAGTGACTAGTGGTGGGCTAAGTGGGCGAAATTCGCTCTGCGAAGTGATTCGCAGAGTAATGTGGAATCCGCAAAGTATTCAGCAATGTGAAGCAGAGAACTTCACATCATGATGAGGAATGTGAAGTCCATTGAAACCAATGACTTTTCATTATTCTGCCTTCCCCCAAACCACTTCACCACCAATTTTAAGTCGCAGTAAATTGAAATCAATGTACTTCGCATCACTTCACCTTGTTATTGAGCTCCAAGGAAATTTTTGTAGTGATTCATGGGATTGCAGGTCACATGGGATCTAGATTGTTCTGCACAGCCTCAGTTCTGTGTAGTGTGTGTGTAGTGGAAGATAGAGACAGTTTCTTCTCAGAGCTCTACGATTCCAATCTTCCAAATGCTGTTAAAAAAAGGCTTTCTGAGTCATTTGTTTTGCTCAAAATTTAGTACATCGATTGCAGAAAACCCTCCTGTGCTCATATCATAAAGTATTTATTGCCTGTGTGTGGATTTTGAATGCAGTCAGTCTGTGTACTGTGAAGTGTGCTTTGGGGGAGAGGCATATCTGTGGTGTAGGTAGATTAACTGGGAGAAAAAGACAGTATTTCTGTTTTTGTTAAACTGTGTTAATGTACACACAGTAATATTTTCAGTAATTCTTGACCTTTTATTGCTGATTGTTGTGGTGCAGCAGTGTATAATTTCAGTTTGTTTAAAACATTTGGTTATATTACTAAAGGTTTTCTAATTGCTATACATTACTTGTAATGTGTGTGTGTGAGTGTGTGTGGGATGTGTGCCGTTAAAACAGACACCTTTTATTGTGCCATAGAGTAATTGCAGCAGTGTGAACCTGCTATCCACTGCACTTGTATGACATTTTAATACTGCATTGTGATATCTTTACCTGTAGTGGATTGTTATTGCTGTGCTCTACCCTTCCAAAATGGCAAAAGGTATTCTTTTCCAGATGTGGATTTGTGACTTGTGAGCACTGGTTAGGAGTTGTTGTGCCTTTGTGTGTGCATCTCTTGAATGTGCAGCGCAATCTTAATCTGTCTTTCTTTTTGCAGTACACCATTAATTCTGGGAGACTGCATTTCTTGTTACGCTCTCATTCCACTTCATCAGCACTGGGGAATGTTCTGGATAAAAGACAGTAGCATTTTGAGGAAGCACTTTAATTCTGGTGACTGTGTGACTACTGCACGCATGATGGAGTGCACCATTAATTCTGGGAGACTTTGCATTTTTTGTTACCCTCTCACTTCAGTTTGACAGCACTGAGGATGGGGAATATTCTGGACTCAAGACAGTAGCATTTATGGAATACACATTAGTTCTGGTGACTGTGTGTGACCACTGCACGCATGAATGAGCATGCCTTTAATTCTGGGAGACTTTGCATTTCTTGTTGTGTTCTCATTTCACTTCATCAGCACTGGGAAGTTTTCTGGACCCAAGACAGTAGCATTTTGGGAATGCACATTAATTCTGGTGACTGTGTGTGTGAGGGACTGCGATTATTGTTGTCACTTCGCCTTACTTCACATTATGGTGGAATGACAATGCAAAGTAATTATAATAAGGCAAAGTGACCTTTTTGTATTAGCCACTCCACGGAACGGAGCAACAATACGAAGTGCCCATTTTGCATTCACTTTGCCAGTGAAATTTAAATTTGCTGCATCTCCAAATGTGACACTGCCAGGATGAAGTGAATGCCACAGTTACTGGCTTGTCAAAACGGAATAATTTCCATTGAAGTTACTTTGCTTTATTCAGTAGCTCTGCTGCAGCATACAGCAGAGTGCTTTAAAAGTGGGTTTCATCCTGGGGGATACCACTGTAGATAGATAGATAGATAGATAGATAGATAGATAGATAGATACAGATATGACACTATTTTTTGTAACTGTATTTATTTCATATTGCATATCTTTTTATATTATTATATTATAATATTATTGTAACTTTGAAACTGAAGTTTCACAACTGCCAGTAGGAATACTATTGCAAATGAGCTTGTCACAATCGTAAAATCCATACATAAAATTGAAGTTGAATACTGTATTTAAACATACAGTATGTAAGTAACTGGCATAATACAGGATGAACTGAAAACACAGCATTACTGACATCCCAAACTGTCACAAAAGCAGAAACAAATCCCATACCCCACTGGTTGTCACTCATACTGAGACTTTGCATGAGATAATCCAAGATTTCATTTCACTTCTCCAGCAGAATTAAGGAAATTAGCTTTTTTTCCACAACCCCTATTTTTCGCAGTCCTTGCAGCTCATGTCTCCTATCACTGAAATTAACTTGGTCACCGGTCTTTGAACCATCTCCAACAGGTCAACATCTCTCCTTAAATACGGGTTCCAATAGGGGGCACCAAAATCCAAGTGTGATCTTATATACTGTATTTTCTGTAAAGCTGTAGGATACACTGTTTGCTCCTGAATAATTTCAACAGAAAAGATAGAAAACATGTATAGAATCTTTCCAGAGGTGGACTACAAAGTTGTTAAAGGGTAAGTTAGGAAGATTTTTATTTGTTTATTTAAAACTCTGGTGACCAGGAGAGTCACACTGATCCAAAGCTCATTTTAACATGTGACCCGGGGGTAAGGAGAAAAGAGGAAGGGCAAAAGTGTAACTGAATTACAATATAAGTAAGCCATACAGGTAAAACTTACATAAGGTGCATGAAATCTCAATGGTGTCAGTAGAAGGTGTACATTAAATGCATGGGTATTACACAATAAAGTGGTAATAGGCAAAAGCCACAAGAAGTAGCATGGTAGAAGGGAGAGAAGTGTGTGAAAATTGGAGCATGAATAATTAAGGTATACAAAAAGTCAACAGAGAAGTGAAAAGAGAATTATGGTGCATCTCCCTGATAGTGAGGAGGAGGTGGGACAGCAGGTGGGAAGAGGTGGGACAGGAACAAGGAGAAGGGGGTGATTGGAACAGAGTATCTTTTAAACAGTGCAGAGAAGGGGCTAAATGAAGGGAGCTTGGACAAGAGTTCCAGAGCGAGGGTAGAAGATAGGAGAAATGAAGAACATTTAGCCAGCATGAATGTGTACTTACAAGAGGCCAGTTAAGAGAGGGCATGATAGAAAACTCTAAGTATATATCTGAAAGGGATAAACAAAGTAAAGGGTCATGACCTGTTGAATCATAGCAAGGCATTAGCAACTAGGCAGCATACGTATATGTAGAATAAAGTATGGGCAACCATACACAACAAGGCTATGTTTCCATTGAAGGTTTGCAATGAAAACAGAGTGACCACAGATGTGAAGCTTGAGAAGCCCCAATGTCATGGCTACCCTGAGGTGCAAACATAGCCTTGGAGTGTTTAGGTGCCCATATTTTATCCAGTATAGTGTATGCACAAACATGAGTAGTCTGGTAGGTATTTAAAACAATTGGCTTACTTTTAATTGTTTCTGAGAAGCTGTATGTCACCCTGCCACCAGTTTGCCTGCTTGTCCATCTGCTTGAACACATGCCCTAACAACTGCTTCATGAACTGCTCACACATTGGCCATTAACAGAAACATTCCCCAATTTTATTTACAGTTTACCTCTCTCCCCAGGCAGCTCTCTATCATGCCTGATCCCCCAGCCCCGTCTCCCGCTCACAGCCTACCTTCCGCTTCCTTCATGGCTTGCCCCCCCATGGTGGGGTGACAGGGATCCCTCAACCCGCTCGAACAGATCCAGTGCAGAGGTTGCTACCTGTTTGTGGGAGTAGGGCCTGTGAGGATCGGCATTCATCCTGCCACACCCAGGACACTTTTTTCCTCCATTTTTTTCTCCCCCTTACTAGAGGAGGCATGCAATGATGCTCTATGGAGAGAGCAGGCACAAATCCATACACACTTTTTTCAAGTGTCTGCCTTCTCTCCTCCCCTTTTTGGAGCATTGGTGTGCTCTCCCCCAGCCACTGCTAGGTGCCAGTTGAGCACAGACTGCTGGTGATCCCCCTTCCCTGGAGAAGGAGTGGAGTCCCTTGGATGATCAAACCTTCTCCTCCCCTGCTGACCCCCAGCAGCCCATGCTCATTTCTGAACACAGGTCACCAGCATAGTGCAAGGTAAGGTGTCCAGTGCCTCAGCCCTCAGTGCCACCACTCCGGCTAACATTCCACACATTAAGATAATAGCAGATGCTCCCAATCACACTTTTGCTCTCTATTTCAGCAACCATAAAGTTTTCCATGGTATGGATGGCCCAATCGATGACTGGAAACCAGCACATGTTGAAAGGCTGCTGCATTCCTTCCTTCAGTGACGTACTGTAACTATTGTAGCAAAATAAAAAGTGATTGTGCTTCAGTAGTTATGTCACTGCTGCAGAACAATCACATTTTTCAGTGTATGGATTTCGGTACACAATCCACACAACCTTTACACTACAATCTTTGTAGTGGGGGCTACAGTCAGGAAGGAGATAAGAAAGTGCTTCTTCAGAGAACAGATCATGGTTGGAATGATTTTTCATGTGAAGTGGTAAATACCAAGATGGTAACTGGTTTTAGGACAGCATGGGGCAGATATGAAGGGTTGGTGAAACTAAGACTGAGAAGTGGGTGAAAAGCGGAAGGGGGACAAACTTCTGATCATTATTCAACTTAGGCACAATCAAGGGATGGTTCATACTGCTGAGACAGAAAAATGGGAAAACATGATGGACTAAGAATAAAGCTGGGCAGAAGTTGCAAATTCTGCATTCTTGGAACATTTGCTGAATTTTATAAATTATGCACAATTTTCTGCACTTCCACCTTTAGTGAAATCTGAATCTTCTGAATGTGTTTGGAGAATTTTCATGCTGTTCAACAGAATTTTCTGACAGAATTGTAGAATAATACGCATGAACTGTGGAATGGCAGTTCTACCCTGCCAGGCACTTTATTACAGGGTCTCTGGAGGTACCCTTCACTGGCTGCAGTTGGTGCAGAATGCAGCTGCCAGGTTGTTGACTGGTCTTTCTAGGTCCAGCCATGTGAACCTGGTTCTGCATGCTCTGCACTGGCTGCCAGTCAAGTGGAAAGTTATCATCATGATGAGTTTACTCACTTATAAGGCCCTACATGTACTTGTCCCTGACTATGTGGCTGATCTCCTAACACTTGCCACCTCAGCCCACTCCATCTGCTCCTCGACCAGGGGCCACCTTGAAGTTCCTAGGACCAGACTTAGAGCTTCCAGTGACTGAGCCTTTAGTGTCGCTGGACCAGTCTTATGGAACTCTCTTCCAACTGAACTCTGGGAGGGCCCTTCAGTCAAGAGGTTTAAGAGCAGTTTGAAGGCCTACTTATTCCTAACCTAATATTCTTCAGGTGAAGCTACCTCTTGCTGGAAGCTGCAACACTGGACTTAGGATTTGCAAGAAAGCAAGTTGTGCTCACAACAGAGGGAGGTGAACCTTACAATTTACAATTGTCTTTGGTTTGAAGCAGATTCCTTAGGAAAGTTAATATTCTTCAGGTGGAGGATACTTCTAACTGAAGGGTGAAATAAGGAACTTAGAATTATCAGAAAATGCAGTCTTTCAATCATTAGAGGGAGGTGGACCTTGCTTTACTTTTGTTACAATTGTTAAGATTTTCAGTGCAGGAAGAGTTTAAACCCACAGGGACTGAATACTGTTTGCTGTGTCTGTTCTTGTGTACAGCTAACGTGTTTTGGGGCTGACTGCTTTCAGAACACAAGTCACCAGGCTGTTTTGGAGCTAGGGAGGTTTACCTGTGTCTGACATGGATGTTTGGATTTTTCTCTGTTTGATTAGCAGGGTATTTTCTCTGCCAAATAGTTGTGTAAGGCATCATGCTGACAGGAAGGCACTGATCGCAGAGGTAGGTCAGAGCTTTTAGCTGATTGTTTCATGAGGGCACAGTTTAGGCCCAAACCCTTCCCACCCTCACCCCACCACCCCTGGAAATAGTTCCTTTATACCTGGGGTTCTGACATCATTTCCTCAAGAGGGCAAGGCGCATATCACTGTCATATCCTCTCTAGCACACTGCACTGACAATATAAGCATACACATTATATAATATATATATTTCTATATAGAAAACCAATCACACACACACACACACACACAAACAAAACAAAAAAAAATAAAGAAAAAATAACAAGGTAGAAAGACATGTGGGGAGTTGTGCAATGTAATGGCTGTGGGGCAGCAGTCTTCCAGGAGTCTTTCTGGAGGCTGAGATGCTTCCCTGTTTGCAGGCAACTCTTTGCCCTGAGGGTGGAAGTTGCCTGTCTTCAGGCCACACTGGACAGTAGTAATGGAACCTCCCCCATCCAGGGAGCACCAGAGCCACCACCACTACCTTAGATGTTACGAAGAAAGCACACCGCTTGGACCACAGTGAGCTCAGGGAGGGTAAGGATGGTGGAACAGAGGCACACCCAGTCAGTTGTTCCACTCCACAATCCATACACCATTCTGGGGGAACATAGTTCCCCTATGGATGCACCTGCAGAAGAGACTAAGGAGGTTGCAGACAACTGTCACAAGGAAGGCCCTCAGGAAGGAGGCAGAGGACACCACAGGGAAAGGAAGCAGCTCCTGGTTGGGGACTCAATTATTAGGGGGATAGAACTGGGGGGAGCAGGGAAAACTGAAGTAAGGTGCCTGCTGGTGCCATGGCTTGGAGGGACAGGAAGCCCATCCTTAGGATCATGAAAACATTTGCACGGGAGTTTGAGCTGGACATCATTGTCCACCTAGGGACAAATGACTTGGCTCATCATGAGATTAGAGCAGTGCAGAAGGACTTTGTAGAGTTGGGAAGGGGGCCTAAGACAAGTAGCATACACAGTATCCTTCTCAGAGGTGCTGCCTGTCAGTGGCATGGGTGAGGCACGGGTACTGTGCACCATGCAGTTTAATGAATGGTTGAAAAAAATGGTGTGGAGCATAGGGGTTTGGCTTCATTGGGGACTGAGTTCCACCTGGAGGGACACCAGCCTATACTGGCAGGGATGGTCTGCATTTGTCCAGGAAGGGAACAAGTCTTTTGGGCAATCGGTTTAAATGCCTCATTGGCAAGCTTTTAAACAAGTCAAGGGGGGAGGCACTGATAAGCAGCAGGAAAATCCCAGCCTCCCCCTACAAAACAGGGTACTAAATGACAAAAAGACCAAGGTAGAAAGGTCAGTGGGGGATGCAGCTACAGAAGGTAAAGCCATCAAAAAATGGAGAGCAATGAGTACAAATGCCCGTATTCTGGGTATCACGCTTCCTGAATTAGTGGCCTTGATGGAGGAGGAACATCTGGATATCATGGCAGTCACAGAAACATGGTACACACAGAACCATGACTGGGATGTAAACATACCAGGATACACTATCTACAGGAGGGACAGGGAGGGTAAAGGAGGAGGAATGGCTCTCTACATAAGGAAGGAATCAAAGCAACAGAACAAAAGGGTAAACAGGGAGGAAAAGAAGCACTGTGGGTCAATTTGGAGGCAGACAATGGCACCACAATCCGCACAGGGATTGTATACAGACCCCCTCTGAGGGGGAGGAAATGGACAAGGAAATGATATAAAGTATACTTAGAATGGCATAAAAAAGGGGAGATATTGCTGATGGGTGATCTGAATATGCCAGATGTTAACTGGAGTGCAGTTGCAGCAGCCACTTCTAAGAGTGGTGTTATTCTAGATGCCTTACGGTGGGGGGGGCATGCCTTAGACAACTAGTATTGGAGAGGGAGCAATCTTAGACCTGGTTCTCTCAAATGGAGATGGAGAGAGGATCACAGGTGTAGAAGTGGGTAGCCATCTGGGAACTAGCGACCATCGAACAGTATGGTTCACAATAAACACAGCAATAGAGTCAAGCCATACAAAGGCAGAAGTACTGGACTTCAGGAGGGCTGACTTTGCCAAAATGGGTGAGTACCTAAGAGTGCACTAGCAAATGGGCAGGAAGCAGGGTGAAAGAACAATGGTGAATAATAAAACTGCCATCACAGAGGTAACAAGCCTTTGTGTGAAGCAAATAAACAAAACAAGATGATGTAAGAAACCACTATGGTTCTCAAAGGAGGTGGCAGTGAAGGTTCAAGAGAAAAAGAAAGCATTCAGAAAGTACAAGGAATCACAGAAGGAGAAGGACAGAGAATTGTATCAGTTAAAGCAAAAGGAAGCTGGGAAGGCAGTCAGAACAGCAAAGGCCCAAAATGAGGAAAAGATAGCCAACTCAGTTAAGAAGGGGGATAAAATCTTTTTAAGGTACATCAGGGAGTGAAGGAAGACCAAGTGAGGGATAGTAAGGCTTAATAAAGGGGAGAGAGTGGGCAGAGGGTGATGGTGAAAAGGCAGAGATACTAAACAAACATTTTTGCTCAGTATGTACAAATGAAGAGGGGGAGGTATCTAAAACAAACAATAGAAACACTCCGGATACAGAAGTTGATACCAACCCATTTCCAGAAGAAAGGGTTCGGAAAGAACTCTTAAAACTGAAGGTGGACAAAGCAATGGGGCCCTGATGGGATGCATCCCAGAATTCTAAAAGAACTAAGGGTAGAACTAGTGACACCACTGACTACCCTCTTTAACAAATCATGGGAGGATGGGGTAGTACCTGAGGACTGGAGGAGGGCAGATGTGATTCCCCTTCACAAAAGTGGGACCAGGGCAGAAGCAGGAAACTATAGACCTGTTAGTTTAACCTCAGTGATAGGGAAAATGATGGAATCACTTCTGAAGGAAAGAATTGTCGAGCACCTAGAGGACAGAGGGGCACAGGACCCAAGGCTGCATGGATTCACAGTGGGAAGGTCATGCCAGATGAATCTAATATATTTCTTTGACTGGGTGACCAAAGTAGTAGATCAGGGAGGGGCTGTGGACATGGCCTACCTAGACTTTAGCAAGGCATTTGACACAGTCCCACACAAAAGATTAATGTACAAGTTAGCCAGCCTGGGAGTGAGTCCCAAGATGATAGCCTGGGTAAAGAATTGGCTGGAGAATAGGACACAGAGGGTAATAGTAAATGGGAGTCCACTCTGAAGAATGGGGTGTTACTAGTGGGGTACTGCAGGGTTCAGTATTAGGACCAGTCCTCTTCAATGTCTTTATAAGCGACATTGCAGAGGGACAGGAAGGAAAAATATGTCTCTTTGCAGATGACACAAAGATCTGCAACAGAGTTGATGCACAAGGTGGGGTAGAAAGGATGAGAAGGGACTTGGCAAGGTTAGAGGAATGGTCAAATGTATGGCAGCTTAGATTCAATGCTAAGAAGTGCAAGGTAATGCACCTGGGAAACAAAAACCCAAGGGAAAAGTACACAATGGAGGGTGAGATACTAACAACAACAAAAATGGAAAGGGACCTGGGGGTAGTCATATCAGATGACTTAAAGTTGGGCAAGCAATGTGAGAGGGCAGTAAGGAGTGCTGGGGGGGGATACTGGGATGCATAGGGAGAGGCATCGCCAGTATAAAACAGGAAGTTGATATCCCTCTGTACAGACAGCTGGTGAGACCCCATCTGGAGTACTGTGTGCAGTTCTGGAGACCCAGTCTCTGCAAGGACATAGACAGGATGGAAGCTGTCCAGAGGAGCGTAACTAAAATGGTGCATGGTCTGCACCGGAAGACATATGAAGATAAACTAAAAGAGCTTAATATGTATAGCCTCAAGGAAAGGAGGGAGAGGGGGGACATGATAGAAACTTTCAAGTACCTCAAGGGAATCAACAAAGTGCAAGAGGGTAGCATCTTTCAAAAAAAGAGGTGTGTAAGAACAAGGGGGCACAATTTGAAGATGGGGGCAGCTCAGAGGTAATGTAAGGAAGTATTTTTTCACAGAGAGGGTTGTGGATGCATGGAACGGCCTTCCAGAGGAGGTTGTGGAGTCAAAAACAGTGGTTGAATTCAAGCATGCATGGGACAGTCATAAGGCAATTCTAGGGGGTGGGTGTAGAAAGAAGTAGGCTGCTGGTTAACTAGGATCTGCAGCTTATCCATTAGGTAGGGAAATGAGCAGACTGGGTGGGCCAAGCGGCCCTTATCTGCTGTCAAATTCTATGTTTCTATGTTTCTTACTTGTTTTCTATGGCTTTCCCCACTGAACCTTTTTGACCAGCCCTAAGAAACCGTATGCCGACCTAACAGTGAAACATCCTCAGCGAAGACCATTACAGTGACAGAAATTGACAGAAATCAACAGATCACTGTAATGGTCCCTACTAACACTGGCAGTGCATCTCCCAGTGTTTTTCCCCCTCCCCAAGATAACTCTGACTCAGAGTTGTATATTTAAAAACTGGGGAGTTCAGGGGGTAGCCCCCAAAGAAAGCACACCTACATCCCCGACAGCACAATGCCAACACTCGGCATTGTGTCTGTCAATGTTGGGGATGTTGGCAGCGTTGCTGTCACTGTGGTGCGGATAAACCCTAAAAAACTACTAGACCAATTGCTAATTGCTGTATCTGAAGATTTTATTATTTGTCTGATGTGTTTTGTTTATGATGTATATATTTTTTCATTTAATTACTCTGCTTGTCTTATGTAAGGTTTCCAGAGCCTCTGGAACTGGGGTGCTGAATAAATAAACTTTGTCTTATCTTGCTTTGAAGAATTCCATTCTGCAGTTTTCCACATTAATCTGCAATACATGTAATTATTCTGCAGTTCAGTGATTAATTTTGCAGAATTTCTTTCTGAAGTTTAATACATTAATCAACAATTCATACATTTATTCCACACTTCAGTGACTCACTGAACACTGGAGTGAATGCATGAATTGCAGATTAATGTATTAAACTGTGGAAAGAAATTCCCCAAAAACGACCACAGACAACCTTCCTAGATCCTCTCAATTGTTTTTTTACTGATTGTGCTATTGATACCTGAAAAAAGGACATGGCATGTTTCTCATGTTCAAGTACAACAGTTATCTGACTGTCAAAGTGTACTGGTAACCCCCTCAGGAGACCTGGTTCATTTAAGACTACTGCAGTAGCACTACTTTCTGTTGTTTTCTATTGTTCTTTTTCACCTTTCTTCCAGGCAGGCCACCTGGAAAAAGGTCCTTCTTATCTATCTCTGTGACTTTCATTTCTCAGGTTTCCATGATGAGCTACAGTTCACTGCCCCCCCCCCCACACATTAAGCCTTGCTACACCTTATTATGTGTCCGTGTCCATCCATTTCCCAATGCCTCTGACACTGGTGGGATGTGGTTATAATACTGGTCACTTCTGGGAGGCAGACAGCAGATGCAGCTGACACGAGTGGACAATACCCTCATGAAGCCCGGTGATGTCCTTATGAGAACCATTGTCAGAAAGTATGGTGAGACTCCATTGCCAGGTCTTGGTGATTTCAGAAGGAAAACGGCCAAGGAAGAGGAAGAGGAGATGGAAGGAAGAAGTGAGGAGGAGGAGAATCTTGCAGAACCTTTGGCAGATGAAAATCTGGAGGATATTTAGGGCTTGCTGAAGTGGCTATGTATAAAACAGATGGCCATGGACAGCCAGAGGAAGCCTGACCTCCAGAGAAGCAAGGCCAGATGAGCAGATACTTTACGAACTATTCAAGCAGCTGGAGCTCAACCCCCCCACTCCTGCAGACACCCCAAAGGACATGAAACTGACTAAACTGGGTGACTCCAATGACATAGAAGCTTATTTGACAACATTTGAATGGATAACCCAAGCATGTGGATGGCCAAGAACACAGTGGGTCATCCGACTGGTTCTTTATCTCTCTGGGAAGGCACAACTTGCATACAGTCATATGGACAGTAGACAAGCTGACAAATATGATGCTGTCAAGCAAGCTATTCTATGCCATTATGTTATTAATCAAGAGAGTTATTGCCAGAGTTTTAGGACTTATAAATTCCATATCACAGACACCCCACATGAAGCCTTTGTACGACTCAAAGAACTGTGCTACAAATGGCTACAACCAGGTCTGAAAGCCCCTGAACAAATGATGGAAATGGTAATTATGGAACAGTTCATAAGGATTTTGCTATCTGATGTGCAAATGTGGGTGAGGGAGCACCAGCCAGAAGCAGCTGAGAAGGCCATCACACTCACAGATGACTATCTTCCTGATAGACTGAATTGTCAATGAGGATATCCTGGAGCTGGTGCTACCCCACCCACAGTAAGACCTTTTTCTTCTCCTTCTGGGAGCAATGGGGTTAACAAGACTTTTAAATCTGGCAAACCATATAACCCAGATATACTATGTTGGGAATGCCAGGGCAAAGGAAATATATCCAGATTCTGCCAAAAGAAAAAGACTGTGCCAACCCAGTTAGCTTTGATAAATTGGGGACATTTTACTGTTCTGGTGAAAACTGGAAACCAAGAAGTTTCTGGCTTGATTGATTCTGGAAGAAGGAAAACCTTGGTAAGGGCAAACTTGGTAAAAAGAAATGTGGACAAGGGTCCCGTGACCAATTTCATCTGCATCCATGTTGATACCAATCAGCACTCCCTTACTATGGTGGACTCACAAGTGTAAGGGAACCTTCACCAAGTAACTGTTGTTCTGGTCCCACATTTACCCATCCCTATGATCACTGGACATGATCATCATGTGTTTCAGACTTCATGACCCCGAGTGATGATTTGTGTGCTGTTACCACCCAGTCACAGGCCAAACAGGAAGAACAATGGGCACGCCTGTTCCCTTTTTGATGAGGACTTATATGGACCCCCAAGGAAAACATATAAAACAAAACAAAAAAAAAAAGAAGACAAGACAAAGTACAATGGACTATAAAACAAAAAGACTGATTCTAATACTAATGCTAAACTGATGATTTATTACAGGTGGTTAAAGACAGGGGACAGGATTCACAAACCACCCAGAACCTAAGTCCCACTCCGCAATTGTCTTTGCGGACTGGAATTGCCCGCTGCTGCAGTGGTAGCAATTCACAGCTGCAGCAGTTGTGGATGGTGTTATGGCTGCTCCCAACAGCCATAGCACATTTCTGCAGCTGTGGGGATCTTCCCGGAGACACCTCCAGCAAGCAGCCGTAACCCATGGTGCCGGTCGTAATCCAGCTCCACCTTTGGAATACCCACTGCTGCCAGCAACCTGCAGCTCTACAAGTGGCAACCCACTTGTGCAGCGGTTTACTCACAGCTGAGCATCTTTCTGAAGCTCCGTGAGTCCTGCCCATGGACTTTTGTACAGAACAGTTAAATGATATTATCTTAAAAACCTTTTTTCAGATGGTGGGACAAGAAGAACAGAAGGGGCCAAAATTTGTTCTGAGGGGTGGTTTGTTATATTAGGAATGTATAAACCTGACTACAGGGGAAATGGTTGAACAACTCCTAGTGCCTGTTAAGTATTATAATCACATAATACATCCAGCCCATGACATTCCCCTAGCAGGCCATCTGGGGAGGGACCACACCTTAAGTAGAGTACTTTTAAGATTTTACTGGGCTGGTATTCATGAACAGGTAGCTGAATACTGCCATAGCTGTCAGGAGTGTCAAAAGGTAACAACTATCATGAAGAAAGATAAAGACCCCCTGCAACCTTTGCCTTTAATTCTCAACCCATTCAGTAGGATTGTTATGGATATAGTTGGGCCATTGCAGAAAAGTGCAAACGGTAATAGATTCATTCTTGTCATCTGTGATTATTGCACAAAATACCCAGAAGCAACCCATATCCTGAGAACCATCACTGCTAAAAAAAAAATGCTGATGAATTGGTCAAATTGTTTAGCAAGGTTGAAATACTAAATGAAATCCTCACTGACTGAGGGAATAATTTTTTCTGGAAATTGCTAAAACAATTGTACACCACCTTAGGGGTAGAAGCTATCCACACTTCTCTTTAGCATCCACAAATGGATGGACTGGTTGAGAGGTTCAATCAGACCTTAAAAAAGATGTTAAGGAAGTATGTGGAGGATGAAGAAAGAACATGGGATACCTACCTCCTCTTCCTAATGTTTGCATACAGGGAGGTACCATGGGCCTCAACTGGTTTTTCCCCATTTGAATTACTGTATGGTTGTAACCCTGGTGGGCCTTTAGATATCATCAAGGAGAAATGGGAAGATGGGGAAGGGAAAAACCTAGAACCCACTAGTACCCTGGAGTATATGATTTCACTTAGGCAAAGATTGATGAAGTATACCAAATTAGTACAATGGCAAAATGTTGTAAAACAAGTCATTCAAAAGGCCCATTATGACCCTGGAGAAGGTGATAAGACTTATCAACCATGAGACCAGGTATTGCTACTGCTGCCTTTTTCAGTAGACAAACTGATGATGCAGTGGCAACGTCCATATACTATCCTCCGGCAGACTGACCCTGTTACTTATGAAACTGAATTACCTAATAGATGCCATAAGAAGGGGATCTATCATGTAAATTTGCTAAAGAAATGGCATTACAGGACTTTTTCCAGTTGTTATGTATACCCAGAGAAGTGAGAAAGTGAGTTAGAAATTGCTTATGAGCGACTGGAGAAATGGGGAATTACAGAATCTTATTGTCAACCTACTTTGGAACCCCATCAGAGACTAGCCCTAGCTAAACTGTTACTTGAAGAACAGAAAACATTCATAACTATCCCTGGAAAGGTAGATGGCATTCAACACCATATAGAGGTAACATAAACTAACCCCATAAGGCAAAAAATGTACAGGTTACCAGAGAAAGTGAGAGAGGAGGTAATCAAAGAGGTAGAGAAAATGCAGCAACTAGGTGTAATAGAGCCATCCAGCAGGGAGTGGGCATTCCCAGTTGAGGTTGTTGAAAAGCATGCAGGAGGCATACAACTCTGTCTTGACTTCCGCCGTCTAAATGCTATCTCTAAATTTGATGCCTATTCCATTCCAAGGATAGATGATATTATTGATAGACTGGGCAATGCAAGATATGTAACCACATTCAACCTCATGAAGGGATACTGGCAGATCCCCCCTGGATGAATCTTCAAAGGAAAAAACAGCATTTAGCACCCCAGTAGGGCTGTATCAATTTGTAACTATGCCTTTTGGTTTAAATGGGTCCCTTGCCACATTCCAGCGCTTTATGGACCGTACTTTAAAACAGCATACAGCCTGCTGCGCTGCATACCTAGATGATGTGGTGGTCTTTAGACACAACTGGGATGAACATTTATACCATCTTGCTGCAGTATTACAAGCCATAACCAACACAGACCTCACAATAAATTCAGCAAAATGTTCCATAGCGATGCAGGAAACCAAATATTTTGGGTTTGTGATTGGCAATGGGAGAGTAAAGGCAGACATAGGTAGACAGATGCAGTTGCTAATAGTCCATGGCCAACGACCAAAAAGCATGTTAGGTCCTATTTAGGATTAGTAAGGTATTACTGGAGGTTTGTGTCAAATTTTTCCACAATTGCTTCACCCCTCATAGACATCACAAAAAAAGAATAATTCTACTGAAGTAAAATGGACCCACGAATGCGAAGCAGCATTCTGTACTATAAAGGCACATTTTTGTTCATCTCTGGTGTTAAGGAGCCTTGATTTTACATTGCCTTTTTGGTACAGACAGATGCTTTGGATACCAGCAATGGGGTTGTGTTATCCCAAATGTTCGATGGGGAAGAGCACCCAATAATTTTTTAAGTCGCAAGTTACAGGAACATGAAACTTGATACTCTGCTATCAGGCAAAGAACATCTTGTGGTTAAATGGGTCATTGAAGCCCCTAAATTTTATCTCTGGGGCTCAGAATTTGACATTATTACTGTTCATATCCCCCTATGCTGGTTGCATGTAATGAAGGAAAAAATCCTTACATAATGTGATGGCACCTGGCCTTACAACCATACGGATTCTCTATTCATCATCGACCAGGTACTGCAAATGAAAATTCAGATTTTATGTCCTGTTTTGGAGCAGATCCAAATGTACAGGTACAGTCAGACCTCAGGGTAATGCGTAATGAAAAAGGTTAAGTGTTGTAACCTTTGATTTGCTTAATTGTAGTTTAGAGATCCTGAGGTGAAGCTTTGGGAGAGGGCGGGCTAAAGCTTCATCTCTCCCCATCATGTGAGAGAGATGTGATGATTGTGCCTATTGTTCTTATGATGGTACCATAGGAAACTGTTGAAATTAATTTCTCTAGTTTTCTTTTAAGTGGAGAGCAGTATGTCAAAGTGTTCTGGTAACCCCCTCAGGAGACCTGGTTCCTTTAAGACTACTGCAGTAGCCCTACTTTCTATGCTCTTGTATTGTTCTTTTTTCCCCTTTCTTCCAGGTAAGCCACCTGGAGAAAGGTCCTTCTATATATTTCTATGACTTTCATTTCTCAGGTTTCCATGAGAGCTACAGTCCTGCTGCCTCCCCAGAGAAACCTCCTTCTTATTGCTGGAAACCATGAGGTATTCATGTTTTCATAAATGGAACATTGTTCCTGTCACTGTTAAATGTAAATGTATGCATTTACCTGGGAGCAAAGCCCTTATTTCTGGTTAGCATTCCTGCTGCTGCAACTATAGCATCAGCAACTCTGTCAGCACCTTAGGGCACAAAGTGCTGAAAATTCTGCCACACTATCTGGTACACATATGTTTCTGATATATAAACTAGGAGGCTTAAAGCGAGGAGACATATCAGGGACAGAGTTCGCAATAAACAGTAGTGCTTATGTTGTTAATCTTGTGACTCTGTATCCCCAGTTAACAAGTAAATGGTTGCAAGTGAGAAGTATAAAGGAATGGAAATGGGAACAGAGTAAAAAAAAAATAACGGTCAGTAGAATGAACGTGTACCTGAAACTCCCTTTTGGAGTGAGACGATAGCAGCATAGTTTCAGTTCAGTTGAGACCGGGGAAGACTGTGAAGAGCTTTCCAGAGCTGACTACCCGGTCATCCAATCCCTTTGAACAATATTAGTATGCTGTATATGCATAGCAACATTAGACTGTCTGAGGATAAACATTGTTAAAACCAATTCAGTATTATTTTTCTCAAACCAGAACACACATCTTTTAGTGTTCATTCCTTTACCAATAGAAGTACAAAGAAGGATGTACTAGGTACTATTTTTGCCATGCAGTTTAGCTGCTCTATACCTCACTCTTCTCTGCCAATATTGTTTGTATATTTTAATAAAGAAAGAAATATAAAATGTCCAGGTTATAAAAAGCCTAAAATAAGGAACAGCGCTGAGAATGGTAATGTTTTATTTACTACTGGCTTCACATGGTACTTTGTTCAATTTTATTAGGTATACCAAACTCACCTGGAAATAGTTTCAGTGCAGAGATCTGTCCTTGAAGCTGCCCAGTGCTCCTCTAAGCACCAAGTGGCCCTTTCTTTTCTATGTTTATGCACAGCACAGCCCAATGGGAGGAGCCAGCATCTGAAAATTCCTTTTTTCCACATAAAGTGGTGTTTTTTGGAGGGGCACCAGATACCTAGATGCAAGGCTACAATTTTCTATGTGATATATTATTATACAAATGTAAATAAAAGAGTGTTTAAAGAATTTTTACTGCAGAACAAGAAAAGGGTCTGGGTCTAAAATAGTCACCTGATGAACCCAAGGTATACGGTAAAACTAGTTATTTTCATGCAAAGTAAATTTGGCGCAAACACAAATGCAGCCATAATTATGTAAATTTATTTTAGCGTTAAGTCACAATCACCACATTCACCATAATGGAAAGAAAATGCTAAAAGTGCTAATTAGCACAAATGTATTTTCAAGCAAATTGGTGCTTCAGTTAAAATAGTGAAAATTATTTGACAGTGAAAATTTCAAGTTCTACAGTAAATAGAGTTCATCTAGATGTCAAGATCAGATCTGTCATGGGATAAGCTTAGTACTGATCCAGGTTAGGGAGGTCTACAAGCCTATTTGGACCTCAAGGGAAGTTTCTGTAGGTCCCCCCCCCCCACCAGAGAGGTATGGTACTTGTCTTGTTACAAGATAAGAAACTTCCAGTCAATACATGTGATGTGGCTTAGTTGTCATGGCATGGTATATCAGGTGTAAAGAATTGTCATAAACATAAGAGTATTAATGAGAGAAATCACCCTAGACTGGACTGTGGGTGGGTGCAAGAAACCCAAGAACATTTATATTTTGAATGCCCATATATTAAGGGTTTTTGGGATGCCCAAGCTGTAGACCAAAATGAACCACTGTTTACTTCCTTGGGCTATGAGGAACTAGTTTTAGGTATCCTTTTCCCTGGATGACCAAAGTGTCATAAAAGCACTGACCACTAAAGCAGCCAAGGACAGATCAGCATCCGCAGTACTTTAGTAAGTCAAATTCAAATAACATGCTCTAATGTGCAAACAAGCATCCTGCATTTGTTAAAAAAAATTCCATAAGGCATGCCACATCAATTGACACCCAAAAATTTTTTGGTCAGATACTCCATTAATTTTTTTCTTGGCTTGGAAAAACAGGTCTCCAACCCCATCCATAAGCATCAAAAAGTCCTACAAACAATTGCTGTCTTATAGTTTTAATTTAGCATACTCTTACTCTGCACTTGCAATGTGACTCCAATACTGCAAAACAAAATGCTGTATTTCAAGCAGGTTGAGCGGATCAAACAACATACTGGCTACTGAGCACAAAAAAATGCCATGCACTGAAGTTTTCAAATCATGAGTGATGTCTTCTTCAGAGTCTAGCAGTTTGAAAAGTACAGTCTGAATTCTTGATGCTTATGGACTGGGTTGGAGACCTGTTTTTTCTTGCCAAGAAAACAAAATCTGTCCAGAGCCGATAGGGCTGCAGTAGAGGAATTTGGGGTACAAATATTGAAAATTACAGAAGTTATGAGCCTGCATTCACAAACTGTAAAGTAGGCTCATAATTTAGTTATTTTGTGGTTCCAAATTGAGCCATATTTAGTGAGCACCATCTTCAAATGGGCACACTTTGTAATCATTAGGGTTATTTTTTTAATTCAAATAAAATGGTGAAGTCAGGGTGATAAAAAAGAAAATAAGATATTGCAATAGAGTTTTCATGTATACTATATAACATATTAACCTTGCAATTTATAGTCAAATGGGAGTCCAAGGCCATCATGTCTACCCCTTCCCCAATTTAAAAGCATGGTTGAAATGAGTATGCTCTGCAAATGCATACACATTTAGAGATATTCCTTACAGTCTCTACTGCCCAGAGAACCAAGTGATGTTCTAGTTATGCAGAAACATCTCTAAGCTTACCTTATAGGCCTATATTGCCATTTTGCGTGCAATTTCAGTCAGTAGACAGTTCCATAGATTAAGCCCCTTTTTTAAGAAAAAAATGTCTCTGAACATTACCCTTGAATTTACAACTCATAAGATTCAAGGTGTGCTCCCATATGCTGCTGCAGGACACTGGATTAAATATTTCTGACTGTCAAATCATGTCAGCATTCTTGAGCATGCAAAAGTCAGTGATCATGCCTCCATCTGCGTGCACATGCTATAGCCTTCTTTCTTCTATTCACAGCTTTTGGCATCCATACTGCTGATCTTTTGGTGGCCTGTACTGCACATTCCTGATGATCTCAACATTTTTTGTATTGAAGAGACCAACAGTGAATATAATACCCTAGGCGAGGCCTTACCAGGACCCTGAAAAATGTCAGCATTACTTTCCATGCTCTGCTGGTCATTCCTAATGTAATGCATTCTGGATTGCTACTAGCCACCCCAAATGTATTTCTGCACTGCTTTTTGCTGCTTTAGGCTGTTAGGCTATTGACTGTTATGAATCCCGAGTCCTTTCTCTCCTCAGCTGCATACTAAGCAGCACCACACAGTCTGTCTCTTTTAAAAATACTTAAACATTCTTTTCTCTCAAAATACCCACCTTACACTCATAAACTATTTTTAAAAAGGAAGTACTATTCACAGTTCTAATTTCTGGCATTTGAAGACCATGAGAAATACCCCTTGTATTCTTACCAGCTTGACTGGCAATCTCTGCTGTTTACACTGCTTCAGATACAACTGTGACCTTGGCCATGAGGTCTACTGATATATGAGAGGGGCTAAACATTTTGCTAAAGGAATTCTGCAACAGTTTCAATTTCTGTGTTATGGGAGCAGATGGGCGGGAGGTAAAAGGCAGGAGGGAGTGGGCTATCTCTTTCAAGCAGACTGGATGGCCCGAATGGTCCTTTTCTGTTAGCAGAATTTGTTGATAACAAACATTCCGTCTATTGAATGTGTTGAAAGGCTAATCATTGACAAGTAGGAATACTTGCTTTTTACCAGTTACTTTTTAACAAAATGAATACCTGTTCTTAATTATGAAAATTGCACTTTTTTTTTTACTTTGTTTCTCAGTTTACCAACTGTATAATCACAATAAGACACTCCAGGTCATTGATTGTGTGGGCTTAATGTGCTTCCAGGAGCTAAAGGCAGCAGGATGTGCATTAACTCCTGTAACCCAGTACCCGGTTGTCTCTTATTGCTTACTTGATTTCTCCCTACCTAGTTTCTGAATGAAGATTCACCCAGGGCCACCCATCTATGATTAAACCCATTTTGTTTTCAGTGGTGCCTGGCCTTTACCCAGTTTTACATGGAGATAACTGAAGAACAAAGTCGGCAAGAAGTAACTATCTCAGTGTCAAGCAGCAAGACAGTGGCCACTCCTAAATGTAAACTAGTATGTTTTTGCTTACAGTAATTTCTTTACTTATCAGCAAGGCCACTGATTTACGGTAATTAAAATAAAAAAATTCCATTTTTAAGACTTAAGATTCCGGAATTGCACCAGTGATTTTTACTCCAATTTCCAGATTTTACTGGAATTCTGCTATCATTCTTTTAGTATGTGCATAAATAATCAGAATTAAAGAAGGCTTAATATACAAAGCATTAAATAAAGCAAATTTAAATTAGTACAGGAAGTAATTAAAAGAAAAACACAAGTTTTGTAGATTTACTGATCTGATATAAAATGTCAGATTCCATAAAATCTTTGTTTTTACTGGTCTCAGGCAGCCCCAATTCCGGATTTTTACCAGATTTTCTGGTAAAAACTGAAAAACAGTGGCCTTGCTTATCAGATTACACTCCATCCCACATTAATGACTAGAAGCCTTCTATAGGTGTTAAATGACAAGTAGTAATCTCTCCTGATCAATGGTTTAGAACTAGTTGCAATTGTAATGTTGTAAATGTCGGGACCTAGTTTAATGCTTTGTCGCATCTAACAAAATTAGCTGGACTAGTGAGAACAGAGCTGCAGTATAAATCATGAAATGAATATACACAGACAGACAAACAGATACTGTAGGTAGATAGATTGACAGACATATTTTCAAGCATGCATGCATACATACACACACACAGACATACTGTGCATACAAAGCTAAATAGATACGTAGATAGACACATGTAACCACCCAGTCCCCTGAGGTTACTAGAATCCCATCTGAAATAGTGCTAGGCAGGGAGAGGCAGCTGGTGACTAACTAGCTGAATGTTTTTCACCTGCTCAGTCCTCTGTTTACTTGGCTTCAGCTGAGATGGAGGTGATGAGCTCATTCAGAACTCTCGTAGAAGCATAAGCCACAGCTAGCTGTGAGGAGGGAATTTAGAATGTTGAGTCGAGAGTCAGTGTAGAATTGTAGTTTGAAGTGAGAGGAGTGAAAATTGTTCAACTGTGGACTCTGAGCTAAGGGCCCTGCATTCTCACCCTAATCCTGGTAATTCTCCATTTTGCCCAGTAAAGTGGTACAAACCATTGTCTACAGTTGGATCTCCTGATTTTTATCCTTGGAGGGGTGAAAAGGAGGTCCAGGATGTTTTGAAGCTGCCTAAAATATTCAACAGTGAGTAGAATCTGACTTTAGCTAAAGGAAACAAGTACCTGTGCTGTTGTGTTCTCTGGCTAAAAGGGAAATAAACAACTTTTCTGTGAATTCAGAAGTGACAGACTGTTCTAATTTAAAGTTGGCTGAAGTGTGTGATGTCCAGAGGTATGAGTATATCTCATTGTTTGGGACTTTAACTTTTCCACTACCAGTGTAGTGACTGGGATGCTGAATGCCAAAGTTTCATTCAGAAAGCATTTCCAAAATGTGTTTCAAGATGCTTAAGGTATAACTCTGAAAGAATGGCTGGGAATGGACCTGGGAGCAAACGATGGACAGCCCCTCATCTGGAGTGACCAGTTTAGGACTATAGGTTCAGTAAGGACACCTGGTTATTTCAGACTTAGAGTGAATATCTGAAGAGGATTTACCCCTGAAGTAGGTTGTGCTAGTTGGCAGCAAAAAATGTGTTTTCAGTTGTGGCCAGTGCCACAGGAAGAAATGCCCTATGCTATATGGGAAACAAATTACAAGCGTCTGGTTAGAAAAATGTGTTTTCAGCTGTGGCCAGTGTCATGGGAAGAAATGTTCAATGTCCTATGCCATATGGGAATGAAATAGTTCTGTCAGATGCAGTTGATTTATTGTTTTGCAAGTTCCTAGTGCTTCAGTGTGTAAACCTTGTGGATCCACCCCTGCTTTAGAGAAAAACTTTTTGGAATAAAGTCATACTTAAGAACCCCAACTATGTTTTGGTCAGCCATGTTATTGTTTCCTGTGTTGTGGATTTACTGGGTACCCCTCCAGAAGTTAGGTCTAGCATAGCCCTAGCCAAAGGTTCTCTCAAAAGGACCTGGTGGTTTTGTAAACACCAAATAAGTTCATTGCTTTTGTACTCTCCTGCCTCTTTGTTCTCTAGAAGAATGAGCTTGGTATACATACCCAAAGCTAGGGGTGGTACTGATTTTTGTTCTAAATGTTGCTGAGTCTGTACCCAGTATGGGTGCCATGGGTAGCTAACTGTGGGGGTGAAAAATAATGGGAGCTCATCCAAAAGGATATCTTTGGGAAGAGAACCAGAATTTTGTGATGAAGGTATGTCTAGTATCTTTCTGTCTGGTAGCAGTGTGCCAAAACTGAAAGGAAGCTTTGGAGAAGAGATTTGTGCCAAGGAAAATGCCACCCAAATGTGCTGCTTGTGTGCCTCCCAGTACAGAAGAAGAACAGAGTGCTGCTTGTGTGTTTTTCAACTTTTTAATGGACAGTAAAGCATTGAAGTGTGTGTCTTGGTTGATGCATCAAACATGCTTACAAAGCTTTTAAAATGCAATTTTCAAGTGCCAAATAAATTGTGGATTTTATGTAACAGACTCAGATATGTGCCTTGAATGTTTCGTGTGCTTTGTGCTCAAATTGGGGCAGTCACTAAAGAGATTGTATAGAAACTGTGAAAAAAAGGACTTGGTGGTTTTGCAAATACCAAATAGGTTTATTGCTTTTGTACACCCCCACCCCTTTGTTCTCTAGAAGAATGAGCCTTGTATACATAACCAAAGCTAAGGGTGCTACCAATTTTTGTTCTAAATGTTGCTGAGTCTATGCTCAGTATGGTTACCAAGGGTAGCTAACTGTGTTAAGTAGTGAGGGGGTAGTTACACACAACTTTTTTTTTGTTTTTGTCTTTGGTAACTGGATAAGGCCCACTAGGCACAAGTGCCTGTTTTTAGGAGTGACCTGGGAGTACTTTCTCAGAATCACACAGTATGCAAGTAGAGGCTGTGGGAATCACACCCTGGTCTGCTGGATGTATCAAGCTCATTCACAGTTTGTTACTCTAACTATAGTAGGCTATATCACAAGCAGCTTAATCTGGTTCAGTTTCAATTGGTTGCCATCTGTACCTATACCCCGGGTTGCCCCTGAAAAAGGGACTTCTAGTATCAGTGGCCTTACCTGGTCAACAAAATTCAATAAAATAATATACTGCCAGACCAATAGAGCAGTATGAGGTTACAATGACCAATGAAAAAGTAACAGCTTGTGATATGAATTAATTCTAATGTATCTACAGTATATGTATTTTTAGATAGCAGAGTTGATCTTTCTATGCATATTATAGGTGGTATTGCCCACTTCAGGATGTGTGATGCGTTAAAGTAACTATGTGCACTTTATTGGGAGGGGAAGTGGACCCTTTCTGTGCCCTGAAACTCACAGTCCTCATAGGGTTCACAGTTTGTTTTTGTTCCATCTTTACTGGTGCTTTAGTAAGTTAAATGGGAAGCAGTATAGTTCAGTGGTTTAAGGCTCTGAGATGCAAATCTGTTGACATCCAGCAGACCAGACCTGGGTTTGAATCCCACAGCTTCCACTTGCATACTGTGTGACCCTGAGCAAGTCACTTAACTTCCCTGTGCTCCCAGGTCGCTCCTGTGAAAAAGCTTTCAGCTTAGTGTGGTACTCCTGGTTAAACAACTAAATTTAAAAAAAAAATGGGTATTTCTGATACACAAGGTGGTGAGGAACATTTTAGATTTACATGATGTAGTTTATGTCCTTGATTAGCACTTCCATTATTTGCACAATGTATCTGTGTCCTACTATGCAACATTGTTTCTAAATGAAAAACACAATACATCATTTAGTTCAACAATGTCCCTTGCCAGCTGTGTATAAATCCTGAAATACCAACTGTGTTTACTAAAAGACCTGAAAGACACAATAACAGAATGGAACTATTATTAAAACAAGTTCAGAACACTGTGAAAATAGTTGTGTTTACTTGCACAAAGTTTACTTTTAGTCTGGCATGTGAGAATATTATTGACAGGTAGGAAAAGAAAGAAATCAAGAGCCTAGAGTTAACCAGTGACCAAAGCCCACTGTGGAGCTCCACTCATAGGCTCCACTATAGCAAAAGTGCTCCAATAAAACAAACAAACAAAAAAAAATCAAAGAGAATTGTCAAGATCAAATCAAGGACTATAAATCACAACAATTCTGTAAGTACAGAAATAATACAAGAAGTGTCTGTCTGGGGAGTGGAGAAAGTATATGTCTGTCATGAGTAGAGAGAATATAATTCTCCCATCCCTTTGTATTTTTATACTCTCCTGTAGTTGTTTTTTTTTCCAAAGGTGCTCTAAAAGGTGAACAAAACAAAAGACACAGGGTCCCTCACAGAACAGTAAAGGTAAATATTATATAATAAATGTCCATTAACAAGTAGTAAAGCCCCTTTTAACATTCCAGTACTGCAAAAATAAAGTTGTTTTTTTTTATCTTTAACATTTAAACTATTTGAATTTTAAATTATAAAATGTATCCCCCCAAGGGAAGTCCACCATATACAAAATACTATGTCCATGGTATATAAAAAATCCAGGAAATAAACAAGGTCTATACTATCAAAACAAATACTAAATGGAGACCTAAGTAAAAATAAGAGAGTATGGTAGCAAGCACGGCACGTAATAATTGGGAAAGAAAAGAGTGGGGGTACCATCTTACAGGCTTATTAAATAACCATCAGATTCTCCAAAGAACCTGCAGTAGCTTTCTCCCTGACTTCTACTTAGCTACATGCTATTTAATGGTTCTATATCACATCCAAATTGAACACTATGAATATAATCCATTTTGAAGTAACTAGATAAAATGCAATCATCACCAAAATAAAAAGAATGTAAAAAAACATGACCATTGCACATTACATATGTATGTTCTCACATCACTGAATAAAGCTCAAAGCCACCTGAAAAAAGAACAGGCTATGCTGAACTGATTAACTGGGGGTTGGTGAGTCTGAGAAGTTTAGAATAAATGTAATACCTGGCAATGTTCAAATAAAAAAATGGACAAATAACCAATAGCTACCCAGGCTCAACAAACCATCCCAAATAGTAACTAAACGTGTATTAAAAAAGCTAATCTTGTTCGTCCAGTGTGGAACCTTCAGGAGAGTAAGTGTGTCAGGTAGGGAGTTGCAAATATAGTTTTGAGCATTTTTAGAAGGTGCAGTACTTGAGCATCAGCTTTATACTTTGCCAATAATGCTGAAGAGTAATCATCATCAAAGTGAAATTCATGCTCCTTATATAAGCTCTAAAATGTAAAGCATGATTAATAGCGAAGTTGTAAAAATGGACAACAGAGCGAGGGTGACAGGTAGAACCAGATTGCTTGGAAATGAGGACTCAGTGAGAATGTTCGAGGGGGCAAAGGACATAAATCTTCCATGTCGAATATCAGTGGCAGAAAATTCATTAAAGAAGGGAAGCATATCACCACCCTCCTCTCCCTCTAGTAAGCTGAAAATATAAATGCTATTTGTCCTTTAATGGTTCTTCAGGTAGTCACAGTGATCCACTAGGGATTGCTGCTCCTGCATTAACTTTAATAGGTACCATTCCAAGCAATTCACACAGGAATCAGTGTCTGTTTTTCAAGATCACTCATTTTAGTTCCTAAAGTCAGCACTTTGTTCCTGTGCTCAGTAAGTAAGGTTTGACTTTCTTCATGAAAGTCGCAGATCTCCTTCAATTTTGTGCCATTTGCGGACTGCCCTACCACAGTAAAACCCCAGATGATAGCTTTGCTGGACAACTGCTTTGGCAGTAAAGGGCAGGGCCACACAACAAAGGCAGGTGCAGGAAATGAGCCAAGCACAAGTGTGCGGCTCTGTCAGGTACGGGGTAATTTGTGGGAGGCACCCGGGTGAAGCACAAGTGTGTGCCTCTGTTGGTATGGGGTAACTTGGGGGGGGCAGCACCAGGGTCAAGCACAAGTGTGCCTCTCCTAAATGATACCATAGGCATTTCAATGTTATGGAGAACAAATCAAAGAGATTGACGTGCAACACTTACTGTAAATTGATACTGTATATACAGAATGTTAAAAAAGAGACACACAGGTTGAGTCACAGATCCAAAATGCATGTAGCTGCTAACAACCTTGATTTATCTCCAAAACGCACCTGTCCTTCACTTCCCCATTAGATTATGAAAGCCACCAACAAATGACTTTTTACTGTTAGTATATTTTAATTTAATCTTCCATTTGTGGTTGCCCAATCAATTTTCTAAAAAAGGACAGTTGGAGAATAAACATACATAACAGTTATGTAAGCTTTCGATAACAGCTGCTACTTTGCAACCTTTGTGACACGAAATAAATATTTGTCTCTTTATCATATCCAGTATCTATTGTTTGGATTTTTATTTGGAGAAATGTACTTTATGACGCACTCCTGTAGTGTACAAAAGAAGCAGTAATATCATGGGAAAGAAAACCATTAATTCACATTTTCAAACAACAGTGTATATTCATAAATGTGATCTAAAGTCCAATTTGTCATTCAGACCTCAAGGAACCAGAGCAACAAGTTTTGAACTACATCTTTTCTCTTGTTGTAATAACATGTTGGTCTTGAATCTGAGTCCTCTTGGATTGCTCTAGTGTGACTCAAAGTAGTGAGCTCCTAAGACATTTTCCATTCTGCAGTTCTGGATTGCTAATATATGTTCCTAAATCTTACATTTTAAGGAGCTTGTCATTTTACCCCCCATATAAAAAACACATTTGCATGCAGCATACCCCACATATGATGTCTGACAACATATTAACTGAGCACAAATTCTCTCCCCATCCTCAGATGTTTGAATTTTAATACAGTTTCAGCCTAACAACAGATATTATACTTTTGCCACCTAAAAAAATAAAACTTTCTTGTATGAGACCTGTCAAGCCTTGGTGTGATCTATATAATGACACGAAGTCAGCAAATCTCTTAAGTTTGTTCCTCTCCTAAATGATGCAATAGGCAGTTCCCCTATCATCCAGGCAACATTTTCACAGCCTGCCTTTGACTAATAATGTTTTTATCTCTCTGTTTTTATCTCTCTGTCTCACTGTCTGGGGCACTATGCTGACTGCCCAGACCCCAGATGACAGTGTCACAGGACAACTTCTGGTAAACAGCATGGCCATATGACAAAGGAAGGTGCAGGAAACAATCATGCACAAGTGTGCAGCTCTTTCAGGTGCAAGGTAACTTGGGGTTGGGGAGGCATCCAGGCCAAGCACAAGTGTGTGGCTGTGTGAGGTGCAGGGTAACTCGGGGGTTGCCTGGTCAGGCACAAGTGTGTGGTCCTGGTGGGTGCTGGGTAACTGGGGGGGGCAGTGTTAAGCACAAGTGTGCTGCTTTGTCAGGTGTGGGGTAACTTGCGTTGGGGAGTGCCTGAGTCAAGCACAAATGTGCGATTGTGTCAGTGTAGGGTAACTTGGAGGGGGGGTGCACTGGTCAAGCACAAGTGTGCTTCTCCGAAATGATAACATAAGCATTTCTATGTTAGTTACAATAAATCAAAGCGATCGACATATAACACCTACATTGATACTGTTTATACAAAATGTTAAAAAAAAGACACATAGGTTCAATTATAGATCCAAAATGCACCAAACTGTTGTTAACGTCAATGGTGATTTATCTCCAAAATGCATCTGTCCTTCACGTCTCCATTAGATCATGAAAGCCATCAACAAATTACTTTTTACTATTAGTACATTTTAACTTAATCTTCCATTTGTGGTTTTATAATTTTCTAAAAAAGGACAGTTGGAGAATAAATATACTTAAATGATTTGCACTGTGCTGTGCAGACAACGGGACAGAGCCAACAGTGTCTACAGAGATAACACTACAGGCATTCCACACTACCATTCCCAATGTCGGTGTCACTTTGTCTGTCCATCTGTCTTTCTTTCTCTCTCTCTCTCTCTCTCTCTCTCTCTTCACTGACTTCTCATCACAGTGCAGTAACTTTAAAAAAAAGACAAGTGAGGATATATTTTGCAAATGGAGGGAGTGGCAAAGATCAAAAATCTTGTGAAGGACCAGCTGAGAAACAAAGGTGTACAGTTCCTTGTGGGTAGAGGATTGTTCTGCTGCCAGGGAGGTACACTGATGTCAGTAATTAATGCTGGAGACAGTCTGATCACCATAGGCACTTTCTATTGTGCACAGATGATGCTGTCTACAACATAATTACTTAATTCAATGTACACATATATCTGCAGCTACCGTAGCTTCATAGAACCCAACCTCCGAAAATAAAAAATTAAAAAAGGTGCGATCATCGAGGGTTGCATATCCAGTACTACATTTGTGTTACTGTACAAAAAAAACTGTTTGCAAACCCTCACTGACACTGTTTCAGAGTACTCAGCACCCTATCCTCAAATAAACCACCTATTAGATCGAAATGACCTTCTCTGTGCAGCTTCCCATATCCATTGAGGTAATCACATGAGTAATGCCCCCCTCCCCCAAAAAGCACTGTATTTGCAAACTTTATAACCATAATAATTTGCATGGTGACAGGCACATTCCATCCCTTCACTCTGGAACCAAGCTGAGGAAATTATGGTCTGGGATGGGACATTCAGGTTGGCAATGATTTTATTTGTAAAATTTATCATCATAGGGTGGAAGTGAGTGCATTTAATAGACAATGATGTCCTTTTTCAATCCTTTTCCAAGACTTCATTAGAACACATACGACTACTGTGGCTTGCATCAGCACTTTTAGCAGCAGTATTTATTCATACCTTGATGTGAGGTATACATTACAGTTTAAAAACTAGTTATGAGATATATTTTTTAGACCATCCAGACATGGCTTTGAACCACACAGCCTCCACATGGATTACAACAAATTCAAAGAAAAATGTTTTATTTTAACTACATGCTGCAGCACTACCAAACAAGCATTTGTCAATGCTGAATGTTGCTTGCTTGTATGTGCTATTTAGCTATTTGGAAGTCATTGGAGTGCAAATATTGAAAATTCACGAACTTACGAGCATGCGTAGGAACTGCGCAATGCACGCTTGTAAAACAGTCATTTTTAGGGAATTTTTTCACCAAATTTTCAACATAACCATTTTAAGACCTCTTCTCATGAACAGTGTCACTGTTATTTTCCTAATGTGTCCCATATATTGATTTTGCACACCAACTGAGCCATTGTGTGCTACATGGGCGGAAACATGTTTTGGGCAGGATGTGAAAAATGACAGCTGTACTGCTCATAAGGAGGTGTGGTAAAATGGCAATGTTGAAAATCTGGAATGAAAATATTGAAAATTCGTGAACTTACGAGCGTGCGTAGGAACTGCGTAACGCGTAACTAGTAAAACCGCTATTTTAGGAATTTTTCACCAAATTTTCAACATAGGCTTTTTGAGAGCCCACCTTATGAACACTGGCAGTGTCATTTTGTTAATTAGCCCCAAAAGGTGATTTCATGCAGTGATAGCGAAATCACCCTCCGGGCCCGATTAATGCCATGACAGTGCAAGAATTCATGAGGAGGGGTCCCAAAAACCCCATGTTGAAAATTTAGGCCCAAAATACCCAAAAATGCCTGAGATATGCAACAAAGTTGAAAAAACCCTATTTATTCCACTATACAGCTTACTGGCATTTCCTCAGTTCATGGTCAGCTTTGAAGAGTACAGGCGTGTTCCCTGTCCAGCATTGATCATCATGCCAAGCTCAGAGGTAAGTATGGGGTGAGGGGGGTGTGGGGAGGCAGGGGTGTGCAGTGGGTGGGTGCGGGTGGGGGCTGTGAGACTGCGAGGGACCGTTTTTTTATTTACATTTTTTTTTTTTAAATTAAGATGACGCAGGACATTTGCCACGCTGGGGTGGGTTCCCAGCATGGCAGCTGGAAAGGCTTTTTGGGGGGGCTGGAGCTGATGGGGGATTGGGCACCCCCGTCGGCCATAACAAGATTTGCCATGCTAGGGTGGGCTCCCAGCGTGGCACCTGGAAAGGTTTTGGGGGGGGCGTGCAGCCGTGGAGCCAACTGGGGATTGGGCACCCCCGTTGGCTATAACATTTTTTGCTATGCTGGGTGGGCCAGCATGGCACCTGGGCAGCTTTTGTTGGGAGAGCATGGAGCCGACAGGGATTGGGCATCCCCGCCGCCATACAGTGTGTGTGGGGGAGGAGCGATCAGCATACAATATGCATGCTATGCATATGTGTGTGTGTGTGTGTGTGTGTGAGGGAGGGAGCTTTGCTCACTAAAGCGGAGCTCTCCCTTTCAACTGTATGCCACTGCATTTTCGACTGCTGTTATAGACAGCTGCAGCAGTCATTGGAGGAACTGCGGCTGCACCTGCAAACTCAGTGACTGAATTGGAAGACGGGGTGCCACACCTCCGAAAACTCGGATGATGGCACTATGTTTCTTGCACATGCGTGCAAGCAACATAAAAACTATGAATGTTTTTGAGATCTACTCATGCTCTTCGGAAAGGCATAAATTGAAGGTTTGCTATCTCTTACCTCATAAAAGAAAGCACTTCAAGTGATACACATCATATAAACAAACACCTGACATAGAAATATAAGTTCACAAACAAAAAAGGATTCACTCCTAGAGCCAATTGTAAAACAGTGGGAAACACTTAACTATGATACATACATAATTAAAAGTCTCATTTTTCTGATGTTTATGAAACAGCCCCACAGTCTTTGTTGTACCTGTGTGTGTGTGTGGGGGGAGGAGGTTAGGAGAACAATTAAAAGAAATATGGAACAAGGGATCTGGGGAGGCAAAATGACTAATGAGTGAAAACACTGGAAATACATACAATCATATTACAAGCACACATGAATTATAAATATAACTTTTAAGACATGCATTGGAGAACACATGCGGGAAATTGAAAGTAAGTAAGCAAACATGTATTTCTTTAACGCACCCTTCCAAAGCTCAGGGTGCCTTTGCAAAATTTCACATACAGCATTAAAACCACAGTAATAAATAATATCTTATCCACAGAAGAATTTGTTTCTGAAAATGCTTGATTAAATAGGAAGGTCTTCAGAGCTTTTTTAAACCCCTCCACAGTCAGGCAATTACGTATCTGCCACACTAAATATACTAGCAGTGCAGATTAAGTTCCCAGTGATCAAGGGGGTTACACTTGAACCTTTGTGGGTATTGCATTGGTACAACCGGGACCAAGGGGTGGGAACACAGAGAAGCTTACATTGAAACATAAGGTGTTGTGAATATATTATGTACATATGCAATATATTTACAGAATATCAGACAGAGGTGTGTTCTTTTTTAAATATAGGAAGATGGAAGGTGATGAGTACCAATGCCCACAGTGTGTGTAACAAGCTCCCTGAACCAGTGGCCTTGATGGAAGAGGGATGCCAGGATGTTGTAGCAGTCACTGAAACAAGGTACACAGAGAACCATGGCTGGGATGTCAACATACCAGGATACACAATCTACAGGAAGAACAGGGTGGGTAAAAGAGGAGGAGGAATAGCCCTTTATATAAGGGAAGGGATTAAAGCAACAGAACTAAAGATTAAACAGGAAGTTGATGAGTCACTGTGGGTCACCCTGGAGACAGGAAATGGCACCACAATCTGCATGGGGGTTGTGTACAGACCCCCATCTCAGGGGGAGGAAATGGACAAGGAAATGATAGAAGGCATTCTTAAAATGGCAGAAAAAGGGGAGATATTGTTGATGGGGGGCCTGAATATGCCAGATGTTAACTGGAGTACCTTTGCTGCAGGCACATCCAAGAGCAGGGTAATTCCTGATGCCCTACAGGGGGCATGCCTCAAACAGCTATTGTTGGAACTCCCTCGGGATGGAGCAATCTTAGACCTGGTACTCTCAAATAGGGAAGGAGAAAGGATCTCAGATTTAGAAGTGGGTAGTCATCTCGGAACAAGTGACCACAAAACAGTGTGGTTCACAATAAACACAGCCATAGAATCAAGCCATACAAAACAAGAGTATTGGACTTTAGGAAGGCTGACTTTGGGAAAATGAGAGAGTGCCTCAGAAAAGCACTAGCAAATGGGCAAGAAGGAGGGGTGGAGAAACAATGGAGAATAATCAAAACAGCCATCACAGAGGCAACAAGCCTTTGTGTGAAGCAAATCAACAAAACAAAATGAAGGAAAAAAAAACCTATGGTTCTCAAAAGAGGTAGAAGGGAAGGTTAAGGAGAAAAGGATAGCATTCAGGAAATACAAGGAAGCACAGAAGGAGCAGGACAGAGAATTTTATCAGTTAAGGCAGAAGAAGACAGGGAAGGCAGTCAGAATAGCAAAGGCACAAACTGAGGAAAAGATAGCCAACTCTGTTAAGAAGGGGGTTAAAACCTTTTTTAGGTACATTAAGGAGTGAAAAAAGACTAAGTGAGGGATACAGAGACTTAATAAAGGGAAGGGAATATGGGCAGATGGTGACAGTGAAAAAGCAGGAATACTGAACGAATATTTCTGCTCAGTATTCACAACAGAAGAGGAGGGGGAGGTACCTAAATGAAACAAGAGAAATACTCTGAATAGGGGTGTCAATACCAGAAGAAAGAGATTTGAAAGAACTCTTGAAATTGAGGGTGGGCAAAGCAATGGGGCCTGATAGGATTCACCCAAGAATTCTGAAAGAACTAAGGGTAGAACTAGTAATGCACTGACCACTCTCTTTAACAAATCATGGGAGGATGGGATAGTACCTGAGGACTGGAGGAAGGCAAATGTGATTCCACTTCACAAAAGTGGGAGCAGATCAGAAGCAGGAAACTATAGACCAGTTAGTTTGACCTCAGTGGTAGGAAAAATGATGGAATCACTTCTGAATTAAAGAATTCTCGAGTAACTAGAGGCCAGTGGAGCACAGGACCCAAGGCAGCATGGTTTCACAGCAGAAAGGTCATGTCAGATGAACCTAATATATTTCTTTACCTGGGTGACCAAAGTACTAGACCAGGGATGGGCTGTGGATATGGCTTACCTGGATTTTAGCAAGGCATTAGACACAGTCTCACACATAAGATTAATATACAAGTTAGCCAGCCTTGGAGTGGGTCCCAAGGTCATAGTCTGGATAAAAAAGTGGCTGGACAACAGGATGCAAAGGGTGATAGTAAACGGAGCTCACAGTGAAGAAAGGAGGGTAACTAGCAGGGTACCACAGGGGTCGGTACTGGGACCGTTCCTCTTTATTGTCTTTACAAGTGACATTGGAGAGCACCTGAAAGGAAAAGTAGGTCTCTTTGCAGATGACACAAAGATCTGCAACAGGGTTGATACACAAGGTGTGGTGGAAAGGATGAGAAGGGACTTGGCAAGGTTGGAGGAATGGGCAAATGTATGGCAGTTCAGATTCAATGCAAAGAAGTGCAAGGTAATGCATTTGGGAAACAAAAACACAGGAGAAGAGTACACAATGGGGGTGAGTAGATAACAACAACAAAAACTGAAAGAGACCTAGGAGTAATTATATCAGATGACCTAAAGGTGGGCAAGCAATGTGAGAAGGCAGTAAGGAGGGCTGGGGGGATACTGGGATGCATAGGGAGAGGCATCAACAGTAGAAAACAGGAATTTGTTATCCTTCTGTACAGACAGTTGTTAAGACCCCATCTGGAGTACTGGGTGCAATTCTGGATACCCTACCTCTGCAAATACATAGACAGAGTGGAGGCTGTTCGGAGGAGGGCAACTAAAATGGTGTAGGGTCTGCACCACAAGACATACTAGAAGAGACTAAAGCAGCTTAATATGTATAATTTTGAGGAAAGGAGGGAGAGGGGGGACATGATAGAAACTTTCAAGTATCTCAAGGGAATTAACAAAGTACAAGTTAGTAGCATCTTTCAGAAGAAGAGATGTGCAAGAACGAGGGGGTACAATTTGAAGATAGCGGGGGGATGGCTCAGAGGTAATGTCAGAAAGTAGTTTTTCACAGAGAGGGTTTTGGATGCATGGAACAGCCTTTCTGAGGAGGTAGTGGAATCAGGAACAGTGGGAGAATTCAAGCATGCATGGGACAGACATAAGACAATTCTAGTGGGGGTAGGAGGAAGTATGCTGTTGATTAACTAGAATCTGCAGCTTATCCATCAGGTAGAGAAATGGGCAGACTAGGTGGGCCAAGCAGTCCTTATCTGCCATCAAATTCTATGTTTCTGTGTTTCTAAGATGGTCCTCCCACTAAAAGAAAACTAATTGACAGCAAGTGTCCAAACAAGATGCAAGACATTCAAAGCAGCAGCTGCTCAGTTATGGTTCCATTTTTGGGGGACAGGCTGTAGCCTAAGCTTCAGGAGTCAGTTTCAGGATAAAAAACAAAACAAAACATTTTTCATATGACTCATGCGGCCGGTCTGGTGGCACTGAGGGTTGAGGCTCTGGACGCCACACCTCGTGCAATGCCGGTGACCCGGGTTTGGGAGTGAGCTTGGGCGTCAGGGGTCAGCGGAGGTGGGATTGGATTGAGCACCTGCTGGGCTGCTCTCCTCTCCCAGGAGAGGGTTCTTGGAATGTCCAGCATTCTGGCACCCCCGGGTGGAGACCAGGGGGTGCCACAGAGCATTGGGCAGCATGTTCACAGCATGGCCAGACACTGGCAGGGTTGCAGAGTGCCGAGAAGTTGGGGGTGTGCACCATGCACAGGGGTTGGGGGGGTTAAGGGCATGTAACAGTGGAAAAAAGCTCCCACCCACCGAATAGATGATGGCTCCTCCAGTGCCACCACCTCACACCCAACGCTAGTTTCCCTTCACTGCCCCTTTCGATCACCCCTGGGCTGTAGTCCCTGCTGTCCCCGGGGAGTAGTGGCATACTTGAAGATGACGGGGGACACTGCGGGTGGTAGAGCAATCTGGCAAGTGGGGTAGCCATAGAGAATTCCAGATTGGTGGGAGAGAAAAAAAATTTAAAAAAATATATATATGATTCATGCCTGGCACGTCATCCAATTAAATCAATTTTTGGCCCCAACAGCAGTCTGCACTCTTGGAAGCCTCATGAAATTTCAAATCCTAAAAATAAAAAAAAGAGAATATAGCAGTGACAGTCACCTTGTCCATCTTTTACTGTTTACAGAGTTCTGCTGGTCTTGCTGTCTAATTGGTCCTAGATGTGGGTTTCCCAGCTCTTCGAGTAGGAAAATGTAAGCCTGTTTTTTTTTTTTCAAGAGAATATAGTTACCACTCTTCTCATACTGGTTTTTACATTTATTTGAGCAGTTTTAATTTATTTAGGAAGAAATGCACTTTGTTGTAAGATTCTGCAACCCCAGTAACTGTGGCACAGATACTGGGAGTGAGAAACAGAGACTGCACCTACTTTTTCCTGCACTGAGCCGTTCTCTCCTCGCTATTCCTCCTTTTTAAAAATAAATCCTTTTGGGGGTGTTTACTTATTTCTTTTAGTTTCTTTATGCTGTCTTTTGTAAAAGAAGAAAAATACTGTTGGGGATTTTTATTTTCATAAGAGGGAGCAAGGGGGGAGATAGTGTATAAGACAGAGACTGCCATTTCCCTGTAGTTAGTTTCAGCAAGTCTTTCTCTCTCCTCTGATTTGCACAGCAGCTTAGAAACACTTAGTTTCTCAGTCTGCAAGTAACGGGAGCTAAGAAAAGCATCACTTAATACAAAAAAGATTGAGATGCTTCTTCTGTTCTTTTTCCATTTCTTTGGGAGCTCACAATCAAATAATAATAAAAAAAATGAGCAAACAGTCTCATGGAGCAACTGCCTGCTAATATATTCTAAGAATCTGAAAGCATGCTACTGCAAAAGCTACCTAAAACATCTGTACAGAAAGGCTGAATAAAAGGGATTAACAGTGTTTATTTTTTACATATGGGAATATGGTCCTGCTACTTGAAGAAAATTAAGTGACAGCAAAAGTGTCCAAATAAGATGCAAGACTATTGCAGCAGCAACTGCTCATTTAAGGTTCCATTTCCAGGGGAAACAATATATTGGCAGTGCACATTAAGTTCACAAGGGGTCAAGAGGGTTACACTTGGACCTTTTTGGGTAGCTTCATGAGTCAGTTTCAGGATAAAAAAAATCCAAGTTTTTAATAATAATTTCAAATCCTAAAAAATATGCTTGTATACCCTGCTGTCTCTGAATGACAAACATAAATAAAAGTCTCCTTTTCTGATGTTTATGAGACAGCCCCATAGTCCGTAATGTAAGTATGTGAGTGTGCTGGGGGGGCGGTTGTTATGAGAACAATAAAAATAAATATGGAATAATGGATGTGGGGAGGCAAAAGGACTGGTGAGTGAAAACACAGGAAATACATAGTCACATTACAGGCACACATCAATTATGAATATAACTTTCAAGACATGCATTGGAGAACACATACTGGAAATTGAAAGTGAGCACACTAAATATATTGGCAGTGCACATTAAGTTCACAAGCGATCAAGGGGGTTACACTTGGACCTTTGTGGGTATTGCATTGGTACAGCTGGGACTGAGTGGTGGGAAAACAGAGAAGCTTACATTGAAACATGAGAGTTTTGAATACATTACATACATATGCTGTATATTTACAGCACATCAAACAGAGATGTGTAGTATGATTTGGATATCAGGCTGCTGCAAAAGCTCCATGAAGCATCTGTACCAAAAGGCTGGAAAGAAGGGGTTAACAGTGTTTTCTTAACTATAGGAAGATAGTCCTGCTACTAAAGAAAATAAATTGACAGCAAATGTGTCCAAACAACACACAAGACATTTGGAGCAACAGCTGCTCAGTTACGGTTAAATTTTTAGGGGACAGGCTGTAGCCTTAGCTTCGGGAGCCAGTTTCAGGATAAAAAAAAGACACATTTTTAATATAACTCATGCCTGTCATGTTTTCCAGTTAAATCAATACTTGTCCCCAACAGCAGTCTGCACCTTCAGGAGCCTCATGAAATTTAAAATCCTAAAAAAAAAAAAAAAGAAAATACAATATAGCAGTGACAGTCGCCTTGTCCATCTTTTACCGTTTACAGTGTTCTGCTGGTTTTGCTGTCTAATTGGCCCTAGATGTGGGTTTCCAAGCTCTTAGGGTAGTAAAATGTGAGCTTGTTTTTACCATGCGATAAAGAGTTCATGCTTACAAGGCAAGACCTTACCAAAGGGCACTCAACTCTGAATTCAGTGAGCTGGGTTGGGATCTATGAACCGGGTAGGGATATCCTAGGACAAGACTGATCACTGCATTTCTTTTGTCTAGCTATGGAGTTCAGACAGACGGCAAATGTAATCCAGGGTCAGCTGCTCGTCCTTAGCCAAAGAGAGTGATTCACAGAGGGGGAGGCGACTTTGTTGTGCATTTGCAAGGTGTGCATTTGCAAGGCCCTTGTTACTTAGTGATCGTTAAAGTGCTGCATGGCTCTGCCCCACTTCAGCCCTGAAAACTTAAAGAATAACTGACGAAAATATTCTGTGGGTGTCAATTGACACAATATGTCTTATGGAATTTTTAAAGTAAATGCTGGCTGCTTGTTTACACATTAGAACTTGTTCTGAGTAACAAGCTTCCTGAATTAGTGGCCTTGATGGAGGAGGAACATCTGGATATAGTGGCAGTCACAGAAACATGGTACACACAAAACCATGACTGGGACATAAACATACCAGGATACACTATCTACAGGAGGGACAGGGAGGGTAAAAGAGGAGGAGGAGTAGCTGTTTACATAAGGGAAGGAATCAAGGCAAGAGAACAAAAGGGAAAACAGGGAGGGGAAGAAGCACTGTGGGTAAATTTGGAGACCGGCAATGGCACCACAATCCGCACAAGGGTTGTATACAGAACCCCTTCTCAGGGGGAGGAAATGGACAAGGAAATGATAGAAAGAATACTTAGAATGGCAGAAAAAGGGGAGATATTACTGATGGGTGATCTGAATATGCCAGATGTTAACTGGAATGCAGTTACAGCAGCCACTTCAAAGTGGGGTTATTCTAGATGCCCTACAAGGGCATGTGTAGACAACTAGTATTGGAGCCCACTCGAGAGGAGCAATCTTAGACCTGGTTCTCTCAAATGGAGATGAAGAGAGGATCACAGATGTAGAAGTGGGTAGCCATCTGGAACTAGCAACCATCGAACAGTATGGTTCACACAAACACAGCAATAGAGTCAAGCCATACAAGGCAAAAGTACTGGACTTTAGGAGGGCTGACTCTTGAAATGGGTGAGTGCTAAGGAATGCACTAGCAAATGGGCAGGAAGGAGGGTGGAAGAACAATGGGAATAATAAAACTGCCATCACAGAGGTAACAAGCCTTTGTGTGAAGCAAATTAACAAAACGAACGATGTAAGAAACCACTATGGTTCTCAAAGGAAGTGGCAGGAAGGTTCAAGAGAAAAGAAATCATTCAGGAAGTACAAGGAATCACAGAAGGAGCAGGACAGGGAACTGTATCAGTTAAAGCAAAGGAAACTGGGAAGGCAGTCAGAACAGCAAAGGCCCAAACCGAGGAAAAGATAGCCAACTCTGTTAAGAAGGGGATAAAACCTTTATAGGTACATCAGGAACGAAGGAAGACCAAGGGAGGGCTAGTGAGGCTTAATAAAGAGGAAGGAGGGTGGGCAGAGGGTGACTGTGAAAAGCAGAGATACTAAACAAATATTTTTGCTCAGTATTTACAAAGGAAGTGGGAGGTACCTAAAACAAACAGTAGAAACACTCTGGATACAGAAGTTGATACCAGCCCATTTACAGAAGAAAAGGTTCTGAAAGAACTCTAAAACTGAAGGTGGACAAAGCAATGGGCCTGATGGGATTCATCCCAGAATTCTAAAAGAACTAAGGGTAGAACTAGTGACACCACTGACTACCCTGTTTAACAAATCATGGGAGGATGGGGTGGTACCCGAGGACTGGAGAAGGGCAGATGTGATTCCCCTTCACAAAAGTGGGAGCAAGGCAGAAGCAGAAAACTACAGACCTGTTAGTTTAACCTCAGTGGTAGGGAAAATGATGGAATCACTTCTGAAGGAAAGAATTGTTGAGTATTTAGAGGCCAGAGGGCTCAGGACCCAAGGCAGCATGGATTCATTAGCTGGAAGGTCATGCCAGACAAATCTGATAGATTTCTTTGACTGGATGACCAAAGTAGTAGATCAGGGAGGGCTGTGGACATGGCCTACCTAGACTTCAGCAAGGCATTTGACACAGTCCCACACAAAGATTAATATACAAGTTAGCCAGCCTGGGAGTGGGTCCCAAGATGACAGCCTGGGTAAAGAATTGGCTGGAGAATAGGACACAGAGAGTAATAGTAAATGGAGTCCACTTGAAGAAAGGGGTTACTAGTGGGGTACTGCAGGGTTCAGTATTAGGACTGGTCCTCTTCAATGTCTTTATAAGCGATATTGCAGAGGGACTGGAAGGAAAAGTATGTCTCTTTGCAGATGACACAAAGATCTGCAACAGAATTGATGCACAAGATGGGGTGGAAAGGATGAGAAGGGACTTGGCAAGGTTAGAGGAATGGTCAAATGTATGGCAGCTTAGATTCAATGCTAAGAAGTGCAAGGTAATGCACCTGGGAAACAAAAACCCAGAGGAAGAGTACACAATGGAGGGTGAGATACTAACAACAACAAAAATGGAAAGGGACCTGGGGTAGTTATATCAGATGACCTAAAGGTGGGCAAGCAATGTGAGAGGCAGCAAGAGGGCTGGGGGATACTGGGATGCATAGGAGAGGCATCACCAGCAGAAAACAGGAAGTTATTATCCCTCTGTACAGACAGTTGATGAGACCCCATCTGGAGTACTGCATGCAGTTCTGGAGACCCAATCTCCGCAAGGATATAGACAGGATGGAGGCTGTCCAGAAGAAGGCAACTAAAATGGTGCAGGGTCTGCACCAGAAGACATATGAAGAGAGATTTAAGGAGCTGAATATGTATAGCCTCGAGGAAAGGAGAGAGAGGGGACATGATAGAAACTTTCAAGTATCTCAAGGAATCAACAAAGTCCAAGAGGGTAGCATCTTTCAAAAAAGAGTGTGCAAGAACAAGAGGCACAATGTGAAGATAGAAGGGGCAGCTCAGTAGTAATTTAAGGAAGTATTTTTCACAGAGAGGGTTGTGGATGCATGGAATGGCCTTCTGGAGGAGGTTGTGGAGTCAAAAACAGTGGTGGAATTCAAGCATGCATGGGACAGTCATAAGGCAATTCTAGGGGTTGGGGGTAGGAAGAAGTAGGCTGCTGGTTAACTAGGATCTGCAGCTTATCCAAAAGGTAGGGAAATGGGCAAACTGGGTGGGCCAAGCGGTCCTTGTCTGCCGTCAAAATCTATGTTTCTATGTTTCTATTTGATTTTGACTTACTGTACTAAAGTATTGTGTATGGTGATCTGTCCTTAGCTACAGTATGCCAGTGGTCAGTATGTTTCTTGTCTTATTAGCCCTTGGATATGTGCACCACAAACTTTTTGCATGTCCTGAGCCACTGAATTGTGAACTTGTATCATAAAATGACTGTTTGGCTTCCTTTTGTATTAATAAAATATTATTTGTAGCATGCCCCATGTGCCATTACCATGCAGCAGAAAATGCTGGATTGTAGGAAGATCATTCATAATGTTAATGTAGGTTTGACACAAGCATATACAATAGATCTCTCAGTGGTAACCTCTCAGAGAGCAAAAACTTTATGCAAAGCAAAATGATGGCTTGACTTTGACTGACTATAAGGGTTCAAGCACGGGACTGATGGTGTTCATTCTTTATTTTTAATGTTGTACATTTTTTGATATATATTGGTGATTTTTGTTTTTCATTTTTTTATTTTTCATTAGTTAACTTGTTTTCTTTATGTTCGTGTGCACTCTAGTTTTGCTTTTTTTTCTTAAGATTATGTAATACCTTCTTGAGTTTCTGTATCAGTTTTTATGGTAAAGAAATTTCTCCTACTCTTCTTTGATAAGTGCCGTGGGATTTTTAACTTCCACCTGGACAGTGATCAGAGACGGGCACAAGGGACCCTGGTTTAATATCTCAAATAAAGAATGGCACCTTAACAGTGCATAACTACCTTGGTACTACACTACAGTGTCAGTTATAGATATTACCCCAGTACCTGGAGTGCAGCTAGCACCCATGATCTTCTGATCTTTCACCCCCAGAAGCAAGTGTGCTACATGCTGAGCCACTAAAACTTAATTTGACTTGGGTCCTCTCTTATGCAGTAAATGTGTCTTCTTTCTCTGGGACGAGTGGGAAAAATGAGGAGAGACATAGATAAACTGGAGGAATGATCCAGAGTGAGCCAGCTGAGGTTTAATGCAAAGTGCAAATCATACATTTCGAGTGCAAGAACCCAGTGGAGGATTACATGATGGGGGGTTTGAGATGGGCAAAGATGGTGCAGGGCCTGCAGCAAAAGTCATATGAGGAGAGACTGGTACACCTCAATATGTATACTCTGGAGGAGAGAAGAGACAGGGGAGATATGATAGAAATCTACAGATATCTAAAAGGCATAAATAGGGTACCAGAGGGTAGCATCTTTCAGAAAAGGAGATGTCCAGGAACAAGGGGGCATGACATGAGGTTGGAAGGGGTAGACTAAGGGGTAGTGTGAGGAAGTAATTATTCACAGAAAGGGTGGTGGATGTATGGAATAGACTCCCAGTGGAGGTGGTGGGAGCAAACATAGTGAAGGATTCAAACATGCATGGGAAAGGCATAGGGGAACCCTATCAAAAGGAAAGAGGAGGTAAAGCTAGAGATCAAGTAGGGCTTACGGCTTTTACAGTAGGCAGGGAAAATGGGCAGACTAGATGGGCCTAACAGTCCTTATCTGCCATCAATTTCTATGTTTCTACATTCAATGTTTCTATTGTTGTGCTGCTATTATCCTTACCTGCACTGGTGAAGTATCTGCTGAAGAGAATTTAAGTTTCTCTGGTAGTTTGGAAAGCCAGTGACATCATGTTTTCAGTTCATCCTGTATTATGCAAACTGTTGGCATCTGTTAAAATACTTGTAGGTATAAGTATTAGACATTTTCTTTGTTTCCATTGAGAAACTTTTTAACAATTTAACCACATCAATTTGAGTTCTAAATCATATTCCCAGTCTCATGGATATGTGCCTTTAAGATTTTGAAACATTTCAGAAAATTCTCTGGAATTTTGTCAGTAGCAGAATTCTGACATTTCAAATGCAAAATGTTTTTTGCAGATTAATAATCCCAAATGTACACACACTGCATATTATTTTCCGCAATCCATGGACAATTATTCTGCAGTTTATATGATGCATGGAATATTATTTTTTGGTATACACAAAAATGCTTTTTAGAATTCTGAGAAATTTTAAATGAAATTCCAAAAAGCATTTTGGAAGCGAAATTAAAATTCTGCACCATTTTCAATGTCAGAATTATGCATATTGCACAGCATTAGTATTTATGGAGCCATGGAAATACCAGGAATCAGACCCTTTATAAAGCACCAGGTGTGGATACAAAACAATAGATTTTGCTGATAGAGAGCACTGCCTTGTATGAGACTGTTCCCACACATGTTTATGGGGAAATACTGAGACATTTGAAATCAGCTTCCTGTTTTTAATGTGAGTGCAACATTTTCTGTGTTTTAGTGTTAACTGGTAACAGAATGAAAACTCTTAGCATATTGAGCTGACTTTTTTTTGTGTTTTTATAAAAACTTTTAACACACATATTGTGGCTGGGTTTTCAGAGAACCATGTCATCATTCTCACATAGCTGCAGTACTTTCAACATGGATGTCAGACTACAGAAAACATGGTCTACCTCTATGTTGCAAGTGCCAAAATTTGTTAGCCAAAAATGATGCATGCCCCTGACTAGTGACACAGCCATCATTTTCATGCCATAAATGGAGAAACATTTATTTATTTATTTATTTGAATTTTGGTAACCAGGTAAATCTACTGAGACAAAGCAGTCCCTTTTTCAGGGACAACCAATGAGACCAACAAAGGAAGTACAGTACAGAACAATTACAACAATTCCACTGAGGGATAGTTCCAATACAGTGCAAATTCACAGAAGGATAATTACAGCCGCAGAAAACAAATCATAGTAATAGAACAATGGTCATCAAGCACAGCAAAATACAGTAATGGTATCAACATAGCCTAACAAATAACAGGCTAGGCATATAAAAACTTTACAGTTATGCAAATGCAACTATATGTTTGAAAATAGTGTGCAAACATTATTATGCATTTGACATGATGCAATCTGTGCACAAATCCAACATTTGCACTGGCATCATGTGCTTTGCAAACCCAGTCCTGCATGTCTCATAACTCGGCATTTAGTTTAACCTGTGAAGCAAAACACAAGATAGAATCTTGAAAGAGTCTAAAACATGCAGCATGTTGCTTTCAGTGGACCAGCTGATGGATTTTTTTTTACATCATTCACATACTGTCAAAGTCTACTATTCCTTTGATCACACCTGATATAATTAATGGTTTTAATTTGTGCACAGTTTATATCACTGGCAAGACTTAACTATACTTCTGCTGCTGCTTTACTTTTCTATCCCTTGAGGCAGTGTATCCATTGACTATTTTTGATCCTGTTGGTGTGCTCCATTTGAAGTTTGTCATACTGTTATATTTTCTGGGACTGATTTGTTTCTATTGCTGGCCATAATGCAGCATACGTATCAGCTGGCATTGGTGTGTTTTGCCCAAATCAATTTGATGCACTCTGTATGGCTTCATCTTCCAAGATCAGCTTTATGTTATTTGTAGCTGTAGACCAATGGTATAACCATTCTGGCTTTGGGCTGCACCTCTTGTTCAATGGGATTTGGGACATTTGGAAGATATGCTGGCTGGAGCTTCTGGGACTGATATTTGTTTATCTGCCTGCGGCTCTATTTCTTGAATGTTCTACAAGACCTAATGAGAGAGGGCTCAATTGACAGCTGCATGGATGTGATAGGGAATGGTCAGAGAGTCCTTTTCCACAGAACATTTCTAGCCCTGGAATCATATTTTGTGAACACAAGGGTCTTTCTTTGCATGTTTGCCAGTGTGGAAGGTTACTGTGGGAACAGTGCAATTTGGCCAGATGATATATATGTACAGCTGCATCAGAGATTATGCCATATAATACTGACTGCATGTAGGCACCACTGACCCTGACATCTGCAGATTGATACAGTGCTGAAAAGGTTATCTGTTAATCATATGTTTCTGCTGCAGAAATGATGAGTTTTGAAACCTTTTAGCCTTGTGATTATGACTTTTTGGACCTGTGTTTCCCCGGACATGTCTAATGGACTAAGCTGGTAATTCTTTGCTGTTGTTTGTTCCCAATTTTTTACGTTATGTTCTGATATTTTGTAGAACCTAGAATTGTTCTACTTAGGCTAGCACTGAATCATTGAATAGAGTTTACTGAAGCAAATTTGAATTCCCTTTGCTATTGTTATCACTCTTCATTGAGTGATATAGGTTTTTGTTTGTTTTTTGGTTTTTGTTCTTTTACTCTGTTTAAGCAATTGTATATTTTATTTTTACAGTTAAGTTTCTGTTTGGGTTACAGAGTTTTTAGGAATGGGGTGAATGACATTATTGTGTTTTGTAGTTTAAGTGTTTGTTATAGTGGTGTGTGGGGGGAATAGGGAGGGTTCTTCAATGGAGGTACTGTTCTATGGGTGGGTAAATAATGTAATTGATACAGTAGTTTTGAATTAAGTTTAATAGTTTTAGGTTTATTATGCACCAGAAGAGTGAGATTAGGTTTTGTAGGCCCTACAGCTCTGCTGAGGAACTCACCTTATAAGGGCCACCACCACATTGTGTACCAAGAATCCAAAATGCAATATTTAAGCACTGCAGGATGCTGGGGATTCTTATAGGAAAAAGCAAAAGCAGAGGTAACTGCTGGGGAGGAGAGTTATGGGAGAGAGGATCCCAAGAGTTTATGGCAAGAGGCACACTTGATGGGTTTTTTTTCCAGCTGACAGGGACTGCACATAGAAATATATAAGTTGATGGCAGAAGGAAAACTCTAGGTCCATCTAGTCCATCCATTTGTTTTAGACTTATTTTGATACTCTAGTTGCCCTTTGTAGTCAAAGCTCCCTTGTGTCTAGCCCATGCATTCTTGAATCCCCCCGCAGTGCTGACCCCCACAATCTGTTGGAGCAGGCTATTCCAGGCGTCCACCACTTTTTCTGTGAAGAAAATATTCCTGGTGTTGGTAGAGAACCTTCCTCCCTGCAACCTGAGGTCATATCCCCTGGTCCTGGAGCCCTTCTTGAAATGAAAAAGTTCCAGTGCCTATACCTTGTTAATGCCTTTTATGTACTTGAATTTTTCAATCATGTTGCCTCTCTCTCTTCTCTGCTCCAGGGAGTACATATTCAGTTCCCTAAGTCTTTCCTCATAGGACATGTACTGCAGACCCTGAATCATTTTTGTCACCTTTCTCTGTACTGTTTCCACCGAGCCAATGTACTTCCTGAGGTGAGGCCTCCATAACTGGACTTCATATTCCAGGTGAGGCCTGATCAGTGATCTATACAGTGGTAGTACCACCTCTCCTCCTGCTCCTGATTCCCCTCCCAAAGCAACCCATCATTCTGTTGGCCTTCAATGTTGCCTTCTCACACTGCTTACTAACCTTCAAGTTGTCTGAGATTATGAATCCCAGATCTTATTACTGGTCTCAGGCCACCAGTTTTCTGCGTCCTAGGTAATACACCTTTCTTGGATTTTTCTTTCCTGTGTGCATGACCTTGTACTTTTTGGCATTAAATCTCAGCTGCCACTCTCCATACCATTCTTCTAGTTTCTTGAGGTCAGCTTCCATCTTGCTCACTCCTTCTGAGGTGTCTACCCTGTTACATATCTTGGCATCATCTGCAAACAGACACACTTTCCCTTCCAGTCCATCAACGATGTCTGCTATAAATCATTGAAGATCACAGGCCCCAGCACTGAGTCCTGGGGCACCCCGCTGGTCACTCTGCCTTCTGTCGATTGCGTTCCATTAACCTGTATCCTCTGGATTCTGCCTTGTAACCAGTTTTGTACCCATCTGCCTACTTCTGGATCAACCCTTATGTGGTCAAGCTTCTTTATCAGCCTTCTGTGTGGAACCGAGAAGAAGGCCTTACTAAACTCTAGGTAGACCACTTTACTGCCCTACTGTTTTCCACTATTTTTTGTAGCATAGTCAAAAAACTCAAGCAGATTTATCTGACATGACCTACCTGCTGTGAAACCATGCTGTTTAGGGTCTTGTTGGCAGCTAGTTTCGAGGAATGCTATGATTCTCTGTTTGAGTAGTGTCTCCATTAGTTTCGCCTACTAGAGATGTGAGGCTCACCGGTCTGTGAGCACAAGCAGAGCACCAGGAGGAAGGAGCTGCTGGTATAATTAAACTTCTCTACTGAGACTAAGAACTAGAACTCTTGTACTGGGACCTTCAATTTAGGGTAAAGAAAAAGGTGGTGTGTATGTCAGAGTTAGTTGAGGTGAATTGTTATCTGTGTATCTGTTACCTGTGTTATCTGTGTAGTTATCTAGGTGCTTATCACAGGTGGCTGAAGGGAATTGTTATCTGTGAAATTAACTAAGTGTAGAAAGATTTGCAAAGTAGGGGGAGTTATCTTAGTGCTTGTCACAGGTGGCTGGAAGGAAATTGTTATCTGTGAAATTAACTATGTGAAGAAATATTTGCAAAGTAGGGGGAGTGGCTTAGCCAGAAGGAGCCAGGTTAAAACCAGATTTAAACACTGCCCTGTATAGCTTCTGCCAGAGAACAAGTAAAGCACAAAGAGGAAGGAGCTGCTGGTATAACTAAACTTCTCTGCTGGGACTATATTGACCTCCTTCCCTCTCCACCCCCCCAAAGGCAGTTCTACTTTTATAGGCACAGGATTTGACTGACAACAGGAACTTCATGTTTGGGAGCAGGAAATGAGTGATGAAAGAGCCACCAAAGACTCACCATCCTAAAAGGGCAAGATTAGCTCTCTATCCCCCCCTAGCTGCTGGAGGTCTGACTCTGAGCAAGTAAGGAGACTACTGAGAAATATAGGAACTACTTAACAATAATAATAATAAACTTTATTTATAATGCGCTTTTCAAAATCAAGGTGCAGTACATAGTTAAAACAATTTCACAATACAACATCATTATAAAAAAAAAAAAACTATTACAGGCAATCCTCATCAACACCATCACCATATGCTCTTTTCCATAAATACGTTTTCAGAGTTTGTTTAAAGCCCCCTCAGTCATGCACTCCCTAATCCAATGGGGTAGAGAATTCCAGAGGGTCGGTGCCATGAACATGAAAGCTCAGGCCCCAGCAGATTTTAAAAACATCCTCAGAATCTCCAGCAACCCCTCATTGGCTGAGTGGTGCGGTCACTCCGGGAGGTAAGGAACCAGGAGCTCTTTCAGGTAGTCAGGGCAATCTTTGTGGGGGGTAGGAAGAAATAGACTGTTGGATAAATAGGATCTGCAGCTTATCCTCTAGGTAGGGAAATGGTCAGACTAGGTGGACCAAGCGGTCCTTATCTGCTGTCAAAGTCTATGTTTCTATGTAATTACTAGCCTCCTCACAACTGCCTGATTTGTGAAGTGGAACCACTATTGCCTTTTTCCAGTCTTTGGGTACCACACTGCTCTTCAAGGATTTCATGAATAGAAATGCCAGAGGGGCTGCTAATTCTGCCTTCAGTTCCTTAAGTATTCTGGTGTGCATCTTGTCTGGTCTCATGGCTTTGTCTGCTTTTAGTTTATTTAGCACCTCCTGTACTTTGACTTCTGTAAAATAACTCATGTCTATCCCTGGTCCTGAGGTGTTGTGTTTTTTTCAGTGCTGGTCCATCCCCTGGGTCCTCTTTGTAAACACCAAGCAGAATTATTTGTTGAGGATTTCAGCTTTCTCTGGGTCATGTTTGGTGCATTTCCTTACTTCAGTAGCGATCTTTACTATCCCTCCTTTTGCATTTCTAAGTTTCCTCATGTATCTAAAACATGATTTGTCTCCTCTCTCTGCCCCTTCTGCTATATTTTCCTCTGTATGGGTTTTTGCCTTTCTAATTTGTTTGTTAGATTCTCTCATTTTTTCCTTGTACAGCTCCCAGTCTTTCTCAGTTTTGGTTTCCTGGTTTATGCTGTACACCTTCTTTTTTCTTTGACTGTGGTAGCCACTTCCTTGGAAAACCATAGAGGATTAATATTTTTTTATTTTGCTGACCATCTTGCACATTGATCTGTGGTAGTCTTTAATGCTCTGTTGAGTCTCCCCCATATGATCTCAACTTCTATTTCAATTAACTGGCTACTTATGTTGTTCCTCATTTTTTAGAAGTCAGCCTTTCTGAAATCTAGCACCTTTATATTTGAGTGGCTGGTGTCCTGTGTTATGTTTACCTTAAAGCTTACCATGAGATGGTCGCTGTTGCCCATATGGCATCCCACTTCAGAGTCCTTGATCCTTTCTGAGTTTATGAGGACCATATTGAGAATGGCATCTCCCCTTGTAGGAGTTTTAACATGTTGGCACAGTCCCACACCTTGCAGTGACGTCATGAAGTCCCTACTTCTTGTTGTTGCTGCCATTAATGTGCTTCTGTTAATATTTGGTAGGTTGAAGTCCCCCACCAGTATTACTTCACCTTTATAGGACATTTTGTAGATTTCCTCTATTAGGTCTTTGTCTCCTTTATATCCTTGATTTGGGGGACTGTACGCGATGTCGATTCTGAAGGGTTTTCACTTGCCCATGTCTACTATTAGCCAGAGTGACTCAAAGTCCCCAGATTGCCCTTTTACTTCTGTGGCTTTCATTTCTTCCCAAATGAAAATGGCTACACCCCCCCTCTTTTTTTGCCCTGCCTATCTTTTCTGAACAGATTGTAACCGGGAATGGCTGTATCCCATCAATGGTATTCAGTGAACCATGTTTCTGTTACAGCCATCCAGTCCAACCTTTCTGTTTCCAAGATGGCTAAGAGTTTGGGAAGTTTGTTGGTTAGGCTCCTAGTATTTGCAATCATTGCCTTCCAGGAATGTACATCCTCTTTTGCACGAGGTTGTATCCTCTTCCTGGACTGCTCCAGTTTGCTCTTTCTGGCCAAGAGATTATGGAGGTTGCTGGTTCAGGCAGATGTTGGCTCTGATTTATTTTCTGAGGATGTATGCATGCATTTGGCTTATGGGGAGTGATGACCAGTCCACCGACGACAGGAGTGTGAGCTGCATCATATTCCTCTTTATTTAGTTTAAACTACCTGTATAGGCATCAATTTTTTGTCTGAGTGCTCACATTCCTTTTATGTTTAGGTGCAATCCATTGTATTTAAAAAAAAGCTCTTTCCCAAAAGTTGTGCCAGTTCCCTATGTAGTGATATCCCGTATCTTGACAGCAATCACACAGCCATGAATTGAATTCACCTACTTCAATCTCACTGACTCGCTTGGTGCTTTTTCCATTTTCCCACACCGGCAGCACTTCTGAGAAGGCTAATTTGGATTAAAGAGAAGAAAATTTTTTGGCCAGGTCCTCAAAGTGTTTTTGGCCTCCTGAACTGTGTGGTTTGCCAAGTCATTGGTATCAAGATGTATTGTTATATGTGTAACATCCCCCCGATTCCTGCACAATTGTCTTAATGTGGTTAGTGTCCCTACTTGCAGACACTCATGGTAGACACTTTACTATGATGTTGCTTTTAACATTTTGTGTGGGTGGCGTTTCACTCCTCAGATCATGGAATTCCTGATTATGAAAATTTTGCTTTTGTTTATATCTGCGTCATTTTTATTTTGAGTTTTAGTATTTTTGTTGTTATTGCATTTGGTTTCGGTATTGTTGTTGGTTATATTTTGAGTATTAGTATTTTTGTTTTTATCATAGTTTGTATTGGCTTTAATTGGCATATTAGTCTTTTTTGGTGGTTTGCTTTCTTCACCTTATATTACTTTGTCAGTGGTTGGTAGCAGTGGAGCTAACCTGTTTTGGGTTTGGATGGCCGGGAAATGATCCTGGTTTTTGGCTTCCTTCCTGGGCCTCCTATGATGCCTCTTTTTCCTTCTCACCTACCAGTCTCTGGCCCCTGGCTGACATGCTGGTACTGGTGGTGGATGGGTTGAGGAAGTGTGCTATAGAATTCCCTGTATTGAAGGTTGTATATTATAGTCCAAGCATCCTGTAGTTGGGCTGCAAGATCTGCTATGGTGCAACACACAGGACAGAGCCCTGGCTGCTGTTTGTAGATCCTATTGTACAGTGCATCACCATTTTTGTGACTGGCAAGGTCCATTTCTTCTTTGTTTTAGTTGAGAGGCAGTGCTGATTCCTGTTTCTTGGTAGGAAGTGTGGACAAAAAAGAAAACAGAACAGTGAAGTTTTTTATTTTGTACTTTACTACCTCCTGTCAGGTGTTGTGGATGGTGTTACATGCATATAAAGCAAGAGCACACCGGGGAGGGTAGGATTAGGAGTAGGGTGGGTGGCTGGGCATATCCAACTGTTCTCTGTTTGCTGTAGAAAACAATTAGGTAGCTGTTGAACAGACGAGGCCTATCTTGTACTCCTGCAAGTTAAAAAAGAATCTGGTTACTAGCTCAGTTGTTCTGTCCTTTGGCTCAGAACAGCTCTGTGGAGTCCCCACTGTTTGCAGTAAAAAAAATCTGCCTCTGGTTCATGTGTCCTGGCTACCTGCTGCTGTGAGGGAGAGGGGACTGATCCATTGGCTGCAGGACAATACCTGCCCTTCTCTAATGCTGGAGTGCCCAGGGAACTGCTGCAGTAGAAGCCACCAATGAGAGTCTGTTGTCACACTCAGGGACTCTTTTTGAAAAAGAAATGTGTAGTGACTGGACCAGGCAGCATGGTCCCTCCTCTTTGATTAATTCTTTATAATGTCATATGACTATGGAATAAAACAGAGTTGGTGAGAATTTCATTGCCAATTCCCTAGCTAATCTGGTAGGAATCAGGGAAATCTGGTGTGGGGATTACTCTTGCTCTGTGCTGGAGTCTGCTATCCTGGATGTGTATTTGGTGGTCCACTGCACAAAGCAGGAACACATGGAAAGTTGCACAGCCAATTTATTTAGATCTGCATTTTGGATCACTGCATTCATGGTAGCAGGGGCAGGTATTTTGATTGTGTGGCTGTTCTGGGTACTGCAGGCTTGGAGTGCAAAGTTCTCCTTCTTTATAGTCCTTTGAATGGTGTGGGTGTATTTTTTCAGGAATTAATGGATTTCATTATCCATCTGGCCTTAGAGTCCCACATATTAATAATGCTGTTTGACATCAATGCATGGGTCAATAATAAAGCATCACAGTTTGCTAGCTGATTCATCCAGGTAATGTGTGCTCTGGCCCCGAAAAGGTTATTTCCTCAACTACTCACAAGCATGGTCACACTTTTTACCTGGTATCTTTATTAGAACTCAACTTTGCTGAGGTCAAGGTTAATCCAATAACTTGTTGGATCATTACTTGTTGAATTTTCAGTTTGGTACACCATGGGTATGTTACTCCACTGCAGAGATGATTCTGTACTGTGCCAAATAGAACCTGGTTCCTGGAAGTACTGGAGATTTCTAGTATGTCGATGGCCTGTGCTGGGTGTCTGGTTGCTGCCATGGAAAGATGATATAGCCTTCTTGACAGCTATTGGAAACATTGCACCTCTCATCTCCGGTTGAAGGTTGCCTTATACAATGATGAGCTGAGGTGGTTAAAGATATTTGGGTGAAGAATAAAGCATTCCTGTTTGAGAAAGCAGTCTTTGGAAGAAAAAACTGGCTCTGAGGTCCCCTTATGGTGTGCATTAAAGAGCAATTTTCTAGAAGATGGCAGATCACCTGTCAAGCCTGATTGTGGCAGGGAAGAACACACCAGTTCAACTGTTTCAGACCATTGACAGACTTCTACACCTAGTCTGCCTGCAGTCTGAGATAGTAGTTTCTGAAGGAAAGTGCAAGCAGTTTGGGCCTTTCTTCAACAAAGTGCCCAAAATCAGAGTAGCAATCTTCCAGGTGGCTTTGTCCCTGGCACTGAGGGAGCAATTTTTGTAGGGGCATTCACATTTTCTGGACTGAGTTAGAGCCAGCCTTAGTTGAGGAGATTTGCAGGTGATGTCCTCATTGTGACTTACTTACTGTTATCTGGTCCTAGGTCCTACTTTTCTGTTGGTGGACAGCCAGGAACCCTTGCCTCCTGCTGTAGGCAAGATTTCCCAGAGTTCCTCTTGGGAGCGATTTGTTGTTCCATATTAAAGAATTCGGTGGTAATACCCATCCTTAAAAAACACTGTTGGCCCAAAGAATACAGGTAACTACATATCCATTTCAAACCTTCTGTTTTTAGGTAAGGGAGAAGGTGGTTGTTTCACAATTGGATGTGCAACTGATATAATATGATATATTTGAGAAATTCCAATCAGGTTTCAGTTATTGACACAACACAGAGACAGCAATGGTAAAATAGTTAAAAGATCTCATCCTTGCAAGGGGTTGGGGGGGGAATATCCTTTTCTTATTCTCCTAGACCATTTCTTAACATTTGAAACTGTGGAACATGAGGTTTTGACAGATCACCTTAGAAACTATGCAAGATTTGGGAGCACAGTGTATATTTGGTCTGAGTCTTTACTGGCTGATAGATGTTACTGGATATCTGCTGGGAAGTTGTCATTACAAGTTTAAACTATTTTATTTGGTATTCTGCAAGGTTTGATTTTATCCAAAACTGAAATTTGTAAGATTAAAGAGCAATATTAAATCCTTCATTACAATCTTTGCACGTCTGTTATACTGTATGTAATGGAGCCATCTTCATTACGGAAACATAGAAGTACAATTAGTAAAGCCATCTCATTCTTCACTCACAGAGATCAAAAATGGAAGGGGGAATTTATTAAAATGAGAAATATGAATCATATGATAGTGCACAGCTTTGGAAATATACAAGCAAAAAAGTGTAATTATATACAAAAAATTATGTCAGCATTTCTTTGTCATATAGACAAAAAAAAGAACTATCAGTAAAGAACTGTGAACCCTTCCACAGTGATACTTGTGTGCTGCATAATGGCTGAAAGAAGCATTTAGCGGACCATTACTGGATTGCACACCAAGCTCACAGGCCATTGTGCCAGCACAGGGAAATAGCTGGAAGGATGCAAATTTAATCAGGGCACTGTCATGCTACACACAGTGGTTCACTGGCACCCTCACCCTCTATCTCAATGTACAGCAAATGCAGCACCAGAAGTACTGCTGAAAGCAGTTCATGGGATTGCTACCTTGTGATCCATGATATCCACTCTGTCAGTGGGAGTGTAAGGCAGCAAACAGAAAAGGGACAGGCATCCGATGTCTTGATACTAGAAACATTATTCATCACAGGGTGAGATTTCAGCATACTGGACTACCTGGGAAGACCAGGAGGCAGGCAAAAAGGTAATGGGGCAATGGAGTTGTGTTAATTTTGTCAGTAGTGCTGTGTGTCCACAGAATGGACTATGGCATGGCAACATGCTTCTGTGCCATGCCATGGGCCAATGCCTGTGGCCGGTGCATTTATTTCCATCATGTTATTGGTTGCACAACCTATGTCTGTCCACAAACATCTCGAATGGCAATTTGCATAATTGTATGTAGAGCTTCCATAGCAAGGGAAATGCACCCCCTGCAGACAGTAACTCCTATTTGTTTATGGCAATTTTGGTGTTTGGCAGTAAGGAGAACAATGTGCACATCTGAATACTACCACACACCACTGTGACAGTGTGTAGAGCATGTTTCATAATGATTTTTCCATTACTTTTGAAAATCACCAAAGTGTGTACATCTTATTGTTATTAATTATTTTAAATGCATGGTGAACACAACAGATTAATGGTTAACACAATCAACTTCATAATTTTAGAAACAGTGATTTGTTTATTAAAGATATTCACTGTATGTTAAACAGATGACAAGTGTGTCATGCTATCAATGGTACAGAAAATAAAAAAAATCTGTACTTGACAGTAAATAAATCAAAATATTTAAAATAATATATGGGGGTTAATGTTTATAGATGACAAATAAGATCATAAAAAAATAAGTTGGGAAATAATGCTACTTGGGTGGGAATATATCCCCAATTTCCAAGCATGGCTGGTTTAAGGTGCATGGAGCAGCCAAGCATGTAACCATCCAAGGCATGCAGTATTGCTGCATGCAGAACATGAATGGCTATACAGTATGTACCTATAAGAGTAAAAGTACAAGACTATAATTTCTTTCATTGTAAATCCACAGGCAAAAAGTTGCCAACTGGGGGTTGCATTCAAGTATGCATATCTTATGATGCTGTGGTTTGCATTAGTGTGGTTAGTCATCGGAAGGATGATAATGACAATAACCCAATTATGTATGAGGTGCATTGTTAGAAATAAGAGTTATCTCCTAAAAGTGAGTAATGGCAAGACTCAATTAAAGAAACACAAACAAAGAAGAATGTGCCACTTTGAAAAGCATGAAGAATGCTGCTGATCATCAACTCCATAAAATGGTTAGAGAACAAAAATCTAATTTTCCAAAAAATTGCATTTTGGTCTGGAGTAGGGCTGGGCAAAAGTTTCAAACTCCATGTATTTTGTGATGTTTTTGCAGAATTTCACATAACTTTGTGAAACTATTTATATGGTCATATATTTGCCATTTTTGCAGATAGATAGCTGCAAATGGGTGTGCTGATTTGTTCTAAGAAGTACTAAAAGAGTGCCAAACGATATCTGAATGTATAGTTTTGAACACAAAGGGGCTCAAAGTCTTGCAATTTATTATTATTATGTTTTTTTGCAAACACTTCTGAAAATATTTCTGTACTTATAGCTCAGCAACTTTTGTAGCTAGATACCTGAAAATTTGCATGTATAACTTTCTTTGAAGTTAATTAGGATCTGCTAAATGTGAAAATATTTGGAAAAGTACATTTTAATTTACAGGGGTTCTTAAATTCACAACTGATTTGTTGGTAAAATATTGTGAACATTTCCAAATATTTAGATGTTTGTAGCTCATGTAATAGTATAGGTCTAGAACTGAAATTTGGCATGTATTGTATGCTCAGCGTGAATGGGTCCAACAATCTAACAATGCAGGAACAATATTATTTAGTACTTCAACATTTAGTGTGGAAATGCTGCATATTACTAACTGGCAACATTTTCTCAGAATTCATGGAAGCATCATAAGAAAGGCCTTTAGAGTTCCACTTGTGAAATTTTACTTTTGCAAATCACATAAAACTACTGAATCCATGCACAAATGCTGCGCTGAGCAGTTTGCAGTCCTGTACTACCTTTCTGCATTTTTCTCTAAGCTTAACCAAAAGGACTCAGTGTCACTCTTACACTGATAGGAAACAATTCTTCATACCTCTAGATCCTTTCGGTTGTCCCGTTAATGTATAAATATTCTGATATGTTTGTGACCTTTTTATGTTACATTAATAATCACATTTTGTTGCCTTTGGAACTATCCTGAATCTCACTTTCCTCTGCAGCTGCTGATTTCTCTTCATACTGCTGAAACATTCTATGACATCGACAACACCATTCCAAGGCTATTCAGGTGAATAGCATGGCATGGTGTAATAATTACACTGTAATTGATGTTATAGAAAGTGTTAGAATATGATAAAAAGAGCAATAGCTGGTGAGGAGAGTGGAATATTATCTACATCCAGGGGCACCACAAGGCTAAATCATTTCTTTATCAAAAACTTGAGTAATCATATTGGGGATCTGCAATAGAAATGAGTGGAATGCATGATTTATCTGTACAAGAGCAGTTTGACTTCAGGTAATTTCATGAGTGGTGTAAGCCATGAGTGAGGTGTCTGAGGTCAAACTGTTCGAGTGCAGATATATCATGTATTCCATATTCTATTGCATATTAAATTTATGTAATAGGAAGGGATTTTAAAGAAGTAAAAAAGTAAAAGAGACTGGCACCTGCACAAAGGACACACTGTATGTAAGATCCAAAAAAAGAGGCACCACAAGGTACTGCAAATAAAGTGCTTGGCTTTAATAAAGTGAAAAAAAATGACTCACAGTACAATGTCGCAGTAGTCCTAATATCGCCACAGAATTTAACAGATAAAAACAGCTAGCCAAAAACCAGTTGGAAACAACTAAGCAGAGCCCTGCCCACTATGTCACTACATCACCTGAAGCATTTTGCATGTCACTAGTGCTTTCTCAGCCTTTGAGAAAGCACTAGTGATATGTGAAATGAATTAGGTTATGTAGTGACATAGTGGGTGGGGCTCTGCTAAGTTGTTTCCAGCAGGTTTTCGGCCAGCTGTTTTTATCTGTTGAATTCTGTGGTGATATTGGGACAACTATGATATTGTACTGTGAGTCATTTTTTGCACTTTATTAAAGCCAAACACTTTATGTGCAGTACTTTGCAGTGTCTCTTTTTTGGGGCTTACACATAGTGTGCCCTTTGTACAGGTGCCGGTCTCTTTCATTTTTTTTACATATACCTCTTAGATCGTACACTGCACATCCCTGGTTTCTGTCATAATTCCTTTTCCTGTAATTTTAAAGAAGTGCATTTTTGGGGGTTTTAACTTCTTTTTTTATTGTTAATAAACTATGTGGGATTATTTTCTGCTGTGGTATGTATTCTTTGTGGTTGATAGGGAAGCTACCCTTAGACGTTAGCAGTGGTAATTGCAAACAGTTGTATTTTATGGGGACAGGCTGCAGCATTTAAAGAACATGGTGACTCTGTTTCTCACTTTGCAAGTCAGCCACAATGCCACTGTGTTTTATTCTGATTGCGGTAGTCAGTATATTTTTATTAAAAATAAAACAAGAATAAATTAAGATGTTTTCCATTGGTTGGTCGTGCCTTTTCTGTGTCATATGTACAAAGGTGGTGTGACGGCATTGGCTTCTGTTCAAGTGAGTTGAACTAGAAGCGTGTTTACAGCGGTCCTTGCAATGCTCATTTGGGAAGTTTGTTTTTTAACAGTGAAAATAATTTCTTTTTTTTTCTGGCATACGGAGTTGTAAAGTTTTCTTTTTCCTGCTACGGGAGTGAGCATTAGCAGCCATGCAGTTTGGAGCCATCTGAAAGCGCACATTTCAGGTGGTAGGAGTGAAGTTGCATCTGTTTGTTGAGGTGATGGGTGGCCATGAGATCAAGTCAGATAGAAACATAGAATTTGATAGCAGATAAGGACCACTTGGCCCACCTAGTCTGCCCATTTCCCTACCTAATGGATAAGCTGCAGATCCTAGATAACCAACAGCCTACTTCCTCCTACCCTCCACTAGAATTGCTTTATGTCTGTCCCATGCATTCTTGAATTCCCCCACTGTTTTTGACTTAGGAAGGCTGTTTCATGCATCCACAACCCTCTCCATGAAAAAATGCTTCCTCAGAGGGAGCTGGCTAGAGAAAATAATAAAAATGGTTTTGATTTGTGAAGGGGTTTTTTTGGGTAGGGGGCTGTACATTTGTGCTAGATATGAGAGTGGAGGACTGTAAAGTTAACTGGACAGGGAGGATCAGAGCAGACTGGAGCAGCATTTAGAACTGTTTAAGAGAGAGTGGGAGAAGGAATGACTTAATCAGACATGACTGGAGCATACATTTACAATAAAAAAAGATGCAGTTTAAAGGATTTTACAAAGGTTATGTTATGGTTGAGTTAGGTGGTGTTGGTGAGAACAAGGTAGTTGTAAGGTAGGAAATAGTTTAGGTAGATTTAATGCTAATTAGGGAGTTGAGCACTGTGATTGATGTTAGGGTGTTAAATAAACGGTGGTTGATTTATGTTGGAGTGTTAAATAAATGGTGGTTCCACCATTTATTTAAAACCAGTGAGAATAAACAGATTTTTTTAACTGTTTTGTGCCCACTCCTCTTGCATAAATTAGAATACATAACTGGCATAGAAAGGAAGATGAAAAGGCAATAAACAATGTAAAATCATTTCCTATCTCCTTTGGAAAGATAGCAACCTTTTTCTTGTCCTGTCAGACCTATAGTATATTTTTGTAGTGGCTGGGATTTCTCCTTGGTGACCCAGTCATTTTCTTCCCTGCAGGTCTCTGTGAGTGTTTCTAAGACCTGAACTTCTAAGTGCACTTGTCTTTCTGACCTGTCAGTTTTGCTGGGTGTGATTCTCATAATGACCAGTTTTCAAATGAATATTGTCTCTCTGAGCTTCTTTGATCTAACTGATAGTCCAATGTTCTTGTGTTATCCAGCTCTGCTGTCCTTCCCTTGGTGAACACATGCATCTAACACCTGTCACTGGTGAGCACAGCACTACTGTAGCTACCTCCCCCTTATGTATTTACAGCTGAACTTATGGTGAATTACAACTAATGTATGTTATATATTGTTATATATTGTGTATTACATGTACTGCATGAGTTGAGGCTGAAAATGGTCTTTTTGTCTGATGTTCCTACCCAATTTTCAGGTTTGGAAATGAGCATAGATCATTGAAGGGTTGACTGGGGAAAAAGGATGAGCATCCAGTGGACTGCTCTTCTCCTCTGGGAAGAGAATGTTTCAGAGCAGGGAAACATTCTGGCATCTAGTAATAGCATGATGTATGTATGTGCACAAGTGACTGACTCATGTGGTGGGATTGGTGGAGCAACGGATATTAGCACGAAGGGCACTGGAGGATGTTCAGTGTGCCATAACATCATTGCATGCCCATTCCACTAGGGGATTGCAACTCAAATGGGAAAATCCCCTTTCCACCACATACCATGACAGCAGATACCTCTAGTACCAAGCATACAGTGAAGCACAGTACATCTTGCAAGGGGATCTGGGGATCTCAATATTTTCCCCCGTCATTCCCCTAAGGGAACTCCACCAATAAAGGAATAATGCACGACAGGGTGTGTGTCATGCTGGGATAACGCCACGCCTGGTGTGGTTGGGCACGAGGCCACAGGCCGAGTGTGTCCAACATTCCAGGCGTGGAATATCTGGAGCACGACACACACACCCTGGAGTGCATTATTCCTGTTATACAATGGCTCAATTGTAAAACAGTGAAAAAAAAGGATAGAAAATATATTAAAAATATATATATTTTTTACTGTTTTTGCAGTGAGTAGGATTACATTATGACAAAATAGTGCAGATTTCTACTTTAGCCAGTAGGTGGAGCTGTAGCAATCTTTGTTAGTGTTGACTCTGTTTACAAACCATCCTCTTAGTGTTGACTCTGTTTATAAACCATTCTCCTCTATTAGCGTTATTGCATTGGGTTTCTAGTTTGGTTTGGGAGACGTTGTACAGGATTTTTTAAACTCTTTTTTTCCATACTGCTGAATGCTGTGGTCTCCGTCCCCTTCCCCCCACCCCGCAGTCAACTGAGTTACTGCCAGCCACACACTTGTTTCAGGATACCTGCATGGGAGGTAGGGACATGTTTTAGAGAGTGCATTTGAGAAGGAGAGGAAGAAAGTGTATTTATGAGTGAGCTGATGAGAGCCACGGTGACTTTGTGAAATCAGCGTTGCTGACTGCTTGCTAACTGGGCCACGTGCTCGCTTTTCTGTAGGTCTTCATCCTCGTCCCCCACCCCGCAGTCAACTGAGTTACTGCCAGCCACACTTTTGTTTCAGGATACTTGTATGGGAGGTAGGGACATGTTATAGAAAGTGCGTTTGACAAAGAGAGGAAGAAAGTGTATTTACGAGTGAGCGAGTAAGAGCCGCGGTGACTTTGTGAAAATGCTGTTGCTGACTCACTCGTTAACTGGGCCACGCGCTCGCTTTCTGTATGGGGCTACAATGTGTTTTTTTACAGAAAAAATATGAGTACTTGTTTTGTTGTGATGGCTGTGGGTTTTCTTTCCGGGGTTATCGTCTGTGGTGGGGATGGGTTTCCGGGTGTGCGAGGGAAGTGCCGACTGGCAAAGCAGGTACTGTACCAGAAAAGCTGCTTGTAGGCAGTGGAGAGATGTATGTTTTACAGTGAGATGCTGTCATCCCTGTGTTGGCACTAGAGCCATGGTGTTATGCAAGGATAACACCACGGGTCCAGTCCCACAGTGACCAATGACAGCTCAAGGTTCTTTCTTGCCATTGTATAATATGGGATAATGCCATGTACTAACAACCCTGATAAATGAGATGGAGGATGCTAGACTTGCAGGGATTGGTGGTACTTAAATGAGGAATGATGCAGGGTTCTGTTCCCAGTAGTGGAAAAGAATATAAAGAGAATTCAAAATTATATATACTTAAACTGCCTAATAAAATTTGCTGTAATAATATTCCTAACATATATGGCTAGTGGTGGGTGAAGTGGGTGAAATTTGCTCCACAAAGTGATTCGCGAAGCAAAGGTGAATTCATGGAGTACTCCACAACGTGAAGTGGAGTAGTTTGCATTATGAGGGGAAACACGAAGTCCAATGAAGACAATGACTTTGCATTACTTTGCTTTCCCAGACCACTACTCCACCAATCTTAAAGGTGAAGTGCATTGAAAACAATGTACTTCGCATCACTTCAGTTTGTTTTTAAGCTCCAAAGGCACATTTTGTAGTGATTCATGGGATTTCAGGTCACATGGGCTCTATATTGTTCTGCACAGCCTCAGTTCGAGTAGTGTGTGTAGGAAGCTATACGAGACAGTCTGCTCTGAGAGCTCTCTGTGATTCATACCTTCTAAAATCTATTAAAAAAGCCTTTTTGAGTAATTTTATTTGCTCAAACTTTACTTCATCGATTGTAGAAAACCCGCCTGTGCTCATATCATCGAGCGTTTATTGTTTGTGTGGATTTTGAATGTTAAAGTGCAACATTGAGTCTGTGTAGTAAGAGACAGTAAAAGTTTGCTTTGGGGTAGGGTTGTATCTGTGGTGTAGGTAGTTTTAAGTTTGAGAAATAGGGAGTTCTTTGTTTTTTGGTTATATTTTTGTTATGTAACTGACTGTCTTAATGTAATGTCAGTAACTGTTGACATGTTTTTGCTGATTGTGTGTTGTGTGGATCTGGTGTAGCAGTTCCTAATTTCAGTTTGTTTAAAATACGTGGTATATTACTGAAGTTTTCAATTTGTTATGCATTACTTGTAGACAAATTGTGTGCGTGAGTGTGTGTGTGAGTGTGTCTGCAGTGCATGACATCAAATTATACACCCTTTATTGTGCCACAGTGTAATTGTAGGCACAGCATTGTGAACCTGCTGTCCACTGCAATTGCATAATTTTGTACTGCCATTGTGGTATCCTTTCTTTGTTTTGCTGCTTGCACTGCCATAAAAATCTGCAGTCAGTGCCCTCCCCGCCCCACTGGCAAAAATATTTATTTTCCAGATTGGATTGTTTGTGACTTCAGCACCACTGGTTAGTTAAGGTGTTGTTGAACTTGTGACTTTGCATCTTTATCTGTTGCTGAAGCCACACTTGTTTTTTTGGCTTCACATCTGGTGACCCCCCCCACCCAGAGTGAACGTTCCAAAATCTAAATTTGTTTAGAATCTTGATGTTGATCCACCAGAATGCCCACAAAGAGACTTGTAAGCAAAGCTGTTTCTTGCCATGGCACTGCTGCCAGTGGTAAGATTGTCTATGGGCGTGATAGTATGCAGATGCAGAAGTGCATTGCTGATGTGAGGAAAGGTATTTCTCCTGCAATCTTTTTTTCAGCCCAATCAGTAGCTTCACTCATAGTTGGAGGAGATGATGTTGTCCCAACTGGTGGTGTTAGTGCAGTTGCTGGTGGTGGTATGAGTATTGCTGCCTCAAGTTCCACTTCTGACCAGTTTACCATGCCCAAAAATATAGTGGATTGTGAAGCAGTGTGAGTGGCAGAGTAGATGATGTCATACTTCCCAGTAACATCCCAGTAACTGAACATGAGGATTCTGATCATCATATCAAAGTTAGCATACAATGTGACATTTCTTCCACAACAGTTCAGATCACGCATTTGCCATGCAGTGATTCACAGTGTGGTGAAACAATATCAGGTGATGGTGGTGTTGACGATGAATCGGGAGATGATGATGATGTTGCTGTGGTTGCAACATGCAGTCCACATGCCAGCATCCAAGCAAAAGATGTGGATGTGGATGATGTTGATGAATATGAAGATGATGTAAGCGACCCCAGCTGGGAACTGGAGGAAAAGAAATTCAAGGTGGCTGAGTCTGAGTCTGTCCACATTAATTCCCCCACTGTAAAAAGTTGTGATTACCAGTTTCAGTTGATGGTGATGATGATGATGATGATGGGTCAGTTATAGTGAGGGTGTCCGCTGAAAATCACATATATCTCCACTTTGGTTTAGTAGAGTCCATAAGGCACAGAGACATGTTAAACTAGATCACAATCCCCTTTTTGTGCAAGATGCAATGATGAGTTGCAATTTGCCAGGTTTGCCATGTACATGTGTGGAGGTAAAGGTGCCATCTGGGTGGCATCAGGACAACATATGCTTCCAAGAACAGGCACATAACACTGTGGACCCAGCCCAAGATGGCAGCTAATAATACAGTGGGTATTCACCTCTGATATCAACCATAATGAGCATATTATCCCTTCCATGACTGTTAAAATCAATAGGAAATTAAATGTGTGCAGTAGTGATGAAATAAGAGCAGAAGATAACTACAGGCATGATGAGGTGGAGGAGAATAATGATTTTGAAATGTTGTCCAGTGCTGGTGAGAGTAGCAGTTTTGGTGGTGGTTGTGGTGGTGAATTCAGTATGTCCTGTGCAAGTGGTACATCAACCCCCGTTGGTAAACCTGGCAAAATAACTGCATTTGTGCGTTTGTCATCATCACCTGTGCAACCGTCTTCATCAAATGTCCACATTCTAACCCCTGCCATTCACAGAGCAGAACCATTTGTCATCACACCCAATGTAAAATGTTTAAGTCATCCCACATTACAGAGTGTTTTTGTGCATAAGCTGAAGAACTCACCCAATCATACAGTGTCATGTGAACTTAATGCTGCTGTAGCTGAAATGCTTGCAATTGATCTTTTGCCCTTCTCCTTTGTGGAGAATTCTGGATTCCAGCTGTTTGCTGCAAATGCCTGTGCAAAACGGAAAGTCCCATCCAGGACATTTTTTGACCCGTGCTGTCCCCGAGTTGTACCGTACTGTGTCCGACTCTGTAAGACATGCCATTCAACATTCCTCCTCTCCATATATCCATGTAAGTATAGATATGTGGACAAGTGGCAAAACAGTGGGGAGTTCATATTTGTGGATAACTGCTCATTGTGCCCAGGTGCTGGGTGTTATTTGTGCTTTTGGTAGTGTGAATAATTAGTGCAGTAAGGTGGAGTGTCGTGGTAGCAATCTTCCAGGAATTCGACAGCATGCAATGATTGCTATGTGCAATGTGACCTGCTCACACACTGGTGAAAACATGTTGGACTTGGTACTGACTGAAATTGACAAGTGGCTGAACCCCCTGTCCCTGAGAGCTAGGTTCATAGCAAGTGACAACGGGTCAAATGTGGTGAAATGCATCACAATGGTGGCTTTGTTCATGTTCCATGCATGGCCCACTGTTTAAATCTTGTGGTGCAGGAGTTTCTGCAGCACCCTGATGTAAAGGAAATGCTAACAGTTGCACACCATATCTGTTCTCACTTTTCATGATTTGCAAAGGCCTGTAACCAGCTTCGGCAGTTGAAGATATGAAACAGCCTCTCTCAGCACTGCTTGAAGCTGGAAGTTGTCACCCCCATGGAACTCCACTTTATACATGTCAGAGAGTTTGTATGAACAATACAAAGCCATCTCAGAATATCTTGTGATGCACACTAGCCGTGACAGTTCCGGGGCATAGATGTCTATGATGACTGAACAGTGGCGCCTCATGGACTCTGTAATAACAATTTTGCAGCCTTTTGAACATGCAACACAGGCAGTGGGTGGTGAGTCTGACTCGATTAACCAATCAATTCCACTGCTGTTGGTGCTGAGGCAGACATTGGTGAATGTACAACATAGCCTTGATGTTGCCGGAGACAGTGCTAGCAGTATGTTGCTGAAACACATGCTGACAGTATTTGACCAGAATCATCACATCTTGAGCATTCAGCGTAGTGACAACTTTGCAGTAGCAACAATACTGGACCCACGATACAAACATGGAATTGACTCAGTACTGGAAGGAGGGCCTGAACAGGTAAAAAATGCCAGTGGGCAACTGGTGCACTTGGTTCATGGGGCACAGAAGTCACGTGCCAAGGTCAGCAGACCTCAGCAGCATAATCAGGTTGAAGGTGAACCTGAAGGAGTACCAAGCATAACCTGTTCCTGTAAGGGGAAGGGGACTGCAGTTCCAGGTGATCTGTCATCCAAAGTGGCTGGCGTCACCCACTTTTGGAGGCTTTGTCCGAAGTGGGGATTTGTGACATAAATGATTCCGGAAAATAGGATGATCCATCAACCACTGGACTTAGTGCAGCTCAGAGAATGGTTGAGTCATATTTGTCTGAAAACAGGCATCTGTCAATAACTGATGATCCTCTTTTATACTGGAAGTGGAAAGGTAAGTGAATAACTAGAGCTGACTGCAGTGGCACTGGAGTACCTGACATGCCCACCCTCCAGTGTAAGTGTCGAGAAGGTATTCAGCTCAGCAGGTGCAATAGTTCGGGATCGTCATACAAACCTCTCTCCTGCAAACATCAGTTTGCTAACATTCAGACTGCAACCTCAGTATTTGTACCCTGGCCTAATCATGGTTTTGGTGATGTAGAAATGGACCATCCTGGTGGCACTGACAGCGGTAGCATGAAACTGCCTACCACTGATGTAGATGATGACACAATGGAGAAAGAATTTCCCAATGGTCAGACTTCAGACATAGATGAATGTGAGGGCAGCATTCTTTATGAGGATGATGATGGGGTTAATGCTGGCAAGTTTTAACTTAAGTTGTTAAAAGGCTGTTACATTTGTTTCATGACACAAGTTTTCCTTTTCATAAGGCTAAATGAGTGTCCCATTTAGAGTGACTCAAATTCTATATGTCACGTCACATTTGCAACAGAGAGCACAATATATCCTGCCGCTGGGCCACCACCAGAAGACCGCTGTTAGCCACTGCCATCAGAGGGAATGACTTTGTGTGTCCCATGGACCACCACCATAAGACCACTGTTAGCCACTGACACCAGAGGGAATGACTTTGTGCACCCCACTGGACCACCACCATAAGATGGCTGTTAGCCGCTACCACCAGAGGGAATGACTTTGTGTGCCCCTGGGACAAGTATCAGAAGACTGCTGTTAGTCACTGCCATCAGAGGAAATGATATTTTATGCCCCCCTGGACCACCACCATAAGACTACTGTTAGACACTGCCACCAGAGGGAATGATTTTGTGCACCCCCCTGCACCACCACCATAAGATGGTTGTTAGCCACTGCAACCAGAGAGAATGACTTTGTGTGCCCACCTGGACCACCACCAGAAGACCACTGTTAGCCACTGCCACCGCAGGGAATGACTTTGTATGCCCCCCTGAGCAACCACCAGAAGTCCTCTATTAGCAACTGCCACCACATGGAATGACTTTCTGTGCCCCTGGACCTACCCAGGACCGCTGTTAACCATCAAGCACCTCTAGGGAATGACTTTAGCGCCTCCTGGACCACCACCATAAGACCACCATTAGCCACTGCCACTAGAGGAATGACGTTCTGTGATGCCCTGGACCACCACCATAAGACCGCTGTTAGCCAATGCCACCAAAGTGAATGACTTTCTTGCTCCCCTGGAGCACCACCACTCAGACCGTTATTGCCCACTGCTACCAGAGGAAATGGCTTTATGTGCCCCCCTGGATCACCACCTTAAGGCCTCTGTTACCCACTGCCACCAGAGGGAATGACTTTCTGTGCTCCACTGGACCATCACCATAAGACCACTGTTAGCCACTGCCACCATAGTGAATGACTATGTGTGTCCCCTCGGACTACCATAAGAAGACTGCTTTTTCCCACTGCCACCAGAGGAAATGACTTTGTGTGCCCCTCTGGGCCACCACCAGAAGACCACTGTTATCCACTGCTAACACAGAGAATGACTTTCTGTGCCCCCCTGGACCACCACCATAAGACGACTGTTAGCCACTGCCACCAGAGAAAATGACTCTGTGTGCCTCCCATTGACCACCACCAGAAGACCGCTGTTAGTGACTGCTACCACAGGGAATAACTTTGTGTACTCCCGGACCACCACCGTAAGACCACTGTTAGCCACTACCACCAGAGGGAATGACATAGTGTGACCCTCTGGACCACAACTACAAGACCGCTGTTAAAAACTTCCACCACAGGGAATGACTTTCCATTCCCCAATGGACCACCACCAGAAGACCACTGTTAGCCACTGCCACCATAGGGAAGGACTTTGTGTGCCCATCTGGACCACCACCAGAAGATGGCTATTAGCCACTGCCACCAGAGGGAATGACTATGTGCGCCCACTGGACCACCACCATAAGACCACTTAGCCACTGCCACCAAAGGAATAACACTTTGTGCCCCTGAACCACCCCAAGACTGCTGTTAGCCACTGCCTCCAGAGAATATGACTTTGTATGCCGCCATGGACCACCACTCAGAAGCCGCTGGTAGCCAATGCCACCACTAGGAATGACTTTCTGTGCCCACCTGACCACCCAACAGAAGACCACTGATAACCACTGCCACAAAAGAAAATGATTTTCTGTCTCCCGATCAACCACCAGAAGACCTCTAAGGCCACTGCCACCACAGGAATGACTCTTTCTGCTCCCAGATCACCACCAGAAGACTGCTGTTAACCATTGCCACCACAGGAAAGACTTTGATGTGCCTTCTGGACTACCACGGCTACGGTCACTGTTAGCACTGCCACCCACAGGAATGGCTTTCTGTGCAGCCCTGGACCACCACCATAAGAGCACCATTAGCCACTGTCATCAGAGGGAATGACTTTCTGTGCCCCCTTGGAGCACCACCATAAGACAGCTGTTAGGCACTGCAAACAGAGGGAATGACTTTGTGTGCCCCTCTGGACAACCACCAGAATACCACTGTTATCCACTGCCATCACAGAGAATAACTTTGAGTGCCCCTGGACCACCACTAGAAGACTGCTGTTAGTCACTGCCACCACAGGGAATAACTTTGTGTGCCCCCCTGGACCACCACCCAAAGACCACTGTTAGTGCCTCCATCACAGGGAATGACTTTCTGTGCCCCCTGGACCACCAAGAGAAGACCGCTGTTAGCCACTGCCACCAGAGGAAATAACATTGTGTGACCCCCTGGACCACCACCATAAAACTACTGTTTGCAACTGCCACCACAAGGAATGACCTTCTGTGCCCCCTGGACCTCCACAAGAAGACCGCTTTTAGATACTGCCACCAGAGGCAATGACTTTCTGTGCCCCCTCGGACCACGACGAGAAGCCAACTGTTAACCAGTGCCACCACAGTGAATGACTTTGTGTGCCCTCCTGGACCACCACCATAAGACCACTGTTTGACACTGCCACTACAGGGAATGACTTTCTGTGCTGCTCTTGACCACCACCATAAGAGCACTGTTAGCCACTGCCACCAGAGGGAATGACTTTCTGTGCCCCCCTGGAGCACTACCATAAGACTGGCAATAGTCATCTGCCAACAATGGGAATGACTCTCTTGTGCCCTCTGACCACTATCAGGAGACCGCCTAACTAGTGCAACCACAGGGAATGACTTTCAGTGCCTCCCTGGACAACCACCACAGGAAGACCTCTGTTAGTGACTGCCATCAAAGTGAATGACTTTTTTGACCCTGGACCACAAAGAAGACCGCTGTTAGCCGCTACCAGAGGAGAAATAACTTTCTGTGACACCCTGGACCACCACCGAAGACCACTGTGCTTCTACTGCCACCAGAGAATGACTTTGTGTGCCTTGGATCCACCACTTTAAGACTCTGTTAGCAACTGCCACCCTAGGAAATGACTTTGTGTGCCCCCCCAGAACACCACAAGAAGACCGCTTTTTGCCACTGCCACCAGAGGGAATGACTTTGTGTGCACCTCTGGACCACCACCAGAAGACCGCTGTTAGCCACTGCCACCAAAGGGAATGACTTTCTGTGCCCCCTTGGAGCACCACTATAAGACCGTTGTTATCCACTGCCACTAGAGGAAATGGCATTGTATGCCTCCCTGATCCATCACTTTAAGACCGATGTTAGCCACTGTGAATAGAGGGAATGACTTTGTGTGATCCCCTGGATCACCACCTTAAGACCTCCATTAACCACTGCCACGAGAGGGAATGACTTTGTGTGCCTCCCACACCACCACAAGAAGACCACTTTTAGCTACTGCCACCAGAGGGAATGACTTTCTGTGCCCCCCCAGACCACCACCAGAAGACCGCTGTTAACCAGTGCCAACACAGTGAATGACTTTGTGTGCCCTCCTGGACCACCACTATAAGACCACTGTTAGCCACTGCCACTACAGGGAATGACTTTCTGTGCTGCCCTTGACCACAACCATCAGAGCACTGTTAGCCACTGCCACCAGAGGGAATGACTTTCTGTGCCGCCCTGGAGCACCACCATAAGACCGCTGCTAGACACTGCCAACAGAGGGAATGACTTTGTGTGCGCCTCTGGACCACCACCAGAAGACTACTGTTATCCACTGCCACCACAGGGAATAACTTTGTGTGCCCCCCTGGATCACCACTAGAAGACTGCTGTTAGCCACAGCCACCAATGGGAATGACTTTCTGTGCCCCCCTACTATAAAACTACTCTTAGCAACTGCTACCTCAGGGAATGACTTTGTGTGCCCCCTGGACCACCACCAGAAGACTGCTGCCAGCCATTGCCACCAGAAGGAATGACTTTGTGTGCCCCCTGGACCACCACCTTAAGATGACTGTTAGCCACTGCCACCACTTGGAATGACTTTGTGTGCCCACCTGAACCACCACCATAAGATTACTTTTAGCTACTGCCTCCAGAGGGAATGACTTTCTGTGCCCCTCTGGACAACCACCATAAGACTGCTGTTAGCCACTGCCACCAGAAGGAATTACTTTGTGTGCCCCACTGAAACGCCACCATAAGACCTCTGTTAGCCACTGCCACCAGAGGGAATGACTTTATGTGGCCCCTGGACCACCACAATAAGACTGCTGTTAGCCACTGCCACCATAGTGAATGACTTTGTGTGCCCCTCAGGACCATCACCAGAAGACCACTGTTAGTCACTGCCACAAAAGGGAATGACTTTATGTGCCCTCCTGGACAAAAAAAAGTAGACCTCTGTTACTGACAGCCATCACAGGGAATGACTTTCTGTGCCCCCGTGGACCACCAAGAGAAGACCGCTGTTAGCCACTGCCACCAGAGGAAATAACTTTGTGTGCCCTCTGGACCACTACCATAAAACTACTGTTAGCAACTGCCACCACAGGGAATGACTTTCTTTGCCCCCTGGACAACCACCAGAAGACTGCTGTTAACCATTGCCACCAGAGGGAATGACTTTGTGTGCCCCCTGGACCACCACCATAAGACCACTGTTAGCTACTGCCACCACATGGAATGACTTTGTGTGCCCCCTGAAACACCACCATAAGACTACTGTTAGCCACTACCTCCAGAGGGAATGACTTTGTATGCCCGCCTGAACAACCACCAGAAGCCCTCTATTAGCCACTGCTACAACAGGGAATGACTTTCTGAGTCCCCCTGGACCACCACCAGAGGACCACTGTTAGGCACTGCCACCACTTGGAATGACTTTCTGTGCCCCCTGAACCACCACCATATGACCACTGTTAGCCACTGCCTCCAGAGCTAATGACTTTGTATGTCCATCTGAACAACCACCTGAAGCCCTCTATTAGCCAATGCCACAACAGGGAATGACTTTCTGTGTCCCACTGGACCACCACCAGAAGACCGCTGTTAATCTCTGCCACCACAGTTAATGACTTTGTGTGCTGTCCCGGACCACCACCATAAAACCGCTGTTAGCCACTGCCACCAAAGTGAATAACTTTCTGTGCCCCCCGGAGCATCACCATAAGACCATTGTTAGCCACTGCCATCAGAGGAAATGCCTTTGTGTGCCTCCCTGATCAACCACCTTAAGACCGAAGTTAGCCACTGCAACAAGAGGGAATGTCTTTATGTGCCCCCCTGGATCACCACCTTAAGACCTCTTTTAGCCACTGCCACCAGAGGGAATGACTTTCTGTGATCCCCTGGACCAACACAAGAAGACCGCTTTTTGGCACTGCCACCAGAGGGAATGACTTTGTGTGCCCCTCTGGACCACCACCAGAAGACCACTGTTCGCCACTGCCACCAAAGAAAATGACTTTCAGCGCAACCCAGGAGCACCACCATAAGACCACTGCTAGCCACTGCTGCCAGAGGAAATGGCTTTGTGTGCCTCCTTGATCCAACACCTTAAGACCGATGTTAGCCACTGCCACCAGAGGAAATAACTTTCTGTGCCCCCTAGACCACCACCAGAAGACCACTGTTAGCCACTGCCACCAGAGGGAATGACTTTGTGTGCCCCTTGGATCACCACCTTAAGACCTCTGTTAGCAACTGCCACCCTAGGAAATGACTTTGTGTGCCCCCCAGAACACCACAAGAAGACCGCTTTTTGCCACTGCCACCAGAGGGAATGACTTTGTGTGCCCACCTGGACCGCCACCAGAAGACCGCTGTTAGCCACTGCCACCAAAGGGAATGACTTTCTGTGCCCCTCTGGAGCACCACTATAAGACCGTTGTTAGCCACTGCCACTAGAGGAAATGGCATTTTATGCCTCCCTGATCCACCACTTTAAGACCGATGTTAGCCACTGTGAATAGAGGGAATGACTTTGTGTGATCCCCTGGATCACCACCCTAAGACCTCCGTTAACCACTGCCATGAGAGGGAATGACTTTGTGTGCCCCCCAGACCACCACAAGAAGACCACTTTTAGCTACTGCCACCAGAGGGAATGACTTTCTGTGCCCCCCCAGACCACCACCAGAAGACCGCTGTTAACCAGTGCCAACACAGTGAATGACTTTGTGTGCCCTCCTGGACCACCACCATAAGACCACAGTTAGCCACTGCCACCACAGGGAATGACTTTCTGTGCTGCCCTTGACCACAACCATCAGAGCACTGTTAGCCACTGCCACCAGAGGGAATGACTTTCTGTGCCGCCCTGGAGCACCACCATAAGACCGCTGCTAGCCACTGCCAACAGAGGGAATGACTTTGTGTGCGCCTCTGGACCACCACCAGAAGACTACTGTTATCCACTGCCACCACAGGGAATAATTTGTGTGCTCCTCGGATCACCACTAGAAGACTGCTGTTAGCCACAGCCACCAATGGGAATGACTTTCTGTCCCCCCCTACTATAAAACTACTCTTAGCAACTGCTACCTCAGGGAATGACTTTGTGTGCCCCATGGACCACCACCAGAAGACTGCTGCTAGCCATTGCCACCAGAAGGAATGACTTTGTGTGCCCCCTGGACCACCACCTTAAGATGACTGTTAGCCACTGCCACCACTTGGAATGCCTTTGTGTGCCTCCCTGATCAACCACCTTAAGACCGAAGTTAGCCACTGCAACAAGAGGGAATGTCTTTATGTGCCCCCCTGGATCACCACCTTAAGACCTCTTTTAGCCACTGCCACCAGAGGGAATGACTTTCTGTGCTCCCCTGGACCAACACAAGAAGACTGCTTTTTGGCACTGCCACCAGAGGGAATGACTTTCTGTGCTCCCCTGGACCAACACAAGAAGACCACTTTTTGGCACTGCCACCAGAGGGAATGACTTTGTGTGCCCCTCTGGACCACCACCAGAAGACCACTGTTCGCCACTGCCACCAAAGAAAATGACTTTCTGCACAACCCAGGAGCATCACCATAAGACTGCTACTAGCCACTGCTGCCAGAGGAAATGGCTTTGTGTGCCTCCCTGATCCAACACCTTAAGACCGATGTTAGCCACTGTGACCAGAGTGAATGACTTTGTGTGCCCCATGGACCACCACAAGAAGACCGCTTTTGCCACTGCCACCAGAGGGAATGACTTTGTGTTCTCCCCAGACCACCACAAGAAGACCGCTTTTAGCCACTGCCTCCAGAGGGAATGACTTTGTGTGCCCTCTGGACCACAACGGGAAGACCATGGTTAGTGACTGCCATCATAGAGAATGACTTTCAGTGCCCCCGGACCACCACCAGAAAACTGCTGTTAGCCATTGCCACAAGAGGGAATGACTTTGTGTGCCCCCCGGACCACCACCATAAGACCACAGTTAGCCACTGCCACCACTTGGAATGACTTTGTGTGCCCCCCTGAACCACCACCATAAGACCACTGTTAGCCACTGCCTCCAGAGGGAATTTCTTTGTATGCCCCCATGGACCACCACCAGAAGACCACTGTTAGCCACTGCCACCACATGGAATGACTTTGTATGCCTCACTGAACAACCACCAGAAACCCTCTATTAGCAACTGCCACCACAGGGAATGACTTTTTGTGCCCCCCTGGACCACCACCAGAAGACCGCTGTTAACCACTGCCACCTCAGGGAATGACTTTGTGTGCCCTCCTGGACCACCACCATAAGACCACCATTAGCCACTGCCACCACAGGGAAACGATGTTCTGTGCTGCCCTGGACCACCACCATAAGACCGCTGTTAGCCACTGCCACCAAAGTGAATAACTTTCTGTGCTCACCTGGAGCACCACCATAAGACCATTGCTAGCCAATGCAACCAGAGGAAATGGCTTTATGTGCCCCCCTGGATCACCATCTTAAGGCCTCTGTTACCCACTGCCACCAGAGGGAATGACTTTCTGTGCTCCACTCTACCATCACCATAAGACCGCTGTTAGCCACTGCCACCTTAGTGAATGACTTTGTGTGCCCCCCCGGACCACCACAAGAAGACTGCTTTTTCCCACTGCCACCAGTGGGAATGACTTTGTGTGCCCCTCTGGGCCACCACCAGAAGACTGCTGTTAGCCACTGCCACAAAAGGGAATGCCTTCCGGTGCCCCCTGGTCCACCACCATAAGACGACTGTTAGCCACTGCCACCAGAGGGAATGACTCTGTGTGCCTCCCATTGACCACCACCAGAAGACCACTCTTAGCCACTACCACCAGAGGGAATGACATTGTGTGACCCTGTGGACAAGCACTAAAAGAGTGCTGTTAAAAACTGCCAGCACAGGGAATGACATTCCATTCCCCAATGGACCACCACCAGAAGACCACTGTTAGCCACTGCCACCATAGGCAAGGACTTTGTGTGCCCATCTGGACCACCAGCAGAAGATGGCAATTAGAAACTGCCACCAGAGGGAATGACTTTGTGTGCCCCACTGGACCACCACCATAAGACCACTCTTAGCCACTCCCACCACAGGGAATGACTTTGTGTGCACCCTGAACCTCCCCATCATACTGCTGTTAGCCACTGCCTCCAGAGAATATGACTTTGTATGCCGCCATGGACCACCACCAGAAGACCGCTGTTAGCCAATGCCACCACAGGGAATGACTTTCTGTGATCACCTGTACCACCAACAAAAAAACACTGATAACCACTGCCACCACAGAAAATGACTTTCTGTGCCCTCCGACCAACCACCAGAAGACCTCTGTTAGCCACTGCCACCGCAGGGAATGACTTTCCGTGCCCCCGGACCAAAACCAGAATGCCACTGTTAACCACTGACACCACAGGGAATGACTTTGTGTGCCCTCCTGGACCACCACCAGAAGACCAATGTTAGCCAATGTCACCACAGGGAATGACTTTCTGTGCTGCACTGGACCACCACCATAAGAGCACTGTTAGCCACTGTCACCAGAGGGAATGACTTTCTGTGCCCCCCTGGAGCACGACCATAAGACCGCTGTTAGCCACTGCCAACAGAGGGAATGACTTTGTGTGCACCTCTGGACAACCACCGGAAGACCACTCTAATCCACTGCCACCACAGAGAATAACATTGAGTGCCACCTGGACCACCAATAGAAGACTGCTGTTAGTCACTGCCACAACAGGGAATGACTTTATGTGCCCCCCGGGACAACCACCAGAAGACCACTGTTAGTGACTCCATCAAAGGGAATGACTTTCTGTGCCCCCCTAGACCACCAAGAGAAGACCGCTGTTAGCCACTGCCACCAGAGGAAATAACATTGTGTGCCCACCTGGACCACTACCATAAAACTACTGTTTGCAACTGCCACCACAACGAATGACCTTCAGTGCCCCCTGGACCACCACCAGAAAACTGCTGTTAGCCATTGCCACCAGATGGAATGACTTTGTGTGCAACCTGGACCACCACCATAAGACTATTGTTAGCCACTGCCACCACTTGGAATGACTTTGTGTGTCCCCCTGAAAAACCACCATAAGACCACTGTTAGCCACTGCCTCCAGAGGGAATGACTTTGTATGCCCACCTGAACAACTGCCAGAAGCCCTCTATTAGCCACTATCACAAGAAGGAATTACTTTCTCTGTCCCCCTGGACCACCACCAGAAGACCACTGTTAACCTCTGCCACTACAGGGAATGACTTTATGTGCTGCTCTGAACCACCACTATAAGACCGCTGTTAGCCACTGCCACCAAAGGGAATGACTTTCTGTGCCCCCCTGGAGCACCACCATAAGACCATTGTTAGCCACTGCCACCAGAGGAAATGCCTTTGTGTGCCTCCCTGATCCACCACCTTAAGACCAAAGTTAGCCACTGTGACCAGGGGGAATGACTTTCTGTGCCCCCCTGGAGCACCACCATAAGACCATTGTTAGCCACTGCCACCAGAGGAAATGCCTTTGTGTTCCTCCCTGATCCACCACCTTAAGACCGGAGTTAGCCACTGCGACCAGGGGGAATGACTTTGTGTGCTCCCCAGACCATCAAAAGAAGACCGCTTGTTGCCACTGCCACCAGAGGGAAGGACTTGTGTGCCCTCTGACCACCACCAGAAGACCACTTAGCACACTGCCAAGGTGAAATGACTTTGTGTGCCCCCAGACCACCACAAGAAGACCGCTTAGATACTGCCACCAGAGGGAATGACTTTCTGTGCCCCCTCGGACCACGATCAGAAGCCCACTGTTAACCAGTGCCACCACAGTGAATGACTTTGTGTGCCCTCCTGGACCACCACCATAAGTCCACTGTTTGCCACTGCCACCACAGGGAATGACTTTCTGTGTCGCCCTTGACCACCACCATAAGAGCACTGTTAGCCACTGCCACCAGAGGGAATGACATTCTGTGCCCCCCTGGAGCACCACCAGAAGACTGCTATTAGCCACTGCCAACAGAGGGAATAGCTTTGTGTGCTCCTCTGGACCACCACCAGAAGACTACTGTTATCCACTGCCACCACAGGGAATAACTTTGTGTCCCCCCCAGATCACCACTAGAAGACTGCTGTTAGCCACTGCAACCAATGGAATGACTTTCTGGCCCCCTGACCACTACCAGGAGACCGCTCTTAACCACTGCAACTACAGGGAATGACTATCAGTGGCTCCCTGGACAACCACCAGAAAACCTCTGTTAGTGACAGCCATCACAGGGAATGACTTTCTATACCACCCTGGACCACAAAGAGAAGATCGCTGTTAGCCACTGCCACCAGAGGAAATAACTTTCTGTGCCCCCCTGGACCACTGCCAGAAGACCACTGTTAGCCACTGCCACCAGAGGGAATGACTTTGTGTGCTCCTTGGATCACTACCTTAAGACCTCTGTTCTCAAATGCCACCCTAGGGAATGACTTTGTGTGCCCCCCCGGACCACCTCAAGAAGACCACTTTTTGCCACTGTCCCCAGAGGGAATGACTTTGTGTGCCCCTCTGGACCACCACCAGAAGACCACTATTAGCCACTGCCATTAGAGGGAATGACTTTGTGTGCCCACTAGACCACCACAAGAAGACCGCTTTTAGCCACTGCCACCTGAGGGAATAACTTTATGTGCCCCCCTGGACCACCACCAGAAGACCGCTGTTAGCCACTGCCACCAAAGGGAATGACTTTCTCTGCCACCTGGATCACCACCATAAGACCATTGTTAGCCACTGCCACAACATGGAAAGACTTTGTATGCCTCACTGAACAACCACCAGAAGCCCTCTATTAGCAACTGCCACCACACTGAATGACTTTCTGTTCCCCCCTGGACCACCACCAGAAGACTGCTGTTAACCACTGCCACCTCAGGGAATGACTTTGTGTGCCCTCCTGGACCACCACCATAAGACCACCATTAGCCACTGCCACCACAGGGAATGATGCTCTGTGCTGCCCTGGACCACCACCATAAGACCGCTGTTAGCCACTGCCACCAAAGTGAATAACTTTCTGTGCTCCCCTGGAGCACCACCATAAGACCGTTGTTAGCCACTGCCACCAGAAGAAATAACATTGTGTGCCCACCTGGACCACCAAAATAAAACTACTGTTTGCAACTGCCACCACAAGGAATGACCTTCAGTGCCCCCTGGACCACCACCAGAAAACTGCTGTTAGCCATTGCCACCAGAGGGAATGACTTTGTATGCAATCTGGACCACCACCATAAGACTACTGTTAGCCACTGCCACCACTTGGAATGACTTTGTGTGTCCCCCTGAACAACCACCATAAGACCACTGTTAGCCACTGCCTCCAGAGGGAATGACTTTGTATGCCCACCTGAACAACTGCCAGAAGCCCTCCATTAGCCACTATCACAAGAAGGAATTACTTTCTCTGTCCCCCTGGACGACCACCAGAAGACCACTGTTAACCTCTGCCACCCCTTGGAATGACTTTATGTGCTGCCCTGAACCACCACCATAAGACCGCTGTTAGCCACTGCCACCAAAGGGAATGACTTTCTGTGCCTCCCTGATCCACCACCTTAAGACCGAAGTTAACCACTGCGACCAGAGGGAATGACTTTGTGTGCTCCCCAGACCATCACAAGAAGACCGCTTGTTGCCACTGTCACCAGAGGGAATGACTTTGTGTGCCCCTCTGGACCACCACCAGAAGACCGCCGTTAGCCACTGCTACCAGGGGAAATGACTTTGTGTGCCCCCCAGACCACCACAAGAAGACCGCTTTTAGATACTGCCACCAGAGGAAATGACTTTCTGTGCCCCCTCAGACCACGACCAGAAGCCCGCTGTTAACCAGTGCCACCACAGTGAATGACTTTGTGTGCCCTCCTGGACCACCACCATAAGACCACTGTTTGTCACTGCCACCACAGGGAATGACTTTCTGTGCTGCCATTGACCACCACCATAAGAGCACTGTTAGCCACTGCCACCAAAGTGAATGACTTTCTGTGCCCCCCTGGAGCACCACCAGAAGACCGCTATTAGCCACTGCCAACAGAGGGAATAGCTTTGTGTGCCCCTCTGGACCACCACCATAAGACTACTGTTATCCACTGCCACCACAGGAATAACTTTGTGTGCCCCCGATCACCACTAAAAGACTGCTGTTAGCCACTGCCACCAATGGGAATGACTTTCTGTGCCCCTGACCACTCACCAGGAGACCGCTCTAACCACTGCAACCACAGGGAATGACTATCAGTGCCTCCCTGGACAACCACCAGAAGACCTCTGTTAGTGACTGCCATCACAGGGAATGACTTTCTGTGCCCCCATGGACCACAAAGAGAAGATCGTTGTTAGCCACTGCCACTAGAGGAAATAACTTTCTGTGTGCCCTTGGACCACCGCCAGAAGACCACTGTTAGCCACTGTGACCAGAGGGAATGACTTTGTGTGCCCCCTGAACCACCACCATATGACCACTGTTAGCCACTGCCTTCAGAGCTAATGACTTTGTATGTCCATCTGAACAACCACCTGAAGCCCTCTATTAGCCACTGCCACAACAGGGAATGACTTTCTGTGTCCCACTGGACCACCACCAGAAGACCGCTGCTAATCTCTGCCACCACAGGGAATGACTTTGTGTGCAGCCCTGGACCACCACCATAAGACCGCTGTTAGCCACTGCCACCAAAGTGAATGACTTTCTGTGCCCTCCAGAGCATCACCATGAGACCATTGTTAGCCACTGCCATCAGAGGAAATGGCTTTGTGTGCCTCCCTGATCGACCACCTAAAGACCAAAGTTAGTCACTGCAACCAGAGGGAATGTCTTTGTGTGCCGCCATGGATCACCACCATAAGTCCTCTGGTAGCCACTGCCACCACATGGAATGACTTTGTATGCCCACTGAACCACCACCAGAAGCCCTCTATTAACAACTGCCACCACAGGGAATGACTTTCTGTGCCCCCCTGGACCACCACCAGAAGATCGCTGTTAACCACTGCCACCTCAGGGAATGACTTTGTGTGCCCTCCTGGACCACCAACATAAGACCACCATTAGCCACTGAACCCAAAGGGAATAATGTTCTGTGCTGCACTGGACCAAAACCATAAGACCGCTGTTAGCCACTGCCACCAAAGTGAATGACTTTCTGTGCTCCCCTGGAGCACCACCATAAGACCGTTGTTATCCACAGCAACCAGAGGAAATGGCTTTGTGTGCCCCTCTGGATCACCACCTTAAGGCCTTTGTTACCCACTGCCACCAGAGGGAATGACTTTATGTGCTCCACTGGACCATCACCATAAGACCGCTGTTAGCCATTGCCACCATAGTGAATGACTTTGTGTGTCCCCCAGACCACCACAAGAATACTGCTTTTTTCCAATGCCACCAGTGGGAATGACTTTGTGTGCCCTCTGGGCCACCTCCAGAAGACCACTGTTATCCACTGCCAACACACGGAATGACTTTATCTGCCCCCCTGGACCACCACCAGAAGACTGCAGTTAGCCACTGCCACCAAAAGGAATGCCTTTCTGTGCCCTCTGGACCACCACCATAAGATGACTGTTTGCCACTGCCACAAGAGGGAATGACTCTGTGTGCCTCCCATTGACCACCACCAGAAGACCGCTGTTAGTGACTGCTACCACAGGGAATAACTTTGTGGGCCCCCCGGACCACCACCCTAAGACCACTGTTAGCCACTTTCACCAGAGAGAATGATGTTGTGTGGCCCTCTGGACAACCACTACAAGACCGCTGTTAAAAGCTGCCACCACAGGGAATGACTTTCCATTCCCCAATGGACCACCACCGAAAGACCACTGTTAACCACTGCCACCATAGGGAAGGACTTTGTGTGCCCATCTGGACCACCAAAAGAAGATGGCTATTAGCCACTGCCACCAGAGGGAATGACTTTGTGTGCCCCACTGGACCTCCACCATAAGACCACTCTTAGCCACTGCCACCACAGGGAATGACTTTGTGTGCCCTGAGCCACCCCCATCAGACTCCTGTTAGCCACTGCTTCCAGAGAATATGACTTTGTATGCTGCCATGGACCACCACCAGAAGACTGCTGTTAGCCAAAGCCACCACAGGGAATGACTTTCTGTGCCCACCTGGACCACCAACAGAAAACCACTGTTAACCACTGCCACCACAGAAAATGACTTTCTGTGCCCTCCGAACAACCACCAGAAGACCTCTGTTAGCCACTGCCACTGCAGGGAATGACTTTCCGTGCCCCCTGACCACCACCAGAAGACCACTGTTAACCACTGCCACCACAGGGAATGACTTTGTGTGCCCTACTGGACCACCACCAGAAGACCACTGTTAGCCACTGCCACCACAGGGAATGACTTTCTGTGCTGAACTGGACCACCACCATAAGCGCACCGTTAGCCACTGCCACCAGAGGGAATGACTTTCTGTGCCCCCCTGGAGCATGACCATAAGACCACTGTTAGCCACTGCCAACAGAGGGAATGACTTTGTGTGCCCCTCTGGACCACCACCAGAAGACCACTGTTTTCCACTGCCACCACAGGGAATGACCTTCTGTGCTGCCCTGGACATCCACCATAAGAGCACCATTAGCAACTGCCACCAGAGGGAATGACTTTCTGTGCCCCCGAGCAGCACCATAGGTCCACTGTTAGCCACTGCCAACAGAGGGAATGACTTTGTGTGCCCCCCTGGACCACCACCAGAAGACCACTGTTAGTGACTCCATCACAGAGAATGACTTTCTGTGCCCCCCGGACCACCCAGAGAAGACCGCTGTTGGCCACTGCCACCAGAGGAAATAACATTGTGTGCCCACCTGGACCACCACCATAAAACTACTGTTTGCAACTGCCACCACAAGGAATGACCTTCAGTACCCCCTGGACCACCACCAGAAAACTGCTGTTAGCCATTGCCACCAGAGGGAATGACTTTGTGTGCAACCTGGACCACCACCATAAGACTACTGTTAGCCACTGCCACCACTTGGAATGACTTTGTGAGCCCCCCCTGAACAACCACCATAAGACCACTGTTAGCTACTGCCTCCAGAGGGAACGACTTTGTATGCCCACCTGAACAACTGCCAGAAGCCCTCTAATAACCACTAAAACAAGAGGGAATTACTTTCTCTGTCCCCTTGGACCACCACCAGAAGACCACTGTTAACGTCTGCCACCACGGAGAATGACTTTGTGTGCAGCCCTGTACCACCACCATAAGACCGCTGTTAGCCACTGCCACCAAAGGGAATGACTTTCTGTGCCCCCCTTTAGCACCACCATAAGACCATTGTTAGCCTCTGCCACCAGAGGAAATGCTTTTGTGTGCCTCCCTGATCCACCACCTTAAGACAGAAGTTAGCCACTGCGACCAGAGGGAATGACTTTTTGTGCCCCCCAGACCGCCACAAGAAGACCGCTTTTTGCCACTGCCACCATAGGAAATGACTTTGTGTGCCCCTCTGGACAACCACCAGAAGACCGCTGTTAGCCACTGCCACTAGGGGAGATGACTTTGTGTGCCCCCCAGACCACCACAAGAAGACCGCTTTTAGATACTGCCACCAGAGGGAATGACTTTCTGTGCCCCCTCAGACCACGACCAGAAACCCGCTGTTAACCAGTGCCACCACAGTGAATGACTTTGTGTGCCCTCCTGGACCACAACCATAAGACCACTGTTTGCCACTGCCACCACAGGGATTGACTTTCTGTGCTGCCCTTGACCACCACCATAAGAGCACTGTTAGCCACTGCCACCAGAGGGAATGACTTTCTGTGCCGCCCTGGAGCACCACCAGAAGACCGCTATTAGCCACTGCCAACAGAGGGAATAACTTTGTGTGCCCCTCTGGACCACCACCAGAAGACTACTGTTATCCACTGCCACCACAGGGAATAACTTGGTGTGTCCCCCCGGATCACCACTAGAAGACTGCTGTTAGCCACTGCCACCAATGGGAATGACTTTCTGTGCCCCTCTGACCACTACCAGGAGACCGCTCTTAACCACTGCAACCACAGGGAATGACTATCAGTGCCTCCATGGACAACCACCAGAAGACCTCTGTCAGTGACTGCCATCACAAGGAATGACTTTCGTGCCCCCCTGGACCACAAAGAGAAGACCACTGTTAGCCACTGCCACCCAAGGAAATAACTTTCTGTGCCCGCCTGGACCACCACCATAAGACCACTGTTAGCCACTGTGACCAGAGGAAATGACTTTGTGTGCCCCTTGGATCACCACCTTAAGACCTCTGTTAGCAACTGCCACCCTAGAGAATGACTTTGTTTGCCCTCCTGGACCACCACAAGAAGACCGCTTTTTGCCACTGTCCCCAGAGGGAATGACTTTGTGTGCCCATCTGGACAACCACCAGAAGACCGCTATTAGCCACTGCCACTAAAGGGAATGACTATCTCTGCCCCCCTGGAGCACCACCATAAGACCATTGTTAGCCACTGCCACCAGAGGAAATGGCATTGTATTCCTCCCTGATCCACCACTTTAAGACCGATGTTAGCCACAGCGAATAGAGGGAATGTCTTTGTGTGATCCCCTGGATCACCACCTTAAGACCTCTGTTAACCACTGCCATGAGAGGGAATGACTTTGTGTGCCCCCTAGACCACCACAAGAAGACAGCTTTTATCTACTGCCACCTGAGGGAATGATGTAATGTACTCCCCCAGACCACCACCAGGAGACCGCTGTTAACCATTGCCACCACAGTGAATGACTTTTGTGTGCCCTCCTGGACCACCACCTTAAGACTACTGTTAGCCACTTCCACCACAGGAAACGACTTTCTTTGCTGCCCTTGACCACCACCTTAAGAGCACTGTTAGCCACTGCCACCAGAGGGAATGACTTTCTGTGACCCCCTGGACCACCACCAGAAGACTACTGTTATCCACTGCAAATAATGGGAATAACTTAGTGTGCCCCCCTGGATTACCACTAGAAGACTGCTGTTAGCCACTGCCACCAATGGTAATGACTTTCAGTGCCCCCCCTGGACAACCACCAGAAGATCTCTGTTAGTGACTGCCACCCCAGGGAATGACTTTGTTTGACCCTTGGATAACCACTAGAAGACTGCTGTTAGCCATTGATACCCGATGGAATGACTTTGTGTGCCCCCTGGACCACTACCATAAGACCACTGTTAGCCACTGCCACCACAGGGAATGACTTTGTGTGCCCCCTGAACCTCCCCCATCAGACTGCTGTTAACCACTGCTTCCAGAGAATATGACTTTGTTTGCCACCATGGACTACCACCAGAAGACTGCTGTTAGCCAATGCCACCTCAGGGAATGACTTTCTGTGATCACCTGGACCACCTACAGAAAACCACTATTAACCACTGCCACCACAGAAAATGACTTTCTGTGCCCTCCGATCAACCACCAGAAGACCTCTGTTAGCCACCGCCACCGCAGGGAATGACTTTCCTTGCCCCAGGACCACCACAAGAAAACCACTGTTAACCACTGTCACCACAGGGAATGACTTTGTGTGCCCTCCTGGACCACCACCAGAAGACCACTGTTAGCCACTGCCACCACATGGAATGACTTTCTGTGATGCACTGGACCACCACCATAACAGCACCATTAGCCACTGCCACCAGAGGGAATGACTTTCTGTGCCCCCCTGGAGCATGACCATAAGACCGCTGTTAGCCACTGCCAACAGAGGAAATGACTTTGTGTGCCTCTCTGGACTGCCACCAGAAGACCACTGTTATCCACTGCCACCACAGAGAATAACTTTGAGAGCCGCCTGGACCACCACTAGAAGACTGCTGCTAGTCACTGCCACCACAGAGAATGACTTTGTATGCCCCTCTGGATCACTACCAGAAGACCACTGTTAGTGACTCCATCACAGGGAATGACTTTCTGTGCCCCCATGGACCACCAAGAGAAGACCACTGTTAGCCACTGCCACCAGAGGAAACAACATTATGTGCCCCCGGACCACCACCAAAAAACTACTTTTTGCAACTGCCACCACAAGGAATGACCTTCTGTACCCCCTGGACCACCACCAGAAAACTGCTGTTAACCATTGCCACCAGAGGGAATGACTTTGTGTGCAACCTGGACCACCACCATAAGACTACTATTAGCCACTGCCACCACTTGGAATGACATTGTATGCCCCCCTGAACAACCACCACAAGACCACTGTTAGCCACTGCTTCCAGAGGAAACGACTTTGTATGCCCACCTGAACAACTGCCAGAAGCCCTCTATTAGCCACTATCACAAGAGGGAATTACTTTCTTTGTCTCCCTGGACCACCACCAGAAGACCACTGTTAACTTCTGCCACCACAGGGAATGACTTTGTGGGCTGCCCTGGACCACCACCATAAGACCGCTGTTAGCCACTGCCACCAAAGGGAATGACTTTATGTGCCCCCCTGGAGCACCACCACCATAAGACCACTGTTAGCCACTGCCACCAGAGGAAATGCCTTTGTGTGCCTCCCTGATCCACCACCTTAAGACCGAAGTTAGCCATTGTGACCAGAGGGAATGACTTTGTGTGCCCCCCAGACCACCACAAGAAGACCGCTTTTTGCCACTGCAACCAGAAGGAATGACTTTGTGTGCCCCTCTGGACCACCACCAGGAGACCGCTGTTAGCCACTGCCACCAGGGGAAATGACTTTGTGTGCCCCCTCAGACCACCACAAGAAGACCACTTTTAGATACAGCCACCAGAGGGAATGACTTTCTGTGCCCCCTCGGACCACGACCAGAAACCTGCTGTTAACCAGTGCCACCACAGTGAATAACTTTGTGTGCCTTCCTGGACCACCATCATAAGACCACTGTTTGCCGCTGCCACCACAGGGAATGACTTTCTGTGCTGCCCTTGACCACCACCATAAGAGTACTGTTAGCCACTGTCACTAGAGGGATTGCCTTTCTTTGCCCCCCTGGAGCACCACCAGAAGACTGCTGTTAGCCACTGTCAACAGAGGGAATAACTGTGTGTGCCCCTCTGGACCACCACCAGAAGACTACTGTTATCCACTGCCACCACAGGGAATAACTTTGTGTTCCCCCTTGCATCTCCACTAGAAGACTGCTGTCAGCCACTGCAACCATTGGGAATGACTTTCTGTGCCCCCCTGACCACTACCAGGAGACCGCTCTTAACCACTGCAACCACAGGGAATGACTATCAGTGCCTCCCTGGACAACCACCAGAAGACCTCTGTTAGTGACTGCCATCACAGGGAATGACTTTCTCTGCCGCCCTGGACCACAAAAAGAAGACCGCTGTTAGCCACTGCAAACAGAGGAAATAACTTTCTGTGCCCCCCTGGACCACCACCAGAAGACCACTGTTAGCCTCTGCGACCAGAGGGAATGACTTTGTGTGCCCCTTGGATCGCCACCTTAAGACCTCTGTTAGCAACTGCCACCCTAGGGAATGACTTTGTGTGCACCCCGGACCACCACAAGAAGACCCCTTTTTGCCACTGCCCACAGAGGGAATGACTTTGTGTGCCCCTCTGGACCACCACCAGAAGAGCATTGTTAGCCACTGCCATTAGTGTGAATGACTTTGTGTGCCCACCAGACCACCGCAAGAAGATCACTTTTAGCCACTGCCACCAGAGGGAATAACTTTATGTGCCCTCCTGGACCACCACCAGAAGACCGCTGTTAGCCACTGCCACCAAAGGGAATGACTTTCTCTGCCCCCCCTGGAGCACCACCATAAGACCGTAATTAGCCACTGCCACCAGAGGAAATGGCATTGTATTCCTCCCTGATCCACCACTTTAAGACCGATGTTAGCCATCAGTATAGAGGGAATGTATTTGTGTGATGCCCTGGATCACCACCTTAACACCTTTGTTAACCTCTGCACGAGAGGGAATGACTTTGTGTGCCCCCAGACCACCACAAGAAGACAGCTTTAGCTACTGCCACCAGAGGGGAATGACTGATTGAGCTCTTCCAAGAACACCGCCAAAAGACAGCTGTAAACCAGTGCCACCACAGTGAATGACTTTGTGTGCCCTCCTGGACCACCACCATAAGACCACTGTTAGTCACTGCACCACAGGAAACAACTTTCTTTGCTGCCCTTGACCTCCACCTTAAGTGCACTGTTAGCCACTGCCACCAGAGGGAATGACTTTCTGTGCCCCCCTGGACCACCACCAGAAGACTACTGTTATCCACTGCCACCAAAGGGAATAATGTTGTGTGCCCCTCTGGATCACCACTAGAAGACTGCTGTTAGCCACTGCCACCAATGGGAATGACTTTCTGTGCCCCTCGGACCACTACCAGGAGACCACTCTTAACCACTGCAACCACAGGGAATGACTTTCAGTGCCCTCAATGGACAACCACCAGAAGATCTCTGTTAGGGACTGCCACCACAGGTAATTACTTTCTTTGCCCCTTGGACAACCACCAGAAAACTGCTGTTAACCATTGCCACCAGAAGGAATGACTTTGTGTGCCCCCGGACCACCACCATAAGACCACTTTAAGCCACTGCCACCACATGGAATGACTTTGTGTGCCCCCCTGAATCACCACCATAAGACCACTGTTAGCCACTACCTCCAGTGGGAATGACTTTGTATGCCCACCTGAACAACCACCAGAAGCCCTCTTTTAGCCACTGCCACAACAGGGAATGACTTTCTGAGTCCCCTTGGACCACCACCAGAAGACCACTGTTAGGCACTGCACCACTTGGAATGACTTTGTGTGCCACCCTGAACCACCACAAGACCACTGTTAGCCACTGCCTCTAGAGCTAATGACTTTGTATGCCCACCTGAACAACCACCTGAAGCCCTCTATTAGCCACTGCCACAACAGGGAATGACTTTCTGTGTCCCACTGTACCACCATCAGAAGACCACTGCTAATCTCTTCCACCACAGGGAATGACTTTGTGTACAGCCCTGGATCACCACCATAAGACCGCTGTTAGCCACTGCCGCCAAAGTGAATGACTTTCTGTGCCCCCCAGAGCATCATCATAAGACCATTGTTAGCCACTGCCATCAGAGGAAATGCCTTTGTGTGCCTCCCTGATTGACCACCTTAAGACCGAAGTTTGTCACTGCAACCAGAGGGAATGTCTTTGTGTGCTGCACTGGACCACCACCATAACAGCACCATTAGCCATTGCCACCAGAGGGAATGACTTTCTGTGCCCCCCTGGAGCACCACCATAAGACCGCTGTTAGCCACTGCCAACAGAGGGAATGACTTTGTGTGCCCCTCTGGACCACCACAAGAAGACCACTGTTATCCACTGCCACCACCGGGAATGACTTTCTGTGCTGCCCTGGACAACCACCATAAGAGCACCATTAGCAACTGCCACCAGAGAGAATGACTTTCTGTGCCCCCCTGGAGCACCACCGTAGGTGCACTGGTAGCCACTGCCAACAGAGGGAATGACTTTGTGTGCCCCTCTGGACCACCACTAGAAGACTGCTGTTAGCCACTGCCACCAATAGAATGACTTTCCTCTCCGCCCCCGGACCACTACCAGAGACCACTCTGCTCTGCAACCACCAGGGAGCTGACTGTCAGTGCCCCCCCTGGACAACCACCAGAAGATCTCTGTTAGGGACTGCCACCATAGGGAATGACTTTCTTTGCCCCCTGGACAACCACCAGAAAACTGCTGTTAGCCATTGCCACCAGAGGGAATGACTTTGTGTGTCCCCTGGACCACCACCATAAGACCACTTTTAGCCACTGCCACCACATGGAATGACTTTGTGTGCCCCCCTGAACCACCACCATAAGACCACTGTTAGCCACTACCTCCATTGGGAATGACTTTGTGTGCCCCTCTGGACCACCACTAGAAGACTGCTGTTAGCCACTGCCGCCAAATAGAATGACTTTCTGTGCCCCCTTGGACCACTACCAGGAGACTGCTCTTAACCACTGCCACCTCAGGGAATGACTTTCAATGCCCCCTGGACAACCACTAGAAGACTGCTGTTGGCCACTGCTCCCAGAGGTAATGACTTTATGTGCTCCCCTGGACCACCACCAGAAGTCCTCTGTTAGTGCCTGCCATTACAGGGAATGACTTTCTGTGCCCACCTGGACCACCAAGAGAAGACTGCTGTTAGCCACTTCCACCAGAGGAAATAATTTTCTGTGCCACCCGGACCACCACCAGAAGACCACTGTTAGCCACTGCGACCAGAGACAATGACTTTGTGTGCCCCTTGGATCACCACATTAAGACCTCTTTTAGCAACTGCCAACCTAGGGAATGACTTTGTGTGCCCCCTCGGATCACCACAAGAAGACAGCTTTTTGAAACTGCCACCAGAGGGAATGACTTTGTGTGCCCCTCTGGACCACCACTAGAAGCCCACTGTTAGCCACTGCCACCACAGGGAATGACTTTGTGTGCCCACCAGACCACCATAAGCAGACCGCTTTTAGCCACTGCCACCGGAGGGAATAAATTTATGTGCCCCCCTGGACCGCCACCAGAAGATTGATGTTAGCCACTGCCACCAAAGGGAATGACTTTCTGTGCCCCCCGGAGCACCAGCATAAGACCATTGTTACCCACTTCCAAAAGAGGAAATGGCATTGTATGCCTCCCTGATCCACCACTTTAAGACCGAAGTTATCCACTGCGAATAGAGGGAATGTCTTTGTGTGATCCCCTGTATCACCATCTTAAGACCTCTGTTAACCACTGCCACGAGAGAAAATGACTTTGTGTGCCCCCCAGACCACAACAAGAAGACAGCTTTTAGCTACTGCCACCAGAGGGAATGGCTTACTGGGCTCCCCCAGACCACCACCAGAAGTCCACTGTTAGCCAGTGCCACCACAGTGAATGAATTTTGTGTGCCCTCCTGGACCACCACCATAATACCACTGTTAGCCACTGCCAACACAGGGAATGACTTTCTGTGCTGCCCTTGACCACCACCTTAAGAGCTCTGTTAGCCACTGCCACCGGAGGGAATGACTTTATCTGCCCCCCTGAACCACCACCAGAAGACTACTGTTATCCACTGCCACCAAAGGGAATAACTTTGTGTGCCCCCCTTGATCACCACTAGAAGACTGCTGTTAGCCACTGCAACCATTGGGAATGACTTTCTGTGCCTCCCTGACCACTACCAGGAGACCGCTCTTAACCACTGCAACCACAGGGAATGACTATCAGTGCCTCCCTGGACAACCACCAGAAGACCTCTGTTAGTGACTGCCATCACAGGGAATGACTTTCTGTGTCACCCTGGACCACAAAGAGAAGACCGCTGTTAGCCACTGCCAACAGAGGAAATAACTTTCTGTGCCCCCCTGGACCACCACCAGAAGACCACTGTTAGCCTCTGCGACCAGAGGGAATGACTTTGTGTGCCCCTTGGATCACCACCTTAAGACCCCTGTTAGCAACTGCCACCCTAGGGAATGACTTTGTGTGCACCCCGGACCACCACAAGAAGACCGCTTTTTGCCACTGCCCACAGAGGGAATGACTTTGTGTGCCCCTCTGGACCACCACCAGAAGAGCATTGTTAGCCACTGCCATTAGTGTGAATGACTTTGTGTGCCCACCAGACCACCGCAAGAAGATCACTTTTAGCCACTGCCACCAGAGGGAATAACTTTATGTGCCCCCTTGGACCACCACCAGAAGACTGCTGTTAGCCACTGCCACCAAAGGGAATGACTTTCTCTGCCACCCTGGAACACAACCATAAGACCGTTGTTAGCCACTGCCACCAGAGGAAAGGGCATTGTATTCCTCCCTGATCCACCACTTTAAGACCGATGTTAGCCACTGCGAATAGAGGGAATATATTTGTGTGATGCCCTGGATCACCACCTTAACACCTCTGTTAACCACTGCTACGAGAGGGAATGACTTTGTGTGTCCCCCAGACCACCACAAGAAGACATCTTTTTGCTACAGCCACCAGAGGGAATGACGTACTGAGCTCTCCAAGAACACCGCCAGAAGACAGCTGTTAACCAGTGCCACCACAGTGAATGACTTTTGTGTGCCCTCCTGGACCACCACCATAAGACCACTGTTAGTCACTGCACCACAGGAAACAACTTTCTTTGCTGCCCTTGACCACCACCTTAAGTGCACTGTTAGCCACTGCCACCAGAGGGAATGACTTTCTGTGCCCCCTTGGACCACCACCAGAAGACTACTGTTATCCACTGCCACCAAAGGGAATAACTTTGTGTGCCCCTCTGGATCACCACTAGAAGAATGCTGTTAGCCACTGCCACCAATGGGAATGACTTTCAGTGCCCCCAATGGACAACCACCAGAAGATCTCTGTTAGGGACTGCCACCACAGGGAATGACTTTCTTTGCCCCCTGGACAACCACCAGAAAACTGCTGTTAACCATTGCCACCAGAGGGAATGACTTTGTGTGTCCACTGGAACACCACCATAAGACCACTTTAAGCCACTGCCACCACATGGAATGACTTTGTGTGCCCCCCTGAACCACCACCATAAGACCACTGTTAGCCACTGCCTCTAGAGCTAATGACTTTGTATGCCCACCTGAACAACCACCTGAAGCCCTCTATTAGCCACTGCCACAACAGGGAATGACTTTCTGTGTCCCACTGGACCACCATCAGAAGACCACTGCTAATCTCTGCCACCACAGGGAATGACTTTGTGTGCAGCCCTGGATCACCACCATAAGACCGCTGTTAGCCACTGTTGCCAAAGTGAATGACTTTCTGTGCCCCCCAGAGCATCATCATAAGACCATTGATAGCCACTGCCATAAGAGGAAATGCCTTTGTGTGCCTCTCTGATTGACCACCTTAAGACGGAAGTTTGTCACTGCAACCAGAGGGAATGACTTTGTGTGCCCCTCTGGACCACCACAAGAAGACCACTGTTATCCACTGCCACCAGAGGGAATGACTTTCTGTGCTGCCCTGGACAACCACCATAAGAGCACCATTAGCAACTGCCACCAGAGAGAATGACTTTGTGTGCCCCCTTGGAGCACCACCGTAGGTGCACTGGTAGCCACTGCCAACAGAGGGAATGACTTTGTGTGCCCCTCTGGACCACCACTAGAAGACTGCTGTTAGCCACTGCCACCAATGGGAATGACTTTCTCTGCACCCCGGACCACTACCAGGAGACCACTCTTAACCACTGCAACCACAGGGAATGACTTTCAGTGCCCCCCCTGGACAACCACCAGAAGATCTCTGTTAGGGACTGCCACCACAGGGAATGACTTTCTTTGCCCCTTGGACAACCACCAGAAAACTGCTGTTAGCCATTGCCACCAGAGGGAATGACTTTGTGTGCCCCTGACCACCACCATAAGACCACTTTTAGCCACTGCCACCTCATGGAATGACTTTGTGTGCCCCCCTGAACCACCATCATAAGACCACTGTTAGCCACTACCTCCAGTGGGAATGACTTTGTATGCCCACCTGAACAACCACCAGAAGCCCTCTATTAGCCACTGCCACAACAGGGAATTACTTTCTGAGTCCCCCTGGACCACTACCAGAAGACCACTGTTAGGCACTGCCACCACTTGGAATGATTTTGTGTGCCACCCTGAACCACCACCATAAGACCACTGTTAGCCGCTGCCTCTAGAGCTAATGACTTTGTATGCCCACCTGAACAACCACCTGAAGCCCTCTATTAGCCACTGCCAAAACAGGGAATGACTTTCTGTGTCCCACTGGACCACCATCAGAAGACCACTGCTAATCTCTTCCACCACAGGGAATGACTTTGTGTGCATCCCTGGATCACCACCATAAGACCGCTGTTAGCCACTGCCACCAAAGTGAATGACTTTCTGTGCCCCCCAGAGCATCATCATAAGACCATTGTTAGCCACTGCCATCAGAGGAAATGCCTTTGTGTGCCTCACTGATTGACCACCTTAAGACCGAAGTTTGTCACTGCAACCAGAGGGAATGTCTTTGTGTGCTGCACTGGACCACCACCATAAGAGCACCGTTAGCCACTGCCAACAGAGGGAATGACTTTCTGTGCCCCCTTGGAGCACCACCATAAGACAGCTGTTAGCCACTGCCAACAGAGGGAATGACTTTGTGTGCCCCTCTGGACCACCACAAGAAGACCACTGTTATCCACTGCCACCACCGGGAATGACTTTCTGTGCTGCCCTGGACAACCACCGTAAGAGCACCATTAGCAACTGCCACCAGAGAGAATGACTTTCTGTGCCCCCTGGAGCAGCACCACCGTGAGTGCACCAAGCAATACTGCCAACAGAGGGAATGACTTAGGTGTCTCTGACCACCACTGAAGACTGCTGTTAGCCACTGCCACCAAAGAGAATGACTTTCTGTGCCCCCTTGGACCACTACCAGGAGACTGCTCTTAACCACTGCCACCTCAGGGAATGACTTTCAGTGCCCCCTGGACAACCACTAGAAGACTGTTGTTGGCCACTGCTCCCAGAGGTAATGACTTTATGTGCTCCCCTGGACCACCACCAGAAGTCCTCTGTTAGTGCCTGCCATCACAAGGAATGACTTTCTGTGCCCACCTGGACCACCAAGAGAAGACTGCTGTTAGCCACTGCCACCAGAGGAAATCATTTTCTGTGCCCCCGGACCACCACCAGAAGACCACTGTTAGCCACTGTGACCAGAGAAAATGACTTTGTGTGCCCCTTGGATCACCACATTAAGACCTCTGTTAGCAACTGCCAACCTAGGGAATGACTTTGTGTGCCCCCCCAGATCACCACAAGAAGACATCTTTTTGAAACTGCCACAAGAGGGAATGACTTTGTGTGCCCCTCTGGAGCACCACTAGAAGCCCACTGTTAGCCACTGCCACCAGAGGGAATGACTTTGTATGCCCACCAGACCACCATAAGCAGACCGCTTTTAGCCACTGCCACCGGAGGGAATAAATTTATGTGCCCCCCTGGACCACCACCAGAAGACCAATGTTAGCCACTGCCACCAAAGGGAATGACTTTCTGTGCCCCCCTGGAGCACCAGCATAAGACCATTGTTAGCCACTGCCAAAAGAGGAAATGGCATTGTATGCCTCCCTGATCCACCACCTTAAGACCGTTGTTAGCCACTGCGAATAGAGGGAATGTCTTTGTGTGATCCTCTGTATCACCACCTTAAGATCTCTGTTAACCACTGCCACGAGAGGGAATGACTTTGTGTGCCCCCCAGACCACCACAAGAAGACAGCTTTTAGCTACTGCCACCAGAGGGAATGGCTTACTGTGCTCCCCCAGACCACCACCAGAAGATCACTGTTAACCAGTGCCACCACAGTGAATGAATTTTGTGTGCCTTACTGGACCACCACCATAATACCACTGTTAGCCACTGCCACCACAGGGAATGGCTTTCTGTGCTGCCCTTGACCACCACCTTAAGAGCTCTGTTAGCCACTGCCACCGGATGGAATGACTTTCTCTGCCCCCCTGAACCACCACCAGAAGACTACTGTTATCCACTGCCACCAAAGAGAATAACTTTGTGTGCCCCCCTTGATCACCACTAGAAGACTGCTGTTAGCCACTTCCACCAATGGGAATGACTTTCTGTGCCCCCCTGGACCACTACCAGGAGACCGCTCATAACCACCTCAACCACAGGGAATGACTTTCAGTGCCCTCCTGGACAACTACCAGAAGATCTCTATAAGTGACTGCCATTAAAGGGAATGACTTTCTGAGATCCCCTGGATGACCAAGAGAAGACCGCTGTTAGCCACTGCCAACAGAGGAAATAACTTTGGGTGCCCTCTGGACCACTACCATAAAACTACTGTTAGCAACTGCCACCTCAGGGAATGACTTTCTTTGCCCCCTGGACAACCACCAGAAGTCTGCTGTTAGCCATTGCCACCAGATGGAATGACATTGTGTGTCCCCTGGACCACCACCATAAGACCACTATTAGCAACTGCCACCACATGGAATGACTTTGTGTGCCCCCACGAACCACCAGCATAAGACCACTGTGAGCCAATACCTCCAGAGGGAATGACTTTATATGCCAGCCTGAACAACAACCAGAAGCCCTCTATTAGCCACTGCCACAACAGGGAATGACTTTCTGAGTCCCCCTGGACCACCACCAGAAGACCACTGTTAGGCACTGCCACCACTTGGAATGACTTTGTGTGCTCCTGAACCACCACCATAAGATCACTTTTAGCCACTGCCTCTAGAGCTAATGACTTTGTATGCCCACCTGAACAACTACCTGAAGACCTCTATTAGCCACTGATACAACAGGGAACAACTTTCTGTGCCCCCGGACCACCACCAGAAGACCGCTGTTTGCCACTGCCACCACAGGGAATGACTTTCTGTCTTGCACTGGACCACCATCTTAAGAGCACCGTTAGCCACTGCCACCGGAGGGAATGACTTTCTGTGCCCCCTTGGAGCACCACCGTAAGTCCGCTGTTAGCCACTGCCAACAGAGGGAATGACTTTGTGTGCCCCCCTGGACCACCACTAGGAGACTGCTGTTAGCCTCTGCCACCAAAGGGAAAGACTTTCTGTGCCCCCCCGGACCACTACCAGGAGACCGCTTTTAACCACTGCCACCACAGGGAATGACTTTCAATGCCCTATGACAACCACCAGAAGACTGCTGTTGGCCATTGCTCCCAGAGGTAATGACTTTATGTGCCCAACTGGACCACTAAAAGAAGACCTCTGTTATTGACTGCCATCACAGGGAATGACTTTCTGTGCCCCCCTGGACCACCAAGAGAAGACTGCTGTTAGCCACTGCCACCAGAGGAAATAACTTTCTGTGCCCCACTGGACCACTACCAGAAGACCACTGTTAGCCACTGCGACCAGAGGGAATTACTTTGTGTGCCCCTTGGATCACCACCTTAAGACCTCCTTAAGCAACTGCCACCCTAGGGAATGACTTTTTGTGCCCCCGGACCACCACAAGAAGACCGCTTTTTGCCACTGCCACCAGAGAGAATGACTTTGTGTGCCCCTCTGGACCACCACAAGAAGATCGCTTTTTTCCACTGCCACCACAGGGAATGACTTTGTGTGCCCCCCTGGATCACCACCTTAAGACCTCTGTTAACCACTGCCACGAGAGGGAACGACATTGTGTGCCCACCAGACAACCACAAGAAGACTGCTTTTTGCTACTGCCACCAGAGGGAATGACTTTCTGGGCCCCCCCGGACCACCACCAGAAGACCGCTGTTAAACTGTGCCACCACAGTGAATGACTTTGTGTGCCCTCCTGGACCACCACCATAAGACCACTGTTAGCCACTGCCACCACAGGGAATGACTTTCTGTGCTGTCCTTGACCACCACCAAAAGTGCATTGTTAGCCACTGCCACCAGAGGGAATGACTTTCTGTGCCCCCCTGGAGCACCACCATGAGACCGCTGTTAGTCACTGTCAACAGAGGGAATGACTTTGTGTGCCCCTCAGGACCACTACCAGAAGACTACTGTTATCCACTTCCACCACAGGGAATAACTTTGTGTGCCCCCCTGGATCACCACTAGAAGGCTGCTGTTAGCCACTGCCAGGGACCCTGGTTTTCCATTTTTACCGGTAACACCGGTAACAATCACGGAATCCTGCTTGGTTTGTGGATTTTGAATTCTTGTACCGGTGCCTCATGGAAATTGCATGTCACTGCACAGAATCTAAGATTTTAGCATCTTTTTAAATTTTTTTTATTTTCTCTTTCTATGTCCCCTTCTCACAGCATGTCTCCACTTTTCAGAGATCCCTAGGCTGGCTATCCCTTAGCTTCACCCCCAGCTAATGCTCAGGAGCTCCTGTGGTCCTGCCCCTATCCTGCCTGGATTGTACCCCCCCCACAGGTGGGAAGGAAGGGGACCCCAGGTCACCCCTCCACACTCCCTTAGTGTGTGTCGGGCAGCTCAGTGGGTCCCTCATGGAGCCTGGTTATGAAGTCTGGGGCACCTGGGTCCCTACTGCCAGTGGTCAATGTGGGGTGATTGCTCCTGGTTTTCTGGTCTTTGTCCCTGAGGGCACCAGCACTACAGAAAATCCCAAGAAGGTAGGTCACATAGAAACATGCCACTGCTCCAGATCCTGGCTAGCGTCCTCCCCTCCTGATCACTCTGCAGCACCATTGCATCACCCCCCTTGGTCACACAGGTAGTGGTAAAGCAGCAGACCCTGCAGCCCACCCTCCCACAGGAGGAGGCAGTCCCCCAGGTGCTCGATCCTACTCCCTGGCCAGACCTGCAGCAACTCGAGTTTGCTTCTGACCCTGGGTCGCTGGCATTGCAAGCAATAGTGCTACTGCAGCGCCAGCCCAGATTTCAGCATCTTAAAATGAATGCTGCTGTGCTTTGCATTCTTTCTGCTTTGCTGCATATAGAGTCAGTAAGGAAATCACCCACACTGCTTTGTTATAATCAGCTTTTCAGTTTAACCACCCATGCCTAGTGGTTAGAGTAACAAACAGTGAATGAACTGGGTACATCCAGCAGACCAAGGGTTTGATTCCCACAACCTCCACTTGCATACCTGTGTGACTCCAAGCAAGTCACTTAACCTCCCCAGTGCTTCTAGGTCACTCCTAAAAACAGACAGTTCTGCCTAGTGGGCCTTACTTGCTTTACAAAGAATATTAAAAAATACCAATATATGTTTACTACATCATAGAATAGTAGTCAGGGTACCATGTAATTTACCTGAGTTTTACTTGGGCTGCAATGATTTTGTGTAGGTAAAGATAAATGTTCAGATACATTTTATGTGTTTTATAAGCTTGTTTTTAGATTTTTGCCAGGTTTTTATTGTATTCTTTGCATATAAGCATCTAGGTTGTAGATTGCTAAATGCAGGATCACTATTACCAACTAGTTTATTCAAGTTTATAATCAGTAGGGCCATCCAAAATCCTCAGTTGTTTGAATGAAAACTAGTCTGAATGAAAGTATGTTCACAAAGAAGAAACTGCCTTACTACTTATGAAAAGACTTCACAGTTAGCACCCCATTTAGGTGAATTGGATCATTTGCACCTTTTCTCCCACCTGCTGTTTCAGTCTCTGTGACAACAAAAAGTTTTCTGATAGACTGCTTCAACAAAAAGCAAATGTTAAGTATTTAAGTGTACTTATGTTTGGCCAGTGGATTTTGAAAGCACAGTCAATGACATATAGAAGGTAAGACCCAAGGGGCTGTATGATGCTGAGTGGGCAGAGTAGTGCTCAATTCACATCTGAACAAGACATGAAAACTGGGAGACACCCTTTCATGGACACCGAGAAAAAAAAAAAAGCATCCACATGCCTGGGAGATGTATAAATCCATTTGAACGTCCTCCACTAATCACTTATGGATTTTTAGGTGAAGACACTCATTTTAAAGAAGCAAATTCAAGAAGTTTTTTGCTTCTCCACCAGCTGTCCATTCCTCCTTCATGCCTGCCAAGGACCCCTACCACCGCTGATGAGTCCCAACCACCATCCACTGCCCCTTACTTCTGTGCTACCAGATAACCCATAGTAACCCTTCATTGAGCGGGCCCCTACCCCTGTGGGAGGCTATCAGGGGAGGAGAATTGCCCTAAAGAGCTTCCAGTGTATCCTGGGCATGGCAGGGATCAGAACAGACACATGTCTGAGGCTTCCGGCTTATGGAGGGACCAACAGCTGTCCTTCGGTTGGTCAGCAAGTGTTTTCCCATTTTCTTGGGAGTGTGACAGGCCACATGATGTTAATGCACAAGCCGATGTCCATCACACTCACTCCTGCAGTGAGGGCTGACATGTTATGCCTCTGGTCTCCATCACGGGCCAGCAAATGCTGAGCTGTGAACCTACCCTCTCTCCCAGGAGAAGGTGAGTGGTCATTGGACACTCAAGCCTTCACCCACCAGCTGGCCCTCCAACACCCAAGTCTGTTCCTTAAACCTGGTCAGCGGTGTCACAGGCAGAAATGCAATTCAGGCAGTTAAACTATAGATAGGAAAAAACAAAAGTAGTCCACCTTAGCGGTGATGCTTCTGATTAATTTACATCTGAGTTCTACAAGCAAAGAGACTAAGTCATTTGTAACTTGTGCATGTTGGGTGTGGGTGTTGAAGAAAGGGGATCATAGTGCTGTCACTACTGCCATCACCCCAGAGGGATGTGGACTGCATTGTTGCTACTACCATTACACCAAAGGGGTGGGGGCTGTAGTGCTTCTGCCATCACCACTGATGGATGGGGAACATAGTACTGCTGCCATCACACCTAAGGGATGGGGCCACAGTGCTGTTGTTTCTGTCACACCTGAGGGAGGGAGGTCATAGTGTTGTTGCTGCTGCCATCACACCAGAGGGATAGGGGCCGTGAGTGCTGTTGGTGCTGCCATCGCACCTGAGGGATGAGGTCAGTAATGCTGCTTCCATCACCTTAGGTATGGGGACTGTAGTGTTGTTGTTGCCATCACATCTGTACCTAAAATTTTTAAATTGGTACAAGGATGGAAGGAAGTGCAATAGTGGAGGTCAAAATTGCTAAAATGCATGTTAGCAGAGTAAAAAATTGTTAAATAAAGTACACAAAACTAAACACTGGTAAAACCGGATTTGGGCTTAACAGACACCGGTGCCAATACTACTTTTTTACAATGTGCAAAACGGAATATGCCTTTCTCAATCCCGGTAAACCAGTGTCCCTGGCCACTGCCACCAATGGGAATGACTTTCTGTGCCCCCCTGGACCACTACCAGGAGACCGCCCTTAACCATTGCAACCACAGGGAATGAATTTCAGTGCCCCCTGGACAACCACCAGAAGACCTCTTTTAGTGACTGCCATCACAGGGAATGACTTTCTGTGCCTCCCTGGACCACCAAGAGAAGACCGCTGTTAGCCACTTCCACTAGAGGAAATAACTTTGTGTGCCCCTTGGACCAGCACCAGAAGACTGCTGTTAGCCGTTGCCAGCAGAGGGAATGACTTTGTGTGCCCCCTGGACCACCACCTTAAGACCACTGTTAGCAACTTCCACCACTTGGAATGACTTTGTGTGCCCACCGGAACCACCAAGATAAGACCACTGTTAGTAAGAGCCTCCAGAGGGCATGACTTTCTATGCCTCCCTGGACCACCACCATAAAACTGCTGTTAGCCACTGCCACCAGAAGGAATTACTTTGTGTGCCCCACTGAACCACCACCATAAGACCTCTATTAGCCACTGCCACCATAGGGAATGACTTTGTGTGCCCCTCTGGACCACCACCAGAAGACCACTGTTAGTTACTGCCACCAAAGAGAATGACTTTATGTGACCTCCTGGACAACCACAAGAAGACCTCTGGTAGTGACTGCCATCACAGTGAATGACTTTCTGTTGCCCCCTGGACCACCAAGAGAAGACAGCTGTTAGCCACTGCCAACAGAGGAAATAACTTTGTGTGCCCTCTGGAACACTACCATAAAACTACTGTTAGCAACTGCCACCACTTGGAATAATTTTCTTTGGCCCCTGAACAACCACCAGAAGACTGCTATTAGCCATTGCCACCAGAGGGAATGACTTTGTGTGCTCCCTGGACCACCACCATGAGACCACTGTAAGCCACTGCCACCACATGGAATGACATTGTGTGCCCACCTGAGCCACCACCAAAAGACCACTGTTAGCCACTACCTCCAGAGGGAATGACTTTGTATGCCCACCTGAACAACCACCAGAAATCCTCTGTTAGCCACTGCCACAACAGGGAATGACTTTCTGAGTCCTCCTGGACCACCACCAGAAGACCACTATTAGGCACTGCCACCACTTGGAATGACTTTGTGTGCCCCCTGAACCACCACCATAAGACCACTGTTTGCCACTGCCTCCAGAGCTAATGACTTTGTATGCCCACCTGAAAAACCACCTGAAGCCCTCTATTAGCCACTGCCACAACAGGGAATAACTTTCTGTGTCCCACTGGACCACCACCAGAGGACCGCTGTTAATCTCTGCCACCACAGGGATTGTCTTTGTGTGCTGCCCTGGACCACCACCATAAGACCGCTGTTAGCCTCAGCCACCAAAGTGAATGACTTTCTGTGCCCCTGGAGCATCACTATAAGATCATAGATAGCCACTGCAACCAGAGGGAATGTCTTAATATGCCCCCATGGATATCCACCTTAAGAACTCTCTTAGCCACTGCCACCAGAGGGAATGACTTTCTCTGCTCCCCTGGACAACCACAAGAAGTCTGCTGTTTGGCACTGCCACCAAAGGGAATGACTTTGTGTGCCCTCCTGGACCACCACCATAAGACCACTGTTAGCCACTGCCACCACAGGGAATGACTTTCTGTGGTATACTGGACCACCACCATAAGAGCACCGTTAGCCACTGCCACCAGAGGTAATGACTTTCTGTGCACTCCTGGAGCACCACTATAAGACCGCTGTTAGCCACTGCCAACAGAGGGAATGACTCTGTGTGCCCCTCTGGACCACCACCAGAAGACCACTGTAATCCACTGCCACCACAGGGAATGACTTTCTGTGCTGCCCTGGACCACCACCATAAGAGCACCGTTAGCAACTCCCACCAGAGGGAATGACATTCCATGCCCCCCTGGAGCACCACCATAAGTCCGCTGTTAGCCACTGCCAAAAGAGGGAATGACTCTGTGTGCCCCTCTGGACCACCACCAGAATACCACTGATATCCACTGCCACCACAGGGAATAACTTTGAGTGCCCCCTGGACCACCACTAGAAGACTGCTGTTAGCCACTACCACCAAAGGGAATGACTTTCTGTGCCCCACTGGACCACTACCAGGAGACCACTCTTAACCTCTTCCACCACAGGGAATGACTTTCAGTGCCCCCTGGACAAGCACCAGAAGACTAACATTGGCCATTGCTCAAAGAGGTGATGACTTTATGTGCCCCCCGGACCACTACCAGAAGACCTCTGTTAGTGTCTGCCATCACATGGAATGACTTTCTGTGCCCCACTCAACCACCAAGAGAAGACTGCTGTTAGCCACTGCCAGCAGAGGAAATAACTTTGTGTGCCTACTGGACCACCACCATAAAACTAGTGTTAGCAACTGCCACCACTGGGAATGACTTTCTGTGCCCCCGGACCACCACCAGAAAACTGCTGTTAGCCATTGCCTCAAGAGGGAATGACTTTGTGTGCCTCAGGATCACCACCATAAGACCACTGTTAGCCACTGCCACCACTTGAAATGACTTTGTGTGCCCCCCTGAAAAACCATCATAAGACCGCTGTTAGCCACTGCCTCCAGAGGGAATGACTTTGTATGCGCCCCTGAACAACCATCAGAAGCCCTCTATTAGCCACTGCCACAATAAGGAATGACTTTCTCTGTCCCCCTGGACCACCACCAGAACACCGCAGTTAACCTCTGACACCACAGGGAATGGCTTTGTGCGCTGCCCAGGACCACCACCATAAGACCGCTTTAGCCACTTCCACCAAAGGGATTGACTTTCTGTTCCCCCCTGGAGCACCACCATAAGACCATTGTTAGCTACTGCCTCTGGAGGAAATGCTTTTGTGTGCCATCCCTGATCCACCACCTTAAGACTGATGTTAGCCACTGCGACCAGAGGGAATGACTTTGTGTTCCCAATGGATCAGCACCATAAGACCTCTGTTAGCCACTGCCATCACAGGGAATGACTTTCTGTGCTCTCCTGGACCACCACCATAAGACCGCTGTCAGCCACTGCAACCATGGGAATGACTTTGTGTGCCTCTCTGGAGCACCACCATAAGACCGCTGTTTGCCACTGCCTCCAGAGGAAATGGCTTTGTGTGCCTCCCTGATCCACTACCTTAAGACCGATGTTAGCCACTGTGACCAGAGGGAATGACTTTGTGTGCCCTCCAGACCACCACATGAAGACCGCTTTTGCCACTGCCACCAGAGGGAATGACTTTGTGTGCCATTCTGGACCACCACAAGAAGACCACTGTTAGCCACTGCCACCAGAGGGAATGACTTTGTGTGCCACACAGACCACCACAAGAAGACCGCTTTTAGCATCTGCCACCAGAGGGAATGACTTTGTGTGCCCCACAGGACCACCACCAGAAAACCACGGTTAGTGACTGCCATCAGAGGGACTGACTTTCTGTGCCCCCTCTACCACCAAGAGAAGACCACTGTTAGCCACTGCCACCAGGGAAATAAGTTTGTGTGCCCTCCTGGACCACCACCATAAAACTACTGTTAGCAACTGCCACCAGAGGGAATGACTTTCTGTGCCCCCTGGACCACCAACAGAAGACTGCTGTTAGCCTTTGCCACCAGAGGGAATGACTTTGTGTGACCCACTGGACCACCACCATAAGACCACAGTTAGCCACTGCCACTGCTTGGAATTACTTTGTGTGCCCCCTGAATGACCACCATAAGAACACTGTTAGCCACTGCCTTCAGAGTAAATGACTTTGTATGCCCCCTTGAACAACCACCAGAAGCCCTCAATTAACCACTGCTACAAAAGGAAATGACTTTCTGGGTCCCCCGGGACCACCACCAGAAGACCGCTGTTAACCTCTGCTACCAAAGGGAATGACTTTGTGTGCTGCCCTGGACCACCAACATACGACTGCTGTTAGCCACTGAAACCTAAGAGAATGACTTTCAGTGTCCCCTTGGAGCACCACCATAAGACCATTGTTAGCCACTGACACTAGAGGAAATGCCTTTGTGTGCCTCCCTGATCCACCACCTTAAGACCGATGTCAGCCACTGTGACCAGAGGGGATGACTTTGTGTGCCCCCCTGGATCACCACCTAAAAACCTATGTTAGCCACTGCCACCATAGGGAATGACTTTGTGTGCCCCACGGGACCACCACAAGAAGACTGCTTTTTGCCACTGCTACAAGAGGGAATTACTTTGTGTGCCCCTCTGGACCTCCACCAGAAAAACACTGTTAGCCACTGCGATCATAGGGAATGACTTTGTGTGCCCCCTTGGATCACCACCTTAAGACCCGTGTTAGCAACTGCCACCATAGGGAATGACTTTGTGTGCCCCCTGGACCACCACAAGAAGACTGCTTTTTGTCACTGATACCAGAGGGAATGACTTTGTGTGCCCCTCTGGACCACCAGCAGAAGACCACTGTTAGCCACTGCCACGAGATGGAATGACTTTGTGTGCCCACCAGACCACCACAAGAAAACAGCTTTTAGCCAATGCCACCAGAAAGAATGACTTTGTGTGTCCCTCTGGACCACCAGCAGTAGACCACTGTTATCCACTGCCTCCACAGTGAATAACTTTATGTTCCCCCATGGACCACAACAAGAAGACCGCTTTTTGACACTGCCACCAGAGGGAATGACTTTGCGTGCCCCTATGGACCACCACCAAAAAACCGCTGTTAGCCATTGCCACCAAAGGGAATGACTTTCTGTGCCCTCTGGAGCACCACCATAGACCGTTGTTAGCACTGCCACCAGAGGAAATGGCTTGTGTGCCTCCCTGATCCACCACATTAAGACCGATGTAACCACTGTGACCAGAGGAATGGCTTTGTATGCCCCTGGATCACCACCATAAGTCCTCTGTTAGCCACTGCCACCAAAGGGAATGACTTTCTGTGCTCTCCTGGACCACCACCATAAGACCGCTGTTTGCCACTGCGACCATAGGGAATGACTTTGTGTGCCTCTCTGGACCACCCCCAGAAGACCACTGTTAGCCACTGCCACCAAAGGGAATGACTTTATGTGCCCCATTGGACAACCACCAGAAGATCTCTGTTAGTGACTGCCATCACAGGAAATGACTTTCTGTGCCCTCCTGCACCTCCAAGAGAAGACTGCTCTTATCCATTACCACCAGAGGGAATGACTTTGTGTGCCCCTTGGACCACCACCATAAGACTACTGTTAGCAACTGCCACCACTTGAAATGAATTTGTGTGCCCCCCTGAACCACCAGCATAAGACCACTGGTAGCCACAGCATCCGGAGGGAATTACTTAGTATGACCACCTGACCAACCACCAGAAGCCCTCTATTAGCCACTGCCACAATGGGGAATGACTTTCTGAGTCCCCCTGGATCACCACCAGAAGACCACTGTTAGCCACTGCCTCCAAAGGGAATGACTTTCTGTGCTCTCCTGGACCACCACCATAAGACCGCTGTTTGTCAATGCAACCATAGGGAATGACTTTGTGTGCCCCTCTGGACCACCCCCAGAAGACCACTGTTAGCCACTGCCACCAAAGGGAATGACTTTATGTGCCCCATTGGACAACCACCAGAAGACCTCTGTTAGTGACTGCCATCACAGGAAATGACTTTCTGTGCCCCCCTGCACCTCCAAGAGAAGACTGCTATTATCCATTACAACCAGACGGAATGACTTTGTGTGCCCCCTGGACCACCACCATAAGACTACTGTTAGCCACTGCCACCACTTGGAATGACTTTGTGTGCCCCTCTGAACCACCAGCATAAGACCACTGGTAGCCACAGCCTCCAGAGGGAATGACTTAGTATGCCCGCCTGACCAACCACCAGAAGCCCTCTATTAGCCACTGCCACAATGGGGAATGACTTTCTGAGTCCCCCTGGATCACCACCAGAAGACCACTGATAGCCACTGCCACTACTTGGAATAACTTTGTGTGCCCCCCTGAACCACATCCATAAGACCACTCTTAGCCAATGCCTCCAGAGGGAATGACTTTGTATGCCCACCTGAACAACCACCAGAAGCCCTCTATTAGCCACTGCCACAACAGGGAATGACTTTCTGTGTCCCACTGGACCACCACCAGAAGACTGCTGTTAACCACAGCCACCACAGGGAATGACTTTGTGTGACCCCCTGGATCACCATCTTAAGACCTCTGTTAACCACTGCCATGAGAGGGAATGACATTGTGTGCCCCCCAGACAACCACAAGAAGACTGCTTTTAGCTACTGCCACCAGAGGGAATGACTTTCTGGACCCCCCAGTCCACCACCAGAAGACCGCTGTTAAACAGTGCCACCACAGTGAATGAGTTTGTGTGCCCTCCTGGACCACCACCATAAGACCACTGTTAGCCACTGCCACCAAAGGGAATGACTTTCTGTGCTGTCCTTGACCACCACCAAAAGAGCATTGTAAGCCACTGCCACCAGAGGGAATGACTTTCTGTGCCCCCTTAGAGCACCACCATAAGACCGCTGTTAGCCCCTGCCAACAGACGGAATGACTTTGTGTGCCACTCTGCACCACTGCCAGAAGCCACTGCCACCACAGGGAATAACTTTCTGTGCCCCCCTGGATCACCACTAGAAGACTGCTGTTAGACACTGCAACCAATGGGAATGACTTTCTGTGCCCCCCGGACCACTACCAGGAGACCGCTCTTAACCATTGCAACCACAGGGAATGACTTTATGTGTCCACTGGACAACCACCAGAAGACCTCTTTTAGTGACTGCCATCAGGGAATGACATTCTGTGCCTCCTTGGACCACCAAGAGAAGACCACTGTTAGCCACTGCCACCAGAGGAAATAACTTTGTGTGCCCCCCTGGACCACCACTGTAAAACTACTCTTAGCAACTGCCACCACAAGGAATGACTTTGTGTGCCCTCTGGACCACCATCAGATGACTGCTGTTAGAATTTGCCACCAGAGGGAATGACTTTGTGTGCCCCCTGGACCACCACCTTAAGACCACTGTTAGCAACTTCCACCACTTGGAATGACTTTGTGTGCCCACCTAAACCACCAAGATAAGACCACTGTTAGTAACAGCCTCCAGAGGGCATGACTTTCTATGCCCCCCTGGACCACCACCATAAGACTGCTGTTAGCCACTGCCACCAGAAAGAATTACTTTATGTGCCCCACTGAACCACCACCATAAGACCTCTGTTAGCCACTGCCACCATAGGGAATGACTTTGTATGCCCCTCTGGACCACCACCAGAAGACCACTGTTAGTCACTGCCACCAAAGGGAATGACTTTATGTGTCCTCCTGGACAACCCCCAGAAGACCTCTGTTAGTGACTGCCATCACAGTGAATGACTTTCTGTGCCCCCCTGGACCACCAAGAGAAGACAGCTGTTAGCCACTGCCAACAGAGGAAATAACTTTGTGTGCCCTCTGGACCACTACCATAAAACTACTGTTAGCAACTGCCACCACAGGGAATGATTTTCTTTGGCCCCTGGACAACCACCAGAAGACTGCTGTTAGAAATTGCCACCAGAGGGAATGACTTTGTGTGCTCCCTGGACCACCACCATAAGACCACTGTTAGCCACTGCCACCACATGGAAAGACATTGTGTGCCCCCGCGAACTACCACCATAAGACCACTGTTAGCCACTACCTCCAGAGGGAATGACTTTGTATGCCCACCTGAACAACCACCAGAAGCCCTCTATTAGCCACTGCCACAACAGGGAATGACTTTCTGAGTCCTTCTGGACCACCACCGGAAGACAAGTGTTAGGCACTGCCACCACTTGGAATGACTTTGTGTGCCTCCTGAACCACCACCATAAGACCACTGTTAACCACTGCCATCAGAGGGAATGACTTTGTATGCCCCCCTTGGAGCACCACCATAAGACTGCTGTTTGCCACTGCCTCCAGAGGAAATGGCTTTGTGTGCCTCCCTGATCCACTACCTTAAGACCGACGTTAGCCACTGTGACCATAGGGAATGACTTTGTGTGCCCTCCAGACCACCACATGAAGACCGCTTTTGCCACTACCACCAGAGTGAATGACTTTGTGTGCTATTCTGGACCACCACCAGAAGACCACTGTTAGCCACTGCCACCAGAGGGAATGACTTTGTGTGCCCCACTGGAACACCACCATAAGACCACAGTTAGCCACTGCCACCACTTGGAATGACTTTGTGTGCCCACCTGAACCACCAAGATAAGACCACTGTTAGTAACAGCCTCCAGAGGGCATGACTTTCTATGACCCCCTGGACCACCACCATAAGACTGCTGTTAGCCACTGCCACCAGAAGGAATTACGTTGTGTGCCCCACTGAACCACCACCATAAGACCTCTGTTAGCCACTGTCACCAGAGGGAATGACTTTATGTGTCCCCTGGACCACCACCATAAGACCTCTGTTAGCCACTGCCACCATAGGGAATGACTTTGTGTGCCCCTCTGGACCACCACCAGAAGACCACTGTTAGTCACTGCCACCAAAGGGAATGACTTTATGTGCCCTCCTGGACAACCACCAGAAGACCTCTGTTAGTGACTGCCATCACAGTGAATGACTTTCTGTGCCCCCCTGGACCACCAAGAGAAGACCGCTGTTAGCCACTGCCAACAGAGGAAATAACTTTGTGTGCCCTCTGGACCACCAGCAGTAGACCACTGTTATCCACTGCCTCCACAGTGAATAACTTTATGTTCCCCCATGGACCACAACAAGAAGACCGCTTTTTGACACTGCCACCAGAGGGAATGACTTTGCGTGCCCCTATGGACCACCACCAAAAAACCGCTGTTAGCCATTGCCACCAAAGGGAATGACTTTCTGTGCCCCTCTGGAGCACCACCATAAGACCGTTGTTAGCACTGCCACCAGAGGAAATGGCTTTGTGTGCCTCCCTGATCCACCACATTAAGACCGATGTTAACCACTGTGACCAGAGGGAATGGCTTTGTGTGCCGCCTGGATCACCACCATAAGTCCTCTGTTAGCCACTGCCACCAAAGGGAATGACTTTCTGTGCTCTCCTGGACCACCACCATAAGACCGCTGTTTGCCACTGCAACCATAGGGAATGACTTTGTGTGCCTCTCTGGACCACCCCCAGAAGACCACTGTTAGCCACTGCCACCAAAGAGAATGACTTTATGTGCCCCATTGGACAACCACCAGAAGATCTCTGTTAGTGACTGCCATCACAGGAAATGACTTTCTGTGCCCTCCTGCACCTCCAAGAGAAGACTGCTCTTATCCATTACCACCAGAGGGAATGACTTTGTGTGCCCCCTGGACCACCACCATAAGACTACTGTTAGCAACTGCCACCACTTGAAATGAATTTGTGTGCCCCCCTGAACCACCAGCATAAGACCACTGGTAGCCACAGCATCCGGAGGGAATTACTTAGTATGACCACCTGACCAACCACCAGAAGCCCTCTATTAGCCACTGCCACAATGGGGAATGACTTTCTGAGTCCCCCTGGATCACCACCAGAAGACCACTGTTAGCCACTGCCTCCAAAGGGAATGACTTTCTGTGCTCTCCTGGACCACCACCATAAGACCGCTGTTTGTCAATGCAACCATAGGGAATGACTTTGTGTGCCCCTCTGGACCACCCCCAGAAGACCACTGTTAGCCACTGCCACCAAAGGGAATGACTTTATGTGCCCCATTGGACAACCACCAGAAGACCTCTGTTAGTGACTGCCATCACAGGAAATGACTTTCTGTGCCCCCCTGCACCTCCAAGAGAAGACTGCTATTATCCATTACAACCAGACGGAATGACTTTGTGTGCCCCCTGGACCACCACCATAAGACTACTGTTAGCCACTGCCACCACTTGGAATGACTTTGTGTGCCCCTCTGAACCACCAGCATAAGACCACTGGTAGCCACAGCCTCCAGAGGGAATGACTTAGTATGCCCGCCTGACCAACCACCAGAAGCCCTCTATTAGCCACTGCCACAATGGGGAATGACTTTCTGAGTCCCCCTGGATCACCACCAGAAGACCACTGATAGCCACTGCCACTACTTGGAATAACTTTGTGTGCCCCCCTGAACTACCTCCATAAGACCACTCTTAGCCAATGCCTCCAGAGGGAATGACTTTGTATGCCCACCTGAACAACCACCAGAAGCCCTCTATTAGCCACTGCCACAACAGGGAATGACTTTCTGTGTCCCACTGGACCACCACCAGAAGACTGCTGTTAACCACAGCCACCACAGGGAATGACTTTGTGTGACCCCCTGGATCACCATCTTAAGACCTCTGTTAACCACTGCCATGAGAGGGAATGACATTGTGTGCCCTCCTGGACAACCACCAGAAGACCTCTGTTAGTGACTGCCATCACAGTGAATGACTTTCTGTGCCCCCTTGGACCACCAAGAGAAGACCGCTGTTAGCCACTGCCAACAGAGGAAATAACTTAGTGTGCCCTCTGGACCACTACCATAAAACTACTGTTAGCAACTGCCACCAGAGGGAATGATTTTCTTTGGCCCCTGGACAACCACCAGAAGACTGCTGTTAGCCATTGCCACCGGAGGGAATGACTTTGTGTGCTCCATGGACCACCACCATAAGACCACTGTTAGCCAGTGCCACCACATGGAAAGACATTGTGTGCCCCCCTGAACCACCACCACCATAAGATCACTGTTAGCCACTACCTCCAGAAGGAATGATTACGTATGCCCGCCTGAACAACCACCAGAAGCCCTCTATTAGCCACTGCCACAACAGGGAATGACTTTCTGAGTCCTCCTGGACCACCACCAGAAGACCACTGCTAGGCACTGCCACCACTTGGAATGACTTTGTGTGCCCCCTGAACCACCACCATAAGACCACTGTTAGCCACTGCCTCCAGAGCTAATGACTTTGTATGCCCACCTGAACAACCACCCAAAGCCCTCTATTAGCCACTGCCACACAGGGAATGACTTTCTGTGTCCCACTGGACCACCACCAGAGGACCACTGTTAATCTCTGCCACCACAGGGAATGACTTTGTGTGCAGCCCTGGACCACCACCATAAGACCGCTGTTAGCCACTGCCAAAAAAGTGAATGACTTTCTGTGCCCCCGGGAGCATCTCCATGAGATCATAGTTAGCCACTGCCACCAGAGGGAATGCTTTCTGTGCTCCTCTGGACAACCACAAGAAGTCCACTTTTTGGCACTGCCACCAGAGGGAATGACTTTGTGTGCCCCTCTGAACCACAACCAGAAGACCACTGTTCGCCACTGCGACCAAAGGAAATTACTTTCTGTGCAACCCTGGAGCACCACCATAAGATCGCTGTTAGACACTGCTGCTAGAGGAAATGGCTTTGTGTGCCTCCCTGATCCACCACCTTAAAACCGATGTTAGCCACTGTGACCATATTGAATTACTTTGTGGGCCCCACGGACCACCACAAGAAGACCGCTTTTGCCACTGCCACCAGAGGGAATGACTTTGTGTGCCATTCTGGACCACCACCAGAAGGCCACTGTTAGCCACTACCACCAGAGGGAATGACTTTGTGTTCCCCCAGACCACCACAAGAAGACCGCTTTTAGCCACAGCCACCAGAGGGAATGACTTTGTGTGTCCCCAGACCACCACAAGAAGACCACTTTTAGCCACTGCCACCACAGGGAATGACTTTGTGTGACCTCTGGACAACCACCATAAGACCACTGTTAGCCACTGCCACCACTTGGAATGACTTTGAGTGCCCCCCTGGACCACCACCAGAAGACCGCTGTTAACCACTGCCACCTCAGGGAATGACTCTGTGTGCCCTCCCGGACCACCACCATAAGACCACTGTTAGCCACTGCCACCATAGGGAATGACGTTCTGTTCTGCCCAGGACCACCACCATAAGACAGCGGTTAGCCACTGCCACCAAAGTGAATGACTTCCTGTGCTCCCATGGAGCACCACCATAAGACCATTGTTAGCCACTGCAACCAGATGAAATGGCTTTGTGTGCCCCCCCGGATCACCACCTAAAGGCCTCTGTTAACCATTGCCACCCGAGGGAATGACTTTCTGTGCTCCAGTGGACCATCACCTTAAGACCGCTGTTAGCCAGTGCCACCTTAGTGAATGACTTTGTGTGCCCCCATGGACCACCAAAAGAAGACTGCTTATTCCCAATGTCACCAGCGTGAATGACTTTGTGTGCCCCTCTGGGCCACCACCAGAAGACCACTGTTATCCACTGCCAACACCGGGAATGACTTTATGTGCCCCCCTGGACCACCCCCAGAAGACTGCTGTTAGCCACTGCCAATAAAGGGAATGCCTTCCTGTGCCCCCTGCACCACTACCATAACACGACTGTTAGCCACTGCCACCAGAGGGAATGACTTTGTGTGCCTCCCATTGACCACCACCAGAAGACTTTTGTTAGCGACTGCTACCACAATGAATAACTTTGTGTGCCTCCCAGACCACCACCCTAAGACCACTGTTAGCCACTACCAACAGAGGGAATGACATAGTGTGACATTCTGGACATCCACTACAAGACCTCTGTTAAAAACTGCCACCACAGTGAATGACTTTCCATTCCCCAATGGACCACCACCAGAAGACCACTGTTAGCCACTGCCACCATAGGGAAGGACTTTGTGTGCCCATCTGGACCACCAGCAGAAGATGGCTATTAGCCACTTCCAACAGAGGGAATGACTTTGTGTGCCCCACTGGACCACCACCATAAGACCACTCTTAGCCACTGCCACCACAGGGAATGACTTTGTGTGCTCCCTGAACCACCCCCATCAGACTGCAGTTAGCCACTGACTCTAGAGAATATGACTTTGTATGCCACCATGGACCACCACCAGAAGACTGCTGTTAGCCAATGCCACCATGGGAAATGACTTTCTGTGCCCACCTGGACCACCAACAGAAGACCACTGTTAACCACTCCACCACAGAAAATGACTTTCTGTACCCTCTGAACAACCACCAGAAGACCTCCGTTAGCCACTGCCACCTCAGGGAATGACTTTCTGTGCCCCCGAACCACAGCTGGAAGACTGCTGTTAATCACTGCCACCTCAGGGAATGACTTTGTGTGCCCTCCTGGACCACCACCATAATACCACTGTTAGCCACTGCCACCACAGGGAATGACTTTCTGTGCTACACTGGACCACCACCATAAGAGCACTGTTAGCCATTGCCACCAGAGGGAATAACTTTCTGTGCGCTCCTGGAGCATCACCATAAGACCACTGTTAGCCACTGCCAACAGAGGGAATGACTTTGTGTGCCCCTCTGGACCACCACCAGAAGACCACTGTTATCCACTGCCACCACAGGGAATGACTTTCTGTGCTGCACTGGACCACCACCATAAGAGCACCGTTAGCAACTGCCACCAGAGGGAATGACTTTCTGTGCCCCCCTGGAGCACCACCATAAGTCCGCTGTTAGCCACTGCCAACAGAGGGAATGACTTTGTGTGCCCCTCTGGACCACCACCAGAATACCACTGTTATCCACTGCCACCACAGGGAATAACTTTGAGTGCCCCCTGGACCACCACTAGAAGACTGCTGTCAGCCACTACCACCAAAGGGAATGACTTTCTGTGGCCCGCTGGACCACTACCAGGAGACCGCTCTTAACCACTGCCACCACAGGGAATGACTTTCAGTGCCCCCTGGACAAGCACCAGAAGACTAATGTTGGCCATTGCTCCCAGAGGTAATGACTTTATGTGCACCCCTGGACCACCACCAGAAGACCTCTGTTAGTGCCTGCCATCACAGGGAATGACTTTCTGAGCCCCACTCAACCACCAAGAGAAGACTGCTGTTCACCACTGCCAGCAGAGGAAATAACTTTGTGTGCCCCCCTGGACCACCACCATAAAACTACTGTTTGCAACTGTCACCACTGGGAATGACTTTCTGTGCTCCCTGGACCACCGCCAGAAAACTGCTGTTAGCCATTGCCTCAAGAGGGAATGACTTTTTGTGCCTCCGGACCACCACCATAAGACCACTGTTAGCCACTGCCACCACTTGAAATGACTTTGTGTGCCCCACTGAACCACCATCATAAGACCACTGTTAGCCACTGCCACCAGAGGGAATAACCTTGTATGCCCCACGAACAACCATCAGAAGCCATCTATTATCCACTGCCACAACAGGGAATTACTTTCTCTGTCTCCCTGGACCACCACCAGTAGACCGCAGTTAACCTCTGCCACCACAGGGAATGGCTTTTTGCGCTGCCCTGGACCACCACCATAAGACCTCTGTTAGCCACTTCCACCAAAGGGAGTGACTTTCTGTTCCCCCTTGGAGCACCACCATAAGACCATTGTAAGCCACTGCCACCGGAGGAAATGCCTTTGAGTGCCTCCCTGATCCACCACCTTTAGACCGATGTTCGCAACTGCCACAATAGGGAATGACTTTTTGTGCCCCCGGACCACCACAAGAAGACCGCTTTTTGCCACTGCCACCAGAGGGAATGACTTTGTGTGTCCCTCTGGACCACCACCAGTAGACCACTGTTATCCACTGCCTCCAGAGTGAATAACTTTATATTCCCCCCTGGACCACCACAAGAAGACCGCTTTTTGACACTGCCACCAGAGGTAATGACTTTGCGTGCCCCTCTGGAACACCACCAGAAGATCGCTGTTAGCCATTGCTACCAAAGGGAATGACTTTCTGTGCCCCTCTGGAGCACCACCATAAGACCGTTGTTAGCCACTGCCACCAGAGGAAATGGCTTTGTGTGCCTCCCTCATACACCACCTTAAGACCGATGTTAACCACTTTGAGCAGAGGGAATGACTTTGTGTGCCCCCCGGGATCACCACCATAAGACCTCTGTTAGCCACTGCCACCAAAGGGAATGACTTTCTGTGCTCTCCTGGACCACCACCATAAGACCGCTGTTTGCCACTGCAACCATAGGGAATGACTTTGTGTGCCCCTATGGACCACCCCCAGAAGACCACTGTTAGCCACTGCCACTAAAGGGAATGACTTTATGTGGCCCCCTGGACAACTACCAGAAGACCTCTTTTAGTGACTGCCATCACAGGAAATGACTTTCTGTGCCCCCTTGGACTTCCAAGAGAAGATTGCTATTATCCATTACCACCAGAGGGAATGCCTTTGTGTGCCCCCTGGACCACCACCATAAGACTACTGTTAGCCACTGCCACCACTTGGAATGACTTTGTGTGCCCCCTTGAAACACCAGCATAAGACCACTGGTAGCCACTGCCTCCAGAGGGAATGACTTTTGTATGCCCACCTGAACAACCACCAGAAGCCTTCTATTAGCCACTGCCACAAAGGGCAATGACTTTCCGAGTCCCCCTGGATCACCACCAGAAGACCACTGTTAGCCACTGCCACTTTCTTGGAATAACTTTGTGTGCTCCCCTGAACCAACACCATAAGACCACTCTTAGCCACTGCCTCCAGAGGGAATGACTTTGTATGCCCACCTGAACAAGCACCAGAAGCCCTCTATTAGCCACTTCCACAATAGGGAATGACTTTCTGTGCCCCACTGGACCACCACCAGAAGACAGCTGTTAACCACTGCCACCACAGGGAATGACTTTGTGAGACCCCCTAGATCACCATCTTAAGACCTCTGTTAACCACTGCCATGAGAGAGAATGACATTGTATGCCCCCCAGACAACCACAAGAAGACTGCTTTTAGCTACTGTCACCAGAGTGAATAACTTTCTGTACACCCCCGACCACCACTAGAAGACTGCTGTTAAACAGTGCCACCACAGTGAATGACTTTGTGTGCCCTCCTGAACCACCATCATAAGACCACTGTTTGCCACTGCCACCACAGGGAATGACTTTCTGTGCTGCCCTGGAGCACCACCATAAGACCGCTGTTAGCCACTGCCAACAGAGGGAATGACTTTGTGTGCCCTCTGGACCACTACCAGAAGACTACTGTTATCCACTGCTACCACAGGGAATAACTTTGTGTGCCCCCCTGGATCACCACTAGAAGACTGCTGTTAGCCACTGCAACCAATGGGAATGACTTTCTGTGCCCCCCTGTACCACTATCAGGAGACTGCTATTAACCATTGATACATCAGGGAATGGCTTTCAGTGCCCCATGGACAATCACCAGAAGACTTCTTTTAGTGACTGCCATCACAGGGAATGACTTTCTGTGCCTCTCTGGACCACCAAGAGAAGACCGCTGTTAGCCACTGCCACCAGAGGAAATAACTTTGTGTGCCCTCCTGGACAACCACTATAAAACTACTCTTAGCAACTGCCACCACAGGGGAATGACTTTGTGTGCCCCCTGGACCACCACCTTAAGACCACTGTTAGCAACTTCCACCACTTGGAATGACTTTGTGTGCCCACCGGAACCACCAAGATAAGACCACTGTTAGTAACTGCCTCCAGAGGGCATGACTTTTTATGCCCCCCTGGACCATCACCATAAGACTGCTGTTAGCCACTGCTAGTTGAAGGAATTACTTTGTGTGCCCCACTGAACCACCACCATAAGACCTCTGTTAGCCACTGTCACCAGAGAGAATGACTTTAAGTGTCCCCTAGACCACCAGCATAAGACCGCTGTTAGCCACTGCCACCATAGGGAATGACTTTATGTGCCCCCTCTGGACCACAACCAGAAGACCACTGTTAGTGACTGCCATCACAGTGAATGACTTTCTGTGCCCCCCTGGACCACCAAGAGAAGACCGCTGTTAACCTCAGCCAACAGAGGAAATAACTTTGTGTGCCCTCTGGACCACTACCATAAAACTGCTATTAGCAACTGTCACCACAGGGAATGACTTTCTTTGCCCCCTGGACAACCACCAGAAAACTGCTGTTAGCCATTTCCACCAGAGGGAATGACTTTGTGTGCTCCCTGGACCACCACCATAAGACCACTGTTAGCCACTGCCACCACATGGAATGACATTGTGTGCCCCCCTGAACCACCACCATAAGACCACTGTTAGCCACTACCTCCAGAGGGAATGACTTTGTATGCCCTCCTGAACAATCACCAGAAGCCCTCTATTAGCCACTGCCACAACAGGGAATCACTTTCTGAGTCCCCATGGACCACCACCAGAAGACCACTGTTAGGCACTGCCACCACTTGGAATGACTTTGTCTGCCCCCTGAACCACCACCATAAGACCACTGTTAGCCACTGCCTCCAGAGCTAATGACTTTGTATGCCCACCTGAACAAAAACCTGAAGCCCTCTATTAGCCACTGCCACAACATTGAATGACTTTCTGTGTCCCACTGGACCACCACCAGAAGACAGCTGTTAATCTCTGCCACCACAGGGAATGACTTTGTGTGCTGCCCTGGACCACCACCATAAGACCGCTGTTAGCCACTGCCACCAAAGTGAATGACTTTCTGTGCCCCCGGAGCATCACCATAAGATCATAGTTAGCCACTGCAACCAGAGTGAATGTTTTTATGTGCCCCCCTGGACACCACCTTAAGACCTCTCTTAGCCACTGCCACCAGAGTGAATAACTTTCTGTGCTACCCTGGACAACCACAAGAAGTCCTCTTTTTGGCACTGATACCAGAGGGAATGACTTTGTGTGCCCCTCTGAACCACCAACAGAAGACTGCAGTTCGCCACTGCCACCAAAGGAAATGACTTTCTGTGCAACCCTCGAGTACCACCATAAGACCGCTGTTAGCCACTGCTGCTAGAGGAAATGGCTTTGTGTGCCTCCCTGATCCACCACCTTAAGACCGATGTTAGCCACTGCCACCAGAGGGAATGACTTTGTGTGCCATTCTGGACCACCACCAGAAGGCCACTGTTAGCCACTGCCACCAGAGGGATTGACTTTGTGTTCCCCCAGACCACCACAAAAAGACCGCTTTTAGCCACTGTCACCAGAGGGAATGACTTTGTGTGACCTCTGGACCACAACCATAAGACCACTGTTAGCAACTGCCATCACTTGGAATGACTTTGTGTGCCCCTCTGGACCACCACCATAAGACCACCATTAGCCACTGCCACCACAGGGAATGACATTCTGTGCTGCCCTGGACCACCACCATAAGACCGCTGTTAGCCACTGCCACCAAAGTGAATGACTTTTTGTGCTCCAATGGAGCACCACCATAAGACCGTTGTTAGCCACTGCAACCAGATGAAATGGCTTTGTGTGCCCACCTGGATCACCACCTTAAGGCCTCTGTTACCCACTGCCACCAGAGGGAATGACTTTCTCTGCTCCACTGGACCATCACCATAAGACCGCTGTTAGCCACTGCCACCATAGTGAATGACTTTGTGTCCCCCCCCGGACCACCACAAGAAGACTGCTTTTTCCCAATGCCACCAGTGTGAATGACTTTGTGTGCCCCTCTGGGCCACCACCAGAAGACCACTGTTATCCACTGCCAACACAGGGAATGAATTTATGTGCCCCCCCGGACCACCCCCAGAAGACTGCTGTTAGCCACTGCCAATAAAGGGAATGCCTTCCTGTGCCCCCTGCACCACCACCATAACATGACTGTTAGCCACTGCCACCAGAGGGAATGACTTTGTGTGCCTCCCATTGACCACCACCAGAAGATCACTGTTAGCAACTGCTACCACAGGGAATAACTTTGTGTGCCCCCCGGACCACCACCCTAAGACCACTGTTAGCCACTACCACCAGAGGGAATGACATTGTGTGACCCTCTGGACAACCACTACAAGACCGCTGTTAAAAACTGCCACCACAGGGAATGACTTTCCATTCCCCAATGGACCACCACCAGAAGACCACTGTTAGCCACTGTCACCATAGGGTAGGACTTTGTGTGCCCATCTGGACCACCAGCAGAAGATGGCTATTAGCCACTGCCACCAGAGGGAATGACTTTGTGTGCCCCACTGGACCACCATCAAAAGACCACTCTTAGCCACTGCCACCACAGGGAATGACTTTGTGTGCCCCCTGAACCACCCCCATCAGACTGCAGTTAGCCACTGACTCCAGAGAATATGACTTTGTATGACGCCATGGACCACCACCAGAAGACAGCTGTTAGCCAATGCCACCACAGGAAATGACTTTCTGTGCCCACCTGGACCACCAACAGAAGACCACTGTTAACCACTGCTACCACAGAAAATGACTTTCTGTGCCCTCTGAACAACCACCAGAAGACGTCTGTTAGCCACTGCCACCACAGGGAATGACTTTCTGTGCCCCCGAACCACCACAGGAAGACTGCTGTTAATCACTGCCACCTCAGAGAATGACTTTGTGTGACCTCCTGGACCACCACCATAAGACCACTGTTAGCCACTGCCACCACAGGGAATGACTTTCTGTGCTACACTGGACCACAACCATAAGAGCACCGTTAGCCACTGCCACCAGAGGGAATAACTTTCTGTGCACTCCTGGAGCACCACCATAAGACCGCTGTTAGCCACTGTCAACAGAGGGAATGACTTTGTGTGCCCTTCTGGACCACCACCAGAATACCACTGTTATCCACTGCCACCACAGGGAATAACTCTGAATGCCCCGTGGACCACCACTAGAAGACTCCTGTTAGCCACTGCTACCAAAGGGAATGACTTTCTGTACCCCCCGGACCACTATCAGGAGACCTCTCTTAACCACTTCCACAACAGGGAATGACTTTCAGTGCCCCCTGAACAAGCACCAGAAGACTGCTGTTGGTCATTGCTCCTGGAGGAAATGACTTTATGTGCCCCCCTGGACCACCACCAGAAGACTTCTGTTAGTGCCTGCCATCACAGGGAATGACTTTCTGTGCCCCACTCGACCACCAAGAGAAGACGGCTGTTAGCCACTGCCAGCAGAGGAAATAACTTTGTGTGCCCCCCTGGACCACCACCATAAAACTACTGTTTGCAACTGTCACCACTGGGAATGACTTTCTGTGCCCCCTGGACAACCACCAGAAATCTGCTGTTAGCCATTGCCTGCACAAGGAATGACTTTGTGTGCCTCCGGACCACCACCATAAGACCACTGTTAGCCACTGCCACCACTTGAAATGACTTTGTGGGCCCCCCTGAACCACCATCATAAGACCACAGTTAGCCACTGACTCCAGAGGGAATGACTTTGTATGCCCCCTTGAACAACAATCCGAAGCCCTCTATTAGCCACTTCCACAACAGGGAATGACTTTCTCTGTCCCCCTGGGCCACCACCAGAAGACCGCAGTTAACCTCTGCCACCACTGGGAAAGGCTTTGTGCGCTGCCCTGAACCATCACCATAAGACCGCTGTTAGCCACTTCCACCAAAGGGAGTGACTTTCTGTTCCCCCTGGAGCACCACCATAAGACCATTGTTAGCCACTGCCACCGGAAGAAATGCCTTTGTGTGCCTCTCTGATCCACCACCTTAAAACTGATGTTAGCCACTACGACCAGAGGGAATGACTTTGTGTTCCCCCCTGGATCAGCATCATAAGACCTCTGTTAGCCACTGCCATCAAAGGGAATGACTTTCTGTGCTCTCCGGGACCACCACCATAAGACCGCTGTCAGCCACTGCAACCATGGGAATGACTTTGTGTGCCCCTCTGGACCACCCACAGAAGACCACTGTTAGCCACTGCCACCTAAGGGAATGACTTTATGTGCCCCGCTGGACAACCACCAGAAGACCTCTGTTAGTGACTGCCATCACAGGGAATGACTTTCTGTGCCCCCTGGACCAGCAAGAGAAGGCAGCTGTTATCCATTACCACCAGAGGGATTGACTTTGTGTGCCCCCTGGACAACCACCATAAGACCACTGTTATCCACTTCCACCACTTGGAATGACTTTGTGTGAACCCCTGAACCACCAGCATAAGATCACTGGTAGCAACTGTCTCCAGAAGGAATGACTTTGTATGCCCGCCTTAACAACCACCAGAAGACCACTGTTATCCACTGCCACTACTTGGAATGACTTTGTGTGCCCCCTTCGAGTACCACCATAAGACCGCTGTTTGCCACTGCCTCCAGAGGAAATGGCTTTGTGTGCCTCCCTGATCCTCTACCTTAAGACCGATGTTAGCTACTGCCACCAGAGGGAATGACTTTGTGTGCCATTCTGGACCACTACCAGAAGACCACTGTTAGCCATTGCCACCAGAGGGAATGACTTTGTGTGCCCCACAGACCACCATAAGAAGACCGCTTTTAGCCACTGCAACCAGAGGGAATGACTTTATGTGCCCCACAGGACCACCACCAGAAAACCACGGTTAGTGACTGCCATCACAGGGATTGACTTTCTGTGCCCCCCTCCATTACCAATAGAAGACCGCTGTTAGCCACTGCCACCAGAGGAAATAACTTTGTGTGCCCACCTGGTCCACCACCATAAAACTACTGTTAGCAACTGCCACCACAGGGAATGACTTTGTGTGCTCCCCTGGACCACCACCATAAGACCACAGTTAGCCACTGCCACCACTTGGAATGACTTTGTGTGCCCCCTGAATGACCACCATAAGACCACTGTTAGCCACTGCCTTCAGAGTAAATGGCTTTGTATGCCCCCCTGAACAACCACCAGAAGCCCTCTATTAACCACTGCTACAACAGGGAATGACTTTCTCTGTCCCCCGGGACCACCACCAGAAGACCGCTGTTAACCTCTGCCACCACAGGGAATGACTTTGTGTGCTGCCCTGGACCACCACCATATGACTGCTGTTAGCCACTGCCATCAAAGGGAATGACTTTCTGTGCCCACCTGGAACACCACCATAAGACCATTGTTAGCCACTACCACCAGAAGAAATGCCTTTGTGTGCCTCCCTGATCCACCACCTTAAGACTGATGTTAGTCACTGTGACCAGAGGGAATGATTTTGTGGGCCCCCCTGGATCACCACCTTAAGACCTATGTTAGCCACTGCCTCCATAGGGAATGACTTTGTGTGCCCCCCGGACCATCACAAGAAGACCGCTTTTTGCCACTGCCACCAGAGGGAATGACTTTGTGTGCACCTCTGGAACACCAGCAGAAGACTACTGTTAGACACTGCCACCAGAGGAAATGACGTTGTGTGCCCACCAGACCACCATAAGAAGATCACTTTTAGCCACTGCCACCAGAGGGAATGACTTTGTGTGTCCCTCTGGACTACCACCAGTAGACCACTGTTATCCACTGCCTCCAGAAAGAATAACTTTATGTTCCCCCTGGACCACCACAAGAAGACCGCTTTTTGACACTGCCACCAGAGGGAATGACTTTGCGTGCCCCTCTGGACCACCACAAGAAGACCACTGTTAGCCATTGCCAACAAAGGGAATGACTTTCTGTGCCCCTCTGGAGTACCACCATAAGACCGTTGTTAGCCACTGCCACCAGAGGAAATGGCTTTGTGTGCCTCCCTGATCCATCACCTTAAGACCGATGTTAACCACTGTGACCAGAGGGAATGACTTTGTGTGCCTCCCTGGATCACCACCATAAGACCTCAGTTAGCCACTGCCACCAAAGGGAATGACTTTCTGTGCTCTCCCGGACCACCACCATAAGACTGCTGTTAGTGACTGCCATCACAGGAATTGACTTTCTGTGCCCCCCTGGACCTCCAAGAGAAGACTGCTATTATCCATTACCACCAGAGGGAATGGCTTTGTGTGCCAGCTAGACCACCACCATAAGACTACTGTTAGCCACTGCCACCACTTGGAATGACTTTGTGTGCCCCCTGAACCACCAGCATAGGACCACTAGTAGCCACTGCCTCCAGAGGGAATGACTTTGTATGCCTGCCAGCACAACCACCAGAAGCCCTCTATTAGTCACTGCCACAAGGGGAATGACTTTCTGAGTCCCCCTGGATCACCACCAGAAGACCACTGTTAGAAACAACCACTACTTGGAATAACTTTGTGTGCCCCCCGGAACCATCACCATAAGACCACTGTTAGCCACTGCTTCCAGAGGGAATGACTTTGAATGCCGACCTGAACAACCACCAGACGCCCTCTATTAGCCACTGACACAAAAGGGAATGACTTTCTGTGTCCCACTGGACCACCACCAGAAGATTGCTGTTAACCACTGCCACCACAGGTAATGACTTTGTGTGCCCCCCTGGAGCACCACCATAAAACCGCTGTTTGCCACTGCCTCCAGAATAAATGGCTTTGTGTGCCTCCCTGATTCACGACCTTAAGACCGATGTTATCCACTGCGACCTGAGGGAATTACTTTGTGTGTCCCCCAGACCACCACAAGAAGACCGCTTTTACCACTGCAACAAGAGGGAATGACTTTGTGTGCCATTCTGGACCACCTCCAGAAGACCACTGATAGCCACTGACACCAGAGGGAAAGACTTTGTGTGTGCCCCAGACCATCACAAGAAGACCACTTTTAACCACTGCCACCAGAGGGAATGACTTTGTGTGCCCCTCTGGACCACCACTAGAAGACCACGGTTAGTGACTGTCATCACAGAGATTGACTTTCTATGCCCCCCTGTACCGCCAATAAAAGATCGCTGTTAGCCACTGCCACCAGAGGAAATAACTTTGTGTGCCACACTGGACCACCACCATAAAACTACTGTTAGCAACTGCCACCACAGGGAATGACTTTCTGTGCCCCCTGGACCACCAACAGAAGACTGCTGTTAAACCTTTGCCACCAGAGGGAATGACTTTGTGTGCCCCCCTGGATCACCACCATAAGACCTCTGTTAGCCACTGCCACCAAAGGGAATGACTTTCAGTGCCCCTCTGGACCACCTCCAGACGACCACTGTTAGCCACTGCCACCAAAGGGTATGACTTTATGTGCCCCCGGATAACCACCAGAAGACCTCTGTTAGTGACTGCCATCTCAGGGAATGACTTTCTGTGCCCCCCTGGACCACCAAGAGAAGACTGCTGTTATCCATTACCACCAGAGGGAATGACTTTGTGTGCCCACCTGGACCACCAGCAAAAGACCACTGGTAGCCACTGCTTCCAGAGGGAATGCCTTTGTATGCCCACCTGAACAACCATGAGAAGCCCTCTATTAGCCACTGCCACAACGAGGAATGACTTTCTGGGTCCCCCTGGATCACCACCAGAAGACCACTGTTAGCCACTGCCACTACTTGGAATAACTTTGTGTGCCCCCCTGAACCACCACCATAAGACCACTGTTAGCCACTGCCTCCAGAGGGAATGACTTTGAATGCCCACTTGAACAACCACCAGAGGCCCTCTATTATCCACTGCCACAACAGGGAATGACTTTCTGCATCCCACTGGAGCACCAACAGAAGACCGCTGTTAACCACTGCCACCACAGGGAATGACTTTGTGTGTCCCCTTGGAGCACCACATAAGCCCGCTGTTGGCCACTGCCTCCAGAGGAAATGGCTTTGTGTGCCTCCCTGATCCACCACCTTAAGACAGATGTTAGCCACGGTGACCAGAGGGAATGACTTTGTGTGCCCCCCAGACCACCACAAGAAGACCTCTTTTGCCACTGCTATCAGAGGGAATGACTTTGTGTGCTATTCTGGACCACCACCAGAAGACCACTGTTAGCCACTGCCACCAGAGGGAATGACTTTGTGGGCCCCCCAGACCACAACAAGAAGACCGCTTTTAACCACTGCCACCAGAGGGAATGACTTTGTGTGCCCCTCTGGACCACCACCAGAAGACCACGGATGGTGATTGCCATCACAGGGATTGACTTTCTGTGCCCCTCGTACTGCCAAGAGAAGACCGCTGTTAGCCACTGCCACCAGAGGAAATAACTTTGTGTGCCCCCCTGGATGACCACCATAAAACTACTGTTAGCAACTTCCACAACAGGGAATGACTTTCTGTGCCCCCTGGGCCACCAACAGAAGACTGCTGTTAGCCTTTGCCACCAGAGGGAATGACTTTGTGTGCCCCCTGGACCACCACCATAAGACCACAGTTAGCCACTGCCACCACTTGGAATGACTTTGTGTGCCCCCTGAAAACTACCCTAAGACCACTGTTAGCCACTGCCTTCAGAGGAAATGACTTTGTATGCCCCCTGAACAACCACCAGAAGCCCTCTATTAACCACTGCTACAACAGGGAATGACTTTCTGTGTCCCCCGGAACCACCACCAGAAGACTGCTGTTAACCTCTGCCACCACAGGGAATGACTTTGTGTGCTGCCCTGGACCACCACCATATGACTGCTGTTAGCCACTGCCACCAAAGGGAATGACTTTCTGTGCCCCCCTGGAGCACCACCATAAGACCATTGTTAGCCAGTGCCACCAGAGGAAATGCCTTTGTGTGCCTCCCTGATCCACCACCCTAAGACCGATGTTAGCCACTGTGACCAGAGGGAATGATTTTGTGTGCCCCTCTGGATCACCACCTTAAGATCTATGTTAGCCACTGCCACCATTGGGAATGACTTTGTGTGCCCCCCGGCACCACCACAAGAAGACCGCTTTTTGCCACTGCCACAAGAGGGAATTACTTTGTGTGCCCCACTGGACCACCACCAGAAGACCACTGTTAGCCACTGTGAAAATAGGGAATGACTTTGTGTGCTCCCTTGGATCACCACCCTAAGACCTCTGTTAGCAACTGCCACAATAGGGAATGATTTTGTGTGCCCCCGGACCACCATAAGAAGACCACTTTTTGCCACTGCCACCAGAGGGAATGACTTTGTGTGCCCCTCAGGACCACCAGCAGAAGGTCACTGTTAGCCACTGCTGCCAGAGGGAATGACTTTGTGTGCCCACCAGACGACCACAAGAAGATCACTTTAAGCCACTGCCAACATAGGGAATGACTTTGTGAGTCCCTCTGGAAAACCACCAGTAGACCACTGTTATCTACTGCCTCCACAGTGAATAACTTTATGTTCCCCCCTGGACCACCACCAGAAGACTGCTGTTAGCCTTTGCCAACAAAGGGAATGACTTTCTGTGTCCCACTGGAGCACCACCATAAGACCGTTGTTAGCCACTGCCACCGGAGGAAATGGCTTTGTGTGCCTCCCTGATCCACCACCTTCAGACCGATGTTAACCTATGTGACAGAGGGGAATGACTTTGTGTGCCCCCCTGGATCTCCACCATAAGACCTCTGTTAGCCACTTCTGCCAAAGGGAAAGACTTTCTGTGTTCTCCTGGACCACCACCATAAGACCGCTGTTTGCCACTGCAACCATAGGGAATGACTTTGTGTGCCTCTCTGAACCACCCCCAGAAGATCTTTGTTAGCCACTGCCACCAGAGGGAATGACTTTATGTGCGCCCCTGGACAACCACCAGAAGACCTCTGTTAGTGACTGCCATCATAGGGAATGACTTTCTGTGCCTCACTGGACCACCAAGAGAAGACTGCTGTTATCCATTACCACCAGAAGAAATGACTTTGTGTGCCCCCTGGAAAACCACCATAAGATTACTGTTAGCCACGGCCACCGCTTGGAATGACTTTGAGTGCCCCACCGAACCACCAGCATAAGACCACTGGTAGCCACTTCCTCCAGAGGGAATGACTTTGTATGCCCGCCTGAACAACCACCAGAAGCCCACTATTAGCCACTGCCACAACGGGGAATGACTTTCTGAGTCCCCCTGGATCAATACCAGAAGACCACTGTTAGCCACTGCCACTACTTGGAATAACTGTGTGTGCCCCCCTGAACCACCACCATAAGACCACTGTTAGCCACTGCCTCCTGAGGGAATGACTTTGTATGCCCACCTGAACAACCATCAGAAGCCCTCTATTAGCCACTGCCACAACAGGAAATGACTTTCTGTGTCCCACTGGACCACCACAAGAAGACTGCTGTTAACCACTACCACCACAGGGAATGACTTTGTGTGCCCCCCGGAGCACCACCATAAGACTGCTGTTTGTCACTGACTCCAGAGGAAATGGCTTTGTGTGCCTCCCTGATCCACCACCGTAAGACCGATGTTAGCCATTGTGACCAGAGGGAATGACTTTGTGTGCCCCCCAGACAACCTCAAGAAGACTGCTTCTGCCACTGCCACCAGAGGGAATGACTTTGTGTGCCATTCTGGAACACCACCAGAAGACCACTATTAGCCACTGCCACCAGAGGGAATGACTTTGTGTGCCCCCCAGACCACCACAAGAAGACCGCTTTTAACCACTGCCACCAGAGGGAATGACTTTGTGTGCCCCTCTGGACCACCAGCAGAAGACCACTGTTAGACACTGCCACCAGAGGGAATGACTTTCTGTGCCCACCAGACCACCACAAGAAGACCGCTTTTAGCCACTGCCACCAGAGGGTATGACTTTGTGTGTCTCTCTGGACCACCACCAGTAGAGCACTGTTATCCACTGCCTCAACAGTGAATAACTTTATGTTGCCCCCTGGACCACCACAAGAAGACCGCTTTTTGACACTGCCACCAGAGGGAATGACTTTGCGTGCCCCTCTGGACCACCACCAGAAGACTGTTGTTAGCCATTGCCAACCAAAGGGAATGACTTTCTGTGCCCCTCTGGAGCACCACCATAAGACCGTTGTTAGCCACATTCACCAGAGGAAATGGCTTTGTGTGCCTCCCTGATCCACCACCTTAAGACCGATATTAACCACTGTGACCAGAGGGAATGACTTTGTGCCCTGATCACCACACTATGACCACTTGCTAGCCACTGCCAACAAAGGAATGACTTTCTGTGCTCTCCGGGACCACCACCATAAGACCGCTGTTTGCCACTGCAACCATAGGGAATGAGTTTTTGTGCCCCTCTGTACCACCCCCAGAAGACCACTGTTAGCCACTGCCACTACTTGGAATAACTTTGTGTGCCCCCCTGAACCACCACCATAAGACCACTGTTAGCCACTGCCTCCAGAGGGAATGACTTTCTGTGCCCCCCTGGACCACTACCAGGAGACCACTCTTAACCACTGCAACCACAGGGAATGACTTTCAGTGCCCCCTTGACAACCACCAGAAGACCTCTTTTAGCGACCGCCACCAGAGGGAATGACATTCTGTGCCCCCTGGACCACCAACAGAAGACTGCTGTTAGCCTTTGCCTCCAGAGGGAATGACTTTGTGTGCCACCCTGGACCACCACCATTAGACTTCTGTTAGCCACTGCCTTCAGAGTAAATGACTTTGTATGCCCCCTTGAACAACCACCAGAAGCCCTCTATTAACAAATGCTACAACAGGGAATGACTTTCTGTGTCCCCCGCAACCACCACCAGAAGACCGCTGTTATCCTCTGCCACCACAGGGAATTACTTTGTGTGCTGCCCTGGAACACCACCATACGACTGCTTTTAGCCACTGCCACCAAAGGGAATAACTTTCTGTGCCCCCAGGAGCACCACCATAAGACCATTGTTAGCCACTGCCACCAGAGGAAATGCCTTTGTGTGCCTCCCTGATCCACCACCTTAAGACCGATGTTAGCCACTGTGACCAGAGGGAATGACTTTGTGTGCCCCCCTGGATCACCACCTTAAGACCTATGTTAGCCACTGCCACCATTGGGAATGACTTTGTGTGTCTCCCGGCACCACCACAAGAAGACCACTTTTTGCCACTGCCACAAGAGGGAATTAATTTGTGTGCCCCACTGGACCACCACCAGAAGACCACTGTTAGCCACTGCGACCATAGGGAATGACTTTGTGTGTTCCCTTGGATCACCACCCTAAGACCTCTGTTAGCAAATGCCACAATAGGGAATGACTTTGTATGCCCCCCGGACTACCACAAGAAGACCGCATTTTGCCACTGCCATGAGAGGGAATGACTTTGTGCGCCCCTCTGGACCACCAGCAGAAGACCACTGTTAGACACTGCCACCAGAGGGAATGACTTTGTGTGCCCACCAGACCACAACAAGAAGATCGCTTTTAGCCACTGCCACCAGAGGGAATGACTTTGTGTGTCCCTCTGGACCACCACCAGTAGACCACTGTTATCCACTGCCTCAACAGTGAATAACTTTATGTTCCCCCATGGACCACCACCAGAAGACTGCTGTTAGCCATTGCCACCAAAGGGAATGACTTTCTGTGTCCCACTGGAGCACCACCATAAGACCGTTGTTAGCCACTGCCACCAGAGGAAATGGCTTTGTGTGCCTCCCTGATCCACCACCTTCAGACCGATGTTAACCCAAGTGACCAGAGGGAATGACTTTGTGTGCCCCCCTGGATCACCACCATAAGACCTCTGTTAGCCACTGCTTCCAAAGGGAATGACTTTTTGTGCTCTCCTGTACCAACACCATAAGACCGCTGTTTGCCACTGCAACCATAGGGAATGACTTTGTGTGCCTCTTTGAACCACCCCCAGAAGACCACTGTTAGCCACTGCCACCAAAGGGAATGACTTTATGTGCCCCCCTGGACAACCACCAGAAGACCTCTGTTAGTGACTGCCATCACAGGGAATGATTTTCTGTGCCCCACTGGACCACCAAGAGAAGACTGCTGTTATCCATTACCACCACAGGGAATGACTTTGTGTGACCCCTGGACCACCACCATAAGACTACTGTTAGCCACTGCCACAACTTGGAATGACTTTGTGTGCCCCCCTGAACCACCAGCATAAGACCACTGGTAGCCACTTCCTCCAGAGGGAATGACTTTGTGTGCCCGCCTGAACAACCACCAGAAGCCCTCTATTAGCAATTGCCACAACGGGGAATGACTTTCTGAGTCCCCCTGGATCACCACCAGAAGACCACTGTTAGCCACTGCCACAACTTGGAATGACTTTGTGTGCCCCCCTGAACCACCAGCATAAGACCACTGGTAGCCACTGCCTCCAGAGGGAATGACTTTGTGTGCCCACCTGAACAACCACCAGAAGCCCTCTATTAGCCACTGCCACAACAGGAAATGACTTTCAGTGTCCCACTGGACCACCACCAGAAGACTGCTGTTAACCACTGCCACCACAGGGAATGACTTTGTGTGCCCCACCGGAGCACCACCATAAGACCACTGTTTGCCACTGCCTCCAGAGGAAATGGCTTTGTGTGTCTCCCTGATTCACCACCTTAAGACCGATGTTAGCCACTGTGCCCAGAGGGAATGACTTTGTGTGCCCAGAGACCACCACAAGAAGACCGCTTTTGCCACTGCCACCAGAGGGAATGACTTTGTGTGCCATTCTGGACCACCACCAGAAGACCACTATTAGCCACTGCCACCAGAGGGAATGACTTTGTGTGCCCCCCAGACCACCGCAAGAAGACCGCTTTTAATCACTGCCACCAGAGGGAATGACTTTCTGTGCCCCTCTGGACCACCACCAGAAGACCACGGTTAGTGACTGCCATCACAGAGATTGACTTCCTGTGCCCCCCCTGTACCGCCATGTGAAGACCGCAGTTAGCCACTGCCACCAGAGGAAATAACTTGGTGTGCCCCCTTGGACCACCACCATAAAACTACTGTTAGCAACTGCCACCACAGGGAATGCCTTTCTGTGCCCCCTGGACCACCAACAGAAGACTGCTGTTAGCCTTTGCCACCAGAGGGAATGACTTTGTGTGCCCCCCTGGACCACCACCATAAGACCACAGTTAGCCACTGCCACCACTTGGAATGACTTTGTGTGCCCCCTGAACGACCACCCTAAGACCACTGTTAGCCACTGCCTTCGGAGGAAATTACTTTGTATGCCCCCCTGAACAACCACTAGAAGCCCTCTATTAACCACTGCTACAACAGGGAATGACTTTCTGTGTTCCCCGGGACCACCACCAGAAGACCGCTGTTAACCTCTGCCACCACAGGGAATGACTTTGTGTGCTGCCATGGACCACCACCATAAGACTTCTGTTAGCAATTGCCAACTGAGGGAATGACTTTGTGGGCCCCCCGGACCACCACCGTAAGACAACAGTTAGCCACTGCCACCGCTTGGAATGACTTTGTGTGCCCCCTGAACGACCACCATAAGACCACTGTGTTAGACACTGCCTTCAGAGGAAAAGACTTTGTATGCCCCCTTGAACAACCACCAGAAGCCCTCTATTAACCACTGCTACAAAAGGGAATGAGTTTCTGTGTCCACCGGGACCACCACCAGAAGACCGCTGTTAACCTCTGCCACCACAGGGAATGACTTTGTGTGCTGCCCTGGACCACCACCATACGACTGCTGATAGCCACTGCCACCAAAGGGAATGACTTTCTGTGCCTCCCGGAGCACCACCATAAGACCATTGTTAGCCACTGCCACCAGAGGAAATGCTTTGTGTGCCTCCCTGATCCACCACCTTAAGACCGATCTTAGCCTCTGTGACAAGAGGGAATGACTTTGTGTGCCCCCCTGGATCACCACCTAAAAACCTATGTTAGCCACTGCCACCATAGGGAATGACTTTGTGTGCACCCCGGGACCACCAAATGAAGTCCATTTTTGCCAATGCCACAAGAGGGAATTACTTTGTGTGCCCCTCTGGACCACCACCAGAAGACCTCTGTTAGCAACTGCCACCGTAGGGAATGACTTTGTGTGCCCCCCGGATCACCACAAGAAGACTGCTTTTTGCCACTGCCACCAGAGGGAATGACTTTGTGTGCCCCCTTGGATCACCATCTTAAGACCCCTGATAGCAACTGCCACCATAGGGAATGACTTTGTGTTCCCCCCGGACCACCACATGAAGACCGCTTTTTGCCACTGCCACCAGAGGGAATGACTTTGTGTCCCCCTCTGGACCACCAGCAGAAGACCACTGTTAGCCACTGCCACCAAAGGGAATGACTGTGTGCCCACCAGACCACCACAAGAAGACCACTTTTAGCCACCTGAGGAATGACTTTGTGTGTCCCTCTGACCACCACCAGAAGACCACTGTTATCCACTGCCACCACAGTGAATAACTTATATCCCCCACTGACCACCTCATCAAGACCGCTTTTGACACTGCCACCAGAGGAATTACTGTGTGCCCATCTGGACCACCACCAGAAGATCTCTGTAGCATTGCCACCAAAGGGAATGACTTTCTGTGCCCCCCTGGAGCACCACCATAAGACCATTGTTAGCCACTGCCACCAGAGGAAATGGCTTTGTGTGCCTTCCTGATCCACCAACTTAAGACCGATGGTAACCACTGTGACCAGATGGAATGACTTTGTGTGCCCCCATGGATCACCACCTTAAGAACTCTGTTAGCCACTGCCACCATAGTGAATGACATTGTGTGCCCCTCTGGACCACCACCAGAAGACCGCTGTTAGCCACTGCCATCGGAGGGAATGACTTTGTGTGCCCCCAGACCACCACAAGAAGACCACTTTTTGCCACTGCCTCCATAGGGAATGACTTTGTGTGCCCCTCTGGACCACCACCAGAAGACTGCTGTTTGCCACTGCCACCAGAGGGAATGATTTTGTGTGCCCCCAAAGACCACCACTAGAAGACCACTTTATGCCACTGTCACCAGGGGGAATGACTTTGTGTGCAACCTGGACCACCACCAGAAGACCGCTGTTAGCCAATGCCCCCACAGGGAATGACTTTCTGTGCTGCCCTTGACCACCACCATAAGAGCACTGTTAGCCACTGCCACCAGAGGGAATGACTTTCTGTGCCCCCTAGGACCATGACCAGAAGTCGGCTGTTAACCAGTGCCACCACAGTGAATGACTTTGTGTGCCCTCCTGGACCACCACCATAAGACCATTGTTAGCCAATGCCCCCACAGGGAATGCCTTTCTGTGCTGCCCTTGACCACCACCATAAGAGCACTGTTAGCCACTGCCACCAGAGGGAATGACTTTCTGTGGCCCAGTGGAGCACCATTATAAGACCGCTGTTAACCACTGCCAACAGTGGGAATGACTTTGTGTGCCCCACTGGACCACCACCAGAAGACTACTGTTAGCCACTGCCACCATGTGGAACAACTTTATGTGACTCCCTGGATCACCACTAGAAGACGCTGCTAGCCACTGCCACCAATGGAATGACTTCTGTGCCCCTGGACCACTACCAGGACCGCTCTTCACCTCTGCAACCATAGGGAATGACTTCAGTGCCTCCTGACAACCACCAGAAGGCCTCTGTTAGTGACTGCCATCAAAGGAATGACTTTCTGTGCCCCTGGACCACCAAGAGAGAGACCGCTGTTAGCCACTGCCACCATAGGAAATAACTCTGGTGCTTCCCAGATCACCAGCAGGACCACTGTTAGCCACTGACCAGAAGGAATGACTTTGTGAGCCAACTGGATCACCACCTTAAGTACTCTGTTAGCAACTGCCACCCTAGGTAATGACTTGTGTGGCCCCTGTACCACCACAAGAAGGACCGCTTTTGCCACTGCCACCAGAGGAATTACTTGTGCACCCTGGACACCACCAGAAGACCACTGTTAGCCACTGCCACCAGAGTTAATGACTTTGTGTGCCCACCAGACCTCCACTAGAAGATCACTTTTAGCCACTGCCACCAGAGGGAATGGCTTTGTGTGTCCCTCTGGACCACCACCAGTAGACCACTGTTATCCACTGCCTCAACAGTGAATAACTTTATGTTCCCCTCTGGACCACCAGCAGAAGTCTGCTGTTATCCATTGCCACCAAAGGGAATGACTTTCTGTGCCCCACTGGAGCACCACCATAAGACCATTGTTAGCCACTGCCACCAGAGGAAATGGCTTTGTGTGCCTCCTGATCCACCACCTTAAGACCGATGTTAACCACTGTGACCAGAGGAATGACTTTGTGTGCCCTCTGGACCACCCCAGAAGACCACTGTTAGCCACTGCCACCAAAGGGAATGACTTTATGCGCCCCCCTGGACAACCACGAGAAGACCTCTGTTAGTGACTGCCATCACAGGGAATGACTTTCTGTGCCCCCCTGGACCACCAAGAGAAGACTGCTGTTATCCATTACCACCAGAAGGAATGACTTTGTGTGCCCCCTGGACCACCACCATAAGACCATTGTTAGCCACTGCCACCAGAGGAAATGCTTTGTGTGCCTCCCTGATCCACCACCTTAAGACCGATCTTAGCCTCTGTGACAAGAGGGAATGACTTTGTGCCCCCGATCACCACTAAAACCCATGTTAGCCACTGCCACCATAGGAATGACTTTATGTGCACCCTGACCACCAATGAAGTCCATTTTGCCAATGCCACAAGAGGGAATTACTGTGTGCCCTCTGGACCACCACCAGAAGACCTCTGTTAGCAACTGCCATGAGGGAATGACTTTGTGTGCCCCCGGATCACCACAAGAAGACTACTTTTGCCACTGCCACCAGAGGGAATGACTTTGTGTGCCCCCTTGGATCACCATCTTAAGACCCCTGATAGCAACTGCCACCATAGGGAATGACTTTGTGTTCCCCCCGGACCACCACATGAAGACCGCTTTTTGCCACTGCCACCAGAGGGAATGACTTTGTGTCCCCCTCTGGACCACCAGCAGAAGACCACTGTTAACCACTGCCACCAAAGGGAATGACTGTGTGCCCACCAGACCACCACAAGAAGACCACTTTTAGCCACTGCCACCTGAGGGAATGACTTTGTGTGTCCCTCTGGACCACCACCAGAAGACCACTGTTATCCACTGCCACCACAGTGAATAACTTTATGTTCCCCACTGGACCACCTCATCAAGACCGCTTTTTGACACTGCCACCAGAGGGAATTACTTTGTGTGCCCATCTGGACCACCACCAGAAGATCTCTGTTAGCCATTGCCACCAAAGGGAATGACTTTCTGTGCCCCCCTGGAGCACCACCATAAGACCATTGTTAGCCACTGCCACCAGAGGAAATGGCTTTGTGTGCCTTCCTGATCCACCAACTTAAGACCGATGGTAACCACTGTGACCAGATGGAATGACTTTGTGTGCCCCCATGGATCACCACCTTAAGAACTCTGTTAGCCACTGCCACCATAGTGAATGACATCTGTGTCCCTCTGGACCACCACCAGAAGACCGCTGTTAGCCACTGCCATCGGAGGGAATGACTTTGTGCCCCCAGACCACCACAAGAAGACCACTTTTGCCACTGCCCATAGGGAATGACTTGTGCCCCTCTGACCACCACCAGAAGACTGCTGTCTGCCACTGCCACCAGAGGAATGATTTGTGTGCCCCAAAGACCACCACTAGAAGACCACTTTATGCCACTGTCACCAGGGGGAATGACTTTGTGTGCAACCTGGACCACCACCAGAAGACCGCTGTTAGCCAATGCCCCCACAGGGAATGACTTTCTGTGCTGCCCTTGACCACCACCATAAGAGCACTGTTAGCCACTGCCACCAGAGGGAATGACTTTCTGTCCCCCCGGACCATGACCAGAAGTCGGCTGTTAACCAGTGCCACCACAGTGAATGACTTTGTGTGCCCTCCTGGACCACCACCATAAGACCATTGTTAGCCAATGCCCCCACAGGGAATGCCTTTCTGTGCTGCCCTTGACCACCACCATAAGAGCACTGTTAGCCACTGCCACCAGAGGGAATGACTTTCTATGGCCCAGTGGAGCACCATTATAAGACCGCTGTTAACCACTGCCAACAGTGGGAATGACTTTGTGTGCCCCACTGGACCACCACCAGAAGACTACTGTTAGCCACTGCCACCATGTGGAACAACTTTGTGTGACTCCCTGGATCACCACTAGAAGACTGCTGCTAGCCACTGCCACCAATGGAATGACTTTCTGTGGCCCCTTGGACCACTACCAGGAGACCGCTCTTCACCTCTGCAACCATAGGGAATGACTTTCAGTGCCTCCCTGGACAACCACCAGAAGGCCTCTGTTAGTGACTGCCATCAAAGGGAATGACTTTCTGTGCCCCTCTGGACCACCAAGAGAAGACCGCTGTTAGCCACTGCCACCATAGGAAATAACTTTGTGTGCTTCCCAGATCACCAGCAGTAGACCACTGTTAGCCACTGTGACCAGAAGGAATGACTTTGTGAGCCAACTGGATCACCACCTTAAGTACTCTGTTAGCAACTGCCACCCTAGGTAATGACTTTGTGTGGCCCCTGTACCACCACAAGAAGGACCGCTTTTTGCCACTGCCACCAGAGGGAATTACTTTGTGTGCACCTCTGGAACACCACCAGAAGACCACTGTTAGCCACTGCCACCAGAGTTAATGACTTTGTGTGCCCACCAGACCTCCACTAGAAGATCACTTTTAGCCACTGCCACCAGAGGGAATGACTTTGTGTGTCCCTCTGGACCACCACCAGTAGACCACTGTTATCCACTGCCTCAACAGTGAATAACTTTATGTTCCCCCCTGGACCACCAGCAGAAGTCTGCTGTTATCCATTGCCACCAAAGGGAATGACTTTCTGTGCCCCACTGAGCACCACCATAAGACCATTGTTAGCCACTGCCACCAGAGGAAATGGCTTTGTGTGCCTCCTGATCCACCACCTTAAGACCGATGTTAACCACTGTGACCAGAGGAATGACTTTGTGTGCCCTCTGACCACCCCCAGAAGACCACTGTTAGCCACTGCCACCAAAGGAATGACTTATGCGCCCCGGACAACCACCAGAAGACCTCTGTTAGTGACTGCCATCACAGGGAATGACTTTCTGTGCCCCCCTGGACCACCAAGAGAAGACTGCTGTTATCCATTACCACCAGAAGGAATGACTTTGTGTGCCCCCTGGACCACCACCATAAGACTACTGTTAGCCACTGCCACCACTTGGAATGACTTTGTGTGCCCCTCTGAACCACCAGCATAAGACCACTGGTAGCCACTGCCTCCAGAGGGAATGACTTTGTATGCCCACCTGAACAACCACCAGAAGCCATCTATGAGCCACTGCCACAATGGGGAACAACTTTCTTTGTCCCCCTTGATCACCACCAGAAGACCACAGTTAGCCACTGCCACTGTTGAGAATGATTTGTGTGCCCCAAACAACCACCATAAGACCACTGTTAGCCACTGCCTTCAGAGGAAATGACTTTGTAAGCCCCTGAACAACCACCAGAAGCCCTCTAGTAACCACTGCTACAACAGGGAATGACTTTCTGTCCGCGGGACCACTGCCAGAGAGACCGCTGTTAACATCTGCCACCACAGGGAATGACTTTGTGTCCTGCCCTAGACCACACGACTGCTGTTAGCCACTGCCACCAAAGGAAATGACTTTCTGTGCCCCCCAGGAGCACCACCATAAGACCATTGTTAGCCACTGCCACCAGAGGAAATGCCTTTGTGCGCCTCCCTGATCCACCACCTTAAGACCTATGTTAACGACTGCCACCATAGGGAATGACTTTGTGTGCCCCCCGGGACCACCACAAGAAGACCGCTTTTTGCCACTGCCACAAGAGGGAATTACTTTGTGTGCCCCTCTGGACCTCCACCAGAAGACCACTGTTAGCCACTGCGACCATAGGGAATGACTTTGTGTTCCCCCTTGGATCACCACCGTAAGACCTCTGTAAGCAACTGCCACCATAGGGAATGACTTTGTGTGCCCCCCGGACCACCACAAGAAGACCGCTTTTTTGCCACTGCCTCCAGAGGGAATGTCTTTGTGTCCCCCTCTGGAACACCAGCAGAAGACCACTGTTAGCCACTGCCACCTGAGGGAATGACTTTGTGTGCCCACCAGACCACCACAAGAAGATCACTTTTAACCACTGCCACCAGAGGGAATGACTTTGTGTGTCCCTCTGCACCACCACCAGAAGACCACTGTTATCCATTGCCTCCACAGTGAATAACTTTATGTTCCTCCCCAGACCCCCACAAGAAGACAGCTTTCTGACACCGCCACCAGAGGGAATTACTTTGTGTGCCCTCTGGACCACCACCAGAAGATCTCTGTTAGCCATTGCCACCAAAGGGAATGACTTTCTGTGCCCCCCTGGAGCACCACCATAAGACCGTTGTTAGCCACTGCCACCAGAGGAAATGGCTTTGTGTGCCTAACTGATCCACCACCTTAAGACCGATGGTAACCACTGTGACCAGATGGAATGACTTTGTGTTCCCCCCTGGATCACAACCTTAAGTACTCTGTTAGCCACTGCAACCATAGGGAATGACATTGTGTGCCCCTCTGGACCACCACCAGAAGACTGCTGTTAGCCACTGCCACCAGAGGGAATGACTTTGTGTGCCCCCCAGACCACCACAAGAAGGCCACTTTTTGCCACTGCCACCATAGGGAATGACTTTGTGTGCCCCTCTTGACCACCACCAGAAGACCGCTGTTAGCCACTGCCACCAGAGGGAATGATTTTCTGTGCCCCCAAAGACCACCACAAGAAGGCCACTTTTTGCCACTGCCACCAGAGGGAATGACTTTGTGTGCCCCTCTGGACCACCACCAGAAGACCGCTGTTAGCCACTGCCACCAGAGGGAATGATTTTGTGTGCCCCCAAAGACCACCACAAGAAGACCACTTTTAGCTACTGCCACCAGAGGGAATGACTTTCTGTGCCCATAGGACCATGACCAGAAGTCGGCTGTTAACCAGTGTCACCACAGTGAATGACTTTGTGTGCCCTCCTGGACCACCACCATAAGACCACTGTTAACCACTGCCCCCACAGGGAATGACTTTCTGTGCTGCCCTTGACCACCACTATAAGAGCACTGTTAGCCACTGCCACCAGAGGGAATGACTTTCTGTGGCCCCCTGGAGCACCACCATAAGACCGCTGTTAACCACTGCCAACAGAGGGAATGACTTTGTGTGCCCCTCTGGACCACCACCAGAAGACTACTGTTATCCTTTGCCACCACGGTGAATAACTTTGTGTGCCCCCCTGGATCACCACTAGAAGACTGCTGTTTGCCACTGCCACCAATGGGAATGACTTTCTGTGCCCCTGGACCACTACCAGGAGACCGCTCTTAACCACTGCAACCACAGGAATGACTTTCAGTGCCTCCTGGACAACCACCAGAAGGCCTCTGTTGGTGACTGCCATCACAGGAATGACTTTCTGTTCCCCTGGACCACCAAGAGAACCGCTGTTAGCCACTGCCACCAGAGGAAATAACTGTGTGCTCCCGGATCACCAGCAGAAGACCACTGTTAGCCACTGCGACTAGAGGAATGACTTGTGTGTCCCTGGATCACCACCTTAAGTACTCTGTTAGCAACTGCCACCCTAGGGAATAACTTTGTTTGACCACCGGACCACCACAAGAAGGACCGCTTTTAGCTACTGCCACCAGAGGGAATGACTTTGTGTGCCCCTCTGGAACACCACCAGAAGTCCACTGTTAGCCACTGCCATCAGAGGGAATGACTTTGTGTGTCCACCAGACCATCACAAGAAGACCACTTTTAGCCACTGCCACCAGAGGGAATAACTTTATGTGCCCCCTTGGACCACCACAAGAAGACCGCTGTTAGCCACTGCCACCAGATGGAATGACTTTCTGTGCTCCCCTGGACCACCACAAGAAGACCACTTTTTGACACTGCCACCAGAGGGAATGACTTGTGTGCCCTCTGACCACCACAGAAGTCGCTGCCTACCTGCCACCGGAGGAATGACTTTCTATGCCCCTGGAGCACCACCATAAGACGTTGTTAGCCACTGTCACCAGAGAAATGGCATTGTGTCCTCCTGATCCACCACTTAAGACCAATGTTAGCCACTGCAAACCAGAGGAATGACTTTGTGTGCCCCTGGATCACCATCTAAGACCTCCTGTTAACCACTGCCATGAGAGGGTACGACTTTGTGTGCCCCCCAGACCACCACAAGAAGACTGCTTTTAGCTACTGCCACCAGAGTGAATGACTTTCTGTGCCCCCCCGGACCACCACCAGAAGACCGCTGTTAACCAGTGCCACCACAGTAAATGACTTTGTGTGCCCTCCTGGACCACCACCATAAGACCGCTGTTAGCCACTGCCAAAAGAGGGAATGATTTAGTGTGCCCCTCTGGACCACCACCAGAAGACTACTGTTATCCACTGCCACCACAGGGAATAACTTTGTGGGCCCCCCTGGATCACCACTAGAAGACTGCTGCTAGCCACTGCCACCAATGGAATGACTTTCTGTGGCCCCCTGGACCACTACCAGGAGACCGCTCTTCACCTCTGCAACCATAGGGAATGACTTTCAGTGCCTCCCTGGACAACCACCAGAAGGCCTCTGTTAGTGACTGCCATCAAAGGGAATGACTTTCTGTGCCCCCCTGGACCACCAAGAGAAGACCGCTGTTAGCCACTGCCACCATAGGAAATAACTTTGTGTGCTTCCCAGATCACCAAGTAGACCACTGTTAGCCACCTGCGACCAGAAGGAATGACTTTGTGAGCCAACTGATCACCACCTAAGTACTCTGTTAGCAACTGCCACCTAGGTAATGACTTTGTGTGCCCTGTACCACCACAAGAAGGACCGCTTTTGCCACTGCCACCAGAGGGAATTACTTGTGTGCACCTCTGAACACCACCAGAAGACCACTGTTAGCCACTGCCACCAGAGTTAATGACTTGTGTGCCCACCAGACCTCCACTAGAAGATCACTTTTAGCCACTGCCACCAGAGGGAATGACTTTGTGTGTCCCTCTGGACCACCACCAGTAGACCACTGTTATCCACTGCCTCAACAGTGAATAACTTTATGTTCCCCCCTGGACCACCAGCAGAAGTCTGCTGTTATCCATTGCCACCAAAGGGAATGACTTTCTGTGCCCCACTGGAGCACCACCATAAGACCATTGTTAGCCACTGCCACCAGAGGAAATGGCTTTGTGTGCCTCCCTGATCCACCACCTTAAGACCGATGTTAACCACTGTGACCAGAGGGAATGACTTTGTGTGCCCCTCTGGACCACCCCCAGAAGACCACTGTTAGCCACTGCCACCAAAGGGAATGACTTTATGCGCCCCCCTGGACAACCACCAGAAGACCTCTGTTAGTGACTGCCATCACAGGGAATGACTTTCTGTGCCCCCTTGGACCACCAAGAGAAGACTGCTGTTATCCATTACCACCAGAAGGAATGACTTTGTGTGCCCCCTGGACCACCACCATAAGACTACTGTTAGCCACTGCCACCACTTGGAATGACTTTGTGTGCCCCTCTGAACCACCAGCATAAGACCACTGGTAGCCACTGCCTCCAGAGGGAATGACTTTGTATGCCCACCTGAACAACCACCAGAAGCCATCTATGAGCCACTGCCACAATGGGGAACAACTTTCTTTGTCCCCCTTGATCACCACCAGAAGACCACAGTTAGCCACTGCCACTGCTTGGAATGATTTTGTGTGCCCCCAAACAACCACCATAAGACCACTGTTAGCCACTGCCTTCAGAGGAAATGACTTTGTAAGCCCCCCTGAACAACCACCAGAAGCCCTCTATTAACCACTGCTACAACAGGGAATGACTTTCTGTGTCCGCCGGGACCACTGCCAGAAGACCGCTGTTAACATCTGCCACCACAGGGAATGACTTTGTGTCCTGCCCTAGACCACCAACATACGACTGCTGTTAGTCACTGCCACCAAAGGAAATGACTTTCTGTGCCCCCCAGGAGCACCACCATAAGACCATTGTTAGCCACTGCCACAAGAGGAAATGCCTTTGTGCGCCTCCCTGATCCACCACCTTAAGACCTATGTTAGCCACTGCCACCATAGGGAATGACTTTGTGTGCCCCCCGGGACCACCACAAGAAGACCGCTTTTTGCCACTGCCACAAGAGGGAATTACTTTGTGTGCCCCTCTGGACCTCCACCAGAAGACCACTGTTAGCCACTGCGACCATAGGGAATGACTTTGTGTTCCCCTTGGATCACTCAACGTAAGACCTCTGTAACGCAACTGCCACCATAGGAATGACTTTGTGCCCCGGACCACCACAAGAAGACCGCTTTTGCCACTGCTCCAGAGAATGTCTTTGTGTCCCCTCTGAACACCAACAGAAGACCACTGTTAGCCACTGCCACCTGAGGGAATGACTTTGTGTGCCCACCAGACCACCACAAGAAGATCACTTTTAACCACTGCCACCAGAGGGAATGACTTTGTGTGTCCCTCTGCACCACCACTAGAAGACCACTGTTATCCATTGCCTCCACAGTGAATAACTTTATGTTCCTCCCCAGACCCCCACAAGAAGACAGCTTTCTGACACCGCCACCAGAGGGAATTACTTTGTGTGCCCTCTGGACCACCACCAGAAGATCTCTGTTAGCCATTGCCACCAAAGGGAATGACTTTCTGTGCCCCTCTGGAGCACCACCATAAGACCGTTGTTAGCCACTGCCACCAGAGGAAATGGCTATGTGTCCTAACTGATCCACCACCTAAGACCGATGGTAACCACTGTGACCAGATGGAATGACTTTGTGTTCCCCTGGATCACAACCCAAGTACTCTGTTAGCCACTGCAACCATAGGGAATGACATTGTGTGCCCTCTGACCACCACCAGAAGACTGCTGTTAGCCACTGCCACCAGAGGGAATGACTTTGTGTGCCCCCAGACCACCACAAAGAAGGCCACTTTTTGCCACTGCCACCATAGGGAATGACTTTGTGTGCCCCTCTTGACCACCACCAGAAGACCGCTGTTAGCCACTGCCACCAGAGGGAATGATTTTCTGTGCCCCCAAAGACCACCACAAGAAGGCCACTTTTTGCCACTGCCACCAGAGGGAATGACTTTGTGTGCCCCTCTGGACCACCACCAGAAGACCGCTGTTAGCCACTGCCACCAGAGGGAATGATTTTGTGTGCCCCCAAAGACCACCACAAGAAGACCACTTTTAGCTACTGCCACCAGAGGGAATGACTTTCTGTGCCCATAGGACCATGACCAGAAGTCGGCTGTTAACCAGTGTCACCACAGTGAATGACTTTGTGTGCCCTCCTGGACCACCACCATAAGACCACTGTTAACCACTGCCCCCACAGGGAATGACTTTCTGTGCTGCCCTTGACCACCACTATAAGAGCACTGTTAGCCACTGCCACCAGAGGGAATGACTTTCTGGGGCCCCCTGGAGCACCACCATAAGACCGCTGTTAACCACTGCCAACAGAGGGAATGACTTTGTGTGCCCCTCTGGACCACCACCAGAAGACTACTGTTATCCTTTGCCACCACGGTGAATAACTTTGTGTGCCCCCCTGGATCACCACTAGAAGACTGCTGTTAGCCACTGCCACCAATGGGAATGACTTTCTGTGCCCCTGACCACTACCAGGAGACCGCCTTAACCACTGCAACCACAGGAATGACTTTCAGTGCCTCCTGGACAACCACCAGAAGGCTCTGTTAGTGACTGCCATCACAGGGAATGACTTTCTGTTCCCCCTGGACCACCAAGAGAAGACCGCTGTTAGCCACTGCCACCAGAGGAAATAACTTTGTGTGCTCCCCGGATCACCAGCAGAAGACCACTGTTAGCCACTGCGACCAGAGGGAATGACTTTGTGTGTCCCCTGGATCACCACCTTAAGTACTCTGTTAGCAACTGCCACCCTAGGGAATAACTTTGTTTGACCACCGGACCACCACAAGAAGGACCGCTTTTAGCTACTGCCACCAGAGGGAATGACTTTGTGTGCCCCTCTGGAACACCACCAGAAGTCCACTATTAGCCACTGCCATCAGAGGGAATGACTTTGTGTGTCCACCAGACCATCACAAGAAGACCACTTTAGCCACTGCCACCAGAGGAATAACTTTATGTGCCCCCTGACCACCACAAGAAGACCTGCTAGCCACTGCCACCAGATGGAATGACTTTCTGTGCTCCCTGACCACCACAAGAAGATCACTTTTTGACACTGCCACCAGAGGAATGACTTGTGTGCCCCTCTGGACCACCACCAGAAGTCCGCTGTTAGCCACTGCCACCGGAGGGAATGACTTTCTGTGCCCCCTGGAGCACCACCATAAGACCGTTGTTAGCCACTGTCACCAGAGGAAATGGCATTGTGTGCCTCCCTGATCCACCACTTTAAGACCAATGTTAGCCACTGCAACCAGAGGGAATGACTTTGTGTGCCCCCCTGGATCACCATCTTAAGACCTCTGTTAACCACTGCCATGAGAGGTATGACTTTGTGTCCCCCAGACCACCACAAGAAGACTGCTTTTAGCTACTGCCACCAGAGTGAATGACTTTCTGTGCCCCGGACCACCACCAGAAGACCGCTGTTAACCAGTGCCACCACAGTAAATCACTTTGTGTGCCCTCTCGACCACCACCATAAGACCGCTGTTAGCCACTGCCAAAGAGGAATGATTTAGTGCCCTCTGGACCACCACCAGAAGACTACTGTTATCCACTGCCACCACAGGAATAACTGTGTACCCCCCTGGATCACCACTAGAGACTGCTGCGCCACTGCCACCAATGGAATGACTTTCTGTGGCCCCCTGGACCACTACCAGGAGACCGCCCTTCACCTCTGCAACCATAGGGAATGACTTTCAGTGCCTCCCTGGACAACCACCAGAAGGCCTCTGTTAGTGACTGCCATCAAAGGGAATGACTTTCTGTGCCCCCCTGGACCACCAAGAGAAGACCGCTGTTAGCCACTGCCACCATAGGAAATAACTTTGTGTGCTTCCCAGATCACCAGCAGTAGACCACTGTTAGCCACTGTGACCAGAAGGAATGACTTTATGAGCCAACTGGATCACCACCTTAAGTACTCTGTTAGCAACTGCCACCCTAGGTAATGACTTTGTGTGGCCCCTGTACCACCACAAGAAGGACCGCTTTTACCACTGCCACCAGAGGGAATTACTTTGTGTGCACCTCTGGAACACCACCAGAAGACCACTGTTAGCCACTGCACCAGAGTTAATGACTTTGTGCCCACCAGACCTCCACTAGAAGATCACTTTAGCCACTGCCACCAGAGGAATGACCTTGTGTGTCCTCTGGACCACCACCAGTAGACCACTGTTATCCACTGCCTCAACAGTGAATAACTTTATGTTCCCCCCTGGACCACCAGCAGAAGTCTGCTGTTATCCATTGCCACCAAAGGGAATGACTTTCTGTGCCCCACTGGAGCACCACCATAAGACCATTGTTAGCCACTGCCACCAGAGGAAATGGCTTTGTGTGCCTCCCTGATCCACCACCTTAAGACCGATGTTAACCACTGTGACCAGAGGGAATGACTTTGTGTGCCCCTCTGGACCACCCCCAGAAGACCACTGTTAGCCACTGCCACCAAAGGGAATGACTTTATGCGCCCCCCTGGACAACCACCAGAAGACCTCTGTTAGTGACTGCCATCACAGAATGACTTCTGTGCCCCCGGACCACCAAGAGAAGACTGCTATCCATTACCACCCAGAGGAATGACTTGTGTGCCCCTGGACCACCACCATAAGACTACTGTTAGCCACTGCCACCACTTGGAATGACTTTGTGCCCCTCTGAACCACCAGCATAAGACCACTGGTAGCCACTGCCTCAGAGGGAATGACTTTGATGCCCACATGAACAACCACACCAGAAGCCATCTATGAGCCATCACACAATGGGAACAACTTTCTTGTCCCCTTGATCACCACCAGAAGACCACAGTTAGCCACTGCCACTGCTTGGAATGATTTTGTGTGCCCAAACAACCACCATAAGACCACTGTTAGCCACTGCCTTCAGAGAAATGACTTGTAAGCCCCTGAACAACCACCCAAAGCCCTCTATTAACCACTGCTACAACAGGGAATGACTTTCTGTGTCCGCCGGGACCACTGCCAGAAGACCGCTGTTAACATCTGCCACCACAGGGAATGACTTTGTGTCCTGCCCTAGACCACCAACATACGACTGCTGTTAGTCACTGCCACCAAAGGAAATGACTTTCTGTGCCCCCCAGGAGCACCACCATAAGACCATTGTTAGCCACTGCCACCAGAGGAAATGCCTTTGTGCGCCTCCCTGATCCACCACCTTAAGACCTATGTTAGCCACTGCCACCATAGGGAATGACTTTGTGTGCCCCCCGGGACCACCACAAGAAGACCGCTTTTTGCCACTGCCACAGGGAATTACTGTGTGCCCTCGGACCTCCACCAGAAGACCACTGTTAGCCACTGCGACCATAGGAATGACTTTGTGTTCCCCTTGGATCACCACAAGCAAGACCTCTGTAAGCAACTGCCACCATAGGAATGACTTTATGTGCCCCGGACCACCACAAGAGACCAGCCTTTTGCCACTGCCTCCAGAGGAATGTCTGTGTCCCCTCTGGAACACCAGCAGAAGACCACTGTTAGCCACTGCCACCTGAGGGAATGACTTTGTGTCCCACCAGACCACCACAAGAGATCACTTTTAACCACTGCCACCAGAGGGAATGACTTTTTGTGTCCTCTGCACCACCAGAAGACCACTGTTGCTCCATTGCCTCCACAGTGAATAACTATATGTTCCTCCCCAGACCCCCACAAGAAGACAGCTTTCTAGCACTGCCCCAGAGAATTACTTTGTGTGCCCTCTGGACCACCACTCAGAAGATCTCTATTCGCCATGCCACCAAAGGGAATGACTTTTGTAGCCCCTGGAGCACCACCATAAGACCCGTTGTTAGCCACTGCCACCAGAGGAAATGGCTTTGTGTGCCTAACTGATCCACCACCTTAAGACCGATGGTAACCACTGTGACCAGATGGAATGACTTTGTGTTCCCCCTTGGATCACAACCTTAAGTACTCTGTTAGCCACTGCAACCATAGGGAATGACATTGTGTGCCTCTGGACCACCACCAGAAGACTGCTGTTAGCACTGCCACCAGAGGAATGACTTTGTGCCCCCAGACCACCACAAGAAGGCCACTTTTGCCACTGCCACCTATAGGAATGACTTGTGTGCCCCTCTTGACCACCACCAGAAGACTCTGTTAGCCACTGCCACCAGAGGGAATGATTTTCTGTGCCCCAAAGACCACCACAAGAAGGCCACTTTTGCCACTGCCACCAGAGGAATGACTTTGTGCCCTCTGGCACACCAGAAGACCTGTTAGCCACTGCCACCAGAGGGAATGATTTTGTGCCTCAAAGACCACCTCACAAGAAGACCACTTTTAGCTACTGCTACCAGAGGAATGACTTTCAGTGCCCATAGACCATGACCAGAAGTCGGTTGTTAACCAGTGTCACCACAGTGAATGACTTTGTGTGCCCCTCCTGGACCACCACCATAAGACCACTGTTAACCACTGCCCCACAGGGAATGACTTTCTGTGCTCCCTTGACCACCACTATAGAGCACTGTTAGCCACTGCCACCAGAGTGTATGACTTTCTGTGGCCCCTTGGAGCACCACCATAAGACCGCTGTTAACCACTGCCAACAGAGGGAATGACTTTGTGTGCCCCTCTGGACCACCACCAGAAGACTACTGTTATCCTTTGCCACCACGGTGAATAACTTTGTGTGCCCCCCTGGATCACCACTAGAAGACTGCTGTTAGCCACTGCCACCAATGGGAATGACTTTCTGTGCCCCCCTGGACCACTACCAGGAGACCGCTCTTAACCACTGCAACCACAGGGAATGACTTTCAGTGCCTCCCTGGACAACCACCAGAAGGCCTCTGTTAGTGACTGCCATCACAGGGAATGACTTTCTGTTCCCCCTGGACCACCAAGAGAAGACCGCTGTTAGCCACTGCCACCAGAGGAAATAACTTTGTGTGCTCCCCGGATCACCAGCAGAAGACCACTGTTAGCCACTGCGACCAGAGGGAATGACTTTGTGTGTCCCCTGGATCACCACCTTAAGTACTCTGTTAGCAACTGCCACCCTAGGGAATAACTTTGTTTGGCCACCGGACCACCACAAGAAGGACCGCTTTTAGCTACTGCCACCAGAGGGAATGACTTTGTGTGCCCCTCTGGAACACCACCAGAAGTCCACTGTTAGCCACTGCCATCAGAGGGAATGACTTTGTGTGTCCACCAGACCATCACAAGAAGACCACTTTTAGCCACTGCCACCAGAGGGAATAACTTTATGTGCCCCTCTGGACCACCACAAGAAGACCGCTGTTAGCCACTGCCACCAGATGGAATGACTTTCTGTGCTCCCCTGGACCACCACAAGAAGACCACTTTTTGACACTGCCACCAGAGGGAATGACTTTGTGTGCCCCTCTGGACCACCACCAGAAGTCCGCTGTTAGCCACTGCCACCGGAGGGAATGACTTTCTGTGCCCCCTGGAGCACCACCATAAGACCGTTGTTAGCCACTGTCACCAGAGGAAATGGCATTGTGTGCCTCCCTGATCCACCACTTTAAGACCAATGTTAGCCACTGCAACCAGAGGGAATGACTTTGTGTGCCCCCCTGGATCACCATCTTAAGACCTCTGTTAACCACTGCCATGAGAGGGTATGACTTTGTGTGCCCCCCAGACCACCACAAGAAGACTGCTTTTAGCTACTGCCACCAGAGTGAATGACTTTCTGTGCCCCCCCGGACCACCACCAGAAGACTGCTGTTAACCAGTGCCACCACAGTAAATGACTTTGTGTGCCCTCCTGGACCACCACCATAAGACCGCTGTTAGCCACTGCCAAAAGAGGGAATGATTTAGTGTGCCCCTCTGGACCACCACCAGAAGACTACTGTTATCCACTGCCACCACAGGGAATAACTTTGTGTGCCCCCCTGGATCACCACTAGAAGACTGCTGTTAGCCACTGCCACCAATGGGAATGACTTTTTGTGCCCCCCCGGACCACTACCAGGAGACCGCTCTTAACCACTGCAACCACAGGGAATGACTTTATGTGCCCCCCTGGACAACCACCAGAAGACCTCTGTTAGTGACTGCCATCACATAGAATGACTTTCTGTGCCCCCTGGACCACCAAGAGAAGACCACTGTTAGCCACTGCCACCATAGGAAATAACTTTGTGTGCCGCCCTGGACCACCACTATAAAACTACTCTTAGCAACTGCCACCACAGGGAATGACTTTCTGTGCCCCCTAAACCACCAGCAGAAGACTGCTGTTAGCCATTGCCACCAGAGGGAATGACTTTGTGTGCCCCCTTGGACCACCACCTTAAGACCACTGTTAGCCACTGCCTCCACTTGGAATGACTTTGTGTGCCCACCTGAACCACCACCATAAGACCACTGTTAGCCACTGTCTCCAGAAGGAATGACTTTCTATGCCCCCATGGACCACCACCATAAGACTGCTGTTAGCCACTGCCACCAGAAGGAATTACTTTGTGTGCCCCACTGAACCACCACCATAAACCTCTGTTAGCCACTGCCACCAGAGGGAATGACTTTATGTGCCCCCTGGACCACCACCATAAGAAGGCTGTTAGCCACTGCCACCAGAGGGAATGACTTTGTGTGCCCCCCTGGACCATGACCAGAAGACCACTGTTACCCTCTGCCACCAGAAGGAATTACTTTCTGTGCCCCCCTGGACCACCACCATAAGACCACTGTTAGCCACTGCCACCACCACCCGATGCAGGAAGTTGACAGAGGGAATGTCAGCATGTGCTGCAGCTATGACCACCAGCACCCACCACCAGTGTCATTCTGAGCATTTTTTCCATTATGTTTACCATGCCAAGACAAAGGGAATCGAACAGGAGACCACATCCTACAGCCACAGGCACAAGGCTTCTTACTATTGAAAACTATAAAGTGAGTATGTATACTAATGTTTTTTATGCTATTCAACTTCCTTTAGCTGTGTGTTTTTTTATTGTTGCTTTTCTGAGCTGCAATGGTCAAACTCATACAATAAACTTTTTTTTTTTTTTACAAGTTAACAACAAACAACTGTCCTTCAATGAAAGTCGGCATCAATGGTACAACAGTAGTACTGTCCACAGGAACCTATGGAGTATCCATTTCTAAACCATACTGGTAAGTATATATATTTTATTTAATCTGTTCCTTTTTTTTTCATAAAAGTGCAACAAATCTGACTGAGGATTCATAAACTAGACGTGTACATCACAAAAAATATTTCTGCAACATATCATGCACTGTATTCCAAATTTGCAGCTGTGTAGCCATGACGGTGTTGAAAAAGTTCAACCAAGGTTGTGTTACTTGACAAGAAGTGGTTTTGAAGTGTAACTTGAGTTGAGCCGCAGGGATACTGACACAGTGTATTTGTTACACAACCTGGTACTAAATTAACTTGTGATCTGCTGATTGCAGTGGGACAGCTTGCTATCTGTATTAATTCAGATACCCATGGAACATCCATGGCTTAAACATAATGTGTTACTGCTGCAATCGAGTTGTAATAAGTCCTTCATTTCTTTTTTTAAGAAACTTCCAGATGCTTTGTAGAGTCATAGTTGTCTTATCCAAAGAAGTTCTTTAACATCAGGCATCAGGGACCCCTCTGCCAGGCTGGGGCAGACATGCAACATGCAGAACTCGTTTCAATCAATGACCATGACAATCATTACCAACCAGACTCGAGAAGGATGCAAATGAAATCTGTGAAGAAGTAACCAAATAAAAACAATTAATGAGACCTACCTGCAAATATGCTTCCTCCCAAGCAAACATTTCTAATCAAGTAATGGAATGTGAACACCAACAGTATCTGTGACCTGATATACAAAACAATACAATTAGTACATGCCTATATATATCAACCCCCACTTAGAAAATACAAAAAAATCAACTCACCAAGGCTACTGTTAGTGTACACACAAGGGAAATCCTTCCATCCAGTTGAGGTGATCACATTGCATTTGCAGGAATCACAGCACACTTTGGACCAGCAACAATCTCTCATGGTCATCATTTCTGATGGAACACCGAATGGATTCATGTCATGTTATCCCTTCTTCACACGGTTTGGCAAGACACTGTGCATCATGAGTACATCATCATCACAGAGTATGTAAACTTTCTGGACACAAGAAAGATGCATTTTGAGAATGCAGAAAAATTCTGAGGACTCTGTGTGACCACTGCGTGCATGAGTGATTGCGCAATAAATTCTGGGGGACTTTGCATGTGGTGTAACGCTCCCATTTCACTTGCTCAGCACTTGGCAATTTTCTGGACACAAGACAGATGCATTTTGGGTGTTGTGATTGTGAACATATAATGTCATACTTAAAATTATAAATTAAAGCAGCAGTGCAACACTGTGGTGAAAATTCTGACCTATACTTTTTTATGCTAATTTACATTGCCAGCCACTAGTTACCTCCTGACTTGTATGATTCCCTTCTTTCACAATTTGTGTCTGCTTTACTACTTTTACTCATGTCTGTAAAAAAAAGGAGCACGCCTTTTAATATGGCTCTAATCAAGTTTTCATCACTATTTGCAGCTGTTTTTGAATAAAACACTGCCTGCTGCATAATTGTTAAATATACAACAGAAGTAATATGTAACAACTGATGGAGAAAAACAGCAGAAAATACTGATGAAGACCTGGTCAGCACCGTATTAGAAGGTGTGCTCCTTTTATTATTTCAGACATGAAAAAAAAGTACTAAAGCAGACTCAAATACTGGAAAGAATAGTATCATACAAGTCAGGATGTAAGTAAAGTGGCAATGTAAAATAGCATAAAAAATTATAGGTCAAAATTTTCAACAGATTGTTGCACTGTTGCTTTAAAGAGATTAGCCATGTTGCATAGTTATGGTATTGCACCCAACATACGAGTGCCTAACCTCCAAGTGGAATCTTTGTTGCTCCACATGTCCTTACATGGTGCAATACTTTTCTGGCAAAAACGTTCATAATTTCAGTACACTGGGTCCTGGAGGACTTCCCGTTCTGAAGAGCCACTCAGGTTCTGCCACCTCACTCAGAAACATTATGACATGATGCAAGGGAGAGCACGGGGTGTGCTCCATTATACTGAATGGCTGGCAGCTCTCCAAATGTTTTTGTATGTTATAATGATTAGTTTGTAATGAAGCGTGGGCACGTTTCGACTAACAAAAGCCTTGTTAGTGGAAACATGCCCATGTTTCACCACAAACTCATCATTATAAGATAAAGAAACATTCAGAAACCTGCTGGCCATTCACTATAAGGGAGTGCACCCTCGTACTCACCCTGGCATCATTGCATAATGTTGCTGAGCGTAAGGGCAGAACTTGGGCAACTCTTCAGAAAGGGAAATCCTCCGGGACCCAGTTTACTGAAATTACAAGTGTTTTTGCCAGAAAAGTATTGCACTCTGTAAGGACATGTGGAGCAAGAAAGATTTCCCTGGAGTTAAGGCACCCATATAACAGGTGGAATACTGTAATTTGGTGAATCTCTTTACTGTCTATTTCAAAAAATAAATATTTCTGGAGTCTCAGTAATGTTTACTTTTTTGTCGGGACTCATGATTTGAAGTGTTTCATAAAAAGCATGATTGAGCAGTGCAAGTATGTTGTGCTACACTGCATGTGTGCCATCAGTGTTCTTTCCTGTGTGTGCAGACATTGTCCAGCTTTGAGCAAACATATATATGGTGTGACTTGTCGCAGTATATCAAGGATAACAATAAGAAAGAATATATGATGTATATTATATTTGTACCATCAGCACCAGCGAAGTAAGTGATATGATATTTTTTCAGAGGTATCGGGTTACTCTGCACCTCCGTCACTCACAGTGCACACATGACTTTGCGGAGATCATAGCACAAAAAACACATGCTCTCCTAAAAGTCATGTGTGCAGCATGTGACTAAGGTGCACTCTGGCCAGACACCTCTGAAAAAGTATTGTATTACTTAATATGCTGCTGCTGATGATGACAATAAAATATACGTTATTCTGCTCGATATTCTTTATACCATAAACACTGCAACAAGTCAGCAATATATGTTTGCAAGAAGCTGCACAATGTCTGATGTCACACAAACACACACACACACGAAACAACACTGACTGCACACATGCAATTTAGCACATCATACTTGCATTGCTCACACCAACTTTTCCACAACCACTCCAGAACAGAAAGCAGACATTACTGATGCACTGGATTACAATAACAGGGCAATAAGGAGCATGCATGACTGTATGTGTATGTATATATTTAAAGGGAAGCAGTCAGCAACAAGAGTTCCTGCCCCCTGTAAGGCTTACCCTCTGGTTAACCCTTTTAAGTATGTTGCGGCATATTTCGCTCTGCAACATACTATGTTAGTAAAGAAAAGCCAGTGACCTCGAAGAATGGCGGATGCTGTAGGCCCATTATGTGTGCTGAAAGGCGTGGAGATGAGTTGTTCTGCTTCAATACTTTGCATTAGCTAATATGGTGCATCGCCGCTGCATCTTTACACATAATGGAGCCCATGTAGCATCCGCCATACTTCTGGGTCACTGACTTTTCTTTATCAAAACAAGGTATGTTGTGGCATGAGAAAAATGTCACAACATACTTAAAAGGCTTAACCAGAGGGTAAGCCTTGCAGAGGGAGGGACTTCCTGTTGCTGATTGTTTCCCTTTAAACTAATACTGTGTGGCCTTCCCTCTGTCTGTTATTAAACATAACCAAAACATAAACTACTTCAGAAGTGTGTGGGGGGGGGGTGTGCAGGAAAAAAAGCTAGTGGGAGATCCCATGATGTTCCAGCAGCAGATGGAGCATCAACACTATCTGCAGCTGGTGTTGCTCATTCTGCTTCACCTGCTGCTGGACAGCACCCACCCTCTTTTAACTTTCCTCCAGCACAGCCCACAAAAGTGCTATGTCTGCCTGTGCTGCAAGAATTGTGGCAGGGTCCAGTGGTGCAGGGAGAAAACCAGGTAGTGGTGGTGGTGAGGGTGGTGCTGGTGGCAATGGTGAGGGTAGTGGTAGAGCAGCTACTTCTGTGGCCCTCCTCCTGCTATGGCGATGCACAGCAGCAGCACCCTCTGCCACTGCCACAGAAGGGCCAGCAGGTGGAGGCCTGGCCCATTCAGTGACAGCTTGCCACTCCACCTTGTGGTGGTTCAGCATATGTATGCACTGGCCCCAGTCCCCAGATGTGTCCACCAGGGGCCAGAGTGCACCGGCACACCACAAAGCAAACACACCACAATGCTGCTGTCCCCCCTGACACAGTTGAAAAACTGCCAATCTGTGGAGCTGCTGGGGGGGGGACCAGCACAGGAGGGGCAGATGTACTGCCGGCAGCACTGTCACGCACCTGGGGCTCCACCTGCTGCTGTGGAGGTGGTGCTGCTGGAGCTCCTGCAGCTGCTACTGGTGATGGTGGTGGTGGTGGACTTGGTGAATATGGCAGTGGCACTGGTGGTGCTGCTGCTTCCGGAGGGGGGTTAGGACCAAACATTCTGGAGCAATCCAATGACACCCAGCTATGATGACCCTCACATGTGTACACTCCCCTCTGGCCATGGGCCACAGACCATTCCTGGTCCATTGCACAAAACACTCCTTCCCTCCAACGCATTGCGTGATGAGCGACTTCACACACACTCACAGTCTCACAGTCATACAGTCACACACACACACGCGCACACACACACACACACACACAAAACAAAACTAATAAAACAAAGAAATCGGTCACCAAAAATAACTGACAAGACAGTACAACAAAAACTAAAGAATTAGCTTTTAAAAAAGCTTTTGAGTTTTCTGAAATTTGCTCAAGAAAGAAATTAATAATGAACTCTCCTCTCCTACACAAAATACTTCCTCCTTCTACCTCTGCAAAGGAGAAAGTGAAAGTATCTGCTTGTATGACTCATTTCCTTCCTGCCTGGCTAAAACATATGACTTACAGTACTATAAGCCATGTGATGTGTGGGGGACTGCCTAAAGTGCCTATATTTTTGTCAGTCTACCTTATTTCGTGTTTAGGCAGAATAACAATGCAAAGTCATAATAACAAGGTGAAGTGAGCACTACTCAATGGTCACTCTGCATAGCATTATGATATCACAAAGTGGCTACTTCTCGTTCACTTCGACTGTAAATTTCGAATTCACTGCATTTCTATATGTGACTATTACAAAAGTAGACTATTGTGAAAATATCACACATATGTTTTATGCATTAACAATAATTTTCCTACTTTAAGGGTTACAATAAACATGTTTTTGAGCTTTTTATACAATCTTTTTTCTTTTTTTTTGTGTCTCTACTATATTTCAAAATGTGTTGACCTTTTATTGTTTAATAATTATTTGTATTGCAAATAAACAATAAAAATCAATCTCTCCGCAGCAGCTACTGCTCTCTTCTTATCCTGCCTGTACATTCTATGACACCAGTTACACCACTGCAGCCCATTCAGACGAATCACATGGAATAGTGAAACTGATGTCATAACATGACTTGGAAAAAATGAAAAGAAAAAGCAGTGCAATAGCTACTGAGTAGAAGGGAGCCCCATGTTGATTTTAGGGCACTACAAAGCCAGTTAGTTCATTGATTAAAAAAAAAATAATGAAATATCTGCATACATGGCTGCTATGGACACTTGTAATGTAGTGTTGAGCAAGTGGACACATGACCTGGATAGGCTGTGGAGCATTCTGTATCATCAATAATGCAGAATTCTTCATCTCCATATATTCCCAGTCATGTCCCACTCACCTTCACTCAACAGTATTTCCTACAGTATACTGAAATGTAGACAATGTCAGCAGAAAAAGACCATTGGCTCAGCCAGTCTGCCAGATATGCCCTATATTATTCCATGACCTGCTATCTATACATGATTTTTTGCCCATCTGCCTGTTTGTCCCTGTCTAAGCACTATCCCCTGAGTAACTATTAAGCCCTAAACTCTTTTCCAGGTGTGCTTGCAATCATCAATGGTTGTGGTTCTTACTGACTGCTGCTGGGCTGCTCCATGGCTCTAGCACTCTCTCTGTAATAAAAAAAAAAGTTATTATTTCCTTCTTGAACCTCCTCTCACCACCAGATTCCACTCTTATCCCTGTATTTTACTTGATATTTCTGCTGAGTAGTTCCTCTGATTTAGTCCAGTTCATTTCTTTCAGGATCTTGAAAGTCTCTGTCATGTCTCCCCTCATCCTGCTGGCCTCAACAAGTACAGGTTCAATGTCTTAAGCCAATCCTTGTAGGCTCTGCACTGATGACCCTGAATAATTTTGGTTCTGTAAACTGCACCGTCTTCAGCATGTCTTTGTCTTTCTTTAGCTAGGTATTCTAAAACTGGATACCCTATTGTAGATGGGGTCTCACCAGTGATCTATTGAATGCTGTGTAGTATTGCCTCTCTAATACTGCTATCAAAACCCCTCCTAGTACATTTCAGCATCCTGGCTGCCTTGCTGTAGGCCTTGTTACATTGGACCATCAGCAAAGCCTCGCAGCTCACCCCAAAAAGCTCTGCACATGTAAAGAAGAGTCACAAAACACCTGGCATGTAAAAAGTGATTATAATTTATCACACACCATGCAAAATATGTCTGAAGTATTGGACTAAGGTGTTATCCACACAGTCTGTTACTAAACTCCCATTGGTGTTTTGTTCCTATAAACACACTGCTGGGATTGCATCTTAGTCTAGCACTTCAGTCATAAGTTGCATGATGTGTAAGTATCAAGATTAATAAATCATAATCACTTTTTACATGCCTGGTGCTTTGTACCTCTTTTTGCCATGTGCAGAACTTGCTTGGGGTGAAATGCAAGGTTTTTCTGTTGAAGCATTGATTGTGTCGACTTTATGTAACTCTTGACTGAGGGCATTCCCTTTTCTGATGTTCCTTTCTTATGTTACAGTGGTTAGATTTGTTTTAGAGAGTCAATTATGATGAATCTCAGGTCACTTTCCACAGAAGTAATGCCCAGTTTAACTCTTCTCATCCAACATTCTGCCTTGGGGTTTATGTTCCCTATGTACACCACCTTGCACATCTTGCCAGTTAATTTCAACTGCCAAACTTTGGACCACCTTTCTAACCTTTACAGGTCCCTCTGCAACTCCCTTATCCCCTTCATGCTGTCCACCCTGCCACATAGCTTAATTATGTCTACAAAGAAACACATCTTGCCCTGTATTCACCAGGTCTGCCTCCCCACAGTTCCATTGAGCCCCTCCAGTATTTGTGTGTACCATGTAAGACTACCTGTGAACCTATTTCTGCCTTAATATATGTCTCTCTGCACATCTGTTGTTTACCCCATCTAGTCTGTGTTATTTATCCTCACTGAAGATTCATTGTGTCTGTGTCTTCATTGCCAGTCTACTTGCTTATCCATGTAGTCTTGCCAGTCAGCTACCTCGATGAGTTATGCAGAAGTTTGTTCATATTACAATTTGTTCTTGCTGACTTGCAATTTAAGCCTTTTTGAGAATGTTCATATTGTTGCCTTGTATTGTCATAATTTATTTGTTTGCTCAAGTTCTCATCGTATGATCTTCATGCCATTTATCAGTCTTCAGAGATGCCTAATTACATTAACTTATGCCCAGTCATTAAACTGTGTGTCCATACTGCATAGCACCTTTCTAGTCAATGCAGCCATCCCATTTATAGTCACTTCTTAGAAATGGCCATTGTAAGTTTTTATTCATTGTTTAGACCTGCTACTCAGTGGCAGTTTAAATGTTTGACCATTAACTATATCATCAATTTTACTGTATTCTGTTACTTAATAGTTGGCTGTTGCCTGTTGCACCTCTCTTCATTCTTACAGTGTATATTACCCTTGTTTTCCTCATTCCCTTTCCATTACTACCATCACCAGCATCATCTCCTCCCCTCATCTCATCAACCCCATTCCCTATTCCCCTGAATTGTCCAGCTTTCCCTCAATTCTCCATTACCCTCCTCCCTTCCTCTCTTTTTTCAGCTTTGAGCTTTTATTAACTATTTCAAACAAATCCAATCAACAATACCCAAACAAGACTTTGAATCAAATACAGAGTGAAGCTAACAATTATATAGGTAAACACATCCACAAACATAAATGCCAAAAGAGTATGTAAACAAAAATACAATGACAACAAGGGGAAAAAAGGTTGCAATGACAAAACTGACAGAGAAATTTCCATGTCCAATATAGAAAAATAATTGGGCTAAGGAACAAAATCAGACTTTTTCCCCATAATATATATCACCCATCTGCACCACCTTAATGCAAAAGCAGACTACTTACTATGTAAATTTTCAGTACTTTTCTCCATATTATAAATATATAATGTATTGATTAAAACATTTTCATTTTTATAATACCTGTGGTGTCATTGTTCTGTTTTCTTCATTGACTAATTACTACAAGTTGGTATGAGTGGAGCTGAGGATTTGTTGTACTGATATTATAAATAATACATACTAAATGATACAACATCTCAATAGTAGAAGTTTGAGGAGATAACCAACTTTTAGTGGTTGCTTTACATGCTTCTAATAATGAAATATGTAGTAACTTCCAAGCATATAGAGCTCTGAATTCTTGGGGATTTCCTAAGAAAAGAAATAAAGTAGAAGTCAGTTCCAACTCTGAACCCCAAAGCTCTGTGAGAGTATCCTGAACCTTCTGAAAAACTGGTTTCAATATAGGGTAGGTCCACAGTATGTGGGCCAAAGCTGCAGGTGAGAATTAACATCCTCTCCAGCACTGGGCACCCTTTTATGGTAGATACTTAACCTGCTTAGCAGGAGTAATAAAAGTATCAGAGTAGGCCCTTCCAGGCAAATTTATGCCAAAAGATCAAAGAGCTAATAGTATTTATAAAAGAAAGAAAGAAAAGAATTCCATTGCTGATCACTAAAAAATACATTAAGCTCCTTTTCCCATGCAGATTTAATATAATTAATGGAATGCTATTGCAGGGCTTGAAGTGTTTTATATAATTGAGAAATTAGATGTTTAGGATGAAGTTCTCCTAAGAGGGAATGCATTATTAATTAAACTAAAGCAGGAGGGTTGACAATACACAATTTAGCCTGAGTCTGAGCTTTGAGATAGTTCCTGGCTTGCAAATGCCTAAAAAAGATGAAGAGGGCAGATGGTATTGTTAGCCATATCTGTAAAGGTATGAATGGTCAAGTCTTGAAGAAATTGCCACCAATAAAACAAACCAAGATCGGACCATCTAACATATGTTAAATCCAGACTGGAAGAAACAGAGTCTTGGGAATTAGTAATCAAAAGAAATCTATGCTTATGCAATTGCAGTTCCTTTCGCTGTATTGTTTAAAAGCAAATGCAAACTGTATCTGCTGTATGTGGGTATGAAGACAGGTTTAAAGAATATAGAGGGGCATTAGTTAATAATGTTTTAGGAAAGAAGAAGAAGTCCCCTTCTTGAAGGTCAGGAGTTTTCCAATGAGCCTCATAGGTGTATGATAACCAATATAATACCATACGAAGTTGTGCCACCCAATGATATAATAATAAATCAGTAAGCACTAATCCTCCTATTCATTTAGATAACTGCAAAACATTAAATCTAATATGGGATTTCTTCCCTTGTCAAATATACCTAGAGATTTGTTTATTCCACAACAAAAATAAGATGAAGGAGGGGTAATAGGCAATGTTTGGGACAAGTAAAGAAAGCGTGGGAGGATAATCATATGAACACTGTCAATTAATTGAAGGAAAGATAGTGGGAAATGAGACCAAGTACTAAATTCTTTGCTCATCATTATTATAATTATGTTTGCAGACCTGATCCAAATCTTTAGCAAGGGCTACTCCTAAGTAACGTATAGAGATAAGCTTCCATTTAAAAGGAACAAACTAAGAATTCTCACCAAGGGGGTGTAATGTATATAAAGAACTTCAGTTTTGGACATGTTCAGACTATATCCTGCTAGCTGGCCAAACTGGGGTAAGAATGACTAAAGTTGTGGAAGAGCATTATTTGGGTCTGTTAAATAAATTAAAAGACAATGCGCATATAAGGCTAATTTATGTTCTTTATTACCAATGGGGATCCCAGATATGTTAGGGTTTTGATGAGGGATTGAGCTGATGGTTCCAAATAAAGGCGGAAAAAAAGCAGATAAAGGGGGCACACCTCACGCTTTATCTTCCAAGACAAAAAGTTGAGGAAAACTGGCCATTAATTAACATGTACGCCAAGGGGTGGTCATATAAAGCTTGCAACATTAATACAAAATGAGAGGGAAAACCAAATATATTCAAAATCTGAAATAAGAAAGGCTGTGCCATCCAGTCAAAGGCCTTCTCTGCATCTAAGTTGAGTAATAGAAAAGGGCTATGCAACTGGCTGGCATGGTGTAATGTGTAGGTGCATTTAACATTATCTTGTGTTTGATGACAAGAAATGAAGCCCATCTGATCATTATCAATAAGCAAAGGGAAGGCATTCTGCAAACATTTAACAAGATTGGAGGTGTAAAGTTTATAATCAATATTTAATACCAAAATCAGGAAATGTGAAGAACAATACAATTTGCCTTTACCCAATTTTGGAATTGCTAAAATAGTGGCATGCTGCAAGTAGAAGAAATCAAACCTTTTATTAAAGCATCTTGGCATACTGTCAAAAGATGTGGTCCCAGAATGGTTATAAAAGACTTATAAAATTCTGTGGTATACTGATCTGGTCCAGGGGACATATTATTTTTAAGGGTTTTAATAGAAGTAGTTAATCCCAAATAAGAAATAGGGGAAATTGTATGTTGTTGGACTGTATAGATAAGAAAGGGAAACACAAATGAGTAAGAAACTTCTGAATCAAATCTATATCTGGAGTGTGCTCTGGGGTATATAATTGAGCATAAAAAGATTTAAAGGCCTCTGAAAGATCATCTGGGAATGAAACTACTTGTTCAGATATGAGATGTTTAATATGAGGGACTGATAGCTGTGTTACCCGCTGACGTAATCTGTAAGCCAAAACTTTAGCCGCCCTGGCCCCACCCTCACAGAACTTCTATTGCAAGTACCAAAGAGCTATTTCAGTACAAAAATTAAGGACAGTTTGAATTTTATTTTTAGTTTCTGAGAGAGCAACTAAAACAGAGCTGTCTCTTTGCATCTGACAAGTCTAAAGATCAACTAACTTCTGCTGTACCTCTGAGAGTTGTTGCTCTCTTTCATTTTTTAGTTGTGAGGTATGCTTAATTAATCCACCACTGAAAACCACTTTGAAGGCATCCCATAACATGTGTGGGGCTACAGCAGAGTCAGAATTTTCCCTAAAGATCCTCCTTAAAGTAGTAGATGCCCACTGTTTGAAATCTTTATCATTCAACATGGAATTAGAAAACTGCCATACAGAGGAATCTTTAGACTCATGGATTTGAAAATCCAAATATGTAGAGGCATGCTAAGAAAATAAATAAGGGTTCATTGTGCAGGTGTGGACCGGATGAATATATTCAGGAGACAGTAATATCCATTCAATCCGAGTGTAAATCTAATGAGAGGCAGAATAACGAGTATAACATTTGGAGGAAGGGTTTATAAAACACCAAGTGTCAACCCACCCCGGTTCCCCTAGATATGATTTAACTAGACATTGTGTGGAAGTGAAGCGGGGCCGGGGGGATTGGTTGTATCTTTATCATCGATGATCATATTAAAATCCTCACCAATGAATAATATTCCCTCCTGAAAAACTGTAAGCTGCTGAAAAGGTTTTTAACAAAAGAGGTCGAGGAATCGGGGTAAATACAAACTTCACATTACCAAGGTATTTACTGTGAAATACAAGATCGGGGAGTTGGCGTAAAGAAGGTATGCCAAACGTTATACACACCATGTTCAGGAAAAAATGTACTCCACAGAGAGGATGTCCACATTGGCTTTGTTTATCCCAAGATTTGTTTTGAATTAAACAGGTGCAATGATTGCCAGTGCTTTAACAAATCTCACTGTAGTATGTAATAAATAATTTATTGTTTGACCATACAAGGCCTTTATAAACCAGAATAAAAGCATAAATTACAAATACAGTCACATATTACATACAGAAATAACATTTCTAAAGAGCAGGAGCCAATATAGCATCACATAATAACATATCAGACACATACAATTCATACAATTCCCCCAACAAGGGAAATAATACATTACATTTAAGAGTTTACTGCATATATCAATATCATTGTGGACAAACTAGAAAGTGCTAAAAACATTAATATTGCACAGATAATTTTCAGGATTTTCCCATTTAAATACCATTCCCAATCAATACAATACAAATATAAATTCAATACATAAAACAAAATCATAAGGAGCAGACTAAGAGGTAGTATAAAAATGTGTATATTACATGGATAATATACATACATTTTCCCATGTATACCACATACCAATCACAGTCAATAGGTTCATTCAGTCCATATCCAATGATATATTTTTATATAGTACTATCTAACAGATGTTTCTTTCTAATTTTAGCAGCATGTACAAAATAATTTGCTACTCTCTTGATACTATGTTCGTCATTTGTATTCATGAGAATGCTTGTAATTTTACTCCTAGATATTTCTGGCCAGACTAAGAATGGACACAACCAATATTGCCTTATCCTGTTATACCAGGGACATTGCCATAACACATTAACTCCAGTTTTGGTTTAAAAAGAGTATTTCTAAGAATCTTGTTCTCCAATATGTCCCAATAATACCTAAACTTGATCATATCATTGCTTCCTGCATACCATCTAAAAAATCTGGATTGCCAAATTATCTTTAGACCTTGGTCCATCCAGTATTTATCTTTTTTTTTTTTAATTTAAGCTTTATATTTAGAACTTATCTCAGTATTCCTATTGAAATACGTTTTCAATACTGAAAGGCCATATTATTCCAATGTACTGTAAATCGCTTGCATCCAACACTTTTTGCTACACTCATTTTTAATCCAGCAAAACTGTTCCAGGAAGCATTTCTTTAATAATTTCTCATAATCTACTTGGTTAAATGTTACCAGTATTTATGTTGTCTCCCCTCACTGAGTGCATTGACATTCATTAATCCAAGTTCTGCCCTTAGATAGACTGATGGACAAGAAGGAATGACTTGAATTCTGCCGGTACTATTTTACATACTTGAGTCATAAATGCTTCTACATTGTCTAGATTCCAAATTTCAGCTGCATACATCCCTTGTGCACAACATTTAGCTTCAATAGCATTTAACAAAAGCCTTACAGAGAAACGCCCATAAGAATAATTACATTTCTTCAAACCATTGATTGTTTTCTTAATTTTACCAGACATTATTTCTTTATGTTGTTTCCACCTATGATTATTTATATAGGCTAATCCCAAATATGCATACTGATTAACAGAATCTATTCTATGATTATTTAATCTAAAAAAAGATTTAATAAGAGTAGACCAAAAAGTTAAAGTTTTAGTTTTAGATATATTTATTTTTATTATTAAGGAATTTGTACCTATTTTCAGGACATCCAATTGCCTCTGCAAGCCACATTTGGTTTGAGAAATCAAAACTAAATCATCAGAATTAGATAACATAGATCTCAGCCTAATAACAGTCTTCAGAAGACAAATCTTACTAGCCACAAAAGCCCCAGCACTTCAGGTCCTCACTGACACTTTGTCAAGGGGCATGGCTATTGGGAGCTTACACAAAAATGTTATAGTGTTTTCAATAAATTCCAGGTGAAGATTTGAATTAAAAAGTTATAGAGCCCATTATACTGTGATACCAAACTAAATACAAAAATACCATATTATAATTAAAAATGTAAATAACACAATGCTGATATTACTCATATCTACTTCATAGTAGCCTCAGATACACTTATTTCATGAACTGATGGTAAAATATCAGTATAGCTTCATTAAAGAAGGCTGAGTTAGCACAGATGGATACTTATTCAATTAAATCACAGCAGTTTGCTAAAATATGCTAAGGTCATTCTAATACTTAAGAAGTAGAGACAGAAGGGTGTTGTAATTCAACAGCCCATGCATAGATTTACAGTACTCACACACACACCACCAGTGGTAGGTAGACAGAGCCAGAATAAAGCATAGGATATTAGAGCCTGAAAAAAAAATAGTATGTTATATCACAGTCTAAATAATTTCAAATAACTATAACTATCCTATAAGTTTTCAATAAACTGCAAATATAAAAATTACTTTATATGAATTCATAAAATCTTATCAATAATCATAAAGGCCAAATTAAAATTAGATGCAAAACCTTAGACAGAAGTACAGTCATTCTTAATTATACCTTTGTGTCCATAATAAAGAAAAAAAAAACCTAGAATGAATAACAGCAAGATCAACATTGTTTTAATATTAACAACTTTGTTGCTATAGTTCATCAAGTAGATAAGGCTTCAGATCCCAGTGTTGATTAAGACCTGATGGTTTTACACTTCTAAGAGAGAAAATCCAATAGCTCTCATGTTTCAAGAGCTGATTAGGCCTATTGCCACATTTTTTTCATTTGGGGGATGTGTTCTAGGCCTATGAATTTTAGGCATGCTGGGTTGCTATTATGATGGGTCTGGAAATGAATACCAACAGAGGTATCTTGTCTAACATTTCTAATAGATCTAATGTGTTCCTGAATTCTGAGTTGGAATGCTCTAGTGGTGCATCCTTCATAAAATTTGTTGCACTCACACCATAAAGCATAAACTACAAACTGAGTATCATAAGATATGGTTTCTTGAATTGTTATTGTAATGTCAATTACTGGATGTTTGAACTCTCTCTGCACATGTGCAAACTCACATATGCAACGTCTTTGGCATTTAAAGAAACTTCCTTGTCACTTCAGAAGGCACATTCCAACTGCTGTCTGCGTAGGAACTGGCTGTCATCTGTTGTGAGCCAGTGTATCTTTGATATTGGCAGCCTTTTTAAAAGTTATTCGAGGCTTTTCACCTACTGCTCTCAAAACATGAGCATCTCCAGTACATATAACCCAGTTCCTATAAACCACATTTTCAGCTCTGCCTGCAACATTATTGAATTCTATGACAAAGGTCACAGCATAATTGACCTCTCTGTCACTGAATTCAGAAGATTTTACATTCACTAGTTCTTCTCTATTTTTGGACAGTGCTTTTGCCTTAGCTTCCCTAAAAATGTCTTTTTGATAACCCTTTGTAAAAACCTCAGTTCAAGATCAACAGCCTGTTTCTCAAGCCCCATTATACTAGGACAATTGTCCTTATCCTTAGCATTTGACTGTAAGGTATGGAGCTTTACAGTTTTTTAGGTTGTGCACTTTCAGCTCTAAGAACACTGTTTGTGGCAGTTTCTTTTCTGAAGCAACACACAATTACTTTATCTCCTGGGTTACCTTCGTGCTCCAAATCCAAAAACTCAGTTTTCTCTTTATCTGATTTGTATGTGAAATTCAGGTTATAATCATTTACATTTAACCACTGTAAGAAATCATCAATTTTGGATCTGTCTCCCTGCCAGATACAGAGACAATCATCAATATAGTGGTGCAAAATTTAAAGTAGCACATATAGGGATTTTCTTCTTTGCTTATAACCTTTAAGAGTTCCCATCTTCCTAAAAAAAGGTTTGCATAACTAGGTGCCATACTAGCACCCATGGCTATGCCATATTACTGTAAAAAATACTCACCATTAAACTCAAACAAATTGTGTTTCAAAATAAATTCCAGTGCAGTAATAATGAAATCTATTGGTATGGCACTCGCATGCTGTGCATTTTCAAAAAAATATCTAAAAGCATGTAAACCCTGCAGGTGCCTAATAGAGGTATATAGGGACTCGAAGTCTGTGCTCAACCAGGTATAATCCTCATTCCAGACAAAGTTATCAACTTTCTTTAATACATCACTTGTATCTTTCAAATATGAAAGAAGTTTAACAACACACTGCTTTAAATAGAGAGCCATATTCAGAAACAATAGGTTTGCCAGTTTTTTTTTTTCCGAATTTGTATGTATTTTTGGTAATACATAAAATCCTGGCACTATAGAATATTATTTCCAAATGTATTTATATTCTTCTTCTGTAATATCATTTCTAGAAAGGACTGTCATCAAAATACTATGCACTTTCTTTTTTTTGCCATTCAAACTTTATTGAGGTTTTACATTATAGAGAATAAATCCACAGTGAGATATACATTTCAAAAACAAAGATGTACATTTGCATAAAAGATTCATTCTCTCCCACCCTACCCCCATATCCTATTCTCTGCCTTATCCCCAGCACATACTTATACACCAGAACTAAACCGGCATGAGGTTTAGGAGGAACCCCCATCAGCTTGAAGGGAATACAGAGTAGTGGTGGGTGAAGTATGTTTAATTTGCTCACAGTGATCCACAGCAGGTGAAGCGAATTCGGAGTGGCTCCACAATATGAAGCGGAGTACTTACGCTGCAAATGGGTAATGCAAAGTCCATTGAAAACAATGACTTCCCGTTACTTCGCCTTCCCAAACCACTAGTCCACCAATTCTTAAGGCAAAGTACATTGAAAACAATGTACTTCACCTTGTTTTTAAGCTCCAAAGGTGAATTTTGCAGTGTTTCATGGGATTTCGGGTCACATGGGCTCTAGATTGTTCTGCACAGCCTTAGTTTGGGGTATTGTGTGTGTAGGAAGCTATAGGAGGCAAACTGCTCTGGGAGCTCTCTGCAATTCAGACCTTCAAAAAGCTGTTAAAAAAGCCTTTTTGAGTAATTTGTTTTGCTGAAACTTTAGTTCATCGATTATAGGAAACCCTCCTATGCTCATATCATTGAGCATTTATTGTTTATGTATGGATTTTGAATGTTAATGTACAACATTCAATCTGTGTACTGAGAGACAGTGGAAGTGTGCTTTCATGGGGTGTATCTGTGGTGTAGGTAGATTAACTTGGAGAAAAAGACAGTGCTTTCTGTTTTGGTGATATTTTTCTTGTTTAACTGTGTTAATGTACACACAGTAATATTTTCAATATTTCTTGCCATTTTTTTTCTGATTGTTGTGGTGCAGCAGTGCATAATTTTAGTTTGTTTAAAAATATGTGGTTATATTACTGAAGTTTTCAATTTGCTACTAATTACTTAGTGTGTGTGTGAGTATGTGTGTAGCGCGTGTCATCAAATCAGACACCTTTTATTGTGCCACATAATAATTTCAGCAATGTGAAGCTGCTATCCACTACAGCTGTGTGATTTTTATACTTCTTTGTGGTTTCTTTACTGGTACTGGTACTAGTACTAGTGACTGTTACTCAGCAGTACACTACACTGCCTCCACCCCGCGCGACCTGCCCCAACCGGTAAAGGTATTCTTTTCCAGATTTGAATTTCTGATGGTGAGCACTGGTTAGGTGTTGTGCCTTTGTGTCTGCATCTCTTCAGTGCACAGCGCAATCTTAATCTGTCTGTGCATTTGCATCTCTTTAGGGCCCAATCTTCATCTGTAACTTAAGTCACAGTTGTTTCTTTGGCTTCCCTTCAGAGTACTGGACAGGTGGGGTGCTTAATTCTGCATGAATATTGTACTCATTAATATGCATTTTTTAAGTCAGGACCATCATCACGAGTCACTCGTGATACAAATCACGTTCTTCATCATCACAGTCACAACTGCAGTCACAAATCACGATTCACGATCATTCATGTTACGAATCACATAAATGTTTTTCCTAGTTGCTTGGATGTATTGTAAGCCTGTTTTGTAGTATCTCTCCAGGCTTCACCACCCCACCATTGTACTCACTGATACGTGTTTTTAAGTCTGGGAGTTTTAAGCTACAGCTCATCAGGGAAGTACAGCCATAGGTGGTAAGCATTCATGTTTCTTCATCATCACGGTCACAAATGCAGTCACAAATCATGATTCATGATCATTCTGCTAATAGCTTGGCAGAAGACACCAGGAGAAAGGACTACTGTGTGACTGAACTTCTCTACTGGGACTATATTGCCCTCCTTCCCTCCCCCCACCCAAAGCTAGTTCTATTTTTATAGGCACAGGATTTGACTGACAACAGGAACTTCCTGTTTGGGAGCAGGAAGGAGTGATCACAGAACCACCAAAGACCCACCATCCTAGAAGCGCAAGAGTAACTTTTCGGCCACCTCTAGCTGCTGGAGGTCTGCCTCTGAGCAAGTAAGTGGTCTTCTGAGAAATATAGGATATTCTTGTCTTAGAACAGGACAATCAGGAGCTTAAAGGGCACACATGCAGAAAGTAAGGAGAGAGAGAAAAAAAACAGAGGAAAGAGTAAGGATTGCAAACGGTTAAGGGGCCAGAAATAAGACATGATTGGAGTGGTGCAGTGCAGTGGTTGTGGAGCAGCAGTCTTCCGGGAGACATTCTGGAGGATGCGGTGTTGTCCCATCTGCAGGCAGTTCTCTGGGCTGAGGGAGGAGGTTGCTCATCTCCAGGTTGAGTTGGCCAGGATTTGTAGGACCTCCTCTTCCATCCAGGGACCACCAGTGCCACTGCCGTTGCCTCAGAGGTTGCCAAGAAAGAGGAGTGGTTGGACCACAGTGGGCTCAGAGAGGGTGAGGATGGTGGAACAGGGGTGCATCCCTCCAGCTGTACCTCTCCACAATTCCTATGCCATTCTGGCAAAGTGTGGTTCCTCTATGGAGGCACCTGCAGTGGAGACCAAGGAGGATGCTGGGAACCTCCACAAAGGAGACCCACAGGAGGGTGGCAGGGGACCCTGCAGGGGAAGGAAATAACTCCTAGTGGGGGACTCCATTGTTAGGAAGGTAGAAGTGGGGGAAGAAGGGGAGAGGGAGGTAAGGTGCCTGCCTGGCGCCATGGCTTGGAGGGACAGGGAGCGAATCCTCAGGATTGCTGGAGAAGCTGCATAGGGGAGGCAGCTGGATGTCATTGTCCACCTAGGGACAAATGACCTGGTGTGAGGGAATTTTTATATATCCTAAAGCTATATTTGCTATTAAATGCCTTGAAGCTATGCTTGCTTTGAAAGCCATGCTGTAACAAAGTCATAATGAATGTAGTAGAAATTTCTGAGTTCATGTTTTCTTTTTTTAAGGGTTATAGAATTTGTACTAAGGTTACTTGAGGTACATTTAAAAACAGAAAAATAGATAAAACTGAGCAGAACTGGTTGTACCAGCCTAAATAATGGCTTGGCAAAATATAAAATAGCAGCACGAGTGGCATTGAAGGCAGCTGTACGCTATGGTGTGAGTAAAACTCATTGTCTCTTCAGGTCAGCTTGACCCAGGCATATGTATCAAGCAGTGTTGGGAAAGAAATGGAATAAGTAGTGGAAAAGTACCTCATACATAAACTTGTTTTTTTTTCTGTTACATTTGCTGAAAACTTGTTATGCTGTTTTATGATTGGCTTATACTGAAATGTTGGTATTTTTCAAGATAAGAAGTGCAAAACCTAGCTTATAAAAAGCTGCTGTAAATTGTAATCGGAGAACTTCTCCATTGTAGAAGTCCCACATGCATGTGTGTTTGATCAAATAAAGCGACGTTAAGACAAAACCCAGTGGTGTGGTTTTGGCCCCGTGACGATGGGAGTGGTTGCTCAGGTAATACTTACAGTGAGAGAATTTGCGATCACATTTTTGGCGTAGTCGGCAGGATGAGTTCTTGGTCCATGTCACCCATGATCAGGTTGTTTCCTTGGACAAAAGAAGGACATTTTGTGGAACCCCATCAGGATGTGACGCCTAGGGCTGAGCGACACTCATCATCACTGTAAGTACAAGAATACCTTGGGCCGAGTGCACTATAAAGGACAGGCCTAAATAATATGGGAAACAAGGGAAAATAGCTGGGTCCAGAGTTAGTATTATCTGGACCGGCAAAATGTATGTTTGACAAGTTTGACCAAACAAATTACAAGGGCAACTGCACTGCCCTTTGTATTTGTAATTTGTGCTTGTTGCAAGTATATACTGTTAGAGCCAATGATGGCTTTTACAGTTCAGGCTGCTTTAGGAGAAAAAACAGCGGCTGATTAAGAAGTTAGATAAGCAACATCTAGAGAAAGAAAAATAAACTACTGTGGATGTATGCAGTAGGTGACTACAGATGGGATGATTTGAAAATCCTCCCCCCCCCCCATGTTGCCTATCTGTGTAGTTTCAAGTTTTTCTGTATCAATTTCAAGTTCCCTTGCCTCCTATAGAGGCTAAAACATTTGATCCCAAACCTAAGTACTGGGGACCTCTACCAGACGGATCTCAACCTAGTACTGTTAGAGATTTTTTTTGTTTTGTTTTTAAACTGCAAACCAGAGCTCTGGAAAAAGACTTGGTTTGGCAGGTTACTAAAATGGCCAAAAGAAAACCTTTGAAAGGGTTAATAGCTGCAGTGTTTGGAAATTATCATGAAGGTCCTGCAGTCAGTTTTCTTACTCAGACTAGTGTATCGGAAGAAGAAGAAAAAATACCTTGGCACCGGTAAGTCTGAATTTTTTATTCAAAGTTGTTTTATGTCTGTCTGTTTTATTTCTGTAAAACATATACTAAACAAGGTAATGCTCCGTCTTTCTGTGCATATTTTCAGCTTATATCTGTGTTCTGTAATTATGTTCTGTTGTCAAGGTTACGAGATAGGATTGACTGTTTTCAGTGCACAACATGTTACAGTAAAAAAAAAGTAAGAAGAAGTTTCTTTGCCTCATAGCTGACTGTTTTAATTGGCTTTATTTTTAATGGAACATTTGTGCCTTAGATAGGGTCAGTGAAGAACTTTTGTTTGTAGTTGTTGGATTGGAGCAGGTAGTGTTGATGGTGAAGAGTTATGACGTCATATAGATTGCAATGTGCAGAAAGATTTGTAGTTTGCAAGCAATGTGCCAAGCCACTGCTAGGTGAAAATGTAATGTGTTAACAGCTATAAATGGCTTTATCATACTTCTAGTTATAACCAGAAACTTTTTGCAAAATGGCAGGGTGCCATATTTTGGCTATGTGCCAAAAGGTGTAACCATGTTATACAAGATGTGTTCACTTACAGATGATATGTTGTGCTGCATTTTAACGGAGTTAAAATCTGTTTAAAAAGTGTTTTGTTCTGGAAAGATTTGGCATGGTGATATGTATAAATGTGTTGATTTAAAAATTGTCAGTGTTACAAGACAGGGGGAGGCAGCACATATATCTAAAACACGTACAGTTTTCTAATGAAACTATGGGCATTACCTCAGCAAATTGGTGTGAAACAATGTCAGTCTTATTTTGTGTTAAGTATTTCTTTTTGTGTATGTGTATGTGTGTGTACTGTCTTGGCCAGCAGTTTTATTCTATGCTTTAAAGATATTTAATATCAGTAGTGTTCAAGGACACTAAAAAAAAATAAATAACTGGGTTTGAACGACCCTTGCATGCACACTGTGACCTTTTGCACGTTATTTGACCTTCTTGTGTTTCAACATTTTATGTTACTACCAGTTCAAACTTGATGTGTATTCCATACCTAAAGTACAACTTTTCACACAAAATGTATGTTTTCATGAAAGCACACCAAGAGTGAACCATGTAATTTGACTTTTTATTGCAAAACTAGTATTCTAAGTGAAGAGGAACAAACTTTTCTTCTCATCTCACTGCTTCTGACTTGCAGCCAACACAGGCAATACTCCAGCTGAAAGGGGAGAATTATTCATCATCTCCCCATATTTTTATTATATATATATAGTACGCTTTTGAAAAAAGGACTATTACAGCTGTTTTTGAGAGTTTACCATCTACAGTTAAAAGCAATGGCTTTTGTTTTTATGTGTGACCATTGTGTAATCATTTTTTTGTCTTTTTGAAATGCATTCTAAGAGATACGTACGTACGGTATTACCATCAATCTGGATTTTTTATAAACTCAGCAGACATTTTGTCATGCTTAGGATAAGGAAACCCAGGGACACTTGGCTTCTTTTATCCTATGAAAATAATCTTGTTTTATTTTTAAACTGGTGTGTGTTTGTTTTTGTTGTTTGTCTGTGTTTCTTCTCTTTCTTCTAGAGAAAAAGAAGTTCTCCATCTTTATAGTAAGGTATGAAACTTACTAAACTAATTGTAATATTATCTTGCTATAATTTAAAGTGTAGTAGGTGGGGATCATGTCACCATCCACAGCTAACCTTTTTATTGCTACAGTATTCGAGCTGTCTCTTCCACCAGTAGGAGCTTGGGGGAAGGGGGTAAGCTACCCTTCCTCTATCCCTTCCAGTGTAGTACCCACAAAGGTTGCAAGGTACATCACTGTTCCCCCAAAGGGGTAAATAAAGAAAATGTATATTTGCCAATAATTGTTTCTTATTTACAGGTTTTAAAAAAGACCCAAGGTATTTTAACAGCATAACCCAGCTCAAGCCCTTCTGTTTTTTCTAGTGCAAACAGTTAAATCTCACACCTATTATTGGTACAAGGGTTTCTGCCCTCAGCAAGTAATCAGTTACGCTGGAGGGTGAAGTTGTGTATGTATGTCCACACATATTCATTCTTTTGATTGTCTTTTCAGCTTTCTTATCCTGTTAAAACAAATGCAAAACAACTTTTGTCATTGCCTTACAGCAATGAATGCATTTTTTTCAACCAGTAAATTCACAGTACTCTAACATTTCTGGACTCTAAGCTAAGTTTACAGTCTATATGTGTTGTTTAAAATGTATTTTATGCATTATGCATTATGCTCAATACTGAAATTGTTCTATTACAAACATGCTTATGTTTCATGTTTATGTTATAATGTTTTGATATACATCTTGCTACACTGTATCATGTGTGTATTCAGAAAAGTGCTCCACATGTATAACATTTTTAATGCTCATAACCAAACCTAAATACTGGGACCAGCATTGCTGACCCACCCCTACAATATGTTCCAAAGCAAAACCAAAAGTAAAATTAATGCTCTGTTTGTCTTATTACTCACAGGTACCCCAAAAGAATGAGTGTACTCTATGCAGGTTTTGTCATTTTAAATTTTAACAATTATAATATGCAGAATTTAGATTGTACTCCAAACCTATGCTTCAAGCCTTACCCCACTCAGTACTTTGGAGTAATTCACTATACAGGGTAAAGAAGGTAGATCTTTTCACTTGTCACAGGTGCAATAGGCACTGTTATTAAATTGGCATAGGCCAACAACATATGTATTTGTCCCACTAATTGCATTGTGTAAAAGGCATATTGTTATGAACAAAATGTTTAAAGCGTGTAACTGCATTAAGCAGGTTAGCAAGAGGAAAAGGAAGAGGAGACCATTATGGTTTTCCAAAGAGGTAGCAAAGAAAGTGAAAGCCAAAAAGATAGCATTCAGGCAATACAAAAGACACAGGCAGAAGGGATAGAGAAGTACCAGGAGAAACAAAGGAGGCAGGAAGTCAGTAAGGGAAGCCAAAGCTCAGACAGAAGAACACATTGCAAAATCAGTGGTTAAAGGGACAAAACCTTTACAGGTACATAAGTGAAAAAAAGAAAGACAAAGGAGGGATAGTGAGACGGAAGGGGAGGATGGAGTCGTGGAGGATGACAACAGTAAAGCTGACATATTGAACAGGTATTTCTGCTCAGTCTTTACTGAGGAAGAGAGAGGATATGATAAGAGACATACAAGTATCTTACAGGGAGAAACAGAGTGCAGGAAAACACTATTTTTAAGTGAAAAAGATGTTCCAGGACTAGAGGACATGGGATGAAGTTGGAGGGAGGACGATTCAGAGGAAACATGAGAAAGAATTTCTTCGCGGGACGGGTGGAGCACCCTGCCGGAGGAAGTGGTGGGGGCTGAAACAATCACGGGATTTAGGAATGCATGGGATAGACATAAAGGAATTCTAGAAGTCAGGGGTAAGGGGAAACAGACTTCTAGGAAAACAAACTGAACTTACAAGCTCAAATGGGCAGACTGGGTGGGCCATAGGCCCTTATCTGCCGACACTGTCTATGTATCTATGTATCTATGTATTGTAACATTACAAGATTTTATAACTCAGGTCTCAGTCAGGTCTGCTTGCAACAGACAGGGAAATAATGTTCATCACTGTCATAACTGCTTCTGTGATTTAAAAGCAGGAGGTAGCCATAACATTGTCATGATCTACAGATGGTCAAATGGTATAATTAAACCTCGGCCTGCACCCCCAGGTGTGCGGTTAATGTCCCATTTTTATTTTTTATTTTTCTAATTGCCAGAATTTAGGCTCTGTCACACCACTCTTTACAAAACAAGAAGTAAATGGTTTAAAAGATTGTTATTTATGTGTTTTTAACTCAGTGTCTAACACACTTTGCAAGTTTGCAGGTTTCCACGGTGTGGCACACATAAGATCTCCACGTTCAACAGCAGTAACCTCTGCAAGTGTAATGTTTTCAGTGAAATTACACCTATTTGTAGAACTTTAAATCAACTGAAGAAGGTCCAGTCAGTTCAGACTCTGCAATCAAGCTTATTGTTTCTGCTTACTATGAAGTTAAGTCTGGGAAGGAGCACTCCTAACTCCAGCGAAGATTCTGCTTCAATTGACCTTCAAGCAATACATCCATTTTCTTCACTGCCACTTGTTCCAAACATGGCTGGTACTTTCTACAACCCTATTGCTCTGTTATGGACTGTGTTCTTAATGGTTTATTGTCAATTGTTACCTTTTATGGACTGTTAATCTTTATGCTGGTGTAATCAACTATGACAAACAAATGCCATGCCAGTGTGTGTGTGTGACTACTCCATTAAAAGGACTCAATGCACCCCTGGCCAGTGTGTCTACTAATCAGCCAGCCAGCAAATGAACACTGACTTTCTACTATATGCTGGTGTTTTGTTTTTAAATTACTGTCTGCATTGCCCCATATGCCTTGTGGGGTTACCACCATTCTGCAAATGACATTTCATCTGTACTGTAACTACATCAACCTGTGGATACTTATATGAACTTATGAACTGTTCATGTCATGGACTGTTATGTTTTATAAGGACTTATCTGTCAAGAGACATTATCAACAGATTATTCAATCAAGCTCCCAGGGTGTGCCACACCTCAACACAAGGTAGCATCTACCTTATTCACTGTCAAAGTGAATTCCATGAACTCTTTTTCATCAACAAAATTGTTATGTTATATTGTGTTATATGTGGTGTCACATGTTAGCATTTTTTCACATATTTCAATTGTGGTGTTGACATCCCTCAATTCTGTATTATGTTTTACAAACTCACGATTTGTGTTCTGTCTGTAACCACCCCTGTACCAACTCCAGAACAGGATGCTTTTTATAAATGCCTTGACTATCTGTATGCTGGCAACCAGTTTTAAATCATATACCTATTCACCTAGTCTAACAGTCTAAAAGTAGAAATGTTTAGTTTTGTTTTTTTAACCTTCAGTTATTAACTAATATCTTTACATTTATGTTCAATTTTTGTGAATGTTCGAGTCCCTCAGGGGCTTCCTATCTTCAGGGTGGAAATTATTAACAGTGGTCAGTGGCCAAGGTTTTAGTAATCAGTGACCAAACTTTTATCAACAATGTGTAGTTACTAACCATAAAACTGAGGAAATAAAAGGTGTAAAATGGCTAGTGTAAATTGCTAAAGGGCTAGTAAGAGGTAAAATGGTTAGTAAATGACTAAATGATGCCAACATGTAAATTAGTATATCTAGTAGCAAAGGCTGCAAGTGGAAAATACCACTATGTCACTTAATATGTGTGCGTGTAAGACTTTAAAAGGGTTAATTGTAAAATTCTACACAATGAAAAAAAAAAAGCTGAAAGCATAAATGAGGCCGTGGCCGAGATATGCACAAATTCCAGCCTTGCATTTTTTCTAAGCTTACTACACATAAATATGGGACCCATGGTCATCGGCTTACATGTCGATGGTGACTGGGGTGCTACTCTTCTCCATTGGGTGACAGTACTTGTAAGTGTCATATTGACACTCTGGCTACTGACTGTCCTAATCAAACTTCTCCTACAATGCCTGTGTAACACAATGGTGTCACGGGACGCCACCCACCTGCCCCCTTGCTACAACCTGAACAAAAGGACCCCATTAAACTGGAGGGGGTGTTTTCCATTACAAAACGAGCCAGATTGTGACCAAAATATAAAGCGGGAAAAAATAAAAAGGGATCGGTTAGTTGATACATAGTATCAAAAGGGGGGAGAGTGTGAGGGAATTTTTATATATCCTAAAGCTATATTTGCTATTAAATGCCTTGAAGCTATGCTTGCTTTGAAAGCCATGCTGTAACAAAGTCATAATGAATGTAGTAGAAATTTCTGAGTTCATGTTTTCTTTTTTTAAGGGTTATAGAATTTGTACTAAGGTTACTTGAGGTACATTTGTAAAACAGAAAAATAGATAAAACTGAGCAGAACTGGTTGTACCAGCCTAAATAATGGGCTTGGCAAATATAAAATAACAGCACGTAGTGGCATTGAAGGCAAGCTGTACGTTGCTATGGTGTGAGTAAAACTCATTGTCTCTTCTCAGGTCAGCTTGACCCAGGCATATGTATCAAGCAGTGTTGGGAAAGAAATGGAATAAGTAGTGAAAAGTACCTCATACATAAACTTGTTTTCTTTTTCTGTTACATTGCTGAAAACTTGTTATGCTGTTTTATGATTGGCTTATACTGAAATGTTGGTATTTTTCAAGATAAGAAGTGCAAAATCTAGCTTATAAAAGCTGCTGTAAATTGTAATCGGAGAACTTCTCCGTGTAGAAGTCCCACATGCATGTGTTTGATCAAATAAAGCGACGTTAAGACAAACCCAGTGGTGTGGTTTTGCCTGTGACGACGGGAGTGGTTGCTCAGGTAATACTTACAGTGAGAGAATTTGCGATCACACTGGCTAAGAAAGGGATTAGAGAAGTGCAGGAAGAGTTTATGGAATTGGGGAGGGGCCTTAGTCAAGTAGCATGCACAGTAACCTTCTCGGAGGTGCTGCCCATCTATGGCATAGGAGAGGCTAGGGTGTTCCACACCATGGGATTCAATCAGTGGTTGAAAAACTGTGTGAAGCTCAGGGATTTGGCTTCACTGGGGACTGGGGTCCACCTGGAGTGATGCAAGCCTATACTGGCATGATGGGCTGCATCTGTCCGGGAGGGAACCAGAATCTAGGTGATAGGTTTAAATGCTTCATTGGCAAACTTAAAACTAGCTAAGGGAGGCACTGGAAAGGAGCAGGAAATCTTAGCCCCCCAAATAATCATGGTAGTAATGCGCAAACACCAACATAGAGGTGTTGATAGGGAGAAGGGCAGGGGTAAATGGAGGAAGTGACAAAGGCAAGAAGGACAAGGATGGGGCAAAAGGGAGTAAGGCCATCAGGAAATGGAGGGTAATGAGTACCAATGCCCGTAGTCTGGGCAACAAGCTCCTGAGCTGGTGTCCTTGATGGAAGAGGGATGCCTGGATATCGTAGCAGTCACAGAAACATGGTACACAGAGAACCATGACTGGGATGTTAACATACCAGGGTACATAACCTACAGGAGAGACAGGCAGGGAGAAGAGGGGAGGAGTAGCTCTATGTAAAGGAAGGATAAAAGCAACTGAACAAAAGAGTAAACAGGGAGGAGAGGAGGCACTGTGGGTCACCTTGAGACTGGAAGGGCACCACAATCCACACAGGGGTTGTGTACAGACCCCCATGTCAGAGGGAGAGAATGGACAAGAATATGATAGAAGGCATTCTTAGAATGGCAGAGAAAGGGGAGATACTGTTGATGGGAGACCTGAATATGCCAGATGTTAACTGGAGCATATTTGCTGCAGCCACATCCAAGAGCAGGGCCATTCTTGATGCCCTACAGGTGGCAGGCTTTAAACAGCTAGTTTCTGAACCCACTAGTGAGGGAGCAATCTTAGACCTCATACTCTCAAACGGGGGCAGTGAGAAGATCTCAGATCTAGAAGTGGGTTGCCATCTGGGGACAAGTTACCATCAAACAGTGTGGTTCACATTAAACTCAGGTACAGGGTCAAGCCATACAAAAGTGAGGGTACTGGACTTTAGGAGGGCTGACTTTGGCAAGATGGGAGAGTGCCTCAGAAAAGCACTAGCAAACAGGCTAGAAGGAGGTGTGGAGCAACAATGGAGAATCATCAAAACTGCCATCACAGAGGCAACAAGCCTTGTGTGAAGCAAATAAACAAATCAAAATGAAAGAAAAAGCCACTATGGTTCTCAAAAGAGGTGGCTGTGAAAGTCAGGAAGAAAAGATAGCATTCCAGAAGTATAAGGAACACAGAAGAAGCAGGACAGAGAGCTGTACCAGTTAAGGCAGAAGGAAGCAGGAGGGAAGTCAGAATAGCAAAGGCCCAAACTGAGGAAAAGATAGCCAACTCAGTTAAGAAGGGGATAAAACCTTTATAGGTACATCAGCGAGCGAGAAAGACAAAGGGAGGGATAGTGAGGTTGAATAGAATGAACGGTGGGTGGGCAGAGGGGACAGTGAAAGCAGGATACTGAACAAATATTTCTGCTCAGTATTCACAAAAGAGGAGGGGAAGTGCCTAATCCAATTAACAGAAGCACTTTGATAGGGGGGTCGATCCCAGTCCTTTCACAGAAGAAAGGGTTCTGCAAGAACTCCTAAAACTGAAAGTGGACAAAGCAATGGGTCCTGATGGAATTCACCCCAGAATTCTAAAAGAATTAAGGGATGAACTAGTGAAACCACTGGCTACTCTTTTTAATAAATCATGGGAGGATGGTGTGGTACCCAAGGACTGGAGGAAGGCGGATGTGATTCCTCTTCACAAAAGTGGGGACATGATAGAAACTTTTAAGTACCTCAGTGGAATCAACAAAGTCCAAAAGGGTAGCATCTTTCAGAAAAAGAGACTTGCAAGAACAAGGGGACACAATTTAAAGATAGAAGGAGGGTGGTTCAGGGGCAATGTGAGGAAGTATTATTTCACAGAGAGGGTAGTGGATGCATGGAACAGCCTTCCTGAGGAGGTTGTGGGGTCTAAAACTGTGGGAGAATTCAAGAATGTATGGGAGAGACATAAGGCAATTCTTGTGGGGGTAGGAAGAAATAGGCTGTTGGTGAACTAGGATCTACGGCCTATCCTGTAGGTAGGGAAATGGGAGGAGTAGGTGGGCCAAGTGGTCCTTATCTGCCGTCAAAGTTTATGTTTCTATGTTTCTATTCACGTTACGAATCACATCAATTTTTTTTCTCGTTACTTGGATGTATTGTAAGCCTGTTTTGTAGTATCTATCCAGGCTTCACCACCCCACCATTGTACTCATTGATACGTGTTTTTAAGTCTGGGAGTTTTAAACTACAGCTCATCGGGGCCCAGGGAAGTACAGCCATAGGCATTCACGTTTCTTCATCATCATGGTCACAAATGCAGTCACAAATCACGATTTACAATCGTGTCATGAATCACAACATAAATTTTTTTTAATAGTTACTTGGATGTATTGTAAGCCTGCTGGTCACGGTGCTGAACAGGGATGGGATCCACACCTGGGCCCGGGGGAACAGGCACATCCTGCTCCAGAGGACCTGGTGCTGGACTTCGTGGCAATGGTTCAACTGCCTCAGAGTCAGGACAGGAGGCGGTGCTGGTCTTGCTTCGGGGGGGGCACTCACAAGTTTTGAGTGGTCCAACAGGAATGGGCGCCCATGTCCTCCACACATGCACACGGTACGATACTTACCACTACCACGCTCTCCCAAAGCAGCCCCGTCCCAGACATTCCCTCACCCTGGTCCATCTCTCCTACTGAGCTCCCTCAGTCCGAGCATTCACTACTCACACTGTCACACAACACACACACACAGTCACACACACACAGACAAACAACTAACTACTTATAAAGGTAAGAAAAATTTAATTTACAGAAAGAACAAATTACGTAAAAAAAGAGTACAGAAAAGACAAAAAAATGCAGCTTTTAAAAAAGCTGTTGGGTCTAAATCAAAGTTTAAATCTCCTCCTCACTCTGATCTAAAAGTATCAGAAGTCACAAAACACACTACTCTCTCTCCATCTGCACAGGAGAAAGTAAAAGTGTCTGCTTGTATGACTCATTTTCTTCCTGCCTAGCTAAAAGAGTATGTGACTTACAGTACTGTAAGCCATGTGATGTGTGGGGGGCTGCCAAATCTGAAACACCAAGTGGATCACTTAGAATCCTAATGAGGAACGTGAAGTCCATTAAAAACAATGACATTGCCTTACTTCGCATTGCCATTCCACCTTAACACGAAATGGTAATGACAAGGCGAAGTGAGAACTTTGCATTGCCCACTCCATGTAGCGGAGTAGCAACGTGAAGTGCCCACTTCGCGTTTACTTCGCCGGCGATTTTTTAAATTCACTGCATCTCTAATACAGAGATTGCAGAGGACCCCACATTCTTATAAACTTCTCTGATTTTATCTGGAGATTAGCAATAGTCCTCTCAGTTCTGAGACTGGCCAGGAGTTCTTGTAACCATTCCACATAAGAAATTTCTGTGTTTTCTTTCCAGTGCCTTAAGACAACTTTCTTAAGTGATAAGGACATTAGAGCCATATGGTATTTCCTGCTAAGGATTGGAATGGAAGTAAAGTCATCTAAGAGGCATATCTCTGTTGTAAACAAATCGGCCAGGCCCAGTAGGGGATTGACCCTCTGTTTTATAGTAGTCCAAGTGGGAGTTACTTTGGGACAGTTCCAGAAAATATGGAGCAGATCCCCTTCTTCCTGCTGACATCGTGTACAAATTAAGGAAGAAGTAATACCCAGCCTAGCCAATTTTTGTGTCAAATAGTAGATATTATGTAACATTTTAATTTGCATGAAGCAGAAATTTATGGCAGTTCTTCCACAAAAGAGGCCAATTGAACTCCTTATGAGGGAAAATAGAGGACCAATAGTCTACAGGACCAAAAGTACTAGGATAAGACCAAGTTTAGAGAGTAGTATATATTTCTGAGACTGCATGTGAGGAACCTGCCAGCATTCGTAAATCTCACTGGAAACTCATTTTTTCAGCTGAAGGGGGGACAGTCCTCATAACCTTTATCAAAAGGTGTCGGAGCTGGAAAACCTTAAAAATCTTAATATGGAGAATATGAAATTTATACATAAGTTCCGAACAAGAAAGCCTGTGCCCACTTTTTCCAATAAAGGCTTTGAGTTGATAATCCTTCATCTGTGGAAGCCAGCTTGATAGGGGAGGTCTACCATCAATTTGGAATTTGGGGCTACCTATAACTACTTGGGATAAGTCTTTAATATAGTCATATTTTACAAAATACTATGCAGGTTCTTATTAAATACATTCATAGAAACATAGAATCTGAATTTCTGTTAGTTGTTGTCATTATCTACAAGTTCTTTAGCAATAGACACATAGGGCAGGATTCACAATGCTGTTTGGGGCTAAGTCCCACGACGCAACTCCAGTAGCGCTCCGAAATTGCTGCAGCTGTGGAGCACCTGAATCACAGCTGCAGCAGTTGCAGAGGGTGTTATGGCGGGTTCCACTGTCCATAGCAACCTCCTGCAGCTGCAGTGCTGTCCCTGGCAACAGCACCTGAATGCTGTCATCATCTGTTGAACCGGTCGTAATCCGGCTTCAGCTTTGTGAATACACGCCACTGCGGGTAACCTGCTGATTTGCAAGTGGCAACCCTCTTGCACCAAGGTTTTCCCACAGGTGTGGGACCTTCCCCAAGGTGTGTGAATCCTGCCCATAGTATTCTCTATCTAGAACAATAATATTCTCTCCTTTGTCTGGAGGTTTGATTACTATGCTGGAATTTTCAGACAGTTCCCTTAATGCTGCCTTTTCTTTTTTACTGATATTGCAAAACCTTTCTGGAATGAGGATTATGCTTGGTTGAGCATAGACATCGAGTCTCTATATACCTCTATTAGGCACCACCAGGGTTTACATGCTTGTAGATATTTCTTGGAAAATGCAGAGAATGAGAGTGCCATGCCAGTAAATGTTGTGATTACTGCAGTGGAATTTATTCTGAAACACATTTTGTTTTGAGTTTAATGTCGGGTATGTTTTACAGGAATACAGTACAGCCATGGGTGCCAGTATGGCACCTAGTTATGTGAACCTTTTTTTTTAGGAAAATGGGCACTCTTAAAGGTTAAGAAGAGAGAAGACAATCCCTATATGTGCCACATTAAATTTTGCCACTGTTATATTGATGGTTATCTCTGTATCTGGCAGGGAGACAGATCCAAAATTGATGATTTTATGCAATGGTTAAATGTAAATAATTATAACCTGCAATTCACATACAAATCAGATAAAGAGAAAACTGAGTTTTGGGATTTGGGGCTTGAATAGAACACAGGAGACAAAGTAACTACTGTATGTGTTGCTTCAGGAAAGAGAATGCCACAAACAGTGTTGTTAGAGCTGAAAGTGCACACCCTAAAAAACTTGAAAAGATCCATACCTTTTAGTCAAATGATAAGGTTAAGGTGCAATTGTTCTAGGATAGAGATGTTTGAGAAACAGGCTGTTGATCTGAGCTGAGGTTTTTAAAAAGGGATTATCAAAAAGACATTCTAAGGGAAGCTAAGGAAAAAGCACTGTTCAAAATTAGAGAGGAACTAGTGAAAAAAATCTTCTGAATTCAGTGACAGGGAGGTCAACAATGTTGTAACCTTTGTCACAGAATTCAATAATGTTGTAGGCAGAGTTGGAAATGTGGTTTATAGGAACTGGAGTATACTTAATGGAGATGCTCAGGTTTTGAGAGCGGTAGGTGAAAAACCTCTAATAACTTTTAATAAGGCTGCCAATATTAAAGACAAACTGGTTTACAACAGATTATAGCCATTTCCTACATGGACAGCTGTTGGAATGTTGCTTTTGAAGAGACAAGGAGTTTTTTTTTCAAATGCCAAAGGTGTTGCATATGTGAGTTTGCACAAGTGCAGAGAGAGTTCAAACATCCAGTAATTGACATTACGATAACAATTTAAGAAACCATAACCTGTGAAAATAAATTTGTAGTTTATGCCTTATGGTGTGAGTGGAACATAATTTATGTAGGATGCACCACTAGAGTTCTCAAACTCAGAATTCAGGAACACATTAGATCTATTAGAAATGCTAGACAAGATACCTCTGTTGGTATTCATTTCCAGACCCATCACGATAGCATGCCTAAAATTCATAGGCCTAGAACACATCCCACAAATGAAAAAAGGTGACAATAGGCCCAATCAGCTCTTGAAACATGAGAGCTATTGTATTTTCTCTCTTAAAAGTGTAAAACCATCAGGCCTTAATGAACACTGGGATCTGAAGCCTTATCTGCTTGATTAACTGTGTCACAAATTTTGTTAATATTATTAACAAAATGTGGATCTTGCCGTTATTCAGTCTTCGTTTTCTTTATTATGGACACCAAGGTATAATTAAGAATGACTGCTCTTTTGTCTAAGTTTTTGCATCTAATTTTGATTTAGGCCTTCATGATTATTGATAAGATTATTGTTATATTTGCAGTTTATTGAAAACTTATAGGATAGTTACAGTTATTTTAAATTATTGAGACTGTGATATAACATATGCTGTTGTTTTTTTTTGCAGGCTCTAATATCCTGTTCTTTATTTTGGCTCTTTCTACCTACCATTAATGGTGTATGTGAGTGCATGTATGCCTAGACTGTTGAATCACAATACCCTTCTCTCTCTTTTTCTTAAGTATTAGAATGTCCTTAGCATATTTTAGCAAACTGCTGTGATTAAATTGCATAAGTATTCATTTGTGCTAACAGAGCCTTCTCTTATGAAACTGTACTGAGATTTTAACATCAGTCCATGAAATAAGTTTATCTGAGACTACTATGAAGTAGATAAGAGTAATATCAGTGCTGTTTTCTTTACATTTTTAATTATAATATGGTGGTTTTGTATTTAGTTTAGTATCACAGTATAATGGGCTCTATAATTGTTAAATTGAAATCTTCACCTGAAATTTATTGAAAAAACTATAAAATGGTTGTATAAGCTCCCAATAGCCACATCCCCTGATGAAGGGTTAGTGAGAACCCGAAGCACAGGGGCTTTTGTGGCCATTGAGATTTGTTACAGCACTGCTGGTCATTGCACCTGTTGAATCCAAAATAAATCTTGGGATAACCAAAGTCAGTGCATGGACATCATATCTGTGGAGTGTGTTTCTTCCTGAAGATGGTAAATGCAAACTTACTAATGTTATAGTTTGACCCATATAAGATCCTTTAAGCATAACTAAGCACCCTTGGGTATCCATGGCAGTGGTAGATAACAACAAGCATTTGTCAATGCCGAATGTTGTCGTGCTGGCATTGGCATTGGCATTGGTACTGTAGTGTGGAAACACATTTTGGGGAGGATGTGAAAAATTACAGCTGTACTGATCATAAGGAGGTGTAAAAAAATGGCAGTGTTGAAAACGTGGCATATAAATATTGCAAATTTGCGGAGTTACAAGGGTGTGTGGGAAACGTGCAATGCACGCTTGTAACACAGTCATTTTATGGACTTTAGGCACCAAATTTTTAACATAGGCATTTTAGCACCTCTGCTCATGTACAGTGTCACTATCATTTCCTCAAACTGTCCCAAAAAGTGATTTCGCACAGCGACTGCACTATTCTTCGCCGGACAAGCGAAAACACATTTAGGGCAGGATATGTAAAATGACAGCTGTACTGTTCATCAAGAGGTGTGGAAAAATGTCAATGGTGAAAATCCAGAGTGAAAATATTACAAATGCACAATGTTACAACCGTGCCTGCAAACTGCGCAACATGTGCTCATAACACAATCATTTTATGGAATATCGTCACCAAATTTTCAACATAGGCATTTTAGGACCTCTGCTCATGAACAGTGTCACTGTCAGTTTTGTAATCTGTCCCAAACACTGATTTTCCAAAGCTACTGCACTATTGTGCTCCCTGAAGTGTAGAAACACTTTTCGGCTAGGATGTGAAAAATGACAGCTGTACTGTTCACAAGGAGGTGTAGAAAAATGACAATGTTGAAAATCTGGCATGAAAATATTATGAATTTGTGATGTTATGAGCATGCATAGCAACTGTACAATGCACGCTAGTAAAGCAGCCATTTTTTTTCCACCAAATTTGCAACATAGGCTTTTTGAGAGCCCACCTCATCAACAGTGCCACTGTCCTCATGTTACTCAGTCCTGAAAAGTGATTCCATGCAGTGACTGTGAAATCACCTTTCAGGACCGATTAACATCATAACTGTGACAGAATGCAAGAGGAGGGGTCCCAAAAAACCCATGCTGAAAATTTGGTGCAAACATTTCTGAAAATGCCCGAGATATGCTTCAAAGTTGAAAAAAACCTATTTATTCCATTATACAGCTTACGTGCATTTCCTCAGATTGTGGTCAGCTTTGAAGAGTGCAGACATGTTCCTAGTCCACCGAAGATTGTCACGCCAGACTCCGGAGGTAAGTATGGGGTGGGGATGTGTGGGGAGGCAGGGTGCACAGTGGGTGGGTGCAGTTGGGGGGTAGGGAGACTACGAGGGACCGTTTTCTGTTTAGAGGTGGTAAAAAAAACATTGCCGACTGTTTTCTTTTTTATAGGTGTTTTGGGGTGATACACATTGCTTTGAGGATTACGTTCCCTCGTCAGCACATAGGGTGGGGGCACTAGCTGAGGGGATTGGGCATCCCCTCAGCACAGAATAAGGGAGAGGACATCATGCTGATGGGGAGTGGGCTCCCCCATCAGCACATTAAAGTGGGAAGGGGGTGGATGCCGCTGGGGAGTGGGCTCCCCCATCGTCACATTCATGAGGGGTAGGGTAAGCCAACCAGGGGATTGGGCACCCCCAAAGTTGGCAGTTTAGTGGCCACTGTGCCGTCATGTTTGTAGCTGGTGAAGCACATAGGAAGGTCTGCTGCATGTAATGAGCTTTGCTTGCATTGCAGTGGACTTTTCCTTTGATGTGAATGCCACATTAGTATACATGGTGTGGTGCTGGCATGCAGGCTGATTGGGGAATGAGGGACGCACCTACTGGTGCATGCCCAGCATTCGCCCAACAGTGACCGCCCCTACAAATCTCCAGTACTGCAAGATGTTGGCTGTGCAAGCGTGCCAACATCAAAAGAGGATGGTGCATGGAATTAAAATAGCCATTCCTCTCCATTTACCATTCCAGTAGGTGGAAGCTACCATTGTTGAAAAAAACAAAAGATGATAATTTTACATGTTCTGCCTCTGACAAGTGGGTCACTTGAATAAGTATAAAACCAGGTTTGGGTTTTTTGATGGAGATTAACATCTTTGATTGTTTTACAAGGATATATAACTCATATTTTGAGAACTAATTTTCATATTTCATCTATAAAGAAAAGAAAAAGCATAATATAACTAAGAAACAAATCCCCTCTATGGTAAAAAATTGATATAGAGCTCCACTCATCACTAGTCGGGATAAACATACACAATAAAGGCACCGTAACAGAATGGTGGCACAGTAGAAATGTGTAGTGGCTGCAAAGCCAACCTGCATTATAACAGTTAACAACAATAACCATAACAAACAACATGAAACTAAGAACCAGTGCTCCTGAAACAACATGGTATCTAAAAGGTAAGAGTACTAAACAAAATTCCTGTTAAAAGCGGGAATATAGGAAAAAGAAATAACTGAAATAACAATGGGACACTCTAAAGGCCCCGATGTACTATAGAACTTCCAAGGCAGGGAGTGGGAGACTCCTTCCCACTCCTAAGTGATGCCCAAAGAATGAAACATGGGAATTGCAGTGGAAAAATTGGTATATAACCAAGCCCGCTTGGTTCAAGACTAACCACTGAAGTAGCCAATATACTGAAAGAAAATGGTCAAGCACCAGTAAGGGAGGGGGTAAATCCTCACCCGTACCCAGCAATGCATCATAAAGGGTCAAGCATTATCCAGGAAAGAGAAAACAAAATCTTAAGCTTAGACTGCCAATTGTTGCAGTAACTTTCCTGAGGCAACACAGGAACCTCCCATCCAATTCTTTAAGCAATATATATTGTGGACTATATGGGAATCATCCAATTGATATATAAAGCAAATAATGCCCGAATAAGTAATGCCTACAAAAAAAAAAAAGAAACCCGACCACACAAAAGCCCATAATCTATAAAGCAAAAAAGAAAATAACATAGTAATCCAATAAGGAGAGAAAAAGTAAGACAAAGACAAACAAGAAAAAACCTTAAAATGCATAGGGGACCTGCAATAACAAAGTTTAGCCACAGGAGAGTGACAAAGAGCACACAACTATATGTCTCCAAGCTGAAAATAAGCTAAACTAAAGAATAGTGAAGTCGAATAGCAGAGAATTGCTAGCTAGAAAGGAAAGCTCACCAGAGGAGCTAAAAGTAAGAAAAATCAAAGGGGCACAACAAACAAAAAAAGAGACACAGACAGAGTAAAGACACAAAAAGTCAAAGTAAGAAAAATAGCAACAATAAATAAGTTTGCCAACGCAACAGAAAATAGTCATACAAAAAGATGTGTAAATAACAAAACAGGAGAAAACAGATCAAAAGTAGAGTAGTTCAGGAGGTCCGTGGAACAGAAGAAATAAGAATAGCAGTTCAAAATAGAATGCAAAGAGAAGAAGAACAGATACTGGAAGCTAAAAAAATAAATTAAAATGAAATGAAAAAAAGAGAAAAGGCAATAAGTAAAAAATAGAAAGACACTAATGCAAAATCAGAATGTAGAAAAAGGCAGGGGGCTACAAAAGAAACATGAGCAGCAATAGCTTAAGGACAAGGCACCTACGGTGTAATGTACTAAAAATGTAGCAGTCCCTAGTAAACCAGTTTCTAGGAGTATACAGGAAAAGTCCTTAAGTGTGGAACCAGTTATGGGAAAGTTGTAGATCAGGTCTTTTTCGCTCGTCGAAAAACCTAAAGTATCATTTTGATTTCATTTAAATGTTGATCCTGACAATGCTTTTTACTATGTGGAGAGATCTTACTCCACTGGTCCCTTTGCAATGCTCTTTTCTTCCTGGTAAGGTCAAAATCCATCTGGTCGTCATTGGTTATCAGCTTCCTCTGTTCAAGATCTATCTTCCAATGCCACCTCAGAGGTCTCATAGGTGCAGGGGCCATTGACAAATTGAATCTGGAGTATTGCAGGATAAGGTGTGGTAAACTTAAAATTAAGTTCCCAGAGTTGAGGGACATATGCTCATCTGTTGGCCATTAATAAAGGGGAGTAATCATTATCAATAAACACTATTTGGCCTTTATAGAATAGTTTCCCATTTTGCCATGCCTGTGAGAGAATGTCTTGTTTCACAGTATAGTTTAACAAGCATTTTTCAGTGCTGAATGTTACTTGCTTATATGTGATGTTTAGGTATTTGGAAATGAAAGTACCATGCCTAAGAACTGTCAGCAGGGGTCAGAAGCTCATGCTGCCCGACCATAGCCCATTTTCCACTTTTCTCCCCTTTGCGGAGCGTGGGCGAGCAATGACACTTAGGCACAGTGTGCCAATGTCTGCCAAACTCCGCTCCCTTTACTACACCACTCAAGTAGCACCCCCGGTCATCACCAGGGGCCGCTACAGAGCGGTGTGTCCCTCAGACACTCGTTGAACTCCTCAAGCCTATTTTTCCTCCCCATGCTTGCACATGGTACCAGCAGTACCTCCAAGAATGCCACTGACTTCCCAACCCCCTGACACCGCCTGCCCAACTATTCGAACCTCCTCCTCACTACTTCCACAGTGTGCCCCGCCAAGTTGTTTGTACGCACATGCAAGAGTAAATGAGGTTTCTTCCTCCCCCTCACTGCACGCTTGAGCAGTGCCTGCCCTGCCCATCCTGTAGTCAATCTGGGGACAGCTTCAACCCTAATACAGCTGCGCCTTTCCCCCTTTGCGCCCCATCTTACCCATTTCAGTATAGAATCCCCCAGGATGAGTACACCTCCCTTACCACCTTTCCCTTATAATGCCGCTTCCACCACCCCAGTATTCATTCTTTCCTGCCCCTTAGCCCCGCCAGGTGCATCCTCTGTGACATCTATATCTGTGCCCCCTACTTCCGCCTCACCCCTTTTCTCTGCCTTATTCCTCCCATTCCCCTTGAACCCTTTCCCAGCCTGATTACTTCCTACTGGGCTTCCGTGTCAACCTTTCTTCATCACCTGCTGATTTTCAACCCCTGTCCTACCCTCCCTGTTTTTGATTTAGAGCCCCCATTCTCTTCTACCAGATAGTGATGCCCCTCAAATCCTTCCCCCTTCCTGTAGCCTTCTCTCCTCCAGTCACCACCCCTCCTTCCTTGCTAGCTCCCCTTGTACCCTTTCATCCTCTATATCTCTTCCCCTACCTGTTGCCATCCCTGTCATGCCCCGCTTGTCGTCCCCCTCCAGTATGTTTCTGATCCCCCCCTCCCATAACAGAGGTTCAAATCTATTCCTAGTCAATAACCCTCCTACATCTCTTCCCCTATCAGATCCCCCCTCTTACTTGTTCCCCTCCGTGCCAACCCAGGTCCCTCCCTACCTGCAGCCATCTGTTCTCTCCCCGGTACTCCTCGTGGTCTCTGCCTCCTCATCAGGACCCCCCCCCACCTTGGGCACCCCCTTCCTTCTCCTGTCTTTGCTGTTAGTGCCTCTGATACTGGAGTAAGTTACACTCCCTAGTTGTTCTTCCAGCGTCTTCCTTTCACATCCCCTATCCCCCCAAGGATGCCTACCATACTCATCTACCCTGCCACTTAGACTCCTCCCTAACCTCCACATTTCCTCCCTCAAACTAGCCAGTTATCTACAGACCATACACCCCCCCCCCATCCTCCAAGCCCAGTCCAGGATCATGGTGGGTGCACACCCTGTACAGCCCACCACCCTTTCAAAGATGCCCACCCTATTGACATGTGGCACCTGCCCCAATTTAGCCCCCATCTTATGTTATGGGCTCTTACTCTCAGGTTCTGTACCATACTACAACTGTTAGGCCCCTATTTACTCAAATTCCTGTTCCTTCCCCACACTAATCCCCCTACTGCCCCCTTGCTGACTAGGTTAAGTCAGTCTCAAATCTCATCCATTAGATACTGTATTACTGTAGCAATCCTAAAGCCTCCTTGTCCATTTTTCACCCCTCAGCTACCATACTTTTTGTTCTCAGCTCTCATATAGTTTTACTTAGCCTTGTTAGAAATCCTATTGCACTGCTAGTATTACTCAGCTCAGTTAGAGAAATAAACAGAACTGACTCTGTATTATTACAGCAATCCTAAAAGCATCCAGTCATTCCTTTGTCTCCACTCCAGAGACCGTGCTGTAATATAGGACCACAGAGGACCCTGGGTGGAAGGGTGGGCAAATGTAAAGTCCCGGCAGAACTTCATTGAGCTCGCTCACTCCTCCTCTCTCACTCACTCATTCTATTTCTCCCGACACTGCAGGCTGCCCTTTTGTACTGAGCTCCTGCCTCTGTTAGTGCCTTTTTCTGCCCACAAAGAAATCCGCAACAGTCCCAACAGAGCTCTGTTGAGCTTGCTCACTCCCACTCCCTCACTTGCTCCTTCTGTTTCTTCCAGTGCTGCAGGCTGCACTTTTGTACTGGGCCCCTGCCTGCATTGATGCCTTTTTGTGCCCACAAAGAAATCTGCAGCAGTCCTGACAGAGCTCCGTTGAGCTTGCTCACTCCCGCTCCCTCACTCGCTCATTCTGTTTCTCCCGGTGTTGCAGGCTGCACTTTTATACTGGGCAAAAGGAAGGTCCTGTCAAACTAATCTCATAGATTTCTTTGACTGGGTAACCAGAGTGGTGGACCAAGGGGAGCAGTTGATGTCGCCTACCTTGACTTCAGCAAAGCTTTTGACACTGTTCCACATAGAAGATTGATAAATAAGCTAGAGGTAGGCTCGGGGTGGGTCAGAAGTTGGTCAACTGGGTGGCAAACTGGTTGACTGGCAGAAAACAGAGAGTGGTGGTAAATGGTATACAGTCAGAAGAGATGCAAGTCACAAGTGGGTACCTCAGGGATCAGTCCTGGGGCCAGTCCTATTCAACATCTTCATTAGTGACCTAGCAGATGGACTAGAGGTAAGGCTTGTCTGTTTGCAGATGACACCAAGATCTGCAACAGAGTAGATGATCCAGATGGGGTGGGCAGAATGAGAAGAGATCTGGATAAACTAGCTGAATGGTCAGAAGAGTGGCAACTGGGATTTAATGCAAAGAAGTGCAAAATCATGCACATAGGGAAGAGAAACCCTGAAGCCACTTATAGGCTGGGAGGAGTTGCTAGCAGTCACAAAGGAAGAAAGAGACTTGGGCATCATCATCACTGATGACCTGAAATCATCCAAGCAGACCTCTAAAGCAGTAGGTAAGGCTAGGGGGTGTTAGGGTGTATTAGTAGGGTATCACAAGTCGTAAGAGGAGGTAATAATCCTCTGTACAAGACATTGGTTAGGCCCCATCTGGAGTACTGCGCAGTATTGGAGGCCACACCTCACAAGGACATTAACCAAATTGAGGCAGTCCAGAGAAGGGCAACCAAAATGGTGCAGGGACTGCATCAGAAGACATATGAGGACAGATTAACGGAGCTCAATATGTATACCTTGAGCAAAGGAGGAGAGAGGTGATATGATCGAGACATTTAAACACCTTAAGGGCATAAACAAGGTGAAAGAGTCTAACATGTTTAAATATAAGAAAAGTAGCAGGACAAGAGGACACAGCATGAGATTAGAGGGAGGCCGATTAAGGGGAATGTGAGAAATTCTTTTCACAGAAAGGGTGGTAGATGCATGGAATGGCTTACCACAAGAAGTAGTGGCTATGAATACAGTGCAGGGCTTCAAACAGGCATGGGATAGGCATAAGGGAGCAATACAAATGACTATGAATAGATAGGTCACTGACATAGCAAAGGCCGATGGCACATTTATAAGGTAGAAAAAGAAATGGGCAGACTGGATGGGCCTTGCGGTCCTTATCTGCCGTCAACTTCTATGTTTCTATGTTTCTATGGCCCCTGACTGCATTGAAGCCTTTTTCTGCCCACAGAGAAATCCGCAGCAATCCTGACAGAGCTCCATTGAGCTCGTTCATTCTGTTTCTCCTGGTGCTGCAGGCTGCCCTTTTGTACTGAACTCCTGCCTGCATTGGTACCTTTTTCTGCCCATAAAGAAATCTGCAGCAGTCCCAACAGAGCTCCATTGAGCTCTCTCACTTGCTCGTTCTGTTTGTCCCAGCACTGCAGGCTGCCCTTTTGTACTGGACTCCTGCCTATGTTGGTACCTTTTTCTGCCCACAAAGAAATCCACAGCAGTCCTGATAGAGCTCCATTGAGCTCACTCACTCCCCCCTCTCACTCGCTCATTCTGTTTCTCCCGGCGCTGCAGAGTGCCCTTTTGTACTGGCCTCCTGCCTGCGTTAGTGCCTTTTTCCACCCACAAAGAAATCCACAGCAGTCCCGACAGAGCTCAGTTGAGTTCATTCACCCCCCCACTCACTCAATCTTAATCTGTCCCAAACACTGATTTCCCACAGTGACAGCGCTATTCTGCATCAGAAATGCAAAAACATATTTCTGCCAGGATGTGAAAAATGACAGCTGTACTGTTCATAAGAAGGTGTAAAAAATGCCAGTGTTGAAAATCTGGTGTGAAAATATTACAAATTTGTGAAGTTACAAGGGTGCATGGAAACAGTGCAATGCACACTTTTAACAAAGTCATTTTATGGACTTTCATCACCAAATTTTCAACATAGGCATTTTAGGACCTCTGCTCATGAACAGTGTCACTGTCATTTTCTTAATCAGTCCCGAACACTGATTTTCCACAGTGACCACGCTATTCTGCGCCGGAAGTGCAAAAACACATTTTGGCCAGGATGTGAAAAATGACAGCTGTGTTGTTTATAAGGAGGTGTGAAAAAATGCGAATGTTGAAAATCTGGCATGAAAATATTGCAAATTCGTGAAGTTATGAGCGTGCATAGCAACTTAGAAACATAGAAACATAGACTTTGATGGCAGATAAGGACCACTTGGCCCACCCAGTCTGCCCATTTCCCTACCTACTGGATAAGCTGCAGATTCTAGTTAACCAACAGCCTACTTCCTGCAACCCCCAACTATAATTGCTTTGTGTCTGTCCCATGCATGTTTGAATTCCCCTACTGTTTTAGACCCAATGACCTCCTCAGGAAGGCTGTTCCATGTATCCACCTCTCTCTCCGTGAAAAAAAATTTCCTCACATTACCCTTGAGCCGTCCCCCCTCTATCTTTAAATTGTGCCCCCTTGTTCTTACACATCTCTTTTTCTGAAAGATGCTACCCTCCTGGACTTTGTTGATTCCCTTGAGGTACTTGAACATTTCTATCATGTCCCCCCTGTCCCTCCTTTCATCAAGAGTATACATATTAAGCTCTCTCAGTCTCTCTCTTCATATGGCTTCTGCTGCAGACCCTGCACCATTTTAGTTGCCCTCCTCTGGACTGCTTCCATCCTGTCTATGTCCTTTCGTAGATGAGGGTCTCCAAACTGCACGCAGTACTCCAGATGGGGTCTCACCAACTGTCTGTAAAGAGGGATAACCACTTCCCTTTTTCTACTTGTGATGCCCCTTCCTATGCATCCCAGTATCCCCCTGGCTCTCCTTACCGACTTTTCACATTGCTTACCCACCTTTAGGTCATCTGATATGACTACCCCAGGTCCCTTTCCATTTTTGTTGTTGTTAGTACCTTCCCTGCTATTGTGTACTCTTCTCCTGGGTTTTTGTTTCCCAGGTGCATTACTTTGCACTTCTTTGCATTGAATCTAAGTTGCCATATGTCTGACCATTCCTCCAACCTTGCCAAGTCCCTTCTCATCTTTTCTACCCCCTCTTGTGTATCAACTCTGTTACAGATCTTTGTGTCATCTGCAAAGAGGCATACCTTTCCCTCCAGACCCTCTGCAATGTCACCTATAAAGCAACTGCGCAATGCATGCTCGTAAAACAGTCACTTTTTGGATTTTTTCCACAAAACTTGCAACATGGGCTTTGTGAGAGCCCACCTCATGAACACTGGCACTGTCATTTCATTAATCAGTTCCAAAAGGTGATTCGGCGCAGTGACCACAAAATCACCTTTCAGGACAGAATGATGCCTTGGCAGTGGCTGAATTCATGAGGAGGGGTCCCAATAACCCCATGTTGAAAATCTGGTGCCAAAACACCCCAAAAATGCCTGATCTATGCATCAAAGTTGATAAAAAACTATTTATGTCATTATACAGCTTACTGGCATTTCTTCAGTTCGAGGTCAGCTTAGATGAGTGCAGACGTGTTCCTGGTCCACCAGAGATTGTTGTGCTGGGCTCTGGAGGTAAGTATTGGGTGAGGGGGTGTGAGGAGGTAGGGTACGGAGAGGGTGGTGCGGGTTGAGAGGGGCCACAGACTCAACGAGGGACCCTTTTTCTGTTTTACACAGTTAAAAATATATATATATATATATAGCGTGATGGTTTTTCTTTTTACAGGGACATTTGACACACTGAGGTGGACTCCCAGTGTGCCACCTGAGTGTTTTTGGGGGGGCTGTAGCAGAAGAGGGATTGTGCACCCCCATCAGCACATACGGGGGGAAGAGCCAAGGGGGATTGGACACCCCTTTCAGCACACAATTCATTCGGGGGTGTATTATGCAGATGGGGAGTGGGTTCCCCCGTCAGCAAATTCATCTGAGAAAGGGGGACTGAAGCCGGCGGGGATTGGGTTCCCCGTCTGCAAAGAAAGAGGGGAGGAAATGATGCTGAGGGGGATTGTGCACCCCTTTAGCAGACAACAGAAACTTCAGGGTGGTGACATTATACCGATGGGGACTGGGCTTTCTGTCAGCAAATTAGGTCGGGGGCATGCAAGGGACCACCCTGCAATGACGGGTCACTACCTCATTGCAGTGGAATGGCTGATGCTGCAATGATGAGGCGGCCCCTGATTGGAGCGGCTAAAATATTTCAAGGTGGTGGCATGCTGACTAAACTAGTGTTAGCAGCAGTGTGCCACCCCATTGGGGAAAGTGGGCCAAGCCTCAAAAGACAGTGGGGCATTGGTCACAACAGTGCCGCACCTCCACAACCTGCTTCTGCAGCAAGCTGTTGCAACATGTTTCTTGCACATGTGCACAAGCAACATAAAAATCAGATCACAATGGATTGAGGTCTCCTAGTCAGTGGGAGGTTTTCTGGACAGACAGTGATGTGCACACTCTAATTGTAGAGGCGCCAGGTCCACAACATCAAAAGGGTAGCAAATAAGTCATGTACAAAAGATCCAACATCTCGGCCCTCCTTGCCCTCAGGAATTCCATAAACTCTTTAATTATTCCTCCAAGACATATTTTTAAGGTCCTCATAATGTTCTCTGAGGTCCTGTCGATCTTGTAGCGTTTGAGCTAAAATACGCTCAAGGCAGTCTACCCTTGAATCCTTAGAGGTGACCGCCTGCTCTATTTCTCCGACCGTAGTTTCCAGTGCCGATAGGGAATTTTTAAAGACTATTTGCAAAGATCTGAATTCCACCCAAAACTCTCATAACTCATTGAGAATTGCAGCATTTGTTGTTTGAATTGGGTCAGGAGCTGGAGCTGACACCCTTGCCAAGGAGGTCAGCACTGATGAAGAAAAAAGATAGGTCCTTTGAGTTCTTTCCACTACTTTGCAGATTTAATAGCCTTCTTTTTTAGCCCATATATCAAATGAGCAAAGATAAAAAAATGAGCAGTATAGTGAGGGAAACTAATGGTAGATTTAGAAGTTAATCACTGAGTGGGTGCAGAACTAACAATTCACCCCACCATATCGCAATGTGGCAGAACTGGAAGTGTCCTCTTCCCCTCCTCTCCACCCTAGTCTATGATCTTCCTCCTCCCTTAACCTTGAGTTTCTCCATCATATTCTTCTCTCCTTTCCCCATCCCTTCATTTCTTTCCCTCTGCTCCACTCTAAGGGCTTGAAATCTTAATCCATACTGCTGTTACTCTTCTTGCTTCTGCTCATGTCTGGCAAAGTGGAGCTCAACACAGACTCCATCACTCCAGCCATTTCTGCCTCCTCAGCTGCCAAAGGTTGGGGAATTTTTCACCTCAATGCTCAGAACTTTGCTCCAAAACTCAACTTACTGTCTACATGGATATTGCAATATCCTTATGATATCTGCTGTATCTCAGAATCCTGGCTTTCTGCCAGCATCCTAGATTGTAACCTGGAACTCCTAATGATCAACATTTCAGACAGGACAGGGGTAAGTGTGGAGATTAGGTTGCTATCAATACTCATCACATCCTCTCCTGCAACATAGTTGTCAGACAGGCTGTATCCTCTACCTCCCATGAGTTTCTCCTTGTCAGGCTGTCATTCCCCTTCTCTGTTCCCATCTTCAGTGGTGTACTCTATGCCTCAGCAGAAATCTCTGCCTCCTCCCCAGTTGAATCTATCTGTACTATCACTTCCCGTTCCTCTGCTGGTGAGCTCATTCTTCTAGGGGATTTTAATGTCAATTGGCTTCTCTCAGCCTCCAAGTCAATCACCCACAAGGTTCAGTCCCTCAAGTTCATGCAATTTATTTCTGATCTTAATCGACTCAACCTGCATACCCAAAACCACACCCTTCTGGACTGGGTTCTCTCCTCCCATCCCCATCATATTGCTGCAGCTAGTGATTTGCTGACACTTTTTGTGACCACTGCATGAAGTTGTGCATCAGAAAGATCAGACACCCTCTCTCATCTCCAAAATACATCTGGAGCAGATCCCTCAGGTCACTTAACACACATGCCCTCCTGAGTGACCTTGCTGCATAAAATTGGACAGATTTCCTCAGCACATCTGATATTGACATTGCCCTCTTCATGTACCATTCCAAATTCTACTCAGTCTGGGAAAAGCATGCCCCACTCAAAAAAATCCAAAGTCAGATCTCACCAACATCCTCAGATTACCACAGAATCTATTGATCAGTACCAGTTCTATGATCATACCCTGTCATGTTATAAATTATCTCACTCCCCTTCTGACCTCCTCAGGGCGAGAGTTAGCTTTAACCCCCTGTGCAAAGACCGTCGGGACCGAGAAATCACAATTTTTGAATGCCAACTTTCGGAATAACATTAACAACCCTATGAAGTTCTGGAAGTTAATTCACTCCCTTTTGACCCTCCCACCCAGTCTGGCCCTTCAGTTCTTCTGATTAATAGTTAACCTGTGTCTGACCACTCCTCTGTTGCTTCCCACTAAAATATATGTTCCACACCACTTATGCTCTTCTGTCCACTCCCTTACCTGCCCAACTCCATCATACCACTTTCTGGGACTGGGAGGCAGTATAGTGCAGTGGGTTAAGGCTCTGAGCTACAAACCTGGAGGCTTGGGTTTGAATCCCACAATGCCCCACTTGAACACTGTGTGACCCTGAGCAAGTCACTTAACTTCCTTGTGCTCCCAGGTCACAACTGGAAACAAGCTCCAACTTAGTGTGCCTCTCCTGGTGAAACAATTTCCCCTTCCCTTTTTTCCTTCCTCTCTTCCCAGGGCTTCCACCCAGGAAACTATGTCTGCCTTTTACTCCCTGAATTTGAGTAACGCTAGCCCTGATAGACTTGATCCCAGACTTCTTTATTACTCTGCACCTGCCATTGCATATCCCTTAACTCACCTTTTCAATCTCTCCCTCTCCTTTAGTGCAGTCCCACAGTCCCAGACATTTGCCAGAGTTATTCTACTCCTCAAAGGGAGAGACCCTTCCTCCTTGGGTAACTATTGGCCTATTTCCCTTCTCCCCTCTCATGTCAAACTGCAAGAGAAGCTTGTCTGCAATATACTCTCCAATTTCCTCACCTCCTCTGATTTCCTCTCCCCATTCCAGTGTGGTTTCAGTTTCCATCTTCTCCTCCCTGCTGCATGTAACTGATAATACTGTATCCTTTCAGATAGGGCCACATCATAACAGCCATATTCTTTGATCTTGCAAAGGCATTTGACTTGGCTTCTCATGCTCTCCTGCTGAATGAGCTGGTTTCTGCTGGCCTGTCTGCTCTTGCTATCAACTGGTTCAGTTCCTACCCCATGGATTGACTACTCTCAGTACATGTTGGTAGTGCCTGTCACGTCATCTTCCCTTAAAAGCAGGGGTCCCATGGGTCTCCATCCTGGGCTCCATACTCTTCTCCATGTCCCTCAACAACCTCCATTCAGCCTATGACAACTCAAGTATTCACATGTTTGCAGATGACATCGTCATCTACACTTTCAGTCCCTCCATCACAGACAAGAAAGGACTGCTATAGCAAGACTTTAAAAACATCTTAAAATGGCTCCAGTCAAACCAGTTCTGGATTAACACTACAAAATCTGTGTCCATGACCTTTGGCACCAGCAAAAAAATGCCAATCTACAATTTGTGCCCATCTTCACCACCTTGGATTGCTCCCCACTTGAAGTGGTTCCTTCCTTCAAATACCATGGTGTGTGGCTTGACAGCAAGCTTGACATCACAGCTCATATTGACACTATCCACTGCAAGCTCCAACCTAAACTTGGTGCCTTGCACCAAAATAAAGATTGCCTTTCCCTTCAGGTTGACCAAGTGCTTGTTACCAAAATGCTGCTCCAAGTCTTTGACTATACAGACTTGGTCTATGGTCCCACCCCTCCACCTGCCTGGCCAAACTGGATAGCCTTTGTAATGCATGTGGCTTTACAACAAACTCTCCTTCTTAAACCCATTTTCACAATGCCTCCTTTATATCTAAATTTTGGTTTAGGTCCCTTCAATCCTACCTTTCATAACTCCTATCTATTTTTCATTCTGCTTCCTACACCCTTCACTCAAGGGTCCATTACTCCTTTGCTTTGCATTTTCCCCATAGCTCATTTGGCCAATAAGCTTTTGTTTATTGTCTCCCCTGACTGTCAAAGCAGCTCCCTGCCTCCCACTGCTTCATTACCTCCCCTGCCTCCCTCAGATATCAGCTGAGACTCTTTCCCTCCCTCCTTGCTCCTGTCTTTGTCTTCTCCCTCCTTAACATTCCCTCATACAGTTACTGTCAGGGTCAACTGCCTATCGATGAGTTGTTTACTAATTTTGCACTTTCTTTGGTCTTTGTGTGATCTGACTTTGCACTTTTTGTAACATTTGACTTTCTCTATGTGTTGTATTGTTTTTATCCTTTCTCCCCTTTCCTGGGTTGTACATGGAAATGAGCCTTGGCTCAGTGTGCCTGACCTGGTCACCAATTTTCAAATAAATAAATTTATAAATAAATACATATTCCATCTCCTATATAACTGATAAACAAATTGAAAGGACTGGACTCAGGAATAGAGATGGGCGAAGAGGCCAGAATTCGCTCCACGGAGTGATTCATGGAATAACACGAAATCCATGAAGTGCCTGTAACGCGAAGAGGAGTACTTTGCATTATAATGAGGAATGCGAAGTCCATTGAAACCAATGACTTTGCATTATTCAGCCTTCCCCTAACCACTTCTCCACCAATTTTAAGGCAAAGAACATTGAAATCAATGTACTTTACATCACTTTGCCTTGTAATTGAGCTCCAATGCGAATTTTGCAGTGCTTCATGGAATTGTAGGTCACATGGGCTCTAGATTTTTCTGCACAGCCTCCGTTCTGTGTAATGTGTGCATAGTGGAAGATGGAGACAGTTTCCTCTCAGAGATCTGCAATTCAAATCCTCTAAAAGCTGTGAAAAAAGCCTTTTTGAGCCTTTTTTTTTTTCTGCTCAAAATTTAGCACATCGATTGTAGGAAACCCTCCTGTGCTCATATTGAGTGTTTATTGTTTGTGTGTGGATTTTGAATGTTAATTTAGAACAGTCAGTCTGTGTACTGTGTACTGTGAAATGTGCTTCAGAGGAGGGGCGTCTGTGGTGTAGGTAGATTAACTGGGAGAAAAAGGCAGTCTTTCTGTTTTGGTTATATTGTTCTTGTATAATTGTATTATTGTACATACAGTAATATTTTCAGTAATTCTTGACTTTTTTGCTGATTGTTGTGGTGAAGCAGTGTATAATTTCAGTTTGTTTAAAACATTTGGTTATATTACTAAAGGTTTTCAATTTGCTATGCATTACTTGTGTGTGTGTGTGTGTGTGTGTGTGTGTGTGTGTGTGTGTGTGTCCATGCAATGTGTGCCATTACATCAGACACCTTTCATTGTGCCACAGAGTAATTGCAGTTGTATAAACCTCCTATCCACTGCACCTACATCAATTTTTTATACTGCTTTGTGGTATCTTTACTGGTAGTGGACTGTTACTGCCGTGGACTACCCCACCAGCTGGCAAAAGGTATTCATTTCCAGATTTGGATTTGTGACTTGTGAGCACTGGTTAGGGTGTTGTTGTGCCTGTGCGAATACATCTCTTGAGTGTGCAGCACAATCTTAAGCTGTCTATGCATTTGCTATTTGCAGTACACCATTAATTCTGGGAGACTCTGCATTTCCTGTTGTGCAACATTTTCAATTCGTCAGCACTGGGGAATTTCTGGACACAGGATAGTAGCATTTTGGGGATGCACATTAATTCTGGTGACTGTGCGTGACCCCTGCACGCATGATTGAGTGCACCATTAATTCAGGGAGACTTTGCAATTCTTGTTGTGCTATCCTTTTACTTCATCAGCACTGGGGAATTTTCTGGACACAAGACAGTAGCATTTTGGGTATGCATATTAATTCTGGTGACTGTGTGTTATCACTACGCTCATGATTGAGTGTGCCATTAATTCTGGGGGACTTTGCATTTCTTGTTATGCTCTCATTTCACTTCATCAGCACTGGGGAATTTTCTGGACACAAGACAGTAGCATTTTGGGGATGCACATTAATTCTGGTGAAATACAATATCACAAATGCCCCTGCAATGCAAAGCATCATGGTCTGCATATGCAAATCACCACAGAATATTATGCTGGTTCAACCAGTATAATATTCTGTGGTGATTTGCATATGCAGCCCATGATGCTTTGCATTGTGGGGGCATGTGTGATTTTGTATCTCTTTGAAACTTGGTTTCCCAGCCAAATACCCTTTGGGGTAACCATTGCCTCGCTGCTTGCACAAAAAGTTTCTTTGTCTTTTAAATTGTTTTTTGTTTTAATTGGGTTCACCACAACATAACCCAGATAGACCATCTTAGGGTACCTGGTTCATTTCACTGGGGTGTCAAACAGATGAGGCATACTGATGAGTCCTGGTAGGATGAAACACGTGTCTATGTCTTCTGTTGGCACCCTTGGCAAACTGTGTGAGAAGCCTTTCGGCACCATGCATTTCTGCTCAAAGTTAAACCAGCATAATATTATGTGGTGATTTGCATATGCAGCTCATGATGCTTTGCATTGTGGGGGCATGTGTGATTTTGTATTTCTTTGAAACTTGGCTTCCCAGCCAAATGCTCTTTGGGGTAACCATTGTCTCGGTGCTTGCACAACGAGGTTCTTTGTCTTTTAATTCTGGTGACTGTGTGTAACCACTGCATGCATGACTGAGTGGACCATTAATTCTTGGAGACTTTGCATTTCTTGTTCTGCTACAATTTCACTTCATCAGCACTGGGGAATTTTCTGGACACAATACAGTAGCATTTTGGGGATGCACATTAATCATGGTGACTGTTTGTTACTACTGTGTGCATGACTAAGTGCACCATTAATTCTGGGAGACTACATTTCTTGTTACACTCTCATTTCACTTCATCAGCACTGGGAAATTTTCTGAACACAAGACAGCAGAATTTTGGGGATGCATATTAATTCAGGTAACTATGTATGACCACTGCACACAAGACTGAGTGCACCATTAATTCAGGGAGACTTTGCATTTCTTTTTGTGCTATCATTTCACTTTGCAGCACTGGGGAGTTTTCTGGACACAAGATGGTAGCATTTTGGGGATGCACATTAATTCTGGTCACTGTGTGTGACCACTGCACGCATGACTGAGTGCACCATTAATTCTGGGAGACTTTGCATTTCTTGTTGTGCTATCCTTTCACTTCGTTAGTATTGGGGAATTTTCTGGACACAAGACAGTAGCATTTTGGGATGCACATTAATTCTGGTGACTATGAGTGTGAGGGGCTGCCAGTATTGTTTTCATTCCACCTTATTTTGTGTTAAGGCAGAATGAGAATGTGAAGTAATAATCATAAGGCAAGGTGAGCTTTTTTCTTTGGCCACTCCGTGTAGCAGAGTGACAACATGAAGTGACCACTTCACGTTCACTTCACCGGTGGAATTTAATATCACTGCATCTCTACTCAGGAATGACCTCTGTGGCACCCCACTTGTGACCTTCCTCTCCGCTGACTTGACATAATTTGCTACCACCTTTTTGGTCTCCCCCCTAACCAGCTATCCACCCATATGAATAGATCCTTCACTGCATCTAGCTCCTCTACTTCTTCTGTGATTTTTTGTATAGCACTGAGTTGAATACCTTGTTAAATTTTATGTAGAATAAATTCACAGCTTGTCCCTTATCCAATGCCTTAGTAACCCAGTCAAAGAATACTTTTAGGTTGGTTTGACAAGACTTCCTTGCCACTAAGCCATATTTTTACTACACTGGGGCCCATATCTCTCTAAATAGTACAATGAGTCCTTCTTGGCTAGTGTTCCATCAGTTTATCTGCAATGAAAGTAAAACTGGCAAGCCTATAGTTACCAGGCTGCTCCTCCTCCACTCCCTTGTTGACATACATCTCAGTGAAGCGAGCATGCTACAGAAGGGTGAGACTGACTTTTCTGGGAATTTAATGGACTACCACCACCCTTCTCCCACACAGACACATACACACTCACATTATGAATCTGGGTTTAGAAGGGGGTCACACATATACTATATAAATCTGGAGATCTTTGGGAGTTAATTTAGAAAGAGAGGATACTTATAAGAAAGAGCCAGGAGAGAGCATTTTATGTTTACAAATAAGTTTGAGGGAGAACAGGGAAGGGGTAGGGTAGAAAATGGCTGAGGCAGGGATAAGGATGGCTCAGAGAATAATCTCCTTTGTCACCTAGGGATAGACACAGTTTTTTTTTTAAATAAAGTTTGTCCCTAAGTGTGACTATCACATTCCAAGTACATTACCCAGTATATGGGATTGTCAAGTTCCTTATGAATAATCATGGAGTATTTGAAGACAAGTACTTTCACACCCCTATTAGTCATGCTGAAGATGGAGTACTCTTGTCAGTTAGTCTCTTAAATCAAATCAAATCAGATCATGTGTATTTATAAAGCGCCTTTCAAAATCAAGGCGCTGTACAAAAATAAATAGAACAGGAAAATCCAAACACTAAACAACCATAACTATAAAGAATAAGCCAAGGTAAAAAGATATATCTTTAAAGCAGTTTTAAAACTGTCAACGGTTGGGCATTCTCTTAACCAGTGAGGTAGAGAATTCCACAGGGGTGGAGCCGAAAAGGCAAAGGCACGAGATCCCGAAAGCTTCAAACGAACCCTGGGAATCTCTAGCAATCCCTCACTGGCGGAGCGGAGAGGACAGAGGGGGCAATAGGGAATCAGAAGATCTTTCAGGTAACCGGGTCCCTGATCGTGTAGGGCTTTAAAGGTTAGTAAACCAACCTTAAAGGTGATCCACCACCGAACAGGCAGCCAGTGCAGTTCGCGAAGCACAGGCGTAATATGACTGGTTCTAAGAGTCCCAGTCAAAAGCCTGGCTGCAGCGTTCTGCACCAGCTGAAGGTGGTGGATATCAACACCTGGTAGCCCTAGGTAGAGGGAATTGCAGTAGTCCAGACGGGTGGTAACAAAGGCGTGGACCAAAGTTGGAAGGTCCTCCCGGGGAATCAGATGTTTCACCCGGGCGATATTCCTCAGATGGTAAAAAGAGGATTTGACAACAGCTGACACTTGCGATTTCAGGGTCAGACCATCATCAAAAATAACGCCCAGATTTCGCACCTGTCGAGAGCTAGAGAGCGGTACACCACCAAGTAATAAACCCGATGGCTGTCCAAATGTTTGCACTAATCTTTTGAATGTACATCTGTGGAAGGTTCTTGTGACACAATTGGCTTTAAAAGACAACATGCAGGACTGTGTATTAAAATGCTATTGTGCTTTTATTACAGATGTTGTTGTGATGTAATGCAGGTTAAAGAAACCAATGCAATCCAACAGCAATAATTGCAATGTTTAATAAAAATGCATAGACTGTATGGTTAAACAGGGTACTCATAATTTATTAACTTATTTTTGTTACCAGTTAAGATACACTAGGAATACATATTCCTATTTTGGGGCAGAACATGGGCAAATTATACAACTTACATCATCAGTACAATAATGGTGAAAGCATAATTAGGAAAGAAAATCAGTAGGAAGTCACTGATGAAACTTAACCATAACAGGAAAGCAATTAGTGCACAATCAAAAACAACAGCAGGTGCAACCATAAATACTTGCAATGCACAGGTAATCTGAAACAGTATGGAAAACAGATGTAAGTGGCACTGATATACCCTGACCACTCTGAGTACCCTGGAAGAACTATGGGTTCCAGAAATTATAGGGAACTTGGGCAGACTAGATGGACCTCTGGTCTTTTTTACTGCCATAATTGTCTTTGTTTCTATGTTTCAATATCCTGAGTAAAATACAAATACTGTACAACAAGGATGAATAACAATGAGTTAAAAAACACACAACTATTGTGAATATATGGTAACAAATACACAGGAGAAATAGCTTGTTTTAACCTACACTGCCAATTGACTTGCTAAAACATATGCAGTATTCAACAATATGATGAGTGAAAAGATGTGCAGTGCTAGAACAGGAAAGGCCTTGTCTCTTAATTTTAAGAGAGGTGGAAGAAAGAACCTGGCAGGTACACTGAGTCCTTTAGTGCCCTATAAAGATCACATGACTAGGGTACAGGTGTAAGATAGGGGAAAGGAAGTTCCAGTAAACTTGGGCATAAATTGCAAAACACAGTTTTCCAAGGCCAGTGGAAAAGCTATGCTTAAGGAGAGGCCAAGAGCTCACAGAGATCAGTGAATAAGTTGGGGATGAGTGCTGCAGGTAGGTGGAAAGACAGGATGGGGATCCTGTTCACAGGAGCTTGACAACAAAGTGGCCTAAAGTTAGGGATGGCTGAACAGCAAGGTAGGGCCAGCTGAGACCGGTATAAAGGAGGACATGATGTGTGACCTTGGGTGAGGCCAGGACAAAGTGACACACATTATTGTTAGTCATAGCCCATCTAGACAGAATGGATTTACTTACTTCTTGGCATGCCAGAAGGCCAAAGGTGAGATCTGAAATGAGTACTCTTAAGCTATGGACAGCTGATCAGCAGGGGATAAGCAGTGTTTGACCCAAAAGCAAAGCCCAGCTTAGCATTTGATGATTTAAAGATTGAGGACACATTACAGGATATATCAAGGAAGGGGTCTAGCTTTACACCCCTGCATTTAAAACCACTGACCTCCTCCAGGAGGGACCTATCTATGAAAGTTATGGAGAGCTCAGTGGAGGTGGCCCAAAGTTTCAGAATGGAGCCAAAAAGCATGGCCTTGGTCTTGTTGCTATTTTGGATTCACTGGTAGCCAAGACTAAATGACAGCAAATGAGAGGGATTTTTAGGTGCTGGGGACAGTTGCAGCACTATAGTGTAAGAGAAGCTCATCTTCATACAGCAGAGATTTGCAACAGGAGGCCACATCTGTGAGACTATTGATATAGATAAAGAATAGGAGTGGACCAGGGATGCAACCTTGAAGAACACAGTTTATCAGCAAGGCTGGAGGTGGCAGAGTCAAGTCAGGCCTGTTGTTTCCTACTAGTTAGGTAGCTGGTGAACCAGTTAATACTGGGAGAGGAAACACTTAGGGAGGTTAGCTTGTTTAGGAGGAAAGAGTGATTGACCATGTCAAATGCCTTAGTGAAGTAAAAAAACACCACTCCATTTAGGAGGCCAGAGTTCCTAGGTAGGCTAATGTTATGTCCTAGCTTGACCAAGGCAGTAGAGTTGCCATGTTTTTTTCTAAAACCATATTGGTCTGGTGACAGAAGATTGCACTTGGTTAGATGGTCATTTAACTGTGATACCATAATTCTTTCAGGGACTTTGAAGAAGACTGATAGTATAACTATGATATTTGCCCATGAGTTTGGGGTCACCAGATTAAAAGATAGGGGTGACCTCTGCTATTTTCCAGACATCAGGGACAATAACAGAGAGAGGAGTGATGGGCCACATAAAACCAACCGACACTTGGGGAGTAGACACAAGTCCATTTACAGAGGACAGAGTCCTGAAGAGACTCACACATCTGAAAATGGTCAAAGACATGGGGCCAGATAGGGTACACCCAAGAGTACAGAGGAAGTTCAGGTAGTTATTGGCTGCACTTCTGATAATCCTTTTTAACAACTGATTAGAAACAGAAATGATTCTGTAGGGATGGAGAAGGGTGAGAAGAGCAGATGTAGTACCACTTCGCAAAAGCTCTAGCTGGAAAGAGGCTGGCAGCTATATGCCAGTCAGACTGACCTCAGTGGTGTAGAAGCTGATGGAGTTAATGCTAAAGAAAGGAGTTTACAGATTGAGTAGACATGAGTGGAGAAATCAAGATCTTGATCTGTGGGACCCTCTCTATGCGGCATTCACACATATGTTTGCCTACGTGCCCATTTTACGCAATGAGTTAGCATGATGCATAGCGCCCAATGTTTGTATTTCTATGAAACATTTCCAGCAATGCTTAGCTCACCCTGGGAATGTGTGCAGGCATCATGTAGGGTTTCACTGACAGAATGTGTAACCAAGTTAAGAGCCATGTGCACACATATGCAAGATTATTGTCCAGAGAAAATGCATGTTGTAGCATTGGAATTGTAAGATATATTTGTTACAAACTGCTGTTTATGGAATGAAAATAATGTTTAAATGCACTGATGTTTTCAACTCTGTCACATACTGTATGCCACTTTCCTGAGGTTTCCCATTTAAAGAATTCTGTTGGAAGCAGCATATTTATTTTGTCTCAACATAATTTTCTGCCTGCTAATATGAGGTAAAACAGCCTTTGGTACAAAGAAAAATAATTCAGTTGGTATGAGTTTGGATTTTGTTTATTTAAAAAAATACACATTTATAAAGTGATGTGGTTATAAATATCTAGAAGGTGATGACTAAAATTACATCATCAGAATGCCGACTGTCTAAAGATCAGAAAGGAGGAAACAATCCAATTGTACTAAATGTCACTAAAATAATTTAATATATATTTTACATTGCCTAGGATATTGGAAGACTTTCAATTTTAGAACAGTCTCAGCATGACTACTGTGACATTTTCACAAAAGATAATGAGCTGCCCTTTTTCAAATCTAAAAGTTTTAAATGGAAAATTAATCAAGACTTTGAAAATCTTTCATAGTTAAGAGATGATTTGGATTCAGATTACAACATTTTGGGGATGTTGATCTAAACAAGTGGATCTCCAAATTAGGGATTAATTACATCCAACCCTGTAATTACCCTCTCACATAAGAAAGATGTCTTCCCCAGTAAGACGTGAAGAGCTTTGAGCCAGTACTATGGACAAGCCTTAACAGCACTTTCATGTTGTATTTGGCTTGTGGATAAACAGAGATCTTTAGTGTCATGGGCAATAATCCTCCATGCTTTGCCATCATTAAATTCAGTATTTACATTCTATCAAAAAGAATAAAAGAGAAAGAGAGACCCACAGTAGCTTAAATATCATAATTAATCTTTTTTTTTATGTTTGAGTCTGATATAAGGGTTGCACAAAATGTTCAATGTATTAATGTTTAAGTTATGAAACAAGGCAGAAAAACTCAGTTACTCATTAAATTCACATTTTCAGGTTTATTGACTGAACTTAGAGATCACTTACGATGATTTCTGTGTTATTAATGTCTCTTTTGATCTGAGAAAGATACAGTGTCTACACACAGACCTTTTGAAAGGCACACTTTCCCAAGAGGAAAGATCTGGGGGCTGAAGTGGAGAGGAGCTGTATGTGGCGGGTAATGCAATGCACATGTGAAGTTTGTTGAGGAATACGCTTGAAACAGCTGCAAGGACCACATCCCTGTGAGCAATAAGGGAAAGGGAAAATAAACTGCCCTCTTTCTCAACACTGATATTGCACTAAAATAGGATCTGGTGTATGCAATACCAGAGAAAGGAAGAGTGTCTGACTACCCCAAGTCCAACTATGTGAGCCCATAACTTAGTGGTTAGAGCACTGGAATGGTATTCTGGAAGCTGAGGTACAATTCCCAGGTAGGTCACAATATTTCTTTCTCACTACAATTTGTGATTTAAATTACTTAGCAGTGGCTAATACTAAACCAAAAAAAAACACCTAAATGCTATCTTATTTATTCCTAATTGCATAATATGCAACTCCAGATAAAGAAAGTATGTCTGGGAATCCAGGCTCCAACCATGTGAGCCCGCAACTTAATGATTAAACACTAGGATGTTATTCAGGGGGCCTGGGCTCAAGTCCCAGTAGGCCACAATATGTCTTTCTCACTACAATGTGTGATTTAAATTGCTTTGAATAGGCTAATACTGCAACAAAAATCATCAAATTGTCATTTTGAGTATTCCTAGTCACCAGATATGCAATACCAGAGAAAGACAGTATGTCTGAGAACACCTGGTCCAATCATGTGAGCCTATATCTCACTGGTCTGAGCACTGGAGAGGTATTCCAGTGGCCTAGGTTCAAGTCCCAGTAGGTCACAATATTCCTTTCTCACTGCAGTTTATGCTTTAAATAGCTTATTAGTGGCTAATACTGTGACAAAAACCATCTAATTATCACCTTGATTATTCCTAGTCACTAGATATGCAATACCAGAGAAAGGAAGTGTGTCTAGAAACTGCAAGTCCAACCTTGTGAGCATATAACTCAGTGGTTAGATTAGCAAAGAGGTATTCCGAGGGTCTGGATTCAGTTCCCAGTAAGTCCCGATATTTCTTTCTCACTACAATTTGTGATTTAAATTGCTTAGCAATGGCTAATACTGCACACAAAAACATCTAATTGTCATAAAAGAGAGTCTGTAACTGTTGAGAAGTGGTAGATTGCCTCCTGCTAAGAAGCAAATTCAAAGCAGCACTGAGAGACTACAAAAATTAAATTCATGAAGCGTAACCAGCATCTCTGTTCATCCAGCTCAAGTAAGGTTATTAGAAAGCACTTGAAATGTTAAGTCTGACTCTGAGAATAGTTCTGAGTGGACCTCAATTTGGAGACATGGGGCCAGATATTCAAAACTTAGCCCTGGTGCTAAGGGATATTTGCCCACAATACTTAGGGGGCACAATTTGAAGATAGAAGGGGGGTGGCTCAGAGGTAATTTAAGGAAGTATTTTTTCACAGAGAGGGTTGTGGATGCATGGAACAGCCTTCCAGAGGAGGTTGTGGAGTCAAAAACAGTGGTAGAATTCAAGCATGCATGGGACAGTCATAAGGCAATTCTAGGGGGTGGGGGTAGGAAGAAGTAGGCTGCTGGTTAACTAGGATCTGCAGCTTATCCATCAGGTAGGGAAATGGGCAGACTGGGTGGACCAAGCGGTCCTTATCTGCCGTCAAATTCTATGTTTCTATAATAACCAGGGTTTGCACCCAATTTGTGGGTGGAGTCTATATTCAGACACCCCACAGTGCAGGCAAAATCCATTAGCAACTGAGCAATAAGTTACTACTGCACCTTTGTAAATTAGTGGGTCCTCCCCTGCCTAGGACAAAGTGGGACATCGAGAGGTTTGCACAGGTGGTAAATACCACCCAAATGGGTGCAAGTTACTGCCTTTGCAAACCCCGACATAATGGGTGCAAGGCCCTGGTGGTGGGCAAAGGGACTGTAGCCTCTCCCTGTGCCCACTGAAGCAATGACTTCACTTGTGTCCACCACTGTAATAAGAAATGTTCCCCTGGTGTCTAGTGGCACTCCCCATCCTCTGATCTCCATTTCTTGCATGGTATTGGTGTTCCCTGGTGGCTAGTGGTACCCTTTGCACTCTGATCCCCATCACGTTCGCTGGTTACATAGTCCCTGGTGTCTAGTGGAACTCCAACCCACTGTTCGCATGCCACCATAATTCTGAGGAGGTCCCTGGTGTCCAGTGGACCCCCAACCCTCTGATTAGCTGCTGCCACCTCCATAAATTATTCCCTGGTATCCAGTGTGGAACCCTTCACCCCAAGCATCCATCCCAGAAGACAGCCCATATTCACTGGTGTATTGTGCCCACCCCATGCCTGTTACACTGGGCATACCACCTTACCACCTCATTACCTTAGTTGCCAGTGCCACGTGGCTCCGATACTGTAACCAGCACAGCCTTCCTCTCACAGCTTCAGCCAGCCTCCATATGCAATGACAGGGTGTGCATGTACTGTCTACAGTATAAGAAATACCCTACGCCTACTGTACCTGCATTTCATGTCATTGCATAGGTCAGCCAGTGGAGACTGTGAGAGGAGGGCTGTGTGGCACCTGCAACTAAGCTAAGAGGGGGTGGCAGGGCATTGTGCCCAGTATGGCCTATGCAGTGGGGCCACTAGATGCCAGAAAATATGGGGTCTCTTCTGGGATGGGTTCTTGTGGGAGAAGAGTTCCACTTGACACCATGGAGTAACTTGTGGCGGCATCAGCAGTCGATTAGAGGGTGCAGAACACTGAACACTACGGACCACCTGAGTATTACCTTGGCAGACGATCACTGGGTAGGGGTGCCACTACACAACAGGTATTATGTAACCAAGGATGACGATGGGGATCATAGGACAGGAGGTACAACTATACAATTGGGACGTCTTTGTTATCACAGCAGTGAGCAGTTGAAGGGTTGGGTTGCCCCAGACACCAGGGAATAATGATAGATTGACAGGGATGGGAATCAGGGTTTGGGGGTTACTAATAGACATAAGAGCATAATGATTCATTGACAAGAGTGGAGATCAGAGCAGAGGTGGTGCCACTGGACACCAGGGTAGATTTGTCCCTTTTCTGGGAAAAGAGTATGGGGTGTGTGGGGCCTCTTGCCACCATGCCCGATATGGTGGGCAGCCACAGGATGGGTGCAAATCTGAAACTGCAGCCAATGTAGATAGCCCCATAATGTTTATGCATATGGCCCTTACCACTTTGCATGCCCAGTGGGCTCATCTGCATGTTGACAGCTCAATATGGTGCTGGGAGCTCTTGGTACTATCAGGTCTTGGGGGCACAGCTGTTCCCTTCACTTCCCTATGGGCTGCACACAGCTCAGGTTCATGTTAGGCAGTGCTACTTTTCTTTGCTGTGCCCTGGCATAGCCCTATATTCAGTTGGATAGTGTCAGTGCACTATCTTACTGAATATAGCCTCCTCAGGGATGGGCACATAGGCAAGTGCAGTGCAAACCTTTGTGCTCAGGTTTTGCCCATATTCCAATATTGGGCTGATACAGTTCTGAGTTTGAGTCTAGAGCTTCCTGACTCAGCCAGAAGCAGGAAAATAAAGCATGACTATTCAAGGCCTTGCCTTCCCCTTTTACCATATAGGAGGGGAAGACAAGCTGTGCTTCCATGTGGAGAAGAGAAGGGGTAGCAGTCCCATGAAGATCAGAGTGAGTGTCCATATCCTCTGGCTGTGACCAAATCAGGGGGACCTGCAGACACAAGGATGGGTTGGGATAGGATGGGATGGGATTTGCCATCCAGAATAGAGAGAGCAGGTGTCCATGCTGCAACAAAAAATGAAACAGCAAAACCCTGAAATACTGGCACCACTGATTAAGGTATAAAACTAAGAATCTTAAATAAGAACAGAAAAATATTATTTAAGTGATTCTGCAGGTGAAACATAAGGTGCTAAATGAAGTAAGGTACTGACTTTTGAAGTTGATTTATACACTGTAAATCTTAAAATACCAATGTTATCCTGGTGAAGCAGAATTTCTCTGAAACGTTGACATTAGTTATCTGTAACTAACACACTGGTCGTTCCTTTTTTCTGAGAGATACATAAATAAATTTATTATACATACTCTTGGTGAGTTGCCTGCTTGTTTCCAGTCTTCATTTTAGATTTGCTGTGGCCCAGGATGGAATTGTCTACTCCCTGATTAAGCTTTTTCTTTGTTCTGAGGTTAGCTGTGCTGGGTGTCTTCTAGATCCATTATCGAAGGAAGAATAATGGATCACTTGATTGAGGTCATAGTTGTCACCCTCACTCAGCACAGCTTTATGAGGGGCAGATCATGCTAAATTAACCTGATCACATTCTTTGAAGAGGTGAAAAGGGAGGTGGAATTGGACCCGATGATAGACATAGTCTACTTAGACTTTGGAAAAACTAAAAAGGAAAAAAATACACAAAAGTAATGGGAGTTGGTGCCTAGTAGGGATGCTCAGCCTAAAACAAATACAATTACTGCTAGAGAAAAATAACTCAGGAGACAACAGTAGAACTGCAGTGAAAAAGTTCAAACAATCAGTAGATCTCAGTACATACAGTCACAAACCAAATACTCCCAAACTCTTACTTACCCCTGCCACATACCCCAGCACTTTGATTCTTAGTGTATCAGGACTCAGAGGATCACTACAATCAGGGAAGTGTAATTTGTGTTTTTTTTGTTTTTTTGTTACTTAAACTTGTGAAACAGTGTGATAATGTTTGCGGCCTCATTTAATGTGAGAAGGGGATTTCGGAAGGGATAGTAGGTAGGAGGTGCCCTGAGATCGGGGAATAAGTAGCACTGAGTTTGTTTCTACATTCTGAGATTTTTTCTAATGCATGCCTTCTGCCTGATTTACTGATTGAGAGGAATTTTTGAAAGGGGATAGTGCAAGGGAGATTATGAGGGCAATTTTGGGGAGGGAGAAAAGGACACCCAGCAGCCATTGGAGTGGCAGAAGCCATGTGGCTGCAGCCAGCCATTAGTGCTGCATAAGGCATGGCATGGGGGATTTAAATTTGAGGCCCTCCAAGAAGGTATTTCTTTTCTAGCAGCTGCTGTGCTGATTGAGACTAGGGGATCACTACAATCAAGGAAGTGTAATTTGTGTTTCTTTACTTGAACTTCTGAAACAGTGTGAGAGTGTTTGCTGCTTGATTTACTGTGGGAAGGGGACTTGGGAAGGGGGCTAGTGGGAAAGTGACTGTGCAGGTGTGATCAGAAGCATGGTTGTGTGGGAGGGGAAGGGAAAAGGGATGGAGAAAATGGAAGAAGAGTTGTAATCCTGGGTGACTCAAAAGTGAAGAGAGTATGCTGGTAGGGTAAGAGGAAAGTACACAGAAGCAGGAAAGTGGTGTGTATGTCAGGAATGATGGTCGAACATGTATGCCAAAAGGCTACTGTAGGTCAACTTATGAATGGGGTGGAAGGAAATTTTTTAAATTTATTTATTTAAAATTTGGTAACTGGGAAAGGCATACTAAGCCGAGGCTTGTTTTAAAGTGCGACCTGGGGACATGGGTGACATACATATATATATAAAATATATATATATATATATATATACACACACACAGAGGGGTGTATACAAAAATATACAGGTATTAAGCAACAGTTTAGGTAGTAAAGATATATACATATGCACACAGAGGAGTATATACAAAAATATACAGGTGATATCAGTTTAGGTAGTAAGGATATATACATAAATGTACAGGTGCTAAGAAACAGTTTAGGTAGTAAAGATACAAGGTATTACATGAAATATTGGAGAAGGTATCTGAGTCATACATGTTTCAAAGAATATAATGCAGTAAGATACTTAAAAACTTTTTAGAAAAAGAAAGGTTTAGGAAGTGAGTAAAAGGATAGAAGATATAATGAGGTGAATGTTGCAAGGGAGGCAGAAGAGGGGGTAGAGAGGGGGAAGGGAGAGGAGTGAGGGGCAGTGGAGATGGGAGGGGGAGAGGGGACAGGTGCAGGGTGTGTGTGGAGATGATCTTAAGTTGGTACTTGAAGGCAGGGAGAGATAGGGAGACATGGAGGGAAGAGGGTAGTTGATTCCAGAGGTGGGGAAGGTGGTAAGAGAAGGCTTAGACTCCACCAGAGAAGGATGGAAAAGGAGTTGGGATGCCATGATCTAAGGGAGTATGAGGGGTTGGCAGTGATAGAGAGGAGAGGTAAGGAGGAAAAAGGTTGAACCAGAATTTTGCAGTGATTATTAGTGAATTAATGTGCTGTCTGTGGGAGAGAAGGGAGAAGTTTAGAGAGGAGAGAAGTGTGTAGTGGTGAGTACACAGTGGGAAGGTTGTGGCAAATCTGGAAAAAGAGTTGAGTAAGGTATCAAGCTTTGAGAGAGAGGAGGTAGAGGCTGAGGCATAGATAATATCCCCATAGTCAAAAAGAGGGAGGATAGTTTTTTGAACTAAATCATGATGAATGTATATGGGGATGGCATGCAAGTTCTGAAAGAGCATGTCTAGTTTAGGAAGCAGTTTCATACAAAGTGAGTCAATATGGATAGCACAGTTAAGGTGTTGATGTAGCCAGAGGCCAAGGGATTTGTAAGAAGTGACGATATTGAGAGTGGAGTTGTCCAAGGTGGTGAACCTTGGGGGGTGGTTAGTTTGGCCAGTTTTTGGGGGGAGCCGAAGATCACAGAGACAGTTTTCTTAGCATTCACTTTTAGGCTGTTATCTTGGAACCATGTTAGCATGCGGTTGAAATCAGATTGGAGTGGTAACTGAACTGAGTCAGTGGTGGGGGTCAGAAATGTAGAGGATGCTGTCATCTGCATAGGGGTGTAGATTAGATTGTGAGCAGACGGTGGGGAGGTCATTTATAAATATTGAAAAGAGGATGGGGCTGAGGATGGAGCCCTGGATGCACCTGATTGAATGGGGAGAGGCGGGATGCAGAGTTACCTACTAGGACAGACCGATGCCAGTCACAGAGTTAACCTCATGTAATAATATATCTACAGGGCAGGTACAAACAACCTAACAGGAAATGAGGTGGAGGTAGTGCAGGAGAGGTTTAGGGCAGTGGGGAGAAATTGTAGAGGGGTGACTAGATTGGTAGCCTTCTCAGAATTGCAACTGGTACCTAGAGCCAACACCTCAAGGAAGAATAGAATAAAGAGTTTCAACAGCTGGCTGAGGGAATGGAGATTTTGGTTGCATAGGGAGCTGGGAGAGGACCTGGGACGACAAAACCTTCTATGCACTGGATACACTGCATGTTACCAGAGGGGCTCCAGTGTGCTTAGGGATAAGCTGGGAAAGTAGAGTACATGGACAGGATCCTTAATTTAAACTGATTGAGGGGCCAAAATGTGTCACTGCACTCAGAGTCTCTGGCAGTAAGAGGCCATCAGGCCTCCCCATCAGACTGATCAGATTAAGTGGAGAACAGATTATGGGAAAACAAGAGGAGCAGAAATCAGCAGGAAACAGAGGAAAGAAGTCTATGGGGGAGGAAAGAAGACATAAGGGCGTATAACGTAGAGGGCATCAGAGGAATTGCAGGAGGATAAGAGGGAGCAAGGGGCAGGAGGGGCAACAGTCAGTGGTGGGCAAGGGCAAGAGAGCCAACCAGGGGCTGGCAGTATAGCCAAGAGGTCAGAGGAATGAGGTGTGAACAAGCTTGATACATCCAGCAGACCAGACCTGAGTTTGATTCTCACAACCTCCACTTGCATACTGTGTGACTCTGAGCAAAGCACTTAACCACTCAGTGCTCCCAGGTCACCCCTGAAAACAGGCACTTGTGCCTAGTGGGCCTAACCCAGTTATCAAAGACTAAATAAATAAACCCAAGCGGAAGAGATGAACAGAGTCATAGCTAAGGTGGTGTCCCTAAATGCAAGAAGCCTTCAGAACAAAAATGGATGTCTGGCAAGCAGTGATTACAAAGAGGAAGGTGGACATTGCAGCGGTTACAGAACCTGGGCTACACTGAACCATGACTGGGACCTGTCTATCCCTGGGTGCAAGTTATATATAATGGATAAAGGCATGGGGGTGGGCATGGTGTTATATTTAATGGAGGGCATAACTGGTATGGGAAGGAGACAGTGGGGTTGAAGGCAGAGGTACTGTGGGTGCAATGACAAATCACTAGGGGGAAAAAAGGAAAGAATGGGGGTAGTATTCAGACCATCTAACCAGGAGGAGGAAAGTGATAGGAAGCTGGGGTCCATAATCATGGCAGCTGCTGACAAAGGGAAGGAAGTGATAATGGATGCTCCGATCTGCCAAGTTAAAATGAAACAGTCCAGCTACAACCTGCACCAAGAGTCAGTTAATCCTTGAAGTGATTTAGGTTGGGTTCTTGATCAAGGGTGTCACTGAGCCCACAAGGAAGGAAGCCATCCTGGACCTGGTTCTAACAAATGGGGACCATGTTCAGGACATCCAATTTAAGGATCCCCAGGGAGGGAGTGACCACCATACAGTATGGTCCAAGGTGGGCATAGGGAAGGAGAAGAAGGCAAACACCAAGACTTGGGTCCTAGACTTCAGAAAGGTGGACTTCAAGAAGATGGAAGAAATTCTTATTTGGCACCTGGTTAGCCTCAGTGAGGGGGTGGAGGTGGAACAGAAGTGATCCATCAAGGAAGACATGATAGTGGCTGCCATAAACAAATGTATCAGGCTGAAAGGTAAAAACTCTTGAACCAAAGCACCTGGTTGGTTTAGGAGGGAGATATCCCAGGCAGTCAGAGAAAAGAGGACTGCTAATAGGAAGTTCTGGAGGAGGATGATAGGAATACTGTGAAAAATCCAAGGGGTGGGTAAAGCAGTCCTGTTGGCCAAGGCCAGGAAGGAACTGCAACTTGCAGAATGGATCAAGAAAGGGGAAAAAGCTATTTTTTTAATAAATTAGGGAGAAAAGGGACAAGAAGGATGGTATTTTTAGGCTGAAAAGGGGGTGAACAGAAAGTAGAATGGACAAGGTAGCAGTATTGAATGAATACTTATGCTCTGTCTTCACAAAAGAGAAAGCTAGTCAGGGACTGCAAGGGAAGAAAAGGGGGGAGTGAGGCATGGATGGAAACATCAGTGACAACAGGATAAGGAAAGGTGTAATAACCCTACAGGTCGATAAATCCCCAGGCCCAGATGATATCAATACCAAGGTGCTAACAGAATTGTTTGGAGAACTAGTAGGCCCATTGTTGAACCTATTCAACAATTTGCTGGAGTTGGGGATAGTACTACTGTAATGGAGAATGGTGCACCTGGTACTGCTCCACAAGAGTGAACCCAGAGATGACCAGGGCAACTATAAGTGGGTCAGCCTTCCCTTAATCATGGGTAAGCTAATGCAGGCAATCCTTAAGGAAAGGCTGGTAGGATTTTAGAATGGTCTCCAGGATGGGAGACAGCAAGGATTCAAGGCAGGGAAATCTTGTCAAAGAAACTTGACTGATTTTTTGACTGGTTGACAAGAACAGTTGACAAGGGCTAGGTCGTTGGCATCCTTTACTTGGACTTTAGCAATGGCTTTGACTCAGTGTCTCACAGGAAGTTGATCAGGAAACTGGTGGATCAAGGGCTACGGCTAGAGGGGGGAAAACTCACTAGATGGGTGGCAAACTGGCTGAAGAATAGGACCCACAGGACATTAGTGAGTGGTGGAGCCCTCAAGCATAAGGGAAGTCACCAGCAGTATTCCAGCCCTTTGTTGTTTATCATATTCATTAGAGATATTAAAGATGGCATAAAATGCAAAATCTGCCTATTTGCACATGACACCAAGGTCTCAGTAAGGGTGGATACAGTGCAGGGGATACATGACCTTAAGAAAGATCTGGTGAGACTACAGAAGTGGTTGAGCATTTGGAAAGGGGTGCAATGCAAGGAAGTGCAAGTTCATGCACATAAGAGGTAGGAACCCAAGGACAGAGTGCAGCTGGGGGGGGAGGGGGTTCTGGTGTCCAAATTAGAGGAAGAAAAATACTAGGGGGTGGCTATCAGTAGTAACTTGAAATACTCAGCACACTGCAGGATGGCTGTGGCAAAAGCCAATAAAATGCTGGGTTGCATTGCCAGGGGAATCACTAGCAGGTGGGAGGAGGTCATATTACCTCTATGCAGGTCATTAGTATAGCCATACCTGCATCATAGCATACAACACTGGTAACCTTAACTGAAAAAGGACATTGCCTTCTAGAGGTGACCCAGAGAATGGTGATAAAAATGGTTATGCATCAGCAGAGCAGAACATATAAGGAGAGGCTGAAGAACCTCAGCATCTACTTCCTAGAGGAGAGGAACAAAGGTGGGCATGACTGAGACTTTTAAATACCTGAATGGCATTTATAAGGAGAATGCAGAGAGCCTCTTCCATTATAGTGGAAGCAAAACTACAAGGGGGACTGCCTTAAATTGGTGGTGGGCAGGAGGTTCAAGAGAGAGATCAGGGGCCATTTATTCACAAAGAGGGTAGTTGCAGGGTAGAACAGACTACAAGTGGAAGTGGTCTCCGTTGAAATGATAGACAGGTTTAAAAGAGAGTAGAATAGGGTGAAGGGGAAGGCCAGGGTCAAGGGGGGCAGGCAAACAGGGCGAGGTATTAGACAGGGAAGGGGGCAGAGACCTCAGTTGCCACTGAGGACTCCACAACATGAACAGACTAGATGGACCACTAGGCCTTCTTCTGCTGGAAATATTGGTATGTTCATAGAGGTCTAAGCTGCGGAAGTGAAGACCCTGCTTATAAATACCGAGTGCAAAGGCATAGTAGTCAAAATTATACTTATGTAGGGATACTAATTACTATTTTAAGTTACAAGGTCAAAGACACAGCAGAAAATTTAAATAAAGTAATAGTGTAAGACAGAAATACCAACAGGATAGCAGTTTAAAAAACTCCTGTGTGAAGTAACATCTTAAATGGATCAGATTTTCAGTTCATTGTGCAGTATTTAAAGTGCCGAGTTATTTCAGCAAGGCCTCTGACACTGTAACAGATGATAAGCTTCTGGACAAAATACACCAGTGAGGTATACATGAGGCATACACAGTTTGATTGCTAATTGGCTTGGGTGCAGGAAGCACAGAGTTGTGGTTGATGGCAACTATTCTGAGTTTAAAGTGGTGTCCATTGCCATACCTTAGGTACTGGTGCTAGGACCACTGATTTTCAACATTTTTATCAATGATCAAGAAGCTGGAATTCCCAGTAGGCTACTTATATTTGCTTATAACACTAAGCCTTCCACGGTAGGAGACTCTCTGGGGTTTGACGATAAACATTAAGAGGACCCAAAAAGCTGGGTGACTGATCAGACCCCAGGACTGTAGATTCAATGTACTATATTAATCAATAATTTTTCATTTCTATAACTTCTTATCCCTCAGGCTCAAGATGTTGTACATAGTAATATCAATAGGAACAGTAAAAAATGGCAATGTCAATTCAATTCAATTTATTTGGGACCAATACCTTCTGGGTAACAAGTACCTACTGACAAAGGTGATCTAGTCATACATAAATTTACATTAATTGCAAGAAACACATAAACAATATAACAATTCTTTGTCAGAAATACATAAAAATATTGCAGGTACAGTATGATTATTTAAAAAAAAACACATTCTGCAAGTTCATTTACATATAACTTTAGTCCTTTTTTAAAATGCCCAATTGATTGACTATTTGTCATCCCAAGGGGTTAAGAATTCCATGATTTGGCTGCCTGACTTCTAAATACTCTTTGTCCCAGATTAATTCTACTGCTGGATGTGGCAAGATAAGACCATACCTTATTGTTCTGGTCATATTTTATATCATTTTATGTATATAATACATCAGGGAAGCCCACGAAAAGCCAGGTCAGTTTGCAAGGGAGCATGGCTACAAAGTAAATAGGCCCTAGAATGATGTGATTTCTTGTTACTAGGCAGAAAAGCTGTTTGCTACTAGTCAGGGATTAGGGTTTAATGAAATAATGTAAAAGGAAACAAAAGGGGCTGATTAAGCAGGGTTGGCAGACCAGGCATACATTTGTATCTGAATAGCCCTCAGCATCTAGTGGTGCCATTTGATCTGGGTTCCTTTTATCTTTGCCTGTCTACCCTGAGCTAATCTAGTTACAGCTGAATGGACTAGCATTTTAAGTAAATGACTGTGCTGAGTGTAGTTTAATTACTGCCATTTCAAACTGAGGGAGGCTGGATGATATAAAATTCTAGTTTAGACTAGTTGACCTCGGAGCCCTTTTTCTCTCATATTCAGAAATGGACATTTGCTGTTTGTAATAACATACAAAAAGCTGATCGGGTGCATAACCATTGAGGTGGAATGCTATCCAGTTGCAGGTCAAGTCAATATTCACTGGACGTGCCCTTTGAGAAGCCCATAAAACAAGGGTGTAAGAATGTATAAAGGCCTTTTGCCATTTTACCCTTTAACTTTGGTGAAAGAACATTGTGCTTGGCACCCTGTCCTGCTCTGCTGGGAGAGCAGAGACATTTTCTTTTCAAGAATTCTTCTGGAGCAAGAGCCAATATTTTCCAACTACCTTCTTAAAGACTCTTTGCACTTCAAATTCAGCAACCAAGGACTTGAGGTAGAACTTTAAAACAAGAATTTCATAGTTTAGTTTTTATTGTGTAGTTCCATTTTATTTTCCATATTTTGTAACACATCTCTAAAATTATTTGTCATTCAGTTATGTATTGTATTTTTTTTTAGTAATTAATTAGTAAACCTTTTGGCTTACTTTAAGATAATGTTGCCAGGGTCTTTTGTGTGTATTGCTTGTGAAGTGTTGTTCAAACTTTACTACACCTGAATGATTGCTTTAAGGGCCTAACACTATCAATATAAAGTACCACAAGGGACTCTGTAGATGAAAGGATGGGAGGAAATATGAAAGGTCACAAGAAGGAGTCTGTAGGGATTTTGGCCAGTCTCTTCATTTCAGGGGAAAGATACATAATAGGGTGTATAGGGCCCCCCAAAGGCCTATACATGCCTTTGGCTTTCTGGTTCATTGTGCAGTACCCAAGAGGGTTCTCTTCCAGGAACACAGACTCAAGACTGTATTTGCACCCCCTGGCACAGAGAGAGGACACCTCAGGATCCTCTGGCATATGTTAAGTTGTGAAACAGGGAGCGTACTAAACAGCAGAGGAGGGATATCCCTGAACCTGTTCACAAGGGGATTCACTGTATCCCAGAGAATTCTGGCCCCACAGGAATTGGCTTGTGACACTGAACAGTTCCAGTCATTGGTCAATGACTGATCTTATGTTATTCACATTTGAACATATTAATACCTAGTGCTTAGTTTGTGTACAAGTTTCCAACATGAGGTGCCATCAAAGTATAATATTTGTGAGCCCAAGGGCATCCACCCAACTTGATCATAAAGATCACAATGGAGTACTTCCCTTTTTATGTTGGCTCTCCCTTGTGCAGCCAACATATTGCGGTAGTGGCAGATTTGGAGGCAAGGTAACTGTTGGGCGAATGCAGCGCACGCATCAGAAGGTGCATCACTCATTCCCCAATCAGGCAGCAGGAGGCACTGACCTCTTGCATGCCTTATGTGGCCATTACAACAAAGAAAAGGTCCGCTGCATTGAGAGCAAAGCTCTCATGCAGCGTGACCATTACATGCCTCCTGAGGTGCAGGCAACATGGCGGCAGTCACTGCCGCCACTGCTGCCTGTCACAATGTGATGGGGAGCCCAATCCCTATCAGCATAATGCTTACCCCCCTTTTATTGATTGCCAAGGGGGGTGCCCAATCACCCTTGGTATCATGCACTCCTCCCCTTATTTGTTATGTGCCTATGGGGGTGCCCAATCCCCAATCAACTAAAGCACCCCCCACCCACAAACACTGAGGTGGCACACTGGGAGCCCACCCCAGCATGCCAAATCCCACCTTAAAATTGGAAACTATCCCGCAACATCTTTTTTTTTTAAACCCTGTAAACCAAAAACAGTCCCTCGGTGGTCTCCCTGCCCCATCCTGCAACCCTTACCCACCCACTGTGCATCCTGCCTCCCCACCCCCCACCCATACTTACTTCTGGAGTTCGCGATGATCTTCGGTGGACTGGGAACACATCTGCACTCTTCAAAGTCGATCGCGATCTGAGGAAATGCTGTATAATGGAATGAACAGGGTTTTTCAACTTTGATGCATATCTCAGGCATTTTTGAATTTTGGAACCAAATTTTCAACATGGGTTTTGGGACCCCTCCTCATGAATTCTGTCACTGTCATGGCGTTATTGGCCCGAAAGGTGATTTCACGGTCACTGCATGGAATCCCTTTTGGGACCGATTAATGAAATGACAGTGCCAGTGTTCGTGAGGGGCTCTCAAAAAGCCTATGTTGCAAATTTAGTGGAAAAAATCCAAATAATGACTGTTTTACGAGCGTGCATTGCGCAGTTGCTACGCACGCTCATAACTTCGTGAGTTTGCAATATTTTCATGCCAGATTTCTTACATTGGCATTTTTACATACCTCCTTGTGAACAGTACAGCTGTCATTCTTCACATCCTGGCCGAAATGTATTTTCACACTTCTGGTGCAGATTAGTGCGATCACTGTGGGAAATCAGTGTTTGGGACAGATTACGAAAATGAAAGTGACACTCTTCATGAGCAGAGGTCCTAAAATACCTATGTTGAAAATTTGGTGACGATACTCCATAAAATGACTGTGTTACGAGTGTGCATTGTGCAGTTTGCCATTGTTCTGCACTTCCTTATGAACAGTACAGCTGTCATTTTTCACATCCTGGCCAAAATGTATTTTCGCAGTTCCAGCGCAGATTAGCATGGTCGCTGTGGGAAATCCATGTTCAAGACACATTATGAAAATGACAGTGACACTGTTCATTAGCAGAGGTCCTAAAATGCCTATGCTGAAAATTTGGTGACGAAAATCCATAAAATGAGTGTTTTCCAAGTGCGTGTTGCGCAGTTTTCATGCATGCTTGTAACTTCATGAATTTGTAATATGTTCACTCCAAATTTTCAAGATTGCCATTTTTCCACACCTCCTTGTGAACAGTACAGCTGTCATTTTACATATCCTGGCTGAAATGTATTTTCGTCTGTCCAGTGCAGAAGTGCATGATCGCTGTGCAAAATCAGTTTTTGGGACAGCATGAGGAAATGACAGTGACACTGTTCATGAGCAGAGGTCCTAAAATGCCTATTTTGAAAATTTGCTGCCAAAAGTCCATAAAATGACTGTGTTGCAAGCATGCATTGCACAGTTTACACGCACCATTGTAACTTTGCAAATTTGCAATATTTTCATGCCAGATTTTCAACACTGGCATTTTTTTCACACCTCCTTATCAACGGAACAGCTGTCATTTTTCACATCCTGCCCAAAATGTGTTTCCGAACCTGTGGCCCACAATGATGTGGTCGCTGTGCGAAACCAACTTTTGGGACTGATTAACAAAATCACAGCATCACTGTTCGTGAGGGGAGGTTCCAAAATGCCTATGTTAAAAATGTGGCTAACAAGCTCCCACAAATAATTGGGTTATGGACATGTGTTGCTCAGTTGCTATGCATGCTAATGACTTCAGCACTTTTTCATATTTTCACTCCAGATTTTCAACATTGCCATTTTTTTATGCTTCCTCATGAACAATACAGTTGCCATTCTCCACATCCTGCCCAAAATGTGTTTTCATCCCTGTGTCACCAAATGGCATAGCCACTGTGCAAAATCACCTTTCAGCTCACAAACTTATTGTGCCACTTCTCATGAGGTGGCCTCAAAAACAGCCCATGTTGAAAATTTGGAGTGAGAATACCACCACACCCCTATGGTGTTAGGATTTCCAACTGTAGCACCCCACCCAGTACAGACCGATGGGTGCCAGGGCTGTGACTTGGGATCACCAGATGTAATGCTCATGCCATTGCACCCCCCCCCCCACCCTGCAGCCACTGACAGGCATTGCAGTGTGCCTTGCACTGTTCAGCCACAAAATTCATCCCATTCTCCTATACTGCATTCACATCAGTGTATTTCCTTATGGAATGGGGTAAGTATAACGCCCAAAGACCCCAAAGCACACCATGGCACTTGTCAGTGTCTACAGGGTAGGGTGACATACAATGGCATGAGCGTTATAGCTGATGACCCAAAGACACACCCCAATGCCTGTAGCTCACTACAGGTTGAGGGTGGGGTTGGCATCAATTCAACACTTCACTGCCATTCCTATTATGCATCTCTACCTCTGCCACTACCAAAGCCAATGCCATCGTGACAACATTCGGCATTGACAAATGCTTGTTTGCTCTAAGTATGAACTTGCATACTCAATTACATGCCACTCATAGTCTTGATTGCACAAATACCTATATCCAAGGTATAGGCAGGCAGCCCAAAGTTGACAACAGAGACACAGAGAGTATCATACTCTGGGTTATCAATTTACCTCTGCCCTGATCAAAATTCCGTTTGTTTATATACAACAGGCCCAATCTCATATTAGTCTTCTTTACAATATAATCTATGTACTTGGTATAGGACATTGTGCTATCAAGAAAGATTCACAAGTACTTAAAAATGTATTTATTTGTTTCATTCTCTGATTAAGACCTTTGAGCTACAGAGCTCATTTACAAAGGTTCCACGTTGAACAAGGTACAATCAGATTAACAATGACATTTACATAACAGTTATGATACAGAATTATAAACTTTAAGGAAGTGCTTCAGTACAAAATACATGGGAATTGGTTTAGATGACAAGAGGAATGTTGTTGCAGTTGTACAATAGAAGTGGTGGAATAGTCAGACAGGGCTGCTGTGTGGACTTGCTCATTATGTGCGGTTGAAAGGAGGTCCAGGGCAAAGGAGACAGTTGGTTAGGGGAGCTAGAGGGGGCTGAGTACTGACTTGAGGGGGGCAGATGGGGGCAATATAGGAAGGAGAGGTAGTGATGGGGTGGATCCACCCCAAAACAGTTTTCCAGAGATAATCATAACCTATAATTGGTTATTGATACTTTTCCTTTTTAGAGTTGTCAAAGATAATTGATTTTGCATTTTTGATGTTAATGACAAACTTTAAACGATTTCAGAACCCTAAAAAAAAGTCCCTATGAATCTGATTCACAAGAGCAGAAACATACTTAATTCTTGTCCTCAAGACTGCATCGTCAGCATAAAGGATGACTGTCCTGGAAAACAGAGGGAAGCTCGTTCAAAACTAAACTAAAAAAGAAGCATTCCCATTATATACACCTATGGAACTCCTATACTAACAGAGCTAACATTGTACATAATATTCCCTACCTTCACCCATTGCATTCTATTAAAGAGAGACTGAGGCCCAAATGTTTGGCATCAATAAATACAGAATGTGGTCAGCATATCCTCAATCAGCCTCATACCAAAACTCAGATCTGTAAGTTACTTTGTTTAAAAGCTACAAGTCATTTTGTAAACCTTAATTCACTGCCTGTTCAAAAAAAGCCAGTTTCAGTGAAGAGCTGCTGATGATGTCATCTCCTGAACTCACAACCGAGTCCTCCCTGCAAGCTACCTTAACTGACTTATTTCTCCTATGTTACTTAAAACTGCAGTGTAGTAAACATCTGAAAAAGGAAAACTGACACGGGGGGTGGGGGTTAGCACATGCCCTTCCATAATGTGAAGATGCAAGGTACAGAGGTACAGTACTTCAGAATATGATGGGGGGGGGGATGGAATGCAGTGGCAAACATGGCTTTAGAATGACAAAGTTGTGTACAATTGTTAAAATACTGCAGGTATGAGATTTCAGAATGTCACTAGGCTGCAATTGTGGAATGCAGCAATGACACAGTCTCAGAAAGTAGCTGGAACACATAAATTTCAGAATGTGACAGTGATGCACAATTTTGGTATGTGGTAGTGATGCACAATTTCGAAATGTGGCAGTGAAACACAGTTTTGGAATGTGGTGGTGACACACAATTTCAGAATGTGGTGGTGATGAGCAATTTTGGAATGCAGCAGTGATGCACAATTTTGGAAAGTGGTGGTGATGCACAGGTTTGGAATTTAGTGGTGATGTACAGGTTCGGAATGCGGTGGTGATATACAGGTTTGGAATGCAGCGATGATGCACAATTTCAGAATGTGGTGATGACGCACAGGTTTGGAAAGTGGTGGTGATGCACAATTTTGGAATACAGTGGTGATGCACAGTTTCTGAATGCAGCAGTGACATACAGTTTCGGAATGTGGTGGTGGTGAACATAATTTCAGAATGTGGTGGTGACGCACAATCTTGGGGTGAAAGGAAGATTTTTTTTTTTAGAACACTCATCTCAGGAAGGGTCACATGGACAGTATAAATAATTATATAATTTACAGATTAATTATCCAAGTAATTCTTGGGTTTGAAAAGAATGATTTAAGATGATGTATGATGAAGTTGTCTGTAAAGCTTATAAAGGTCAACACGTAACTAGAAAGGAAATTGCCCCAATGGGGATGTTTTTGAATATATACAGTACAGACATTAAGACCTTTGGGCTTAAAAGATGAACTACCTATGAACTGCTATTAATGATGAAACCTGCTCCTTCCCATTGCCCTCTCCATTTTTGCCAGCCCTTAACCCCTTCCTCCCAATCTCTAACCACCTTCTGTCCTGGTTTTCTCATCCCTTTTCATCTCTCCATGTTTATTTCTTTTGCTTTGTTCCATATATTGCTTTATGGTTTGCAACGTATGGATGCTCCACGATTCATTTTATTATGTTCCGCACTAAGTTGTTGTTTGCGTTGTGAGGTCTACGTGAGATAGTATCTGTATTGTGATTTTGGGGATTTTGTAAGTATGCATCTTACACAAACATATTTTTAATGTGAGCACTTTTATTATTTTACAGATTGCATTGTATGCTCTTATACCATATCCACTTGGATGTCTGATCTTGATATATCAGTGTCTCTTTTGTTTTTCTATTTTGTTTTTCTGTGATGTGGTACTGGTCGAGGGCTGTTGTCTGTGATTGGTGCATTTATATGGGATATGCCATGGGTGACAATGAGTTAGCAGAAATATCTCCATGATCCATCATTGAGCTCTTGATATCCCACGAGTGTTGAATTTATACAGCAATTGTGGGTCTCACTTTTTTCAGTTTTAAAGTTATTTGCATTTGTTTGTTGCAAAAAGTGAAAAGAATTGGATTTTGTGCTGTGTTTTGCTAATTATAAAAAAAAACCTAAAAGGTAGCTATAAATGAAACACCACTCATTTTGTAGATATTTTCGTGCAGAATAACTTTTGTGCTCACAGTACAATGCTATCGTTTTTTTGTTTAAAAGTTATTTGCATTTAAATATGGTTAGTACTGCTACTGAGGCCGAACATTCTAAATGAGTTCCGAACCTTTTGTGACATACCCAACTTGCCAAGATAACCATTGTGACATACCCAGCTGCAAAGATATAAATATCTCACATGTGGTCAGTGAGATATCTCTTTTATCTTCCTGAAAAGAGACACACACATATTGTATGAATATGTGTATATGCTGCCATGATTATATGACATTTTTCATCTGCTATCATGTAATGAAGCATTTAACTTTGATTTTTATTAATTTATAAAAAAAATTTTGTAGAGATTTTTATTGCTAGCATATGTTTTAGTGATTTATTCTGATATTTTCCGCTGTGAGCATATGGCTCCTATAGCACTGCAAACCATATGAATATTCATTAACTATGACTATTAATGTGGGAGAGACATGCAGGCCAGTCAGCTCTGAGGAAGGTTTGCCCCAAAATGTCAGCTTACATGCGCATACCCACATGTGTGCAAGCTGCACAGTCAACCACCTGATTCCTATTTTGAATGCTGGAGCACTTTACGAAGTGCCAACAGATATTTACTTCATTTGAAAACTTTCAGCTATTAAACTTCATCATTTTTACTTTTATTTGAAATTTTGTTATGGGAAATGGATCTGCTGAGTACTAAAAAAAACATTTTTGTCTGCTATAACCAAGTGAGGTAAGTGTCTCTTTCAATCTCTTAGTTTGAAATTTGACTGTAGGTGGTCTTGCCCAGTAATCATGATTGTGCCACCATCATGGAACTAGCCATGTCCCATTAGAGTCTTTATTCAGAATCTGGTGGGGGGGGGCAGGGGGCCTGTCCTGCTAGGTCATGGTGTAGTGGGCAGATGTTGCCAGTGTAAAGAATGTGCCAGGCCTTTGCTGGGGGTAAAAAGCATAGTGGGTCACACTGTTGGTGGGTGTGGGGAGATACATCAATATTGTACAACTGCTCAAGGTGGCTCTATGGGTATTGTTGATCCCAGGCAGGGAGGGGAATTTTTACCTCTTACATGTCTATCCCAAAACTGTGCAGACCTATCTGCCACCCATCTACACAATGCTGCATGTGTCTGTGGCCAGCAACGGATGTGTCTGTGTGTGCTTCCATGCAGGACACATGCCTGTGGGTGCATCACCTCAGGGATTGTGGTGGGGGACACTCACTCTGCTCATAGGACAGTAGGCCACTAGTGCCACTGGTGTTTGTTATGGTCTGTGCAGTCTACCACAGTGCAGCTACATGGTGCCAGCATGCTGCCTTGTATCTGTCTACCATGCTATGGCATGGCTTCCCCTGTGTGATCAAGAGCACTCTGTGCCACTGGACAGATGCCACATGGGGTGGTCTTAGTGCACCCAGCCCTCAGTGTGCCTCCTTCACAGTTGCTCAAGCCTGTACTACCCTCTGCCCGTGATCATATATGACTGGCTGTCAACAGGTGGTTGGCATTGGCTTCTGTAGTTTCAGTGCACCACCATGTCCAGCTGTGTGCATCAGATGACTGCCGTGGTAGTCCACTTGCACTGGTGTCATATTCAGCATCTCAACGGTGGCCCACAGTAGTGGCATGGAGCCAGCATATGGCGGAGCCATTGGTAGGCAATGTATGTAGGATGCGTTGTGTAAGTACATTGGGCCACAGCAGCAGCAGTGACTAACTGACACAGTGCTGACTATGATATGGTGACTGCACTGCACACAGGTGGAGCCAGCTATACAGCCAGACCTGACAGGGGTGTGCAACCAATGATCTGTGCAGGCCCTGTATTGGTGGACACAACCAGGGTCTGACTGGGGTATAGGAGGGCCACCTGGACAGTGGATACAGGGGCCGTCCTGTGCAATCAATTGTGGTGAGCCCAGAGTGAAACAATGTTATAATTATTTCACATCAATATGCTACCATAGTTCTGTGGTTGAACCTTAACATTACCTACAATGGCCCATATATCCCATTCAGGAAGAAGATAGTTAATACATCCAGACAGTTTCTGGGTATAAAGGATGGCCAGGTACCCATCAGAGGGGGCCAGCCTGGACATTTTCACTTATTCCCATGGCCCAGTCCAACTCAGGCCACACTCTACGAAGGGTGCACCTGTGCCCTCTGGGGCAGTGGCTACCACCAGGCTGCACTGCATCATACAGCGGTGTTGTGGTGGCTGAGGCTCAGAGTATCATGCACCTCACACATACACCACCACTAAAGTTGAGTGTACTATGCTTACTGCACACAGTGCCACCTTCTGATCCCAGCCATGTTCAGCTGTATTGTGTGCACCACGTGTATGTGCCTTTGCTGCATCCCAGCTGTGACCTAGGGAGGCATCTGAATGTCTGTGCCCTGCATGCCAGAGTTGGTCTGTGCACTGGATACCTTGTTAATGGCTGAGGGGTGTGGGTGCACCTACTTTTGACTCATAACATGACACTGCTTGTCAAGTATGGTATGGTCCTGCCAGTGCCTGTGCCACAAGCTTTCCTCTGCCATGCCCACCAATTGTGTGTGTCTATGCCACAGCTAGGCCTGCTCTGGTGCTAAAGGACACAGTCATTGCATGGTCAAGACTCCACTGTACAGCTCCACAGTGCTGTCATTGGTATGCCACAGCTGGCCCATTGTGGATTTCAGACATCCTTCATCCCTGTGTGACATTGTGGCACATGATTCAGCTGGTTATATCTTGGCTGGGTACAGTAGGCAACATTGGCATATCCTGTCTTGTGTGTACAGTAGACTGAGTTCATTGTTCTTGTGTCCAAAGGTGTCTGGAGGACTGCTGGCCATTGTAGCCATCCAGAAGACCAGGAAAGGTGTGCTGACTTCTTGAGATGCTTAGTATGCCAGCAGTGACTTCTTCCATGCCGTGTGGCAACTATATCAGAGGCCATGCAGGAGCTGGTGGTAACTAGGGCTAGGTGATGTTTATCTTCCACCAGCAAAACTCTGGTGAAGTGCTGATTTTGCTTTCCCAAAAATTTCCGTGAACATTCACAGAAAAATATTATTGTTGCTGTATTTATTTATTTGAATTCTGGCTACCAGATAAGCTCACTGAGACAGAATGTTACTTTTTCAGTTGCGACCCGGGGGAGTGTACAAAAGGAGGTACAGAAATACAGTGATAAACAGCATAAAATAAGTGCATAATAACACTTTTACAAAGGTTCCTACAATGAAATTAAAGTACAGCATAATTATATTACATTATAAATCACTTAAAGCAAAAAGCATAACAAGATAGCAGCAATGAACAGGACAATAGCAAAGGCACATAAGCAATAAATACAAGTGATGCAGTGTGTACAGGCACAAATGTAGTAATAACAACTGAATGTATAGCTATAAACACAACAAAGCACAACTTATGAATCGTTCAGGGTTAGCCTAAGGGAGGCGAGTAAAGTAGGGAGCAAATAAAGGTAGATGGCATTCAAGTCTGGGAGCTGGATAAAGAAAATTAGCCTCAACAGGGGTGAAACAAATAAAAAAAAAAACAGGGCAGCAGAAAGATGCAGGAATGCATGAGCAAATGTGGAGAGAGGTAAGAGGGGGTAGCACAACAGAAAGGGTAAAAGAGGGCAGATGAGAGAGGCTGCAGTGATATTGAAGATTCAGGAGCAGGAGTAGTACATGGGAGAGGGTGATAGAGGAGAGAAGTGAGCAAGAGGCAAAGGGAGGGAGGGCTTAGGAACAGATGTAGAGCTGGGAAGAGGCAAGATGGGATTTAAGAGAATACTTGAACATATCTATAGAGGGGGCAAGTTAAGACAGCAGATGGAAGCGAGTTCCAAAGAAAGTGCCCAGAAAAGGTGAAGGAATGCTGACCCATCACAAGGCATGGTGTAGGGATTGTAAGCAGTGGTAGGCCAGCAGACCTTAAGGATCTTGTCACAGCTTTTTCTTGGAAAATGAGTTTGAGGCAGGGAGGAGTGAATGTATGAACTAGCTTGAAGGTCAGACATAGAGCAGAATATCACAATCTAGCTTCAAGGGAAGGCCAGCCAAGTGAGTCAAGGACTCAGCAGTGGTGCTCCCTAGAGTTTGTGCCATGGGCAAAGTGAACTATCCTATGGTAAGTTTGTTTGAGCTTGGCAAGAGTGGTGACCTGGGAGGAGTGGAGAATAGGAGCTCTATATGAAATAAGAGGAAGAAGGGAGGAGGAAGCAATGGCCAGGTGGGAGGAAGGAGTTAGGTACGGCTGAAGGTGGTATAGCAAACCTAGTTTCTGATGAAGGATTTTGACCATAGTTGTGACATGGATGTCAAAAGTGAGGTTGGAATCTAGGGCGATACCCAGATATTTAAAGGATTGCACTAATTCAAGAGGGTCATCATGGGAAGAGTTAATCATCATGGGGGAAGAGGTTATTTTTGGGGTGCGGTGATAGAAGGGGATGGATTTTGTGGTGTTGGGGGGGTTTAGGGAAGGGGAGTGGGGGGTTGGAAGGGGGTGATGCAGACTCTTTGTTTCGGCAGGATTGTACACTATGATAATTTCTCTTGTTCTGTCTCATATATGTATATCAAATTTCTAATAAACATTAAATAAAAAAAAAGAAGAGTATGGATTTAGTCTTCTTGGTGTTGAGTACAAGTAGACTGTTGAGAAACCATGCCTCGAGATTCTAGAAATCTTGTTGCAATTGGATGTTCAGTGAAGCCGGGTCAGAGGAGGACCTGTACAGGATGGCATTTTCAGGGTACATCTGGACTGACACACCACCGCAGTGCTGTGGAAGCTCATTAATAAATAATAAGAACAGGAGAGGGCCTAGGATTGACCCCTGAGGGACTACGTCCATTATGGTGCTAAAAGGGGAAGTTTATCCAGCCCATTTCAGACACTGAGTGCAGCCTGTGAGCTAGCTTGAAACCCAGTTTAAGGATAGGGAACCAAGGCAAAGTGATAGTAGCATTTGGAGTAAAAGGTTATGATTTACAAGGTCAAAAGCCTTTTTAGGTCAACAAATATTGCACCGGTGACTAGACCTTTGTCCACAGAGCTGAGTATATCAGATGTTACCTTACTGAGGGCAGTGTGAGTGCTATGGGATTTACAGAATCCATGCTGGTACATGGAGAGCGAGTTATTGAGCTCTAGATAAGATTGAAGTTGAGAGTGGATAATTTTTTTTCTGGATTTTAGCAAGTGAGCAAAGATTGGAGATGAACCAGTAGTTATTGAATGCAGAGTTTGGACTGCTTTTATGGATAGGAACTACAAATGTGGCTTTCCACTTGAAAGGCATGGTGCTTGACCAGAAAGATTTGTTGAACAGGTCACGAACAGGAGATGCAATGGCAGGAGCACCTAATTTTAAGAAGCAGGGTTCCATGGAGTCAAATCCAGGAAATAAAGTATCCTTGATGCACCTAAGATGACACAGGATCTCACTATTGGTCCTTGTAACAAAAGTTCCAGAAAAAAAGATGATCTGATACCTTTTATTGGACCAACATAGATGTTACAAAAAAAAACAGGTGCTTAAGATTTTGGACTACACACAGTCCTTCATCAGAAGCTGATGTCAGTTGTTTTGGAAGAATACATTCTATTAAATACCAGATCATACATAAAAAACAGACAAAAAGGTTGTAAAGAATCCCATTGGCCTAAAAATTGCATTTTAAACTCAACTTAAAACCATTTGGAGAACACAGGCTCACTGCTATCAAGGAAAGGCATTTCAAGGTCAAATTTCACAGAACAGATAACTCCCTTCTAAAAAGAACTCATAACACATACTTGAGGTTTATTTTAAACTATGCATGCCTGTGTTTGTGTATACATAAGGAACTGAATCCCATTGGCCTAAACTTGCAGTTATAAATCAACCTAAAAAAAGGGATAAGGAAAACAGGTAGAGTATCATCCAGTTGAAAGCATTTCAAGGTCAAAGTTGCCGAATGAATAACACTTTATCTAAGACAAAGCACAGAACACAAAAAATTCAATTAAGACCTTGCCTCTGTGTGTTGCATATATATTTGAAAATAACTGATTTTAACCCCAAGTTAGGATACGTTAAGAAATCATAGTATATAATGCTAAAAAGTCTTTTAAATAAGAAATTACCTTTATGTACGGCAATTAGTAGGTTTAAAGATAGGCTGCCCTAGTGTGAATAATAATTATTCATTGCCAGCCTGGTGGCACTGAGGGTTGAGGTGCTGGATGCCACTCCTCTCACTACTCCGGCTACCTGGGTTCGGGAATAAGCCCAGGTCATCAGGGGTCAGCTGGGGGGGAGGAACTGGATTGAGCTGCCGTTTGTCAGCTCTCCTCTCCTGGGAAGTGTTAGGTGCTATTCTGATTAGCGGATGGTGTCGGGAGGGAGAGTTCGCCATTAGACGCTTGGCACAAGCTATGTCTCAGCACGGCTTCCTGCTTGGACTTTGGTCCTTTGCACCGGTGCCCTCTGGGAGCAGAGATTAGGAGATTTTATAGTTATATACGTAATCACGCAAAATCCCAACCCCACTGCCAGCAGTGTGATCCCTGCAAGGGGGGGATGGGTGCTTCAGTTCCACAGAATGCTGCCACCGAGATCAGGATGGTAGCGGGCTAACATGTCTATATAAAAATAAAAAAAAATAAAAAAATAATTATTCACTAGCTGTTTCACACTTTCAAACAGTGCTAGCCCTATTAGGGGATGCATGTCCTCAGTCCTATGCTCAACTGGTCAATATTGTTTTATGAATATTAAAATATATACTGCTCAACCATGATCCCTCCAACTTTGTACCCAATGCCAAGTGTTTGTGTACAATTAAAAATGAAACCTAACAAGGACTCCCTGGAAAGTGAAATACTGTATCCTAATATGTCCATATATCAAAATGTGTTAGTATATATCAAAACTTCTGTATTTCCAATAACAGTTTTAGAAATCTGAGACAAAACCTGAGGGAATCTACCACCCACCACCACGCCTTACAACCCCACCCCCTCTTTTTTTTCTTGGTTAAAACTAATGTATTGATATCTAATTAGAAGGAATCATATATCCATTACGTATGTAAACATATAACAATGCCGCAATGTACCCCAATTATATGTCCATTTACTAAATGCCAAGAGTTTGTACACATAAAAGAAGCAAGCATAACAAAGACTCCCTAGTAATTAACATAGTTATCCTAATATGTCCATGTATCAACATGTGTCCATATATATGCCTTACCCCGTAACACCCACATTACCCCTTCGCTCTACACTCCCACACACCAACCCCCTCCACCCTTTTTTTCTGGCGAAACCAATGTATTGCTAGCCAGCTAAAAGGGATCCTGTAACAATATAGTATGAGAACATACAACAAAATAAAAACACAATGTACTACCACTGTATGTTCATTCATTTTTACTGAAGCCGGTGAAAATTTAAGCAGCGTAATGTGACATAAAACATAAATCAATGTTCATCCCATTTCCCTCCATATGGAGAAGTAAAATGAGCTTGACCTCAAAAGCCCACCTCAGTTGTGTATTTTTGAAATGCTACGAAATGCCACAATAACTGTCATTTCAGTTATTTTAATCAAATTTCAAAAGCGTTTGTCTACTTTGCATAAAGTCTGGTATGCTGAATTTACCGCAGCCTGTATAGACGTGTACCAAATTTCTGATCTCTGTCTTTAAAGGTGACTTTGGTATAAGCTTCTAAATGTCTGGACATTTTAAAATTACATTTTGCAATTATATAAACTTCAGAATTTCAAAGGCATTAGTCCAGCCGGGTTCTCGGTGATTCATCACCCGAAAGTGGACCATAGGGGCGAGGGGGTTGCAGTCTGTTTTAGACAGGAACTGGTTCTCAGGGAGATGCCAGCTGGAGGTACCAACTCCTTTGAGTGTATGGTGGGTGCAGGTGCAGGCTACAGGATACTTCTCATCTACCATCCACCAGGTGATGGGAGGGAGCTCCTGAGGGAGGTTGCAGACTTCATTGACGAGATGGTATTGGAGTCCCCCAGATGCTTGATTCTGGGGGACTTCAATGCCTGAGTCGATGATGAACTCTCGCTTTTTGGACAAAACCTCCTCCAACTGATGGATTCATTGGGCCTGTCATGGGTTATTACCACTGCAACCCACAAGGGGGGACACTCATTGAACTTGATATTCCATCTGGGGATGGAGGTCTCTGATGTGGAGGTGGAGCCAATTGCTTGGTCTGACCATCACACCCTGAGATTCAGTTTTGCAGCCCCCAAAAAGAGGCATGTCTCTATGGAGTTAGTAGAGTTCCAACCTTTGAGAGGAGTTACCTCAGAAGGCCTAATGACGGAACTGGACTTCTCAGGATTGTCAATGGATAGTACTGACCCAGGGCCCCTGGTGTTGGCCTATAACAGGGCCATCATGAGGGCCCTGGATGTCATTGCTCCAACTCTAGTTCACCCCCTTACTCTGCACCCAGGGATTACCTGGTTTACCAGGGAAATCCATGAGCCAAAGAAAGGGGGTCGAAGATTGGAAAGACGATGGCAGAAAACTCTCCTGAAGGTGGATAGACTTAGATTGTTGGATCATTATAAGATCTACCAATCAGCAATTTCCCTTAAGAAGGCAGAGTTCCTGTCCAGGGAAATTGCTACAGTGAGGAATAGACTGGCCCAACTCTTCCAGACTGTGGGCTGACTGTGCAATCCAGTCTGTCTTCCTACTGGTCGAGCTTTGCCACTGGTACAGTGTGAGGAGTTTACGCAGTTCTTCACTGATGAGGTATCCACCATCAGGGATGAGATCAACCAACATATTCCCATTAGGTCTTGCATTGATAAATTGGGTGGTACTGATGCCCAGTCGACTTGGTTCACCTTCAGCAAACTGGCAGTCATGGATATAGTGAGGATTATCCAGACTCTGTGGCCCACCTACTTTAGTCTGGATCCAGGCCCTACTCGCCTCTTAGTGGGGTGTGTAGAGGTTATCAGCCCGATCCTTACTGGGATAGCGATGGTTTCCTTGGAGAGAGTGATCTTTCCGAATCCCTTAAAGGAGGCAGTAGTTCACTCCCTTTTGAAAAAGCTCTCCCTTGATCCCAACGGCCCAGCAAACTACAGACCTGTCTCAAAATTACCCTTTGTAGGAAAAGTTATTGAGAAGGTGGTCGCTTTGTAACTGGAGGATACTTTAACCAGCCACAATATCTATGACCCTCTACAGTCCGCCTTCAGAAAACAGCATAGTACTGAGACAGCTCTTGTTCGGGTGCTAAATGACCTCCTGTTGGCTAGAAATCAGAGATCCCAATCCATCTTGGTTCTCCTTGATTTCTCAGCAGCATTTGACACCGTGGATCATGTGGTGATGCTCAAACACCTGTGGTTTTTCTGTGGATTGAGGGAGCAGTCCACAGTTGGTTTCAATCATTCCTGGAGGGCAGGTCTCAGAGACTGGTGTCGGGGATTTATTCCTCGGCCTCTCACTGTCTGCTCTGTGTGGTTCCGCAGGGTTCGGTGTTGTCCCCTATGTTGTTCGTGGTGTATATGCTCCCACTGGGGGACATTATAAGATGGTATGGGCTGAGTTTTCATTGCTATGCTGATGACTTTCAGCTCTACATGTCTTTGGTACCAGAACAGGAGTCTGACTCAGTTACAGTGTTTAATAACTGCCTACTGGAGATTCAGGATTGGATGAGTACCAGTTGGCTTCGGTTAAATTCAGGTAAGACAGAGGTATTGGTTGTGGACCCTGGGGTTAGGATGTTGGGGGCATGGGAGGGAAAGCCCTCAGATTTATATTTGGGGGGACCCCACTTATGGCCGCCAATCAAGTGCATAATGTAGGTGTTATATTTGATGAGAGCCTAACCCTGAGGATGCAGGTGTTGGTTGTAGTCAGGTCTTCATTTTTTCAGCTAAGGAATATAGCCTGGGTGAAGCATCTGGTTCCACCCAAAGATCTTCCTACCTTGGTCCACGCCTTAGTTACCAGTCATTTTGACTATTGCAATGCCCTTTATCTAGGGCTACCAGGGGTGGATATCCATCGCTTGCTGCTAGTGCAGAATGCAGTAGCCAGGTTGTTGACTGGGGTCCCTAGATTCAGTCACATAACACCTGTGCTGCAAGATCTGCACTGGCTGCCTGTACAGTTGCGGATTACCTTCAAGGTCATGTTGCTGACCTATAAGGCCCTACACGAGTTGGGACCCCACTACCTGAAAGAACCCCTGTCTTCTTACTGTCCCTCCCACTCACTCTGATCCTCTGATGTGGGATTGCTAGAGATTCCCAGGGTAACCCTGAAAACATCTGGAGGAAGGTCTTTTGCCTTTATGGCACTTACCCTGAGGAATTCTCTACCCCGTCAGATACGAGATAACCTGACTGTAGAAAGTTTTAAAAAATCCCTTAAAACCTTTTTGTTTCATCAAGCATTTCATGACACCTGATTTATGTTATGTATGTTTTTATGATTATGGATTTTAAATTATTGTGATGATTATTGTAAAGGCGCCCTGAGCTCAGGAAGGGTGCCTTATATAAATAAATTTGACATTGCCTTACATTACAAATTGCACCAGATTTGTTAAGCTGAAATTACTGAGGCCCGTACAGATGTGAACCAAGTTTTAGATCTCTATCTTTAAAGGTAGCTGAGTTATAACCTCCGAACTTCCAGAAATTTTGAAATACAATTTGCAATTATGTAAACTGCAGAATGCTAAGTTCCCGTAACTTTAAAACTAGAGAACATCATATCACCAATTTTGCTAGGTTCATTGACCCTAAATATTAGGCTTTTAGGCCACCCCTATGGTCCAGCAGCAGAGCATCACACTGCCATGCTGATGACACAGGTTCAGAAGTGAGCCCAAGATGTCACGTTGAAAGGCAGGCCATAGTTGAAACAGCTGCCACTTGGCAGTGTATCTCAGTCAGTGAGGGTTGGTGGCAGGTTCTACCAACACAGTGGCCCCTGTGGCTGGGCCAGAGAGATATCTCCTGCCACACTGAAAACTGTGGCTGTGTGAGGCTGACTGAGGCATCACACCCACCAGTTGATATGGGAAGGAAGAAATGTTGGACAAAAACCTAGCAGCCAACTGAATAATGGCTTTGTTTAACCTGACCAGGGTATATCCCTGTGAGCAGGATATATTTGTGAGAGACGAGCTGCTGGCTGGGAGAAAAAACAATATGGAAAAAAAAAAGAGTCTGTGTGTGCCAGCTCTCAAATCTCTTGCTTAAAGGCTGGCCAAGTTATAAGCAGCCAAATTTCCAAAATAACATAAGTAATTAAAGTTGAATTTCTTGAGTTTTTGTGAAATTGTGGAATGCTGTGATACATCTGTAAAAGCCATGTTCATACATTTTTCCCAATCATACACTTGAGCTGCCATTGTAGAGGATGGTAAAGGTTGGGTAAAGTGTCAAAAAGGTAGCAGTCATATAAGTCTTTCAAATAAAAGTATAATTTGGTAATTAGTAATTTCTAAAGTAACAGTAAATGCTATCCTAGTAAACCACATTTATCAAGTTTAATTAGATTCAAGAACATATTTACTTTGGTATGCATGCCAAACGTTGAATGTATACCTGCAATAGCAGTCAAACTATAGATATCCAAGTATTATGAAAATGTTCACGTAATTTTAAAAAAAGTGAAATTTTGAATGCCTGTACCTTACAATTTACATAACAAACTACCTCTCTATTTAGCAATTCTATGACTCTTACAAGAAATTATGTATATAGATTTTCAATTATCTAGCTCCAAATGTGGATAATTTGTAAGCACAGAAATATTTTCTGAAATGTTCACATGAATAATACATTTCTAGACTCTGAACCACTAAAACTTCCTCTTACTGTACTTCATACAAATGTCATGAAACTTCATTTAGGGCCTTCTCCAGTGAATACACATGCAACATTGTAGATTTCTAGCTGTAACACTGACTGAAATATTATCAATTAAAACATTTTGGAAAATTCTGAAAAATGTTACAGATTTCATGGGATTTCACAAAAATTCCACCAAATCAGCATTTGCTAATTTTGCACCATCCTATCAGTGACTCAACAGCAGCAATAGGCACCACAGAGCAGCAGGGATCACATGATTATGCATGCACTGGAGATGTCCTGTTGAGCCGATGGATTTTATTCTTCTACCCCCATTTCTAGACAGTTGTGCTCACTTTGTTTGCACCCACCCCTGATCTTCATGTTAATGTTTTTTTGTTATGTTTTTTATGGTCTATTGGCAATTTTTTTTTTTTTATGAAGGCATGTTTCTGATACTGAAGCAGCTGTGTCTGTCATTAGCGCTCTCCTGTCCCACACTCAGTCTCCCCTGTGGGCAGCTCTGTACCCAGTGCTCTGGTGAGGGCTATATTCTAAATGGTGCTGCTGCAGAAGCTGTGCACTCATTCATCTGTCCTTTTTTGGCATGTAATCTGCCCTTTATTCAGAGGGTTTAGCACCTGTGGTATGCCTCTGAACATACCAGGCAAAAGACCCAGAACAAATGCAAATGACTGCACAACACAAACATTGTGCTTGTGCGCACTTTTGAATATCTGAACCATGTCATTTAATTTAGTGTTTGCTGGATCAGACGTCAGAGGGTTGTGACTTTAAAGGCATAATCCCTTTTGAAAAAGGAGACTGTAACACTAGCGTGTGACAGGCAGGCAATTCACTGAAAAAAAACTTGCATAGATGTGTCATGATTAGTAGGGTCCCAAGTCAGACCCAGAAAATAAATAAGAAGCAAAAGTTTAGCTATAGTATAAATCACAGACATCCTAAATAAACACAAATAAAATCATCCTAAGACACAGAAAGCAAGAGGGAAATGGTGAGTTTTCAATGTTTTTTTAATTGTCTCCACTGAGGAGCTAGAGCACAAATGTAGACACATAAAAGAAGCTACACTCGGAGTGGAGAAACAGAGATAGGACCTATGAACTGATTCAGGCTACACTTGCACAATGGAAGAAGAAGAGGACCAGGAAGCCATAATCTACAAGGGGATATAACATGATAAACAGTGCTTGGCTACTGTCAAAAATGCTGGATGAACGTTGGGGTGCATCAAAATGGGGCTAACCAGCAGAGGGCGAGAATTAATTTTACCACATCACAAGATCCCACCTGGAGTACTGAGTGCTGTTCTAGACTCCACAGAACAAAATAGGTATTGAGGTAGTAGAACACAGGGCAACGAAAATGAAGAGGATATGAAGGATGAAAACTATGAGGAAAGACTGGAGGCCCTTAACATGGCAAAGTGAAGGAGACTGCAGCAGGTGGGGCATGATTTCAGTTTGTTACATACTAAAGGATATCAAATAGGGCAAACATATATGTTTGAACTGTTGTGTTCCAGAAAGATGAAGGAACATGCCTTGAAGATCAATTGGTATGTATGCAGGGGTAATATTAAGAGGCACTTGTTCTCACATAGGTGGTAAACCTGTGACATAGCCTCCCAGTGGACACTGTGGATGTAAAGACTGAATAGACCTTCACCTTAAGCCTGGATAATTGTTTTGCTTACCAAGGAAAATACAGGATACCATGACTAGTGGGTTGGGTGGGATACCCATACAAAGTACATGTTTTGAATAACATACTTTGATACCTGTGTATGCCAGTTTTGCAGCTGGAGGGGGTGTGCTCAATTGAGGGATCTAATGTCCCTATGACCTTAAATTTCTAAGTTACAAGGTTATGTTTCCATCTTACCTATAGCTATTACGAGGGCTGTTCACTAAGGATTTGGATAAGATGATGATGTGATGTAGCAACGGTAGTAAGTAAATAAATAACCAGATTTAACTTAGGTACATAAGGATATCCTGTTAATTCAGCTAGTACAGTTAATCATTCAGTTTGGTGTTAGTGTGCTGGATCAGAAGTCAGGAGGTTGTGACTTTAAAGTATAATCCCTTATGAAAAAGGGACTGACACTATAGGAAGAGACAGGCAGGTGACTCAGTGATGAACCCTTCTACACATATCACAATTAGTTGGGTCCCAAATCAGATCCATGGCAGATAGCATAAGAGGGCTGTGGCAGCATTACCACTTGCAAAGTGCTACCTAAATCTGCAGCCTCTATTGTTTTAAATAGTAGGACTTGGGATTTGAACTTGCAACATTCCAATGTTTTTTCCTAGGCCACCCAGGTACATATTGCCCTATCATATATACTGTACCTAATGGCTTCATAGATTTTCCAACTCCTTCTTTTCAAATCTTTAACAGTAATACTGGGATTATTCTTTAAATAACTTTAGAAATGGATGGATCGGTTTGCCTAAAGGTAACTGTGATAGGGTGATGTTACTGTATATGGAAATAGGAAATTAACAACCAGGATTTAACATACAGGGATTTCCCACTAGCCCCTCTAAGGGAGCAGCAGCTTGATTATCTTGGTGGTACAAATGAGACAGACATTAAGTTCAAAGTTCCAAATGATTATTTTTATTTGTAAAACAAAAAGCAGACTTATCTTCAGCACAGATAAAATTAAGAAATTAGTTTCTTTCTCCCAGTTCGGGTTTTCTCCTTCAGCCCATGAGTCTCTCTCCTGGTTCTCTCTCCAAGGCCCTCTTGTTCAGTTTTTGCAGTTCTACAGTGTCTGCTACCTTTGCTGCCCCTTATCAAAACTTTGCCTGTCAGACCACTTTCAGAGTTTCCGTCAGCTCTCCCCATTTCCCTGCAGGTATCTAGGCAGACTTCTTCCACTCTTCTAGTCTCTGTTTTGCAGGGCTCAACTCCACCTTGCACATTCAGCTACAGTTACTTAAAGAGCCCCACTTCAGCTCTGTGTTCTGCATGGTTACCTCTCCCTCCCTGTAGATTCCAGCAGGTGCAAAGATTTTCCTCTGTATGGCTTCTCTGCAGTGTCTTCTCTCCACACAGAAACTTCAGTCAGCCTTTCTGTCTTTCCTTCAGACCCCAATTTCACATCAGCACCTTTGCAGGTCTCCTTCCCTAAGATGAGGCATGTATCTTTAGTCTACTACTTCAGCACAGCAAGCCCCAATAATTTAATTAAGGGATGATTACATCTTGCCAATCCTTATTCTGCAACCACACAAGTGTACTGTAACATTAAAGGGCCTAACCCAGTTAAGGACTGACTTTCTGCATTCTGGTTTGGCTCCCTAGAGCTCCTGACAAAACCACATGTGGTCTGGAAAAATAACAGGGGAAGGCAAAGGGAAGACAAATTCAGTCAGAGTATATAAAAACACATGGGGCGCCCATACTCAAATGCAACCCCTAGCACTATAAGACAACTGTCACCACTTCGAACCATCAGCTACTTTATGACCCAGTTGAGCAATGTTCAGTGGGGGTCATGACTCCTTCCTGAATAGTCACATAAGTGATTGTGACTATACCGTTTGGGCACAGTCCACCAAGGTTATTGCCAACAGGTCCTTTGATGATATGCTGCATGTAGAACCTATTACCCATTACACTTAATAGCTTCCATTGAAATCCGAACCATTCATTGCTTAACCTGATACAAAGGGCGGCACTGGATACAATGAGTTAAGACTAGTGATAAATCAAACATCTATGAGGGCGATGACATAGGAGGGGTCACAGAACAGCATTAGGTTCTCAGCAGTTGACCTGGGTGGGGAAGCACCACTGGATGCAAGGGAATGCCTTATTACCAGGGAGCAAGTGGTGGAAGGGGGTTCACTGGACAAACATGGAGGAAGTCATTGGCAACAACGATAAAGATTTAGCAGTCCCCCAGGGTACCATGAAGGAAGGGTAGTCAGACAGGGAGAGGCTTCCAGGATTGGCACCCATGCATTACTGACTTGCACAAGGGAATAGCACTATACAGCTGGTGCTCTGCCATGCTACAGGCTATTTGGTGTCACTAACTAATGTGACTGGACACAAACTTTGTTTCTGTCTGGTGACTTTCAGAGAATCTCTTGTAAAGGGATAAATTCATAGGTGGTCTTCTCCCTATGTGAACTGAGCAAAACTTTGTGCATAACACAAAAGCAAGAAGGTGCAGCAGATCAAAGAAATGCCCCTTGTTTTGTGCTGCCACCCTTTCTGACTGAGAATGGCCTATGACTGAACTGTCAAGATATTTTCTTAATAGTATAGCAAATATTCCATACATCATTTCATTCATTGAAATGAGAATAATGCTTCAGAGAAGCTTATTTTTAATTAAATATTTAAAGTGCCATTTTCGTTGCAGATGCACAGCTGTTGCAGCAAATTTGGACACAGCTAGATTGCTGCGCCATCTATTGTGATGACATTGGAGTGGGTGAAAGGGAACATTTGCATAATATGATTTAAACAGCTTGTTCTGATGCAAGGTATTGATTGAGGGGCAGAACAGTGACAAAGCTTGATCATCTTGCTGTTTTTATTTTATAAATGCTGTATCATTTATGAGAGGTGGAAAAGAAAATAGAGCCTGATTTCTTAATGGATGACTTCTTATGTGAATAACATTGATTTTTTTACTCACTCCTGCGAAGTCTTATGAAAAGAGCCTGGCTACCATTTAAAAACAATTCTTCAGATACTTTGGATAAGAATGGACACATACCTCTCTTGCAGATGGGAATCTACAAACCAAGGAGAGATGTTGCATGGCAAAAAGAATATCTTTTTTTAATTAAATCCTATTATGTTAATTATTAAAAAAAATGGTAAAATGGGCCAACATTATGTAAATTAGAGCTTTATTTCTTAGGAAAAAATATAGTCCTTCAGTTAGTGCAAATACTGCAAAAAACAAAGTAATTCAAATGATGGGACATCCTTGACACCCTGCAGCGGGCATGCCTCAGGCAGCTAATCGTAGAGCCCACCAGAGAGAGAGAGAGAGCGATAATGGATTTAGTACTCACCAACGTGGACAGAGTTGCAGATGTCATGTTGGGTAGCCACCTGGGGTCCAGTGATCACCGTACAGTGTGGTTCAATGTGAGAACAGTGGCAGAGTCAAGCCACATGAAAGCAAGGGTCCTGGACTTAAGGGCCAACTTTGCAAAGATGGGGAAATGTCTCAGGAAAGCCCTGGCAAGGGGGCAAGGCAAGACAAGGCAAAATTTATTAAAAAGACTGCCAGTCCTGGAGGCTTTGGGCGCCATACAGATAAGTAAACACATATTTAGAAGTAGATCAATAAAACACAGAAATAATTGTAAACATATAAATAATAATGCTTCATATAAGCATTACCCATAAACAATAAACTAAACATCTAATTACCACTGGCTATAATCAAATCAGATCTATAAATTAATACCTTAATCCAAAAATGCCTGGGCAAATAGGAGGGCCTTAAGGTGGGACTTGAATACCTCCAAGGTAGGGGCCCCCTTAACCCCAAGAGGCATCAAATTCCACAGGACAGGGGTGGCAACAGTAAAGGCCCTGTCACCAGTTGATTTCAACCTCATCCTGGGAGGAGGATGTGTGGGTGTAGTTGAATGATTGGCAAATCTAAAGAGAGCCATAGAAGAGGCAAAAAACCTTTGCATTAGGCAATTGAGCAAAAGCAAGAGGAAACAGAGGCCACTATTGTTCTCAAAAGAAGTGGTTAGGAAGGTAAAAGCAAAAAGCCTGGCATTCAGAAGGTACAAAGAGACAAGGAGGGAGGAGGACAGGGAAGTGTAACTAGAAAAGCAGAGGGAGGCAGGGAAAGTAGTCATGAGTGCAAAGGCACAAATGGAGGAGAGAATGGCCTGGGCAGTGACAAAAGAGGACAAGGCATTCTTCAGGTATATTAGTGAAAGAAGAAAGACCAGGGGTGGGATTGTTGGGCTAAAAGGAGAAGGATAGGACTATGTGGAGGGGCACCTGGGGAAAACAGCAATTCTGAACAGATATGTTTTTTCAGTGTTCACATAAGAAGGGGAAAGTGTGGGACCTTAGTTAACTGACAGGCGCATCAAAGGAAGGGAGGTGGACACCAGTCCATTTACTTAGGAGAGAGTCCTAGGCAGCCTCATGAAGTTGAGGGTAGACAAGGCAACAGGGTCAGATGGGATACATCTAAGAATATAAAAGGAGCTTAGAGAGGTGCTTGCAGCACCACTGACAGCCTTTTGGACAAATCACTGGAAACGGGAGTGGTTCTGGAGGACTAGAGGAGGGCAGATGTAGTCATGCTCCACAGAAATGGGAGGAGGGAGGAGGCTGATGGTTATGGGCCAGTCAGCCTGACCTCGGTGGTAGTAGAAATTAATGGAATCACTGATAGAGGAAAGGACTGTGGTATATCTTGAATCCAGCAGATCACAGGATCCTAGGCAGCATGGATTCACAGTGGTAAGGTCATGTCAAACAAATCTGATAGATTTCTTTGATTGGATGACCAGTGAATTAGATCAGGGAGTGGAGGTGGATGTGGCCTATCTGAATTTCAGCAAGGCCTTCAACACCATTCCACAACTGAGGCTTGTAAACAAGCTGGGCAGCCAGGGAGTGGGTCCCAAGGTGGTAAACTGGGTCAGAAATTGGTTAAGTGATAGAACACAGAGGGTGGTGGCAAAGAGAGTTCAATCCGTGGAGATGAGGGTGACCAGCAGGATGCCACAAGGATTAAATCTGAGGCCAGTTCTCTTTAATGTCTTCATAAGCGACATTGCAGAGGGGCTTGAAGGTAAGGTATGCCTCTTTGGAGATGACACTAAGATCTGCAACACAGCTGACACTCCATGGAGGGGGGAATGAGGAGGGACCTAAGCAGACTTGAGGAGTGGTCAAGAGTGTGGCAGCTAATATTTAATGCAAAGAAGTTTACAATCATACATTTGGGGCACAGAAACCAAGAGGAGGAGAACATGATGGGGGGGATAGTGACGACCATCAAACAGGAAAGGGACCTGGGGTAATCCTATCTGATTACTAAAGGTGAACTAGCATTGTGAAAAGACTGTGGGAAGAGCCAGTGGGATTCTGGGGTGTAGAGGGAGAGGTATCATCAGCAGAAAAAAAGAGGTGGTGATACCACTGTACAAATCATTGGTGAGACCCCATCTGGAGTACAGTATCCAGTTCTGGAGGCTACATCTCTGGACAGACATAGACAGAGTAGAAGTAGTTCAGAGAAGGGCAACAAAAATGGTGCAGGGTCTGCACCAATGTCACATAAGGAGAGACAAGAGGGCCTCAATATGTATGCCCTGGAAGAGAGAAGACAGAAGGGGGATATGATAAAGACCTTCAAATACCTCAAGGGCATAAATAAGGTACAAGAGGGTAGCATCTTTCAGAAAAAAAGATGTTCAAGAACAAGGGGGCATGATATGAGGCTGGAAGTGGGTAGACTCGGGGGCAATGTGAGGGAGTATTTTATCACAGAAAGGGTGGTGGATGCATGGAACAGCCTCTCAGCAGAGGAGTGAAGGCAAAAGTGGTTGGGGAATTCAAGAATGCATGGAATAGGCACAAGGGAACCCTAGCAATAGAAAAGAGAGGGTAGGATCTGCCTTACTGCAGTAGGTAGAGAAAATGGGCAGACTAGGTAGACCAAGTAGTCCTTATCTTCCATCAAGCTCTGAGTTTCTATAGATGTTTTGACAAGGGCACAAGATGGAGATAATAAAAGGACATGCTTGTAACTATTTTGTGGACATTTGAAACCAGAAGACAAGAGGTTGAGGCGGAAACCTAGCCAGAGGGTCCAGAGTTGTATCTAACAGCAGCAGAAGATATCATAAGATACTTATAAAAAAAAACAACAAAAAACAGGAAGATTTCCTCACAATGGCATTATTGATTTGATGCTTTCATGTAGGCTGGTGAAAATAAAGTAATATTTCCTCTCCTAACCTTTTATCTACAATGTCACTGTTGTCAGCTAAGCCACCAGAATCTAATTCCTTGTAATTTAAGCTTGATTTTTGGCCTTGCTTGCCGTGTGCTACTAGCAAAGAGTTTAATGGAATTTGACTCTGTAGTATGCCACTGTCACCTACAGTATATGTCATTTCCTTCATCAAGAGATAATAAATCATATCCTAGAAGATGCTGGATATCATTTTATGGCAATTTACTCCATCATCTCCAGATTTTTTTTGTTCTATTTTTCCCATATACTGTGTGCCCCAGTATTTTCATAATGACACCAAAGTGACCCTTGCTAGTTGCAGATTGTCAACAATATTGCTAAAAGCTTCCCCTCAGCAATGTGCTTTCAGTGTCACATACAAAACAGGATAACTCATCAGCACTTCTGGAACATAACCATAGGGTTTCATACAGTACTACTGCATATTTTGGCCCGGTACAGTTGATCTTTTCTGCCATCACTGTATACGTTTTTATGTTTCTATACTGGGGATGGTGAATTACTTGTAAAAACAGAAAAGAGTTATACGGGGGTTCATTTTATTTTATACCAAACTTCTGTTTTGCTATATTCATGTTATGATTATGTTCTTCTAGTTTCCCAGATAATTACAGCATCTTATATGCAGTAATGCAATTCCTTGCAAAAAAGCAAAAGTAAGATCACATCATTCAGGCTTCAAATACATTCTGCACATTAAAACTGTTTCAGAAGAACTAGATATTCTTTGGTCAATTTGCATCATTATCGTCAAATTGATGCACTGTGACCTAATAGTTAGAGCACCAGCTTGCAAACCAAAGATCACAGGTTCAAACCCCTGCAGGAGCTAAATAGTATGAAAAACTCAGTACGTGACCTTCAGCTACAATAATTACCTTACCTTCCAGTGCCATAATCCACCCAATTGCATAAATATGTAGAAATAGGAATCCAATGGAAATGAAATATTGCATCTCCGCTGGGCTATCCTGGGGAAATAAACTGAAGACAAAAATTTCAATTTTTTACAGTTTGTGGTTATGGTAATAGAAGTAAGAATGGGTTCCTGGTTCAGTGCAAAATCATTTATTGCAATGTAGCCTCTCATTAGTCAGAATTAGAGGAGATGATGTCTGAAAAATGTTAACTAAGTTTATATAATTCCACAGTTTCCTGAAATGTAGTTACCAGCACATCCAACAAATAAGTAAAATAATACCTGTTGCCTTCTTACACTGGTTAATAGTTGCTGCTTTAGCCTAAAGTGAGTTCTAAAAGAACATAAGAAGTAGCCAGCAGATGGGGACCACATGATCCATCTAGTCTGCCCAAAATATTCTACCTCCCTCCCTGTTTTATTACCCCATCAAGTGCCCACATTGCCTGCCCCATGCTAGTTTGAATACCCTATTTTCTTCGATGCAGCACCTCTGAGGCAAGCTATTCCATGGTTCTATCACCCTCTCTGTGAAAAAGTATTTCCTTATATTGGTTCTAAATCTGCCACCCACTAGGTGTAGATTGTGCTCCCTTGTACACATTGTTTTGTTTTCCTGGAATAGGTTTCCTTTTTGGGCTGTGTTGATTCCCTTTATGTATTTGAATGTTTCTAGCAAGTCCCCCCTATTTCTTCTTTGCTCTAGAGAGTATAAGTCTTGTTTCATACCGTTCTTGATGCAGACCCTGACCATGTTAGTGGCCCTTCTCAGAAACCTTTCTAAGCAGTCAATGTTCTCTTTTTAGGTGGGCCTCCAGAACTGCACACAGTATTCCAGGTGTGGCCTAAACAAGGACCTGCACAACAGGATTATTACTTTGCACTCCCTGCTCGTAATCCATCAACCTATACAGCCAAGGATGCTGCTGGGCTTCTGTGCTGTTTTTTCACAATTTCCCCACTTTTAGATCATTGGTAACAATTACTGAGAGGTTCCGTTCCATCTTTGATTCTTCTAATTGATGCCCATTCAGCGTGTATGTCTTTCTTGGGTTATGTTTACCCATATGCATCACCTTACACTTCTTAGCATTAAATTTTAACTGCCATATTCTTGACCACTCTTCTAATTTCTTGAGATCAGCTTCCATCCCAGGGGCACCTTCATCTGTGTCTACCCTGCTGCAGAGTTTTTAATAATCTGTGAACAGGCAGACCTTTCCCACAAGATTATCAGCAATATCACTAGTGAATATGTTGAAGAGGATTGGGCCAAGTACTGACCCTTGTGAAGCACAGCTGGTTACTCTACCTCCTCTGATAATGCCCTGTTGACCAGGACTCTCTGTGAGCTATCCTGAAGCCAATTCTTAATCCAGCTGACTGTTTTATGGTCTATGCCTGTGTGCTCCAGATTGTTAGCTAATCTCCTGTGGGGAACAATGTCAAAAGCTTTTCCAAAATCTAAGTAAGTCATATCCACTGCCCCACCTTGGTCCACTGTTCTGGTTACCCAATTGAAGAAGTCCACCATATCTGTTAGACATGAGCGCCCAGCCATGAATCCATGCTGCTTTGGGTTGAGTCTTCTGTTTTTCCCTTAGGTAACCTACTATCCTCTCCTTAAGCAATGCTTCCATAATTTTACCCACCACTGAGGTTAGGCTGACAGGGCGGTAGTTCCTTGGTTCTTCCATGCTTCCACTCTTGTGCAAGGGCAAGGGGATAGTTTATACAGAAACCAATAAATGATGGCAAAAGAAGGCCTCATGGTCCATCCAGTCAGTGCTTTTGTCCACATAGGTGAGGTAGCTCTGTGGACCCTAATGGTCCATGCCAATCCTCCACCCATTCCATCCTCCCCAGTACACTTACTCTACCCTCTTTGCTTGTCTCATTTCCTCTTAAATCCCTCCATCGTATTCACATTGACCACCACACTAGGCAGTGTGTTCCACTTTTCCTCCACCTGTTTTGTGAAAAAGTACTTCCTGATATCCTTAACCCATTCCACCAATGCCTTATTGGTGGCCCTTGTATTATTGTTAGCACTATTAGTGAACAGTTCCTAAGTTTCCACTTGTTTATTTTCTTCATGTATTTAAATGTTTTTATCATGTGACCCTCACTCATGACTGTCAATGAATAAATACTGAGGCTTTTCAGTTTCTAGTTACATAACCTATCTTGTTGCCCATGTATCATCTTGGTTACCCTCATTTCCACTGATTCCAGTTTGTCTAAGTCCTTCTTTAGGTGGGGATTCTAAAATTGCATGAAGTACTCCAGTTGAGGCCATACCTGGTATTTATACAGGGGCAAAATAATCTCCTTTCTCCTGGCACTAAATCCCCTCCCAGTGCAACTCAGTATCCTATTTGCCACCTGTATAACTTTGCTGCATTGCACAGAAGACTTGAGGTTATCTGAAATTATTATTTCAAGATCCTTTTCTTCCTCCATCTTTGTAATTGTTACTCCTTCCATCCTCTATTCTACTCCATGATTTCTGCAGTCCATATGCATGTCACAATTTTTTTCATTAAAGGTCAGCTGCCAGATTCTCATCTATTGATCCAGCCTACTCAGATCCTCTCTAAATTCACATATACCCTCCTATCTATCTGTTCCACCACAGAGCTTGGTGTCATTTGCCAAAAGGCAAATTTTCCATCGAGTATCCTCCCCAGTGTCACTGATACAGATGTTGAAGAGTACTGATATAAGGCCTGATCTCTGATGGACCCCACTTGTGATCCATCTGACTCCTGAGTACTCCCCATTTACTACTACCATCTGTAGTCTCTCCCCCACAGCCAGTACCCTCTCCGCTGTGTTAGTCTGCCCCCCCCCACCAAGTCCTCTGCTTTTTGTCCAGTCTTTTAAGTGGAAGAAAGTCAAATGTTTTGCTAAAGTTCTAACATAGTATTTCAAGTTTGTGTTAAGGGTTTAGCAAGCTCAACCATGACCAGTACATAAAGATTTTATTACATTTCTAAAGCATCTTTCTTATTTTTTTAAAGGTTTAGAGGAATGCATCTGGTGTGTGGCCAAAATCAAAATCAAATAGTTATATTACTAGTGTTCCCCACCCCCAAAACCAGCTGAAAGGCTGCAATTCATTCAAATCAATTCAGTTTTCTTACTTGGCTTTCATTCCTTCAATTTTACATTTAGTGTGGTTCTTGGTCTCATCATTTAGATGAATCAAGGCTGTAGGCAGGCATACTCACTGTACACATTTGTGTACAGTTTTGTTGAGTGCCTGTCATAAACCATGTGCCTTTCTGTTAACATTTCCATTCTAATCTGTAGTATTTGGGTTAATGTAGGCCACTGAGGATTCTCTCTGTTTAAACTTCTGTTGTTTAGGAGACAGATACGTGTATAACATCTTTAGAAATTAGAGGAATCATCTGACAACAATCTGATGTGTTTGGAAGGGGGTGCCATTTGGAGAGGATGTGTACATTGTTTAATAGGGGGGTGTAACTGTTGGAGATTGTGTGTACAAAATGGAAATTTCTGGCTACACCCCTGAGATGAATCATGATCATCCTGATCACAGTCAGCAAGGTGACCCACTCTTCGAAAGAATGAGACATAGCACTGGGACCTTGGCTCATTTTGGTACTTGAAATTTCAAGTATAATTTCTTGACTAATGAATGGATCACCTTGCCGATGGTGAGCAGGCTGATCATGATTCAGTCAAATGATAAGACAAAAAATCCTCAAAATGTTAAAACAGAGTGAAAATCAAGTAAGAAAATTGAATTGATTTGAATGAAATGTAGGCTTTTAAGATGCTTTTGTGTGGGGGCGGGTGCACTGGTACTATAAATATTTGATAGTATTTGAATTGCATTTATCAACAGCCTAAGGATGTGAGAAGTGGATCCTGCAAACTTCAATTCAGCTTTGAGTTATGACCTGACAACTCACTTCAGCTTTCCAGTTTGTCTGAACTGTTTCAGTTCCCAATGCAGTAAATGGCATAGGATAAAAAGACTACCTGGGGTTGAGGTCAGCAATGAAAATCAATTGATGAAGCATACTTACGGCAGGTACTGCTGGCATCCATCTGCTGAGGATCATAGCTTGTGGTATTGTGACAAAGTTTGAAAAATCTGCTAAGACTGCTACAGTCTAGTGTAAAATACAATACTAGTTACTATTGACTGCTAACTTAAAAGAGCTTAATGAGCACAGCCTGCTGTATACTCTGACTCTCTGCATTGCCTCCTGCCAGTTACATATTTAAATGTTCCTTCTCCTCTAAAGTGGGTGAGGAAGGCTTGCCAGAGTTCAAGGTCTTCTCTGAAACCTTCCATCACACATATTCAGTGGCGGGCTTTCCAGGCACCTGACCCTACCTTCTTCCTGGCAGGGAGGAATAAGGATAAATGATCCTGCCTAAGCTCTGCTGTACTGGACCATTTGAAGCCTATATCTTGCTGACTTTCAATTGTCAGCTTCATAACCCTGTTGAATTCACTGATATAGGATCCTAAAACCAGCTGTCAAACCATCTGCCAGCAGGGTAACTTTCTTGAGGTCCAGGTACTGTTTAAGTCATGGTCTAAGCTGGTACACCCGTATTGGATTGGGCATGTTAGCTGTGTGTGGGCTTGCATTGCTTGTTCTGAAGGGACCACCTCAATCATTGATGGGGTTTGCTGGGTGTGCACTGGCTGAAGGGGTGCCTCTAGCTGCAAGTGAAACATTCATGTCAGTAACTGCAGGAGGTCTTGCTGCAAGTCCACTTATTGAACTCAGAACACGCTTGTGTCTGAGGCCCACTTGGCTCAGGTCAGTGGGACTTGGACAATCTAATCAGCAGCCCCAATGTCTGTATGGAAGATCTCGCCCATGCAATATCTCTACCTGTATAAGCATACCTAGGACATTCCAGACCTTGGATGGGTCATACTGCATGCAAAAACAAAATTCATCTTCATACTCCAGCCAGCTAGTGCCCTCATTTTGCTTGCAAGCACACATGATCCTGTTCAAATAATTGAACAGCCCAACACAGTTCTCAGGGGCCATCTGACAAATTGTGCTGTTAAAGCCTATGAACCCAGACAGCCAATTGTCACATGTTCTATCCACCATAACCCTCTCCCTGTCTGGGTTTTGCCCATTCTTATCTTTGTCCTCTTCCAGCTCCTTGGGTCAGTTCAGCAATGAAATCATATCAACGTACTCACACCCATGATTCTGTTGGCAGACTTTGTCCACAGATGCATTCCCACTGGTTCAACTGTACTGATATAGTACCCCTGAAACAGGGGCTACCATTACTGATGCTGCTTCACTGGTACCAGACTCTGACACTGTCTGGACCCTGTCTGTCTCTTGCTTGTGGGTTTGAACTGTTATGTTGAGCCCCACTACTGCCTCCAGAAACTTTCCCAGCTTCGGATCCAGAGAGGATGGCCCAGTAATAGGTTCCGGCAGCCTGTAGAGAGCTGGTGACTGTAGAGGATCAACTCTTGCAGGATTGGCATGGGGGGGGGTACTCTATCACCACAATATCAGGCTTGTTTTTTTGTGGTTGGTGGCCCTCTTTGATTTGGTGCTGGGTGTGTGCAATGCCACAGTGGGCATTACTGGTGTCACACCTCCAAACACTATCAAATCCATCTGCCTGTATTCCTCACCAGGCAATGCATTATCCCCTGAGCTTGCCTTACCTTTCTCATTAGACATGTTGGGTACCTTGCTTGGACAGGCTCCTGGCTTCTTCACTAGCTACTTCTGCTTTTCATGTGTCAAATTTTCTTTCAGCATTGGGGTACAAATGGGTCATCTATTGCTGTGGTCACTGCCACTTTGCCAGATGGAGCCTTCTTCTGTTTGCTAGGAATTCTCACACTGCAAACAACTAAAATGACAAGACATGACAGCCCATCAAAAGAAAACAATGTTACTACTAATGTCATGACCCCTAATTGTAAATCAGTCTGTCAAAGAGAACCTGCTCTCCTGGGGGAATGGACCTTCTCACAGCAGCTCAGCTTTCCTCTAACACTCTGCCCACACCCCAGTCATTTAATGCTGAAAAAAGCAATTTTTTAACAAGGAATGTGAATGGAATTTGAATTGGTAAAGAGTCCCTATAACAGCCCTACCTTGCACATGGAATTTTGGACATGTAGAGAGATTGAGCTCTTATTTATGTACTGGACTTAGAAGATATGTTTTAATAACTTAAAAATGGCAATGTGAAAAAAACCTGAACACTTTTAAAATGAAAAAATACATATGCACGTATCAATATAGTATATAAATAATGTACACAGCATGTGAACATGGTAAATGGAGTATGTATAAGTGATTGTGTAAAAAATGAGTAAGATTAGACTAGGAAATGGAGCATGCATGTTTGATTTTTGAGAAACACATTTATTGTGGTCACCAGTGTTCATACATGAGTCTGACCCAGTTTACAATAAAAAAGTAAAAATCTTTTTGAAGGCATAGTTTATTGTACCTTGAAACTGGTTAAAAACATGGTATCTGACCCAAAATTATAACTTTAAAATAAAAAAAGCTATAAAACAAACAAATATTTGAAGAGGAATTTTATCCTTGGGTGGGAGGCAAACCGCTGGAGTGAGGATCTGATTCTCAGGCTCTCCGTAGAAGCTCTAAACTCCTGAGCCAACCAGGACCTTCTGTTTCTGCCTTTCACAGGGAGATTCAGCTACTCAGTGGGACGGAAGCTGAGTGACATCACTAGTGATGTCATGGTTGCCCCCACCTGCAGCGGTATTTAAACCGCATTGCTGAGGCAACAGCCACTTCCCAAAAACTCCAGAAAGGCAAGACTGTGGTGCAGTACAGAGACTGTAATTGAAACATCCTTTCCAGATAGCAGGATTTAAATATAACTTTGACTTGATATATGAGATAAATGGCTAAACTTAGACTGTTTTTTCAAGTTAAAGGCAAGGAAGAAACAAAGAATGGAATCATTTACATACTGACTGAAGGGTCAATGAAGGAGCTATAATTACAGATCAAGGTGAGCGACCTTACCATAAAAGGAGGTGTTCTTTTACATTGATATTATTATGGGCTTATGTTTTAAAAGGAAACATTTTGTATTTGCAGAGAGACTTGGCAGCCATGTATTCCCTGTCCTGTGACATGAAGCAAGAAAAATTAGAATTAAAATAGAAAGTAAAAGAGACCTGTTTTTGTTTTATGAAGGTCAAGAAATATGACCGAATTTAAAAAAACACTTAAAGGATAAAACCAAATGAGATTATGTTTTAAAGGGAACATGGATCCAGATTCTAAGAGGTGTTACAACAGCACAAGGTGAGTTACCCCACACCCAATGGCGCAACTCGCACCGTACGCCAGGCATAATGTCAGTTGGCATTCTGAAAGGTACCTTGCACCATGCTGAATGCAGGTTGCACCAAATGTGGGATATGCCACCCACTACTCCACAACTTCGCGGGACTTAGGAAGAGCTGACTTTGATAAAATGGCCAACAAAGTTAAGCTAGCCATGGCAAAAAGAACTGCAGGTGAGGGGGTGGTACAGGCAAAGTGGGCAAGCATTAAGGATGCAATACTTGAAGCAACATCCCATTGTGTTAGAGAGAAAAGGAAGTTCAAAAGAAGAAGGAAACCACTTTGGTTCTTAAAAACAGTAGCAGAAAAGGACACAGGCAAAAGGCTGGCCTTCAGGAAATATAAGGGAACACAGCAGGATGAAGATAGGGAGGCATACCAAACTTCCCTATGGGAAGCAGGGAATGCAGTAAGGCAGGCAAAGGCCCAAACCAAGGAAACACTATGACAAACAGTAAAAGAAGGTGACAAGACTTTCTATAGATAAATTAGTGAAAGGAGAAGGTTCAGAGGGGGTATTGCTAAGATCAAAGGAGATAAGGGGGCGTGTAAGGAGGAGGACCATGTAAAAGCATCTATCCTAAAAAGATACTTTTGCTCAATATTTACTGAAGAGAAGATAGGGGAGGGTCCACAGCTCAGCACCATGGACACAGAGGGGAGGGAGATGATCAGTAGACCCTTCACAAAAGAATGGTTCCTACAAGAGCTCAATAAACTCAGGGTGGGCAAGGCAATGGGACCTGATGGCATACATCCCAGGGTACTAAAGGAACTAAGGGTGGAACGAGCAGAACCATTATCAGAACTGTTTAGTGAGTCTCTAAGCACAAGAGAGGTCCCAGAAGACTGGAGAAGGGCTCATGTGATCCCGCTCCACAAGAGTAGTAGCAGGGAGGAAGCAGGGAACTACAGACCAGTCAGTCTTACCTCAATAGTGGGCAAGATTATGGAGGCACTCCTTAAGGAAAGGATAGTGCAACACCTGGAATCGATAGGAGCACAAGATCCAAGACAGCATTGATTTACAAAAGGAAGGTCCTGTCAAACTAATCTCATAGATTTCTTTAACTGGGTAACCAGAGTGGTGAACCAAGGGTGAGCAGTTGATGTCGCCGACTTTGACTTCAACAAAGCTTTAGATACTGTTCCACACTGAAGATTGATTAATAAGCTGGGTAGGCTCAGTGTGGGTCAGAAGTTGGTCAACTGGTTGGCAAACTATTTGACGGGCAGAAAACAGAGAGTGGTGCTAAACAGTATACAGTCAGAAAAGATGCAAGTCACAAGTGGGATATCTCAGGGATCAGTCCTGGGGCCATTCCTCTTCAATATCTTCATCAGTGACATTGCAGATGGACTGGAGGGTAAGGTTTGTCTGTTTGCAGATGACACCAAGATCTGCAGCAGAGTAGATGATCCAGATGGGGTGGGCAGAATGAGAAGAGATCTGGATAAATTAGCAAAATGGTCAGAAGAGTGGCAACTGGGTTTAATGCAAAGAAGTGCAAGATCATGCACATAGGGAAGAGAAACCCGAAGTCACCTATAGGCTGGGAGGGTTGCTGACAGTCACAAGGAAGAAAAAGACTTGGGCATCATCATCATCACCGATGACCTGAAATCATCAAGCAGAACACTAAAGCAGTAAGTGAGCTGAGGGATGTTGGGGTATATTAGTAGGGGTATCACAAGTCGTAAGAGGGAGGTAATAATCCCTCTTTACAAGACACTGGTTAAGCCCCATCTGGAGTACTGCATGCAGTATTGGAGGCCACTCCTTCACAAGGACATTAACCAAATTGAGGCAGTCCAGAGAATGGCAACCAAAATGGTGCAGGGACTACATCAGAAAACATATGAAGACAGATTAACAGAGCTCAATATGTATACCCTAGAGTAAAGGAGGGAGAGAGGTGATATGATCGAAACATTCAAGCACCTTAAGGACATTAGCAAGGTGAAAGAGTCTAATATGTTTCAATACAAGAAAAATAACAGGACAAGAGGACACAGCATGAGATTAGAGGGAGGCTGATTAAGGGGTAATGTGAGGAAGTTCTTTTTCACAGAAAGGGTGGTGGATGCATGGAACAGTCTAATAATAATAATTTTATTTATATAGCACCTTTCAACATATCAAGGTGCTGAACAATTTAACAATTCAAACATTACATACACAAACATAAACATAAAATCAGCATACCACAAGATAAAATATGCAATAATAAAATCCAGATCGTTAATAAATAATTAATTATCTAAAAAGCCATGCTCCACAGGTAAGTTTTCAGCTCTTTTTTAAAGAGTTCCACGGAGGTGCACTGCCGTAGCCGACATGGTAGAGAGTTCCAAAGAGTGGGTGCAGCAAATGAAAATGCTCTGCTGCCTGTCTACCTCAGGAAGTGGTGAATATGAATACAGTGCAGGGATTCAAACAGCCATGAGATAGGCATAAGGGAGCAATACAGATGAGTATGAATAGATTAGCCATTGACAGAGCAAAAGTCGATGGCACATGTATAAGATAGAAAAAGAAATGGGCAGATTGGAAGGGCCTTGCGGTCCTTATCTGCCATCAACTTCTATGTTTCTATGTTTGTATGTAACCCACAATGGCATGGCACAAGGGTTGGTTACGGCAGCCACTGCACACTATTCCAAAAGGGTGACTTCCATAACCCACTTATGCAATTCTGAAAGCCGGATTGGTGCAGTGGAGTTAGACCATCATGGAGATGGTCTAAGGGGCATCTATCTGTGTCAAGCAATGGATGCTCACTCTGCAGCGCCACAGCATGGTTCCCACTGTGTTTCCCATGCCCCCCCAACATGTATGTGCCCCCAAACGTCAGGGACCACTGTGGTCCTTTCTTCAGAGTGCCCCCCAGATAACTGTGCCTCCTGTCCAGCCCCCCATGCCCCATGCTGCATGCCATGGTGTTCCAGGTCAGGGGGCTTGGGAGGGCAGTTTGCAACGGGCCGCTACTTGAGGCATGCAGGGCTATTGTGCTATGCCCAAGGCACTAGCCTACACCTGAGACAAGTTGCAGGTCATAGGTGCTGGGACCCTGCCACTCTTAGAATACAGCGCAGGGTCCCTGGCATAGAGGCAAATGTCACAACTCGCATATGCCGCTGAGTTTGGACATTCATTTTGGAATTGGCCCCATTGTGTATTCACAGAGAGACTGGACAGCCATGTATAGAGCTCATCCTGAGACACAAAGGAAGAAAGATTAGAACTGAAACAGAAGGTAAAACATTCTAGTTTTTGTTTTGAGAAAGTTATGAAATATGAGTAAATGTAAAAAAAGTCTGAAGGATAAAACTAACTGAAATGTGAAAGAGAACATGTACAAAGGCGGATGAATTACTATTTTAGCATGTGGACTGGCATCATGTTTGAGGTAGGGAAAACTAGAAAGGAAAAAAAAACTCTATTTTAAAGGGAATTAATTAAATAAAGCACATATATGTTAGTAAGAACTTATAAATAACTGAACTGGGAAAAGAAATACATTGATGTTTAAGTTAAAACAGGAACTGTAAGTGAAGGACTGAACAATGTTTTTTTCATAATAGTATTCAATAACTAGGAAGATTATACAATGGCATAAAATAATCTTGGACTCTGATCGGTCCATCTGGGACTGGAGCCATGATGTTATCCCAGCACAACATCACGGCTCTAGTTCAGTACACAAATGACCAAATGAACCGGTACCAGAATCATTGTACGGCAGCCTGCTTCACTCATCTCCACCAGCGAGTCTGCTTTTTTCGCCCGCGGAGATGGTAACAGCTGGTTGAGCGGCTCACTGATACTGCTCAGTTCCACACCAAACAGCAACTCTTCCCCAAACAACAACCACACAAAGGGCTGTAAAAAAGTATAAAACTCCGGCATGAGTGGCTTCAGAAAGACTCGCATGTGCACTCTGTCACCTCACAAGCCGCAACTCCACTTCCACTTGCTAGTTTGAAGTCATACATTTCTTTTTTTGCTGCCAGACCACATGAAAATGAATACTTCCTGCAGAGAAGCAACCGAACACTTACCCGACCTGTTTCAGAAAACCAGAACTGTCCCTACACTCCTCCCTTGTTTGTCATTTGCGATTTTCATTCGTACAAGTCACTGGGTCACAAGACAGGTAGCGGGACTGGTTAAATTAAAGTCTTTGACTTTGAGGGAGAAACGAAGTGAGAAAAAACAGAAAAGAAAAGTTTAATGCGGCATGGGGGACCAGACTTGCAGCACAAACAGAAGAGAGTGTGTAGGGAACAGTCAAATAAAAACACAAACCCACTCATTTAACAGCAGCACCACCTACTGGCCAAAAGGGAACTATTTTTTTACTTCACAAACCTCCACATTGATAAATCAACTAAAACTCTGCAAAAGAAATGCTTTTTCAATATTTTTTTTAATTATTATTATAAACAAACCATTGTATAATAGCAATAATGCACGACAGGGTGTGTGTTGTGCTGGGATAACATCACTTCTGGGGTGATTAGTCATACTCGGCCTGCGGCCTCATGCCTAATCACCCCAGGCATGACGTTATCACAGTACAACACATACCCTGTCATGCATTATTGCTTAAATAGCATTTAATTGGAACACAGAAAATGGTTTACATACTAAGCATTAGGAATTGTGCAAGGAATAACTTATGAGCTCTAATAGGCACTGACTACTGTGCAAGAGTGCACAGTGTTACATTTTGAAAGTGTCTTATTAGAAGGGAAGTTGGCAGCATATAGTATAATAGTTTATGAAACATTGAATAAGCAAGTCTATGAGAAATAATAAACATTTGTTTAACTTTAGAAACACAGCGCGGCCTGATGAAGTGGCATGGCCACAGAACCATTACCCTTGACACAATGTGTGATGGAAAATGAAGATAATTGAAAATTGACCTTTTCAGCGGAGTTCATCGAGCCTTTTTTTGTTTGACGCTTGTTCATGGTACAGCCGGATGACCCAACACATAATATACTTATTAGAAAACAGGGCAGCCTGAACCACATCCCACTTGAAAAGCAGAGATGGTGCCAGAATCTCTGGATCTTGAAAATTTCATGGCTATCGCGTCACTGAAAGTAAAGTTACAGAGGGAAAAAAAAACCTAATCAAAATTAAGACCTTTTTTTGCTCATCTCTAACTAAAACACTAGGAGGATTTGAAACCTGAAATGTGCAAGTTTGACAGAATTTGGCCCAAGGTTAGTGCTGTTGTGTTTTTTATTTCCCAAACCTAAGAATTTTTAAAATGATTTAAGAAAAAAATATTCTGTTTGTGAGTATGTGCAGTTTTAAAAAATCAATGTTCTAAAGATAACTGGATGTTTGCAACAACCTGATCTCATGTTGTCATTTTATAAAACCTCTTGTTTGTCAGCTGTCAGGGCTGACTTCCTGCCAATGAATGCCATCCCAGCTGTTTTCATTCAGCAGAGACGGGACTACGTGTCAGTGTGTAGCCTGACCCTACTGAGCATGCTGTGTGTGTGCTTGTGTGGCCATGTCTGCCATTAGTCTACTGCATAGCCTGACACTGGGCATCCACCCCCAGTGCTGGTTCATTCCCACCCCATAATGTCCTGCCTAACACCTATAATTTACACTTGTAAACACCAGGGGGCCCAATCCCTGGTGTCTGCATTGTGTCATGCTGACACTGGGTTGCCAAATCCCCAGTGTTGGAGGAACCTTTCCTTTCCCTTCCCTTCCGTTACTTCCCCCCCAATACTGAAATTTATACTGTCTGACACTGGGTTACCCTGTCCCCAGTGCTGGACTGGACAACCTCCCTACCCACAAACCAGCAGTCTGAGATGTTGGAATCCCCCCCCCGGGTGCCCTCAAGTATGATGCTGACACTGGGGTGCCCAGTCTTCAGTGTCTGAGGTGATTTTAAAAAAGTCCCATGATGTCCCTGTATTCTTTGCCTGAAACAAAGAAAATGATCCCTCATTGTCTGCTGCCTTCCTCACCCCCATTCCAGCCCTCCCAGTAAGCACCCACAACACCACACCTGTCCTTTACCCTATACTTGCCAGCCTAGGTTCAACACTATAATCCTGTCTGGACTGAAGATAAGTCTTCACGCTTCTGTGCTGAACTGGGAACTGAGGAAAACAAGTAAGTGCCCTATGATATATTTCAATATGTTTCAACTTTTCTTCAAAACTTAATTTTTAAGTATCGTTTCATCAAATTTTCAACATGGATGTTTTGAGACCTCACCTCATGAACACTGGTGGAGAAATTATGATAGTCAGGCACAGATGGTGATTTTGTGGTCACCGCATGCAATCCCTTTTCAAGCTGGGTTTACATAATTTCATTGCCTTTGTTCATGAGGTTGTGTCCCAAAAAGACCATATTGAAAATTTGGGCTAGAATACATAAAAATGACCAAGTTATGAGCAAACATTGAAATTTGTTCAATATTTAGACAACACATTTTCAACACAGGCATTTTTTTACACCACCTCATGAACATTACAGCTGTTGTTTTTCACATCTTGGCCGAAATGTGTTTTTGCACCCGTGGCACAAAATGGCATTTTGACGGGGATTTTAACATTTTCACCTACCAAGTTCATGAGGTAAGGGTTATAAGAAGACTATGTGGAAAGTTTGGGGTCAAAATATTGCAAAACAACAATGTTAATCAGGTATGTTGTAATGTCTCTATGCATACTCATAACTTTGATCATTTTCAATATTCAATAGCCAAATTTCCAACACAGCCTGTTTGTCACACCACTTCATGAATGTGACGTGAATGTGACAACTATTATTTTCCCTATCCTGCCCAACATGTGATTATGAACTGCTGGTGCAAAATTATGTTTTGTCCAGTATGATATTAAATGTCACCTGTCATGATCAGACAGAGGGGTCATAAAAAGACTGTTGAAATTTTGAGGTCAGAACGTCATAATAACAACAAACAAAATCTATGAAGTAATGTTGTTTTCAGGGATGTACATTGGCCCAGTGGGGACAACGTTGCCATCCTGTGCCAGTGACATGAATTTGGTTGTGAGCTTAGTGAGCTGGCATAATGGGTCAAGGCTGGTGGGTTAGGTACTGCAGCCTGTGGAGGGATGGAGCAGTGTTTAGCTAGACACAAAACACCTTCTCTCACAAGGTATTGACATGCATGTCGAGGCCTGATGGGCCCATTCACTGGGTCAGAACTGCCTCCGGTATTGTATTTATTTAATTTTGTACAGGTTCCAAATTGACCTGTGTAAAATAATTTAAAAAAAAAACGTCATTAATGCAGGCATTAGGGTTGAAGAATGCAAAGCGCACAAAGTAGGGAAATGAAAAGCATTAGAGTTTGGGGTCTCCTGAGTACTGGCAAATCTGTGATGGGGTCTTCCCGGGGTTGACAGACCTGATGTCCATCCCTTCCCCTGAGTTAATGAGGTCAGATGTGGTCTCCTTCCTTCGTGCAGTGTCCACAGGGGCCTGCATGAAGAAAGCTACTACAGACTGTGTTGGCAACATGTGGTGAGTCATACTTCTTTAACTTTGAAGAGTGTGTCACTACGAAGCACAGATTTAAAGCTGTAACTTGTGCTTCAGACAGGAGGGTATGGGTTAGGAAGGGGTGGGCATTAGCATTGACAACCCCAAGGAAGACCCCACCACTGATTCATCAATACTCCAGAGACCCCAAACCCTAATGTTTTTCATTTACCAACTTTGTGAGCTTTGTCTTCTTCAACTCTATTCGTATTACCCTGGGTCTTCATTGCCATGGCTACCCATTGGGTGGTACATCTACCATAGCTAACCACATTTAGTTTTTAAATATCCTGCTCCAACTCACAGCCTGTAGCTCTCAAGAAGTGACAGACACCTGCCTGATGTACTGTAATAGTAAGAAGGTGGGCATGCTTTGGTATGTGCAAACAACCGCATGGTCCATATGTGCTCAGTGGTTGTGGTCCCACTTTCATGCCACCCATGCGTGTGCACCACTTGGCATGACAGGCCTACCTGACTGCATGGCCAATGTGTTTTTCCCAAAGTCTGGGAGTCCAGTTCTGTCACTTATGAGTGAAAATAATCATACGTTGGTTTTACATTAAATTACTGCTGTGTGGTACTTTGATAACTGCAGCTCACATCCAAAGACATGACTTCAGTTTTACTAAATTGTTTAAAAATATATCAGACAACCAGTTACTGACCACAGAAATGCAGGATGAAATCCACTTAATAACATACACAGTAGAGATTCAAGAAAAATATCACTACATCATGCATATATTGGCAATATGCCAAACTATATTATGATTATAGTATGACTCAAGTCATGCAGCGGCCTAGTCAGCAAGTGTTAGTGTTCAATGCCCATATGTTTCCAGCTGGGGGGCCCAAACCCAAAGGCCAATCACCATTGGACAAGTATACATAGCCCACTTCTGCTCAACAGCTCATTACCTAGGATGCTCGACCCAATGGTTAGCAATATATTATCAGTTAAACAGGCAGTGCCCTGAGTTTTTTTTTTATTTCCCTTTACAAACCTACAATTATAGGGTAGAGGGGGATCCTTGTTCTTGTCCTTATTGTCAGGCCACTGATAGAAGTATGCAGGACCCAGGGACACATGGTGCTCTTCTGCCACACCATCTTCCTGAATGACCAGTTCTCTCTGTGGCATTTGCCATGTGGCTGCTTAGCATGTTACCAAACATCACCTGCAACCCTTCATCCCAGACAATCACAACGGCTGAGCTCCACTTTGCAGCAGCAGGTAAGAGGTTTGGGAACAATTGGGTGAATGGGTTGGGAATAAAAAAAAAACAGGAGTTTCACTTGGCTCTCTCCCAACAGTGCCAGCAGTGAAGTAGGGGGATGTGGGCTACCTGCTACCTTGGCCCCTGGAATGGACTGAGCATTCCTCTGAATTTGCACAAAGGACTCAAACTGCCTGGGCATATCATCTCTTGCAAAGGTAGCGTCTGTTAGCACAGAAGGATACAAAAATAGGCTAGGCAGTCCAAAATCTGTCCACTGTCTCAAAGCAGCCAGCAGATAAAGCAAAGTTACAGATAAGTCAGAATTTATGTTATACTCCCCATAGTCTGCAGTAGCTGAATGTTCCAGAAGGAAAGGTACCCCAGCATTAGAGTTAACACTGATAAGATTGAATTACTGAAGCCTTGTGACCTGTTACCACTGGATGTAAAATCTTCAGATGGGAGTGAAGAATAAAAGGGAGCCACAAGCCACAGCTCTTTTCCTCACTCTCCTTTCCCAGCTAAATGCCTCCACCCTGTGGGCACCCACCCCAGCGGTTCCTCCTCCAGATGTGGTGCCAGGATACCTCCCTGCCTACCTAGATGCTAGGTTTCAAGAGACTAGCTGAAGACAGTAGTTTATATGCTGCAATTCTTAGCAGACTATTTATTCTCTTAGAAAGGTGTAAATTAAATAGTTCATATCTAACCCATTCTGAAACTGTATCCATGATTTTTGGCTCTTAAAAAAGTCTGTTGAGCTGCCCTCACCTAATAACAGAAACATCTGATGATCTTACCCTGAAATAAGTGACAGAATAAAAGTACCTTGGCATCCTACTGTACTTGTTCCGTCCCAGGATTACTCCTCCATCTCCAATCACTGACGGCTTTGTCCTACAGGAAGCTAGAAGCCCTCTACAAGGTGGGAGTCTGCCTTTCTTAAGGTATGAGAAAGGGCTCAGTAGAATGTATGATTATTGACTTTGAGGATGTGGTACATGATATTGCTACTAAATGCCAGTTATCTAAGCATCATTCCCTGCTGAATGCCATTTGCACATTTATCCTTAGCTGCCCCATCCAATCCATACCTACACATTACCTGACTGCCTGAACTAGCCTTCACTGAAGGTTAGGCATGTGCAACTACCTCTTTATTGGTTTAAGTACTGGTTAAATAAACTTCTTTATTATCTGAGCAACCTGCTCACTTCTGCTGCTTCCTCCAGCCACCAACTTTGCTCCCATTTGAGAAATACAGTAATTGTTCCAAGGCATAAGAAGAAGTCCAGCTTGCTTTAGCCATACACTCTCACAGGATAGGAACAACCTTGCCTTGGATAACAGCCAGCCCACCAGCACTGATTCAACCAAACAGTATCTCAAATGTTTAGTTGTATCTTACTCTGACTGCACCTGATGATGCATTATTGTATTCACAAAATCCACCAAATGCCCATGAAGTTCCTCTCATTATGTCTTATAAATATTTAATCTTTTTTTTCCTGTACAGTGCTTGGAATTGTTCCATTGCTGTTTGTCCTTATTGTGTTATTCCCTACGCCTCTCTCCCCTCCCCCAGGTTGCATCTGTAAATGAGATTTTTTTTGTATCTCTGTATGTTTACCTAGCAAAACAATTTCAAATAAATATTGAATAATAAACAGAACCATGATGATGATGTTATTAATATAAAAAATTGTTTTCATTAATTTTTATGTAACTTTTTCCTTTTTTTGACACTACAATGTGATTTGTCATAAAGAATGTTTTGTGTTCAGAAAAAACATGTCAGTTTCTCTGGTTCTTGTTTTTTAATAATATGGGTAGAAAAATAGTTGTTCAACAGTATAATGCTACTTCATTTGGTTGCTGTAGAAGATTGCAAATAATGGTGTAAGTGGACTCACCATGAGAAAGATCTTGGTAATGGTTGCCTAATGTTCACTTTGTGGGCCTGTTTATATTTTCAAAGAAGCAGAATAAGGTTTTGCAGCACACACCACCACGTAAACTGCCTGGTACGGAATGCATAGACAATGTGAAGCAGACTGGAATGCTGTAATTGTGCATCAGATATTCATGCAAGCATCTTAAAAAGTTATCTATAATGGAGAACGGCTGAAGATCAAGAGTCATCATCAGTCCCCAATGACTTGTGAAACGAGTGTCAGGATACTGCTTCTTTTGCAGGGTAGAGGAGCATTGCCCTGGACAGTAAATTTATTGAAGTCAATGATAGCAATATTATATTGTTTGCTTCAACACTTTAAATGTATATTTTGATTCACTGTATATAGCACATAAACATGGTTTCTGTATGCTCACATCATGAGTTGTGAAGATGATGCACCCCAACCCAGGCTGCTATTAAATATACCTAATCACTGCCCTTCCCACCTCTCCCATCCTAATTGGCTGCTTACCCCCCTAGCTCAACTAGGGGATAATAACTGATGGTCACATGAGTGCCCTGTGAAACCTGTGATCCTGCCAGCACTCACTCTTAGTGTTACTTCTTACTGTGCTATTAAACCTTTGATCCAGCCAACCCTCACCTTAAGTGTTGCGTTGGTCCCTGCTGCCTAATTTACTGAAAAAGCTTTAACTGACCGCAGTGTGCAAGTTTACCCAGACTACCCTACCCCACCTTCTCATTATCTTTTTTTTTAACTGGGTCACTCTGGAAACCCTAATCCTAGCAGTAATCAACCATCCGGTAAGAATTTTGGATATAACCTTCACTACAACAAAGGCTGAACCTCTAGGAATTTTTTTAGCATCACAAATGGGCCATAGCCTCCTCTTTTTATCCATCCTTGCTTTAATAACTGGGCTTATTATAGTCTGCCTGTTCACATCAATACCCTCCCAAATACCATCATCTTCTTCATTCTGAGCAAGAAAGTGAATAGGCGCCACAGCATCAGGACTGTTAAATGTACGTCAAGGCTGCTAAGAGAACACCTTCTTAAGATCACCCTCCTGTTACTTCTGCTATCAGGCAACATCCACCCTAATCCAGGAACAGCAGATCTAACTGCAAATGGTGTTCACTGCAAGCAGGGTACTCTAAATTTGACTACAAACAACATCTGTAGACTTCTGTGCAAAATTGACTCCCTTAAAGCCTCGGTTTCACAGCACAACCTAGACATATTCTCTGTAATGGAAACATGGTTGTCCCCCAAAATAATGGACACAACGGTTGCCTTACCTGGTTATACAATATTCCGACTGGATAGGTCTTCCATGCATGGTGGTAGTTGGGCAATCTATCTAAAAAACTCACTAAAGGGTCTGGCCTTGCCTGCGGCTGATCTAGGCTGCCCCACCCAGGTACTGGCAATTAAATTGCTTCTGGGGGCCCACCACAAGACACTAACAGTACTATCAGTTTACATACCCCCTAAAGACCCAACCACAGGTCTCTACAAAGTCCTGGATTATCTCTGAGCACAAAATCACCTCCCTGAGGCAATAATTCTAGATTATTTCAATACAAACTGGCTGTCCCCTGTCACTTGTCCTATACAGGATGTGTTATCGGCTCTACACCTTACTCAACTCATCAGTTCCCCTACCAGAATTAACTATAAGACTGGGACAAGCATCACTCTTGACTGGATAATCCCCAATCACCCTGAATGTATCTCTAATGTAATTGTACAGCCTGACTCACTCAGTGACCACTCACCGATCACCTGCAGCTGGTCCAATAAATTTCATACCCCATAATTCAAACCATTTTCAACAGCGTGCTAAAATGAGGCCATCTGCAACACCTAAAACAACAACTATGCTGTCAGGACTGGACTCTACTGGACTCCACTGCTGACATTAATGTAGCAATTGAGCATTTTGTCAAGGCCTTTAATGCCATCTGTGACATATATGCGCCTCTTAAGAAGATGAAGGTACGCGGTGCAGTGCATCCCTGGATCACTCCTGAACTAATAGATAACATGAAACAATGGGACCATCTCTGGCACCATGCCAAATCATCGGGTGAGCTGCAGGATCTGCAAGCCTATAAAGCCGCATGAAATGCCTGCACTCGGGCTATTCGACAGGCAAAAAGTAAACTCTATAGGGAGTGGCTGACCAATGCATGGGGAGACAGCAGAAAGATTTGCTCAAATATCAAAGCTATCACTGGAAAAGACCCAAAGATGTCACCTGCTATGCTAAACCTCGATGGTACCCTCATCCTTGACCCTCTCAGAATTGCAAATACATTTAACGATTCTTTCACCAACCTGAGCAGTGTCCTTCCACAAGATTTATTTGATGATACCCCTGAAAAGTCAGCATGTCACCCTGAGAACAAGACCCCTGAGCACCTCCCCTTCTATTTTAAGAAGGTCTCAGTGACATAGGTTAGAAAACTAATGAATAAGGTGTTTAGTAAATCTTGACATAGTGGTGACTCTCTAGACCTCAAGCTTATTGCGCTCACCGTAGAGGAAGTACTCCCACCCATTACTAAGATACATAACCTCTCTCTTACCCTGTCACAATTCCCGCAGGTATGGAAAATAGCCCTTGAGACACCAGTTCATAAATCTGGTGATCGGGCCCTACATGACAACTATATGCCTTTATCAATCCTCGCTCCTCTTTCCAAAGTGCTGGAATGAATTGTTGCCAACCAGCTTGTGGATTACCTCGAACAATACTCCATCCCATGTCCACAACAGCATGGTTTTAGGAAAGGGTACAGCACCACCACAGCACTACGAGAATTTACCACCTTCATTCAGCAATCATTTGACCAAGGTAATCTTGTAGGAGCAGCCTTTATAGATTTAATGAAGGCATTCAACACTGTTAGTCACCCACTTCTCCTCAGAAACTTTCTGAAACTGGTCTCTCCCCTGATATGCTGCTCTGGTTTAGAAGCTATCTTGATGACAGATTTCAGCATGTGAAGCTATCTAATGTTGTCTTGGAACAGAGGCAGGTTCGATCTGAAGTACCACAAGGATCAATTCTAGGTCCATTCCTTTTCAGTACCTTTCTTAACAACTTGCTGTCTGCATGTCACCAATAAACCCTGCTCTATGTGGATGACGCTGTCATCTTTGCAAGCCACTTAGACCCAAACCTGCTAGAAAACAATCTGCAACTTGGATTCCTGGAAGTTGAGCAAAGGTTTAGTAAACATAAACTGGCACTAAACTATAAGAAGGCAAAAGGCAGGGAGGCATTTTCGCGCAGTGGTTAAAGGCTCTGAGCAGCAAATCTGGTGACATCCAGCAGACCAGACCTGGGTTTGAATCCCACAGCTTCCACTTGCAGAATGTGTGACCCTGAGCAAGTCACTTAACTTCCCTGTGCTCTCAGGTCACACCTGTAAAAAAGCTTTCAGCTTAGTGTGCTAGTCCTAATTAAACAACTAACAAAAAAAAAATTATTTTGTTTTCATTCACCCACAATAAACACAAAGCGCATGCTCTTACTATCAGAAATAACCAAGGAGCCCCTCCTTGAACAAATCCAGCACTTCAAGTACCTTGGTGTACTCTTGGATAGTCACCTTATCTATGTGCATCACATGGAGAATGTTGCCAGAGCATTAGGATTGGGCTCTTCTATCGACCCAGAAGGAGTCTAACTCCTGAAGCTCTTAAACTCGCAATTCACAGTTCAGTGCTGTCAATCATCGATTATGGCCTAGTCATATACGGAGCTGCTTCTACTACCATACTCAAAAGACTAACTGTTGCCCTGAACAAGGTCTGTAGACGTCTAATGGGTACTGCCTGTTTTACTCACACTTGTGAGCTCTATGCTCAGTCTGGGTGGTTCCATCTAAGTGGGAGGATTAAATACCAAATATGCCTTCTTACAAAAAAGGTGCTACTTGGGCTCATGCCACTGGGTGTGAGATGCCTGCTTAACAAATCTCTCAAGATCGAACACATGTGCACCTCAACAACCAAACTCCTTCTGGTCCCGAAGTGCTGTATTGCTCAATGCCAATGCTCCTTTCTTTTCAGATCCCCTTTCTGGTTCAATGGGCTGTGCAGTGAACTGACTAAGCTGACTAAACTCAGCCAGTTCAAACATATGCTCTGACATCATCTCTTAATTGAATGCTCCTGTGATTGCATCTCCTAACTCACAGGTACCCTAATCCTCAATTTTCTCCCTTCCTCTGCTGTACTCCCTCACCTCTTGACACCTCCTCATTAGCTTTGACTAGCCTCTCTGCCTGCCACCCTTTCCTATGCCTTGCTTCCTCTCCCATCAACTCTTTTTTTCTCACCCCCCCCCCACTCTATGCCTACCTTAAATGCAACTTCGACAATGCCTCTGGCTGCTACCTATTCTTTCTTGGACTACAAACTTTACTATCCTCCCTTCCTCTCATAAATCTCTGCCTCTCTACTTTGATGTTGCTGTTTATACATGATGTATTTTAAAGATGAAAATTGTAGTATATGATGTATTTTAGTAACTTGTTCTGTTAGTTCCTCCTATGTCTGTTTGTAACCCCTCCCCACTGACGTGGACTCTTTGTCAATGAGCTGCTTGGTGCTCAAAGGTACTTTGTAATCCAAGATTGAATAAATAAAGATAAATAAATAAAAAAACACTATCTATAATACCTCAAGGCAGACAGGAAATTGTCTATACACTGGTAGTTATAATGTCTCTGGCTCTGGTAGCTGGTGTTTTGTTATTAATAAACATGTGATGAATAATGAAGATGATAATAAATAGCACTGTCAGCAGTGCCTCAAGGCAAGCAGATAATTGTCCACACCCATGGCGCACAAGTGGCTGTTGTGGCACTGACAGTTGGTGTCACGCTGTTCATAAGGAATACATGGAGCCCAATATTGGAATATGGGCAAAAGTGGAGCACAAAAGTTTGTGCTGCGTTTGTTCATGCACCCGACCCTAAGGAGGCTACATTCAGTCAGATAGTACAGCAGTGCTATCTGAATGAATATAGGGTAATGTCAGGACAGCATAATGATAAGTAGCACTACCCTGACATAGACCTGGGTTGTATGCAGCCCATCAGGATTTGGAGGGAACAACTGTGCCCCCATGCCTGATAATTATGTGAGTACCTGGTGAGATATTCAGCCAGCAATATGCAAATGAGCCCAGTTAGCATGCAGTGCACAAAGGAACATATACATGCCTATTATTTGCTCTTTTACACTGAATGCAGATGCAGGTTTTTGCCTGTCCTGTGGTCACCGGCCACATCAGGCATGGTGACAAATGACCTCCCCACCCATACACCCATCCTCACAAGGGATACATCCACCCTAGTTCCCAGTGACATCCCCATCCTCTGATCCTTGTCCCTGTCAATGTAGCATGCTTCTGTGGTGTCCAGTGGCACCTCCCACCCTCTGATCCCTGTCCCTATCAATGTATAATTATTCTCTAGCTTCTAGGGGCACCACCCACCTTCTGATCACTGGCAGCTGTGATAATAAAGAAGTCCCTGTTATCTAGAGGTACCTCCCATCCACTGATCCCTATCCCCATTCTTGGTTGCATGGTTCCTGGTGTCTAGTAGCACCACCACCTACAGATTGTCTGCTGTAATAATACCTAGGATCCAGTGGACCCCCATTCCTCTGATTGGCCACTGCCACCTCCACAAAATATTCCCTGGTGTCCAGTGGAACCCCTGCCCTTAGCACCCATCTCAGAAGAGAGCCCATATTCCTTGGTATCTAGTGTCCCCCTGCACTGCATGGCCATGCCGGGTGCACTACCCTGCCATTCCCTTACCCTTAGTCACTGGTGCCATGTGGCTCAGATATGAAAACTAGCACAGCCCTCATCTAACCACCTTTACTGGCCCCTATTTGCAAAGACAGGGAGTGTGCTTACTGTCTACAGTATACGGTGCACTCTTCTTATTCTTGCAGGGACTAAGTAACCAAGGATGGGGATGGGGATTGGAGGACAATGGGTGCCACTTGACACAAGGACATAAAAATTCAGTAATAAGGACAGGTATGGGAGGGTAGCGGGTGCCACTATATATCAGGAAATTATTTTTACTACTGTGGTGGGTTATCAAAGGGTGGGGGCATCCCTGGACACCAGGGACATCAATGTTTTCATGGGCCAGGGCAGGTGGCTGCAGTTCCTTTGCCCACTACCAGGACTTTGTGCCTCATTAAGTTGGGGTTTGTAAATGCAGTTACTTGCATCCATTCAAGTGGCAGTTACCACCTGTGCAAACCTCTCAATATCCTGTTGCACCTGTATGCAGGAGAGGACCCCCTCATTTACATGGGCACAGCTGTAACTTAGAGCTCAAATCCTGATGGGGTTTTCCCATGCTGTGTGGGTGTCTCATTATAGACAGTACACACAACTTGGGCACAAACCCCAGTTGGCACAAGCAAACACCCCTTGGCACCAGGCCAAATTTTGAATATCTGGACCATGATGAGTCTCGAACATTATAATACATTTGGATATCTCTAGTACATCAAGGCAGACAGGAAGCTGTCCATGCCACAAAGGACAGGGGAGTTTGATTGCATTGGCACTGACACTGGTGTCATGTTGTTCATAATAAACATGTGATAAGCCATCAAGTTGATAATAAATACTACTATCTCAAGGCAGATGGGCAATTGTTGATGCCCGTGGCACACGGTAAAACCTCCTATACTGTAGAGACAGATACTGTACCAGTCCTGTTGTACCATCTGTGCAACATACAAGCAGAAAAGAAGGTGATGTAACTCTCAAGCCATAGTGATGCATGATTAGGAAAACATGATTCATTATAGACGAAGGAGGAGATGTTGAAGAGGATTTTTTCCTTTTTTTACTGTAACAATAATAATAATAATACGTTTGGCTTTGTTGATAAACAGAGAAAATGTGATTTTTTTTTTAGTACATTCATTGTGTCATCTGTAAAATATTGCCATATTGCAGAGGGTCCATTTTACTTACATTGGACAGGGTAGTAGTGGTGGTGGCCAGGGGATAATTCTGGTGTGGAACTGGGTGCCATGACAGTGACTGCAAGATGATTTTTTTTTCAGTCACTGTAGAATGATGTATCTTCTGACAGTATTGGGTAGGGCAGCATATACTATATATGGGCATACTGTATATTGGAGGCAGTATAGTGCAGAGGTTTAGGGCTCTGAGCTGCATTCTATGTGATTCTGAGCAAGTCACTTAACTTCCTTGTGCTCCCCAGTTGCACCTGGAAACAAGCGTTGGCTTAGTGTGCCTTTTCTGGTTAAACAATGTACCCTTTCCCTTTCTTCTATCCTACGATATGTTATACAAAATGATGTGATATACAGTATGAGAAGAGAATATCATCTGATATTTTAGGGGTTTGATAGTACCCTATAGTTAGGGTTTAGCAGGCTATTTAATGTTAAACCCAAATTTTGCACCTTAATAACTTTGTTGTTGTACTTGGGAAATAAATTACCCTTCTCAGAGTCTTGTTGGAACTGCACAAAAGGAAGAGATGACAGACAAATGGTATCCAGATAATAAATGTAATTTATTACTGGTAAATGAGGATACTACTGGCTTACAACCAACAGTATAAAAAACACCGGGAGAGTATACAGTCTCCTTACCTATAGGCACAGTCAAGTCTCTCTGTGAGAAAATATATGATACAGAGGGTCTTATACCTTGATAATTACTAGGGCAACTATAAAAGAAGATACATAAAAAGTAAGTAATTGGTGAAAAACAGATGGCGAGAGAGTAACCATCCTAACTAGCATGGGAAAGTTGCTTAGCTAGCAGAAGATAAAATATGAACAATGAGCCCTGTGATGCTTCCCCAAAGTCACTTGCAGTTACAGTTTGCACAAGCACTAAAGATGGCACTGTTGCCTAACTAATAATTATACAATAAAAATATACTAGAAAACCTCTCCCAGTAGTGTGAGAAAATAGTGAAGCATAATATGCATTACAAAAGTACAGTAGAACTCTGATCCTGACACTTATGATCATACGACAAGTGTCTGTGCCCTAAGGTTAGTATATATGTATACCTACATATGTGTTGCTGTCCACGAGCTAGGGGGTACAATCAGGGGTGCTGGTCCATGGACTACATCCCCCCCTTGTTGCCTCAGAAGGGGCAACATTCCCAGTAATGTGGTGGAATGGATCTAAAAAGTTGTTTGTGAGCCCAAAGCATGAGCCTTGTAAAGGAATTTGAGTTATTTTCGGTGTTGTCTTAGAGTACGTTGCAGACAGCAGAGGGTGAAGACTAGAAAAATAATCAAATATGCTTGAATATAACAAAAGCTTTAAAAGTCATTTCCAACAAAGTGCTGGATAGAGCAGTACTTAAATAACCATCATTAATAAGAGTATTAAGAACTTTGCGAGCCTTAGAAATATTATTGCTAATATATATCAAATATGAATCCTTCCTAGCGAAAAGAGATCTCAAGAAAAGTGTCAAAGGGTCAATGTGCATGTTAAACATGGGCAAATACTAAGACAAGGCAAGCAAGTATTGCAGATCAGTAACTATAGCATCTGGTTCAGGGAGAGGAACAGGAGTTATCACAGTGTGACCTATAACAGTTTTCTGCAGTGGAGTAAAAAAAAAGTTAGGTACTTCAATAACATAAGATTTATGACCATAAGCAAATGACTTGTGGTTGGTAACTATGCAGAACTGGCCATCAGAGTTATACACGTCTCTGATAAATGGGACCCTCCATCACTGTAGATATATTGGGCAGGCAAAGGACTGGTTGGTGAGCCTTGAAGTGAAGCAATGTACCTCTTCCAGGTAGCTTCGGGATGTAGATGTTTTGGCGTCAGATGCAGAAGATGCAGCTTATGGAGATTCAGATTTGTCATGCTCATCAACATCAGTAAGGTTCAATGGAAATTCATCACCCAAGGTAAAGGCCCAGTCAAGGTGTTTTGGAGAATAGCCACACAATGGTTTCACAATGTTGAAGATGTCACAGTGGCACAGGTAGTAATATCCTTTCTTGCCACAACAGTTTGTGTGGAGTGCCACTCAAGCTTGGAGCACAGCATGGTAGACCAATAAAGATGGAAGGTTAGTTCTTTCATGGTAGATGTCAGCATCAAGATGTCCGATGAATGAATTTCAGAAAGTTTATCAAAGACACATGTAAAAAGGTCAAAGTGGCGCAATGACACCGTAAATGTAACAAACATGTTATTATGTATAGAACAAGCTTTGATAAAATAGCAAGGTGCTTGATTTGGATATCTGGAAACATATCCACGATTTCTAGCTGTGGACATAGAAATATTAATAGAATTTTCTAAACACATATTAATACAACCAAGAGATTTGCAGTGAGGACAATACCATTTATCCATTTGTTTATTATGGATACGATCTGGGATGAGTCCTGTCTCCAAGTCCCTGAAGAGATTGTTAACAGTGGAAATGACATAAGAGCCATAAGCAGAGTAGTAGTCTGCTTGCTTGGGTTTGGCCCTGCATATAATGTTTCCACCCTATGTATCAGGTGTTGCTCTGACTGTGGGTCCACTTTTTTGGGGTCCTAAACTGTATATAATTGTATATAATGTACTGCTCACAGCCTTGGTGACTCTATGCATATGTTCTGTTCATTTTTTAACTGTGTGTACCTACTGAATATGTTATGCTTTCCCAGCCTTTGTGAAACTGCTTAAATTGTGTCATGTTGTCCTATGTATTTGAACTCCTATTTTCTTGTACTTTCCCGGGTCGTACCTGAAAATAGGCAAATGTCTTGTCTAGTGTACTTACCTGGTTAATAAAAGCTAAATAAATAAATAAAAGTTCACACTGTAATATATTGCTTGTCTGCCTCCTTATTGTTCTAAAAAATAAGTTCATTAATCTTAGACTTGGTATCATTGAACCCGTTGGTAATGTAATAAACTGTAAAGCGTTCTTCATTACTTAAATCATCTACACCATGTAATAGCGGGGGTAATATATCATTTTTAATGGCTTGCTGAAATTTAGCTGTTTGTGCTTTGACAGCAGTTATGTCTGCTCTATTCCAAATAGACCTGTCTGAGCCAAAAAGGTCAGAAATGGTGCCTGCTTCCCCGGTGACATATGCAGTATCACACCTAGTGCATGGTCTAGCTTTAGCATTAGGTGCTGGTCGAGAGACCCCTACATGATCAGTGGTATGGGGTCCACTGACTAGATCATTAGTACATGTCTGATAAGCAGATACAATATCTGCAAGCATCATACTATAAAATTTAGAAGTATTGGTCATGCGACAGAGACCAATCTCGACCATATTCCAATGTGTAAGATTGAAAGTAACTGGTACATGCATAAATTGTACATTATTAATCAGGGCACCTGAAAGAGAAGTGATGGTCAAACCACTGGGAAGACCTTCCTCATGGGGAGGACAGTCAGTCAATTCTTCTTCAGTGGGTTGGACTACAGAAAGAAAAACAGCTTCAGTAGCTACATAGTTGTGAAGACAGAAGGCACATTCCTCCTCAGAGGTGAGGTGGTCACACCAAGCAGGATCTATGAGAGCAGTAAGATTATAATGAACAGAATGTCTGGGGGAAGTCTGTTGAATAGAAAGAGTAGCATTTTTAGATATGTCAGTGTTATGCCATCCGTGGAATGTACCTTTGGATAGGTGGGCTACAGGGAGTGTGTAGCCATTTAAATCAGATTCCCATTGGATAGACAGGGAGGACCTGTCTGAAGCAACTACCATGACATTAAGATAGGCATCTGAGCCTTCCTTAACAGTAATCATTTTGTCGGGTACACCGATATGAACTCCCATTGGGGCTGAATGTTCAAGTTTACTTAGAAGGTTTTCTACACGTTGTTATGTCCAGTCGACAGAAGTTTGTTCTGAGAGCCTGTCAGGAAAAATTGTAGTCATAGTCCTACCAAGTTGAGGAGGTGCAATAATGGGACTGCAAAAAAAATATATATAGTTGTTAACAAACTTTGTGTGTGGTACCACTGTTAACTCCAATGGGTATGCTTTGTAATTCCATGTTGGTGAATTGGGTTCAGTGGTGAGGTCAGTAACCTAGCTTGATGACTTGAGGGTGGGGGGATGGTGTTGTTATGGAATACTCCTCCCAGCCATGGAATGAAAGGTGTGGGGTTGTCTGCATAGGTCTGGGTACCATATAGTGGAGGCAACTGTCCTCTTGGCATTGGGCCCTGGACCACTGCACTCCTGGGTGGCAGAGGGCCCTGTGCATTGGCTGACAGATGCACACTTTGCCTTGTGCATATATATTTGTGACCACATGGAAGTGCAGGGACCACAAGGCCCTGTGCTTCTGTAGTCCACCAGATAGCCCCATGAATTTTTCACATACATCACTACACTGAAGTACAGGGCACTTCTGTAGGCAAAGGGAGTCATCTCTTGGCACAGGCATCATGTCCAAAAGGACTTACATGCATGAGGACATGATTCCACTATCTCAAACAGAAAAGCAATTCTTTACAAAAAAACTTTGTAAATGCACAAGTTAGGGTAATGTAATGCTACAAAAGTAGGTAAATGTGGTGTTAGGGTTCCATCCCTAACTCCACACCCCACCACTTGAAGCAGCAAAAGGAAAACACAAATTAGGATATGGGGTCTCTGGAGTATTGGCAAATCACTGGTGGGGTCTCCCTTGGGTTTTCTACCCTAATGCCCACCACTATCCCTGACCAAACAACATCACACATGATCTTTTTTTTTTTTTTAGCACAGGGCCCACAGGACCCTACATGAAGAAAGCTAAAACAAATTGCATTGGCAACATGTGGTGATACATACTTCTTTACCTTAGTAGAGTGTAGCACTATGAGGCACTGGCTTGGATCTGTACCTCATGTTTCAGACTGGAAGCTATGGTCTGGGGGAAGGGTGAGGATTACAGTACACAACTCCAAGCAAGAACCCAATACTTATTCACCAAGATTCCAGAGAGCCAAAACCCTTATGTATTTTTTTCTTTTGCTGCTTTGGGGTTGGGGGTGGGAAGTTAGGGATGGAAACCCTAACATCACATTTCCCTACTTTTTGTGGCATTAATTTACCCTAACTGGTGCACTGGTGCATTAACAAAGTTTTTTGAAAAGAATTATATGTTATGATATGATATGATATGATATGATATTATTATATGATATACTGATTAAATATATGATTACTTTTATTATTTTGTATATAGTTATATAATTAGTATTGTTTATCCTTAAAATGCATTCAGTTATGTTGGTGTAGTACAGTACTGTGTATTTATTTATTTATTTATTGAAAAGTTTCACCAGGAAGGCATACTGAGCAAAATGTTTATTTCCAAATGTGTCCTGGGGAAGGGGAGGGGGTTTAATCTGTACATTTCATGATAGTAATACAATAATGTAAATACAATAATGTATGAACTGATATTGTTTACAATTGCAATGTCACATACATGGTACAATATTAATAGATAGCAAGAATATGCAGGATTTACATTGTACTGATTTTGACAAAGAAGAGGGCATGCATATAGTATATATGAGAAGAAAAGTCAATTTATCTTAAAATTGTAGTGGTAATAGCAGTGAGAAAGTGTCAAACAGGAGTGGTGGAGAACCTAAGTAGTGAGAAATTACAACTTAATTTGAAGAAGAAGTAAGGACTCTAGGGTTCAGTAATGGGATGGTAGAGCAAGCTGGCCTGGATAACTAGGAACAGGTACAGTAAGGGAAGGTGTGGTGTTTAAGGAGAGAGGAAAGGAAAGTGGGGGAGAGTGTATTTTGAATGGTAAAGGAGGTGGAGAGGGAATTCCACAGTTTAGGGCAGTGATATGAGAAGGAAGATTTTCCTTCAGAGGCTGACCTATGGGGGAAGGCAAAGAGTCTTTGATTAGTGGTATGGAGAGAATGGGAGGAAAAGAGGGGGTTGTGAGAATAGAGGTAAGGCAAGAGGGTAGGGACCTAAACCAGAATTTTGCCAGAAAACTAGCAGAGTGGATGAGATATATGGATTCCAGGGAGGGAAGGGAGAGGGATTTATAGAGAACGCAGTGATGGGATAGAGGGGGCAGGCTAAAGGGAACTGACAGAAGAAGTGAAAGAGGGTATCCAATTTGGTGAAAATTGTCTTGAGGGCTCCACGCTAGACAATACTGGCATAGTCAAATGTGAGAAGGATCATTTTCTATACAATGGCATGGCAGGCTAGTATTAGAATGCAGTCACAGTTCCTATATAAAGCACCTAGGTTTGGGTACAGTGTCTTTTGAAAAGCTTTCACGTGTACTGAAAAGTCCAGGTGCTGGTCTAGCCGGACTCCAAGATACCTAAAGGAAGTGACATTCTTAAGGGATGTACCATTCAGTGGATGGATGGTAGTGGGGGGAGTTCTAAAGAGTTTCTGCCTCATGCCAGAGGTCATGGGAACAGTCTTTTTGGGATTTAGGAACACTTGATTGGATTGGAATCATTGCTGGAGCTTATGGAAATGTTGTGTAGTTTAGTTGCCACTACTGATTGCGAAACAAAAGAGGCATAAAGGATGGTGTCATCTGCATATATGTGTATATGTGTAGAAGAGCATACAGCAGGTAGATTATATAGAAAGATGGAAAGTAGGATTGGGCCTAGAACTGAGCCCTGTGTAACTCCAGTATTGATGAGGAATGAGTTTGAGTATGAGTTACCAGTCTGAACCAATTACATCCAACCTGCTAGGTAGGAATGGAATCAGTCAGTGGCTGATGTGGATAGGCCAGCAGCTGTGAGTTTGTAGAGTAGAAGGCTGAGTAATACTGTATCAAAGGCTTTGGCCAGGTATAGAAATATTGCTGATGTGATCTGCCCCTGATCCATACCTGAGAGTATGGAGGCAGAAAGCTGAAGGAGGGAGATGGTGGTAGAATGGGATTTATGGAAGCCAGACTGGAAGGGGGTGAAAAAAGAAGAGGAGTCACAATAGGGGGCGAGTTCAGCAAGGGCAATGTGCTCCTGTAGTTTGGCTAGGATTGGAAGTAAGGAGATTGGGCAATAATAACCAGGGCTGGTGGGGTCTCCACCTATAGTGAGTGGGATGACAGTTGAGAGTTTCTTTATGGAAGGAACAGAAGCAAGAGTTTAGGAGAGAAGCCAGGGGGGGAGGAGACAGCAGGGCAGATAGAGAAAGGAGTTTGGCATCAAGGTCATCAGGACTCTTACCTTTGCTAGGGTTTAGGGCTATCAGGGCCCTAGAGGCACTGTTAGGTGAGATGGGTGAGAAGGAGAAATGGGTTGGTGTAATGGGGTTTGGGAGTTGGGCATTTTAATGGCTGGGTGTGGTAGTGGGGTGGTGGTATGGAGGGATGACATTGTGTGAGTGGGTGGTTTGGATGCTGTAGTTGAGTGGGGGAGGGTGGCAAGTAGGGATGAGGCACATACGAACATACGAAATTTGCCAGCAGATAAAGGCCTAGAGGTCTATCAAGTCTGCTCGAATGTGCAACTAGCACCCCTTATTCTGCAGCTGCCCCTCCCTTCCACCTTTCCCCTTCATTAACCCTCCCCCTTGTCCTGTCCCATCCTCGTTTGAAGCAGTCCACTGTTCTACTGCATACCACTTCTGCAGGTAACGCATTCCACCCAGCCACCACCCTCTCTGTAAAAAAGTGTCTCCTCATCTCCTTCCTGAACCTTCCTCTCTCCAGTCTCATTTCATGGCCCCTGGTGGCCTTCCCCTCCCTTACTTTGAACATGAGGTGAAAAAGGTGTTGAAGGATGCTGCAATGGAGGTAGGGTCAGTTAGGATGGAATTACCTTCCTTGAGAAGTGGTATGGGAGATTGAGTAGGGGGTAAGAAGAGGGACTGGACAGTTTTCCAAAATTTGTATCAGTGACTTACATTGTTGTTGAAGGAGCTGAAGAAATATTCTGATTTGGAATATCTAGTGGCATTGGTGCATGTGTTTCTGAGGTGCCGATAACTGAGTAGCTCTTTGATGGAAATGGAAGCTTTAGATGCTTTCCAAGCCTGGTCATGGGCCCACATTCAGGCTAGTATTTCAGTGTTTACCAAAGGGAGATGTGTCTCTCTTACTCTAGTGTTACTGAGGGGGGCATGCTGGTTTCAAATTTCCATGAATTTTGAATTGAAAATAATTAAGGTGACATCAGTGGAAGGTGCAGTGGAAATAGGTGGCCAGTCAGTATGTTGAAGGTAAGAAAGGAGGGGGGAGCTAAATGTAATTACTTGAATGAGCATAAAATAAGTAGTTTGAGGGATACATTAGTGTGGTGTACTTTGTTGACACAATAGATCAAAAGGTGATAGCTCAAGGAGTGTGGAATGATGCCAGAGTCAATTATGTGGTGATGATGTGAGGTGAAGAGGCCCAATTTAAGAGGGAGTGGTTGTGGGTTTTGTGGTTGAGTCATGTTGGTTCAGAAATTAGTTGTGTTAGGTTGAGGGACTTAACCTCTGAGCAGACTTTACTATGTGTAGGTGACAGTCAGTCCAGGTTAAAGGCGCCTAAGGTGTATAGCTCAATGGGGGAGGCATGTGTAATTATAGTTGAGATGATATCCTTGTGTGTTGATGATGGGAAGCTGGGACAGCAGTAAGTACTGCAATGAAAATGGGTAGAATCTGTGGTAAGGTGAGTTTTGTTAGAATAAGTTCATAGGCTGAAGGGGAAGAGGTTGACAGTACTGGGGAATGGAGGAGGTTGGAAGAAAGATACATGGCCACACCTTCTCCCTTGCCTGGTCTGTCTCGTTGAATAAGGGTGTAGCCAGCCAGGAATGTGGAGGCTTTTATTACAGATTTTGGAGGAGAGCCAGGTGTATACAAACTCAAACATCAGCTCATCAGAAGAAAAACAGGTTGGCAGACATCGAGTACATCCATAATAGTCACAACATACAGGCTGCACAAGGCAACCTGTGGTCATAATAAGCAAAAGAAATGGACAGGCAGGTGACTAAATAATTCCACGATGGAGTTGGTTGTACTAGTCCTGGCAACACAGGAAGTCATCTCATGGTCATAAACGATGTTCAGAATTATTAAATAGCCTGAGGAATAGATGAAAAATGCTATAATGGAGTAGCAGGAGGCATACAGGTCCAGAACAATATGAAATTCAAGCCATCACTGTTAGTCATAACATGAATTACGTGCGAATTCCAATGTTGAAATTAAACAGGCAGCCATGTGTCAATGGGAAATGCTACAATGACAGACAATGTACACAGCAGAAGAACATTTTTAATAGAAGAGGAGGTACAGAATGATCATTGTACACATGAAGTAAGGTTCCAACATATTAAGACAGAGCACAAGGTCATGAACTACCAAAATCCATATCCGTTAGTACATACTAGAGACTTGGTAAATTTAATGCTGTTCTGCAACTTGCCTATTTTTACTTGCTCTTTGAAATGCCTGCTATGTATGCTGTTTGGATCTCACCTGTACTGTTCCCCACTGTCTTGCTTCACAAATATATTGTCTCCCCTCCCTGCGATGAGGTGCCTTTGTAAATGAGTCTTTGACTCAAAGGTTTGTAAATCCGATATATGAATTAAATAAATAAATAAATAAAACGTTGCTGGTAAACTTGATGCAAAGCATTGCAATTTTTTCTGAATTCCACCAATATCATTCAGCAAAGTTTCTTTCTAACAAAAAAAAGTTATCCCCACTAGAGCTTTTGCCTTTTTCAACTCTTCTGCCCCCAACCCTGACTGCTGTAATGCACCACCCTGTCCTCCCACTCTCTAGGCTCCTTAACTATGCTCCCCAGTTCCTAGTGATGGCAGTGTAGTTTAGAAAATCATGAATTCCCTTTACCACTCATAAATTCTCATTCAACTCTCCTCCATAGAATGACACACTGAAATAAAAACAACCTTATCACCCCTCCTTCTACTATGCACTTTCTCCCCTCCTCCCCCGACACCTATGGAAAAAGATACAATACCCCCCCAATGCTAGGCAACCACCACAAACTTTCCTCCACCTTAGCCAGCCACTTGCATTCTTGCAAAAAGTATAGACAACCAGCTTATTGATCAGCTAGTTTTCTGTACCTATTACAATCACAATTTCATCCATTAAACAGTGGCTACCCAAGGTGGAGGAAGGGCTGTTGCCCAGTGTTGTATCATTATTATATCATTCTCCATGGGTGCCGGCAGGAGGAGGGGAAATAGGTACCTACTAAATGGTGTAAGAATGAATGAGGGTTGTGTTTATTTCCCTGGTTTGGGCTTTGGGAGTGGATGAACATTGGAATTTACATCTGTGGAAGAAGGGTATTTATGATTTTGTTAAAATATACTAACTTTACCAGGGATGGAGGAACAGGGAGTTTCATGTATCAAGTGGGTGAGAGCATGGGGTGGTGAGTTACAGTGCTTAGGGTTGGAGAAGGAAAAGTAGGAAAAGGCACTAAGTGGGTGGGTGTGATTCTTTAATTTTATTATTAAAAAAATAGATACAGTGGTGGCATTTCACTTGCAAAGTGTTCCATTTGTCAAGCAAAAAACCTTTGCAAAATGGGTCTTCACTAGTGACATACCACAACATGCAGTCTTCAACCGGTGAAGTTCTTACTTCACCATACTGTACAAAAAACTATGGAACATGTTAATAAGTGCTAAGGGAAAGTGAATGACAACTTTGATCAGGCTTTGATTTGGGACTTCCTGTCTACAGTTTAACGTCAGCACTTTGGCCAAAGTCATTTTAGTAATCAATATTGGGTTTTAGCAGGCTACAAATAGGGGTAAGTGGCACAACCTAACTACTCCTCACCCACCCAAGTAAATCCTAACTACTTGCACCCTCCACTGATCTACTAGTCAGATTAAAAAAAAAACTCTACCCGACAAATTGCTCGAAGCCAGAATTTTTATTTTATAGCAAGATGACAATGAGCAACAGTATTAGCAGAGCATAATACTGCACTAAAAATATCTAATTGTCATCTTATTTATTCCTAGTTGCAGGATATGCAATACCAGAGAAAGGTGTCCGGGAACCCCAGGTCAAACCATGTGAGCCTATAGCTCAGTGGTTAGAGCACCTGGATAATATTCTGGGGGCCTGGGTACAATTTCTAGTAGGTCATAGTTTTTATTTCTCACTATAATTTGTATGTAAGTTGCTTAACAGTGGCTAATACTGCACCAAATAACATCTAATTTTCACCTTGGTTATTCCTAGTTGCAGCACATGCAATACCAGAGAAAGGAAGTGTGTACGGGAACCCCAGGTCTAACCATATGACCATGTAGTTCAGTGGTTAGAGGATCAGAATGTATACCAGGGGCATGGGTTCAGTGCTCAGTTGGTCACTTTATTTCTTTCTCAGTACTGTTTGTATTTTGTAGCAAAAAATGTCTGGAGAGGGAGGAAGAGTGTGGAAAATGGTTGGGTTGGGTCAGGGGTGGTCATGGACTAATACTGGCCACCTTGATGGGCTAAAGTGCTTTTTTCTAATAAACTGGCCAAAGGTCAGTGTGATCCTGAAGTTGCCCAAAAGTTTCACTGGAGCGAATAAAAGATAAAAGTGCCAAAGTTCAGAATATTCAACAGATATAAATATGTCATTGGCTAATCCTTAGTTAGTGCTAAGCAAAGTCAAGATCAAAATTTACCATCATTGCCCACTACTATTATATCCACTGTGTACAGGGAAATATTTTTTAGCTGAAACAGTAGCAAATCATGGTTGACTGGTTGCCTGCTTTGTAAATTTGATGGCAATTCTTAGTCACATCTACCAACTTGGTAAATTTGGAAAATTGTTTAGTTGTTTTTCAGATATCTGATGGCTGAAAACAGCTATTTTTCCACATTTGCAACTAATATATGAACTGATGATTTTGCAAAAAAGTCTGAGGAGATACAGGCAGGGCCAATTTTGAAAACAACATTTTTCAAACAAGGTGCCTGCACCAAATGGGTATGACACAAGTGGCACCTTGCATCAAAGATCATGGCAATCCCAATTTTCCAATGAAGACTGCATCAAAATTGTAATTCCTTGCACCTAAGCCACCCTGCTCCACCCTTGCTGGAGAAGCACCCATGTGCCAGGTCACAAAGGGGCTTGTGCCATAGCAGAGCTACCCCATACTCATTTTTTGTAATTTTATAAGCCCCACCATAATCACAAAAGGGGGCTGACCTTAGGCAAGCCTGAAGGTGGTCTAAGGGTCATGCACCACTACAAGTTTTGGTGGTGATTTGTGTGTGGCTGCAAGGATAGGACCGAGGGCAGAAGGAGCACAGGGGTGGCCTAGGAAGCAATGGGGACACAGTGGCAACGTGAAGGTGATAAGTTGGTGCCCTGTGGGGGTGTCCTGCACTAGTACAGTTGATCGGCCCAGGTACATGGGGTTTGGTAGGAAGGGATGAGGACCCAGCCTCAGGAGGATGCAGCCCTGGCACCTGACACATAGGTGGTGATGACCCCAACATCATCAGTGGAAAGCAGTTGTTTCAGGTAGTGGGGTGCAAGTTGTGGATGGGAATGGTCCCCAGGCACTGCAACAGCCCATGGTACCTGACCCTCCCATGTGGAGGCCAGCTACTGCCCACCAACGGTGTTGGGGTCATTGGCAAATTTAGGGCAGGTGCCAGGGTTGTGGCCAACTGACGCTGGGTCCTGGTCCCTTTCTGAAAAAAAAACTGTACCCAATCCAATTGGTTGTCTTTACTAGGACAGGGCACCCCTGCAGTGTGCCACTTCAGCATTCCCACATTGCCGCTGTGCCCCTGTTGCTCCTTAGGCCATCTCCTATGCTCCATTTGCCCCAGGTCCCCTCCTGGCAGGCATATTCACCCCCCAACTTTTATGGCCCCTCTAGCATTGCACTGGGAGCAGGAGGTTGATGGCTCCCTATGTCAAACCTCAAAGGTGCACCAAATATTCACTGCAACCCTGCAGCAACTCTTGGGTCTTTGGTGCAGGGTCTTTTTTTATAAAATTGGGCACAGGGTCCCTGACACACCCTGAGTTTGCCGCAGCCCTAGATTACCACAACTTGCGATGATCTAAGGGCCCTTTGAAAATCGAGCCCTCTGTTTGAATTTTAGCTGTTCATTTGGTAATGGTATAAATTAGTTACCTTTTGTATTAGTCTTCTTTTTAAGTAGCAGTACAGGATGCAACAAAAATGCAATATCCCATTCAGTTAAAAAAGAACCAATTACTGTAGGATATCAATTTTGTCTATCTTTTTTTTCTTCTACCCAATGAAAGCTATTTGATTTCAGAGAACAGAATCAAGCCTTTTCTCATCGTTCATGACTCCAAGCCAACCATGATTCTGGTGGAAACCACTTCATGACCAGCACAAAGTCATGCTTTCTTGCATCTATAACCTCTGCCCCTGCTGCACACATCTTCTTGCTCTCAACTGTACAGCCTGGGTCGAAACCACTGAAAAGGCTGCCAGTTACTACATTATATGCAAAGGGTGGAGGAGGGTGTAATTACACTACACGACAAAAAAACACCATGAAAATAGTGAGACAATCAGTGGCAGACAGCAAGAGGGAAGGGTGAGTGCTGTGGGGTCTGTGAAGAATTGATCCCAATTAAGGGCAAACTACTACAGATAGGGGATGGACCTCATTAGAAATTTCAAGTTTTGAGTACTAGTCAAAAGTCAAGAACCAGATCTAAACCATCTGCTCTTTTCAAGCATCAGTAGCAGAGAACCCAATAAAAAAGTCCTTATAAAACCTCATTTAAGAAGTGGTCAATAAATTCCTTCCAAATCTAAAAGAACAAAAAGGGTCTTGACCAGAGGATGTTCAGCCTAAAATTGCTCAGACAGCCTGCAGAGGTATTTACATAGTGCCTGGCCTACATCTTCAATTTATCCATCATCAACAATACAATTCCTCAACTCTGGAAAACAACAACTGTATCGTCCATATTTAGAGAAGGGAGAAGACCTCTACCTTGAACTTTAGGCCAGTGTTGGTACTCCCCATGCCTAACAAAATCCTAGACATTGTTTTTAAGCACCTGGTTCTCAAGTTTGCACAGGTGCTAACCGATGTTTGCCTGCGTTAATAGGGTTTTGTGCTGGACCTCAATATTCAAAAGGGTTGATTGTGCTGGAAAACAGTGTTAGTGCCCACACAAACCAAATGGGGATATGCAAATGTTGGGCAGGAATAGGAATATCAGCATACGGTTTGCAGAGGTAGCTATGCATTTATTTGTACTCTGTCTGCAATTGGGGCTTAATTATAGAGTTTTAGCAGCCATGTGGGAGTAAAACATCATCTCGGGGGAAGTACCTTATAATTTATAACTCATACCTTTCTTTGCCCATAATTTCATCATAACCTTCTTTATACAGATCTAAGACCCATAGCCTGAGGAAGCAGACACATGATGCATGGCTCTGGGCCTGTAGATTGGCCTTGAATCACAAGGCTAGGGGCTAAGGGAGGCGGTGGGTGTTAGGGTTAAAAAAAACTTTAATGTCACATTTCTCTCCTTTCGTGGTTTTGTAACTCTAAAATATACTTTAAAATAGTTGTTTGAAAAGAATTTCCTTTTCCAGAAGTCGAGTCATAAAGTAACTTACTTCTTCAGTCCATGCACAAAGCAGGAGATGAGTCCTAGCTTGCGTTCTGTAGGTTGGTATGAAAGCATAAAATAAGGCATGACTTTCTTTCTATTTTGTGCATGTAAGACATTAGTTGCATCACAAAATGCATGGCTTTTGTTGGCTATGTTCTTGACTTACAGTATTTTCATGTTTCACTGCTTTAAACAATGTGTTCACTTACAATATTTTCTTGGACAGTTTTTACAGTTCTGCAAGACATTCAAAAACCTAGTAAAAGCAATGTGTTTTTCAATTTTTGTTGTTTTTTTATGACTATTCTTATCTCAGTGAGTTTTTTTCTCCTGTCTAACCAAGCACACATACTATATATTATGCATGAGCTCAGTTTGTTAAATTTCATTTCAATGATTTTTTCACACAATCACAGACATTTGTTTTTTTTCTAACTTAAATGTTAACTGTAGTTAATTTTTTCACAGTTAGCTAAGTTTCCTCGTTTAATTGTCTTTTAACAAACCACACAAGGTTCACCTGCTAAATTTAGATGTGGGTATTTTTTTTTAATCTTTAGATTTAAAGATTTTTTCTTATACTTAATATTAACTTAAAAAAAGAGTCATTTTTAGCTATTTTATTAAGTAGCAAGAAATGGTCCACACATGTGCCGTCTTTAAAACCTAACTAACTTAAAAGCAAAATCATTTTTTTAAGACACCTCAAAAGTACATCTGTGGCCCAAACTTGAGCCTGCAAACACACACATATATATATATATATATATATATATATATATGCATGCTACTGTCTCTTTCAGTCTGCCAGCATATCTATATGTCACCCTGTCAATCATTTACTTTTCCTGGCCCACTGCAAGCTACTGTATTAATCCAATGAAAATGATCAGCGGCCATTTTGTGTAAAAAAAAATCTGCAGCAGTCATTCTGAGCTATTTGCCATTGGATTAGTGCACTTTATCAGATACTAAATGTTTTTTTTTCACCTATGTTTACTTTTAGTTTATATCCAAGTATTTCAGAATGCTGCTGCAGAAAATTATGTCTGTATTCATGCTTGCTGCATCTCATGCCTCATTGTGTGTCAGCTGAAGAAACATGTAGTGCAGGTACGAATCTGCTTTCAAATGTATAAGAATGCCTGGTAGATGTTTTAGAGATCGAGGAGAAAAGTTTTTACTGGTTTTATAGTACTTTTTAGATGCATTGAATTTTCAATGGAGCACATGATGTTGTTGTGTGGCTGCCGTATGGCTCACATATTTCTTCTTTTTTTGTTTTCTTTTCTGTTGCCTTTGCACCCCCTCTACCCCCACCCACTGTGAGTTGGTTGTCTGTCTCTTGGAGCCAGAAGATTATATCAGGTGACCAGTTTACTGATCAGGAGTAATTTCCAACAAAAGCAAGAAAAAATATTGCTTGATTTAAAGATCTTAGTTTCTGTTTCTCCTTAAGCTGTTTATTTTGCTGTCCTGAAGTGTGCCTGGAGCAGTATGTTTCATGCACTACTGAGTATTCTCTAATATCTGTTACATTCACTAGTATCCCATGTGCTGACTTTCTGGTTTTGATTTATTTTTGGAACATGTGCTGACAAGCAGTAAAACAGAGCATTGAGAATGCAATGAGAGTCTTGTGCTGCCCACCTCTGAAGATGCTTTTGACACATCCATTTTATCTCTCACTGCTCAGAGTGGTGAGATGGGAATCCTGCATGCTGAGGTGTCTGACTCTATGCCAGTAGGCCAGACAGGTATCCCTCTCAGCCTTTCCTCTTGCAAGTGAGGGGTGTTGGGTTGAACACTGTATTATTCTCAATAAAAATATCAAGACAAGCTTAGGACATTGTGGGTATTTGTGCAATCATGTCAGCAAAGTTTGTTGTTTATTATCATGCATTACTTAGAATCTCACTGTAGAATGCCGCACCACAGGGCATCTGTTGGGTAAAGTGAGGGATGTCCTTCCTTATGATGGGCAGTGGAGTGGTATGGAGAGGGGCTAAGCTGCAAGGGGTTACTGGTCTGTTGGGGGGAGGTGGTTCCAGCTGTTTGTTTGGTGGCTCACTGGCAGTCTGTTCTGGGGAGGTTTGCTGCAAAGTGGTAGTGTAGGATGTGGATTCCTGCAGTGCAGGGAGGGGGGAGCACATGTAGTCTGCCAGGAGGTCCACAGGTAATCTGTCTGGGGTGGCCTCTGCTGGAGAGGGGTTGCCAGTCTCTGGCAGTATGTTCTTGGGAAGTCTTCTGCAAAAGGGTAGTGTGGGATGTGAGGTTTCTGCTGTGCTGGGGGGCACAGGTAGTATGTCTGGGGGGTTCTGTGTTGCAGAGGGGTTGCCAGTCTCTGCAAGTCTGTTCTGGGGAGATCTGCTGCAAAGGGCTAGTATGGGATAATGTTTCCTGCTGTGTGGGAGAGCACAGGTAGTCTGCTGGGGGGCAACAGGTACTGTAGTTCTTCCAGGGTGGCCTCTGCTACAGAGGGTTGCCAGTCTCTGTCTCACTGTTGTGGTTCTCAGCTTCATCAAGTGCTACATTATTTGTCACATACCTGATAAATATGAGCGTCCTTCACTATGGAAGCTGGTACAAAAGTTCTAGTGTCACTTGTTTAGCAAATATTGTAACTGACCAGTGAAAAGTCATGCTCAGTGGTAGACCACATGTCACTTTGGGCTTCCTAGGTGTGTTTGTGAGCAGGGGTACATAAATGACTTGTTCTCAGCAATGCACCGTCACCTGAAAGTGAAGTCTACAAAGAGGGTATATGAGTTACCCAGAAAGAAGAATGAGGTGTACATCAATGATTACAGCCTTGTCCTTCTCCTGATGTGGCAGGCTAACATACTGTAGATGTTCAGTTTGTTGCTGACAATTCTTTGGCTCTTGTACATTAGGTGACTTTGTACATTGCAAAACATGAGCAAACACGATTGCAAGAAGTTTGAAGGAACTTGCAAACACCAGCAGATCCATTACATTATGTCTGTGGTAACTGGGATGAAAATACTGTCACACAGGGAATGTGGTGCATATGAAGCGAGCAATCGCCTCATTGGGAATTGCCTGTATGGAAAATCTGAACCAATTTGCTTTCTCAGTGTCAATGGCAAAGAGAAACAGAGGCAAGTCTCAAAGTCACATGATGATATTGAAGAGCTGGCACTCACAAGAACTTATTCAAAGAATATTTTGATGAACAACTTGATAGACACATATTACCCAAAACAACACAGTGCAATAGAAGACGTGTGCCTCTTTGAGATCAATAAATGGTCTGATTACAAAGTTGATGTTCTGGTTGATACAGTGAAAGACATCTACAAAGTTACAAGCATGGAAGGGTGTCTTATCAAGAGATGGAAATCTTGGTTAATTGACCATTGCAAGTTAAGTCTCTCAACTGCAGAGAACGGAGAGCATTATTACTTTGCACTAATTTTTTTGTTTAAGCCTTGAAGGAATGATTCATCACTGAAAGGTGACATCAAGACATATGAAGAGCAGTTCACCTTGACATATGAGAGTTGTAAAACAGGTGAATCAGATGGATACATTCACCAATTAAAGTTGGAGAAGGAACAGATAGAAAAGGCTAGACAGAAGCCTGAGGAAGATACTCTTGTGAGTTGACAGGACAACATTGACCTAGAAGGAGAGAGTGCTCTTGGAGCACCTCTTCCAGTGAATGATCCTGAGGTCCTCATGGCTAAGGTCAAAAGTTCAATGCAGCATGTTTGTCGTGGATCCATGGGTAATGAAAGAACAGTAAAACCAAGAGCAAGAGTTCTTTTATATTGCTCTTTCTGAGTCAGTGAAGCATGGAATGCTCCATGAACAATGTCAGTGTGATTGTCATAGCTACAGACCACAGCTAATTCTTGTCACTGGTTCTGCAGGCACATGGAAGAGTTTTCTTATTAAGGCTGTTAGTGCTGATATCAGGAAACACACTGAAGCAACATTGTCAGTTGTTGTTAGTGCTACAACAGGCCTTACATACAATATCAGTGGTGTAACTCTACACCAGTTGTTTCTGCTCCCAGTAGAACATGGTAAAACTGATGAATAGTTTAAATTGCCATCTCAAGTTACAGCTCAACTTCACAACATGTTCAACAAGATGAAGTTGTTGATTGTTGATGAGATCAGCATTGTCTCAAATGTCATGCTTGTTTACATACAACTTCATCTACAAGAAATTCTTGGAACAGATGATGGTGTTCCTTTCGGTGAAAAGAGTATTTTGGTGTCAAATGAATAGAATTGGACACTGAAGAATATTGCACTATACAGTATTGGTTACTATTTCATTGTAAAGGTAACCTGTTGTGGTATCATAATTATTTAATATGACATTTAACATTACTTTTGTAAGTTAGAACATATCTCATATTAAAAGTTCCAAAATTTGACTTCTGAAAAAGGAATGAAATTCATGTCAAAAAAATGTCTTTAATGTATCAGTTAGGGTTCATATTAAAGTGATAAAAATATTGAAAAGCAGTGTTACGGTTTCCAACCCTAACTCCACATCCTCCCCATAAGCAGTTAAAGGGGCAAGGCAAGACAACCAAGCAAAGACAGCCATCAACAGGTAGATGAACAACATATAACTCTCTGAACATAACACAAGAGAAATCCATCATCATGGTTCCACCAGCTGTACAATGACCGCTGCTATGCCAGTGTCTTGGGTGTATGCCTGCATGCTGGGCACCATGGGGGAGGGGCCACTGCATGCACTGTAGACAAAAGTCTTCCATAGAGACCTACTGGGAGGCTCACACAATGGGTGGAAGCAAAGTCAGGCTTTCACCACCTCAAAAAAATGTTTTCACTTTTGAGATACAGAGGAATAGGTGTGCAGTGTCTGAAGGCCACTGTGCTCCTACCAGCACATGAGGAATTGATTACACTATTGGCAAGTTATGAGTGTATGGGAGTGCAGAGAGACCCTACACATAAAAAATGGTACTACTGAAATGTTAAGAAATGACAGTGCAGGACCTGAAGTGCCCTCTGCTCCCACTTGAAAGTAAGGAATTGGTTACATTATTTATAAATTAGGCATGAATTAGACTGCAGCCAGCCCTTCCTCCCAAAAAAATTCAACCACTTAGGTAAACAGCAATGGGAGGACAGGATCTAAAGGGCATTGTGCTCCCTCTGGTAATGGATTGCACTATTTAAAAATTAAAATAGATAGGAGTGCAGCTAATCCCACTTTTCAGTCCCAGAAAAATTGTGCTACTCAGTTTTTAATGAATGCTAGTGCATTAATGGATCCAAAGGACCACAGGTCCCTGTGCTCCAACCTGAAAGTTAGGAATTTATTACACTATCTACAAATAAGGAATGGATGGGAGACCATGCAGCCCCCACAAAAAAAAAAAAAAATTGTACTTCTCAGGTAAGCACGAATCAGGACCGGATGGCCAAAAGCACACTGCGATTCCACTAACAAGTAAGGAAATCATAACAGTATTTATTAATTATAAATGGCTGCGAGCTCACCCAACACCTCAGTTAAAAGAGTTTGTACTAGTTAGCTGTTGAGGAACTGAAGTGGAGGAATGGGAGTCCGGAGCCCAGAGGAGCCTGCATTTGCACTAGAAAGTATTCAATTGATTACACAGTTTACACATTACAAATGGATGACAGTGCAGCTAGCCCACTTACTGAAAAAATGTGTACTAGTCACATATGGATGAATAAGATAGCAAAGCTTGAAGGGCACTGCACTGTCACTTGCATGTAAGGAATTTATTACCCTATTCACAAATTTGAAATGGATGGGAGTGCAGCAACCCTCTACTCAATAATAATTGTACTAGTTAGCTGTGCAGTAATTCCAAATTGTGCAGATTGTCATCCACACAATCCTGTTAGCCTCCCAGTAGGTTTCTAGGGAGGTCTGTGATGTGCAGTGCATGCATTGGCTCCTCCCTCATGATGCCTAGCATGCGGGCATATCATGAAGACACTAGCATGACAGCGGACTTAATACAGCTGGTGGAAAATGATGATGGATATCTCTTGTGTTATGTTCAAAGAGATGTATGTTGTTTGTCTTACCTGATGATGGCTGTCTCTGGTTGTCTTGCTTTGCCCCTTCTGCTGCTTGTGGGTGAGGGGGTGCGCAATTATGGATGGAAACCATAACACCTATTTCCATACTTTCGTCACTTTAATATGAACCCTAACTGATGCCTTAATGAAGTTTTTTGGCCGTGAATTTTTGGTATATGGTTTGGACTGATTATGTATGAAAATAAGAAGCTGCTGAAATGTTGTACACATTCTAAAAGTTGATCTGCATGCTCTAAAAGCTGTGCACATCCTGAAAGCTATGGTGCATGTTCCATAATGGATATTCATCAGTGCTGCCACTCATCACCATTTTATTGGAGCAAACAGACCTCTTCAACAAAACAAAGATGGTGGCACTATTTACCGTGCAGTTCACAGATACGGTTTGGACATGGATTGCCATAATCAGCTCTGTGTTTCCAACTCATACAAATTTTGATTTTTTTTTTTAAATCAAGTCTGCAAGTGTTTGGAGGATCAGACTGCAATGAGACTGCACTGACGAACTCTGCAACAGATGGAGCTCTCGATAGCAACCAGGAGCGCAAACACAAGGTATGAAACCTTGTAAAAAAAACACTGAGAAAGTTAACTTTTATTTTTTGTGTGTATCTGGGAGAACCATATAATATAGCAAATAAAGTATGGGCACCGATACTCAACTTGCCTTGTGGTTTCATCTTGGGATTGAGATCCACACAGGCTTGTTGTGTATGGGAACCTATACATCATTCCTTATATTGTATTTTAATTTGTGTTTGTAGGTTCTTTTTTCACCTTTTATAATAAAATATTTAATACTGCACTGAAATAAGTGGGGTTTCAACTTTGCTTTTAACAATGCTAGTAAAAATAATTCTTATTAATCACTTGCTCTTTAATGTAGCTGATGAGTTTTGTTTGACATTCTATTTATATCTAGATGCAAGGAGGGAGAAGGGTGAGGGGATGAAGGTTGCAAGGGTGATCATAAACAAAGGACCAAAAAAAGGGTTATTAGACAAAATTGTGTATTAGTTATTAGGTGTTGCATCTTAAATGTGTACCCTGTATTGTCCGTGGCTACACAACCATGCCAAACTGAGCAACAGATCACAAGACACCTAGAAACAACCTAAAGAAACATATAATTCAGCATTTATTCCTCCAACACTGGATGGCACATTTATGGACCGATGGCGTACTATTGTGCACTATGATATACTATATCTTTGAAAGTGGTGATGTCTACCACTGTAATACTACAGCAGAAGCCATGTAATTGGGACACCTTGGTGGCAGTTGTTTTGTTCTGATTAACTGGCCATCCATTTCACTGGCCATTCCGAATATCAGAAACCATTGAAAAATGTTTTGCCAGTTAGTAGCAGCCCCCGGCCCCCCAAACTCAAAAGTTTGCTCCACTCTATGCTGTAAAGTACAATATTCTGGGATCGGGGTCAGTTTGCATATTTTAACAAAATTCATCTTGTAAAAAGGACAATTTACCTCTCACTCTCTCTTATCATAGTTAGTCAGAGCAGGATACTCAACTGCTGTTCAGTGAGCCGCAAGCATGCTGCTAAAGAATCTGGCAGGGTAGTATGATCATGAGCATCAGTTTGCTTCGGTTTGTACATTTAATTTAAAAATAAAAAGAAAGGCTCAGCTTCCACTTCCTCGCAGGTGAAAGATGTGGTCATGGTTAGTTGGAGTAAAAGAGAAAAGCCACTGTTTGGAGAGCCACAAACATGCTGCTAAGGAATCCATTGTTCTGAGTGTGGGGATGGGGCAGTTTGTTTTAGTTTGGGAAATTTTAGTTTAAAAAAAGTTTCACCTCCCACTGTCTTGCTGTTTAATGACCTAATCATGGTTAACTGGAGGAGTAGAGCCATTCCAGCATTGAATTCAGAGAGAAGCTGCTAATAAATCAACAAGTCAAGTCAGACTAGACACAGAATAGGAATTACGGAGGGGGGAGGGGGAAGAACATCAGCTAACAACTGACTGTCGGCTAACAACTGTAATTCACACCTACTCAGGTGTTAAAATAGATGTCATAAAGGATTACTGCAGCAGGATGAAGGACAGGTCTAGCTGTAAATGAATTAACTGTCCCAATTAGGTGGCAGGGATATCCCACTTAACCATCAAAAGGCACCATAGGATTACACAGCCACTTTATTGGTGCCTGGTTTTATATATCAATAAAGCGGACGTCCAGATTATCTGTGTCCCAATTAAGTGGCTTCTGCTGTACTTGCATTTATCAGTACACGGCTTCAGCTATAAACTTCTTTTTTTTTCCTTTTTCAAAATATTTGATTGAAAAAGTGTTGGATACACAGACAAATGCATGCAGTTTACAACATAAAAGAGCTCTATACAAATTGCAAATTGCAGATTGCAGTAGAGGTACATGAACAGTGGATAACTTATTATAATAATTCTAAATGGCTGGTCTTATAAGAGGAAGTTTCTTGTGTCACAGACCTTGTATGTAGGAAAGCTCTCCTCTCAATTGCCAGGGCAAGGGGGGCCCAAATGTTAGATAATTACTTCCTTTTACTCATTGCATAGAGCTGGGCTTTCTCCAGGGATAGGCATTGTTTAAAATTGTTTGCCCATTGAGCAGTGGAGGGGGGATGTGGACATCCAAGCCAGTGCCACCATCCTCCATGCATTAACCATGGCTATTGACCATAAAGGGTTGCTTAATTTCCCTCCAGGATGTTGTGGATCTGCATCCAGAAGAAATTCCAGTGGGGATCTTGAGGGGCTATAGCCCAATATACCACTCATGATCTGATGCACTGAGTGTCAAAAGGGGGTCACTTTAGGGCACACCAAGGTGAGGTAGAGAAAATCCCCCTCTTGACTTCTGCATTTGGGACAATCACTGAATTTGTGGGCATCCTCGGCGTGTAACTTTTTGGGTGTAATGTATGCCCTGTACATGAAGTTCAACTGCACTTGCCTTAACTTATTGCTAGGGGAGCAGCGCTGAAGATGCTGGCTGGCCAACCTCCAGATTTTAGTGTAAAATGTGATTTGAAGGTCCCCACTCCACTTATCCCTGATTCCCTCTGAGGCTGAAGCAGACTGGCAGAGGATTATGTTGTAGTACACAGACAGAGGCTTAGATCCTGGCTGAGGCTTAAATAATTCTTCTTCAAAGGGAGAGTGGGCACCCACCCACCAGGTGACATCAGGGAAGTTCCACATTTGTGTCTGACAGATAAGTATACAAAAAAAATCTCTGAGGGGGTTCCCCATTCCTCACTTAAGACAGCAAAGCTCTTAATCTTGCCCTCCTCATACATTTGGTTCACCGTGGCTAAGCTCCTACACCTCCAGGAGTGCAGCCTCTGGAGCAAGGGTATGGAGCATGAGCCCCTGTACCTCACAATTTGCAACAGGTTGGCATAGATGGTGGGCTTACAGTGATGACCAATGTACCTATATACCTCTCTCCATATCCCCACCAAGTTTGCAGTGAAGGGGTTAGTTATGTTTAGTTGCTGGTCTGTAGTTAGCGCCTTAGGTCGGATGTCTCTCCTCAATGTACCCATTAGGGAGACTTCCTCCAATCCCAGGCAAGCCCCCCCCAGACACTCCCACTGGGACAAAAGCTAGTTGAGCAGCCCAGTAATACTCCTGGAAGTATGGGAGACCCAGATCCCCTGCCTTGACAGGTAACTGAAGGATAGACCTCTTAATTCTAGTGCTTTTCCCTTGCCAAAGGAATCAATGTAAGATAGCATTTAGATGCTTAAAGTGGGCCTTGGGAATTTTGATAGGGATAGATTGATAAAGGCAGAGGCATCGTGGTAAGATAATCTTCTTTATAACCCCCACCTTGCCTGTTAAGGACGATGGAAAAGCTGTCCATTTCTCACAGTCACAGAGATAGAGACACCAAGATATTTTATAGATCTCACTATCTGTAACCCACTTAAAATTGGGAATTAGAAGCGCTCTGTCCAGCAGGCCTATGAGTAACAATTCACTTTTGGTCCAATTAACCTTATGGCCAGATAAGCTTATTGTTCCCCCTTTCATTAACTGATGGACCATGGGTAAATTCTGGGCTTGGCATTGCAAATGCAGTAATAACAAGTTATAAGCATATAGCATAATCTTGTGTTCAACCTCCTCCCCTGAGACTTTGGATCTCCCATGCTCCTCAGTGCAGCTGCCAGGAGTTCAGGGACAGCAATATAGTAGGGGTGAAACAGGGCACCCCTGTCTGGTTCCATGGCCTAGGGTGAAGGAAAGGGTAGTAGCGCCATTCACCGCAATTTGCACTTGGGACTTATTATATAGTGCCCTTACCCAGGAGCGATAAAGGGGTCCTAAACCCACCCTTCTATGAGTCTCAAAGAGATACTCCCATGCCACATGATCAAACACTTTCTCTGTACTGAGGGCGAGGACTGCCACACCATGATTTTGTTTGTTTTTACCCCATCTGTGAATTACATTTAACGTGTGACAGATATTGTGTTTCCCCTGTTGCCCCTGCACAAAGCCTGCTTGATCAGGGTGGATCAAGGTAGGGAGCACTGGGTCTAGTCTGGTGGCTAATAGTTTAGCAAATATTTTATAGTCGGCTGTTAGCAAAGAAATTGGCTGGCAGGAAGCACACCAGGAGGGATCCTTCCCTGGCTTGGGGAGGACCGTGATTGTTGCAGAGTGCATGGAGGGGGGCAGCTTGCCCTTGCCCAGGGATTCCATTAACATGTCATATAGTGGATCTATCTATCAGCTTCCGTGAGAAGGTCTAAAAGAAATCCATAGGCAGACCATCTGGGCCCAGGGCCATCCCCCGCTTTGAGGGCTCCGATTGCCCTCTTAGCTTCTGAATTAGTGATGGGGGAGTCTAGTTTTAGTGCAGCCTCTTCCTCCAGCTCAACAATTGGAGCATGGGCAAAAAATTTTGCATAATCCTTCGCTGTTGGCACCACCTCAGATGTGTAAAGGGTGCTATAAAAAGTAGTAAAAGCATTGCCTATGGCTTCCTGCTCCTGAACTAGGTTGCCATGTTGATTGTGGATCTGCCCAACTGTCTTCTCTCCCTCTCTGTGGCGCAGCTGCAAGGCCAGTTTTTCCCCTCCCTTATCCTCGTTGAAGTAAGCTCCCGCCTGTGAGAGGAGGATTGCCCTCTCAATTCTTGCACTATTTAGTAGGTTGTAGCTCCATTTTAATTTCTGAATTACCCTATAATGGGGCATTCTGGGTCTTTGTTTAGGGGCTGCTTTGTAGAGCTCTATTTTCTCCCTTAGATGGTTTAACTCTTGGTCCCCCTGTCTCTTATCATGGCCAGAGAAGGCGATGGTCTGACCCCATAAAAAAGCTTCCAGGGCTTCCAATCTACAGATATGAGAGGTGGCTCCCTTCTTATTAAGGTAGAAAAATTCCTGGAGGTGTTTAGTCATGGTAGAGAGGTATTCAGGGATTTTTCAGGCATAGGGGATCCATCCTCCATTGTCTCATCTTCAGAGGCGAGCACGGGCCTCCTAACTCCATGCTAAGAGAGGCATGGTCAGAGATCATAATGGGGGAGTATTTTACTGGATCTACTAGCGGGAGGAGGGAGGGGCAAAGTATGATTCTATCTAGGCAAGCATAAGATTGGTGCAGATGGGAGTAGAAGCTGTAATCTCTACCTGTGGGGTTCTCGTGTCTCCATATATCTATTAGGTTAAACTCCCACTCTAGTTCTCCCAAGGGTTTAGCATTCCTGGAATGTGGAACAGGGGTTGTGTTGGATCAGTCCAGAATGGTATTCAGTACCCAATTAAAATCTCCTCTTAGGATCCAAGGTCCCTCCCATCTTGCCATATCCAAAGATAATCGCTAAAAAAAACCCTGGGTCTTCCATGTTGGCGGCGTAGACCAAGCCGAATGCAATGGTGCCAATGCCAGGCAACTTGGCTTGGACAAGGGAATATCTGCCACCAGCTTCAAGGACTTGCCCCAAAATGCAAGCTCCAGAGCCATGTGGGAACCAGACTGAGGAACCCCTTTCTTTTACAGAGAAGGTGGAGGAAATCCATTGCCCCCCCAAAGATGCACTGGTTTTCAGAGCCTCACCTGTAGACATATGCGTCTCTTGTAGCATAACTACTTGCCATTTAGATTTCTTAACTTTGTTTGCCACCCACTTTCTTTTGAGAACAGACTTTAACCCATTCATATTCCATGTTGCAGTTTTGATTGTACTAGCCATTACTATTCAAAATGTGATCTGGGTTATCGCAAGGGCAGCAGTTGTTAGTTAAAGAATAAGGGCCCACCCCTCCCAAGTCATGTCTGTGTAGTACCTCTAGTTGTATAGCCTTAGGACAGTGTGTCCTGCATTCCCTCATGTATTCCAACACTCTATTTTTCTCTCTAGTATAGCTCTTTAAGCATACTGTATCAATTGTATTAAGCATGCTGTATCAATGTAATTGTACTAAATTGTATAATGTATGAAATCAATATGTGTAACTCTAATTTCAGTTACTTGTATTCTGTAACCTAAATTTGTTATGTTTGTCCTCAGTGTGACTAGGTACCTTTGAAAATGAGCCTCTGGCTCAAAGGTTTTAAACTGATTTACAAATAAATAAATAAATACCCCAACAACCCCACAAACTCCATGTAAACCTACCCGCAAAACCCCCCCAAACTCCATGTTGCCAAGACAGAGACCAGGGCCACCCCCAGAAGTGTCAGACAAAAATATATCTGTTGGCAGCATCAAGTCCCCTCCCCTCAAAGAAACCATCCAACCCCCACCAGTTGAGCAACAGCAAGCTCAAACATCCCCCCACAAGATTCCATTGTACCTTCTGAGTCAATCAGACAGCCCACCCCCTGCTTTCTAGGCCTAAACTCAGCCTGAAGCAATTTCCCCTTATAAACAACTGGTAACTAATAACCAAGTAGTAATAAGAATAAACATTAGATCACTATGTAGTAGCACTAATAAACTATAATACATCTATTAAAGCATATTGTTTTGAAGAGTTCAACTAGCAAGGTAGATGCAATGTCCCAACACTGTGGTAAACGTTCAGAGTGTAGCAACCAGCCCCAACTTGTAGCTGGAAAAACACAGATTAAAAGAACAAATAAACTGGCTGGAGTCAGGGGAGCAATGCCATCTTTGTCAGAATCCCCAGGAGTGATGAGAACTCCACCTTAGCTCCAGATTGTAGGCCTACTTCCCAGCGATCCCCTGTCATTACCCAAGCCCCTAGGCATGGTCAGGGGGGCACACTTCGCCAAAGGAAATGTCCTGAAGATTAGGAGGGTGTGGCCGTGAGGAGAGAAGGCAGGTCCAATGACAAACTGATCCCACAACTCAACACAAACACCAGGCTTTTAGGACACAACAAGAAAGTTTGACACACCTCTCAGGTTGGAGATTCTGAAAACACATCAGCTATCTCCTTCAGCTCCATGAGCCGACAATGAGAGGTCCTGCATCCTTCTGGATTCCTCTTCATTGACCCATTTCTCTGCGGCCTTGGGACAGGTATAGTAAATAGGAGCTTGCCTGGGCTTATCAATACCGAGCTTAGATGGATACATGAACGCAAACGATCTACCTAAGCTGTATAGTCTTGCTTTGACCGCATTAAATTTTTGTCTCTGCAATTGAAGCTCCCGACTATAATCTTAAAAGATAAATACCTTAATGTTGTTGAAGAGAATAATACCTTTTGCCTTGGCCTTGCACAGGATTGGTTCCTTGTACACAAAATGGAGATACTTTATTAGGCAGTGCCGAGGCTTATCTCCCAGTTTAGAGGGAGGGCCTACCCTGTGTGCCCACTCAATTTCAAACCTCACTGCCTCCTGGGGAAGGTCCAAATGATCCATTATCCACTTGTGCAGGCCTGCCTCTGGATTGCCACCTTCAACGCCCCTGTCAGGCCTACTATGTGCAGACTAGAGTGCCTCAACCTATTCTCCTGGTTGTCAACTTTGGCTGCAAGTTCTTCTGCTGTCTTTTGTAGCTTGTTCCATTCTCCAGTGACCATCTGAAGAGAGTCTTCCAAATTGCTTACACGATGCTCCACTTCAGATATTTGCATCATGTGGGTGGCAGAAGTCTCTGAAAGCCCAGTCACCACCAATTGTAAATGGGTGAGTTGTGCAGTTATATTTATAAAGCCATCCTTCATCTCATACTGCATTTGGGTAAGAGCGGCAGGCACACCTGCCAAGGAACGTTCCAGCTCAGTCATGTTGGAGGCTGTCAGGATATCTGATTCAGCATCCGGGGGAGGTCTAGATCTAATACAGGCCTCAGTTCCCAGAGTCAGCTCTCTTGACATTATGGAGGGTATAAATCTTGACTTGATACTCTCAAATGGAGATGGAGAGAGGATCACAGATGTAGAAGTGGGTAGCCATCTGGGAACTAACGACCATCGAACAGAATGGTTCACAATAAACACAGTAATAGAGTCAAGCCATACAAAGACAAAAGTACTGGACTTTAGGAGGGCTGACTTTGCCATAATGGGTGAGTGCCTAAGGAATGCACTAGCAAATGGGCAGGAAGGAGGGGTAGAAGAACAATGGGGAATAATAAAACTGCCATCACAGGGTAACAAGCCTTTGTGTGAAGCAAATAAACAAAACAAGATGATGTAAGAAACCACTATGGTTCTCAAAGGAAGTGGCAGTGAAGGTTCAAGAGAAAAAGCATTCAGGAAGTACAAGGAATGCAGAAGGAGCAGGACAGAGAACTGTATCAGTTAAAGCAAAAGGAGGCTGGGAAGGCAGTCAAAACAGCAAAGGCCCAAACCAAGGAAAAGATAGCCAACTCAGTTAAGAAGGGGATAAAACCTTTATAGGTACATCAGGGAGCGAAGGAAGACCAAGGGAGGGAAGGATAGGAGGCTTAATAAAGAGGAGGTGGGCAGGGAGACTGTGAAAAGGCAGAGATACTAAGCAAATATTTTTGCTCAGTATTAATGAAGGAAGAGGGAGATACATAAAACAAACAGTAGTAACACTCTGGATACAGAAGTTGATACCGGCCCATTACAGAAGAAAGGGTTCTGAAAGAACTCTTAAAACTGAAGGTGGACAAGCAAAGAGGCCTGATGAGTTCATCCCAGAATTCTAAAAGAACTAAGGGTAGAACTAGTGACACCACTGACTACCCTTTTAACAAATCATGGGAGGATGGGGTGGTACCCAAGGACTGGAGGAGGGCAGATGTGATTCCCTTCACAAAAGTGGAGCAAGGCAGAAGCAGGAAACTACAGACCTGTTAGTTTAACCTCAGTGATAGGAAAATGATGGAATCACTTCTAAGGAAAGAAATGTTGAGTATCTAGAGGCCAGAGGGGCACAGGACCCTAGGCAGCATGGATTCACAGCAGGAAGGTCATGCCAGACGAATCTGATAGATTTCTTTGACTGGGTGACCAAAGTAGTAGATCAGGGAGGGCTGTGGACATGGCCTACCTAGACTTTAGCAAGGCATTTGACACAGTCCCACACAAAAGATTAATATACAAGTTAGCCAGCCTGGGAGTGGGTCCCAAGATGACAGCCTGGGTAAAGAGTTGGCTGGAGAATAGGACACAGAGAGTTATAGTAAATGGAGTCCACTCAGAAGAAAGGAGGGCTACTAGTGGGATACAGCAGGGTTCAGTATTAGGACCGGTCCTCTTCAATATCTTTATAAGCGACGTTGCAGAAGGACTGGAAGGAAAAGTATGTCTCTTTGCAGATGACACTAAGATCTGCAACAGAGTTGACGCACAGGGTGGGGTGGAAAGGATGAGAAGGGACATGGCAAGGTTAGAGGAATGGTCAAATGTATGGCAGCTTAGATTCAATGCTAAAAAGTGCAAGGTAATGCACCTGGGAAACAAAAACCCAGGGGAAGAGTACACAATGGGGGTGAGATACTAACAACAACAAAAATGGAAAGGGACCTGGGGTAGTCATATCAGATGACCTAAAGATGGGCAAGCAATGTGAGAGGGCAGCAAGGAGGCTGGAGGGATACTGGGATGCATGGGAGAGGCATGACCAGTAGAAAACAGGAAGTTAATATCCTCTGTACAGACAGCTGGTGAGACCCCTTCTGAGTACTGTGCAGCTCTGGAGACCCAATCTCCCAAAGACATAGACAGGATGGAAGCTGTCCAGAGGAGGGCAACTAAAATGGTGCAGGGTCTGCACTGGAAGTCATATGAAGAGAGACTTAAGGAGCTTAATATGTATAGCCTCGAGGAAAGGAGGAGAGGGGACATGATAGAAACTTTCAAGTACCTAAAGGAATCAACAAAGTCAAGAGGGTAGCATATTTCAAAAAGAGGTGTGCAAGAACAAGGGGCACAATTTGAAGATAGAGGGGGCGGCTCAGAGGTAATTTAAGAGTATTTTTCACAGAGAGGTTGTGGATGCATGGAGCGGCCTTCCGGAGGAGGTTGTGGAGTCAAAATCAGTGGGAGAATTCAAGCATGCATGGGATAGTCATAAGGCAATTCTGGGGGTTGGGGGTAGGAAGAAGTAGGCTGCTGGTTAACTAGGATCTGCAGCTTATCCAGTAGGTAGGGAAATGGGAAGACTGGGTGGGCCAAGCGGTCCTTATCTGCCATGAAATTCTATGTTTCTATGTTTCTATGTAAATCTGAGTTTAGCCTGTTTTTTCTCAGACATGCCAGTGGCCATGGATCTCCGACATCTCCTCAGTTCATTTTTGAGCTGTTTTGTCAAGTCTAGGAGGCCTAGGGAGTGCTTTCAACAATGTGCCACAAGAAGCTGGCTAAAATACGCCTGCCATGTTCTCTGGCTAGCCACACCGCTCAGTTATATACTTCTTGAGCTCAGTTTTCAGAGTGTCTGTAGAGCAGTGCAAGTTGTACTGAATTCCTCCTGCAGTAACCTCCTGGTGCTCCTGGGACCCTGCACAAGATTTTCAAACAACAGGGATCCCTGCACCAAAGTCTCTAGATTTTACAACAGGCAGGGTGCTGCGCAGAAACATGTGGTGCACTGAAGGGGTCTGACAGAGGGTGCAGTCATGACCCCCTGTTTGGTGCAGAGCTGGCACCAGAACAGCAGCACAGTTAATGGGATGGGGGGGCACCCTGAAAATGGCATGGGACACTGACCAGGAACCTCTGGGAGTGTCCCTAAGTGGTGCTGTCTGCACAGAGAGCAGTGCCAGGGCAAATAGTGGCACCAGACAGGTATGCCTGTATCAGGCACATAGATCCACAGATGGGGTACCAGATAGTCAGACTTATTGTATACATTGTACAGTATGCTTGACTAAGTGGAACCACATCTATGGGACTGTAAGCCTGATGAGGGCAAACCTGCCTGGTGCCACTGTTTGCCCTGGAACTGCCATCCATTCACACAGTGTGCCTTAGGAGCACTCCAACAGGTCCCTGGTCAGTGTCCCATGCCGGTTGTAGTGTGGCTCCCCTCACACATATTGAACATTAGCTACAAGGGCTGTTAGACCAGCACTTGGCTGGTCTAACCACAGCTATGAGTTTTAGCCATGGCGGGGCTTTCAAACTCCAAAATTAGGGGGTGCTGCAGCCCTGCCATGTCGCTAGTCCCCTTCCATTATGGCACACTGGCGTGACTATTGCAAAGACGGCATTAGCCCGGTTGGTGTAGGCTCCCCTCCCCAGTGGTGTATAGTCCCTTCCAAAATTGGGAATAGCAAAAGGTGTAATGCAAGGATCCCTTTGCACCATCTCTCCTTGCCGCAAGCCCCCTTGCACCAGTCCCAACTTTTGAAAATCAATTCCCTCATCTTTTAACTCTTTACACTACTTTTTCCTTTGTGGTCCACCATTCTACTTATTCCCAACTTGTGTTTGGAAAACTATTATTATTGATTGCATCTTTGTTACTATGTCTCTCTTAAACCTTCCCTATTAATTTAAACAATTGGAACCTGTCCTGTTTACTTGATCCCCAGCACACTTGTTCATTTCCTCTTTATGTGCAACCCATCTTTCCTTTCAAGATCATCTCTGGGTGAAAATGTATCCCAATTCTAAATAAACTTATCACCTTAATTTTAGACCAATTTTATAGACATGCATTCATTTTCTTTGTTTGGGGCAATTCTTTGTGAAGGTAGGATCTAAGAAATCCCCACATTTCACCCTACCCTTCATATCTGCACCTAGCTGTCTAATGTCCTGCCTGATATTCTCATCAGTCCTCATACCGGTTTAATTTGCACCAACACATGAACATACGTATGTTCATATGTTCGTAACATCTACTACCACAGTACTAATCTTCAGCAGTTTCACTCTAGTTCCAGAAACAATAGCTAACCATCCTGTTCACATTATCTGTTTGATAAACTGTATAACCTAGGAGCCGGATTATTCAGTTCCCAATTACCACTAACTGCCTCTGCCCTGAAACTACCTCAGCCTTATTTCTTCCTCCACTACCAACTAACTGTGTCTATCCTGAGTTGTCTTGGCTAGTACCCCAAAACCTTCTACAACTCATTAGGGGATAATCTGTTTACTCTCCACTTTTTTGATTTCTCTGCAGCACTGTTCTACATCCCTTGTCATGCTCCTTTTCTTCATGCTACTTTTCTTTTTTTATAATTGATAGTTTACTGAGATTTTGCAATATATTACGTACAACATTACAATAAACAGCATGCCATCTCAGAACCTAGCCAGAGCAAAATCCTGCTCCTTGGATTACAGACTAAAGATTTTTATAAGTTTAATGCAAATATGAACAAAGAATCCTGTGATACCCACATATGTGCCCATTACGTGAGGTAACATGACACATTTGAAGTAACTTTAACTACACAGCTGTGCATAAAAAGAAACATGGATGGAGTTGCCCACCTAAAGATCAATCCCTCAACTAACAAAGACCATATAAAAAACATTAAAGGGTCACTGTCAATCCCGTTAGGCCTCAAAGTGTCCCTAGTTTAAAAAACACATTTAATAATTCTTCACATTCTATAGAGATTGTTAATGCATCCGGTAGTGTGATTTAGATCCCTTTTTTCTTTTAAAAAGTGAAAAACTGACTGCCCACCATACTGGGGTTACCACTCCAAAACATGTTTGTTTAAATTTCTTGACCAGCTCCCACTGCACCTTTCCTGAACTCAGGAACACCACCAACACAATTGCGCCACCCGTTATGCAGTGGAAGTAGAGGAGACTATTCCATCCTGAATGACTGCACTGTTTGAGGGTGTTTCTAATGTTCTGGAAGTATGTATTAAGAGTAGTTCAATTATTTAAAGCAAAACAAAGCTTGGAATAGCTATACATTACCATGCATTTTGGTTCTAATAGGAAAGGAGGCAGATAAAATAACCAGCAACCTCAATGAATTTTTAGAGAAAGTAGGCAATCATAAAATGTGGGTTTTTACATAAAAATTATATGATGCAAACAGGTTGACAGTGTCCCTTTAAATGTAAATAACAAAAACAACAATGCCCAATGTCCATCTTCCTTAAATAACAAAAAAAATTGAAAGGGAACAAAGTTATGTGGGCGCTGCTGCCCAGGTGAAGAGAAGGGGGGGGAGAGAGGGATGAGTCTAAGTAACCAAAAGTCATGCCCCACCGCCAGCAATGAGAGTTGTATAGTAGATGCATTTTATGTAAGAGTCTTAAGTTGCATCATCCTACCCACAGTGTTCTTGTATCCTCTGTAGGCATTGGCCCATGCACAGTCCCACTCATCATTTGTAAGGGTGTAGCCAGCTTCTCCCACTGTTCCTTTAGGTGAGCAATGTTGGGAGCATATTCATCAAGAATAGTTTTATAAATATGACCAATGTAGGGAGGAGCAGTACAATGAATTCCACCAACAGAACTCCTGAAGATTTCTTAAATTTGACCAATTCCTGATAATTTTAACTGGGTACCTACTATGCTAGACAGTAGATGGTGAAGTTGTGTATATCACCAGTGATGTAATGCTGGAAGGGAGGCTTCCTGCTATAAGTCTGAAAAAGATTTCAAGTATCTTGTACTAGGAGTAAAGAGATCACCTACCCATGATAGGTGGCCCTGGTCCCATCAGGCCAGTAGAATATGCTGCCCTCTATTTTCAACCACGTATTGTGTCACAGGGGATAACAAGAGATAGGGCATCCCAATGCAGCCCCAGGAAGGTTTTAACCATTTTTAAAATGTGCATTGCAAACTCCTGTGTAGGGGTTCTACCAGCTCGCTGTGCCATGTCCCAAAAGATTCCTTCTAATGTTCGCCCCCCCAGTAAATATTTCTCTAGATCTAGCCATCGTGCTACTGCCCTAATTCTAAACCGCATCAACATTTCCTGCAAACCAGATGCTAAATAATATTGTTTGAACCATGGAGCTCCAAATCCACCATTGGTTTTTGGGGCAAATAGATGCAGTGCTGAAATGTGAGCCTTACTATATTCCCATAAAAAGTCTGAAATTATGACAGACATCTGTTTCCACATATGCTCGGGGAGCTTTAGGAACAAGTACCAGAATACATGCAGCAGTTTTGGGAGGACCATCATTTGCAAAGTTTGTGTCTTTCCCAAGAGAGAAGGCACAGAAGCTTCCACCGTTCAACATCATCTTTGAGTTATTTAAGTAATGGCAAGAAATTTAAGGATAGCCAGTGTTGTCAAGTCAGGGAGGCATATATTACTAAGTATTAAATGGGTTGAGAAGACCAACTTAGACTGGTACCAGACAGCATATGGTCAGTGCAAAGAAAGTTTTTGGGGAGAATTTCTGTCTTGCTTGAATTATTACAAAGGCCAGAAAGAGCAGAGAACTGATCAAGGACGTTGATTAACGTCAGTATGGAGGTGGCAGGCCTTCTAAAAGTCAACAATATATAGTCAGCATAGACTGAGCATAGTCATATAAGTATTACAACCCACTTCAAGGCCGTGCATCTCCAGAGAGTCTTGCAGCTTCTGAGCCACAGGCTCAATAACCAGCACAAATAGTGCAAGGGACAGGGGGCAACCCTGTCAGTGCCCCTGCCTCACTAAAGGGGTGGGGAGAGTTTCCTGTTTCTAAAAACAGCAGCTTGAGGCAAAGCGTAGATAAGCTGAATCCAACGGATAAAGTTATCTCTCAATCTGAATTTCCAGGGAACTACTATAAGGCCATTCAACAGAATAAAATGCCTTTTCAGTGTCCAGGGCTACAGCAGCTAACACATCCTGTGAGGAAGACAAAACCCACATCAACCAACCAGCCTCCTGATGTGATCTGCCCCATCTCGACCTGCCACAAAATTTGTTTGGTCAGGGTGAACCAAAAGTGTCAGTACTTTAGTAAGCCAATTTTCCAAAACCTTGGCTAGTATTTTGTAGTCCATATTCAACAATGAGATTGGGCAGTTCATGCTACCCTTTCTTACCCACAGTTTCTATCTCACTACTCTCAGACTGTAGTTCCTGTCCTTTACTGGTCAACTCTTCTTTTGCCACTTGGACACTCACCAGCAGTTGAGTCACAAAGCTTTCCATCTCTTTCACCTTGTTTACCCTCCCTTAATCTTGTCTCTAGCTCCTTTACCTCTCTCTCTCTCAGACCTTATAAACTGAGTGCACCTCACACAAACAAAATCCAGCTTCTCCCTCCTTGACTGCACTATGGCATACATCCTACATGCCCCATATCTAATTCCCTCCACTTCTTCCTCCCTAATGATCATGCCATTCACCTTCACAATCCCTTCAATATCTATACTTTTGTTAGCTACCTGCACACAATTAAATGAACCTCTTGGCAGTACTTACTCCCCTAACCTTGCTTATCCAATCATACCACACCTGATAAAATTATACCCCCAGAGGAAGAACTACCAGTCTGAGTGCTGGGGCTCCCAGCTGGCACTTTCAAAAGAACTCCACTAAAAATCTGCACCAGCAAGTTCAATCTGCTATGGGGTTTTACTTCAAGTGCTAATTTTTTTGTTTGTTTGTTTTTCATACCTGATGGCGTGCCTGGCCTTCCAGCCTCCTCCTTCAACTGATGCTCCACCTATGCCTTATCATCTTCACTGCGGCATGTCCATGATGACAAAGAGGGACCTTTTTATAGTGTTTTATTCTGTTACCACCAAGATATTCCCTGTGTTTGTTATCAACAGACTGGATGTGAGGTCAGTGAAAAAGCATGTAAAATCCTAAACCATACAGATGCAATACATTAGTCAGTAATCCTGTTGTTTTTAACCCTTCCTCAAACCTAGAGCATACCTGATATGTGCAGATAAGACCATCAAATGCTGATGCTCATGTTGGCATTTGTGTGCCCTAGCCTCCAATGAACCAAACATGGAGTGCAATGTGGAGGGGCCATAGCCAGGTTAGGGGAGATGCCATGCTGAACACCAGGCATCCAACTGTATGCCTGGGCCAGCTCTGTGGTGGATTCTATGCCAGCATGAAGCAGTGTTTGTGTGATACATAGTCCTCCATGGACAGGCATATCCCCATCAAGAACACTTCCACTTGGCCAACTGGACAGTGCTGGTGTGACTCCCATCCCTCTACACTGGCTAAGTGGCCATGGAGCAGGAGGGGATGCCAAATGGGCCCAAGAGAAGCAGAGAATATCTGGCAACCAGACAGAGGGATGGTCATAAAAGCTATGATAGCCTCTTGGGTGTAGATTCTCTCCCCTTTTCCAGCCCTCTGCATTGTAGAATCTGTCTTCAGAATCATCACATAACATAGAAACATGGGGCCCAATTTTCAAACAGCCCTTAGAATGACACAAGATGTGTTGCTCCAGGCCTGCAGTGAACCCCAGATGCATCAGGGACCCTGCTTCCAATTTTATAAAAGGGGGTGTCCCTGCGCCAAAAACCCAGGAGTCACTGCAACCATAGGCTAGCACCAAACATATGGCAGATTTGTGGGAATTGTAGCCAGATCCAGCCCCTCTTGCACCTGGTTCAACACTAGAGGGTCAAGATGGTTGGAGGGTGGCCAGAAGGGGTATGGGTGCCCTAGAGAGAGTTGGGGAGAGGACAGGCATGACAGGAAGTGATGTGGCACTCAGAGGAGGGTCCCTTTGCATATCTATATAGCAGATGGGATGGGATGGGACCACCTGAGGGGTTCCAGAGACAGAAAGTGGCATGGCACCAGGTGGTCATTAATGGGGCATCTGCCAGGGCTGTGCCTACCTGCTGCCATGCTGATTTCTGTCCCTGGACCACCCCACAGGTGGTCACATCCCATTGGCTGCATGAATATTGTCACAGCGTGAGGGAATAAACTCTAGACAAGGAAAATTTACAAGTTTAAAACACACCTTGGTGTGATACTTATTTTTCAAAAGTTCGAAAGATAATAAATGAAAAGAAAAAAATTGCAAAGAAAATCACTACTTAACATCAGTAGTTTCTCACACAATACAGTGCTGGATTCTAGAGCTCTGAAGACCCTTCTCATCTGCATTCAACAGCTCGTCTGCAGTAGCACCTCTCTCCTTCACTGAACTCAACTAGACTGAACTGAAGTAAATTCTGTGCAAAGGTTTTTATATATTTTTGGTAGGGTCACCTGACTGAGCCCTTACATGTCTGGACATGTTTCAAAACCAAGGGGGGAGGGGATTGTGTCAGGGGATTTCCTGGTTCAGTTAAAGGTACAGTGTATATATCCACATATATTGACTTTCTATATCTCTGATCCACAGTGACTATGCTCTTTTATACATAGAACCTTATACAGTAGCAGGTTTATAGAGTGAATTTGTGAAAATACATTAAGGATTTCTTATAACTGTATTAATCATGAAATTATTATTGTTTTATATGGCTTCTGAGTCAATTTTTCTTTAAAAAGGTTTTATTAATTGTATTCATTCCTGCTTTTTCAAATAGTCTTCATGCTTTTTTGTACACAAAATGCACTTATGCACTTAACAGAACACCTCTCTGGGTGTTTGTCACCATTCCAGGGACCAGATGGATGGAAATGGAAAAAGAATGAAAGGAGAGAAGTAGTAGGAAGTTTAGCAGGTACAGCAAAGAGCTATGCAAGGTGGCCAACCTAGGGTGGGGGGGGGAGAGAAGAAAAGCAAAGACAAAAGCAATAACTGTTGCACAACAGAAGTTTTGGGAGCTAGGAAATGAGATAGAAAAGTGGTCCATCAGTCACAGCCGAGGGTGAAGCCTAACTCCACCACACACCTCCCTCCTTAATAAAAAAAACAGTTCTCAAAACTATATTGTTTTTTTAAGAACCCCCTCTCAGTCATAAATATTCTACCAAAACAGTAGAATGGGGGTTGGTTGAAACTTTCTCTCACCCACTATGAAAGCTTGAACCCAGGGTTCCTTAATTCAGCTATTTGTAGTATTGTTCACCATACCAATTTTCTGCAATATGACAATACTTTCACAACATTACCCTGGGGCTGTCATACAGTTCAGCACAGTACTCATCTGTGTTCTCAGAGAATTTCAGTCTGTAGTGACTGTCTACCCCCTATTTCACTCTGGTTACTACAACTCAGATATTTCATATGTAATACCAGACACTCATCAATAGGCATTGTTTCAGCACCCGTCACTTGGCAGCATTTCCGAACCCTGTGCACCCACTATCGTACTTTCATCAGTACATTAAAAAAGAGGAAGCAATACACAGCAGCTTTATGCTGACTACCAGCTTCCTCCATACCCATCACTTGGCATCGTTTCAGCCCAGTGCACCAACTATCATACCTTCATCAGTACATTAAAAAGGAGGAAGTAATACACAACAGTTTTATGCCAAATTCGAGCTTCCTCCATACCCAGCTATCAGGGCAGCCATACAGGCCAATACCACAACTTTTTCTGGGGCGAGTTGTATCCAGTTCTAACCCCATTCTATCACATTGTTTCCACTCAGGGGCCCAGTTATAGGTTCCACCCCATACCTAGATCCTCTATGGTCCTAGGTTCCTCATTTTATATCATACAGCATATACATTTCTTTTATGTTATACATTTCTTGTAATAATTTCATTTATCCATTTCCCTTTCATATATTTTCTGGCAGACAAGGAACCTTCTCATGCTGAACATCAACCAGCCAGTTCCTAATTCCAAAACTTTTGGGGTTTCCTTTCAACCCTTATTTTTAACATACCAGGGGTTTCCTTCCAACTTACACCATTCTGGTACCCTCAACTGACTGTACTCAGCACCAGCCTTAATGCTGTATTCATTTTAAACATTACATGTTTCAAACATTTCATATCATATCACAGGGGTTCAAAATATGGGAAAGTCCATTCAACCACTATGGTGTCTTCCCTATTGCTTGTAGTCTTCACCCCAGTATGCAAATGTCCTGAAACAGTCTTACCTGGGGCGTTCAGCTCATCGTCCTCCAAGTAGCAGCAGCCCGGAAAAAAGGGCAACAATGGAATTTCAAAAATGACTGGCAACAAAGGTTCCATCAGGGTGTCCTCCTCCTCTAGAACCCAAGAATCCTGCGTCTCTGCTTCGGCCACGAAATCCTCTGGTCAGGAACCCTCCATCAGCACCTGGCAGGGGCACTCCACCTTGCTCTGGCACTGGTCCACCTCCGCATTCCACCAAACTCCAATCCAGGCAATAGCTTCTCTCCAGTTCTCCTCACCTGGGCTGTGGTATGCACATCAGTAAGCCATTCCTCCTTCAGCAGATCCTTGATATCAATGAGATCCTGGAGGTACATCATCCTGCTCTTTGGCCCCTATATCTGAATACCAGGGCTGGTATCTAGGTACTGGTCTCCCCTTTGTTTCTCTGGACTATCAGTGCTATCCCACTTCTAATACCAAGTTTGTCACAGTGTGAGGGAATAAACTTCAGACAAGGAAAAATTACAGGTTTAAAACACACCTTGGTGTAATATTTATTTTTCAAAAGTTTGAAAAATAATAAATGAATACAAAAAAATTTGAAAAGAAAATCACTACTTAACATCAGTAGTTTCTCACACAATACAGTCCTGGATTCTAGAGCTCCTAAGACCCTTCTCATGCATTCAACAGCTTGTCTGCAGTAGCACCTCTCTCCTTCACTCTCAAGACTGAACTCTACTAGACTGAACTGAAGTAAACTCTGTGCAAAGATTTTAATATATTTTTGGTAGGGTCACCTGACTGAGCCCTTACATGTCTGGACATGTTTCAAAACCATGGGGGAAGGGGATAATGTCAGGAGATTTCATGGTTCAGTTAAAGGTACAGTGTATATATCCACATATAGTGACTTTCTATATCTCTGATCCACAGGGACTATGCTCTTTTATACATAGAACCTTATACAGTAACAGGTTTATAGTGTGAATTTGTGAAAATACATTAAGGATTTCTTATAACTGTATTAATCTAGAAATTATTATTGTTTTATATGGCTTCTGAGTCCTGTTTTCTTTAAAAAGGTTTCATTAATTGTATTCATTCCTGCTATTTCAAATAGCCTTCATGTTTTTTTGTACACAAAATGCACTTATGCACTTTACAGGTGTGGCACCATTCCAGGAACTGGGTGGATAGAAATGGAAAAAAGAATGAAAGGAGAGAACTAGTAGGAAGTTTAGTAGGGACAGTAAAGAGCTATGTTGTCCAGTGTCAGTGGCTCAGTAGGTAGCACACCCGCCTCTGAGGCTGGGAGATCAGAAAGCTGTGGGTTCAGTTCCCACATCTGGCACTTGGCCTAATATCCCAGTACTGACACTGTAGTGCAGCATGAGAGGGGTGCTGCACTTCTGAGGTGCCGTCTTTCGGATGAGACATTAAACCGAGGTCCCATCTGCCTGGATTGGTGGTAGTTCAGGTGGATGTTAAAGATCCCATGGCACTTATCGAAAAGAGTAGGGATTTCCGTGTTCTGGCAAATTTCCTCATTCAGTAAAAATACCACCAACAGCTTAATCTGGTTCAAGGTCAGTTGGCTTTCATCTGTATCCCCCTCCTCCCCTTCCCCCGGGTCGTGCCTGAAAATAGGCAGGATTTGTCTAGTGCACTTACCCGGTCAACAAAAGCTAAATAAATAAATAAATGTTAGGTGGCCAACCTAGGGTAGGAGGGAAAAGAAGAAAAGCAAAGAGAAAAGCTTTAACTGTTGCACAACAGAAGTTTTGGTTGCTAGGAAATAAGGAGATAGAAAAGCGGTCCATTAGTCACAGTTGAGGGTGTAGCCTAACTCCACCACAAATACACAAAGGGCACCCCTGATGGGTGCTACATCACCCCCCATCATGCCTGACATCTCCCTGACTCTCTAAGGCACCCATGTGCTCCTTCTGCTCCCAGACCTCACTTTCAGATCCCCCCAATTCTTCACATTGTGTGCCACTGGCACAAGTTGCTTAGACCACCTAATACTGGTCAAAGTTGAGCCCCTTGCTGTGTCCATGGCGGGGCTTACAAAATATGAGAAAAGGGAATGGTGTTACCCCACCATGGTGCAAGCCCCCTTGCAACCTGGTGCATGGGTGATGCTGCATCAAGGGTTACTTAAGGTGGTTTGGGCAAAAGGCATCCAGATTTTGCTACAGCCTGCATTTGAAAATCAGGATTTCAGCAAAGTTTGACCCAAGGTGTCAATGGCGTCATACACCTTTGTCGCAGGCACCTTGTGTCAAACAGGCACATTTGAAAATCAGGCCCATAGACTTTGATGGCAGATAAAGACTGCTTTAGCTAACTACAGTATCACCACAGAAGTTAATCAGTCACTGGCTCTTTCTCCTTCCCCTGCTCCTTTCTTCTATGTTACCCATATGCCTATCTCATGCATTCTTGAACCACACCACTGTCTTTGCCTCCACCACCTCCAGTGGAAGGCTGTTACAGGAATTTGCCACTCTTTCAGTGATGAAGTATTTCCCTAAATCTCTCTTGAATATACCCCCTTTCAGTTTCCTAGCATGTCCCCTTGTTCGTGAGCTTCTTTCTTTCTGAAAAGTACTTCCCTCCTGTACCATATTCACTGAAAATATGTACTTTAAGGTCTCTAATGTATCCCCCCACCCCCTTCCAGAATATACATATTGAAGTCCTTCAGTCTTTCATCACAGGACTTTTGGTGTAGACCTGTACCCATTTTGTTACCCTCCTCAGGATCATCTCCACCTCCACTCTATCTATGTCATTCCGGAGATGAGGTCTCCAGTACTGGACACAGTACTCAAAGTGGGATCTTACCAGCAGTCTATACATGAGCAACACAACCTCCTTCTCTCTGCTGGTGACAATCCTCCCTATGCACTCCAGCTTCCCACAAACCATCCCAACTGTCATGTCTCACTGCCTGGCCACCTTGAGGTCATCAGATATGATTTACCCCCAGGTCTCTTTCCAGCTTGTTGGCTCCACCCATTTTGTACTCTGTCACCAGGTTTCTGTGCATAAGTGCATTATTTTGAAGACTTTGCACTGAAACATAGTTGCCATATCTTTGACCAGTCTGAGTGTTTTCTCAGGTCTCTGCTCATGTTTTGGAGTGTCCAAACTGTTGCAGATTTTGGTGTCATCCACAAAAAGGCACACCTTCCCTTCCAGCTCCTCTTGACTGTCACTTATAAAGATATTAAAGAGGACCAGTTCCAGCACTGATCCCTAAGACACTCCACTGCTCACTCTCCCTTCCTCAGAGTGATCTTCTTTTACCACCACCCGCTGTTGCCTGCCCCCTAACCAATTTCTCAACCAGTTTATACCTTTTGACCCACTCTTAAGCTACCCAGCTTGTTTACTTGTCTCCTATGTGGAACAGTGTTAAAAGCCTTACTGAAATCTTGGTAGGCCTCATCCACTGCTCCCCTGTAATCTAATTCCTTTGTCTCCCAGTCAAAGAACTTTATCAGATTTGTTTGACATGACCTCGCCCCATGAGGCCATTGCTGCCTTGAGTATTGAAACACATTTGTTTCAAGATATACCACAATCCTTTCTTTCAGCAGTGTTTTCATTACTTTTTCCAAAACCGATGTCAGGCTGATTAACCTATAATTGCCAGCCTCCTCTCTTCTACCACTATTGTGAAGTTGGGCTACATCTACTCTCTATTTGTTTGCCCCTTGCCCCTGTGGCCTTCTACAACCAAGTTGTGAAGGAAATTTTCCTGGCAGCTCAAAACTGTGTGTAGAGAAGGAACACATTATGGGCTGTGGAGCGTAAAGGTTTCTGTATGTGTTAAGCAGGACCTCTTCACATGACCAGCCTGCATCGGTCACCCTTTGTGGGTGCCTATCCGTTAGAGGATCAGGGCATTAAACAATTAAATAAATACATATAAAATGCCCCAAATCCTTACAAACGAGCTCTGTTTTGTTCAGTGCAATGCCACTCTGGTATCCCCTTCTGTAGTGATGCTACTTTGACAGTTCGTGCTCATGAGCACTCATTCCTAATGCTAAATGCTGTATGTTCATATTTCACACAACCGCTTAATAAAGAATCTCAGTGTCTTAAAGCTATTAATTCTAATAACTGAGCTGTAGAGTCCATGCTTGAAAATTGTGACTTAGTTATCTAGCTGTTTAAATAGCAGGAGAATACAAACAATAAAGCCTTATTTTCAGGTTATAAAAATGTTTTGTCTGTATACTTGTGTAAACCCCTCACCCCTGCCTTTTTTGCAAATGACAGGTGGTATGCTGTTGAAGATGACAGCAGTACCAGTGGGGGACTGGGTTCAGAGAAGACCAGGTTACTCAGCACAAGGGCTTAGGCTTGGCTACTCTGCACAGGGGCACCCAAGTAGATCCGAACACAGGAAGCAATAACTGTAATGTCCAATACCAGGAATAGGATTCTAAAGTGTGGCTTTTATTCACATCCAAACTGAACAAACAAAGCATAGATGGACCCCCACGGGGCTACATTCCTGGTAATGCAGATAAGAGTAACAGAACACTTCTTCAACACTTCAGCCCTCAGGTGCCGGACCCACCAGGCACACAGCCCGGACTTGCACACTGCTTTGGGTACACAGCCTGACTTGTACACTATTTGGGTTTTTCCTGGCCCAGCTCCCCTGCCGGCCACTCGAACCCTGTCCATATGGCAGTGGACACATTTTCCGGTGGCTCCCTAAACAACCTTAGAGCCTTCGACTCCATAAGAGAAATTTCCTTTCAATCCCATGTCTGGGTACTTCCCTCAGCACTGGCCAAGTGCCTGAGGCAAAGTAAAAGAGCCACAGAGCAAATCTGTAGAGGTGAACCTGGTTACTAAAGATGGGAGGTCTCCCATCTCTAGCTTCCACAATCCATACCCGGCCATTTCTCTGGACATTAAACAACTCTTTTTGAAAGTTTGTCAATGTAGATTAAAGGGTAAATACATCGCACATTTCCTCTACATATCTTGACTTTCCCCTTGTACTAGACTCGAACATACTTCAACATCTCTTTCTGAAAAGCTTAGCAGTGTAGATTAAAGGGTAAATGTATGGCACATTTCCTCTACATGTCTTGGCTTTCCCCTTATGCTGGACTTGAACATACTTTTACTTCAGCTTAGCCTATTTCTCTAGGCCTCCCACTGATTAAGCAGTCCAATCCCCACTTTAACAACAGTTCAGGTGAAACATAGGCCCCATGGAAAGAGCAGAACTCATCCTTTGGTTGCAGGTACCCCACAGGCAAATCTTGACAGCTTCTGGTGCCACAACACAACTTAGAAAATAAGGCAGCTTCTTCCCTAGCCGGAGGTTGCCCCGGAATAACAGGCAAACCTTTTACCCCCATCCCCTCAGGGATGGGGCAAGAGACCAGTAACAGCGTCTCCACCACTTCATGAACAGCTTACTGTGTTCCTCTTTTAGTGGAAACACACACCTCTCCCTAAAAGTAGCTCTGTATCACAGCTTTAGGCTCCAAGAGCCTGTGCACAGACTGCTGTGCTCCTCTCTTCAAGACTGCTCACACACAACTTCTGCTGCTCACTCTTCAAAAACTCCCAACATTCTAACCTAACTCCCATCTGCAGATTCCAATGTGGCTCATGCAGCTGCGATAGTTCTATGGTGATGTCATCCCTCAGTCTCAGCTGAGACTGAGAACAGAGTGAGACAGTGTGAAATCCATTTAACTGGAGTTTCACAAGCTGCCTTCCCTGCCTACCACTAGGTCTTACTGAGATTCTAGTAACCCCGGGTAACAGGGGGGTTATACTCGCTCTGGGCCAGGAAAATAACTGTCCACAGTCATTATTTACCCAGCTTAGGCCATCCCACTCTGTTTGCTACCTGCGGAGGGGGGTGATCAGTCCCCCTCCTACCATGTGCTACTCAGGCAGGCAACACTAAGGGCCTAGAGGCCTTTGGCTGACATATCAGCCTCTACTCTACCCACTAGCTATGGGTGCCTAGTGGATCTGGTAGAACTGTCCAAAGCATAGCCCTAATTTCTCAACACTGTAGTCCCTATGGCCATTCAGGACAACAGCCTGTCTATCCCCCCAGCCCTCTAGAGAAAATCTGTCTGCCTCTAACTTAACACCCCAAAATAAAAACAAACCGAGGACCTCCCCAACCTTGGGCACCCTGCAGCCACACACTAGGAAACTAATACCATCTATTACTTTACTCCCTCATACCTCCACAACCACACCTTTGGAAGGAAAGGGTTACTACAGTAACAACAACAACAGTACTTTAAACTCTACACACTAAAGCACTAGTGAGGAACTCCGATGAGCCCCTCCTCCTCTTCTTGTCTTCTCTTCTATCTTCTTCAGGAACACCTGCAAGAAAAAGAAAGACAACACACACTCCTAATCTGCATGCACAGCTATCTAAACCCCTACCATCAAAACACTGGAGAATCCCAAAAAGATTTTTTTTTTTTTTTTTTAGAAAAGGTAGAAAAACAGTAAATACACTAGAAAACAGTAGAAAAACAATGACATTATTTATAATACACATTTGGGGGATGGAGTGCCCTAAAAGTCCCATCTAGTGACCACAGTGCCCAAAGTCTAGTCCATTAAAGAGTCTCTCCTGGGCCGGAGCCCGGTAAAGCATAGTTCTAGCAGGCCAAAGTCCCAAAAGGGAGAGTCTTTGAGGACAGTTCACACATTCTGGAGTCTGCTAGTGTAGGGTGTGTACTGCAATGTCATAAGGATAGAAAAGTTTGGACTTATCAGCCTCTTGTAGAAGGAATAACACACACCGACCTGCTCCTCGGCTGAAGACTCTCCCTGGCAGCATTCTTCCAATACAGCTGGGTGGACATCTTCCAGGAACTACAGGAGGGCACATCTCGAAACTGCTGGACTGATGTCATCTCTGGAGATGGAACCTTAGAACAGGAATAAAATGGAAAAAAGCTGGTCTGACGTCATCCGATTACCAGGCGATGGATCAGGATACAGCTGGGCTGGTGTCCTCTCTGGATCTGAAGTCATCTGGTGGGCCAGTCGATGGATTCTGGAAAGGCCAGTATACTGTAGAACTGATGAATGTGGGGCACCTGAGTCCTGGATGTCCATACTGGTGGAACTGCAAAGGCACTGCAATGGCTGGTGTGGCAGTATTGACTACCACTGCACTGCTTTCCATCTGTTAATCATGGGCACATTTGCAGGGGAGGTCTTTGCATTGAGGCCAATAGTACAGAGGGTCAGGAGACTGAATTATCACCCCGTCTGTGCGCACATAACTCACACTGTGAAAGATTTCACGTCCCTCTCCATCCACTATTCGAACAGTGTCCATAAACAGTGTCCTGCCTCTTTTCCACTGTGTGTATTTTTCGTGAAACAGTCTGTTCCTGACATACTTGTTTGCACCAGGATGCACACCTTTCATTGCTTCAGCCCAGATACAGGATTTCCTGCTGTTCTCAATCTCCTCCCAGACTCTCCAAGGAAAGGTAAGAAAGGACAGCCCATAGATTTAATTTGCCTTCCTACGAAAAAGTCTCTCCTCTTTACTAGCTTTGGTCAACCTGAGACCACTGGCCTGGCTTGGGGGCGGCCAGTCCTGGTTCTGCCAGCTACGCATTCTCAATGAGATGAAAAATGGATCCCTGACTTCTTCTTGCACAGCCAGGGCAGTGGCATCACCACTCTCTTCCATGCATTCCTCCGAGGCAAAAGCTTGAGGCTGTGTACCCGTTCCTTTTTCACAAGGCCACATAGGTTCCCCCCTCTTCTTCTTCCTCACTGAGAATCTGTGCCCAGGAGTGAGCAGTCGTCCTCACTCCTGAGACTATCCACTCTTCACTGGGTGTGGAGGTCGATACCTCCCATTCAAAGGCCTCCCTCATCTCATCTTCTCTTATGAGACTTGGGCTAGGGCTCCCCCCCTCCAGGGGTCTACTGATGGTCTGTCTGAATTATCTCTCTGCTATCTAGCATCCGAAACATCAGCATATGGTTCTGTCTGCAAATCTGCACCCTCTAGCTTTGTGCCACACTCCCCAGAGGGGCATTCTTCCACAGGCTCCGCCTGGTGCTGTGTGCTGCCAACTACAAATTCCTGAACTTTTGTCCATGTGGGAGCCAAACAACTCTTGGGTGCTTTATACAAGCCGTATTTCTGTAAGCACCCTGAACAGTGAGGTACCAGGAAGATGTCCCTTCCAGCATTTAAGTATATTAAACACACTTGCACTGGATATCGAGGAATCGTCACATGAGAAGGCAGTTGTCCTCCATAATAACATCTCTCAGTGTCCATTAACTTATTTACTTCTGCTGCTACCGCAGCCCGGGCATGATCCAGGTAGCGGGCTGGTCCTGAGGCCATGACTGCAGGGAAAAACAAACAAATGCTTACTGTTACTGAAAGTCCCACTTCACTGAACACTTTCTTTTACTTTTAAAATGGCTCCTCTGCTGCTGTGTTTACATTACTACCCCGCCCTGTAATGGTGGCGTGCAGCACTTCTGCGCATCAACATTCAGAAATTGGGTCAAGCCACTTACACACACTACTGATAACTGCTCAAAACTGCACAAACTTGCACTGTTCTTTTCCTAGCACATTTATATGATTTGCCATGGACTTTTCACTTGCTGAAAACATTGCTTTAGCTTACAGTCAGTCCCTTAAAGCCTCAGGATTTCAAGCACAGGATTGCCTGTAACTAGTGCTGCATATTTTGCTACAACTCACAGTCTCTCTACTGGCTTTGAAACTTTATGCTGATGCTGAACCCAAAACTATGCTCACAGTCAATGGCTTAACAGACTTGCTTTAGCTGATAAAACTTGACACAGTCTTTATTTGCAAAGCAACTACACTGCTGCACACATATTCAGCTGGCTTTTTGGCAGAAAATCACTGTTTGAGCAATTATTACTGTTGGTGCTCACTGTTATCAGTAGCTGTTTGCTGCGATGGAAAAATGGCCTGCAGCCAGTCTTGGAGACCTCAGAAAGGAAGCGGGTGGGCAGTCCTGCCGATCGTCTCTCCGATCACCACACTCACAATCCAGTCGATCGAGATGCAGGTTGAGCCCGATTTTAAACAGAAAAGTCTATTTTTAATACTTTTACAGCACTTTTTAATCACTGCGATGCTCCTCCACTAAGCCAGTACATGCACTCCTCTCACACTCCCTCTCAAATGCTAGGCAGTCACTGTAGAGCTGGCTGGGGGCAGGACTGATTGCAGCCTCACCAATCACGTGACGCCATGCATATGAGCCTCTTTCCCTCGCGAGTGCTCTTCTCTTCACAGCGATCATCGAGCAGGCAAATTTAAACTGCAAAACACTTTTTTTTTTTCTAACTGACTCCACGGTGGGAGCCCATTTCAACCATTTGTCATGGCCATTAACACAGCAAGTCTCTCAGTTTACTAAACAGCATTTTCAATGTCCAGAGCACAATTTTCCTGTTGCTACCCCTAGTCTTCCACACTTTTCTTTATCACAACAGTTCTTTAGAAAGCAATTCCAACGTCCAGGGCACAATTTTCCTGTTGCTACCCCTAGTCTTCCACACTTTTCTTTATCACAACAGTATTTTAGAAAGCTGGCAAAAACGCTGTAAATATTTGATCCAGGACAAGGGCATACTCTTTCAGCTTTTCTGCTCCTTGGTAAACAGTTGGCATTTTAACAGCAGCATATGAACCACAGCACACAGCGACACACTAGTTAAACTTGCTTCAGCTTTCTGGGCTACCCACTGCCAGATAACCAAAACGCTAGCCCCTTGCCACAGCACCTTTCCTCCCTAATTTAAAATCCAAAGCAGTGCCTCTATTTTGTAAGCCCCTCACCCCTGCCTTTTTTGCAAATGACAGGTGGTATGCTGTTGAAGCTGACAGCAGTACCAGTGGGGGACTGGGTTCAGGGAGGACTAGGTTACTCAGCACAAGGGCTTAGGCTTGGCTACTCTGCACAGGGGCACCCAAGTAAATCCGAACACAGGAAGCAATAACTGTAATGTCCAATACCAGGAACAGAATTCTAAAGTGCGGCTTTTATTCACATCCAAACTGAACAAACAAAGCATAGACGGACCCCCACGGGGCTACATTCCTGGTAATGCAGATAAGAGTAACAGAACACTTCTTTAACACTTCAGCCTCAGGCTCCAGACCCACCAGGCACACAGCCCGGACTTGCACGCTGCTTTGGGTACACAGCCCGACTTGTACACTATTTGGTTTTTTCCTGGCCCAGCTCCCCTGCCGGCCACTCGAACCCTGTCCATATGGCAGTGGACACATTTTCCGGTGGTTCGCTAAACCACCTTAGAGCCTTCGACTCCATAAGGGAAATTTCCTTTCAATCACACATCTGGGTACTTCCCTCAGCACTGGCCAAGTGCCTGAGGCAAAGTAAAAGGGCCACAGAGCAAATCCGTAGAGGTGAACCTGGTTACTTAAAATGGGAGGTCTCCCACCTCTAGCTTCCACAATCCATACCCAGCCATTTCTCTGGACATTAAACATCTCTTTCTGAAAAGCTTGGCAGCGTAGATTAAAGGGTAAATATATAACACATTTCCTCTACATGTCTTTGCTTTCCCCTTGTGCTGGACTTGAACATGCTTTTACTTCAGCTTAGCCTATTTCTCTAGGCCTCCCACTAATTAAGCAGTCCAATCCCCACTTTAACAACAGTTCAGGTGAAACATAGGCCCCATGGAAAGAGCAGAACTCACCCTTTGGTTGCAGGTGCCCCACAGGCGAATCTTGACAGCTTCTGGTGCCACAACACAACTTAGAAAATAAGGCAGCTTCTTCAAAGCCAGAACCAGGAGGTTGCCCCTGGAATAACAGGCAAACCTTTTACCCCCAGAGACCAGTAATAGTGGTCTCTACCACTTCATGAACAGCTTACTGTGTTTCTCTTTTAGTGGAAACACACACCTCTCCCTAAAAGAAGCTCTGTATCAGAGCTTTAGGCTCCAAGAGCCTGTGCACAGACTGCTGTGCTCCTCTCTTCAAGACTGCTCACACACAGCTGCTGCTGCTCACTCTTCAAAAACTCTGAACATTCTAACCTAACTCCCATCTGCAGATTCCAATGTGGCTCATGCAGCTGCAATAGTTCTATGGTGATGTCATCCCTCAGTCTCAGCTGAGACTGAGAACAGAGTGAGACAGTGTGAAATCCATTTAACTGGAGTTTCACAAGCTGCCTTCCCTGCCTACCACTAGGTCTTACTGGGATTCTAGTAACCCCGGGTAACAGGGGGGTTACACTTGATGTCTGGCTTAATTTGCCATAGCTAATCATGCATAATTTTTATTATTATGGTTACTCTTTGCTGGCTGCTTACCTGCCATTGTTTCTATTACCATATGCTTTTGTAACTATTGCTCTAAAGTTTTACTTTTAGGTATAATTGTTTAAGTTACTGACATACAAACCCACTTGAGTATTCTACCTTTTTCTATGGGCTTGATTTTCAATGGGCCCTCAGAGTGACACAAGTTGCATCACTCCAGGGCTGTGGCAAACTCTGTGTATGCCAAGGACCTTGCACCTGATTTTAGAAATATCCAGGTCATGGCGACAAACTCCCTGAGTTTGCTGCAAGCCAACAGCTGCGCCATAGAAATGGCACACCAACGCGGAATACTGTAAGCCACAGCCAGGCTTGTGGCAGCTGCAGGAGAGATGGTGACCCACTGGCTGGGCACCCTATTTGGCTGGCAGATCATCCGGTGCATGCCCTGGTCCTGGGGGAGTTAGGAGGTCCACTGCCATACATGTATTTCAATATGTATAGTTTACTAGTGGTGCGTAGGGGAAGAAAATGAGGAAAGGGGATTATAGGAAAAGCATTATGAAGACAATTGCTGAACACACAAACGAAATAAAAAATAAAAGCTGCACTTGCTCCATCTCCCTCATCCTCCCTATGGCACATCACCAGTGCTCTGTCTGCACTCGGTCCCCCCACCCACCCAGCTGGTCCCTCCTCCACAATAAGCATTGTCCCACATTGATGCAAGACTCTTAGACCACCTTCCGGCTGGTCTAAATTGAGCCCCTTGCTGCATCAATGGCAGGGGTTGCAAAATTTGAAAAAAGGGGATATTGCAGCCCCACTCTGGTGGAAGCCCCCTTGCAACCTGGTGCACCCAGTTTTATGGTGCAAGGCTGGTGCAGTGCCACTTTTGTACATCTCACCTTTTTGATGCAGACTGTGTTTGAAAATAGAGACTGCCACATCTGTTGATGCAAGGTGCCACTTGCATCATTTATGTTTGATGCAAGCTCCTTGCATCATCCTCCAGGCTTTGAAACTCAAGCCCTATATCCCTCTGCCTTATGTTTTATCTACTGTATTTCTTGCCATGTACTTCACTTTATGTATACTATTGTGTAACTGTTCTGCTCTGCAGTACTTATCAAAGGACTCTTACATCTCAATCTTCTTCACATTTTGACGCTAGAGAAACTACCACTCCTGCTCGCTATGACTCCCCCAATGATGTTTACTGTATAAACTTTAGTTCATTACCTTATGTTCATATATCTGTATCCATGTAACTGTATTTAAATGGCACTACCTCCTGTTGAACCTATTGCTTTGTTCTGGTGCAAGTATCTTGTCACGTGTGATAGTTATATGTTATGTTGTTATTATTACTATGTAATTGTTATGTACATTTACTCAACCTGTTATGTCTTAACCTTGTTGGCAATTGTTTTGCCCCAGGTCCATCTTGTAAATGAGCTTGTCTAAATGATGTTCTGCATGACAAAATAAAGATTTTGATTGACTGATTTGCTTTTTATGAGTTTCTGATGGTATTATCCCCAGTCACATCTGAAGCTAGGCATTTTTGTTTAGTGCACCTACATGGTAAACAAAAACTGAATAAATAAATATTTTGTCCTGTGTTTATTGTGGTACAATGCATGCCAGCATAGTGAGTGGCTCCTGATCTTATGTAAGAAAGCAATGAACCTTTTTACATATTTTAAAACTCCTTATTTTGCCACTGCTGTAACACTTTAGCATTATATAAATGTCATGTTTTTTTTATTTCATTGTTGTGAATTAAAAAAAAAAAAACTGAACCCAATTAAATAGTAAATGAAGCAGAAGTTACAGAGCTGAGTAAGAGACTTTTCGATCAATAAACAATCCATCCTAACAGATTATCTAAAGTGCCCATGACATCAGGTGGTGTTTCCATTTTATGGAAGTAATACCGTGCCAAATGAAACACAGATCAAAGGGATGACAATCTATATTTAGCTTTATTTTTTTTTTGCTTTATTTGATAACTAAGTGAGTGTTCTGGACCAGAGGCCCATTTTCAAGTATGACTGAGCCAAACAGACACAGGAACATGGCACAATATCTCCGGTGTAGGCATGTATAAGTCTTGTTATACAGGATTATGCAAACGTTTCATAATAAAGTGTCAAGTACAGTCAGTAGAAACAAATGACAAAGCCATAATCAAATCAGCATGCTAAGGCATATATATATATATATATATATATATATATATATATATATATACAGTATATACAAAATGCATACATCAAGTGAAGCACCAAAACACACTTTTTCATAATAAGTAGTCCCTGAGTTGTGACTTAAGCTGGAAAAGGCAAGAAAAGAAACACAAAGAGCAGTTGGGGTTATTACAAAGTTTAGAGGCAGATCTGGAAAAAGACTAAAGCCTTTAGCTGTTTTTGCAGTGCGAACAACTAGAAGGTATTGATCAGAGGACCACAGGTTCCTGGAACAGTGCTCCATATACAGGCATTCAGGTGGGGGACAGGAGTTATTTTATCACAAGGATTTGTCAAGTAGGCATCTGAAGAAATAGTCTGTTCTGACAGTGGGGAAGACTCACTTCAGGCTAGAGCATAAACTACAATTAGTAATGTGCAAAGCTGGGGAACTTCACTTTGTGAAGTACTTCATGATGTGTGACTGCCTTCACTTGTAACATGGGGAAGAGAAAGGGTTGAGCAGGATTGGTCCAACAGCATCAGGTGACCGTTGATCAATTCTCAAGCAATCCTTGGTTACCTGAGAATTAATCAATGGTAAAGTGCACCCACATTCTGTTCCCATGCTAGTTTTCTGTCCCAAAATAATGGTAACCTGCAATTCACTGCAGACCAACAGATTGCTGTCAAACAAGAATAGATATGCTTAAGTGAAATTTCTGGTAGTTCTGTCATAAGTAGCTTGAAAACATCTAACATACTAACATACTAAAATGCCAGCAGAATAGGCCTAACGGTCTTTCGTGTCTGCTCGTTTGGTCAGCCCCCACCCTGGGTGCTGACCTTGCTGTCCCCCTTGCCTTCTCTGGCTTCTCCCTTCCCAGTTCCGGATATTCTTGCTGTATTGGATTTTGCTTCCAGAACCCTTCCCCTGTACCTGTCCCACCCCCTCTTGAACCCCTCCACTATCTCTGCCTCCACCAGCCACCTAGTCAGTGCATTCCATGGCTCCACCACCCTCTCAGTGAAGTAGCACCTCCTCCTTTCTCCCCTGAATCTTCCCCCTCCAGCTTCCACCCATGCCCTCTAGTGGCCCCTTCCTCCTTCCTTCGAAGCACCCTGACTGTTCCTCCCCTATTTACCCTCTTCATGTGCCTGAAGACCTCTATCATGTCCCCCCGGTCCCTTCTCTCTTCCAATGTGTACATATTTAGCTCTTCGAGCCTCTCCTCATAGGTCCTGTCCCCCAAGCCCCAAACCATTTTGGTGCCCTCCTCTGGACCCTCTCCAGGAGGTTAATGTCCCTCTTTAAGTGTGGCCTCCAAAACTGCACACAGTACTCAAAGTGCGGCCTCACCAAGCAGTTATACAGAGGGAGTATCACTTCCCTCCTTCTGGAGGTGATCCCCCTAGCGATGCATCCCAGCATCCTGTTGGCCTTGGCTGCTGCCCTCCTACAAGTCTCAGAGTTGCTCATCTTGACATCCACCACCACCCCCAGGTCCCTCTCAGCCATCGAGACTTGTAGCATTTCCCCCAGGGTGTACACTTGGCCTGGTTTCTGGCCCCAGGTGGAGTACCTTGCATTTCCCTGCATTGAACCTCAGCTTCCACTTTCTAGACCATCTTCCAGAGCCTTCAGGTCCCCTGTGAGGCCACCCTCCCCTCCTCCCCATCCACCACCGCCCCAGTTTCAAGTCATCTGCAAAGAGACTCATCTCACTCCTGATTCCTGTCCTTATGTCAGATACATAGGCATTGAACAGAAGGGGCCCAAGGACTGATCCTGTGGGACCCCACTAATGACCCTCCTTGGGGATGAGACTATCCCACCAACTATGACCCTCTGGGTCGGTCCTGGAGCCAATTGCCTATCCATCTGATCATCTGGTTCCCCACCCCATTTTCCCAGCTTATCCAACAGGCCCACGTGAGGAACAGAGTCAAATGCCTTGCTGAAGTCTAGAAAGAGGACATCCACTGGTCTACCCAGGTCCAAGGCACTTGTCACCCAGTCATAGAACTCCACCAGGTTTGTCTGACCCGATTTCCCCGGGATGAATCCATGCTGTCTATCGTCCAGGCACCCTGACTTATCCAGGTCCCCCCCTAGCCTCTCCTTGACAATGCGCTCCATCACCTTTCCCACCACCGATGTCAGGCTGACAGGCCTGTAGTTCCCTGCCACCTCCCTTGATCCCCCCTTGTGGATAGGCACTATATGCGCCACCTTCCAGTCTTGGGGCACCCACCCTGTCCTCAGAGAGATAGTGAAAAGCTCTGCCAGGGGTTTCGCCAGGACATCTGCAAGTTCCTTCAGCACTCTGGGATGTAATTTATCTGACCCCAGTGCTTTCTCCATCTTAAGGGAGCTGAGGGCTTCCCTCACTCTCTCTGCTGTGATTTCCACTTCGGGTACCTCTTCTCCCTGCTTAGCCCTCCCCCACCTGCCAGTGATGCCTCCCCCTCTCCCCAGACCTGCCGATCGGTGAGGGTCCCCCCTCCTCAGTATCTCTGTCTCCTCCCATGTATGATGCAGCACCCCCATTTTCCTGGTGAAAACTGAGGTGAAGTACTCATTTAGTACCTCAGCCTGCTCCCCGGGTCTTGTGCCCATCTCTCCCCTGATTTAATCCTGCTAATCTTCCCTTCACCTTCGTCTTTCCCAATGTATCTAAAGAACCCTTGTTCCCTCTCCTAATTTCCCTGGCCAGGTTCTGCTCCTTCCTTGCCTTAGCTGCCCTCACCACTCTAGTGGCCCTTCTATCCATCAACTCGTACTCCTCAGTCCCTTTCACTCCTTGAGCACTTGGTGCTTATAGGCTGCTTTCTTTCCTTTCCACCTCCTGGACCTCCCTGGTCCACCAACAAGGTTTTGGGCTCTACCGCATTTTGTCTTACTCTTGCACAGGTGCTGGTAGCATCCTGCACCCCTCTCCTGATGATTTCCCACCTACTATCAGCGTCCATGTCGACCCAATCCCATCAAATGCTCCTTAAGGATCCTTCCCATTTCCTTAAAATCCGCCCCTGAAATTGATTACTTCGATCTTCGTGCAGCCTTCTACCCTCCTAGGTCCAGGGCAGAACCAGACTGTGGCATGGTCACTCCCGCCAATGGGTCCCTTACCTCCAGGCCCCAATCTGGTCACTGTCTGCCAGGACCACATCCAGTACCGTGCCTCCCTGGTCGGTTCCCTCACCTGCTGAGTTAGGAGCAGCGTCTTGAAAGACATCCAACAACCTCTGTTCCCTGGTCACAGAGGATGTCATAGTCTCCCAGTCTGTTTCTGGCATGTTTAAGTCCCCCAACACCACCACCATTCCTCTGCCCAGTCTGCAGTGTCTCCTAACATCTGCCACCAGACTGTCGTCCAGCTCCTCCACCAGGGCAGGGGGTCTATACACTACTCCTATTTTTACTCTCTTGCCCCCCCTTGTTATCAAGGTGACCCAAATTGCCTCCACGGTTCCCTCCGCCTCCTCTACTCCCCCTATGCCAATGCAGTTTTTGACTATCATTGCTACCCCTCCTCCCCTTCCTTCCCCCCTGTCCTTCCTGAACATAGTGTAACCCTCCAGGTTCAGGTCCCAGTCATGTCTTGCAGTGGCCCAAGTCTCAGTGACCGCTGCCACATCCACTGCTCCCTCAGTTAGCATCGCCTGGAGCTCAGGCATCTCTACGACTATGTAATGCTTTTCTTGTTGTTTTTTTTTTTAACTTGGTCTATTGGCTCAGAAACACATACCCTTTCAGTAACTACACAGTAATGTATGCCACATATGATTTTCCAGATTGCCTCCATATATTGTATTACATATTTAAAAACAATACTTTAACAGTGGAATCTAAAAACCACAAAAGCACACACCTTAGACCAATCTCTATCAAACCTGAAAGTTCCAGGTTTCAAAGTCTCTTATTTTTTTAGTTATTGGGTGGCAAAAAAAGGCTTAACATTTTCAAAAACTGAGACTTTTGCATTTTTGTGCACCTCTGTAACTTTGCCTCCCTTGAACAGATCTACATGGAATTTATAAGGTCATATAAATCAGTTCAAAGGGGGCAAAGTTATTAATGTGCAATGCTGGCTGTAAAATTCACAGTTAAAAAAGATGTAAGCCTCAGTGTACTACCATCTGTAGGTCAGCCAAGGGAATTGCAGCAACAACTACCTGATATCAAACTCCACTACATTTAAATATATCCAATTCCATAATGCACAGCAGCCAAATCCCAAACATCAAACATAGCAGAAAAATAGAGATTCCACAGTTTACAAAACTAAGTCAGTCAAAATGAGCACATATTCTGAAATGTTGATCACATCTGCATGTAATCAGTAATTGTTCACTGTTGCCGTCACAATATACAAAAATTAAGCATGGGTTTATCTAGTCAGTGCAACCTCCTTTCTCTACTTCTTGGTAGGAACCTTAATATTCTCCTGGAACCTTTGTAATGTTGCACTTTAAAATTACTTTTAGGCAAATTTAACATGAGAAAGAGAAATATGTAAAAAGAGCTCTGTCGTGGGTTAATCCTTACTTCACCATCGGCTGAACTATGCAACATTTCCACCTGGTGTTGTACATACCTTCGCTAGGCAAAAACTACATGAAGTAGCACTTCACCAGTCACCATCAGGAATTATGAAGAAAGTGAAAAGAAGAAGACAGAGCAGAAACAGAAAGCAGTGACAGGTGGTGAATGTAAATATGGGGGAAGAGAGAGTTGGGAGGGAGTACACAGATCTGGGGGTGGCCCCCCCGGTCAGTGCAAGAAAAGGATGCTGTTATCACAGACTTGTGAAAATATAGCATATGTAAAAACAGTGATGGTACCAAACATGAGGCTACAAACTGTAAAGTGTTAGGGAAAACCTTGTATTTACCTAGTCTACCTGCTTCAAGACATTGCCATGCCACAAGAAACAAATAGCAAAGCTTGGGTCTTTTTTTAATTGAGTTGGAGCCAATTCCACAGATTCTGTATTGACTGGAAGTCATTACTCAGAGAAAGGGTAACATCTGTAAGAAATGTAGACCCAACATTGATTATTAAGTCATTGGCATATAGGTGGGTACTTTTTTACTGATAGCCTGTTTATTTTATTTATTTAGTTTTTGTTGACCAGGTAAATGCAAGAGACAAATTCTGCCCATTTTCAGGCACAACCCAGGGAAGGGGGATACAAATGAATGCCTACTTGACCTTGAACCAGATTAAGCTGTCAGTGGTATTTTTTTTAGTAAATGGGGGAAAATTGGCCAGGGTACCGGGGAAATTCCCCTACTCTTTCAGTAGGGGGAACCCTTAGCCATATGCTGCAGGATGGCCAGTCCAGTTTAAACACAGAAGGAGATGGACATGGAAGGTGCAGGAGAGAGGGTTTCCTCTCCTGTACTGGATTCAGAAGAGGCTATCAATGTGGATCTTGCTGTTGCCAAAATACTTGGAGCAGGCATTATAGAGAAGAATGTCCCAAGAGTGAGTGAGGATTTGAAACATTCTGATATGTTTTTTGAGCAGTCAATGGATTCTAACAAGGCATGATTACTGGCAGAGAAATTACTCTTCAACAGAAAGTAATGCAATTGGACAGAGAATTAGATGCTCTCCCTGTGGGAGCAGGGTCTGTCATTCGGCCCGCTGGTACTGTCAACTCTAGTGTGAGTCAGCAGAATGCTGATGTGGAACCTCAGCAAGAGGAGAATCCTTGACTATACACTTTGGAAATGCCTACAGTGGCTCCAGTTCAGAATGGTGAGGATGATAGGGCTGGCAGTAAGATCACAAACCTTACTGAGTTCCAAAAGTCCATATCCTCAAAAAAAAAAAGGAGGAAAAAAGAATAAGCATCTCGGGTCTAGACGGCCTGTAAATAAGCAAGTGATAAACCCAGATTGTGAACCAGAGGTGCAACATGGTTCGGAGGGGCCAGTTTTTACTTTTCATTGAAAACATCAAGAGCCCGGTTGGAGTAAGCACTCAGGTCATGTGGTAGAACAATCTCAGACTGTGCAGGAGAAAGACTCTGAGGTTGTACAGACTTAACCAAGGAACCAAGAGATTGGAGACCCGAATTGGTCCACGGTACATGCATTGGAGAATGCAGGGTGGGAGCAGGCTGCTGATGGAATTTTGACTCCTGATTCTCAGGATCCCACCTATATTAAAATGTTACAGAAGGCATCTGAAGTTGTGGCCACCAATGATCCATCTACAATGAGCTCCAACTCACCCAGGGGTAATATTTCTGAACTTCTTATTGTTGATTCTGTTGTTTCTACGAATGGGGTTTCAATATCTGAGTCTAATAATTTAGATGGTAGGGATACGGAAAATACTGTTAATAATGGGGAACACAGAGAGACTGAGAATACTGGCATACAGAATATTACCACCACTAATGAACAACAGGGAGGGATGGCTGCTGAGGTTGTGGATCAGGTGAGGTTGGGTCCTGCACCAGCTTTAGTGCAAACTGTTAATGGGGAGCAGGTGAGGCCTGGGGTTGGATTTAAACTGACTGATCTTTTTAATAACTGAGGGGAACCTGCACCATGGTGAAATGCTGTAAGACTTTTATATAAAGGTGGATTGGGAGAGCCTCCAGAGAGGGTATATATATCGCCAAAACTCTACTAAACGGATCAATGCATTTTTTTTTTCTTTTGAGATTTTTGCCCTGATAGGGCTGGGAAATTCCAACTATGATGTGAGCTTAAAAAATGTGTCCAGCTTGGATAGGTTTTGAGCTCAATATGCTTTTTGCAAGAACTCTCCATTATGGTCCCCCTTTCATGTAATCCCTTTGACAAAACCAGCAGTTAAAAACATTATGATTATGTTTAAAAATGAAGGTGTGAACATTGAGGACATCTTATTATGGTTAAAACAAAGCTGTGAAGTTTTAAGCAAACCAACACCTACTTTAGATAGTGAAGAGATATGGAATGGAGGGTGGAGGGTTAGAGTTAAACTTTACACAGCAAATTCAGGGCCTATCCACTTGCCTAGTTCCTTTTATTTAGGGAGGGATAAAGGAATGATCTTTTATGTTGGGCAACCGAAATTGTGTTTTAAGTGTGGTTCCAGGGCTCATTTAAGTTCAGTATGTGACACCATAAAGTGTAGTCATTGTCTAGAATTTGGGCATAACTCTGGGTCTTGCTTAAACTTGTTTAAATGCAGCTTATGTTAGCACACAGGACATGCATATGGATGCTGCCCATGGGCTTCACATGCAGAGATGATTGTCCTTCACATGAAGGCCTCATTAATCTTGCACAACAACAACAGGCCAGAAGAATAGCAGAACAGAGTTAAGAGCTACGTTAGACACTTTAGGGCAAATCAGGTCTGGCGGAATACATAGACAAGAGGATATATTGCCTGAGACACATTCTCAAAAAGAAAACATAGATCTGTCTCAAAATGAGGGCCAGGGTATGCCTGATCCCCCTCCCCAGAAAACTATAGTAGAGGACACAAGGGAGATGCCCCAACCCCCCTCCACCTTCACCATCAGAGCCCCCCCCTTCAGAAGTACAACCTTCAAAACAGTACAGCAGAAAATAACTAGATTTGGGACAGCAGTAGCCAAGTAGGGTAGTGAAGTGACCAAGTCAAGTTCTTGGAAAGCAGGAAACAAGTTTTTTATTTTATCTTCTGATGCTTTGGACACAGATTCAGAGGACGAGGGAACTGATACTTCCTCTTTACTCTCTAATATTGATACTGAAGGAGATGGAGGGTCTGACCCAATTGTTAAATGCACTAGGCAATGCAGGAAAATTAGGATGCCTTAGTGTGGTACTCTATTTTTCTTCTGAATTATGGATACTTTATCCCTATCCTCTTTATATATTAGCAGTATTAAGGAGAAAAGGAAATTAGGAGGAGTTATGTTATCACAACATGAAAATCCTAGTGATAGTGTTTGCTTAGTTGATACTAGGATTAAAATGAATAAAAAACTGCAACAAGCTTCCTGTTCTTGGCCCTACAGACCATCCTTTTGGTCTACTTGCTTAGAAAGATGTGATGGGATCCTGTTTTCCAACCCTGATCTGAAAGCCACCAGATTACTAGCTATTTTCTAGGGAGGGCATTATTGTTAGAGGTTTCATTTAGGAGGGAAAGGTTTAGACTGATTGTTGTTTACGCCCCTCAAACCAAAGCGCAAAGGGTGGCACCCTTTAAAAATATACAGCTGTATTTACATACTTCAAGACTAGTGTTATGGGCAGGAGATTTCAACTGTGGGCTTCACCACGCCTATAGAGGCCCTCAGACCTCTAAATTATTTAGTGATACAGTTTCCCTTAACCAGATATTATCCACAGTTAATCTTAAAGACGAATACTGAATTCTGAAGTATGGATACTTTATCCTTCATTCTTCAGTGGGTTATACATTTTTTAGAGGTACTATTAAAACCTGGACTGACTTTATTTTTATCTCCAGAATATTCCGGGTTCTAGACTGTAAGACTATTGCAAATGAGTTCTCCGATCATTTAGCTGTATGGGTTAAGGTCACTTGGTCGGATATTCCTCATTGAAAAAAAAATGGGTGGAGATTAAATAACACCTTGTTGCAGGATCTGAAAATTAAAAACTATGGTCTCAAGAATGGGCTGCTAGATTATCTGTGGCTGATTGTTATAAAGACATAACAGAGTGGTGGGAGGAAACTGAAAAGTCCTGGAAACAACTATTCAAGAAGAGAGCAATTACTGTGAGTGCTAATAAGTATTTACATTATTTAGCATTAAGATATCAGCTGCAACATCTCAACTCATTATCTGGTGGTTCTTCTTGGGATTATGGGCCACAGATAGCGAATATTAGTAAGTGAATGAGGGAACTTCAGTATGACAAAGTCCAGTCTTGAGGACAAGAAGCTAGATTTGGAACCCAGATTTCCAAGGGAGGGTTTGATCCATATAAAGAATGCAAAAATAGAATTGATGCTAGGATCATTACAGAATTAATTTCTCCTTCTGGTGATAAGATCAGTATACCTGAACAATTGGTAGGGGTGGTAGAAGACTGAATGGTACACCAGTTTGGAGAGGAGCCTATATGTATGAAAGCTACAGGGTTTTTTAAATCCTTACATCTTCCTCAACTTTCACAGAAGGACAGAGGTAACATGATAGGAGACATTGCAGAGGATGAAGTATCACAGGCTATTAGCAGATTAAAATCTGATTCGGCCCCAGGTACTAATGGTTTTACTGTGGGTCTATGCAAACTATTTCAGGAGGATCTAATTCCTGCCTTGACTATCTTGTTTAATTTTATGCTTTCCAATGCTAAATTTTCAACATCCGTGCAGGAAGCAGTCCTTGTATTAATTCATAAAAAAGGTCCCACTTATGATATTAACAATTGGAGGCCCTTGAGTGTATTAAACACCGACCACAAAATCATTACAAACGTTCTTCTAGCTAGGCTTATAAAGGTTGCTAATGTAATCAATTCAGAACAGACATGTGGTATCCCAGGCAGGCAACAAAATGATAACCTAATATTGTAACGGGAATTTTTTTTACAGTGAAAGAATAAGAAACTACATGGGTGGGTAATCAGGGTCGATCAGGAGAAGGCATTCGAAAGATTTATTTATTTATTTAGTTTTTGTTGACCGGGTGAGTGCACTAGACAAATTCTGCCTAATTTCAGGCATGATGATTAGCTCATAAATTCCTATTCTCTGTTCTAGAGGCCTTTGGGATCCCTTTGGAATTTATAACCTGGATAATGGCATTATATAGGGATGCAGTTGTCATACCTAATGTTAACGGGTGGATGGGGAAACAAGTTATGGTGAAGAGAGGTGTAAGACAAGGTTGTTCTTTAAGCCCCCTTCTATATATTTTTCTGATTGGTATTTTAATTAAAGCATTTAGTAGGTGTCCAGAGGTGTTGGGATTACAGGTGGCTGATAATATCCCAACTGTAAAAATGATGGCATATGCTAATGATTTGGTCCTTATATTAGGTTGTGATACTAAAGAAGATGTTCTTGTTAGTATTATGGATCAATATTCTAACATAGCTGTGTCTCAGATAAATATAAATAAAAGTAGGGATATACCAGTAGAAGTAACTCACATTCCTGACTCTGGATCTATAGATGGTATTAAAATATCACTTGAACCTTTAAAAATTTTAGGGGTCTCTTTTGGGCTTGGAGACATGCAGCCATTAAATTGGGAACAAGATCTTTCCAGGGCAGACAGATTAATTGCAGGATGGAGACATAAACAGATTGGTAAAAAGAAGAGGGTATACTTAATTAAATCCTTTTTGTTTTTTTTATTTTAAGTTATGTTTTTCCGCCACCAGTGAAAGTTTTCACAAGTCTGTATAGTATATTTTTTCAGGGCTTTTGAGGGTCTTGCTTGAACCCCATGAAAAGGGAAATAACTTATAGGTCCATTTCAGAAGGGTTAAGATGGTTAATCCGGTAGCTTTCTTTCTTAGTATTTTTTTAAGTTACAACTTAGGATGGGCTCTAAGACCTGGGTTCAAAATATGGAAACCCTACCTAATGGTATGGCTGCAACCCTGTATTTCATTGTGGGAACAAGGTACCGTAGGGCTAGGTTATTATGGAAACTACCAGGAATGTCACTTTATTGGGTAGAATCTTTAAAACAGGCTACAACGTGGGGCTTAATGCCTAATAATTGTATTTCTATGAGTAGGAAATCATAATATGACTCCATTTTGAGGTCTGCTTGACAGAATGCAGTAACATTCCCATTTTGTACTTCAGATCATGTTGACTAGGCTTTGAAACAATTATCTAATCCTAGAGTTCCACCGTGTGTGTGGGACAGCATGTGGATTGGGAATTATGATAGATTAAGTGCCAGGGGAAATAATAAACATAAAACAGTAATTGATATGTGCTGTCCAAGAGAAACATGTTTCCAGATTATTGAAACCCAAAAACATTTATTTATTGTCTGTATATTTGCACAAGAGTTTTGGGTACTTTTTGCAAAAGAATGGCAGAAACCTCTTTTCTCCAGGCTTTTATATCCCGAAATAATGTTTGGGAACAGTATATTTTTGAATGGAAAATATAATGCAGAAACTGTATATATAGTGTTAGCTATTATTAGATATATTTGGCAAGCTAGATGCCTATTAGATTTACAACAGAAATGGATATCCCAATTGTAAATTGTGCATAATATTAGGAAAGCAGAACTTGCTGTTATGTATGCAGATTTCAGAGATAGGTCTAATGTTCAGTTTAAACATTTATGGATTAACTGTGATACATAAAACTAGTACAGTTTTTCCTTTTTCTCCTTTTTAGTTTTCTTATGTGAAATAACTGTTCTCTTCTTTTTTGGGGTTTTGCTGCTTTGATTGTGTAATTGTTCTCTCAAAGTTATTATTTATTTGTACATGAATTCTGTATTGTTTTGTAATGAAGTCCAATATTTCTTAATAAAAATTCCCCTACTCTTTTTGAGAAGTGCAATGGGATCTTCAACACCCACCTGAACTACCACCAGAACAGGCAGATGGGACCTCAGTTTAACATCTCAACTGACAGATGGCACCTCAGCAGTGCAGCACCCCCCTCATGCTGCACATACAGTGTTAGTATTAGAATTTAACCCAAGTGCCTGGTGAGGGGATAGAACCCAGGGCCATCTGATCTCCCTGCCTCCGAGGTGAGTGTGCAACCTTCTGAGCCACTAACACTAAAATGTAGTTAACTAATTGAAAGAATAGCAGGTGTTATGAAAATGGGAGATGTTTGAATAGGGTATTACCCAGGCAAACATGCTGCATGCATCCAGTAAGACAGCTCTGGATCTAGTGAATGGGGGTGACTGAGACACCAAAGGACTGTATTTTCGATAGAAGGATGTGTTAAATCAACCTGCTTGAATGCCTTTATTAAATCCATATCAGTTGCACCAGTCTTATGGTCATTATCCATTGCCACTAATACATGGTAAGTATATTTAATTAGACAAGCATTTGTCAATGCCAGATGTTGGCTTGCTGGCATTGGCATTGGTAGTGCAGGAGTTAGACAGATGTATCATAGGAATGGCAGTGAAGTATTGAACTGATGCCAACCCACCCCCACCCTGCAGAGAGTGACAAGCATTAGGGTATCCCTTTGGGTGTTTGGTAGTGCAGTGCGGGAAAACATGTCGGGCAGGATGTGAGAAATGACAGCTGTACAGTTCATAAGGAGGTGTAAAAATGCCAGTGTTGAAAATGTGGCATGTAAATATACCAAATTTGCGAAGCTACTAGGGTGAGTGGGAAATATGCAATGCACGCATGCAACACTGCCATTTTATGGGTGTTCGGCACCAAATTTTCAACATAGGCATTTAAGCACCTCTGCTCATGTACAGTGTCACTGTTATTTCCTCAAAGTGTCCCAAGAAGTGATTTCGCACAGCGACCACGCTATTCTGCGCCAGACGTGCAAAACACATTTTGGGCAGGATATGTCAAATGACGGCTGTACTGTTCATCAAGAGGTGTGGAAAAATGGCAATGGTGAAAATCCAGACTGAAAATATCACAAATGCACGATGGTACGAGCGTGCGTGCAATCTGCCAACCTATGCTCGTAACACAGTTATTTTATGGAGTATCATCACCAAATTTTCAACATAGGCATTTTAGGTCCTCTGCTCATGAACTGTGCCACTGTCATTTTCATAATCTGGCCCAAACACTGATTTCCCACAGCGACTGTGCTATTGTGCGCCGGAAGTGTGGAAACATATTTCGGGCAGGATATGGAAAATGACAGCTGTACTGTTCACAAGGAGGTGTACAGAAATGACAATGCTGAAAATCCGGCAGTAAAATATTGTGAATGCGCAAGTTACGAGCCTGCATAGCAACTGCGCAATGCACGCTCATAAAACAAGCATTTGTTGGATTTTTTCCACCAAATTTGGAACTTAGGCTTTTTAAGAGGACACCTCATGAACACCACCACTGTCATTTCATTAATGGGCCCTGAAAGGTGATTTAACGCAGTGACTGCGAAATCAGCTTTGGAGGCCGATTAACACCATGACAGTGACAGAATTCATGAGGAGGGGCCCCAAAAACCCCATGTTGAAAATTTGGTGCAAAAACCCCAAGAAATGCCTGAGATATGCAACAAAGTTGAAAAAACCCTATTCACTCCATTATACAGCTTACGGCATTTCCTCAGTTTGTGGTCGGCTTTGAAGAGTGCAGGCGTGTTCCCGGTACACTGAAGATCATCACACGGTCGGAGCTAAGTATGGGGTGAGGGGGTGAGGGAGGCAGGGTGCAGTGGGTGGAGTGCGGTTGGGGGAGGCGGACCTAGATTACAAGGGATGGTTTCGTATTCTAGGGTAAAAGAAAAACGTTGCGGGACAGTTTCAGCATGCTGGGTGGGCTCCCAGCATGCCACCTAAATGGGTTGGGGGTCAGTAGCCGGCGGGGATTGGGCACCCTCGTCGGCACACAACATGGGGGTAATGCCGCGGGGGATTGGGCACCCTGCCAGAACAAAGTCGGGGGAGCAAGCAGAGGGGGATTGGGCACCCCCGGCATTCAACAGTTGGGGGTGATGCATGGGGAGTGGGCTCCCGTCCGGCATACAATATGGGTTGGGGCGCAAGCCGAGGGGATGTCGGCACACAAACACGGGGGTTTGCGCTCACCACCATGGCCATAATGAGGTGGCACATCAAGCAAAGGACTGCTGCGTATGACAAGTGCAGTGGTACTTTGCTTTGATGTGTTCGCCCCATTATGTATGCATGGTGTGGCGGTGCCATGCAGGCTGATTGGGGAATGAGGGACGCACCTACTGATGCATGCCCTGCATTTGCCCAACAGCAGCCGTGCCTCCAAATCTCCACTCTCCCAATATGTTGACTGCCGTGCAAGCGCGGCAAGCCAACATAAAAACGGGAAAAATAATGATATGCTGCTCTTTGCATATTTGTTTACACCTTGCATCAGGAGGAGGAAGTATAAAGTTTACAGAACTCTCTCACAATCAATGAAACGCAATGAATGGGACATTACACAATGAGACATCGCAGTCTTGGGAGGAGAAATCGAAATTCCAGTGTTGCTGCTGCCCCTGTGGGCCTGCTGATCTGGTTTCCCAGTCGAGTATGGTCCTGCCCTGGGTTGATTGATGCTGGTAAACTCTTAGCTATAAGGCAAGGATTGGAAGGAACTGAAATGGGGTGGGGGACAAATACGCTCCGGGTTCCTAGGGACCGCGGAGCATCGTCAGAGCGCCGGACCTGCACTGTATCAAAGGCAAACAAGCAGGATGCTTAACAAATTGCACCCAGAAAGCTCCTTATATTCGGGAATGAACTCCTTGAGAGGTTTCTCCGCCCGCGGTATTTTGACCACTTGACAATTTGTATATCGTTACTAGACAGTTATTTGCACAGTTGTTTTTTTCTCTCTGTCCTCTTTGCTGCTGCCTTGCTCCGGTCACCATACCTGGACTTGAAAATCCACAATCTTAGCTGTAGCATGAAATCATATGGAACTGCCCGAGATCGACCAGCGGAGCACTCCTTTCCACTGTGCCTGAGACGCACACTGCATGCGCAGATGTCCTGGAAAGGGGCACCTTCCAGGACAATTGTATTTTAAATATCTATATTATTGATCGAGCTCGATCAGTAGTGTAGGTTGATACCGCCGGGGAGACCAATCTACAGTTGTAAGAGTGGTCCAACCCACTTCAATTCTTAGGGTATCAGAACCGCTCATCTTCAATTTGCAGTTCTCATACCCTAAGAACGTGCGTCAGACCACTCTTACAGCTCTGAGAGTGGTCTTCCCGTTAGCATCAACATACAGTGAGACCCCCGGCCCTCTTACAGCCCTAAGAGTGGTCTCCCCGGGGGTATCAACATACAGTGAGACCCCGGCCCTCTTACAGCACTAAGAGTGGTCTCCCCGACGGTATCAACATACAGTGAGACCCCAGGCCCTCTTACAGCCCTAAGAGTGGTCTCCCCGGGGGTATCAACATACAGTGAGACCCCCGGCCCTCTTACAGCCCTAAGAGTGGTCTCCCCCAGGGTATCAACATACAGTGAGACCCTGGCCCTCTTACAGCTCTGAGAGTGGTATCCCCGTCGGTATCAACATAAAGTGAGACCCCCGGCCCTCTTACAGCCCTAAGAGTGGTCTCCCTGGGGATATCAACACAGTAAGTAGAGGTAGAATCATACCTGGTTGCAGGGTTCAGACTAGACCCACAACCTGGAATGTATGGCTGAGGTAGTTCAATGTATAACGTGGTCCAGCAGGTGTGTCAGAGGTTCAGGTGGGGACAGGCAGTTCAGTACAGAGCGGATGTTACAGTATGTGTGACTGAGGCAAAGACCCAGGCGGTGGAAGGCACTTACTGTACTGTATATTGCGGATGTAGTGACTGCGAGATTAGGAGAATTCCAACTGATGAAGACATAAGGTTATACTGTATGCTCCAACACGAGTGTACACAGTACTTGTGTTTAGATAACCAGGTGGAGTCAGGGAGCCCAGTACAGAGAAGGTGGAATATGTGTGTGAGAGAGAGGGTTAGAGACCCAGGCAGTGGAAGGTGCATACAGCCCATTGCAGAAGACTTGACTACGGGATTACGAGACTCTGACAGAGGAAGGAACAATGTCCTATGTACTAATAAGATAAATCACAGGAGTATATACTGTGCTAAAATTCAGAACTCCAGATTGTGGAAGGTACATATGCAGAAAGTGAGAGCGAGGGAGAGAGGATGGTGTATCTATCTGCCCGTGTCTCAGAGGTCCAGACGGTGGAAGGTAAAGTAGATGGTAAGCATGTGACTCATGGGTTTAGATTACACAGATGATGGATATGGGTAGTTGTTCAGAGTTCCAGACAGCGGGAGGTATATGGTATATTATACATGACATGAGCTAGACAGGGGTGGATATGAGGATTGTTTCAGAGACCCTTGATGTAGAATGTATACACTGTAGAGTATAATATTTGGACAATACATGCCAGACAATTGGAGGGGTGAGGTGATGAGGTGATTGAGTTTGAGATCATACCTCGCTGAAGAGCTCCAGGCTGTAGGTGTTGTCATCGTCAGCAAAGAAGACGACTCCAGGCTCCTGGACCCAGCACCACTGCTGCCTCAGCCAACTCAGGCTGGTGTTGCGCTGCTCGGTGGCCCGCAGCAGGCCAGCTCACTTGTGGCGCCACAGCGTGGCCACATTGAGGTGGGTGTAGGGCAGCCCCGAGGCGGCCAGCAGCCGCGCGACCAGCAGCCACGCGACCAGCTCGCTGCGCACTGCCGCGTCTTCCACTACAATCCAATGCAGTCGGGCCACCTGACGGAAGGTGTTGGACAACCTGGGTAAGCTCGGCCTTCTGCACAGCTCACGTGTACGTGGGGGTGATGGCATAGATGACGGGCAGCAGCTTGGTATCAGCTGCAACAACCCTGTGCCCTCTGCTATCAACATGCTGCTGGTGCTGATGCTGAACAGGCAGCCTGACGGACGAGCGCTTCGTGTCGATGTCGATCATAATGAGCACGATCAGGACCCAGGGCAGTAGGATGAATACAGGGCTGTAGAAGACAGATTTCATAGTGCACCCCCGCCGGCAAACAAAGTCGGGGGGCGCGCGAGCCAAGGGGATGGGCACCCCCTCGGCATTCAACAGTTGGGGGTGATGCCGATGGGAGTAGGCTCCCGTCGGCATACAATATGGGCGCAAGCCGAGGGGATGTCGGCACACAAACCGGGGGGTTTGCCGGCTCACCGACCATGGCCATAATGGCGGCGGGCACGTCAGCAAAAACGCTGCATATGATGATTGCGGTGCTGCTGATGTGTTCACCCATTATGTATGCATGGTGTGGCGGTGCCACGCAGGCTGATTGGGGAATGAGGGACGCACCTACTGATGCGTGCCCTGCATTCGCCCAACAGCAGCCGTGCCTCCAAATCTCCACTCTCCCAATATGTTGACTGCCGCGCAAGCGCGGCAAGCCAACATAAAAATGGGCTTGAAAAGGAAAGAATGCTGATTGTCTGAAAGCCATGGTCTGGCATGCATTTATTTTTCAACACTGCCCAACGAAAAACAAGTGCTAATTCAAGGTGCCCCATTACTTAGGATATCAAGGAGCACCCTGAATTTTCAAAGTGACCAACCACCATTTTTTGCTGCTCACTAAGCAAACTATAAATTAGTGGCCTGGCCAGTCTCCCCCTTTTAACAACAGGCAGACTAAAACTAACAAACAAAAAATAAATAAATAGCAATAAGCAGGGTTGTTTAAAAATACAACTTGACTGTAAACTGCTGTGTTTAGTGAGAAAGAGGAGCTCCAGCATCCGTAGTGTAAATGAGAAGGGTGGTATGTTCTTTGTTTTACCTACTGCAGCTGGATGTCCATTTGTGGTACAGAAAAAAAAAAAGAACTGCTCCTCTCATTAGCGGTACCGGAGCTACAGTTTCCTTTTTCTCTTGCCCCTCACTCTCTCTCTCTCTTATTCTGTAAATGCAGTCTATAGGGATGTGCTGCATTTAGAAGCTGAGCCAGAACTGTTGTGTGGCTAATAATCTGTGTGACTGCCATAACTTGTAGTTTTTATCACAGCTGCTGTTTCTACACCTCCCCCCGAAGCTCCCTTCTGCCTGACCCACCCCCAGCTCTGTCCCCCAGAATTACTGGGGCTAACCTTATGCCCAGCCTGGGAGAGGTGCCTGGGGAGAGTCGGGACATCATCCTACCACTGGGGATTTTTCTCCTTTTCACCCCTTTGCACCCACGCACAGTGCAATGGGTGCAGTAGCTGTCTCCACCTAGGCTGAGGCAACCAAGCACCGTGGGCATAAGCAAGCCCCCTAGCTGTGCCATTAACGGGACAGACCCCTCCCACCCTGAGGAAAAAGAGCTGTGATGCTCAATCTTTGCCTCCCCCGCTGGCCTCCCAAGCGATCCGAGTCTGTTTCTGAACCTGGGTCACTGGCGTGGTGTGAGGTGTGGCATCCAGTGCCTCAACCCTCAGCACCATTGGACCGGACATGACTTGCAGTTTTTGTCACCCTGTAAACACGAATAATGGAGAGTGAAATGTGCTACAGCATAGCTTGGCTTCTGAGATGTGAGGCAGCTAAGCACAGAAAAGAAAACTGCTTTTTCTTTTTTAAAATATACAGTGTAACATTGTGGACCAGTTCTGTTACCTGAAACATGGCAGTGCCTGACAGAGAAGCATACATGTGTTGGAGTGGTGATTGAGATCTGTGGCTGCTTTAAATAAAAAAAAAAAAATTGGCACAGAGACATTAATTTACAGTGCATCTGTTGCTATAGGAGAGAGAGACTGTACTGGAGAAAGAAAGAGAACAGAGCTTGGGGAATTGGCAGTGTGAGCAGAGCGAGTCATAGAGGTACTGAAAGTGATGTTTAGCAAGCTGTTAAAACTTGTACAGACCTCAGGCGGCAAACATGGCGGTCTACTAATTTGACTAGAGGGACCGGGCATACCCCAATGTGCCCATCCATGTGTCCAAACCACTTATCTCAGAAGTGAAAAGGTGAAATTCTTTTACCTCAATACTAGTGCTGTAAAATAAGCTGTTTCTTGTGAAAATCGAGCTAAGCTTTGGGCATCAGCGTCATGTCTAACCAGACTGGCACCTCCCTGTGGTGCCCACATTTTAGGCCAAAGCAGCAGTGTGGCCCAGCCCTTACTGTACCAAACGTGAGTTGCAGGAGCAGAGCAGCAACTTAAGCAAGACTGAGGGGCCAATGGCCACTCAAAACCCCTCCACTAGCATGACTCAGGACATCACTAATATGACGGTGATCCTGAGTAAAGTCTTGCAGGATGCCACAGAACTAAAGCACTCTTCTTCAAAAATAACAGGAGACCTACAATTATTGGCTCTAAGGGTGGAAGGCACGGAGAAAATGCTGAAGGAGCAGTTGGACCAGCTGTCCCAGCAAGATGGCTATCTGATGGAACAAATTCAATATTTGCTTCTAAGAAGGATGACTTGGAGAACAGGGCTAGAAGGCAAAATATCCGGATCATGGGTATCCCTGAAGGCATGGAGGGTGGGGATATGATTTTGTTTCTCAAGATTACTTTGCCAGCTATGTTGCATCTCAAGTATGAGGTGACACCAGAACTCCAGAGGGCTCATCGACCGTTGGCTTCAAAACCTAAACAAGGAGAGCGACCTCACCCTATACTCTACAAGTTTTTGCAGTACCCAGTGAAAGAAAGATACTTGAAGATCGTGAGGGAAATGAAAACTGTGATATGGCAGGGCTGCTCAATTCAATTGTATCAGGACTATTCTCAGAACTTGCAAGAAGGAGAAGGGCATATGCAGGAGTGAAACAGCAGCTCAACAAGATGGGCATTGTTACTTCCCTGAGGTACCCTGCCATGCTGAGAGTCCAATACAATGGGTCTATCATGTGTTTAACTCTCCTGGGGAGATGGAGCTATTCCTATGGTCCATCCAGCTGAGGGGGCGAGAGCTGCAGCAGCTTTTGCCACCGCCGTGTGGTGCTGACTTGCAGAATTTGGAGAGCCCCTCTGTGCCCATGGAAATAACGTCTCTAGCGCAGCACAATGACACAATGAGCAGGAACAAGGAGACGAGTGGCATAGAGTCCAGAGGGGCCAGCCAAGAAAGCCAGGCAGGGCTACTCCCAACAAAAAGCCCCTCCCCAAGAAGAATCAGTCCAGGAGTCACCAGAGATTGCAGAATTTTCCAATGACAGTGCGAAATCCCCATTATCCACCCCAGTAAAGATCTCTAATATATTCAAACCCTTGAGAGACCTTATTGCAGCAGGTTTGGACTTAGGGGTAAATTCCAAAAGTACAGCGCCTGATGGCCTCGCAGACCAGAGCTTGCTGGCAGACTGGGCCCCCCTTCTGCAAGGACTGGGCAGAATACTGAAGGGAGACGATGGAGATAACTCCACTATCACCCTGAACTGTAGGTTGCAGATGTCTTGTTTTAAGCACAACAAGCAGTGCCTCTGATGCTGATGGGGGGGGGGGGTTCTCTTCCTCTGGGAGAAAACAGCTCAATTCAGGGGTGGTATCAGGAAGCCCAACCAGGGTTAGTGATGTGCTGTTGTTTGTTTTGTTTCTCTCATAGCATGTTTTTTATTTCTGTTTTAAGGTTGTGTGCCTGAGCTGGTTGGGGAGCAGGCCCTGAACATCCTGAAATGGGACCGGCTGCATGCTCTGACTGCCATCCACTTTTACAACCAATGTCCCCAGCATTATGGCTTCTGTCTCTCCCTCTGTTATGCAGAAGCTCCCCGCTCATGGCTAAAGTGTGCTTGTTAGGATCTCAGGATTGACTGCTGCAGCCCATTCGTGCTGCATGACAATACGTCATGGGAATAGCACACTATAGCCAGGTGCCTAAAGGTCTTTCTGCCACTTGTACTACGTGGCTGCGGGAGAGGGGGATACCTCACAGTCAGCAAGCATTCTGATTGATCTGTGCATCGAAATAGTGTTTTCCGCCTATGTTGCTAATGTGGTATGCTTCTGCAAGGGGTTATGCTATAATACAACTGGGGGCAGTTTACTTTCTCTTTTCAGGGAAACAAGTTGAATTTTTTGCCTTTATACATATATCTGTTGTACTTACTGAATTAGCGGTTTATAGAGGGGTTCCCAAGAGCCCGAGGTTTGTTCATGTCTGTTCATGTTTATGTCTTTAGTAATGCCTCAATTAGAGGACAGGAAGAAGGATATAGTTAAGATGCCAAGCTCCAAACCCAGAAGAAGACCTCCCAACCCTGGGCTACCCAACCCATGGGTGGCCGGGTTGCTGTGGGAGACCTTCTTAGGCAAAGGTAAGGTACAGGTGTTAAAGTGGAGGGTGGGAGTAAAAGGAAAAGTTATGGAGGCCTTAAGGCCTAGACACAGCATGGTTAATGTGACAGATAGGGTTGGGTCTGGGGGAAGGGGGGAGATGGGTCTTTTTTTTCCGAAACCAGTCTAGTGGCGGTGCTTTAGCTATCAAACTACGCCTTTTGCTGATCTGGTTAGGGGCTCTATATTCTTTAATGTGTATAACAGATTTCAGGTAAGGATATGTTCACAGCAACCTACTGGAATGTGAGGCGTCTGAACTCACCTATTAAAAGGAAAAAAATCCTAGCCCAACTAAAATCTCTGAGAATGCAAATAGCTTCCCTGCAGGAAACAAAACTGAATCACATAGAGGCTCAAAATTTAGTAAGGGAATGGGTGGGTTGGGAGGTTCACAGTGTGGCTTTCAAATCAAGGGGAGGGGTCTCTATCTTGTGCAATAAAAACCTAAAATGGCAGTTGCAAGAGCATAGGGTAGACAAGGAAGGGAGATGGGTTATAGCCAAGGTTCATAACCCCAAGGGAGATGTTCTTTTAGCAAATCTAACAGCCCCAAACGAAGACTCCTCGGAGTTCTTCCACAAGCTCTCACAGGAAATACTAGCGATGGTGATAGGAGAGATGGACACAATTTGGGGGGGGGGGACTTTAACCTGACAATGGATTCCCTCATGGATAGGTCCAACTCCAAGCCCGACTTCCACCGCTGGTCCATCAGAGCCCTGAAAGACCTTCTCACTCTGCATAAACTGCAGGACATTTGGAGGGTAGCCCATCCAACTATGAGAGATTATACTTATTTCTCTGCAGCCAAACAAGTTGCCAGCAGGCTGGATTATTGGTTTACTTCCCCAAACATTTCGAGTAAGATCCTAGATGTCAATATAGCCCTCCTGTACCTGTCTGATCATGCCCCTTTGACGCTTTTTATTTTGCCACCTTCCCCCTGCTTCAAGTCAGTGAATTGGAGGCTTGACCCCCTACTATTACAGGAGAAAGAATTTAGGGCATGGCTTCAGGGTGAGGTGAGAACTTACTTTTTGGACAATCCCCTAGTATCTGCTCCGGCAGCTGCCATATGGGAAGCATTCAAAGCTACTCTGTGAGGCCAAATTATAAGTTATGCCTCTCATCGCAGGAAACAGAGGGAAACAAATTACATAAAATGGGCTTATTACAGGAAGATGTATGTTGGATGTGTGGTGCACAAAGGGCTGATCTATTACATGTGATTTGGCAGTGTGTCCCCATACTTTCTTTTTGGGCTGAAGTAATTCAATACTGCTCCAGTATTCTTGGTTGCCAGACTCCTAACTCGCCAACACTTTGGGTACTGGGGATCCCCCTTCTGGGTTGTAGACTAATAGGCTCATGTCTTACATGGCTACTGCAGGCCTCTGTAGAGGCCAAATGCCTCATACTTTGTAAATGGAGAACAAAGGAGGTCCCCTCTCTTACGGCCTGGCTGGTGGCTATGGCTAAGTTAGCTGGTTACTCCAGGCTTACACACCCAACAGACTCACTGATAATTTACTTGGAGAGGTGGTCCCCTTTTATGCACTACATTCAGTGTACACCCTTCACCTCCATTGATCCCAGAAGCAAGGAACAGCTAAAGCCCCCTTGATGGGCTCCCCCTCCTCCACTCTTTGTCACCAATAGTATATGAGTTAGAGGAAAGATATCCCTTCACAAGGCCAGCTCGTGTTAGAAGTCCTCTCTATTTAACAATATATGACCAGTTTTTTCACATGTCCATACTGTGGGTTTAGGACCCTAGGAAAAATAAGAAATCCTTTATCTGAGATTTAATGTATTTAGCATGTAGTATATGAACTGTTGTTTGTATTCTCTTTCTTATGATGAACGTAACAATTGTTGTGTCTCCATAATTCAACAAAAACTTAAACTGCAAAAAAAAAAAACTTGTACAGACCTGGATTGGCGTGACTGTAGTCACAGCAAGTGAGTAGGCAAGGAGTCAGAGTGAGAAGGTGACAGGTGGCTTAGTACTGTCCACACTAATCATTTTCAAGGCCAAGTCTCCCCAACTACTCCATGACCGCAGTAACTGCCTACAACAGTTTTTTTTTTCTTTTTATCTACAGGCCTCTCCAGCAAGACAAAAGACTAAAGTCAATATCCCCAAAAAACAAAACACATCATTCCCATGCAGGTGAAGGAACTATTTTATTACAAAATGCATTTTGAATTAATTTTTTATTAACAATTATTATTTTTTTATTTTTAGAGTGCCCATTTTCTAAGCGCAATAATACCCTCCAGGCTGGGGAGTATTGGGCTATACTGGACCTTCCAGAGACTATAAGGCCATCTGCCTGCAGTGTAGGGCCTCATTATGCCCCTGGGCAGTTCAGTATAGCCCAATACTGCCCACCCTATCGAGTATTATTGCTTTCATAGATGCCCAGGAAATAAAAAGTACCAACCTATAGTGCCCCTTCACCCACTTAAGTATCCTGGTGCCCACCCTGCTTCATAATTGGCTAAAACACCTAATTTGCATTTTAAATTGCTGCCATCTTTCCTGTCGTTTACCAAGAGATACTACCCATAGCACGTCAGCCCTACCACAGATGCACACAAGCATGGCACAACCATGATCAAAACCCCTCCAGCACAATACACCAAATAGCTCCTTATGTCAAAACATGCTAAACAACTAAAATGGAACACTGACAGTTAAAGGAAAAAAGTTCAGCATTTAGTCTGGGTACAAAGCTGTTGCAAGCTCTGACTGCAATTCAGACCCTCTTCACACAGTGGACCACCTAGTTGCTTAACTGCCACAAGCCAGCAGCACATCTCCATCAGCAGGAGACAGTCAAACGTACACTGCTCAGGACCTGTCCTGAAATCAGTGTGCCACCTGAGTGTACTGTAAATGACTAATCACGCAAACACCTAAACTTATTTTCAAGTTAACATTAGTATCCCCTTGTTTACTCACGCAGCAGCAGCAGTAACCAGTTCCAGCAGGAGAAAGGCAAAGAGTTGCTCAGATGCCCTGGCTGATGGACAGAAGGGAACAGAAATGTGGTGACAAGGTCGGCAGTAGATAGCTGCAGATATCAGCAAATCATCTAAAAAATAGTAAGTGTGATGAATATCAGAAAAGGAAAAACTTTGAAAGTCAGCATTTCTAGGAAGCTAAATGTCACCTGGCTCCCAGGCAAGCAGCGCAGAATACGTGTCGAGGCATTATGGGTGTGGTAGTTCACTACTTGGCATGCTCGTACTGCAATAGTAAGATGCAGCTTGAGTAGTGTACTACAATTTCCAGAGTGATTTGCTCCATCTCTTCCCTGACATATCCACTAGAGTCAGCTCCATTCTTTCTCAAGAGATTATAAACATACTATCTATCCCCCCCGCACCCCACAACAAACTAACCATCTTTGCTGACTTGCTGTGTGTATGTGCAGGGGGGTGGGGGTGGGATTGGGTAACCATAGCAACCAACTCCAAAGGCAGACAGACAGAAGTCCACTAGGACAAAACAAGGTGGAGGAAACATTTTACTACAAAATAAATTAAAACCTAAGACTTAACAATACATATATTTTTTTCAAACATATATAATATACACTGGACCATTTTCTAAGTGCAATAATACCCATTGGGCCTCATTGTGACCCGGGGCTTTGCAGGTGCAATTACCTTTTTGTAACCTATGTTGCTCATGGGTAAGCACGTTATATTTTGTAATGTATGCACTGAGATGAGTAAATACAACCTTTTCCAAATGTTTTTTTAAGTGGAGCAGGATGCAGATGGGCCAGTAGCTGCCAATGTAAGTATAAATACTGCCCTTGAAAACTGGGATTACCGTTCCTCTCTTATAAAACCTGGCTAGGAACAAAGCTATGTGGATAGGATAAACCTTAGAAATCCAGGGTCCTGGTCATTATACCATGTACACTCAGAAGAGGGGAAAGTGAACACTAGCTTGTAGACATTCAAGGGGGAGACTGTCATAAAACAAAAGGGGACAACCAATTGGTTGGCAAGGGGACTGGGACCTCCAGCTGGAGGGGTAAGACCTGCTCTTGAATCCTTGGGTGAAGTCGGCAAGGTACTGCAACTGAACAGGTCGGTTAATGTCTCATTGAAAGTGTTAGCATTAAGTTCAGGGTCACAAATCAAGTTATTTCTCCAGCAATGTTTGTCAGTCTTATGCTCTGACCAAAGACTGATTCCAGAGTTGAATGCTATCCAGAACCTTTTGGAATTGCCAATATCCTGTATCATGTCAATGGTCTAGAGACTGGGCTTGTTTGAAAACACACCAACCTTTGTCTCAGAATCTGATAAGAAGCAATAAGCTCATAGATAGCCATCTCTTGTTATTCCCCCTGAAGAGCCTAAGGTGTATTGGAAAATGTTTTTTTTTTTTGTCCCTCTCAGGCTCCTGGAATGCCACTCCTTCAGGAAGCCAAGGCCCACTGCTATCCTATCCACATCTGCCACCACATGTGCGCCATGACCCCAGGTAAACCAACATAGCTTTTCACTGGGTGATCCCCTACCTGTGGGCCCACAACCGGGAGAGGAGAAATGCCCTCAGGCATCTATTATGTATCCTGGGTATGGCAGGGGTTGGCATGGACACATCTGTGCTATTGTGGTGGCACGGACTCAAAGCCATCATCTGGCCATCTGAGGGCAGATTTTCCTTTTTTCTGCTGGCCCACCCACACCCTCCTACAATGTGCCTGCTATGGTGGTGTCGAAGTTCAGCAGCATATCGAGGCCACATGTCACTAAGAACACCACCTGAACCACCCCCAGGAGCCCGACAGACAGCAGTCGGAGGCTACCCACTCCCCTCTGAGGGAAGCATCCAAAGGATGCTCTAAAACCCCTCCCTGCTGCACTCCATTCCTGACATTTAGAGCAGTTAACTTACTGAGGAAGAAATCCAAAGTTGTATTGACATCTGGGGCTTTATTTGCAAAGGTCTGAAAAGGATGCAAGGTGCTTGCACAAGAAAGTAATGACACAAGGAGCAAGCTATGTCAAAACCTGTTTCAATTCTTATTTTCTAACGTTGCTTGCATCAAAAGTGGAACTGCCTACACCAAAGTGGCTTGCAACAAAAAAATGGGTGCACCATATTGCAACGGGCTTGCAACAAAAATATGATGCACCATCCCCCTTTTTTTCTGATTTTCTAAGGTGGAAGCTGTTGACACTGCATCAAAGATACATGGCAGAGCATATACAGAGGCCCACAGCAAGTGGCTGGACCTGACTATGGTAGCATGTATGGTGTTCTGCTGCAAGAGTCCTGCATTGTAGACATCATAATGCTGTCTCAAGGACTGTAGAATGTAAAAAGGTTGCTACCAGAAACCATTTCATCCATGTCATTTTTGGCTCACTTTGTGTCATTGTTGCTCCATCTCACTCCATGAATGGTATTTTTGCCTCAACTTTGATCATTCTCTAGTTTCTAGCTTCTAGTTTTAGTTTATTGATCAGCTTGGAAGCCATTACAAAAATATTGTGGCATAAAAATAACAGAAATAAAAAAACATGTTCACATACACAAGATAATGTTTACATAAATATTTGCATTGCACAAACAAGGTTATTTCTCATCCAGATTCATCAGACAGGAAAACAGTTCCCAAGAACTGGCTAGGAGCCTTAATTATTTTCTGTCATATTTATGTATCATATTTTTATACCTTCTTTAATGTTGTATGTCAATGCTTGCTATCTTAATTTGTTTTGTTTTTTTTGTTTTGTTTTATTGCACTGTTCTGTATTGCTTGTTGCAATCCCGGGTCAATCCTGAAAAAGGGACTGTAATTGTCTCGGTGGAATTACCTGGTTACCAAAACTGAAATAAATAAATACATAGATTTTGTCTTGTTTTATGCTAAGACATATCTTAACGTAACAATAGGTGCTTATAAACACTACTAGCCATTTTTTATCTGAATCCAAAGGCTGTCTAGGCTTAACTATAAAAGAGCAAAATATTTAACATTTGCTGTTCATCTAGTTCTTATCTTAGCTATTTTTATCAGAAAAAGTGCAAGTTTATTTAAGGTATTAACACTTTCTGAGTTAAAGATGAGATCCAAAAGAAATCTGGATGGAATGATTAAAGAAGCAATTATCTCATTTAAGTATTTCATGCTAGATTTGTTATACCACGGACATCTTAAAATAACATGTTCCAAGTCTACTACATTTAAGGAGCAAAAACATAGTATCGACTAATGACAGGCCTTATTGTATCTAACCATTAGAATGTTGCTCGGGAAGACTTCAAATCTATATTGAGCAAGTATATATCTATGTTGTGGTACTTGCACAGCCATGAGAAAATATTTAAATGAATGTTCAAGTGTATTCTTTACCAACCACCTGCAGGATCATTCTCAGCTTCAGTCATTCTCACCCCATGCATCATGTTTTTTGATGCAGCAATCCTTTTGCTTCATTTTTGGTGGATTTGCCACAGAGAACACTTTTCTTGCAGAATATGGCACACAGTATTTGGTGCACCTGGATTTGATGGAAGGTGGTTGACACACCTTGCATCGGTCTAAGGGTCCTGTGAAAATCCGGCAAGAGGAGTATAAATCAAAAACTGACCAGTCAATGCCAGATATATTAAAGAGGAGAGAGAGATGTACCTGAATTAAGAAAAATCATGAACACTGGACATTTGGGTGGAGCCATGGGGGATCTACTGGATCATATACAGTAGATGGGGGAGTGGTCACTGATGGAGTCTGCCTGAATTCCAGCACCCTTGTCTCCCTCACTCCAACAGACATACAGAAATAGATTAGTTGCCATATTGGTCCTTGTAAGAACAGATCCAGAAGCAAATGGTTTGATACCTTTTATTAGACCAAAATAGATATTACAAAAAGAAAGCAGTGACTAAGGTTTCGGACCAACCAAGTCCTTCCTCAGAGACTTGGCTGTTTCGAAAGCTTAGACGTTGCTTTCTTTTTGTAATATCTATGTTGGTCCAATAAAAGGTATCAAACCATTTGCTTCTAGATCACTCCTGTAAGTAATGATCCAGTCCAGGAGTGAGTAACTTGATATTGTAATGTTTAGGCAGGCAGACAAGACATTATCTGTATCAGATTCAACTGTAGCATGGCTGTTTTTCCAGGACTCCAAATTAGGCTGAAGTTTTCTAGGATGGCAATGTTTCTAGGAAGCAAGCAGCAGTTTATGCAGTTGACAGTTAGTCCACCAGCACCACCTATGCTTTTGCACCAACCATCAAAGTGACCACTAAGCAATGTAATGTCCCCTGGATCACCCTAGAACTGTTATAACAGTTCAAAATGTGTGACAACCTCTGGCATCATGCCACTGCTTCCAGTTTGCTGAGTGACAGGCTGGCCTATAATGCTGCCCACAATATGTGTACCTGGGCAATCCGCAAGGCCAAGGAAGAGCACTACAGAACCACCCTAGCCACCTCCTGGGGTAGCACAAGAAAGTTCTGGGATAACATCAAGGAGCTTAATGGTAAATCCAGCTCCCCCCCATACAACTTAGTGTTAATGGTACTACCACAACAAACACACTTCACATAGCAAACTGCCTCAACTCCACCTTCTCACACTTCAGCTCAGTCCTCCCTAGCAACTTTTTTGATCCAATTCAGCCTACCCCACCGCCTGAGCTCCACCCCCCCTCAAACTCAGAGTCATTACCCCTACAGAAGTGAAAGCCTACCTGTCCAAAACCCTCCAGAGCTCCAATTACTGCAAAGACGCCTTTGGTATGCATATCCTATACCTTGCGCTAGACTCAGTCATCTCCCCAGTCACAGACCTTCTAAATCTGTCCTTGTGCCTGGGCCAGTTCCCAACCACATGGAAAATGGCAGTGAAAACACCAATATTGAAATGTGGTGACAGCTCTCTCCCAAACAACTACCATCCCATCTTGATTCTCTCCCCACTCTCTAAAGCCCTTGAAAATATCATGGCCAATCAGCTCACTGACTACCCCGTCACGCACAACCTCTTATGTAGGGAGCAGCATGGTTTCAGAGCTGGTCATAGCACTACGACTGCCCTCACAGAATTCACTTACTCCCTGTGCTCCACACTTGACAAGGGGGACCTCGCAGGGGCTGCATTTATAGCCCTCTCAAAGGTCTTCAGCACGGTTTCTCATCCTGTCCATCTAAACACATTACAACAAATTGGGGTCTCTCATTGTCCACTCTCATGGTTCTCCAGCTATCTTTCATCTAGAACCCAATGTGTTTAAATTAATAATACCATATCTACTATGCTGCCTGTGCACTCAGGAGTTCTCCAGGGATCTATCCTGGGTCCCCTGATATTCAGCATCTACCTCAATCCCCTGCCTAAATCCTGCCCCAGCAACCTTCTCCTCTATGCAGAAGACACTGTTCTTTATGTCATATATCCTGATCCTCTCTCTCTCTCTCTCTCTCTCCAGCGTACCTTACAAAACTCCTTCTCTCAGACTGAACACTGGTTTGCTGAACACAGATTGGTGGTCAACATTAAAAAAAATGAAGACAATGCTCTATGCCCACCGCCAAAACAGATCAAAGGATTTCCCCTTGGAAATACTCTCTGCCGCTCCATCCCACTGGAACAGGTCCAAAAGTATAAGTATCTAGGTATTACATTTGACTATTCCCTCTCATTCCATGAACATATAAAAATCCTCACCTCCACCACCAACACCAGCATCGGTCTCCTTTGCAGACATAAAGACAGCCTGCCACCTCAAGCACTTTACATAGCCATTACCTCCTCAGTCTTATCGCTGGTAGACTATGGCCTCACAATCTATGCTGCCGCACCCTATGGTGCTTCATCAAATACAAGTAGCCATCAGTAAGGCCTGCCGGATCCTCTCTGGTGCTGACAGAAATACACATACCTGCACCCTATACACACTCACCAATATCCTCTCCCTTGAGGAAAGACTATTATATCAGACCTGTATCTTCACCAAAAAAATCCACCTGGGTTTAACCCCAATAGGTGTCAAGGCTTCTCTTCAGGCAGCCACCATCTCAGTGTCCACATGGGCTGCCCCAAAAACTATCTGGAAGGTGCCTAGGGTCAGCACCCCTTAGAGCTCCATCCTGGTACAATGCCCTCCTACTGGCTGTCACATCAATCACCAATCTAGACCCCTTTAAAGCTGCCTTAAGGGCCCATATCCTCTCCTCACATCAATGCCAGTGTAACTGGTAACCTGTGGATCCTACACCATGCCGCTAGGCCACACACCTGCCCTTGGCCAGGCAGTGGAAAGCCCTCATTATTTCTAGCCTCCAAGCTCCTCACCTCTCTCGGTTACCATATAGTTGCACTGGACTATGAATGCATTGTATTATGTAAAAGACAAGGCCTCCCTGAGGTTGCTTACTACCAACTCATATCATGCATTGCTTTAGCTATCAATTGTATAGGTCTTAACCACTCATTAGGTAAATATGTCGATAGCTCTGCCCAGTTTTAGCTACCAAATACATAGGCATTAACCCGTGTTCATTGTTTTTCTACTCTGTATGATTGCTCACCCACATTTATTCTATGTATGTACTTTATGAATGTCTATGTTTTATTCTGACGTGGAGCTTTTGGAAATGAGTCTATGACTCGAAGGGTTGTAATTCCAATTTCCTAAATAAGTAAATAAAATGGGGTAGTATGGCTATAGCATAGGAACATCTTCTTAGAGTAACCAAGCATTGGTCCAGTTATTTACCAATCACAGATTAACAGTTAATACAGCTAGAAATTTCATTTAGGAAAAGGTGTTCTTTATAGTAAATTATGAACCAACCCCCTTTGTAGGAGCCATCTCTATCTTCACATACAAAATTAAAGCTGAGGAAGAGACAACTTGGATCAGGAATTGAAGACTTTAGCAAGGTTTCTGATTTTCTGATTATACTGTAGCTGGACTATAGAAATTGGCACAAATTTATACTGCATTTCATGTAGCTTTGACAAGAGACTACACACATTCATGCACTTATTAATAAGGCATGATATTAAATATGCTAATCCTCTTTAAACAAAAAGAGACTTCAGTAATTTTTAAATTATAATCAGAAAGAGTCTGCCTTGATGACCAATAGACAAAAGAACAGAAATTGTGTCACTGCCATGATCAATTCTCTCTGATTAGGTGATGTAAGAGGAAGGCTATTTGTAATACTGAAGTGATACCATGTAGTATAGTCCTAGTGTTTGCAGAGGCATGTGCAAGTGAACACACATGCATAATGTGTTGGGGAGAAGAAAGAAGGGGTATGCTATAGACAGCTGGTTTATGTGACCACAGCTGTGTTTCAGCATTCCTAGTGTTAAAAAGTGTAAAAAAATAGAAACAAATCTTCAATAACATGACACCAAGTGCCTACTTGTGGCTTTTATAGAATCAGCTTGAGTCATACTAAATCCAAGTCCTGCTGTGTTGTGCTAGGCCATGATTTGTACTATGGGGCATAAGTCTGAGAAGAACTCTGGCACAGTGTAAGTGTCCCGTAGGAGTATGCACTTTGTCTGGCATGGTGGTGTAAGGGTAACGTCCATGCAGGAGACCCAAGCTTACATCGTGACGCAACTGTTATTTTGAGTCAGGAAAGTTAGGAGTAGCTGGGCAGGGTACACAGAAGGAGGTGAACAAGCTGGCCCATCATTGCTGCTGTAGAATTGTCACTCACAACACTGGCAACCAGGGTTCAGGAATGAGCCTGGGTTATTGGAGGACTGACGGGAGAGGATGCTAGAGCATCCTTGTAGATGCTTGCCTCCTTTGGGGAGGGAGGACTTCTGATCTCCACTGCACTACTGGTGACTGGGTGACCACAGATGGCAGTGCCAACTGCATGAAAATTAATGAAATGAGAATGTCATATTCTGAAGCACACAACACTGTGTGTGCACTTGTATCAGACAGTGTCTCCACAATGTTAGTGAGCTGGGACACAGAAAAAAAGAGGGAAAAAACACAATATGCAGTATGCCATCCACCACCCACTTCAGGTTCCGTACCACCAACTGGGCTATCATTTCTGGAATGACACTGAACTATATTGGGAGTATAGAGGTGATGGGCACAAAGTGAATATGTAGAAAACAAATACAGCATGGTCAAACACCGTGCATGATTAGCAGTGCTTTCTAATATAGCACTCAATAAAAAGACTGACCGCAATGACGAAGCCAACAGTAGCACTCCAGAAACACACTGATCACCAATATGGCTACACCTACATAACTACATTGAGTTTTTTCAGGGGATCTGTCCCCCGCACCCCTCTTCACAGGAGGCTGTACCCATTGCACTCCTCAAACTTAAAATAATCAACTCCATGGGGGTTGCAACTCAGGAACAGAGAGGAACCTGGTTGGGGGGGAATCATTAGAGGGGTGCAACTCAAAGAGGAAGGGGGAACTGGGTAGGACAACTTGGTTGGGGTGAAAAGTGCAGAGCAGAGAGCAAGCAAATTAAATAGAAAGCTTGGGAGGGGGAGAAAACAAAAAAATAACAAAAACTGTAAAAGTACTGTATGTGGACCTGAAATTGAACCCCTGTGTAATGGACATTCCACCACTCTGCTCTACCTAGAAACATAGAAACATCATAGAAACATAGACTTTGACGGCAGATAAGGACTGCTTGGCCCATCTAGTCTGCCCATTTCCCTACCTACAGGATAGGCCGTAGATCCTAGTTAACCAACAGCCTATTTCTTCCTACCCCCCACAAGAATTGCCTTATGTCTGTCCCATGCATTCTTGAATTCTCCCACAGTTTTAGACCCCACAACCTCCTCAGGAAGGCTGTTCCATGCATCCACTACCCTCTCTGTGAAATAATACTTCCTCACATTGCCCCTGAACCGCCCTCCCTCTATCTTTAAATTGTGTCCCCTTGTTCTTGCAAGTCTCTTTTTCTGAAAGATGCTACCCTCTTGGACTTTGTTGATTCCACTGAGGTACTTAAAAGTTTCTATCATGTCCCCCCTCTCCCTTCTTTCCTCAAGGGTATACATATTAAGCTCCCTTAGTCTCTCCTCATACGGCTTCTCCTGCAGACCCTGCACCATTTTAGTTGCCCTCCTCTGGACTACCTCTATCCTGTCTATGTCCTTGCAGAGATGGGGTCTCCAGAACTGGACACAGTACTCAGATGGGGTCTCACCAACTGTCTGTACAGAGGGATAACAACTTCCTGTTTTCTGCTGCTGGTGCCTCTCCCTATACATCCCAGTATACCCCCCAGACCTCCCTACTGCCTTCTCACATTGCTTGCTAACCTTACGGTCATCTGATATGATTACCCCCAGGTCCCTTTCCTTTTTTGTTGTTGTTACTACCTCCCCACCCATTGTGTATTCTTCCCTTGGGTTCTTGTTTTCCAGGTGCATTATTTTGCACTTCTTTGCATTGAATCGTAGCTGCCATACTTCTGACCATTCCTCCAACCTTGCCAAGTCCCTTTTCATCCTTTCCACGCCTCCTTGTGTATCAACCCTATTGCAGATCTTTGTGTCATCTGCAAAAAGGCATACTTTTCCTTCCAGTCCCTCTGCAATGTCACTGATGAAGACATTAAAAAGGACTGGACCCAATACTGAACCCTGTGGTACCCCACTAGTAACTTCTCTTTCTTCAGAGCGGACTCCATTTACAATTACCTTTGTGTCCTGTTGTGCAGCCAATGTTTTACCCAGGCTACCACCCTGGGACCCACTCCCAGGCTGGTTAATTTGACTATTAATCTTTTGTGTGGGACTGTGTCAAATGCCTTGCTAAAGTCTAGGTAGACCATGTCCACAGCCCCTCCCTGGTCTACTACTTTGGTCACCCAGTCAAAGAAATCTATTAGATCTGTCTGACATGACCTTCCCGCTGTGAATCCATGCTGCCTTGGGTCCTGTGCTCCACTGGCCTCTAGGTACTCAACTATTCTTTCCTTCAGAGTGACTCCATCACTTTCCCTACCAGAGGTCAGACTGACAGGTCTGTAGTTTCCTGTCTCTGTCTTGGTCCCACTTTTGAAGGGAATCACATCCCCTTCCTCCAGTCCTCGGGTACCACACCATCCTCCCATGATTTATTAAAAGAGTAGCCAGTGGTTTCACTAGTTCCTCCCTTAATTCTTTTAGAATTGGGGTGAATTCCATCAGGACCCATTGCTTTGTCCACCTTCAGTTTTAGGAGTTCTTGCAGAACCCTTTCTTCTGTGAAAGGACTGGGATCGACCTCCCTATCAAGAGTGCTTCTGTTAATTGGATTAGGCACTTCCCCCTCCTCTTTTGTGAATACTGAGCAGAAATATTCATTCAGTATCCCTGCTTTTTCACTGTCCCCCTCTGCCCACCCACCATGCATTCTATTCAGCCTCACTATCCCTCCCTTTGTCTTTCTACGCTCGCTGATGTACCTATAAAAGGTTTTATCCCCCTTCTTAACTGAGTTGGCTATCTTTTCCTCAGTTTGGGCCTTTGCTATTCTGACTTCCCTCCCTGCTTCCTTCTGCCTTAACTGGTACAGCTCTCTGTCCTGCTCCTTCTGTGTTTCCTTATACTTCCGGAATGCTATCTTTTTCTTCCTGACTTTCACAGCCACCTCTTTTGAGAACCGTAGTGGTTTTTCTTTCATTTTGATTTGTTTATTTGCTTCACACAAAGGCTTGTTGCCTCTGTGATGGCAGTTTTGATGATTCCCCATTGTTGCTCCACACCTCCTTCTAGCCTGTTTGCTAGTGCTTTTCTGAGGCACTCTCCCATCTTGCCAAAGTCAGCTCTCCTAAAGTCCAGTACCCTCACTTTTGTATGGCGGACTCTGTAGCTGAGTTTAACGTGAACCACACTGTTTGATGGTCACTTGTCCCCAGATGGCAACCCACTTCTAGATCTGAGATCCTCTCACTGTCCCCGTTTGAGAGTACGAGGTCTAAGATTGCTCCCTCATGAGTGGGTTCTGAAACTAGCTATCTAATGCCTGCCACCTGTAGGGCATCAAGAATGGCCCTGCTCTTGGATGTGGCTGCAGCAAATGTGCTCCAGTTAACATCTGGCATATTCAGGTCTCCCATCAATAGTATCTTCCCTTTCTCTGCCATTCTAAGAATGCCTTCTATCATATCCTTGTCCATTCCTTCCCCCTGACATGGGGGTCTGTACACAACCCCTGTGCCCCTATCCTTTACATCACAGCAGCATCTCAGCAGCACCCTATGCAGCAGAGCCTTTCTCCACTTCTTCCTGACTTCACCTACAGGGATAGCAGTAACATACCTGCGCTGCACTATAACTGTGGCTGTGTTGCCTGATGCTATTTTTATGGCAAAGATTTTCCTGCGCTGTTATTCCCATGCTACATTCACCAGATAGGAAGGTGGCTTCTGGCAGCCCTTTGCATGGGGACAGGGTTATTCATAAGGGAACAATGAAATGAAAGGGAGGTTCTGGAGATGTTGGTTGATGAGGCTGAGTAGAGTGGTGGACCGATGTGGACCTGTCAGGAGCACTGGGGAGAAAAGGACCATTAATTAAATCAAAAAAGAAATAGGTGAACTGACTTAAGAGCAAAGACTATTCTTTCCCCAGCTTGTTGAGGAGTCACTTCATGGCAATATGTCATCTTACACTTTGGTAGAAATAGTGGTAGGCAAACATATCAAATAAATGGGAACAACATTAGATCTGCAACCTCAGAGAGCGAGAGATCTAGGAGTCATTATTAGTAATGACCTCAAGCCCAGCACTCACTGTAAACAAGCAGCATCCAAACAGGACATCTTCTAAGCTGCATATGACGGTCCTTCACCTCAAGATCAAGCACAGTACTATTATCCCTTTATGGGTCCTATATTAGGCCTTACATGGACTACTGTTCCCAAGCATGGAGTCCATATTCTCAAAAAGGACAAGGATGTAATAGAAAAAGTTCAGAGGAGGTTCACTAAATTTCCTGGCTGTAAGGACTTACCATCGCATGAGAAAACTGGGACTTTGGGATCTAGGCCTAAGAAGATTAAGGGGAGATATGTTTTATTTATTTTTATTTATATTTTTGGTGACCGGGTAAGCAAGCTGATCCAAAGGACCATTTTCAGTTGCGACCCAGGCCACATAGTGTCAGACAATACAAGGTTGAAGCCATAGGCACAGGTTAGATTACAGAAAGGAGCAATATACACTGACTAACATGAAATCAACAGCAATGAAACATTACACATCAAATCTAACACACAAGTTTCATAACAAATACAAGAGTGCATGTCTGGGTCTCGGTTACATGGTTGATCACACGTGGAGCAGTCACATCGTAGATCCACACATCACTTGATCAATCAGGATATGTGACAATACATGGTGGAAATACCTTACAGTGATCCATGTGAACCCAGGAAGGGGCGAGGTGCAAACTAGTGGTCAGACTCCAGGTGGTAAGTCGACAGATACAGTATGGCTTCTACGGTGGCTGTTTGGTGATAGGGTTGCTTAGGGAGCACATATAGGTAGCCTGGGACTTTAGCTACTCTCTCAGTTGCAATTTGAAGGACTGATGAGAGGGTGCATTTCTGATGACAGGTAGAAGTTTGTTCTACAGAAAGGGGGCAGAGATAGAGAGGGCCTTATTCCCTATGACAGTAGATACACTGGGGACTACAAGGGGGGGGATGGAGGAGTCTCTGAGAGAATGAGTAACCACAAAGGCAGAGAGAATCGGTGAGAAAAGTGACTTCAGAGAGTTTCTAAGAGAGGTGTCGACTAGATTGCCCAAGGCATATTTACTTTTAGAGGACCCAATTCTCTGTTTAGATCTGGGTTTAGTATCCAAGGACATTAAATACTATCTCCTAGGCCATAAGCAACAACTCATAGATTCATTTTCTAAAACAGAACTTAGGAAATATTCATTTTTACCAAGGGCCATTAGACTATGGAATCAGCTCGCTGGGGAACTTGGTCATGCTACAAGCATGGAAATATTTAAGGCAAGGCAAATTTATTTGTATGGCGCCCAATCCTGGAGGTCCTGGGCATTAAAACATACATATAAAATACTATAAATACAGTTCACACATAAAACAAATAAAAACAGATTCATTAGGGACAAGACATCATAATAGATTTCAGGAATCATTAAACGCCAGGCCAAAAAAGTGTGCTTTCAGCCTCCACTTAAAAGCCTCCACCGAGGGGGCCTCCCAGACTGCAGATGGTAAAGAGTTCCACAGGGACGGCCCAGACATACTGAAAGCATGATCCCCAGAAGTCTTGAGCTATACCCTGGGAACAGCCAGGAGGCCTCTCGAGGCAACACAGAGGGAGCGGACAGAGGTCACCGGTGTGAGGAGCTCAGTCAGATAGCCAGGGCCCAGACCATTTAGGGCCTTATAGATGAGAAGCCCCACCTTGAAAAAGACCCTCCACCTGACTGGCAGCCAGTACAGAGCATGCAGGACAGTGGTCACATGACTAAGTCTAGAAAGGCCAGTCAGTAACCGAGCTGCCGCATTCTGAGCTAGCTGCAGCCTGAGAAGGGTCCCTTCCATGACCCCAAAGTAAAGGGACATGGGAGATTGGATGCTTATAACCGAGAAAATGAATTATGTAATTTTCACTGAGCAGTGGGGGGGCAACCACATGGGCCCTGGCCTTCTATTTCCCTATGTCCGAAGTATATTTTCCAAAGTATATTATCCAATGCATGCGTCCCTGTGTTCCCGCATTCTGTGACTTGCTGGAATCCTCAGGGCCCCAGTTCACTTAAGTACTTCCATCTGAGAGAGTTGAAAGAATAACTTTTCATTAGAGTGTAGTAAAATAATCCTTCAAGGGGTACTGAGGATGATAACTACTGTGGAGCATCACTGCAGAACTGGAGTGGAGACTGGGTAGGCTGCCAAAAGAGGATCAAGAAAGAAATACCATAAATAGAATGATAAAACGTGGACATTTCTGTCAACACCCATGGATCATTTTGTTTTCCTGTAAGAAGTTCTGTTAGCATAACTGGAGAGTTTATCTCTCTCTTTTAAGGCCCTCTCTCTAGACACGATATTTAAGCCCGAATTTGTGTTAATAGGTACTTGTTTATTTTTAGCAGACCTGCATTTGAGAATTTATACAGCTCCTGACCTGTATGAATAAAAGTAGTCCTGATTAGGTTTGTGAAATCACTATTTCTACATAATCCAAACTTATTTAACATCTGAGTGAAAAAATCTGAGATATAGGTTGATCATATTAGCCACAGTGGTGCCTAGCTGGAAAATGTAGCATGGGATTTGAAGAGATACAGATGGAAAGCATCCCAGGAAGAGACAGGACAATAAATATTGTTTAGCAGTATTTAATTGTCCGTGCACAGAAAAACTCCACCCCTTGAAAAATCTGTAGTGTATAGCAAAACATTGTGGAGTCTACCTGTACTGCTTGGGAGCTTCATGGGGGTCTTTTTGATGTACTAAATATCTGCAGCACTGCCATCTTGTGGTTGCTATCTTCATTTTGGCATAACAAGCACTCAAACTTGCCTGGGCTGTCTGACTGGAAGAGTATGCTTTTGGAACTCTTGCTTCTATGTACACATCCTTCTTTGTTGTTTTCACTACAGCAAAAGTGTGGTCATAGTGGTCCTTAGCCTCTCCCTAGACAATACCACCAGATACCTCTCATATGTTCTGAGTGACTGTGATGAAGAATATGATGTCATATACACAAATACATTCCGTAGGGTCCATCAATTTAGATTTGACAATATCAACCAAAGGTAGTACCAAGAAAGCAATTTTTTTTTAATAGGCTGCAAGTAAAGAAGCAGAGCAGTGGAAAAATATATTCTATCCTACATAAAGGTCAAACCCCTGGTAGATGCATTCCTCATTAACTGTAGGCATATTTGCATCTCAGTGAGCACTTCACAGGTATAATAAGGCTGGCAAACATTGATGATTGCTTACAGCTACTGTCTCTGAATTCAATTTAGCATCTGTCATATGCACATTATAGTATGCATGATAACAATTAAAGAGTTTATCATGTCATCTTTACACTTTAAAAAAAATTAAATGTTGCAGTACGCGCTCATTGAGAACTGGGTCAGCAGCCAGCCATGGAGGTGAGAGGAGGGCTGGTCTGGTTGCCGGCTGGGGGTTGGGTTGGTGAGGAGCAGGGTGGTGGGTCAATCCCTCACAGGGATGGGTGGGGGGACCACTAGACCACCAGGGGAATTTGCAGCTTATGGCAGGGAGGGATTAGGGATAGGGTGGGGGGACCACTAGTCTACCAGGGTGATTTTGTTTCTTCACACTGGGATGGTGAACAGTGAATGGGGGTGGAAGTAGCGACCACTGGGCTAAAAGGGGGGAGTTTCTTATTCAACGGGCATGGCAATCAGAGATTGGGGAAGGGCAGAGGGACCACTAGACCGAAACCCTTCATCAGGGGGCATCACACCCCCCTGATGAAGTGTTTTAGTACCTGAAATGCCGGGTCAATAGTGGGCATCCATCAGCCTGTCCACAGTATTCTGTTTATAAATTGATGCAATAAAGCATTAAACTTGTTTGTCTTTACTTGAAAATACTGTGTGATTTTTCAGTTGAGTTCATGGAGTTCTTTGGAGCTTTGGGATTGTGTTTGTTGGCTACCCAGCCTTCTCTTTTCACCACACTATCTTAGAAGTTTGCAGTCTTCCCTCTTATTTGGATCTGAACTTTGTGACTAGACTGCCAGGGAACATTTTTTTAACTATCAGAACAGTGATCAGAGAATGGGGGGGGGGATCACTAGACTACCAGGAATTATTTTTTTAACTATCTGGATGGCAATTGGAGAATGGGTAGGGGCCAGGAAGGGCTGGAACCATTTGACTTCCAGGGAACAATGTATGTTTTGTGTTTATTAAACTAAGGGACAGTGATAGGCTGTTGGGGACAGGGAAGGATCACTATACCACCACTGCAACAGTCACTTATTTTAATACAGGGATAGCTATCATTGAGGGAAGGGGGGCCCACAGTACCTCCCCAGCCACAATGGTTATGCAAATGTACCACCAGGTCTGGCTCTGCTGTATTTTCTCCACACAAGGGGCCTTTGCACATGGCCCTTGCATGGAGAAAATGGTTTGTGAATAGGACTGCATATATATGCAGGTCTCCTCCCCCTCATTTGAATTGTTGCACCTTCAAAACTTTGCCCCATTGCGAACCCAGTTTGCAGGTGCAAACCATTCTACAGGATACCACCTCCTCAGCAGAGCATTCCACGTGTCCACTACCTGTTCAGTGAAAAAATCTTCCCCTTTCCAATCTCAGCTGAAGTCCTCTCATATCCCTCCCTCTTTTCAGCTGGAAAATCCCTTTTGCATTAGCCTTATTTATCCCCTTAAGGTATTTAAAGGTTTCAATCATATTCCCCTATCCCTCCTCTCCTCCAGGGAGTACATGTTCAGCTTGCCCAATCTATCCCCGCAGGCGCAAACTGAGCTTTTGTGAATACCACATTGGGGGCAAACCCCAGTTTGCATGGCATAAACTGGGTTTGTGATGGGGCAAAGTTTTGTGAATCTAACCCTAGGTATTTAAATGTATGTTTTGCAGAGCCCTTGTTATCCATCTTTACTTTCCTGGACAAGGAACAAGTCCTTGCAAATGCTATGATTAACACTGTTTCTCTAAGCTGTTCTGTTACTAGACATATGCTATAAAATAATAGGATCTCAGCAAGATGCACTGTTTGGAGAAAAGCAAAAATGTGGAGGACTGAAGTAAGTAGAGGTGATTTCCTTCTTACTATTTCACAAAGGAACTTATCAAACATTTTTCATAACTGTTGATATCTGTTTAAGCACATTTTTTTAAATCAAACTGTTTGGGTGGTGGAAGGGAGTGTTAAAGCATGGGATAGAGTGGTACATAGCAGCAAAGGTGGGTTTAATCTAGGTGTGGGGGGGGTGGTGAGTGGACATCTGGTAGGCAGGGATCCCAGAGAGTGGGAGCCAGACAGAGGGGGAGCCCCCCTTGTTAACAGGGTAGGAGTCAGGGTAGAGGCACAGGGAGGGGAGGGAGGAAACCAGGGGAAGTAAGGAAGGAAATGGGGTGGAGGGTGGTCACACTGAATAAGAGGAACCTAGGTAATAAGTTAGCTGAGTTACAGGCTCTCCTGGCAGTGGGGAAGGTGGATATAATGGCCATCACAGAAACAAGGACCTCCCAGTTCCAGGACTGGGATATGATGATCCCAGGGTATGGAATATTCAGAAAGGATAGGACTACAGGGAATGGGGGGGTGTGGCATTCTATGCATGTGAAGGGATAAGGTGTATAAGGGAGGAAGGCAGAACAGAGGTCTTATGGATGCCGTTTCAGGACTCAAAAGGTAGGACACTGAAGATGGGGGTAGTATACAGACCACCAGCGCAAGGGGATGATCTGGATAGAGAGCTAGCAGAGCAAATCAGAAAGGTCTGTAGGAAGGGAAACACAGTGGTGGTGGGGGACTTAAACCTACGTTGAGTGCATTGGAGCACTCCAACCACCACAAGTGCAAGGGGGCAGGTCATACTAGATGCATTTCAGGACAGCTTCCTAGTGCAGTTGGTACATGAGCTGACTAGAATAGAGAGGATGCTGGACCTGGTACTTTCAAATGGAGAGGCTGTAAGAGAACTGGGGGAGGAGGACCCTCTGGCTGGAAGTGACCACCACTCGATGTAGTTCATGCTTAGTATGGGTAGGGAACAGGGGGTATGGGAACCAGGGTGATTGACATTAAAGGGGCAGACTTTAAAAGGATGGGGGAAATTTAGGGTAGGTATCCGGTGGAAATTCAACCAGTCATGGATGCTAGTCAGAAGTGGTATATTACTAAAAAAGGACTGACAGAGACCACTGGGACTTGTACAAAGACACAGAGTAAGAAAGAAAGGGCAAAGAAGTCCAGTTGGTTGACTTGAGAGGTTATGGAGGGGGTAAGAGCCAACAGGAAGGCATTTTGGAAACTCATGACATTGGGAAGAGGGATTGACAAGGATCAGATTAAGAAGTCCAGGGAGGTTACCAGGGTAGTCAGATTGGCCAAGACTTCAAGAAAGCTAAGACTGGCACAGGGTATTAAGGAAGAAGAAAAGGACTTTTTCAGATAAATTAGAGAAAGAAGGAAGAACAAGAACCAGATTGTGAGGATTAGGAAGGATGGAGGGTGGGTGGAAAAGGGGGTGGATCAGGCAGAGGCATTAAATGAATACTTCTGCTCTGTGTTCATGAAGGAGAAAGGGCAGCAGATACCACAAGGGAGGGGTGGAGTGGGTACTGGGGGGAGGGGGTGGGTGGACAAGGCACCGGGACTGGATGGCATTCATCCTAGGATACTCAGGGAGCTGGCAGAGATCCTTGCAGGATCACTGGCTGACCTGTTCAATACCTCCCTGGACACAGGATGCATACCACAAGACTGGAAGATGGCACATGTGGTGCCCATTCACAAATGTGGCCCTAGGGATGAACCAGGCAACTACAAAGCAGTGAACCTCACATCAATTGTGGGGAAGCACATGGAGACAATCTTAAAAGAGAGGCTATTAACCTTTTTAGAGGACAGTGGTCTCCAGGACAGCCAACAAAAAGGGTTTGTCTTGGGCAGATCCTGCCAGACAAATCTAATTGAGCATTATGACTGGGTGACCAGGGAGCTGGACAGGGGCCATATGTAGATGGCCTGTATTTGGACTTAAGCAAGGACTTTAATTCTGTGCATCATGGGAGGCTGGGGGGAAGCTGGAATACATGGGGTGGGAACAAAGATGGTCAGATGGATCATCAACTGGCTGAGTGGAAGGCAGAAGAAGGTGGTGGTGGGGGGGATAACTTTCATCACCAAGGGAAGTGATTAGCAGGGTGCCACAGAGATTGGTACTGGGACCAGTGCTGTTTGGGATATATGTAGCTGATATCTCACATGGGATCTGGAGTAGTATCAGTCTTTTCTCTGATGATATGAAGATGGGAGCTGTGGTAGATGACATTGAAGGGTGGAAGGGGCTGCAGGAGGATCTGACAAAATTACAGTAGTGGTCGGAAACATGACAGCTGGGGTTCAATGCCAAGAAGTCCAAGGTAATGCATTTCGGAGCTAGGGACCAGGGGAGGAGCTATCAGCAGGGAGGGGTGCAGCTGGAATGCATCGTGGAGGAACAGGATCTGGCGGTGCTTATAATGGGCAGCATGAACAACTCAGCTCAGTGCAGGAAGGTGGCAGCAAATGTCAACAGGATGCTGGGGTCTATAGCTAGGGGAATCTCCTTCAGAAATAGGTAGGTGATCCTTCCCTTGTACAGATCTCTGGTCAGACCGCTCCTGGAGTACTACATGCAGTACTGGAGCCCATTCTTGAAGAAGGACATCAAACTGTTGGAGGGGGTACAACATAGGGTGACCAAGATGATCCAAGGATTGGCGGGAAAGTCCTACGGGGATAGATTAGACGAGCTGAACATGTACTCCCTGGAGGAGAGGAGGGATGGGGGAATATGATTGAAACCTTTAAATACCTTAAGGGGATAAATAAGGCTAATACAAAAGGGATTTTCCATCTGAAAAGAGGGAGGGATATGAGAGGACTTCAGCTGAGATTGGAAAGGGGAAGATTTTTTCACTGAACAGGTAGTGGACACGTGGAATGCTTTGCCTGAGGAGGTGGTATCCTGTAGAATGGTGGGCAGCTTTAAGAGAGATTGGAACAATGTGGCGGGTTGTGATGAAGAGGGGTGGGGAGAGTGGGGCAGCTGCAAGCTTGGAAGCTAGCTGCCCAATTGAGCAGATTCGATAGGCTGTAAGGCCTGGTTCTGCTGGCATTTTCGTATATTCTTATTAATGTTGTCCCTGACTTGGGCTGCTGCTGTAAGTATCTGTTAAAACAGGGAAAGCAAAACAGTTTAAATGCCATATTATTTCCAGTCAGAACAATTCAGAACATACAATGCTTCCTATATACAGTATAAAAGAAAACTGTTCCAGGCATGCATTGTTGAAAGGAGAGAAACACAGTCTGGATGTAAAAACAACTTTTAATACATATTTTATTGGCCAGTCACTGTCTGCACAGCACCATTCTAACCACTTGTCAGAAATACAGATGTCCTAGAAATTTTTTTCTTCATATCCCAGTCCCATTAAGATTTTTGTAGGCAGAACTTTCGTTATGCAAAATTTATAAATCCCTATTTTCTCTAAAACAGTAGGTGTCCCTTATACTAGCAATAACTCTGGGATAATTGGGTTTTCTAGGACTGTTTCCAAATTTTCTGTGACATGAAACATTTTTCAGTAACACATCTGCTATCAGAAAAGGTCCCAAGAAACACATATCTTTGAGAAGTAAACCACTTAATTTACCTGGAGGATATATTGTGAGTAGGTAGAAGCATGGTGTACTTTTTGTATGAGCTAGAATATCAATAGCTAGCTTTGTTTTTATTTGGCTTTACACTCTAATCTCATTTAACACTGTCTAATAAATGTCCAAGTGGTTGTTACCCTAATGTTCTTTTCTTACTTATTCTGAAGAGTCTACAGGCATTGCAGTATTAATTTTCATGTCTAATGGATGCTACATACAGTACATAACAATTATCTCTCCTGTACAGTGCTGCTGAGGCACTGCTTCTTGTTTTACTAATAAACTAGTAAGGCAAAATGTTTAAACTTAACCTAGTCCATTACTATATCAATGGGACAGGTGGTGTAGCAACCAGAAACATCAGGGAAACAAAACTCTAAGGATGATGACTTCCTAATATTGTATCAATGTTAGGAGAGTCGAATCTGAATAGAACAGGGGGGTAAAAGGCCAGAGTAAATTAAATTCCCTCCATTGAACATAGTGGATAATGCAAGGCTACTCAAGGAATATTCATTGTTTGGTTTAAAGGTAGTTAATGGTTCTGAGTGGTGTATCATAAGTAGAGAGTGTTGGCCTGATCCCCCAAAATACTGCAAATATGCTTAAATCATGCCTAATTAGGTAATGTTTCTATTCACCCATGGATGCTGAAGCACTTGCCATTATCCAAGACCCATCCTTCCCTGATCTACACAAAGTGAGCGTGGAGGGGTTGTGGGCATTTTTGGGTTGGCAGAGCAAGGCCATACACTGGGCACCCAATCAGATACCCCTGCAAGTGTCAGAGTTGGTTTCCTGTCCTGTGTGGAGCAGGAAATAATGGAGTAAGGCAGTTCTGCTCCGAGGACTGACATATCCCTTTAGAGGTAGTAACTGTTTCTTTTTTAAATATTAAATAGTAATATCCCCCATCACAGAACATGTCCAGTTGTAGGGTTAGGAGCAACATGTTGTGGTGTTGAACAGGACCCAAGAAGGTTGGGAGCTCTGGAACAGAAGGTTTCTGAGTACTTCTGGGTCCCCCTTTCACAATGTTACCACGCTCCCACCTTCTCCATGACATGTAGCTAATTTCAAAGTTTTTAAGCATGCACATTCCTACCCTTGAAACAGCCCCAGTCCCCTCTTCTTGGACCGAGATCTTGTCATGGTGAAGATGCGTGTGTGTTCCAATGACCCTCAGGGCTATGTTGTCCAGAGTCTCGTACTCCTGGCAGGGTTACCTGTGGTGGACAGGCCTGAGGCGAGGTCCCAGACTAAGTGCAGTCCAACATCCAAAGTCTTCAATGGTGGATCAGGGGAAGAAGATGTTGGGATCTCAACGGCTGTGAAGGTGGATGAAGGCTGCAACAAGATGGGGATCTCCAGTTGTCTTGGACTCTCCTTGCCACTGGGTGCTAGATCTCCTGCTTGTCAAGTTTGTGTGGTTGCTATAGGCGCACCAGCTTCCCCACACTAAATGAAGTCACGTGCAGGCTTCTACCATGGGAAACAACATCCCCACAACGAACCTTCCAAGCCTTGTGGCAACAGACTAGTGGTGATGGGGACAGGACCAGTGAATCCAGCAGTCTCTAGCCACGAATCTGCACATAGGCAGCAGTAGTTTGATGGTCATCTGGCACCTGGACTGGGACAGGATTGCAATTCGGCAGCTGCTACTGTGACTGAGCAGTCCTCTTTAGGATCCCCTCTGCTCACCCCGCATGAGGAAGGGGCTAGAAAGGTGCCCTAAACCTAGGCTGTCTCACCTTTTCCTGGCTGGATAGCCGTGTCCAGTGGGATCATTCTCTCTGCAGTCGAAACAAGAAACAGACAATGATTTTTGTGACATGGAACGTTTGTACTCTGATGGACAACCAGTATAGTGAACGACCAGAAAGAAGAACTGCTATTATTGCCAGGGAACTTGCAAGATGTAACATCAATATTGCTACCCTAAGTGACACAAGATGACCAGATGAAGTCCAGTTGAGAGAAGAGGTTGGAGATTTCACCTTCTTCTGGAAAGGGAAGCCTGCTGAAGACAGATGTATTCACGGCATTGGCCTTGCTACCAAGAACAAGCTCATCAACCAGCTTACAGAGGTCCCAACTGGCATCGATGAACGCTTTATGACCCTTCATCTTAAGCTCAGCAACAATCAGCATGCCACTGTCATCAGTGCATATGCCCTGACACTTAATGCTGATGAGGATATCAAGGAACAGTTCTACTCCAACCTTCACAGAGTCCTGACCAACACCCCTAAGGAAGACAAGATCAATCTCCTTAGTTACTTCAACGCCAGAGTTTGGGCATGATTAAGATCTCTGGAATGGTATCATTGGGAAGGAAGGGGTAGGAAAGACAAACGCCAATGTCATCCTACACCTGAAAAAATGTGCGGAGCATGGCCTGGTCATCACGAACACCACCTTCAGACAGAGCGACAAGTATAAGACTACTTGGAGACACCCTCAATCCAAACACTGGCACCTCCTTGACTACATCATTGTCAGAACCCGTGATCAAAAGGATGTCTACATCACTAGGACCATGCGAGGAGTTGATGACTGCTGAACAGACCATCGTCTTGTGAGATCTGTCATGAACATCCGGCTCACTCAGAAACACTGAAGGCAGCCACAATCAATGCAAAGGAAATTCAATACCAAGTCCCTTCAAGACTCAGTGGTTCAAGAGGACTTTCAGCAATGTCTCCAAGCAAGGCTCTCTGCCATGCCCACAGCTGATGATAACATTGAGAGATACTGGAAGGAGTTCAAGACCGCCATCCACTTGGCATGCTGAATCTATTGGCTATGTCACCCGGCATCACCAGGACTGGTTTGATGAAAATGATACTGAGATTCAAGACCTGCTCAACCAGAAAAGAAGAGCTCACTGCACATGGCAAGATGACATCTCATGCCAGCAAAAGATAGAGTCAAATCAGCAGCTCAAGGCAGAAGCTCAAAGGAAGATCTGAGACATCAAAAACAAATGGTGGCAAGATAAGACCAAGGAGACCCAGCTCTATATTGACAAACATGACATGCGGAGCTTCTTCCAGGCTACAAGTGCCATTTATTGTCCAAGATCCCATGGTCCCACTCCCCTACGATCTCAAGATGGCTTGACTCTCCTAAAGGGAAATGAAGGCATTCAAGCTAGATGGAAGAAGCATTTTGAGACACTTCTGAACCGCGAGTCATCTGTGACAGATGCCACTATCAATTCTGTCCCTCAACACCCTGAAAGAGAATCTCTTGCCAACCCTCCTACCATCGAAGAAGTAAGACATGCCATCAAGCTGACCAACAACAACAAAGCTGCGGGACCAGATGGCATACCGGCTGAAGCCTACAAGGCTGGGGGCTAGGAACTGGTACTAAAGCTCCACAAACTCATTCTCCGAATTTGGAACAATGAGGAGATTCCAGAGGACTTGAGGAATGCCAACATTGTTACCATCTTCAAGAAGGGAGACAAGTTGGTGTGTGGAAATTATCGAGGCATTGCTTTACTCTCCACCTCAGGAAAAATCCTTGCCCATATTCTTCTGAACCGTCTCCACAGGACAACTTTGAAAATAGGTCTATGATCTGAAGTTTGCTATCCTGTATAAAAATAAACATTTTTACTACTACAACTACTTCTTCCCATCACTGAAGAAGTCCTGCTGGAATCTCAGTGTGGCTTTAGACCATCTCACGGGACAACTGACATGATCTTCACTGCCAGGCACATCCAAGAAAAGTGTCGGGAACAACATCAGGACCTGTACATGGTTTTCAATGAACTGACAAAGGCCTTTGACTCCATCAATCCTGAAGCCTTGTGGAAGGTGCTGGCCAGATTTGACTGCCCTACAAAATTCATCAAGGTCCTGAGGCTTCTGCATGACCAGATGACTGCCAGTGTTCTCCATAATGGTTCAAAGACAGACCCATTCGTCATCAAAACTGGGGTCAAGCAAGGGTGTGTCATCACTCCAACCTTCTGCTCTATCTTTGTAGCAGTCATCCTAGTCCTCACCAAAGGTCGCCTTCCCACTGGAATTGACATCAGATACAGAATGGATGGAGGGCTCTTTAACCTTGGACATCTCCATTCAAAGACCAAAGCATGCAAGGCATCTGTCATTGAACTCAAGTACGCTGATGACTGTGTCATCCTTACACACACCAGGAGTGACCTCCAGTCTGTGCTAGATCTCTTTGCGGAAGCTAACCAAAGTCTGGGACTCTCACTTAACATCAAGAAGACCAAGGTGCTCTATCAGCCTGCTCAAGGCCTTTTAAATGACCCTGCACAATTCACCATAGAGGGGACAGACCCTGGAGACAGTCGAGCACTTCCTTTACCTCAGTAGCCACCTCTTCCTAACAGTGAACACTGATGATGAGATTCAGCATAGGATCCATTGCGCAAATACCTCATTTGGGAAACTGCTTCAGTGCATCTTCACTGACCGTGACATACAAAAGGACACCAAGATCCAGGTATACAGTTCGGTTATCATCCCTACCCTTCTTTATGGATGTGAAACTTAGGTGACTTACTGACATCATCTAAAGAGCCTAGAGAGGTACCACCAATGATGTCTCTGGAAAATCCTCTGCATCAAGTGGGAAGACCACCACACTAACATCAGTGTTCTTACTGAGGCCAATATCACCAGCATTGAGGCAATGATCCTCAGACATCACTTCCGCTGGACTGGACACTGTGTACGGATGACCGACTCTCGACTTCCAAAACAAATTTTATACACCCAGCTCAGTCACTGCCAGAGATCCCATGGTGGTCAAAGGAAACACTACAAAGACACACTGAAGGCATATCTCAAGAAAATAGATATGGACATCAAGAGCTGGGAGAAGCTGGCCACCAACCGATTTCAATGGTGCCAGAATCTCCATCAAGCAGGGGCCTGCTTAGAAGAGAAATGCCTTGCCTTCGAAGCCAAAAAGAGAGAGTGCAGGAAGAAAAGGGGAAAGAAACCCCAGCCAGCGGGCAGTTCTCCCACATGGAAACATCTGCAATTTCTGCGGACAACTCTGTGGCTCTAGGATTAGATTACTGAGCCACCTCAGGATCCATAAGTGAACCATGATAGAGATCATCCTCGAGTTGAGGGATTGCTGCTGCCGCCACCGAGCAGCCTCAGTCCCAGCTGCCATCATAGAAGTATTGGGTGTGTATCCATGTTGGTGGATTCTACAGTGTGCTCTGCATGTGTGGATGGTAGACGTGTTTTGTGGATTGGGTCCTTAGTCAAGACAGGGTCTATTGGTTTTAGATTTCTACCACCAGAATGAACAACACTATACAGCAAAATCCCCAATCAGGAATTTCTTATTCCACTTCTAAAATGTTTATAATAATAATAATCAATGTGCTTTCCAGGAGCTTTTGGTCAGTGCACAGATATTTCACAGTACGGAATCATTCATGGAAGACTGTCGATAGAGCATGTTTTAGTGAGTGTTTTCTTGACTTTCTATCAGCATTTGGTAGGAGGGGGTCTGGCTCTATCTGAGGGATAGGAAGAGGAAAGAGTGGAGACAGTGGGCCAGATTTTCAGAGTGGTGCAGGGCTTGCGTCAAGCCTTGCATCAGATCCTTACATCACTGCAGCCACAGCATTCCTGATTGTCACACCCGCACCAGATTTTACAGTCTCAGGCACAGTAGCAACAGTAACCTGCTATAGGATGCTTGTGGCTACAGGAAGAGGAAGGAGTGGAGACATCAGGTCAGATTTTCAAACAGTGGTGCAGGGTTTCCATCTAGCCCTGCATCAAACCCTTGCATTGTTGCAGCCACAGCATTCCCGATTGCCACAACTGCACTCGATTTTGCTATCTCAGCCCACTTGCTCCAGTTACCTGCCCCAGGAAGCTTGTGGCAAATTTTCACTGCAAGCTCCATGTGAGGGGTGTAAAACAATGAAGCAAGCTAAACCTCAAAAAAATGGTCTAGTGAGCATCAATTGGATGCAAGGGATCTACACTCCAGCTAGATAGCTGCAAACCTACTGCACCATATCTTTGATGCACTCATGGCTTGTGGCAATTTTAGCCACTTGAAAATCTGGCCGAGAAGGTTTAGTGGGTGTTTTCTTTTCTTGTTACCTTTTTCTTTAGCTTTTTTTTGCTTTCTGCATTGTTTTCTGTTTTTTTTTGGGGGGGGGGGGTTCTTGTTTTCTTTGTTATTTTAGCATAGCATATTCCAAGTTTTGCATTTTAAGTTGTTCTGGATCTATTTCTAAAGGTTTCAGCTCATTCATAATCTGCAGTGCTTTTTAGGTTGATTTTGTCTTTTAGGGGATGTAGACTATGAAATAACATTTCCATTTTTTCTTCACCTGCTTTGTTTTCCTTTGATTCCCCCTGGGTTATGTAGGTAAAGGTTGGGGTGGCTGGTTACATGGAGCTTGTCTTTTGGTTTTGTCTCATGGAGATTGGAGGGGTTGGGCTGGTTACATGGTAATTTGTCAAGTTATTGAGTTTCATTCGTCTGCTGAGCTTTCAACCTGGAAGGGTTATATATAGAATAAAGTATGGGGTGGCGTGTGTAACAAGAAGTTTATACACACCTGAGGGTGTGTGTAAACTTCAAGTTTACACACACCACCACATATTATAGTTTATATAATTGCTGGGTTTTCCTTTTTGGCCACATCAATTACATAAAATAAAAAAAGACATTCCTGTGCCACCACAGCCCACTTAGGTTTGAGTGCATGGTCCCTGGCAGTCATTTTGTTTATTTCAAGCTTATTTATTTATTTATTTATAGTTGCCCATGCTCGGAGATGTTTTTTATGGTTTTTTTTTTTTTATTTCCTTGGTGGCAGTGACTTGCCACCAACTCCAAGTGGTGGTTATCTCTGCTGTGGAAAGTCGAGGTGGCCAGCAATCCGAGAGGAAGAGCTGTGGTGGGCACATGCACAGAGAGAGGAAAACCATGCATGTGTTTGCCATAATAAACACTCCTTTATTATGGCAAATAATGCCATGGTTTTCTTTTGGAGAAAAGGAAGACCCAGTTATTATAATGAAAATAAGATACCTCAAGTAAGGACTTATCATTAGGATAGGTAGCCCCATGTGACTGTCTGTGGAGCAATAAGTAGTCAAAAATTGACCATTCATCATTTCACAAATGGCAATATGTCTCTAACAGATAAGAAAATAGCATTTATACCAGAACTTATTTAACTGGCAAACTTAATGACAGTGAATCTTACTACTGTGAATATAGTCTAATGTAACATCTGAATCGCTAGAGCTATTGTGCTAACTTGCATCTGACAGCATCACTTATAACTGCTATTTTAAGAGTATTCATAGAAAACTAAATTTTTTATGACATTATTGCAAGATCCCAATTTACCACAAATCACTTCAAACAGATCAGCTGCAAGGGGTCCACGTTGGTTAATTTATTAAGTAATTCATTTATATAGTTGTTTATCATTTTGATGAGGATTGACACACTGAACAAGATAATTCTTTTTAGGATAATTGCTATAAATTCACCACTGTCACCCTACTACAGATGAACTCAAGGGTTGAGAAGGGCACTGCTGAGAAGGATCGCCCTTCCCCTGCTTCCCACTGCTAGACCCAGAAAGCAACCTAAATGCTGGGGATTCCAGCTGGCCACCACCACAGCAGTAATATTACTGCTTGCAACACCAACAACCCGAGTTCAGGAATGAGCTTGAGTTGTTGGAAGGCCAGCCAGGAGGATGAGGATCGGGAGTCTAAAGAACTGTTTTCCTCCACCAGGGAGGGAGTGGTGTGGTGCCAGGGTAGCACTGCCCCCAGTGAAGGCTGGGGACAAGTACACCAAGCAATGGATGAGTGGCAGACCACCCCTCATAGGCCCTACAATCCAGAGAGATGGACACAGAAACTGCATCCTTGTATAGTAGCTCAAGTGAACTCCCTGCCACCCTGCCATGGAGGGTAAGCACTGGGAGCAAGGCTAGGTAAGTTTTGAGGAAGTTGGAGTGATTGGACTGGGTGTCAGCATGAAAGAGAACTATGCCAGGATGGGAGAAAAAGGAACCAATTAGAAAAAAGGCTGGAGAGTCAAAGAAGCCAGAGCCATCCTTCCTGGATACTGGTGCCATCTATCAGCAGACAAAATAGACAAAAGCTGCACTGACTTGCCTCTGGAGTCCCGTGTGATGATCTTCGGTAGACTGGGAACACATCTGCCCTCTTCAAAGTGACCGCGAAATGAAGAAATGCTGGTAAGCTGTATAATGGCATAAAAAGGGTTTTTTCAACTTTGGTGCATATCTCGGGCATTTTTTGGAATTTTTTCACCAAATTTTCAACATGGGGTTATTGGGGCCCCTCCTCATAAATTCATTCACTGTGATTGTGTTATTCGGTCCCAAAAGGTGATTTTGCGGTCACTGTGCGGAATCACATTTCGGGACTGAGTAATGAAACGACAGTGCCACTGTTCATGAGAGGGGCTCTCAAAAAGCCTATGTTGCAAATTTCGTGGAAAAAAAATCCAAAAAATTTCTGTTTTACAAACGTGCATTGCACTGTTTCCATGCACATGAGTAACTTCATGAATCTGTAATATATTCACTCCATATTTTCAGAACTGGCATTTTTCCACACCTCCTTATGAACAGTACAGCTGTCATTTTACATATCCTGGCCGAAATGTGTTTTCACACATCCGGCACAGAACAGCTCGGCCTCTGTGCGAAATCAGTTTTTGGGACAGTTTTATAAAATGATGGTGACACTGTTCATGAGCAGAGGTTCTAAAATGCCTATGTTGAAAATTTGGTGACGAAAGTCCACTAAATGACTGTACTACAAGCGTGCGTTGCTCAGTTTCCATGCACCATTGTAACTTCAAAAATTTGCAATATTTTCATGCAAGATTTTCAACACTGGCATTTTTTCACACCTCCTTATGAACAGTACAGCAGTCATTTTTCACAGCCTGCCCAAAATGTGTTTCTGCACCTGTGGTGCACAATGTGGTCACTGTGGTAAATCAACTTTTGGGACAGATTAACAAAATCACAGCGCCACTGTTCATGAGGGGAGGTCCCAAAATGCCTATGTTGAAAATGTGGCTAAAAAAATCCCCAAAATAACTGGGTTATGGACGTGTGTTGTGCAGTTTCTATGCATGCTCATGACTTCACCAATTTTTCTATTTTCACTTCACATTTTCAGCGTTGCCATTTTTTATGCCTCCTCATGAACAATACAGTTTGTCATTTTCTACATCCTGCCCAAAACGTGTTTTCATCCCTGTGTTGCCAAATGGCATAGCCACTGTGCAAAACCACCTTTCAGCTAACAAACTGATTGTGCAGCTGTTCATGAGGTTGGGTCACAAAAAGCCTATGTTGAAAATTTGGAGTGAAAATACCAACAAACGCCAACAACATTAGGGTTTCCAACTGTAACCCCACCCTGTAAAGACTGCCAAGCATCAGGGGTGTGACTTGGGATTATTGGGTATAATGCTCATGCCATTCCACCCCACCCCCACCCAGCAGCTAGTGACAGGCATCGAGGTGTGCCTTGGAGCATTCAGCCCTAAAGTTGACCCTATTCTCCTATGCTGCACCCATCTCAGCATATTTCCTTATGGAATCGGGTAAGTATGAGGCCCAAAGACCCCAAAGCACACCATGACACTTGTCAGTGTCTACTGAGTAGGGTGAGGCCCATTCTCCTATACTGCACCTGTCTCAGTATTTTTCCTTATAGAAAGGGGTAAGTATAAGGCCCAAAGACCCCAAAGCACACCACGACACTTGTCAGTGTCTATAGGGTAAGGTGAGGTAAAATGGCATGAAGGCACATCCCAGAGCCTGTCAGTCTCTGCAGGGTGGAGGTGGGGTTGGCATCAGTCCCATACTTCACTGCCATTCCTATTATGCATCTCTAACTCCTGCACTACCAATGCCAATGCCATCGAGACAACATTTGGCATTGACAAATGCTTGTTTTAGTAAGTAACTGCATATATCAGGTTGATCCTGTGTTTAATTTTTTTATATAAAGGTACATATCTAGTTAATTCTGCCTATATTTAATTGTATCTGGTTGTTCTTGCATCTGCACAGTTATGCGGCAGTCTGTTTGTTCTGTCACCACCTCCCTTGATCCAGATGATCCTGTGGTTTCAGATGCTGTTCCTTCTGCACATGGCAACTCAGCTAGAATGCTGTTGTCCCACAGAAGGGTTGAACAGTATTCCGTGACCTTTGAACTGTGGAACAACAGCATTTTAGCTGATATAAAAATTAAGGAAGAACAGTGTTCCACCATATACTATAAATCATTTGGCATATAGCTAGTTCATTATTACTTGTGTTGGGTTGTTACTTGTACTTCTCTTCTGGGTGGTTCTACTATTGCTCTGTTGTCCTCTAGTTAAGTACTCTAGTCCATAACAAGGGGGCAGTGGGCCTTATACTATTTGCCTTGCTAATTTCTGACTAGTGAATATCTGTTGCCTATTGCTTGTGTAAGCCCCTCTCCCTGTCTAGGGGTATGGAGATGGTAATGAAATGGGAGGGGGGCACTGTACAACTGAAGAAACACAGTCCAGAAATATTAACAGGAAAACAGTACTTGAATTACACAGGTGGAGATGGTGATGGATGGATTCCATCGGGGGTTGCTCCCTGGCTGGCAGAAGCAGAAAGGATGTGGTACTGGGATGACGTAGATCTTCACCTGCCTAGCCTTGCCCATTTCACTGGTTGGCCTTTGTAGACAGTTTTCACCAGACAGGCCTCTCAATGACTCCCTCGACAGTGGAAGGTTCTTCTGGATTAACCTTGTGGCACACTGGTGCTTGCTGTGGAGGCTAACTTCTTTTAGCAGGAAAAAGTTCCTTCAATAAACAAGACAAACATCAGAACTTCAAAAACAAGGGATCTCATTTAATGAACAGTTAATAAACAAGAACATTCATTCCAAGGAGCAATAGAACAGTAAAGTTGCTTTAGACTGTGCATATCACGTTATAGCTAGTGGTGCTCTGCACCACATAGGTCATAATCGTGAGCAAGTTAGCTCAGGCGGCCACGTATAGCCTAGGCAGCTAGAATGCAAATGCAGGCAGCAAAACTTGTAGCTGAAACACACCCTTGACAACAGCAGGCAGCAAGACTGACTGTCCTTGACTCCTAATTTCTCAGTTAATGCCAAGTGAGGAGTGAGACCTCTACAGGTGGTAGCCAGCTGCAAAAACCACCCACTTAAGTCCACTTCTCACTCCACTTTCACAAAGTCCATACCTCTAGAGACAGCTTCTTTAGGGCACAGAGCCCAGAAATAGCAAATCCAAGAAAGAGGGGCTGACCAGGACCAGGGGGAGCTGCAGGACCCCTGGCCCCTTAACATTTTCCCTTCTTTCATCCCTTCCAGGGACCAGAGCTGCAGGCTAGCCCTAAGCAGGCCTTCTTAAGGCAACAGCCACTGCCATGTACTTGCCCTGACTACGTTGCCAGCTGGACAAAGTGGTAAAACTCCCGGCCACATGGCCGAGCGGGTAATCAGCCCTTCTCCAACCTTCTCTCTCTATTCTCTCTCTCTCCTGCCGAATCTCTCTAGGATGCCCAAAACACTCCCTTATATCTGCTCCCTACCTTAGGTGCCAAAAACCCTGAGGCCCAGTCAGGGACCCGACACCCAGGTACCAAGCAAACTGTTCACCCTAATGACCTGTGGGACATGCAGTCCCAACTAAAGTATTTACACTGTTGCCCTGATGGGTGCCATTCGGCACCAAAACTACTGACCCCTGAATGGAGCTACTACTCTTAAATTTCCCCCAGTGGCAGCTGCGCATGCTCTGTAGAGCATACTACCAACAACTATTTACAAATTTATTTTATTTTTAAAGTTAAGTACCACCTGTGGCCCTGAGTCCAGCCTGCCCCAAATCTGGACCAAGGACCCATGGAGCAGCCACTCCACTGAGTTTTCTTTGCCTTTTCTTTTCCTCCCTAACCTCCTGGGGTGTGCATGCCCCATAGCGTGGACCGCCATTAAACTATTTACAACCGCCAGTCCCGTTGCCATGGCAAACCTCTGGAACTGACTACCACCCCAAACATGCTCAGAGGCTTGGAAACAACACACACAGCACCTGCCCTGCCTGCCGTAAAGGCCAGGCACCAGGAGGGAATGGCACAGAGCCGCAGAAGCCAGCCGTGGACCACACCAGGTCCCAATCATACCAGGAGCCACTGTCAGGCCCTGATCATCATAGAAGGGAGCCACAGAGTAAAAGGCTCCAGAAAGGTAAGCCCATTTGGGGGGCTTACACTTGTTACTTCTTACTACTTTACTTAATTAATTTTGCTACCATGCTGCTATCATCAGTTAGTTTAGTGCGTACTCTGTCTGTCTCCATCTCTCATTGCCGTCTTACCAACACCACTCCATTGTCTACTGGCTCCATCACCCTCATTGTTACAGACATGCTGGGTTATTAAACAGTGACAAACTGAGCTTCTGCCTCTTCTTATGGCACCCCTCCCACCTCCTACATGTCTGTTCTCTCTTGGGAAGGACACTGCAGAACGTTACTTACCTGGTGGCTTGCTAATGCTTCCAAGAGGTTACTAATCCTACTCCTATTGCAGGGGAGTGACATTAAGCAGAATCCATGCACATCCCAGCCTCTCCTGAAACTCAGCCTACCCACACCCCAAAATAAAAGCTTCTCCCTCTATCACATAAACATTCACTGCCAACTGCCCAAGACTGACCATATTAGGGTCTAGGTATCTCAAACTGCCCCGGACAGCTTAGTTCTTTCTGAAACCTTGATATCTGCCAAGACACCCTTGACTGACATTGCTTTTCCAAACTTTGCCATCTCTTGCCGGGATAGATGTATCTATTGCCTTCTCTTTTACCCTCACCTCACAGGTAACAGTTCCTAGATCACATGAGCTACTTTGTGACAAAATTACCTTTCCACACTTCAACCCCTGTTCATCACTGATATTTACTGTTCCACAGGTAAAAGTGCAGAAGCCATTACAGATATCACCTCCTGTCACCTCTCCCATATTGACACTGCAAAGCATGAATATATATATATATTATTTGGTGACCTAAACATTAATTGTCTGATACCTAAGTCCTCTTCTCCCCACTTCAAACTCAAGACCTTAAATCTCCACCAACTTATAACCCATCCTACCATTTTCAATATTCAGTCGTCCAACCTCTTACTATTGGATTGGATCCTGTCTACACACCCCTACCACACTGTGGCAGCAAATACCCTGCCTGGCCTGTTCCATGACCATCACATTATTTTTTTTGTCCTCAAAATGAATATGAAGATGCCCCCCAGGACTGTCATCAGCTACTACTACCAAAATGTTTCCCTCCTAATTTTTCTATCAGATCTTATGTCAGAGCTTGCTGTATATTTCTACCTTAACTGACAGGCACTTGATCACTTTTGCACAACATTTCTAGCCATCTGTAATTCCCATGCCCCTATCAGATCAGTCAGAGTGAAAGGCAGGCATCTTCCCTAGGTCTCTTCTGATTATATAGCAATAATGAAACTCATGGATGTGGCCAGGTCTGTCCATAAAGCATGTGGCTTGGCTGCAGACCATATGGATTACAACAAACTCAGAAACCTCTGCATGGCTATCATCTGTATAGCCAGAGCATCCTATGTCCACTCTAAATTTATCAGTGAATTATCCAATCCCTCTAGATTCTGAATGTTGTAAATAACTAGCTCCATCCTGTTCATGCTGTCTGTGAGATCACTCATCTAAATTGTGCATCTGATGTGGTCACTAATCAAGTCTGAAAAGCTGCTCTCCGCAACCAGCTAGTGAGGGTTGGTGCATACAAATAGGAGCAGCGTGTTCCACACACAGAACACACAATAGGATTAAGGACGCACACAGAGCTAGCAGAGGCTAATAAGCAGCAAGTAAAGTTTTTTACACCTCTTTTATTAAAGTATGGCATCAAGGCTCTCTACAATAAATGCTGACGTAACGCTGCAGTAACACCAGTGCTTTGACTCCAAATGAGTCTTCCTCAAGGAATGTGGCCAATGCAGCTCAGGTGGTCTTTTATATAAAAAGGAAATACATCATGTGATGCAGTAACCATAGTTACAAATTACAAACCAGATTTGAAGGCAAGATTAGATGATAAGTCAATAAAAAAGTGATATATAAGGTAACAAATTAAAGAATTAAACCCTGTCTTAATCTTTTATTCCTCATTTATTAACATTCATAGATTAATCAATAAGGGAGCTGCAAAGTAGCACTAGCCCAAAAAATACAGAAAGAAGATAGAAGGGTTAAGTAGTGAACTTCTGTACCCCCCTTCATTAAGACCACTTGGTCTGACACTGTTTAACTGATAAATCCATCTGCTTTCTTTTTGAAGCAGTACGTCACTTCTATTACCTCTGAGCCGGGGGGCAATTCTAAACCAATAAATTTTAAATTAGAAACATAGGAAACATAGAATTTGATGGCAGATAAGGACCGCTTGGCCCACTAAGTCTGCCCATTTCCCTACCTAATGCAGATCCTAGATAACCAACAGCCTACTTCTTCCTACCCCCTACTAGAATTGCCTCATGTCTGTCCCATGCATTCTTGAATTCCTCCACTGTTTTTGACTCCACAAACTCCTTAGGAAGGCTGTTCCATGCATCTACAACCCTCTCTGTGAAGAAATATTTCCTCTCATTACCTCTGAGCCATGCCCCCTATATGTTCAAATTATTCCCCCTTGTTCTTGCACATTTCTTTTTCTTAAAGATGCTACCCTCTTGGACTTTGTAGATTCCCTTGAGGTACTTTAACATTTCTATCATGTCCCCCCTCTTCTTCCTTTCCTCGAGGCTATACATATTAAGCTCCTTTAGTATTTCTTCATATGTTTTCAGGTGCAGACACTACATATTTTGGGTTGCCTTTCTCTGGACAGCTTCCACCCTGTCTATGTCTTTACAGAGATGGGGTCTCCAGAACTGCACACAGTACTTTAGATGAGGTCTTACCAACTGTCTATACAGAGGGATGACAACTTCCTGTTTTCTACTGGTGATGCCTCTCCCTATGTATCCCAGAATCCCCCCAATCCTCCTTACTGCCTTCTCACATTGCTTACCCACCTTTAGGTCATCAGACATAACTACCCCCAGGTCCCTTTCCATTTTTGTTATTATCAGTATCTCACCCCCCCCATTGTGTACTCTTCCCCTGGGATTTTGTTTCCTAGGTGCATTATTTTGCACTTCTTTGCATTGAATCTATGATGCCATACATTTAACCATTCCTCCAACTTTGAAAAGTCCCTTCTCATCCTTTCAACCCCACCCTGTGTATCAACCTTGTTGCAGATCTTTGTGTCGTCCGCAAAGAGACATACTTTTCCTTTCAGTCCCTCTGTAATGTCACTTATAGCTAGAGCTGCTAATACACAGCTTGGTCTCCTCTACAAACAGAGACCACACCTCATGCCAGAAGCTTTGAAGGTTGCAGTCCTGAGCTCTGTGATCTCTGTAATAGACTATGGTCTCATCATTGATGGCTTGGCCACAACCACAACCCTTAGACGCCTCTCAGCTGCCTTAAATAAGGCATGTCGGCTCATTACTGGTGCTCACCGTCTCACCCACACATGTGACCTGTACACTCAGACCGGCTGGCTCCAACTATCAAACCACATAAAGTTTCTCACTTGCTCCATGGTGAAAAAAATCTACCTTGACCTTGCATCTTTTGGGGTCTCAACTCTGTTACAACACCGAATTAACAAATGGTGCCTTAGGAAAGTCACACTACAGCAACTGAAAGTCCCCCACTGTCACACTTCACAGGGACAGCGCTCTTTTGCTTATCGAGCGCCACTCTGGTTCAATGGCCTCAGCCCCACCATTTCCTCTGCCCCAACAATTGGTATGTTTAAAACTAGGTTCCGGGACTATCTCACTACCAACAGCTCCTGTGACTGCCCAACTTAACCTTGTTTCTCCACTTTTCTTCCTGCTCTTTTGGTCCCCCACTCCCCTCCTCTCCTCACTGGATTTAACCCTCACATCTTGGTATACCCAGTGCTGCACTTTTCACCCTCTCCCTACCCTTCCTACATTCCTTCTCCTCCCCCCCCCTTCCTTCTCCCTATGACTCTGGCACTTCTTATCAGTTGTCTATTTTCTCTGACAAATGCCGCTGGCTGCCTTGTTACAATGCTACCCTTGAATTGTATTAATCTGTACTGTTTGCAATATCCACATTGTTGTAATGTCAGTCTTGATGTTCCCCATAATTTGTATTCCTCTGATGTGGAACCTTTGTAAGAGAGCCAAGGCTCAAAGGTATTTGTAATCCTAGACTTGATAAATAAATAAAAATAAAAAATATAAAGGTATTAAAAAGGACTGGCACCAGTACTGAACCCTGCAGTACTCCACTAGTAACCCCCCTTTCTTCACTGTGGACTTTGTTTACTATTATCCTCTGTGCCCTGTTGTCCAACCAATATTTTACCCAGGCTACCACCCTAGGACCCATTCCAAGGCTGGCTAATTTGTTTATTAATCTTTTGTGTGGGACTGTGTCAAATGCCTTGCTAAAGTCTAGGTAGGCCATGTCCATAGCCCCTCACTGGTCTACTACTTTTGGTCACCCAGTCAAATAAATCAATTAGATTCATCTGATATGACCTTCCTGCTGTAAATCCATGCTGCCTTGGGTCCTGTGCCCCACTGGCCTCTGGATACTCAACAATTCTTTCCTTCAGAAGTGATTCCATCATTTTCCATACCACTGAGGTCAAACTGACAGGTCTGTAGTTTCCTGCCTCTGTCTTGTTCCCACTTTTATGAAGGGGAATCACATCCACCCTCCTCCAGTCCACAAGTACCACACCATCCTCCCATGATTTGTTTGAAAGGGTAGTCAATGGTGTTACTAGTTCTCCCCCCTTAGTTCTTTTAGAATTCTGGAGCGAATCCCATCATACCCCATTGCTTTGTATACCTTCAGTTTAGGAGTTCTTTCAGAACCCTTTCTTCTGTGAAAGGACTGATATCAACCTCCCTATCCAGAGTGCTTCTGTTGACAGGATTATGTACCTCCCCCTCCTCTTCCTTTGTGAATACTGAGCAGAAATATTTGTTCAGTATCCTTGCTTTTTTACTGTCCCTCTCTGCCCAATCACTCTCCTCTTTATTCAGCTTCTTTGCTCCCTAATTACCAGTAAAAGGTTTTATCCCGCTTCTTAACTGAGGTGGCTATCTTTTCCTCAGTTTGGGCCTTTGCTATTCTGACTGCCATCCCCGCTTCCTTCTGCTTTAACATATACAGTTCTCTGTTCTGCTCCTTCTGTGTTTTCTTATACTTCCTGAATGCTATCTTTTTCTCCCTAACCTTTCCTGCCACTTCTTTTGAGAACCATAGTGTTTTTTTCTTTTGTTTCGATTTGTTTATTTGCTTCACAGAAAGGCTTGTTGCCTCTGTGATGGCAGTTTTGATGTTTCCCCATTATTGCTCCACTCCACCTTCTTGCCTGTTTGCTAATGCTTTTCTAAGGCATTCTCCCATTTTGACAAAATCAGCCCTCCTGAAGTCCAGTACCTCCACTTTTGTATGGCTTGACTCTACAGCTAAGTTTAACATGAATAACACTGTTTGATGGTCACTTGTTCCCAGATGGCTACCCACTTCTAGATCCGAGATCCTCTTTCCGTCCCCATTTGAGAGCACTAGGTCTAAGATTGCTCCCTCCCAAGTGGGTTCCAAATCTAGCTGTCTGAGTTATGCCCCCTGTAGGGCATTGAGAATTGCCCTGCTCTTGGATGTGGCTGCAGCAAAGGTGCTCCATCTAACATCTGGCGTATTCTGGTCCCCCGTCAATAGTATCTCCCCTTTCTCTGCCATCCTAAGGATGCCTTCTGCCATACCCTTGTCAATTTCCTCCACCTGAACCCCTGTGCAGATTGTGGTGCCATTTCCAGTCTCCAGGGTGACCCACAGTGCCTCCTCTTCTTCCTGCTTACCTTGTAGTTCCATTGCTTTGATCCCTTCCCTTACATAGAGAGCTACTCCATCTCCTCTTCTATCATCCCTGTCCCTCCTGTGGATTGTGTACCTTGGTATGTTGACATCCCATTCATGCTTCTTTGTGTACCATGTTTCTGTGACTGCCACAATATCCAGGCATCCCTCTTCCATCAAGGCCACCAGTTCAGGGAGCTTGTTACCTAGACTATGGGCATTGGTACGCATTACCCTCCATTTTTTGACGGCCTTTTTCCTTTTTGCCCCATCCCAATCCTTGTTGCCTTTGTCTTTTTCTCCATTTAACCCTGCCCTTCTCCCTATTGACTGCTCTATCTTGGTGTTTACCTCACTAACTTCCCTGATTTTTTGGGGGGCTAGGATCTCCCTTCTCCTTCTCCTTTTCAGTGCCCCCCCCCCGGCTAGTTTAAATACTTGCTAGTGAAGCATTCAAACCTATCACCTAAAATCCTGGTTTCCGTCAAGGACAGATGCAGACCATTGCACCAGTATAGGCCTGTATCCTTCCAGATGGAGCCCCAGTCCCCAATGAAACCAAAACTCTGAGCTCTGCACCAGTTTTTCAACCACTGATTAAATCCCATGGTGCAGGGTACCCTAGCCTCACCCATACCATAGACATGCAGCACCTCTGAGAAGGCTACCATGTGTGCTACTGGTCTAAGGCCCTTCCTCAACTCCACAAACTTCTCCTGCACTGTTTGATCCCTTTCCCAGCCAGGTCATTTGTCCCTAGTGGACAATGATATCCAGCTCCCTCCCCTGTGCAGCTGCTCCTGTGATTCTGAGGATTCGCTCCCTGTCCCTCAAGCCACGGCACCAGGCAAGCACCTTACCTCCCTCTGCCCTCCATCCCGAAGTTCTACCCTCCTAATAATGGAGTCTTCCACCTGTGGGGTCCCATGCCACCCTCCTCTGGGTCTCCTTTTTGGAGGTTCCCAGCATCATCCTTGGTCTCCACTGTGGGTGCCTCTGTAGAGGAACCACATCCTGCCAGAATGGCATTTGAATTATGAAGAGGTACAACTGGAGGGATGAGCCTCTCTTCTTCCACCCTCACCCTCCCTGAGCCCACTGTCATCCAACTGCTCCTCTTTCTTGCAACCTCTGAGGCAGCGGCAGTGGCCCTGGTGGTCCCTGGGTGGGAAAGGAGGTCCCCCAAATCCTAGCCAACTCAGCCTGCAGATGGAGATGAGCAACCTCCTCCCTCAGCCCAGAGAGGTGCCTGCAGATGAGACAACACCACATCCTCCAGAGTGTCTCCTGGAAGAGTGCTGCTCCACATCCACTGCACTTCACCACTCCCATCATGTCTTTATTTGTGGTCCCTTAACTGTCATCTGGTTTACATCCATGCTGAAGGGTAAAGTGTGTACCAAATGGTGTGTGCTGCTTGTTATTAATGATGGCACGTACATGTTCCTGGATGTGCTGCTTCAATGGATGTATCATTTTACCAACATAGACTAGGTTACAGCTGAACCACAGTACACTGACAACATAAGCAGTGTCACATGTAATGAGTTCTCTCACATCTATCCTTAACCCTTGAATCTTAGGATGTTGGAAACATTTACTGACAGATGCATGTTTACAAATATTGCATCTGGCACATTTATAAAATCCAGATTGTCTAGTAGGTAACCAGGAGTTTCTTTCATTAGGGCATTTCTTTAGTCTACTTTTTACAATTTTATCCTTAATGTTTTTAGCTCTATCAAAAGTAACTCATGGTTGTGCCCCTATAGCCATGCACACTTCATCATCACTCATGAGTATTGGCCAATTTCTTTGGATAATATTGCCAAGGACCCTCTCCTCACATGAAGCTTGAAAGTAAATATAGCCAATTTTGGCATTTGAAAGTTTAAATGTTATGCTATGTGGGGAAGGGGAGGGTGTGCGCTAGTCCTTTTGCTTTGTTTGTTATTTGTTACCATCTAGCAGCACCCCTTATAAGAAATGTGAATTCCAGTGTGTAGTAATTTAAAGGTTATAGCAGCTATTTTTTTGTTTTATGGTTTTACTTGAATTTGGGAGTTTATGGTGTCGCTATAGCATGCCCCTTTAAATGTCTGTGTTATATCCCTTCTGAGCACAGTAGCCATTTAGGCATTTGAAAGTTAAATCACCTGTGTAAAATCTCTGCTGGGAGCACAGTATAAAAGCAGTTAGCTAGTAGCCATTGAGGCATTGTAAGTTAGAGACTAAATCGAAGGGTCCCACCTTGACGCTTTGGTGATTTAGCTTACTCAAATTGGAATTCCAATCTGAAACTAAGAGGACCCTCTCCTCACATGGAGCTTGAAAGTCAATATAGCCAATTTTGGCATTTGAAAGTTTAAATGTTATGCTATGTTGGGGGGGGGGGAGAGTGTGCGCTAGTCCTTTTGCTTTGTTTCACATTTATAAAATCCAGATTGTCTAGTAGGTAACCAGGAGTTTCTTTCATTAGGGCATTTCTTTAGTCTACTTTTTACAATTTTATCATTAATGTTTTTAGCTCTATCAAAAGTAACTCATGGTTGTGTCCCTATAGCCATGCACACTTCATCATCACTCATGAGTATTGGCCAATTTCTTTGGATAATATTGCCAATTGTCCTGGCAATGTGATTATACTCAGTGATAAATGTGCATGGCTGTTTGCCCTGTTGTGTATTGTTTGTGTTTCTGAATAAGCTGTCCCTCAAAATTAAAAACACCTTATCTTTTGTCATTTGAAGTAGTTTAGGATCATAGCACCGTTCCCTAAATCTATTTATCAGTTCCTCTGCCTGTAGATCAAATACTTCAAGGGTGTTACAATTACGTCTCAATCTGAGTAGTTGACTATAGGGAATTTAATTTTTTAGACTGGGGGGGTGGGCACTACTGACATGCAGTACAGAGCTTGTGGCTGTGGGTTTGTGATAACATTGTGTCTGAGCTGTTTAGCTATCAAATTCATTAATGGATAATGTATTGTCTAAAAAGTTCAGATTGAAACTGTTTGCTGTATGGGTTAACCTCATGTTAAGTAAGTTATTGTTCGCCATTCCATAAAGAGTGGGATCTCCTGGGTGTCTCCATGCCACATGAATAACACATAATCAAATATGTACCAGTAATATATGTTATGTGTAAATTGGTTAGTAAGTTCATTAAAGACTATTGTCTTTTCCCAATGTCCAAGAAATAAGTTGGCGTAACTGGTTGCCATGGAGGCACTCATGGCAGTCCCACAAGTCTCTAAATATAAATCTCCTTCAAATTCAAAGTAATTATGGTTTAACAAAAACTCTAAAGCTTGTAGAATTAATTTATTTGTGAATGCTTTCTGTGTACATCATCTCATTCAAAAAATACTCAACTGCTGCCAGACCCGGATGGTGTTATATGGAAGTGTACAATGACTCTACTTCTAAACCCACCTAAGTTAGGCCTTCTTTCAAGGTTAGACTCTCTATTTTCTTCAGTAGATCAGTGGAGTATTTGATATATTAGTCTAAGTTCAACACACTGCACTGGAGAAAAAAGTTGATAAACTTTCCAAGGTTCTGTATGAGAGATTCTATATTTGAGATGATAGGCATGCTGGGTGGATCCACTGTGCTTTTATGAATTTTGGGGAGTATATAGAAGCCTGGTATTGTTGGATAATAATTCCATATATATTGATACTCCCTTTCATTAATATCCTTTATGTTAAAAGCCACTGAGAGAAGTGTGTATATTTCCCTTTTAAACAGGCTAATGGGGTCAAGGTTCAGATAGTGGTAGTTCTCATTATTATGTAAGAGACTCAATGAAATATGTCTGTAGTGTTCTCTGTTAAGAATGACAGTGCTGCCCCCCTTTTCAGCTTGTTTAACAACTATAGATTTGTTAGAGGCTAATTCTTCTTACTCAATGCATTATTTTCTGGTTAGATTTTTATGTTTTGGGCAACAGTGTCATTCAACAGATCAGTAACCTGTTTACTTTCACATTTTCAAAGAACAAAATAGCATTGTTATAGATGTTGAGACAAAAAGCTGAACTTGGTCTGAATCTATTTTTTTTTGAGCCAAGAAATATGGCCTCCCACTTTAAGAAGACCAGTGGCAACATTCTCATGGGAGGTCAATAGTACCTCAGAGGTCAAGGAATCTGCATATTCAGCATTGTATGCAAGAAGTGACTCTAAAGCTGCCATATCATTTGAAAATGAAGCATCACGGTTAGCAACAGGCATATCAATGTCATCAATGCCAGTAATTGCAATGTTAATACCAGACAGGTTCTGCTGCATTTCTGATACTTCACCTTCTGCATTAGCTTGTTGCCCATTATCAAAGTCAGGGTTCAAATCAGAATTCAAGTTGCTAATAGTTCCAGCACTTTCCAAGGCTTGAATTAGGTAACCAAACTCCTCATATGGTACTGTTTTTTCTACCACTGAAAACCCTATGTTAGCTGTCTTCTGTGGTGTTTGCCTTTGAAAGAAATGTCTCAGCTTAATCTTTCAGAAAAATCTGTACAAATCCACAAATAAGTGAAAATTGTTAATTGGAGGGGCTGAGATAAAACTTAAACCTTGTTGAAGAACTGAAAAGTGACAGGTATTCAACTGAAAGTCAGACAAATTCAGGGTTTTTAGTTTAAGTTCTTTCTCCTGTCCCTGAGTGAGTGCTCTGCATACACTGTGCTGTCACCCTCTTTTGAATCATCTCCTTGCTTTCTTTTTCTTTTCCCTGCCGTGTGTTTTTTGTCAAGTTTTTTGAAACGTTTTTTGTTGTTGAAGTTTTTGATCAAGTGGCACTTCTTGAATCAGGATCACTATTTACATTGCTTGGATTAACATAATCATGGCTTTTGCTTTGCTGCCTATTTTGTTTGCTGAATCGAACTTGTGATCTTCCCCTGCTTTGTGACCTGTTCTTATCATTTAATTAAGTTTCCCAGTTCAAAGTCCATTTAATCCCTCAACAACTTTGTGGTCTTATGCTCTGCCACCTCTGCCTCATATGTAATTGCCTATACTACCTGACAGGCTGGTTGCTTCCTCACCTTCTGGCTTCCTTTCTAACACAGCCTATTTGCGTGACTACCAATCTGGTTTCCATGCTTCACACTGCACCACTACCTCCCTACTCAGACATGCTGAGCACATCTTCTCTAACATAGATATGGGTTGTCAGACAAGTATCATTTTCTTTGACTTAGCCAAGGCTTTTGTCACTATTGACCATTCTCTTCTATGGAACACGTTCACTGCCTCTGGTCTCCCTGGCTCCTCCCTTTCCTGATTCTCTTTCTATCTTTCTAACTTTTTGCAGTCTGTCCTTTTGGGTTCTGCATTATCTGACCCAAGACTTATTTCTTTTTCAGTACCTCAAGGGTCTGTCCTAGGTCCACTACTATTCTCCATTTTTATGTTGATTGTGCTCATGCGCAAGAAACATGTTGCTGCAGGTTTCTCCACAAGCATGTTGTGGAGGTGCGGCACTGTTGTGGCCAATGTCCCCAGAGCCTGTTAAGGCTTGTCCTGCTTCCCCCAATGCTGTGGCATGCTGCTGCTGACACTAGTTCAGCCTGCATGCCACCAACTTATAAAAAATCAGCCACTGCAATCAGGGGCCACCTCGTCATTGCAGCATCAGCCATTCACTACAATGAAGGAGTGATCCATCACTGATGAGCGGTATCTTTTGTTTGTGAACATGGCAGTGGCTTCCCACCATGTTCACAAACAATATTTACCTCCGCTGCCGAGGGGGTGCCCAATCCCCCTCGGCAGTATGTGCCCCCTCCACCATGTTTAGTTGCCAATGGGGGCCCCAATCCCCATCGGCAGCAGTGTCCCCAATATTTATGTTGCTGACAGGAAGCCTACTCCCCGTCGGCATTATGTCCCACCCCCCAATTTTGTTGTGTACTGACGGGGGTGCCCAAGCCCCCATTGGCTACAGCTGCCCCCCCTAAAAAGGAAGACTCCTTTGGCATGCTGGGAGCCCACCCCAGCAAGCCACATGCCCCTGCAAAATAAAAAACAGTCCTGCAATGTCTTTTTTTTTTTTTAACCTGTAAAAAAGGAAATGGTCCCATGATGGTCTCCCTGCCCCCCCTCCCACAACCTGTGCCTAACCACTGTGCACCCTGCCTCCGCACACCCCTCCCTCACCCCATACTTACCTCTGGAGTCCAGTGCGACAATCTTCGGTGGACCGGGAACACGTCTGCACTCTTCTAAGCCGACCGCAAGTTGAGGAAATGCCAGTAAGCTGTGTAATGGAATAAATAGGTTTTTTTCAACTTTGATGCATATCTCAGGCATTTTTTTAAATTTTGGCACCAAATTTTCAACATGAGGTTTTTGGGGCCCCTCCTCCTTAATTCTATCATGGTCATGGAGTTAATCAGCCCCGAAAGGTGATTTCATGGTCACTGTGTGGAATCACCTTTTGGGACTAATTAACAAAATGACAGTGCAAGTGTTCATGAGGTGGGCTCTCAAAAAGCCTATGTTGCAGATTTGGTGAGAATAATCCAAAAAGTGACTGTTTTACGAGCGTATGCTGTGCAGTTGCTACGCATGCTTGTAACTTTGCGAATTTGCAATATTTTCACCAGAGATTTTCAACACTGGCATTTTTCCAGACCTCCTTGTGAACAGTACAGCTGTAATTTTTCACACCTGACTGAAACGTGTTTTCGCACTTCCGATGCAGAATAGTGCAGTTGGTGTGGGAAATCAGTGTTCCACACAGATTAAGAAACTGACAGTGGCACTGTTAATGAGCAGAGGTCCTAAAATGCCTATATTGAAAATTTGGTGACGATTCTCCATAAAATGACTGTGTTACGAGCATGCAATGCACAGTGTGCACGCACGCTCGTAAGTTCAAAAATTTAAATATTTTCACTCCATATTTTCAACATTGCTATTCTTCTGCACCTCCTTATGAACAGTACAGCTGTCATTTTTCACATCCTGGCCAAAATGTGTTTTCGCACTTCCGGCGCAGAATAGCGTAATCGCTGTGGGAAATCCATGTTCGGGACACATTATGAAAATGATAGTGGCACTTTTCTTTAGCAGAGATTCTAAAATGCATATGTTGAAAATTTGGTGACGAAAGTCCAAAAATGAGTGTGTTACGAATGTGCAATGCGCAGTTTCCACGCACGCTCATACCTTCGCAACTTTGCAATATTTTGACGCCAAATTTTCAGCATTGCCATTTTGCCACACCTCCTTATGAATATTGCAGCTGTCATTTTTTACATCCTGGCTGAAATGTGTTTTTAGCTGTTCTGGCACGCAATAGCGCAGTTGCTGTGGGAAATCGGGGTTCAAGACGTATTAAGAAAATCACACTAACACTGTTCATGAGCAGAGGTCCTAAAATGCCTATGTTAAAAATTTTGTGATGAAACTCCATAAAATGACTGTGTTATGAGTGTGTGTTGTGCAGGTGCCATGCACCCTTGTAAGTTTGCAAATTTGCAAATTAGTAATAATTTCAAGCCAGATTTTCAGCACTGGCATTTGTTCACACCTCTTTATGAACAGTACAGCTGTAATTTTTCACATCCTGGCTGAAATGTGTTTCCACACTTCCAGTGCAGAATACCGGAGTCACTGTCAGAAATCAGAGTTTGGGACAGATTAGGATCAAGCAATGGGGAGGGAGGACCGAGCTCAACTGAGCTATGTCGGACTGCTCTGAATGTCAAAAATCACACTGTCACTGTTCATGAGCAGAGGTCATAAAATGCCTATGTTAAAAATTTTGTGATGAAACTCCATAAAATGACTGTGTTACGAGCGTGTGTTGTTTAGGTGCCATGCACCCTTATAAGTTTGCAAATTAATAATATTTTCATGACAGATTTTCAACACTGGCAATTGTTCACACCTCCTTATGAACAGTACAGCTGTCATTTTTCACATCCTGGCCGAAATGTGTTTCCGCATTTCCGGTGCAGAATACCGCAGTTGCTGTCAGAAATCAATGTTTGGGAAGATTAGGATCAAGTGACTGGGGGGGAAAGTGACCGAGCTCAACTGAGCTCTGTCGGGACTACTGCGGATCTCTTTGTGGGCAGGAAAAGGCAACAACGCAGGCAGGAGCCCTGTAGAAAAGGGCAGCCTGCAGCACCAGGAGACACAGAACGAGCAAGTGAGGGAGGGTGAGTGAGTGAGCTCAACGGAGCTCTGTTGGGTCTTGCGTATTTGTTTGTGGGCAGAAAAAGGCAGCAATGCATGTAGGGCCAGAGTACAAAAGGGCAGCCTACAGCGGTGGGACAAACAGAATGAGCAAGCGAGAGAGGGGGACTGAACTAGCTCAACAGAGCTCTATCGTTACTGCTGCAGATTTCTTTGTGGGCAGATAAGGGTGGCTATGCTGGCAGGAGCTCAGTACAGAAGGGCAGCCTGCAGCGCTGGCAGAAATGGAAAGAGCAAGTGAGACGGGGAGTGAGTGAGGCCAACGGAGCTATGTCGGGACTGCTGCAGATTTCTTTGTGGGCAGACAAAAATGTTCACGGAGGCAGGAGCCCAGTACAAAAGAGCAGCCTGCAGCGCTGGGACAAACGGATTGAGCAACTGAGAGAGGGGGAGTGAGTGAGCTCAGTGGAGGTGTAGTGTGACCTCTGCAGATTTCTTTGTGGCCAGGAAAAGGCGGCAATGTGGGCAGGAGCCCAGTACAAAAGGCCAGCCTGCAGCGCTGGCAGATACAGAATGAGTGACTGAGAGAGGGGGAGTGAGCGAGCTCAACAGCGCTCTCTCAGGACTTCCGCAGATGTGTTTGTGGGCAGAAAAAGCCAGCAATGCAGGCAGGAACCCAGTACAAAAGGGCAGCCTGCAGTAGTGGGAGACACAGAATAAGAGAGAAGGGGGGTGAGTGAGCTCAGCGGAGCTCAGTTGGGACTGCTGTGGATTTCTTTGTGGTCAGAAAATGGGAGCAATGCATGCAGGGGCCAGTACAAAAGGGCAACCTGCAGCGGCGGGAGAAACAGAACAAACAATTGAAAGATGGGGAGTGAGTAAGTGAGATCAATGGAGCTCTATCATGAATGCTGCAGATTTCTTTGTGGGCAGAAAAGATCGGCAATGCAGTCAGGAGCCCAGTCCCAAAGGGCAGCTTACACCGTGGGCAGAAAGGGAATGAGCAATGCATGCAGGGGCCAGTACAAAAGGGCAACCTGCAGCATGGGCAGAACCAGAATGAGCGAGTGACAGAGGGGGAGGAGCAAGCTCAATGGAGGTCTATCATCACTGCTGCAGATTTCTTTGTGGGAAGCAAAAGGCAGTAATGCAGGCAGGAGCCTAGTACAAAAGGCCAGCCTGCAGCCCCCACAGAAATGGAATGAGCAAGTGACTGAGAGGGAGTGAGCGACCTCAACGGAGCTGTGTCAGGACTGCTGCACATCTCTTTGTGGGCACACAGAGCCGCCAATGCAGGCAGGAACCCAGTACAAAAGGTCAGCCTGCAGCAGCGGGAGACATAGAATGAGCGAGTGAGGGAGGGAGAGTGAGTGAGCCAAATGGAGCTCTGTTGGGACTGCTGCAGATTTCTTTGTGGGTGGAAAAAAGCAGCAATGCATGCAGCTGCCCAGTACAAAACGGCAGCCTGCAGCAGCAGGAGAAACAGAATGAACAAGTGAGCCAGGGGAAGTGAGTGAGCGAGCTCAGTGAAGCTCTATCATGACTGCTGCAGATTTCTTTGTGCCCAGAAGAAGGCGGCAATGCAGGCAGGAGCCCAGTAGAAAAGGGCAGCCTGCAGTACCGACAGAAATGGCATGAGCAAGTGAGAGAGGGGGACTGAGTGAGCTCAACGGAGCTCTGTCGGGAACACCGCAGATTTGTTTGTAGGCTGAAAAAGGTGCCAACAGAGGCAGGAGCCCACTACAAAATTTCAGCCTGCAGCGCCAGGAGAAACAGAATGAGCGAGTGAGACAGGTGGAATGAGCGACCGCACTAGAGCTCTTTTGGGAGAGCTGCGGATTTCTTTGTGGGCAGAAAAAGGTGCCAATGCAGGCAGAAGTCCAATACAAAAGGGCAGCCTGCAGTGCAGGGAGAAACACAATGAGTGAGTGAGTGAGAGGGGCAGTGAGCAAGCTCAACTGAGCTCTATCATGACTGCTGTGGATTTCTTTGTGGGCAGGAAAAGGCGGCAACGCAGGCAGGAGCCCAGTTCAAAAGGCCAGCCTGCTGCGCCAGCAGAAACGGAACAAGCGAGTGAGAGAGGGGGAATGAGCTACCTCAACAGACCTGTGTCAGGACTGCTGCAGATTTCTCTGTGGACAGAAAAAGCTGACAACAGAGGCAGGAGCCCAGTACAAAAGGGCAGCCGGCAGCACCAGCAGAAACAGAATGAACAAGTGACAGAGGGGGAGTGACCCACCTCATTGGAGCTGTGTCGGGACAGCTGTAGATTTCTTTATGGGCAGCAAAACTTGCCAATGCAGGCAGAAGTCGAGTACAAAAGAGCAGCCTGCAACACCAGGAGAAACAGAATGAGAGAGTGAGACAGGCGGAGAGAGTGACCTCAACGGAGCTGTGTCAGGACAGCTGTAGATTTCTTTACCAGAAAAGTGCCAACGCAGGCAGAAGTCCAGTACAAAAGGGCAGCCAGCAGCACCAAGACAAACACAACGAGCGAGTGAGAGAGGGGGAGTGAGCAAGCTGAACAGACCTCTATCTTGACTGCTGCGGATTGCTTTGTGTGCAGAAAAAGGCGGCAATGCAGGCAGGAGCCCCTTACATAAGGCCAACCTTCAGCGCTAGCAGAAATGGAAAGAGTGAGAGAGGGAGAGTGAGGTAGATCAATGAACCTGTGTCAGGACTGCTGCACATTTCATTATGGGCAGAAACATCCACCAACAGAGGTGGGAGCCCAGTACAAGAGGGCAGTCTGCAGTGCCAGCAGAAACAGAATGAGTGACTGACAGAGGGCGAGTGACCCACCTCAACACAGCTCTGTCAGGACAGCTGCAGATTTCTTTGTGGGCAGAAAAAACCTGCCAATGCAGCCAGGAGCCCTGTACAAAGGTGCAGCCTGCAGCACCAGGAGAAACAGAATGAGAGAGTGACACAGGGCAACTGAGCGAGCTCAACAGACCAACACAATCAACATACGGCATTGACAAATGCTTATTATATATGATCTCTAGAGTACTGTAAAACACTATAACATCCACTTGAATGCAGATGATACCATCCTATTCACCTCTGGATGCTACCCAGCCAACATTCATACTGCCATTCAAACTTACTTTAACTCAGTTTTCAGTTAGTTAAATACTAACCACCTGGCCCTTAATCAAAGACAGAATCAGCAACAGTCAGAAAAGGGTTGCAACTTGCAGCTCAGCCAGCCTACTTAACAGGATCAACTTTGTGGGACACTAACAAAGGAGCATGCTACTAGGCATTAAGCCAGTCAGTGGACAAACACCTTCAGCGCCAGTTTCAAGCACAGTTCTAGGTGCCATAAATAGCCCCCGCTCAGGATTCCAGCCATTCCTTCAAGGAGGGATCACAGACACAGATCAGGTGTTTTTCTGATGGCAGCTTTAGGGCTGAGAAAGCTCTGATTATAATAACAAGCAGTAAGGGGCTGTACTTACTCACAGCCAGCAGATCTGGGTTTTTCTTCTGACAGCAGCTTCAGGGATGACAGTGTTCTGACAATAGCAGCAGTCAGAAAAGGGCTGCAACTTGCAACTCAGCCAGCCTATCTAACAATTGCAACTTCAGGGGACACTAACAAAGGAGTACATCACTGGGCATCAGACAATCGGTGGACAATCTCTTTCAGCGTCACTTTCAAGCACAGCTCTAGGTGCCATAAATATCATCCACTCAGAATTCCAGCCAGATCATGGCATTCCTTTTAAGGAGGGATCACAGTCACAGATCGGGTGTTTTTTAATGGCAGTTTCAGGGCTAGGAAAGCTCTGATTATAATAGCAAGCAGTAAGGGGGTGTACTTACTCATTCCCAGTACATTGGGTTCTCCCTTTGTTTTTGAGGGGGATAAAAAAGAGAAGGAAGACCATAGCAAAGAGTAATCAAGGATGAACAGATTAATAGAACAGGACAACAACTGAGTGCAACAGGCTACTGATCAGATTTTTGTCCTCATAGATACTAGGAATCTTCAACTGCAGGATGTAACTAAATGTTTTTCATCCTTTTTTTAATTCTTTTCTAGCCCTTGTAGCTGCCTCTAACTAAAAACTGGGACTTAGTTCTAAAAAACTAAACGATAAAAAAAAAAAAATCCTTCGTCATCTCTTCCATTCTTCTCTTTGTTTTTGTCCACACAGCTGGCTCAAACTAAAAACCAGGATTAAGAACTAAAAAAAATCAATATAATAGACTGCTGACACTGTGGGGCACTCTTTAATAGTGTATTCATCAGGGAAATGGGACACTGCCCCACTTGCTGGGTTATTAACGACCTCCGAGCCCAGCTCCTCAAAGCCTGGGGGCATATACATTATCTTAGACAGCAAATACAGGACATCAAACACTCCTGGACTCTTCCCCAGCACAACCTAAACATAGAGACATAGAAGTTGATGGCAGATAAGGACCACAAGGCCTATTCAGTCTGCTCATTTTTTCTGCCTTATGAAAGTGCCTTAGGCCTTTATCTGTCAATGGCCTATTTGTCCCCAGAGCCCCGCCAATAAAGGCTTAGACAAGATTGTGTGGGGTTGCTCAGTTTGGCAGTTCATTTACTGAATATTCAAAGATATCATTGTTTACAATAACATGGTACATCTCCACAATTTTCATTTTACAATCTCTTCCCAATAATATTTATATATGTTATATACAGCCATATTCTTGTTCAAATCATCCATTCTATTAATTTCTTCTTTTTCTTCTGCCCCCCAGATGTACATCGTGGGGGTCCCGGTCTCTTCCTCTTTTGTTGTAAAGAGGTACGAGCGTACACACCACGCCCCTGATTCCAAGTGTTGCACTATCCTTTCCTTAAGGAGTGCCTCCATAATCTTGCCCACTACTGAGGTAAGACTGACTGGTCTGCAGTTTCCTGCCTCCTCCCTGCTGCCACTCTTGTGGGACGGGATCACATGAGCCCTTCTCCAGCCTTCTGGGACCTCTCCTGTGCTCAGAGTCTCACTACACAGTTCTGCTAGTGGCTCTGCTAGTTTCACCATTAGCTCCTTTAGTACCCTGGAATGTATGCCATCAGGTCCCATTGCCTTTTCTACCCTGAGCTTAGCAAGCCCTTGTAGGACCCTTTCTTTTGTGAAGGGGCTTATGCACACCTCCCTCCCCCCTGTGTCTATGGTACTAAGCTGTAGGCCCTGCCCTACCTTCTCCTCAGTAAATACTGAGCAGAAATATCTATTTAGGATAGATCCTCCACCGCACACTCCCCCTTATCCCCTTTGATCTTAGCAATACCCCCTCTGGACTTTTTCCTTTCACTAATGTATCTATAGAAAGTCTTGTCCTCTTCTTTTACTGTTCGTGCTAGTGTTTCCTTGATTTGGGCCTTTGCCTGCCTTACTGCAGTCCCTGCTTCCCTTAGGGAAGCTTGATATGCCTCCCTATCTTCATCCCGCTGCATTCCCTTATATTTACTGAAGGCCAACCTTTTGGCTCTAACCTTTTCTGCTACTGTTTTTGAGAACCAAACTGGTTTCCTCCTTCTTTTGCCCTCACTCTTCTCCCTAGCACAATGAGAAGTTGCTTCACCTATTGCATCCGTAATGCTTGCCGCTTTGCCTGTACCTCTTCATCTGCATTTCTTCTTGCCATGGCTAGCTTTACTCTGCTGGCCATGTTATCAAAGTCAGCCCTCTGAAGTCCCATATTTTTACCTTGGAATGGGATGATTTAGTTCTAGTGGCCAAACTGAACCATACCATGTGATGGTCACTGGTCCCCAGGTGACCTACCTGGAGATCTGTGATCCTTTCCCCATTAGTCAGTACTAGATCCAGGATAGCCCTGTCTCTTGTGGGTTTTTGTACCAATTGTTTGAGACCCTCCCCCTGCAGGGAATCCGCTATATGCTTAGTTCTGTCGGATGCGCAGGCTGGTATTGACCAATAAGTATCTGGCATGTTGAAGTCTCCCATTAGCAGAACCTCCCTGATAGCTGTCATGTTTTGTATATCTTCTAATAGTAATGTGTGTATGTCCTCCCTCTGGTCTGGAGGCCTGTAGACCACCCCAGTTTGTATGATTGTCCCATTTCCTGTTTCCAGGGTGACCCACAGTACTTCTGACTCCTTATGTGCATTCTGAATTTCTGTAGCTTTAATATTTTCATTGACATAAAGGACCACTCCCCCCCACACACTTTTTTCACCTTGGTCTCTTCTGAATAGTACATAGCTGAGTACTGTAGTCTCCCAAGTGTGGTTACTGGTGAACCACATATCGCTAATAGCTACTATGTCCAATTTAGCCTCTGCCATTATTGCCTCTAGGTCTGGGATCTTATATCCCAGACTGCGGGAATTTGTGTACATGATTTTCCATTGGCCAGAGTTTGGTGTGTTAGTTGTTGGGGGAGGTCCAGCTTTTCTCCTGCGCATTTGTATGGGGAGCAGGACCTTTTTCCTCACCTGGTGGTGCAAATGAACTACAAACATGCTGAACTCCTGTTTTATCACTAACTGAATGGGGAGGAATGCTCTTTCCATTCAATGTATCGAGTGATGCACCCTCTCTCCATTTACTAGTTAAAATATTCTGCAAAGACATCAAACTTCTGCCCCAATGCACTGACTCCTCCTTAGTCAGATGCAGTGCATTGAATTTAAAGAACTTTCACTCCCAAAACCCAGATATAACTCAGATATAACCCCACTACCCCAATGAACAGCTGGACCCGGGGGATGGCAAGTGGTGGGTACAGTCAATGGTCTTGTAAACAGGTTTCCCTGCACATGGGTGAACAGGACAGTTGCATAAAAATAGAAAACAGATTTACACCATTACTTGACCTAGGCTTAGGACAGAATGGAAGTAAAGGTTAAATAGTTGAAAAGCATCAGAATCAGGCACGCTGCCAAGCCAAAGACAAAAACTTCAGCGCATGTAAGAGTAAGGCCAATTAAACTATCATTGTGGGGGATTCAATGATCCACGGTTTGGAACCTCACCTGAAGGGTGATGCTCAAACTGAGGTAGTGGTGAGATGTCTTCCCGGAACAACAGTGAAAAGAGACATGGATCATATTGAGAAGATTATGCACAAGGAGGGAGACATTAAGGGCATGGTCATCCACCTTGGCACAAATGACATTGCAGGCCAAATGGTCAAGCAGGCCAAAGTACATATAGCCAAGCTAGCTGACAAATTAGCATCTTTTTCATCTGCTTTTGCCTTCTTGGAGGTACTCCCAGTATGGGAGCAAGGGGAGGGCATGGGAAAAATCAGGGATAAGGACATCAAGGAGCTAAATGCATGGCTGTGCAACTAGTGCAAACAAAAGGGACATCATTGTTTTGGCAACTGGAGGGATTTTTTTAGAAAAGGAAATTGTTTTGGTACAATGGCCTTCACCTCAGGAAAGAAGGGGTGAGGGCACTTGGGCAAACTTTTGATGTCTTTTTGGGACATTTAAACTAAAAAAAGGGGAAATGGTGACCACACTGGACCTAGCAAAACACCCCCCTGTCATCACTTCCCCAATTCCAGATAAGAGAAAATCTTGGGGACAAACAAGAAGCTTTAAATGATCACAGTGTGTGGTTAAGTCAGAAGTAAAAAGCACCAAGAACAGGAGAAAAATTGTAAAAGATTAAAAGGGTATGGACAGTGTTGGTGACAAATGCACACAGTCTAGCAAATAAAACATCTGACTTCATGGCTTCAATAGCTGAGGCAGGACTGGACTGAGCCACCATAACAGAAACTGGGTTTGACAACAATCATGAATGGGATATAGCTATACCAGGGGCCCAATTCCAAGACACATGGCACAACTCACAGGCGTATGCGAGTTGCACCATGTGTCGCTATGCCAGGGACTCTGCTACCTTATTCCAAGATGGGCAGGGTCCCTGGCACCTATGTCCTGTGACTTGCAGCAGCCACAGGCTAGCACCACAGGAATGGCATAATGGACCTTGGCTCTGCAAGTTGCAGCCCATGGATAGCTGCCCCCCTGGAGCTCCCCTGCCCTGGAGCACCACCGCATGCACCAAGGGGCATTGAAGGGGCTGGCCAGGTGGCACAGGTGTTTGGGGTGGCACTTTGTGTGGTGGACCCCGGGGGTCCCTCTCATTTTGGGGGGGTGGGGGCATGTCTGTGTTGGGGAGTACAAGGAGTCCGGCAATGTGCATGATGCAGCACAACGGAGTGGGCATCCATCAAATGGCATGGATGGATGTCCCATAGACCATCTCCCTGTTTATCTAACTCTGCTGCACCAATGCAGCTCTTAGAATAACGTAAGTGGGTTACAGCACTCACCCTTTTGGAATAGGGTGCAGTTGCTGTCATAACCCACCCTTAGCCATACCGCTGTGAGTTGTAGGCATAGTGGGTGGTGTAGCCCATGTTTGATGCAAACTGCATGTGGCATAGCACAAGGTGCCTTTTGGAATTACAACTGGTGTTATGCCTGGTGTCAGTTGCAATTTGACCCATCGGGTTTGACGTAAATCACCTTGTGCCAGGTGTGACACCTTTTGGAATTGGGCCCCAGGTTTCAATATTTTCAGGAGGGATAGAGAGGGGAAAGAAAGTGTGGGGGGGGTTGCTTTGTATGTGAGGGAATATATAACAACAATGGAGGTCAAAGGGACACAGCTAGAATCTGAAGCCTTGTGGGCTATGATGGAAATGGCAAATGGAACAGCCATTCAATTGGGCATGGTCTACAGGTCCCCATCACAAGAAGTGGAAGGGGGACAAAGAGCTACTGGAAAGTGTTTAGAAAATGACAGATATAGGAGAAGTGGTGCTTGTAGGGGACTTCAGTTTCCCAGATGTAAATTGGAGCACCTATACTGCAACCTCCACAAGAAGCAAGTATATCCTAGAAGCTTTGAGGGCAGTGGGGCTGGAACAACTAGTCAAGGCACCCAAAGTCCAGAGTAGAAGAAGTTGACATAGAACACATTTCAGGTCTGAGTGACTATCGAACCGTATGACTCTAAGTCAACACAGTGGAGGCATGTAGTCACTCCTAGATCAAGATCTCTGACTTTAAAAAAGTGGATTTCAGGGAAATGAAAATCTGCATCACAGATCTTCTGAAACATAAGCCCAGGGAAGGGGTGGAGGAATGCTGGAAAAGCTTAAAAGATGCATTAATGACGATCACGTTGAAATATACAAGACGTCAGCAAATCGAAGATGAGGAAACCCACTTTGGTTCTCAAAGAAGTTGCAGCTATAGTGAGAAAGAAAAGAAAAGCATTCAAGAAGTTGAAGGGATTGGGAAGCAAGACGGATAAGGAATTATATAAAGAGAAACTGATGGAAGTGGGTAAAGTGATCACAGTGGCAAAGGCACAAACAGAGGAAAAGACAGCTCAGGGAGTAACAACAATAAGACATTTTTTAGGTATATTAGTGAAAAATAAAAATAAAGGTGGAATTGTAAGACTTGTCAAAGAGGATCGAGTGGAAGGACACAGGGAGAATGGGGATGTCCTGAATGGGTAATTCTGCTCAATGTTCATGAGGGAGGCAGATGGCAGAGGGCCTGCCCTCAAAAGGAAGTACATCCAGAACATGGAAGTGAACATGAGCCTGTTTATGGTGGAAAGGGTTATGGATGAAGTAAATCAACTGAAGGTTGATAAAGCTATGCATCCGGATGGAATACACCCAAGGATACTGAAGGTACTTAGAGAGGAGCTGACAACACCGCTGGCAGATATCTTCAATAAATCTTTAGAAAAAGTGGTGATTCTGGAAGGCTGGAGGAGGGCAGTGGTGGGTCCTCTTCACAAAAGGGAAAGCAATGGGGAGGCAAGGAATGACAGGCCGGTCAGCCTGACCTCAATCATGGGCAAGATGATGAGCTCTCTACTCAAGGAGAGGATTTTAGCATTCCTCAAAGCCAGCATCCAGCATGACCACAGGCAGCATGGTTTCACAATGGGAAGATCCTGCCAGACATACCTGGTTGAGTTCTTTGACTGGGTTAGTAGAGCAGTGGATCGGGGGGAGAAGAGGATGTAGTCTATCTGGATTTTAGTAAGGCCTTCAACTTGGTGCCACACAGAAGGTAACTAAACAAGCTAGGAAACAAGGGAGTTGGACAGACAGTGTTATCCTGGGTGAGAAATTGGCTGAGCGACAGAACACAGAGGGTATTATTCAATGTAGCGCTGTCAGGTGAGAGTGAGGTTACTAGTGGGGTGTCACAGGAATAAGTATTGGGACCAATACTCTTCAATGTCTTCATTAGTGACATTACAGAGGGGCTGAAGAGTAAGGTATGTCTGTGGATGACCAAAGCTCTGCAGCAGGGTTGACACTTCCTGAAGGATTGAGTACCATGAAAGAGGACCTGCACAAACTGAAGGAGTGGTCAAGAATGTGGCAATTAAATTTCAGTGTGAAAAAGTGCAATGTCATGCACTTGGGGAAGGGAAATGTGGGAGCAGAATACTGCTTGATGGGAGAAAAACTGTTGGCCCCAAAATGAGAGCATGATCTAGGTGTCATCATAGCAGATGACCTAAAAGTAGGTAAGCAGTGTGGAAATGCAGTGAAAAAGGCCAGCAGTATGTTCGGTGGATGTATTTTACTAGATTGAAACTCGGAATCCTGACACATAGGATCCCGAGTCCAGGAGTCCAACAGTGCTGTGTGCCCGACAGCAGGAATGCTGACAGTAGGAATCCCTACAATGGAGCCCAATAGAGAAGTTGTCGGGATTATTGAGGAACATGTTTTGGGGTCTTGTAGTATGATGGGGAATAGTGTTTGGAGTAGGTGTGTGTGATGGGATGTTTTTTTTTTCTTTATTTGTAGTGTTTCACGAAGGTGCTTTCTGTTTTACCAGTGTTGTGAGACAGTGCTGTGTGAAAGTGGTTCACAGGCTGAATTTTGTGCTTTTAGCTGACTCAAAGTATCCCTGAGGTACATCAGACTCAGTGGGTATATATGTAGATACTGGGTGGTGCGGGGGGGCAAAGCCCCCTGCATTTAGCATGATAATGAATAATTTGCATGTGTATGTACCCAGTCTGCAGTTCTGTCAGTTACATTTGGGTTGGGATAGCATTACCGTCGGTATGGTATGTCGATCTTTTGGAGTTGGTGATAAGTTGATTTGGGATTTCGGATGTGAGGAAAACATAGTATATCCTTTGGGCTGTATAGGAAGAGGCATTACAAGCATAAGAAGAGAGGTGGTCTTTCCGCTGTACAGATCTCTGGTGAGACCCAACCCGGAGTATTGTGTCTACTTCTGGAGGCCGCACCTCAGGAAGGACATTGACAGGTTGGACACAGTACAGAAGAGGGTAACAAAGATGGCCCAGCATCTGCCCACAATGTCGTATGAAATTAGATTGAAGGAATTCAACATGCATTCCCTCGAACAGCAAAGAGAGAGGGGCTACATAATCAAAACCTTCAAATGTCTCACAGGATTAAACTTAGTACGAACACATGATTTATTTCAGGTCTATAGCTCCTCAGGGATTAGGGGTCATGACATAAGACTACTAGGAGGGAGGTTCATGGACAATGTAAGAAAGCATTTTTTCACAGAGAGGTGGTTGATCCATGGAACAGCCTGTCCATGGAGGTTGTGCATTCCAAGACAGTAGGGGCATTCAAGAGAGTCTGGGATAGACACAAGGGTTTAGTTGGAAGATAGGCAACTGGGGAGAGGGTATGTTTTTATCTGGGCAGACTAGATGGACCTTTTATGTTTCATGGCTGCATCCATGCTTTTCAGTAACAAAATATTTCTTGCCACTGCTCCTGACCTAACTATTCCACCCCTGATGGTGCCACCTAACCTCTGTATCCCAATACAAACACCAGGGGTCACCCTGGACAAATCCCTTGACTTCTTCTTGCACATTGAGGCACTGCTATCAAAATCTTACAGGAAGCTTGGTGTCATCTACATAGTGGTAGATTGCCTATCACCGCATTTATGTAAATGCTTAGTTAAAAGTTTAATAATGTTTGTCATTGACTTCAGAGGTGTAGTCTATGATGCTGCCTCGAAGTACCAGATATCAAAATCTGACACTTTCTATGATACCCTCTCCCATTTTATCCTACAAGCCTCTGCCCACATCCATTACTGTACCCTTTGTACTCAGTTGGGTTGGCTTTTGCTGCAGGATAAAAACATGCAACCCTTAGTTCTGTTGTTTCAAATAGGGGCTAAGCAAGTTTCAAATATTGGCTAAGCAAGATCCCTAACTATTTGTGCTTCCAACCTCCCCCTCCCCCCCACACACACACACTTTCTGGGCACCATCTCTATTCCCATGCTGGAAACAGGCTTGTCATTCCTCACTGGAAACTGTCTCCTGGTCAGCTGGCTTTCAATGCCTGTCTCTCTGAAGTGTGGATCAGCCTTAGCTTAGGCAATCATTCTCTTTCCTGTCTTACTACTGCCAAATAATTACTCAAAAAATCCATAATATCCTGCTGTGGTTGTACTTGATTACTGATTATTGTGTTGCTCTTTATATCTCTGCTCATCATGCTGTATATCTTAACTTATACTGTATTACTGTAGATGTATCATTCAGGTTATGCCTCTATATTAGGTTTCAGTAAGCACTTTAATGTTAAACCCGCATTTTTGCACCTAAAGAACTGCCCTCCATTCAACTGATCTACAGTATTTGAAATTTGGAAAGCATAGAGATGGTGCTGGGATCGCTGGATCTTGAAATTTTCCTGGCAATCAGTTCACTGGATGCAAAGTCACAGAAGGACAACAATTGTAACATTTACATAAGTTGTGACCATTTTCTGTTGACCATAGCTAAAAAAGTAGGAGAAATTGAAATCTGAAACCTGCAGGATTGATAGTTTGGCATAAGATATGTGCTTTTGTGAGTCTTAGCTCCCAAAGTAAAGCAGTGTTTATAATATTTATGAAAAACAGTTCTGTTTCTGAGCATGTGCAGTTAGAAAAATCAATGTTCTAAAAATATCTCAGTTTTTACCACATCATTGCTTAATATGGTCTTTTTATGAGAATGCACACATGTTTCAGGTGGCATGGCTTTTGACAGGCATTTGTATTATGTTCAGCTGTGTTTCTTCGGCATGGAAGGGGCTATGTTTTATTATGTTATCCACCCCTGATAAACATAGCTGTGCATGGGTGTTTGTTTTTCCCCAACTGGCCACCATCTACTGCATCAGCAATCAAATAGATTTAATCTGGACACGGTGGTACCCAATGCCCAGTGTCAGCTTAATGCGAATATATGTGAACGATTCTGACACCAGGGTGCCCACCCTTCATGCTGGTTCATCCTCTCTCCATATTGTCTACCCCCGCTGCCTACCACTTCAAGTTCCCATTATTGGGGTGCCCAGTGCCCAATGTTAGCATAGTCCACCTCCTGACCCAACAGTCAGGGACATCAGACCCCCGGTTCCTCAAGTAAAGACCAGCACAGGGTGCCCAATTCCCAGTGTCAGTAGGTGCCTGCACTGAAGGAAACTCTCCCTTAGTCTTTTTTTCTTATTTTTTTTAAACCTGAAACAAAGAAAACTGGCCCACATTGTTCTGTGCTGCTGTCCTGACCTCCACTCAGCACCCAATATCCCTCAGCCTCCATACCCCTTACTTACCTACCAGAGGTCCACTACTGTAATCCCTGTCTGGACCAGAGACATACTGTATCTTCCCTTTTCAAAGCTGGACTAGTAACTAAGAAAATCATGTAAGTGCAGTTAATGTATTTCAATGCATTTTGAATTTTTCACTCATAACTTGATCATTTTTTTTTTTATATTTTCCTCAAATTTTGAAACATGGCCTTTTTGGGACCCCCACCTCATGAACAAGGTAGATGACATTTTTCAAATCCTGCCTGAAAGATGATTTTACAGTTGCTCTGCAAAATCACCTTTTAGATGGGATATGAAAATGTTCAATTGCTGGGTTTATTAGGTGGTGTCAAAAGAAGATTATGTTGAAAATATGGAGTAAAAATATTAAAAATAACAACATTATGAAGGCACATTGAAATATTTCAATGCTCACTCATAACTTTGCTAATTTTTAATATTTGGACCCCACATTTTCAACATTGCCATTTTTTCACACCTTCTCATGAACATGACAAGTATAATTTTTCATGTCTTGGTCAAAATTTATTTTCACACTTGTGGTGCAAAATTACATTTCAGCTGGGATTTGCAAAATGTTACCTTCCTGGTTTATGAGGTGGGGTCATAAGAAGACTGTTGAAAATCTGGGGTCAAAATATTAAAAACAGTTATGAATGTACATTGCATTTTTTTAGGTGCTTGCTCATAACTTTGGTAATTTGCAGAATTTTGACAGCAAATTTTCAACATATTAATTTTATTTATTTATTTATTTATTTGCACATTGGTTTACAACCTTTGAGCCAGGGGCTCATTTTCAAAGGTACCTCGTCACAAAGAGGACAAATACAGTACAGACATTCATGTTACAGGATGTAGGCTACATGGAATTAACATACACGTTTGTGAAGAACATGATAGGTACAGCAGTAAATACAAAATACAAAAACTCACTTAGGGTTACAGGATTTGGGTACATCAATCAATCGGTGATTGGACCAATATTACAGAGAGGTCAGATTGGTTATTGTGGCACCATAGGGACTGCAAATGGAGCAGTCAGTAGAGCAGTGGTAATTTAACAGGTTACAGCAGTATATAATGGTAAGAGCAGTCAGAGCAGTGGCAAATTAACCAGGTTACAGCAGCACATAGTAACACTGCCGAGGCGAAGTCAACAGAGCAATTTAAGTCAGGTTACAGTAACATACAGCAATACTGTAGTTTTGAGCAGTCGGCAGAGCAGTGGTAATTTTGCCAGAGGAGATACGTGACCACATGGGGGAAAGGCCAAGCATCAGGGAATAATTACTGTACAGTCCATCGTGGTATAAGTATAGAGTGGTGCGGTTTGATGCTGCCCAGTGGGCACTGTCAGGGCACAGTGGGTAGCGCCTCAGATTATACAGGTGCAGTTTTGTGTGTTGAACAGTTCACTTCTGAGTGCAGTTTTGAATTTGGAGATCGAAGGGGCATCTGTGACATGGAGACGGAGCAAGTTGAACCAGGAAGGGGCTCTATGGGGGAAGGACCTCTGACTATGGGAGGTCCTGGCTCTTGGTGTCTGGAAGGTGGTCTTGTGGGAAGTCCATGTACAGACCAGGGGTTTGGCTATGGGGAGGGAGGCTGTCAGCCCTGGGGGGGACAGTCCTAGGAGAGTTTTTTTTGCTATTAGGCATGTTTGGTAATGCAGTCATTCATCTAGGTTCAGCAATCTTGCCAGCCCATAGAACTGGCATGAATGTGTAAACCTAGGGGCCCTAGTGATTAGTCTGCATGCCTTGTTAAGTAACAGGTGGATTTTGTTGAGCGCAGTTTTGTCGGCAGCCCCGTAGACTGGGAGTCCATAGTCTACCAGGGATAATATAGAGGATGTTACTGCAAGCTGGAGGGCAGTGGGGGGAGAGCGCTTTTGTAGAGGTATAAGATACCTAGCCGCATATTGGCTGCTGAGGCAAGGGTGTCAATGTAGGTATGGTAGTTGAGGGCTAAGTCAAAGGTGACCCCAAGGTACTTGAATGAGTGTACTTGCTCTAGCGGTTTGTTGGAGCCAGGGAGGATGTGGAGTGGAAAATTGCTGGCTTTGTTTTGGGGGTGGGCAAACAGCATTGTTTTCATTTTTTTGAGATTTATGATCAGTCGTCGTCTGCATACAGCAGCATATTTCTGGTGCATTCACTTGGCAGAGTGTTAAGGTAATTTTTTCACACCACTTTGTGAACATTATGGATATCATATATCAGATATCATATCGTGCCTGAAAATAGGCAGGTCTGTTGCCTAGCGCACTTACCTGGTTACCAAAAGCTAATAAATCATTTTCAGATCCAAGCCAAAATGTGTTTTTATACTTGTGGCATGAAATTATTTATTTTTTTTTAAGTATCTTTATTAGGTTTTTCTATAAGTAAGACACAGACATGCACCCACCCTGAGCAAGCCCGGGGACCACAACCCTCAAAACTGGTTGTGTAACCTATATACAGTAATAACTATGCACAAGCACAGCCAGAGCAAACATTCTCCAGAAAAAAAACACATCTCGGCTAGTATCAATGTCTTGGAGTAACACCTTTCTTAGTGTAGCTATACCTCAGCAGGGCAATCCTGAACCCTGAGGTGCATTAACCCCAATATCATAACATCCTGAGCCATCATCCAGATATATAAACACCCAGGAGATGACCACCAGATGTGTCCCTGGAAAGAGAGAGAGTCCCACCCCCATCCCTAGAGCCTAGCAGACCAAAACGTCCATTCAAGACCCTTTCAATACTACCAGCTTGTGCACTGATCAGTTACAAATGACATTACAATTCAGACCATCATATATGAAAAATAACTGTATAGGACTGCCTAGCTCAACAGTTTGACAACCCCTGCTAATCATAACCCGACAGACAGACCTGTATCTGATCACTGGGAATCTGCATTGAATATATAGCTTCTAATGTTGACCATCTTTTAGTGTATAACCCTTTCCTACCTTGGGACTGTATTTGTCTCTTTATTTTCCCCAAATCCCAAAGCAGATCCCTCACCCATTGCGTATACATATAGCTATGATCATCTTTCCAGTGTTTCAATATATAGGATTTATTTTTTTTTTTTATTTAATATATTTTATTTATTTTTACTTGATATCCTTGACAACACACGGATTTTACAGTATTTTGCAACAACACAATGCAAACTGAGTGCACCGTAGACATTATAACAGCCTTGCTGGCCACATACTACCAATTTCTACTGGACTAAATAGGAACAAAACAAATTAACCAGCCTAATACAATTCTCCCTCCTCTCCCCTACCCCTCCCCCCCCCTCCAGCATCCACACCCTATTTGTGGTGACCCTAGGATTCTGCATAACAGAGGAATCGACAGGAGCAGTACATCAGACCGCAAGGCGGACCCAATTACTAGGTAGTTTTACTATGCCACGTTGATAGAACGGTACTCAGCACCCCCCATATGGGGTCATATAAGTGATCCCTGCTATTCATTTTAGCAATATGTAACTCAACTTGCAAAGCAAGGACCATCTCTCTGTACCATTCTATAACTGGTGGAGGATTTGGGTCCTCCCAGTGCCTTAAAAGCACTGCCTTTGCTGCCGCCGATATAATGCCCACATACAGTTTATCTCTCTTGGTTGTGCTAATATATAGGATTTAACTATTGCAGACATCAAGGATATATGATATTTGGGTGTGGCACTTGCTATTGGCATCATATCTCCTAATATACAGATTCCAGGTAAGATATAATTTGAATAATCCAGTAACAGGTCCATAAATTGTTTAATTTCAGCCCAGAGAGGGCAAATTTTAATGCGATCCCACAACACATGAAAGATATCTCCTACAGCCACTCCACATCTAAAACACAGGTCTGTCTGTCTGAGGTGTCGATCACACAGTTTCTTAGGGATAAAGTACATATTAGAAGTAATAAAATACTGCATCACCTTGTACTTAGGTACAGGTATATGTTTATTACCTCTCCAAATGTCTTCCCAAGCAGGCTTCTGAGGGGCCAATGATTGGTCCCAATATATAACTTATGTGGGGGAGGCCTGGCAAAAGTAATCAATTAGTACCTAGTAGACTTTTGATAACAAATTTGAGGGAGACTCCACCTCCTTTAAGTTTTCCCAAGTAAATGGGTTCTCTGTGGAATCCCCCAGCCTTCTCAATGGCCCTTCTAACAGTTTGGTGAGCTGTATTCGTCTGTAAAAGTGCATTATAGCACATCCAGATGGAAGTATTACTGCATTGTCAGTTATAACATCCTCTAGAGTTATTCCTTCCAGCTGGTCAGACCAACATTTAGTAATTACCTGGCCCCAATCAGAAAATTGGGGTTACCCAACACAGGTTGACTCCGGGAATTCATTTGAGTTCTCCTTTGGGCAGGAGTGAGAAATAGCCATCAGGCCATTGCTGTTTTAACAATTGGAGTCTGGGTTGTGTTCTTGAGACATTTCTCTGGTAGGGCAAAAAGCATAACTTCTGGAGAAAGGCCTGAGTCATGTTGTATTTGCCTCTCAGTATGTAACCATGTAGGAATATACATCTCTCTCTCTCCCTTTTTAACCCAACAATTCATAAGACCAGTTGACCCGCCACATAATATAAGTGGAGATCAGGCAGCTTGATTCACCCTTTGTGGTGTGGTAAGCACAATATGCTGTGTTTCTTTCTAGAAGGCTTAGAATTCCATAAAAATGTGGATATCATGTTCCTCATTTTTATAAGCCAAAATTTAGGGAAGCTGTATGGTGCTAGATATATCGGACATAGTAACCTGGGCAATAGATTCATTTTTATTAGTCCCAATCTCGCTGCAAAGTTCAGGGGAAGCTTATTCCATCTCAGTATGTCTCCTCTAATTGCCACTAAGAATTTGTCCAGGTTTGTGGCTGCACCATCTTCCGTATCAGCTGTGATCCATATACCCAAATACTTTATACTGTCTACCGCCCATTGGATCTGCAGTGGCACAAAGTCTGCTCTGGAAACATGCGACGTCAAAGGGAGGATTTGGGTTTTGTTTAAATTTAATTTGTAATTCGATACATTGGAAAACTGCTCTATAATTTCAACTGTTATATTAAAGCTTGTTACCGGGTCCAGGAGATGGAGTAATATACCATTTGCAAAGACTGAAAAGTTTAGTTTCCTTCCCACTATTGTAATCACTTTTATAGCAACTTCATGGTTTATAGCAATTAACAAGGGTTCAAGATATATCTTGGACAATATTGGGGAGAGGGGGCAGCCCTGCCTGGTTCCATTTTCCAGCTGTATCTCCTGAGATATATATCCATTACACAACTCTCTAGCCGTTAGGGCTGCATATAAATTCTTAATGCCCCTGAGAAGACCCTTAGGAAATCCTATCTTCTCCATTGTAACAAGGATGGGAGACCCTATCGAACACCTTATCCACATCTAAAGATATCAAAGCTAAGGGTAATTGGGAATCCAGTGCAGAACTCAATATAAGGTGGAGTTTTCTAAGGGCATCATGTGCCCCTCTACCCGACATTAAACCTACCTGTTCAGTACTTATTAGAGTCAGGGCAATATTTAAAATTCACTTAGTGATAATCTTCGTTAAAATCTTAATGTCTTGATTCATTAAGGCTATAGGTCTATAGCTGCCAGGTAAATCCTTGGGTTTGTCTGTTTTCAGAACTATGGTAATATATGCCTGGTATAGCAGAGGGTGAAACACCACTGCCTGCATTATATGAGTAAAGAGATCCTTCAACAGGGGGAGTATAGTAGAGAGATGCATCTGATAAAATTTAGTCATGAGGCCATCTAGCCCCAGAGACTTATCAGAGGGCAGAGATTGTATCACTGCTATGATCTCAGCTTCTGTAATAGGAGCTTCCAGTTCCATAATCTGTACTGAATCCAATACTTGTATGGGGTATATTGTCCAAAAATGCCTAATTTCCTCCTCCCCAACATGTTGTCCTGTTTGACATATTTCTTTATAATAGGATGCAAATGCATCTGCCACATCCTGCGGTTTTGTTACAACTGTCCCAGCATATCTTATGGATGGGATTGTTCTAGCTGCCTCCTATTCCTTAACCCTAGCTGTTAGGAACCTACCAGGCATGTCTTCTTGTAATAAATAGTTAGCTTGTATCTTTTCTAACCAGAACTCTGCTTTCTCATACATAATATCCACCATCTCCCCTCTTAAACTTCTAATTTCATTATCTCTGCCAGTATTTGACCCCTCGAGGGGTCAACGATTCAATCGCCCCCATTATAAACTCCTCTTTTGCTTTTCTCAATCTGTTACTCCGAGCGTCATACCTCTGTGCTATCCCTGCATACAGAACCTTACATGTAGGTCATTCAAGATGTTTATTCTGGAGCATAGGCAGTTGGGTCTGTATTATTTCCAGAAGGGCTACTTCTAATTTCTGCTGGATTGACCCCTCTGCTAAAAAGGAATCCTTCATCCTCCACTGATATGGTCAAGGAGGAGCAGGGGTTGGTTCCCAAGTCAGCTGAACTGGAGAATGATCTGATAAAAATCTACAGCGGGTTGTCACTTTCTTAACCCCATTAAGCGCTTCCCTATTAACCAAAAAGTAGTCAATTCTAGATTGGATCTTATAAGCTACCGAGAAGAATGTCATATTATTACCCCCGGTGGAGTGAGTTCCAAGGGGGTCCACCAGAGAAGTGACCTCCAATAGTTTATTCATAGCCACCTGAGCCCTAGAAGGAGGCCTTCTGGCCGGTGGAACCCTATCCTCCCAATCATTGAGGCAGTGGTTCCAATCTGCTGCTATAATACAGGGGCATGGGGCAAATCTGTTAATGTCCAGTTCAAGTGTAGCAAAGAACTCCGGGTTAGAGGGAGCTGAACCATAGATAGAAGCAATTTTAAGTTCTATACCCATATTATTGCCAGAAATATATATCCCTCGACAGTCCACCCATGAGATTACTTGTGTTATGGAGTATGAACAGCCTTTCCCTATTAAGACTGCAACCCCCCCCCCCCGAGGCTGTTTATTTACTGTACCTACTCCAAAAAACCTGACCTACCCACATCTGTTTAAGGAGGTTCAGTTCCCCCTTCAATAAATAAGTCTCTTGTAGTGCAGCGATGTGGGCTCCAGTCTGAGCAATATGTCTCAAGATTACAAGTCTTTTATGTTTACCCCTAAGACCTTTTACATTCCATGAGATAATTTTAACACAAGACATTTCAAAAAAATAGTTAAAAGGTTGCCTGAACATTTTCAATATCTCCCACATGGTCTGCATCCCTCTGAAACACAATATTGGACTCTCTCTCTCCTTCCAAATCCCATCAACCCCCATCCCCCGATCCCTAGATCGACCTTCCCTAAAGCAACAATTCATGAATGAGCCCTTTTCTATGCTCCTTCCCAGCCCCCATAATAATTCAGCAGCTCCCAGGGACCTATCCCCTATATAATGTCTCTCATTCAACCATAAATCCCCCTCTCTTTAACCCCTAGCAGAAAGTTTCCACCCGGTCCCTAATCCCCACACAGCACCCTCCATTTCCATTCTTCCCCTATTCAAATTGGTCATGATACCCTCATTCACAAGCTCGATATGCCTACAGAATGCAGATGAGCTGAGCATTCGGCCATGCTTTGTCCCACTTAGTATGGGAATATAGGCAAAACAGCCACCGTAGTCCCTTTGGGCCCTTTCATCAGAAAACCATTACCCAGACCCCCCCTTCTATCTATGTCCCTGAGGAACATCTGGTCCCTCTTATCCAAAAAAAACCCTTCTGTAATATTGGAGGGAGTTACAAAGGGTCATCTAATCACAAGTCCCCAATCAGCCCCATAAGCCACTACTATATCGCTCCTTGCAGGAGAAGGTGTAACCCCTCCCCCAATTCTAATACATATATCCATCCCCCATGGGGTACGTTAAGCCCCTGTCAATGTAGTTCGATTGGGAAGGGAGTTCAGTCCCAACACACCAACATACCAAGGGAATGTTCTCCCCACTCTCTCTAGCCCCCATTGTCTACCATTCGCAACGAAACACCAAAATAAGGCCTAAATATGTGTGTCCTATGACCTCCACAACATCTATAGAAGATACACACTTAACCCAAAGGATCCATCTCCTTAAATAAGCCACCAGGTTCCTAACTCAAAGTCAATAGCCACTCGGGGGTGATAGCCCACCTTAGTCCTGAAGGAATCCAATTAACCATAGCGTATAAGCATTTATCATCAATCTTCATATAACAAACCTAAAAGAAAGAAAAAAAAGGGGGGAGGGAAAAAGGAACAACACATTTTATGCATCTCGCTTCCACCATTCAAGCCCCATTGAACAGGTAATGCCAGTCCTCTCTGTGGTATCAGTGAGTGAGGTCGGTGGCTTAAACAAGTCAGGAAGCTCAGCTCTGAGGCCCTCTAAAGCATCACACGCACTCAGATATCTCTTCTCACCAGTTTGCATTCGGACCAGTAAAGTCGCAGGGAACTGCAGGCGAAACTTAATGCCAGCGAGATAAAGTATTTTCTTAATGTTATCATATTCTTTTTGCTTCTCTCTAACTGAGGGTGTTTGATCCTGGAAGAGCCAAAGAGGTGCACCATTCCACTGCAAAGCTTTGTTTTTCTGAGAACGGTTAAGCACATGAGATTTTTCTTCGTAGTTTAAAAACCTCATAATCAAAAGCCGAGGTCTAGCACCCAGTGGAAGCATTTCTCGTAGTGCTCTATGTGCCCTCTCTAAGTTGTAGGCCTCTCCATAAGGTGTAGGGCCAAGCAGCTTGCGCAGCAGGTTTTCCACAAATGATACACAATCAGGCCCTTCTGCTTCCTCTGGAAGTCCTGCTAAAATAAGGTTATTTCTTCTGCTCCAAGATTCCTGGTCTTCCATTCTATCTTCGAGTTTCTTAACTTGTTTACATATGGCAATTAGCTCTTGGTCCATAGTGGTAACTTTCCATTCCTGAGAAGAAACCCAAACTTTTACATCCCCATTCTCTGAGCCAGGGAGTGCAGCGCCGGTTTAATAGTAGCAAAATCCATCACTAGTCCCTGCAACATTTGCTTTATCTTACTAATATCCTATGCTTTCATGTTGGACCCTCCTTCTGGTTCCATTTGGCTTGCCTGTTCATCCGGTACGGGTGATAGGGGTTTCGACCGTTTCATCACCGGGGTTCTCACAGCCAAAGGCTCCACCATGTCCGGCTCCATTCTGATGCAACAATTCAGCCTGTCATAGGCACCACAAGTGAGAGCTCAAAGATTCAAAAGTCATTTTTATACACACTATCAGATTTTGATGTCAAAGTGCGATCAGCTGCACTTCACCGACTGAAGTGAGGTAAATAAAACAAGGATGGGGTCCCTGAGCAAAATTAAGAGCTTATTTCAAATTAATAGGGCCTAGAAGCAGCACATAAGATGTCCTGTCATGCCAGGCTATTGTGATCCCCGTACTTGTGGCATGAAATTATGTTTCATCCAGTATTTTATAAATTACACCTGTCATGTTCTGGGGTAATAAAAAGACTATGTTGAAAATCTGTGGTGAAAATGTCACACAATAAAGTATGAAGTGACATTGTTTGAAGGAACAGCTATTGTCCCAGTGGGAACCACATTGCCTCCCTGTGCCAGTGCCTTGAGTTCTAGTGCAAGCTCAATGAGCTGGATGAATTGGTCAAGACGGGGGAAGATGCTGCAGCAAGTGGCACTGACACCATCCTGGAGAGGGAAAGAGCAGTGTTCTGGTGCACAGACACCTTGTGTCAGGTTCAGGATCCCTCCCTCAAAAGTGGATGATGTACATATAAAAGCCTGATGGGCCCATGGACTGCACTGCGAGTATATGCAGTATTCTATTTATTATATACTATTCCACTGTCAGAAAAATAAGGGAAATTAATTTGCAAGAAACTACATTAATGCTGACATTAGGGTTGAAGAATGTAAAGAGCACAAAATAGGGAAACAAAATATTAGGGTTCTGAGTCTTTGACATCTTAGTGAATTAGTGGTGGGATCTTCCATGAAGTTGTCAACTCTAATGCTAATCAATAAAAGGACAAACACCTCCTTTCTTCACACCACGCCCTGCATGAAGAAAATGATGACTGATTCTGTTGGCAACATGGGGCAAGCCATATTTCTCTGCCTTTGAAGAGTGCATCAGTATGAGGAATTGACTTGGAGCTGTACCTTGTGCTTTGAACAAGAAGCTATATGTGGGGTGGGGGGGTGGGCATTAAGGTTAACAACCCCAAGGAGGACCACACCACTGATCCACCAAAACATAGGAAACCCAAAGCTCTAATTTTTTTTCATTTTCTACTTAGTGCACTTTGGCTCTTTAACCCCAGTGCCTACATTAATGTATTTTTTTGCAATGAATTTCTTGTATACAGAAATTCAATATACTAAATATATTTATTTATTTTTACCAGGAGAGACACACAGAGCTGAAAGCTTGTTTACAGGTGTGACCTGGGAGCATAAGGAAGTTAAGTGACTTGCTCTGGCTCACACAGTATGCAAGTGGGGGGTATATTGTATGTATGTGTTTGATTTGTCTGTACTGTTGTTCCCCTTCCCTTCCCCCAGTTCATATCTGCAAAAGGGGAGGCAGTATAGCACAGTGGTTTAAGGCTCTGAGCTGCAAATCTGAAGACGTGTTTGAATCCCACAGCCCTCACTTGCGTAATGTGTAACCCTGAGCAAGTCACTTAACTTCCCTATGCTCCCAGGTAACACCTGCAAACAAGCTTTCAGCTTAGTGTGCTACTCCTGGCTAAACAATTGACCAAAAAAAAAGTTTGCAGTTTATCTCTGCAGGTTTGCCTGGTGAAACATTTTAAATAAATCAATAAAGGAATAATATTTGGAGGCCTTAGATAGTTTGTGAATAAGATATAGCACACAAACCAGAAATAACCTATTTCACAGTGCCTTGACCTTTTGAACTCTGTGATATTTAAAGATTCAAAGAATAAGGAACAAAACCTATCATTGCAGTACAATTAGCATATGATTTTAATGTACAAGTCCAGTATCAAGGCCAAATTGCAATGGCAGTGTAGCACATGCCATGCACATGCCATGTCTTCCTCTTTTTCTGTCACAGATACTAAACACAACCCAATCAGGTATTAGTTTGAGAACAAATACAATCACATGTTTCATTCTCTAATTCTTTTGTCACTCACCTTGAGGGACAAGCACAGAGAACTAGTTAAAGTGTATCAAATTGTATTTGTAATATAAAAGGTTTGGACTGGATTCAAGCCTGGGTTCCCTAACACAGCATAATGGAAAAGTAGCTTTGATACTTTGCCAAATGTAGAAAAGGACAAAGCTGTCATACCAAATCATTGAAAGTGTGCAGCATTTTTCCAGAATGCCCTTGTGGATGAAGGTAACAGCATTACCAGGGCCTGAGCCAAATGTCCTGATTCTGCCAATTAAGAGGTGAGTGTTAATTCCCTTAAGCAAGTTCATTCAGAGACACATTATAGTAATACCATTAAAAACCATTCAAGTCCATATTCCTTGGGAAATGACAGAATTATAAGGATTTGCATTCTGTGCCAAAGATGAGCTTTTAGAGAGAATTAAAAAAAAATGGCCTGTGGGAAAAACTCTTAGGCTGCAGGCTGCATCTCTCTTAATGGGAAAGCCCACCCATTCTGAATCCCATTAAAGGTAAGTGACACTGTGCCATGACTGGCCCAATAAACTAAGTGCTTCTTTTTCAGTAGCTCTAAACCCAAAGTTATTTAAAGTTGGGCCTCATAAAGGAGCCATTGAAAAATCAATCAAAGCAATTAACTCCTAGACCTCCACTCTAATTCCCTAAGCCTGTCATTTATGTTCTCAAAACCAGTGAATGGAATCACTAACAAAAGGTGGATTTAGCTGCAATAGTGCTAGCAAGGTAATACCTTGTAGTCCAAACAAATGAAAATCACAAAGGATCAAGTGGAATTGATGTGCGTACTCTGCTCAAGTACAGAAGTACAGAAGTACGTAATAAAAGTATTATCAGTTTTTCTCACCTTTCCAAACCTTGTAATTCATTTTTTCAAATGGGCTGCAGGTTTGCAATATTGCCTAGGGAAATAACTTAAATATTTTCACTGCTTCTCTTGGATCATGACTTGCTACAGATTTTTTGAAGGCAGTTGATTAACCTTCCTTTACGGCAGAGTTAACCGAAACATTAATATTTAATACATATTTTGGAAAGGGGAAGTGTCAAGGAGACTATAAAGATGTGAGTCAGAGGTCAAAGGGACAGAGGTGGGACAATCCTCTGAAGGAAAAAAACAAAACAGTGATGGTAAAAAAAGAAATTGCCAAAGTACTAGGATTTAAAGATTTGTTTGTTTTCAGCAACCAAGTTATAGTAGGCATCTGCAGAATATAGGCACAAAAAAGCCCACAGAAATGAATTCCGTGACCTTCTGTTTTTATTGCTGAAGATATTTTCATTAAGACATGACATTTTTCCCTTAGACTTCATATCTTTACATTGCTTATTCCTATCATGAAACCACAGGCAGTATTTTTACAGCCTACATTTTGAACAAATTCCCTTTGCTTCAGATATCTGATGCATTGTAGTTGAATTCATTAATTAAGCAATAAAGCATGACAGGGTGTGTGTCGTGCGGGAATATTGTCACACCTTGGGTGGTTGGGCACATGGCTGCCGGTTGAGTGCATCCAACACCTGAGAAGTAACATTATTCCAGCACCAACTCACACCCTGGAGTGTGTTATTGCTATTATACAAAGGATCATTTATATTTCAGTTAAAAAAAAATAAAAAATTACATTTTTAACATGTTTTAAACTGTTTTTTGACTGTGGAAGTACATTTATTAAAAAAAAAAAGAAGTTTATTTTTTTTTTGTCCACTAGGTGGTGCTGTGTTTTTGGGTAGCCGGCATGTGTCTCTGTCAGTTCCTGCTTGCCTGTCTGTGTGTCTGTCCCTCACCTTGCTTCCCAAGAATCTCGATCACCATTACAAAATCCTGTAGTCCTGAGGCTGAAAAACTCCAGAAACATAGCGAGTAAGTAGCATGCCTGTGCTTTCACAAAGTGAATCTGTGTATGTAACCGTGCAGCTCAAGTTCAAGTTCAAGTTTATTGCAGGAAAAACTCCATTGAGCAAGCTCATTCACAAAGAGGTCCTGGGTCATTTACATAGACATATGGACATAACATACAAGGTAACATTGTCAATCGAGACATATTGATGTACCATACAAGGTATCATTGTCAATCGAGCAAACGGCACATACAAAGTTCATAAATGATAATTCATGATGTGATACAGCCAGGTAAGGCAGGGTTCTGGCAGTAAAGTCTGATGCTGTATCAGCAGATGTTTGGGTAGAGTTGTATACATAAAAGATAAGTGCATTATGGGAGAAAGTTAATGTGCAGAGACAGCAGGGAGAGTTTAAGAAGGAAGGTAGGGAAAGAAGGTGAAGGTAAAAGATGAGGCTAGGGACTAGCACAGTAGAGTGGAGAAAGGTGTGATAAGGAGATCTAGAGGTGAAGAGCAGTGAAAGCAGGTTATGGGGATCAAATCTATAGTTGTTAAATTTAGTCTTATACTTCCTGTGTGGTTGCCGACCTATTATGGTCCTAGCAGTGGCAGTCGGTGTACGAGTAACTAATGTAAGGGTGGAATGGGGGGTTTCGTGGCAGTGACAGGTATCTTTTATTTTAGATGAGAATAAAGCTTTGTAGAGATTTATTGGGACAATGCTGGTTAGTTTCAGTATGGATTGGGAGTTGGTTCCAGATTGTAGGAAGTGTGAATAAAATGGCACATTGTCCAAAGGCAGTACGAGTTCTTGGGACGCCGAGCAGGATGTAGTTTGATATCCTGAGTGAGTAAGCACTGCGGGAGATACAGATGAGGGATGTTATGTAGCTTGGAAGTTTGTGATGAAGTATCTTTAGGGTCCAGATCCCAGCATGCAGCAGGCGTCTGGTGGCAAGTGAGGTCCAACCAACAGCTGTGTACAGGTCGTAGTGATGGGTTCTGTGGCGGGCACAGGTGATGAACCGTATAGCACGGTGGTAGAGAACGTCCGGTTTACTTAGGCCTGAGATTGCAGAGGTGGCATAGATGAAATCTCCATAGTCAAGTAGTGGAAGAAATGTGGCCAGTACAAGCTTGGTTTGGGTCGCAACAGGGAAGAGAGACCTGTTTCGAAAGAAGAAGCCTAGCCGTGCTTTGAGCCTCTTGGGTAGGTCCTCAATGTGGTCAATGAAGGTGAGCTTGTTGTCTATCCAGAATCCAAGGTATTTAAATTTAGGAAAGACTTCCAGGGTTTCACCCAGTGAAGTGATGATAAGGTTCATTGGCAGCAAAGGGGGGTACAGAGCATGTCAGCATGTCTCATGTTTCATCGATCACCTTGGCTTCCTCAGCACATCAGGTGATTCATTGTGCTGGCAATAAGACAGCATTATTTTAAATGTATGTAAGTTTATGGCAGATTGCTTGATATTGTGCTCTGTTTATGGCTGCAGAGGGATTGGAAATTGGCTATTGGAAACCCTTTCATAGACAGCAGGGGGAGTGCTAGGCTAGAGCATGTAGTCACCGCTGTGTTGTGAGCCATGTGTGTGAAGCTGCTCATAACGGCAGTTTAAGAGAAAAATATTTGCAATCTGGTGCCAGTTATTAGTGCTGACTTTTGGTCTGCAGACAAGTCTGGGAATAAAGGGGGGTATGAGTTGCTTGTCTGATCTGGCAATAAGCCAGAGATATTGAAGTCTGCTTGGAGTGGAGTGGTGAACTGTGAGGAACTAGGTGTGCTCAGTTCACTCTATGGAGCAGTGTCTATGAAGGCACTCGTGCTGTGGTAGTTTGGAAAACAAAAGATTTGCTATTTGATTTGGATTGGTGGTGGTTTCTGTTGAGAGTTGCAGTGTTTCAAGACAGTCTGTGGGAAGGGGGGCTCAATGGTAGCTTGTGAGTGCACCATGATATGTTCAATGTGAGATGGTCATGTGTGAGTCTGGACTTGATACAGTTATGTTATACTGCGATAACATCACTGTCCCAGACACACACTGACCAATCAGAGTCAAGGAACATTTCTTGCCATTGTATTATTAGAATTTACTATCTCTATGTCAAAGTGGAACTTGTTAAATCATGCTTCCATGGTCTGGCATGTATCCTTTTTTAGTACTGCTTATTAAACACATCTTCAGCTTCAGGCAATTTACATGTACAGTGAGCTGCAAGCTGCCACAAAGGATGTCAAAGGTACCTGGAGTACTGTGTTCAGTATTGGAGGCCACATCTCATAATGACATAAAAAGAATGCAGTCATTCCAGAGATGAGCAACTAAATTAGTGATGGGCCCGTAGCATCAGAAGCCCTATGAGGAGAGGATCTAAAGGACCTCAATATGTATATCCTAGAGGACAGGAGGAATGGAGGAGATATGATAAAGGCTTTCAAACACCTCATGGGTATAAATAGGGTACAAGAGGAAAGCGTTTTTCAGAATAAAAATGCTCAAGAACAAGTGGACATGCTATGAAGCTGGAGAGGGGAAGTTTAAGGGGAAATGTTAGAAAGTACTACTTCACAGAAAGAGTGGTTGATGCATGGAATAGACTTCCAGCAGAGGCTGTTAAAGCAAAAACTGTAGTGGGTTTCAAGAAAGCATGGGTTAAACATAAAGGAATTTTATTAATTTAGAATGGGGCAAACCAGAGACCAAGTAGGGTTTGTGGTATTACATTAAAAAGGGAAAATTGGCAGACTGGGTGAGCCGAGCAGCCCTTCTCTGCTAACACTTTCTATGTAATTCTATGTAAATGCACCCACCAAATGAAAATCTGGTGCTGGAGCATCAAATGAACTAGGTGCAATGTTAATGCCGCTGTTTATAGCTACTCTGCCTATGACATCACAGCTTATTGCCACAGAAATGTTTCTGATGTCACAACCACAAGCAGAGCATTATGACTTCAAGGGAAGAAAAATTGCAGGAACAAAAGTGGTCCAAGAGGACATACACATATGTTCATGTAAGAATCCTTAGTTATTAAGATTGGATTTTTCCTGAAATTTAAACTTTGGGAAATGTGAGATCAGAGTTCTGCAAATGCTAAGTGTAATTTTGTGCAGGACATTAGAAGATCAGTCTAGGATTGTTGCATTGGGAAATATACATGTATCTGCCTTAAGTGCTTTAAAGCAGCAGTGTCTAGTATCGAAAATACAGTATTTTCTCAAACAGTTTTTCAGTCGTATAGAGGATAACATGTTATTAATTAATTAATTAATTAATTAATTTGATAACCGGTAAGTACACTGATCCCAGGGACCATTTTTAAGCATGACTCAGACCATTTAGATGGCACATAGTACACAAATTTACAGTTACAACAGGAAAATAGCATAGATAGTGAGTACATGTATACAAATGTTTGTCATAACAGTGGAGTAACAAAACAGACATAGTAAGAGAAGCAGCAGTTTGGTACATTTAGTTTCACTCTGCCTCGAGCAGATGATCCCATTTATATTAAGGATCCAGAAATTAGAAACTCAAACCAGTTGATCATAATAATGGATTAGGCTAGACATCTACAGTGTGCTTTGGAAGATAGTGCCTCTAAGAAGTGCTTTTTAAATATGAGAGGTGACAGAAGTGAATGCAGGTTATCCGGGAGGGAATTCTGAAGCTTAGGTGCAGCATAGGAAAAGGCTCTCCTATCCATATCAGTGAGTATCCTGGGACACTGTAGCAGACAGCTAGCAGAGGACCATAATTGGCACCTGTTGATTTTTGGGTTTAGCATACTTTGCAGTGGAGATTTGGTCCCCGCTTGCAGAGTTTTTAAGGTGAAAGAGCCAAACAGCAGCTCCCTACAATCCTATGGCGAGAGCCAGTCAAGAGTCTGGTAAAATTGGCAATGGTGGGTATGGAAGGGAGCTTGGGTAACAGATCTACAGACATTGTTATAATCTGTGTTCATGCAACTGAGGAGCTGAGGAGATATGAAGGATATTATGGGGGAGCAATGTTCTAGAATGGGAACGAGGGTACTCCTCCCTACAGCTAGTCTGGCTTTCTGAGACATGAGGTGTTTTAAATGATAAAACACCCCTAGATGCTGACTGACCCTTTTATACCACCAAGCCAAAGTGGGTAGTGAAAGTTAAAGAGGGATCAAGAGTGACACCCAAGTGTTTAAAGTCCTTTACTTGCTCTAGAAAGGATCCACCTGGAGACCAAATGTTGAGAGAGTTTAGTTGAGGAGAAGAACACATACTGTAGATAGCTGGTGTTTGTATTCAAACAGCATACAATTGGTTTTCTTGGCATTGACAAGGAGCCTTTGTTGTATGAATTAGTTGGCAGCAGTGGAGAAGTCCCTGTTCAGTGTATCAGACAGGTTAGATGAGATTTTTGTCACTGTGGAATAAGATCAGGTCATCTGCATACATGATACTCTTGCTGGTATACTGCTCAGAAAGTAGAGGATTGACAAAAAGAGAGTATAGAAAGGGACCTAATATTGACCCTTAAGGTACTTCAGTGTAAACTTGAAGGGGGAGAAGTCCCTGTTTAGTGTGTCAGACAGGTTAGATGGGATTTTTGTCACTGTGGAATAAGTTCAGGATATCTGCATACATGATACTCTTGCTCGTATATTGCTCAGAAAGTAGAGAATTGACAAAAAGATAGTATAGAAAGGGACCTTATATTGATCCTTCAGGTACTTCAGTGTGAACTTGGAGGGGGGTAGACAGTACATCCCCTATGCTGACCATTTAGATCCTATTTGTTAGGTAACTTTTGACACAACTTGTTGTATAATTGGGGAACCCAAGGGTGGTCAGTCCCTGCAGCAGAATCCCATGATCAACTATATCAAAGGCTTTGGATAAATCCACACATATGGCCCCTGTGAGATTACTCCTAACAGCTTCACAGAATACATGGTCCATGAATTTCACAAGTGCCGTGATAATGCTAATTCCCTCCTGAAAATGTGATGGTCAGTGGACAGCAAGCCATATTCCGTAAGATGTGTAGCTAACTGCTGATGTACCACTTTCTCCATGAATTTTCACCATGTAGGATAATATAGACACTAGCCTATAGTTTTCTGAGATGTGTGGGTCTCCTGACTTACAAATAGGGACAAACCTAGCTTCCTTCCATGATGACGGGACAATGGATGTGATCAAAGATAGGTTAATGATATAAGATAGTGGTTTGGCAATGAAGGCAGCAGCTTGTTTCCCGCAGCGCCTGAATTTGGGTAGAGCCATCAGAAGTCGATATGTCTTAGATTGGGACATAACTCTGAAGTAGAAAGGGTGCAGCTGTCCATCTTACTTGATGCTACAGTACCTTGTGGTACAGAGGAAAGGTGGGCTAAGTAAGATTCAAGATTTGTGAACTTGTCATTGAGGATGTTTGCCAGGGTTTCAGGGTCAGACTGAAGGCCCTTTTCTGTGGTTAGGGCAATAGAGCTTACTTTTTTAATCTGGTTTCATAACAGAGTTCACTTCAGTCCAGAAGCTGTGGGAGTCACCTAGGTTACTTACTTGTTGGGACTTAAAAAAAGAGAATTTTAAAGACTTGATATCACACTTGCAAGTGTTCCTGAGTCTTCTTTTGTCACTCCAGCTGCACATAGTTGGTGCTGATTTGTATTTAGCCCAGGCTTCATTGTGTAGTTTCATGATGGTGATCAGTTCCTTGGTGACCCATTTGGTATTACCACCCCTGACTCTCCATGTTGTGACATGGAAGTGTTTGTCTTTTAACGGAGGCTAGGGCAGTTATGAAGAACCCCAGTGCCAAATCAACATTATCGAGTGACAGTAGCTTTAACCAGTTTATTCCCCATAGATCTGAATTTAGTACCTTCATGTCCACCTTTGCAAAGTTCCCAAAAAAATTTAGTCTTGATGGAATATGCATCCTACTGCAAGACCACATGCAACAGGTGGGGGAGTGGTAGCTGATGAAGTCCGACAGTACTCCAGTGGTCCTAACCCTATCTTCCCTGTTTGTTAAAATCCAATTGAGCATTGTGTGATTACTTGACCTAGAGTTGTACAGAGTAGGAGATTGAATGATCTGGGTAAGTCTGACTTCTTTAAAAATATCTACATAACCGAATTACTTAAACTTTCCATCCAGTTCAGGTTGAAATTCCCTATTACTATAATATTCCTGACTGGGGAGATGCAGGCAATCTCATTTATAACTCACTTGAGACCATTGATTCCACCTATTGGGGGATTGTATATACAACTCAGCTATAATTTCTTTGCTGATCCTATTATGATTTCAATGAATAACCATTCAGGAGTCACTTCTTGCACAGTACTTGATGCGATGATTGTACCAGTGAGGTGGTCCTTCAAGTAGAGCATGAACCCACCTCCTATTTTGGATCCTGGCCTATCATTCTATAGAATAGTATAGCCCTTGATGTGTCACAGTGATTCTGGAGAAGTTGGTTTCAACCAAGATTCACTTATACATAATAGAGCTGGGTTATGAAGTGACATCCAGGGCTACAGCTCCTGTATATTATTTAGTAAGCTACCCTCATTTATTTAAGGAATACTAATTCCCTTACCAGTAGGACACTGAGGGGAAGCTTGAGGAAAGGGGGTAGGGAGGGCCTGAGTTAGTTCTGATGTCACCGCACCTGAGAAGCATAAGCTATAGGACTATGAGGTAGGATAGACAGCCACCTGAGAACCCTTAATAGTAATTCTAGGAGTCATCAAGAGCACACCAAGCAAAAAACATTTTCTTTGGTCAAGGCAGGCAAGTGTTGCTAGGATGTGTCCCAGAAGTACAGGCTGAGATTATAGAAGATACAATCCACTGGTTGTAAGTAAGTAGTTAACAGTGGGGGAGAGGCCCCTCATGAGGATATCACTACTCAGATCACAGAAAAACAGACGTAATGGTAGGCTTAGGGTCATGAGAAAACCCAAGCCCCTAATATGCCAGATAGACAATGCCATGAGTCATAAAACTTCACCAGGCACCTCAGTGAGCAGCAGAATTAATAAGTAGAGCTTCAAGGTTTAAAAACCTGACTACTAATCCGGATGGATTGGGGGACAAAATTATGCAGATTTTTTTGGCTGATATGTTGGTTTAGCCTTTAAAAGGAGAACCAGCCTTGGGTATGGGGGTTGTTGGAGTGGGTGAGTGGGAAGTAGGCTGTGGAGCTGCGCTTTCCATGGCTCTGCTCCACAGTTTTGTACCTTGTGCGATGCTGCTAACAGCTGCCTGCTAGGCTGGAGCAGGGAGGGTGACTCCTGTCCCTTGTTACCCTCTGTTTAGCCATACACAACAAGACTGTGTCTGCATCAAGAGGTTTCTGTGACAACCAGGAACCCTGAGCACAAGGCTTGAAAGGTTCACTAGTAGCCATAGAAAACTCAAGATGAGGACACAGGCATGTCTATAAACTGAAGCCCAAACATAGATAATACTGGATGGGCAACTATGCACAACCAGTGTGTTCTGCTACAGAGGTGTTCTGATTCTCTCTGACCTCAAAAGTGAAGTTCAATAGGTCCATGGGAATCAGAACCCCAAGGTGGAAGAACACACTGCTTATGCATAAAGTTTCTCATCCTGTATTTTTTTATAATGTATAGTATTATGTGAAAAGTCTGCATTGTGTTTTTTTTTTCTCTTTCACAATGAAACTGACTTGTGCAGTCTCTAGAGGTTCTAGAAATCTTGTCTACCACAGAAGGATACACTCACATTCCACGACCTTTGAACTGTGGTAAAACAGCATTTTGAAAAGGATAGATTTTTATATAGAAAAATGCTCTACTGTACACTATATTATCATAGTGGCATGGTAGCATCACTATAGTTAGGGTTGAGCATGGGGTTTCTATGTTAAACCTGAAATTTTGCACTTTAATATCTTCACAACCGTTCAACAGACTTTCACAAAATTTTAAATGTGCAGAGTTGTGGCATATGTCTTTTGACATGCTAAGTATCATTCTGGTAGAATGTGTGGATTCTGAGATGCAGATAGCGCACAAATGTAAAAAACAGTAACAGTTTTTTGTTTTGTTTTTGTCATCGCTTCACGCCCATACAGTTTGGAATTTTGGTCTCAAATTTTCAAGGTAGAAATTGCCTGGCCTACAGATGTGCCTTTCACTGGTTTGGTGAAAGAAACATTAATCTGTTACAAAGTTATACAATTTTAAAATTTTGTTTCTGAGCATGCTCAGTTCTGTCATTTGGATAGCTGTTTGGAACAAAAAGAGAATTTGGACCACATAAAAAAGGATACTTTTTTCATATGGAGCCAATCCTTTTTCTGCGAGTGAAAAATCCTTTTTTGTATGACTGTCATCTTGTTTCCATTTTTTTTATAAAAATATTCAAAACCCACAAAAATTACATCCTGCAAAGACACCAGTACATATACCTTCATCAGGACCCCATTAGGTGTATTCTCCACTTAACTGTTGGAAAAATGACTCCCAAATGTTTTTTTTTTATCTTTAACTCATTTTTCATGACTCACTTCTGCTTTTTTGTTATGGCCATGATAAAAAAGAATTTGGCATAAGGAAAAGGATCCCTTCATACAAAAAAAGAATTGGCACTTAGGTTTGTTCCCATTTTTTTTGTGTGTGTGTGTGTGAAGGCATCCTTTTTCATATGTGAAAAAAAAGTGCACGAAAAAGGATCCTTTTATTCAAAAAAAGAATCAGAAAAAAAATTGTCTCAATTCTTTTTTTTTGTATGAAGGAATTAAAACACGTTTATTTCAATTGACTTTCCCTGCTGTTCTTAAATGAATTATGTATTTGTAGTTTTATTATTATTTATGATCTGTTTTATCTGTAAAACACCTTGATTTTTTGAAAGGCACTATATAAATAAAGTTTTACTTAACTACTTACTTACTTTTTCAAATGCTTTTTCTCGTTGGGCTAGCCGTTGTGTCGCTGCACTGTTTGAACCGTGTTTGTGCCATGTTTGTTTGCTTGTTTATTCGTTTTGAGCTCTCCAGTGTCTTAGTGTCTTCCAGCACCTCTTAATGTCATATTTATTAATGCTTGTTTTACTTTATTTTTCATTTTGTTTAGTAGTCCTATCATTTCAGCAGCTCGATCGCTAGTCCAATTTGGGGATCTCTTTAACTGGATCAAGACTATCTATACAGCCTACAGATAGTGTGTAGTGTCCCCCGGATTGTATCTACGAGCAGGACTTTTGCTTTTAGGGGAAAATCTCCTTTCGTTTGTGGAGTTCGACTAAATCTGCAGTGGCTGGTGTTATTTTGAATTTAAAAACTCAAGACCTGAGGACCGGATTCTGATTTGAAGTGTTGGATCGATGTGGACGGATATTTGGAGTACCTGAGAGGATAAGCTGGTTCTACCAATTCCTATTGATCTTGGTGTGGTGAGATCTTTTGAAGCAGAGAGAGGAGTTTGTTTTTGTCTCCTTCATATATTTCTGACTGCTTGTTATTTCAAAATTTAAACTAAGGAGTGTGTCTTGGCATGAGAATTTTGGGGTGAGCTGCCTAGGGTGGTTTCTGCCATTGACTGGGTTTGAGGAGGGCGGTGCCAGTTCTGAACCTGGTGAAGGATGTGCCCAAGTAACTGGTGTATCCTAGGTTCACTGGGGGGAAATGCTGGTGAGTGGATTCTGTGTCAGGGGTCGTAGCTGCGGATTTGACTAGGGGCACTGACCTCCTGGAGAGGTGATTATTTCCCCTATGCAATAAAGTTGAATTAACAGTGCTCCTGGTTCTGGAATCTGCATCTATGACATCTCCCTACAAACATTTAGCTCCTGAGAACTCTGTCTTTATCTGGACTGCTTCATAATTTTTCTGTACTCTCTTTTGGATTCTTGATGAGAGCAGAGTCTGACAGTGAGTTTTGGTTTAGCCAGGAGAAGTGAGAGATCCCTTGGCCCCTCAACAAAACAAAAGCTGGATTTAGACTGATATGTGTTAGACTTCTGATATTGCATTAAATTTGAGTATTATTGAACTGCATAGATCGGATTGGACTGAAATGGACTGAAATCTGTATAGGACTTTAATTGGATTGTAAATGAAATATTCTGTTTACTTATTTTAGTTAGACTGTTTATTTGATTGTTAATTATTTGTATGTTATTGATGAATTGAATGATGTTATGGTATGTGAATGGTTGATAGGATTCTTGTGGGGTGCATGGTTGTGTGAGAAGTGCCCCATTGGAGGTGTGTGTGTGTATGTGTGGTGATAATATTATAGTGTGGTAGTGTGACTTAATTATTTTGGGTTTATTTATTTTAATTATTTTGGTTGGGATGTGCTGGGAGGGTGTTAAGATGGTCAGGTATTATTCCCCACTGTGCTCATTGATCTAGGCCCCTTTCACTGTCCCCCATTATTGGCTGAAGTTTATAGGAGACATTGGGTGATGCGAATAGTGAGGAGGTGAGTGAAGGGTATATGGACTGGGCACAGTGGGGGAATGGAGAAGGGTGGGCAGATAAAGGTAGTGGGGACTAGGAGATGCCCTGGGGTGAAATGGGGTCAGGAAAGGGGTGCTCCCTGCCTGATTACCATACCCAAGAACTCCACAGATTGTGGGCAGGTCCTGGGATCCTCCTTGAAAACCCATCCAACCTGTGCGATGTTAGGTACTGCCATGTCAATTAGGAACAAGACCGCTATTATAGCTGATCTTGTTGCAACATCTGATGTGGCATGTATCACTGAGACCTGGCTGGATGAGAATGTAGGCCCCATTTTGGCATCTGCTGCTCCAGCTGGGTTCTCAGTGATACACCACCAGAGGTTGGCTCATAGGGGCAGGGGTGTGGCCATCTTTTTTAAAACAGAACTGGACCTTGTGGATGTGCCAGTGGGTTGCACTCAATCTTTTGAGTGTATCCTGGGAGCAGGTGTAGGGTTCAGGATTCTCCTTATCTACCGTCCACTCGGGGATGGTGGAGAATTCCTGAAGGAGTTTGCAGACTTCATTATTGACGTGGCATTGGAGTCACCCAGATGGTTGATTCTGGGTGACTTCAATGCCTGGATTGATGATGAACTCTTGCAGTTTGGAAATAACCTCCTCCAAGTTACGACTATGTTGGGCCTTACACAGGTGGTTAGCTCTGCTACCCATATAGGGGGTCACTCATTAGATCTTGTGTTTCTCCTGGGTATGGAGATGATGGGATTGGGGGTGGAACTAAATGGTTGGTCAGACCACCACACCATAAGATTCAGCTTTGGGGCACCCCCAATTAGGCTTGCCCCGACAGAGATGGTCCAGTACCGCCCTTTGAAGGGGATTACCCCAGAGGGCGTATCGGCAGTGCTGCACCTATCGGGTTTATCAAGTGAGTGCATGAGTCCAGGGGATCTTGTACTTGCCTATAATAAGGCGGTGGGTGGTGCCCTGGACTTAATGCTTCTGTTTGCGTTCACCCACTCACTTTTCACCCAAGAACCCCTTGGCTTGATGGGTCCTTGAAGGAGCTAAAGAGAGTGGGGTGAAAGCTAGAGATGGCTTGGCAGAAATCCAGTCTTGATGTTGACAGGATTAGGTTGATGGACCGTTATGAGGTCTATCAATCAGCAATCACCCGTAAGAAGGCAAAGTTCCTGTCCAGGGAGATTGCTGCTGCATGGGACTGACCAGCTCAACTATTCCGGACTATCAACAGATTGTGCAATCCAGTCAGTCTGCAGCCTGGAAGAGATTTTTCACAAATAAAGTGTGATCAGCTTGCTCAGTTCTTCGCAGATAAGATTGCCAGCATTAGATCGGGTATCAGCCCAGCTCTCTCTTTAAGGGATTTGGAGATCGGCGTGAGGTGGTGAGCACCTGTGTTGCCTGGTTTGACTTTAGCAGGCCAGAGTTCATGGACATTGTGAGGATTGTCCAGACTGTATGACCAACCAGCTGTAGTTTGGATCCGGGCCCTAAACCACTATTAGTAGGTTGTATAGATGTTATCTGCCTGATGCTTGTTGAAATTGTCTGGAAGTCCTTGGAGCAGGGGGTCCTTCCCGATCCCCTCAAGGAGGAGGTCATTTGACCACTCCTTAATAAATTCTCCTTGGACCCAGACTGCTTAGCTAACTATAGCCTTGTTTCTAACCTGCCCTTTGTGGTAAGGTTATTAAAAAGGTGGTTGCTCTGCAGCTGGATGACCATCTTACAAATCACAATGTCTATGATGTTCTCCAATCTGGTTTTAGGAAAAGACATAGCACTGAGACCGCCCTGGTCCGGGTTTTAAATGATCTCCTAATTGCGAGAGATCAAAAGGCTCATACTACTCTAGTCCTTCTTGATCTCTCTGTTGCATTTGATACTGTGGACCATGGTGTGCTTTTGGAGTGCCTGCAGCTTCTTTGTGGACTGTCTGGAACAGTTTTACATTGTTTTGATCTTTCCTTACAGGCAGGACACAGAGGGTTGTCACTGGAATTTATTGCTCTGACACCTTCTCCCTGTCTTGTAGGGTGCCGCAGGGCTCCATTTTGGCACCCATGTTGTTCGTAGTTTATATGCTGCCATTAGGAGAGATCATTAGGTGATACAGTTTAGGTTTTTACTGCTATGAAGATGATATCCAACTGTATCCATCCTTTATTCCCGGACAGGATGATGTGTTCTCTGTGCTTAACAACTATCTAGCTGAGATCAAAGATTGGATGAGCACTAGCTGACTGAGGTTAAAACCAGATAAGACTGAGGTTTTGGTCGTGGACCCTGGTTGCCTTCAGGTGGGTCCTAGGGCTGGGCTTCCATATGGCTTATGGCTTGATGGTGTCCAGCTCTTGACCTCAGACTGGGTGCATAACCTGGGCATTATTTTTGATGACTGACCCTGAAATCTCAGGTGATTGCCATTATCAAATCTTCCTTTTATCATCTTAGAAATATCACCCAGGTGAAACACCTGGTTCCTCAGGCTGAGTTTCCCATATTGGTCCATGCCTTCATCACCTCCTGCCTTGATTACTGCAATGTCCCTTACCTAGGGCTACCAGGGGTTGATATCTGCTGCTTACAGCTAGTGCAGAACGTGGCAGCCAGGCTTCTGACTGGTACGTCTAGGTCTAGTCATACTACGCCTGTGCTGCACGGACTGCACTGGCTGCCGGCTCGGTGGTGGATCATCTTTAAGGTTGGATTGCTAACCTGTAAAACCCTACATGAACAGGGACCCCAGTACTTGCATGATCTACTTTCTCTGTACTGCACTTCCCACTCAGTCTGATCCGCCAACAAGGGATTGCTAGAGATTCCCAGGGTTCGTTTAAAGACATCTGGGCCATGTGCATTTTCTTATGCTGTCCCTTCCCTGTGGAATTCTCTACCTCGTCAGATAAGAGAATGCCTGACTGTCTCGAATTTTAAATCTGAGCTCAAAACCTATCTGTTCTTTAAAGCTTATCCTTAATGATTTTAAATACGATTGTTTAATTTAATTTAGCTCTTTGTTTTAATGTGTTTGTACAGTGCTTTGGTTTTGAAAAGCACTTTAAAAATAATGTTTTACTCTACTTACCTTTACGTTTATATGAAAAAGGATGCTCACATATGAAAAAAGAATTCGGACAGTGATTTTTTTTCTTTTCTTTTCTTGTATGAATGGATCATTTTTCATGACTTTTTTCATTCATATGAAAAAGGATTCCTTCATACAAAAAAAAATTTAGGACTTTGTTTTTTTCTGTATTCTTTTTTTGAATGAAGGGATCCTTTATTTGTGTGCTTTTTACATCATATGAAACAGGATGCCCTTACACAAAAAAATAATTTGGACTTTGCTTTTTTTTCATATGAAGTCATCCTTTTTTATATGTTTTTTTTTATATGAAAAAGGATTCCTTCATATGAAAAAGGAATTTGGACATGTGTCTTTTTTTTGCACATTTCAAATTCAACAAGCCATAACTATCTCAATATCTGGACATAAGGGACAATCCATATATCAAACCAAAGGTCTTAATGAGTACTGCAATAATAATATAATCCCCCTACAAATAAGGGAAAACAATTACGGTTCTGTCTTTCCTACATCTTTGCAAATCAGGAGTGGGGTGTGCCTCAGGGTTATAAACCATAACACTCAACCCATTCATCAGTAAATAATCTGGGATGTGTTCTGTACATGAGAATAGGGTGAGTGTCTAGGTTGGCAATCCTGAGGCACATCCTACATCTGATTTGACAAGGTGCAGGAGAGGTCAAACATGAATGGTTTTTCCTATTGCTGCCAGCAAGGTGGGGGTGGAGTGTTATGGTTGGAAACCCTAATGCCACATTTCCCTATTTTTTCTGTTTAATCCTAACTAATGCATCTATAAAGTTTTTGCAATTAGACAGTTATAATGTATGGACATCCATTCCCATTTCAGACACTCTGCTCTCTTTCACTGAATGGGGGTTGGGGAAGGTGGTATTTAATGGCTGGTGCAAGGCTTAGATTACTGATTCAGTGTGCTGCAGCTTTTTCTATAACTTCAAATAAAAAAAAAGTATTCCAGCGCAGTTGAATAGAAGAAAGCAGTTGTGACATCACTAGTGCCACACAGCAGCATAGTGATGTCACTGCTGCAGCACAACAAGCATATTCCAGACAAGGAATTCTATGCATGACAGGGTTCTGCCATGCACTATAATGTAGCTGTGACATAACTTTCATTATATCCGTTGTTGCAGTCATTGCATTTCATTTGTGGAGTGAGGTGAGATGTTTTAAAGTTTCAGATATAACTGGTTTCTGGCCCACCTACTATGAATAAATGAAACATCTCGATGAGGTGGTGTGCTATTTACCATCAGAAATGCATGATGGAGCACTCCGAGTAAATCTACAGTATATATCCACCATGCAAAGTCAAAAAATAACATGAAGGAAAGGGGATTTTAGAAATTACTAGTGGCGGCTATCATGAATGACTTGAGTCATTACATATAAAATTTGTAATAAAAGCTATTTTAAACATATCAGTGAGATGTAAAAATATACTAATTCTGTATGGATGGAATGGAATTCTCAACAATTTCAGAAGATTCTTAGGAAGTCCATAAATCGCTGAATTCCAACATTTTGCGAGAGAAATTATTTTCATGTATTAATAATCTGCAGTTTACATGAACTGCAGATTTTTGTTCTGCAATCCATGGAAAATGTTTTCACAGTTTATGGGATCCATTGAAAATTATTTTGAAAGGCTATGCCCCCTTCCTGAGCTATATAAGCAGTTCCTCCCAGCCTCCTTCTGAAGCACTTTTTCTTTTCTAGCTAGAGGCTCTGCCAGTCTGCCTTCTCCTTTGGGGGCTTGCTAGGGCTTTACCCCCACCATGTTGCTTGTGATTGGGCTCTGCTTGGTTTGTGTTGGATTTCTGTTTGTTGCATTTCTCCTACTTTTGATTTGTACTGCTTTGTCTCCGGCTGTTATATGTTTCTGTGTGTGCGTGTTTCCATCCTGCTCCTGTACTTTTGTTTGCCTTTGCTTCTTTTGGGCTGTTCTTTTTTTTTCTAGCACTCTGTGTAAGCATTGTTTATTTGTTCTTCTGGTTACATAATTTTTTTTTTCATTACCTTAAGCTGCTCTGTTCCTTTGCTTTCAGGCTCACATTTATTCTCTAGACTTTGCAAGCCTGTATGCTTCGGCTTACATTCCTGCTTCCCTGTCTAGCAATACTCAGTTTCCTGCAATTGTTATTGAATGTTCAGCTCACATTGCTGTTTCTCTACTGTCTCCTATGCTTCCACCTTAATTGTTAGCACCTGGTGCAGGTTGGTACTGCTCAGCTAGCTACCACTTCCTGTTCTACAGCTCTGCTCTTAATTCACTCAGTACTAGCTCCACTCAGACAAATTCTGCATTACTGTACTGAAACTTTCAGCACTTACATTAGCTACCTGGTCTCTATTGCCTTAGCATTTTGCTGTCATTGGCTGTACCCTTTACTAGGACCTTGCCAGTAAAAGCATCTCTGTTTTGTGGGTTCCTACACTAATAACATTACAGTGCTCTTTGTTCTCATGTTGCTCAGCTTATGACTTCCTGTTATTCCCATGGTGGGGGACTGTGATGTCACAGTGGGGCATTGTGGCTCTGAGTAGCAGACACAGGCTCTATGTAAGCTATATGATTTTGCACTGCTTTCTTGCCTACATGGCTTTCAGTTAGCCATGCATAAATCATTAACTTCACAGCCTACATGATCTTCAGATATTCATTGCATTCCATTATTGTGCTGCATGCTTCTTACTGGATTAACCTATATTCCCCTTAACATCATTTCAGGTATTCATGTCAATCATATCAATTCACTATTCATGCTGAAACCATAGCAGCAAATGCTTTTATGTAAATTTTGATTTTTTCCTTTATGGAACTGGTTGGCCAAGCATATAAATAACTCAGCTCACCACATATGTGATGCATCATGCTTACCTGTGCTGCTGCCAGTTTATTGCCATTGCAAATGCTGTTGCAAATCCTGCTACATATTCATTTAGGCCAGTAGTTCTCACACTTTGTCATAGTGAGCCTCCCCCAAGCTTTGGAAAAGATCTTGAGCCCCCCAATATAGAAATAATTTTGGACCTCCCCATAGTTAGAACACTTATCATACTTTGCACAGTAGACAAGGAATACAGTGACATGTGTTTGAGTAGTTGCATCTATTCTCATTTTATTGGACTTATCATTCTCCCTCTGTATAACCCCCTCCCCATGTCAGCCTACTCACTCCACACTTCTGTGTTTTGGACCCTATTTACTGTACCCCTTGTTGCAATATCTCCATGAGTCAGATTGCTTTCTTTGTCAGTTTTACCCTGTTTTTAAACACCTTCTCAGGGACCATTATGCTTTCTCCTGCTCTTGCTCCTAGTAGCTCTCAACCTTGCCTTTGCATTTGTGCTTTTCTGTAGCCAGTACAATGGGTCAGTTGTTAACTTGCATCTATTCATTTGTATTATTTTGCATTTTGTTTTGCACAGTTTCAAAGAACTGTACTTCCTCCATTCAGCTTTCCCCCATCTTACACCAGGAAACAAGTGTTTGTTGAGTACGACTTCCCTGGTCACCCATTTTATATATACATTTGCATGCCATTTTTCACTTTAGTTTGCTGTATCCTATCACACAAAGCATCCAAAATCTGACATTTAAATATAGTACATTTTAAGGCTTGTGTGAACCTCTCCTGGAACAGGTTGGGGCCTCCCCTGGGAGGAGAGCCTCACCATTTGAGAAACCCTGATTTAGGCTAAACCTCATTGATTCAATCACTGGCATCACAGCCTCTCACTGCTTAAACACCTACCTTCTTCTTTTTTTCCATTCAAACTTTATTCATTTTTTAATGCATTTACAGAGAGAAGATCTAATTAGCATACATACAAATGACACAGGATTAAAGAACAGGCATTAGATCAACTCTCCCACTTCCTTCCTCCCCTTTCCCCTTTCCCATTTCCTCACACAAGATGAAAAATCAGCAGGATAAATAAAAAGAGGATAAACCTCTGTGATGATTATAGGGAGTACAATGTCAGCAAAGGGCCCCAAATCTTCTGAAATTTCTCGGATTGACCAAGTAAATTAGCAATCATATTTTCCAAATGCAGATTTGCCAGCAAATCCTGTAACCATTCACTATAAGCAATGTTGGTTATGTCTTTCCAATGAGGCAAAACCAGATTTTTAACCGACATAGCTATACGAGTTATGTGATATTTTCTGTTATTAACTGTGACAGAGGAAAAATCCTCCAAAATGCATATTTCAGGAGTGAAAAGATCATATAATCCTAGTAAAGGATCTGCCCTCTGTCAAATCGCAGGCCAAAGGGGGGCTACTTTGGGACATTTCCAGAATATATGTAATAGAGTCCCCTCTTCCTGTTGGCAATGAGTACAGGTAGCGGATGATAGGAATCTCAGTTTAGCCAATTTCTGGGGTGAATAATAGTAATTGCGCAGGATTTTGAACTGCATTAGCTGGAGCTTATTGTGTCTAATATATTTGTGACAATTCACCCACAAAGAAGGCCAATTAATTTCCTGTTGGGAAAAAAGGGAGGCCCAAAATTGAATCAGGCCAAAACAATCTGGCCATTTCCAGTTATGTAATATTCTGTACATCTTAGATACAGCATGAGGTAGGCCTGCCATTGGAATCAGTTCTGTCCAGTAAGACAAATTTGAGGGTGCCAGTGGGGCAGAGCCAAAAGATTTCTCCATCAGGTGCCATAATTGAAATATTTTGAAACTAACAGAGTTCAGGTTATGGGCTTTATGTAGAATCTCAGGAGAGGTTAACCATGAGACATCTTCCCGAATAAAAAAGCTAACTGGGTGATCTCCCAGCTGGGAGATCCATCTCAATTGGAGGGGTTTGCCCTCGATAGTGAGATTTGGGATCCCCCACCAAGGTTGAGCGGGATCTATTGTGTGCTCATATTTCAAGAAAGAACAAAACTGTGAATGAACTTTTATACATACTACTATAGGACTGTCTTTAGGCATGGGGGTAAGGTTTTTAACATGGTGTGTAAAAGCGCCCTGGGGGATAACCCATTAGCCTTTATAAGGGTATGTTCAATTTTGAGCCATATGGGAGTAAAAGCATATGATGTTGAGGGGAGCTCAAGTGTGGGCCATCGCAAGTACTTGCTTACATGACTAGCCCAATAATATAGCCCAATGTGCGGGAGACAGAGCCTTCCCTTCTCTTTGGGGGCTGAGAGATTGTTATAACTTTTCCAGGGTTTTCTAGCTGTCCAAATAAAATCTGTAATCATCTTATGTATCCTTTTAAACCACGCCAAGGGAATCCAGATGTTGGAAACATTAATTAGGTAGAAGAACCGAGGAAAAATGTTCATTTTAACTATATTGATTTTCCCCCAAAGAGAGAGGGGGAGCAAGGTCCATCTTTTAAGATCTTGCCTAATAACAGCAACTAGAAGGTCCAAGTTTAGTTTTATAAATCTGCCGGGGTCTCTTGACAAGTTAACTCCCAGGTATTTCAAGGCGTTAGTCTGCCAAGAGAAACCTACTGCTAAAGCATCTATCTTTGTCACTTTGTAATTTAGGGGGAAGACCACAGTCTTATCTTTGTTTAATTTGTAGTTAGACATTGAACTAAATTCTTCCAAGATTATAATCAGGGCAGGCATTGACGTCTTGGGGTGAGACAATTGTAGGAGGAAGTTGTCTGCGTAAGCCGAAATTTGACAGTCTGATGTTGAACCACTATACCCTGGACATTTGGATCTGCTGTAATCCTGTGAATAAGGGGTTCTAAATAGATATTAGACAATAAAGGGTATAGCGGGCAACCCTGTCTAGTTCCGGCATAAAGTGTAAAAGGATCAGACATGGACCCATTACAGACAACGCATGCACTTGGAGTTTGTATAAAGCCTTAATCCACTTTACAAACAAGAGGGGGGGAATCCAAAAGCTTGAAGTGATTGAAATAAAAAATTCCAATCAACCCTGTTGAATGCCTTTTTGGCATCCAGGGAGACAAGCACAGCAGGAAAGTCAGCTTCTCTGGTGGCTGAAAAGACATGTGACAGGGTTCTGAGATGATCTACTGAGGATCTGGCCTTCATAAATCCCACCTCTTCTGGGCCTATGATATCCAGCAATATCGAGCCTAACCAGTCCGCAAGAAGTTTTGTGAGAATCTTGAGATCCTGGTTCAGAAGGGAAATTGGTCTGTAGCTTTACGCTCTATCAGGGGGTTTATCCTCTTTGGGTATTAGAATGATTAAGGCCTCAAATAGAGACTTATCTAAGTCTTGTCCTGAAAGAATGTGATAAAATAAGGCCAGAAGCAATGGAACCAGCTGTGGGACAAACACTTTGTAAAAATTTGCCAAGAAGCCATCAGGACCCGGTGTTTTATCTATCGGGAAATCTTTGATAACTCTAACTATTTCCTCTGAAGTGATGGGAGTGACAAGAGCAGCTTTATGTGCATTTGAAATAGTAGGCAATGAAAGAACTGCTAAGAAAAGGTCCAGTTTAGCTAATGACCAGAGTTCCTCCGTCGGGCTATATAACTTTATGTAATATTTTCTGAATTCAGAAGTGATATCTGATGGGGATATTTTTAAGGTATCATTTTCCATGGAACGAATCGAGGCAATAAACCTATTTGATTCAAGTTGCTTAAGTTTAAGAGCTGGGAAATGCCCTGCGTTTTCTCCTTGATCCAAATAAAGGGATTTGGTTTTGAGGACGGAGAATTCAGCCTTCTGTCTCAGTAAATTCAGATAAGCATCTTTTAACTTTACTAGATCTTGTTTCACTAAATTAGAGGAATGGGGTGATAAGGTGTGCTTCAACGACCAGATTTGAGAAAATAGGGATTTAAGTTTCTCCTCTTGCATCTTTTTCCTTTTGGATGCCAATCCAATCAGAAGGCCATGAAGGTAGGCTTTTAGGGCACGCCATTCAATATCAGGTCTTCCTGTTGAATTGGTATTGATTTCAGAAAAGACTGTGATGTGCTCAACTATATATTTAACATTTTCTGGGTTTTTAAGCAGTTGGTCATTGACCTTCCATCGTCCACCCTTTCTGGGAATAGATACAAGGGAGATCAAGCATGACACCGAGGAGTGGTGAGGTAATAGGCCCGGAAGTATAATAGCCTCCAACATACTAGTAATCAAGTTTTGTGAAATTAACATATAGTCGATACAGGAAGATGTGTGGTGGACCTGTGAAGTAAATGTGAATTCTTTAACCGCCGGGTGAAGGACACACCAAATGTCTATCAATTCTTCACCATCTAGTAATTCCCGGAGTGCTCGTTGGGCTGGGGAGAGTCCTTTAAGTGACTTATTTGAGTGATCAATTTGTGGATCAACAACCAGATTGAAATTCCCTCCTAAAGTTAAAGGTGTATTTAAATAGGTCGTAAGAATATTAAGTAAATGCATGAAAAAACTGGGGGAGTCCGTATTAGGGCCATATATGCTAGCAAGTACGATGTCTCTGGTGTAGAGTTTCCCCTTGCCTATAATGTAACACCCTTCTGAGTCAGGTATAATTACATTGGGAGTAAATGGTATAGATCTGAGAATTAGAATCATAACTCCTCTACTTTGGGTATTGTCCTCAGTCGAGAAACACTGACATATTTGTTGCCTGCGTAATTTGTCTGCCTCAGAATTTAGCAAGTGGGATTCCTGCACCATAACAATATCTACAGCCAACAGGTTGAGATGTTTAAGGAGCTCTTACTGCTTAAGTTTGCATCTTGCCCCCTCTGATATTCCACGTGAGAATTTTCACTGTACCCACCATTGAGGTTTACATGCTGATGAGTGTGTGCGAGCTTTATCCATTAATTTCTCCAGGTAACAGTTCCTGTGTGAATAATTCCTCCCCCCATCCCCCCAAAGCTAACAAACCCCTTATTATAACCTGTACATGGTATAGACAATAACCTATAGTCCCAACCCACCCCCCAATTCACCTATCGTTCGCCTTATGCCTCATGCCCTACAGTCATCCCCCTCCCCCAAGCCACCCTCCTTGCTGTAAAACAATTCAAAATAGAAATATCAAAAGTCCTTCTAGGGTCAAACTCCACAAGACCCCATACTAATGCTGATTAGGTAGATATCTAAACATGTTAAAAGTATCAAAACTCCATTATCATTCTTTTACATCAAGGGTGTTTTGAAACTGTAAACTTAAGTCCTTAGTATCTAGCTGTCATTCTAGTACTGCTAAGTAATTCTCCGAACATCTAACAGATCAATTATTATTATTTAATGTAACAAAAAACATATACTTGAGGTTGATCTAAGCCATATCTATATTAATAGGTTTATAATAACACCAACCAGTAGCTTATAAAGCTCCCTCCCACGTGTGAAAAAACAAAAAGGAGCAATAGTAACAGGCAAAGAAGATCCTTTACTATATCTTGCAACATAACTAGCATTACAATTTGAGACACTTCTAGTCCACAGCACTCTCTTTTACTCCCTTTTCTACTTATTATGAATGTTCACCAAGTCGCCAGTCCCGTTGTTTCCGCTGACCTTGTGCCGTTTGTGACGTCTATCTGCAGGAATAAGAATAAAATAGAAAAAAAAGGGGGAGGGGATATCCAAATCAGTACTCGGTTCCACCACTGAAGCGGTGGCTCAGGTTAGTGTCCATCCGTTGTGTTGGAGCTCCCGCTCATGGCGACGCTGTGTAGTAGAGAAAAACTCCCACAAAGTCACTCGCTTTAGCAATTAAACAGATCCAGGCTTTAGGTTGGAGGCTACTGACCAAAAATGAGAGGAAAGACAGGAGATATTACTCCCCAAACTCTTTGGGGAACTGTGGAGTACTATTAGGACAGTTCTCCTGTTCTAGCGCTGTACACAGCTTCCTCCCAGTTCAGTTTTATGCCCTTAGAAGATTCCAACTAGGGAAAACACAATCCACCAGAGTTAGCATTTTCCTTCTTGGGGCAAGGTGCTGAGCAACAACAAAAACTTATCGTGGGGTATAGGCTGCAACACAAATAACAGGGCTAACTTAGAGCCAACACAATTATTGCCTGAGGGCAGATCACTTTCATCTGATTAATGTGAAATATGTTTAAGGAGCGCAATCGAGCCGGGCACTTCTGTTTTCCCGTAATAGATGAGTGTAGCCAAAGTATTCAGTTTCAGAATCTACATTCCCTTTACAAAACTTCTCTTTCACTCTTAAAGATCTGCATTACCAAGAGAAATCTTCCCAGTCTCCCCTCAGGGACTCTTGAAGAGATCGAGAAAGGCAAGCTTAAGCTGCTAACATGCAACTTCGGGATCATCAAAAGGGGTCCAGACTCCTGTGATGAGAACGTGAAGCCTGTCAGGATATGCCATCCTGAATTTAATACTAGCAACAATTAAGTTAGCCTCCAGTGGATGGAATGCCATTCTTTTCAGGCGCACAGATGGCAGATCCTGGGTTACTCTTAGGGTTTTACCTTCCCTCTTAATATCTTGAAGCTCTTTACATTTCTGCAGGAAGTGTTGCTTTTCCAAGAAATTCAAGAAGTGGAAAATTAGCGGGCGTGGAGGGACACCGGACGCTGGCTTTGCACGGAGAGCCCTATGATCCCTTACTATGATTTATTTATTGCCAAAGGGCGAGGGGCCAGCCAGATTTTGTATCAGCTTCTGCACGAATAAAATCATATCGTGCCCTTCTTCTCCTTCGGGGAGCCCAATTATAGCAACATTATTCCGGCGACTACACCCCTCAAGGTCCTTTACCTTAAGTTCCAACTTGGTCATCTGCTGTCTGCAGGCACTGAGCTCTGGGTCGAGTTTATCTTGTTTCTTCTCGAGTGAGAAGAGCCGTGCTGAATTATCGGAGGCCCTTTGATCAACTTCACTCAGCTGCGATGTCATAGTAGCAAGATCCGAGGTAAGTTTGTGTAAATCATCTCGAAATGGCTTGAATTCTTCAAGGAATCTGTGCAGGGTGAGTGGCTCACTGTCCCCAGTAGTGGCGGAGGTACTTAGGTTCTGGCTAGAGCCCGAGGCCCCAGGCTTCTTTGGGGCCTTTTCGGGCATAACAGGCGGAGTGCGCTTTGGAAGCATTTTTTTGCTCTCTAGTTCCATATAACAGGACGGTTGTTATCTTCAGTGCTTTCTTGGATCTTCCAATGTTTTTAAAAGCCAACAGCTGTATTGGGGGGTTAGCATATGTGCAGTAAGGGGACTTTTGATGATCAGGTGGCTGGAACTGTGAAGGGAAACTGCCACGCTGCACGACGCATCACCAGAAGTCTAAACACCTGCCTTCTATGTCACCATCAATTTGGCTTCTATAATGGAATTGGCTGACTTGTTTTCCTCTGATTGCTATTCCTATCAAACCACTAAACATTAGCTTGCACTACAAACTCCTATATTACCTAGGCTGCCTGACTTTGGCTGGCCTCCTTATCACTAATGCTGCTGGCTTCACCCAGCCTTTTCATCAACAACCTGCTACCTAATGTACAGCTGTTGACTTTGCCCTGCCTCCTCATCAATAACCTGCTACCAAATCTACAGTGGCTGGCTTCTCCAGCCTCCTCCTATCTAGCACATTGAAGTTGATTCATGATCTCACTCACAAATTGGAGGTATGCCAACCATGACAATTACATTTTCTTGCTCAGTGCTTGCCCTGTAGCCGATGGTCTCACTCTGCAACCATAAAGTCTGCTTCTTGAGCATGAGAAACTCGGGGTGGAGTCACTCTCATCTGGCCTATATTGGGAATGTCCTCAGTACTGGCAGAGTTTCAGTCATTTAACTCATTGGCGGTACCGCTTGATGAAGAATTTAAGACTTCAGGTGCCAAGGAAGTGGGGCCCTCAAGCTCAAGATTGCTCCTTTGGCTATGGCTTTCCCATGGCACCTTCAAAATCTATTCTCCCTAATATCTCCTATGGTTCACCTGGTCTCTTCACCTTCCCCTTCCTTGCCCAGCTCAATTCTCAGACAGTCCTCATGGAAGCCCTTGAGACTTCTACCTCCACCTTAGGTCTCTTGTATGGAGGCTGGGTGAGTGCCTTCCAGTGGTTATTGCTCTCTTCCTCCTGCTTTGGGTGAGGCCTCCTGTGTGGAAGTCTCCCTTTGCTGCAGAGCTATCTTCACTGCCACCCATAATGTTTTCCAAAGAGGGATAGAGCAAGAACCTTCCTCCAAATTGAAAAAAAAAAATCCTTTGAAATTGGGTTTCCAAATTGCAGTAGCCAAGCCATCACTAAATAAACTACCCCTAGCCAGGAGGGAAGGTGACCTACGCCTTGGATCCCCAGAGGTTTCCTCATTTTAAATGTTTTTTTCCTCTTCTTCATGCCAAAGGTCATAATATGTAGTTAGTTGTTTATAGCATAGTCCTTAGTTTCCTTAGGTACTGTAGGTTTCCACTGTTGGATGGATATGGATGGTGGCCTTACTCATCATTCTCTCTCCCTAGTAAGTCCCTTATGTCATCCCCTGATGTCATCAGTGTAAGCCTGACAAACTGTGCATCTCATTGGTGTTTCATCGAGCTATCTCATTGCTGTCTGTCTGCTTCTCTACCTCACAATCAATGTTCACTGCTCAATGTTCTTTTTCTAGCTCCTTCCTAAGGTATCTTTAACCGTGGGAATCTTTTCCACTGCGCCTCTAGGGTTGGGACCCTCTTTGAGGGTTCCTTGCCTTTGGAACCCCTACAGGGTGGTAATTCCCCATGGAATAGAGAGTGCGAATGGCCAAACAGTTATCACAGTTGCACAAGCATAACACTAATCTGGTTGCATAGACCCATTGAATTGAAAGGCTATGCTTATAGTTCAATGGAATGAGCAACCATTCACGCTTCCTTCCAGAGCTAAATAAGCAGTTCTTCCCAGCCTCATTCTGAAGCACATTTTCATTGCCCAATCATCCTCCCCTCCTCCTCTGGTGACACTCCTCTCTCCTTGGGGGGGGGGAGTTCCTAATATATCTTTAGCCAAGGTAATCTTTCTTGCGGCACCACTAGGGGTGAAAATCTCTTTGAGGGTTCCTTGCCTTCAGTACCCATACAGGGTGGTAATTGCCTGTTGAACAGAGAGTGGAAATGGCCAAACAGTTTTCACAGTTGCACAAGCATAACACTACTCTGGCTGTGTAGGCCTATTGAACCATGGTTTACACAGAAATGCATTCTGAAGTCCACAAAATTTAAAAAGAAATTGCAGAAAACATTTCCAAAGCGGAATTCCATTCTGCACAAATTTCACTAGCAGAATTCTGCATTTCACACAACCCTATACTGGACACATTCGTAGCAAACAAAGAAGTAAAAATATGCATAAGATGTTTAATATAATAAGGCAATGGGTCCAGGTGAAATGCACCAACAAATATTGTTGTGACATTTCTTAAAGAACATTTTCTCTTCTATTGGAAATAATATTTATTGAGTTATTAGACCTGCCAGTGTTACCAAGGATTTGGAAGTGACCCCCATAGTGCCAATATTCAAAATGCATTCCAAGGGTGATGCTCAGATAACTCTTTAGACCAGTAAGTCTGAAATCAATACAATGGAAGCTACTGTAAACAACCATAAGAATCCATAAGAAATAATACAACTTGGATTCAAAATCTCAATACAGTATTTGTAAAATTATATCATTCCAGACACACTGGGTCTGATTTTCAATGGGCTGAGATCAGTGCGGAGTGCACTGATTCTTGGCTATGGCAACCTCTGGCTGTATCAGGGACCCTGCACCCTATTCCAGAACAAAGGGGGTCCCTGTGCCAATGTCCAAAATGTTGCTACAGTCACAGTGTTTTGACAAACCTTTAGCACATTGGAGAGGTTTCATGAAGGGTCCCATCAAGCCCCCCCAGTCCGGTACAACCCCAGCCCAGACTCACAGTGTTGGGGGGGAAGGCTGCATGGTACATGGCAGTCGGACCAGTTGGTGTGCCAGTAGTGGGTGTCATGGGCATTGCAGGGTGTGGTAAGATACACAGGTGACACCAGGGCAGCTGTGCCCTGCAGTGGCAAAAGAGCCACAGACTGGGCATGGGTTGTATGCTGGCCTGGACTGTGTCCCTGACCACCTGATGGCATCAGCCCTGACAGCTGACCCACATTATGCAATCAACCTGATCATAGGTGAGAGTCCTTGATGGCATGGGATGAGTTGCTATAGTTGGGGAGGGATGTATCCCAGGCAGTGCCACCTACCCTGATGTGCAGCCTCAGGTACTGTACTAATGATAGTAGGTGGTACAGGTACCCCAATCAGGGAGTGACATCATGAGGCCTGGAGGACAGCATGTCAGGGGGTGTGCATGCTATGGATCAGCAGGCAGTGCTGGCAGCATCAGGATGTCCAGGACATGGGCCCTGCCAGCATACAACCCACGCCAAGTCAGCATCTCTATTGCTGTTTGCAGGTGCAACTGCCCTGCTACCAACTGTATACCATCCCATACCCCATTGTGCCCATTCTGCCCACTACTGGCACCATCACAAGTTCTGCTGCTTGGTATCAGGCACCCTCCTCCTCAATGCAGCTGATGCAAGACACCCTGTGCAAGGGCTGTTATACCAGTTCATGGCTGGTCTAATTTCAGTGCTGAGTCGTGGCCATGGCAGGGCTTCCAAAATCCCAAATAAGGGAATGCTGCAGCCCCACCATCGCACAAGCCCCCTTATGACCTGGCACACTGCCACCATGCTTTCAACACAGCTTGCACTCAGAAATCATGATTGCCTCAAAATTTGTTGTAAGGTGCCACTTGGGTTTAAATTCTTTTGGTGCAGGCACCTTGCAACAAATTTCAGCCTTTGAAAATGAAGCAAATTGTATTGCATTCTTTAGGAATGTAACCAAGGAACTTGAGGTACTATAGGATGACCTGAGCATAATGTATATTTGGACTTCAACAAACTGTCAAATACTCTCCCACCCTGTAGTCTGGTTCACACAGTGTAAAATCTTCAGCTTGTTAATGTATGCAGATTGTTAGTATCTGGCTACCGGATAGGAAAGAGGGAGTGATAATAAAATTAAATCTGTCACCATAGACTAGAGGTGTCCCCCAGGCACAGATGCAGTGAAGTTTTCATTCACCTGTGAAGTTGATGTGAAGTTGGGAAATTCACAGTTCACAAATCTTCACAAATTTCCCAGTGGTCTCACCAACTTCAATATGCAAATTTATGAAAAAAAATAATAAAAAACTTTCCCACAGCCAATGTGCTGTAATGTCACCAATGTGCCAGATAAATTTTAGTCATAAACCCCCACCATTCCCCGCTGCACCCTCCCCTCCCACACTGTCAGATTTTAAGTAGAGAGTGAGACACTGTTGTAAGTATGAAAAAAAGAACTCTGCAATGGAGGGAAGTGTTAATTAAATAATGATTAAACTAAGTTTAATATACCTTCCTCCCCACCTGTGCAACAAACAGCTCAACCACCCCCAGCCAAGTCCCACCTCCAGGTCCATGTATCATAAGACACCCACCCACCCCATCTGGCCCCCACCACCCTCCATCCCCACTAGTACCCCCAAAATTGATCTATAATAAAGAAAATGGTCCCCTGGTGCCAAGCGTCTGCTCTGTTCCATACTTCTCAGTAATGTTGGGTCACTTGACAATGAATGCTGATCTTGTTTGCTCCTCCTCATAAACCTGATCAGAGAATCAGGTTTTACTACAAGCAAACTGGAACTGTTTGTGGCCCACCCTATGAGAATCTGTGTCTGTTGACTATCTTATTCAATATGATGCAAGATGCCATGTGGGCAAAATTTCTGTAATCATCGGTAACATTTTCTCTGTACTGTCCCATCCTCTATCTACCTCATATAGCCAACAACATGTGCTACAAGCCACAAAGTTATCCTTTTTTTTTAAGTGACTACCTGCCCTACTGACTGCTGCACTTGATGCAGCTGGTTGGAAGAGAATAAAAAAGCTAACACTGAGCATGGGACTGTGGCAAACTAGTAGTGCACCTCACTAAAAGAGATAGAATAAAAGTTGCTAATGACATTGTTTTTTAAATATTTTTTTATTTTAAGAGCTCAGAAAACCATTGTATTCAATGTGCCTTCTTAAGAAAAACTTGTATTGCCAGCAGTATTATGGTGGCTTGCATGTTGTCAATTTTTGGAACCACAGTTGAATTCATTGCCTTAATATGAGCAGTATTTAACTGCTTTAGAATCAGACCTGTCTAGACCCACTCCATAGTAATATAAAAAACATCAGTGTATACGCCACTCACTCAGGCTAGCACATTCAATTATAATATGGCTATAAAAAATCCAGTAACCTGATTGGTTGAGGAGCTCGGAACCCAGTGCTGATATCCCAGCACAACAGCACTGGAGGAAGATTGAGCAGCTGCATCACATTTGAAATGAGCCGTACCAGACAACCCTGACAGCAAACACAAATGTGGCCATTGCCTTTACTCAATAAAAAACCTCCTACCAGGCCCTAAACATAAATATGGCCCTAAATGTAAAACCATAACAATTAAATCATATTTCCACTCTGTATCCTCTTCTTTCACACACACACACACACACACACACATTACTGATAAAATTAACTACTACAGTGCTTACAATTTTAATTACGGGTGTTTCTTTGCGGATCATGAAAAATCCCCCTGCTATCCTCACTTGCTCACTGGGGAAAACAGTGCTGTTTAATGTGCTATAGTTCAAACAAAAGCCCTGGTTCATTCTGGGGTAATCTGTTGTCTGATAGTGGGAGTGAACATTCTAATAGTAGAACTGAACAGAGATTTGAATTCTTTCATTCCATTTGTAGTAAACATTTCATCTCTTAAATTCAAAGCCAGAACAAGCATCACAAACTGACATCTTCAATACTGTTTGAACTAGGAGAAAACATGTATTTCAACTTTTCTCTAACACAGCAAGAGATGTTAAAGTGGGTAAAGAGTTGATTCAGTGAATGAAATAGCAATATATCTGAAGGGAAAATAGAAACAGAACCTGTAAGTTTTACTGTGAATGAAATTCAAGCTAATAGTAAAAAATGGCACATCTATCCACGATTGAAACTGACCTGACAGAATTAAATAGAGATGAGCAGAACACTAAACAGCAAAACAACTGGATGATAAATGTGCTTAGGGATTGGTTGAGAGAAAAAAAAGTACAAAATAGACCTAAAAAACTGTTGCCTTTAGTTCTCCTAACACAATATCATTAGAGTTCTTTGTAACAATAAAAAGCAGTAATAGAGAGGCTTACAGTGTCTCTAGTCATATTGGCATAAGGGTGGGAATCAACCATTTTTTAAATGACTCTCCCATGAGCCATTCTGTCTTTATCATGAAAGACACTGAATTCTCCAGCAGCAATAATGTATTTCTAGGTATTTTAAAACAATTACGGAGGCAAGGAAAAGACAAGGCCTTCCATCACCCACCACTACCTGCAAGTGATCTGCAAAAAAATCAGAAATTCAAATGTATTATATGTTAACACTCCCAGTGGGTTAGTTCACAAAGTACGGCTGGATGTCCAGCTATACTTTTCACATCATGGCTGAATGGGTGAACATGAGCTAAAGACAGACAATTTCCTCATAAAAGTAGATGAAAATGGGCTTAAATTTGCTACCATAGTATCTAATGAAAAACCAAAAAATCATTCAAACCCACATGAAGCAGTAAGAAGCAGTCTGTGAGGCTTCATGCCTCAGTAATCTGGCAGTCCTGTGTGTAAATTGCCTCACTTGTGAAATACCTTTCAAAAGTTCTAAGAAATGCATCAGCTTTTTATTTGTACCTTAGGTTAATAGCAAATGAAAATCTGCACAGTAAGGAAATAGGGTACACAAGGGAGCCCATGGGCACAAATTATCTATCCAGTATGCTGCCACGTATCTGTGAGCAATGTCTACATGAATCATAGTTTGAGAAGCACTGAGATGCATCTTCTATCCTCTGTAGGATTGTAATCAAGAGAAATAATGGCCAAACTAGCTGCAAGTGTGAATCATCACTGCGCTCCTACTGGGGACCCTCCCTAAACAGGAGGAGAAACTGGAGCAAACTGCTAGTTGGCCAAAGTAAATACAGTTGTCACTCAAGAGCAATCAGCCATCCTTCTAATAACACATTAGCAATCTGGAAAGTGTTTGACTGGTGACACAACCACCTATCCCCCAACCCCCACTCACAAAAAAACATAAGAATCTTCCCTGTTCAACACTGCAAACAAAAAACAGAATCAATTTGCAAGAAAAAATAAAACTGGTGAATAAAGACTAGAAGTACTGTGCTCACAATATTCTTTTTTCTTTTAACAGTGTTCCATGATCGAAAGACATACCAGCAAGACAAGTGAAGCACTTCAGTATCGAGTGTGCCACCACCCAAGAATATGCATAGAACCGACAACTAACATTTGTTTTTTTATCATTTTTGTCTGTGTCTTGTTTGTATTTCACCACCAACAGGGAAGAGACAGTCAACCTAATAGTGTGTAGGAGCTTGCACCATTTCCCTCTTAGTGATCACCAGCATACGTGCTTTACAGCAGGACACAATTTTATTCATGTCACACAACATTAAAATGAAATAAAGAAACAAATAATTATCTTAAAAATCGGGCATCTGATTCCCTCCCCTTCCTCTCACCACATACACACACACATTTTTTTTATCATGCTCACAATCCCCCCCCAAAAAATGTGAAAGATCTTGTGCTTCAGCTTGAGCCTGCCATCCAAGATCACACAACTTGTTAAACATCTGAAAAAGCATTCTACTTACTATGGCAAGATGATTAAAAAAATACAAAACAAAATTTCCAAAATTGGAAATGTTTCAAGCATATTCCAAGGAGCACACCTTGTGCATGACCAACCTCCTCTGAAACTAAGCCCCTCCCAGACCAATAATGCATCTGGTAAACCTAGCCCTCCCCTTAGGTAAAAAAGAAAAAAAACAGAGACCTTAATGTTTTTTCCTTTTTTTTTTTTTTTATAGGGGTGAATACTGTCCAAATAACCAAGGATACACAGTACATAGCCACATGGATGCCTCTTCCGTAGCACAATTGATGTCTGTGGGAACACTAAATGGGACCGTTAGTATTAATTTGTACAATTCTGCAAAGTGAATTGTGAGATAAAAGGAACAGTATTTAAAAAATATTGCTAAGTACAATGTGATAAATTAAAAAAATGTCAACTAAAAAGACAATGTAAGCAATGTAGAATGATGCAGTAAAGCTCTGCAAGGGACTATTGTATCCATATATGATGCTTAAATTAACTAAAATAAAGGTAAAACTACAGAATGTTTTTCTTCTGTGTATTTTTTAATTATTAGAGTTTTGTATGATTTTTATAGCCATATTATAATCGCAATAAGGCACTCCAGAGTATGTGCTGTGATGGGATAACTGGACACCTAGGGTGATGGAATATCTCAACCTTAGGCCTTGTGCTGCAACCCACTCTAGGTGTGCCACTATCCTGCCACAGTCCACACCCTGTCATGCCTTATTGCTTAATTGTAATATTGCGGGAAGTTTTTCAAAACAGTAGCAAGAAATACACATTTTATACAAATGGCAATGATTTAACATTGTTCCAATCTTGGGGAGGATCAAACCTTGATGAACCAAACTGAACCTTTCTGTGGTTGACATTCAAAGTAGAAAAATCAGCTTCAAGATGTTCAAACTGCTGTATCTAAAATGTGATACAGTAGACCCCAAACTGTGAAAGCTTCCACTGTAAGTTTTTCTCTAATAAACCTAGGCCTTTTTCCCTCCAGTAGAATTAATCTTATAGTATTTTATTTTATTTTTTTTTTATTTATTGAGTTCTCAGATAATACCTGTGAGTGGATGCTCATTGAAAGGTTCCATGTCAGATACATTAGATAACAAGGTACAATACTGTGCACAAATATACAAATACTGAGAAAAATAATCATGGAGATTACAGATAAACATAAAGCACTAGATATGCTGAGGCATTGTACAATGTATGCCTGTGTCAAGAAGATAAGCAGACAAGGATAGGGAAAGATACATTGAGAGTGGGAGGGCTAGGTGATCAGAACACAATGGACAGGGAGAGAGGAGGGTACGGAGAGGTCCAGGGGCAAGGGGCAGAGCCAGGGGGGTAGGGAGGTGGGCAAACTTCTGTGGTTCGATTATCTTGTAATGACAGAGGCAAATATAAGTGCTAAAGGCAGATTATTTCTGTGTGCTGAGCCTTAGTAGGGGCTCATACAGCTACTCATCAAAGAAGGGCTGGCACAGTCTACATTTAAAAGAGCCAATCATTGAGGAGCCAGAGACATCAGGGGGCAGTGCATTTACCCAGAGGTGTGCACAGTGTGAGAATGCACACTGTGCCATAGTAGTGTGGCATCTGGCCACTTGAAAAATTTGAGTGGCAGAGCTTCTAGTTTGTCTGGTATTCATAGGCAGTGTTAGCAGGTTCTGTACCCCTGTTGGAAGCAGATTTAATGTGACTTTTTTGGCAAGAAGGCAGGTTTGATACCTGATTCTGTCATTCAGTTGAAGCCAGCCAGCCCAAGCATAGAGTTCACAGGTGTGTGTGTGAGTCTTAGTTGATTTGAGAGTAGGTGGCAAGCTTTGTTTAAGGCAAATGAGATCCGTTGGAACACCGTGTTGGTAGCAGAACTGTATACGGCCAGCCCATAGTCTATGAGGGAGACAACTGAGCTGCAGGTTGCTATGCTCAATGCTTCATTGTTTAGACAATGCCTGTGGCAGTAGAGGATTCCAATTCTGGTATTAATAGCTCTTACTTTGATATCAATATGTTGGGAGAAGGACAGGGAGAAGTCGATTGTAACCCCCAGGTATTTAAAATGTGAGATGAGCTCCAGTGTGTCACCGCTGTCATTCCTTATTGCCAGGGGGCAGCTTTTTTGCTTGCTTTGGGCTGTGGATTAGAACATGGTCTTTGTTATTTTTATAGTTCATGACCAGTCTTTGCTTTTTAAATCAATTTTTTGCAAATGCAAAGCCAGTTTCAAGATCAGTTTCAAGGAGTTCAGGGTGCAAGTTGCTGGTAAAAATCACTGCATCATCAGAATATAGGAGCATGCGGCAATGGCAGGAGGCCGGGAGATTATTTAAGAAAACACTGAACAGCAACGGTCCCAGAATGGACCCTTGTGGTACACCAGATAAGACAGGTCAGCTGCCTGATAGTACTTCTCCAATCCTGACTTGTTGGGATCAGCAGTTCAGGTACTTTCTAAATCAGTTCACAGTTTCAGGTGTGAGTCCAATGTCAGAAATCTGCTTGAGGAGGAGTGAATGATGAACCATATCAAATACCTTTGATAGGTCAATGAAGACAGCCCCTACTAGGTGGCCTTGGTCTAAGGCATTATGGATGAATTTGGTAAATTCGAGTAGGGCTGTGATGGTGATGTGGCCACCCTAGAACCCATGTTGCTCTGGGCATAGGAATTGGTATTGATTAAAGTATTTCACCATCTGGTCAGCCGCATTCTGACTGAGTGCCTTGGAGAGTGGTGAGCGTATGAAAATCAGTCTGTAGTTATTATGTAAGGACCTGTCCCCACTTTTGTGTACAGGGGTTACTGTAGCAGACTTCCATCTCTGGGGGAATTAGGAGTGGAAGAGGGATAGGTTAAGTATTCTGGTTAGTGGTCCAAGTATTTCATTCAGTGATAAGTGAACAAATTTGTGGTCCAAAGAGTCCCCACTGTGCCTATTATTTTTTCCGAGGACTTTTTCAAGGAATTTCCTAGCATCTGCTTCAGAGACCATTTTGAAGTGGAATAGCAGCTGGTTAGGTGGTAGTGTAGGTGACCTCATATTGTCACTTGGGTTGGGGGTATTGAAAAATTCCCAGGGGAGCACATTATTGAGGTCAGTTAAAGCATGATTCAGTGAGTTGGCAATAAGCAGAGGGTCCAAGGTTGGAACCCCCTCAACAGTAAGCATAGTAGGTGGAGTTTGTCGGTCTTTCCCTGTGATGTCTTTAAGATTGGCCCAGAAAGACTTGCTGCTGTTCCATGAGTTAGAGAGGGCTTCTTTGTAGTATGTGCTTTTTGCATGGTGGATAGATTTCTTACAGTTATTGTGGGCATTTTTATATCATTGAATGCCTGCTGTAGTCCCCTGTGCATGTGCTATTTGCCAGATATGATCTCTTAAGGCAAGTTGCTCCAGGAGTTCAGGGTTAATCCAGGGGTTAAATGGCCCTTTGGATTTTGTTGTAGTAACTGGTGCATGTTTGTCACAGACAGCATTAAATTTTGACACAAAGAGATCAAGTGCAGTGTCCACAACATAGGTTTTATGGAGGTCAGTCCAGTCAAGGAGTTTTAGATCTGATTTTAGTTGTGGGAGGTGACCTTTTAGTAGAATTATTTTTTATGGTTCTGGTGTGAGGTTTGCGGTAGTTGTTATTCCAGTTGCGTTTGACAGGGGACTGGTCACTCAAATAGTTGGAGAGAATGTTGAGATTGGAGAAATGAGCAGGATGATTGGTGAACACCCAGTCCAGCAGTGTACTGGTGCCAGGTTTGTAGTTGACTCGTGTCAGAGTCTCCACCATTTGGGAGAAATGGATAGTAGATAGAGGTGGAGGAAGAGGACAGCCAATTTATATTAAAGTCACCTAGCAGAACAATTTCTGAGTTTAAACTCAGAGTACTAATGTAGTCCAGCAGATTGCTGACACTGGTCTTGGTTAGTTTAGGTGGAATATGGGCTGGCAGTATAGCCTAGAGGTTAGAGTAATGAGCTGTGAACAAGGTTGGTATATCTAGCAGGCCAGATCTGTATTTGATTCTCACAACCTCCACTTGTATACTGAGTGACTCTGAGCAAGTCACTTAACTGCCCAGTGCTCCTTGTGCCTAGTGATCCTTACCCGCTTACCAAAGACTAAAAAAATATATATATGTATATATATATATATATATACTGTATATGTACTGAGAGCAGAGTGAGCACTCTATTGTGTGCCCCTAAAAGCAGTCTAATGGCCTGAGCTTGCATGTTGTCACTGCTACACAGTGAAAGTAAGACATGTCCTTGGAAAGGGTCTGTAATGTAGATGACACAGCCCCCACTTCTTTCGAGTGTTGGTCCTGTCTGTACAAGGTGTACCCAGAAAGAGTGATTGCAGTATTCTTCACCTTTGTTAAATATGGGAAGATAATTTTAAGGGGAAGATGTCCCATGCAATAGAACATTTATGAGCAGTAGAATTTTCTTGAGAACAGCTGTCTTCCCAGTTGAAAGACACATTTGAGCACCCTGTTACACTCTATTTTCATGCTCTCAAGTATGAAATCTACATGTGTTTTTACCATTTTTGTAAGATGAGCTAGGTTTATAATACCAATACACTAAACACTGTGCAGTGATCATTCAATACTCCCCCTGCTGAAAATGTCTTGACTAAAAATGCTATTGAGTAGTAATAGTTCCAGTTTAGACCAATTAAGCTGCAGACCAGAAACCATCTTAAAGGCCTTATCTGTGCTCTGCATGTGTACCAATGATGGGCTGAGTTAAAAACAGTTATGAGGCGGTCATTCACATATTAGTTTGTTTTATATATGAGGTGGACCCTACTTGTGCTTCCTTTATAACCTTTACTGTAAGTTTTAGTCATAGGTTGCCAGTAGTTCCACAGCGAGAAGGAAGAAAAGAAGATAATGTAAGGTGGATAGCTCAGGTATATCCCCCTTTGAAAGCTAAATGGCTCAAAGAATAGCCAGTTAGCTATATCACCTACTCTGCGCTCATCATAAAGCACATCACTCCAAATACAGAACTCTGGTTCTGTTCACATAATAACTGATTTTAGTAAAGCCATTCAATGGATTCAAAGACCTTGTCTGAGTCTATGGATGCTATATAGCAGTAGTTACAGTATTATTCCCAGTTTGGCAATACTCCAAATAATGTTTGCAGAATCCCTCAAATTGTCCACTCCAGTTTATTATTCATGGAATGTGTTTGTGATGTTTGTGATGGATACTAGCTCAAGCCTTAGTGTTAACAGTTTTGTGACAGCTTGCTAGTCCACATTAATAAGGGGGGATATGTCTGCACTGCCACATTTGTATAGTTTTTTACCTGGTATGGGTACACCAGTAAGAAGTACAGTACTTCCCCATGAAGGGGTGTTATGTCAGCACTCAGGTTTTTATGCTTCTAAAATACTGTACATGGAATAATTGAAGAGCTACTGTTTCTGAGAGATGTTGATTGTAACTTCCCTATAACATATCATTACCTAGCACATTTGAATGACTATGGCACCAATAAAATTTAAACTTTATAATGGGTATTTGGTGTATCTGTCATTTCCTTCTGCTGTTGAAAGATGAGAAATAGAGAAACCTAGAAAAAATTGTTGATGGGATTTGGGATCAGCTTCTTATTTGGAGAGATATAGTTCAAAAAGCAAAAAATCCAGGGAATCCTAAATCCATGTACTTTGGACACAACATAAAAATTGAAGTGTGGGTGCATCACTGATGGAAGTTATAAATCTGACAAAGATGAATGACCACAAAGAATATCAATATGATCCTCTAAATGTTTTTCAGAGGTGTTTTAGTCAAATGCTTGTGCCACCTACACACACAGGTAGTAAATGTTATTAAATTGTTTCTTTGTGACCTCATATAGTAGTGAGACCAAAGAGACCCTTCTTAGGAAAATGAAATAAAAACAAACAATTACAAGAACACTATAACCCATCACAGTTCAAAGAGCCTACTGGTAACAAAAGAGAACATGTGCACTTTCTGCAGTCAATTAACCAGAGAACTGAACAAATCTTTTGAAAATGTACAAGCAGTTTTTGGAGCAGGTAATACAGGAAATTCTAAATCCAGAGGAATCTTTATGAGGTGAGAAACTTGGTGAAACTGGAAGGGAGATTTGAATAAAAAAACAGTCTCATACATTTCTAGGGAATCATTGTTCATGGTAGTGTTTGCTGTGGTCATTCATCTCTGCTGGATTTAGAAGAATACTATTTGTTTAGCATTTTTTTTTAAACAGTTATTAAATTCTTGGAGTTAGAATATATGACTCTGGAGGACTATTTCATGTTTTTTATTGCTGCATATATTCTTTGCTTGTAGAATGTAAAGGCTAGGAATTTCCCAGCTTTCTCACCAGATTCTGAGTACAGTGCACCCCTTATTATCTGCCATCTTTGATTTGGCAACTTTTTGGTGGATAATAGAGAGTGGTGGACCACAGAGGTGTGTGATAACTGTGGGCAATTTTTTTTTCATAAGAGAAGCTGGTTATAATCTGATGTTATAACCTGTGAGTTATAACTGCGAGTACACATCAGAATCTCCTTGGCCTGGCATGTGCTCACTCAACTGTACCCTCAGCAATCACAAAAAACACTTGGGTGAGCATCAAACAAGAAACAAAACCTCTCCTACTAGTAAAAAATAAAATAAAACTCTGCCACTCACTAACCTGTCCTATGAATACCAGGGACTTCTGGACAGTCTCTCTCTCTCTCTCTCTCTCTCTACATAGAAACATAGAAGTTGATGGCAGATAAGGACCACAAGGCCCATCCAGTCTATCCATTTCTTTTTCTACCTTATAAATGTGCCATCGGCCTTTGCTCTGTCAATGGATTATCTATTCATACTCATCTGTATTGCTCCTTTATGTGTATCCCATGCCTGTTTGAAGCCCTGAACTGTATTCATATCCACCACTTCCTGAGGTAGGCCATTCCATGCATCCACCACCCTTTCTGTGAAAAAGAACTTCCTCACATTACCCCTTAATCAGCCTCTCTCTACTCTCATGCTGTGTCCTCTTGTCCTGCTATTTTTCTTATATTGAAACATGTTAGACTCATTCACCTTGTTAATGCCCTTAAGGTGTTTGAATGTTTTGATCACATCACCTCTCTCCCTCCTTTGCTCTAGGGTATACATATTGAACTCCTTTAATCTGTCCTCGTATGTTTTCTGATGCAGTCCCTGCACCATTTTGGTTGCTCCTCTCTGGACTGCCTCAATTTGGTTAATGTCCTTGTGAAGGTGTGGCCTCGAGTACTGCACACAGTACTCCAGATGGGGCCTAACCACTTTCTTGTAAAGAGGGATTATTGCCTCCCTCTTCTGACTTGTGATATCCCTACTAATACACCCCAACATCTCCCTAGCCTTATCTACTGCTTTAATGGTCTGCTTGGATAATTTCAGGTCATCGGTGATCATGATGCCCAAGTCTCTTTCTTCCCTTGTGACTGCCAGCAACTCCCCTGCCAGCCTATAGGTGGCTTCAGGGTTTCTCTTCCCTATGTGCATGATCTTGCACTTCTTTGCATTAAACTCCAGTTGCCACTCTTCTGACCATTTTACCACTTTATCCAGAGCTCTTCTCATTCTGCCACCCCTTCTGGATCATCTACTCTGTTGCAGATCTTGGTGTCATCTGTAAACAGACAAACCTTACCCCCCAAGTCCATCTGCAGTGTCACTGATGAAGATATTGAAAAGGACTGGCCCCAGGACTGACCCTGAGGTACCCCACTTGTGACTTGCATCTCTTCTTACTGTATACCGTTTACCACCACTCTCTGTTTTCTGTCCATCAACCAGATGACCAACTTCTGGCCCACTCCAAGCCTACCCAGCTTATTAATCAATCTTCTGCTTGGAACAGTAGCAAAAGCTTTGCTGAAGTCAAGGTAGGTGACGTGACATCAACTACTCCCCCCTTGGTCCACCACTCTTGTTACCCAGTCAAAGAAATCTATGAGATTAGTTTGACAGGACATTCCTTTTGTAAACCCATGCTATCTTTATTTATTTATTTATTTATTTGTAAAATCAGTTTACAACCTTTGAGCCAGAGGCTCATTTCCAAAGGTACCTCGTCACATTGAGGACAGAGAGAACAAATGTAGGTTACAGCATGAAAGTCACTGACTCAGAGTTACGCAGAATGATTTGATACATTTCTACAATTTAGTAGCAATTACGGTGATACAGCTGTGCACAAGCTGGTAATTAATAGAGGAGGATGCAACGGGGGAGAAGTGGAGGGGGGGGAGTGAGGTGGAGTGCCGCCCAAGTTGGCGTTGTCAAGTATGGAGAGATTGAGGACACATTTAGAGACTGAAGCAGCTGCGAGTGTTAAACAGTTGGCTCAGAAAGGTGGTTTTGAAGTTGGAGATTGTGGGGGAATTGGAGATGGGAGCAGGGGAGAGTGTTAAACCAGGATATGGATCTGTAGCAGAAGAACCTCTGACCATGGGTGGTCCTGGTTCTGGGGCCAGGAAAGCGCTCTTGTTTGAAGTTCAGGTTGTGATAGTGGGTTGGGTGTGGTGGATGGAGGCTGTCACCCCAAGTGGGGAGAGCCCGAGTAGAGTTTTTTTCATGAGGAGGCAGGTTTGATAGTGTAGCCATTCATCTAGGTGAAGTAGTTTTGCCTCGTATAGAGTTGACAAGTATGTGTGAGCTCAGGGACATCAGTAATCAGCCTGCAGGCCTTATTTAGGGTAAGGCAAATTTTGTTGAGGGTGGTAGTGTCAGCAGCACCATAGACTGGCAGACCATAGTCTACAAGGGACAGTACTGACAACGTAACCACAAGACAGAGAGCATCAGGGGGGAGGCAGTTTTTATAGCAGTAGAGGATGCCAAGTCATGTATTAGTGGTAGATGCAAGGGCATCAATGTGGGTGTGGCAGGTGAGGGCTGAATAGAAAGTAATCCCAAGTATTTGTAGGAGCAGACTTGTTCAAGTGGTTGTTTGTTATGAGGGAGGATAGGGAGTGGGAAGTTGTAGTCTTTGTTTTGGGGGTGGGCAAAGAGCATTGTATTTTTTTTTGAGATTAATGATGAGTCTGTGCTCTTTAAACAAGGCTTTTCCATCATTATAGGATTGTTGTAGGGTGTCCTGGAGGGAGATGGGATTGCGGTGGGTGGCAAAAATGATGGTATTGACTGCATACATAAGAATTTTGCCAGAGCATGCCCATGGCAGGGTGTTTAGATAGAGTGAAAAGAGTAGGGGGCCCAGGATGGAGCCCTGGGGTATCCCTGAGTGGATGGGATGAGTTTCAAAGAGTGTCCCATTGATTTTTACACATTGGGAGAGAGTGGATAGATAGCTTGTGCACCATGCGAGTGGGCCAGCAGAGAAACCAGTGTGGCAGAGGGCATTCAGCAGAAGAGGGTGGGAGACAGTGTCGAAAGCCTTTGAGAGGTCAATGAACACTGCACCAGCTAGGGAGCTGGCGTCCAGGGAAGAGTGTAGGAAATTGGAGAACTCAACTAGTGCAGTGCCAGTACTGTGACCAGCATGGAAGCTGTGCTGCTCTGGACATTAGATGTTATGCTTAGTCAGATATTCAGTGATTTGAATGGCACCACTTTTTCTAGGGCTTTGGAGGGGGGGAGGATGGAGATTGGTCAGAAGTTCCCAGCGGAGGACCTGTCACCCCCTTTATGAATGGGTATGACTATTGCAGTTTTCCATGCAGTGGGGAATTGCCCCAGGCAGAGGGATCGGTTAAGTAGGCTGGTGAATGGGGCAAGGACATCATACAGCACCAGCCGGAGAATACTGGAGTCTAGGGAGTTGCTGCCGGGACTATTGCTATTTAATGCTTTAATTAGGAGAGGTCTGGCTTCCTGGGCAGATACCTTGCATAGGTGGAAGCTGGGGTGTTGGAGGACAGGGGGAGTTAGGGTGGGGGGAGCGTCAAAGAAATTACTGGGGAGGACAGAGCTAAGGTCAGTAAAGGAGGTGTTAAGGCAGTTTGCAATGCAGGCAGGGTCGGTGAAGGCAGATCCATAAATAGTGAGCTGGGATGGAGGACGGGAGTGTGATTTCCCATTTAACTGTTTAACATTGTCTCAGAAAGTTTGTGCACACCCCCAGGAGGAGGTGAGGGTGGCCTGGTAATGGTCATCCTTAGCTTTACGGACGGCCCATGTGCACCTGTTCTGAGCAGCATTGTAGGCCTGTCTATCAGCCATCCTGCCCGTTTCAGTGGCAAGGTGCCAGAGGTTATCCCTATTTCTGAGCATTTGTAGTAGGGCAGGGGTAACCCAGGGTGCATTACGTCTTTTGGATCGAATTCTGCAGAGGGTTGCAAAGAGATCACAGGCCTTGGTAAAGGTTTGTGAGAAAAAGGTGAGGGCAGTGCCTATGTCGGGTGCATGATGAATGGGGGACCAATTAATCTGGGCGAGAAACTGTTTGAGTTTTATCAGCCCACCAGATTGGAGGCAACTGCGGAGTGTGGTCTGGGCTGTGGGATTGGGAGTGGGGGCCACCCAAAGGAATAGGATGGGGAGTGGTCAATTAGGGAGTCTGGGAGGACCTGGATGTCATGGATTGTTTGCGGGCGATTGGTGATAATTATGTCCAGAAGGGTACTGGTTCCTCTCTTTGGGTTTACTCTAGTGGGCTGGGAGATGAGTTGTGTCAGGTCTAGTGCAGTGAAAGAATCTGGGGTAGTGGAAGAGGAGGTGCTGAGCCAGTTCACTTTAAGGTCCCCCACTAGGATTTGTTCTGCCTTGTGGTGGATGGTGGCGAGATATACTGTTACAGATATCAGCACTGGGTTCTGGTTCTTTGGGAGAAAGTAGGCAGTGAGAGATACAGAGGGCCCCTGGAGGGGTCAGGAGTAAGTTTGAGGGTGAGGGCCTGGGTGCCATTTACAAGAACGGGGGCAGGGAGTGCTTGTCTGAAGATTGTGTCCCTGGAATAGATTGCACAGCCACCCCCACATTTGCCTACTCGGTCCTCCTGGTATAGAGTATATCTTGGATCCTGTGCACCTATGAATTCCAGGTGTTGCACTATCCTTTCCTTAAGGAGTGTCTCCATAACCATGCCCACTACTGAGGTAAGACTGACTGGTCTGTAGCTCCCTGCCTCCTCCCTGCTACCACTCTTGTGGAGTGGGATCATATGAGCCCTTCTCCAGTCATCTGGGACCTCTTCTGTGCTCAGAGACTCACTAAACAGTTCTGATAATGGCTCTGCTAGTGCCACCCTTAACTCCTTTAGTAAACTGGGATGTATGCAATCAGGTCCCATTGCCTTGTCCACCCTGAGCTTATTGAGCTCTTTTCAGACCCTTTCTTTTGTGAAGAGACTAGTGCTCACCTCCATCCCCTCTGTGTCCATGGTGCAGAGCTATGGGCCCTGCCTTACCTTCTCTTTAGTAAATACTGAGCAGAAGTATCTATTTAAGATAGATGCTTTTCCATGGTCCTCCTCATCACACGTCCCCTTATCTCTTTTGATCTTAGCAATGCCCCCTCTGGACTTTCTCCTTTCACTAATGTATCTATAGAGAGTCTTATCACCTTATTTTACTGTATGTGCTAGTGTTTCCTCAGTTTGGGCCTTTGCCTGCCTTACTGCCTTCCCTGCTTCTCTTAGGAAAGTTTGGTATGCCTCCCTATCTTCATCCTGCTGCATTCCATTATATTTCCTGAAGGCCAGCCTTTTGGCTCTGACCTTTTCTGTTACTGCTTTTGAGAACCAAAGTGGCTTACTTCTTCTTTTGCATTTCCTTTTCTCTCTAACACAATGGGATTTTGCTTCAAGTATTGCATCCTTAATGCTTGCCCACTTTGCCTGTACCCCCTCACTTATATTTCTTTTTGCCATGGCTAGCTTAACTCTGTTGGCCATCTTATCAAAGTCAGCTCATCTGAAGTCCCATATTTTTGCCTTAGTATGAGATGATTTAGTTGTAGTGGAAAAACTGAACCATACCATGTGATGGTCACTGGCCCTCAGGTGACCGTCTACCTGGAGATCTGTGATCCTTTCCCTGTTAGTCAGTACTAGATCTAGGATAGCCCTGTCTCTTGTGGGTTGTTTCCCTCTCTCTGTCTGTCTTGAGTCAGGACAGAAACCACCATGGGCTCTGACTTCTGCACCTAATTATAATATTGCCATGACAATGACGCCTGCATAACTGAAAATAATTCAAACTGAAAACAAAAACTTTACATTTTCAACAAATGTTTCCTATCTCTTAGAACTGTTCTCCAGCTATAAATCTATTGTTATTACTATTTTGGGAAGCTGCCATTTACAGACCAGGAACAAAGTTGTTACCACACTCTCTGAGTTAAAACAACCAGCTCTCTTTAAAAAAAAGAAGTTACTTATACATACAAATGCAAATGTTCAAACAGTATCCCACTGTGCATTCAATTTCTTGTTTCATGCCTCATGTTCTGATGAATAAAAGCAAGTCACAACACCCTGTTTAAAAGACAGTTTTTTTAATGCAATGAAAGCTGGCTGGAGAAAACACATCCCCCTGCAATTACATAAAACAACACATAGGGAGAGTGCAAAACTCAAATTTAATGCACACCTTCAGTGTGGGATGCATTGATAATCCCCTCGGGCTTTGCCCTTGGGGTTCATGTAGCATCCAACACCTCAGGTGTGCATAAAATTCTCATTATGAACTCCCCTCATGTATTATTTTATATGATCCTTCAAAAACTCTTCACGGCTGTACATACTTTAGTTTCAGCCCTGCCACTATCAAACAGGTTGAGGATCTCCTAATTGCCTTTGACCCTAAAAAAAGCGCTGGAGCCGATTTTGCTTGAACCATATTTCTTAAAGTTAGAATACTCCTTTTAGTCCCCCCCCCCATTACTTGTTTGCTCAATCTGTCTCTTTCCCAAGGCACTTTACCTTCCATTTGGAAAATTGCTCATGTTATCCCCTTGTTTAAATCGGGCTACCAAAACTGTCTTAATAATTATTGTCCCAGCTCTCTTTTGTCTACTCTCTCTAAGTTACAGGAAAATTTTGTTAACTCTCATCTCAGAGACATCCTAGAAGCTGAAAACTTACTAGCAAAAGTTACTGATGATTGGCTTATATCCCTTGATGCTAAAAACTACATCTGCATCCTTTTTTAAGATTTAAACAAGGCCTTCAACACTGTTGATCATCAGTTACTACTGGACCTGTTAAGCAACCTCGGACTTGACACTATATCACTTAAATGGTTTTCTTGTTACCTGACCACAAGGCAACAACAGGTAAAAGCTAATGGCACTCTCTCTGCTCTTAAACTTCTTCTGAGAGGTGTGCCACAGGGGTCCGTCCTGGGGCATTTATTATTTGCCATGTATATCAACAATATCAATGATGATTTAAGCTCTTTGAGCGTTCATCTGTTCGCAGATGACACCATTCTATACATCACCAGGCCCTCCCTACAACTCGCTAGTCATGAATTATGTTAATTTGACCTCCTTCAAATAAACCTGCTCCTTCTAAAGCTGCTTCTTAATGCTAAAAAAACAAAAATCATGTGTCTCTCCTAACAACAAAGAAGTTCCAGTTGATCTGTTGGGTGCCAATTACCATATGAAGACTATTCTTGGTGAGACACTTGAACCTATCAAGAAATTTACATATCATGGATTTTGGCTAGACTTTAAGCTTTCCTTCATCACATATATTGAAGAAACTGCCAAAAACTGTGTCAAAGACTTGGCCTTTTCTACTGTATAAAGCATTTACTCACTTATGGCACAAAACTCAGACTTGTGCAGTTGACCTTTATCCCGTTAATTGACTTTGTGGACTTTCTGTAAAGCCACCACCTTAAAACAGCCTTATTCGCCCACAGCATACTGTAGCCCTTTATCTAGGGTTTTCTGGGGTTGAAATCCATCACTTGCAGCTGGTGTAGAATGTGGCAACACGGCTTTTGACAGGATCTTCGTGATCCTGCCATATTACCCCAGTGCTGCGCGAGCTGCACTGGCTGCCAGTACAGTGGTGGATCACCTTTAAAGTCGGTTTACTGACTGTCAAAGCCCTACATGGACAGGGCCCAGACAATCTGAAAGAGCTTCTGGTTTGTTACTGCCCTGGCTGATCACCCTGCTTGGCTGACAAGGGGTTGTTAGAGATTCTGAGGGTGAATTTGACGCCATCTGGTTGTAGAACTTTTGCATATGCAGCTCCCACCCTTTGGAATTCTCTACCTCACCGGTTACGAGAGTGTGCAACTGTGGAGGAATTTAAGCAGGGTTTAAAAACCTACCTGTGGAAAAAAGCTTTCATAATTAACTGAAATGAGTAATTGTTGCAGTGGCATTTGATTTTAACTGTATTAACTGATTATTTGATGTTATATGTCTTGTTTTTATATTGTTAGGCACTGTAGCATTGGAAAGGTGCCATATAAATAAATGTATTATTAATTTTATTATTAATATTATTATTATTATTATTATTATTATCACAGGGCCTTATGATTTGTCACTAACACTCCATTCAACACCCACCACTGTTTCCTCTATTCACAAATTGGTTGGCCCTCTCATAGTACCAGTAGGTGGTGCAGGTCATCTCTTTGGATTTTTAGAGCTCTTACTACTAAACTCTCCCCCTCCATATCTGCTCCCAGTTCAAACGTGCTCTGGGTGTGCACACTCAGGAAACTCTCCTACATAACTTTTGACATTCCTAGGATCAGAACCAGGTTTGGTTCTTCATCCATAAGCCATGCCTTCTCACTCTTTGGCACACGCTACATAAATCTCTAAAACTAAAGCATACTGTTGGTCTAAGTACCTTTAAATCATGTCTAGTTCTGTGTTGAAGGAAGACTGTAATTACTTTGCTTGAACCCTCATGCTGATCCTTGTTCCTCCCCTTAGGTGTTCTCTAGCACTTATACCTCTCTTCCACTTATCACCTCCCAAACCCTGCCTGCTCTTCTACCTCTCCTAGTTTGACCCATCAGCCATTATCCCCCATCCCTTCCCTTTTTTCTGCCTTACCTTCTACCTCACCATCTGAGCTTCTCCTCCTATCTAATTATATTCTGTTATGAGTACTTCTTCCATTGCTGACCCTGCTCTTTTGTGCTATTATGCCTCAGTGAACTAGTATTGTTAAGCCTCGCTAAAAATACCACCAACAGGTTAATCTGATTCAAGATCAGTTGGCATTCATCTGAATCCCCTCTCCAGGTCATGCCTGAAAATAGGCAGAATTTGTCTAGTGCACGTACCAGGTCAACAAACACTGAAATAAAAAACAAAAATGTCACTTCTCACTGCTGTTATTCTTTTTGCTTCCCACTGGTTTGGCATCCGCATATGCCTTTAATTCAACTGTAGAAATATCAGTACCTAATGTATTTTTTGATTTCACTCTGTATATGTGTTTGTGACCCTTGTACTATGGTTTTTGTATGTCACTAGTTTTGCCTGTTATGTACCTGTGTCCTCCAGGACCACTTTGCAAATGAGCTGTCTCAATGGTGTTATCCTGCTAAAATAAAATTGAATTGAATATGTTATGTTGCAATGGTAAATTATGGAAAAAGTAGCACATGACTGTATTTAGGCATTAATCATTTAGTTTCTTTATTTGGGTACAGTTTGATAACAAAAGCACTTAAGAACAAAAGTATGAGTATTACAACCTAATTTAGTTAATTTCTCATTTATCATCAATCAACTTTGAAGTAATCAGTGATGGACATCTGTGTGGGCTAATTTGTTATGATTACTTTCATTTCAGTATCAAAGTCCTCTTTCATTGGCCTGCAATGGTGTCCAGGCAAAGTACAGAGCTGGGAGATTTGGAAGGGAGAGGGGGTGACTACGAGGAAGCTGGGATAAAACCTATCACCTGCATGGCAGACACTTTATACCTCAACATTTTGTCACTGCAACATTGGGTAATGATACTCAAAATAAAATAAAATGAGTGACAATGGCCTTAATAATGTGGCACACATAAACACATACATTGAGACACAAACTGAGAACACTGGGGGATAGTGACTAAATAGTTTTTGCACTATCTTGAAACCCTAACAGTTGGGCAACAGCAACTCACATTGAGTCTTTTGTGGGATCCCCACCTTTCACCGTCAGGTACCAGATAATTGCAATTCTTAAAGAGCTATTAATCATTATTGGATATCTGAAATAATGAGGGAGATTAACATGAGGACTAGAGCCTGCTAAAGCAGGGACTTTTTTACCTTCGGTGACTGCCTTGTAAGTTCTGCACTAGTCAAGATGGATAAGTAGAGGGTTATCTGCACTAGTCCAGACCCCAGATGAGCAAAACAATATTAATATAAAATCCTTACTTCTAAGATGAAATCTTCCTTTTCTTTTAATCTGTCAGTTTTAAATGTCTTCATTCATCAATGATGTTGTTTTAAGCATCACAACCATTCTCAAAGGTAAGATAGTCCTCAGTAGTGCACTTTAAATGATTTATTATAAAGACATTTACAACAACCAAAATATCAGGACCATAATGTATTGTGTCAGTGTCAGTGACATGGCAGATAATAGAGGGAGAATAATATGAGAAAGATACATGCTATATGAAAAACCAAAACGGAGTGAGCATCAGGAAGTGGTGCTTCAATACTAATGCAAAACTTGCAAACAACCAAAAGTAGAGCACTCACACCTCCAATACAAGGGCGCAGGTCTAAAAAACAATTTTATTTCAAGAATTAAACAACCATATCACCTGACGCGTTTCGGATGATACTGCATCCTTTCTCAAAGGTTAAACCCCTAAAGTGAACATTCCCTTAAATACTCATATCAATTAACTAATTATGACATCATAATTTACCAAGTATCTAAAACTAATATCACCTTATCACCTATATTATTACATACAACATTAAAAACATAATAAGCCAGAATAAGAATAAAGAAGAGGAGGGATGGGGGGGGGTTGGGGTGGTTGTTATAAGTTAGAGAAAAGGACAAAAGATGAAAATTATTATATAAAAGTTTTATAAAAACAGCAATCAATACAGATTTCTTTTAAGGATATAGCACACAGTTAACCCTAACAGTTCCATTCTCTAATCATTTCTTCATTCTTTTTGTTTCAAAATGGTTTCAATTCAAATCCAGTATTTAATCCTTTATATTTGGTAGCATTAAGATTTATAATCCAAAAGGCTTCCCTTCTCAATAACAAATCATCAAAATCTCCCCTCGTGGTTTCAGATACACTCTATCTATTCCACAAAATGAAACTGATGTGTTTCATCATTTTTACCACGTGGGCAGCAACGTCGCATATGTTAAATCTTTATTTTGAATAGCTTTTAAGTGTTCCTTAACTCGAATTTTAAAATTCGCTTGCCTTTCCAATGTAAAACTACTACAGCTACATACTGCCATATAAATTAATCCTTCTGTATTGCAAGTAATTAAATGCCTAATATTAAAGGTCCGTTCTGTGTTCCCACAAGTAAATTCTTTACATTTATCGATTACAGGACAAACTTTGCAATGTTTACATGGATAGCAACCCACTACATCTTTGTTAAGCCACGTATCAGTCTCTCTAGTTTTATCTAGAAAATGGCTATGCACCAGTCTATCCCCTATTGTATTTGCTCGTCTATATGCCATTCTACGGTGGTATTTTCGTGATCTCTCTCTTAAGCCCGTATCACTCGTATAAAACTGTCCAATGTTTTTAATAATACTTTCTATTTCCTAGCCTGTGTGAGAAAAGTGGTCACAAAATTAAATCTTTCCCTTTGTTCTTCCTGCAAAGTGACTTTTGATTTAACAGTTCTACTCTATCCACTTTTTCAGCATATTCTCTACCTGTTTTAATGTTTTTGTCACTATAACCTCTTAATTTTAAACGTCTTGTTAACTCTTCCGCTCCTTCTTCAAATCCCACCACTTCACTACAATTATGACGAGTTCTCAGAAACTGCCCTTTAGGGATATTATTAACTGTATATCTCGGATGGCAACTTTCTGACCATAATATAGTGTTACCATCTGTGGGTTTCCTATAAATTATGGTGTTCAATTTCGAGCTGTCTTTCTTATAAATTTTTAAATCCAAAAAGCAAACACTTTCTTGGGATGCAGTGTATGTAAATTTCAAATTAATGTTAGTGCGTTCCAAAAAGCAACAAACTATGCTAACTCCTCTAAAGTATCTCCCAAATAAAAACAAATCATCTATGTATCGCTTCCAAACTTTAATTTTATCCCTATATTGATTGTTTGCTGAATTTAATACCATTTCATTCTCCCAAGCCCCCATATACAGATTGGCAATGGTTGGAGCACATGTGGCCCCATAAGCGGTTCCCTTAATCTGTAAAACATCTCTTTATTAAATAAAAAACATTATCTTTTAATACATATTCTAACAGTTTCAAAATAAAAACTGTATTAGGTGTATCTGTTTCATGTCTCTGATTTAAGAAACGGGCTGCTGCATCAAGGGCACCTTCATGTGGAATGTTCGAATAGAGCGCTTCAACATCCATTGTCACCAAATAATCTGTATCATTAAGATTCATCTCTTGTACCAGTCTTAATACATCTGCAGTATCTTTCAAATACGACAGCAAGGAGACAGTAAATGGTTTTAGATAAAAATCTGCAAATTGTGATAAACTCTCTGTTAACGAACCATTACCGCTGACAATTGGTCTACCTGGTGGATTAAGCAAAGTCTTATGTATTTTGGGCAGCAAATAAAATGTGGCCCTGACAGGGCTTTCTGTTATCAAAAACTGTAACTCTTTCTGAGTTATTTCCCCTCTACGTGCAGCTTCTTTCACAAATTCATCAATACTGCACTTAAATTCAGCTGTGGGGTCATAACTCAATTTCTTGTAAAAGTTACTGTCTTTTAATTGTCTTTCTGCTTCTTGTATATAATCTATTTTATTCAGAATTACCACACATCCACCTTTGTCAGCTCTCTTAATTTCTATCGTGGTATCTTTCTGCAAAGTCTGTAGCCAGCACGCTCTCCATTGCTTAAATTATTATAGCTAAACACAGGAGGATTTTCAAATAATGTTTCAAAGTCATTTTCCACTAACTGTTTGAAAACTTTGACAGCAGGGCTGAGTGGGGGGTTAAACGTTGACACTGGTTTAAAAAAGTTCCCTCTGTCTTTCATTATCACATTTTCCATTGCAGTTTGTTTAGTAGAAAAAAATGTTTTCAAGTTTAAATTCTTGCATGCAATATTTAAATCCACCATCGTCTGAAATTTACTTGCAGGTGCCGTAGGTGCAAACCCCAAACCTTTACTAAGAACCCGTTCCTCTGTGTTAGTCAATACATGGTCCGAAAGGTTAATTACCTGTTTTTCTGTCTCCATCACCATCGCCTGTTCCTGCTGTATTTGTTCCGTATAAATTGTCATCGTCTTCGTCCTCCTCGTCCTCCCTCCTCTCCGCGTTCTCCGTATCTTATTAGTTGTTCGCCATGACCCTCTTCTCTTCCTGCTTGAAATCTCGGACTTCTTCACGGTACATATGGAGGTGCTGGTTCCTGTCTCTCTCGCTGAAAATGGTGTTGATTAACCTCCTCTTCTACTTCCGATTCACTAGCACTACTGAAGTCAAACGACACCTGTCTTTTATTATTTTTTAAAATTCCACGCGGATTATTTTTCCAATTAAAGACTCTGTCGTTGGCATAATCATTCCTGTCTCTGATAAATTTAATCTGTTTTGCTGACTTCAATTCATTGTCCAGTTTATTTATAGCATCTTTTAATTTACTGTTTAAATTTTCAAAACTTGCATCATTTTTATATTGTAAAACTTCCATCTCTTTCCTTTTGATTTCTTCCTTCAACATCTCTTCTCTTTCTTTGCTATATTTAATTATCAGTTTCACTAAATTAAAACTGGCTTCTGTTAAAATTTCTTCCCAAGCCTTCATGAATTCTACATTATCTGTTCCACAGGCTGGATTTTTTCACTAACCTCAGCCCTCTTGGAATGCGCTGTACCGCTATATAGGCCTCCATATTCACTGTATTCCAAAATGTTTTTCTCCATTGTAGAGTCACTTTTTCTAACTCACGAAAGGCTGTCAATAGGGGAGTGTCCACCTTGTGTATGATTCACATTATGGCTGTTTTCAATTAGAAAAGGATTATTTATAACTTCAGTCTCTAATAATTCTTTCATGTATCTCATCGGTCCAGAATCTTCTGAGGAAAATAAGTTCAGTGTATTTTCTAATGTCATGATGAAACACCGTTAAAAGACCAATATGTGCTCCAAAAATGAGGTTTTATGCTTGGAAAAAATATATTCTTCCTACTGCAACCTATGCTCAAAACTCCAAAAATACTTTCAACAAGAAAAACCAAAACGGAGTGAGCATCAGGAAGTGGTGCTTCAATAATAATGCAAAACTTGCAAACAACCAAAAGTAGAGCACTCACACCTCCAATACAAGGGCACAGGTCTAAAAAACAATTTTATTTCAAGAATTAAACAACCATATCACCTGACGCGTTTCGGATGATACTGCATCCTTTCTCAAAGGTTAAACCCCTAAAGTGAACATTCCCTTAAATACTCATATCAAAGATGTAGTGGGTTGATATCCATGTAAACATTGCAAAGTTTGTCCTGTAATCGATAAATGTAAAGAATTTACTTGTGGGAACACAGAACGGACTTTTAATATTAGGCAGTTAATTACTTGCAATACAGAAGGATTAATTTATATGGCAGTATGTAGCTGTAGTAGTTTTTACATTGGAAAGACGAAACGTAATTTTAAAATTTGAGTTAAGGAACACTTAAAAGCTATTCAAAATAAAGATTTAACATATGCGACGGCTGCCCACATGGTAAAAAATGATGAAACACATCAGTTTCATTTTGTGGGAATAGATAGAGTGTATCGAAACCACGTAGGGGAGATTTTGATGATTTGTTATTGAGAAGGGAAGCCTTTTGGATTATAAATCTTAATGCTACCAAATATAAAGGATTAAATACTGGATTTGAATTGAAACCATTTTTGAAACAAAAAAGAATGAAGAAATGATTAGAGAATGGAACTGTTAGGGTTAACTGTGTGCTATATCCTTAAAAGAAATCTGTATTGATTGCTGTTTTTATAAAACTTTTATATAATAATTTTCATCTTTTGTCCTTTTCTCTAACTTATAACCACCACCCCAATCCCCCCTTCCCTCCTCTTCTTTATTCTTATTCTGGCTTATTATGTTTTTAATGTTGTATGTAATAATATAGGTGATAAGGTGATATTAGTTTTAGATACTTGGTAAATTATGATGTCATAATTAGTTAATTGATATGAGTATTTAAGGGAATGTTCACTTTAGGGGTTTAACCTTTGAGAAAGGATGCAGTATCATCCGAAACGCATCAGGTGATATGGTTGTTTAATTCTTGAAATAAAATTGTTTTTTAGACCTGTGCCCTTGTATTGGAGGTGTGAGTGCTCTACTTTTGGTTGTTTGCAAGTTTTGCGTTAGTATTGAAGCACCACTTCCTGATGCTCACTCCGTTTTGTTTTTTCTTGTTGAAAGTATTTTTGGAGTTTTGAGCATAGGTTGCAGTAGAAAGAATATATTTTTTCCAAGTGTAAAACCTCATTTTTGGAGCACATATTGGTCTTTTAACGGTGTTTCATCATGACATTAGAAATTACACCAAACTTATTTTCCTCAGAAGATTCTGGACCGATGAGATACATGAAAGAATTATTAGAGACTGAAGTTATAAATAATCCTTTTCTAATTGAAAACAGCCATAATGTGAATCATACACAAGGTGGACACTCCCTATTGACAGCCTTTCGTGAGTTAGAAAAAGTGACTTTACAATGGAGAAAAACATTTTGGAATACAGTGAATATGGAGGCCTATATAGCGGTACAGCGCATTCCAAGAGGGCTGAGGTTAGTGAAAAATCCAGCCTGTGGAACAGATAATGTAGAATTCATGAAGGCTTGGGAAGAAATTTTAACAGAAGCCAGTTTTAATTTAGTGAAACTGATAATTAAATATAGCAAAGAAAGAGAAGAGATGTTGAAGGAAGAAATCAAAAGGAAAGAGATGGAAGTTTTACAATATAAAAATGATGCAAGTTTTGAAAATTTAAACAGTAAATTAAAAGATGCAATAAATAAACTGGACAATGAATTGAAGTCAGCAAAACAGATTAAATTTATCAGAGACAGGAATGATTATGCCAACGACAGAGTCTTTAATTGGAAAAATAATCCGCATGGAATTTTAAAAAATAATAAAAGACAGGTGTCGTTTGACTTCAGTAGTGCTAGTGAATCGGAAGTAGAAGAGGAGGCTAATCAACACCATTTTCAGCGAGAGAGACAGGAACCAGCACCTCCGTATGTACCGTGAAGAAGTCCGAGATTTCAAGCAGGAAGAGAAGAGGGTCATGGCGAACAACTAATAAGATATTGAGAACGCGGAGAGGAGGGAGGACGAGGAGGACGAAGAGGATGACAATTTATACGGAACAAATACAGCAGGAACAGGCGATGGTGATGGAGACAGAAAACAGGTAATTAACCTTTCGGACCATGTATTGACTAACACAGAGGAACGGGTTCTTAGTAAAGGTTTGGGGTTTGCACCTACGGCACCTGCAAGTAAATTTCAGATGATGGTGGATTTAAATATTGCATGCAGGAATTTAAACTTGAAAACATTTTTTTCTACTAAACAAACTGCAATGGAAAATGTGATAATGAAAGACAGAGGGAACTTTTTTAAACCAGTGTCAACGTTTAACCCCCCACTCAGCCCTGCTGTCAAAGTTTTCAAACAGTTAGTGGAAAATGACTTTGAAACATTATTTGAAAATCCTCCTGTGTTTAGCTATAATAATTTAAGCAATGGAGAGCGTGATGCGCTACAGACTTTGCAGAAAGATACCACGATAGAAATTAAGAGAGCTGACAAAGGTGGATGTGTGGTAATTCTGAATAAAATAGATTATATACAAGAAGCAGAAAGACAATTAAAAGACAGTAACTTTTACAAGAAATTGAGTTATGACCCCACAGCTGAATTTAAGAGCAGTATTGATGAATTTGTGAAAGAAGCTGCACGTTAGAGGGGAAATAACTCAGAAAGAGTTACAGTTTTTGATAACAGAAAGCCCTGTCATGGCCACATTTTATTTGCTGCCCAAAATACATAAGACTTTGCTTAATCCACCAGGTAGACCAATTGTCAGCGGTATTGGTTCGTTAACAGAGAGTTTATCACAATTTGCAGATTTTTATCTAAAACCATTTACTGTCTCCTTGCCATCGTATTTGAAAGATACTGCAGATGTATTAAGACTGGTACAAGAGATGAATCTTAATGATACAGATTATTTGGTGACAATGGATGTTGAGGCGCTCTATTCGAACATTCCACATGAAGGTGCCCCTCGATGCAGCGGCCCTTAAATCAGAGACATGAAACAGATACACCCAATACAGTTTTTATTTTGAAACTGTTAGAATATGTATTAAAAGATAATGTTTTTTTATTTAATAAAGAGATGTTTTTACAGATTAAGGGAACCGCTATGGGGGCCACATGTGCTCCAACCATTGCCAATCTGTATATGGGGGCTTGGGAGAATGAAATGGTATTAAATTCAGCAAACAATCAATATAGGGATAAAATTAAAGTTTGGAAGCGATACATAGATGATTTGTTTTTATTTGGGAGATACTTTAGAGGAGTTAGCACAGTTTGTTGCTTTTTTGGAACGCACCAACATTAATTTGAAATTTACATACACTGCATCCCAAGAAAGTGTTTGCTTTTTGGATTTAAAAATTTATAAGAAAGACAGCTCGAAATTGAACACCATAATTTATAGGAAACCCACAGATGGTAACACTATATTACGGTCAGAAAGTTGCCATCCGAGATATACAGTTAATAATATCCCTAAAGGGCAGTTTCTGAGAACTCGTCATAATTGTAGTGAAGTGGTGGGATTTGAAGAAGGAGCGGAAGAGTTAACAAGACGTTTAAAATTAAGAGGTTATAGTGACAAAAACATTAAAACAGGTAGAGAATATGCTGAAAAAGTGGACAGAGTAGAACTGTTAAATCAAAAAGTCACTTTGCAGGAAGAACAAAGGGAAAGATTTAATTTTGTGACCACTTTTTCTACACAGGCTAGGGAAATAGAAAGTATTATTAAAAAACATTGGACAGTTTTATCGAGTGATACGGGCTTAAGAGAGATCACGAAAATACCACCGAGAATGGCATATAGACGAGCAAATATAATAGGAGATAGACTGGTGCATAGCCATTTTCTAGATAAAACTAGAGAGACTGATACGTGGCTTAACAAAGATGTAATGGGTTGCTATCCATGTAAACATTGCAAAGTTTGTCCTGTAATTGATAAATGTAAAGAATTTACTTGTGGGAACACAGAATGGACTTTTAATATTAGGCATTTAATTACTTGCAATACAGAAGGATTAATTTATATGGCAGTATGTAGCTGTAGTAGTTTTTACATTGGAAAGACGAAATGTAATTTTAAAATTCGAGTTAAGGAACAATTAAAAGCTATTCAAAATAAAGATTTAACATATGCGAGTTGCGCCACGTGGTAAAAAATGTTGAAACACATCAGTTTCATTTGTGAATAGATAGAGTGTATCGTGAAACCACGAGGGGAGATTTGATGATTTGTTATTGAGAAGGGAAGCCTTTGGATTATAAATCTTAATGCTACCAAATATAAAGGATTAAATACTGGATTTGAATTGAAACCATTTTGAAACAAAAAGAATGAAGAAATGATTAGAGAATGGAACTGTTAGGGTTAACTGTGTGCTATATCCTTAAAAGAAATCTGTATTGATTGCTGTTTTTATAAAACTTTTATATAATAATTTTCATCTTTTGTCCTTTTCTAACTTATAACCACCACCCCAACCCCCCCTCTCTTCTTTATTCTTATTCTGGCTTATTATGTTTTTAATGTTGTATGTAATAATATAGGTGATAAGGTGATATTAGTTTTAGATACTTGGTAAATTATGATGTCATAATTAGTTAATTGATATGAGTATTTAAGGGAATGTTCACTTTAGGGGTTTAACCTTTGAGAAAGGATGCAGTATCATCCGAAACGCGTCAGGTGATATGGTTGTTTAATTCTTGAAATAAAATTGTTTTTTAGACCTGTGCCCTTGTATTGGAGGTGTGAGTGCTCTACTTTTGGTTGCATACATGCTATATACCTGAAAGTGCTGGTGGATGGTGGAAAGAGAAGGTGGCAGATACTAGAGGGAATTTCCACAGAGAGAAAATGATACCCTGAGGTCAGGCTGGCAGATAAAAAGGGTGGTGGATTATAGAGGGGCAGACAATAAAGGGTGCATTGTATTTATGTTTGGATATACAGTACCACTCACCAGGATTATAACAATGTCATAGATTCTTGCAAGACAAATTGGAGAAATTGTCAGTCATCTGAAGTGGATTTCTGCAGTAGTCTACAAAATATCACTGTCTGAAACTGTGATAAGCACTGTATCTTAGTAGGGTGCACTGTTGATTGGGCAAAATGCCATCATGTGATGTAGCAAAGAACTGTTTTAAGTAGACTTTGATCTGGGTCTCATGAGTCATGCAATGAGAGCTAGTTCTGTGATTAGGTTCTTTAGCATTGATCAGATTTTTTTTAGCTCTTGCTAAGTTTGTAACTGTACTTCTTTCTGAGAACAGCATTGTCAGTCACATGCCTTCTCATTAGTGCCGGATATTGCCAGTGGACATTATTAAGGAAACCTTTATTTAAAAAAAAAAATTCTGGGATACTTCAACAGCCCATTGTTTAAAGGAGGAATTGTTCAGGAGCACTGTGTCTGCTATTTAATTTGAAGATTGTGGGGGTGGTGGGCAACTGTCAAAAATCATAGATATAGGTGCATATTCTAAAAGTAGAATGCCACTTTGCCCATGAGTATGAATCTATATGAATTGTTTTATTTACAGTAATAAAGAGGTCAATTCAGCTTTATGAGTCAAATGGGAATAGAAATCAGAGAAGTCCTTATTAGTTGGATGCAGGGCTTTCCACAGGTTCACAGATAGCACATTTTTCAGCAAAATACATTGTGATGGGCCTTAACATGATAGTTTGCAGCAGTGCTGGTGCAGTTAAGGAATATATCACACACTAAGTTAACGTTTACTCAGGGATCAATATAAACTATGTTAGACCTATTTGTGAAATGAGTTGTGTTTTTGCAGTGAAGAAATTAGCCATCAATATTTAGAACAGAAATACTGTATAACATACAGCATTTCTTTCATTTATTTTTACAACTCAGTGTGCACCAGGCCAGACTCCACCTTCCACCTCTATCCATCTTAATTGAGTGAATAGAAACCTGTACATTTTAATGGAAGAAAATGGTCACCCTATGCTTCTTGGTTCCATAAACCCACATGCCACACCCCACCCCATCTCTTTTATGTTGTTCCATCCCTTTATCTATAAGATGTGTTTCCTGGAGAAACAAAATCTCACACTCTTTCAGTCTAAAGTAAGTGAGCATGAATTTCCTCTTTATGAGGTTGTTAAACATTTTAACATTTCAGTATATAAGTTCTAGTGGTTTCATCCCCAGATGTGTAACCACTTACATGATATTGTATGTTGGGTTTCTTGTGATACCAAATCTAAAAAAAGAGGTAGCCCACCAGCTGCAGTTGTGTTACATTTAAAACTAGTGCAACTCTCAATCCAAAAATGCCTCACAACTCTCCCAAGTGTAGGTTAGAGAAATACAGTTCCAGACTAGGCACTTTGCAAAGAAAGCATATCAAATTTATTTTTTAGTTTAAAAAATGCACACTGTCCACAGAATATAGTTAATAAATTTCATATGCTTTCTTTGTACACTGCCTAGTCTGGAACTCTATTTGTCTAACCTACACTTGGAAGGGTTGTGAGGCTTTTTTGGATTGAGAATTTCTTGTGATACACCTGCACATGAAACTGAGGATATTTGCAGATTTATGGAGACTCTTATAAAGTGTGGTGACAGTAGTAAATTTTATTGCTATTTGGTACTAACATAAGAAACTTTTATTCTAAGTACTCTGATTTACATAGCTAAACAAAACACAAAATAGATAGTAAGCACCTAACAACTTAAGAAATGTAACATTCTGAAGTACTGAACTTTCCATTTCTAGGGAAGAAGCATTTCATGCCACTGTGCCAGTTTCTGCTGCATATTTACAGATCTGTTTAACCATACTAACAAACAAAAGCTTTTTTTTAATTGTAAGTCAGATAAATAATACACAGATAGGTGCATCATGAAAGTAATGCATCTTTCTAAAATGCAAAAATGTTAAAAAAGGTGGATTGGTGGAAACATTTCTCAGTGCCTCTGCACTGTTATAAAGTGTGCAAGTAAATCAGGATCAATCTATTTTTATTATTTTGCATTCAAGCATATATGAGTAAACCCCCTTACAAGCCTTTCCATGTAGTAATATCCCTGATGCATGATGGAGGGGTACCTGCATAACTGGCATTTTGCCCTTGATAATCGAAGGATGGGGAGACGAAGGTTAGGGAAGTGGATTAAAAAGAATGTTTTTGGTGGGAGGAAGCACTGACAGGCCACTAAAATGGACATATGTTGTACTGCATATTGAAGGATTAGGAATTGGGATGGGACAGTAGATGATTGACGGTAATATGACCTGGTCGTAGGACTTGCCCTGGTGACAAGGAGAACTGTGAAAGATGTTTTATATGTTTATTGATTTATTGATTGATTGATTTTGTTAATTTATTTTTATTTTATTTGGTTGCATTCAGTACCTAGTTTAAGTTATTGCAACTTACAGCAGAAGGAAAACATCAAGTAAATGAATGCCAATCTAATTACCTCAATAGGGCCTGATATTAATTATTTAAATCTAAATAATGAATGACCTAATGTATTGTTCATGGTATCTGGGCATTAATATTCATTCCTCAGAAAGTCCTAACTGCTGCACTGCTTCTAACTACTGGAGCATGGTCAAAATGTGTACAGTACTTTATGTCTCTACTAATATGAAGTCTACAGTAGTGTTCCAACCAGTCACCCAGATGTAGTTACAAAGGACTGATAAAAGAAACTTATTGTAACTGGTAGGGTGTAACAGATAAGAATGGACTTGAACTTGGAGACTAAGTTTAAAAGGATGTACTGGTACAGTCTAGAAATATATGTATGATTTTAATTAATAAATCATGTGGCTGTTTTTTTTTTTTAATTCTCATAATCCAAGAGACAGAAAGAAGCATGAAGTTAATTGCAGACAATGTTCAAAGGAAATATGCATGGTTGTTTTAAAAAAGTTAAAAGCATTAACAAATAGTTCAGGCCATCAAAGAAAAGGAATTCAGGTTCTAAACGAATACCTTATTACTTAACAAAATGTTCTTTACATTTCACTATTTGCCATGCTATTTTCTATTAACTTTTAATGAGCACTTTTTTTCTTTATCCTCTTGGCTTTGGGCCATAATTCTAGACAGGAGACTACAATACAATGACAGGAACTGGTAGGAGGATTAAGGCACTGAAGGGTAAAGGTTAGATTTTTTAATGAATTTATACCACAACATAAGGAGCAGGAACAGAGAGGTCAATGCAAAAGGGAAAAAAATGAAGTATGTTTAGCCTATGCAACTTCATTGCTTCTTGTAGGTTTCATAAAATTGATATGAAGCACTGGACATTCAGGGAGCAAATAATCTCCAGGAGGACAATATCATCTGTAGTGCACATTCATATATAATAATTTGATCAGTCACCATGTTTGCCCATCAAGTCAATATTAAACAAGTATTGATGGAAAACAATTGACCCAGAGGGATGAACTGTTGACTGACCATAACATATTACTTAATCTGGTTCAAGGTCAGTTGGCATTCACCTGTATCCCCCTGCCCCGGGTTGTGCCTGAAAATAGGCAGGATTTGTCTAATGCACTTACCTGGTCAACAAAAAAAAACTAAAAAATATTGCCTTGATCTTAATGCTGAGGACAATATGACTAACATAAATCAATAGTTATTCCAAGTGCACATTAATTTTCTACTGGTTTTTAAACAGTCAAAATTTGTTTTATTAAACTTAAACAAGCTCAGATCCCATTTGTTTTTAAATTATATAAAATCACTGGAATTTATTTAGATTTTTGCTTTCTCAGAAAAGTATCCTGTAGCAACACAGCAGTTCCATTTCCCTCAATAAATGAAGAACTGACAGAATAATCAATTTACATAACAGGAGACAACCAAAGCAAGTTAGCTCTGCCAAGCTTTTGTGCTTCCCCTTGCCACTGCTGAATATTTCTGTAAATATCTACACCTTTTAATGAAACAGCACCATAGAGCTACTATAAATGCTATTTTTAATTCTACCTGGATAAATTCTACCTGGAAGTCATTAATAAATGGAATATCTGTGAGATTGATCTGGAAAATTAAAGGGAATTGTCATACTCACATTTCTGGTGTTGTGCCTATCCATGGTGTGCAATGGCATCTGGCTCATGATTTGTGTGATAGTAGGATGACACACAACCTACTGTAGTCAACAGGAAGACACCAGAGAAAAGAAAGCAACAAAGAAGGGGGAGGAAGGGGTACAACTGGGAAATGAGGGGAGGTCAACTGCTGGTGTATAGCTGGTCTCAGTGCAGCATCAGGACATGAAGTATGCAATCAAGGGGTATTAATAGCTCTGTTGACAGAGAATAAGGATATGCAAGGTTGACAGACTTTGCTCTACAAAATAATTTAGAAAGTTTTCCAAATTTGCAAAGTGCGAAGTGTTGACTTTACAAAGTTTTGGGCAGGCAAAGTGGCACTTTTTCAGGAGAAGTTATGCAAATTCACTGGCGAAGTTGCAGCATCACCTTAACTTTCCCTGACTTCAACTTAAAAAGTGTAATTTCCTTAGGAAAACTCAATGCAAAATAACAAAAGTAGCAAAGTGGCGAAGTGGGCAATTCACAAAGTTATTCATGAAAGTGAATTTTGCAACTTCACTGGAACTTCACCATAAAAGTAAAATTTCTCAACATCTCTAATAGACCACTGCTATACAGGCATCTGTGGCTGCTTCCTGGCTCCAATGTCTGACTCAAGACAGCTGTGGAATGTTGTGGGTATACCACTAGGTGTGTTTCTCCCAAACTGCCAGCAAGAGGGATTGCATGAACAACCAGATAAAAGCTATATAAATAAACAGGCAGCATCTCAAAACAGCTTTAAAATTTGCAAAAATGCTCATCTGGCCTGCTTCACACTGAAGAGTGAATGGTTTACAGGTGGACATTTCTCTTTAAGGAAAAGACAAATATACAGAACTCTATGAAGGGAAAATACTGAGGTAACAGCTAAAAATATAAAGACATAGTTATAAAATAAAAATATGCTATAAGGAGAAGTAAAAGAATATTTGAAAAGCACCTAGCACCTAACACTGATAATTTCAAATAATTGTATGTGCATATTAAGTCTTTAAAGGGAAACACACCAAAAATTGGTTCAGTTATTTATGAGAACCAGACAACTGATGCAACTGAACATGGTGAATGCACTGAATGATTATTTTGGGATGGTTTACAATTCTGAAAACAGTACAGAGCATTTAATTATAAATGACAAACACTGAAAAAAGAGTAGAGGAACTGTTTATAGAAAAGAAGGTACATGAGGAACTCACAAATTTAAACCCACACAAGCCCCCAAAATCAGGGTAGTTAGTGAGGTAAACACCAAGAAAGAGCAGTAATAGGGAGAAGGGCAGGGGTAAATGGAGAAAAATACAAAGGCAGTAAGGACAGGGATGGGGCAAAAAGAAATAAAGCCATAAAAAATGGAGGGTAATGAGTACCAATGCCCATAGTTTAGGTAAAAAGCTCTCTGAAATGGTGGCCTTTATGGAAGAGGGATGCCTGGATATCATGGCAGTCACAAAACCATGGTACACAGAGATCCATGACTGGGATGTCAACATACCACGGTACAGAATCTACAGGAGGACAGGGAGAGAAGAAGAAGAGGAAGTGTAGCTCTCTATGTAAGGGAAGGGATCAAGCAACAGAACTAAAGAGCAAGCAGAGAGGAGAGGAGGCACTGTGGGTCACCCTGGAGACTGGAAATGGCACCACGATCTGCACAGGGGTTATATACAGACCCCCATCTGAGGTGGAGGAAATTGAGAAGGAAATGGCAGAAGGCATCCTTAGGATGGCAGAGAAAGGGAAGATATTGCTGATGGGGGACCTGAATATGCCAGATGTTAACTGGAGCACCTTTGCTTCAGCCACATCCAAGAGCAGGGCCATTCTTGATGCCCTACAGGGGCATGCCTCAGATAGTTACTTTTGGAACCCACTCAGGAGGGAGCAAACTTAGACCTGGTACTCTCAAATGGGGACAGTGAGAGGATCTCCGATCTTGAAGTAGGTAACCATCTGGGAACAAGCTACCAGCAACCAGTGTGGTTCATGATAAACTTAGCTATAGAGTCAAACCATACACAAGCGAAGGCACTGGACTTCAGGAGGGCTGATTTTGTCAAAATGGGAGAGTGCCTCAGAAAAGCACTAGCAAACAAATAAGAAGGTGGGTTGGAGCAGCAATGGGGACACATCAAAACTGCCATCACAGAGGCAACAAGCCTTTGTGTGAAGCAAATAAACAATCAAAATGAAAGAAATAAACACTATGGTTCTCAAAAGAAGTGTCGGGAAAGGTTAAGGAGAAAAATATAGCATTCAGGTAGTATAAGGAAACACAGAAGGAGCAGGACAGAGAACTGTACCAGTTAAAGCAGAAGGAAGCAGGGAAGCAGTCAGAATAGAAAAGACCCAAACTGAGGAAAAGATAGCCAACTCAGTTAAGAAGGGGGATAAAACCTTTAATAGGAACATTAGGGAGCAAAGAAATGCTAAGGCAGGGATACTGAGGCTGAATAAAGAGGAAGGTGGTTGGGCGGAGAGTGACAGTGAAAAAGCAGGGATACTGAATGAATACTTCTGCTCAGTATTCACAGTGGAAGAGCAGGGGGAGATACCTAATCCAGTCAATAGAAGCTCTCTGGAATGGGGGGGGGGGGTTGATATTAGTCTTTTCACAGAAGAAAGGGTTCTAAAAGAACTCTTAAAACTGAAGGTGGATAAAGCAATGGGGCCTGATGAGATTCAGCCCAGAATTCTAAAAGAACTAAGGGAAGAACCAGTAACACCACTGACTAGCCTTTTTAATAAATCATGGGAGAATGGTGTGGTACCTGAGGACTGGAGGAGGGTGGACGTGATTCCCCTTCACAAAGGTGGGAGCAAGCAGAGGTAGGAAACTACGGACCTGTCAGTATGACCTCAGTGGTAGGGAAAATGATGGACTCACTTCTGAAGGAAAGAAACAATGAGTACCTAGAGACCAGTGGGGTACAGGTCCCAAGGCAGCATGGACTCACAACAGGAAGGTCATGTCAGACAAATCTAATTGATTTCTTTGACTGGGTGACCAAAGTAGTAGACCAGGGAAGGGCTGAGGACATGGCCTGCCCAGACTTTATCAAGTCATTTGACACAGTCCCACACAAAAGATTAATAAACAAATTAGCCAGACTGGGAATGGGTCCAGGATGGTAGCCTGGGTAAAACACTGTCTGGAGAACAGGACTCAGAGGGTAATAGTAAATGGAGTCCACAGTGAAGAAAAGGGGGGGTTACTAGTGGGGTACCGCAGGGTTCAGAACTGGGGCAGGTCCTTTTTAATGTCTTTATAAGTGACATTGCAGAGGGACTGGAATGAAAAGTATATCTCTTTGCAGAGGACACAAAGATCTGCAACACAGGTGATATGCAAAGTGAGGTGGAAAGGATGAAAAGGGACTTGGCAAGGTTGGAGGAATGGTCAAATGTATGGCAGCTTAGATTCAATGCAAAGAAGTGCAAAGTAATGAACCTTGGAAACAAAAACCCAGGGGAAGAGTACACAATGGTGGGTGAGATACTAACAACAACAAAAATGGAAAGGAACCTGGGGGTAGTCATATCAGTTGACCTAAAGGTGGACCAGCTATGTGAGAAGGCAGTAAGGAGGGCTGGGGAGATACTGGGATGCATAGGGAGAGGCATCATCAGTAGAAAACAAGAAGTTTTTTACCCTCTGTACAGACAGTTGGCAAGACCACATCTGGAGTACAATGTACAGTTCTGGAGACCCCATCTCCACAAAGACATAGACAAGGTGGAGGCTGTCCAGAAGAGGGCAAACAAAATGGGGCAGGGTCTGCACCAGAAGACGTATGAAGAAAGACTAAAGGAGCTCAAGATGTATAGCCTTGAGGAAAGAGGGGAAGGGGGGACAAGGGCTGAAAACAGCAAATATAGAAACTTTCAGATACCTCAAGGGAATCAACAATGTCCAAAAGGGAGGCACCCTTCAGAAAAAAAGATGTACAAGAACAAGGGGGCACAATTTGAAGATAGAGGGGGGACGGCTCAGAGGTAATGTGAGGAAGTATTTCTTTGCAGAGAGGGTTGTAGATGCATAGAACAGCCTTCCTGAGGAGGTCAAGAGTCAAAAACAGTGGGGGAATTCAAGAATGCATGGGACAGATGTAAGGTAATTCTAGTGGGAGGTAGGAGCAAGTAGGCTGTTGGTTAACTAGGATCTGCAGCTTATCAATTAGGTAGGGAAATGGGCAGACTAGGTGGACCAAGTGGTCTTTGTCTGCCATCAGATTCTATGTTTCTATGTATGTTTCTAAGTTTCCTTGGTGAGGGTAAAAATCTCAACCCACACCTAATTAAAAATCTGACTATCCATATTTATAAACCTGAAGGCAACATCTATGGACACTCATTCAGCGCCAGTAAGGTACTGACCATCGGAAAAATGCTGTCATATCAATCTTTAAAAAAGGCAGCAATTAAATACCATTAGATTGTAGGACAATTAGCCTAACTCCAGTAGTACGTAAAATAATGGAAGAATTAATAAAAGTACATATGCTGGATACTCTGAGTAGACATGGGCAAACTATTCTCATTATGGATTCACCATGAATATATCATGTGTAACCAACATAATAGCCTTGTATGAGCCAATAAGCAAATTATTATAAATAAGTAGGAAGACAGAGAAAATAAATGGTATAGGTCTGGACTTATGACTAGTAAAGTGGACAACAAGCCACTGTCCCCAGTAATATACCTCCACTCCACAGCTTGTAAAATGACCCAGCCCTCTCTAAGTGCACTTACTTTTGTGATTTCTGTTTTTTCTCAGTTATCTCTTGTCCAGGAATTATTTCTATTTTACCATGTTACGTTAACTCAAATTGTCTTTTTGTCTCTAAGGCCCAAACATGTTTATAGCTCTGCTGGGTTGGTTTGTGTTCTTGAACTACTGTTTGCAGCCATATGTTTCTTTGTGTTATTGTATGTACTCCATCTCTCCCCTTCCCTGGGTCACACCTGGAAATGAGCATTGGCTTAGTGTGCCTATCCTGGTCAACAAATGTTTAAATGAATAAATAAAAAAATGACAGGTACCAGAATGTAAAAAGAGGTGGGGCATTATCCAATATTATGAAATGGGCAGAAAAAATCAAGGTCTCCGATTGGTCAACTAGCCAGTTGACCAGGGCCGATATCCCAGCACAACAACATGCTGGGACTACAGTGATCTCATCACTAAATCACTTCATCTGACAGACCTGAACATTCCATTTGGCAGCCATTGAATTCACCTGACAGAGAAAAATAATGTTTACAAATTTTGAACTGTTCGCTGACATTTTCAATGTATCACATCAGGAAACAACCCAAGAAACCTCAACTAAAAATCCACAACAAGAAACAGGCAGCCTATCAACAACAAATGAAGGAACTTCAACAACAGTAAGCCATCACATCAGTGCCTCAGAAACCGAGCTGTCAAAGCTGGAGCTGACAAGAAATGAAGCCAACACAATGAGTCAAACAACCTGGGCCTTCAACCGAGTGACTGGCTGAGAGAAAAAAAAATGGTAGTAAACTTTGACACAATAAATAAACAAGATCTTAACCTGTTACTAAGGCAACTGTATGGCACAATCCAGAATAGCAGTGCTGAAATGTATAGCATATCTTCATATGTGTCTCTGCGAGCTGGCATAAATCAGTACCTAAACAACCCGCCTCTCAGTTGCGGCTTTAGCGTAATGCAGGACACAGAATTCACCACCTTTAACCATGTATTTCTTGGTATCCTAAAAACACTAAGGTGACAGGAGAAAGACAAAGCTTGCCACCATCCATGTATTCCTGCAGCAGTATTAAAAAAAATAAGATCCAGTGAAGCCCTGAACATTAACACTGCAGCGGGACTGGTCCAAAAAGTATGGCTGGATGTACAGCTTTTCTTCGCCCACTGTGGCAAAGAAGGACTCCATGCACTGAAACCCAGCAGTTTTAACATCTTAACCAATGAAAATGGGCTCCGTTACTGCACCACGTCATGCAATGAGGCAACAAAAAATCATGCAGATCCCCACAAATCCTCACAATGTAGTAACAGAGGTTGTATGCCTGAATTACCAGATGATCCATTGTGTCTGATCAAATCTCTTCTCCTGTACCTAAGCAAAATCCCATCAGATGCTCCAGTGTTTTACTTGCACCCCCACCAAATCCTGGAAGCACAGTTTGCTACAGAACAAATCTGGTTCACCAAAGAAGTGATGGGCAAAAACTTTCTAGCCACAATGTTAGCCCGAATTTGCAATCTCGCAGATGTACCCACTTTTACCAACCACAGTCTCCGTAGTACTGCCGTTCATCTGCTGTCTACCGCTGGTCTCAAATCCAGGCAAATTATGTCTGTGACTGGCCACCAATTGGAATCATCGCTAAGGAGTTACTTGGCTCCCAGTTTGCAAGACCAATGACTTTGATCACAAATCCTAGCAGGGCAACGTTCATCAACTTCTGCAAATTCCAAGCAGACTCCATTTTGTGACCACGCATCAACGTCAGCATCCATCAGTACACCATTCTCCTCTGACGAAAACCATCAGGATCCGCCTACCACAGGAAATGTAAACGACTTCCTGATTCCTACTTCTATGTATCTCGTCCCAAAAAATGTGCTATTAAAAGCTACAGCTCCTGATAACCAGACCCCCGATCCCGATGTCTCTATGAGGCAACCATGCAGCACGTTAGTAAAGAACCAGGCATCCAAAGAAACAGCTGAAGTCAGCCAGGCGCCTGGAGAAACTGCTGAAGTTGGTCAAGCAGCAGCAACAGAAGCTGATCCCAGTAAGTTTGCAATGCCTTGTACCACAATGCCTTTTGAATGTTATATTAATATAGGCACCCTGCAAGAAAACATTCAACTAAACGTGTACAATTATGCAGCTAAATGAAGTGATAAACTGCTGCAAAATAATCAGAACTGTACAGTCTATGCTGTTTAAGTTGTTCAGCTGTTAGTGAAGCATAAATACTATCTATGCAGTTTAAGTTGTTAGTGATGCATAAATACTGTACTTGTTTAACCTGTTAAGCCTGTTCTGACCTCAGTTATCTGTTTATTTATTTATTGTGCTCATCATACACGAGTTGTATGGCAAGTAACTATCCAAACAATGCTATTTATTCTGTTAGGGACTATTTTATGTCCATCTAGTGTAAACATAAAAAAAAAAAATACTTGATAAAACTTTTCCAAACATAGCAGCTTCTATGTCTTTATTTCATACAATTATATGTTACAATGCCCATTTCATAATAGCAATAATTCACTCCGGGGGGGGGGGCATTGTGGTGGGAAACCGGCCCTTCTCGGGTGGTGGAAGCACTCCACCTTCTGTGTCGTGCTTCAACCCACCTGAGGCAGGCTGTCATTTCACCACAACGCCCCCCCGTCATGCCTTATTGCTTAAATACCACAGTTAGCTGTGGGGTACCTCAGGGCTTAGTTCTGGACCCACTGCTATTTACACTATTTGTAGCAGATATGCATATCAGAGTCAGCAACAATATAGTTACATTTCCTGATGATACCAGACTACTGTAGGTGGACCAACATTAACTGAAATGGATAGAACAAAATTGCAGAATGATCTAAGCAGAGTAACCAAATTGGCCACAAATTTGGGGATGCAGTTCAATGAGGATAGGTGTGTGAGCATGCATTTTGGCAATCAAAATCTTAGAAAACACTACTATTTAGGAAAACACATGCCCATGCATGTTTAAATCCCTCCACTGTGCTTGCTCCCACCACCTCCAGTGGCAGACTAGTCTATGCAAACACTACCCATTCTGTGAAGAAGAACTTCCTCACTTTTCCCCTTATCCTGCGACCTTCCAATCTCATATCATGCACCCTTTTTTCTTGTACTTCCCCTATATTGAAATACGTTGCCCCCTTGTACATTATAAATGCTTTCAAGGTACTTGAAGGTTTTTACCATGTCTCCCAGCTCCCTGCTTTCCTCCTGTGAGTACCTATTGAGATCTTTTAACCTCTCTCCTAATAGGTTTCTGGTGCAAGCCCTGAACCATCTTTGTCACCCTTCTCTGGACCGCCTTCACGCTGTCTATGTCCTCACGAAGTTGCAGCCTCCAGAATTGTACACAGTACTCCAGATGTGGCCTCACCAGTGTTTCATACAGTGGAATCACCATGTCCCTCCATCTGCTATAAATGCCCCTACCTATGCACCCCAACATGCCACTGGCCCTCCCTGCAGACTTTGTACTCTTCTTAGTCATCTTTAGCTCATCAAAAATGATAACCTCTAGATCACTTTCTTCCTTGGTGACTGTCAGCACCTCTCTCCCCATCCTGTAGCTCTCTCCAGGGTGTCTGTGTCCCAGGTGCATTATTTTGCAGTTCTTAGAACTGAACCTCAGTTGCCACACCTAGGACCATTTTTCAAGCTTCCCTATGTTCCTCATCATTTTTTCCTCCCCATCTAGAGTATCCACCCTGTTACAGATCTTAATGTAATTTACAAACAAGCAGCCCTTTCTCTCCAGCCCCTCTGCTACAATATGTTACTAATGAAGACATTAAACAGGACTGGCCCAAGGACCGATCCTTGAGGAACCCACTGTTCACCCCCTCTCCCTAGATTGGATGCCATTTACCACCACCCTCTGCGTCCTGTCCATTAACCAGCTTTTAACCCAGTTTACCACCTTGTGGCCCATTCCCAGAATACCAATCTTGTTAACCAGACTTTTATGTGGGACAGTGTCAAAAGTCTTGCTGAAATTGAGGTAGGTGATGTCCAACACTCCTCCCAATTCACCTCCTTCTTGACCCAGTCAAAAAAATCTAACAGATTTGTTTGACAGAACCATCGTGCTGTGAATCCATGTTTTTTTTTCTCAACTTTTTTTTCCCCTCTGGTCACAGCCCCATGGAGTTTCTCTCAGGCATCCTGCCCGTATTCTGCCCGCCTATGGCCCCCCTGACCTGTGCCTCCTCTCTCCCTCCTCCCTGCAGCCAGTACCTCTGGCTTAACCCCCTTAAGGGTGGGGCCACCCCTCCTCTTGAGCACTCTCACATATCTGTTTCTGGCTGCAGGTGAGGGCCTAGGTGGAGGAACTGGAAGGCCAGACAAGGTAGACCCAGCAGAGGGCATGGGGGAAAGTACCATCGCCTACCCCATGGAGCTGGTGTTTTCCCTGTTCTGTTGGCTTCTCCTTCCCCCCCCCATCAAATGTACACTCCTGATGCTGCGGTGCATGGCAACCCTGCCTGCGTCAGGCATGCTGTACATTATGCAGCCCATGCATTGCAGTGTTCCTGATCTTCACAAGGAGCCGCTGGTGTGCAGGGCTATCTCCCGCCCTCCCCACAGGGGAGGAGAGCAGCCCTGTGGGTGCTCAGTCCTTTCCCCCTCCCTGTCCCTGCAGACCCCCCAGTGCCCAAGCTCGCTTCTGAACTTGGGTCATTGGCGTGGTGCGAGGTGTGGCGTCCAGTACCTCAACCCTCAGCGCCACCGGGCCAGCATGTGAATCCATGTTGCCTCAGATCCTGGGTACTTTGGATTCCAAGGAAACCACTTTCCCTTCTGTAAGTAGTGCTTCCATGCTCTTACCCACTACTGAGATAAGCCTGACCAGCCTCTAATTTCCTGCCTCCTCCCTGATACCATTTTTATGAAGAGGGACTACATGTGCCATCTACAGTCCTCTGGAACCACACCTGTGTTGAGTGACTCAGTGAACATGGTTGCCAGAGGTGCCGCTAACTCCATTCATAGTTTCTTTAATACCCTTGGGCGTATGCCATCTGGGCCCATTGTTTTGTCCACCTTCAGTTTTATGAGTTCCTCCAGGACTCTCTCCATTGAGAATGGACTGGTGTTCACCCCCCCCCCTTGTACCTGTTGCCCAGCTGTGGTCCCTGATCCTGCCCCTCTTTTGTGAATACTGAACAGAAGTATTTATTCAGTATTTCCACTTTTCTAGATCTTCCTCCATATACTACCCTTCAACCCTTTTGAGCCTTAAAATCACACCTTTGACTTTTCTTCTTTTATTGATGTACCTGTGGTATATCTTGTCCCCTTTCTTCACTGTCTGTGTTAATTTTTCCTCAGTTTACACTTTCGTATTCTTAACAGCCTGCCCTGCTTCCTTTAGGCACTTCAGGTACAGCACCATGTCCCCTTCCTTTTGGGTCTCCTTATATTTCCTTAAGCCCACCCTTTTGGCCATTACTTTCTCTGCCACATCCTTTAAGAACCACAGTGGTTTCCTCCTTCTCTTGATGTTGTGCCTCAACCTAATGCATTGGTTCATCACCTCTACTATGGCTCCTTTTAGGTGTTCCCACTGCTCCTCAACAGCGACTGTGCCTTCCTAAAGAAAAAACAATCAAACTCAGAAAACAACACAGAATATGTCCCTCAGCATTTCCTGCCCTAAGTAAAAACAAATAGTCCATTTCCCAAGTTGCACCTGCGACCTGGACTCTTCTTTGCTGGCGCAAACACCTGCTCCTGCAAAAGGTAAGAGAAAGAATAAAACAAACAAGGGCTGAAACCAGCAAATGAAGTCCATAACCTTCAGAGCCTCCTCTATTATCACCAAACCCACCTACTAGAGAGAGCGCTTGGCTGAAAATGTGTCGAGCCCCTGTGATTAAATCCCCACGTCTAAGAATTCAAAAGTGGAGCCTTTCTGTCCTCAATCTCTGGATTGGCCACTTTTCACTGACGTCGCCGAGTATATTCCTCTATCCCCTCCTTGGCATCTTTCACAGCATCTGTGCCTGCCCAGAAAAAAACAATCAAACCCAGAAAAGAATATGGAATATGTCCCTCATCGTTTCCTGCCCTAAGTAAAAGAAAAAAAAAAACAGAACAAGTGCAGTTAGTCAGTTTCCCCGGTTACTAATGTGATTCAGACTCTCCTCTGCTGGTACAAACACACACTCCTGCTAAAGCTAAGAGCAAGAATAAAACAAACAAGGGCTGAAAACAGCAAATATAGTCCTTAACCTACAGAGCCTCACCTGTTACCACCGGACCCACCTGCTAGAGAGAGTGCTCTGCTGTACAGTATATGGACATCATAGCTAGTAGGTACAAATAATTATGCTAAGTTATGAAAAGGAGATACAGTAGTAGCCACAGACATTGCCAGCTATTTCCAGATATTTCGTGAAATTTCTAAAGAGTTTCTCTTTGCTGCCCCTGATGTGGAAATGGAGAAAGCATGAGATATTTCTGGAAATATCACAGAAATTTCAGGAAATAGCTGGCAGTGTCTGTGGCTGCTACTGTAGCACTGGCCACTCAGGCAAAAAAAAAAAAAAAGAAAAGAAGATAGAAATTAGAATAGGCTGAGGGAAACCATCAGTCAGAGGGGTGGGGGGGTAAACCCATCAACGAGTACTATGGAAAATGTTAGAAAAAGTGAATGGGGATCTAAAAGTTGATAAAAAGAAGAGGTAGGGAGGAGAGGAAGACTACAACATTGCCCCAGGCTTTGCTTGATAGCAACAAGGTTGTCCTCAACTTACTGATAATTATGCAGGGGGGATTAACAGTTTTGAAGGAGGCCGCTCTCAGAACTAGCATTCTGAAGCAGAAAAATAGGGAAAAAATAGGCTTAGGAATTAGGCCAGAAAAGGGGATGCCACTGCAGGATGCAACCTATTAATGTGGGAGCATGCAAGAGGTAACAGGAAGGGCAGAGAGATCGTAGTATGGAAGAGAGGAGCTGAAGGGGAATAACACCCAAAATACATACACTAAGGAATCAGGATTTCGACTCTTCCCACAACATATTGAAGACAACACACAACCATCATGCTTAGTTAAAAATAGAAACTGAAGTAAACATTAACCTTTAGCTAAACAGATATAAAGGAAACACCACTGATTGCAGTGTGCTGAACAAGGCATATTAAGCACTAGTGCAAAAACATGTAACTTAAGCATTCAGTTCCAGTTTCATTAGTCCAGAGAAGCTGTATACACTTGCTTCTGGGTAGTAGTCATAATGATCAAAAGGTCTACTGGTGTGGAGGAAGGCACAGTGTCCATAAGTGTTGTTTTATCATCTGATTTAGCTTGAGAGATAGTAGCAGATGTTGCAGTTATTGGTGTGGGATCTGTAGACTAAGAAAAGGCAGACTGAATACTTAAAGTAGGAGGACTGTCTGTGAGGTCAGAAGCATCTTCCTGGGTGGCCTTGGCTGGTGAAGAAGACGAAGAAGAAGAAGAAGAAGAGTAGTCTGATGTAGAGCTGGATCCTGTGTTGTGATCATGGAGCCTGCTGCAGCTATGAGCCATGGTGGTACCATTCTGTGGCACTGAGCTCATGGAATCAATGTGATTATGGTGGCGATGGTGTGGTTTATGGGCTGTCCTTTCCCTGGAGAGGGCCATGTTGGTGCAGCAGTGTTCTTGTTTGTGTGGCTCACATGACTCTAAGAACTGAGGAAATGTTCTGCCAAAAAGACTGCCCTCCTCCTGCAGGCATATTGTGATCCCACCACAGCGTCTTGGAGGGGATGAATTAACCATGAGCTGTAGCCATCGACAATGAATGTAAGTTCTAACCTCTTGGTATGACCAGCATACCTTTTCCATTTCATCATGCTGGATGACAACGTTTGTGAGACATCTGAAGTGATAGAGAATTCCAACCTTCTGGAGATCTGCCTTGATGTTAACTTTTTGGCTCACCGGCTAGATACTCCCGCCTGGTGGCTCATCCCTCTTACTTTACCTTGGATGGGACTCAAATACAGGCATGTACCTCCTTCAGGTACCGAGGGGTCTGGCTAGACCAGCACCTTGACTTCTCCTCTCACATTGAATCCATTCATAAGAAGTTAAACCCTAAACTTGGAACCCTATACCGCAACAAGGGTTGCATCCCCATTTCGGCCAGGAAGGAAATTATCAAAAGATGATTCTCCCTTTTATAGATTATGGAGACAGAATCTACGGCTTATCCTCCCTCCCTCTCTTCCCTAGCCAGCCTTGACACACTCTTCCATTCTTTCTGCCAGTTCATCTTGGACTGTCGTCAAAAGACTCACCACTGCAGCCTCTATAGCTCGCTAGCCCTACCCTCACTACAGGACCGGAGACAGATCCACTGCGCCAGGGTCATAGCAAAATACTGGACTCAGTCACTTTCCCCTTACTTCGAAGCTGCCCTCTTAACAAGACCACCATTGGTCTACTCCCTTAGGAGCACTGATTCCAGGCTCCTACGTATTCTCTTTATGGATTCCTCCAAAGGCCAAGCTGCCTTCTAATACCAGTTGCCCAAAATTTGGATTACTTTGCCTTCTGTCATTAGGCATACCACAAACTCTAAGAGCCTCAATGCCCTCCTCTATGCCCACTTCTCCACCAGCTGTGAATGCACCTAGCGCTGCAAGCCTCCTGGTCACTTCTGTACCATGCCCAACTATGTACTGCCCTCTCCTTTCTGGCCCATGGTCAACTCCAACCCCTAATCTGGTCTCTGTGCCCCCCTCCAACAGGGCTTCAAAGAGGACTTGCCTCTAAATCACTGCACCTTGACTTAGGCCAACTCTTCCAACCCTACACTGGGCTTTTCGGCCTACACACAGCTGGTATTTGATCACATCAGTCTAGCAATCGACCACAATATTATCTGTTTGCTAAATTGTCTGCTCTGTCTGATCGGATTCACCTCTCGTTATTTGTACTGTTGCAGTTGTTGTTGATCTGTGAATATTTTATGCATCTATTTGTTTATTCTCTGTATTCCCAGTTCCCTTACCCCCAGGACACATCTGGAATTGAGCGGTACTGTGCTCAGCATGCTCTCCTGGTTAAACTCTTAAATAAATAAATAAATGTGGATGAACTCCCATCCCTTCTGGACTACTTCAGCTAAGAAATCTTCGTAAATGGAAATCCCCGAGCCTCTCCAGGTAAGAGAGACTTTTTCTTGTGTCATATTGAGTAAACCTTCCTTAGCAGAAGCTCTTAAAAGATGCACTATAATAAGATAGGGTCTGGAGGTTCTCGAGGAGGACGTCCCTCATAAATGGTATGCCCTTTCCACTTTCAGAAGGCCATTTCAGGTGGGGCAAACACTCTGACAGGAACATTACCATGCTGGGCCATTTCACTCCCTCCCAGGATGCTGAAAATGCAAATATTGTTCTGGCAACCTCGATTTTCTAAATCCTCGATTCTCTCCCAGAGCCACTCCAACCGCTGTTTGTGATATTTTAGGTGATGGAGCAAACCTCAATGGGAGTCGACCACATCTGAAACTGGCTTATCGGTGATGTTCAATTTGTCTTTCAAAGAAAGCAGTTTAGTGTTTCTGGAGGCTACCAAAATCTTAATCCCACATATTTTGGCCATCAGCCATTCAAGCAGTAAAGCGATATATTCAATGGATGGAGGCTGCATGGATTTCTGACTTAGTAATCAAGGAGATCGATGACAGTGCAGAGCCCACCATTATCAGTAGGGGAGTAGGCCATGTCAGATAGTAAGTAGAACAGAATATTAACAAGGGCGAGATCTCATCAGATATTGAGATATCTGAGTGCTATATTGATAATAGACAACTGCATTGATGTTTTGGAAATGTATTTATTTATTCATTCATTCATTCATTCATTCATTCATTCATTTATTTATTTATTTATGTTTTTGGTACTGGGTAGGCAAGCTGATCCAAAGGACCATTTTCAGTTGTGACCCAGGCCTCACAGCGGCAGACAATAGAGAGTCAGTCAATAGGTACAAGTTGCAGACAAATGGTACAAATTACAATACAGTGGGTGTATATGATACATTGAGTAGCATGGAAAATAAAACAGAGATACATAAACATTGTATTTTAGGAAGAAAAAGAACATGTTCAAACAATGCATCTCTGATTACAGATGAATCGTCCATTTAACGAAAGCAAGTCAGGAAATCATTTAACCAGTCAAGGGTGCACAGAACAATGTGTAAAGGATTTTGCTGCAGCAATCAATGTTTTCACAAAGTAGACAATAAGTACCAAATTGTTTATTTCATAGTCAGTGCATGGGAAGTAAGGCATATGATGCAGTTTGCCTCTAAGGCTGATTTCTAGTGGTGGTATTACCTGGGGAGCAAATACAGGTGGCCTGAGACTTGAGCCAATCACTTAGCTTCAGTTTGAAGGACTGATGAAAGGGTAACATTCTGATGGCAGGTAGCAGTCTCTTCCAGAGAGAGGGTACAGAGACAGAGAAGGCCTTTCTTCCCATGACAGTATATACACAGGGGACTACCGGGGTGGAATGGAAGAGACCCTGAGAGAATGAGTTACCACCCTGGCGGTGAGAACCTGGGAGTACAGGGACTTCTGAGAGTTCCTGAGAGAGGTGTCAACTAGATAGCCCATGGCATATTCATAAGGGGCAGGCAGAGAGAGCCAGCCTAGGATTGCTACAGAAAGCAGTGATGAGTGGAGGAGGATACCTGAAGGGCAAAGTGACAGATAGAGTTATGTGAGATACTTAGACAAGAGAGAAGTGAAGCAGATGTGGAGAAGAAAACAGGAGAGCAGTAGTCAAAAAGGGGCAGGACATTTCCCTGGGAAATTGCAAGGCGACCCTCAGGGGTCAGGAGGTGGTTTACATGGTAGATAGCCATCAGCTTCTGGTGGACCATCTTTATGATGTTAGCAATGTGGACATTGTAGGTAAGGAAGGGATCAAAAGTCACTGCTAGGTATTTTAAGGATTATACAATGTCAAGAGAAGGGCCTGCAGGGGTTAATATGTGTAATGCAGTGTCTGTTTCGGCAGCCTTTGCAAGGTATGGCTTGGAGCCAAATAACATGGGCTTCATTTTTTTCTCATTTATCAGAAGTTTTTGGATCGGAACCAGTTTTGAGTTGCTCCATAGTTAGTGGTGAGGGTGGAGAATATAGATTCGAGGGACTTAGCACAATGGTAAATGATGAGGTCATCAGCATAGAGGAGTGCATGACAGTTTATGCTCTCTGTGGGAAGGTCATTTATGAACAGTGAGAATAATAGAGGCCTAAGTATGGAGCCCTGGGGTACACCAGTGTGGACAGGTAATGCAGCAGAGGTAGCTCTGCCTATAAGTACAGACTGGGATCTATTTGCAAGGTAGCTGCTGAACCAAGCAGTGTTTTCTGAACAGCAGCCTAGGTTTAGCAGGGTAGAAATGAGAAGGTGGTGGTCAACAAGGTCAAAGTCTTTTGATAAGTCCACAAACACCACACATGTGGCCATGCCCCTGTCCATGTTTCTAAGGACATGGTTAGAGAAAAGTGGCAAGGCAGAGGAGGTGCTGTGTTTTTTTCGGAAGCTGTATTGGAGTGGGCTCAGGAGGTTGTAATTTTCTAGATACTCGGATAGTTGATGATGAATGATTTTTTCTAATAGTTTGCTTAGATGCAGGAGGAGGGAGATGGGAAAGTAGTTTTCCAGGGCAGTGGGATTGCTGGATTTAAAAATAAGCACCACATGTGCATGTTTCCATGACTCAGGCATGGTAGATGATGAGAGGGCAAGATTAAATATGTGGTTCAGTGGCTTTACAAGGGCTGGGCAGAGGATTTTCAAAAAGGTGGGATGCAGGCCATCCCTGCCTGGGCTGCCTCTAGTGGGTAGTGTCTATATGAGTTTGCCAGTGACCCTATGGTCAATGGCTCTTATGTGGAAGATGGAGCTAGCTGGATGGGGATGGCATGGCTGCTTTTTTCTGGACAAAGGGAGGTTGTAAAGGGATTTTGCTGGTGTAGGAGGTAAGGTTAGTGAAAATTCTATTGAAGATATCAGCAATCTCACTTGGATTGGTAGTGGGACCAGAGGGGAAGGTAAGTTCAGTTATTTGTTTATTTGAGTTAGGGTTTAGGAGGGTGTTAATTGAGGCCCAGAAGCTGCTGGGGTTTCTAAGAGACTCATTTTGCAGATTGGTATAATATTTACATTTAAGCGATTTCACCACTTGCTTGCAGGAGTTTCAGAGTTTCCTGTAAGCATTCTATATTGAGGGAAGGGGGATGCCTGGAAAGCTCTCCATGTTTTGTCCCTTACTTCCATTTGCACCAGAAGTTCTTGTGATAGCCAACTGGAATTGCCATCTCTAATCCTTCTGGTGGTGTTTGGGAAGTATTTGTCCTGGAATAAGGGAAGGCTTCAGTAAAAATTGTAACTGCCATGGAGACTACTTTGAGTTGATAAAGTGAGGGCCAATTTAGGGCCCAAGCATCCCTTTGCACTAAGTCAGAGTCGGGGGCTTTGAATTTCCTAAAAGATAACAATTTGTGGGGAGGCCATACTGATTGGTTGGTTAAGGCATTATGCATAGGGGTGTGGTAACTGATTGAGTCAGCCATAGTTCCTGCTTGGAGGACTAGGTTTGCGCAGTTTGGGGCAATCCAATAGATGGTGGAGTGGTTGGGGGAGTGGGGGTTGTATCTGGTGGGAGAGGAGACGACTTGCTCAAAGCGATGCAACTTTAACAGGTGAGCATATTCTGGTGCTGGGGATTCAGTCCAGTGGAGGTTAAAATCCCCTGAATATGATGGTGTCCCTGGAGGAGGGGTAGATGCACGCCATCCAGGAAGTTAGATACTCCCAGTGCCTCTCCTGATGGAGGGTTATAGCAACAGCCTACGTACTATTTTTTTGATGCACCCGGAACAATTTCAGCAACAAGCCACTCACTGATCACAGAGGGGGAGGAGTAGGCAATAGTGGTGGCATTAATATGGTCTTGCACGTATAGTGCAACACCACCTCCCTTCTTTCTGTAGGGCCTATCAAGCAACAGAAAGGAGTAGCCAGGGAGTTGGTAGGTAGCATCACTGTGGTATGGCTTAAGCCATGTTTTGGACCCAGTACATGTGGTTTGTAGAGGTACTCCGAGGCTTCAAGTTCAGAGAACTTAGCTGGGAGGCTGCTTACATTCAGGTGTGTGACCCTGAGGCTGCAGCGTCCTATCCAGACAGCATTGGCATGGTTGATATGCACATTTGAGGGACAAGGGTTGGTTTCCACATCCCCAGATAGATGGAGAAGTAAGCGGAGGTGGCAGGTAGGGGGGTGCCAGTGAGGGGACTCTATAGTGAGGGAGTGGAGAAACAAACCAAGGAGATGATGATCATGGTTGGGCAGGAGGGCAAGTAAGACAGAGCCCATGGGGATAGCTGGGGGGCTTCGGCTTTGTGTGTGGACTCACTGAGTATTATAGAGACTGAAAGGGCTAAGCAAATTATATGCTGGTTGGGGCAGAGGTTTGAATTCAAGCAGCCATCTTACTCAGGCTCCAGATCACACCCCCATTCATCCTGTTTATAAAATATAAACAATAATATATTAATTGGCTTTCATGGACCAAAATGGAGGTAAAGAGCAAGAAATATAAATAATCAGAAACTCGCTATGGAACATCAAATACACTTTCTATGTTACCATAAAGTCTACAATGTAAATACATGTTTGCAGACAGTAAAATAGGTTGGGACAGATGAAAGAAAAACATTGAGAGACAGAAGAGAGCAGGGACAGGGGATTACATAAGGAATGGATGGAGGGGGTTGAAAATATTTAAGATAGCATAAGATTCTGTTCAAACCTGCATATCTCCCAGCCCTTAAAAACATTATCCACACACCAGCCCACTGGTGCAGGGACAGGACGCCTACCTGCGATGCCGGCGACCCAAGTTCAGGAACATAACCGGGACAATGGAGGGTCAGCTGGGGGTGAAGGACTGAGCATCCGATGACTGCTATCCTTCTTCAGGTGGAAGGGGGTAGAGTGCTCAGCATGATATGGACACCTAGCGGAGGCTGGGTGTACTGATCATTTTGGCACCAAGTAGTTCAGGGGGCCAGGCAGACGCTGAATGTCATTGCTTGTCCCTGCCCCCATATACTGGAGATAAAATGCTGCCGGCTGCCATTTATGAAGCCTGCCTCAGCTTCTAACAGTTCCCAGGCTGGCCTCTCAACCTATACCATTGTCTGTGGCACTACAGGGGATCAGGAGCCACAACCTCACCCTGGAGGGTAAGCCCAGGGGTATCGGAGGGCTGCAGTCAATAGGGGAGTGGAAGCAGGGGGGTCTGTGACTGGGTGGAGCTTGGGCGGCAGGTGGCAGGAAAAGTATAATAAAAAAAACAAAACATCCACATACTCAAATGCAAACAATTATTCTTTGGCATAGTAAGATTTTAAGATGTTCTTTAGAGCAGGACTTCAGGAACCAGTTTGGGTCCCAATTGCCATTTAGCCCTGATAGCTTCAGCACTTTCAGCAAGAAAATCCGATATGTTTCTCATCTCAAACATTTTTGGAGACAGTTGCCTTTCCTTGATCTCATAGTTACCTTCTCTGTTCCCATAAACATTAACTTTATACAGTCACCATTGTGATATTCAAAAATATGATAGTCACGGGGTTATCTCTATTTGTATTCCTGATGTTCCCACCATGTTCGAATATTCTTTCTTGAATGGACGTATGGGGGAGAGGAAAGTCCATGCACCTTGAATCAACTTCATTTATAAAACAAGTTGTAACATGTTATAATTGATGTCACAGAGCAATTTTCTGATTCTTTTATAGTGCTTACTCTTTAACTTTATTTTAATCTGTGAGAACTAATTAATATATGATTGTTTATATTTCATAAATAGCCTTGATTATGCTGTCGTTTGTCCACTGAATCCCTGGCAAAATTCAGAATAATAACTTAAAGTAGCAGTTAACCTGTGATCTATAAATAGGAAATTTGTTAAATACTATACTGATTTAAGGAGTTCATTTCTAAAATCTTATTGGTTTCCTGACCTTTGAAAGTGGAGCCATTTCTATTGTCCATTTTATACTCAAGTGAATGAATATTAATTTAATGTATTTAAAAGAACTAGTATAATAACCAATTATGATCTATTTAAAAGAATCAATATAATAATTTCTTTGAGTATTTAGGGTACTGTTAGCTCTTTACATCCGATCTGATGTTTTTAGTTGATATTTTCAAGTCTTGCCTTTGCATCTAATTTGTAGTAAATTATTTGATTGCATGGGGTTTGTGAGGGAGTCAGGGGATTGGATATCTGGGATCAGTGACAGTGTGATAATCCACATTTTCAACACAGCCGGAGTGAAGAGGTCCAGCCTGTAGAAGATCACAGGTCAAAACATCACTTGCTACAGCTGTTGCACCCTAAACTGAGCAGCAGCTATTTGCTGAGAGACCTAAGCGGCACAGAGTGCCTAATGTAGAAGATGGCTTATGGCATGCTGTGCAGCTGAATCTCCCCATAGTATTTATTCTCCCAGCAGGTGACGGTGTGTGCCTCCAGACTCCATGCAGGGAAGCTGCTCTTTTGCTTCAGTGTTTCATGTAGTACTGGAATTCACTCCCCCGGTGACCCTCCCCCCACATGTTGTAACTCTGACTCTACCCGCCCACCTGCCCAGCAGACCTCGGCATACCCAACGGACAGTAAAGCCTCAGTGAGCAGTCACTGGACAACCTGCCCACCTCCCCGTACCATAGCATGTCCCATGAGCATTTTTCTTCCACTGGCAACTCTCTGTTTCCCACCCACCCACCCCCAGCGGATCTCAACCTGGTCACCTACCCAGGCCATAGCATGTCCCATGAGCATTTTTCTTCCCTTGGTTTCCCCACCCACCCAGTGGACATCAAGACCCAGAGTCGAGAGTGCAGCAACACAGGACATTTATTTGAAGCAGGTTGTTCCCTACCCCTACCATGCGTAGTCCTGGGAAGATGTGGCAAGGCTACTGCAGAGCAGCAAATTGTGTCCCGTGAGCATTTTTCTTTCCCTGGCAGATCTGTGTTTCCTCGCTCACCCATCCAAGAAGACCTCAAGACCCCTAGTGGACAGTGCAGCAACACAGGGCATTTGCTGCAGCAACTTGTTTCCTTCTCCTACCATGTCCAGTCTGAAGATGTGATGGGGCTAGTGCAGTACAACAACTGTGGTCAACTAATGACAGTAGGTCGGAGATATAGAGCAACTTGCATTGTACTTCTCATACAACTCTAAACCACTGTCAGTACTGTATGGTGTAGTGCAGTCCACCTAAATGGCATTCTGGGTCCCTTGATGACACATCCCCAGGCAGCTGAGCCACGTATGTCCAAGGCTATCCCTGTGCAGCTCATCCATGAAGTTGCACTGAACCAGTATCACACAGGAGCAGGAGGGCATGTTAAGTGCTGTCAAAGCCGCAATCAACAGATACATATAGAGAGGTGCAGCTGGTGACACTGCTCACTGTCTGTCATGTCAGCCCACTTCCCCTCTGACCCAGAGAGGTGCAACTTGCGACACTGCTCACTGTTGTCATGTCAGCCTCCTCCCCCCAACCATTCCAGAGTTGACATGATCACACAATATTCCTGCCACAGCTGTGTCTCTATCCAGCCACCCAGCTGGGCACAGCAGACCTCAAAATGCTGAACACACAGTGTAGCAGTGGACAGTTGCTGAAGAACCTCGTCACCTCCCCCTACCATTATGCGTAATTACGGGATCAGTTGATGAACTAGTACTATACAACAAACACCAGGAGGTAATGAGAGTGGGTTGGACTCTTGGAGAAATGGAAGTAGCTGTATTCTACTTCACAGAGAGCTCCTACCTGCTGTCAGTAGTATTAATGATCATTCTGAGTGGTGCACATGGTACCTAACTTCCATTTCACTGTCTGATGTGTTTCACACACTTTGTAATTGTGAGACTACTTTCTGCTGTGGAAGAACACTTATTAAACTCTGGCATTTCTACTGCTTTAAATCATGTTTCCTGGTATTTTTTGAACACATGTGTAATCCAATGTATCAAGTGCAACAGCCCCCTCCAGGCTGTGTTGGGTGTGCATTAATCTCCAATAACAGCACATCTTGTTGTGGGTTTTTGCTTATGTAATTGTATTAGGAACATATGAAAAAAGCCATCAGATACAGACCAAAATAGGTTTATCTTGTCTGTTCGAGTCTGCAGCTCATGGTTTGCACCAGTGCTGCCACCCCCTTACTTTGTCACCTCTATAACCCTAATGCCATTATTCAATTGGCTACTACCCCTGCCTGCTTGGATTCAGGCTGAAGGGGATGGGTTCAGAGTTAGTGAGTACTGTGGTTTCCCTACCAACAGTCTTGCTATGACACTGGTACAGCCCTCTGGGAAGCTATGACCACCCATATCCCTGACTAGTGGCTTTTCACACAAAGTTTCACAATCAAAGTATATGACCTTAACTGCACAATGGTTCAACAGCATTGATATGCTCAAGTGTACCACACTTACCAACAGGGTTTGGTCTTCTGGCACAGACCCTGTGTCCCTTGTAAAGAAACAGTTTCTGTCAACTACAGAGCTTTTGCACAGTATCTTTGAACATACCTAGTACCCAGGCACCCAGGCACTGGATAATAATATGCTCACAGTTCAACTTAACATCAAACAGTAAATCTGGTTTATTAAGGAGGTGTGAACAAGGCAGGGATGTTAATCTAGATTAATAATTGCTGTAATACTTTAAGTAAGCAGATGATAATTAATAGGCATATAATCTGTCCCTGAGTGGATCAGTTTAACCAGCTGCTGGGTACACAGAATTGAACTAGAGCAGGTCTGAAGCTTTGCCGTATGTAGGGCGGCGTTGCAGCTGGTTTTGACCTTGATGGAAGAAAGGGTATTATTAGCAAATGAGAACCATTGCAGACAGTAAGGATATTTGTAATCCCAGGACATATGGCCTGCAAACAGAGTTAAACCCAACGAAAAGATATAAAGCAAATTAGATGACACAAAAGCATTTATCTGCTTGTTGCGTGGGCTACCCTGTTTGTACACACTGTACACAGATCAATAGAGACTGATGACTGTAGATCTCTGGATTCTTTCTTGCCAGAATGGAACATGGGGACCGGTGCCAACACAATTCATCTCCACTTCACGGCCTTCCCCACAAGGTGGATGCAACCTTTGATTCTTCTCTGCAGGGGCTGAATCCCCAATCTGAACTTTAGCCAGGGTGATGCTTCGGCTGGTACAGGAACAGTCTTTTGGACCACAGATGGCACAGGTCCAGGACATGAAATTTGGATTGGTTTGCAGATTAATAATGTCACTTAATGTACAGCTAACATGCTGGCTCAACTTAGATATGAAACAAGCAGAAACAATTGGCAACTGGTCTCCATTCTTCTCAGTCGGGGTAACAGCCTCATACAACATTCAAACAACTCCAGATGGCAAAGCATTCCTTAGCTTGAGTCACTCTTTAGCACAGTATCTTAGACGCACTTACTTCAGGCAAACAATTTCACCTCAGAATTAAAGTCTCTGGGATTCCCCTGGATTACGGGGACTTCTTTCCCACCCCCGATTCTGTTTTCTTCAGTCTCTGAGTCCCGTAGGGTGGAAAAGCAGGACTGGATCCCCACGACTGTTTCAGTTCTGCACACAGACATTCACCTTTCTCCAGAGCTCAAACTGATTCCCTCAGCCCAACAACTGCCAGTGTCTTTCTTCCCTTTTCTGCTTGGAGGCAGTCCAATATGCTGGTAGGCCATGCAGGGAAGGCAGAACAACCCTTTCCCTTGCAGTTTTCCTCAGCCCACACAGGAGCTCCTTCTCGGTGGCTCAAGCTGCACACAACTGCACTTTTTCAGAACAGTCCTGAGTGAAGACCCAGGATCTCTGTATTCTGGTTGGCCGCCTTTAGTGTCAATCACAGTCTAAGTGCTCCTATTAGTGGGTTTAAGCACCAACAGGGAAAGTTCACAGTTTCACCCACAAGACCCTGTAATAAGGACCCCTTGAGGACACATTGGCTCTGATTGGTCCAACTGTAAGAGTACCGGACCAAACATGGTGGCTCCCATAGTGGAGGATGGAATGGCAGATATAACCAACTTATTTATTTAGCAACAGTACAGAGTTAGAAATAAATATTTATAGATTGTTGAAGGACTCCCTCTGCTGTGTAATCAACAGCAGAATGTAATGGATTAGGACTTTGCCTGACTGGTCACGAGCTCCATTGTACTCAGACACAGCCCAATCTACTTACACTATGCGCAGACTAGAGCTCTTAAAGAGATAGCGTGGTGGCAGAGCTCTGCACACTCACACAAGACAACATTAGAACATCACTGTACATGGATTTATCATTCCTTATTGGATGTCTGCCAGACAGTGGGCATCAGAGGAGCCCAGGGCGATAGTTAAGGTAAGCCCCCCAAATTTGGGGGGAGGCTACAGTACTATCACATTTCTTCTCCTTCACTGAGCTCAACCATTGGGTCAAGTGAACTCCACTGGTTAGTCTGATCTTTACTCTGTCCCACCCCCTTTTAAAACTCTCCACTGATCTCTGTGAGACCAGCTCCTTTGGGAGTATGTTCCATGCAGCTACCATTCTTTCTGTGAAGTAGTGCCATCTCAGTTCCCTCTTGAATCTTCTTCCCTCCAGCTTCATACTATGGCCCCTAGTGATCCCATTTTCTTCAACTGAAACATTTCCCCAGTGCTAACCTTATTTATGCCCCTCACGTACTTGAAGGTCTCAATCATACCTTCTCTGTCCCTTCTATCCTCCAGGGAGTACATCTTTAGCTCCTTCAGCCTCTGCTCATAGGGTTTATCCCCATTCCCCTTATCAGTTTGGTCGCCCATCTCTGGACCCCCTCCAAGAGCTTGATATCACTCTTTTAGTAGTGGAGCCAGAACTGTACACAGTATTCCAGGTGCGGCCTGACCAGTGATCTGTTTAGCAGCAGGGTCACCTATGTTTCCCTTGAGGTGATCCCTCAGGCAATACACTCTAGCATTTTGTTGGCCTTGGCCGGTGCCAACCTGCACTATTCCGAGTGTTCCATATTCCCTGTGACCTCCACCCCCAGACCCCTTTCCTCCTCCATGACCTTTAACCTCTCAACCTATAAGGTAGGTGCTCCTTGGGATTTTTGCCCCGAAGTTCATGACTTTGCACTTCACCGCATTGAACTTCAGCTGCTATGTTCTTGACCAGCTCTCCAGTTTCTTCAAATCCTTGTGTAGCACCCTCCCCTCATCCTCAGAATTCACCACAGCACCAATTTTGGTGTAGTCAGTGAACAGGCTTATCTTGCTCTCCGCCCCTTCCACTTTATCCACTATGCAGATGTTGACTAGGACAGCTCCTAGGACTGAGTCCTGTGGGACACCACTGATGACTGCCTGAGGTGTTGAGAGTTCCCCACCTACTACCACCCTTTGTTTCCTATTTCCAAACCAACTTTCCACCCACCTAACCAGTTTTTCCCTGCCTGCATGCCCTTGTGTTTACTTACCAGCCTGCCATGTGCCACTGAGTCAAAGGCTTACTGAAATCCAGATACAGGACATCAACTGCCTTTTCTCCCATCCAGCTATCTAGTCACCCAGTCAAAGAATTCAACCAGGTTTTTATAGCAGGACCTCCTATTGATGAAACCATGTTGTCTGTCTTCCCTAGCTCATGTTCTTGCATGAATTCCACCAGCCATTCCTTTAGAATGGTCTCCATCAATTTTCCCACTGAGGATGTGAAGCTGACTGGCCTGTTTCTGGGGCCACTCTTATATATGGATGCCACATGCCCCATTCTCCAGTCAAGTGCCACACACTGTGTCTGTAGTGAGGTCATGAATAATACATTAGGGCTGCTGCCAGCACCTCTGCTAGTTCCCTCAGCACTCTCTGATGGATCCCATCCGGACTTGAAGCCTTTTCCACCCTATGAGATCTTCGGCCATCCAACACCCTGTTCTCTGGAATCTCAATATCTGTTATCCCCTCTTCTCTGACTGTACCCCCCTATCCTTCCTTGGAGGGATGGACCCGTCCTTCTCCCTTGAGAATACTCAGCAGAAGTACTCATGTAGTACCTCTGCTTGATCTGCCCCCTTTACTGCCCATCCTCTATTGTTGTTCTTAATCCAGACAATCTGTTCCTTATTTTTCTTTTTTCCTTGACATATTTAAAAAATTATTTCTCCCCTTCCTAATCTCCTGTGCCAGCCTTAGCTCCTTTGTGGCCTTGGCTACCCTCACTACCCTGGCGTTGGTCACCTCTCTGGATTTTGTGATGTACTCCTCCTTGTCTACTTCCCTATATGTCCTTTTTTTTTATATGCATTTTATGAGGGGAGCTGGCAGGTGGCTATGGCTCCTCCACTCAGGAGAGCACATCTGTCTGGCCCTGGCATCCAGCATGAGCCTCCCGGGTAAATCTCTCACTGGTTGTCCCCCACGTGACGGGGCCGGGGATGAAGATCATTGACTTTCTCCCCTCCCCAATAAAGTCAGTGTCTGGATTCTGAGGTTCGATGCTGGTGCAGCCAGGGCCATCATGGAGCCTGCCAGCTCCATTTTTCACTTTTCTCCCTGATGTAGACACACTGGCTTTGTGCCTCCCGACCTGTATCACCCTCCAGCCTCCGATAATATGTGATCAGTGGGCAGGATGACAGATGATACCTCCACGAGACAGCAGAGCAGTCCTCCAGACACTCAATCCTCTCTCACCCCTGCCAACCCCCAGCAGCCCAGGTTCATTCCCAAATCTTAGTCACTTGCATGGTGCGAGCTGTGGCATCCAGTGCCACAACCTCCAGTGCCACTGGGCCGGCCAGCTGCACTTTTTTCCTTCACTCACTCTTGCACCTCTTTTGTCCACTAACTAGGCTTCATAGACCTAGAATTCTTACTAACACTTTTTTTTATGAGAGTTTGTCACCTCCAGCAGGCTGTTCTTTACGATTGCTCACTTTTGGTTTGTGTTCATCTCTGGCCTGATGGTGGCCAGATGCCTTTAAACTATGGCTGCCAGTCTGCCGAAGTCAGCCCTCCTGAAATCCATGACCTTTATTTTGCTATCCTTCTCCTCCCTACCCATGTATAATGAGAACTATACTATGTTATGGTCACTCCTGACCAGATGGGCCTCAACTCTAACATCTTGCACCTGGTTGCCGTCTGCTAGGACCTGATCCAAGATATTCCCCTGAAAGACAAATGGTGCTACACTCAGGACCAGGGCTGGGTGCAGGATACAGGGGCTATGACCCTGCAAATGTTCAACAATAGACAAATTGTACCCGCACTCCAGAACCAGGAACTTAATTGGTGCCCCAGTGAAGTATGCACCAAATGGATTCAGTCAATTGCAAAAATCTGATGTGTTTAATTTTCTCAAGTCAAATACAAACAATAGGAGCAAAGTGCTCCTCCACAGAGTTAATGTGTCCTGTGGCTTTGCCATGTAAGGCTTCATCAGGTGGCAGGTACATTGAATAATTTACCAACATTTATACACCTCTTATCTCATGACGTCATTATTCAAAACCATTTAAAGGAACAGAATCATAAATAAATTACATCAAAATGGCAGTATATGCAGATTGCTTTGCAGCCTTCTTTTTCTAGTAAGTCATTGTGCCATCTGTAATTCTTTTACTGTCCTTAAAGCAGCAGTATTTGTTAGTCGGTGAAAAAAATCATCATATAGTTTTGTTTTTTTTTAGCATAAATGCATTTCTGACACCCCAAGATTCATGTTCAGTATATATTTTTTCCTCTGCTGTGTTACAACTTTTTTTATATCTGGTCTTGTAATTAGTGGCTCATGTCATTAAAGATGGCCACCTTTCACCATTTTTTTAAAAATCTCTTCCTCTGGTGTTACTTGTTGAATGTACAAGCTAGATTCATGCTGTAGTTGCATTAGGATGATTCTTCCACATGTTTCTGCTAGTAAACAGCACAAAATATTACATTTCTTTAATGGTGGATGTTGCACAGATGTGGCAATGGTGTGACATGGGTGTAACAACTTTTAAAAACTTCAAGACCCCATATCTTGGTTCAGAAATTAAAGAAAATGAAAAGAAAAACATGTATCTTGATATTTTTTCCAGACAAACTTTTTTTTTTACTGAAAATGTGTATTTTTATTAACAAGCACTGCTGCTTTAAATGAAAAATTAATGCCAACAAAATGACAATAATTAAAAACTGAAATTTCTAACACAGGTTATATGCTTTAAAGATGCACATTATGCTTTCTTGTAAATATTAAGCCACATATGGATTAAAGTTTTAACTACATCAGCATCCAAAAACATATTCAAAACTAGGAAATAAATTAATGCTCTCTACTTTTCACTTACAGAAAGTACTTAATTTAAATAACATTACATCCTTTATAGAAGATAAAAAGAAAATTGTTTTTACCTTACTAAAACATCATTTGTAAGTGTCACATTAACTAAACTTGACAGTACAGTAGCCGGGAGTAGTTCCACATAATCTGAACATAAAATAGCCTCTCAAATTTGTTTTTGTGGTAGCCAAAAATGCCCTTGCTAACCCACTTTCTCCATTTGCAAGAAAGAAGAAACAGAGAAAAACATATTATTAATCATACTTTTTATAATGTTCCTTTTAAACATTCCATTTTTCTTTTCTTTAAATATGCATCAGAATGACAGCATTTGGCATCACCGACTGTAAGCACTGACAAGGGTGAGTTAAAGTGCTTGTTTTCAACACTTGACTGGCAGTTGTATACAGAACTGAACTTAACATATAACTTAAGCAGTTTAGAGGAATATGTTGAAAGAAACATGGCTCCCAAAGGTATAAGAATCACCCTAATATCTTTGGGTGGTTTAGAAAGATTCAAACCACATAGTGAGTTGGAAGAAGCAGCACTCAAGAGAGCAGTGACATTTGTTAAATTCATTATAAAAAATGACTCCCTAAAATATGAAAAACTGGCCAAAGAAATTCCTGCAACAAAAGATAAGCTGATAGAACTTGTGGACAATACCTTATTTAAAGAATTGGATTCAGCATTTTAAAAGATATTGAAGGAACAGGAGAACGAAATTATTAAGAGAAAAAAACATGAATTCGGAAGAGACACTAACGACTACCTCCAGGGTAGACTTTTTAATTGTTCAATATTTGAATCCAACAGGTCAACTTTAAGAGGGAGGTCCTGCTCAAGATATAGATTACGTGGTCATTCAGCTAGCAATGGCCAAAAGAAAATTAAAAAATAGAGGGGCAGCAAACAATCCAGGGAACATGCAGCAATTAAATAAGGAAACTACAAGTTCCCAAATAGAAATACAATGTGATTTTCTGAGACAGTTTGACCCCAAAGCTCCTCTAATCAGTGATCAAAAAATGGAAAAAAAATGAGGAGGGGAAGGGGGGAGACCAGTAAGCACTTCCAAATATGAGGAACGGCAAGTAGTAAATCTGTCAAAATTTGAATTGAATTGCACACATATGAAAGCACTATCCAAAGGTCTGTCCATTGTTCCTTTCTCTAAACCCAGTGAATTTGAAGTAATTATTGATCTTGAAAAATGTTTTAGAAAATTAGAACTAAAAGATTATTTTTCTCGGACACTTACAACACTTGAAACTATGGGTTTCACTGAATTACCAGCTTTGGATGATGACATTTCAATCCAGGTCACTTCTATTCTACCAACAATGGGGAATCTAGACCAGTCACTGTCATCTGAATAGGACTTAAATAAAACCATGCATGACCTTGATATGCAAAATCTACGAATCCTGTAGGAACTTTTGTTAGAAAATGAAACTGAGATTAATACAAATTTCAACATTGACTTATATGGTGTTAATACAGCCAATCTGAGTGTAATAAGGAAGAATCTGGTTAAGCCTAAATCTCAGTTTTGTCCCACAGGTTCCAATCCCACCATTAATACCTATAAAAAATGATGGAAGATGCATATGCAATATTAAGAAATAAGGAGTTGCACTTTAAAAACAATTTGTCATTTGCAGAGATTGTAATGAAATTGTGATAAAACAAGCTGATAGGGGGATGTGATTATTATGGATAGGAACTCTTTTTAGAAAAAAGTGATGGATTTAGTAGTTAAAAATTTAATCTATGTGTGGCTTAATATTTACAAGAAAACATAGGCCCCTATTCTAGTACAGTTATGCCTGGTGTAACAGCGCTTGCACCAAGTAGAATGGTGCATATAGCAAATTACGCCAGCAGTTGCAATGTATGCAATTCTACAATGTGGCCTGCGACATGGTGCAGGCAACATGCGCTGAACAGCAGTTACGCTGGTAGTTGCGCCATTAACCCCTTGCAACATGGCACTAGGGGATTTAAGGCAGCTGTTGTCCCCCATTCCAGGAGGGCAGCAAGGAAGTCCCCAATGTCAGGATTCTACAAGAACCCCTGGAGGAGAACTGGCAACATAAGTTACACCAGCTTTTAGCTGGTGCAACATACGGATGCCCCCCCGGTGGTCCTGTAGACCCATCAGCAGTCCATCAGTCATTTCACAGTTTCCTTCCCCTCGATGACCAGCATCCTCCAGTGGGTGCCCTGCAGGGCTGCCCCCACCCTCTGCCCCCCAAATCCTACATTAACTGCCCAGCAGGGCTGCTCACACCAAATGCCCCCAACACTTCCATTATGTGCCCCACAGGGCTGCCCACACCAACTACCCCCAAAGCATCCAGTAAGTTCCTTGCAGGGGTGGCCACACCTCCTGTCCCCTAAATCCACCATAGATATGCCTCGCAGGGCAGTGAAGTCAACCCCCCACCCATGCCCCAACCTAGAGTCACCCACTGCAAATGCAGCATATGCACAGCCCAGCATTGGTAGTCTAGTGGTCCCCCTCCCAGCCATGCCAGTCCACCCAGCACCCCCCACCCTTCCCCAGTCGGCACCTGGCACAGCCCACCTCTCACCTCCACGGCCAGCTGCCAACTGAGTTCAGTTGGAGCGGGTACTGAAAAGATGCGCTCAGAAATTAATTTCTGAGCATGTCTTTAAATTAGCACTCCTAGCAGGGCTGGGCTAGGTGTATGCTGATTTTGCAGTGGGCAACTTGGGGTCGGGGCATGGGTGGGTTGTTGACTTGCGCACCACACAGGCATATCTATGGTGAATTAGAGGGCAGGCAGTGTGAGCCAACCCTGTGGAGCACCCACTGGATGCTTAGGGGGAGTTGGGCACTCCAAGGGCAGTTAATGTAGGATTTCAGGGGCAGGGGGTGTGGGCAGCCCTGCAAGGTGCCTAATGTAACTTGCTGGGCATGGGGGGAGCACTTGTGACCTGCAGCTTGTGACATGCTTGCCAGGTGTGCCCAATGTTCAGTGTACCTGGTCGCATGTCGCAAATAGCAGGACTTAGACATGGGGACTCTGCCCCTTCTAGAACACAGTGCAGGGTAAATGGCACAGTTGGGATTGGCACAAGTCATGTTTGGCTGTGACTTGCGCCAACCTTCAAGAATCGGGCCCATAATGTGCATCTTTAAAGCATATAACCTCTGTTATCAGTTTTAGTTTTTAATTATCATCATTTTTTTTTGCATTAATTTTTCATTTAAGAGCAGTAAAAGAATTACGGACAACACAATGAATAAGTAGAACAATAAGAATGTAAAGCAATCTGTATAAAAACCTCAGCTACACCCATTAGCAAACAGGTGCAAGAAGTGAATAAAGACATTGAAAATAGTCCTGAGAGTTTCTCCAGACTGAGTTTTAGATTAAAAGAAAATTTGATCTGGAATGTAGAGAAGGAACTACGAAACCTGAATAGCTCCAAAGCAGGGGAACTGAATGAAACAGAGGCTAGGTTCTTGAAGGTAGGAGCAGACATTTTGGCCCCCATGGTAACACACTTACTTAAATCGAGTCTGTGCTCCTCTGTTTTTCCTGACTTATGGAAGAAAGGTAAAATATTTCCAGTATTTAAAGCAGGAGATACCACCATTCAGTCTAATTATAGGCAAATAACCCACCTGTCAATCCTATCCAAGGTCCTGGAAAACACAGCCTGTTAACAAAATATCAACATGGTTTTAGAGCCAGGAGGTCCACAGACACCACATTCATGGATTTTAACAACTTAGTGGCTTCATCCCTGGGTTTTGGGAGAAGGAGGGGTACGTTGTTTGTGGACCTCAGCAAGGCCTTCGACCTAGTGGATCATCAAAGGCTGATAGAGAGATTGTGTGAAGGGGGGATCTTAGAAGAACCATTAAAATGGCTCAAATCCTATTTATCAGGATGGCAATAGTGTGTGTCCAGTGGAGTAGCTGTATCAGAGTTACCTGAGGTTAGCCGAGGGGCCTCACTGGGCTCAATATTGGGCCCCTTGATGTTCAACATTTACATTAATAGCTTACCATCTAGAATATCTAATTGTGAAATTTGCTTATATGCTGATGACAATATTAGTGTCTTCACTGATAGTATGAACAATTGGAACATCAGTTACAGGTGGACTTGCTTAATATGGAGGGGTGGTTTAAAGAGTCTGCCCTTCAGATTATCGCTAAGAAAACTCAATCTATAATTTTCAAAGCGAGTGCAAAAAAGAATACATTATACCAGTTACAATTTAGTTTAATGGATAGTACTCTAATAATTAATGTGAGAAACTATAAATATCTGGGTGTCTTTGTAGACTCCAGAGTTACTTACTTCGACCACATTTCTAATCAGGTAAAAACAGTACATCAGAGACTGGGAGCCTTGAGAAGAGTGTCTTGTTGCCTTACCACTGAAATAAGAGTAAAACTAGTAAAACAATTATTAATTCCAGTTCTGGATTACGGTTCATGCTAATATATGAATTCCATGCAGTGCCCTGAATAAAATAGACCAAGTGTATTACAGGTTAGGAAGATTTGCTGCAAAAGCTAAATATGGAACTCACCAATGTAAAATCTATGAAATGTTAGGCTGGTTACAACCAGGCTCAAAAAGAATATTTATATGGTTAACGTGTTGTCATAAGTCAATTCATAATAAAGAGACCCATACACTAAACCAAGTTGTTCTCCTTTGGTCAACCTGCCCTGTGAGAACCTCTTTTAGGCACTCAAGCCCATTCCTAGAAACAAATTGAGTAATAAGTTGAGTGACATTACCCTACAAAACTATTTGGAGACCCACTGGAATGGATTACTAAAAGAACTAAAACTGGTCCAGGGACACACACTGTTCAAAAAACTTTTGAACAACTACGTTTATTCTGACTGCAACTGCTTTGTGTAATAGATAACTCTTAAACACCTTTTTCCTTTTCCAGGTAGAAGTTAGTGTTTCATATATGAATGAATGAATGAATGATGAAATATGTTGTAATATGTTAAAAAATGTTGTAACATGTTTACATGTTGAAATTTATCTACCATACTGTATTTTTTATTTCTTTTGTTACATATGGACCACAGGTCATTGTTGAAAATGGGGTATTAACCCAACAATATGTATCCTGTATCAAAATACAATTTTATCATCATCATACTGCCATTTTTTATATAATTTATTTATGATTCTGTTCCTTTAAATAGTTTTGAATAATGTCGTCATGAGATAAGAGTGTATAAAAGTTGGAGAACTGCTCAATGTACCTGCCCCCCTGATGAAGCCTTACATGGTGAAGTGCTGAGGCACATTGACTCTGTGGAGGAGCACTTTACCCCTAGTTTTTCTATTTGACTTGAGAAAATTAAACACATCAGATTTTTACAATTGACTGAATCCATTTGGTTCATACTTTACTGGAGCACCAGTTAAGCTCCTGGCTCTGAACTGCTGGTACAACTTGTCTATTGTCCAAGATATTCCCCTCCCTAGTAGGTTTCATCATGTGCTGAGTGAAGAAGATGTCTTGGAAACCATCTAATAAGATGTGTTCCCTTGTGCTAGTTGTGATCATTGTGTTTCAATCTATCCCTGATAAATTGAAGTTGCCAACCACCACTGGCCTTCCATTTTCACAGTGCTTGATGACATTTGCCACCTGCTCCTGGTCGATGTCTTCCTCCTGTGATGGAGAGCAGTATGCCATACCTAGTTTAACCTTCTCCCCCTTAGCATTCTGAATGCTGTCCAACAAGATCTCCACTTTCCCTTCCCCCTTCCTCCCTGCTGACCATTAATCCCTCCTTTATGTATAGAGCCACCCCCCTCCACACCATCTATCCCTACTATACAGGCTGTACCCTGGAATTGTTAGGTCCCAGTACTGATTCTGGTTGGCCCATGTCTCTGTGATGGCAGCTATGTCTAGTTTATCTTATGCCATCAGTGCTAGGAGCTCTGGTATTTTATTCCCTAAGCTTCTAGCATTCAAGGACACCACCCTCCAGCCATTCTCTGCTCTTCACTTCCTCCCCTCTTGACCCCTTACCTTTCCCTTGGTCAAACTATTCCCTAACTCTCCATTGCCATCCTGAGGGGGAGGCAGGATGCCTCCCATACCTTTTGCCACCTTAAGCCTACTTTGCCTTAACCTCCACTTGTCTTTAGTTTAAATTATATTTGCTTTCAATAAACTCCCCCAGCTTCCTTTTTTAGGATTGCATCTCCATCTTTGCTGAGGTGCAGTCTGTCTGGGGCGTAAAGATTCTCATCTTCCTATGTTGACCCCTAACCCCCCAGCAGTGCAAACCCCATTTTCTTACACCATTGTGTCAGCTATTGGTTGAATTCCTCTGTCCCCTGTTTCCTGGATGTGCTTGCTTTTGGCACTGGCAGCACCTCCAAGAAAGCAATTGATTGGAACTCTTTACTACATACCCTGTCAAGCTCCTTGAATCTTGTCTGCACTTCCTTCGAGCTATTCTCCTCTAGGTCATTGGTGCCTAGATGCAGCACCAAGTGAGGCATCCCACCTTGTCACAATCTGCATGAGGAAATGTTGTGCTTCATCTTGTGTGCTATTATTCCTAGTATGCACTCAATCCAAATTGCACTACTCCTATCCCCCTTGCCACCCCATCTGATTCCCTTAATAACTGAGTTCCCTATTAGTAAGACCCTTCTACCTTTTTCTTTCTGTTTGTACTTTTGGTCTTCCATTTCCCACCTCTTTCCTTTTTTCATGCTATCCTCCCTGATACCCTTATCCCTGTTGTCTGCACCTTCCTCCTGTGTTCTTTTTACATACTGGTATCCATTCCCAGTCCCTCTACTGCTGATGTCTCCCCCGCTCCCTGGTATTCTGGTCTCCTGCTTCCTGAGTTCTGCCCCTGTTGCCTCCTTTTGTGTTTGCCTTACCTCTTTATTGTTCCTTTTCCTTGGAGTACAGGTAATCCCCCCCCCATGCTCTGCCTTCCAATCACTGAAGTTTTTACAGGTTCCTTCTCTGTCTCTTTTGTGGAGTGCAAGCCAGTTATGGGTTTGTTTCCTGCCATCTCTGTTGTTGTTTTGCTTTTACTTTTGAGGCTTCCTCCCTTTGGTGCATCCACCATACATGTTTCTCCAGTGTAGTCCATATCATTGACCCTCCCTTTTTCCCTAGTGGTATCCTTGCAATCACTTACCTTTCCTTCATCTTCATGGGTCTCCAAGGGTGAGAATCAGTTCTCCTGCAGAGTACCCATGTTCCATAGCTAACTGTCTGTTGTGCCCACTCACATATTTAGCCTATTCACTGACTGTGTGTGCTTTACCCTTCTTGATCTGACTACCTGCCAATCCTCTTGAGACCCCCGGTCTGTTTCTGCACCTGTTCTTGAGGCACCTGTGCTCCCTATTATGTTTCCTCCTGCACTCTGTGCCTAGCTGGTGCTCTGTTCAGCCCTCCTTCAATACATTCTCCTGTCCCACTCACTCACCCTGTTTAACTCTTACCATAACCACCCCAACTCTTTCTTCAGGTGTATAAGCTGCCTACACATCATGCATCCCCCCTGTATCCATAATATTTCCAGTACAATGGCTGTTCCACATCTATTGCACCCTACCACCCTCTTTATGCTGCCCCTTGCCTTACTGGTCTGAAACCCATATCCAAGACCTACTTGACCTCCAGGCTGGTTCCCTCTCCAACTTTCTTGCCTTTCCATTTAATCCCCCAAGTATTGTAACTAAAATTGAAATATGATGCACAGGCTTTCATCTCCCTTTGCTTAGCTTCCTGATTTGCAAATTAAAATGTAAGCCACTAACCAATAGTATTTTAGCTGGCATTGAGAAGGAAGTATAAAGGGAGATGTATGAGAAAAAGGGGCATGCCTCTTGATAAACTTCCACTGAACAAAGTGCTAAGGGAACTTTTTCTCTGTGTTCTGTCTGTAGTTTTTAACCACTTCAGCTATGCTTCAATAAATGCATGCAATGTTTGCATTATTTTTTGGCATCAGCCTGAGTTCTTTCAACTGCAGGTTTGGGCTTTGTAAGGGCATTACATAGAAACATAGAATTTGATGGCAGATAAGGACCGCTTGGCTCACCTAGTCTGCCCATTTCACTACCTAATGGATAAGCTGCAGATCCTAGTTAACCAACAGCCTACTGTTGACTTGTAAGCCTGTTTCTTCTAAGTAGCCAGACATGGCTTGTTAATAAAAGGTCATGACAACATTAATTTGGCATTCAGCATTAGCTGACTGGTACAGAGCCAGAGTTTAACACTGGTAAAATCTCACCAGGGCTGAAAAAAAACAAATCATATTCAGAAGGATCAAAGGCACCATGTTGTCGACAGACATGCAAACATGCAAAGACCCAAAGATCTTGCATGTAATTTACAAAACAAAGAACAAGGCAATTCCCAGGACAGAGCCATGGGCAATAACTGATCAAATTGGGGGGGGTACCTACAACAATGGCCTGTGACCTATCCACCAGGAAGAAGCAGAACATTAGGACTGTAACATCACATCATTTTGCAGCCATTAACTTGTTCTTTAGGACTGAGTGTGCCACTACATTCAAGAAAAGCTTTAGTGACATTAGCAGAAATTGCTAAGATGACGTGTCATTGATCCATCCCCTTCAGAATATCAATGAATCTCACTAGGGACTTAACAGTGGTGTGGGGTTGCACAAAAGCAGATTGATGAGGGCTTTGAAAGACTGCAGTTAATGGAAGGGAAAAGTTAAGAGAGAATCCTTAGAGTTTGTGAAGAAGAGGGAAAAAGAAGATAAAGTTGCACCTAAGGCAAAGGTGTCTGTGCCTTTGTTAATGCTGTTGACCTGGACATCCTTCCAGGTGCTAGGGAATGTGCCATCAGGAGACGTTAAGGAGATCAGAAGTAGGTGAAGCCACCACATGACAAAGAGGTGAAGATGTTTGGGTTGAAGCCAATTAGAAGTTGTTGGAGTGATTGAGGGATAGTAGAGTCAAGAGAGTATCAGCAGAAGTTATAGAAGTGAAGAAGGAGTGGGATAGACAAAGGGTGGCAGAAGGACGAGTTAGAGAGAGAGAGGAAGAGTTGAGCAGGGTGTAAGGGAAGGAGTGGAGTAGTGGAGAAGGAGTGAGAGAGGGGAGCAGTGTAGAGATAGTAGAGCAGAGGACAATGGGATACAGAAGGGAGCAGGGGAAGAGGTTGGAGTAGGGGAGCAATTGGGAGTTAGGAGAAGAAGGGAACAAAAGGAAAGGGGGATAAGGGGTACAGGGCGAGAAAGAGAAGGAAGATGTGGATCAGGCGGTAGGAAGTAAAAAGTGGGAAGAGAAGATGGAAGCAGAGGAGAGGGTGAAATTGGGAGATGAGAAGATAGAAAGGATGTGGGGGTACTTGGGGGACAGAATGCTGGATGTGAGCAGGGAGAGGGTACATGTTGAGAAAAAGTGAATAAAGGAGACAGTGTCCTCTTCAGGGTTGCACACCATGAACCTCAATCTTTAAAAAGTTCACTCCAGAGCCTAAGTACCTACTTAGTTTGAAAACACAGATGGGAGACTAGGTAGTGAAATCAAAACTTTAATTTATCACCTTCCACAATTTAGTGATGTAATTCATTTATTTTGGAGATTAAATGCAGAGCGTAGTGATGTGGTCAACATGGTAGCCTTTGTGATAACATTACTGCTTTGTAATTACTGCTGTAACTTAGTTGTCCTAACCAGGATCGACTTGTAAATGTGCATTGCTGAATGGACCCTCTTCCTGGTAAAACAAATAAATACAAATATAAATTTCAGAGTTATACCTTTCTAAGTCAACTGTCAAAATAGTAGCTTTTTAAATGTACAGTACAATTTTGAGTCAAGCATTTTTGTAATGATGATGAGTTCAGTTGAGACCAATTGGAGATGAGAACCCTTAACTCTTGCCTTCTGGAGGAAAGTGCCTGTCCAAGACAATGCAGAAATTAATGTGAAATGTTGAAAGGCATTACGTGTTTTGCTGGATGTAGAGATTAAATACCAATCAATGGTATACATATGAGAATGAAGGGCAGGGCAAGTCAAATACTGGACTGGACATTAAAGGTCTTGTGGGGGCTTTGGGATGATGAACTTTACATGTATAGGGATGGTGAACTGTATAATAGCAAGTCATGATCCCTGAGGGCACCAGGAAGGGTGTCAGCACACACATGGTGTTGGTGGTGAACTGAGGGAATCCAGTTAGATAATGAGGTGGGGAAGGGAGAAAGAGATCTATTCAATTAAGGGTAGTTTGAAAGAGAAGGGTCTCAGCCAGGAAGGCTCAGTGATGTTTTACATGAATTACTGAGATTGGACATTTAGGGTGAGTTGTTTTGTTACAGTTGAACCAATAGGAATTTGAACCACCCAAAACTAGGAGTTCACCATTAGATGCAAGACAAGACATTGGGAACATGAGTTTGAGCATAATGTATTTTTGGTCCTAGGGATGTCATAGGTTCCAGCAATAAATATAGGAATGGAGAAAGGGAGAGTTTGTTTTCCAAAAAGAAGCTCATGGAAAGGAGGAGTAGAGATGTGATGCACAGCCTTAAAAGGCAGGATGAGTGCCTCATACATACATAGATAGCTACAATGCCTACTCTGCTGATGTAGTCTTGCCTAAAGATCAACTACTGAGAGAGGGTAATGGCTGTATCACAGATCCTGTTATAGAGCCATGTCTACATTTCATGTGTCTTGTCCCATCACTATCAGCAAACACATTTTCTCTAAAAAAAAAAAAAAAAAGAAAAGAAAAAAGGAAACTAATTATGTTTAATCATACAAAGCACTTAGAAGAGCAGTTTTAAGATATGATACCAGTGTTATTAATTTTCCAGGCAACTGGCATTGATTAAAAAATAATATTTCACTGCTGCTTTATGGTTCCTTTGCTTTATAATTCCAGGTACTGGGGGTGTACATAAATGACAGAAAAATAACCTTGCTAGTTCAGAGAAATTATATATATATATATATTATATATATATATATATATATATATATATATAATGGTAGCACGGTAGTGCTACCACATAGTAAGGGTTGAGTAGCACTTTTAAGGTTAAAGGGTCAAAATTTGCACCTTAATAACTTTGCTACTGTTAAACATATTTGCCTGAAATTTGGTAGGCACAATTGGGCATGGGAGCTCATGGGATCTGCCAAGTTTTGTACCAGTTGGATATATGGCTGCGGAGGTATTAACCGACAACGAATAGCACAGTTACACTTTTTTGTGAATTCTTTGCTCTCACCTACCGGTCGCACAGTTTGTGTGACCACTCCAAAAACTTCAGAACATGTGTGGCAGGGCCCCTGATGTGCCTTTTGAAGATTTTATGAAAAAATATTGAACGGTTCAAAAGTTATTCAGAAAACAAGTTCCCACTATAAGTCAATGGGAAAAGTTAACAAAAAGTTTGAAAGTGTCGCAAATGCAGATTTTACTTTCGCAAATGGGCCTTTTCCTTTCACAAATCTGCCATTTTGTTTTCAGTTGATGATCAAAAAATGCTTGGCATTTAAATTTGGTACCATCTAGGGACACAATTATTTTTGTGTTCACCTAGTCGTACCCTGAGGATGCTAGACATGTCTTTATTTTGGGGTTAAACATCCCAGAAATATGTTTTTCAAATTTCTGTAAACAGTAGTGTTGCAAAATAGTGTTGTACATGCAACACTTTCACAAATGTTTGCAAAAAGTGTCGCAATTTGTGAAAGTACTTTTTCTGACTATGGCAAAATGACAGGAATTCTTTGCCACCCTGCTGCAAAAGAACGCTTTGGTCTTTTGAGCTGAAATATGGAGGGAATGCAGCCAACATGTCACAGATGTGCCTTTCACTGGTTTGTGAAAAAATATTGTACAGATGCAAAGTTATGGTACTCTGAAGTTGGTGTTTTCCCATAGACTAACGTGGCGGCATCGCTGCACCTTTCAGGCTCATATTTCAAAACAATGTGAGATACAGATTTTTATGAGCTGATGTAACTGCAAAATCCTAGCCAGAAAAATCATGATTTTTGTGAAATTTAATTTTTTTTTTCTCTGTTATGCGGTTGCTGAGATATTTGCTATTAAGTACTTCTAATGCTGGTTTTTAGCTTTGATGTCCATTACAATGCATACATTCTTTGTGTTTCTGTATGCAGCTGTTCACCAAAAATGGGGTATGCAGTTCAGTTAGTGTTACACTTACTGTTTCCACTTGTGTTTATGTCCCCGTTTATGTTACCGTTCCTGTGTATGCCACCTTGTGCATTACCCTTTGCATTGTCATTTGCTCTTGCTTTTCCGTTACTGTTACCATTAGTGTTTAAACCATCTGTTTGCGTTGCTGTTCCTGTTACTATGTCACAACACATCATGTGGCGTGAGTGCAGGGTCCCCTCCGCTGCATTACTTTTACTATTTCTCATCATCATTCTCAAAAAGAAGGGAAATTAGAAGCAAAAAACTCTTTTAATGCATCACTTAGGGTTGTTACACAGTGACAAAAGTGAGGAAATTCTCTGTTAGGGTTGAAACTCCCCATGGACCCCTCCAGTCCACCCCCCCAACCGGCATTGGTGTGCGAGTTGCGGTCATCGGTCCTAACTCTCATCCCATTTTCCTATTCCTCAGCTTCTTTATACATGTGATGGGATGAGAGTTAGGGCTGATGACTGTGATGCGCACCCCAATGCCACTTGGGGGTGGTCTGAGGGTCAAGGGGGTTTCAACCCTAACAGCTGAATATATATATATATATATATATATATTATATTGGTCACGTACTAATTCCATAGTTAGGGTTGAGTAGCACTTTCAAGATTAAAGAGTCAAATTTTGCACCTTGATAAGTTTGCCACCATTCAATGGATTTGCCTGAAATTTGGTATGCATGATCTGCCAAGTTTCGTACTGGTCAGATATACAGCTGTGTAGGTATTAAGTGGCAAACCAATTTCACAAATGCACTTTTAAGTGTCACAAATGGCCCTAGTATATGGAACTTAGTCTTCCAACAGCTCATTTTCTACCTCAGCCACACAATGATCCCCCACACTTATGGATAGGTACTGTGTTCTGGGTGGCACACACAGCAAAGCTGAGGCTGTGGACATGAATGGTATACCTTCCTAATTGCAAACACACTCAAGTCAGCATAGTTAGAAGTTGTATGGTCTGAGCCAGACAATGCACCCCACCACCACCACACTGACCAGGGACTGCATACTGAGTGTAGAACCACAGGAAAAATAAGCCCATGGACATCAATGGTGCAGAGAAGTTAAGGGCAGTTTCTAGTTGCATGGGAGCAGGCAGGCAATGTCCCTTGCAGTGTCTTCACCACCTTCACGTCTCTGCCACATGTCTCTGTGTTCATGAGTTACTGTATTGTGAGTGGAGAATGTTGTGGAAACAAAGGTTCTTTGTATTCATTTGAGAGCTTCTTGATTTGATAACAGTGAATTTGTAATACTTAGTTGTACTATGGTACTACTTAGTCAGTGGACTACAGCACCCTCCAGCTAAACAATGGCCCTCGTACTGATCTATGATACCATGTAAACAATGTACTCTGCTAGCCCTCCAGCTAGGAAGTACCTATTGTCCTGCCCTTTGTGTCCGTTCTACACATGTGCTGTATATTGGGTACAGAGTAAAATGTTACGCTTTTTAAGTTGAACAAGAAAACTCAGTTTTGTAATAAAAGATATATTTATTTTTTAGACAAAATATGTATTTCAGTACATACAAATGATAGGACTGCTTTGTGCACAGCTGTAAACAAAATCATTTTCATTTGGTAAATAATTTTTTTTTTAATTTTACAAAAAAAACATTTTTCAAATAATAAAAAAAAATTGAATATAAAAATAAATTATTTAAAAAATGGAGGTGTGCTTCTGGGTGATCCAGGAAGCCCAGGCAGGAAGCTGGATAGATGTGGAGGTGCATCTGAAGTGGAAGCTGCTGCGCCAGCTTGGGAGGAGATACCAGGATGAGGCTGTGGAGGCTGTCCATCAGTAGCCAAGGAGACTTCTTTCAACCACAGGTGAAATAGTACTGCTGTCCACACTGGCACCTGCCGCTGTGTCAACAGGCTTGAGCACAAGGTTGACTCTTGCCTGTTGAGCTGTTAATAATTGTAAAATTTGTTCTTGCTGTTCCTGAATTTTTTGTATTTCATTACAATGTTCTTATTTCATTTCTTGTATTTGTTTTGTAAGACAGTCAACCTTGTGCTCGAGTCTCCGAACACAGCGACAGTGCACAGTGTGCTGCTTTTTGTGATGCTGATCTGTGAAGAGAAAGAAAAAAAAAAAACATTTAGCATCTGAGAATGTTAAAAATACTTCAGTGTTTCTAGTGTTAGTTTTTTTAGAATACAAGTTTTTGGGGGAAGGTTTGGTGCTATGCACATAACAGCTGCATTTAAAGGTATCGCACAAGTTGGAACAGTAAGATGTTACATGGCATATGGTAGTGGATGTTCTTCAACTAGTTACAGAGAAGATTTTGTGTATCCTCTATTACATGTACAGACTATGGGTATGAAAAATGCAGCTGTGTGATTGTAGTAACTTTCAAGTTATGGCAGTTAAGAGTTGTATGCTGTGAACTACTGAATGTAACACCTGTCTCGTATCATAACTAGGATAGTTATGCATCATGAGTGGAAGGTTGCTGTTAACCTGATAAATACATATAAGTGGTGTTCCTCTGTGGTTGCAGGTACACATAGTTTGCTGAGTTGCGAGTTGTGTGGTAACAGCTAGGCAATACCCTGGTTGTCTAGAACAGGAACTGAATGCTAATTGTGGACTAATCATTAAAAATATACATGGTTATAAATGGTACAGCTCCATGGTTGTAGTGACACAGTAAGCAGGATAGTTAACAGTTGCAGAGTTAGGAGTTGCACAGTCTCAGGCAGGAATTCCCACCCCCTGTCAACCAGAGGAGGTACTGCATCCTGAGTGGAGAGGTACAGTAAAACAGAAGTCTATGGCACACCTCTTTGACTGCAGGCACACTACAGTTACCACACTTATGACTTTCAAGGCCTCAGCCACGCAATACTCCCCTCACACTGCAGAGTAGGTACTGTGTCCTAAGTCTAGAACACAGCAAAACTAAGTCTTTGGATGTCAATGGTATACCTAACCAATTGCAAGTACACTCAAGTTAGCACAGTTAGGAGTTGTATGGCCTCAGAGAGGCAGTACCACCCCCCCGAGAGAGCAGGTACTGCATACTGAGTGTAGATCCACAGGTAAAATAAGTCCATGGACATCAATGGTGCACTTCCCTGATTGCAGACTTATGAGTTGCACAGTCTCAGCCAAGAATCCCCCCCCAACAAGAGTAGATACTGCATCTTGACTAGAGAGCTACAGTAAACCAAAAGGCCATGGGCATCAACGGTAGACTTCGTTGATTGCAATCACACTACAGTTACCACACTTATCACTTGCATGGTCTCAGCCATCCAATGCTCCACCCACACTGCAGATTATGTACTGTGTCCTGAGTGGAGTAGTGACACAGTAAACAGGATAGCTAACAGTTGCATGTCATCGTACAGTGAGTGGGACCCCCCCAAAAAAAAATAATAATTACAGATTGCACTAGAGAGTCAGATAAAAGAAGAAGGCAATGGATATAAATATAGAAGCAGGTGAGATTCGGATGCACTGTTCACATGTAATTGTGGTATATACAGATACTGTTGTCAGCATTGTATTACATAATTGTCCGTTTTAGTTTGATCAATAAGGCATGAGAAGATGTGGCTTATTGGGTGATTTTGGACACGGTTTGTGTGTTGTGTCACAAGGCGCAGCTTAGTGGGTTTACCAAAGAAGAAGTGGGTAAATTCTTTATTATACAATGTGGTAAGTTTAATCAGCCAAATGTCACAACCTGATTGGTTGCATGGTACATTTCCCAGCATTGTAAATGCTACCAGTGTACCCACTGGAAAAAGTACCAGGCAACTTTATCTCATGCCAGTGAGTGTATCAGTAGGATGCTTTACATTCAAATGAAACCAACGCCATTTGTCCTGTTGCCGCTTCTAAGACACAATGGTAAATTTAAATGAAAATGACATCCTCCTTCTAAGTGTATGGACCTTAGTGAGTTACAAAACATTAGCAAAACATTGAACAAACAATCTTAGCTATTGTATTATTACAATTTATTGCTCCAGGGTGTGACTATACTGGAGGACTTAACAGATCTGGTGTGCTTCGTTTACTCGGCTGTGGCTTGATCCGTTCACTTGGCTGTGCCTTGTGACTGAACCACACCAGCTGTGGTAAATCCTTCAGTATACTCACAGCCTGGAGGGATACACTGCTGTAATATACCACAGACATGTGATGTGTTTTGACCAATGACCTAAGACAATTATACGTACATATTGTATAATGCTACACCTATGTTCAGCATTGCTGGAAGGCTCCTGCTTCACTTGTGGCTGAGTTATTTGTGCAGTCTCCTCGGCCACTGTAACACAGAAAGATAAAGATGTTTAATAGATGCAGTGATATTAGTTTAGTAATGTTTGCAGTTATTTTATCTATGTAGTTTAAGGTATACCTTCACTTTTGTTTTTTCATTTTCTGTACTAATGTCTGCGATCTTTTTGCATTGATGTTATTTCCTTTTTTATCGTGGTAGCAAACTCAGTGTGGAATACCTCTGCTAACCACTTGTCTGTTCACTTTTGCACAATTGATACTGTCTTGTGACATGGTAGTTACCTGTTCTGTACAGAATTTCTGTAGATAATTAGTACTGTGTCAGGTATTAGTTATTAGTTATATATTTACTGCATTATGTGTCTTGAGTGGAGAAGCACAGATAAATTAGTGATATTTTTAGTTATAGAATAGCTTGTTGATTATGATGGTACATATGCTTGTCAAATGAGTTCTTTTATTTGCTCAGCGATGGTATGTGCTGTGATGATACACAAAGAATGTCTGTTTACAACTGTACAGTCTGCAGAAAACTTGTGCAGCACATAGTGAAAGCAATAATACCCACCAGGTGGGTGGTATTGTGCTATACAAGACCACCCACGGGCGTAATGATGCCTGATGCCACAGGCGGAGGGCCTTATAGCCCCTGGAAGGTCCATTATAGCACAATACCACCCACCATAGAGGGTATTATTGTGCTTAGAAAATGGGTTACATGTTACATTTTAGCTATAATATAAAAATGATTAAAAAGAATTAGAAAAATTGATTACAAATCCATTAAAAGTTAACTTTTTGATAAAGTTGCCCTTCTACTGGTATGTTTGCCAATAGAGAGTGCAGCTGTTTTTCACAGCATTTAACTCTCTCTCTCCCCCAGCAACACTTCTTTAACCCCCTTAAAAACACACACACATGCTCACCTGTCCAACTCCTACCCTGTCCCTTATTGCTCACAAAATTTCAAGTCAGCTTGAACAATAGTGTGTAGTGGTGCCACAGTGAGCAGTGGAAGCATGCTGTGCCACATCTTTATTTGATAGAAAAGGCATTTGCTCCTGTAAAGTGAGATAACAGCTTGAGGGCTACGAGTGAAAAAAAGTGGACCCGTCTATGGCAGCTGAGGTGTTTACTTGGGTGGGGAGATCAGCTGTACAACTCTGTCACAGGACACTGACTGCAAGAGAGAGAGAGTGATAGAGAGACAGAACAGGCTACTGACATAAGCATGCCCACAGACTTTTCTCTCTCTCTCTTCCTCGACATGCTAGTGCTGTTCATTTAAAATATTAACACTGGCAAGGGCATAATGTAGATGGTGTGTGTCACATTTTTTTTTTAAATAAAAAAGTGGCATTTCTGTATGAACCTGGCTAATGTCTTGTTGGGGCAGGGGGCATTCTCTCGTTCTCTCTCTTGCTCAAAAAAGTTACAAATTGTGCTATTTTTAAATTGAGCCTTCTACAGCTTATTGATTCAAATGGCAAAAAGAAAGGAAAATGCTGTTTTGCGTGATAGTAATGGCGATGGGAACACAGAATTCTTTTACATGACAGTCTATGGAATTAAAAAACAAGTATGGGGGTTTGTCTCTCACTAAGTGAGTTAAAAACAATGGAATGGCTCAATTTCAAATTTCCTGGTGAGGGTTTAGCCAATTACAGATCAGGTTGGGCAATATGATTCTGGTAATGGCGTTGTCTGGGCTGGCACTTTTAATAGCTGGGCATCTGTTGTCTGATAGATGCCCAGCTAGAAAAGTGGCTCAGCCAATCAGAAGGCTGAATTACTTTTACCCATTTTCTAAAATGTAACAGTGGCTCAGTGGGTGGCAGCATAAGAAATGTGATGGTTATCTAGTCTTGACAGTAACTATGATTCATTTTTTGTTGTATTATGTACTTACCTTCTGACTCTACAATGATAACACTGTCAGAATCTGAATGGGTAGCCTCCACAGCCTGTGGTTCAGCTGGCACTACATCACTTTGTGGGATGGGGCACCTATGACTATCTATTAATGAGAGATAGTAAAAACATTTATTCAGTGTTTTATGTGTGTGCTTCTGTATTAAAAAGATTAATATTTAAACACTTATGGTCTACTCTGGCAGTTTAATTACAACTACTTGTGGTGCTGCATAATTATTGAGTGCACAGAAGATTTTTACATGGATTAACATTTTACAGCAAGGTGATAGTAGTAATATGCTATGTATGGTAGACAATAACAAACACCTATATACAATGGGGTTTGTATCCTTACACTACCAAGGAAGCAGGCAGGTAACTGAGGACCCTTACAAAGGGGGGCCAGAGGGACAACATTCTCAGGGAAGTAGGCAGATGGCCGGGGCTGGACAGAAGGAAGCAAGGAGAGGAGGTGGATCGGATCTTACGCTCAGTAACCACTTCAACTCTCTTCTTCTGCTTGAGGATGAGGGGGGTGATGTAGCCATGACAGGCGTGGTTAGAGATGGAAAGGGAGTGGGGGGCAGGAGGTGGGGGCTGGATAGGAGGAGGAACAGGGGAACCTGGAATGCAGGAAAATGGGGGAGCAGTGAATCAGAGCAGGAGGGCAAGGGGAAGAGGGAGGAAAGTGCAAGGAGAAGGACCAGTTGGGAGGAAAGGGCAAGGAGAAGGACCAGAAGTACAAGGAGGATACAGTATAGGAAGCTGAGGGTTTAGGCCAGGGGAGCATGACAAGCAAGGAGGGACTAAACGGAGACAGGCAGAAAGGGAGGATGAGCCAGGCTAGTTTAGCGGATGGGGGAGAAAGACCAGTCATGAGCAGTGAGGGGGGAGTTAGTGAGGTACAGAAGAATACTCAGGAGGAGGAGAGGCATAGGATCGGAGGGGAGGGGGTGGCCAGGGTAAATAAGGAGGGGGCGGCAGGTGGCACCCAGATAGGGGGAGGAACGAGGAGCCAGCTGGGTGGAGGGGCCGGTAGAAAGGATGACAGACATGGAATGGGGGGAAATGGAGGAAAAGGAGCAGTCAGAGTGCTCCTGTTGGGGGATTCTATGATCAGGGGTATCAAATGGGATAGGGAGGGAGAAGCCTGGCCAGTTAGAACAAAATGCTTCCCTGGACTAATGGTGCACAGAGTGAAGCATGAGGTATATCAGCTGGCAAAGGATTGTGGGGGTTCCCTGGACATACTGGTCAACCTGGGTACAAATGACATTGAGGGAAATAGCGAGCTAGAGCACTTTATCAACCTGTTTATCATTACTGACCATAAAGACAAACATAAACTGTTTGAGAGCATAGACCTTTGTGAGATCCGTCCACACACTGGACTTATGGGTCACTCTCTTGCATGCCTAGATAGTTGTATTTGTGACAGTGTCTTTCACCATATGGGCATGTTGACAGTACATCAATCAGGAATGAGGAACTTTGTGTACAGGGCATATGAAGTTCATTGAGTTGTCACTCAGTATACTCATCTGAATGAGTTACTGTTGTCTGGTGATGTGCACGGTGCCATTCAATTTTTGAAACGGCTGCGACATGTCATCACTGTGACTGATACTGTGGTTACTCAGTCATCGATTGCTGATGAGAACTGTGTCTCTGTCTTAGAAACTGATATTCTCAAGCAGTTTGGAAAATCAATTGCCAAATTTGAGTTGGCAAAGAGACAGAAGTTTGACTCTGTATGTGTGTCATGTGATCGGCTTTGTTACCAGAAACAAACTGTCACAGTGAACCTGGAAACCTTGTCACCATACAATGACATGTGGTTTCACCTTACAGCATATCTTCTGTTGAAGTGTGATTTTCAGTTAGAACCAATCATTGTGATGTGCAAGCACTGTTTTTCCAAAGTGCAGTGTGACATTCTGCCACCAAGGTCAGTCTTGAACAACATGGAGGCAGATATGACACCAACTGAGATTGCAACATTGAATTTGTTTGAAAGGATTCTTATTCAGACAATGAAACGGTTTCAAACTATTTCAAACTATTCTACGCATGAACACAAAGACACGGAATATTCCACAGAAAGAACTCATCAGATCTCTTAAGGGTTATGTCATGTATTTTCCACTTCCTCTGCAGGAAAATGTGGAGGCTATCTTCATTGAAAATACTTTGGTCATTCTTATAAATGGTGTGCCAACAAAGTCTGGGGTGATTTGGCACGATGTTGTTAATGTTGAGAAGGTGAAGCTTGCCCTTACTCACTTAAAGAACAACAATTCTTTTTATGCAGACCTTAATATTGATCACATCACTAGTGTGCTTGTTGGTCATGATGAGCTGGAAAGCACAAAGCCGATGATTGAGAAGGTCAATGTGGAAACAAATGACAATGTATACGAACAGTACATAATTCATCCACTTCATGGCAGAGATCTGGTAGGGGACAACATTGATCGTTATCAAATGAAATAGGTGGAAGATGAGCCTGTCAGCATTTGGGAGGCAAAACTTGAAGCACGCTGTTTCCCAGACTTATTCCCAAAAGGGTCAAGTGGTCGCCTGAATGAAAAAGAAGTGCGTGTACAGGGTGCTGAGTACCGACAAGCTGTGTGCTCAGTAAAGATGGCAAATTCAGATGCAACATACAGTACCTGTTCCATCTCCTGTGGGAGAGTGAACTTTGCATACTGTCTGTGTCTATTGTGCATACTATTCGTCTTACTGCTCCACTTGATGGAATTACAGCTGCACAGTTTCTTCAGAAATTGAAGCAGAAAGATGAAAAAGTGCAAGTGAATTTGTCTTCTATTCTGTCAAGTCTACATGGCACCAAAGAATATTGATACCGCAGACACTCTGAGGTAATGACAATGCTGTGAGAGCATGGTGCAGCTACATGGTTTGTCACACTGAGTTGGGCTGAGTGTGCCTGGGATGAGGTCATAGAACTGTTGAAGTGGGAAAATTCTGATATTGAGGGTATTTCATCAATGACCCTCAGAGAAATGTGTTCACTTGACCCTGTCTCTGTCACAAGGCATTTCCACAAGCAATTCCATGATATTCTGACTTTCATTTTGTCAAAGGACAATCTGCCTCTTGGTATTGTTGAACATTACTTTTGGAGGATGGAGTATCAGGTGCAAGATGCTCCTGATATTCAAATGTTGCTATGGATCAAGGATGCACCACGCATAGGTGAGCACAAAGCAGCACAAGTGCTAGCATTTATCAACAAATACATCACTTGCTGCATTCCGGACAAGTACGACAGTCCTACACTGTGGAAGTTGATTCAAAAGTTTCAGCACCATATTTGTGCAAAATACAGCCTCTGGGTAGTAAAGATCAAATCTGATTGATACACAAGATGTCATTTCAGATTTCCTAGACGTGTCTGTCAGGATGGTTACGTGAATTATCTGTTTTCAGCAATGTGACACCACTTGAAGGCAAAATCAACCTAGACAGTATATGAGTTACCCAGAGATGAGAAAGAGGTGTACATCAATGACTACAACCCCACTCTGCTCCTAATGTGGCTAGCAAACATAGATGTTCAGTTTGTGGCTGATAACTCGTTGGCTCTGGTGCAGTATGTCACTTCGTACATAACTAAACATTAGCAGACTAGCTTGCAAGATCTTTGAGAAGATATTGCTAGCTCAAGCAAGAGCCTGGCATCTATGTTGTGGTCACTGGGCTTGAAGACCCTCTCTCTCACACAGTGAATGCTGTGCTTATGAGGTTGGTGGATCAGTTGATTGGTACACATCTGTACGGAAAGTCTGATGCTGTCTGCTTCTCAGTGATAACTACAAAGAGAAGTGAAAACATGTACTTCTTCCTCATGCTGAGATTGAGGAACTGGCTGTCAATAGGCCATCTTCAAGACATATCTTGAAGAATAACCTCATTGACACATACTACCCCAAAGACATGAAGATATGGATAATATGTGTCTATTCCAGGTGGCTAAGTGGTATGACTACAAGATGGATGTCTCACCTGATTGTACACATGACATTTACAAGGTCAGAGGAGTGGATGGCTGTCTGGTTAAGAGACATAAGCCTTGGTTCATAGACCACCGTAAGTTACATCTAGGCATATCTGAGAGCAGAGACATTACTACTTTGCTCTCCTTTCCTATTTAGACCCTGGAGGAATGAGGCTGAATTAAAGGTGACTGTGATACATTTGAGGAAGAGTTTAATTGTAGTTATGAGACATTCAAAAGTCAATACTCAGAGATATACACAGAGATTAGATACTGAGAAGGAGCAGCTTGAAAAGGCACATAATCTACTTGAGGAGGATACTCCTGTTAGCTCACAGGGCAATCTTGATCCAGAAGGACAAGTTATCCTTGAGAACCTCTGCCTGAATGCCCCAGAAGTACTCATGTCAGAAGTGGAGAGTGCCATGGAACATGGTGCACACTGCGTGCTAACCCAGCTGAGTTGAGACAGAGACTCCATGAGCAACAGCATGTGGTTCACTCTCAGGTAACTGACGCTGTCCGCATGGGATACTGCATGAAGAGAAGAAATGTGACTGTCTTTACTACAAACCACTGCTGACGTTTGTTATGGGTCAGCTGGTACAGGGAAGAGTTTTTATTAAGACCATCACAGCTGAAATATTCAGCTTGACAGGGTCAGCGATGTTCGCTGCTGTTAGTGCTCCCACCGACTGGCAGTATACAACATTGGTGGCGTGACCTTAAACCATCTGTTCATGTTGCCAGTGGAGCATGGCAAAACAGGAGAGTATCAGAAACTGTCATTTGAGGTTGCATCTCAGCTTTGTTCAATGTTTTGTAAGATGGTTACTCATCATTGATGAGATTAGTATGGTCTCTAATTTGATGCTTGCCTGTGTACATCTACGCTACAGGAGATCCTGAGACTGACTATGGAGATGCATTCAGTGGAAAAGCATTGTTGTATTTGGAGACCTTTACAGCTTGCACATGAGAATGCAGAACATGCCTTTGCAGCTCTGATAGTAAAGCAGACCAAGAATACACTTGGATGCATTGGAGGTTTTAACCTGTGGAGTTGTTTACCTATGTCGAGCTGTATTAGAACATGCACCAAAGTGTTGACATGATGTACAAGGCACTGTTAGATTAGCTTGTACAGGTTCTCTGTCACCAGAACATGTTGCAATGTTAAATGAGTGAAGAATCAGAATGGACACTACATTCATAGAAACTGCATGTGATGTTTTCAGTGATGTGTGTTCACTGCACATGCATTGTGTGTCTTATGACATGACTAAAGAAATGCGCTGAGTTCAACAGTGTTATGCTGCAGAGAGAAAATCAATCAATTCTCACACTACATGCTGTTGACATAGTCAATGGTGTCATTTTAAGTCAGAAGCCGCTAGCAAAGATGACTGAACGACTGTCTGAATTGAAGTCAGATGTTCTCACACAGCTGGTCTAGAAGCTGTACTTACAGTTTGTAGGAATGCACGTGTTGTGCTACGCCGCAATCTTGATGTGGAACATGGTATGGTAAATGGTGCCACGGTAACATCATTGACTTTGTTTACAATGTTCAGAAGATATTTAATCGAGACACTCATTGTCCACTTTGACAACATGGAACAACCTGTACAAATTGATCATACCTGTGTTAAGTTCCAGGTAATGAAGGATATCTATGTGAACAGGAAACAGTTCCCAATGTGTGTTGCATATGCCTTTTCCATTTACAAGTCTTAAGGCTTCAGTTTGTATTCAGCAATGGTGAACATATGGACAGACATTTTCAAAGATGGCATGAGCTACGTCCCACTTTCATGTATACATATTCTTTCTGGGTTGCACATCATAACAGTCACACCTCAGAAGATACGTCTGACAAGCACTGTATAGTTGAGTACAACAGATTATGTACTCTATACCAGCCAGAGATGTCTTTAATACCATACCAACGTATGTGATTGTCTCACATCCTTCAGTCACATCTACAGTTGGTAACAAAAGAATACAAGCTTGCACAACTGATGGAACTGTACAGAGTTCTATGAAGGTCACAATGTCAAATACAGATGCAGAGCCAGCTGTTGGTCGAAGTTAGCTGGTATGGCTGTTGTGCCAGTGTTTGACAACAGTACTAGAGTCAACTGCTATGCTAATGCAGCTATGCAGGTCTTTCTCCATATGCCACACTTTGTTGAGGCAATATCTGCTTTGCAAGACACTGCCTTATCAAACAAATTGAAGCAGGTTGTCAACATGGCTTCTGATCAGTCTAACAATGTGCAGTCACTAACAGCTCTGCAGCAAGTGATGGGCACATATGATGGATGCAGTACGTTTGCTGCAAACATGCAGCAAGAGCTACTGAATTTATGATGGCCATCATAAACAGCCTGGATGAAGAGGGAACTTCTATGCATCACTATCTCACTGTGGCATGTGTTACCGCATGTATGCCTGTTATGTGGTTATTCAGAGAAAGAAAGAAAGAAACCACAGAATACATGCTTTGGGCTTCTCTGTTTGTGCCTCACAGTAAAAGGTTAAGTTTTGGCAGCTGTTTACTAATGCACAAAGTGGTCACCTGTGTGTGAGGTGTGGAGGTGCATGTACTCAGTCCATACGTCTCAGGACTTCATCTCAATATCTTATGCTAGTATTGCATAGCTTTGACTCCAATGGGCGCAGAGTTGACACACCTATCACTGATTTCACAGCTGGTAGAATAGTATTTAACCAAGCAGTGTTTGATACTCATGCTGTGATCCACCACCATGGCCAGTCTGTACATTCTAGACACTACACTTGTTTCTTGAGGTACAGAACTGGATGGGTCAAGTGCAACGATTCAACAAGCTCTTTCAAACAGAGACTGTCGCGACACTTAAAAAATGCATATGTTCTGATACTAAAGAATTATGCCAATCTTCATGTGTCAGAAGAGTAGTTACACAACATGTGAAATTCCTTTACTTTGCTGTCTATTTTTTTGTCTTACAGAGTGAGTTTTGGTACACTGTCATGTTGTTACTAACAAATGTACAGTTGTGATTACACAGAAAATATATCACATGTTTCTCTTGCATATCTAGACTCATTATGACATTTAAGATTGTTGGGTTGATCAACGACACAGTGAAAATAGTTGCAGTGATCTTTAATCGGCGCCAGCTGTTTTCACAGTCACTAGAGAAACCACACTTACATGTTTAACAAAGATTTGCATGTCAAAAGAGCTATTCCTATCTGGTCAAACTCTTCTGTCATAGTCTTTTGTTATGAGTATGTTATATGCAGACATAAGAAATTGCACTTGGCACATTTTCTAGATGTATGATTGTACTACGGTACAATGCTTGTCCATGTGCATTAACATCACTGTGTATCATATCTACACCAAAGATTAACATCACTCTGTCACGTGTTGAGAGCTATGATGTGTGCTCTGTATTCATTTTTTTCTCATGCTTGGATCTTGAACAAATATCTAAACTGTTTAATGCAACAGTGCATTACTATGACTGTTTTATCACCATGTATCTAGATTGCATATGTATAATATAAGTATTATGTTTTATATATTTATTGGTAGTACTTAGCACCTGATGTAAAAAGTTGTCGTATTAATTAACATATACATTGATTAATAGCATTATAAGTATGAATTTTCTCTAAAGACTTGAAGACTCAAAGAGTAAGAAGTAGTATGCTTGTATTTGTTAGCATGACATATTATGCAGTTGCACATATGTAGTGTTCTGCTATTTATATGGCATCATTAACAACAAGTTACAGTGTTACAGTATAGATATTTTTATCATTTATTGCACAAAGATTTTGCTGATGATATTGTAGGATGTTATATTCATAGTATTCAGTAAAACAATTCCTTTCATGTAAGTTAAAGATGTTACAGATCTAGATGGTTAACTAGTTCTGTGCCTATGTATCTATTACTTTTAAGATTAACAGTGATGTATATAATTCTGTTACCATACTGTATCAGAAATCTTTGTGTTTTACCTTACCTTGACGTTTGTTAACAATAGTTGCAAATTGTACATCAGATACTTTCACTGATAACAACTGAGCATTTTTGTTCTTGATAATATTTTCTGATCGCTCTATTGAGGGGTCAGGTGGGAATTTTCCAAATGCAGTAATATAGCAGTATGTCTTGACATGTACATCTATGTGTGTATATATTCATATGTCTACACATAGAATGCATTAACATTAAATTTTAACTGTTAGTTTTAGATATATATTTATTTTTAAACCATAGCCTGTTTGTACTGCTGTGAGTTTATAAGTCGCATTTGGTTTTTCACCCACCCAAGGAACATTCACACTATCAGTCAGACAATTACAACAAAATCATAACTGTTTCATATGTATAAGCCTTGTTCAGAGGGTGATGTGATGCCTGCCCTTATGTGTTTTTTGATTCTGTCACATGTCACTGATTTACTATCTGTGGTACTGGTTTACATGTATTTAAGCAACAGTGAAAAAAATTTATGTGATTGTTTTGTGAGACTGATATTTGTGCACCAGTTGGATTCTTAATTCAGCCTTCTCACAATTATTAATTGGGTAATACATCTTTTTAAACCTTACTTACATGTGTTATGTCTTTCACCATTATGTAATGGTGATAGTATGTATGTTGGTGTTGCTGCAGTACTGCATTGAAACACAGTACATGATGTTCATTGGTCATTCTTTCTATTTATCACAATCAAAGTGGTATTCTTCAATATGGTGAAGACATATATCTTCTATTTTGTAGGTGAATCATTTTATTAGCACATCTAAGCTGTAGCACATTAAAAATATTTGTGTAAATACTATCAGATAACTAGTTATTCAGTCAAATGCATAAATATGTTGTTCAAGCTGTGTTCTGAAAACAAAGATATGTTCTTAATAAGGTATTCAAAATCATATGACAGCATTACTTCTCAAAACACAGGAAATTGATGTAAAAAAAAAAACTCAGTTTAATGCATCAGTTGAGGTTGTTCCACAGCGACAAAAAGCAAGGAAATTCGGTGTTAGGGTTGAAAACCCTAACTCAAGATTCACCCCACACCACACACACAAGCACATATGCAAGTAGGTGGAGGAGCAAGGCAACACGACCAATAACAGACAACCAGCAGCAGGTGACAGAAATAAATACAACTGTCTAAATGTACTACAAGACATCCCCACCCACCTGACCAGGTACTGCATGCTCAGTGAAGATCCACAGCAAAACTGAGGCCATATACACCAAATATACACATCCCTGATTGCAGGTGCACACAATGTACCACCTTAGGAGTTGCATGGCCTTACCTAGCTAATACATTTACTTTTGTGTCTATGTGTGTGTTACCATTTGCATTTGCTTATGTGCTTGTGTTTATGCTTTCTGTTTGCATTTTCTTTGGCATCATCTTGGTGTTACCATAAGTGTTTGCATTTCCAGTTACATTACCGTGACCATGTGCATTACCATTTGCATTTGGCGTACACGCTTGCATTTTGCATTTCTGTTTCATGTTACTGTTTCCTTTAGTGCTATCATTGGTGTTACTGTAACTATTTGCATTTCCAATTGTGTTATCATTACCATTTGCATGTTCGACATTGTTTGCATTTCTGTTGACCTGCGTGTGCAGTTTGGGTAGCATTTCTGTTGTCGGCGGCATTACTGCTTCCTTCTGCATCATCGCTGCCATTATTGTTTCATTTCTGTTTGTGTTTGTGTTATGCTTGTATTTTCATTAACGTTTTCATTACTGTTTGCGTTTCCATTGCCATTAGCATTTGTGTTACCATTTTCATTACCATTTGCATTTCTGTTGCAGTTATCATTTGCATTACAGTTTGCATTACCATTTCAGTTTTCATTTACATTTGTACTTGCATTTCTGTTACTGTTTGCGTTATCATTTCCATTTATGTCAGCATGTGCATTACCATTTGTGCTTGCATTTGCGTTGCCATTAGTGTTACAATTTTCTTTTGCCTCACTGTTTCCATCACTGTTTACGCTAACGTTACTGTTTGCATTTTTGCGTTTGTGTAGTGCAGTGCAAAACATTATGTTTTTGCTATTTTTCTGCACTGTCTTCTGCGACGCATAGTGCACCCAGTGTGTGGTTGATTGGTCTGAAACTTGGCACGTAGAAGACTTTTGTGCAAGAAACATGCCAGTTTTCATTTGGTGAAAAAAATGTTGTTCCTTTCTAGAGTTATTGCCATTTGAAGTTGCCCGCTTCACAGTTACTGATTTTTTGGCCATTAGAGCCACCAGTTTAGCACATTTTCGGCTGCAATTTCCACCATTTTGTTGTGTGAGATTTCTTAAAGGTGCAGAAATGTAAATATTGAATATCTCTGAAACGGTTTGGTCTTTTCACATGAAATTTGAGGGTGTTGAGTGGATGTCCTGGGTGTGAATAATGCTGTTTACATGTTAGAAACATTATTCACTACAGATGATGCAGTTAACATTTTGTGCACAGCATTCTGCATGGTGCTACTGGTTTGAGATTTATAGCATAGGTAGCCCTAGTGGTACGGAGGTGCCTTGCAGTGGTTTGTTGTGCAAAACATTAACAGGTGCAGAATTATGCCACTCCAACGAATGAAAATTTGGTTCATTGCACTTCAATAACTTCTGAACTGTGTCTAATTTGCCTGGCATTTGGAATATACAAAGATTTAAAATACATCTTTGACTGTGACAATTTTGGGTCACTGGCACTTACAGTTCTGAATTGCTCATGTTACATTGTTTGCTCATGGTGCTGTGTGACTGTCGAATGGATGTACACACACCATGGACACACGGTGTGCTATGGTGCATGTCTTCTTTTAACAATTTTTGGTTCCATTGGATAAATGTTTCCTGTGTAGCAAAGCAGTAAAATGATATTTTCTGCACTCTTGTGCAGTTTTCAGGTGTGATGCTGCACAACTGTTGAACAGATTCAGATAACGCTTGTTATACATGTTGTGGAATGGTACATGTCTTCATTTACAAATTTTATTGCCGTCAGTCATGCAGGTTTTGCACAGCAAAGTGACAAAATTCAGGTTCAGGCCCCATGCTCCAACCATCACATTCCATTCACTATCTATAGTGCACATTCACAAAAAGAAAGGAAATTTTGGCAAAAACTTGTTTAATACATCAGTTAGGGTTGTTCCACAGTGACAAAAGTGAGGAAATTGGTGTTAGGGTTGCCACCCCTTGAACCGCATGCTCACCCAGCCCCCACTGACAGGCATCGGGGTGTGTGTTGGGTCGTCGGTCCTACCTCTCACCCCATTCTCCTATACTGCACTTCCTCAGCTTATTTACACAAGAATAGGAGATTAAGAGTTAGGATGATGGCCTCAACGCACACCCTGATGCTGTTGGTGGGTGGGTGCAGGGTGTCAACTCCTACACCACCTCATTTTTGTTGTTAGAACAATTTGACTGGTGCATTAAATGGATTTTTGCCATAAAAAATATATATAGATAGATATATATATTTATATATATAGATCATATATCTATATATCTATAAATATGTATATATATGTATATGTATATAGATATAGATATATATAGATAGATATATATATATCTTATATATATCTCTATCTATATATATATATATATATATATATATATATATATATATATATATATATATATATCTCTATCTATCTATCTATATCTATATATATATATATATATATTAGAGGCAAAACCCATTTAATGCATTAGTTAGGGTTGTTCCACAGCGACAAAAGAGAGGAATTCACTGTTAGGGTTGAAAACCCTAACTCGATTCACCCCCAGCACCACACACACACACACACAGACACACACACACACATATGCAAGTATGGGGGAGCACCAAATCAACACAACCAATGACAGACATCCAGCAGCAGGTGACAGAAATAACAAACAATTGTCTAAATGTACTACAAGACATCCCCACCCACCTGACCAGGTACTGCATGCTCAGTGGAGATCAACAGCAAAACTGAGGCCATGTACACCAAACATACACATCCCTGATTGCAGCTGCACACAACGTACCACACTTAGTAGTTGCATGGCCTTACCTACCGATGCCCCACACCAGACCACACCACATGTGGTGGGCCACCTGAGCAACAGAGTTCAGCAAAACTAAGGAGTTGTACAGCTATAATATCTCTGATTATAACAAGGGTTTGAGAAATGCAGCTTTCTAATTGACTGTAAACATTGTAACAGCCTTATGTTTAGTTTTTATTAACATACATGTAGAGCCTAACCATATGATGAACATGGTTTAATGTTGTTTAAAAACAGTTTTATTATGATAACAATAAGCCACTCCTAGGTATTATGTTAATGGTCAGTTTATCACTGTCTAGCGACATGTGGCACTCGGCTATGCCTCATTCAACATTAAACCCCTACAGGGTGATTAACAGACCATTTAACATAAATGTTGGTCATGCCTTATTGCTTAATTGTCTTTATGAGTAGATACTTCCTCTGCTAGACACTGCAGCAGCTTTGTAACACAGTATCCCACCCAGTTACACCATACACTGTCTAGTTACTGGAGAATGGCTGTGAATATGAACTCATGAAGATGAACAGTGTAACTTGATCATTACAGTCATTGAAACCTTAGTGTGATTATAACTGACAGAGTCAGTGATAGAGAATAACCCTGCTGTCCTAGTACACTTACCCCATTGTGAGTTAAATCAATACTAAAAGACATTATGTTTATATCTACACCATACCTACTTGATTCCTGTTGTACCACAATTAACATAGTTATCACTTTGATAGCATCAGTGACAGAAGTGTGGCAAACCAAACACTAGGCATACAGCCTGAGTATGAAACAACTGTTAAAAAATTACACTGTGTCCATAAGTGGCATAGATCACTCATTGCAACAATGGTAAATGTATTACTATTTGAATAAGTTAGTCATCACAGACGCAATGAGATTGTCTTTATCAGGTACACCATACTCAGTAAGTGCCTACAGGAAAATATATCCTATAGACATCTCCGATACAGGTACGTCATTGTTGGCTCAGTAGTGCTATGATATTTAGAAGTTGCTTGGCCTGATCCATGCAATTACATTGTTTCTTACAAAGAATACTTACTGCATCTTTAGTATTGAAACACACTGAAGGTCTATGTATGTACATCAGCAGTACACCTTCATCAGTAAGAATGCATCAGATACTGGCAGTACGAATTTCACAGCGTTGAACAGGCATTCCTTTTCCATATGTTTACATCAGCCTCTCTATCTTGACTAAACTGTTGCAGTAAATGTACTACTATGTAAATCACATACTAAATGTAACACTACTTTTATCTTGAGCATGCTAGTGTCTTGTAGTTAATTTATGTACTTCTCTTAATTAATTTATACTCACTAGTGTTAAAACCTTTCTACAACTGTCATCATGCACCTTCAGCATTTATATTGACTAACGGCACAGTACCAGTTGTGGTGTGGTGTGAGGCATCGGTAGGTAAGGCCATGCAACTACTAAGTGTGGTACATTGTGCAGCTGCAATCAGGGATGTGTACATTTGGTGTACATGGCCTCAGTTTTGCTGTTGATCTCCACTGAGCATGCAGTACCTGGTCAGGTGGGTGGGATGTCTTGTAGTACATTTAGACAATTTTTGTTATTTCTGTCACCTGCTGCTGGATGTCTGTCATTGGTTGTGTTGACTTGGTGCTCCCCCATACTTGCATGTGTGTATGTGTGTGTGTGTGTGTGTGTGTGTGTGTGTGTGTGTGTGTGTGTGTGGTGCTGGGGGGGTGAATTCGGAGTTAGGGTTTTCAACCCTAACAGCGAATTTCCTCACTTTTGTCATTGTGGAACAACCCTAACTACTGCATTAAACAGAGTTTTTTGCCTCTAATTTCCCTTCTTTTTGAGAATGATAACGAGAAATAGTGAATGTAATGCGGCGGCGGAAGGGCCCCGCGCTCCTGCCACATGATGTCTTGTGGCATAGTAACAGGAGCAGCAACGCAAACAGATATGCAAACAGTGGCACACATGGTAACACAAGCGTGAATGAGAACAGAAAGGGTAACGCACACGGTGGCATAGACGGGAACGGTCTGCCATGTGATGTGTTATCACATAGTAACATGGTGCCTGCAAATGGAAATGTCAATGGGCATGGTGACGCAAAGTGAAACAGAAAGAGAAACAGTACTGTAGACACAAATGGCAAAAAATAACAGAAACGCAAGTGCAAATGAAAATGCAAGGATACGCGCTTGCCACAGGGCCCAGCGCTCCGGCCACGTAATGCAGCAGCGGGAAGCAGGCCTAAAGAGCCCCCACCTCCCACATTATGTCTTGTGGCATAGTAACAGGAACAGCAATGCAAACAGAAGTACAATAGTGGCGCACAAGGTAACGTAAGCTGAATGAGAACAGAAAGGGTAACAAACACGGTGGCATAGATGAGAACGGTGTGCCACGTGATGTCTTGTCACACAACAACATGGTGCCTGTAAATGGAAATGTCAACGGCATGGTGATGCAAAGTGAAACAGAAAGAGAAACAGTACGGTACACACAAATGGCAAAAAGTAACAGAAACACAAGCACAAATGAAAACGCAAAGGATGACACACGTGGTGGCGTGACGCCAACGGTAAGTGAACGGGCATGAAATCGCAGGAAAGGGCAATGGTAACAGTAATGTAAGTGCACAGGCTGGTTTTCCCAAAAGCTGAATAGAGAAAGACAGTGAGTACAAAGAATGTATGCATAATAATGGGTATCGAGCAGAAAATGAGGACTTGGAATACTAAATAAGTTATATCTCAGGAACCGTACGACGTAGAAAAAAAAATGTAAAAGTCGTATGATTTATGACTGTCCTGGCTAGTTTTGTACTTAGCCCCCACTAGGGGGCTAAGAATTTTTCAGATTAAAAGTCCGTATCTCGCACCGTTTCTGAGATACGGGCCCTGAAAGGCACGGCGAACACCGTAATGTTATCCTATGGGAAGAAAAGAGAAGTTCGGAGCGCCATAACTTTGCCTCCCTGTAATATTTGTTCACCAAACCACTGAAAGGCACATCTGTGGGCTGTCTTCCCTCCAAATTTCAGGAAAAAAGACCAAATCATTATTTTGCAGCAGGGATCCAAAGGATTTCTGTAATGCGTCGAGCGCCGTAATGTTATCCTATGGGAAAAACTGTCAACTTTGGAGTGCCATAACTTTGCTGCCGTGTAATATTTTTTCAATACAACACTGAAAGGCACATCTGTGAGATGTCGGCTCCGTTCCTCCAAGTTTCAGCCCAAAACTCCCAACAGTTCTTTTGCAGTGCAGTGCCAAAGATCGCTGTCACTTTCCCATAGATGAAAACTACTGTTGCAATTGCAGCTTTCATAAAGTTCATTTCTTCGTGAGCAACGAAAGTTGTGAAAAGTACTTTTCCAGAAATTTGAAAACATATTTCTGGGGTGTTTTACCACAAAATAAAGACATGGCAAGCATCCTCAGGGTCCAACTAGGTGACTACAAAAAGAATTATGTTGCTAGAGGGTCCCAAATTTAAATGCCAACCATTTTTATGATCACCAACTGAAAACAAAATGGCCGATTTGCGAAAGTAACAGGCCCATTTGCGAAAGTAAAAATGCATTTGCGACACTGTCGAACTTTTTGTTAACTTTTCCCATTGACTTATAATGGGAAACTGTTTTTTGAATAACTTTTGAACTGTTTAATATTTTTTCATGAAATCTTCAAAAGGCACATCGGGACCCCGGCCGCACATTCCCTGAAGATTTCAGGCCAGTTGCGCAAACCGTATGACCTGTAGGTGCGACCGTAGAATTCCAGAAAAAGTGTAAACGCGCAGACAGATCACGGTTAATAACTCCACAGCTGTATATCCAACCAGTACAAAACTTGGCAGATCTCAAGGTCTATGGCTCTTGATTGAGTATTCCAAATTTCAGGCAAATCTGTCAAACGGTTGTAAAGTTATTAAGGTGCAAATTTTGGGGTTTAACATAGAAATGGCTCCTCAACCCTAACTATAGTGGCACTACCGTGCACTATGATGAATATATATATATACATATACATATACATATATATATATATCATATACATATACATACATACACACACACACATATATATATATATATATATATATATATATATATATATATATATATATATATATATATATATATATATATATATATATATATATAATTTCTCCTTATTGGTCATTTTCCTGTATACTGATAGGTAAAAGTAAATTAAAAGTATATATCTACACAAATCAAACAAAAATATGTACTTTCACTAATTAAAAGTATAAACCTACAGTACGTACAACCCTATGGGACCACACTAACTACAACTAATTACCACGCCAACTAGCCAGTCAAAACATCAAGTAACAATACCTCAACCTGCAAAAGAATCTTAAAAACATAATGTCTGAATCTTACACAATTCAGCCTTCCAAAACAAAACTTTACAACCTAAGCCCTGAAAAACTGCCTACATAAAAATGACTCTCTCAAGCAAGAATATCCTCAAGGTTCCACAACACCTACCTGCTGCCATGCTTTCCATGATGCTGCAGTCCAGGCCCTCTGTGTTGCAGTCTCACATGTCCCATGATGACATCCACACCATATTGTTGATTAAATGTGGCTCCCTGTCTACAACCATTCCTAACACGGCTTCCAACCTCACAAAGATACCAATGAGCTACTATACGAGCCACACTACTATGCCACTCACAAACCACCAACTGGCCACACTTTCCCACTACTCACAATTGCATCTACCACATGCCACCACTGAAGTAAAAGTAAGAGCACCCCAGAATGCCCCCCTTTATAGGGAGACATGCACAATGGAAATCAAAAGCAGATAAACAAAAATGCAAAGCCAAAACCCACTCACTGTGGAAAACACTGGGGGACAAAAAACAAGAAACCAGGGAGTGCTCAAAATAGAGGACAAGAAAAAACAACTTTCAGTTACAACACTGGATACATAGTGACCACCCAGGTGTGTTATATCTAATACATAATGGGTAGTAGATGTTCTATACAAGAGTTTACCCATCTCAGGGGATAATGGTCTCATATCCTTTATAGTCTCACTAGCCCCCTCGATGGGTATACATCCTTGTATACAACACTTACCCATTATTTAATTTTACACACACACTACAACCTATAGAGTAATCTAATGTCTGTGTCATTGTTCTGATTATACTTTATATTCACTTATCTTCATCCCTTGGAAAATACATTCTCCCTACCTGGTGATAACCAAACTGTTTTAATGATCCTGCAAATCTGAAGTGTTTGGCTGGCTGTTATAGTAATTTGCTCTGCTCACTTTCTGCTTGCCAAATGTTCTAAACTGCTATGTATTTCACATAGCACTATGAACTGTATTTGACATCTAAATCCCTTCCCCCCATGAAATGTACTTACATTCTTCATAATGTTAGAGTTATTCTGAAGATGCAAACTAATAGAAGTTTTAATTAACTTGATAGAAATTGTCTTTTTCACTAAACATATGGTGCCAACCATTCTTAAATATATTCTCCTTTAAACTACAAGTGTGCTATGCCATGCATTCTGCCAGTAGGCCACAGACTGAGTGTATTGAGTGCCTACAGCCCTTGAAAGTGGATTATGATACCACTGCCAAAACTTGGAGTGTCTTACTGTGCTTATAAAATGGGTTTATGATAGGTTTCTCCCAGGTCATGCCTGAAAATAGGCAGTTTTTTGTTTTGCCTAGTGCACTTTTCCAGTTACCAAAAGCAAATAAATTGTAAAAAAAAAAAATAACAATAGAGAGACACATTTGATATCTACTGATATCTATTTGAAATTAATAGTTTTTTAACATATTACTGTATTTCTTCTGCTGGGTCCAGAAATTATTTCAAGGTAGCATATGTGAACAACTCAATGGTAACTAACAGTCTGATATTAGTGTTTAGTCTTTTTTTTTTTTTTTTGTGTGTGTGTGTGTGTGTGTGTGTGTGTGTGTGTGTTTAGAATTCATGCTAGCTGTTCTGTAGGGGAAATTTCTGGATTGCATAGTTGAGTTGTTTTGGTGCTGGTGGTAGTGTAGTTAAGCATGGCTGATAGCTGATCAGAATGCAGCATTGTCCCTACCCATTTAATAAAAGTATGTTATCCACTCTCTAGGTTTTCTGGAAGTCTAATGGAACTGGCTCTTTAGCTGAGCAGATACACTTGTGATGTTTATATAGTTGTATACATCAAGATGGTGCAGTAGTACTGAACCTTTAAACAAAACAGTGCTGGTCCATTAAACTGAGATTGTGCTTTAATATTTGAATTGTTGGTGCCAGTATAAGACAAGGAAAGCCACAGTAGAGGAAGTGAACCTCAGTCTTGGCCTCAGGTTAAACTCAGTAATGTTGCATAGTGAAGGTGCCTGTGTTTCACCTGGCATCAACCAGTAGACCCTGTACTAAAAGTTTAATCTGAAGACAGTCATGAGGGGCCATCAAAGATGATTTAATGATGTACTTCCTAAAGCATGCTAAGCTCTGTATCACAAAACCAGAGAATTGTTTATTTATTTATCCGAAAGTCGGATTTACAACATTATTTGGTTGACTGTTTGTGAAATACAGTTTTAAAGTTGGCAAGGGTGGGTTGCACATCCAACAATAAGAGCTGTAGAAATATTTGGGTTGGTGTTATTACTGAATCATTGCAGTACTGAGCTATCTTTAGGAATATATCACTAATGATGCAATTTACTATATAAAACAAATAGCAGTACAAAACCAAGCACACACCATTAACACCACTGTATAATAAATAGCCAAAAACAGCTTGTGTATCAAAAATGATTTTATTGTAACAAGCAAGGCTTAAGGAGGTACTAACAAATACAAACTGTTATTGTCTTTATTTCATCATTGTATGGCTGTATTGATTCTACCTGTGCCATGTGTTATATATGATACTGTGTGTCGTGTGTGCCATTTGATGGCCCATTTGGTTAACAAATAGATAAATAAACAAATAAATAAAATAAATACATTTATACAATAGGTGTGAAACTATATTTGCCAAGATAAACATGTTATCCTGGGCAACATGAGCAAGATAAAGAAGTTGGTTACTGAGTATGTTCAGAAATGTATTGTGGCTTATAACTGAGCATGCTCAAAATGTATTCTTACATGTCAAGATACATTACTGAGCAAGCTCAGTGACCAATTTCATTTACTTTCTACCATGACCACCAGAAATGAGTGTTATGGATCATTAGGCCTTTCCTGGTAAAACTATTTCAATAAAAAAGTAAAATTAAAAATGCCATTTAGTTTTTTATTCAATATACTGCAGTCTAACTATATAACATTGCTATGTTTTTCTTTTGCAGCTTTTTACTATTTATATCATAAACTCACCTAAACACCTGTTGTATGAATCAAATATGACATAGGCTGACTTAAGATATCATTTTTATCTTTATTTGAGGGTATTAGTCTATTGCTATCTCACTCGTGGCTTTACCACTCCTGAAATATCAACAGATCTCCTCTCCTGAAGATAAAAATGATATCTTAAGACAGCCCGTGTCATAGCCAGTATAAATACCGTACATACATACAGTACAGCAGTCATAGGACAAACAGCCACATGTTTTCGTACTACAACAAAGCTTGATCAAGGCTATATATGTGTAGCTATATGTCCAACAGTAATTACTGTAGCTATCTCTTCATGTGGTAAGATAGATCAGGTTTGCATACAAGTGTTTCAAACAGGACACAGATAGGACCCACTGCCTGATAGCATTCACTTTAGAGCGCACTTCACACATAACATGAAATCCATCTAGAAACCCTATGGTAAGCAGAGAACCTCCAGGACATGGATTACATTTAGAACGTTCTAGATGTATTGCTAAAACTGATGTGTGATGTTATGTTAGCATCTGGTACTAGAACTAACTGTAAAAAAAAAAATGTGTAACTCTGAAACTGAAAGGATTATTTTAGCATCAAATTCCGTTATTGGACATAGTTCCTAACTGCTTGAGAAATGGTTGACATAAAATCAAAACGTTGAATGGGTTGCTTGATAAAAGCGCTTCCCTCTCCTGAAAGCCGGGTTACCTCGCAGATATTCCTTTCTCAAAACACCACTCATAAGTGTAGCCAATAGTTTCTCTGCTAAGTACAGTGAAGGCTAGCTTCCTCTCAACAAGTTTAGAGCCAAGGTGTTTTAACTACAGTGTGTCTCTTCCCATCTTCATTAACTTTCCTCCACACATCACTGCATGCTTCTGAAAATAACTTGGCTAATGGGGAGCCGTTTATCTCTTTTATCTTGGGGCCTGATCCAATTAAATAAGTGCACATTTACATTTGCATCCATCAGGCAGGAGTATTGAGAACCTGTGGTTTGCTTTAAGCAAATAAAAGCCAATTCCATAGCAAAGAGGTGCCTGGACAAAACTGTTCAGATCAACATTAAATATTGGTGACTTTATCACTGATCTTAACACCATTCAATAAAGCAGAGAAGCGAGCCATTTAAACAACAATCTTGAACAGGTGTAGTGAAAATATGCTATATGGTATTACTGGAGGAAAGATATTTCGATTAAAAACATTGTTGATTGACAGTGTTAAAAAAGAAGACTACACAACCACTTTAACAATTCATAAGTGTTTAAGAACAATGGCTGAAGTTTATATAATAACTGTAAGTAACTTTTTTAAGTGGACTCATCTTAGCTCTAGTAAGTCTGATGGAGAGTTTTCTTTCACTTGTGTGGTTGTGAGAGAATATTGGGCATTGTCTCACTCACTATTATGATTTCTTTCAATGATAAATAATTAAAAAATGTCAAAGTAATAGATAGACAGACAGAGACAGACAGATAGATGGATGATGAAAATATGACGGGTTAAATTAGACAAGAGCCGACAAAAACTCATTTCCACCACCTCTTTTAGAATTATATGACTGTTCCACAACCTTTGTCATCTTTCTCCGACTACTGTAGGAGAGTTTCACCACTTAGAAATAACATAGAAACATAAACTTTGATGGCAGATTAGGACAGCTTGGCCCACCTAGTCTGCTCACTTCCCTACTTACTGGATAAGCTGTAGATCCTAGTTAACCAACAGCCTATTTCACTGCCTAAAAATCTAGATGTGAGCGTTCTCCTACCTAAACATTTCCAGTTTAACCACTGCAGATATGTAAGGTTTACATGCTGGTTTCAACACAGATCATTGATGGATCTTGAGACCCAGCCTTTTTGCTAACCTGAAGCATATAGAACAAAACATTTAACCTTGCAGTAAAATCCAATTAAAATGTCAGAACTACACAAAACGGTAAATGTATAGTGAAATACGTCTGAGTCCAAGTGCCCATTGGAAACCTGTGCTGTGGAACTGTTAACTCGGGCATATAAACTTGGTTATACATTAATAAATCATTTAGAGGGAAACTACAACACATGGTTTGATATGCAACAAAATCAATCCATTTGTTCATTTGTTTAGAACAAAAAGCCAACGGTGTGTGCCTTTCTCTGAAAAGGAAATATTTGTTTGGATTATTTGTTTTCAGGCATGTCTATTACCTGTATGCATGCACCATTTTAAACCATGTGCCTTTACAGTGGTGTACTTGACATGAATATTTTTCAGCGACACCACATGGCTTTGCACTAAGCTTCTCTTCAACCTGAAGCATTCATGTTTTCCTGCTCTAAAGTGCCCCATTGTCAGGAGAAGGGCAGCTCAAAAGTATTAAACAAACAAACAAAAAAAACTTAGACTATATATAAGCAGCAGTTTCCTCCGCACATACGTTGTACTTCTTGGTCGTCTTAGTATACATTCAAAATGTGTACCGAGTCGACAATAAAAGGAAGTAGAATGGTAAGGACAGATACCCAAATCACATTGTCTGTTCTTTTCCACAGTGAAGTGCACTGCTTATTAATAGGAGCTGTCCTGCTTAATGGGAGGATTCTGTTACTGTATTAGAGCGTTTCATAAACTATCCGCAGCTGATGCAAAGTCACATGGGCGCTTTCCTGAGGGTAATGTGAGTGCAACAGAGAGTGAGATGGCATGTGTGGCATTTATTTTCTTGAGTTTTGTTTGTTTTCAGTTTATTATCCAACAAAATATCTTATACATACACTAATCTACTTAGGAAAATTGAAGTAAACAGTTGTAATTCATCTGCTGTCACGTATAGGTCAATTTACAATTTCTTCATAAATATTTAAAAGGATTTAGCATTTATGAGTGCAAAGTCGTTAATAGGTAGCAACTTTCTTGGACATATACTGTAGTTGTTTTTATTCCAGAAACAAAGCACATGGTATACAAACTCAAAAGTGTATTAAAATTCTGTCTGTTACAGGTTTGTTTTCAGACAAACATCATTCAGAGACAGATTTATGCTGAATGTGTATAAAAGAAGATCGCAGCATAGACTTTTGTCTTTCTCCACCACCACTAAGGCCAAGAAGAAAGAAACGGCTGGCCTGAATTTTTAGCACCCATAATTAATTAAGTGCTTCATTCCTGGGATTTGATGATTCAATAAAGCAAGACCCCTTACTCCCTGTGCGATTTCAGTGAATATCTACTCTACTGCAGTTCTTTAGCTCCCAAGATGGGGCAGATTAGTGCTCCTTTTCTCTGCAAGAGAAAAATGCAACAAGATTACATTTGAGGCGAACACAAAGGTAAATTCAGAACTGCCACTTGTTCAGCAAGGCTGCCTGTTCTCCTTATTGAAGTATTTGTGTCTGTGTCATAAGAAACCTGAGGGGCTCAAGAATTAACATATTGCTCAATTGGAAAACAGCCGTTCTGTTTTGGCAACCCTTGTTCTAGTGCCAGTCACAGATGTTTTCATAATCTAAACAGGACAAATAAGAGGATCCTTCTCCGCTTTCAGATCTCAACTGGTTTCTGCACTCTGGAGCAGAGAGTTCTTGTTCCTTCTTCTGGTGTATTGGAAATTCAGAGCCGGGCTTGTGGAAGCCGCCTGCTAGCTACATCTGGGCAACGATATTTACCAATACAGCTATCTGTTTGTCAACAGATTGTTGTCAGATTAAATATCCAAGCTGTCCCCAATCAGCCAGGGAAACTGTGGGATTGGCCCTGTGGCTGTCATAAGTGACTGTCTTTAAATTAGAGCTTGTCCTGCATCCTAACCAGTCGGATACAGAGTAACGCGAAATGAGCCTCATTCGGATTAAAACAAAGTGTTGAAAAAAATGCTCAGTTCTGTGTACACTGCAGTGTATGCAATCTATAAACATTTGAATCTATTTAACCAGTCAGCAAAAATAAACTGCTTTTGTTAATCTAGATGTGTTCAGAAAAATGAACGGGCAACACCCACTTGTTTTGCGAAAGCTGTCTTTATTCCAAAAAAAACGGTTTTATAAATTACTGTACCATCTGGGGAGGGTGGGGGGCTTGTCAACAATCAATACTTCAGTGACACTTATTTGATAAACTAACTATAAGGATCCCATAGGAAAGACGCTGGGCAGACTGCATTATGCTTAAAAAACTCACATTTTGTCCCAAACAAATCCAGAAGACATCACGATGAAAGTTATACTTTTTCTTTCCTGATTGCTCAGAATGTGAACCTGATGGCTCCATGCCAACAATGTCCTTACATTCATTAAGGAGGCATACCCATACTTTAGTGCACACCATATAAACAACTAAATAACTAGAAACAGCAGTATTTATTAGGTTGAATTTACTGTATGGGATGTGTAGTAAATATGACTGCAGGATCTAGAAAAATTAAAAGATCCCGGAAGCTGCTGTCTAGTTAAGTGAGTTTCTTCCAACAGCTGCTAGTGATATTTTCTGCCCCACCCTCCCAACTCTTTAGTTTGCAGGTGCTATAGAAAGTCAGCCAGCGAATAGTCATCTACAAAGTCACCACCTGAGATATTTTCTGCTGGCATGCACTGGCATGTATTCATTTGTAACCGATTTTCCAAATGCAGACTTCAGTTACATCACTTGTATGCCCTTAGCGCCTGGTAAATCCAAAATGTCTCCAGTATACAAAATAAAATATTCCTTTTATGAGACAACTGCATAAACAAACAAAAACAAAACATTGAGCCCCTAACAAAAATCTTGAGTTTCTGGGACCTACACAGTGTTTATAGAAGCCGTGACAGACCCTTGGGAGGCCCAATCCCTGAGCCAGATTTACGTAGCTGTATGTTGTTGTTGTTGTGGTTTTGATCCACATCAGTCGCAAAATGAACATGAAACTGACATATTTGGTGGTTTGATATGCAAAGAGCTGCAAGCCTAAAGGGCACGCATAAGTTTTAACTGAAACAGAAGACCGCTGAAATAAAAAATATATTCCAAATATAAACTTCTATAAAGCAATGATTACTTTTGTTAATTACTTTGCAGTACACTTTGGTGTCAGCATCTAATAACTGCACCCAGAAAAAGTCATCTACAGCAGTGTGGTGGCAGGAAATTACTGTGCAATTTGCAAAGCTTCATAAAAAGTTCAACATTTTCGTGAGCACAAAATTAATTTGCAATGTACTTTTTCCAGAAATTTGAAAACATATTTCTGGGTGTTTTACACAAAATAAAGACATGGCAAGCATCCTCAGGGCCTGACTAGGTGAATACAAAAATAATTAGGTTGCTAGATGGTCCCAAATATAAATGCCAAGCATTTTTCTGATCACCAACTGAAAACAAAATGGCCGATTTGCGAAAGTAACAGTCCCATTTGCGAAAGTAAAAATGCATTTGCGACACTGTCAAACTTTTTGTTAACTTTTCCCATTGACTTATAATGGGAAATTGTTTTTAAATAACTTTTGAACTGTTTAATATTTTTTCAGCAAATCTTCAAAGGCACATCAGGGACCCTGGCCACATGTTCCCTGAATATTTCGGCCAGTCACGCAAACCGCACGTAACTGTATGCGCTTAATCGCAGAATTCCAGAAAAGCGCGAACGCAGCAAATTATGCTTAATAACTCCACAGCTGTGTATCTGACAGGTACAAAACTTGGCAGATGCCAAGGACTATGTTTCTTGATTATGTATTCCAAATTTCAGCCAAATCTGTCAAACAGTTGCAAAGTTATCAAGGTGCAAAGTTTTGGGGTTTAACATAGAAATGGCTCCTCAACCCTAATTATGGTAGCACTACTGTGCTACTATTCTCCTTATTCTCTCTCTCTCATTCTCTCTCATTCTCTCTCATTCTCTCTCTCTCTCTATATATATATATATATATATATATATATATATATATATATGTATGGAAAACTCCATTTAATCAGTTGGGTTGTTCACAACTTCAAAAAGTGAGAAATTCAGTGTTGGTTGAAATCCCCCTTGGGCCCCAGCCACCCCATACCAGCACTGTGGTGTGCGTGAGGTCGCCGACCTAACTCTCACCCCATCACATGTGTAAAGAAGCAGAGGTATAGGAGAATGGGGTGAGAGTTAGGACCAATGACCCCAATGTGTACCCCAATGCTGGTTGGGGGTGGGTTAGTCCGGGGGCTTTCAACCCTAACACCAAATTTCCTCACTTTGTCACTGTGGAACAACCCTAACTGATGCATTAAATTAAGTTTTTTGGCTCTAATTTCCTTCTTTTGAGAATGAGGATGATAAATAGTGAATGGAGTGCTACCACCATGTGATGTCTTGTTACATAATAACAGGAACTGCAAAGCAAATGCAAGCAGCAACGGTTACGATATGGTAAATCAAATGTAAATGGTAAAGCAAATGTTAATAGAAATGCGAGTAAAGTGACACCAAAGCAAACAGTAACACAAACAGACATGCAAGCACATATGAAAATGCAACCGTAATGTGCACAGTGATGGCACCAGTATTGTAAACACAAATGTTAAGTATTACAGCAAGAAGAATGGCAAAAGTAACAGAAATGAAATGCGAACGTGAAGCGCGGCAAATGCAACTGTAACTCAAGACGGCATAGTACCACAATTGTGAACACAAATGGTAAAGTTAACATGAATAATAAAACCAAAGGAAGCAGAAACGTAAACACAAATGCAAACACTTATGTAAACACAATCTATAACACGCACAGTCACGTTTACGCAATTGTAAACACAAATGGTAACAGCAACAATGACACCAAATGAAACAGAAATGCAAAAAGAAATGCAAGCACATATGGAAACACAAACTGTAATGCACACGGTCACAGCAATGCAATAGGAATCGCAAATGGTAACAGTTACAGCAACAAAGATGGAAAACAAAAAACAAATGCAAAGCCAAACAAAAGGGCTGCCATAAATGCAAATAGCAATGCACATGGTGATGCAAACTGAAATGCAAACCCAAACAGTTGTGAAATGCAAATGGTAACAGTAACACGAACGCAAGCGCAAATGAGAACGCAACGGGTAATGCACACGGTGGCGTAGACGGGAACAGTAACGCAAATGGCTACGTAAACGCAATGGAAACAGCAACTGTAACATTAACAGAAGTGCATACCCTGTTTTTCCCCCCAACAGCTGCATACAGAAACACAGTGTGTACAAAGAATGAATGCATAATAATGGGCCTCAGAGCTGAAAATGAGGTGTTGGAATACTAAGTTTCTTATATCTCAGCAACCATATGACGTAGAAAAAAAAAATTCACATAATTCATGATTTTCCTGTCTACGTTTTCATTAAATGCGTACCAATAGGCTATGCATTGTGGTAACGAAAATTCCATATCTTGCACCATATCTGAGAGACGAGCCTCGAAAGGTGCTTCGGAAGCCACCATGTTAGTCTATGGGAAAAAACACCAACTTTGAGTACTGTAACTTGGCAGCCGCACAATATTTTTTCACCAAACCACCAAAAGGCACATCTGTGAGATGTTGCCTGCCTTTCCTCCAAGTTTCAGCCCAAAAGACCAAACCATTCTTTTGCAGCAGGGTGGCAAAGAACTCTTGACATTTTGGCCATAGTCTGGAAAAGTAGTGTCGCAATTTGCAACACTTTTTGCAAAAATTTGCAAAAAAGTTGCAGGTGCGACACTACTTTGCATCACTACTGTTTCCAGAAATTTGAAAAACATATTTCTGGAGTGTTTAACCCCAACATAAAGACATGGCTAGCATCCTCACAGTCCAACTAGGTGAACACAGAAAAAATTGTTTCCCTAGAGGGTCCCAATTTTAAATGCCAAGCATTTTTCTGATCACTAACTGAAAACAAAATGGCGGATCTGCGACATTACTAGGGCTATTTGCAACACTAAAAAGTGCATTTATGACACTTTCAAACTTTTTGTTAACTTTTCCCATTGACTTTTAATGGGAACTTGTTTTTTGAATAACATTTGAACCGTTCTGTATTTTTTCATGAAATATTTAAAAGGCACAACAGGGACCATGACTGTACGTTCCATGAAGTTTTTTGACCAGTCACGCAAACTGTGCGACCTGTAGGCGAGAGCAAAGAATTCACTAAAAACATAATTGCACTTTTGGTTGTTGCTTAATAACTCCGCAGTCAGATATCTGACCGGTATGACAGTTGGCAGATCCCAAGATCTACCATGCCCGATTGTGCCTACCACATTTCAGGCAAATCTGTTGAACGGTGACAAGTTATTAAGGTGCAAATGTCACCTTTAACCTTAAATGTGCTACTCATCCTAACTATGGTAGCACCACCATGCTACCATAATAAATATATATATATATATATATATATATATATATATATATATATATAATATATTAGAGGCAAAAACTCCATTTAATGCACCAGTTAGGGTTGTTCCACAGTGATAAAGTGAGGAAATTTGGTGTTAGGGTTGAAAGACCCTCTTGGACCCCCTCCGCCACCTCTCCCAACCTGCATTGTGGTGCTTTGGGGTCGTCGGCTCTAACTCTCAGCCCATCACATGTGTAAAGAAGCTAAGGAATAGGAGAATGGAATGAGAGATAGGACCGCCGACCCCAACTCACACCCCAATGCCGGTTGGGGTGGGCAGGAGGGGTCCAAGGGGTCTTTCAACCTTAACACTGAATTTCCTCACTTTGTCACTGTGGAACAACCCTAACTGATGCATTAAATGGAGTTTTTTCCTCTAATTTCTCTTTGAGAATGATGAAGAGAAATAGTGAATGTAATGCAGCAGGGGAGCTGCGCGATGTCTTGTGACATAGTAACAGGAACAGCAATGCAAACAGAAGCACCAACAGTGTGCACTTGGTAACGCAAACATAAATGGTTAAGGAAACATTAATAGAACGCAAGCACAAAGTAATGCCGAACTGAACAGTGACCCAAATGGACATTGAAGCATGTACAAAATGCAACTGGTAATGTGAACAGTGATGGCAGCGTATTTCAAATGGAAATGTTATGTCACAGCACAAAGAACACAAAAGGCAACAGAAAGCATAAGCAGAAGCGCACAAAACGCAAACTAAGCGCGCATGGCATGGTACCACAATTGTAAATGCAAATGGTAAAGTTAACATGAAGAATAACGCCAAAGGAAACAGAAACAGAAGTGCATACAGAAACGTAAATCAGAAACATGCAGGGCACAGTACCACTTCTGCCCCTCACAGGTGCCGGGCGCGTGCCTGCTCCCACCCCCCACCACTGCCCTTGGTGAGCTCCTCCTTTATAGGCTTTGTCACATGACTCACCAGCCTATTTTTCCATTTGCAGTTTATCAGCTGCTACCACTAGAGGGCACTCAACCAAAATCTTCACCCACCAAATTACAATTCAGGACAGGATGCTGCTGCCTACATTTTTTATTCTCCTCCAACTGGCAAGTCAATCATGCCTGCCCCCAGCTGTCCTCCCATGCAGAGAACACCCACCATTTTTGCCCCCAAGGCTAACCCCACAGCCTTGCTATGTTGCCCATTCATACATGCCTGCCCAAGTTATGACTCATGACCATTATAGTCTCATTAGTGCTACTATTCTACCACCTTCCTTTCACGTGGGGCACTCGGTTTTATACACACCAGCCTACCGCAACCTCCCAATTCCCCCTAACTCTCATCCCATACATCTTTCCCTAAACCTCCCTGAGTAAAATGTAAGCATCTCATCATCCTTCTCCTACTCCTGTCCAGGGACATAGAGACAAACCCCAGTCCCAACACTGAAAAATTCAACACCGACTCTTTCTCCTTCCCCAAAGGCCTCAGTATCCTGCACCTAAATACCTGCAACCTATTATCAAAATTCTCTCTGCTGCAAACACTTGCCTTAACACTGTACCCTGACATCCTAGTCATCTCTGAAACCTGGCTAAAACCGCATCACACTGATTTGGAAGTATCCTTACCTGGGTATACAATAATCAGGCGTGACCGGCAAGGTAAAAAGAGAGGTGGAGGCACGACTATGTACATCGCAAATAGTCACCAGTTCACAATAGTGGACTTCCCTATTTTCTCTGAAAACATAGACTCACTACTCTTCAAAATCTCACTCCTAGTTCCACCTCATATATGTGGCTGGCTCATACTTCCCCAGCACACACCCCCGAGGACATCCTTTCTCACCTGGTCACCTTACGGTCTCTAGCGGCTGGGGGTGAGCTCCATGTCACCAGTGACTTCAATATAAACTGGCTTGGACCAGATAAAGCCCACCTGAAGACCAAAATTAAGGCCCAGAACCTCTCTCAACTCATTACCAATCCCACCAGACTAAATCACAAAACTCAAAACAACACCTTACTGGACTGGGCTCTCACCTCCCACCCCCATAGGATTCTAAGCGCAGGCCTCCTACCCAGTTCCATAAGCGATCATCATATGATTTTTATGTTCAGGAAGGTGCACAGCCCCTGCCCCCCCCAAAGACACTGAGCACCAGGTCCTATAACTCCCTCAACTTAGCTTCCCTCCTGTCGGACTTAGGTCGGATAAACTGGTCTTTCATCTCTGAGGCACCCTCCATTGACATAGCCTTCAAGGCTTTCAAAACCAGCTTCCTTAAAGTCTGGGACAAACATGCCCCATTACGTATGAAAAGATTCAGAGGAGCGCATCTCCCCTGAATCTCGGCAGACATAATCAGAAAATGCCACTCCAGGGACCACGCCTGGAAAGCCTACAAGAAGATGGGCACACAGGCTTCCCTCACTACTTATAGATCCCTTCATAATGCATGCACACACAGCATTCACCAAGCGAAAAAGATCTACTTCCTATCAGCTTTCGGCAAAAACATAAATCAACCAACTGACTTCTGGAAATCTCTCAAATCCCTGCTCTCCCCCCCACCTAACCTGCACCCCCTACACTACAAGTACTAGGGAACCTCATCTCCGACCCTATCTGCGTAGCTGGAAGCTTTTAATACCCACTTCTCCAGCTTCACCAAAAGGCTTCTGTCCTCCCTCCCTATTCTCACCCCCTGGTTCCCCCACCGCACATGCCCCTCAGACTGCCCCTGCAACCCTACCATTCTCCTTCCACCCAGTATCCCAAGCAGAGTCTTTCGTGCCCTCGGCTTTAAACCCAAACAAAGGTAAATGCCCAACGTCCATGGATGCAAAGATGCTTTACCTCTCCACCCCAGCCATAGCTGTCCCTCTAGCCGACTTTTTGAATCTATCCTTCTCTTTGGGAAAGCTACCTATGGCCTGGAAGCTGGCCACCGTTATACCTCTTCCAAAAGGTGGAGACCTCTCCTCCCCAGGAAATTACCGACCCATCTCCCTACTTCCTATCCTGGCCAAATTACAGGAATGACTGGTCCTGTCCCAACTCACTCCATACCTAGATGCCTCCTCCTTTTTCACACCTTTCCAATCAGGTTTCCATAAATCCCACTCAACCATCACCTCCCTGCTTTGTGTCACCGGTGACATTCTCATGAGTATGGACAAAGGAAATATCACCTCTGCCATCTTCATCGACCTAGCCAAGGCCTTTGATACCGTTTCCCACTCCCTACTCCTCTCCAAACTCACTGATGCAGGGCTCTCTACCGCCACTGAATGGTTCCATGACTACCTAGTGGGCAGGAAACAAGCAGTCAAACTAGCCTCTCACAACTCCCACCCTTGCCAGTCTCTGCTGGCATCCCCAAGGTTCAGTTCTAGGTCCCCTCTTCTCCGTCTTTCTAAATGACCTCCCAGCAGCATGCTCCCACTCTTCCATCCAGATGTACGCAGATGACACTGTCCTATATGCCTCTGGTCCCACAACACACAGTGTAGCAACCCTCCTCCAGGAAGATTTCAATGCCATCCAGAACTGGTTTAGGTCAAACCAGTTATTTTAACTCTAAAAAACTGCATCGTTAACATTTGGCTCCCCACAAAGACTCTCCCGCCAAGCCCCGCCCCTTTCAAAACCTTGGACGGGACTCCCTGGAAACTGTAATGAGCTTTCAAATATCTAGTGTCTGGCTAGATCAACACCTAGATTTCTCAGCTCACATTACCTCTTTACACAAGAGGCTGCTCCCCAAACTTGGCGCATTATACTGTAACAAAAGCTGCCTCCCCAAATAGACAAAGCACGCCATTGTACAAAAAATTATCCTTCCCGTACTCGACTACGGTGATATAGTTTACTCCATTGCTCCCGTGTCCACCCTGGCCATCCTAGACACCCTGTTCCACTCCTTCTGTCATTTCATCCTCGACTGCCCCCAATCAACACACCATTGCAACCTTTACAACTCATTAACCCTGCTGTCCCTCCATGACCGCAGACAAACTAACTGTGCTAGGTTCGCAGCCAAATATTGGTCCCACTCCCTTCCCCCCTACCTGACCTCTGCCCTCTCCCAACAACCTTCACCTGAGTACTCCCTTAGGAGTACGGACCCAAGACTGCTACATGTCCCATTTATGTGCACATCCAAAGGCCAGGCCACTTTTAATTACTGAATTCCACAGACCTGGAACGCCCTACCTGCCCCCATAAGACACGCACCAAACCCCTCCCTACTCAACTGATTACTCAGAGCGCACTTCACCTCCAGCTGCTCCTGTTTCAGTTAACAATTCTAATGTCATGCTGTTATAAACTAAAATGTATTGCATAGTACTCTACACTCTGAATCGTTATACTGTATGTACCCTACCCTTGTCTGCAATTTCTTCTTCCAAATTGTGAAGTTACAAGCCATTGTTCATTTTTGTACTGTCTATCCATTACCAACTATGTATTTGGGTCTCATCCCCTAGGTCTCATCTGGAATCGAGCATGTTGCTCAGTATGCTTTCCTGGTAAAACTGATAAATAAATAAATACATTGTAAATGGTAATGGTAACAGCAAATGAAACAGAAACGCAAAAGGAAACACCAGCGCAAATGACAACGCAACGGGTAACGGACACGGTGGTGTACACGGAATGGTAACGCAAACGGGGAGATAAACACAAGTGGAAACAGTAAGTGTAACAGTAACAGAAGCGCAGACCCTGTTTTTGCCAAACAGCTGCATAGAGAAACACAAAGAATGTATGCATTGTAATGGGCATCAAAGCTTAAAATGAGCATTGAAAGTACTTAATTGCTATTATAAAATGGGCTTCGAAATCCCAAAGCACTGATTGGCTACAACATCATCTGAGCCGTGTCCTTATCAGATGATATTGTAGCCAACCGGCACTACCACCCAGCAACATGCCTCATGACAGCAAAAAATCAGTGAGCTCTGCCAATTGAAAACAAGAACGCTGACTGGCAGAGCTCACTGATGCCACAGCGCGACACCTTCTCGCCTCAGACCGCAAACTGAAACGGCGCTTACAAACCACATATCGCAACTGTATTCCCTTTAAAACGGAAGCTAATAAATAGTCCACATCACCTCAAAAAGCAAACCACACAGCAATAAACCCAAGTCATCCATGGAAAACAAAACTTCCTAAAAGAAAATGATGCACCTTGCTCCAGCTCCAACATTGCTGCCATCACCGAAACATAGCAACTTCCGCTTCGGATGAGAATCAAACCCCACAAGAAACCTTCCCACCAACAAGCGTAATACAGCAATTCAATACAACTCCCAAAACTTCAGCATTTAACGTGTGAAACTCCGTGATACACAACGCAGAGTTCATCACCCTATCGAAGTAAAACACAGCACGACGTAACAGGAAGCACCACCACCTCAACGAGCAGATTCCACACAATTAACTAGCCGGTGATCGCAGCAATGTTGGACCTGGAGCAAGGTACATCGTTTTCTTGTAGGAAGTTTTATTCTTCGATTGATGACTTTGGTTTATTCCTCTGTGCTTTGCTTTTCTGAGCGTGCTGTGGACAGTTTATTCGCTTCCGATTTAAACAGCAATAGAGTTACGATCAGTCATTTTGTAGCGCCGTTTCAGTTCGCGGTCTGAGGCGAGAAGGTTTCACGATGTAGAATCAGTGAGCTCGCCAGTTTCCTGCTTAATTCCTAAATTAAACCCAAATCATTCCTCTTGTTCCCTTAATTGAAACCCAAATAAAACTGTAAAATATTTAAAATCCATGTCAAACCTTCAATGTTACTATCCTAATGGCAATACAGTGAGCTCTGCCAGTTTCCTGTTTGATTCTTAATTAAAACCCAAATCTTTCCTGTTTGTTCCTTTAATTAAACCCAAATAAAACTGTTAAAATATTTAAAATCCATGCTAAAACCTTCAATCTTACTATCCTAATGGCAATGTAACTATCCTAATGGCAATAACACAATAGCAAAAGGGACTATTTTTTCCCTACAATATGTTCTTCTATTATTTTTAAAATATCAATAAAAAACTTTAAAACTACAAATGTTTATTCACTTTACTGTTGCCCATTTATAGGTGCAATAACACACTCCAAAGTGTGGGTTATGTGCTGATAAGAGCACGCCTAGGGTATAAGGCACCGGCGCAAGCGCCGTGCCTAGGCACAATCTTAGGCTTGCTCTTATCAGCATATAACCCACACCTCGTCATGTGTTATTGCTTACATATCTCAGCAACTGCACAATGTAGAAAAAAATTAAATTTCAGAAAAAAATCATAATTTTACTGGTTACCTTTTGTATTGTGTATCCCATAGGGCTACAGAACTCGCATTCAAAAAATCTGTGTCTCTACATCATTTGAGATACGGAGCCCCAAAGGCACGGTGTACACCACCATGTTAGTCTACGGAAAAAAGTGGCAACTTTGGACAACCGGTAAATTTGCAGCCATGCAATATTTTTTCACCAAATCAGCAAAAAAAAACATCTGTGAGATGTTGCCTGTCGCCCCTCCAAATTTCAGCCCAAAAGACCTAACCATTCTTTTGCAGTAGGGTGGCAAAGAATTCCTGTCATTTTGGCCATATTCTGGAAAAGTACTGTCGAAGTTTGTGAAAGCTGACGCAAAACAGCACCTAAGTGTCGTATTTGTGACACTACTTTGCAACACTACTTTTCCCAGAAATTTAGAAAACATATTTCTTGGGTGTTTCACCCCAAAATAAAGACATGTCTAGCATCCTCATGGTCCAACTAGGTGAATATAAAATGAATTAGCTTGATAGAGGTTCTCAAATTTAAATGGCAAGCATTTTTATGATCACTAACTGAAAACAAAATGGTGGATTTGCGACACTAAAAGGGCCATTTGTGACAGTAAAAACTGCATTTGCGACACTGTCGAACTTTTTGTTAACTTTTCCTATTGACTTATAATGGGAACTTGTTTTTGAATAACTTTTGAACTGCTCAATATTTTTTCACGAAATCATCAAAGACACACGGCACCCCAGCCGCATGTTCCTGAAGTTTTCGGACACTGCACAAACCTGCGGTGACCTGTAGGCAAGAGCAAAGAATTCACCAAATAGAGCAAACGCGGAGCACAGTTCACGCTTATAAATCTGCAGCTGTATATTCAACTGGCACAAAAGTTGGCGGATCTCAAGGCATATGATTCTTGATCATGCTTTTCAAATTTCAGGCTAATCCGTTGAATGGTGGCAAAGTTATTAAGGTGCAAAGTTTGATCCTTTAACCTTGAAAGGGCTCCTCAACTCTAACTATGGTAGCACATCACCATGCTACCATAATATTTTTATGGTAGCATGGTAGTGCTACCATAGTTAGTGCTGAGGAGCTTTACATATGTTAAACCTAAAATTTTGCACCTTAATAACTTTTAAACTGCTCAACAAATTTGCTTGAAATTTGGAATACTTGATCAAGAACCATTTGTCTTGGTATCTGCCAACTTTCGTACTGTTTGGATATACAGCTGCGGAGTTATTAAGCATGATCTGTGCACACGTTTAAGCTTTTTTTAAATCTTTGCTCATCCCTACAGGTCACACAGTTTGTGCGAACAGTCTGAAAATTTCAGGGAAAGTGCGGCCAGGGTCCCCAATGTGCCTTTTGAAGATTTTGTGAAAAAATATTAAACAGTTCAAAAGTTATTCAAAAACAATTTCCCATTATAAGTCAATGGAAAAGTTAAAAAGTTCAACAGTGTTGCAAATGCACTTTTAGTGTCGCAAATAGCCCTAGTAGTGTGGCAAATCTGCCATTTTGTTTTCAGTTGGTGATCAGAAAATGCTTGGCATTTAAATTTGGGACCCTCTAGCAACACAATTCTTTTTGTGTTCCCTAGTCGGACCCTGCAGATGCTAGCCATGTCTATTTTGGGTGAAACACCCTAGAAATATATGTTTTCAAATTTCTGGAAATAGTGTTGCAAAGTAGTGTCACACTATGACACTTTCGTAATGTTTGCAAAGCTGTCGCAAATCACAACACTCTTTTTTCAGACTGCGGCCAAAATGACAGGAGTTCTTTGCCACCCTGCTGCAAATGAATGGTTAGGTCTTTTGGACTGAAATTTGGAGGGAAGACAGATGTGCCTTTTTGGTGGTTTGGTGACAAAATATTGCATGGATGCAAAGTTACAGTACTCCGAAGTTGACACTTTTTCCCCTAGACTAACATTGTGGCGTCCGCTGAATGACAGGAATTCTTTGCCACCCTGCTGCAAAATAACGGTTTGGTCTTTTAGACTGAAATTTTGAGGGAAGAAAGCCAACATCCCACAGATGTGGCTTTTGGTGGTTTGTGAAAAAAATTACAGGAGGCAAAGTTATGGCACTCCAAGCTTCTCTTTTCCCCATAGGATAACATTATGATGTTCGGCTGCTTCTTTCAGGGCCGATATATTGAAAGCGATGCGAGATACGGACTTTTCATCAGAAAAAAGCTCAGCCCCCATACAAAACTAGCCAGGAAAGTCATAAATCATATGACTTTTACATTTTATTTCTATGTTGTACGGTTCCTGAGATATAAGCAATTTAGTATTCCAACTCCTCATTTTCTGCTCCGGGACCCATTATTATGCATACATACTTTGTACTCACTATCTTTCTCTATGCAGCTTTTGGGGAAAACCAGCCTGTGTGCTTACATTACTGTTACCCTTACCGCTTCTGCTTGTGGTTCCGTACTCGTTTCACTTACTGTTCCCATCTATGCCACCATGTGCTGCTACCCTTTATGCTTTTCATTTGTGCCTGAGTTATTTTAATCATTTGTGTCTACAGTACTGTTTATCTTGTGTTTCACTTTGTGTCACCTTATGCATTACCATTTGCGTTTGCAGGCACCATGTTACTATGTGACAAGACATCACGTGAGCAGGAGCACGGCCAGCTCTTTGCCGTCATACATTCACTATTTCTCAGACTAATTCTCAAAAGAAGGAAATTAGAAGCAAAAACTCTGTTTACTGTATCAGTTAGGGTTGTTCCACAGCAACAGAAGTGAGGAAATTGTATGTTAGGGTTCAAAGCACAACTGGCATTCACCCCCCAGCACCACAGACACACAGAGACACACACACTCATGGAAGTAGGGGGGAGAACCAAGGCAACATGACCAATCACAGACAACCAGTAGAAGGTGTCAGAAATGAAATACAACTGTCTAAATGTACTACAAGAGATCCCCAGTCCTTGAGAGTACAAACTGCATGTTCAGCGTACATCCTGAGCAAAATTGAGGCCATGTACAGCAACGGTACATGTTCCTGATTCAAGGTGCACACAAGTTACCATAGTTAGGAGTTGAATGGCCTTAGTTAGTGATGTCCCACACCTCGCTACACCAGCATCTACACCCTGACTGGAGAGCCACATGAAAACTAATGGTGGTACACACTAGTTAACACAGTTGGGAATTACAAGACCTCTGTCAGGTAATGCCCCACCCCCTAGCCCACATACTGCATACTGAGTAGAGAACCACAGCAAAAATACGCCTATGGACGTGAATAGTGTAGCTCCATCTTTGCAACTGTAGAGAAGTTAGCACACTTGGGAGTTGCACGGTCTCATGGATGGGGGACTTCACCTCCAGAGACCCACAGCATAGTTGAGGATGTGGACATCAATGGTACAGCTCAGTGATTGTAGGCACAGTCAAGTTAGCACAGTTAGGATTTGCATGTTATGATACAGGCAATGGCCCCCATCTGAATACATACTGCATCCTGAGTGCTAAGCCACAGCAAAATGAGGTGATGGACATCAACTGTACACCAGCATAATTGTAGGTATACTCTAGTTAGCAGAGTTAGGAGCTCCATGGGCTTGACAGGCAATTCCACCACATATAGCAGTTACTGCATCCTGATTGTACAACCACAGCTGTATTGCCTTAGGTAGTGATGTTGCACAGTTTGGCATGGCAGCTACTGCATCCTGACTGCAGAGCCACAGGAAAACTAAAGGTGGTACATGGTAGTTAACACAGATAGGAATTAGATGACCTCTGTCAGTTAATGAACCAGCCCCTAGCCCACATATCCATACTAAGTGGAGAGCCACAGCAAAAATAAGCCCATGGACATGAACAGTGTAGCTCTGTCATTGCAGGTATACAGAAGTTAGCACACTTAGGAGTTGCACAGTCTCATGGGGTGGGAGACTACACCCAGACCACTTCCTGCATGCTAAGTGAAGAGCCACAGGCAAAGAAGGATGATGCAGATCAATTGTACACCTCCCTGATTAGAGGTATAGTGTAGTTAGCACAGTTATCACTTGAATGGCCTCAGCCAGGCAACGCCTTTCCAAACTGTGACACCAGGTACTGGATCCTCAGTAGAGACCCATAGCACAGCTGAGGGTATGGACATCAATGGTAGACGTCAGTGATTGCAGGGAGACTCAAGTTAGCACAGTTAGCATTTGCGTGGACTCAGACAGGAAATGCCCCCCCCAAAGTTCATACTGCATCATGAGTATTGATGCACAGCAAGACTGAGGCAATGGACATCAATGGTACACCTCTGTAATTGTAGGTAGACAAGTTAGCACAGTTAGGATTGGCATGGGCTCACCCAGGCAATTTCCCCACACATACCAGTTACTGATCCTGGCTGTACAGCCACAGCTGCATGGCCTTAGGTAGCAATGTTGCACATCTCTCTCTACACCAATTACAGCACACTGACTGGAGACTCACAGGAAAAGTAAGGGTGGTACATACTAGTTAACTTAATTAGGAATTGCAGGACCTCTGTCATGTAATGTCCGAACACCTAGCCCACATACTGCATACTGAGTGGAGAGCTACAGAACAAAAAAGTCCATGGAGATGAAAAGTGTAGCTCTCTCATTGTAGCTGTACAGAAGTTTGCACACTTAGGAGTTGTACAGTGTCATGGGGGGACTGCACTTTCAGACCACTTGCTGCGTCCTGAGTGAACAGCCACAGGAAAAGATAGGCAATGCACATCAGTTGTACAGCTCCCTGATTGCAGGTACAGTCCAGTTAGCACAGTTATCATTTGAATGGACTCTAGGCAGGCAATGTGTCTTCAAATGAGACAGCAGGAACTGCATCCTCAGTGGAGATAGACAACACAGGTGAGGGTATGAACATCAATGGTAGATATCACTGATTGCAGGAATACTGAGGTTAGCTCAGTTAGGATTTGCATGGCCTCAGACAGCTAATGTTGTCCCCAAAATTCATACTGCATCATGAATGCTGATCCACAGCAACAATGAGTCAATGGAGATCAACAGCACACCTCTGTAATTGTAGGTACAGTGAAGTTAGCACAGTTAGGAGCTGCATGGGCTCAGCCAGGCAATTGCAGCACACATAGCAGTTACTGCATCCTGAGTGTATAGCCACAGCTGCATAGCATTAGACAGTGATGTTCCACACCTCGCCACAGCAGCTACTGCCCGCTGACTAGAGAGGCACAGGAAAACTAAGGGTGGTGCAGACTACTTAACACACTTAGGAATTATGGGACCTGTGTCAGGCAATGCGCCATGCCCTAGCCCACATGGTGCATACTGAATGGAGAGCCATAGCGAAAAATAAGCCCATGGACATGTATGTGTGGTACTACTTCTTCCAGTTGATTTGCATGCTTAAAAGGAACAACAGTTGCATTCTATTGTTATAAAGTTATGTTTCAGTAAAGACTCTACATAGGTGGTTAAGTTTAAAAAAGATTTATTGCCAGTTGGTGAAACTGAGAAAGGGCCAATTAAGATTTAATTTTTTTTTATAAAATCAGTCTCACAATACAATCCTTGCATGTGTGTAATCATTGCTTGGAATATATCTAAATGTGTGTCATGCATAGTAAGTAGATGATATGAATCTGAATAAGTATGTAGCAATACGAAAATATGAGCATATAGAAGAAGCCAGCAGAAGAAGACCATTGGTCTATCAAGTCTGCTCTTATTGCAGGGGTCCACATCTTGAGCTAACATCTCTACTATCCCTCCACAGTACTTCATCCTCCCTAGGCATGATTCTTATCTTCCCCATGCCTATATCAGGCTCTTTTTAGCTTCTCACCGTTTTAATGAGGTGATCTCTTCTAGCAGTGCATTCCAAGTGTTCCCCACCCTTTGTGGGAAGAAGTGCTTTCTGACATCCCTACTAAACCTCCCACCCTCCAGCTTAAGACTGTGCCCCTCATATGGTTGCCATTCAGCTTGAAGAAACTTTGGTTATCAACATTATTTATCCCTTTTAAGTACTTGCATGTTCCAATCATGTCCTGTCCCTCTCTTCTGTCCTACATTATGAAGGTATGTCAGGAGCTTCTAAGTAGTGATTAACACATGCAGCTGTGATGATTTGTTGTTATTGTGTGACTGATAATGTGTATGTTCCTTGGGTGGGCAAAAACATGCTCAGTGTTCAAGTAGTAGAAAATAAAAATGTAATAATTTCAGTGACATTAGATAACTGGCATGTTCAGTTAAATATTTTAAGCTATATCACTGACTAGGTGCATATGGAAAATTCCCACCCGACCCCTCAATAGAGGCGATCATAAATATTGTCAGGAACAGGTATGAAGTGCATTGTTATCAGTAAAAGTGTTTGATTTACAATTTCAGCTTTTATTAACATAGATTACATTTACTTGTATGACAAGTAAAACACATTTCATATTATTACAGGTACAATATACATTTCTTTCAATGGTTACATTAGTTACTATATCAGTTCTGAGCTAGCAAATAAATGTGTGTAGCATGTTGTTTTTATCAAAGATATAGGTCACTGAACTTAATCACTATAGTATTCTATACGTTAAGGAGAAATTCTTACTTGACTCTTACAGTAACACTTTTACTAAAACAATTAAACTGGTTAACAACAATGATCAGATGAAATGAGGATGTAAATATTATTTATATGTCATTACATACAGTAGGTATGCAAGAGTCATTTGATAATAAGCTGCAATATTTCAGTGTTCACACTTGCTTCATTTCACTTGCTTCATTATGACTAGTTTTATATTTACATGTGTACAGTTTCAGTGTAACAAATACATTAGGCATAGTTCAACACTGTTGTATGGTGAAAGAATGATGATGTCAAGATGTCAACAGATAAAAGACAAAAAAAATCTGGTGATAGAAAACTTGTGACAGAGTGTTCTCTTTGGTGAATGAGATATGTTACATACTTATTTAAAATGACAAGGGACATTTGTGTCTCTGCAGAGGCAAAGAATTAGCAACAGGCAACAACTTCTTGTTATGTATGGGTATGATACACCTACAAGAAAAAGATATGTACAGAACAGGAGCCAGAAAGGACTCCTGTTTTGACACGTACAATCTTCAAAAGACATGTGAGCATGGTTTCTCTAGCGACTGTGAAGACTGTTGGCACTGAATGAAGCCACTACACACAAGATCTTATCTAGGTATGCAGTGCATGAAACGTCTCTGGCAGTATATCATTTTGTTGATATGCTGTGATTTATTGACAGTCATAGATTGGAAACAATCGTACTGCCCTACTACTGACTCTCTGTCACTTAAAGGAGTCAGTAAAAATGCCACATGTTGTAGTGCTATTCTTCTGAGATATGAAGGTCACTAATTCCTTCAATAGAAGATATGCATTTTAATTTTCTTGGCAGTCCCTGTTTAAAACTGCTTGTAGAGTCATCACTCTACCCATCCACTTCTGTACCTTAGCAAACAGGTGTAATGGCCAGAATGCATAGATTGACCATGGTGATAGATCTACACTGTGAGTGTCAAACACTGATTGGTTAAAAACTATTCTACCAGCTGCAGCAATCTGTGATGGAGTGTCAACTCTGGAGCATCGCTGGGTCAAATCTGTACAATATAAGCAACAGATACTGAGATGAAGTCCTGAGATGTATGGACTGAGTACATCTGATTCCACACCTTTCACAGGAGTGACAACACTGAGCATTGGTAAATAGCTGTCGAAATTTGACACTTTTGGACTTGAGGGACAAACAGAGTAATCCACAGTATGTCTTCTGTGGTTTCACGCTTCTGAATGACCACATGGTACACATACATATTTGGTTACATATAACACAGCAGTACTGCACATTGGAATGCCGTCTTCATCCAAACTGTTTATGATTGCCATCTTAAACTCAATAGCATCTTGCTATATGTCTGCAGCAAATGTATTGATCGTCATATATGTGCCTAACACCTGCCGTAGTGGTGTTAGTGACTGCACATTGTTAGACTGATTGTAGCCATGGTTGACAATCTGCTTTAATGCCTTTGATAGGGAGTGTCTTTGTAAGCAGATATTGCCTGCACCAAGTGTGACATGTGGAGAAAAACTTGCATAGCTGAGTTAGCATAGCAGTTCACTTGTGCCATTGTCAAAGACTGGCATCAGCTACACCAACTGATTTCTCGATGAACAGCTAGATCTGAATGTATTTGATATCGTGACTCTTTGTTGAACTCTTTAGAGTTGAATCACTTGTGGAAGCTTGTGCCTGTTTGCTGACAGGTGTAGATATGACTGTATGATGCGAGATAGCCGATACCGAGGCAGTGACATTAAGACATTTGTGGCTGAGGAGTACGAACGGTTGTACTCAGCAACACATCGCTTGTCAGCTCATATCTTCTGAGGTGCAAGAGTTATAATGTGCAACCCAGAAACACTACGGACATGAGAAGTGCCACATAGCTCAAGCCATCTTTTGAAAATGTCTGTACCTATGTCCATCATTGCTGAATCCAAACTCAAGCCCTGAGATTTATGAATAGAAACAGCATATGCAACACTTAGTGGGAACTGTTTCCTGTTTACATAGATATCCTGAAATACCTGAAATTTCACACAGGTATGTTCTCTCTGTACAGGCTGTTCCATGTTGTCAAAGTGAACTACAAGTGTCTCGATATATGTCCTCTGGACATTGTAGACAAAGTTAGTGATGTTACCCATGGCACCATTACTATGCCTCTTTCAACATCGAGATTACATCGCAGCAGCTACGTGCGTTCCCTACAAAGTGTAAGAACAGCTTCTAGGCCAGCTGTGCATGAAACATCTGACTTTGGTTCAGTGAGTCATTCAGTCATCTTTGCTACCAGGTTGCAACTGAGAATGACACTATCAACTGTGTCAACAGCATGCAGTTAGAACTTCTTGGTTTTCTCTCTTCAGCATAACATTGTTGAACTCAGTGCATTTCTTTAGTCATGGCATAAGACACACTATGTGTGTGACTGTAGAGTACACATCATTGAAAACATTACATGTTGTTTCTATGGATGTATCATCTATTCTGATTCTCCGATCATTTAACACAGCAACATGTTCTGTGATAGAGAACCTGTATGAACTTCATCTAAAAGTGATTTGAAAGCCAGATCATCACTTTGGCATGTTCTCACAATAACCCACATACGGAAAACCCCCAATGTTAAAACCTGCAATGCAGCCTAGTGTGTGCTTAGCTTGGCTTGGCAGTCAGAGTTAAAACACATGTTCCACATTACCTGGCACAAGCTGTAAAAGGTCTCCCAATACAACCATACTTTTGCCACCAAATGGTACTCCATAGTCAGTACCCCAAGATCCCTGTGAGACGTAGGTATACAGGCTAGCATTATATTGCAGACCATGCTGATTTCATCATGATGAGTAACTTCATCTTAGAACATGAAATGAGCTGAGATGCAACCTCAAATGACAGTTTAAGATACTCTCCTGTTTTGCCATGTTCCACTGGCAACATAAAGAGACGGTATAATGTGACTCCACCAATGTTGTATGCGGCTAGTCCTGTGGGAGCAGTAACAGCAACAGACATTGATGACCCTGTCAGGCTCTGTATTTTAGCAGTGATGGCTTCAATAAGGAAACTCTTTCCTGTACCAGCTGAACCACTAACAAAGATCAGTAGTGGTTTATAGTCAAGACAGTCACATTTTTCTGCTTTATGGATTAGGCCATGTCAAACAGTGTCAATGACTTGATAGTGAACTACATGCTGCTGCTGATTCAGTCTTTCTCTCAAGTCAGCTGGGTTGACAGTGGAGTGTGTTCCATGTTCCATGCAGTCTCAATTTCTGAGAGATTAACACTTGTGTAGCATTTAAAGGCAGAGGTTCGCCTAGAACAGCTTGTCCTTCTGGATCAAGATTGTCTTGTGAGCTAACAGGAGTGTTCTCCTGAAGTTGCAGCTTTCTGCCTTCTCAAACTGTTCTTTCTCAGCCTCCAGTCTCTGTATGTATGTCTCTGAGTATTCAGTTTGGAAAGTCTCATAACTGAGATTGAATTATTCTCAAATGTATCACAGTCACCTTTTAATTCAGACTCATTCCTCCAGGGTCTAATAGGAATAGAGAGCAACGAGAATATTCTCTGCCTTCTGATGTGCCTAGATGTAATTTACAGTGGCTCTAGAGCCATGTATTGTGTCTCTTTACAAGACAGCCATCCACTCTGTTCAATTTGTAAATGTGCCGGTTGAGCCAGGTGAAATATCTGCCTTGTAGTCATACCACTTACCCATCTGAAAGAGACACAAATCATCCTTTTCATTGTGTCTATGGGGTAGTATGTGTCTATCAGGTTATTCTTCAAGATATGTTTTGAAGAAGGTCTCATTGGCAGTGAGTTCCTCGCTAACTTCAGCATGGGGAATCAGTACACATTTATGCTTTCTCTTTTTGTTCACACTGAGAAACCAGACAGCATCAGACTTCCGTATAGATGTACACCCATTAAACGGTCACTGGCTTCATAGGCACTGCATTCTCTGTGTGAAAGGGTCTTCAAGCCCAATGATTACAGCTGAGACAAGTCAGGCTCCTGTTTAATCCGGCAATATCTTCCCTGTAAAGATCTTGCAAGCTAGTCTGCTCATGCTTGGTTATGTACAGTCACATACCACATCAGGGTCAATGAGCTGACAGCCACAACTGAACATCTATGTTTGCTTGCCACATTAGGAGAAGAGTTGGTTGTAGTCACTGATGTACACCTCTTTCTCATCTCTGTAACCTGTATACCCTCTTGGTTGATTTTGCTTCAAGTGGTGTCACATTGCTGAAAAAAGTTAATTCATGGAACCATCCTGACAAACTCGCCTAGGGAATCCAAAGTTACATCGTGTGTACCAATCAGATTTATTCTTTACTACTGCCGGCAGTATTTTGCACAAATATGTCGCTGGAACTTTTGTACCAACTTCCATAGTGTAGACTGTCACTTGTCCAGAATGTGACAAGATCTATTGTTTGATGAATTCTAGCACCTGTGCTTCATGTTCACCTATGCATGGTGCATCCTTGATCCACAATAACATATGAATATGAGGCACAACCCTTGCTTTGATATTCTGTCCTCCAAAAGTAATGCTCCACAATACCAAGAGTTGGATTGTCTTTTGACAAAATGAAAGTCAGAATGTCAGTGAAACCGCTTAGAAAATGTCTTGTGACAGACACAGGATCAAGTGAATACATTTCTCAACAGTCATTGATGAAATGCTGTAGCATCAGAATTTGCCCACTTTAACAGTTCAATGAGCCTCATCCCAGGCATATTCAGCACAACCAAGTGTGTGACAAACCATGGCTGGACCATACCTTCAGCATTGTTATCACTCAGAGTGTCTGTGATGCCAATATTATTTGGTGCCACGTGACTTGACAGAATAAAAGACAGATTCAATTGCACATTTTCATCTTTCTGCTTTAATTTCTAGAAATTGAGCAGCTGTTATTCCATCTAGTGGACTTGGAGATGAATAGCATGTGCAATAGACGGAGACAGAATGATAAGTTCACTCTCCCAGAGGAGATGAAACAGGTACTGTATGTTACGTCTGAATTTGCATATCTTTGTTGAGGCATGGCTAGTGCAGTACTCAGCACCTTGTACATGCACTCCTTTCATCTAGCCGACATCTGACCCTTTTGGGAATAAGTCTCGGGAAACTGCATGCTTCTAGTGTTGCCTCCCAAATGCTGACAGGCTCACCTTCCAACTGTTTCATTTGATAGAGATCAATGTTGTCCTCTACTGGATCTCTACCATGTATTTTTAAATTTATTTATTGAATCTAGAATTTTTACCTTTTGAGCCATGGCTCTTTTACAAAGGTTCCATGTCGTTATTGTACAAACAAGGCAAAATTACATAGGAAAACAATCAAATTATGAAGCAGCATTACAGTAAAATGCAGTACAGTAATGTCAACTTCAACAAAAATACTTTAGTGAACTACAATACTGGCTGGTTAGAGGAATACAATAGAGAAAGAACAATGGAGGGGAAGAGGAGAATGGAGAGGCAGACATAGGGAAACTCAGTACCACTCAAATGCCTTTGTCAATAAATGAATCAGAGGTGGAGGTTTAAGCAAGAAACAGACAAGGTGGAAAAATTAATCAGAGTAGTCACAGGAGCTGGAGGCTGTGAGGTGAAGCTGTAGCCTCGATTTGAAAACTCCTAGAGATGTGGAGGAGGTGATGGAGTGCTGAGGGCATTATGCCAGCTGGGAGCATGGTAGGCAAAGGATCTGGCCCTGGGTGGTGCAGCATCGTGATCTGGAGAGCTGATGTTCCAACTTCTGGTGAAGTGGTGGTTGCACCAGGCATGGCAGGTCTTGGATGCATGGTGGAGTGAGGCCCATGGTAGATTTTTTTTTGCCTTCAAGCAGTAAAGGTATCTTTATGTGATTGGAAAGCTGTAACCATCCTATTTCAGGGTAGAGTTCACATGTATGAGTGCATCTGGCACCAGTGAGCAGTCGACATGCCTTTCTGAAGTCTAATGGAACTGGCTCTTAGCTGAGCAGATACACTTGTGATGTTTATATAGTTGTATACATCAAGATGGTGCAGTAGCACTGAACCCTTAACAAAACAGTGCTGGTCCATTAAACTGAGATTGTGCTTAATATTTGAATTGTTGGTGCCAGTATATAGGACAAGGAAAGCCACAGTAGAGGAAAGTGAACCTCCAGTCTTGGCCTCAGGTTAAACTCAGTAATGTTGCATAGTGAAGGTGCCTGTGTTTCACCTGGCATCAAACTAGTAGACCCTGTACTAAAAAGTTTAATCTGAAGACAGTCATGAGGGGCCATCAAAGATGATTTAATGATGTACTTCCTAAGCATGCTAAACTCTTCATCACAAAACCAGAGAATTGTTTATTTATTTATCCGAAAGTCGGATTTACAACATTATTTGGTTGACTGTTTGTGAAATACAGTTTTAAAGTTGGAAGGGTGGGTTGCACACATCCAACAATAAGAGCTGTAGAAATATTTGGGTTGGTGTTATTACTGAATCATTGCAGTACTGAGCTATCTTTAGAATATATCACTAATGATGCAATTTACTATATAAAACAAATAGCAGTACAAAACCAAGCACACACACATTAACACCACTGTATAATAAATAGCCAAAACAGCTTGTGTATCAAAAAATGATTTTATTGTAACAAGCAAGGCTTAAGGAGGTACTAACAAATACAAACTGTTATTTCCTTTATTTCATCATTGTATGGCTGTATTGATTCTACCTGTGCCATGTGTTATATATGATACTGTGTGCCGTGATGTGCCATTTGATGGCCCATTTGGTTAACAAATAGATAAATAAACAAATAAATAAAATAAATACATTTATACAATAGGTGTGAAACTATATTTGCACAAGATAAACATGTTATCCTGGGCAACATGAGCAAGATAAAAGAAGCTGGTTACTGAGTATGTTCAGAAATGTAGTAAGTATACACTGAGCATGCTCAAAATGTATTCTTACATGTCAAGATACATTACTGAGCAAGCTCAGTGACCAATTTCATTTACTTTCTACCATGACCACCAGAAATGAGTGTTATGGATCATTAGGCCTTTCCTGGTAAAACTATTTCAATAAAAAGTAAAATTAAAAATGCCATTTTAGTTTTTTATTCAATATACTGCAGTCTAACTATATAACATTGCTATGTTTTTCTTTGCAGCTTTTACTATTTATATCATAAAACTCACCCAACACACCTGTTAGATGAATCAACATGACATAGGTGACTTAAGATATCATTTTTATCTTTATTTGAGGGTATTAGTCTATTGCTATCTCACTCGTGGCTTTACCACTCTGAAATATCAACAGATCTCCTCTCCTGAAGATAAAATGATATCTAAGACATGCCCGTGTCATAGCCAGTATAAATACCGCAGACATACATACAGCAGCAGTCATAGGACAAACAGCCACATGTTTTCGTGCACAACAACAAAAGCTTGATCAAGGCTATATATGTGTAGCTATATGTCCAACAGTAATTACTGTAGCTATCTCTTCCAGTGGTAAGATAGATCAGGTTTGCATACAAGTGTTTCAAACAGGACACAGATAGGACCCACTGCCTCGATAGCATTCACTTTAGAGCGCACTTCACACATAACATAGAAATCCATCTAGAAACCGCTCATGGTAAGCAGAGAACCTCCAGGACATGGATTACATTTAGAACGTTCTAGATGTATTGCTAAAACTGATGTGTGATGTTATGTTAGCATCTGGTACTAGAACTAACTGTAAACAAAAAAAATGTAACTCTGAAACTGAAAGGATTATTTTAGCATCAAATTCGTTATTGGACATAGTTCCTAACTGCTTGAGAAATGGTTGACATAAAAAATCAAAACGTTGAATGGGTTGCTTGATAAAAGCGCTTCCCTCTCCTGAAAGCAGGTTACCTCGCAGATATTCCTTTCTCAAAACACCACTCATAAGTGTAGCCAATAGTTTCTCTGCTAAAGTACAGTGAAAGCTAAGCCTTCTCAACAAGTTTAGAGCCAAGGTGTTTTAACTACAGTGTGTCTCTTCCCATCTTCATTAACTTTCCTCCACACATCACTGCATGCTTGAAAATAACTTGGCTAATGGGGAGCCGTTTTATCTCTTTTTATCTTGGGGCCTGATCCAATTAAATAAGTGCACATTTACATTTGCATCCATCAGGCAGGAGTATTGAGAACCTGTGGTTTGCTTTAAAGCAAAAAAAGCCAATTCCATAGCAAAGAGGTGCCTGACAAAACTGTTCAGATCAACATTAAATATATGACTTTATCAATGATCTTAACACCATTCAATAAAGCAGAGAAGCGAAGCATTTAAACAACAATCTTGAACAGGTGTAGTGAAAATATGCTATATGGTATTACTGGAGGAAAGATATTTCGATTAAAAACATTGTTGATTGACAGTGTTAAAAAGAAGACTACACAACCACTTTAACAATTCATAAGTGTTTAAGAACAATGGCTGAAGTTATATAATAACTGTAAGTAACTTTTTAAAGTGGACTCATCCTTAGCTCTAGTAAGTCTGATGGAGAGTTTTCTTTTCACTTGTGTGGTTGTGAGAGAATATTGGGCATTGTCTCACCCACTATTGCGACTTTCAATGATAAATAATTAAAAAATGTCAAAGTAATAGATAGACAGACAGAGACAGACAGATAGATGGATGATGAAAATATGACGGGTTAAATTAACAGAGCCGACAAAAACTCATTCCACCACCTCTTTTAGAATTATATGACTGTTCCACAACCTTTGTCATCTTTCTCCGTTGACTACTGTAGGAGAGTTTCACCACTTAGAAATAACATAGAAACATAAACTTTGATGGCAGATTAGGACACTTGGCCCACCTAGTCTGCTCACTTCCCTACTGACTAGATAAGCTGTAGATCCTAGTTAACCAACAGCCTATTTCACTGCCTAAAATCTAGATGTGAGCGTTCTCCTACCTAAACATTTCCAGTTTAACCACTGCAGATATGTAAGGTTTACATGCTGGTTTCAACACAGATCATTGATGGATCTTGAGACCCAGCCTTTTGCTAACCTGAAGCACAAGAACAAAACATTTAACTCTTGCAGTAAAATCCAATTAAAATGTCAGAACTACACAAAACGGTAAATGTATAGTGAAATACGCCTGGTCAAAGTGCCCATTGGAAACCTGTGCTGTGGAACTGTTAACTCGGGCATATAAACTTGGTTATACATTAATAAATCATTTAGAGGAAACTACAACACATGGTTGATATGCAACAAAATCAATCCATTTGTTCATTTGTTTAGAACAAAAGCCAATGGTGTGTCCTTTCTCTGAAAAGGAAATGTTGTTTGGATTATTTGTTTTCAGGCATGTCTATTACCTGTATGCATGCACCATTTTAAACCATGTGCCTTTACAGTGGTGTACTTGACATGAATATTTTTCAGCGACACCACATGGCTTTGCACACTAACTCTCTTCAACCTGAAGCATTCATGTTTTCCTGCTCTAAAGTGCCCCATTGTCAGGAGAAGGGCAGCTCAAAAGTATTAAACAAACAAACAAAAAAACTTTAGACTATATATAAGCAGCAGTTTCCTCCTGCACATCGTTGTACTTCTTGGTCGTCTTAGTATACATTCAAAATGTGTCCAGTCGCAATAAAAAGGAAGTAGAATGGTAAGGACAGATACCCAAATCACATTGTCTGTTCTTTTCCACAGTGAAGTGCACTGCTTATTAATAGGAGCTGTCCCGTTTAATGGGAGGATTCTGTTACTGTATTAGGAGCGTTCTCATAAACTATCCGGCAGCTGATGCAAAGTCACATGGGCGCTTTCCCTGGAGGGTAATGTGAGTGCAACAGAGAGTGAGATGGCATGTGTGTGGCATTTATTTTTCTTGAGTTTTGTTTGTTTTCAGTTTATTATCCAACAAAATATCTTATACATACACTAATCTACTTAGGAAAATTGAAGTAAACAGTTGTAATTCATCTGCTGTCACGTATAGGTCAATTTACAATTTCTTCATAAATATTTAAAAAGGGATTTTAGCATTTATGAGTGCAAAGTCGTTAATAGGTAGCAACTTTCTTGGACATATACTGTAGTTGTTTTTATTCCAGAAACAAAGCACATGGTATACAAACTCAAAGTGTATTAAAATTCTGTCTGTTACAGGTTTGTTTTCAGACAAACATCATTCAGAGACAGATTTATGCTGAATGTGTATAAAAGAAGATGCAGCATAGACTTTTGTCTTTCTCCACCACCACTAAGGCCAAGAAGAAAGAAACGCTGGCCTGAATTTTTAGCACCCATAATTAATTAAGTGCTTCATTCCTGGGATTTGATGATTCAATAAAGCAAGACCCTTACTCCCTGTGCGATTTCAGTGAATATCTACTCTACTGCAGTTCTTTAGCTCCCAAGATGGGGCAGATTAGTGCTCCTTTTCTCTGCAAGAGAAAAATGCAACAAGATTACATTTGAGGCGAACACAAAAGGTAAATTCAGAACTGCCACTTGTTCAGCAAAGGCTGCCTGTTCTCCTTATTGAAGTATTTGTGTCTGTGTCATAAGAAACCTGAGGGGGCTCAAGAATTAACATATTGCTCAATTGGAAAAACAGCCGGTTCTGTTTTGGCAACCCTTGTTCTAGTGCCAGTCACAGATGTTTTCATAATCTAAACAGGACAAATAAAAGAGGATCCTTCTCCGCTTTCAGATCTCAACTGGTTTCTGCACTCTGGAGCTAGAGAGTTCTTGTTCCTTCTTCTGGTGTATTGAAATTCAGAGCGGGCTTGTGGAAGCCGCCTGCTAGCTACATCTGGGCAACGATATTTACCAATACAGCTATCTGTTTGTCAACAGATTGTTGTCAGATTAAATATCCAAGCTGTCCCCAATCAGCCAGGAAACTGTGGGATTGGCCCTGTGGCTGTCATAAGTGACTGTCTTTAATTAGAGCTTGTCCTGCATCCTAACCAGTCGGATACAGAGTAACTGAAATGAGCCTCATTCGGATTAAAACAAAGTGTTGAAAAAATGCTCAGTTCTGTGTACACTGCAGTGTATGCAATCTATAAACATTTGAATCTATTTAACCAGTCAGCAAAAATAAACTGCTTTTGTTAATCTAGATGTGTTCAGAAAAATGAGCAGGCAACACCCACTTGTTTTGCAAGCTGTCTTTATTCAAAAAAACGGTTTTATAAATTACTGTACCATCTGGGAGGGTGGGGGCTTGTCAACAATCAATACTTCAGTGACACTTATTTGATAAACTAACTATAAGGATCCCATAGGAAGAGACGCTGGGCAGACTGCATTATGCTTAAAAACTCACATTTTGTCCCAAACAAATCCAGAAGACATCACGATGAAAGTTATACTTTTTCTTTCCTGATTGCTCTGCGCAGAATGTGAACCTGATGGCTCCATGCCAACAATGTCCTTTACATTCATTAAGGAGGCATACCCATACTTTAGTGCACACCATATAAACAACTAAATAACTAGAAACAGCAGTATTTATTAGGTTGAATTTACTGTATGGGATGTGTAGTAAATATGACTGCAGGATCTAGAAAAATTAAAAGATCCCGGAAGCTGCTGTCTAGTTAAGTGAGTTTCTTCCAACAGCTGCTAGTGATATTTTCTGCCCCACCCCCAACTCTTTAGTTTGCAGGTGCTATAGAAAGTCAGCCAGCCAATAGTCATCTACAAAGTCACCACCTGAGATACTTTCTGCTGGCATGCACTGGGCATGTATTCATTTGTAACCGATTTTCCAAATGCAGACTTCAGTTACATCACTTGTATGCCCTTAGCGCCTGGTAAATCCAAAAATGTCTCCAGTATACAAAATAAAATATTCCTTTTATGAGACAACTGCATAAACAAACAAAACAAACATTGAGCCCCTAACAAAATCTTGAGTTTCTGGGACCTACACAGTGTTTATAGAAGCAGTGACAGACCCTTGGGAGGCCCAATCCTGAGCCAGATTTACGTGTATGTTATTTTGTTGTTGTCGTTTTGATCCATCAGTCGCAAAATGAACATGAAACTGACATATTTGGTGGTTTGATATGCAAAGAGCTGCAAGCCTAAAGGGCACGCATAAGTTTTAACTGAAACAGAAGACCGCTGAAATAAAAAAATATATTCCAAATATAAACTTCTATAAAGCAATGATTACTTTTGTTAATTACTTTGCGCAGTACACTTTGGTGTCAGCATCTAATAACTGCACCAGAAAAAAAGTCATCTACAGCAGTGTGGTGGCAGGAAATTACTGTGGCAATTTGCGAAAGCTTTCGCAAAAAAGTTCAACATTTTCGTGAGCACAAAATTAATTTGCAAATGTACTTTTTCCAGAAATTTGAAAAACATATTTCTGGGGTGTTTTACCACAAAATAAAGACATGGCAAGCATCCTCAGGGCCTGACTAGGTGAATACAAAAATAATTAGGTTGCTAGATGGTCCCAAATATAAATGCCAAGCATTTTTCTGATCACCAACTGAAAACAAAATGGCCGATTTGCGAAAGTAACAGTCCCATTTGAGAAAGTAAAAATGCATTTGCGACACTGTCAAACTTTTTGTTAACTTTTCCCATTGACTTATAATGGGAAATTGTTTTTTAAATAACTTTTGAACTGTTTAATATTTTTTCAGCAAATCTTCAAAAGGCACATCAGGGACCCTGGCCACATGTTCCCTGAATATTTCGGGCCAGTCACGCAAACCGTGCGAACTGTATGCGCGACCGTAGAATTCCAGAAAAAGCGTAAACGTGTGCACAAATTATGCTTAATAACTCCACAGCTGTGTATCTGACAGGTACAAAACTTGGCAGATGCCAAGGACTATGTTTCTTGATTATGTATTCCAAATTTCAGCCAAATCTGTCAAACAGTTGCAAAGTTATCAAGGTGCAAAGTTTTGGGGTTTAACATAGAAATAGCTCCTCAACCCTAACTATGGTAGCACTACAGTTTACTATTCTCTCTACTCTCTCTCTCATTCTCTCTCTCTCATTCTCTCTCATTCTCTCTCTCTCTCTCTCTTATATATATATATATATATATATATATATATATATGTATGCAAAAACTCCATTTTAATGCATCAGTTGGGTTGTTCCACAACATCAAAAAGTGAGAAATTCAGTGTGGGGTTGAAATCCCCCTTGGGCCCCAGCCACCCCATACCAGCACTGTGGTGTGCGTTGAGGTGAGCCGACCCTAACTCTCACCCCATCACATGTGTAAAGAAGCAGAGGTATAGGAGAATGGGGTGAGAGTTAGGACCAATGACCCCAATGTTACCCCAATGCCGGTTGGGGGTGGGTTAGTCCGGGGGTTTCAACCCTAACACCAAATTTCCTCACTTTTGTCACTGTGGAACAACCCTAACTGATGCATTAAATTAAGTTTTTTGCCTCTAATTTCCCTTCTTTTTGAGAATGAGGATGATAAATAGTGAATGGAGTGTGCTACCACCATGTGATGTCTTGTTACATAATAACAGGAACTGCAAAGCAAATGCAAGCAGCAACGGTTACGCACATGGTAAATCAAATGTAAATGGTAAAGCAAATGTTAATAGAAATGCGAGTGTAAAGTGACACCAAAGCAAACAGTAACACAAACAGACATGCAAGCACATATGAAAATGCAACCGGTAATGTGCACAGTGATGGCACCAGTATTGTAAACACAAATGTTAAGTATTACAGCAAGAAGAATGGCAAAAGTAACAGAAATGAAATGCGAACGGAAGCGCGGCAAATAAACTGTAACTCAAGACGGCATAGTACCACAATTGTGAACACAAATGGTAAAGTTAACATGAACAATAAAACCAAAGGAAGCAGAAACGTAAACACAAATGCAAACACTTATGTAAACACAATCTATAACATCGCACAGTCACGTTTACGCAATTGTAAACACAAATGGTAACAGCAACAATGACACCAAATGAAACAGAAATGCAAAAGAAATGCAAGCACATATGGAAACACAAACTGTAATGCAACGGTCACAGCAATGCAATAGGAATCATAAATGGTAACAGTTACAGCAACAAAGATGGAAAACAAAAACAAATGCAAAGCCAAACAAAAGGGCTGCCACTAAATGCAAATAGCAATGCACATGGTGATGCAAACTGAAATGCAAACCCAAACAGTTGTGAAATGCAAATGGTAATAGTAATCTAACGCAAGCGCAAATGAGAACGAGAACGGGTAATGCACACGTGGGCGTAGACGGGAACAGTAACGCAAATGGGTACGTAAACGCAATGGAAACAGCAACTGTAACATTAACAGAAGTGCATACCCTGTTTTTCCCCCCAACAGCTGCATACAGAAACACAGTGTGTACAAAGAATGAATGCATAATAATGGGCCTCAGAGCTGAAAATGAGGTGTTGGAATACTAAGTTTCTTATATCTCAGCAACCATATGACGTAGAAAAAAAAAATTCACATAATTCATGATTTTCCTGTCTACGTTTTCATTAAATCGTACCAATAGGCTATGCATTGTAGCGAAAATTCCATATCTTGCACCATATCTGAGAGCAGGCCTCGAAGATTAGCCGGAAGCCACCATGTTAGTCTATGGAAAAACACCAACTTTGAGTACTGTAACTTGCAGCCGCACAATATTTTTCACCAAACCACCAAAAGGCACATCTGTGAGATGTTGCCTGCCTTTCCTCAAGTTTCAGCCCAAAAGACCAAAACCATTCTTTGCAGCAGGGTGGCAAAGAACTCTTGACATTTTTTGCCGTCTGGAAAAGTAGTGTCGTAATTTGCAACACTTTTGCAAAATTTGCAAAAAGTTGCAGGTGCTACACTACTTTTGCATCACTACTGTTTCCAGAAATTTGAAAACATATTTCTGGAGTGTTTAACCCCAACATAAAGACATGGCTAGCATCCTCTACAGTCCAACTAGGTGAACACAGAAAAAATTGTTTCCCTAGAGGGTCCAATTTTAAATGCCAAGCATTTTTCTGATCACTAACTGAAAACAAAATGGCGGATCTGCGACATTACTAGAAGGCTATTGCAACACTAAAAGTGCATTTATGACACTTTCAAACTTTTTGTAACTTTTCCATTGACTTTTAATGGGAACTTGTTTTGAATAACATTTGAACCGTTCTGTATTTTTCATGAAATATTTAAAAGGCACAACAGGGACCATGACTGTATCGTTCCATGAAGTTTTTGACCAGTCACGCAAACTGTGCGACCTGTAGGCAGAGCAAAGAATTCACTAAAAACATAATTGCACTTTTGGTTGTTGCTTAATAACTCCGCAGTCAGTATATCTGACCGGTATGACAGTTGGCAGATCCCAAGATCTACCATGCCCGATTGTGCCTACCACATTTCAGGCAAATCTGTTGAACGGTGACAAAGTTATTAAGGTGCAAATGTCACCCTTTAACCTTAAATGTGCTACTCAACCCTAACTATGGTAGCACCACCATGCTACCATAATAAACATATATATATATATATATATATATATATATATATATATATATATAATATATTAGAGGCAAAAAACTCCATTTAATGCACCAGTTAGGGTTGTTCCACAGTGATAAAGTGAGGAAATTTGGTGTTAGGGTTGAAAGACCCTCTTGGACCCCTCCGCCCACCTCTCCCAACTGGCATTGTGAGTGCGCTTTGGGGTCGTCGGCTCTAACTCTCAGCCCATCACATGTGTAAAGAAGCTAAGGAATAGGAGAATGGAATGAGAGATAGGACCGCCGACCAACTCACACCCCAATGCCGGTTGGGGGTGGGCAGAGGGGTCCAAGGGGTCTTCAACCTAACACTGAATTTCCTCACTTTGTCACTGTGGAACAACCCTAACTGATGCATTAAATGGAGTTTTTTCCTCTAATTTCCCTCCTTTTTGAGAATGATGAAGAGAAATAGTGAATGTAATGCAGCAGTGGGAGCGCGGGGCCGATGTCTTGTGACATAGTAACAGGAACAGCAATGCAAACAGAAGCACCAACAGTGTGCACTTGGTAACGCAAACATAAATGGTTAAGGAAACATTAATAGAAAACGCAAGCACAAAGTAATGCCGAACTGAACAGTGACCCAAATGGACATTGAAGCATGTACAAAAATGCAACTGGTAATGTGAACAGTGATGGCAGCGGTATTTCAAATGGAAATGTTAAGTGTCACAGCACAAAGAACACAAAAGGCAACAGAAACGCAAACGCAAGCGCACACAAAACGCAAACTAACGCGCACAGGCATGGTACCACAATTGTAAATGCAAATGGTAAAGTTAACATGAAGAATAACGCCAAAGGAAACAGAAACAGAAGTGCATACAGAAACGCAAACCGAAACATGCAGGGCACAGTACCACTTCTGCCCCGCCGGTGCTGCGTGCCTGCTCCCCACCTCCCCCCACCACTGCCCTTGGTGAGCTCCTCCTTTTATAGGCTTTGTCACATGACTCACCAGCCTATTTTTCCATTTGCAGTTTATCAGCTGCTACCACTAGAGGGCACTCAACCAAAATCTTCACCCACCAAATTACAATTCAGGACAGGATGCTGCTGCCTACATTTTTTATTCTCCTCCAACTGGCAAGTCAATCATGCCTGCCCCCAGCTGTCCTCCCATGCAGAGAACACCCACCATTTTTGCCCCCAAGGCTAACCCCACAGCCTTGCTATGTTGCCCATTCATACATGCCTGCCCAAGTTATGACTCATGACCATTATAGTCTCATTAGTGCTACTATTCTACCACCTTCCTTTCACGTGGGGCACTCGGTTTTATACACACCAGCCTACCGCAACCTCCCAATTCCCCCTAACTCTCATCCCACTACATCTTTCCCTAAACCTCCCTGAGTAAAATGTAAGCATCTCATCATCCTTCTCCTACTCCTGTCCAGGGACATAGAGACAAACCCCAGTCCCAACACTGAAAAATTCGAACACCGACTCCCCTTTCTCCTTCCCCAAAGGCCTCAGTATCCTGCACCTAAATACCTGCAACCTATTATCAAAATTTCTCTGCTGCAAACACTTGCCTTAACACTGTACCCTGACATCCTAGTCATCTCTGAAACCTGGCTAAAACGCATCACACTGATTTGGAAGTATCCTTACCTGGGTATACAATAATCAGGCGTGACCGGCAAGGTAAAAAGAGAGGTGGAGGCACGACTATGTACATCGCAAATAGTCACCAGTTCACAATAGTGGACTTCCCTATTTTCTCTGAAAACATAGACTCACTACTCTTCAAAATCTCACTCCCTAGTTCCACCCTCATATATGTGGCTGGCTCATACTTCCCCCCCAGCACACACCCCCGAGGACATCCTTTCTCACCTGGTCACCTTACGGTCTCTAGCGGCTGGGGGTGAGCTCCATGTCACCAGTGACTTCAATATAAACTGGCTTGGACCAGATAAAGCCCACCTGAAGACCAAAATTAAGGCCCAGAACCTCTCTCAACTCATTACCAATCCCACCAGACTAAATCACAAAACTCAAACAACACCTTACTGGACTGGGCTCACCTCCCACCCCCATAGGATTCTAAGCGCAGGCCTCCTACCCAGTTCCATAAGCGATCATCATGATTTTATAGTTCAGGAAGGTGCACAGCCCCTGCCCCCCAAAGACACTGAGCACCAGGTCCTATAACTCCCTCAACTTAGCTTCCTCCTGTCGGACTTAGGTCGGATAAACTGGTCTTTCATCTCTGAGGCACCCTCCATTGACATAGCCTTCAAGGCTTTCAAAACCAGCTTCCTTAAAGTCTGGGACAAACATGCCCCATTACGTATGAAAAAGATTCAGAGGGCGCATCTCCCTGAATCTCGGCAGACATAATCAGAAAATGCCACTCCAGGGACCACGCCTTGAAAGCCTACAAGAAGATGGCACACAGGCTTCCCTCACTACTTATAGATCCCTTCATAATGCATGCACACACAGCATTCACCAAGCGAAAAAGATCTACTTCCTATCAGCTTTCGCAAAACATAAATCAACCAACTGACTTCTGGAAATCTCTCAAATCCTGCTCTCCCCCACCTAACCTGCACCCCTACACTACAAGTACAGGAGACCCTCATCTCCGACCCCCATCTGCGTAGCTGAGCTTTTAATACCCTTCTCCAGCTTCACCAAAGGCTTCTGTCCTCCCTCCCTATTCTCACCCCCTGGTTCCCCCACCGCACATGCCCCTCAGACTGCCCCTGCAACCCTACCATTCTCCTTCCACCCAGTATCCCAAGCAGAAGTCTTCGCTCCCCTCGGCTTTAAACCCAAACAAAGGTAAATGCCCAACGTCCATGGATGCAAAGATGCTTTACCTCTCACCCCAGCCATAGCTGTCCCTCTAGCCGACTTTTGAATCTATCTCTCTTTGGGAAAGCTACCTATGGCCTGAAGCTGGGCCACCGTTATACCTCTTCCAAAGGGAGACCTCTCCTCCCAGGAAATTACCGACCCATCTCCCTACTTCCTATCCTGGCCAAATTACAGGAATGACTGGTCCTGTCCCAACTCCTCCATACCTAGATGCCTCCTCCTTTTCACACCTTTCCAATCAGGTTTCCATAAATCCCACTCAACCATCACCTCCTGCTTTGTGTCACGGTGACATTCTCATGGAGTATGGACAAAGGAAATATCACCTCTGCCATCTTCATCGACCTAGCCAAGGCCTTTGATACCGTTTCCCACTCCCTACTCCTCTCCAAACTCACTGATGCAGGGCTTCTACACCGCCACTGAATGGTTCCATGACTACCTAGTGGGCAGGAAACAAGCAGTCAAACTAGCCTCTCACAACTCCCACCCTTGCCAGTCTCTGCTGGCATCCCCAAGTTCAGTTCTAGGTCCCCTTCTCTTCTCCGTCTTTCTAAATGACCTCCCAGCAGCATGCTCCCACTCTTCCATCCAGATGTACGCAGATGACACTGTCCTATATGCCTCTGGTCCCACAACACACAGTGTAGCAACCCTCCTCCAGGAAGATTTCAATGCCATCCAGAACTGGTTTAGGTCAAACCAGTTATTTCTTAACTCTAAAAAACTGCATCGTTAACATTGGCTCCCCACAAAGACTCTCCCGCCAAGCCCCGCCCCTTTCAAAACCTTGGACGGGACTCCCTGGAAAACTGTAATGAGTTTCAAATATCTAGTGTTGGCTAGATCAACACCTAGATTTCTCAGCTCACATTACCTCTTTACACAAGAGGCTGCTCCCCAAACTTGGCGATTATACTGTAACAAAAGCTGCCTCCCCAAATAGACAAAAGCACGCCATTGTACAAAAATTATCCTTCCCGCATCGAATACGGTGATATAGTTTACTCCATTGCTCCCGTGTCCACCCTGGCCATCCTAGACACCCTGTTCCACTCCTTCTGTCATTTCATCCTCGACTGCCCCCAATCAACACACCATTGCAACCTTTACAACTCATTAACCCTGCTGTCCCTCCATGACCGCAGACAAACTAACTGTGCTAGGTTCGCAGCCAAATATTGGTCCCACTCCCTTCCCCCCTACCTGACCTCTGCCCTCTCCCAACAACCTTCACCTGAGTACTCCCTTAGGAGTACGGACCCAAGACTGCTACATGTCCCATTTATGTGCACATCCAAAGGCCAGGCCACTTTTAATTACTGAATTCCACAGACCTGGAACGCCCTACCTGCCCCCATAAGACACGCACCAAACCCCTCCCTACGTAACTGATTACTCAGAGCGCACTTCACCTCCAGCTGCTCCTGTTTCAGTTAACAATTCTAATGTCATGCTGTTATAAACTAAAATGTATTGCATAGTACTCTACACTCTGAATCGTTATACTGTATGTACCCTACCCTTGTCTGCAATTTCTTCTTCCAAATTGTGAAGTTACAAGCCATTGTTCATTTTGTACTGTCTATCCATTACCAACTATGTATTTGGGTCTCATCCCTAGGTCTCATCTGGAATCGAGCATGTTGCTCAGTATGCTTTCCTGGTAAAACTGATAAATAAATAAATACATTGTAAATGGTAATGGTAACAGCAAATGAAACAGAAACGCAAAAGGAAACACCAGCGCAAATGACAACGCAAAGGGTAACGGACACGGTGGTGTACACGGGAATGGTAACGCAAACGGGGAGATAAACACAAGTGGAAACAGTAAGTGTAACAGTAACAGAAGCGCAGACCCTGTTTTTGCCAAACAGCTGCATAGAGAAACACAAAGAATGTATGCATTGTAATGGGCATCAAAGCTTAAAATGAGCATTGAAAGTACTTAATTGCTATTATAAAATGGGCTCGAAATCCCAAAGACTGATTGGTTGCAACATCATCTGAGCCGTGTCCTTATCAGATGATATTGTAGCCAACCGCACTACCACCCAGCAACATGCCTCATGACAGCAAAAATCAGTGAGCTCTGCCAATTGAAAACAAGAACGCTGACTGGCAGAGCTCACTGATGCCACAGCGCGACACCTTCTCGCCTCAGACCGCAAACTGAAACGGCGCTACAAAACCACATATCGCAACTGTATTCCTCTTTAAAACGGAAGCGAATAAATAGTCCACATCACCCTCAAAAAAGCAAACCACACAGCAATAAACCCAAGTCATCCATGGAAAAACAAAACTTCCTAAAAGAAAATGATGCACCTTGCTCCAGCTCCAACATTGCTGCCATCACGAAACATAGCAACTTCCGCTCCGGCGAGAATCAAACCCACAAGAAACCTTCCCACCAACAAGCGTAATACAGCAATTCAATACAACTCCCAAAACTTCAGCATTTAACGTGTGAAACTCCGTGATACACAACGCAGAGTTCATCACCCTATCAGTAAAACACAGCACGGCGTAACAGGAAGCACCACCACCTCAACGAGCAGATTCCCACACAATTAACTAGCCGTGATCGCAGCAATGTTGGACCTGGAGCAAGGTACATCGCTTTCTTTGTAGGAAGTTTTATTCTTCGATTGATGACTTTGGTTTATTCCTCTGTGCTTTGCTTTTCTGAGCGTGCTGTGGACAGTTTATTTCACTTCGATTTAAACAGCAATAGAGTTACGATCAGTCATTTTGTAGCGCGCTTCAGTTCAGGGTCTGAGGCGAGAAGGGTTTCATGATGTAGAATCAGTGAGCTCGCCAGTTTCCTGCTTAATTCCTAAATTAAAACCCAAATCATTCTCTTTGTTCCCTTAATTGAAACCCAAATAAAACTGTAAAAATATTTAAAATCCATGTCAAACCTTCAATGTTACTATCCTAATGGCAATACAGTGAGCTCTGCCAGTTTCCTGTTTGATTCCTTAATTAAAACCCAAATCTTTCCTGTTTGTTCCCTTAATTAAACCCAAATAAAACTGTTAAAATATTTAAAATCCATGCTAAAACCTTCAATCTTACTATCCTAATGGCAATGTAACTATCCTAATGGCAATAACACAATAGCAAAAAGGGACTATTTTTTTCCCTACAATATGTTCTTCTATTATTTTTTAAAATATCAATAAAAAAAACTTTAAAAACTACAAATGTTTATTCACTTTACTGTTGCCCATTTTATAAGCGCAATAACACACTCCGAGGTGTGGGTTATGTGCTGATAAAACACGCCTAGGGCAAGCTTTCCCGGCATAGCGCCTCGTGCCTAAGTACACTTTAGGCGTGTCTCTTATCAGCACATAACCCACACCTCGTCATGTGTTATTGCTTACATATCTCAGCAACTGCACAATGTAGAAAAAAATTAAATTTCAGAAAAATCATAATTTTACTGGTTACCTTTTTGTATTGTGTATCCCATAGGGCTACAGAACTCGCACCAAAAAATCTGTGTCTCACATCATTTGAGATACGAGCCCCGAAAGGCACGGTGTACACCACCATGTTAGTCTACGGGAAAAAAGTGGCAACTTTGGACAACCGTAACTTTGCAGCCATGCAATATTTTTTCACCAAATCAGCAAAAAAAAAAAAACATCTGTGAGATGTTGCCTGTCGCCCCTCCAAATTTCAGCCCAAAAGACCTAACCATTCTTTTGCAGTAGGGTGGCAAAGAATTCCTGTCATTTTGGCCATATTCTGGAAAAGTACTGTCGAAGTTTGTGAAAGCTGACGCAAAACAGCACCTAAGTGTCGTATTTGTGACACTACTTTGCAACACTACTTTTCCCAGAAATTTAGAAAACATATTTCTTGGGTGTTTCACCCCAAAATAAAGACATGTCTAGCATCCTCATGGTCCAACTAGGTGAATATAAAATGAATTAGCTTGATAGAGGTTCTCAAATTTAAATGGCAAGCATTTTTATGATCACTAACTGAAAACAAAATGGTGGATTTGCGACACTAAAAGGGCCATTTGTGACAGTAAAAACTGCATTTGCGACACTGTCGAACTTTTTGTTAACTTTTCCTATTGACTTATAATGGGAACTTGTTTTTTGAATAACTTTTGAACCGTTCAATATTTTTTCACGAAATCATCAAAAGACACATCGGGCACCCCAGCCGCATGTTCCCTGAAGTTTTCGGACCACTCGCACAAACCTGCGGTGACCTGTAGGCAAGAGCAAAGAATTCACCAAATAGAGCAAAGCGTGAGCACAGTTCACGCTTATAAATCTGCAGCTGTATATTCAACTGGCACAAAAGTTGGCGGATCTCAAGGCATATGATTCTTGATCTTGCCAAATTTCAGGCTAATCCGTTGAATGGTGGCAAAGTTATTAAGGTGCAAAGTTTGATCCTTTAACCTTGAAAGGGCTCCTCAACCCTAACTATGGTAGCACTACCATGCTACCATAATATTTTATGGTAGCATGGTAGTGCTACCATAGTTACGGTTGAGGAGCCATTTACATGTTAAACCTAAAATTTTGCACCTTAATAACTTTGCAACCGTTCAACAAATTTGCCTGAAATTTGGAATACTTGATCAAGAACCATTTGTCTTGGTATCTGCCAACTTTCGTACTGTTTGGATATACAGCTGCGGAGTTATTAAGCATGATCTGTGCACACGTTTAAGCTTTTTTTAAATCTTTGCTCATCCCTACAGGTCACACAGTTTGTGCGAACAGTCTGAAAATTTCAGGGAAAGTGCGGCCAGGGTCCCCAATGTGCCTTTTGAAGATTTTGTGAAAAAATATTAAACAGTTCAAAAGTTATTCAAAAAACAATTTCCCATTATAAGTCAATGGAAAAAGTTAAAAAGTTCAACAGTGTTGCAAATGCACTTTTTAGTGTCGCAAATAGCCCTAGTAGTGTGGCAAATCTGCCATTTTGTTTTCAGTTGGTGATCAGAAAAATGCTTGGCATTTAAATTTGGGACCCTCTAGCAACACAATTCTTTTTGTGTTCCCCTAGTCGGACCCTGCAGATGCTAGCCATGTCTATTTTGGGGTGAAACACCCTAGAAATATGTTTTTCAAATTTCTGGAAAAAGTAGTGTTGCAAAGTAGTGTCACACTCATGACACTTTCGTAAATGTTTGCAAAAGCTGTCGCAAATCACAACACTACTTTTTCAGACTGCGGCCAAAATGACAGGAGTTCTTTGCCACCCTGCTGCAAATGAATGGTTAGGTCTTTTGGACTGAAATTTGGAGGGAAGACAGATGTGCCTTTTTGGTGGTTTGGTGACAAAATATTGCATGGATGCAAAGTTACAGTACTCCGGAGTTGACACTTTTTTCCCTAGACTAACATTGTAGGCGTCCGCTGAATGACGAAGGAATTCTTTGCCACCCTGCTGCAAAATAACGGTTTGGTCTTTTAGACTGAAATTTTGAGGGAAGAAAGCCAACATCCCACAGATGTGGCTTTTGGTGGTTTGGTGAAAAAAATATTACAGGGAGGCAAAGTTATGGCACTCCAAGCTTCTCTTTTTTTCCCCCCATAGGATAACATTATGGCGTTCGCTGCGCCTTTCAGGGCCCGTATATTGAAAACGGTGCGAGATACGGACTTTCATCAGAAAAAGCTCAGCCCCCATACAAAACTAGCCAGGAAAGTCATAAATCATATGACTTTTACATTTTATTCTATGTTGTAGGTTCCTGAGATATAAGCAATTTAGTATTCCAACTCCTCATTTTCTGCTCCGGGACCCATTATTATGCATACATACTTTGTACTCACTATCTTTCTCTATGCAGCTTTTGGGGAAAACCAGCCTGTGTGCTTACATTACTGTTACCCTTACCGCTTCTGCTTGTGGTTCCGTAGCCGTTTCACTTACTGTTCCCATCTATGCCACCATGTGCGTTACCCTTTGCGTTTTCATTTGCGCCTGAGTTATTTTAATCATTTGTGTCTACAGTACTGTTTATCTTTGTGTTTCACTTTGTGTCACCTTGCGCATTACCATTTGCGTTTGCAGGCACCATGTTACTATGTGACAAGACATCACGTGGCAGGAGCACGGCCAGCTCTTGCCGCCGTATTACATTCACTATTTCTCAGACTAATTCTCAAAAAGAAGGGAAATTAGAAGCAAAAAAACTCTGTTTACTGTATCAGTTAGGGTTGTTCCACAGCAACAGAAGTGAGGAAATTGTATGTTAGGGTTCAAAAGCACAACTGTGCATTCACCCCCCCCAGCACCACAGACACACAGAGACACACACACTCATGGAAGTAGGGGGGAGAACCAAGGCAACACGACCAATCACAGACAACCAGTAGAAGGTGTCAGAAATGAAATACAACTGTCTAAATGTACTACAAGAGATCCCCAGTCCTTGAGAGTACAAACTGCATGTTCAGCGTACATCCTGAGCAAAATTGAGGCCATGTACAGCAACGGCATGTTCCTGATTCAAGGTGCACACAAGTTACCATAGTTAGGAGTTGAATGGCCTTAGTTAGTGATGTCCCACACCTCGCTACACCAGCATCTACACCCTGACTGGAGAGCCACATGAAAACTAATGGTGGTACACACTAGTTAACACAGTTGGGAATTACAAGACCTCTGTCAGGTAATGCCCCACCACCCCCTAGCCCACATACTGCATACTGAGTAGAGAACCACAGCAAAAATACGCCTATGGACGTGAATAGTGTAGCTCCATCTTTGCAACTGTAGAGAAGTTAGCACACTTGGGAGTTGCACGGTCTCATGGATGGGGGACTTCACCTCCAGAGACCCACAGCATAGTTGAGGATGTGGACATCAATGGTACAGCTCAGTGATTGTAGGCACAGTCAAGTTAGCACAGTTAGGATTTGCATGCTATGATACAGGCAATGGCCCCCCCATCTGAATACATACTGCATCCTGAGTGCTAAGCCACAGCAAAAATGAGGTGATGGACATCAACGGTACACCAGCATAATTGTAGGTATACTCTAGTTAGCAGAGTTAGGAGCTCCATGGGCTTAGCCAGGCAATTCCACCACATATAGCAGTTACTGCATCCTGATTGTACAACCACAGCTGTATTGCCTTAGGTAGTGATGTTGCACAGTTTGGCATGGCAGCTACTGCATCCTGACTGCAGAGCCACAGGAAAACTAAAGGTGGTACATGGTAGTTAACACAGATAGGAATTAGATGACCTCTGTCAGTTAATGAACCAGCCCCTAGCCCACATATCCATACTAAGTGGAGAGCCACAGCAAAAATAAGCCCATGGACATGAACAGTGTAGCTCTGTCATTGCAGGTATACAGAAGTTAGCACACTTAGGAGTTGCACAGTCTCATGGGGTGGGAGACTACACCTCCAGACCACTTCCTGCATGCTAAGTGAAGAGCCACAGGCAAAGAAGGATGATGCAGATCAATTGTACACCTCCCTGATTAGAGGTATAGTGTAGTTAGCACAGTTATCACTTGAATGGCCTCAGCCAGGCAACGCCTTTCCAAACTGTGACACCAGGTACTGGATCCTCAGTAGAGACCCATAGCACAGCTGAGGGTATGGACATCAATGGTAGACGTCAGTGATTGCAGGGAGACTCAAGTTAGCACAGTTAGCATTTGCGTGGACTCAGACAGGAAATGCCCCCCCCAAAGTTCATACTGCATCATGAGTATTGATGCACAGCAAGACTGAGGCAATGGACATCAATGGTACACCTCTGTAATTGTAGGTAGACAAGTTAGCACAGTTAGGATTGGCATGGGCTCACCCAGGCAATTTCCCCACACATACCAGTTACTGATCCTGGCTGTACAGCCACAGCTGCATGGCCTTAGGTAGCAATGTTGCACATCTCTCTACACCAATTACAGCACACTGACTGAGACTCACAGGAAAAGTAAGGGTGGTACATACTAGTTAACTTAATTAGGTGCAGGACCTCTGTCATGTAATGTCCGAACACCTAGCCCACATACTGCATACTGGTGGAGGCTACAGAACAAAAAGTCCATGGAGATGAAAAGTGTAGCTCTCTCATTGTAGCTGTACAGAAGTTTGCACACTTAGGAGTTGTACAGTGTCATGGGGGGACTGCACTTTCAGACCACTTGCTGCGTCCTGAGTGAACAGCCACAGGAAAAGATAGGCAATGCACATCAGTTGTACAGCTCCCTGATTGCAGGTACAGTCCAGTTAGCACAGTTATCATTTGAATGGACTCAGGCAGGCAATGTGTCTTCAAATGAGACAGCAGGAACTGCATCCTCAGTGGAGATAGACAACACAGGTGAGGGTATGAACATCAATGGTAGATATCACTGATTGCAGGAATACTGAGGTTAGCTCAGTTAGGATTTGCATGGCCTCAGACAGCTAATGTTGCCCCCCCCAAAATTCATACTGCATCATGAATGCTGATCCACAGCAACAATGAGTCAATGGAGATCAACAGCACACCTCTGTAATTGTAGGTACAGTGAAGTTAGCACAGTTAGGAGCTGCATGGGCTCAGCCAGGCAATTGCAGCACACATAGCAGTTACTGCATCCTGAGTGTATAGCCACAGCTGCATAGCATTAGACAGTGATGTTCCACACCTCGCCACAGCAGCTACTGCCCGCTGACTAGAGAGGCACAGGAAAACTAAGGGTGGTGCAGACTACTTAACACACTTAGGAATTATGGGACCTGTGTCAGGCAATGCGCCATGCCTAGCCCATGGTGCATACTGAATGGAAAGCCATAGCGAAAAAATAAGCCCATGGACATGTATGTGTGGTACTACTTCTTCCAGTTGATTTGCATGCTTAAAAGGAACAACAGTTGCATTCTATTGTTATAAAGTTATGTTTCAGTAAAGACTCTACATAGGTGGTTAAGTTTAAAGATTTATTGCCAGTTGGTGAAACTGAGAAAGGGCCAATTAAGATTTAATTTTTTTTTAAAAAATCAGTCTCACAATACAATCCTTGCATGTGTGTAATCATTGCTTGGAATATATCTAAATGTGTGTCATGCATAGTAAGTAGATGATATGAATCTGAATAAGTATGTACATACGAAAATATGAGCATATGAAGAAGCCAGCAGAAGAAGACCATTTGGTCTATCAAGTCTGCTCTTATTGCAGGGTCCACATCTTGAGCTAACATCTCTGCTATCCCTCCACAGTACTTCCATCCTCCCTAGGCATGATTCTTATCTTCCCCCATGCCTATATCAGGCTCTTTTATAGCTTCTCACCGTTTTTAATGAGGTGATCTCTTCTAGCAGTGCATTCCAAGTGTTCCCCACCCTTTGTGGGAAGAAGTGCTTTCTGACATCCCTACTAAACCTCCCACCCTCCAGCTTAAGACTGTGCCCCCTCATATGGTTGCCATTCAGCTTGAAGAAACTTTGGTTATCAACATTATTTATCCCTTTTAAGTACTTGCATGTTCCAATCATGTCCTGTCCCTCTCTTCTGTCCTACATTAATGAAGGTATGTCAGGAGCTTCTAAGTAGTGATTACACACATGCAGCTGTGATGATTTGTTGTTATTGTGTGACTGATAATGTGTATGTTCCTTGGGTGGGCAAAAAAACATGCTCAGTGTTCAAGTAGTAGAAAATAAAAATGTAATAATTTCAGTGACATTAGATAACTGGCATGTTCAGTTAAATATTTTAAGCTATATCACTGACTAGGTGCATATGGAAAATTCCCACCCGACCCCTCAATAGAGGCGATCATAAATATTGTCAGGAACAGGTATGAAGTGCATTGTTATCAGTAAAAGTGTTTGATTTACAATTTCAGCTTTTATTAACATAGATTACATTTACTTGTATGACAAGTAAAACACATTTCATATTATTACAGGTACAATATACATTTCTTTCAATGGTTACATTAGTTACTATATCAGTTCTGAGCTAGCAAATAAATGTGTGGCATGTTGTTTATATCAAAGATATAGGTCACTGGAACTTAATCACTATAGTATTCTATACGTTAAGGAGAAATTCTTACTTGACTCTTACAGTAACACTTTTACTAAAACAATTAAACTGGTTAACAACAATGATCAGATGAAATGAGGATGTAAATATTATTTATATGTCATTACATACAGTAGGTATCAAGAAGTCATTTGATAATAAGCTGCAATATTTCAGTGTTCACACTTGCTTCATTTCACTTGCTTCATTATGACTAGTTTTATATTTACATGTGTACAGTTTCAGTGTAACAAATACATTAGGCATAGTTCAACACTGTTGTATGGTGAAAGAATGATGATGTCAAGATGTCAACAGATAAAAGACAAAAAAAATCTGGTGATAGAAAACTTGTGACAGAGTGTTCTCTTTGGTGAATGAGATATGTTACATACTTATTTAAAATGACAAGGGACATTTGTGTCTCTGCAGAGGCAAAGAATTAGCAACAGGCAACAACTTCTTGTTATGTATGGGTATGATACACCTACAAGAAAAGATATGTACAGAACAGGGGAGCCAGAAAGGACTCTGTTTTGACACGTACAATCTTCAAAAGACATGTGAGCATGGTTTCTCTAGCGACTGTGAAGACTGTTGGCACTGAATGAAGCCACTACAACAATTTCCTGTTGTCACTGATCCACACAAGATCTTATAAGTCATAGTGCATGAAACGTCTCTGGCAGTATATCATTTTGTTGATATGCTATGATTTATTGACAGTCATAGATTGGAAACAATCGTACTGCCCTACTACTGACTCTGTCACAAAGTAGTCAGTAAAAAATGCCACATGTTGTGTGCTATTCTTCTGAGATATGAAGGTCATCATAATTCTTCAATATTAGAAGATATGCATTTTTTAATTTTCGTGGCAGTCCCTGTTTAAAACTGCTTGTAGAGTCATCACACTCTACCCATCCACTTCTGTACCTTAGCAAACAGGTTAATGGCCAGAATGCATAGATTGACCATGGTGATAGACTACACTGTGAGTGTCAAACACTGATTGGTTAAAAACTATTCTACCAGCTGTGCAATCTGTGATGGGAGTGTCAACTCTGAGCACGTTGGAGTCAAATCTGTACAATATAAGCAACAGATACTGAGATGAAGTCCTGAGACGTATGGACTGAGTACATCTGATTCCACACCTTTCACAGGAGTGACAACACTGAGCATTGGTAAATAGCTGTCGAAATTTGACACTTTTGACTTGAGGGACAAACAGAGTAATCCACAGTATGTCTTCTGTGGTTTCACGCTCTGAATGACCACATGGTACACATACATATTTGGTTACATATAACACAGTGAAGTACTGCACATTGGAATGCCGTCTTCATCCAAACTGTTTATGATTGCCATCTTAAACTCAATAGCATCTTGCTATATGTCTGCAGCAAATGTACTGCATCCGTCATATGTGCCTAACACCTGCCGTAGTGGTGTTAGTGACTGCACATTGTTAGACTGATCAGAAGCCATGTTGACAATCTGCTTTAATGCCTTTGATAGGGGAGTGTCTTGTGAAGCAGATATTGCCTGCACCAAGTGTGACATGTGGAGAAAAACTTGCATAGCTGAGTTAGCATAGCAGTTCACTCTAGTGCCATTGTCAAAGACTGGCACATCAGCTACACCAACTGATTTCTGATGAACAGCTAGATCTGAATGTGTATTTGATATCGTGACCTTTGTTGAACTCTTTAGAGTTGAATCACTTGTGGAAGCTTGTGCCTGTTTGCTGACAGGTGTAGATATGACTGTATGATGCGAGATAGCCAGATACGTAGGCAGTGATATTAAAGACATTTGTGGCTGATAGAGTACGTAACCTGTTGTACTCAGCAATACATCGCTTGTCAGCTCATATCTTCTGAGGTGCAAGAGTTATAATGTGCAACCCAGAAACACTACGGACATGTGAAAGTGCCACATAGCTCAAGCCATCTTTGAAAATGTCTGTACCTATGTCCATCATTGCTGAATCCAAACTCAAGCCCTGAGATTTATGAATAGAAACAGCATATGCAACACTTAGTGGGAACTGTTTCCTGTTTACATAGATATCCTGAAATACCTGAAATTTCACACAGGTATGTTCTCTCTGTAGAGGCTGTTCCATGTTGTCAAAGTGAACTACAAGTGTCTCGATATATGTCCTCTGGACATTGTAGACAAAGTTAGTGATGTTACCCATGGCACCATTTACCATGCCTCTTTCAACATCGAGATTACACAGCATGACACTGCGTTCCTACAAAGTGTAAGAACAGCTTCTAGGCCAGCTGTGCATGAAACATCTGACTTTGGTTCAGTGAGTCATTCAGTCATCTTTGCTACCAGGTTGCAACTGAGAATGACACTATCAACTGTGTCAACAGCATGCAGTTAGAACTTCTTGGTTTTCTCTCTTCAGCATAACATTGTTGAACTCAGTGCATTTCTTTAGTCATGGCATAAGACACACTATGTGTGTGACTGTAGAGTACACATCATTGAAAACATTACATGTTGTTTCTATGGATGTATCATCTATTCTGATTCTCCGATCATTTAACACAGCAACATGTTCTGTGATAGAGAACCTGTATAGACTTCATCTAAAGTGATTTGACCAGATCACCACTTTGGGCATGTTCTCATACAACTCGACATCGTGAAAAACCCCAAATGTTAAAACCTGCAATGCAGCCTAGTGTGCTTAGCATTGCTTGGCAGTCAGAGTTGCAAACACATGTTCCACATTAACTGGCACAAGCTGTAAAGAGGTCTCCCAATACAACCATACTTTTGCCACCAAATGGTACTCCATAGTCAGTACCTAAGATCTCCTGTAGACGTAGGTGTATACAGGCGAGCATTACATTGCAGACCATGCTGATTTCATCAGTGATGAGTAACTTCATCTTTGTGAACATGAAATGGAGCTGAGATGCAACCTCAAATGACAGTTTAAGATACTCTCCTGTTTTGCCATGTTCCACTGGCAACATAAAGAGACGGTATAATGTGACTCCACCAATGTTGTATGCGGCTAGTCCTGTGGGAGCAGTAACAGCAACAGACATTGATGACCCTGTCAGGCTCTGTATTTTAGCAGTGATGGCTTCAATAGGAAACTCTTTCCTGTACCAGCTGAACCACTAACAAAGATCAGTAGTGGTTTATAGTCAGACAGATCACATTTTCTGCTTTATGGATTAGGCCATGTCAAACAGTGTCAATGACTTGATAGTGAACTACATGCTGCTGCTGATTCAGTCTTCTCTCAAGTCAGCTGGGTTGACAGTGGAGTGTGTTCCATGTTCCATGCAGTCTCAATTTCTGAGATTAACACTTGTGTAGCATTTAAAGGCAGAGGTTCGCCTAGAACAGCTTGTCCTTCTGGATCAAGATTGTCTTGTGAGCTAACAGGGTGTCTTCCTGAAGGCTTCTTCTGCCTTCTCAAACTGTTCTTTCTCAGCCTCCAGTCTCTGTATGTATGTCTCTGAGTATTCAGTTTGGAAAGTCTCATAACTGAGATTGAATTATTCCTCAAATGTATCACAGTCACCTTTTAATTCAGACTCATTCCTCCAGGGTCTAAATAGGAATAGGAGAGCAACGTAGTAATATTCTCTGCTCTCTGATGTGCCTAGATGTAATTTACAGTGGTCTATGAGCCATGGCTTGTGTCTCTTTACAAGACAGCCATCCACTCTGTTCACCTTGTAAATGTGCCGTGTTGAGCCAGGTGAAATATCTGCCTTGTAGTCATACCACTTACCCACCTGAAAGAGACACAAATCATCCTTTTCATTGTGTCTATGGGGGTAGTATGTGTCTATCAGGTTATTCTTCAAGATATGTTTTGAAGAAGGTCTATTGGCAGTGAGTTCCTCAATCTCAGCATGGGGAATCAGTACACATTTGCGTTTCTCTTTATAGTTCACACTGAGAAACCAGACAGCATCAGACTTCCCGTATAGATGTGTACCCATTAAACGGTCACTGGCTTCATAGGCACTGCATTCTCTGTGTGAAAGGGTCTTCAAGCCCAATGATTACAGCTGAGATGTCAGGCTCCTGCTTGAACTGGCAATATCTTCCCAAAGATCTTGCAAGCTAGTCTGCTCATGCTTGGTTATGTACAGTCACATACCACACCAGGGTCAATGAGCTGACAGCCACAAACTGAACATCTATGTTTGCTTGCCACATTAGGAGAAGAGTTGGGTTGTAGTCACTGATGTACACCTCTTTCTCATCTCTTGGTAACTCGTATACCCTCTTGGTTGATTTTGCCTTCAAGTGGTGTCACATTGCTGAAAAAAGTTAATTCATGGAACCATCCTGACAAACTCGTCTAGGGAATCCGAAGCGACATCGTGTGTACCAATCAGATTTATTCTTTACTACTTGCCGGCAGTATTTTGCACAAATATGTCGCTGGAACTTTTGTACCAACTTCCATAGTGTAGGACTGTCATACTTGTCCAGAATGTGACAAGTGATCTATTGCTTGATGAATTCTAGCACCTGTGCTGCTTCATGTTCACCTATGCATGGTGCATCCTTGATCCACAATAACATATGAATATGAGGCACAACCCTTGCTTGATATTCTGTCCTCCAAAAGTAATGCTCCACAATACCAAGAGTTGGATTGTCTTTTGACAAAATGAAAGTCAGAATGTCATGGAACCGCTTGTGAAAATGTCTTGTGACAGACACAGGATCAAGTGAATACATTTCTCCAACAGTCATTGATGAAATGCTGTAGCATCAGAATTTGCCCCACTTTAACAGTTCAATGAGCTCATCCCAGGCATATTCAGCACAACTAAGTGTGACAAACCATGTGGCTGGACCATACTCTCTCAGCATTGTTATCACCTCAGAGTGTCTGTGATGCCAATATTATTTGGTGCCACGTAGACTTGACAGAATAAAAGACAGATTCAATTGCACATTTTCATCTTTCTGCTTTAATTTCTCTAGAAATTGAGCAGCTGTTATTCCATCTAGTGGACTTGTGAGATGAATAGCATGTGCAATAGACGCAGACAGAATGATAAGTTCACTCTCCCAGAGGAGATGAAACAGGTACTGTATGTTACGTCTGAATTTGCCATCTTTGCTGAGCACATGGCTAGTGCAGTACTCAGCACCTTGTACATGCACTTCCCTTTCATCTAGCCGTACATCTGACCCTTTTGGGAATAAGTCTGGGAAACAGCATGCTTCTAGTGTTGCCTCCCAAATGCTGACAGGCTCACCTTCCAACTGTTTCATTTGATAGAGATCAATGTTGTCCCCTACTGGATCTCTACCATGTATTTTTTTTAAATTTATTTATTGAATCTAGGAATTTTTTACCTTTGAGCCATGGCTCTTTTACAAAGGTTCCATGTCGTTATTGTACAAACAAGGCAAAATTACATAGGAAAACAATCAAATTATGAAGCAGCATTAAGCAGTAAAATGCAGTACAGTAATGTCAACTTCGAACAAAAATACTTTAGTGAACACAATACTGGCTGGTTAGAGGAATACAATAGAGAAAGAACAATGGAGGGGGGGAAGAGGAGAATGGAGAGGCAGACATAGGGAAACTAGTACCACTCAAATGCCTTTGTCAATAAATGAATCAGAGGTGGGAGGTTTAAGCAAGAAACAGACAAGGGGAAAATTAATCAGAGTAATCACAGGAGCTGGAGGCTGTGAGGGTGAAGCTGTAGCCTCGATTTGAAAACTCCTAGAGATGTGGAGGAGGTGATGTGAGTGCTGAGGGCATTATGCCAGCTGGAGCATGGTAGGCAAAGGATCTTTGGCCCTGGGTGGTGCAGCATCGTGGGATCTGGAGAAGCTGATGTTCGAACTTCTGGTGAAGTGGTGGTTGGTATTCAGGCATAGCAGGTCTTGGATGCATGGTGGAGTGAGGCCCATGGTAGATTTTTGCCTTCAAGCAGTAAGGTACTTTATGTGATTGAAGCTGTAACCATCCTATTTCAGGGTAGAGTTCACATGTATGGTGCATCTTTTGGCACCAGTGAGCAGTCGACATGCCTTGTTAATGGAGGTTGTAATGCGCCTGAGTGCAGTAGTTGAGGCAGAGTCACAGATAATTAAGCCATAGTCTATGATAGAGATGACAGAGCTTTGGATAGCAATCCTCAGCACAGATTGGGTAGGAACTGTCTGTTTGTTATAGGATACCAATCGTTGATTCACAGTTTCAATACTATCAATGTGGGTCACAGAGGTTAGGCAGGGATCAAAGGTGATTCCAAGGTATTTAAATGATGTCACTTGTTCGAGGGTATTTCCTGCATACGTATTGATAGCAAGTGGAAGTTGCCTTTTCTTGTTTGCAGGCCTTGAGAAGAGCATGGATTTTGTTTTTGTGGTTTAGGACCAGTTTGTGCTCTAAGAACCATTTCTCAACCTTGGAGAAAGCAAGCTGCAGGCTACGGAGTAAGGGTTTTGGATCCTTATGAGAGGAGAGAATCATGGCATCATCAGCATATAGGATTATTTGTTCTGGGCAAGATTGAGGGAGAGAGTTTAGGAATAGGCTGAAGAGAAGAGGGCCTAAGATGGATCCCTGGGGAATGCCTGAGAGAACTGGGTTTGAGTCTGAAAGAACTCCTGAGATTTTTACTGTTTGAGAGTATTGGGCTGGGTAACTTTTTACCCAGGCACTAGGGCCCTGAGAGAGCCCAATAGCATGTAGCTGTTTGACAAGTAAGCCATGGTGAACAGTGTCAAACGCCTTCATTAGGTCAATGAAAACAGCTCCAGTTTGGTATCCTTTGTCCATAGCATTGTGGATTGATCCGAAAGAATTCAGGAGGGCAGTCGATGTACTATGCCTTTGCCTACAAACCCGTGTTGCTATGCGCTTGGCGGATGTTGCTCTTTTTTTAGGTAGGCTGAAAGTTGGTCTGCCACAATGCGTTCAAGGGCCTTGGAGAGGGGTGGGAATATTGATATAGGTCAATAGTTACCAGGTAGGGACTTGTCACCACTTTGAATACCGGTGTGACTATTGCAGATTCCATTTGCTGGGGAATTGATGGAGGCAGAGGGAAGATTGAAAATTCTGGTGAGTGGGAACAGTACCTCTTCAGGGTAAGGGACAGTAGTTTAAGGTCTATAGTATCGCTGCTTGCTCTGGACTTAGAGATAGCCTTTTTATATATTTGCAGACTTCATGTACCCTGACTTTTTTTTAAATGGAGGGCAGTTGATTAGGAGAAACAGTAGGTGAAGTTCGATTTGGAGAGTCTACATCGGAGAAGAAGTCTGGGGGAGGACCCACTAAGGTCGGTGAAAGTTGCATTTAGGGTCTTTGCCATGACCATGTCCATGTAGTGGGTGAATTGTGTACTGTTCATACACATTGTCACTTGTCTGTCCACTGACCTTCTCAATCATTGACTTAGTTGTTTCTAAGACATCATGTTGAACAGAGACTACTCATGTGGTCAATGTCAAGGTCTGCATAAAAGGGATTGTTGCTCTTTAAATAAGTAAGAGCAAGCTTTACCTCTGTACATTGACAAGATCTTGCCAGATTACCTTGGACTTAGTTGTAACACCATTTACAAGAATCACCAAACTATTTTCCATGAGATTGCCTCCACATTTTCCTGTGAGGAAGTGGAGATACATCACAGAATCCTTTAGAGATCTAATGAGTTCTTTCTGTCTAATGTTCCGTGTCTTTGTGTTCAGACGTAGAATGGTTTGAAATGGTTTCATTGTCTGAATTAGAATGCTCAAACATATTCAATGTTGCAGTCTCACTTGGTGTAACATGTGCCTCCATATTATTCAACAGTGACCTTGGTGGCAGAATGTTGGAGTTTAGTTTGGAGAAACAGTGTTTGCACAGCACAATGGTGGTCTGCAACTGAAAGTCAGATTTCATCAGCAAAAATGCTGAGATATGGAACCACATGTCATTGTATGGTGACAAGGTTTCAAGGTTCACTATGACTATTTGTTTGCTGTAGCACAGACGGTCACATGACACACATACAGAGTCAAACTTCTAAGCCTTTGCCAGCTCAAATTTTGTGGCAGTTATTTTTGCCCTTTGAAAATGAAGCTATATAATTTGTTGCATAGTATACTGTGATAGCCATTGTTAACTGTCATTGCATATACCAAGAATGTAATACAGAGGAAGTATTCAATACAACTGTACCAGTCTTGCAACTCATTAAACTTTTTGAAATTAAATCATTCACAATACATCGCGAGTCAAACAGACTATATGCAGAGCTACAATCTGAAGTATTTTTTTCTATTTTTCACCCCATGTGCCCCTCAACCCACCACTCCTTTGGGCTGCCTAGGTCCTTCACCCACTTCAAGTGTCCCATCCTGAGCCCTACATCTTCTGAGGGGGAAGGCACCGGGGGGGGCAACCAGCATATACTTGGCCCCAGGGTACTGCTCAAGTGGAAAGGCTCTTTCAGGGCATCAGTGATAACGGAGGAGCCATTATCTGGTTGGTCGAGAGGTGGATTTCCATTTTTCTATGCTGTTCCCACCTGCATCTTCTGTAGTGCTCCTGGTCTCCAGCAGAGGCCGCTACAGAGCAACACGAACCTTCTACCTGCCCCAGGAGGGAGGCAGTCCCTACAGATGCTCGATCCTCTCCTTCCCCTGTCAGCCCCAGCATCCAGTCTGTTCCCAAACCCGGGTTGCCAAGCGTACCAATGTGCATCCAGCGCCTCAACCCTCAGCACCACCAGGCTGGGCAATGTGAAGTTTTGCACAAGTTGTACCTTACTGTATGTGTGTGACAATACAGACCTACATCTACTTACAATATATGTGGGAAATAACACAATCTTCTGAGCTTCAAGACAAGCAATAACGTTGGTTTTTAGCACGTGTATATTCATGGTATTTTTTTGTCTCTTTACAGATAAATCTTGTAAGAAGACCTGCACAGTGCACTGCCGCTGTGTGTGCAGGCTCGAGTGGAAGACTGATGGGCTGAATGAAGAAACTGCTGCGCTGAAAGAGGGACAAGACAAATGATTGTCCCTCTTCACAGCACAGCAGGCCACCATTAATCTTGTGCTCAAGCCTGTAGGCACAGCTGCAGGTGTCAGCTAGCCAAGCAGCACTGGCTCCCCTGCACCACCAAGTACAAGTGTGTCTGAGCCACAGTGAGCAGCCTCCACAGCTTTTTTCTGGTATCTCCCTCCCTCTCAGTGCAACAGCTTCCACTTGCTGTGCACCTCCATATAGTGTCCACGTTTCATCATGGACTACCTCGACCAGCAGCACACCTCTTCTTTGAATGAGATGTGTATAGATTTTTTTTTGTTTGTTTTGTTTTCATACTTCTGTTGTTTTATTTGATTTTTTTATTTAATAATGCATCTTTTGATAAACATTGTGTATATATGCTGTATAAACCACTTTCTAATTTTTGTATTTCTTCCGTATGTCATGAAACTGTTACATATTTTGTTATACAGGAAAAGAGTTTATATATTTCATAAATCATATTTTAAATGTTCTATTTTTAGAAAAAGATAATAATATACTTTTTTTCTTATCAAAAATTTTTTTTGTGTTTCATTCTTACTTTTGCCGGGGATGTCTATTGAGACAGGTGCCATTAGAACATATTACTTCCACTGATATGGCTACAATGTTCTGAGAGATGAACCTCTCTAATTGACTATTTACAATGTTACAGCCTTGTACTAATCTCTTACGTACATACCTGTAGAGGCTGACAATAAGCTGAACATTTTGTTCTGTTTAATGAAATGTTTTTATAATAATAGTGAACAGGCAGTGCCAGGAATTATGCTGATGGTCAGTTAGTTAACCTATTAAAGGATGTGGCATTTGCCTATGTTATGTGCCATAGGAGGACCCCACAAGATCATGACCAGACTGTTACCATTAACATTGACCATGAGTTTGTGACTAATTAGCAAACAATGGTATTGGTAAAAGCAGTATTAGGTAGTGAGTACATTGCAGTTCAGTAAAGTGAAACTGTTAAAACATTCTATTTATTATCACTGTTTTCAAAAATGATTATCTGTATGTATGCCTTCATTTAACAATACATACCAAGTGAAGGTAAAGAAGCACAACATGCAAGGGTACGGTCATATGTAAGAGTGCTTGAGACACAGAGGATGCCACATGCTCTGCTCTATCACAATGCTATTAGTTAGTGCAAAATGATAGTATGTGAAAGCCAAGAGCAATATGATTTGATGTGTGCCATGACAATGGTAAGTTGAATAAAATGAAAAACAATAAGAAGTTTCTTCATATGGACAGTAGTAAGATACAAACATTAATCAGGTGTTGTTACTGCAACTGTTCTACAGTTGTGGCAGCACCATATGATTTGCTCTGTGGCACAACAATGATAAACGTGGCTCCAACAAACACAGTAACAGATATGGAGATCTTAATAGACTGTCAAATATAGATGACAGAAATACTAACAGTGTGACTTCCATAGCTAAATGGTACCAGTACATAATTTCTTGTTGTGTCATACAATGCTAATTGTAATGTAATAGATAACACAAAGACATATGACAGATATATAGTGCCAGCACACATATATGTGCTAGTGTCATAAATACACAATCAGATCCACACTTACATCTTATTATTTCTTATGTGCAATGGAATTTGTCACTGTCATTGAACTGTGATGACTGAGAGATATATAAAATTAGACAGAAAACCAAAGAAGTATTTCAGTTTTTGGAACACTAATCAAGTATCAGTGTTTGTCTGATATTTCATCACTATGTCTCTAACTGTTATTACTGGATTTATGTTGTACTTAGCATGTCAGTCACTTCCATCTATTTGTTTCATGGTAGTCAAGGTGACAAAAGAATCATGCCCCAAGCACTGTATCTGTACAACAAGTCTTTTGCTGGCAGTAAGGGGAAACACGTTGTATGTTCTATTGACCAGTGCATTCATATACCAAATCATGTGGTGGCAGTGCTGAAATAGAGAGCTCAAAACTCTCAGCACTGCATACATAAGGATAATCATGTGGTGAGAGAGTGGATCCCAAAGGACCTACACCCTCAGCAATGTATGTAGATATCTACTTACATGCGGAGAGTGGTATACACCCAACACATTTCATTCAGTATTAATATTCCTCATTATAAAAACAAAGGGAAATTCATGGCAAAAAAATCCATTTAATGCATCAGTTAGGGTTGTTCCACAGCAACAAAAGCAAGGAAATTCGGTATTAGGGTTGAAAACTCTAACTCCACATTCACCCCCCCCAGCGCCACACACACACAGACACACACACACATATGCAAGTGGAGATCCACAGCAAAACTGAGGCCATGTACACCAAATATACACATCCCTGACTGCAGGTGCACACAACGTACCCACACTTAGGAGTTGCATGGCCTTACCTAGCAATGCCACACACCCCCACCACAAATGCTGGTGCACCATGACTATACACCAGCATGAAACTCCATGATTGCAGAAAGACAGTTGTTTGCACACAGAAGTACAATACAACTGCCTAGATCTACTTCAAGACACATACATCATTGTGACACAACAACTGTAGAATTTGAGCATGTGTTGTGCTTAGCTGTATGTTTTCTGTGTCTGTACACTCAAGATGCAGAACATGATCCTGAGTTTCAGCAACCATTGCCTGTACAAGGGTCTGCAAGTTCTAATTCTGCTAACAGGTGTGCAGCCTTAGTGATTGAGGTGTACCATTAATGTATATCAACTTACTTTTGCTGTGGCTGCATACTCAGAATACAGTAACTGCACTGTGTGGGGGAGGAGACTACGTGGTTCACCATGCAATTCATAAGCATGCAAGGATGACTGTAGCTGCAGTCAATGGCTGTAGGGCAGATGCTATAGTCAGTGTAGCTGTAGATCTGTAGTCAGTATGCAGTACCTGCCCAGGACTATAGCATTAACTAAATAAGGCCATGCTAATGGTAACTATGCTAAGTTGACTATACTTTCAATGAGTCAGGTATACAACTGATCTCCATCATCTCAGTTTTGCTGAAGGTCCACAGTCAGGATGCAGTATATGGAATTGCACTTTGGGGGAGCATCCCCTCACTGATGACATGTGAGTCATAACTGTGGTAACTGGAGTGTGGCTGCAATCACTAAGGCATACCATTTCTGTCCATGCCCTTTGCTTTCCTGTGGTTTAGCAGTCAGGATGCAACAAATGGTGGGGTGCCATTCTGTGGCTGACACTGCACAACTCATGAGTGCACAAAGATCTGTATGGCTGCAATGAAAAAGTTTCACTGTTAATGTGAATGTTCTTATTTTTGCTGCATCAGCACAGTCAGCATGCAGTACCTGGTATCGGGGCTTGTTCATTGCCTGCCAAAGGCCTACAGTGCCTAATTGTGTAAAGTTGTGCATACCTACAATCAGAAATACCATGCATCTCCAAGGCCTAAGTTTTGCTGTGGCTCTCCAGTCTACATGCAGTAGCGGGTGTGTGGCATTGCTAGGTAAGGCCATACAACTCCTAAGTGTGGTACGTTGTGTGCACCTGCAATCAGGGATGTGTACATTTGGTGTACAAGGCCTCAGTTTTGCTGTGGCTCTCCACTGAGCATGCAATACCTGGTCAGGTGGGTGGGATGTCATGTAGTACATTTATACAGTTGTATTTTATTTCTGTCACCTGCTGCTGGTTGTCTGTGATTGGTCATGTTGCCTTGGTCCTCCCAGCTACTTGCATGTGTGTTTGTGTGTGTGTGTGTGTGTGTGGTGCTGGGGAGGTGGGGGTGAATCTGGAGTTAGAGTTTGCAACCTTAACACTGAATTTCCTCGCTTTTGTCACTCTGGAATAACCTAACTGATGCATTAAACTGAGTTTTACAGGGCAGTCGGCCAGTATAGTTAGGGTTGAATAAAGTTTAAAGTTAAACCAAAAGTTTGCACCTCAATAACTTTGCAATCGTTCAATGAATTTCAAAAATTTGGCATGTGTGGTCTCATATGGTAGATCTCTCGATTTGCCATGTAGCGTTTCAATCGAACTTGAAGTTTTTGTGCAGCGAAAAAAACACATTTATCACTTTTTTGCTGAATTTTGCCCATCATGCTGCTGCCACACCATTTGGAATTGTGGTCTGCAGTTTTCAGGGTAGAAAGAGGCTTGGTCAAAGAACAATACAGCATTGGTTTGGTGAAAAAAAAAAGTAATACATTTAAAAAGTTATTTTATTTTGAATTTCCAAATCCTGAGCATGCTCAGTTCAGTCAAGGTGTGTGTGTGTGTGTGTGTGTGTGTGTGTGTGTGTATATATACATACACACACACACACACACACACACACACACACACACACGTATATATATACATATACACACACACACACACATATATATATATACACACATATACACACACACACACACACACACACACACACACACATATATACATATACATATATATATTTATTTATACATACAACGTATGTTGTCAGATAAATAGAGTATAAAACATGATATCTCACATGGGCCATGAAGATAACATTGTTATCTTCATGTTCCTATCGTCATATGTTATCTCCACGTTCCTATCGTCATATCGAACTTATCTGGTTGATCCTACCACTCTGAGTACTTTCACTTTCCTAGAATTGAGCGCATCCCAGCGCCATAGACAGTGACAATTTGTACATTGGTAAATGTTTTTTAGAATGTGCCCCGAGTTCAGTAAGTTAGAATTTCCTGTAATTTTTCTGTTGTTGGTTGTAAAAAAAGCTTCAAACTGCACACAGAGTGCAGCAGTGACCGAGCCGGCGGCTTTTCAACAGTAAAATGAAGCACGAGCGTCTAACATTTACCAATGTACAAATCGTCACTGTCTATAGAGCTCTGTCACGCTACAATTCTAGGGAAAGTGAAACTACTCAGAGTGGCAGGATCAACCAGATAACCATGTAAATGTCACTTTTTCCCAAAATAATAGCAGGATCAACCAGATATTTTTACTAACTTTAAACTGACAGGATCAACCAGATATTTAAAACCTATATAATCTATTATGTTGGGGAAGCATGTGGAGCCCTGTGTGTGTGGGGGGCATGGCATGATAAACCAGATAATGCTTCTTAAAACTAACCATAAATAGCAGAATCCACCAAATATTTTTAAGCAATAAATGACATCTGCTGTTTTGGCAGCGTTCTGTAAAGGGGGTTGTATTGCTAGGGCCATCACCTTTATGTCACCCATTGCATTGAGAGGGCACGTGAGTGAGTTGTGTTTGGGGCAGGGCAGGCATACGTTGTATAAACCGAATATGACATGGCCCGACTGAAGATATCATATTTATCTTATCGAGGCCAGTGACATCAAGATATCTCACTGCGGGCTTCGCCACCGTGAGATATCATGATATCACTGGCCTCCTCGTGAAGATAAATATGATATCTTCAGTCGGGCCATGTCATATCCCCTATATATACACATACATGTACATGTACATGTACATGTACATACATACATACATACATACATACATACATACATATATAAGGTCAGTGATATCATGATATCACTGGTCTCAGTGAAGATAAATATGATATCTTCAGTCAGGCCATGTCATATTCTGTTCATACAATGTATGCTTTGCCCCCACAATACAACTCACCACATGCCCTCTCAATGCAATGGGTGATACAAAGGTGATGGCCCTAGCAATACAACCCCACTTACAGAAAAGCTGCCAAAACAGTAGATGTCATTTATTGTTTAAAAAATATCTGGTGGATCCTGTTATTTATGGTTAGTTTTAAAAAGTCTTATCTGGTTTATCCTGCCATGCCCCTCCCCCAACAGAGCTCCACATGCCCTCCCCCCCAACATGACAGATTACATAGGGTTTTCAAGTATCTGGTTGGTCCTGTCATTTTAAATTACTAAAATATCTGGTTGATCCTGCTATTATTTTGGGAAAAGTGATTTTTAAATACTTATCTGGTTGATCCTGCCACTCTGAGCACTTTCAGTTTCCCTGTAATTGTGGCGTGGCGTTATCCACACTGACGATTGGTACATTGCCAAATGTTTTGTAGGAGGTGCCCCGGGTTCAGTAACTGAAAATGCTGTGCTTTTATGTTTATGTTGCTGTCTCTTGTTGGCAAAGCCTGACTGCACATAGAGTGCTGCAGTGACGAGCCGGCGGTTTTTGAACAGTAAAGAGCAGCCGCCTGTTGCCCAGGCAACAGACGCCAGCTTCTTTACTGTTCAAAAGCCGCCAGCTCAGTCCCTGCAGCACTCTATGTGCAGTCGGAAGCTTTTTTCAACAAGAGACAGCAACACAAACATAAAGCACAGCGTTTTCTCAGTTACTGAACCTGGGGCACCTCCTACAAAACATTTGGCAATGTACCAATCATCAGTGTGGATAGCGCTCGGTCACGCTACAGTTACAGGGAAACTGAAAGAGCTCAGAGTGGCAGGATCAACCAGATAAGTTTCGATATGATGTAGAGGAACGTGGAGATAACATATGACGTTTAGGAACATGAAGATAACAATGTTATCTTCACTGGCCACCTGAGATATCATGTTTTATACTGTTATTTATCTGACAACATAAATTTATATATCTATATCTCTATATATCTATATCTATCTATATCTATATCTATATCTACAGTATATATCTATATCTATCTATATCTACAGTATATATATATATCTATCTATATCTACAGTATATATATATGTTTTGCTAAAGGAGATTGGGCTCATGAGCAAGGATTTTGTCACCTCATGAAAGGGGATTTTAAAATCCCATTTGTGAGGAAAGATTTCTCATTTATGAGCTGCCATCTTGGTTCATTTTTCCCCAAACAAAATCGTAGCTTGCCCAATGGCTGACTTCTTTTACAAATGAGGCATGAGTTTTGTTCAAGGTGATGCCCTCTACAAACCCATGCCTTTGGTTTCTTTTGTTGTGGGCAAAAAATGGCGATTTTAGATTTTAAAATTCTTTGTTCATGACTTGCTTCCAATCCTCATTTGTGAGGTGACAAAATCCCCATCCGTGAGCCGATCCCCTTTCGTGAGGTAACAAAATCCTTGATCGCGACTTAGGGACCAGACGGCCCTATCTTACGAACAAGGATCGGCTCATGAATGGGCATTTTGTCAGCTCGCAAAAGGGGATTGGATTTTTGAATCCCCTTTCGTGAGCTGACAAAATTCCCTTTAGTAAGGTGTCAAAATCCCCTTTCGTGAGCTGATACCCTATCGTGAGCTGACAAAATCCTTGCTTGTCATTTCACAACCAGATGGCCCGTCTCACAAATGAGGATTGGCTCATGAATTGGGATTTTGATACCTCATGAAGGGGATCAAATTGCAAAGTGGATTTTATTTTAATTCCTTGTTCGTGAGCCGACAAAATCCCCATTTGCAAGCCATCAAAATCCCTTTATGCGAGCCTCTCTCCTTTCACGTAGACAAAATTCTTGATCACGACTTCCAGACCAGATGACCATAATCTGACAATAAAGGATTTCTCTAATGGAGATTTTGACAGCTTCATAATGAGGACTGACCTTGCTAATGTGAATTTTGCCACTCATAAATTAGGAGTTTAAAAACATTGCCAGTGTACTGTAAATAAACGGTTTGTTTTTGGCTTCAGATTTGCAGGGATAAAGTGGGTGTTGCAGAGATGTGAATTATGCTGTTTAAGTGTGAAAAGGTATTCAGTTCCATATACATGCCATCAAGAAGTTAAGATTTTTCCCATAGGATAACATTGCGTCCCCTTAGTGACCTTCGGTGCCTGTATCTATGAAATGATGTGAAATATGGATTTTTCATTACCCGCAGCTAAGTCACTTATTACAACTGCAGTGGAATTTTTTTCATAGCTTGTATGGTTACTGAGATGTTGGCAAATTAGTGTCACAAGGGTTCCTTTTCAGCTCTATATGGCTGCTTTATGGCTCTGTTGTTATTTTTAAGTGGGAGCGAAGGGCTCAGGAGGACCTGCACTCCCACAGGCGCGTATCATTATGTGCAAATTGGCAATTTTGTGGAAGCACAGGGCATAAAGTGCTGACAACCCAACACATACCAATTATGAGTTACAGTACACTTTCTCAGAAAGTGATGACATTTATTGTAAAACTTTGTTAATGCATGAGTTAGGGTTACAGTGAAAAGTAGGAAATAAGACATTAGGTTTAGCCCTAACATCACCAATCCTACCATCGATCCCTCATCCTCCGTCTTCAAAGGCAATGTGGGGTGTGCTTATGAGATGCCAGGGGTTTAATTCTCACCCCATTCCCTATGCTGTACCATGTCAGCCTCTTTACACATGGAATGGGGTGAGAGTTGGGCCTAATTACTCAAATGGCACACCCCCAATGCCTGTTGGTGTGTGGAGGATGGGGAGTTGGGTGGTGGGTGGGCTAGGGGCTCAACCTTAACATCTCATTTCCTCACTTTTTGTCACTTTAACCCTAACTGATGCATTAATGAAGTTTTTTTTTTTTTTTACAAAAAATGTATAATATCTGTGGACAGCATAACCTAGATAGGATAAAGTATCTAAATGTTCTTAATCTGGCTAAAACAGCATTATCCCAATATATTAGGTGAATACTGTATGAGCAACCCCACTCTATCTAATGTTGTATGGAGAAGCCTTCTGAAAGGCCACAGATTAGCTGAACATTAATATTATATTACAAACAAGACTAATTCCCTGAATTCATTTTAAAAACAGCTTGATCAGCCTCTATAGGTCTTAAATAATTGTCAAGGAAATATTGTGTTAAATCTTTGATACATATGACATGTTGGTTGGACAGATATTTGATGTTTTGCACACCCATTCAGCTCTGCTATTATTTTAATGCTACCTTTGCTCTCAGCAACTAACATCTGTAATTATTTCTAATTCACACTGTAAAAGAAACTTTGATTTTGCAATTTTACAGTCATGAAAGCATCACTCTGTTCCCCCAAATATACAGTATCTACTATTGGCAAATTATTGTTTATTTCAGATTTGTTTCTTGTTCCTGTTGGTTAAACAAACAGATTTATTACTTAAAGCAAGCAAATGTCACATCTTCAGTGATGCAAGGTATCATAGGTAATGTAAGAAAATCACAATGAAGAAATTATGGCTGACAAAACTTTAAGCAGCATGATAAGGCACCTGTCCTCACAAGAAATCCACAAAGGCTGAGAGCAGCAAATCACAGACATTTTTTTTGTCCTTGTTAAGACTCAGTACTGTTCTATAACTGTTTTTCTCAGCCCGAGACATGAAACTGACAAGCAACAGAACAAGAAGGGATCGGGTCACGGACAGCTCAAAAGTTTGAGTATTATGTTCTTTATGCAATACATGTGCTTCCCATTTGTTACACACATAACACTATTTCTTAACCTTTCACACCTATCTCTTCACAATTTAATTAAAAGAGACACTCATCTGATATGCAACATTACATTTACATAGAAATGTATATGTACAGAAGGTTGAGGATAGAGCAGGAAAAGAACCTATCACGCATGCCCTGTTTTATTTCTCTAGGCATTATTTAATCATTTCAAAGATCCAAGTGTTGCCTTCAGCATTCTTCTTGTTTGTAATTATTGAGTCCCTCTAGCTATCCAGTTCAGTTTTGTACCCCATGATTGTACTGGAATTGACTAATGTACATCTTTGGGCAATTTTGTTTCATTTATCCACAACCGTTTCTGTAAAGAATTATTTCCTTATGTCTTTCTTGAAACTGTATCCCTCTGCTGTAAGGCTGTGACACTGTAGTCATCTGCCCTTTTATCTTAAATACAGCTGTTGTGGTTAGAGTATAATTCACATTAAATTCTGCTGTGAATGAATTGGTATTGCATTGATTTTACAAGTTGGCAATGCATTGGCAACTTAAAAAAAAAAAAACAACACTTAACATGCTCAAGAGCAAATTTTACTAAATGATTTTGAAACTTAGCTGCAGTGGATATGCATCTCTATCACAATGCAATGCAGAACTAAGCCACTACTTACAGGCAACGGTTTTGCAAGTCTCTGTTCTGGATCCAGCAACATCTATGCAACTACCTTTGCAAAGGAGTCTTCGACTCAAAGGATTGTAATTCGAAATTTCAATAAATAAAATAAACTCACTGAGAAATGCTAAAGCAACTGATTGGTGTGACAATTTAAAGTGAAATGCACTATACCTTGTTATGCCCTTGTATGTGTTTGTAATTCTCTGTTAAATCCCCCTCCCTCATATACTACAATCTGTACCTGTTTAGAACAGTTGAAACATAGAAAAACAATGGCAAAAGAAGACCCTTGGTCCATTGAGTCTGCCCATGAGATGTCCAGGACCTAGCAATTGTCCTGGTGGGCTACCCCCACCCTAAATTACTATATACTTTTTGATGTCTTGAAGTGGTACTCTAACTCTGTACCACCTATGCTTGAAATCTCTCAGAGTATCTGACCCTACCACCTCCACTGGCAGAATATTACTTGACTCCACTACTCTTTCTGTGAAGCAGTATTTCCTTAAATCCCTATTGAAACTCCCCTCCCCACCAGCTTCCATTCATGAACTCTAGTTGTTCTGTTGGTGACACTACGGAACAGCTCCTCAGTGTCCAGTACCTTGATTATGACCTTTAGGAACTCAGAAATGTTTATATCATGTTGCCCTTCTCCCTCCTTGTTTCCAGTGAGTGCATATTCAATGCTGCTAGCAGTTCCTCTAGACTGAGTCCATGCACACCTGGATTACCTTTGTTCCCCTCCTCTGCACTGATTCCAACCTGTCCCTATTCTTCTTGTTCATGTGCAGCCTCCAAACTGAACACAGTACTCTAGGTGTGGTCTAACCAGGGATTTTTAGAGTGGGATGATCACTTCCCTTTCCTGCTATCAATTCCCTGCCTACACACCTCAATATTTTGTTCACCTTGCTGTATGCTTTATTACATTGGCTCATCTGTTTCATGAAGTCAGTAATAATGACCCCCAAGTCCTTCTCTTCCTGTGAGGATCTCAGTTTAACCCCATTGAGCCAATATTCTGTCCCTAGGTTCTCATTACCAACATGCATTACTTGGCACTTTTTTTGTGTTGATTTTCATCTGCCACAGATTTGACCACCTTTCCAATTTTTGGAGGTCTTCTTGTAGGTCCCTAATCCATTTAAGAGTGTCCATCTGTGCTCCAACCTTGGTGTCATCTGTGAACAGGACTAGCTTATCCTGGTTACCATTGCTGATGTCACTGATGAATATGTTAAAGAGAACAGGACCCAACACAGATCCCTATGGAACCCCACTAGTAACTGTACCCATAGTTGACCTCACCCTGTTTATTACCCCCCTCATACCTGTCTGTGGGCCAGTTGCACACCCATCTGACTATACATTTTATGGCTGCTATGTCCTCCAGCTTCCTCAGCAAGCACTTGTGTGGTACAGAATCAAATGCCTTGCTGAAATCAAAATAGAGAAGTTCCACTGCATGTGCCCTATTCACTTCCCTTGTCACCCAGTCAAAAATGTGATTAGATTTGGCTGGCATGATCTTCCTGCCATGAATCCATGTTAGTGTCCTGGATCCTGTTGTCCTCTAGGTATTGCACGAGGTCTTGATCAGTCAAGGTTTCCATTAGTTTTCCCACTACAGAAGTGAGGCTAACTAGTCAATAATTCCCCACCTCTTCACCCCCCCCCATTGTGAAGCAGCACTGTATCCCCAACCCTTCAGTCCCTCAGAACCACTCTAGTAACCATTAATCTGTTAAATAGGTGTGCCAGGGGACCAGTTAACTCCTCTTAATTCTTTTAGTACTCTCAGATGCAATCCATCTGATCCCTGTGCTTTGTCTGGCTTGAGGACTGCAAGTCCATCTCTGTCCCTATCTGTGGTAAATGATGGATTTCCCCATTACCTGTATCCCTTTATCAGCAGCCCTTATAGTGCTCTCTAGCACTGGACCAGTATTCTCCCTTGTAAATACCGAGCAAAAGGTTATTTAGAATATTTGCCTTTTGACCGTGTTTCTCCACTAGTTCAACCCTGTCAAGTAGTTCTGCAATCCCACTCCCTTTCCTTCTTTCTTCCTGAATGTAACAAAAGAAGTGTCTTTCTCCCATCTTTATTCCCTCTGTGATCCTAAGCTCTGTCTCTGCCTTTGCCTCCCTCACCACCCTCTTTGCTTCTTTATTCTTTTTGATGTACTCTCCCATTCGTCTACCCCTCAGTATTTTTGAATCTATGAAAGGACTCCCATATTCCTGATCGCTTTTCGGACTTAATCAGTGAACCACGTGGGTTTCTATGTCTATTTATTTTCTTTACTGTTCTAATGTAGAGCTATGTTACCTCTAGGAATGAATCTTTTACTGCCCCCAGATGTCTTCAACTTCAGATTTTTCAGTGATGTTTGCCAGTTTATTCCTATCTTTATCTCTTAAGCTTTCAAAATTTGCTCCTCTGATGCTCAAGACCTCCATCCAGGATTATGATTTTTCAACCCCAACATAGATCTCAAACCATTCTGTGTAATGGTCACTATTGGCTAGAGTGTCCACAACTTGAACTGCCCTTACTGCTTCAGTGTTTGTGAGACCAACATTGAGGATTGTGTCCTGCCTAGGCTGGGAACAACCAGCTGACTGAGCATATACAGTCCTGTAGGGCATCTAGGATTGTTTCAAGTCACCAACAACCACTGTGGCTCCCCTTCAAAAGATCCTATTAACTTCTTGAGTGAGTTCCCAGTCCTTCTCGTCTCTCTGACCTGTGGGTCTACTGTATATATAACCCCCAATTGGAACTTCTTTCCTGCTGGTGAATTTAGTTTAATTCACAAGAATTCGACATCCAAATGACTGTCATTTTCATTGACTGTGGCCCCTATGCCTTCTCAAATATAGAGTGTTACCCTGCTTTAGCTTCCATCTTATCCTTTCTGTAGAGCACATATCCTGGACAGCAAAGTCCCATTCACTGTGCTCTGAAGCCCAAGTTTCAGTGACTGCTACCTGGTCAATTTCAGTGTCTTCTATTAATGCCTGTAAGTCACTTATCTTTTTTCCCAAGCTCCTGCTTTGAGACAGACTGCCTTTCACTGCCTTCCATGAACTTGCACAAAATTTATTCTATTTTCCCTACCTGTAGGATGTTCAATAGCTGACTTCCCACTCTTGTTACCCCCCCCCCACATTTCTCGGTTGGCTAGTGAGGTTATTTTGGTATTCTTTGAAGACAAGCACATTTTGATGGGAAGGGACAGCTAGAGAATCTACCATTTCACAGAAAGACTCCCTAGCCTCCGGCTCACCCCTGCCTAGTTTAAGTAGCCTCTGTGTACATCAAATGTTTGTCCCAGTGCCCTCATCCCTTCTCTAGTCAGATGTAGCCAATCACATTTGAAAAGCCTTCTGTCCCAGAAGTCCCCCTAGTCCCCTACATCAAAGAAATACTTTCCCATTGCACCATTATTTTAACCAGCAATTAAACTCGTTTATTTCCTCCTGTCTTGCTCTGTTACTACTTCCCCCCTATATTACAGACAGGGAGAAACTCAGAGAAGGCCAAGGCAGTTCACATAGCAGTCAGTCTTTCACCTAATTTTTCCAAAGTTACATTTCACTTCCTCCACCAACTGGCTTGCCAGGCCATTGGTACCCAGGTGTACTAGGATTTCCAAGCCTTCTGCCACCTTAACTGTTATCTTTACAACATGCTCTCCATCCCTCGTAGTTGAGGCTCCTGGTAGGCACCGGACTACTGCTTCTGTCTGCCTGCTGTTACATAGCTGAGTCTCAACACTGCATACCACTGAATCTTCAATGATAAGGAATTGTTTGCCTTTTTGTTTTGCTGGGATTCATATTATCACTGTTTAATGTCCTTGCCTTGTTCTGGCTCATCCCCTGACTGATTTAACACCCCCTGCATGGAATCATGTTCCTACAATTCCACTAAGGTTGTAAAACTGTTTGCGGTCTGAGTGTCTCTAACCCAAAAAATGCATTTTGGGCACACTTCATAGTTCTTACCTCCCCCTTTCTCCATTCCTTCCCCTACCCATCACCTGCCACACCCTGGGCCTGTGGGCTTTTGAGGTGGTGGGTGGGTGGTGGAGGGAGCTCAAGACCAGCTGATGATGTAGCCTGGTGATTTCTGTCCAAGCTGCTTCCAACTGAGCTGTGAGATAGTTTAGTTGGCTGCATGTGGGGCAGTACCCCCACCTCCAGAGCAGTTCCCTGGAGATTAGAGCTCCACACTCATTATAGTTAACTATACCCATATTAGACTACATAGTAGTACCATAAATTCACAAATCAACCAGCTCCAAGCTATACCAACTCTTTCTATGTGATCCTGCTCAGCAATCAGTTCCTTTATGATCCTGCACATTAAACAGTAATGTGGAGATATAATATCTTTATAGAAAGACTATAAATTCACAGAAAATACCAACTTTTCAAAGCGATTCTGCAGTAATCAGTAGCACAGATAGTTAATAAGGCAGAAGATAGGCTATCTAGAATCTTCGGACATGTCTTCCCCTGATGACCACTGTGCACCATTTGGTTCACTTTCTGCTCCATAATTTCCATTCTTCCTACCCACCTCTGCTTTACTACAACATTCACACTAAAGGTGAATGATATTGATCATCAGATAGTTCAGTTTGGCTTCAATTAGTGACCCATGATTATGGCAACTTCAAGAATCTGAACACTTTAGATTCCAAATCTGAATTTATCATGGGGCTGTAGCAGCCTACAGTTAGGGATGCTTGACTCCCACACCCTAGTCACTTTGTACCACTCACCCCATTACCCTCCCAGATAATAGAGCATGGGACGATTTTGATTACTAACCATTTTGTAGTAAACTGAGGCCAGCTAAGCCCTTTAGATGGATTGCATGTCCTACTGTATGTGTATATTTTCTTTATATACAGTATGTAGCCAGGTCAATGCATTATATTTTTGACTTTATAAATTGCAGTAATTGTCATATATATATTTTTTAATCTGACATGGTTCTAGCTATAAGTTCACCATGTCTTCTTTTACATTGGTGCAACAGATCTTACCAGAGACCGCATTGGATATGTAGCCAGTGTGCGTCCGGTGATTGTTGATGCTGTCTACCTGGTGATCATCCAAATGATGAACAATGATAGTGACCACAGGACCTTCACCACCCAGTATGCCATTGCTATGACAGATTCCCTCTGCTCATCATTTGCTCCTTTGAGGAAGAGGAGAAGAAGAAAAAGCTTGATGAGGTGTCCCCATTAGAACCCTTCTGCATGGACAACCTCAAGAAAAAAAGCTAAAAAGGAAACCATCATTATCGGTCTACTGGTGGACACTTTGGGTGAGGGTGAGAGGGCATAAATGACAACAAATGACACAATTAATTCATTGGAAGGAAATGCAGAGGCACTAAACTGAGAGTTGAAGAACCTTCCAATGAATCACTTTTCTTATATTGGGCTGTGGAGGCTAATCAGAAATGTCAAGTTTTCAAAAAGAGAGTACCTAACAGAAAATAAAAAACTACAAAATCACTAAAGCCTACCTTTATAAAAAACAATAACCAAAGCATGGGATTGGGGGGAAGGAAATTAATATTTTTACAATTCATACAGTGCATGTTTATCAATGATTTATGAACTTTTTTTTTTAAATAAAAGATGACTTGTACTGTGTTGGACATTTCCAAAACAATGTATGTTCTACATCTGCCTCACTTCTAATGCATTGGTTTGCTTTCTACGAGTTTTGCCACAGTCATTTTCCAAGTGCAGATTTCAAAGTAAGAATAAAGTGGCACAAAATAATCCAGATTGTATTATTTATTTATTTGCAACATATTTTACCAGGTAAGCAAACAGAGTGCAAGTCAAGGTTTGTTTTCAGTTGGAACATGGGAGGATCTACATGTGCATCAAAGAGCGAGCTGTAGTATATTGTATTGGCAAAAAATTGCCACTCTTGTAATGCATCTAGAAATTGATGCTACATGGACTCATGTTTGGTGCTAGCTTCTAGCAGTAAATGGTTTAAGCTTACTAAAAGGCATATTAATAGCACCACATTTCTGTGCTGTCTGAGACCAGAGCTGTAATATTTATACCTGTGGCCTCCAGACTATTTGTTTTATAGTTATTTGCAATTGCACAGGGGAAGTGAATTTGTTATAATACTGGGTCTTCTGCTTGTAAGTGCACAGGGCAATTAGAGCCTGTCTGCAAGATCATGCTCAAGTATGACATGAAATTCAGTTTTGTGTGTCTGTGGGGAGGGGGGTATGAAGATAGTATTGTCCATCTTGTTTGGGAAATACTGCTGTTTGCTTGTCAAAATGATTGCATTTTCTGGCATCTCCATGCAGTTGTTGTATTGAAAATGAAAAGAATGCTCACACCATACAGGATAGAAGGTAAACTTCATTTGTGTAGAAATTTTCTCATGCACTCCAGACACCCATATGTATTACCAAAAGTCTTCATCAGTACGTGTAAGTCTGAAAGTCAAGTTCAGTGGTTTCCCAGTTAAAGATAGCAGCTTTAGCTGTGACTGGCACTTGCGGTGTTTTTACTTTCCATGCAGTTACTGCCTTGTCTGCGAAGACATGTTATTTGTAGGGAGGTCACAGTTTATTCTTGGGAGCCGATCAGAGCCCTGTGTTTTCCATAATCCAAGCCGTGCTAATTGGAATTTCATTATTCTGTGTGGTTTAGCCCTCTTTGTTAACCCCTAGATAGAGTTGGTTCCTGCATTAGCTTGGCCGAGATAGAGTGGAACTAGTTGTTCTACCCTCCCCACTGCACAGATAAATACATTATTTCAAATACATGGGTGCAATGGCAAGTCCAAGCTAAAGTATTTACTTTTCTCTCATCTGTTGGCATATGTCTCATCAAAATGCACATTGCACCGAAGTGTTTGAAAAAATGGAGCCAGGTATATTTTCAATTCTATCAGGGAAAGGGAGGGTAAGGCAGTATAGGATTTTTCCTTTTCAATGTTTGATTTACTTTCTTACTGTCTTGGATGCATGTTGTAACTGTAATTCACAGTGAGAAAGCTGATTTTTAATAATGCTGATTGTGTCTTGCAATACATTCAGGGAGAAGGGCAGTTCTGATTGAAGATGCTGTGCCTCCAGTTATGCTAAATATCCTTTCTGATAGTACAGCTATGCCAGCCAGGATGCAACACAGTATTTTACAGTAAATGACATGCTACAAAATAGTGCATGGCAAAAGGTCTTACTACAATTGAATATTACTTTTTCTTGCAGCATACTGCTGCATTTTGGAGTAATACTGCAAGGCACAGTACTGTGTTGCATCTTGGCTGGTGCCACTGTTCATTGTTGAGTGTACAGACAAGGTAATAGTTAATCTCTGAAACTGGATGTCTTCAAGTGGATATAATAGGTTTCTATTACAACACAGGTTCTGCCCAAGGGTTAGTTTCATATAGATAAGCAATAAGCATTCTTTCAGAACTGACATCCTCCTTAAACTGGTTTGATGTCAATAGCTTTGCTTTTCAATATAACTGAAAATAGTTCAGTTATTGATTTTATTTATGTTCTGATTCTTACCTTCATCAGCTGTAAAATGTGCACTCAACTATGGGATATTTCAGTGTTTCAAGTGTCATCAGAAGCTTGAAGAAAGTTTCTCTATTGTACTGGAAGCAGAGCATTCAAGAGGTTTTAGGGCACTTGTTCTTCTCAATAAATGTCTGTTTTATGTATTTGTAAGGCAGAAATGTCCTACACAAGGAATTCATCAATAAATCAAGGGCCTATAATTATTGATATGACAGATTTCTTCAGACTGTGTCAACATTTTTTTTTAGCAATTGATGTTAACATAATGTTATAGTCGCAAACAAACCACCGAACATCAGGAAATACAAAATTAGGAACAACAACTACAGCAACAAAAAAAGACCCTAACTCTGTGCATTCAGAGTAAACATGATAGTAGGATTTAATAGGTTTGATTTTCAAAGCCACAAGAAAGCCACATGCCCCAGGTGCACCGATCATTTGTTCGCAGGGCTTGCGGCATTCTCCCAATGGTGATTGGGATTTTCAATCCCGAGTGCCAAATGCCATAAGTTAGACCAGCCTTCCCTTGTGTAACTTATTCCATTTGAAAGACCCTTTTTATGGGACTTGTGCCAAACCTTTGGTACAAGCTGCCGTAAACTGAGGAAACTTTCACATCTGCACACAACAATACAAAATCAAGTGCAGTTGTGGCAAAGAAGTTTGGTGCAGCTGTGCTAAAAAAATTGATTTGATGCAAGGCTTGATGGAAGCCCCGCATCAGCCTTTGAAAATCAAACCCCATATCTTTGTAACTTAGATTGCTGGCACCTCAATTCTAAGCAGAACCCAAGTAATAGCACTATAATACCCTACTACCTTTCTTAAACAGATCAAGTGCTTTGTGTGTGAAATAGAGAGAAAATAACATAGATCAGTGTGTGTAACCATAATTATACACACATTGTGTGTGTGAGATGCCACATTCATCCCAAGAGCAAAGATCAAGAGGTTTAGAAAAGCATCACACACTGAGTGTGTGTGTGTGTGAAATTCTACTTTACACACAAACACATTCATGACTTATTTTTTCTTGAATAATACACACTTTTATTTATAGTAGTACTTGTGTGACTAGGGGTTGCACTGTTCACAGTGCAAGCTTGATTGACAGGGAGTGATTACAACTGCCCAGTTTTAAGGTATACTTACAAATGGGTATATGCAATACATTTTATATAAACTGGTTACCTCAGCATTAAAAATGATTACTAGTAAATATATACAGAATAATAAATGGGTGGGTGTGATATCCAAAATTTTACCCACTAAGGGTGCGTGCAAAATTCTGAGTTACACACACACACACACTTTTTTTGTTATAATTACTCTACTATAGGAATTAATAAAGTCAAACATTAAGACAATTGTTTTTTGTGTTTCTTTAGTACTTCAAATTGTAAAAGAAAAACTGAAATCTGGCTGATATACTGTGTTACACTGATTTTTTCATTAGTGCCATTTGTATGGTTTGCTCATGCCCAGCCCAGCGTGAGCATGATTGACAGCCAGTGGTTAGACCCAAACACTTGTAACATAAGATAATAAGCGAGTGGTTGTAATATGATTTGACAAATGTGTTATCTCAGCATTAAAAATGCTTCCTAGTAATATAATGTAACTAAGGCACTCCAGGGATTGAGGTATCATTATTATTTTAAACATAAGGGCCTAAGACACTCAACTACACTTCATGTCTGATGACACACACACCTTAGATTATTAGACAGTGACCAGCTTTTAGTCTTGCCTTCATGTTTAACAAATATTTAAAAATTAGAAGTCTAAGAAATATCTAGCTCTGTATAAAGTCTCATATGAATTGACTTGGATCAAAACATAGGATGACAATAGAGGCAAACTAAAATGTTGCATATAACAGTATTTCCCATGTGACTGTCTTAAAACAGGTACATTTGGAACAGGATTACTTTACATCTTTATTTCAAAACCATGGTAGCTTACCCTGGATTTTTAATCTATTATAAAAAAGGAAAGTGTAACCAAGAAATATGATTGAGAAAATACAACTTTGCTTTATGTTATGCCAACACAGTGTTCTGAAATGCATATAACTGTAATCCTGATCACTCAGTTTTAAAATTAAAAATCAGTAGAATTATTTTATAATCACAATAAGGCATTACAGCATGTACTTAATTGCTTGATAATGGCATTTCTGAGGTGTCTATACTGTACTTAACATTGCCTTCTTCATCACTTCCCAAGGTGTTCCACCAACCCACAGTAATGACCACAAACTAATAACGATCCGCTCTTAAAAAATATTAGACCTTGCCCCTCTACATCATGACTTAACTCACATTGACTGGTTCCCTAGATCCTCAACCAAAGCTATCAATCATGCTCTGGCTTGTTTCAAAGATAATTTCAAGAAAGTCTGGAACAAACATGCTCCTCTGAAGCAAGTTAGAGTGTATGGTAGTCACCGCCCATGGGTAACCCCTGAACTCCTGGCCTGTCAGCAAGCATGTGATAAAGCATGGAAAACACCAACTCCTCCAAACTTCCTTGTGACTATGTTATCTACCGGACACTCTAAAATGCCTGTACCAAAGCCATCCAGCTGGCCAAAATGGAATATTTCTGGTCCACCTTTAATACTAGCATAAACAACCCATTAAAGTTTTGGAAAGTAGTTCACTCACCTTTCTCTCCCCAAACTAAATCCCCATCTCTGTTGCTTAAAATAAACACTCCACTCACTGCCGACCATCCTACAGTAGTGGCAGAAATCAATTCCTTCTTTACTTCCTGCACCTTTGCCCTTTTAGCCTCCCCACACCTCACCCAACTACCTCTTCCCTCCCTCGCGATTCCTCCCAACACCACCAATTAGTGGAGAGTTTTGCCTTTTCACCCATCTCTCCCAATGACACCTTAAAGGTACTACTCTCTATCAACCCAGCTAAGGGCAGCTCCCCCAATGGCCATGACCCTAAGCTGCTGTACCTCTCTGCTCCTGCTATTTCCCTCCCTCTCGCTGATCTCCTCAATCTGTCTTTCCACACTGCGACTGTTCCTGAAGCCTGGAAACATGCTACAGTTCTCCACCTACCAAAGGGAGGTGATTTCTCATCTCCTGGGAATTACTGCCCCATCTCAGTTCTACCCACCCTGGCTAAACTTCAGGAACACCGTTTTTCTCCCAACTCTCCTCCTTTCATGATGAATCCTCCTTCTTCACTTCCTTCCAATATGGTTTCAGAAGAATCACTCCACAACCACTTCCCTAGTTAAACCCACTGACTATCCTTTCAGCCATGAATAGAGGTCACATCACTTCTGCTATTTTTGTTGATCATGCCAAAGCTTTCGACACAGTCTCCCGCTCTCTTCTCCTTGAAACTCAATTGTATGCTGGCTTTTCTCTGTCTGCCTGCAACTGGTTCAGATACTACCCAATAGGTAGAATTCAATCTGTTAAAATAGCTTAACTATGTCCCCTCCACTACCCATCTTTACTGGTGTGCCTAAATGCTCCATACTTGGCCCACTCTTATTCTCAATTTTTCTAAACAACCTACCATCAGTATGCTCCTCATCCTCCATTCATATGTATGCTGTCCACTTTCTTTATTCCTTAAATTTATTTAACCCTTAGTCTGCCAACAGAAATAGAATGTATAGTAATTCTAGATATCAGTCCATGGCAGAGCACAAGATAAACATTTTGATTATGTCTTTGCCTGCCTCCTGACTTCCAGGGAGTACTGATTCAGGCACCCCTGTTTCTGCTCATACAATTTACTTTGTTGCACATGTACCATTTTAGTCAATGTCCTCTCCACTGATTTCAGTTTTTCTGTGTCTACTTTACGTATGGACTCAAAATGTACAGTATCAGCAGGGATCTATACATGGGCAAAGTAACATCTTTTAGACTGTTTCTATACCCCTCCCAATGCAACCCAACATAACATTTGCCTTCCATATAGCTTTGTTATCTTGCACTGTAGATTTCTGGTTGTCAGAAATTTCTACTCCCAGATCCTTTTATTCTACTGCCTTTGTAATTATTACCCATATCCTGTAGTCTACCCTAGATCCACTGTCAGTTCATAATTACCTTGCTCACTATGAACTCTGATGCAGACTTCAGTGTTGTGCAAAAAACAGCAGATTTTACCTCTGATGCTCCCCCCTGTTTTACTGATAAAGGTATGAAAGTGTACTGGTGTAAGAACTGACCTGTGCTGGACCCCAAGTGTGACTTCCTCACTCCCATGAACTGCCCATATATAACTACCAAACTGTGTTCTCCCCTATAGCCAGTTTCCTCGTACTGTGTTAGTTTGTCCTCACCATTGGGTCCCTACTTTTTGACCAATATTCTGTGCAGAAATAAGGCAAACACTTTCTAGTAAATACAGTATGTCAACCACGGGTCATTTAGACAATAATCTTTGTAAACCAGTTGAAGAAGTCAATCAAGTTTGTCTGACAGAATGTACCTGCCACAAATCTATGTAGTCTGTCCTGTTGCCCATTTGTCACCAGGATCTCTAGTAGTGCAGAAGGAGCACTGGTTACCAGCAGTTCATCTACTGTTCATGTCAAATTGACCAGTTTATAGTTTCCTTGCTCATCTCTTTCTTTACTTTTATAAAGAGCACAACATTAACCACCCTCCTGTCTACAGGCACATCGCCTGACTCCAGGGAACATTTGTAGAGATCTGCCAAAGACCCTGCCAGTACTTGCATAATCTCCATTAACACCTTAGGGTGTAGTCCATTTGGCCCAGGAAACTTTTTAAGCTTTAGGGTTCTGAGCCCCTTAAGCACTCTTTCTGCAGCTATTAGTTCAATGTTCATTTCTGCTCTCATGTGTGGTGTGGAGTTTATTGTACGTAGTGAACATTCCTTCTCCCTCATAAGTTCCAAACAAAAGTAATGTAGTCATTAAGTATTCCTACGTTATTGACAGCATCCTCCAGCAATCCATTTCTCTCTTAGTTTGGCCATACCTTCTGTTTTTTTTTTTTTGCTCCTCTCTGATGTCAAATAATGCCATATCATTCTATTTAACTCCCTCCACAATCCATGGTTTTGTTCCATCTTTAGTTTTCCTCACTACCATGTTGGCCTTCCTTGTCATTTTCTGTCTGTCTTCCTTTAATTTTCCTGAATGCCACATTTCTCCCCTCTCACTGCTACTCCCACCTATCTTGCAAACCACTTCCATCTCTGATTTTTTTCCTTGCCCTTCTCCACTTGCCTCAAACAGGAGTTGGCAACATCTTTCAGGCCTTTCTTAGTAGTTACCCATTTTTCTCCACACCCCAGCCTCTTTGGCACCTTCCAGCAGGACTCTGAGCTTCACCTTCATTCCCTGAAAGTCTGCCCTTCTAAAGTCATGTGGCTGGATTTTCAAAGGGGTCTTATTGCTGCAAGCTGTGGATGCAACAAAGATATGGTACAGTAGGCTTGCAACAGTCTAAAAGGATTGTACATCCTGTTTAGCAATTGTCACAAGTTAGACCAACATTTTGTGATCTCTCTTGCATTACTCCCAGGGACACATTTTACAGTTCTTGTGCCAAATATTTGGTGCATGCTGCTGTAAATCAGGTAAACTGTTGCAGTTGCATCTGACCTACTAAAACCATTCGCAGTTGCGGCAAACAAGTGTGACACACCACCAGAAAGTGAGTGTGGTGGCACAGGGCTTGGCACAAGCCCTGTTCCACCCTCTCAAAATCCAGCAAAAGGACTCTTGCTCTGGAGTTAGTATCCTCCATGCCCAATTCTGTAGTGAGCTGAACTGAAAGGTGGTTGCTGGAAACAAGTTATTCCCCTGTTCTTACTTCTTTAATGGAGTCACCGTTCATGAGAACCAGGTCCAAAGTTGACCTCTCCCTCTTGGAATCCCTGACAACCTGAAACAAATGAAAAAAATAATTCAGGAATCCATCTATGAGTGTTTGGCTGCTAGTACTGGTTGCCACTAGTAACTACTGTACTAGACTATATTAGGAAGACTGAAATCCCATGTGATCGCCACATCTCCCTGCATTGTTGCCCTTCTGATATTTTTGCTTTTCTACCAATCTGCCTCCTCCTTTTGGTGCAGAGATCTGTAAACCACCTCCTTTCTAACCTTCATGCCCTGTTTTTTAAGCTGTACCTATAGTGACTCTTTCATCACATCCTTCCCTGAGATTATACACTTGGTCACCTTGCTACCCTCTCTCCCTCACAAATAGGGCCACTATTCCCTTTGGTCTTTATCCCTGTATCTTCTGTAAACAGATTACCCTGGAATTGTGAGGTCCCATTCATGGTCCTGAGTCATCTACATTTCAGTTATGGTCACTTACTCCAGCTGGACTTCTGCAACCAGTGCCTGAAGATTAAACATTTTGTTCCCCAATCTCCTTGTGTTTCAGACTATGGCTTTCAAGGAGCCATGTTTCCCTGTTCTACCTTTTATCAGTAGTAATTCTCCTCCTTAGTTTAGACTCTGCTTCCCACAGTGGCTTGTTGCCATGCCAGTGTCCCCTTTGATTAATAGTTAGCCATGAGTCCTTCCTGTTTAAGTTCCCTGTACAATCACCCACCCACTACTTCAGTCCTCCAGCTTTCCTGTCCTGGGGGGCCATGTGGCTGCCACAATAAAATTGCATTAGGTTGCACAGTATGCCCTGGGTGCAGCTCTTCCTCTTACCTACTTTAAATTCTGACTTATGAACTCATCCAGCTTCTTCCGAGCACACCTCCCATAATCACTCTACTTGGATAGAAGTGGCCCATCACATACAGGGCTTGTCTTTTCAAAGGGTTTCACAATTCCATATACACCTAAATGTGTATTTCCCACCATTCTCTTAGCCACAGTTTAAACTCTTTTTTTAATTTTGTATACTTTAGTGAAGTTTTGAGTTGATAAACACAAACCAGTAACAAAACAAATGAACAAGACAAAACAAACAGCAACAATTAGTCCCACTAACCCCTTACACTCCTGGAAATGATCATCTGGCACCTGAATTCACATCCAATGTGAAAATAAAGTCTGGCGTTTCGAGGTACAGTAGCTGCATTGACTATACCCAGGTCTGGACAGGTAATTGTCAATCATATACTCTTCCTGTAGATAATATAATAAAGGCCATGTCCAAGATAATTAGCAGGTTTGAATAGCCAGACCCTCACCAAACCATATGTTAGCCTAGCTTAAGTACCGTGTACAGTGACTCCCATCTTTTTTTATAGGAGTGAGGTCTGTGGTAAATTTTAGCAATTGTCTTTTCTACATTTAGTTCATACAACATTTCTTTCTGCCATTCTATGTAAGTAGGGGTCTCGACATTTAACCAGTGCCATAAAATTATGAGGCTGGCCACTGCAGAGGTTAAGGTAATGTATCGTTTCCTAAGACCAGGGGCCCTGCTTCCATACTGTCCAACTAAACAGATTTCTGGGGTAAATAAATCTTGTATCCAAAAGTACAATTCAGCAGATCCCTAACTGCCTCCCATAGGGTCTGGCCTTGTCACATGCCTATAGAACATGGAGTAACATGACTGGTTGCTTTTGATACTGGGAATAGATGTCTGTTGCTTGCTTACCCAGTTGATGTAATTTTGGGGGGAGTCAGGTATAAATTGCATAGAACATTAAACTGTTGTAAATGGAACATCTTGTTTAATATATATGTATGAGTCCAACAAAGATTTTTTCCAATGTTGGTCTGTCAGAGTGAGGCCTAACACACTGGCCCAGTAGTAGCATCTACCCTTAAGCTTTTACAGGCCTGAAGTTTGAAAGAGTATGTAGGGTTGCAATAGCATGTGGGATTGGACTTCTTCTGAAAATTGCACAATGTGTTTCCCTCACTATTGTTCCAGGGAAGGGCCCTAGATGTGGCAAGACACAGTGTCTAATTTATAGGTATTTAAACATGAATTTATTGGGAACTTGAAGTGCAATCTGGAATGAGTGAAAGGGTATAAATGAATTCCCAACAAGCAAGCATCTAACTGTAGGGATGCATGCCTCAGCCCAGGTATCTGGATAGAGTGGTTGACCTCAATTTGAAAGTTGGGATTGAATACAAAGGTTGAGAAGTGCCAGATCTCAGTGAATTTTTACCCCTACACAGTTAACTGTGGGCTTGTATGGACTACATCACTGTGGTATGTCATATTGTAGTGGGGACTTTCACTGGTGGTGTACAGAAAAGGGATCTTGACTCCAACCCACATTCCAAGGTAAGTGCCTTCTCTATAATTAGCCAGTGTGGCATATACCCTGCAGTGAGCATGGAATCAGTAGGTGAACTCTAAGATTGTTGAGTTCCTTGTCTGATATGGACATGACAACAGCAGTACACCTAAGAAAGGTACAGAGAGTACACATTGCTTGAACGTATTCCCCAGAACTGTAAATGTATTATGAACAACTTCTGCCCTGTATCCCACTAGATCTTTGGTTCCAATGTGGTTAACAATGTCTGACTTCCCTCCCTCCCCTCTGATCAAGGTCTAAAGCTCAGGTATAATATTCTCTGCCATCATACCTGGGAGGCATACCATCTCCTTCCTGCTGACGGGCTCTAGGATCTCCACCAGCTTCCCATCTCTCTATCAAGTCCCTCAGCATTATAACACTTTTTCTGTTCTTGCCCCACGACTTTCATTTCTTCCCTCCAGGCTCCTCCCATGCAATCTGGGTTTGCCCACTAGGCTCCTTCTGCATAGAGTGGGCATTTTTCCCCAAGATATGTGGGGAAGACTCCTGTTCTATCACTCTAGAGATCATGGGCAGTATCCCTCTCCAGTCACTTTAGGGGGTGATAGCAGTTTCTTGCATCAACTCTGTGGATTGGATATTCCCTTCTGGAATCCTCCTTTCCTCTATCACTAACATGCACCATCTTGCCACTGAAGCAATTGGGATTACTGGAGAAGAGGTGTCTTAGATCTAGGTACCCAGTGGGAAGGTGAGACAGTCAGATACTAGAGCCCAGCCTTGAGGTGGTTCAGTTCCACCACCAGAAATCCCAGCCTTCTGCAAAAGAGGCAGCCTCCCATCTCCCAGAGCACCCTCTGGAAGACAACTGTACCACAGACCCTGCAATTCACAATCTAGTCTCCAAATTACCTGCACAAAATTCCAGTGTTTCTTGCTATGGGCTGATACAGCCTATATGATGATATGGGTGTCCCATGCCAGTTACTTTGGATACTATATAGGCCAATTCCAGTTAGGGAGTTACTACACATAGGCAGCTTTTTTTGTGTCAATTGCTCTGTGTTGAGTTACCTGGAGACCAACCCTGCTAGGGAGTGTGATCAGTTAGTAATTCCTGTTCTGTGCTATATTATGCCCCTCTGAGTTTTAAATTGAGGCACCCCAGATAGGGTGTTGTCCACAAAGACTGAGGCCTACAGCATTTACTTTGGTGAGGCATACAGCAACTATGATATGCAGCAACTTACACCTAACCTAGCCTTATCCCATCTAGGGTTATGTTATTGTACCTCACGTTTGTTGCCAAATATATATTCACCTGTCTTAGGTCCTCCACATTTTACAAATTTACATATGATAACCAATGAATTTTCACCTTCAGTAGGGTACACACATTTTTTTCTTTTTTTTCTATATTCTGTTTTTTTTTCCTCCTTGGGACCAAGACATGGGAGGCTCCCTTCTGCTGGCTGCCGCCACCTCCTTCCACCATCCAGCACCTCACTGGGATCCCAGGCAGTGAGGGAACCCTCACAGTTTTGCCCCTCATGGCTGGGTAAGGAGATGGAGGTCACACCTTCCCTTCTCCAAACTCATAATACAGTGTCCTGGTCTAGGTCACTCTAGGGACATGGCAGGTTGAGGTGTGGTAATCTGGTGTTATACACCCTTCCTGTGCCCATCCTTTTTCCTCCAGTTTTCTACCTTAATTCTCCTCAGGACCTCAGCAATTCAGTCAAGCATGTACCTGGAGGTGCACATACATGTCAGAACCAGGAGCCCTGCTCCACCCACTCTAGCTTAGTGCCTGGCCTGCTATCTGTGTGACACTACCACTGCGCCTCCACTTTGTGGCAGCCAAGCACCGGAAAAAACAATCTCCCTAATCTGGGAAGAGGAGAGCTGCCTTTCTGCTGCACAGTTCTAATCCCAGCCTTCTCCCCAGCTAACCCCTGGTGACCAGAGCTCATTCCCAAACTAGGCCACTGCTGTGGGAGAGGTAAGGCATTAAGTGCCTCAGCCCTCTGCACCACTGGGCCAGTGCTTATGGTACACAGCTTGTTCTAACATTGGACCAGGTGTTGTCATGGACAAAGTGCCCTGCAGACATGTGGAATTCCTTTGTGGTTCCCTCTGCAAATACAATCCTCCCGGTTCCATATTCTTCCTACTGCTGGGGTGGACATGCTCCAGGAATCAGTTGGTTCACCTGGAAATAAATACTAACAACAAGCACCCTATTGGCCACTTACAGAAATGTGCTCCAGTCACACACAATGACTCATATTGCAGCACAATCCTTCCCCTATCTTACGATATACTGTATACAGGGTGACTATGATTAAATGCTTACGAAAAGGGTGACTCAATCATGGTCCCTGTGTACAGGGCTACCTGGCAGGGTAGTGAGTGGATACTGCTGGGTGGGAGAGGTGGGGTGAATGGATGTACGTACAGACACACATGCTCGGAGGAGGAAGGGGAGGGAAGGCATATGAGAGGGTGGTGGGCAGCTGCCGAGCTGGACTGCTAGTGTGGTGGGGTAGGTGGTTGCTTGGGAGGTGCAGGGTTCAGGGTTCGGGTCCGGTGCAGGGTGTTTTTTTTTCTGGTGGGCGGCATTGTATTTTACAAGTTTTTCTGCCCCCCTGACATGCACCCTCCTGGAGTTGAGAATCTATTAGTAGGGGGCTGTGGACTGCACAGCACCCCACATTAAAATAAACACCCATAGGTCTCGGGCACCCGCTTCATCCTCGCTGCCAGTGTGCATTGCTGAAATTCATTTTCGGTGATGTACACTGACCGTAAAGGTGATTGCTACTCCACAGTCGCCGTTATGACATGGAACCATCTTAGAATCCCTATCTCTACTTCTTCCCATCACAGATAACAAGCACACAGAAACCTTTTAGAAAATCATACCATTTCTGCTAGAAAATGTTGTAAACTACATCTTTGTCATAATTCTGTCAGAATTCAGTTTCAGTAGTACTGGACAATCACTTTTGGGGCTCTTTGTTTAAATCACAAAATGCAAGGCCCTATCATTTTAGACCCATTATCTGTAACTGTCATTCGAGCTAAGTTTTCATTTTCAAGTTTTTTCTTCTTCCAAAGTTTATGTACAGTAGGATTTTACATACCTGTTGACTACAGTGTGTTCCCCATCCAGAACAGTGGCACTAAGTAATGCCATTCCCCTATACTTTATTTATTTATTTATTTATTTAATAGAAATCAGAATTGCAAACCTTTGACTCATGTACTCATTTACAAAGGCTCCTCATCAGGAAACAGATAATATATACAAATACAGACATAGTTACATAGATCGACGTAGGGAACGCTATACATGTATGTACATGAATACAAGCGATAACATTCATGCAAGAGCAACAACTCTATACAGGAAAACACTATACATGTATGTACATAAATACCAGGAATACAATCCATAAGAGAGTGAAACTCTATACAGGTTCTGTACAGTGATGCAACCATCTAGTACATCAGAGACAGCAATTTGGGTTCTGTTATAAATACAAATAGGTAGTAACTTAAAACAAACGTAGTGACACTTGGGCAGCTATATGTTCTGCCAGGGCATGAGACAGTGGGGGGAGGGGGCCCATTGAGGTGAGGAAGCAAACTGCTATGTGCAGTTACAGCTGTGGGTGGTGATTAGGTGTTGCCTAAGTGCAGATTTGAAGTGCCCTGTTCTTAGTTGAGATGCAATATCAGAGGGGAGGGCATTGCTCCAGGTTGGGGCTTGGTGTTGGAAGGGTCTTTGGGCCAGGGATGTCTTGTTCCTCGCTACTTGAAGTGTACACTTGAGTGGGATCCAGGTGGAGAAACATAGAAACATAGAAGTTGACGGCAGATAAGGACACAAGGCCCATCCAGTCTGCCATTTATTTTTCTACCTTATAAATGTGCCATCGTCCTTTGCTCTGTCAGTGGCCTATCCATTCATAGTCATTGGAGATGGCAGGGATGGAGGGGTGAGGATGGAAATTAGGCCTGGAAGTGCAAGGCCAGTAACAATTTTCTTGGTTAAGAGGCAGGTTTGGTTGCGTAACCTTTCCTCAAGGCTGAGAAAATCAGCAAGGTCATATAAGGTACATGAGTGGGTATATACTGCCCATTAGGTGTCAGAATAGATGGTGACTGAAAGAAAGTGGCCCAGTCTATAATGAGGGATGAACTTCTATGTGTTCCTGTGCTTGCTCAAATATTAGGTATGTATATGAGGTGGAATTACAGATTGTTTTGCATGGTCTGCTTAGGGTTGACTAGAGTTGATTAAATCACTCATTCCTTTCTGATACAGTCTGTGCCTGGAAGGGACACAAAATTCTTCTCTGCAGATGGGATTGAGGATGTTGGTTGTTGCAACTTTTGCCATCCCTCCTTGATCCTCCACCCAGTCACAGCCATCAACACACTGAGCATATGCGGCCCACTGGCAGAGAAGCAAGGCTTCCATCTGCTACACTGACTTGCTGAGTTCGGGAATGGCCTATGTGGAGTTGGAAGGCTAGCCTGGGGGGAGGAGGATAAATCATTTGATGGACTGCTCTCCTCCTCTGGGGGAGATTGGGTGAGTATGCAGCATCTAACTTATCCCTGGAGGAGACCGTAGGATGTAGCTGCTGGTGCCAATCTATTGGGCAGGCTTGTCAGATGCTGACACTTTAGCATTGCTGTGTCATTGCATGACACACCTCCCTTTGGGTCTATTGCAAAACAGTGGCTGCCATCTATGAGGCCCTGCTATTTTGGCCCTGTTTGCCCACCATAGCACTCTGCTAATGACCTAGCACTGTCATCCACCATATCCAACTCTGATCCCATGCCCCCCATGGAGTATGCCAGGGAGGCAATTCTGGTAGGTTGTCCCTTAAGATATCCTTGCACTGGCATCATGAAGGGTTCATGTCTGAGCAAGGGCCCTACTCAGAGGGGCAAGCAAGAGGGATCATCTGATGGAGGTAAGTCCAGGGGATGAGGTGGAGGGACCATAGATAGTGGGTGCTGAGCAATCTGCAGTTTGCCCCCTCCCAAAAAATAGACACACTGAGCATCATGTGGGTAGGAGAGGGAGAGATAGCAAATGACAATGAACTGCATAGCAGGTTTTCCAAGACATAGTAGCAGGACAGAGAACTGGCACTGATGCAGGTTATTGTATCAACAGTGAGCACAAAATGGTGACTTGTAAAAACAGCGAGGACAAAACAGTGAAGGACATTTTTGCAACTTCAGCATTCCCCTTTCCATGAGTTACATCTCCCTGGAGGTGGTTAAATACAGTAAGGGGGTGTGGGGGATGCAAGGGGGCATAGCCTTCCGAACAAACCTCAGTCACTGTTTTGTCCTTCGTTGTTTTGTCCTCGATCTTTGCAGTGTCATTGTTTTGAACTCACTATAATCACATGGAACCCTATACAAACTATTTGGAAACTGGCTATTAAGGCTAAGGGCCAATTGTTAGGGATGGACCTCATTAAGATGTGTTTTTTATGAGACTCTTGCCCAGGCAATTGTTTGGGTGAATGAGATGAAATAATTCAAAGCACTTTCCTCTTCTCTGGAATGATCTTCCTTGCTGATTCATGTTCTGTCCTCACTTTCATCCATTAAGCCACTCTATGTACTCATCTCTTCCTTCCCTGCTCCTACAGCTACCATCACCACTTTTGGCTAGTACTGTATATTCACCTTCCTTCGGCAACTATTGTATCCCTCACCCTGCTCCACTACTTTTTACCAATCATACTGCAATTTTTTGTAAATTTATACCACTACTTTACTATTTCCACTACATAAGTGTTTCAATGATTTAGTAGCAGTATTATAATAGAAAAGCAGTGTTAGTATATACTAACATTCAAACAGAGACGTGTCCAGCCTCTTCCACTGCTGTCTCTTCCAGTGCTGAAGTTACTGTTACAGTTGCAGAAAATAGATAAATAATATCATTCCCACATTTCCCCATCAACTAGTTTTCCCAGCCAGTAGGCAGAGTTCAGTTGGTGTACCTGCTGCAACTCACTTAAGGCTCAAAGCATACTCATTTTAATGTTTGCTTGCACGCATGTGCAAGAAACATAATGCCATCATACGAGTTTTCCAGTGGTGTGTCAGCCTCTTCCAATTCAGTCAGTGTATTTGCAGGTGCGGTCGCAGAGCGCTAATCACTGCTCCAGCTGTCTATGACAGTTGAAAATGCAGTGGCATACAGTTGAAATGGAGAGCTCCACTTGAGTGAGCAGAGCTCTCCCCCCACACACACGCGCGCACACTTGCACACTGCGTGCTCATGCGCCTCCCCCCTCCACACTGTACGGCCGACGGGGGTGCCAAATCCCCCATCAGCTCCACACCCCCCCAAAGCATCCAGGTGCCATGCTGGGAGCCCACAGCAGTGTGGCAAAATGATGTAATGGCCGACGGGGGTGCCCAGTCCCCCATCAGCTCCACTGTCTCCTCCCACATGCGTCACCGATGGGGGTGCCCAATCCTTCAGCTTCACTGTCCCCCCCCAAGTACAGGGGTGCCACGTTGGAAGCCCACCCCAGCGTGGCAACAGATGCCATGGCTGATGGGGGTGCCTAATCCCCCGTCGGCTCCATGCCCCCCAGCTGTCCTTCTGCCATGCTGGAAGCCCACCCCAGCATGGCAAACATCCTGCGTCATCTTTTTCAAAAAAACCTGTAAAGAAAAAATGGTCCCTCGCAGTCTCCCTTCCCCCATAACCCGCACCCGCCCACTGCAGCCCCTGCTCTCCCCACACCCCTCACCCCATACTTACCTCTGGAGTCCAGCGCGATGATCTTTGGGGGACCAGGAATATGTCTGCATTCTTCCAAGCCGAACGAGAACTGAGGAAATGCCAGTAAGCTGTATAATGGGATAGATAGGGGTTTTTCAACTTTGTTGCATATCTCAGGCATTTTTTTGAATTTTTGCACCAAATTTTCAACATGGGGTTTTTGGTACCCCTCCTCATGAATTCTTGCACTGTCATGGTGTTACTCAGGCCTGAAGGGTGATTTCACAGCCACTGTGTGAAATCACCTTTCCGGAATGATTAACAAAACAACACTGCCAGTGTTCATAAGGTGGGCTCTCAAAACCTATTTTGAAAATTTGGTGGAAACATCCTAAAAACTGTTTTACTAGTGGGTGTTCGCAGTTCTTATGCACGCTCATAAGTTCATGAATTTTCAATATTTTCACTCCAGATTTTCAACATTGCCATTTCACCACACCTCCTTATGAGCAGTACAGTTGTCATTTTTCACACCTCACCCACAACATGTTTCTGCCCATGTAGCACACAATGGTACAGTCAGTGTGCGAAATCAATGTATGGGACATGTTAAGAAAATCACAGTGACACTGGTCATGAGCAAAGGTGTTAAAATGGCTATGTTGAAAATTTGGTGAAAAAATTCCCAAAAATGACTGTTTTAGGAGCACACGCTGTGCAGTTCCTATGCACGCTGGCAAGTTTGTGAATTTGTAATATTTGTACACCAGATTTTCAACAGTGACATTTTACTGCACTTCCTTATGAGCAATGCAGCTACCATTTTTCACATCTCACCCAAAATGTGTTTCCACACATGTAGCGCACAATGGTACAGTCAGTTTGTGAAAACAATTTTTGGGACAGATTAAGAAAATTACAGTGACACAGGTCATGAGCAGAGGTCTTAAAATGGCTATGTTGAAAATTTGGTGACAAAACTCCATAAAATGACTGTGTTACAAGTGAGCATTACTTGTTTCCACGCTCTCGTGAGGTTCATGAATTTGTAATATTTTCAGTCCAGATTTTCACCAGTGGCATTTTCCACACCTCCTTATGAACAGTACAGCTGTCATTTTCCACAACATGCCGAAATGTGTTTCACACTTTCAGTGCAGAGATGCGTGGTCACTGTGGGAATCATTGTTCGGGACAGATAAAGAAAATCACACTGACACTGTTCATGATTGGAGGTCCCAAAATGCCTGTGTTTACAATCTACTGTAAAAAAAAATCCCCAAACTAGTTACATTACGGGTGTGCGTTGCAGTGTTTCTATGCACGCTCGTGACTTCACCAGTTTTTTTAAGATTTTCACAGCAGATTTTCAACATTTACATTTTTTACACCTCCCCATGAACAGCACCACTGTCATTTTTCACATCCTGTTCAGAATGTGTTTTTGCACCTGTGGTGCCAAATGCCATAGTCGCTGTGCAAAAGCAGTTTTTGGCTAACAAACTGATATTGCCACTGTTCATGAGGTGGGGGTCACAAAAAACCATGTTGAAAATTTGGAGTGAAAATACCAACGAATGCCTGAGGCGTTAGGGTTTCCAACCATAACGCCTCACCCTGTAGAGTATGACAGGCATCAGGGGTGTGACTTGGGATTCTTGCCTGTCATGCTCATACCATTCCACCCCCACCACACCCTGCAGCCAGTGAGAGGCATCAAGGTGTGCCTTGGACTCTTCAGGCCCAAACTTCACCCCATTCTCCTATACTGCACCCATGTCAACATATTTTCTGATGGAATGGGGTGCACATAAGGAGCCAAAGACTCCAAGGCACACCGTGACACTTGTCAGTGTCTGCAGGGTAGGGTGTGGTGAAATGGCATGGTCGTTATGCCTGATGACCCAAAGGCACACCCCAATGCCTGCCACTCTCTGCAGGGTGGTGATGGGGTTGGCTTCAGTTCAATACTTCACTGCCATTCCTATTATGCAGCTCTGTAACTTCTACACTACCAATGCCAGTGCCAGCAAGCAAACATTAGGCATTGACAAATGCTTGTTATGGCATACTATCTACAGTATATGTATATTTACTCAGAGAGTAATTCCAGGCATTTTCAGGTAGACAAAACATGCATCATAAATAACCATACAATGACATGTGGTTTCACCTTACAGCATATCTTCTGTTGAAGTGTGATTTTCAGTTAGAACCAATCATTGTGATGTGCAAGCACTGTTTTTCCAGTGTGACATTCTGCCACCAAGGTCAGTCTTGAACAACATGGAGGCAGATATGACACCAACTGAGATTGCAACATTGAATTTGTTTGAAAGGATTCTTATTCAGACAATGAAACGGTTTCAAACTATTTCAAACTATTCTACGCATGAACACAAAGACACGGAATATTCCACAGAAAGAACTCATCAGATCTCTTAAGGGTTATGTCATGTATTTTCCACTTCCTCTGCAGGAAAATGTGGAGGCTATCTTCATTGAAAATACTTTGGTCATTCTTATAAATGGTGTGCCAACAAAGTCTGGGGTGATTTGGCACGATGTTGTTAATGTTGAGAAGGTGAAGCTTGCCCTACTCACTTAAAGAACAACAATTCTTTTTATGCAGACCTTAATATTGATCACATCACTAGTGTGCTTGTTGGTCATGATGAGCTGGAAAGCACAAAGCCGATGATTGAGAAGGTCAATGTGGAAACAAATGACAATGTATACGAACAGTACATAATTCATCCACTTCATGGCAGAGATCTGGTAGGGGACAACATTGATCGTTATCAAATGAAATAGGTGGAAGATGAGCCTGTCAGCATTTGGGAGGCAAAACTTGAAGCACGCTGTTTCCCAGACTTATTCCCAAAAGGGTCAAGTGGTCGCCTGAATGAAAAGAAGTGCGTGTACAGGGTGCTGAGTACCCAAGCTGTGTGCTCAGTAAAGATGGCAAATTCAGATGCAACATACAGTACCTGTTCCATCTCCTGTGGGAGAGTGAACTTTGCATACTGTCTGTGTCTATTGTGCATACTATTCGTCTTACTGCTCCACTTGATGGAATTACAGCTGCACAGTTTCTTCAGAAATTGAAGCAGAAAGATGAAAATGTGCAAGTGAATTTGTCTTCTATTCTGTCAAGTCTACATGGCACCAAAGAATATTGATACCGCAGACACTCTGAGGTAATGACAATGCTGTGAGAGCATGGTGCAGCTACATGGTTTGTCACACTGAGTTGGGCTGAGTGTGCCTGGGATGAGGTCATAGAACTGTTGAAGTGGGAAAATTCTGATATTGAGGGTATTTCATCAATGACCTCAGAGAAATGTGTTCACTTGACCCTGTCTCTGTCACAAGGCATTTCCACAAGCAATTCCATGATATTCTGACTTTCATTTTGTCAAAGGACAATCTGCCTCTTGGTATTGTTGACATTACTTTTGAGGATGGAGTATCAGGTGCAAGATGCTCCTGATATTCAAATGTTGCTATGGATCAAGGATGCACCACGCATAGGTGAGCATTAGCAGCACAAGTGCTAGCATTTATCAACAAATACATCACTTGCTGCATTCCGGACAAGTACGACAGTCCTACACTGTGGAAGTTGATTCAAAAGTTTCAGCACCATATTTGTGCAAAATACAGCCTCTGGTAGTAAAGATCAAATCTGATTGATACACAAGATGTCATTTCAGATTTCTAGACGTGTTTGTCAGGATGGTTATGGAATTATCTGTTTTCAGCAATGTGACACCACTTGAAGGCAAAATCAACCTAGACAGTATATGAGTTACCCAGAGATGAGAAAGAGGTGTACATCAATGACTACAACCCCACTCTGCTCCTAATGTGGCTAGCAAACATAGATGTTCAGTTTGTGGCTGATAACTCGTTGGCTCTGGTGCAGTATGTCACTTCGTACATAACTAAACATTAGCAGACTAGCTTGCAAGATCTTTGAGAAGATATTGCTAGCTCAAGCAAGAGCCTGGCATCTATGTTGTGGTCACTGGGCTTGAAGACCCTCTCTCACACAGTGAATGCTGTGCTTATGAGGCTGGTGATCGGTTGATTGGTACACATCTGTACGGAAAGTCTGATGCTGTCTGCTTCCTCAGTGATAACTACAAAGAGAAGTGAAAACATGTACTTCTTCCTCATGCTGAGATTGAGGAACTGGCTGTCAATAGGCCATCTTCAAGACATATCTTGAAGAATAACCTCATTGACACATACTACCCCAAAGACATGAAGATATGGATAATATGTGTCTATTCCAGGTGGCTAAGTGGTATGACTACAAGATGGATGTCTCACCTGATTGTACACATGACATTTACAAGGTCAGAGGAGTGGATGGCTGTCTGGTTAAGAGACATAAGCCTTGGTTCATAGACCACCGTAAGTTACATCTAGGCATATCTGAGAGCAGAGAGCATTACTACTTTGCTCTCCTTTTCCTATTTAGACCCTGGAGGAATGAGGCTGAATTAAAAGGTGACTGTGATACATTTGAGGAAGAGTTTAATTGTAGTTATGAGACATTCAAAAGTCAATACTCAGAGATATACACAGAGATTAGATACTGAGAAGGAGCAGCTTGAAAAGGCACATAATCTACTTGAGGAGGATACTCCTGTTAGCTCACAGGGCAATCTTGATCCAGAAGGACAAGTTATCCTTGGAGAACCTCTGCCTCTGAATGCCCCAGAAGTACTCATGTCAGAAGTGGAGAGTGCCATGGAACATGGTGCACACTGCGGTGCTAACCCAGCTGAGTTGAGACAGAGACTCCATGAGCAACAGCATGTGGTTCACTCTCAGGTAACTGACGCTGTCCGGCATGGGATACTGCATGAAGAGAAGAAATGTGACTGTCTTTACTACAAACCACTGCTGACGTTTGTTAGTGGGTCAGCTGGTACAGGGAAGAGTTTCCTTATTAAGACCATCACAGCTGAAATATTCAGCTTGACAGGGTCAGCGATGTCTGCTGCTGTTAGTGCTCCCACCGGACTGGCAGTATACAACATTGGTGGCGTGACCTTAAACCATCTGTTCATGTTGCCAGTGGAGCATGGCAAAACAGGAGAGTATCAGAAACTGTCATTTGAGGTTGCATCTCAGCTTTGTTCAATGTTTTGTAAGATGGTTACTCATCATTGATGAGATTAGTATGGTCTCTAATTTGATGCTTGCCTGTGTACATCTACGTCTACAGGAGATCCTGGAGACTGACTATGGAGATGCATTCAGTGGAAAAAGCATTGTTGTATTTGGAGACCTTTTACAGCTTGCACATGAGAATGCAGAACATGCCTTTGCAGCTCTGACAGTAAAGCAGACCAAGAATACACTTGGATGCATTGGAGGTTTTAACCTGTGGGAGTTGTTTACCTATGTCGAGCTGTATTAGAACATGCACCAAAGTGCTGACATGATGTACAAGGCACTGTTAGATTAAGCTTGTACAGGTTCTCTGTCACCAGAACATGTTGCAATGTTAAATGAGTGAAGAATCAGAATGGACACTACATTCATAGAAACTGCATGTGATGTTTTCAGTGATGTGTGTTCCACTGCACATGCATTGTGTGTCTTATGACATGACTAAAGAAATGCGCTGAGTTCAACAGTGTTATGCTGCAGAGAGAAAATCAATCAATTCTCACACTACATGCTGTTGACATAGTCAATGGTGTCATTTTAAGTCAGAAGCCGCTAGCAAAGATGACTGAACGACTGTCTGAATTGAAGTCAGATGTTTCACACACAGCTGGTCTAGAAGCTGTACTTACAGTTTGTAGGAATGCACGTGTTGTGCTACGCCGCAATCTTGATGTGGAACATGGTATGGTAAATGGTGCCACGGGTAACATCATTGACTTTGTTTACAATGTTCAGAAGATATTTAATCGAGACACTCATTGTCCACTTTGACAACATGGAACAACCTGTACAAATTGATCATACCTGTGTTAAGTTCCAGGTAATGAAGGATATCTATGTGAACAGGAAACAGTTCCCAATGTGTGTTGCATATGCCTTTTCCATTTACAAGTCTTAAGGCTTCAGTTTGTATTCAGCAATGGTGAACATATGGACAGACATTTTCAAAGATGGCATGAGCTACGTCCCACTTTCATGTATACATATTCTTTCTGGGTTGCACATCATAACAGTCACACCTCAGAAGATACGTGCCGACAAGCACTGTATAGTTGAGTACAACAGATTATGTACTCTATACCAGCCAGAGATGTCTTTAATACCACTACCAACGTATGTGATTGTCTCACATCCTTCAGTCACATCTACAGTTGGTAACAAAAGAATACAAGCTTGCACAACTGATGGAACTGTACAGAGTTCTATGAAGGTCACAATGTCAAATACAGATGCAGAGCCAGCTGTTGGTCAGAAGTTAGCTGGTATGGCTGTTGTGCCAGTGTTTGACAACAGTACTAGAGTCAACTGCTATGCTAATGCAGCTATGCAGGTCTTTCTCCATATGCCACACTTTGTTGAGGCAATATCTGCTTTGCAAGACACTGCCCTATCAAACAAATTGAAGCAGGTTGTCAACATGGCTTCTGATCAGTCTAACAATGTGCAGTCACTAACAGCTCTGCAGCAAGTGATGGGCACATATGATGGATGCAGTACGTTTGCTGCAAACATGCAGCAAGACGCTACTGAATTTATGATGGCCATCATAAACAGCCTGGATGAAGAGGGAACTTCTATGCATCACTATCTCACTGTGGCATGTGTTACCAAGTATGTATGCCTGTTATGTGGTTATTCAGAGAAAGAAAGAAAGAAACCACAGAATACATGCTTTGGGCTTCTCTGTTTGTGCCTCACAGTAAAAGTGTTAAGTTTTGGCAGCTGTTTACTAATGCACAAAGTGGTCACCTGTGTGTGAGGTGTGGAGGTGCATGTACTCAGTCCATACGTCTCAGGACTTCATCTCAATATCTTATGCTAGTATTGCATAGCTTTGACTCCAATGGGCGCAGAGTTGACACACCTATCACTGATTTCACAGCTGGTAGAATAGTATTTAACCAAGCAGTGTTTGATACTCATGCTGTGATCCACCACCATGGCCAGTCTGTACATTCTAGACACTACACTTGTTTCTTGAGGTACAGAACTGGATGGGTCAGAAACGATTCAACAAGCTCTTTCAAACAGAGACTGTCGCGACACTTAAAAAATGCATATGTTCTGATACTAAAGAATTATGCCAATCTTCATGTGTCAGAAGAGTAGTTACACAACATGTGAAATTCCTTTACTTTGCTGTCTATTTTTTTGTCTTACAGAGTGAGTTTTGGTACACTGTCATGTTGTTACTAACAAATGTACAGTTGTGATTACACAGAAAATATATCACATGTTTCTCTTGCATATCTAGACTCATTATGACATTTAAGATTGTTGGGTTGATCAACGACACAGTGAAAATAGTTGCAGTGATCTTTAATCGGCGCCAGCTGTTTTCACAGTCACTAGAGAAACCACACTTACATGTTTAACAAAGATTTGCATGTCAAAAGAGCTATTCCTATCTGGTCAAACTCTTCTGTCATAGTCTTTTGTTATGAGTATGTTATATGCAGACATAAGAAATTGCACTTGGCACATTTTCTAGATGTATGATTGTACTACGGTACAATGCTTGTCCATGTGCATTAACATCACTGTGTATCATATCTTTACCTAAAGATTAACATCACTCTGTCACGTGTTGAGAGCTATGATGTGTGCTCTGTATTCATTTCTTTTTTTCTCATGCTTGGATCTTGAACAAATATCTAAACTGTTTAATGCAACAGTGCATTACTATGACTGTTTTATCACCATGTATCTAGATTGCATATGTATAATATAAGTATTATGTTTTATATATTTATTGGTAGTACTTAGCACTCTGATGTAAAAAGTTGTCGTATTAATTAACATATACATTGATTAATAGCATTATAAGTATGAATTTTCTCTTAAAGACTTGAAGACTCAAAGAGTAAGAAGTAGTATGCTTGTATTTGTTAGCATGACATATTATGCAGTTGCACATATGTAGTGTTCTGCTATTTATATGGCATCATTAACAACAAGTTACAGTGTTACAGTATAGATATTTTTATCATTTATTGCACAAAGATTTTGCTGATGATATTGTAGGATGTTATATTCATAGTATTCAGTAAAACAATTCCTTTCATGTAAGTTAAAGATGTTACAGATCTAGATGGTTAACTAGTTCTGTGCCTATGTATCTATTACTTTTAAGATTAACAGTGATGTATATAATTCTGTTACCATACTGTATCAGAAATCTTTGTGTTTTACCTTACCTTGACGTTTGTTAACAATAGTTGCAAATTGTACATCAGATACTTTCACTGATAACAACTGAGCATTTTTTTGTTCTTGATAATATTTTCTGATCGTCTCTATTGAGGGGTCAGGTGGGAATTTTCCAAATGCAGTAATATAGCAGTATGTCTTGACATGTACATCTATGTGTGTATATATTCATATGTCTACACATAGAATGCATTAACATTAAATTTTAACTGTTAGTTTTAGATATATATTTATTTTTAAACCATAGCCTGTTTGTACTGCTGTGAGTTTATAAGTCGCATTTGGTTTTTCACCCACCCAAGGAACATTCACACTATCAGTCAGACAATTACAACAAAATCATAACTGTTTCATATGTATAAGCCTTGTTCAGAGGGTGATGTGATGCCTGCCCTTATGTGTTTTTTGATTCTGTCACATGTCACTGATTTACTATCTGTGGTACTGGTTTACATGTATTTAAGCAACAGTGAAAAAAATTTATGTGATTGTTTTGTGAGACTGATATTTGTGCACCAGTTGGATTCTTAATTCAGCCTTCTCACAATTATTAATTGGGTAATACATCTTTTTAAACCTTACTTACATGTGTTATGTCTTTCACCATTATGTAATGGTGATAGTATGTATGTTGGTGTTGCTGCAGTACTGCATTGAAACACAGTACATGATGTTCATTGGTACATTCTTTCTATTTATCACAATCAAAGTGGTATTCTTCAATATGGTGAAGACATATATCTTCTATTTTGTAGGTGAATCATTTTATTAGCACATCTAAGCTGTAGCACATTAAAAATATTTGTGTAAATACTATCAGATAACTAGTTATTCAGTCAAATGCATAAATATGTTGTTCAAGCTGTGTTCTGAAAACAAAGATATGTTCTTAATAAGGTATTCAAAAATCATATGACAGCATTACTTCTCAAAAACACAGGAAATTGATAGCAAAAAAAAAAACTCAGTTTAATGCATCAGTTAGGGTTGTTCCACAGCGACAAAAGCAAGGAAATTCGGTGTTAGGGTTGAAAACCCTAACTCCGCATTCACCCCCCCACACCACACACACAAGCACATATGCAAGTAGGTGGGAGGAGCAAGGCAACACGACCAATAACAGACAACCAGCAGCAGGTGACAGAAATAAAATACAACTGTCTAAATGTACTACAAGACATCCCCACCCACCTGACCAGGTACTGCATGCTCAGTGAAGATCCACAGCAAAACTGAGGCCATATACACCAAATATACACATCCCTGATTGCAGGTGCACACAATGTACCACCCTTAGGAGTTGCATGGCCTTACCTAGCGAATACATTTACTTTTGTGTCTATGTGTGTGTTACCATTTGCATTTGCTTATGTGCTTGTGTTTGCGTTTCTGTTTGCATTTTCTTTGGCATCATCTTGGTGTTACCATAAGTGTTTGCATTTCCAGTTACATTACCGTGACCATGTGCATTACCATTTGCATTTGCGTACACGCTTGCATTTTGCATTTCTGTTTGCGTTACTGTTTCCTTTGGCGTTATCATTGGTGTTACTGTAACTATTTGCATTTCCAATTGTGTTATCATTACCATTTGCATGTTCGTTACTGTTTGCATTTCTGTTGGCCTTCGCGTGTGCAGTTTGGGTAGCATTTCTGTTGTCGAGTGCATTACTGCTTCCTTCTGCATCATCGTTGCCATTATTGTTTCATTTCTGTTTGTGTTTGTGTTAGCGTTTGTATTTTTCATTAACGTTTTCATTACTGTTTGCGTTTCCATTGCCATTAGCATTTGTGTTACCATTTTCATTACCATTTGCATTTCTGTTGCAGTTATCATTTGCATTACAGTTTGCATTACCATTTCAGTTTTCATTTACATTTGTACTTGCATTTCTGTTACTGTTTGCGTTATCATTTCCATTTATGTCAGCATGTGCATTACCATTTGTGCTTGCATTTGCGTTGCCATTAGTGTTACAATTTTCTTTTGCCTCACTGTTTCCATCACTGTTTGCGCTAACGTTACTGTTTGCATTTTTGCGTTTGTGTAGTGCAGTGCAAAACATTATGTTTTGCTATTTTCTGCACTGTCTTCTGCGACGCATAGTGCACCCAGTGTGTGGTTGATTGGTCTGAAACTTGGCACGAAGACTTTTGCAAGAAACATGCCAGTTTTCATTTGGTGAAAAAAATGTTGTTCCTTTCTAGAGTTATTGCCATTTGAAGTTGCCCGCTTCACAGTTACTGATTTTTTGGCCATTAGAGCCACCAGTTTAGCACATTTTCGGCTGCAATTTCCACCATTTTGTTGTGTGAGATTTCTTAAAGGTGCAGAAATGTAAATATTGAATATCTCTGAAACGGTTTGGTCTTTTCACATGAAATTTGGAGGGTGTTGAGTGGATGTCCTGGGTGTGTGAATAATGCTGTTTACATGTTAGAAACATTATTCACTACAGATGATGCAGTTAACATTTTGTGCACAGCATTCTGCATGGTGCTACTGGTTTGAGATTTATAGCATAGGTAGCCCTAGTGGTACGGAGGTGCCTTGCAGTGGTTTGTTGTGCAAAACATTAACAGGTGCAGAATTATGCCACTCCAACGAATGAAAATTTGGTTCATTGCACTTCAATAACTTCTGAACTGTGTCTAATTTGCCTGGCATTTGGAATATACAAAGATTTAAAATACATCTTTGACTGTGACAATTTTAGGGTCACTGGCACTTACAGTTCCTGAATTGCTCATGTTACATTGTTTGCTCATGGTGCTGTGTGACTGTCGAATGGATGTACACACAATTCTGGACACACGGTGTGCTATGGTGCATGTCTTCTTTTAACAATTTTTGGTTCCATTGGATAAATGTTTCCTGTGTAGCAAAGCAGTAAAATGATATTTTCTGCACTCTTGTGCAGTTTTCCAGGTGTGATGCTGCACAACTGTTGAACAGATTCAGATAACGTTTGTTATACATGTTGTGGAATGGTACATGTCTTCATTTACAAATTTTTATTGCCGTCAGTCATGCAGGTTTTGCACAGCAAAGTGACAAAATTCAGGTTCAGGCCCCATGCTCCAACCATCACATTCCATTCACTATCTATAGTGCACATTCACAAAAAGAAAGGAAATTCTTGGCAAAAAAACTCTGTTTAATACATCAGTTAGGGTTGTTCCACAGTGACAAAAGTGAGGAAATTTGGTGTTAGGGTTGCCACCCCTTGAACCGCATGCCCACCCAGCCCCCACTGACAGGCATCGGGGTGTGTGTTGGGGTCGTCGGTCCTACCTCTCACCCCATTCTCCTATACTGCACTTCCTCAGCTTATTTACACAAGGAATGGGGTAAGAGTTAGGGATGATGGCCTCAACGCACCCCTGATGCCTGTTGGTGGCGGGTGAGTGCAAGGTGTCAACCCTAACACCAAATTCCTCACTTTGTTGCTAGTGAACAACCTAACTGGTGCATTAAATGGATTTTTGCCATAAAAAATATATATAGATAGATATATATATCTATATATAGATCTATATATCTATATATCTATAAATATGTATATATATGTATATGTATATAGATATAGATATATATAGATAGATATATATATATATCTATATATATATCTATCTATATATATATATATATATATATATATATATATATATATATATATATATCTCTATCTATATATCTATATATCTATCTATATCTATATATATATATATATATATATAGAGGCAAAAACTCCATTTAATGCATTAGTTAGGTTGTTCCACAGCGACAAAAGAGAGGAAATTCGCTGTTAGGGTTGAAAACCCTAACTCCGAATTCACCCCCCCCAGCACCACACACACACACACACAGACGACACACACACACATATGCAAGTATGGGGGAGCACCAAATCAACACAACCAATGACAGACATCCAGCAGCAGGTGACAGAAATAACAAACAATTGTCTAAATGTACTACAAGACATCCCCACCCACCTGACCAGGTACTGCATGCTCAGTGGAGATCAACAGCAAAACTGAGGCCATGTACACCAAACATACACATCCCTGATTGCAGCTGCACACAACGTACTACACTTAGTAGTTGCATGGCTTACCTCACCGATGCCCCACACCAGACCACACCACATGTGGTGGGCCACCTGAGCAAACAGAGTTCAGCAAAACTAAGGAGTTGTACAGCTATAATATCTCTGATTATAACAAGGGTTTGAGAAATGCAGCTTCTAATTGACTGTAAACATTGTAACAGCCTTATGTTTAGTTTTTATTAACATACATGTAGAGCCTAACCATATGATGAACATGGTTTAATGTTGTTTAAAAACAGTTTTATTATGATAACAATAAGCCACTCCTAGGTATTATGTTAATGGTCAGTTTATCACTGTCTAGCGACATGTGGCACTCGGCTATGCCTCATTCAACATTAAACCCCTACAGGGTGATTAACAGACCATTTAACATAAATGTTGGTCATGCCTTATTGCTTAATTGTCTTTATGAGTAGATACTCTCCCTCTGCTAGACACTGCAGCAGCTTTGCAACACAGTATCCCACCCAGTTACACCATACACTGTCTAGTTACTGGAGAATGGCTGTGAATATGAACTCATGAAGATGAACAGTGTAACTTGATCATTACAGTCATTGAAACCTTAGTGTGATTATAACTGACAGAGTCAGTGATAGAGAATAACCCTGCTGTCCTAGTACACTTACCCCATTGTGAGTTAAATCAATACTAAAAGACATTATGTTTATATCTACACCATACCTACTTGATTCCTGTTGTACCACAATTAACATAGTTATCACTTTGATAGCATCAGTGACAGAAGTGTGGCAAACCCAAACACTAGGCATACAGCCTGAGTATGAAACAACTGTTAAAAAAAATTACACTGTGTCCATAAGTGGCATAGATCACTCATTGCAACAATGGTAAATGTATTACTATTTGAATAAGTTAGTCATCACAGACGCAATGAGATTGTCTTTATCAGGTACACCATACTCAGTAAGTGCCTACAGGAAAATATATCCTATAGACATCTCCGATACAGGTACGTCATTGTTGGCTCAGTAGTGCTATGATATTTAGAAGTTGCTTGGCCTGATCCATGCAATTACATTGTTTCTTACAAAGAATACTTACTGCATCTTTAGTATTGAAACACACTGAAGGTCTATGTATGTACATCAGCAGTACACCTTCATCAGTAAGAATGCATCAGATACTGGCAGTACGAATTTCACAGCGTTGAACAGGCATTCCTTTTCCATATGTTTACATCAGCCTCTCTATCTTGACTAAACTGTTGCAGTAAATGTACTACTATGTAAATCACATACTAAATGTAACACTACTTTTATCTTGAGCATGCTAGTGTCTTGTAGTTAATTTATGTACTTCTCTTAATTAATTTATACTCACTAGTGTTAAAACCTTTCTACAACTGTCATCATGCACCTTCAGCATTTATATTGACTAACGGCACAGTACCAGTTGTGGTGTGGTGTGAGGCATCGGTAGGTAAGGCCATGCAACTACTAAGTGTGGTACATTGTGTGCAGCTGCAATCAGGGATGTGTACATTTGGTGTACATGGCCTCAGTTTTGCTGTTGATCTCCACTGAGCATGCAGTACCTGGTCAGGTGGGTGGGGATGTCTTGTAGTACATTTAGACAATTTTTTGTTATTTCTGTCACCTGCTGCTGGATGTCTGTCATTGGTTGTGTTGACTTGGTGCTCCCCCATACTTGCATGTGTGTATGTGTGTGTGTGTGTGTGTGTGTGTGTGTGTGTGTGTGTGGTGCTGGGGGGGTGAATTCGGAGTTAGGGTTTTCAACCCTAACAGCGAATTTCCTCACTTTGTCATTGTGGAACAACCCTAACTACTGCATTAAACAGAGTTTTTGCCTCTAATTTCTTTTGAGAATGATAACGAGAAATAGTGAATGTAATGCGCGGGCGGAAGGGCTCCCGCGCCCTGCCACATGATGTCTTGTGGCATAGTAACAGGAGCAGCAACGCAAACAGATATGAAACAGTGGCACACATGGTAACACAAGCGTGAATGAGAACAGAAAGGGTAACGCACGGTGGCATAGACGGAACGGTCTGCCATGTGATGTGTTATCACATAGTAACATGGTGCCTGCAAATGGAAATGTCAATGGGCATGGTGACGCAAAGTGAAACAGAAAGAGAAACAGTACTGTAGACACAAATGGCAAAAATAACAGAAAGCGCAAGTGCAAATGAAAATGCAAGGATACGCGCTTGCCACAGGGCCCAGCGCTCCGGCCACGTAATGCAGCAGCGGGAAGCAGGCCTAAAGAGCCCCCACCTCGCCACATTATGTCTTGTGGCATAGTAACAGGAACAGCAATGCAAACAGAAGTGCTAACAGTGGCGCACAAGGTAACGTAAGCGTGAATGAGAACAGAAAGGGTAACAAACACGGTGGCATAGATGAGAACGGTGTGCCACGTGATGTCTTGTCACACAATAACATGGTGCCTGTAAATGGAAATGTCAATGGGCATGGTGATGCAAAGTGAAACAGAAAGAGAAACAGTACGGTACACACAAATGGCAAAAAAGTAACAGAAACACAAGCACAAATGAAAACGCAAAGGATGACACACGTGGTGGCGTAGACGTCAACGGTAAGTGAAACGGGCATGGAAATCGCGAGAAAGGGCAATGGTAACAGTAATGTAAGTGCACAGGCTGGTTTTCCCAAAAGCTGAATAGAGAAAGACAGTGAGTACAAAGAATGTATGCATAATAATGGGTATCGGAGCAGAAAATGAGGACTTGGAATACTAAATAAGTTATATCTCAGGAACCGTCTGACGTAGAAAAAAAATGTAAAGTCGTATGATTTATGACTGTCCTGGCTAGTTTGTACTTAGCCCCACTAGGGGCTAAGAATTCTTCGATTAAAAGTCCGTATCTCGCACCGTTTCTGAGATCAGGCCCTGAAAGGCGCGGCGAACACCGTAATGTTATCCTATGGGAAGAAAAGAGAAGTTCGGAGCGCCATAACTTTGCCTCCCTGTAATATTTGTTCACCAAACCACTGAAAGGCACATCTGTGGGCTGTCTTCCCTCCAAATTTCAGGAAAAAAGACCAAATCATTATTTTGCAGCAGGGATCCAAAGGATTTCTGTAATGCGTCGGGCGCCGTAATGTTATCCTATGGGAAAAACTGTCAACTTTGGAGTGCCATAACTTTGCTGCCGTGTAATATTTTTTCAATACAACACTGAAAGGCACATCTGTGAGATGTCGGCTCCGTTCCCTCCAAGTTTCAGCCCAAAACTCCCAACAGTTCTTTTGCAGTGCAGTGCCAAAGAATCGCTGTCACTTTCCCATAGATGAAAACTACTGTTGCAATTGCAGCTTTCATAAAGTTCATTTCATCGTGAGCACGAAAGTAATTTGTGAAAGTACTTTTTCAGAAATTTGAAAACATATTTCTGGGGTGTTTTACCACAAAATAAAGACATGGCAAGCATCCTCAGGGTCCAACTAGGTGACTACAAAAAGAATTATGTTGCTAGAGGGTCCCAAATTTAAATGCCAACCATTTTATGATCACCAACTGAAAACAAAATGGCCGATTTGAGAAAGTAACAGGCCCATTTGCGAAAGTAAAAATGCATTTGCGACACTGTCGAACTTTTTGTTAACTTTTCCCATTGACTTATAATGGGAAACTGTTTTTTGAATAACTTTTGAACTGTTTAATATTTTTTCATGAAATCTTCAAAAGGCACATCGGGGACCCCGGCCGCACATTCCCTGAAGATTTCAGACCAGTTGCACAAACCGTACGACCTGTAGGCGCGACCGTAGAATTCCAGAAAAAGTGTAAACGCGCGCACAGATCACGGTTAATAACTCCACAGCTGTATATCCAACCAGTACAAAACTTGGCAGATCTCAAGGTCTATGGCTCTTGATTGAGTATTCCAAATTTCAGGCAAATCTGTCAAACGGTTGTAAAGTTATTAAGGTGCAAATTTTGGGGTTTAACATAGAAATGGCTCCTCAACCCTAACTATAGTGGCACTACCGTGCCACTATGATAGATATATATATATACATATACATATACATATATATATATACATATACATATACATACATACACACACACACACATATATATTTTTATATATATATATATATATATATATATATATATATATATATATATATATATATATATATATATATATATATATATATATATTTCTCCTTATTGGTCATTTTCCTGTATACTGATAGGTAAAAGTAAATTAAAAGTATATATCTACACAAATCAAACAAAATATGTACTTTCACTAATTAAAAGTATAAACCTACAGTACATTACAACCCTATGGGACCACACTAACTACAACTAATTACCACGCCAACTAGCCAGTCAAAACATCAAGTAACAATACCTCAACCTGCAAAAGAATCTTAAAAACATAATGTCTGAATCTTACACAATTCAGCCTTCCAAAACAAAACTTTACAACCTAAGCCCTGAAAAACTGCCTACATAAAAATGACTCTCTCAAGCAAGAATATCCTCAAGGTTCCACAACACCTACCTGCTGCATGCTTTCCATGATGCTGCAGTCCAGGCCCTCTGTGTTGCAGTCTCACATGTCCCATGATGACATCCACACCATATTGTTGATTAAATGTGGCTCCTGTCTACAACCATTCCTAACACGGCTTCCAACCTCACAAAGATACCAATGAGCTACTATACGAGCCACACTACTATGCCACTCACAAACCACCAACTGGCCACACTTTCCCACTACTCACAATTGCATCTACCACATGCCACCACTGAAGTAAAAGTAAGAGCATCCCAGAATGCCCCCTTTATAGGGAGACATGCACAATGGAAATCAAAAGCAGATAAACAAAAATGCAAAGCCAAAACCCACTCACTGTGGAAAACACTGGGGGACAAAAAACAAGAAACCAGGGAGTGCTCAAAATAGAGGACAAGAAAAAACAACTTTCAGTTACAACACTGGATACATAGTGACCACCCAGGTGTGTTATATCTAATACATAATGGGTAGTAGATGTTCTATACAAGGTAGTTTACCCATCTCAGGGGATAATGGTCTCATATCCTTTATAGTCTCACTAGCCCCCTCGATGGGTATACATCCTTGTATACAACACTTACCCATTATTTAATTTTACACACACACTACAACCTATAGAGTAATCTAATGTCTGTGTCATTGTTCTGATTATACTTTATATTCACTTATCTTCATCCCTTGGAAAATACATTCTCCCTACCTGGTGATAACCAAACTGTTTTAATGATCCTGCAAATCTGAAGTGTTTGGCTGGCTGTTATAGTAATTTGCTCTTGCTCACTTTCTGCTTGCCAAATGTTCTAAACTGCTATGTATTTCACATAGCACTATGAACTGTATTTGACATCTAAATCCCCTCCCCCCATGAAATGTACTTACATTCTTCATAATGTTAGAGTTATTCTGAAGATGCAAACTAATAGAAGTTTTAATTAACTTGATAGAAATTGTCTTTTTCACTAAACATATGGTGCCAACCATTCTTAAATATATTCTCCTTTAAACTACAAGTGTGCTATGCCATGCATTCTGGCCAGTAGGCCACAGACTGAGTGTGGCTGAGTGCCTACAGCCCTTGAAAGTGGATTAAGGGCACTACTGCCAAAAACTTGGAGTGTCTTACTGTGCTTATAAAATGGGTTTATGATAGGTTTCTCCCAGGTCATGCCTGAAAATAGGCAGTTTTTTTGTTTTGCCTAGTGCACTTTTCCAGTTACCAAAAGCAAATAAATTGTAAAAAAAAAAAAAAATAACAATAGAGAGACACATTTGATATCTACTGATATCTATTTGAAATTAATAGTTTTTTAACATATTACTGTATTTCTTCTGCTGGGTCCAGAAATTATTTCAAGGTAGCATATGTGAACAACTCAATGGTAACTAACAGTCTGATATTAGTGTTTAGTCTTTTTCTTTTTTTTTTGTGTGTGTGTGTGTGTGTGTGTGTGTGTGTGTGTGTGTTTAGAATTCATGCTAGCTGTTCTGTAGGGGAAATTTCTGGATTGCATAGTTGAGTTGTTTTGGTGCTGGTGGTAGTGTAGTTAAGCATGGCTGATAGCTGATCAGAATGCAGCATTGTCCCTACCCATTTAATAAAAGTATGTTATCCACTCTCTAGGTTTTTCTGGAAGTCTAATGGAACTGGCTCTTTAGCTGAGCAGATACACTTGTGATGTTTATATAGTTGTATACATCAAGATGGTGCAGTAGTACTGAACCTTTAAACAAAACAGTGCTGGTCCATTAAACTGAGATTGTGCTTTAATATTTGAATTGTTGGTGCCAGTATAAGACAAGGAAAGCCACAGTAGAGGAAGTGAACCTCCAGTCTTGGCCTCAGGTTAAACTCAGTAATGTTGCATAGTGAAGGTGCCTGTGTTTCACCTGGCATCAACCAGTAGACCCTGTACTAAAAAGTTTAATCTGAAGACAGTCATGAGGGGCCATCAAAGATGATTTAATGATGTACTTCCTAAAGCATGCTAAGCTCTGTATCACAAAACCAGAGAATTGCTTATTTATTTATCCGAAAGTCGGATTTACAACATTATTTGGTTGACTGTTTGTGAAATACAGTTTTAAAGTTGGCAAGGGTGGGTTGCACACACATCCAACAATAAGAGCTGTAGAAATATTTGGGTTGGTGTTATTACTGAATCATTGCAGTACTGAGCTATCTTTAGGGAATATATCACTAATGATGCAATTTACTATATAAAACAAATAGCAGTACAAAACCAAGCACACACCATTAACACCACTGTATAATAAATAGCCAAAAACAGCTTGTGTATCAAAAATGATTTTATTGTAACAAGCAAGGCTTAAGGAGGTACTAACAAATACAAACTGTTATTGTCTTTATTTCATCATTGTATGGCTGTATTGATTCTACCTGTGCCATGTGTTATATATGATACTGTGTGCCGTGTGTGCCATTTGATGGCCCATTTGGTTAACAAATAGATAAATAAACAAATAAATAAAATAAATACATTTATACAATAGGTGTGAAACTATATTTGCCAAGATAAACATGTTATCCTGGGCAACATGAGCAAGATAAAAGAAGTTGGTTACTGAGTATGTTCAGAAATGTATTGTGGTACACTGAGCATGCTCAAAATGTATTCTTACATGTCAAGATACATTACTGAGCAAGCTCAGTGACCAATTTCATTTACTTTCTACCATGACCACCAGAAATGAGTGTTATGGATCATTAGGCCTTTCCTGGTAAAACTATTTCAATAAAAAGTAAAATTAAAAATGCCATTTAGTTTTTATTCAATATACTGCAGTCTAACTATATAACATTGCTATGTTTTTCTTTTGCAGCTTTTACTATTTATATCATAAACTCACCTAAACACCTGTTGTATGAATCAAATATGACATAGTTGATTTAAGATATCATTTTATCTTTATTTGAGGGTATTAGTCTATTGTTATCTCACTCGTGGCTTTACCACTCCTGAAATATCAACAGATCTCTCTCCTGAAGATAAAATGATATCTTAAGACAGCCCGTGTCATAGCCAGTATAAATACCGTACATACATACAGTACAGCAGTCATAGGACAAACAGCCACATGTTTTCGTACTACAACAAAGCTTGATCAAGGCTATATATGTGTAGCTATATGTCCAACAGTAATTACTGTAGCTATCTCTTCTGCGTGGTAAGATAGATCAGGTTTGCATACAAGTGTTTCAAACAGGACACAGATAGGACCCACTGCCTGATAGCATTCACTTTAGAGCGCACTTCACACATAACATGAAATCCATCTAGAAACCGCTCATGGTAAGCAGAGAACCTCCAGGACATGGATTACATTTTAGAACGTTCTAGATGTATTGCTAAAACTGATGTGTGATGTTATGTTAGCATCTGGTACTAGAACTAACTGTAAACAAAAAAAATGTGTAACTCTGAAACTGAAAGGATTATTTTAGCATCAAATTCCGTTATTGGACATAGTTCCTAACTGCTTGAGAAATGGTTGACATAAAAAATCAAAACGTTGAATGGGTTGCTTGATAAAAGCGCTCTCCTCCTGAAAGCCGGGTTACCTCGCAGATATTCCTTTCTCAAAACACCACTCATAAGTGTAGCAAATAGTTTCTCTGCTAAAGTACAGTGAAGGCTAGGCTTCCTCTCAACAAGTTTAGAGCCAAGGTATTTTAACTACAGTGTGTCTCTTCCCATCTTCATTAACTTTCCCTCCACACATCACTGCATGCTTCTGAAAATAACTTGGCTAATGGGGAGCCGTTTATCTCTTTTATCTTGGGGCCTGATCCAATTAAATAAGTGCACATTTACATTTGCATCCATCAGGCAGGAGTATTGAGAACCTGTGGTTTGCTTTAAGCAAATAAAAGCCAATTCCATAGCAAAGAGGTGCCTGGACAAAACTGTTCAGATCAACATTAAATATTGGTGACTTTATCACTGATCTTAACACCATTCAATAAAGCGAGAAGCGAGCCATTTAAACAACAATCTTGAACAGGTGTAGGTGAAAATATGCTGTATGGTATTACTGGAGGAAAGATATTTTGATTAAAACATTGTTGATTGACAGTGTTAAAAAAGAAGACTACACAACCACTTTAACAATTCATAAGTGTTTAAGAACAATGGCTGAAGTTTATATAATAACTGTAAGTAACTTTTTTAAGTGGACTCATCTTAGCTCTAGTAAGTCTGATGGAGAGTTTTTCTTTCACTTGTGTGGTTGTGAGAGAATATTGGGCATTGTCTCGCCCACTATTGCGACTTTTCAATGATAAATAATTAAAAAAATGTCAAAGTAATAGATAGACAGACAGAGACAGACAGATAGATGGATGATGAAAATATGACGGGGTTAAATTAGACAAGAGCCGACAAAAACTCATTTCCACCACCTCTTTTAGAATTATATGACTGTTCCACAACCTTTGTCATCTTTCTCCGTTGACTACTGTAGGAGAGTTTCACCACTTAGAAATAACATAGAAACATAAACTTTGATGGCAGATTAGGACAGCTTGGCCCACCTAGTCTGCTCACTTCCCTACTTACTGGATAAGCTGTAGATCCTAGTTAACCAACAGCCTATTTCACTGCCTAAAAATCTAGATGTGAGCGTTCTCCTACCTAAACATTTCCAGTTTAACCACTGCAGATATGTAAGGTTTACATGCTGGTTTCAACACAGATCATTGATGGATCTTGAGACCCAGCCTTTTTTGCTAACCTGAAGCACATAGAACAAAACATTTAACTCTTGCAGTAAAATCCAATTAAAAATGTCAGAACTACACAAAACGGTAAATGTATAGTGAAATACGTCTGAGTCCAAGTGCCCATTGGAAACCTGTGCTGTGGAACTGTTAACTCGGCATATAAACTTGGTTATACATTAATAAATCATTTAGAGGAAACTACAACACATGGTTTGATATGCAACAAAATCAATCCATTTGTTCATTTGTTTAGAACAAAAGCCAACGTGTGTGCCTTTCTCTGAAAAGGAAATATTTGTTTGGATTATTTGTTTTCAGGCATGTCTATTACCTGTATGCATGCACCATTTTAAACCATGTGCCTTTACAGTGGTGTACTTGACATGAATATTTTTCAGCGACACCACATGGCTTTGCACTAAGCTTCTCTTCAACCTGAAGCATTCATGTTTTCCTGCTCTAAAGTGCCCCATTGTCAGGAGAAGGGCAGCTCAAAGTATTAAACAAACAAACAAAAAACTTAGACTATATATAAGCAGCAGTTTCCTCCACATATCTTGTACTTCTTGGTCGTCTTAGTATACATTCAAAATGTGTACAGTCGACAATAAAAGGAAGTAGAATGGTAAGGACAGATACCCAAATCACATTGTCTGTTCTTTTCCACAGTGAAGTGCACTGCTTATTAATAGGAGCTGTCCCGTTTAATGGGAGGATTCTGTTACTGTATTAGGAGCGTTCTCATAAACTATCCGGCAGCTGATGCAAAGTCACATGGGAGCTTTCCCTGGAGGGTAATGTGAGTGCAACAGAGAGTGAGATGGCATGTGTGTGGCATTTATTTTTCTTGAGTTTTGTTTGTTTTCAGTTTATTATCCAACAAAATATCCTATACATACACTAATCTACTTAGGAAAATTGAAGTAAACAGTTGTAATTCGTCTGCTGTCACGTATAGGTCAATTTACAATTTCTTCATAAATATTTAAAAAGGGATTTTAGCATTTATGAGTGCAAAGTCGTTAATAGGTAGCAACTTTCTTGGACATATACTGTAGTTGTTTTTATTCCAGAAACAAAGCACATGGTATACAAACTCAAAAGTGTATTAAAATTCTGTCTGTTACAGGTTTGTTTTCAGACAAACATCATTCAGAGACAGATTTATGCTGAATGTGTATAAAAGAAGATCGCAGCATAGACTTTTGTCTTTCTCCACCACCACTAAAGCCAAGAAGAAAGAAACAGCTGGCCTGAATTTTTTAGCACCCATAATTAATTAAGTGCTTCATTCCTGGGATTTGATGATTCAATAAAGCAAGACCCCTTACTCCCTGTGCGATTTCAGTGAATATCTACTCTACTGCAGTTCTTTTGCTCCCAAGATGGGGCAGATTAGTGCTGCTTTTCTCTGCAAGAGAAAAATGCCACAAGATTACATTTGAGGCGAACACAAAAGGTAAATTCAGAACTGCCACTTGTTCAGCAAAGGCTGCCTGTTCTCCTTATTGAAGTATTTGTGTCTGTGTCATAAGAAACCTGAGGGGGCTCAAGAATTAACATATTGCTCAATTGGAAAAACAGCCGGTTCTGTTTTGGCAACCCTTGTTCTAGTGCCAGTCACAGATGTTTTCATAATCTAAACAGGACAAATAAAGAGGATCCTTCTCCGCTTTCAGATCTCAACTGGTTTCTGCACTCTGGAGCTAGAGAGTTCTTGTTCCTTCTTCTGGTGTATTGGAAATTCAGAGCCGGGCTTGTGGAAGCCGCCTGCTAGCTACATCTGGGCAACGATATTTACCAATACAGCTATCTGTTTGTCAACAGATCGTTGTCAGATTAAATATCCAAGCTGTCCCCAATCAGCCAGGGAAACTGTGGGATTGGCCCTGTGGCTGTCATAAGTGACTGTCTTTAAATTAGAGCTTGTCCTGCATCCTAACCAGTCGGATACAGAGTAACGCAAATGAGCCTCATTCGGATTAAAACAAAGTGTTGAAAAAATGCTCAGTTCTGTGTACACTGCAGTGTATGCAATCTATAAACATTTGAATCTATTTAACCAGTCAGCAAAAATAAACTGCTTTTGTTAATCTAGATGTGTTCAGAAAAATGAACGGGCAACACCCACTTGTTTTTGAAAGCTGTCTTTATTCAAAAAAACGGTTTATAAATTACTGTACCATCTGGGAGGGTGGGGGCTTGTCAACAATCAATACTTCAGTGACACTATTTGATAAACTAACTATAAGGATCCCATAGGAAGACGCTGGGCAGACTGCATTATGCTTAAAAAACTCACATTTTGTCCCAAACAAATCCAGAAGACATCACGATGAAAGTTATACTTTTTCTTTCCTGATTGCTCTGCGCAGAATGTGAACCTGATGGCTCCATGCCAACAATGTCCTTTACATTCATTAAGGAGGCATACCCATACTTTAGTGCACACCATATAAACAACTAAATAACTAGAAACAGCAGTATTTATTAGGTTGAATTTACTGTATGGGATGTGTAGTAAATATGACTGCAGGATCTAGAAAAATTAAAAGATCCCGGAAGCTGCTGTCTAGTTAAGTGAGTTTCTTCCAACAGCTGCTAGTGATATTTTCTGCCCCACCCTCCCAACTCTTTAGTTTGCAGGTGCTATAGAAAGTCAGCCAGCGAATAGTCATCTACAAAGTCACCACCTGAGATACTTTCTGCTGGCATGCACTGGGCATGTATTCATTTGTAACCGATTTTCCAAATGCAGACTTCAGTTACATCACTTGTATGCCCTTAGCGCCCTGGTAAATCCAAAAATGTCTCCAGTATACAAAATAAAATATTCCTTTTATGAGACAACTGCATAAACAAACAAAACCAAAACATTGAGCCCCTAACAAAATCTTGAGTTTCTGGGACCTACACAGTGTTTATAGAAGCTGACAGACCCTTGGGAGGCCCAATCCTGAGCCAGATTTTACGCTGTATGTTGTTTATGTTGTTGTCGTTTTGATCCATCAGTCGAAAATGAACATGAAACTGACATATTTGGTGGTTTGATATGCAAAGAGCTGCAAGCCTAAAGGGCACGCATAAGTTTTAACTGAAACAGAAGACCGCTGAAATAAAAAATATATTCCAAATATAAACTTCTATAAAGCAATGATTACTTTTGTTAATTACTTTACAGTACACTTTGGTGTCAGCATCTAATAACTGCACCAGAAAAAAGTCATCTACAGCAGTGTGGTGGCAGGAAATTACTGTGGCAATTTGCGAAAGCTTTCGCAAAAAAGTTCAACATTTTCGTGAGCACAAAATTAATTTGCAATGTACTTTTTCCAGAAATTTGAAAAACATATTTCTGGGGTGTTTTACCACAAAATAAAGACATGGCAAGCATCCTCAGGGCCTGACTAGGTGAATACAAAAATAATTAGGTTGCTAGATGGTCCCAAATATAAATGCCAAGCATTTTTCTGATCACCAACTGAAAACAAAATGGCCGATTTGCGAAAGTAACAGTCCCATTTGCGAAAGTAAAAATGCATTTGCGACACTGTCAAACTTTTTGTTAACTTTTCCCATTGACTTATAATGGGAAATTGTTTTTTAAATAACTTTTGAACTGTTTAATATTTTTTCAGCAAATCTTCAAAAGGCACATCAGGGACCCTGGTCACATGTTCCCTGAATATTTCGGGCCAGTCACGCAAACCGTGCGAACTGTATGCGCGACCGTAGAATTCCAGAAAAAGCGTAAACGTGTGCACAAATTATGCTTAATAACTCCACAGCTGTGTATCTGACAGGTACAAAACTTGGCAGATGCCAAGGACTATGTTTCTTGATTATGTATTCCAAATTTCAGCCAAATCTGTCAAACAGTTGCAAAGTTATCAAGGTGCAAAGTTTTGGGGTTTAACATAGAAATGGCTCCTCAACCCTAACTATGGTAGCACTACCGTGCTACTATTCTCTCATTCTCTCTCTCTCATTCTCTCTCTCATTCTCTCTCATTCTCTCTCTCTCTTATATATATATATATATATATATATATATATATATATATATATATGGCAAAAACTCCATTTTAATGCATCAGTTGGGTTGTTCCAACTTCAAAAAGTGAGAAATTCAGTGTGGGTTGAAATCCCCCTTGGCCCCAGCCACCCCATACCAGCACTGTGGTGTGCGTGAGGTCGTCGACCCTAACTCTCACCCCATCACATGTGTAAAGAAGCAGAGGTATAGGAGAATGGGGTGAGAGTTAGGACCAATGACCCCAATGTGTACCCCAATGCCGGTTGGGGGTGGGTTAGTCCGGGGCTCCTTCTAACCCTAAACTCAATTCCTCACTTTTGTCACTGTGGAACAACCCTAACTGATGCATTAAATTAAGTTTTTTGGCTCTAATTTCCTTCTTTTGAGAATGAGGATGATAAATAGTGAATGGAGTGCTACCACCATGTGATGTCTTGTTACATAATAACAGGAACTGCAAAGCAAATGCAAGCAGCAACGGTTACGCACATGGTAAATCAAATGTAAATGGTAAAGCAAATGTTAATAGAAATGCGAGTGTAAAGTGACACCAAAGCAAACAGTAACACAAACAGACATGCAAGCACATATGAAAATGCAACCGGTAATGTGCACAGTGATGGCACCAGTATTGTAAACACAAATGTTAAGTATTACAGCAAGAAGAATGGCAAAAGTAACAGAAATGAAAATGCGAACGGAAGCGCGCAAGTAAACGCAAACTGTAACTCGCACGGGCATAGTACCACAATTGTGAACACAAATGGTAAAGTTAACATGAACAATAAAACCAAAGGAAGCAGAAACGTAAACACAAATGCAAACACTTATGTAAACACAATCTATAACACGCACAGTCACGTTTACGCAATTGTAAACACAAATGGTAACAGCAACAATGACACCAAATGAAACAGAAATGCAAAAGAAATGCAAGCACATATGGAAACACAAACTGTAATGCACAGGTCACAGCAATGCAATAGGAATCATAAATGGTAACAGTTACAGCAACAAAGATGGAAAACAAAAACAAATGCAAAGCCAAACAAAGGGCTGCCATAAATGCAAATAGCAATGCACATGGTGATGCAAACTGAAATGCAAACCCAAACAGTTGTGAAATGCAAATGGTAATAGTAACACGAACGCAAGCGCAAATGAGAACGCAACGGGTAATGCACACGTGTGACGGGAACAGTAACGCAAATGGCTACGTAAACGCAATGGAAACAGCAACTGTAACATTAACAGAAGTGCATACCCTGTTTTTCCCCCCAACAGCTGCATACAGAAACACAGTGTGTACAAAGAATGAATGCATAATAATGGGCCTCAGAGCTGAAAATGAGGTGTTGGAATACTAAGTTTCTTATATCTCAGCAACCATATGACGTAGAAAAAAAATTCACATAATTCATGATTTTCCTGTCTACGTTTTCATTAAATGCGTACCAATAGGCTATGCATTTGGTAGCGAAAATTCCATATCTTGCACCATATCTGAGGAGGCCTCGAAGAAAAGCCGGAAGCTCACCATGTTAGTCTATGGGAAAAACACCAACTTTGAGTACTGTAACTCGGCAGCCGCACAATATTTTTTTCACCAAACCACCAAAAGGCACATCTGTGAGATGTTGCCTGCCTTTCCTCAAGTTTCAGCCCAAAAGACCAAACCATTCTTTTGCAGCAGGGTGGCAAAGAACTCTTGACATTTTGGCCATAGTCTGGAAAAGTAGTGTCGCAATTTGCAACACTTTTTGCAAAAATTTGCAAAAGTTGCAGGTGCGACACTACTTTGCATCACTACTGTTTCCAGAAATTTGAAAAACATATTTCTGGAGTGTTTAACCCCAACATAAAGACATGGCTAGCATCCTCACAGTCCAACTAGGTGAACACAGAAAAAATTGTTTCCTAGAGGGTCCAATTTTAAATGCCAAGCATTTTTCTGATCACTAACTGAAAACAAAATGGCGGATCTGCGACATTACTAGAGCTATTGCAACACTAAAAGTGCATTTATGACACTTTCAAACTTTTTTTAACTTTTCCCATTGACTTTTAATGGGAACTTGTTTTTGAATAACATTTGAACCGTTCTGTATTTTTTCATGAAATATTTAAAAGGCACAACAGGGACCATGACTGTACGTTCCATGAAGTTTTTTGACCAGTCACGCAAACTGTGCGACCTGTAGGCGAGAGCAAAGAATTCACTAAAAAACATAATTGCACTTTTGGTTGTTGCTTAATAACTCCGCAGCCGTATATCTGACCGGTATGACAGTTGGCAGATCCCAAGATCTACCATGCCCGATTGTGCCTACCACATTTCAGGCAAATCTGTTGAACGGTGACAAAGTTATTAAGGTGCAAATGTCACCCTTTAACCTTAAATGTGCTACTCATCCTAACTATGGTAGCACCACCATGCTACCATAATAAACATATATATATATATATATATATATATATATATATATATATATATATATATTAGAGGCAAAAACTCCATTTAATGCACCAGTTAGGGTTGTTCCACAGTGATAAAAGTGAGGAAATTTGGTGTTAGGGTTGAAAGACCCTCTTGGACCCCTCCGCCCACCTCTCCCAACCCGGCATTGTGGTGCGCTTTGGGGTCGTCGGCTCTAACTCTCAGCCCATCACATGTAAAGAAGCTAAGGAATAGGAGAATGGAATGAGAGATAGGACCGCCGACCCCAACTCACACCCCAATGCCGGTTGGGGGTGGGCAGGAGGGGTCCAAGGGGGTCTTTCAACCTTAACACTGAATTTCCTCACTTTGGTCACTGTGGAACAACCCTAACTGATGCATTAAATGGAGTTTTTTCCTCTAATTTCCCTCCTTTTTGAGAATGATGAAGAGAAATAGTGAATGTAATGCAGCAGTGGGAGCGCGGGGCCGATGTCTTGTGACATAGTAACAGGAACAGCAATGCAAACAGAAGCACCAACAGTGTGCACTTGGTAACGCAAACATAAATGGTTAAGGAAACATTAATAGAAACGCAAGCACAAAGTAATGCCGAACTGAACAGTGACCCAAATGGACATTGAAGCATGTACAAAAATGCAACTGGTAATGTGAACAGTGATGGCAGCGGTATTTCAAATGGAAATGTTAAGTGTCACAGCACAAAAGAACACAAAAGGCAACAGAAACGCAAACGCAAGCACACAAAACGCAAACTAACGCGCATTCAGGCATGGTACCACAATTGTAAATGCAAATGGTAAAGTTAACATGAAGAATAACGCCAAAGGAAACAGAAACAGAAGTGCATACAGAAACGTTAAATCAGAAACATGCAGGGCACAGTACCACTTGCCCTCACGAAAGGCGTGCTCGTTCTACCCTCCCCACCACTGCCCTGGTGAGCTCCTCCTTTATAGGCTTTGTCACATGACTCACCAGCCTATTTTTCCATTTGCAGTTTATCAGCTGCTACCACTAGAGGGCACTCAACCAAATCTTCACCCACCAAATTACAATTCAGGACAGGATGCTGCTGCCTACATTTTTATTCTCCTCCAACTGGCAAGTCAATCATGCCTGCCCCCAGCTGTCCTCCATGCAGAGAACACCCACCATTTTGCCCCAAGGCTAACCCCACAGCCTTGCTATGTTGCCCATTCATACATGCCTGCCCAAGTTATGACTCATGACCATTATAGTCTCATTAGTGCTACTATTCTACCACCTTCCTTTCACGTGGGGCACTCGGTTTTATACACACCAGCCTACCGCAACCTCCCAATTCCCCCTAACTCTCATCCCACTACATCTTTCCCTAAACCTCCCTGAGTAAAATGTAAGCATCTCATCATCCTTCTCCTACTCCTGTCCAGGGACATAGAGACAAACCCCAGTCCCAACACTGAAAAATTCGAACACCGACTCCCCTTTCTCCTTCCCCAAAGGCCTCAGTATCCTGCACCTAAATACCTGCAACCTATTATCAAAATTCTCTCTGCTGCAAACACTTGCCTTAACACTGTACCCTGACATCCTAGTCATCTCTGAAACCTGGCTAAAACCGCATCACACTGATTTGGAAGTATCCTTACCTGGGTATACAATAATCAGGCGTGACCGGCAAGGTAAAAGAGAGGTGGAGGCACGATCATGTACATCGCAAATAGTCACCAGTTCACAATAGTGGACTTCCTATTTTCTCTGAAACATAGACTCACTACTCTTCAAAATCTCACTCCTAGTTCCACCTCATATATGTGGCTGGCTCATACTTCCCCAGCACACACCCCCGAGGACATCCTTTCTCACCTGGTCACCCTACGGTCTCTAGCGGCTGGGGTGAGCTCCATGTCACCAGTGACTCAATATAAACTGGCTTGGACCAGATAAAGCCCACCTGAAGACCAAAATTAAGGCCCAGAACCTCTCAACTCATTACCAATCCCACCAGACTAAATCACAAAACTCAAACAACACCTTACTGGACTGGGCTCTCACCTCCCACCCCATAGGATTCTAAGCGCAGGCCTCCTACCCAGTTCCATAAGCGATCATCATATGATTTTATGTTCAGGAAGGTGCACAGCCCCTGCCCCCCCAAAGACACTGAGCACCAGGTCCTATAACCCCTCAACTTAGCTTCCTCCTGTCGGACTTAGGTCGGATAAACTGGTCTTTCATCTCTGAGGCACCTCCATTGACATAGCCTTCAAGGCTTTCAAAACCAGCTTCCTTAAAGTCTGGGACAAACATGCCCCATTACGTATGAAAAGATTCAGAGGAGCGCATCTCCCTGAATCTCGGCAGACATAATCAGAAAATGCCACTCCAGGGACCACGCTTGAAAGCCTACAAGAAGATGGGCACACAGGCTTCCCTCACTACTTATAGATCCCTTCATAATGCATGCACACACAGCATTCACCAAGCGAAAAAGATCTACTTCCTATCAGCTTTCGCCAAAAACATAAATCAACCAACTGACTTCTGGAAATCTCTCAAATCCCTGCTCTCCCCCCCACCTAACCTGCACCCCCTACACTACAAGTACAGGGAACCCTCATCTCCGACCCCATCTGCGTAGCTGAAGCTTTTAATACCCACTTCTCCAGCTTCACCAAAAGGCTTCTGTCCTCCCTCCCTATTCTCACCCCCTGGTTCCCCCACCGCACATGCCCCTCAGACTGCCCCTGCAACCCTACCATTCTCCTTCCACCCAGTATCCCAAGCAGAAGTCTTCGCTCCCCTCGGGCTTTAAACCCAAACAAAGGTAAATGCCCAACGTCCATGGATGCAAAGATGCTTTACCTCTCCACCCCAGCCATAGCTGTCCCTCTAGCCGACTTTTTGAATCTATCCTTCTCTTTGGGAAAGCTACCTATGGCCTGGAAGCTGGCCACCGTTATACCTCTTCCAAAAGGTGGAGACCTCTCCTCCCCAGGAAATTACCGACCCATCTCCCTACTTCCTATCCTGGCCAAATTACAGGAATGACTGGTCCTGTCCCAACTCACTCCATACCTAGATGCCTCCTCCTTTTCACACCTTTCCAATCAGGTTTCCATAAATCCCACTCAACCATCACCTCCTGCTTTGTGTCACGGTGACATTCTCATGGAGTATGGACAAAGGAATATCACCTCTGCCATCTTCATCGACCTAGCCAAGGCCTTTGATACCGTTTCCCACTCCCTACTCCTCTCCAAACTCACTGATGCAGGGCTCTCTACACCGGCCACTGAATGGTTCCATGACTACCTAGTGGGCAGGAAACAAGCAGTCAAACTAGCCTCTCACAACTCCCACCCCTTGCCAGTCTCTGCTGGCATCCCCCAAGGTTCAGTTCTAGGTCCCCTTCTCTTCTCCGTCTTTCTAAATGACCTCCCAGCAGCATGCTCCCACTCTTCCATCCAGATGTACGCAGATGACACTGTCCTATATGCCTCTGGTCCCACAACACACAGTGTAGCAACCCTCCTCCAGGAAGATTTCAATGCCATCCAGAACTGGTTTAGGTCAAACCAGTTATTTCTTAACTCTAAAAAAAACTGCATCGTTAACATTTGGCTCCCCACAAAGACTCTCCCGCCAAGCCCCGGGCCCCCCTTTCAAAACCTTGGACGGGACTCCCCTGGAAAACTGTACGAGCTTCAAATATCTAGGTGTCTGGCTAGATCAACACCTAGATTTCTCAGCTCACATTACCTCTTTACACAAGAGGCTGCTCCCCAAACTTGGCGCATTATACTGTAACAAAAGCTGCCTCCCCAAATAGACAAAGCACGCCATTGTACAAAAAATTATCCTTCCCGTACTCGACTACGGTGATATAGTTTACTCCATTGCTCCCGTGTCCACCCTGGCCATCCTAGACACCCTGTTCCACTCCTTCTGTCATTTCATCCTCGACTGCCCCCAATCAACACACCATTGCAACCTTTACAACTCATTAACCCTGCTGTCCCTCCATGACCGCAGACAAACTAACTGTGCTAGGTTCGCAGCCAAATATTGGTCCCACTCCCTTCCCCCCTACCTGACCTCTGCCCTCTCCCAACAACCTTCACCTGAGTACTCCCTTAGGAGTACGGACCCAAGACTGCTACATGTCCCGTTTATACACATCCAAAGGCCAGGCCACTTTTAATTACTGAATTCCACAGACCTGAACGCCCACCTGCCCCCATAAGACATCGCATCAAACCCCTCCCTACTAACTGATTACTCAGACTTAATTTCACCTCCAGCTGCTCCTGTTTCAGTTAACAATTCTAATGTCATGCTGTTATAAACTAAAATGTATTGCATAGTACTCACTCTGAATCGTTATACTGTATGTACCTACCCTTGTCTGCAATTTCTTCTTCCAAATTGTGAAGTTACAAGCCATTGTTCATTTTGTACTGTCTATCCATTACCAACTATGTATTTGGGTCTCATCCCTAGGTCTCATCTGGAATCGAGCTATGTTGCTCAGTATGCTTTCCTGGTAAAACTGATAAATAAATAAATACATTGTAAATGGTAATGGTAACAGCAAATGAAACAGAAACGCAAAAGGAAACACCAGCGCAAATGACAACGCAAAGGGTAACGGACACGGTGGTGTACACGGGAATGGTAACGCAAACGGGAGATAAACACAAGTGGAAACAGTAAGTGTAACAGTAACAGAAGGCAGACCCTGTTTTTGCCAAACAGCTGCATAGAGAAACACAAAGAATGTATGCATTGTAATGGGCATCAAAGCTTAAAATGAGCATTGAAAGTACTTAATTGCTATTATAAATGGGCTTGAAATCCCAAAGACTGATTGGTTACAACATCATCTGAGCCGTGTCCTTATCAGATGATATTGTAGCCAACCGCACTACCACCCAGCAACATGCCTCATGACAGCAAAAAATCAGTGAGCTCTGCCAATTGAAAACAAGAACGCTGACTGGCAGAGCTCACTGATGCCACAGCGCGACACCTTCTCGCCTCAGACCGCAAACTGAAACGGCGCTACAAAACCACATATCGCAACTGTATTCCTCTTTAAAACGGAAGCGAATAAATAGTCCACATCACCCTCAAAAAAGCAAACCACACAGCAATAAACCCAAGTCATCCATGGAAAAACAAAACTTCCTAAAAGAAAATGATGCACCTTGCTCCAGCTCCAACATTGCTGCCATCACCGGAAACATAGCAACTTCCGCTTCCGATGAGAATCAAACCCCACAAGAAACCTTCCCACCAACAAGCGTAATACAGCAATTCAATACAACTCCCAAAACTTCAGCATTTAACGTGTGAAACTCCGTGATACACAACGCAGAGTTCATCACCCTATCGAAGTAAAACACAGCACGACGTAACAGGAAGCACCACCACCTCAACGAGCAGATTCCACACAATTAACTAGCCGGTGATCGCAGCAATGTTGGACCTGGAGCAAGGTACATCGTTTTCTTGTAGGAAGTTTTATTCTTCGATTGATGACTTTGGTTTATTCCTCTGTGCTTTGCTTTTCTGAGCGCTGTTGTGGACAGTTTATTTCGCTCGATTTAAACAGCAATAGAGTTACGATCAGTCATTTTGTAGCGCCTGCTTCAGTTCCGGGTCTGAGGCGAGAAGGTTTCACGATGTAGAATCAGTGAGCTCGCCAGTTTCCTGCTTAATTCCTAAATTAAAACCCAAATCATTCCTCTTGTTCCCTTAATTGAAACCCAAATAAAACTGTAAAAATATTTAAAATCCATGTCAAACCTTCAATGTTACTATCCTAATGGCAATACAGTGAGCTCTGCCAGTTTCCTGTTTGATTCCTTAATTAAAACCCAAATCTTTCCTGTTTGTTCCTTAATTAAACCCAAATAAAACTGTTAAAATATTTAAAATCCATGCTAAAACCTTCAATCTTACTATCCTAATGGCAATGTAACTATCCTAATGGCAATAACACAATAGCAAAAGGGACTATTTTTTCCCTACAATATGTTCTTCTATTATTTTTTAAAATATCAATAAAAAACTTTAAAAACTACAAATGTTTATTCACTTTACTGTTGCCCATTTATAAGTGCAATAACACACTCCAAGTGTGGGTTATGTGCTGATAAAACACGCCTAGGGACTATCCCGGCATAGCGCCTGTGCCTAAGGCACTTTAGGCGTGCTCTTATCAGCACATAACCCACACCACGTCATGTGTTATTGCTTACATATCTCAGCAACTGCACAATGTAGAAAAAAATTAAATTTCAGAAAAATCATAATTTTACTGGTTACCTTTTTGTATTGTGTATCCCATAGGGCTACAGAACTCGCACCAAAAAATCTGTGTCTCACATCATTTGAGATACGAGCCCCGAAAGGCACGGTGTACACCACCATGTTAGTCTACGGGAAAAAAGTGGCAACTTTGGACAACCGTAACTTTGCAGCCATGCAATATTTTTTCACCAAATCAGCAAAAAAAAACATCTGTGAGATGTTGCCTGTGCCCCTCAAATTTCAGCCCAAAAGACCTAACCATTCTTTTGCAGTAGGGTGGCAAAGAATTCCTGTCATTTGGCCATATTCTGGAAAAGTACTGTCGAAGTTTGTGAAAGCTGGCGCAAACAGCACCTAAAGTGTAGTATTTGTGACACTACTTTGCAACACTACTTTTCCCAGAAATTTAGAAAACATATTTCTTGGGTGTTTCACCCAAAATAAAGACATGTCTAGCATCCTCATGGTCCAACTAGGTGAATATAAAATGAATTAGCTTGATAGAGGTTCTCAAATTTAAATGGCAAGCATTTTTATGATCACTAACTGAAAACAAAATGGTGGATTTGCGACACTAAAAGGGCCATTTGTGACAGTAAAAACTGCATTTGCGACACTGTCGAACTTTTTGTTAACTTTTCCTATTGACTTATAATGGGAACTTGTTTTTTGAATAACTTTTGAACCGTTCAATATTTTTTCACGAAATCATCAAAAGACACATCGGGCACCCCAGCCGCATGTTCCCTGAAGTTTTCGGACCACTCGCACAAACCGTGTGACCTGTAGGCAAGAGCAAAGAATTCACCAAATAGAGTAAACGTGAGCACAGTTCACGCTTTATAAATCTGCAGCTGTATATTCAACTGGCACAAAAGTTGGCGGATCTCAAGGCATATGATTCTTGATCATGCTTGCCAAATTTCAGGCTAATCCGTTGAATGGTGGCAAAGTTATTAAGGTGCAAAGTTTGATCCTTTAACCTTGAAAGGGCTCCTCAACCCTAACTATGGTAGCACTACCATGCTACCATAATATTTTATGGTAGCATGGTAGTGCTACCATAGTTACTGCTGAGGAGCTTCATTTACATGTTAAACCTAAAATTTTGCACCTTAATAACTTTGCAACTGCTCAACAAATTTGCTCTGAAATTTGGAATACTTGATCAAGAACCATTTGTCTTGGTATCTGCCAACTTTCGTACTGTTTGGATATACAGCTGCGGAGTTATTAAGCATGATCTGTGCACACGTTTAAGCTTTTTTTAAATCTTTGCTCATCCCTACAGGTCACACAGTTTGTGCGAACAGTCTGAAAATTTCAGGGAAAGTGCGGCCAGGGTCCCCAATGTGCCTTTTGAAGATTTTGTGAAAAAATATTAAACAGTTCAAAAGTTATTCAAAAAACAATTTCCCATTATAAGTCAATGGAAAAAGTTAAAAAGTTCAACAGTGTTGCAAATGCACTTTTTAGTGTCGCAAATAGCCCTAGTAGTGTGGCAAATCTGCCATTTTGTTTTCAGTTGGTGATCAGAAAAATGCTTGGCATTTAAATTTGGGACCCTCTAGCAACACAATTCTTTTTGTGTTCCCCTAGTCGGACCCTGCAGATGCTAGCCATGTCTATTTTGGGGTGAAACACCCTAGAAATATGTTTTTCAAATTTCTGGAAAAGTAGTGTTGCAAAGTAGTGTCACACTCATGACACTTTCAAAATGTTTGCAAAGCTGTTCGAAATCACAACACTACTTTTTTCAGACTGCGGCCAAAATGACAGGAGTTCTTTGCCACCCTGCTGCAAATGAATGGTTAGGTCTTTTGGACTGAAATTTGGAGGGAAGACAGATGTGCCTTTTTGGTGGTTTGGTGACAAAATATTGCATGGATGCAAAGTTACAGTACTCCGAAGTTGACACTTTTTCCCCTAGACTAACATTGTGGCGTCCGCTGAATGACAGGAATTCTTTGCCACCCTGCTGCAAAATAACGGTTTGGTCTTTTAGACTGAAATTTTGAGGGAAGAAAGCCAACATCCCACAGATGTGGCTTTTGGTGGTTTGGTGAAAAAAATATTACAGGGAGGCAAAGTTATGGCACTCCAAGCTTCTCTTTTTTTCCCCCCATAGGATAACATTATGGCGTTCGCTGCGCCTTTCAGGGCCCGTATATTGAAAACGGTGCGAGATACGGACTTTTCATCAGAAAAAAGCTCAGCCCCCATACAAAACTAGCCAGGAAAGTCATAAATCATATGACTTTTACATTTTATTTCTATGTTGTCGGTTTCTGAGATATAAGCAATTTAGTATTCCAACTCCTCATTTTTCTGCTCCAGGACCCATTAGTATGCATACATACTTTGATACTCACTATCTTTCTCTATGCAGCTTTTGGGAAAACCAGCCTGTGTGCTTGTTACTGTTACCACTTACGCTTCTGCTTGTGGTTCCGTGCCGTTTCACTTACTGTTCCCATCATAACACCATATGCGTTACCCTTTGCGTTTTCATTTGCGCCTGAGTTATTTTAATCATTTGTGTCTACAGTACTGTTTATCTTTGTGTTTCACTTTGTGTCACCTTGCGCATTACCATTTGCGTTTGCAGGCACCATGTTACTATGTGACAAGACATCACGTGGCAGGAGCACGGCCAGCTCTTGCCGCCGGATTACATTCACTATTTCTCAGACTAATTCTCAAAAAGAAGGGAAATTAGAAGCAAAAAAACTCTGTTTACTGTATCAGTTAGGGTTGTTCCACAGCAACAGAAGTGAGGAAATTGTATATTGGGGTTCAAAAGCACAACTGTGCATGCACCCCAAGCACCACAGACACACAGAGACACACACACTCATGGAAGTAGGGGGAGAACCAAGGCAACACGACCAATCACAGACAACCAGTAGAAGGTGTCAGAAATGAAATACAACTGTCTAAATGTACAAGAGATCCCCAGTCCTTGAGTACAAACTGCATGTTCAATACATCCCTGAGCAAAATTGAGGCCATGTACAGCAACGGTACATGTTCCTGATTCCAAGGTGCACACAAGTTACCATAGTTAGAAGTTGAAGGGCCTTAGTTAGTGATGTCCCACACCTCGCTACACCAGCATCTACACCCCTGACTGGAGAGCCACATGAAAACTAATGGTGGTACACACTAGTTAACACAGTTGGGAATTACAAGACCTCTGTCAGGTAATGCCCACCCTAACCCATACTGCATACTGGTAGAGAACCACAGAAAAATACGCCTATGACGTGAATAGTGTAGCCCATCTTTGCAACTGTAGAGAAGTTAGCACACCTTGGGAGTTGCACGGTCTCATGGATGGGGACTTCACCTCAGAGACCCACAGCATAGTTGAGGATGTGGACATCAATGGTACAGCTCAGTGATTGTAGGCACAGTCAAGTTAGCACAGTTAGGATTTGCATGCTATGATACAGGCAATGGCCCCCATCTGAATACATACTGCATCTCGAGTGCAAGCCACAAAAATGAGGTGATGGACATCAACAATTTACACCAGCATAATTGTAGGTATACTCTAGTTAGCAGAGTTAGGAGCTCCATGGGCTTAGAAGCCAGGCACAATCCACCACACATAGCAGTTACTGCATCCTGATTGTACAACCACAGCTGTATTGCCTTAGGTAGTGATGTTGCACAGTTTGGCATGGCAGCTACTGCATCCTGACTAGAGCCACAGGAAAACTAAAAGGTGGTACATGGTAGTTAACACAGATAGGAATTAGATGACCTCTGTCAGTTAATGAACCAGCCCTAGCCCCACATATCCATACTAAGTGGAGAGCCACATAAAAATAAGCCATGGACATGAACAGTGTAGCTCTGTCATTGCAGGTATACAGAAGTTAGCACACTTAGGAGTTGCACAGTCTCATGGGTGGGAGACTACACCTCCAGACCACTTCCTGCATGCTAAGTGAAGAGCCACAGGCAAAGAAGGATGATGCAGATCAATTGTCACCTCCTGATTAGAGGTATAGTGTAGTTAGCACAGTTATCACTTGAATGGCCTCAGCCAGGCAACGCCTTTCAAACTGTGACACCAGGTACTGGATCCTCAGTAGAGACCATAGCACAGCTGAGGGTATGGACATCAATGGTAGACGTCAGTGATTGCAGGGGAGACTCAAGTTAGCACAGTTAGCATTTGCGTGGACTCAGACAGGAAATACCCCCAAAGTTCATACTGCATCATGAGTATTGATGCACAGCAAGACTGAGGCAATGGACATCAATGGTACACCTCTGTAATTGTGAGGTAGACAAGTTAGCGTAGTTAGGATTGGCATGGCTCACCCAGGCAATTCCCCACACATACCAGTTACTGATCCTGGCTGTACAGCCAGCTGCATGGCCTTAGGTAGCAATGTTGCACATCTCTCTCTACACCAATTACAGCACACTGACTGGAGACTCACAGGAAAAGTAAGGGTGGTACATACTAGTTAACAATTAGGAATTGCAGGACCTCTGTCATGTAATGTCCGAACACCTAGCCCACATACTGCATACTGAGTGGAGGCTGCAGAACAAAAAAGTCCATGGAGATGAAAAGTGTAGCTCTCTCATTGTAGCTGTACAAAGTTTGCACACTTAGGAGTTGTACAGTGTCATGGGGACTGCACTTTCAGACCACTGCTGCGTCCTGGTGAACAGCCACACGAGGAAAGATAGGCAATGCATCAGTTGTACGGCTCCTGATTGCAGGTACAGTCAGTTGCACAGTTATCATTTGAATGGACTCAGGCAGGCAATGTGTCTTCAAATGAGACAGCAGGAACTGCATCCTCAGTGGAGTAGACAACACAGGTGAGGGTATGAACATCAATGGTAGATATCACTGATTGCAGGAATACTGAGGTTAGCTCAGTTAGGATTTACATGGCCTCAGACAGCTAATGTTGCCCCCAAAATTCATACTGCATCATGAATGCTGATCCACAGCAACAATGGTCAATGGAGATCAACAGCACACCTCTGTAATTGTAGGTACAGTGAAGTTAGCACAGTTAGGAGCTGCATGGGCTCAGCCAGGCAATCAGCACACATAGCAGTTACATCCTGAGTGTATAGCCACAGCTGCATAGCATTAGACAGTGATGTTCCACCCCTGCCACAGCAGCTACTGCCCGCTGACTAGAGAGCACAGGAAAACTAAGGGTGGTGCAGACTGCTCAACACACTTAGGAATTATGGGACCTGTGTCCAGGCAATGCGCCATGCCTAGCCCACAGGTGCATACTGAATGGAAAGCCATAGCGAAAAATAAGCCCTGGACATGTATGTGTGGTACTACTTCTTCCAGTTGATTTGCATGCTTAAAAGGAACAACAGTTGCATTCTATTGTTATAAAGTTATGTTTCAGTAAAGACTCTACATAGGTGGTTAAGTTTAAAGATTTATTGCCAGTTGGTGAAACTGAGAAAGGGCCAATTAAGATTTAATTTTTTATATAAATCAGTCTCACAATACAATCCTTGCATGTGTAATCATTGCTTGGAATATATCTAAATGTGTGTCATGCATAGTAGTAGATGATATGAATCTGAATAAGTATGTGTACATACGAAATATGAGCATATGAAGAAGCCAGCAGAAGAGACCATTTGGTCTATCAAGTCTGCTCTTATTGCAGGGTCCCATCTTGAGCTAACATCTCTGCTATCCCTCCACAGTACTTCCATCCTCCCTAGGCATGATTCTTATCTTCCCCATGCCTATATCAGGCTCTTTTATAGCTTCTCACCGTTTTAATGAGGTGATCTCTTCTAGCAGTGCATTCCAAGTGTTCCCCACCCTTTGTGGGAAGAATTAACTTTCTGACATCCCTACTAAACCTCCCACCCTCCAGCTTAAGACTGTGCCCCCTCATATGGTTGCCATTCAGCTTGAAGAAACTTTGGTTATCAACATATTTATCCTTTTAAGTACTTGCATGTTCCAATCATGTCCTGTCCCTCTCTTCTGTCCTACATTAATGAAGGTATGTCAGGAGCTTCTAAGTAGTGATTACACACATGCAGCTGTGATGATTTGTTGTTGTGTGACTGATAATGTGTATGTTCCTGGGTGGGCAAAAAACATACTCAGTGTTCAAGTAGTAGAAAATAAAAATGTAATAATTTCAGTGACATTAGATAACTGGCATGTTCAGTTAAATATTTAAAGCTATATCACTGACTAGGTGCATATGGAAAATTCCCACCGACCCTCAATAGGCGATCATAAATATTGTCAGGAACAGGTATGAAGTGCATTATTATCAGTAAAAGTGTTTGATTTACAATTTCAGCTTTTATTAACATAGATTACATTTACTTGTATGACAAGTAAAACACATTTCATATTATTACAGGTACAATATACATTTCTTTCAATGGTTACATTAGTTACTATATCAGTTCTGAGCTAGCAAATAAATGTGTAGCATGTTGTTTTTATCAAAGATATAGGTCACTGAACTTAATCACTATAGTATTCTATACGTTAAGGAGAAATTCTTACTTGACTCTTACAGTAACACTTTTACTAAAACAATTAAACTGGTTAACAACAATGATCAGATGAAATGAGGATGTAAATATTATTTATATGTCATTACATACAGTAGGTATGCAAGAGTCATTTGATAATAAGCTGCAATATTTCAGTGTTCACACTTGCTTCATTTCACTTGCTTCATTATGACTAGTTTTATATTTACATGTACAGTTTCAGTGTAACAAATACATTGAGCATAGTTCAACACTGTGTGTATGGTGAAAGAATGATGATGTCAAGATGTCAACAGATAAAAGACAAAAAAAATCTGGTGATAGAAAACTTGTGACAGAGTGTTCTCTTTGGTGAATGAGATATGTTACATACTTATTTAAAATGACAAGGGACATTTGTGTCTCTGCAGAGGCAAAGAATTAGCAACAGGCAACAACTTCTTGTTATGTATGGGTATGATACACCTACAAGAAAAGATATGTACAGAACAGGGGACCAGAAAGGACTCTGTTTTGACACGTACAATCTTCAAAAGACATGTGAGCATGGTTTCTCTAGCGACTAGTGAAGACTGTTGTGCACTGAATGAAGCCACTACAACAATTTCCTGTTGTCACTGATCCACCAAGATCTTATAAGTCATAGTGCATGAAACGTCTCTGGCAGTATATCATTTTGTTGATATGCTATGATTTATTGACAGTCATAGATTGGAAACAATCGTACTGCCCTACTACTGACTCTGTCACAAAGTAGTCAGTAAAAAATGCCACATGTTGTGTGCTATTCTTCTGAGATATGAAGGTCATCATAATTCTTCAATATTAGAAGATATGCATTTTTTAATTTTCGTGGCAGTCCCTGTTTAAAACTGCTTGTAGAGTCATCACACTCTACCCATCCACTTCTGTACCTTAGCAAACAGGTGTAATGGCCAGAATGCATAGATTGACCATGGTGATAGACTACACTGTGAGTGTCAAACACTGATTGGTTAAAAACTATTCTACCAGCTGTGCAATCTGTGATGGGAGTGTCAACTCTGAGCACGTTGGAGTCAAATCTGTACAATATAAGCAACAGATACTGAGATGAAGTCCTGAGACGTATGGACTGAGTACATCTGATTCCACACCTTTCACAGGAGTGACAACACTGAGCATTGGTAAATAGCTGTCGAATTTGACACTTTTGACTTGAGGGACAAACAGAGTAATCCACAGTATGTCTTCTGTGGTTTCACGCTCTGAATGACCACATGGTACACATACATATTTGGTTACATATAACACAGTGAAGTACTGCACATTGGAATGCCGTCTTCATCCAAACTGTTTATGATTGCCATCTTAAACTCAATAGCATCTTGCTATATGTCTGCAGCAAATGTACTGCATCCGTCATATGTGCCTAACACCTGCCGTAGTGGTGTTAGTGACTGCACATTGTTAGACTGATCAGAAGCCATGTTGACAATCTGCTTTAATGCCTTTGATAGAGAGTGTCTTGTGAAGCAGATATTGCCTGCACCAAGTGTGACATGTGGAGAAAAACTTGCAAGCTGAGTTAGCATAGCAGTTCACTCTAGTGCCATTGTCAAAGACTGGCACATCAGCTACACCAACTGATTTCTGATGAACAGCTAGATCTGAATGTGTATTTGATATCGTGACCTTTGTTGAACTCTTTAGAGTTGAATCACTTGTGGAAGCTTGTGCCTGTTTGCTGACAGGTGTAGATATGACTGTATGATGCGAGATAGCCAGATACGTAGGCAGTGATATTAAAGACATTTGTGGCTGATAGAGTACGTAACCTGTTGTACTCAGCAATACATCGCTTGTCAGCTCATATCTTCTGAGGTGCAAGAGTTATAATGTGCAACCCAGAAACACTACGGACATGTGAAAGTGCCACATAGCTCAAGCCATCTTTGAAAATGTCTGTACCTATGTCCATCATTGCTGAATCAAACTCAAGCCCTGAGATTTATGAATAGAAACAGCATATACAACACTTAGTGGGAACTGTTTCCTGTTTACATAGATATCCTGAAATACCTGAAATTTCACACAGGTATGTTCTCTCTGTACAGGCTGTTCCATGTTGTCAAAGTGAACTACAAGTGTCTCGATATATGTCCTCTGGACATTGTAGACAAAGTTAGTGATGTTACCCATGGCACCATTTACCATGCCTCTTTCAACATCGAGATTACCTCGCAGCATGACACGTGCGTTCCTACAAAGTGTAAGAACAGCTTCTAGGCCAGCTGTGCATGAAACATCTGACTTTGGTTCAGTGAGTCATTCAGTCATCTTTGCTACCAGGTTGCAACTGAGAATGACACTATCAACTGTGTCAACAGCATGCAGTTAGAACTTCTTGGTTTTCTCTCTTCAGCATAACATTGTTGAACTCAGTGCATTTCTTTAGTCATGGCATAAGACACACTATGTGTGTGACTGTAGAGTACACATCATTGAAAACATTACATGTTGTTTCTATGGATGTATCATCTATTCTGATTCTCCGATCATTTAACACAGCAACATGTTCTGTGATAGAGAACCTGTATGAACTTCATCTAAAAGTGATTTGAAAGCCAGATCACCACTTTGGCGCATGTTCTCATACAACTCGACATACGTGAAAAACCCCCAAATGTTAAAACCTGCAATGCAGCCTAGTGTGTGCTTAGCTTGCTTGGCAGTCAGAGTTGCAAACACATGTTCCACATTAACTGGCACAAGCTGTAAAAGGTCTCCCAATACAACCATACTTTTGCCACCAAATGGTACTCCATAGTCAGTACCTAAGATCTCCTGTAGACGTAGGTGTATACAGGCGAGCATTACATTGCAGACCATGCTGATTTCATCAGTGATGAGTAACTTCATCTTTGTGAACATGAAATGGAGCTGAGATGCAACCTCAAATGACAGTTTAAGATACTCTCCTGTTTTGCCATGTTCCACTGGCAACATAAAGGCAGTATAATGTGACTCCACCAATGTTGTATGCGGCTAGTCCTGTGGGGCAGTAACAGCAACAGACATTGATGACCCTGTCAGGCTCTGTATTTTAGCAGTGATGGCTTCAATAGAAACTCTTTCCTGTACCAGCTGAACCACTAACAAAGATCAGTAGTGGTTTATAGTCAAGACAGTCACATTTTTCTGCTTTATGGATTAGGCCATGTCAAACAGTGTCAATGACTTGATAGTGAACTACATGCTGCTGCTGATTCAGTCTTTCTCTCAAGTCAGCTGGGTTGACAGTGGAGTGTGTTCCATGTTCCATGCAGTCTCAATTTCTGAGATTAACACTTGTGTAGCATTTAAAGGCAGAGGTTCGCCTAGAACAGCTTGTCCTTCTGGATCAAGATTGTCTTGTGAGCTAACAGGAGTGTCTTCCTGAAGCTGCTTCTCTGCCTTCTCAAACTGTTCTTTCTCAGCCTCCAGTCTCTGTATGTATGTCTCTGAGTATTCAGTTTGGAAAGTCTCATAACTGAGATTGAATTATTCCTCAAATGTATCACAGTCACCTTTTAATTCAGACTCATTCCTCCAGGGTCTAAATAGGAATAGGAGAGCAACGTAGTAATATTCTCTGCTCTCTGATGTGCCTAGATGTAATTTACAGTGGTCTATGAGCCATGGCTTGTGTCTCTTTACAAGACAGCCATCCACTCTGTTCACCTTGTAAATGTGCCGTGTTGAGCCAGGTGAAATATCTGCCTTGTAGTCATACCACTTACCCACCTGAAAGAGACACAAATCATCCTTTTCATTGTGTCTATGGGGGTAGTATGTGTCTATCAGGTTATTCTTCAAGATATGTTTTGAAGAAGGTCTATTGGCATGAGTTCCTCAATCTCAGCATGGGAATCAGTACACATTCGTTTCTCTTTATAGTTCACACTGAGAAACCAGACAGCATCAGACTTCCCGTATAGATGTGTACCCATTAAACGGTCACTGGCTTCATAGGCACTGCATTCTCTGTGTGAAAGGTCTTCAAGCCCAATGATTACAGCTGAGATGTCAGGCTCCTGCTTGAACTGGCAATATCTTCCCAAAGATCTTGCAAGCTAGTCTGCTCATGCTTAGCTATGTACAGTCACATACCACACCAGGGTCAATGAGCTGACAGCCACAAACTGAACATCTATGTTTGCTTGCCACATTAGGAGAAGAGTTGGGTTGTAGTCACTGATGTACACCTCTTTCTCATCTCTTGGTAACTCGTATACCCTCTTGGTTGATTTTGCCTTCAAGTGGTGTCACATTGCTGAAAAAAGTTAATTCATGGAACCATCCTGACAAACTCGTCTAGGGAATCCAAGCGACATCGTGTGTACCAATCAGATTTATTCTTTACTACTTGCCGGCAGTATTTTGCACAAATATGTCGCTGGAACTTTTGTACCAACTTCCATAGTGTAGGACTGTCATACTTGTCCAGAATGTGACAAGTGATCTATTGCTTGATGAATTCTAGCACCTGTGCTGCTTCATGTTCACCTATGCATGGTGCATCCTTGATCCACAATAACATATGAATATGAGGCACAACCCTTGCTTGATATTCTGTCCTCCAAAAGTAATGCTCCACAATACCAAGAGTTGGATTGTCTTTTGACAAAATGAAAGTCAGAATGTCATGGAACCGCTTGTGAAAATGTCTTGTGACAGACACAGGATCAAGTGAATACATTTCTCCAACAGTCATTGATGAAATGCTGTAGCATCAAATTTGCCACTTTAACAGTTCAATGAGCTCATCCCAGGCATATTCAGCACAACTAAGTGTGACAAACCATGGCTGGACCATACTCTCTCAGCATTGTTATCACCTCAGAGTGTCTGTGATGCCAATATTATTTGGTGCCACGTAGACTTGACAGAATAAAGACAGATTCAATTGCACATTTTCATCTTTCTGCTTTAATTTCTCTAGAAATTGAGCAGCTGTTATTCCATCTAGTGGACTTGTGAGATGAATAGCATGTGCAATAGCGCATGAACAGAATGATAAGTTCACTCTCCAGAGGAGATGAAACAGGTACTGTATGTTCGTCTGAATTTGCCATCTTTGCTGAGCACATGGCTAGTGCAGTACTCAGCACCTTGTACATGCACTTCCTTTCATCTAGCCGTACATCTGACCCTTTTGGGAATAAGTCTGGGAAACAGCATGCTTCTAGTGTTGCCTCCCAAATGCTGACAGGCTCACCTTCCAACTGTTTCATTTGATAGAGATCAATGTTGTCCCCTACTGGATCTCTACCATGTATTTTTTTTAAATTTATTTATTGAATCTAGGAATTTTTTACCTTTGAGCCATGGCTCTTTTACAAAGGTTCCATGTCGTTATTGTACAAACAAGGCAAAATTACATAGGAAAACAATCAAATTATGAAGCAGCATTAAGCAGTAAAATGCAGTACAGTAATGTCAACTTCGAACAAAAATACTTTAGTGAACACAATACTGGCTGGTTAGAGGAATACAATAGAGAAAGAACAATGGAGGGGGGGAAGAGGAGAATGGAGAGGCAGACATAGGGAAACTAGTACCACTCAAATGCCTTTGTCAATAAATGAATCAGAGGTGGGAGGTTTAAGCAAGAAACAGACAAGGGGGAAAATTAATCAGAGTAGTCACAGGAGCTGGAGGCTGTGAGGTGAAGCTGTAGCCTCGATTTGAAAACTCCTAGAGATGTGGAGGAGGTGATGTGAGTGCTGAGGGCATTATGCCAGCTGGGAGCATGGTAGGCAAAGGATCTTTGGCCCTGGGTGGTGCAGCATCGTGGGATCTGGAGAAGCTGATGTTCCGAACTTCTGGTGAAGTGGTGGTTGGTATTCAGGCATAGCAGGTCTTGGATGCATGGTGGAGTGAGGCCCATGGTAGATTTTTTTGCCTTCAAGCAGTAAAGGTACTTTATGTGATTGGAAAGCTGTAACCATCCTATTTCAGGGTAGAGTTCACATGTATGAGTGCATCTTTTGGCACCAGTGAGCAGTCGACATGCCTTGTTAATGGAGGTTGTAATGCGCCTGAGTGCAGTAGTTGAGGCAGAGTCACAGATAATTAAGCCATAGTCTATGATAGAGATGACAGAGCTTTGGATAGCAATCCTCAGCACAGATTGGGTAAGGAACTGTCTGTTTCGGTATAGGATACCAATGCGTTGATTCACAGTTTTCGCAATACTATCAATGTGGGTCACAGAGGTTAGGCAGGGATCAAAGGTGATTCCAAGGTATTTAAATGATGTCACTTGTTCGAGGGTATTTCCTGCATACGTATTGATAGCAAGTGGAAGTTGCCTTTTCTTGTTTTGCGGGCTTGAGAAGAGCATGGATTTTGTTTTTTTGTGGTTTAGGACCAGTTTGTGCTCTAAGAACCATTTCTCAACCTTGGAGAAAGCAAGCTGCAGGCTACGGAGTAAGGGTTTTGGATCCTTATGAGAGGAGAGAATCATGGCATCATCAGCATATAGGATTATTTGTTCTGGGCAAGATTGAGGGAGAGAGTTTAGGAATAGGCTGAAGAGAAGAGGCCTAAGATGGATCCCTGGGGAATGCCTGAGAGAACTGGGTTTGAGTCTGAAAGAACTCCTGAGATTTTACTGTTTGAGGTATTGGGCTGGGTAACTTTTACCCAGGCACTAGAACCCTGAGAGAGCCCAATAGCATGTAGCTGTTTGACAAGTAAGCCATGGTGAACAGTGTCCAACGCCTTCATTAGGTCAATGAAAACAGCTCCAGGTTTGGTATCCTTTGTCCATAGCATTGTGGATTTATCCGAAAAGAATTCAGGAGGGCAGTCGATGTACTATGCCTTTGCCTACAAACCCGTGTTGCTATGCGCTTGGCGGATGTTGCTCTTTTTTTAGGTAGGCTGAAAGTTGGTCTGCCACAATGCGTTCAAGGGCCTTGGAGAGGGGTGGGAATATTGATATAGGTCAATAGTTACCAGGTAGGGACTTGTCACCACTTTTGAATACCGGTGTGACTATTGCAGATTTCCATTTGCTGGGGAATTGATGGAGGCAGAGGGAGAGATTGAAAATTCTGGTGAGTGGGAGCAGTACCTCTTCCAGGGTAAGGGACAGTAGTTTAAGGTCTATAGTATCGCTGCTTGCTCTGGACTTAGAGATAGCCTTTTTTATATATTTGCAGACTTCATGTACCCTGACTTTTTTTAAATGGAAGGGCAGTTGATTAGGAGAAACAGTAGGTGAAGTTCGATTTGGAGAGTCTACATCGGAGAAGAAGTCTGGGGGGAGGACCCCACTAAGGTCGGTGAAAGTTGCATTTAGGGTCTTTGCCATGACCATGTCCATGTAGTGGGTGAATTGTGTACTGTTCATACACATTGTCACTTGTCTGTCCACTGACCTTCTCAATCATTGACTTAGTTGTTTCTAAGACATCATGTTGAACAGAGAGACTACTCATGTGGTCAATGTCAAGGTCTGCATAAAAGGGATTGTTGCTCTTTAAATAAGTAAGAGCAAGCTTTACCTTCTGTACATTGACAAGATCTTGCCAGATTACCTTGGACTTAGTTGTAACACCATTTACAAGAATCACCAAACTATTTTCCATAGAGATTGCCTCCACATTTTCCTGTAGAGGAAGTGGGAGATACATCACAGAATCCTTTAGAGATCTAATGAGTTCTTTCTGTCTAATGTTCCGTGTCTTTGTGTTCAGACGTAGAATGGTTTGAAATGGTTTCATTGTCTGAATTAGAATGCGCTCAAACATATTCAATGTTGCAGTCTCACTTGGTGTAACATGTGCCTCCATATTATTCAACAGTGACCTTGGTGGCAGAATGTTGGAGTTTAGTTTGGAGAAACAGTGTTTGCACAGCACAATGGTGGTCTGCAACTGAAAGTCAGATTTCATCAGCAAAATGCTGAGATATGGAACCACATGTCATTGTATGGTGACAAGGTTTCAAGGTTCACTATGACTATTTGTTTGCTGTAGCACAGACGGTCACATGACACACATACAGAGTCAAACTTCTAAGCCTTTGCCAGCTCAAATTTTGTGGCAGTTATTTTTGCCCTTTGAAAATGAAGTATATAATTTGTTGCATAGTATACTGTGATAGCCATTGTTAACTGTCATTGCATATACCAAGAATGTAATACAGAGGAAGTATTCAATACAACTGTACCAGTCTTGCAACTCATTAAACTTTTTGAAATTAAATCATTCACAATACATCGCGAGTCAAACAGACTATATGCAGAGCTACAATCTGAAGTATTTTTTTCTATTTTTCACCCCATGTGCCCCTCAACCCACCACTCCTTTGGGCTGCCTAGGTCCTTCACCCACTTCAAGTGTCCCATCCTGAGCCCTACATCTTCTGAGGGGGAAGGCACCGGGGGGGGCAACCAGCATATACTTGGCCCCAGGGTACTGCTCAAGTGGAAAGGCTCTTTCAGGGCATCAGTGATAACGGAGGAGCCATTATCTGGTTGGTCGAGAGGTGGATTTCCATTTTTCTATGCTGTTCCCACCTGCATCTTCTGTAGTGCTCCTGGTCTCCAGCAGAGGCCGCTACAGAGCAACACGAACCTTCTACCTGCCCCAGGAGAGGAGAGCAGTCCCTACAGATGCTCGATCCTCTCCTTCCCCTGTCAGCCCCCAGCATCCCGAGTCTGTTCCTAAACCCGGGTTGCCAGCGTAGCACGAGGTGTGGCATCCAGCGCCTCAACCCTCAGCACCACCAGGCTGGGCAATGTGAAGTTTTGCTCAAGTTGTACCTTACTGTATGTGTGTGACAATACAGACCTACATCTACTTACAATATATGTGGGAAATAACACAATCTTCTGAGCTTCAAGACAAGCAATAACGTTGGTTTTTAGCACGTGTATATTCATGGTATTTTTTTGTCTCTTTACAGATAAATCTTGTAAGAAGACCTGCACAGTGCACTGCCGCTGTGTGTGCAGGCTCGAGTGGAAGACTGATGGGCTGAATGAAGAAACTGCTGCGCTGAAAGAGGGACAAGACAAATGATTGTCCCTCTTCACAGCACAGCAGGCCACCATTAATCTTGTGCTCAAGCCTGTAGGCACAGCTGCAGGTGTCAGCTAGCCAAGCAGCACTGGCTCCTGCACCACCAAGTACAAGTGTGTCTGAGCCACAGTGAGCAGCCTCCACAGCTTTTCTGGTATCTCCCTCCTCTCAGTGCAACAGCTTCCACTTGCTGTGCACTCTCCATATAGTGTCACGTTTCATCATGGACTACCTCGACTAGCAGCACACCTCTTCTTTGAATGAGATGTGTATAGATTTTTGTTTGTTTTGTTTCATACTTCTGTTGTTTTATTTGATTTTTTATTTAATAATGCATCTTTTGATAAACATTGTGTATATATGCTGTATAAACCACTTTCTAATTTTTGTATTTCTTCCTGTATGTCATGAAACTGTTACATATTTTGTTATACAGGAAAAGAGTTTATATATTTCATAAATCATATTTTAAATGTTCTATTTTTAGAAAAAGATAATAATATACTTTTTTCTTATCAAAAATTTTTTTGTGTTTCATTCTTACTTTTGGGATGTCTATTGAGACAGGTGCCATTAGAACATATTACTTCCACTGATATGGTTACAATGTTCTGAGAGATGAACCTCTAATTGACTATTTACAATGTTACAGCCTTGTACTAATCTCTTACGTACATACCTGTAGAGGCTGACAATAAGCTGAACATTTTGTTCTGTTTAATGAAATGTTTTTATAATAATAGTGAACAGGCAGTGCCAGGAATTATGCTGATGGTCAGTTAGTTAACCTATTAAAGGATGTGGCATTTGCCTATGTTATGTGCCATAGGAGGACCCCACAAGATCATGACCAGACTGTTACCATTAACATTGACCATGAGTTTGTGACTAATTAGCAAACAATGGTATTGGTAAAGCAGTATTAGGTAGTGAGTACATTGCAGTTCAGTAAAGTGAAACTGTTAAAAACATTCTATTTATTATCACTGTTTTCAAAAATGATTATCTGTATGTATGCCTTCATTTAACAATACATACCAAGTGAAGGTAAAGAAGCACAACATGCAAGGGTACGGTCATATGTAAGAGTGCTTGAGACACAGAGGATGCCACATGCTCTGCTCTATCACAATGCTATTAGTTAGTGCAAAATGATAGTATGTGAAAGCCAAGAACAATATGATTTGATGTGTGCCATGACAATGGTAAGTTGAATAAAATGAAAAACAATAAGAAGTTTCTTCATATGGACAGTAGTAAGATACAAACATTAATCAGGTGTTGTTACTGCAACTGTTCTACAGTTGTGGCAGCACCATATGATTTGCTCTGTGGCACAACAATGATAAACGTGGCTCCAACAAACACAGTAACAGATATGGAGATCTTAATAGACTGTCAAATATAGATGACAGAAATACTAACAGTGTGACTTCCATAGCTAAATGGTACCAGTACATAATTTCTTGTTGTGTCATACAATGCTAATTGTAATGTAATAGATAACACAAAGACATATGACAGATATATAGTGCCAGCACACATATATGTGCTAGTGTCATAAATACACAATCAGATCCACACTTACATCTTATTATTTCTTATGTGCAATGGAATTTGTCACTGTCATTGAACTGTGATGACTGAGAGATATATAAAATTAGACAGAAAACCAAAAGAAGTATTTCAGTTTTTTGGAACACTAATCAAGTATCAGTGTTTGTCTGATATTTCATCACTATGTCTCTAACTGTTATTACTGGGATTTATGTTGTACTTAGCATGTCAGTCACTTCCATCTATTTGTTTCATGGTAGTCAAGGTGACAAAAGAATCATGCCCCAAGCACTGTATCTGTACAACAAGTCTTTTGCTGGCAGTAAGGGGAACACGTTGTATGTTCTATTGACCAGTGCATTCATATACCAAATCATGTGGTGGCAGTGCTGAAATAGAGAGCTCAAAACTCTCAGCACTGCATACATAAGGATAATCATGTGGTGAGAGAGTGGATCCCAAGGACCTACACCCTCAGCAATGTATGTAGATATCTACTTACATGCGGAGGTGGTATACACACAACATTTCATTCAGTATTAATATTCCTCATTATAAAAACAAAGGGAAATTCATGGCAAAAAATCCATTTAATGCATCAGTTAGGGTTGTTCCACAGCAACAAAAGCAAGGAAATTCGGTATTAGGGTTGAAAACTCTAACTCACATTCACCCCCAGCGCCACACACACACAGACACACACACATATGCAAGTGGAGATCCACAGCAAAACTGAGGCCATGTACACCAAATATACACATCCCTGACTGCAGGTGCACACAACGTACACACTTAGGAGTTGCATGGCCTTACCTAGCAATGCCACACACCCTCACCACAAATGCTGGTGCACCATGACTATACACCAGCATGAAACTCCATGATTGCAGAAAAGACAGTTGTTTGCACACAGAAGTACAATACAACTGCCTAGATCTACTTCAAGACACATACATCATTGTGACACAACAACTGTAGAATTTGAGCATGTGTTGTGCTTGCTGTATGTTTTCTGTGTCTGTACACTCAAGATGCAGACATGATCCTGAGTTTCAGCAACCATTGCCTGTACAAGGGTCTGCAAGTTCTAATTCTGCTAACAGGTGTGCAGCCTTAGTGATTGAGGTGTACCATTAATGTATATCAACTTACTTTTGCTGTGGCTGCATACTCAGAATACAGTAACTGCACTGTGTGGGGGAGGAGACTACGTGGTTCACCATGCAATTCATAAGCATGCAAGGATGACTGTAGCTGCAGTCCAATGGCTGTAGGGCAGATGCTATAGTCAGTGTAGCTGTAGATCTGTAGTCAGTATGCAGTACCTGCCCAGGACTATAGCATTAACTAAATAAGGCCATGCTAATGGTAACTATGCTAAGTTGACTATACTTTCAATGAGTCAGGTATACAACTGATCTCCATCATCTCAGTTTTGCTGAAGGTCCACAGTCAGGATGCAGTATATGGAATTGCACTTTGGGGGAGCATCCCCTCACTGATGACATGTGAGTCATAACTGTGGTAACTGGAGTGTGGCTGCAATCACTAAGGCATACCATTTCTGTCCATGCCCTTTGCTTTCCTGTGGTTTAGCAGTCAGGATGCAACAAATGGTGGGGTGCCATTCTGTGGCTGACACTGCACAACCATGAGTGCACAAAGATCTGTATGGCTGCAATGAAAAGTTTCACTGTTAATGTGAATGTTCTTATTTTTGCTGCATCAGCACAGTCAGCATGCAGTACCTGGTATGGGGCTTGTTCATTGCCTGCAAAGGCCTACAGTGCCTAATTGTGTAAGTTGTGCATACCTACAATCAGAAATACCCATGCATCTCCAAGGCCTAAGTTTTGCTGTGGCTCTCCAGTCTACATGCAGTAGCGGGTGTGTGGCATTGCTAGGTAAGGCCATACAACTCCTAAGTGTGATGCGTTGTGTGCACCTGCAATCAGGGATGTGTACATTTGGTGTACAAGGCCTCAGTTTTGCTGTGGCTCTCCACTGAGCATGCAATACCTGGTCAGGTGGGTGGGATGTCATGTAGTACATTTATACAGTTGTATTTTATTTCTGTCACCTGCTGCTGGTTGTCTGTGATTGGTCATGTTGCCTTGGTCCTCCCAGCTACTTGCATGTGTGTTTGTGTGTGTGTGTGTGTGTGTGTGGTGCTGGGGAGGTGGGGGGTGAATGCGGAGTTAGAGTTTGCAACCTTAACACTGAATTTCCTCGCTTTTGTCACTCTGGAATAACCCTAACTGATGCATTAAACTGAGTTTTACAGGGGCAGTCGCGCCAGTATAGTTAGGGTTGAATAAGAAGTTTAAAGTTAAACCAAAAAGTTTGCACCTCAATAACTTTGCAATCGTTCAATGAATTTCACAAAATTTGGCATGTGTGGTCTCATATGGTAGATCTCTCGATTTGCCATGTAGCGTTTCAATCGAACTTGAAGTTTTTGTGCAGCGAAGCGCCAAAAAACACATTTATCACTTTTTTGCTGAATTTTGCCCATCATGCTGCTGCCACACCATTTGGAATTGTGGTCTGCAGTTTTCAAGAGTAGAAAGAGGCTTGGTCAAAGAACAATACAGCATTGGTTTGGTGAAAAAAAGTAATACATTTAAAAGTTATTTTATTTTGATTTCAAATCCTGAGCATGCTCAGTTCAGTCAGGTGTGTGTGTGTGTGTGTGTGTGTGTGTGTGTGTATATATACATGTACACACACACACACACACACACACACACACACACACGTATATACATATACATATACACACACACACACACATATATATATATACACACATATGCACGCACACACACACACACACACACACACACACACATATATACATATACATATATATATTTATTTATACATACAACGTATGTTGTCAGATAAATGAGAGTATAAAACATGATATCTCACATGGGCCATGAAGATAACATTGTTATCTTCATGTTCCTATACGTCATATGTTATCTCCACGTTCCTATACGTCATATCGAAACTTATCTGGTTGATCCTGCCACTCTGAGTACTTTCACTTTCCCTAGAATTGTAGCGTGACCGAGCGCTATAGACAGTGACAATTTGTACATTGGTAAATGTTTTTTAGAATGTGCCCCGAGTTCAGTAAGTTAGAATTTCCTGTAATTTTTCTGTTGTTGGTTGTAAAAAAAGCTTCAAACTGCACACAGAGTGCAGCAGTGACCGAGCCGGCGGCTTTTCAACAGTAAAATGAAGCACGAGCGTCTAACATTTACCAATGTACAAATCGTCACTGTCTATAGAGCTCGTCACGCTACAATTCTAGGAAAGTGAACTACTCAGAGTGGCAGGATCAACCAGATAACCATGTAATGTCACTTTTTCCCAAAAATAATAGCAGGATCAACCAGATATTTTACTAACTTTAAACTGACAGGATCAACCAGATATTTAAAACCTTATATAATCTATTATGTTGGGGAAGCATGTGGAGCCCTGTGTGTGTGGGGGGGCATGGCATGATAAACCAGATAATGCTTCTTAAAACTAACCATAAATAGCAGAATCCACCAAATATTTTTAAGCAATAAATGACATCTGCTGTTTTGGCAGCGTTTCTGTAAAGGGGGTTGTATTGCTAGGGCCATCACCTTTATGTCACCCATTGCATTGAGAGGCACGTAGTGAGTTGTGTTTGGGGCAGGGCAAGCATCGTTGTATAAACCGAATATGACATGGCCCGACTGAAGATATCATATTTATCTTATCGAGGCCAGTGACATCAAGATATCTCACTCGTGGCTTCGCCACTCGTGAGATATCATGATATCACTGGCCTCTCGTGAAGATAAATATGATATCTTCAGTCGGGCCATGTCATATCCCCTATATATACACATGTACATGTACATGTACATGTACATGTACATACATACATACATACATACATACATACATACATATATAAGGTCAGTGATATCATGATATCACTGGTCTCGAGTGAAGATAAATATGATATCTTCAGTCAGGCCATGTCATATTCTGTTCATACAATGTATGCTTTGCCCCCCCCCCCCACAATACAACTCACCACATGCCCCTCTCAATGCAATGGGTGATACAAAGGTGATGGCCCTAGCAATACAACCCCACTTACAGAAAAGCTGCCAAAACAGTAGATGTCATTTATTGTTTAAAAATATCTGGTGGATCCTGTTATTTATGGTTAGTTTTAAAAGTCTTATCTGGTTTATCCTGCCATGCCCTCCCCCAACAGAGCTCACATGCCCTCCCCAACATGACAGATTACATAGGGTTTTCAAGTATCTGGTTGGTCCTGTCATTTTAAATTACTAAAATATCTGGTTGATCCTGCTATTATTTTGGGAAAAGTGATTTTTTAAATACTTATCTGGTTGATCCTGCCACTCTGAGCACTTTCAGTTTCCCTGTAATTGTAGCGTGACCGAGCGTTATCCACACTGACGATTGGTACATTGCCAAATGTTTTGTAGGAGGTGCCCCGGGTTCAGTAACTGAGAAAATGCTGTGCTTTATGTTTATGTTGCTGTCTCTTGTTGAAAAAAAGCTTCTGACTGCACATAGAGTGCTGCAGTGACCGAGCCGCGGCTTTTGAACAGTAAAAGGAAGCAGGCGTCTGTTGCCCAGGCCAGGCGCTACCACCGTTAACTGTCAATCAGGCACTCTGTCTGATCAGCTTTCCTGGCACAAGGGCAACAGCTGCTGGCTGGCGTCCGCGAGCAGAACACCTCACCACAAACTGATGACAACGTCATCGATGTGAATAGCCATCGATCCGCCAGGGGAACTGAAAGAGCTCAGAGTGGCAGGATCAACCAGATAAGTTTCGATATGATGTAGAGGAACGGAGATAACATATGACGTTTAGGAACATGAAGATAACAATGTTATCTTCACTGGCCCTGAGATATCATGTTTTATACTGTTATTTATCTGACAACATAAATTTATATATCTATATCTCTATATATCTATATCTATCTATATCTATATCTATATCTACAGTATATATCTATATCTATCTATATCTACAGTATATATATATATCTATCTATATCTACAGTATATATATATGTTTTGCGAAAGGAGATTGGGCTCATGAGCAAGGATTTTGTCACCTCATGAAAGGGGATTTTTAAAATCCCCATTTGTGAGGAAAGATTTCTCATTTGCGAGCTGCCATCTTGGTTCATTTTTCCCCTCAAACAAAATCGTGTAGCTTGCCCAATGGCTGACTTCTTTTACAAATGAGGCATGAGTTTTGTTCAAGGTGATGCCCTCTACAAACCCATGCCTTTGGTTTCTTTTGTTGTGGGCAAAAAATGGCGATTTTAGATTTTAAAATTCTTTGTTCATGACTTGCTTCCAATCCTCATTTGTGAGGTGACAAAATCCCCATCCGTGAGCCGATCCCCTTGCGTGCAGGTAACAAAATCCTTGATCGCGACTTAGGGACCAGGCGGCCATCTTACGAACAAGGATCAAGCCATGAATGGGCATTTTGTCCAGTCAAGAAAGGATTGGATTTTTGAATCCCTTCGTGAGCTGACAAAATTCCCTTTAGTAAGGTGTCAAAATCCCCTTTCGTGAGCTGATACCCTATCGTGAGCTGACAAAATCCTTGCTTGTCATTTCACAACCAGATGGCCCGTCTCACAAATGAGGATTGGCTCATGAATTGGGATTTTGATACCTCATGAAGGGGGATCAAATTGCGAAAGTGGATTTTTATTTTAATTCCTTGTTCGTGAGCCGACAAAATCCCCATTTGCAAGCCATCAAAATCCCCTTTTGCGAGCCTCTCTCCTTTCACGAGTAGACAAAATTCTTGATCACGACTTCCAGACCAGATGACCATAATCTGACAATAAAGGATTTCTCTCTAATGGAGATTTTGACAGCTTGCGAATGAGGACTGACCTTGCGAATGTGAATTTTGCCACCTCATAAATTAGGAGTTTAAAAACATTGCCAGTGTACTGTAAATAAACGGTTTGTTTTTTTGGCTTCAGATTTGCAGGGGATAAAGTGGGTGTTGCAGAGATGTGAATTATGCTGTTTAAGTGTGAAAAAGGTATTCAGTTCCATATACATGCCATCAAGAAGTTAAGATTTTTCCCATAGGATAACATTGCGGTCCCCTTAGTGACCTTCGGTGCCTGTATCTATGAAATGATGTGAAATATGGATTTTTCATTACCCGCAGCTAAGTCACGATTACAACTGCAGTGGAATTTTTTTCATAGCTTGTATGGTTACTGAGATGTTGGCAAATTAGTGTCACAAGGGTTCCTTTTCAGCTCTATATGGCTGCTTTATGGCTCTGTTGTTATTTTTAAGTGGGAGCGAAGGGCTCAGAGGACCTGCACTCCCACAGACGCATATCATTATGTGCAAATTGGCAATTTTGTGGAAGCACAGGGCATAAAGTGCTGACAACCCAACACATACCAATTATGAGTTACAGTACACTTTCTCAGAAAGTGATGACATTTATTGTGTAAAAAACTTTGTTAATGCATGAGTTAGGGTTACAGTGAGAAAAGTAGGGAAATAAGACATTAGGGTTTAGCCCCTAACATCACCCACCCTACCACCCGATCCCCCATCCTCCGCACACCAACAGGCAATGGGGTGTGCCATGAGGATGTTAGGCCTAATTCTCACCCCATTCCCCTATGCTGTACCATGTCAGCCTCTTTACACATGGAATGGGGTGAGAGTTGGGCCTAATTACCCAATGGCACACCCCAATGCCTGTTGGTGTGTGGAGGATGGGGAGTTGGGTGGTAGGGTGGGCTGGTTAGGGGCTCAACCTTAACATCTCATTTCCCTACTTTTGTCACTTTAACCCTAACTGATGCATTAATGAAGTTTTTTTTTGTTTTTTTTTTTACAAAAAAATGTATAATATCTGTGGACAGCATAACCTAGATAGGATAAAGTATCTAAATGTTCTTAATCTGGCTAAAACAGCATTATCCCAATATATTAGGTGAATACTGTATGAGCAACCCCACTCTATCTAATGTTGTATGGAGAAGCCTTCTGAAAGGCCACAGATTAGCTGAACATTAATATTATATTACAAACAAGACTAATTCCTGAATTCATTTTAAAACAGCTTGATCAGCCTCTATAGGTCTTAAATAATTGTCAAGGAAATATTGTGTTAAATCTTTGATACATATGACATGTTGGTTGGACAGATATTTGATGTTTTGCACACCCATTCAGCTCTGCTATTATTTTAATGCTACCTTTGCTCTCAGCAACTAACATCTGTAATTATTTCTAATTCACACTGTAAAAAGAAACTTTGGATTTTGCAATTTTACAGTCATGAAAGCATCACTCTGTTCCAAATATACAGTATCTACTATTGGCAAATTATTGTTTATTTCAGATTTGTTTCTTGTTCCTGTTGGTTAAACAAACAGATTTATTACTTAAAGCGAAGCAAATGTCACATCTTCAGTGATGCAAGGTATCATAGGTAATGTAAGAAAATCACAATGAAGAAATTATGGCTGACAAAACTTTAAGCAGCATGATAAGGCACCTGTCCTCACAAGAAATCCACAAAGGCTGAGAGCAGCAAATCACAGACATTTTTTTTTTGTCCTTGTTAAGACTCAGTACTGTTCTATAACTGTTTTTCTCAGCCCGAGACATGAAACTGACAAGCAACAGAACAAGAAGGGATCGGGTCACGGACAGCTCAAAAGTTTGAGTATTATGTTCTTTATGCAATACATGTGCTTCCCATTTGTTACACACATAACACTATTTCTTAACCTTTCACACCTATCTCTTCACAATTTAATTAAAAGACACTCATCTGATATGCAACATTACATTTACATAGAAATGTATATGTACAGAAGGTTGAGGATAGAGCAGGAAAAGAACCTATCACGCATGCCCTGTTTTATTTCTCTAGGCATTATTTAATCATTTCAAAGATCCAAGTGTTGCCTTCAGCATTCTTCTTGTTTGTAATTATTGAGTCCCTCTAGCTATCCAGTTCAGTTTTGTACCCCATGATTGTACTGGAATTGACTAATGTACATCTTTGGGCAATTTTGTTTCATTTATCCACAACCGTTTCTGTAAAAATTATTTCCTTATGTCTTTCTTGAAACTGTATCCCTCTGCTGTAAGGCTGTGACACTGTAGTCATCTGCCCTTTTATCTTAAATACAGCTGTTGTGGTTAGAGTATAATTCACATTAAATTCTGCTGTGAATGAATTGGTATTGCATTGATTTTACAAGTTGGCAATGCATTGGCAACTAAAAAAAAAAACAACACTTAACATGCTCAAGAGCAAATTTTACTAAATGATTTTGAAACTTAGCTGCAGTGGATATGCATCTCTATCACAATGCAATGCAGAACTAAGCCACTACTTACAGGCAACGGTTTTTGCAAGTCTCTGTTCTGGATCCAGCAACATCTATGCAACTACCTTTGCAAAGGAGTCTTCGACTCAAAGGATTGTAATTCCGAAATTTCAATAAATAAAATAAACTCACTGAGAAATGCTAAAGCAACTGATTGGTGTGACAATTTAAAGTGAAATGCACTATACCTTGTTATGCCCTTGTATGTGTTTGTAATTCTCTGTTAAATCCCCCTCCCTCATATACTACAATCTGTACCTGTTTAGAACAGTTGAAACATAGAAAAACAATGGCAAAGAAGACCCTTGGTCCATTGAGTCTGCCATGAGATGTCCAGGACCTAGCAATTGTCCTGGTGGGCTACCCCACCCTAAATTACTATATACTTTTGATGTCTTGAAGTGGTACTCTAACTCTGTACCACCTATGCTTGAAATCTCTCAGAGTATCTGACCCTACCACCTCCACTGGCAGAATATTACTTGACTCCACTACTCTTTCTGTGAAGCAGTATTTCCTTAAATCCCTATTGAAACTCCCTTCCCCACCAGCTTCCATTCATGAACTCTAGTTGTTCTGTTGGTGACACTACGGAACAGCTCCTCAGTGTCCAGTACCTTGATTATGACCTTTAGGAACTCAGAAATGTTTATATCATGTTGCCCTTCTCCCTCCTTGTTTCCAGTGAGTGCATATTCAATGCTGCTAGCAGTTCCTCTAGACTGAGTCCATGCACACCCTGGATTACCTTTGTTCCCCTCCTCTGCACTGATTCCAACCTGTCCCTATTCTTCTTGTTCATGTGCAGCCTCCAAACTGAACACAGTACTCTAGGTGTGGTCTAACCAGGGATTTTTAGAGTGGGATGATCACTTCCCTTTTCCTGCTATCAATTCCCCTGCCTACACACCTCAATATTTTGTTCACCTTGCTGTATGCTTTATTACATTGGCTCATCTGTTTCATGAAGTCAGTAATAATGACCCCCAGGTCCTTCTCTTCCTGTGAGGATCTCAGTTTAACCCCATTGAGCCAATATTCTGTCCCTAGGTTCTCATTACCAACATGCATTACTTGGCACTTTTTGTGTTGATTTTCATCTGCCACAGATTTGACCACCTTTCCAATTTTGGAGGTCTTCTTGTAGGTCCCTAATCCATTTAAGAGTGTCCATCTGTGCTCCAACCTTGGTGTCATCTGTGAACAGGACTAGCTTATCCTGGTTACCATTGCTGATGTCACTGATGAATATGTTAAAGAGAACAGGACCCAACACAGATCCCTATGGAACCCCACTAGTAACTGTACCATAGTTGACCTCACCCTGTTTATTACCCCCTCATACCTGTCTGTGGGCCAGTTGCACACCCATCTGACTATACATTTTATGGCTGCTATGTCCTCCAGCTTCCTCAGCAAGCACTTGTGTGGTACAGAATCAAATGCCTTGCTGAAATCAAATAGAGAAGTTCCACTGCATGTGCCCTATTCACTTCCTTGTCACCCAGTCAAAAATGTGATTAGATTTGGCTGGCATGATCTTCCTGCCATGAATCCATGTTAGTGTCCTGGATCCTGTTGTCCTCTAGGTATTGCACGAGGTCTTGATCAGTCAAGGTTTCCATTAGTTTTCCCACTACAGAAGTGAGGCTAACTAGTCAATAATTCCCCACCTCTTCACCCCCCCATTGTGAAGCAGCACTGTATCCCCAACCCTTCAGTCCTCAGAACCACTCTAGTAACCATTAATCTGTTAAATAGGTGTGCCAGGGGACCAGTTAACTCCTCTTAATTCTTTTAGTACTCTCAGATGCAATCCATCCTGTCCTGTGCTTTGTCTGGCTTGAGGACTGCAAGTCCATCTCTGTCCCTATCTGTGGTAAATGATGGATTCCCATTACCTGTATCCCTTTATCAGCAGCCCTTATAGTGCTCTCTAGCACTGGACCAGTATTCTCCTTGTAAATACCGAGCAAAGGTTATTTAGAATATTTGCCTTTGACCGTGTTTCTCCACATAGTTCAACCCTGTCAAGTAGTTCTGCAATCCCACTCCTTTCCTTCTTTCTTCCTGAATGTAACAAAGAAGTGTCTTTCTCCATCTTTATTCCCTCTGTGATCCTAAGCTCTGTCTCTGCCTTTGCCTCCCTCACCACCCTCTTTGCTTCTTTATTCTTTTTGATGTACTCTCCCATTCGTCTACCCCTCAGTATTTTTGAATCTATGAAAGGACTCCCATATTCCCTGATCGCTTTTCGGACCTAATCAGTGAACCACGTGGGTTTCCTATGTCTATTTATTTTCTTTACTGTTCTAATGTAGAGCTATGTTACCTCTAGGAATGAATCTTTTACTGCCCCCCAGATGTCTTCAACTTCAGATTTTTCAGTGATGTTTGCCAGTTTATTCCTATCTTTATCTCTTAAGCTTTCAAAATTTGCTCCTCTGATGCTCAAGACCTCCATCCAGGATTATGATTTTTCAACCCCAACATAGATCTCAAACCATTCTGTGTAATGGTCACTATTGGCTAGAGTGTCCACAACTTGAACTGCCCTTACTGCTTCAGTGTTTGTGAGACCAACATTGAGGATTGTGTCCTGCCTAGCTGGGAACATAACCAGCTGACTGAGCATACAGTCCTGTAGGGCATCTAGGATTGTTTCAAGTCACCAACAACCACTGTGGCTCCCCTTCAAAAGATCCTATTAACTTCTTGAGTGAGTTCCCAGTCCTTCTCGTCTCTCTGACCTGTGGGTCTACTGTATATATAACCCCCAATTGGAACTTCTTTCCTGCTGGTGAATTTAGTTTAATTCACAAGAATTCGACATCCAAATGACTGTCATTTTCATTGACTGTGGCCCTATGCCTTCTCAAATATAGAGTGTTACCCTGCTTTAGCTTCCATCTTATCCTTTCTGTAGAGCACATATCCTGGACAGCAAAGTCCCATTCACTGTGCTCTGAAGCCCAAGTTTCAGTGACTGCTACCTGGTCAATTTCAGTGTCTTCTATTAATGCCTGTAAGTCACTTATCTTTTTTCCCAAGCTCCTGCTTTGAGACAGACTGCCTTTCACTGCCTTCCATGAACTTGCACAAAATTTATTCTATTTTCCCTACCTGTAGGATGTTCAATAGCTGACTTCCCTCTTGTTACCCCACATTTCTCGGTTGGCTAGTGAGGTTATTTTGGTATTCTTTGAAGACAAGCACATTTTGATGGGAAGGGACAGCTAGAGAATCTACCATTTCACAGAAAGACTCCCTAGCCTCCGGCTCACCCCTGCCTAGTTTAAGTAGCCTCTGTGTACATCAAATGTTTGTCCCAGTGCCCTCATCCCTTCTCTAGTCAGATGTAGCCAATCACATTTGAAAAGCCTTCTGTCCCAGAAGTCCCCTAGTCCCTACATCAAAGAAATACTTTCCCATTGCACCATTATTTTAACCAGCAATTAAACTCGTTTATTTCCTCCTGTCTTGCTCTGTTACTACTTCCCCCTATATTACAGACAGGGAGAAACTCAGAAGGCCAAGGCAGTTCACATAGCAGTCAGTCTTTCACCTAATTTTTCCAAGTTACATTTCACTTCCTCCACCAACTGGCTTGCCAGGCCATTAGTACCAGGTGTACTAGGATTTCCAAGCCTTCTGCCACCTTAACTGTTATCTTTACAACATGCTCTCCATCCCTCGTAGTTGAGGCTCCTGGTAGGCACCGGACTACTGCTTCTGTCTGCCTGCTGTTACATAGCTGAGTCTCAACACTGCATACCACTGAATCTTCAATGATAAGGAATTGTTTGCCTTTTTGTTTTGCTGGGATTCATATTATCACTGTTTAATGTCCTTGCCTTGTTCTGGCTCATCCCCCCCGACTGATTTAACACCCCCCTGCATGGAATCATGTTCCTACAATTCCACTAAGGTTGTAAAACTGTTTGCGGTCTGAGTGTCTCTAACCCAAAAAATGCATTTTGGGCACACTTCATAGTTCTTACCTCCCCCTTTCTCCATTCCTTCCCTACCCATCACCTGCCACACCCTGGGCCTGTGGGCTTTTGAGGTGGTGGGTGGGTGGTGGAGGAGCTCAAGACCAGCTGATGATGTAGCCTGGTGATTTCTGTCCAAGCTGCTTCCAACTGAGCTGTGAGATAGTTTAGTTGGCTGCATGTGGGGCAGTACCCCCACCTCCAGAGCAGTTCCCTGGAGATTAGAGCTCCACACTCATTATAGTTAACTATACCCATATTAGACTACATAGTAGTACCATAAATTCACAAATCAACCAGCTCCAAGCTATACCAACTCTTTCTATGTGATCCTGCTCAGCAATCAGTTCCTTTATGATCCTGCACATTAAACAGTAATGTGGAGATATAATATCTTTATAGAAAGACTATAAATTCACAGAAAATACCAACTTTTCAAAGCGATTCTGCAGTAATCAGTAGCACAGATAGTTAATAAGGCAGAAGATAGGCTATCTAGAATCTTCGGACATGTCTTCCCCTGACCACTGTGCACATTTGGTTCACTTTCTGCTCCATAATTTCCATTCTTCCTACACCACCTCTGCTTTACTACAACATTCACACTAAAGGTGAATGATATTGATCATCAGATAGTTCAGTTTGGCTTCAATTAGTGACCCATGATTATGGCAACTTCAAGAATCTGAACACTTTAGATTCCAAATCTGAATTTATCATGGGGCTGTAGCAGCCTACAGTTAGGGATGCTTGACTCCCACACCCTAGTCACTTTGTACCACTCACCCCATTACCCTCCCAGATAATAGACGCAGGACGATTTTGATTACTAACCATTTTTGTAGTAAACTGAGGCCAGCTAAGCCCTTTAGATGGATTGCATGTCCTACTGTATGTGTATATTTTCTTTATATACAGTATGTAGCCAGGTCAATGCATTATATTTTTTGACTTTATAAATTGCAGTAATTGTCATATATATATTTTTTTTAATCTGACATGGTTCTAGCTATAAGTTCACCATGTCTTCTTTTACATTGGTGCAACAGATCTTACCAGAGACCGCATTGGATATGTAGCCAGTGTGCGTCCGGTGATTGTTGATGCTGTCTACCTGGTGATCATCCAAATGATGAACAATGATAGTGACCACAGGACCTTCACCACCCAGTATGCCATTGCTATGACAGATTCCCCTCTGCTCATCATTTGCTCCTTTGAGGAAGAGGAGAAGAAGAAAAAGCTTGATGAGGTGTCCCCATTAGAACCCTTCTGCATGGACAACCTCAAGAAAAAAAGCTAAAAAGGAAACCATCATTATCGGTCTACTGGTGGACACTTTGGGTGAGGGTGAGAGGGCATAAATGACAACAAATGACACAATTAATTCATTGGAAGGAAATGCAGAGGCACTAAACTGAGAGTTGAAGAACCTTCCAATGAATCACTTTTCTTATATTGGGCTGTGGAGGCTAATCAGAAATGTCAAGTTTTCAAAAAGAGAGTACCTAACAGAAAATAAAAAACTACAAAATCACTAAAGCCTACCTTTATAAAAAACAATAACCAAAGCATGGGATTGGGGGGAAGGAAATTAATATTTTTACAATTCATACAGTGCATGTTTATCAATGATTTATGAACTTTTTTTTTTAAATAAAAGATGACTTGTACTGTGTTGGACATTTCCAAAACAATGTATGTTCTACATCTGCCTCACTTCTAATGCATTGGTTTGCTTTCCTACGAGTTTTGCCACAGTCATTTTCCAAGTGCAGATTTCAAAGTAAGAATAAAGTGGCACAAAATAATCCAGATTGTATTATTTATTTATTTGCAACATATTTTACCAGGTAAGCAAACAGAGTGCAAGTCAAGGTTTGTTTTCAGTTGGAACATGGGAGGATCTACATGTGCATCAAAGAGCGAGCTGTAGTATATTGTATTGGCAAAAAATTGCCACTCTTGTAATGCATCTAGAAATTGATGCTACATGGACTCATGTTTGGTGCTAGCTTCTAGCAGTAAATGGTTTAAGCTTACTAAAAGGCATATTAATAGCACCACATTTCTGTGCTGTCTGAGACCAGAGCTGTAATATTTATACCTGTGGCCTCCAGACTATTTGTTTTATAGTTATTTGCAATTGCACAGGGGAAGTGAATTTGTTATAATACTGGGTCTTCTGCTTGTAAGTGCACAGGCAATTAGAGCCTGTCTGCAAGATCATGCTCAAGTATGACATGAAATTCAGTTTGTGTGTGTCTGTGGGGAGGGGGGTATGAAGATAGTATTGTCCATCTTGTTTGGGAAATACTGCTGTTTGCTTGTCAAAAATGATTGCATTTTCTGGCATCTCCATGCAGTTGTTGTATTGAAAAATGAAAAAGAATGCTCACACCATACAGGATAGAAGGTAAACTTCATTTGTGTAGAAATTTTCTCATGCACTCCAGACACCCATATGTATTACCAAAAGTCTTCATCAGTACGTGTAAGTCTGAAAGTCAAGTTCAGTGGTTTCCCAGTTAAAGATAGCAGCTTTAGCTGTGACTGGCACTTGCGGTGTTTTTTTTACTTTCCATGCAGTTACTGCCTTGTCTGCGAAGACATGTTATTGTGTAGGGGAGGTCACAGTTTATTCTTGGGAGCCGATCAGAGCCCTGTGTTTTCCATAATCCAAGCCGTGCTAATTGGAATTTCATTATTCTGTGTGGTTTAGCCCTCTTTTGTTAACCCCTAGATAGAGTTGGTTCCTGCATTAGCTTGGCCGAGATAGAGTGGAACTAGTTGTTCTACCCCTCCCCCACTGCACAGATAAATACATTATTTCAAATACATGGGTGCAATGGCAAGTCCAAGCTAAAGTATTTACTTCTTTCTCTCATCTGTTGGCATATGTCTCATCAAAATGCACATTGCACCGAAGTGTTTGAAAAAATGGAGCCAGGTATATTTTCAATTCTATCAGGGAAAGGGAGGGTAAGGCAGTATAGGATTTTTCCTTTTCAATGTTTGATTTACTTTCTTACTGTCTTGGATGCATGTTGTAACTGTAATTCACAGTGAGAAAGCTGATTTTTAATAATGCTGATTGTGTCTTGCAATACATTCAGGGAGAAGGGCAGTTCTGATTGAAGATGCTGTGCCTCCAGTTATGCTAAATATCCTTTCTGATAGTACAGCTATGCCAGCCAGGATGCAACACAGTATTTTACAGTAAATGACATGCTACAAAATAGTGCATGGCAAAAGGTCTTACTACAATTGAATATTACTTTTCTTGCAGCATACTGCTGCATTTTGGAATAATACTGCAAGGCACAGTACTGTGTTGCATCTTGGCTGGTGCCACTGTTCATTGTTGAGTGTACAGACAAGGTAATAGTTAATCTCTGAAACTGGATGTCTTCAAGTGGATATAATAGGTTTCTATTACAACACAGGTTCTGCCCAAGGGTTAGTTTCATATAGATAAGCAATAAGCATTCTTTCAGAACTGACATCCTCCTTAAACTGGTTTGATGTCAATAGCTTTGCTTTTCAATATAACTGAAAATAGTTCAGTTATTGATTTTATTTATGTTCTGATTCTTACCTTCATCAGCTGTAAAATGTGCACTCAACTATGGGATATTTCAGTGTTTCAAGTGTCATCAGAAGCTTGAAGAAAGTTTCTCTATTGTACTGGAAGCAGAGCATTCAAGAGGTTTTAGGGCACTTGTTCTTCTCAATAAATGTCTGTTTTATGTATTTGTAAGGCAGAAATGTCCTACACAAGGAATTCATCAATAAATCAAGGGCCTATAATTATTGATATGACAGATTTCTTCAGACTGTGTCAACATTTTTTAGCAATTGATGTTAACATAATGTTATAAGTGCAAACAAACCACGAACATCAGGAAATACAAAATTAGGAACAACAACTACAGCAACAAAAAGACCCTAACTCTGTGCATTCAGAGTAAACATGATAGTAGGATTTAATAGGTTTGATTTTCAAAGCCACAAAGAAACCACATGCCCCAGGTGCACCGATCATTTGTTAGCAGGGGCTTGCGGCATTCTCCCAATGGTGATTGGGATTTTCAATCCAGTGCCAAATGCCATAAGTTAGACCAGCCTTCCCTTGTGTAACTTATTCCATTTGAAAGACCCTTTTATGGGACTTGTGCCAAACCTTTGGTACAAGCTGCCGTAAACTGAGGAAACTTTCACATCTGCACACAACAATACAAAATCAAGTGCAGTTGTGGCAAAGAAGTTTGGTGCAGCTGTGCTAAAAAAATTGATTTGATGCAAGGCTTGATGGAAGCCCGCATCAGCCTTAAATCAAACCCCATATCTTTGTAACTTAGATTGCTGGCACCTCAATTCTAAGCAGAACCCAAGTAATAGCACTATAATACCCTACTACCTTTCTTAAACAGATCAAGTGCTTTGTGTGTGAAATAGAAAATAACATAGATCAGTGTGTGTAACCATAATTATACACACATTGTGTGTGAGATGCCACATTCATCCCAAGAGCAAAGATCAAGAGGTTTAGAAAAGCATCACACACTGAGTGTGTGTGTGTGTGAAATTCTACTTTACACACAAACACATTCATGACTTATTTTTTCTTGAATAATACACACTTTTATTTATAGTAGTACTTGTGTGACTAGGGGTTGCACTGTTCACAGTGCAAGCTTGATTGACAGGGAGTGATTACAACTGCCCAGTTTTAAGGTATACTTACAAATGGGTATATGCAATACATTTTATATAAACTGGTTACCTCAGCATTAAAAATGATTACTAGTAAATATATACAGAATAATAAATGGGTGGGTGTGATATCCAAAATTTTACCCACTAAGGGTGCGTGCAAAATTCTGAGTTACACACACACACACACTTTGTTATAATTACTCTACTATAGGAATTAATAAAGTCAAACATTAAGACAATTGTTTTTGTGTTTCTTTAGTACTTCAAATTGTAAAAGAAAACTGAAATCTGGCTGATATACTGTGTTACACTGATTTTTTCATTAGTGCCATTTGTATGGTTTGCTCATGCCCAGCCCAGCGTGAGCATGATTGACAGCCAGTGGTTAGACCCAAACACTTGTAACATAAGATAATAAGCGAGTGGTTGTAATATGATTTGACAAATGTGTTATCTCAGCATTAAAAATGCTTCCTAGTAATATAATGTAACTAAGGCACTCCAGGGATTGAGGTATCATTATTATTTTAAACATAAGGGCCTAAGACACTCAACTACACTTCATGTCTGATGACACACACACCTTAGATTATTAGACAGTGACCCAGCTTTTAGTCTTGCCTTCATGTTTAACAAATATTTAAAAATTAGAAGTCTAAGAAATATCTAGCTCTGTATAAAGTCTCATATGAATTGACTTGGATCAAAACATAGGATGACAATAGAGGCAAACTAAAATGTTGCATATAACAGTATTTCCCATGTGACTGTCTTAAAACAGGTACATTTGGAACAGGATTACTTTACATCTTTATTTCAAAACCATGGTAGCTTACCCTGGATTTTTAATCTATTATAAAAAGGAAAGTGTAACCAAGAAATATGATTGAGAAAATACAACTTTGCTTTATGTTATGCCAACACAGTGTTCTGAAATGCATATAACTGTAATCCTGATCACTCAGTTTAAAATTAAAAATCAGTAGAATTATTTTATAATCACAATAAGGCATTACAGCATGTACTTAATTGCTTGATAATGGCATTTCTGAGGTGTCTATACTGTACTTAACATTGCCTTTTCATCACTTCCAAGGTGTTCCACCAACCACAGTAATGACCACAAACTAATAACGATCCGCTCTTAAAAATATTAGACCTTGCCCCTCTACATCATGACTTAACTCACATTGACTGGTTCCCTAGATCCTCAACCAAAGCTATCAATCATGCTCTGGCTTGTTTCAAAGAATAATTTCAAGAAAGTCTGGAACAAACATGCTCCTCTGAAGCAAGTTAGAGTGTATGGTAGTCACCGCCCATGGGTAACCCCTGAACTCCTGGCCTGTCAGCAAGCATGTGATAAAGCATGGAAAACACCAACTCCTCCAAACTTCCTTGTGACTATGTTATCTACCGGACACTCTAAAATGCCTGTACCAAAGCCATCCAGCTGGCCAAAATGGAATATTTCTGGTCCACCTTTAATACTAGCATAAACAACCCATTAAAGTTTTGGAAAGTAGTTCACTCACCTTTCTCTCCCCAAACTAAATCCCCATCTCTGTTGCTTAAAATAAACACTCCACTCACTGCCGACCATCCTACAGTAGTGGCAGAAATCAATTCCTTCTTTACTTCCTGCACCTTTGCCCTTTTAGCCTCCACACCTCACCCAACTACCTCTTCCCTCCCTCACGATTCCTCCCAACACCACCAATTAGTGGAGAGTTTTGCCTTTTCACCCATCTCTCCCAATGACACCTTAAAGGTACTACTCTCTATCAACCCAGCTAAGGGCAGCTCCCCAATGGCCATGACCCTAAGCTGCTGTACCTCTCTGCTCCTGCTATTTCCCTCCCTCTCGCTGATCTCCTCAATCTGTCTTTCCACACTGCGACTGTTCCTGAAGCCTGGAAACATGCTACAGTTCTCCACCTACCAAAGGGAGGTGATTTCTCATCTCCTGGGAATTACTGCCCCATCTCAGTTCTACCCACCCTGGCTAAACTTCAGGAACACCGTTTTCTCTCCCAACTCTCCTCCTTTCATGATGAATCCTCCTTCTTCACTTCCTTCCAATATGGTTTTCAGAAGAATCACTCCACAACCACTTCCCTAGTTAAACCCACTGACTATCCTTTCAGCCATGAATAGAGGTCACATCACTTCTGCTATTTTTGTTGATCATGCCAAAGCTTTCGACACAGTCTCCCGCTCTCTTCTCCTTGAAACTCAATTGTATGCTGGCTTTTCTCTGTCTGCCTGCAACTGGTTCAGATACTACCCAATAGGTAGAATTCAATCTGTTAAAATAAGCTTAACTATGTCCCCTCCACTACCCATCTTTACTGGTGTGCCTAAATGCTCCATACTTGGCCCTCTTATTCTCAATTTTTCTAAACAACCTACCATCAGTATGCTCCTCATCCTCCATTCATATGTATGCTGTCCACTTTCTTTATTCCTTAAATTTATTTAACCCTTAGTCTGCCAACAGAAATAGAATGTATAGTAATTCTAGATATCAGTCCATGGCAGAGCACAAGATAAACATTTTGATTATGTCTTTGCCTGCCTCCTGACTTCCAGGGAGTACTGATTCAGGCACCCTGTTTCTGCTCATACAATTTACTTTGTTGCACATGTACCATTTTAGTCAATGTCCTCTCCACTGATTTCAGTTTTCTGTGTCTACTTCATTATGGACTCAAAATGTACAGTATCAGCAGGGATCTATACATGGGCAAAGTAACATCTTTTAGACTGTTTCTATACCCCTCCCAATGCAACCCAACATAACATTTGCCTTCCATATAGCTTTGTTATCTTGCATGTAGATTTCTGGTTGTCAGAAATTTCTACTCCCAGATCCTTTTATTCTACTGCCTTTGTAATTATTACCCATATCCTGTAGTCTACCCTAGATCCACTGTCAGTTCATAATTACCTTGCTCACTATGAACTCTGATGCAGACTTCAGTGTTGTGCAAAAAACAGCAGATTTTACCTCTGATGCTCCCCCCTGTTTTACTGATAAAGGTATGAAAGTGTACTGGTGTAAGAACTGACCTGTGCTGGACCCCAAGTGTGACTTCCTCACTCCCATGAACTGCCCATATATAACTACCAAACTGTGTTCTCCCCTATAGCCAGTTTCCTACGTACTGTGTTAGTTTGTCCCTCACCATTGGGTCCCCTACTTTTTGACCAATATTCTGTGCAGAAATAAGGCAAACACTTTCTAGTAAATACAGTATGTCAACCACGGGTCATTTAGACAATAATCTTTGTAAACCAGTTGAAGAAGTCAATCAAGTTTGTCTGACAGAATGTACCTGCCACAAATCTATGTAGTCTGTCCTGTTGCCCATTTGTCACCAGGATCTCTAGTAGTGCAGAAGGAGCACTGGTTACCAGCAGTTCATCTACTGTTCATGTCAAATTGACCAGTTTATAGTTTCCTTGCTCATCTTTCTTTACTTTTATAAAGAGCACAACATTAACCACCCTCCTGTCTACAGGCATCGCCTGACTCAGGGAACATTTGTAGAGATCTGCCAAAGACCCTGCCAGTACTTGCATAATCTCCATTAACACCTTAGGGTGTAGTCCATTGGCCCAGAAACTTTTTAAGCTTTAGGGTTCTGAGCCCCTTAAGCACTCTTTCTGCAGCTATTAGTTCAATGTTCATTTCTGCTCTCATGTGTGGTGTGGAGTTTATTGTACGTAGTGAACATTCCTTCTCCCTCATAAGTTCCAAACAAAAGTAATGTAGTCATTAAGTATTCCTACGTTATTGACAGCATCCTCCAGCAATCCATTTCTCTCTTAGTTTGGCCATACCTTCTGTTTTTTTTGCTCCTCTCTGATGTCAAATAATGCCATATCATTCTATTTAACTCCCTCCACAATCCATGGTTTTGTTCCATCTTTAGTTTTCCTCACTACCATGTTGGCCTTCCTTGTCATTTTCTGTCTGTCTTCCTTTAATTTTCCTGAATGCCACATTTCTCCCCTCTCACTGCTACTCCCACCTATCTTGCAAACCACTTCCATCTCTGATTTTTTCCTTGCCCTTCTCCACTTGCCTCAAACAGGAGTTGGCAACATCTTTCAGGCCTTTCTTAGTAGTTACCCATTTTCTCCACACCCCAGCCTCTTTGGCACCTTCCAGCAGGACTCTGAGCTTCACCTTCATTCCCTGAAAGTCTGCCCTTCTAAAGTCATGTGGCTGGATTTTCAAAGGGTCTTATTGCTGCAAGCTGTGGATGCAACAAAGATATGGTACAGTAGGCTTGCAACAGTCTAAAAGGATTGTACATCCTGTTTAGCAATTGTCACAAGTTAGACCAACATTTTGTGATCTCTCTTGCATTACTCCAGGGACACATTTTACAGTTCTTGCTGCAAATATTTGGTGCATGCTGCTGTAAATCAGGTAAACTGTTGCAGTTGCATCTGACCTACTAAAACCATTCGCAGTTGCGGCAAACAAGTGTGACACACCACCAGAAAGTGAGTGTGGTGGCACAGGGCTTAGCACAAGCCCTGTTCCACCCTCTCAAAATCCAACAAAAGGACTCTTGCTCTGGAGTTAGTATCCTCCATGCCCAATTCTGTAGTGAGCTGAACTGAAAGGTGGTTGCTGGAAACAAGTTATTCCCTGTTCTTACTTCTTTAATGGAGTCACCGTTCATGAGAACCAGGTCCAAAGTTGACCTCTCCCTCTTGGAATCCCTGACAACCTGAAACAAATGAAAAAAATAATTCAGGAATCCATCTATGAGTGTTTGGCTGCTAGTACTGGTTGCCACTAGTAACTACTGTACTAGACTATATTAGGAAGACTGAAATCCCATGTGATCGCCACATCTCCCTGCATTGTTGCCCTTCTGATATTTTTGCTTTTTCTACCAATCTGCCTCCTCCTTTTGGTGCAGAGATCTGTAAACCACCTCCTTTCTAACCTTCATGCCCTGTTTTTTTAAAGCTGTACCTATAGTGACTCTTTCATCACATCCTTCCCTGAGATTATACACTTGGTCACCTTGCTACCCTCTCTCCCTCACAAATAGGGCCACTATTCCCCTTTGGTCTTTATCCCTGTATCTTCTGTAAACAGATTACCCTGGAATTGTGAGGTCCCATTCATGGTCCTGAGTCATCTACATTTCAGTTATGGTCACTTACTCCAGCTGGACTTCTGCAACCAGTGCCTGAAGATTAAACATTTTGTTCCCCAATCTCCTTGTGTTTCAGACTATGGCTTTCAAGGAGCCATGTTCCCTGTTCTACCTTTTATCAGTAGTAATTCTCCTCCTTAGTTTAGACTCTGCTTCCCACAGTGGCTTGTTGCCATGCCAGTGTCCCCTTTGATTAATAGTTAGCCATGAGTCCTTCCTGTTTAAGTTCCCTGTACAATCACCCACCCACTACTTCAGTCCTCCAGCTTTCCTGTCCTGGGGGGCCATGTGGCTGCCACAATAAAATTGCATTAGGTTGCACAGTATGCCCTGGGTGCAGCTCTTCCTCTTACCTACTTTAAATTCTGACTTATGAACTCATCCAGCTTCTTCCGAGCACACCCTCCCATAATCACTCTACTTGGATAGAAGTGGCCCATCACATACAGGGGCTTGTCTTTTCAAAGGGTTTCACAATTCCATATACACCTAAATGTGTATTTCCCACACCATTCTCTTAGCCACAGTTTAAACTCTTTTTTTTTTAATTTTGTATACTTTAGTGAAGTTTTGAGTTGATAAACACAAACCAGTAACAAAACAAATGAACAAGACAAAACAAACAGCAACAATTAGTCCCACTAACCCCCTTACACTCCCTGGAAATGATCATCTGGCACCTGAATTCACATCCAATGTGAAAATAAAGTCTGGCGTTTCGAGGTACAGTAGCTGCATTGACTATACCCAGGTCTGGACAGGTAATTGTCAATCATATACTCTTCCTGTAGATAATATAATAAAGGCCATGTCCAAGATAATTAGCAGGTTTGAATAGCCAGACCCTCACCAAACCATATGTTAGCCTAGCTTAAGTACCGTGTACAGTGACTCCCATCTTTTTTATAGGAGTGGGGTCTGTGGTAAATTTTATGAATTGTCTTTTCTACATTTAGTTCATACAACATTTCTTTCTGCCATTCTATGTAAGTAGGGGTCTCGACATTTAACCAGTGCCATAAAATTATGAGGCTGGCCACTGCAGAGGTTAAGGTAATGTATCGTTTCCTAAGACCAGGGGCCCTGCTTCCATACTGTCCAACTAAACAGATTTCTGGGGTAAATAAATCTTGTATCCAAAAGTACAATTCAGCAGATCCCTAACTGCCTCCCATAGGGGTCTGGCCTTGTCACATGCCTATAGAACATGGAGTAACATGACTGGTTGCTTTTGATACTGGGAATAGATGTCTGTTGCTTGCTTACCCAGTTGATGTAATTTTGGGGGGAGTCAGGTATAAATTGCATAGAACATTAAACTGTTGTAAATGGAACATCTTGTTTAATATATATGTATGGTCCAACAAAGATTTTTTCCAATGTTGGTCTGTCAGAGTGAGGCCTAACACACTGGCCCAGTAGTAGCATCTACCCTTAAGCTTTTACAGGCCTGAAGTTTGAAAGAGTATGTAGGGTTGCAATAGCATGTGGGATTGGACTTCTTCTGAAAATTGCACAATGTGTGCTCCCTCACTATTGTTCCAGGGAAGGGGCCCTAGATGTGGCAAGACACAGTGTCTAATTTATAGGTATTTAAACATGAATTTATTGGGAACTTGAAGTGCAATCTGGAATGAGTGAAAGGGTATAAATGAATTCCCAACAAGCAAGCATCTAACTGTAGGGATGCATGCCTCAGCCCAGGTATCTGGATAGAGTGGTTGACCTCCAATTTGAAAGTTGGGATTGAATACAAAGGTTGAGAAGTGCCAGATCTCAGTGAATTTTGCTTACCCCTACACAGTTAACTGTGGGCTTGTATGGACTACATCACTGTGGTATGTCATATTGTAGTGGGGACTTTCACTGGTGGTGTACAGAAAAGGGATCTTGACTCCAACCCACATTCCAAGGTAAGTGCCTTCTCTATAATTAGCCAGTGTGGCATATACCCTGCAGTGAGCATGGAATCAGTAGGTGAACTCTAAGATTGTTGAGTTCCTTGTCTGATATGGACATGACAACAGCATCACCTAAGAAAGGTACAGAAGTACACATTGCTTGAACGTATTCCCCAGAACTGTAAATGTATTATGAACAACTTCTGCCCTGTATCCACTAGATCTTTGGTTCCAATGTGGTTAACAATGTCTGACTTCCTCCCTCCCCTCTGATCAAGGTCTAAAGCTCAGGTATAATATTCTCTGCCATCATACCTGGGAGGCATACCATCTCCCTTCCTGCTGACGGGCTCTAGGATCTCCACCAGCTTCCCATCTCTCTATCAAGTCCCTCAGCATTATAACACTTTTCTGTTCTTGCCCACGACTTTCATTTCTTCCCTCCAGGCTCCTCCCATGCAATCTGGGTTTGCCCACTAGGCTCCTTCTGCATAGAGTGGGCATTTTTCCCCAAGATATGTGGGGAAGACTCCTGTTCTATCACTCTAGAGATCATGGGCAGTATCCCTCTCCAGTCACTTTAGGGGGTGATAGCAGTTTCTTGCATCAACTCTGTGGATTGGATATTCCCTTCTGGAATCCTCCTTTCCTCTATCACTAACATGCACCATCTTGCCACTGAAGCAATTGGGATTACTGGAGAAGAGGTGTCTTAGATCTAGGTACCCAGTGGGAAGGTGAGACAGTCAGATACTAGAGCCCAGCCTTGAGGTGGTTCAGTTCCACCACCAGAAATCCCAGCCTTCTGCAAAAGAGGCAGCCTCCCATCTCCCAGAGCACCCTCTGGAAGACAACTGTACCACAGACCCTGCAATTCACAATCTAGTCTCCAAATTACCTGCACAAAATTCCAGTGTTTCTTGCTATGGGCTGATACAGCCTATATGATGATATGGGTGTCCCATGCCAGTTACTTTGGATACTATATAGCCAATTCAGTTAAGGAGTTACTACACATAGGCAGCTTTTTTTGTGTCAATTGCTCTGTGTTGAGTTACCTGGAGACCAACCCTGCTAGGGAGTGTGATCAGTTAGTAATTCCTGTTCTGTGCTATATTATGCCCCTCTGAGTTTTAAATTGAGGCACCCCAGATAGGGTGTTGTCCACAAAGACTGAGGCCTACAGCATTTACTTTGGTGAGAGGCATACAGCAACTATGATATGCAGCAACTTACACCTAACCTAGCCTTATCCCATCTAGGGTTATGTTATTGTACCTCACGTTTGTTGCCAAATATATATTCACCTGTCTTAGGTCCTCCACATTTTACAAATTTACATATGATAACCAATGAATTTTCACCTTCAGTAGGGTACACACATTTTTTTCTTTTTTTTCTATATTCTGTTTTTTTTTCCTCCTTGGGACCAAGACATGGGAGGCTCCCTTCTGCTGGCTGCCGCCACCTCCTTCCACCATCCAGCACCTCACTGGGATCCCAGGCAGTGAGGGAACCCTCACAGTTTTGCCCCTCATGGCTGGGTAAGGAGATGGAGGTCACACCTTCCCTTCTCCAAACTCATAATACAGTGTCCTGGTCTAGGTCACTCTAGGGACATGGCAGGTTGAGGTGTGGTAATCTGGTGTTATACACCCTTCCTGTGCCCATCCTTTTCCTCCAGTTTTCTACCTTAATTCTCCTCAGGACCTCAACAATTCAGTCAAGCATGTACCTGGAGGTGCACATACATGTCAGAACCAGGGCCCTGCTCCACCACTCTAACTCAGTGCCTGGCCTGCTATCTGTGACACTACCACTGCGCCTCCACTTTGTGGCAGCCAAGCACCGGAAAAACAATCTCCTAATCTGGGAAGGAGGCTGCCTTTCTGCTGCACAGTTCTAATCCCAGCCTTCTCCCAGCTAACCCCTGGTGACCAGGCTCATTCCCAAACTAGGCCACTGCTGTGGGAGAGGTAAGGCATTAAGTGCCTCAGCCCTCTGCACCACTGGGCCAGTGCTTATGGTACACAGCTTGTTCTAACATTGGACCAGGTGTTGTCATGGACAAAGTGCCCTGCAGACATGTGGAATTCCTTTGTGGTTCCCTCTGCAAATACAATCCTCCGGTTCCATATTCTTCCTACTGCTGGGGTGGACATGCTCCAGGAATCAGTTGTTCACCTGGAAATAAATACTAACAACAAGCACCCTATTGGCCCTTACAGAAATGTGCTCCAGTCACACTGACTCATATTGCAGCACAATCCTTCCCCTATCTTCTGATATACTGTATACAGGGTGACTATGATTAAATGCTTACGAAAAGGGTGACTCAATCATGGTCCCTTGTACAGGGCTACCTGGCAGGGTAGTGAGTGGATACTGGGGTGGGAGAGGTGGGGTGAATGGATGTACGTGCGTATACACATGCTCGGAGGGAGGAAGGGGAGGGAAGGCATATGAGAGAGGGTGTGGTGGGCAGCTGCCGAGCTGGACTGCTAGTGTGGTGGGGTAGGTGGTTGCTTGGGAGGTGCAGGGTTCAGGGTTCGGGTCCGGTGCAGGGTGTTTTTTTTTCTGGTGGGCGGCATTGTATTTTACAAGTTTTTCTGCCCCCCTGACATGCACCCTCCTGGAGTTGAGAATCTATTAGTAGGGGGCTGTGGACTGCACAGCACCCCACATTAAAATAAACACCCATAGGTCTCGGGCACCCGCTTCATCCTCGCTGCCAGTGTGCATTGCTGAAATTCATTTTCGGTGATGTACACTGACACGTAGAGTGATTGCTACTCCACAGTCGCCCGTTATGACATGGAACCATCTTAGAATCCCTATCTCTTCTTCCCATCACAGATAACAAGCACACAGAAACCTTTTAGAAAATCATACCATTTCTGCTAGAAAATGTTGTAAACTACATCTTTGTCATAATTCTGTCAGAATTCAGTTTCAGTAGTACTGGACAATCACTTTTGGGGCTCTTTGTTTAAATCACAAAATGCAAGGCCCTATCATTTTAGACCCATTATCTGTAACTGTCATTCGAGCTAAGTTTTCATTTTCAAGTTTTTTCTTCTTCCAAAGTTTATGTACAGTAGGATTTTACATACCTGTTGACTACAGTGTGTTCCCCATCCAGAACAGTGGCACTAAGTAATGCCATTCCCCTATACTTTATTTATTTATTTATTTATTTAATAGAAATCAGAATTGCAAACCTTTGACTCATGTACTCATTTACAAAGGCTCCTCATCAGAAACAGATAATATATACAAATACAGACATAGTTACATAGATCGGCGTAGGGAACGCTATACATGTATGTACATGAATACAATGATAACATTCATGCAAGGCAACAACTCTATACAGAAAACACTATACATGTATGTACATAAATACCAGGAATACAATCCATAAGAGAGTGAAACTCTATACAGGTTCTGTACAGTGATGCAACCATCTAGTACATCAGAGACAGCAATTTGGGTTCTGTTATAAATACAAATAGGTAGTAACTTAAAACAAACGTAGTGACACTTGGGCAGCTATATGTTCTGCCAGGGCATGAGACAGTGGGGGGAGGGGGCCCATTGAGGTGAGGAAGCAAACTGCTATGTGCAGTTACAGCTGTGGGTGGTGATGGGTGTTGCCTAAGTGCAGATTTGAAGTGCCCTGTTCTTAGTTGAGATGCAATATCAGAGGGGAGGCATTGCTCCAGGTTGGGGCTTGGTGTTGGAAGGGTCTTTGGGCCAGGGATGTCTTGTTCCTCGCTACTTGAAGTGTACACTTGAGTGGGATCCAGGTGGAGAAACATAGAAACATAGAAGTTGACGGCAGATAAGGACCGCAAGGCCCATCCAGTCTGCCCATTTATTTTTCTACCTTATAAATGTGCCATCGTCCTTTGCTCTGTCAGTGGCCTATCCATTCATAGTCATTGGAGATGGCAGGGATGGAGGGGTGAGGATGGAAATTAGGCCTGGAAGTGCAAGGCCAGTAACAATTTTCTTGGTTAAGAGGCAGGTTTGGTTGCGTAACCTTTCCTCAAGGCTGAGAAAATCAGCAAGGTCATATAAGGTACATGAGTGGGTATATACTGCCCATTAGGTGTCAGAATAGATGGTGACTGAAAGAAAGTGGCCCAGTCTATAATGAGGGATGAACTTCTATGTGTTCCTGTGCTTGCTCAAATATTAGGTATGTATATGAGGTGGAATTACAGATTGTTTTGCATGGTCTGCTTAGGGTTGACTAGAGTTGATTAAATCACTCATTCCTTTCTGATACAGTCTGTGCCTGGAAGGGACACAAAATTCTTCTCTGCAGATGGGATTGAGGATGTTGGTTGTTGCAACTTTTGCCATCCCTCCTTGATCCTCCACCCAGTCACAGCCATCAACACACTGAGCATATGCCGGCCCACTGGCAGAGAAGCAAGGCTTCCATCTGCTACACTGACTTGCTGAGTTCGGGAATGGCCTATGTGGAGTTGGAAGGCTAGCCTGGGGGGAGGAGGATAAATCATTTGATGGACTGCTCTCCTCCTCTGGGGGAGATTGGGTGAGTATGCAGCATCTAACTTATCCCTGGAGGAGACCGTAGGATGTAGCTGCTGGTGCCAATCTATTGGGCAGGCTTGTCAGATGCTGACACTTTAGCATTGCTGTGTCATTGCATGACACACCTCCCTTTGGGGTCTATTGCAAAAACAGTGGCTGCCATCTATGAGGCCCTGCTATTTTGGCCCTGTTTGCCCACCATAGCACTCTGCTAATGACCTAGCACTGTCATCCACCATATCCAACCTGATCCCATGCCCCCCATGGAGTATGCCAGGGAGGCAATTCTGGTAGGTTGTCCCTTAAGATATCCTTGCACTGGCATCATGAAGGGTTCATGTCTGAGCAAGGGCCCTACTCAGGGGGGCAAGCAAGAGGGATCATCTGATGGAGGTAAGTCCAGGGGATGAGGTGGAGGGACCATAGATAGTGGGTGCTGAGCAATCTGCAGTTTGCCCCCTCCCAAAAATAGACACACTGAGCATCATGTGGGTAGGAGAGGAGAGATAGAAATGACAATGAACTGCATAGCAGGTTTTCCAAGACATAGTAGCAGGACAGAGAATGGCACTGATGCAGGTTATTGTATCAACAGTGAGCACAAAATGGTGACTTGTAAAAACAGCGAGGACAAAACAGTGAAGGACATTTTTGCAACTTCAGCATTCCCCTTTCCATGAGTTACATCTCCCTGGAGGTGGTTAAATACAGTAAGGGGGTGTGGGGGATGCAAGGGGGCATAGCCTTCCGAACAAACCTCAGTCACTGTTTTGTCCTTCGTTGTTTTGTCCTCGATCTTTGCGAGTCATTGTTTTGAACTCACTATAATCACATGGAACCCTATACAAACTATTTGGAAACTGGCTATTAAGGCTCAAGGGCCTAATTGTTAGGGGATGGACCTCATTAAGATGTGTTTTTTTATGAGACTCTTGCCCAGGCAATTGTTTGGGTGAATGAGATGAAATAATTCAGAAGCCACTTTCCTCTTCTCTGGAATGATCTTCCTTGCTGATTCATGTTCTGTCCTCACTTTCATCCATTAAGCCACTCCTATGTACTCATCTCTTCCTTCCCTGCTCCTACAGCTACCATCACCACTTTTGGCTAGTACTGTATATTCACCTTCCTTCGGCAACTATTGTATCCCTCACCCTGCTCCACTACTTTTTACCAATCATACTGCAATTTTTTGTAAATTTATACCACTACTTTACTATTTCCACTACATAAGTGTTTCAATGATTTAGTAGCAGTATTATAATAGAAAAGCAGTGTTAGTATATACTAACATTCAAACAGAGACGTGTCCAGCCTCTTCCACTGCTGTCTCTTCCAGTGCTGAAGTTACTGTTACAGTTGCAGAAAATAGATAAATAATATCATTCCCACATTTCCCCATCAACTAGTTTTCCCAGCCAGTAGGCAGAGTTCAGTTGGTGTACCTGCTGCAACTCACTTAAGGCTCAAGCATACTCATTTAATGTTTGCTTGCGCATGTGCAAGAAACATAATGCCATCATCTGAGTTTTCCAGTGGTGTGTCAGCCTCTTCCAATTCAGTCAGTGTATTTGCAGGTGCGGTCGCAGGCGTAATCACTGCTCCAGCTGTCTATGACAGTTGAAAATGCAGTGGCATACAGTTGAAATGGAGCTCCACTTGAGTGAGCAGAGCTCTCCCCCCACACCTGCAGCAGCACACTTGCACACTGCGTGCTCATGCGCCTCCCCTCCACACTGTCGGCCGGCAGGGTGCCAAATCCCCATCAGCTCCACACCCCCCCAAAGCATCCAGGTGCCATGCTGGGAGCCCACAGCAGTGTGGCAAAATGATGTAATGGCCGACGGGGGTGCCCAGTCCCCCATCAGCTCCACTGTCTCTCCCCTCCCATGCGTCACCGATGGGGGTGCCCAATCCCCCTTCAGCTTCACTGTCTCCCCCCCAAGTACAGGGTGCCACGTTGGAAGCCCACCCCAGCGTGGCAACAGATGCCATGGCTGATGGGGGGTGCCTAATCCCCCGTCGGCTCCATGCCCCCCCAGCTGTCCTTCTGCCATGCTGGAAGCCCACCCCAGCATGGCAAACATCCTGCGTCATCTTTTTCAAAAAAAAAACCTGTAAAGAAAAAATGGTCCCTCGCAGTCTCCCTTCCCCCCATAACCCGCACCCATACTCACGCTCCCTGCCTCCCCACACCCCCCTCACCCCATACTTACCTCTGGAGTCCAGCGCGATGATCTTTGGGGGACCAGGAATATGTCTGCATTCTTCCAAGCCGAACGAGAACTGAGGAAATGCCAGTAAGCTGTATAATGGGATAGATAGGGGTTTTTCAACTTTGTTGCATATCTCAGGCATTTTTTTGAATTTTTGCACCAAATTTTCAACATGGGGTTTTTGGTACCCCTCCTCATGAATTCTTGCACTGTCATGGTGTTACTCAGGCCTGAAGGGTGATTTCACAGCCACTGTGTGAAATCACCTTTCGAATGATTAACAAAACAACACTGCCAGTGTTCATAAGGTGGGCTCTCAAAAACCTATTTTGAAAATTTGGTGGGCATCCCTAAAAAACTGTTTTACTAGTGGGTGTTCGCAGTTCTTATGCACGCTCATAAGTTCATGAATTTTCAATATTTTCACTCCAGATTTTCAACATTGCCATTTCACCACACCTCCTTATGAGCAGTACAGTTGTCATTTTTCACACCTCACCCACAACATGTTTCTGCCCATGTAGCACACAATGGTACAGTCAGTGTGCGAAATCAATGTATGGGACATGTTAAGAAAATCACAGTGACACTGGTCATGAGCAAAGGTGTTAAAATGGCTATGTTGAAAATTTGGTGAAAAAATTCCCAAAAATGACTGTTTTAGGAGCACACGCTGTGCAGTTCCTATACTGCAGCTGGCAAGTTTGTGAATTTGTAATATTTGTACACAGATTTTCAACAGTGACATTTTACTGCACTTCCTTATGAGCAATGCAGCTACCATTTTCACATCTCACCCAAAATGTGTTTCCACAATGGCAGCACAATGGTACAGTCAGTTTGTGAAAACAATTTTGGGACAGATTAAGAAAATTACAGTGACACAGGTCATGAGCAGAGGTCTTAAAATGGCTATGTTGAAAATTTGGTGACAAAACTCCATAAAATGACTGTGTTACAAGTGAGCATTACTTGATTTCCCACGCCTCGTGAGGTTCATGAATTTGTAATATTTTCAGTCCAGATTTTCACCAGTGGCATTTTTCCACACCTCCTTATGAACAGTACAGCTGTCATTTTCCACAACATGGCCGAAATGTGTTTTCACACTTTCAGTGCAGAGATGCGTGGTCACTGTGGGAAATCATTGTTCGGGACAGATAAAGAAAATCACACTGACACTGTTCATGATTGGAGGTCCCAAAATGCCTGTGTTTACAATCTACTGTAAAAAAAATCCCCAAACTAGTTACATTACGGGTGTGCGTTGCAGTGTTTCTATGCACGCTCGTGACTTCACCAGTTTTTTTAAGATTTTTACAGCAGATTTTCAACATTTACATTTTTTACACCTCCCCATGAACAGCACCACTGTCATTTTCACATCCTGTTCAGAATGTGTTTTTGCACCTGTGGTGCCAAATGCCATAGTCGCTGTGCAAAAGCAGTTTTGGCTAACAAACTGATATTGCCACTGTTCATGAGGTGGGGTCACAAAAAACCATGTTGAAAATTGGGTGGAAAATCAACGAATGCCTGAGGCGTTAGGGTTTCCAACCATAACGCCTCACCCTGTAAGTGACAGGCATCAGGGGTGTGACTTGGGATTCTTGCCTGTCATGCTCATACCATTCCACCCCCACCACACCCTGCAGCCAGTGAGAGGCATCAAGGTGTGCCTTGGACTCTTCAGGCCCAAACTTCACCCCATTCTCCTATACTGCACCCATGTCAACATATTTTCTGATGGAATGGGGTGCACATAAGGGCCAAAGACTCCAAGGCACACCGTGACACTTGTCAGTGTCTGCAGGGTAGGGTGTGGTGAAATGGCATGGTCGTTATGCCTGATGACCCAAAGGCACACCCCAATGCCTGCCACTCTCTGCAGGGTGGTGATGGGGTTGGCTTCAGTTCAATACTTCACTGCCATTCCTATTATGCAGCTCTGTAACTTCTACACTACCAATGCCAGTGCCAGCAAGCAAACATTAGGCATTGACAAATGCTAGTTATGGCATACTATCTACAGTATATGTATATTTACTCAGAGAGTAATTCCAGGCATTTTTCAGGTAGACAAAACATGCATCATAAATATGCATAAAGGAGGCAGAAAGTGGGACTATATACTTTTCCATCAGACATTTGAACAAGTACATCAATACATGGGCATTAGTCTCTTGACAAAAACTGTGTCACTTTTTTCCTGTCAGTTACTGCAGTCTAATCTGATGCAAAAAGGGCAGTAGAGAAGATTTCAAATATTGATTGCCATGATTATGGATGATAAATTCAATATACTGTACATAGCAACATCAAGAAACTGATGGAATGAATGCATACTTGTAAATGGATTATGAGTAGGAATGACAGTGGCAGTTAGAAGGTTAAACATTGTGAAGGCCTTCAGTAACAATGAGGATGATTACATGTACATGAAATTATGTTATACATTATTTTAGTGTAGCTAATAGTTATCACAAAGAGTACAGAGTGTGTCAAAAAAAACTTCAATAAACTAGCGTTATTTGACACTTGTAGGTATATACTGATATATGTTTTCAAGTGGAATATTATTTAAGGATTTTTGTATGTCTTCTGGAATTAGTTGCAGATTGTGATATCATTTATTGGACCATGAAGGACTTGTACTTATATGTTATGGTAGACAGGCTTCCAAAGTCACATATGTCCCTTCATCAGATGTGTCGACAGACTGAGCAGACAACACAGTTTTTATTTCAAAAGTTGATGTTAATTAGCATAAGAAAGGGTAAGAATAAATCTGATACCTTAAAACTGTGCATGTCTCATGGATAATTACACATGTGTGAGAGAAGATAAAGGGAGGGTGAGGAAAAAGTTAAAAGGCTAGGGCAGAGAATCACTAGGTTTTGAAAAGTGAGTAAAGAACTACAGCAATCTCACAAAATAAGGGATGGTGTAATTCAATAGATCTGAGGTTCCCATTAAGTGTCATGACCCCTGTCTCTCAGTACTAACCATTTTGTGCTAAACTAAGTTGCTTAAACCCAAAAAAGGAAGAGAAGGGAAAGACAGATGACTCATGGTATACTATAAGACATAATAAACATATAAAAGGTAGAAGGGTGTATATATTACAGAATGTGGCATAAACAAACAGATATCAACTATTAACTGACATGGAGACACAACAAACTCCAGCAACTCAACCAGGACAAATGGTATTCTTAGGTGACTATTATAAAACAATGTGACACAGTAATATGTCATGAAGACAAGTTAAATAGAATGTTTTTATCTTATCCTGGTGCTTGAATTAAAGATATTCAGAAAGTAGCCCCTAACAAAAAATAGTAGAACTAACCCAATAGTCACTATCCATGTGGGAACCAACAACATAGGCCAGGAACATGAGAAGGACATGTGAACAGAATTACTGGACACTGCAAGCAAGATAAAAAGACTAGAGGCAGAAATAATTATATCTGGAATATTACCAATCCTAAAAGCCACCAAAGGAAAAAAAATGGCACCCTTGTAAGAATAAACACTAGATTGAAAAACTGGTGTAAAACAGAAAACATCACATTTATAGACTCATGGGCTAATTTCTTTCATAAATTACACTTGTATAACTGGGACTGGTTACAGTTGGGAAAAAAAAAAACAGTTCATACATCTTAGCAATATTAATCAAAGCACATATGGAGATTGTGCCTTTAAACCATTAAAGAGGGGGACAAGGAACCTAGTCCGAAAATGGTTAACACCAAAGGCTACAGTGATTTATACACACAAGAAAGAAACACGATGGTAAAGGACATAAATAGAGATAATGACAACTTAGCTAATTATGTTGATAAAACTAGGACAAGACTAAACATACTGACAATAGTAATGAGCAATGATAAAAAAAAATTAGTAATAGAGAAAATCAGTCTCAACAACACTTAAAATGTATGCTTTGTAATGCTAGAATTTTAAATAACAAACATGGGGAACTACAGGCCCTATTAGAATTACACAAAGACATTGACATACTGTTAATAACTGAGACATGGTGGAAGGAAGAGGACTACTGGGATAAATAAAAAAATATATATATATATATATATATATATATATATAGAGTTATGAATTACTAAGGTTAGACAGAACACAAAAAAGGGGGAGGAATAGCTATATGTAGCTCATTAAAACTTAAATGTACAGACATAACTTACAAACTCAAAACACACAATAAGTTAACAGAATCCTTATGGCAGTATAGCACATTGGTTTAAGGCTTTGAGCTGCAAATCTAGAGACCTGGGTTTGAATCCCACAGTCCCTACTTGCATACCGTGTGATCCTGAGCAAGTCACTTAACTTCCCTTTGCTCCCAGGTTGCACCTGTAAACAAGCTTTCACTGAGTGTGCCACTCCTGGTTAAACAATTGAAAGAAATAAACCAAATTGTTAAGGATAACCTTATCCTGGGTTTATGCTATCAGCCCCCAAGCATGGACAATGAGGTACTAGAGGCATTAATGGAAGAAACAACAAATGTCATTGAAAAGGGAAACACTCTTTGGGCAAGGGATTTCAACTTTAATAAAATTTACCGGGAGGAGAATACTACTGGTAACAAACAAAGTCAAAGATTTTTACAATTCACCCAGGAACAAAATTTATTACAACATATTAGGACACCCACAAGGGGAAATAGCATGCTGGATTTGATTTTGAGCACTGATAATGTGAATATTGAGGACTACAAAATGACGGCAGCACTGGGAAACAGTGATCACTCATGTATTTATTTTATGATAAATTGCACCATAAAAATGGTTAGAGGATGTGCAGAAATGTACTTATATAACATGGCCAATAAGGAAAAAATGAATGAAGACCTAAATAGCATCAACTGGGAATATATTCTCAGAGATAAGAATAGAGATGAATGTTGGGAAATATTTAAACAAACTATATTACAAACATGCGATAAATAAATAAGGAAAGTAAGTAAATATAATAGCAAAGAAATGAAACCTAAGTGGTTAAACAATAAAATTCTTAAAATTATCAAAAAGAAACACAGAAAACATGCATCCTACAAAAAAAAATAAAAAAAACAGACAGCAACTGGTTAGAATTTAAGAAAGCGTAGAAAATGTGTAAGAATACAAGAAACAAAGCAAAAAATAATTTGGAGCTTAGAATTGCTGAAATGGCTACAAAACACAACAGTAAACAGTTGTATAGTTATATTAATTCATTAAAAAAGACAAAGTTTAAGCTCAACACAATAACAGAAAATAATGAAACTATAACAGACCCAACTCAGATAGCTGATCCATTTAACAAATATTTTTGCCCAGTTTATTTATGCACAGACCCATTACATGTTAATAACACACCAAGATCCCTTCTAAAAAGGAGACAGTATAGCGCAGTGGTCTAAGGCTCTGAGCTGCAAATCTGGTGACATCCAGCAAACCAGACCTGGGTTTGAATCCCACAGCTTCCACTTGCATACTGTGTGATCCTGAGCAAGTCACTTGACCTCCTTGTGCTCCCAGGTCGCTCCTGTAAAAAAGCTTTCAGCTTAGTGTGCTATACCTGGTTAAACAACTAAAATAAAAAAAAAAAAATAAATTTCTGTACTAAAGAACAAATAAATGATAAAATAAACACTTTAAAGAAACATAGAGCCCCCAGAATAGACAAAATAACCCCCCAAATGCTTGTGTTAAGTAGAGATGCCATTTGTGTCCCATTTGAAAAACTATTTAACAAACTTATAAACTCAGAAGAGGTACCATTAGACTGGAAAATTGCAAAAATAACATCAATTTATAAAAAGGGAGGAAGACAACATATTCGCAATTACAGACCAATAAGTCTGACTTCTGTCCCATGTAAAAATCTTTGAGTTGCTAATTAAGGACAAAGTGGTAGATCATATAAAACAGTCTAATAGGGTAGACATAAACCAACATGTGTCTGTCACAGGTCATTCATGTCTAACGAATTTAGTAAGCTTTTATAACATCATAAGGAGAATATTAGATGAGGGAAAACCAGCAGAAGTAGTGCTGCTGGATTTCAGCAAGGCATTTAATATGGTACCGCACTGGGATATAATAAACAAATTACAGAAATTACACATGAGTAGCCATATCATAAGATGGATACAACAGTGGTCAACAGACAGAACACAAAGAGTTTCAATAAGTGGCTGCTTGTCCTCTGAGGGAAGGGTGACTAGTGGGGCCCAGCATGGCTCAATTTTGGCCCATGTGCTATTCCAATTATTTATTTCAGAGTTGGGCAAGAACTTGGAAAATAAAATAACAAAATACCCAGATGACACTAAATTAGGAGGACTATGTGCAACAGTGAAAGAAATTAAATCTATCCAGAGAGACTTAGATCTTATATCCAGGTGGGCCTATAAATGGGGAATGGTATTTAATACAGAAAAATGCTGTATTCTCCATATGGGTAGGAACCACACAATGGCACAATATACAATGAGCAACTCATTTCTGAAAAGTCCAAACATAGAACAAGATCTTGGAGTACTAATAGATAAAAACCTGAACTTTATTGAACAATGTACAGAAGCCTTTAGTAAGGCCAACAGAGTTGCAACTACAATGAATAGAAACATCAAAAGTCAGATGCTCGCTGTACAGAAAAGAATGACATCACAGCTAATTTCTCTATACAGATCATATGTTAGACTGCAACTTGATCACTGTAGCTAATAATGTAATCCACACAAAAAAAATCTGACATTAAAAGACTGGAAAGAGTACAACACAGAATGACAAAATAATATCTGAAGTAAAAGATCAAACATATGAGGGCAGAACAGTCAAACTAGGGCTATATACTGTGCACTGGAATTTAGAAGAAAGAGGGGTGATTTGTTACTATTTTACAACATTATAAATGATGAAACCTTGGTGAAGAAATGAACATTATATTTAACAACACTAAAACGAGAGGGCATGCATTATAAATCAAAGGAACAAACTTTATGTGTAATAGAAGGAAGTACTTTTTTTACAGAAAAAGTGGTGAACCTGTGAAATGGAGTCCCTGAAAGTATTGTTGTTAGTAAAAATAAGGGTATATTTAAGAAAAGGCTTGATCAGTATATATAAACAAATGGGCAATAGTAAAATATTATCAAAACTCATAGGGCCTACTATATGCTTCGGCATCTTCCTGTTCCTTTCCCATTAGTGACATTAATGAACTTAGCTGTGATGTCATTCTTTTCTGTGCAATTCAGAAGTTGCTGCTAAGTACCAATGCTGATAATTTCAGGTGTGAGTGATTAGGATGGATGAGGTGCTGTCCCACTGGTGTGATGGTTATCTTATTTGATATGTTGTGCCATTGGTGATTCCACCTGGTTTGAAGGGGTTGTTTGTTTCTCCCACATACCATCATTCTGAATATTTTTTGTGACTTATGAGGAAACTACATTATCTGATTTGCAGGTGTATAATCCATGTATTGATATAGAGAATACTGGATGAGCAACTATGCACAACCAGTGTGTTCTGCCACAGAGGGGTTCTGATTCCCTCTGACCTCGAGAGTGAAGCTCGAGAGGTCCATGGGAATCAGAACCACAAAGTGACAGAACACATAGGTTGTGCATAAAGTTGCTCATCCTGTATGTTTTATAGTGTATAGTAGTACTATACGAAATGTGTGCTTTGTGTTTTTTTTCTCCATTTTTCATAATGAAACTGACTTGAAAAGTCTCTAGAGGGTCTAGAATACTGTCACCACAGAATTAGAGAAAAGCAACAATGTGCCAGGATTCCAAGTGGTTTTGCTACAGTAGTGACATCACTACTGCAGCAGTACAAGCATATTCCAGGCATGGAATTCATGCATAACAGCATTCCACTATACACTATAATACATTTTCTCTGGTGTTCTGGTGGTGTTTTGTTTGTAGATGTATTGACAAGTTTTGCATCTTGTGCTGTTACAGGGCATTGTTCATTCCATTTTACTGTCCTGGCTTGATGGGAGTTTGTTTTGGAGGATTATGTTATAGGAGTTCGGAGATTACTATAGACTATAACTGGTGGTTGTATTTTTTTTTTTTAAGTTTGCCATCTTTATTGAGCATGGCTTGAAATCTTTTACTAATGTTTTATAGTGCTGATGGCATGTGGCTCTAGGTGACAACCACAGGCACATGGTCAGTTCTGTTTCTTTTGCTTTATTGTAGTAGATTTGTCCATGGCATTTACAATGTGCATTCCAGCTCCTGTATATTTGCAGTGGTGTGTGGTCTTGCCTAACAAAGTAACAGTAGAGAACAATGAGGTGTTGGGCACTAGTTTCATTTTCTGAGGACTTCTGGTGGTATTTTATCACCAGGCTGTAAATAAAAAAATATTTTTGTGTGACTAGAATTGAAGCTGATTTTGTGTACACATCAGTGTTGATATGTGTTTCCTTTTGCTGATTGCAGTTTTTATAGTCCCTTCTTCTCTGATATATGATGTGTGTCCAAGCAAAGTATTCTGGTAGGAGATAATTAATTTGTAAGGTTAATAGAAGGGTAGAGATTGTTGAAAAATTTGTGAAGCTATATAAGTATATATTCACCATCAGTCCAGATGAGGAAAACAGTATGTCGTCCATATTCCACAACTGTATTGTAGTGGTTTGTAGTGCTTGAGATTGAGGATATTTTCTTCCATGTTGACCATAAAAAGGAAACTCAAGAATTCTATTATCTATGGGCAAATTCTGCCGATTCACAGAAATTGCTCTGAGGACACTGATTTTGAGTTACAGTCTGCAGAGCTTAAAAATAGATTTGAACAGAGGGGTTACAATGAAGAAGTCCTCAATTCAGCATTTGGGAGGACTAAACTATTGAATCAATAAGAATTCTATATCCCAAAATAGCCCAAAACAGTATACAAGAAGAACATCACATTCAGTAAACTCTATAATCAACTTTCTGACCAAATTGGAAATGTGATTTCTCATAATGCACCTATCTTTCAAACTGATAAGGATCTCAACAATTGGTAGAGAAATCACTATGTATTACATTAAAAAAAATACAAATAAAACTAAAGACCTCATATTTCATAGTAATTTTCATCTAGAAATTGCTAGATCTCTAAAATGGCTATCACCAAGACGCTAAGGCTTTTTTCTTGTACATAGGGCAAATGCTGCATCTATAAGTATGCCTTACAAGGACATGTATGTGTAAATCACCTCAAACTTGATGAAAGTAGATAGCAAAGAATTTATACACTGTTTAACCAGCTTAGTTGCATACACTATAGTGTATCCCTGCAATACAACCTAGCTAGTAATAACTATAAGGCAGACTCAAAATCCAGGCACCAAAGCATTTAAGAGACATTGTCAATACAAATCAAGACTCTCTACAGATACTGACAATCCATTACAAGGCCTGCCATAGAAGTAACACTGAAGGAACACTGTTTATAGTGATTGAGTAGGCTCCCCTTAAAAGATAAGGGGATAGACTGAACACATTTTTGAAAATGGAGAGACAATGGATTTTTAAATGTATGCTTGAACCTTAATGAGCTAAAAGATGAGATGGACTACAAACTGTATCGCATAAAATGATATCTAATTAACTGTCTTTAGCATCTTAACTAGTTACTGGACTATTTATTTATTCAGTTTTTGTTGAACAGGTAGGTTCACTAGACAATTAAATGACTATTTTCAGAACTGACAGGAGCTTACAGTGAGTCAGGGTCAGTAAACAACAGGTACAGTACAGCAAAGGTAAATTACAGTGACAACAATGTATATAACAGACTACATAGCATATAAAATACATAGATAAGCAGAAATGACAACTGTTATAAGGTGCTGCGGGTGCAGGCCAAATGCTTATTGTAGAAAACTGTCAATATGAATAGTCTATCAAAATACTGTAAGGCAAGCCTTGATAGCATAAAGGGAAATAACAGTTAGGGACTAAAGGTAGTACTCAAACAAAACAACCAATTCAAAATTAGTGATCTAGATACAGGAGAATATAGAAAACATAAGGAGGTGGCTGTGGTATCCCTTTTTGATGGAAGTAACAGTCTTGCAAAATCCTAGGTTAGGTGATAAAGAGTTCTGTGGCCTGGGGGAAACAAAAGAGACAGAGAAGTCTCTCAGATGCATCCTGGTTCTAGGAATAGTTAATACATCATGAGTAGAGGAGCTTAGTGGATATGTACCAATAGGAGATAAGAGAACACTACTGAGTGAATAAGGGGAATGGTTCTGCAAAACATTGTAAATTACCTATCCTAGTGCTAGGTCATACACGGCAGTAAGATGGAGCCATCCCAGTTTAGAATATAAAGAACAATGATGGGTATGGTATAATTACTTAGGGATGTGGCAAATCGACAGATGATGTAGTATGTTTTATCTCACTTTTGCAAGTGAGTGTTGGAAGATGCATGGATAACTGATACTCTGTAGCTAAGCTTGGGAAACAAGACTCCCCGGGTTATGATTAGGGAGGCAGAACAGATAAGATTGAGCCAATCCTCCAGCACAGTGGTAGTGCTATTGCTCATGACATCGATGACTCAGGTTTGGGAGTGAGCCAGGGAAGTTGGAGGGCCTACTAGGGGAGGAGGACTGAGTGTCCTATTGACTGCTCTCCTCCTATGAGGGAAGGGTGTGGAAGTCACTGGTACTTGACCGACCCCTTGTGGAAGTCAGGGGTCCAATAAACAGGACTAGTTATGACTGGGAGATGTATCAGATGTTCAGCTTGTATGCCCCAATATCACTGCACACCATACCTCCCCAGGGGGAGAAAACAGGAAAAAGAGGGGTTCCAACTGTTCACAATTACATCCGCTCCTTCGCTGCAGATGTTGCACATCTGACCAGGCTCTCACTCCTGCTCTACCATTCAGTCTCCATCAGAGGGTGGGGGCCCCACCCTGGAAGGCAAGCCAGGATGTTTGGGAGTTGAAGTGTGTGGTAGGGCTGAGATCTGGTAGTCCAGCCCAATGGGGTTGGTCGAACAGGGATAAAAGCATACTAAATAAAAAAAGATGGGATAATGTTATGTTTCAGCTTATATAAAAGACCCAGTTTAGTGTTCACCAATTTATAGATGCCCATCATGGGTAGGGAGAACTCAAGGGATGCTTTGAGTGTGACACCTAGATAACTGAAAGTAGGTACTGATACAAGGGGGGGGTCCCTTCCCTATTACACAGAACTGTTAGAGGGGTTCAGCATCTATTAGTTTTGGGGGCTGAGCCAAATATTATAGCCTGTGACTTTGCTGTGTTTAAGAGAAATTAGTTAGCTTGGAGCCAACGCTGCACTCCATGGAGGTCCATGGATACATTTGTGGATTTTAGACAAGTTACATAAGCTTAGGTTTAGAACAACATCATCTGCATATAGGACTGGGGTGCAATGGACTAGGGCCTACTGGATGTCATTTATATGAAAGAAGAATATGAATGGTCTAAATATGGAACTTTGGGACACACCTACCCTGGTGGGGTGGGATCTGAGAAAGTAGTTCCAACCTTTACCCATTGATTCATTCCATCAATATAATTCCTAAACCATGATATAGGGCAGAAGAAAATACTCCAAGGTTACTTAGTTTGCTACAAATTAGATGATGGTCAGCCATATTGAAATCCTTAATGAGGTTGTGAACACGGCCTCTGTGTACTCACTGCTAGACATAGCATTTACAACCTGTGTAGTGAAGGAGAGGAGAGCAGTACTTGTGCTGTGATTTTTTTATGGAAACCATGCTGTGCCAGAGACAAAAGGTTATGCTTGGCTAGGAAGTCAGTTGACTGTAAAAGTAACAAACTTTTCCAGTATTTTGTTGATTACAGAAGTATAGCAATCTGTCTAAAGTTACTGACAATGTTTGCATCATCTTTCTTAAAAACTGTAATTATGTGGGAGAGTTTCCATAGTTTAAGTACAACACCAGACATAAGGGGCAGGTTGATAATTCTGGTAATAGGTGAAGACAGTTCAGTAGCAGCAACTGTTAGGAGTTTTGGATCAATGTCATCAGAGTCTGCTAATTTGGCTGTAGGGCTACATTGTAGTTGTTTACAGATTTCAGACACTTTAACCACATGAAAGTAAAATTCAGGGTAAATTAGGGTGTCAAAGCATGGCTCACTGATTGGTAGAACTGGAAGTGGTAAAGATGGGAAGACCCCAGTAAGGAGGAGAGGTCTGAGATGAAACCATTGAATGCATCGGCTATGGTTTTGGAATTGTTACAGTTGACATTGTTTACGTACATGTCAAGAAGGGAAGGATTGGTAGACTGCCCTATTGCCAGTTTAACACACTTCCAAAAATGCCTTGGGTTACCAACAGAGTAGTCATGGAGTGTCCTATAGTAAGTACTCATATTAAGGGAATTTTTTTTTTTTTACATTGATTTCTAAGAGTACAATATTTTGACCAGGCAGATGCATGCCTAGTGGCTTTCTACACAGACCAGGATTTACCTCTAGCCTTGATTAGTATGAGGAGTGGGTAGTCAAACCATTTGGTTGCATGGCCATGAACCATCCTAGCAGTAAGGCAGGCATGTTTGTACTGTAGTCCAGTGAAAATTTTGTTGAAGTGAGACATCACCAGATTAACATCATTTGTGTTCCAGAGATATGACAAGTCAGTACCTATATCTTCATTGATCACAGTTGAGTTAAAGTGTGCAAGATCAGAAATGTGGAGAAGTCTCAAGGAGGCTTTTGAAGATTTAGCTCTCTACACACAAAACACTGGTGAATGGTCACTGATTACATCAAGTAGTCCTTCAGAAGAAATGATCCTATCAGCCCGGGGTGATCCATTCGATTAAAAAGGCTTTGCTCAAATTAGGCAAAGGTCTGGTGGGTTCAGAGTTAATTTGAGTAAGTTGCAGCTTACTGAGATATAGGTCAATATCCTTACTTTTTGCACTGAGCCAATCTATATTGAAGTCCCCAAACATTACAAACTCTTTATTCTTAACTGTGGGACCTACAGTATTCAGGACAGATTAAAGTGGCTGATGATTATCATTGTTGTGGGGGGGGGGGGATAGGTGCAAAAAAGATGCAAAATGTTGGTCTCACAAAACAGGAGAACAGCATAACTAAGTTCAAAGCATTTGTTAGTGGGGACAGGGAAGCCTTGGGCAGTGAGGTTAAGGTGAGACTTAAAGTACACCATGGTCCCTCCTCCCCCTGTTAGAGCCAGGGTGATCTTTGCTGATAAAGTTATGATAGACAGACAGACAGACAGACAAAATATTTATTTTTCAGCAGGATAAAACCATTTGAACTTATTACATCCTTGTCTGCAAAGTTGTCCTACTAATGTTACTATGGAGGTGTATAAACATTGGGCCCTATGCACATACAGGCAGGAATTATGAACCAGAGGCACATATTCCACTCATGGAGATCTGCACCTGTGGACAGTTGTGCACCTGGTGTCATTCACGACCACTGGCCACCTATCTGTGGCCCCTCCCCCCAGCATGCAGGATTGCACGGGGTAGATGAGAGAGGAGTTGTGTGCCTTGGCTTGCATCTGATTGGATGCCCATCCTGGGTTACACATTGGATTCCTTACATGGCATGGTGTGCATTGGCTTTTCATCCCTGCAGATGTTGTACAGCCAGCAGCTGTGGAGGTGTGTGGAGGACAGTGCTGCTGGCCATCCCAAGCCATGAGGTGTGGGTGGGGAGGTCATGCCTTTGAGGCAGGGCTGTGGTGGGGGCATTTCACAGACAAGGATATGGTGCCAGTGTGTAATGTGGGGGTTTGCCACTATCAGGATGGGGAAGGAGCATCACTGTGGATGTGTGCAGGGGCATGAGGGACAGTGCTATTGGGGAATAGGGCTGCCACTGCCATCCTTTACCATGTGGGGTCTTGAGTGTGCACTGGTGTGTATAGGAGTTATGGCAGGGTCCCCCCTGCCATAAGCTGTGCAGCCCTCCACAGCCCCATGGGCATTATTACACACCTTAGTGCATGGCATGTAGTGATGGCACACCCCTTGCCACCTCTGGCACGTTGTTGTATCAGGTGCATAGGGGCTGCATGTCCCAGGTCATGCATCATGCGTGGGGGTGCAATGAGTGCTAAGTGGCTATGCGCCGTGGAACTGTGGCATGTAGCCACTCCACATATTAGTGCATAGTGCCCCATAGCTAGTATTAACATTACCACACAAACACATATTCCAACAATTCAGATGAAACAATAGTAGACAATGTGTAGCAAACTCTGACCAGAGCCAATAGGGCTGCAGTTGAGGAATTTGTGGGATAAATATTGAAAATTACCAAAGTTCTGAACTTGCATTCACAAAATGTAATGTAGACACATAAATTTGTAGCTTTGTAATATTTGTACACCAAATGTTCAACATAGCCTTGTTACTGCCCTGCCTCATAAAGGAGGGCAGAGAAAGTGTACAACTCCTGGCCTGAAGGTGATTTAATGCAGGGATTCTGAAATCAACTTTCAGGATGCAAGAACACATTTTGAGCAGGAGTTGAAAAATGGCAACTGTCACATTCATGAGGTGCTGTCAAGAAATGGCTAAGTTAAAAATCTGCAGTAAAACTATAGAATATTACCACACTTATGAGAATGTGTTTGCAAAATTCAACATAGCCTCATATTTTTTGTTAAATATTTTTACACCATATTTAGAACATAGCCTTCCTATGACCCCACCTCATGAATAAGGGCAGAGAAAACTTTCAACTCCTGTCCAAAAGCTGATTTCATGCAGGGACCACAAAAATCACATTTTGAGATGTAAAAAAACATTTTGGCCAGCATTTGAAAAATGTCAGCTGTCACACTCATGAAGTGCTGAAAAGATATGCAAATGTTGTAAATTTGGGGCAAACATATTGAAAATTACCAAAGTTATAAGCCTGCATTTGCAAAATTCAATGTAGGCTCATAACTTTGTTGTTTTTTTCAATATTTTTACACAAACTTTTCAACATATCCTTCTTATGACCCCACCTCATGAACAAGGGCAGAGAAAATTTTTGACTCCTGCCTGAAAGGTTTATTCAGTTTGTGGTCCGACTTTGAAGAATGGAGACCTGTCTGTAGTCTAGAAAGGATTATGCCATTGGACCCCGATAGGTAAGTAAGGTCTTGGGAGGTGTAGGGTGGCGGGTTCTGAGTGGGAAGTTTGGGTGGGGGGACAGTAATGGCCACAAAAGACATCAATGGATGGTTTTCTTTTTACAGGGTGGTAAAAAGGAAAAAAAAAATGAGGACTCATGATCACAACACTGGGGATTGGGCACCCTCAGTGTCACTGTTATGTTTCTTGGGGGTGGTCGTAGGAGGGAGGGTTGGGTATTGCACAACATCAGGGCTGCTTTATACTAAGTGTAGATCTTATTTTTCTTTCCTAATTCCATCTATTGTTACAAAGAAATTTCCCAGAGCATTTATTGTCGAGTTATCTTCTGTATAAATAAGAATCTCTGTTAGAACCGCTGGGTCCAAAGCTAGTTGCTCAACCTGGTCTTTCTGGAATAGATTTCCAAGTAGATTAAATATAGCAACATTATAGCAACTGCAGTTCCATAATTCATGGAGGAGATCTTCTGTGCCACCTATAGCACAATCACATTCTATAGACTAATCTACAGATTTCTTATATTTAGCATCAAGAACTTTACTAGCGATTGATTCAGACTTATACCTAAGGAAATGAAACCTCATTTTAGGATCAGTAAGATATTGCAGATAATATTGTAACATAAAATTATCCAAGTTATTTTTTAGCAAACAAAGAGAAAATCTTGATTGTTGTATTTTTCCTTAACATGCTATATCTAGTACTGTTTAAGTATTTTTGTAATATATTTTTTATATTGAAGGCTTAATGTTATATTTGAGTCATTTTACTTTTAAAAAAAAAGTAAATCTGTATTTCTGCAATGCTTTATATATCTTTGACAAGCATTAGATTTCTCCATAAGATATTGCTTAGCAACTCTGTCATTATTCATTCTAGTTAGTCTTAACCAGTAATTGAGCTTTTTTTGTATCAATTACTGCATTTATATTTGTCAACCCCAACTCAGCCGCAGGTAAGAGTTAGGAATTTAGCTTGTTAATCCAAGTGATTTTCTTAGCAATTCATAAGCTGGGACCATTAATTTTTCTGTTTGAGCACTGTCCCAGATCTCAGCCCTATAGGAGATCTGGGCTAAATACTTGCTGTGGCTCGAATTGCCTCTAACAATGGATTGATGTTCATTCCTCCATATAAATATTTGAATCTGCCTAAGGCAGAGGCTATCTTTTTGGCTGAAGCTAGTACTTTTTCTATATGTTTATTCCAGGTTTTATTTACTGAATAACACACCCCTAAGTATGTGTAGGAGTTAATTAACATTATTCTTTCTTTATCCAGATACCATGTACCCTTTTCTATCCCTTTGCCAAATATGTAATTTGGGTTTTGGATATATTTATACAAAGTTTTAGTTCCTTAGATAAGGTTTCCAAAAGGGTGATCTTTTTTTGTAGTTCAGATTTGGATAGTGAAAATATTATAATGTCATCGGCAAATGCCAATACAGGACATAGTTTCTCCATTATTCTTGAGGAGTCAGATATAGGCATCTCTGTTGCTTTCAATAGAGTGTCTATGTATAACAGATAGAGACATGGGTAGGTGCTAGTACACACCCCTGTCTTACTCCTTTATCATTTTAATTGGTGCAGATAGTTGACAATTTGGGTCTACTCATATTTTTGCCCACGTTTCCTTGTACAGTTTATTAATTATCATAATGAGTTGCTTATCTATACCCATTTTTGACACAAGGTTCCATAAACTGTTTCCATTCACCATGGAAGGGAGTAAAAAATAAACAGGGAGTCCTGTATAGTGCTATCAGCGCCTAAGGTCTACTTAAAGATCTGCTGACACCTCAAAGAAAACAAACAAAAAAATATAATATTTAGGTATAGTTTAACTTGTTTTATATATGTATTATAAAGATTTCTCTTCCCCATTATTTATTTCTGAGGAAATTTGCATGAAAACATGCTCTGTATATGTAAGAGTTAATCTGCCTCTTTAGCGTACTCCCTACTTCATGTCATAAAACTCTGTTGTGACATCACAATCTGTTGCCATAGGAGTAACTGTGATGTCACAAGCAGAGCATTATGACCTCAGGTAGGGAGAAAGTAACATGAATAGATGAACTCTTTGTATGTAAATATCCTGTTTTCATGCAAGTGACCTAAATAATAAATAATGGGGAAGATTAATACAGAACTAATGTGAAATACAAGCAGAACTGTGTCTAAATATTATGTTTTGTGAAAGTTCTCCTAAAGGTGTCAGCTGCTCTTTAAATAAGAACTGTTAATTTTTTTTTAATTGAACTTATTTCTACTGCTGTTTTATACCTTCTTTCACACTCTGTTACACTTCTGTCTACAGACTGGGACTTCACTTGTGATTCATCCCCCTTAGACATGAAGAGAGTTTTCTGGAATTCACTTTGAGTGCTCACAGGGATGTGCCAGTACAGTTTTTTTTAACTTTGCCTCTTACTTATGACTTCTACTGGTAAATATTTAATTACTATGGGTCAAACTGAATCAAGGCATACTGCTAGTGTCTTTTCAGTTTGATATCAGACTGTGGTATACTTTAGCACAATTTTTTTAATTTAAATGATAAATTGAAACATAAAATTACAAAGATGTATTCACTGGCCCAGATATTGAAAAAAGTTGAGACATGTGCAATAGGGTTGCGCCTGCGCAAGTCCGAAATTGTGCCATTCTGCGATATTCAGCAGGAGGCAGTTGCACCCCCGAAATCATGCTGAGCAACAGCGCAATGATAATGAAGGCATGCGCAACCGAAGGGGGAGGAACCATGCATAAATGGCACAGTGCGATATTCAACGACTTGCGCCATGCGCAATAGGGGATCAAGCGGAAGTTGGGCCATAGTGGAAATGAGCAAAAATAAAAAGGACCAAGGGAGAGGTGCAAGAACGCTACAGGAAAGCCACATGTGTCAGAGGCAGAGGCAGACAGACAGGGCAGGAGGCACAAACAGTGCAGGCCAGGGAAAGGTCACTCTAAACAGCCAGGCACAGGGAAGGTGTGGGGAGCCACACAGCACAGAGGCCAGCACAGGCAGGTGTACCCGGTGCAGGTGAGGTAGCAGCCAGGACAGCGGGGGGAATACAGCAACAGCTGCCAGGGGGGGTGAACACAAGCCAGGGACATGGCCAGTGCCACCTTCCACATGGAGGCCGTAATGAGGGGGGTGAGAAAGTGGGTGGCAGGGGGGGGCGTGGCCGTGGAAGGGCTCGTCGGCGGTATGCCCCCAACAGGCAGTACCGAGCCTGCACCAGCTTTGAGCTGTACACTAATACTGAGATTGTGGGCCAGTACTGCCTGAATAGGGCAATCCTGAGGCAGCTCTGTGAGCTGTGCAGTGACGTGATGCAGGCACCCACATGACGGAGCCATGCCCTGTCAGTGGAGACTAAGGTAACAGCCTGCATGTGCTTGCTCACCACAGGTACCTTCCAGAGACCAACTGGGGACACCACAGGCATAACCCAGTTGGCCACATCATGCCACCTCACCCAATTCCTCAGTGCACTGCTGCCACATGCTGAGGAGTACATCCATTTCCCCAGCACAGTGGCAGAGCGCACAGCAAACATACAGGAGTTCCACAGGGTAGCACGTATGCCTGGTGTGCTAGGGGCAATAGACTGCACCCACGTGGCCATATGCACACCGCCTGGCCCCGAGGGGACCGCATACATAAATTGCAAGGGCTTTGCCAGCATCAACTGCCAGGTGGTGTGCGATGCCAGGGGGCTCATCATCAATGTCTGTGCCACACACCCTGGGGGAGCACATGATTCATTCATCTGGCACCAGTCGGCACTGTGCCACAGATTCAAGATTGGGGACATCCCCACTGGACACCTAGTGGGTGAGTATGCAAACCACATCGACAATCATAGGGCCTGGGGGGGCATGACCAGAGGTGGCATGGGTAGTGGCCTACATGGCCTGGGGCAGGGCGATGCTGATCACAAAACTAACCTCCACCCTCTACACACAGGTGACAGTGGATACCCACTCCGTCCCTGGCTGCTCACACCCTACCGGCAACCCGCGACCCCATCGCAGCAATGCTACAATTAGGCAGACGCCACCACACGTAATGTCGTTGAGCAGGTGTTCGGGATGCTGAAGGCATGTTTCCATTGCCTGGACACCTCTGGCAGTGCCCTACAGTACAGCCCCTCAAAGGCCTGTGGGCTATTCCTGGCCTGTTGCATCCTGCACAACATGGCCAACGAAAGTGGGATAGCCGTACAGGTCAAAGAGGGGGACAGCGATGGGGACGATGGAGACGCCGGTGACGATGGTGATGGGCAGCCCCCCCTTGGCCGATGGGACCCCGACTGCTCCAGCTGGTACAGCTGCACAGGGACACCATCACAGAGGAGCACTTCAGCCAACCCAGCTAAGTCATGGGGCCATGTGCAACCACCAGTGGCAAAGGCACAACCCACAAACATGCATGGACACACACCGGGGGTGCATGCCACCAAGGGAAGTGGCAGGGCACAGAGGCACACACACAACCAGGGATGGGTGAGGATTAACATGCCACACCAAAGGACACACACACACACACTCACACACTCACACACTCACACACTCACACACTCACACACTCACACACTCACACACTCACACACTCACACACTCACACACAATGCAACAAACACGCACAGAGGGCAGAAGGCACACCGACCCAGAACACACACCCTAGTAACACACATGTCCACAGGCCACCATGTCCACTGCCTGTCCATGTGCATGTGTCAGATGCTGACCACCATTGCACATTGGTGTACAGCACAATGTAGGCATCATCATGCACATGCAACTGCGGACAGCAGCCAGGAGGGTGTGCAGGTGGACTGTGTGTCCACGTGCAGGGCCGGTTACCCACCCATGCACTTCCCACTGACACACGCAATGCAAACAGGGCAGCACCAGACAGTAGCCGCACTGGGAGACAGGTCAGTCACGTGACACAGTGCCACAGCCACCACAGATGCATTGGTGGCCCAGCTGAGACCTGCCAGTACTGGCAGGCTGACCACTGGCCTCATAGGGTGGCACCGATGGTCCCCAAGGGGTTCCACTTCATGAACGCGACCGTGCTCGCACAGGGGTCTGCAGCACACCCAAAAGGCCTGCAACAGGAGTGCTCAGGATGCCCACAGCTGAATGCAGCATCAACAGGGTGGGAGTCACATGACGCCAGGAACGAGGGGGTGGATAGTGCACTGCGTGGTGTCCACGATGCATGGCCACCTGACTGTGTGCCCATTGTGGCCATGACAGCAATGAATGCCTGTGCATGCCTGTCAATGGCAGCAGTCACATCCTCCTGCAAACAGTCCATCCCTCCCAGGATCAGTGCGGTGTCCCTGCTGTGACACTCCTCTGCCCACACCAGAGCCACACGGAGTGCATCCACGGACATCGCAAGCCGCATCTGCTGCTGGACCGATGATTGCAGTAGGCGGGTGTGCTCATCCAAGAGGTCATCAGCCTCCTTGGCATCCTGTCCCTCAGGGTGTGCAAGGCCCCGATGTTCAGCACCCCTTGAGGGTGGGTGCTGCGTACCAGGACCAGGTCTGGGCATGTCCACAGGTGGTGCACAGACGCCGCCACTGAACCCTGTACCCCCAAGCCCATTGGGTGACTGCTGATGCTACCCCTCTGGCTGCCGCACCCCAGAGCTCAGTGGTGCCACTGCAGTGGCTGCAACAGTCTCACTGTCCTGAACAGACACCAGTGCTGCCCCACTGGTGCTGACAGGCACAGCCTGGGACTGTGCTGATACGCAGGCCTCCACGGTGGCACCACCCACAGCCATGGGCGCAAATTGCCCTTCTGTGTGTCCATCCTGTGGCACACACGTGTCACTGCCCATGACGGTCGTGTCATCATCACTGGTGCCGGACTCTGCCCCGGCCACAGCCACAGCGTGCTGGCATCCGTGGACACCAGCATGCTGGGACACAGGCAGGGCTTCCTCCACACCTGTTACAACAACATCAGTGTGGACAGTCAGGCTGGCCCACTGTCGCAATGATCCACATATACCTGTGGAGGTGGATGGTTCCACCTCAGACTCCATCCGACTGTCCGCAGTGGACAGGCCCACCACCGCTGACCCATGCAGATGCTCAGGAGCTGTAAGGGAAAGCAAAGTCGCGATACTGCGTGTGATCTACCCTGCCCCACCCCCATATACAGATCCAACAACAAAGTTCTGGCCTGCTCAAGCAATGAATGCTACTACACACAAAGTCTTTTTAAAGTTCGTTATTTTTATTTTATAAAGTCCCGTTTCGCCTAGTATTAGCCTTCTTCTGGGGAACTGTAAAAAGATTTATAAACAAATATTTACTATATTTCACATTTGAAAATAATATTTAATTTTTTAATTATCCATTTTTAATATCTTTCCATATTAGACCATTCTAGTCATAAATGACTGGATGTACCAACTTTCAATTGTAGTTATTAAAGCAATATTAAAACCAAAATGATATTTTAACAACCTGGTTATCCTTTACATTCATTAACAGTCATAAAATTCTTATACATTTTGCCCAACTAGATGCCACCAATATAAATGCATGAAAAATTCATTGCCTTACTTTTTAACCATGTCAGCAAAAGCCAAACATCTGCCAAGTCTCCACAAGAATTGCCTCCTGTATATGTTCACTTTAAAAATAAATAAAACACTTAGGTCAAGTGCTACATACTCCAAATTGCAACAAACAATGCTGCTTTATCATTTATAGTCTAAATTCTCAATATTCACCTTTTTATTTATTCTACTTTTTGATTTTAGATATTTTTCTTCAACCATTTAAATGATAATTAAATAAATGAATAAAAGGGGACAGAAATAGGAGGAAAAAAAGTTATAACAAAGAACATCAATTGTTAATTTAAGTGCTTCTTTGAAGTTATTTGCACACATTATACAGTATTTCTAATATGTTCATACACTCGATTTTAAATATTCACCATTTTATATGGTACTTTGCTTTTTAGCATGTTTTCTTCATGCCTCATGTCTATTAGGCAATGTGCACCAGGGAAAGCTGGGGGGGGGGGGGTTGAGAACAAAAAAACAATTATTTTTTTATTTACCTACATAAGTGTTAAATCATGTGTTCAAAAATCAACCCATTTTTTTATATATATTTCAATCCACCTCTACTCAAATTCCTTAAAATGTTCTTTCATGTCCTTTGAAATTCAGATTTAGCCTATTTAAACCATGTGTGCACAAAACAATGTTACTAAATAATACAATTCACTTCATAATCTAAAACTTTTCATTCACTGATTTAATAATCCTTTTGCTGTTAATTTAATAAATCCTATGACCAAGTGCATTTCTAAGTTTAAGTATTACACAAAAAAATCTGACTTACTCAATGGAGTTCTGAAGGCAGACTGGCAGCACTGGCTGCTTGGCTGACTAGGCCTCTTTATGTCAGGGAGAGAAGTTGCATGACACCAAAGCCTGTGTCATCATTCCTTGCCTAAGCAAGGTGGTCATCATGGCGACCAGTGACTCCTTTCCCTGACATTTCAGCATTGCAAGGATAATTGACTCTGCTGGAAAGTCTTTTAAAGGGATATACACAGTTTTTAAATGTATACTGGCTCTTTATGGAAGTGACTGAATTAATCAGTCCATCCACTGTTCACACAATTCCAAGTACATGTTTAGCACTTTATAATATTATTTTACTAGATAGCCCCATCTAACATTCCCAGCTAGCTGCAAAACTGCTGCTCATAGCTCATAACTACATACCTTTTAGCATCTCAAGGTGATATAATTATGTCGCCTTTTACTATGAGCAGCAGTTTTGCAGCTAGCTGGGAACGTTAGATGGGGCTATCTAGTAAAATAATATTATAAAGTTCTAAAAATTCACTTGGAATTGTGTTATTTACTATATACCTTTTTTAATATTTCATGCAGTTTCTATATATTTTTCTGTGAACAGTGGATGGACTGATTAATTCAGTCACTTCTATAAAGAGTCAGTATACATTTAAAAACTGGGTGGGATATTCAAAAGGGTTGCGCCATGCGCAATAGGGTTGCGCCTGCGCAAGACCAAAAAGTGCGCCATTCTGCGATATTCAGCAGGAGGCAGTTGCGCCACCGAAAACATGCTGAGCAACAGCACAATGCAAAAAAGGCATCCTAACCCGGCGTGGGGAAGCCATGCATAAAGCGCAATGCGAAATTTAAAGACTTGCGCATTGCGCAAGAGCGGAACTGCCAGAAATTGCACACTAGCGGAAATGAGCCAAAATAAAAAGGATCAAGGAAGCGGAGCAAGAACGCTACAAGGATGCCAAGTGGGGAAGAGAGAGATAGAGACAGACAGACAGACAGTGACAGGCTAGGGCAGGCAAGACAAGCATCGTGGGCCATAGGCTGCAGAGGCCAGCGGGGGGTGCCCGGTGCAGTGGAAGTAGCAGTCGTGACAGCGGGGGTAACACAGCAACACCAGCCGGGGGGGGGCAGAAGCCAGGGCGATGGACAGTGCCAGCTTCCACATGGAAGCTGTAATGAGGGGGGTGAGAATGCAAGCTACAGGGGGACGAGGCCATGGAAGGGCCCGTCGGCGGTACGCCCCCAACAGGCAGTACCGTGCCCGCATCAGCTATGAGCTGTATACAGTTGTAGAGATCGTGGGCCGGTACCACCTGAACAAGGCAATACTGAGGCGGCTTTGTGAGCTGTGTAGTGATGTGATGCAGGCACCCTCACGACGGAGTCACGCTCTGTCAGTGGAGACCAAGGTGACAGCCTGCATGTGCCTGCTCACCACGGGCACCTTCCAGAGGCTGACAGGGGACACCACAGGCATCACACAGCACAGTCGGCCACGTCACGCATCCTCACCCATATGGGCCATAGACTGCACCCATGTGGCCATTTGCACGCCACCTGGCCATGATGGGGCAGTGTATAGGAACCAAAAGGGCTACTCCAGTGTCAACTGCCAGGTGATGTGTGATGTCACTGGGTGAATAATCAATGTCTGTGCCACACATCCTGGCAGAGCACATGATGCCTTCATATGGCATCAGTCCGCACTGTGCCATTGATTTGAGAGTGGGGACATCCCCACAGGACATCTAGTGGGTGAGTATGCATGTATGGAATGTAAACTTGGGGCAAGGGTGGGAATGCCACAGGTGCCATGGTAGTGGCACACAGGGATATGGGCAAAATGGACCTGAACATGACACTGATCTCCACTATCTCCACACAGGTGACAGCGGGTACCCACTCCATCCCTGGCTGCTCACACCGTACCAGCGCCCCATGACCCCATTGCAGCAACGCTATAATGAGGCACATGCTGCCACACGCAACATCATAGAGCGGGTGTTTGGGATGCTTAAGGCACGCTTCCGATGCCTAGACACCTCCGGCGGTGCCCTACAGTACAGCCCCCCAAAGGCCTGTGGGATATTCCTGGCCTGTTGCATCCTGCACAACATGGCCAAGGACTGTGGGATAGCGATAGCCATACAGGTTGAAGAGGGGGACAGCGATGGGAATGCTAGTGGCACCGGTGTTGATGTTGATGAGCAGCCCCCCCAGGACGGCGGGACCCCCGACTGATCCGGCAGGCCCAGCTGCACTGGGACACCATCACAGAGGAGCACTATGCACAACACAGGTAAGTCAAGGGGACATGTGCAACCAACACTGTCCATGCGCAAACCACAGGCACACAGGGTAACACAACCAGGGTGCATGACGGCCAGGGAGTGGAAGGGTCCAGGCATACAAACACACCATCAGGGAGGGGTGAGCACTCATATGGACACACACACACCAGGCACAGAGCGTACATGGGCAGATGCACAGCACAGCAGAACCGACATTGCTAACACACAGCACCACCGACCACCCCACCACCTGTACTGTCCAAATCGTGTGTCAGATGCTGGGCACCCTTGCACCTTGGTGTACAGTACAATGCAGGCATCATCATGCACATGCACCTGTGGGCAACAGTTGGGAGGGTGTGCAGGTGGTCCGTGTGTCGGCGTGTTGAGCAGAGCACCCAGCAGTGCACTGCCCACCATGACACACATTGCACACAGGGCAGCACCAGACAGGGCCCGCACTGGGAGACAGGTCAGTCATGTAGCACTGTCCCATGGCCACCGCAGATGCGTGGGTGGCCCCGTGACCCAACAGCACTGGCAGGCTGAGCAGGGGCCACATGGGGTGGCACTGTTGGACCACCAGGGGTCCCACTGCGCGAACGCGACCTTGCCCTCACAGGGGTCTGCAGCATGCTGAACACACCTGCACCAGGGGTGCTCGGGATGCCCACAGCAGAACCCGGTGTCGACAGGCCTGGTGTCACACAACGCCGGGAACAGGGAGTGGAGCGTGAACTGTGTGGGGTGTGCAGTACAGGGTCACCTGACTGTGTGCCCAATGCATCCATGACAGAGACCACTGCCTGGGTCAGCTTGTCAATGTCGGCGGTCACATCCATCTGCATGTGGACCATCTCTGCACGGTCCAGAGCACATTCCCTGCTGTGCCGCTCCACAGCCACACACAGTGCCTCCACAGACATTGCAACCCACCTCTGCTGCTGTACTGATTCCCGCACCAGGCGGGTGTGCTCATCCAATGGGTACTCTGCCACAATGGCAGCCTGTCCCCCAGGGTGTTGAAGGTCCTGATGCACAACACCCCTTGAGGGTGGGCGCTGTTCGCCAGGACCAGGAATGGGTGTATCACAGGGTGGCGGGCGTGTGCCACCACTGGAAACTGTACCCCCATACCTGGTGGGTGACTGCTGCTGCTGCCCCTCCAACCGCTGTGCCACAGAGTCCACTTGTTCCACCGCTGTGGCCGCAACAGTGCCAGACACCTGCACAGCCACCGGTGCTGCTCCACCGGTGCTGACAGGCACAGCCTGGGACTGTGCCGACATGCTGGCACACAAGTTGAAACCAGCAAGGCCCAGGGGCATGTGATGGCCTGCTGTGTGTCCGTCATGGGACACACACATGTCACTGCCCATTGCAGTCCTTGCATCATCAATGGTGCAGGTACGTGCTACAGCCACAGTCACAGCGTGATGGCATGCTTGCATGCCAGACTGCTGAGACACAGGCTGTGCACCCCCCACACCCGAATCACCGACACCAGAGTTGACAGCCCAGCGTGCATGCTGGTGCAGTGCATGCTGGCTGGTGACAGAGGTGGATGGACCATCCTCCATGTCCAGCAGGTCATCCTCACTGCCTGGTCCCACCACCACCGTCTCCTGGAGATGAACAGGATCTGCAACAGAAAGAGAGGACATGTGAGTGCATGTGACCAACCTTCCTCCCCCCCAACACCACCACCATGTCATACCGTGCAGTGATGGCCTTCCACCTGTCTGGAATCCACCTCCTGGTACGCCCTCAATAGCACTGCTCTGCATAGTTGCAGCCAGTTGGTTCTCAGCTGGGGTCAGCTCCACCACCGCTGGCTGGCACCCGCCAGTGCCAGCGCGTGCCACCCTGAGGGCTGCCACCTTCTCCTTCACCCTCCTGGGGTCTGTCCCAATCTTTTTCTTGCATTCCTGCATGGAGCGCTGGTGGCTTCCATGCAGGTTCACTGCCCGGGCTACCCCCTCCCATGCAGCTGCACGGGCCTGAAGGGTGCCCCGGCTGCCACGCAGTAGTGCCTCATCCTCCAGGTAGGCCTGGAATAGGGCATCAGTCTCTGCCGTGGTGAAGTTGGGCCTCCTCCTTCACCCACCATCCTCACCCTCACCTTGTCTCTGCTCGGTCATGGCGATCTGTATGGGTGTAAGTGGACACCTGTCACTGTGCAGTCTACAGCATTATCCCATGCCCATTGTCCAGAACATCCCACAGCATGCAACTCACCTCTCACCTGCAGTAACCGACTCTGTCCAGCACAGCCCACTGTCGCACTTTTATAGCGCAATGCATGCAAATTAGGAGAGGAGTAACTGTAATGAGATGCAAATAGCGCCACTGCGCCTTTGAATGGCTGATCAGATGATTTGCATGTGTCAGCTGAATATCGCAAGACGGTTGATCCGGCTGAGCCAATAGCGCAGATCTGTGACTGTGCGGTACACTGCATTGCGCATGCCCAGGTAGCTTATGCAGGCGTCTGCCATGCTGATGACATGCTGTGCCGATCGTGGCAATTCAGCGGCGGCCACCATTGTGCCAGTGGCGCCTACAGCACTGGGCACTCTATGGTGCTTGTGGCACTACTGCGCCAATAGTCCACTGTGGCACTGGTGCGCAGGTGGTGGTCGCGCAGGATGCGTATCGTCCGAATGGCGCTGCGTGGCCTTGCATCATAGACCCCTGACATGGTGTCTGACCTTTGTCTCCCTGGCGCTGTTCGGCTGCCATGTGTACGGCCCTATTGCGCTGTCTGGTGACAGCGCTATGTGGACTGACGGCGCTGTTCGAACAGTGAGATTGGAACCTATGGTGGTCTATTGCGCAACATCTCCACGTGGGGTTGCTGTGCAGTGGGGCGCCATATTGCCTGCTGTAAACTTGGTAGCATGGCAGGCAGGAAGGCAGTGCAATGGAGCCCCATGGAGGTGGCCACCTTGGTGGCCCTGGTGAAGCCCCACTATGGGGCACTGTATGGTGAGGTGCCCCCTCACCATGGCTAGGACCCAGGTCTGGCTGCAAGTGGCCAGTGACCTGGTGGGGGTCACTGGGCAGTGCCGGTCTCCTGAGCAGTGCTGGCACAGATACAGTGACCTCCGCAGGAGGGAGCCTGAGCTGCATGAGCGGTTACGGTCATGTGCCAGGAGGGGCGTGGTGCCTAGGCCAGGTGGGTGTACCATCTATGCACCTGTATTCTCTGTAGGGGTGTGAGTGTGTTTTGGTGGCTGTGCATAGGTGATGGCTCTGACATGGTTGGCTGTGTCAGTGTGTGCAGGTGTGAGATGCATGGGGCTGGCTGTGGGCAGGCACTCTCACTGGGGCAGGGGGAAGTCAGCTTTGGAGTCACACTGATGTTTTTCTCAACATATGTCTCCCACAGGCCAGGCTGTGAGGATGCAGGCACATGCTGAGGAGGGCCGTGACAGGGCCCCGGTGCCAGTCGGTGGTGCAGCAGGAGGTGGGCCACCACAACAGCAGCAGCAGCAGCAGCAGACACAGCTTCTTGCAGAATGTGAGTATCATTACATCATGAATGCTATTGCATGCTGGAGGGGGTGGGCATGACCACCAGCCATGCACAACACAGCCATGCACGACACAGGCGACATTCATCACTGTCCAGTGTCACTGCACGTCTGTGTGTGCATCACTGGTGGTCCATGCATGCACTGGGCACATGGCTGTGTAACTGGCATTGCACCACATTGCCACATCACTTGACAGCCTTGTTTGTGCTGTGATGGACATGGGCAGTGTGTGTGTGTGTGTGCAGTGGTGCACATAGCTGGTGCCGCCTGTTTGTGATGGCCATGTGCATGTTCACTGTGGGTGGGTGCATGCCATCACAGGTGCGGGACATTGGGCTATATGGCTTGCAGGTTGGGTGGTGTTCAGGGTTGTGGTCAGTCACAGCCATTGACTGTGTTCCCATTTTCCTAGGCCTCAGTGTTCTCAGGAGGATACAGCGGGAACTGCATGAGCTGAGACAGTGTCCTTGGACAACCGGGCTATCCTCCGAAACATCCAGCGCCATGGCCTGCGGAGGAGGCATGGCCAGGTACAGCAGCACCGGCGGAGGAGGACCAGCCTGCTGGGCCTTAGGCCAGATTCCCCTCCCACTTCACCCATCCCTCCCACCCTGCCTTCCCTCTCCAAGTTGTTCATCCCTACCCTTGCTCACCCCTACCTTGTACCCCTACCCCCCCTTGTAAATAGTTATGGTGTTGTTGGTTTTGTGATTTACATTTTTATAATACATTTATATTTTGTTATGAATACTGTGTTTGTCTCTGATTTGCAGCTGGCTATGGTTGCTCAGTTGCAATGGTGTGCATGCCATCTGGGGTGGTATGGTCCTGGGTGTGTGTGTGTGTGTGTGTGTGTGTGTGTGTGTGTGTGTGTGTGTGTGTTGGGGAGGTATCTCTGGCATGGCAGTGACTTTCTGTTGGTCTTGCCATCTGCTGCCACCCACTGCTGGGTGCACAGGGTGGGTCTAGCTTGTATGCTTCTCTGCTGCATGGGGTTGACGTGTGCCGGGGGGGATGCATGGTGTTTCCTGCAGTGCCAGTCACTGCACATGGGTGGTGCCTTGGGGTCACAGTGCAGAGTGTGCTGTGCGTACAGGGGGCTGATGTGCACTGTGGTTGTCAACCCCCTGTGTGTGGCAGTCTCAGCCTGCCAGTGGATGTGCTGGGGCGTCATGGCTCTGCTGTGCTTTGTTGGCTTGTCCCCATGGGCAGGTAGATCATCCGTCCCACCCCCAGTGATGCTGTGCTTGGGGTGTGCAGGTGTCTTGTTGGTTCTGCAGTGTGTTCCTGTGCCCATGTGTGGCATGGCTGGCAGTGGGCCCCAGCCTGCCTCCCTGGTTGTGCACTTCCATTGCTCTGCTGGGGGGGCACTGTGCTTGCACTATGGCACCTCTGGACTGCTCAGCTGGGCTGCCCTTGTTGCGTTATGGCGCAACCTTACTGCTCAGCTTCCTCTTCCTGGTTGCGCTATGGCGCAGTTAGTTCGATATTTAGACATTGGCTGCTTGCGCAATTTGTTTCTGCTCCATGTTTGAATACTCAGCGTCTGTTCTTTGTATCTCAGTGGTTTTAAACTTGCTCCTGCTGTTGCACACATTTTGAGCGCAGTTTGAATATCTGGCCCACTGTGTATATCCCTTTAAAAGACTTTCCAGCAGAGTCAATTATCCTTGCAATGCTGAAATGTCAGGGAAAGGAGTCACTGGTCGCTATGACGACCACCTTGCTTAGGCAAGGAATGATGACACAAGCTTTGGTGTCATGTGACTTCTCTCCCTGACATAAAGAGGCCTAGTCAGCCAAGCAGACAGCGCCACCAGTCTGCCTTCAGAACTCCATTGAGTAAGTCAGATTTTTTTGTGTAATACTTAAACTTAGAAATGCACTTGGTCATAGGATTTATTAAATTAACAGCAAAAGGATTATTAAATCAGCGAATGAAAAGTTTTAGACTATGAAGTGAATTGTATTATTTAGTAACATTTAGAGGAGAATGTTTATCTGATAAGCTGAAAAGGAAAATTAGGGGAAACAAATGAAGCTTTGCATGTAACTGCATCAGATACTAGAAGCACCTGGCACTAGAGAACTGATTTAGGTTTGTTTTGTGCACACATGGTTTAAATAGGCTAAATCTGAATTTCAAAGGAAATGAAAGAACATTTTAAGGAATTTGAGTAGAGGTGGATTGAAATATATATAAAAAAATGGGTTGGTTTTTGAACACATGATTTAATACTTATGTAGGTAAATAAAAAAGTAATTGTTTTTTTGTTCTCAACCCCGCCTCCTCCCCCAGCTTTCCCTTGTGCACATTGCCTAATAGACATGAGGCATGAAGAAAACATGCTAAAAAGCAAAGTACCACATAAAAAGGTGAATATTTAAAATTGAGTGTATGAACATATTAGAAATACTGTATAATATGTTCAAATAACTTTAAAGAAGCACTTAAATTAACAATTGATGTTCTTTGTTATAACTTTTTGTTGTTTGATAATTAAAAAAACTAAATATTATTTTCAAATGTGAAATATAGTAAATATTTGTTTATAAATCTTTTTACAGTTCCCCAGAAGAAGCCTAATACTAGGCGAAATGTTGGGACTTTATAAAATAAAAATAACGAACATTAAAAAGACTTTGTGTGTAGTAGCATTCATTGCTTGAGCAGGCCAGAACATTGTTGCTGGATTTGAATATACCGGAAACTTGTCGAGCTCCACTAGATACCTTACTGAATCATTTGTACAAGACTGGTGATTTTCTTGGGCACACAAACTTTTTGCACCCCCCCCCCCATATACAGATCATGACTTACCATGCAGTGATGGGCCACCACCCGTCTGGAAGCCACCACCCAGAACACCCTCAATGGCACTGCGCTGCATGCTTCCAGCAAGCCTGTTCTCCGCTGGGGTCAGCTGTACCACCCCCAGCTGTGTCCCACCTGTTGCAGCATATGCCGCCCTGATGGCAGCCACCTTCTCCTTTACCCTCCTCCTGTCCGTGCCCATCTTCTCCTTACACTCCTGCATGGAGCGCTGGTGGCTGCCATGCAGATTCATGGCGCATGCCACCTCCTCCCATGCAGCAGCACGGGCTTGTGGGGTTCCCCGCCATCCACTGAGAAGTGGCTCCTGATCCAGGTAGGCCTCGAACAGGGCCTCAGTTTCAGCCTTTGTAAAGTTCAGCCTCCTCCTCCTCCCACCACTGTTTTCCTCCTCTCCAACAACCTGCTCGGTCATTATGTAGCCTGTAAGAATGGCAGTTGTTACCTGTGACTGTGCAGTCCCATGCATGTCCCTGAATCCACAGTCCACACTCCCAAACAGCATGCAACTCACCAATAAACTGCAGTAACCGACTATGACCACTGCAGCACATTGTCACACTTTTATAGCGCAATCCATGCAAATGAGGCGAGGAGCAATTTTAAGTAGATGCAAATTGCAGTGTTGCGCCATTGAATGGCTGATTAGATGGTCTGCATATGATGGCTGAATATTGCGCTGTTGCGCTTTGCGCAATTGTGTTGAACGTGCTGAGCCAATGGAGCAGTCATGTGACATGCGTAGTACACTTCACTGCGCATGCCCGGGTTGCTGACGCAGGCGTCTGCTGCACTGATGATGTGCTGTGCATGATAGGCAATGCAGGGCACGGCCACCATTGTGCCAGTGGCACTATAGCGATGGTCACTACATAGCACTGTGGCACTGGGCCATCATAAGCGCAATAGCCCAACTGCTCGGTAGTCTGCTATGGCGCTGGCACACAGGCAGCTGATCACGCTACACACGTTGTCATCTGATGGCGCTGTGTGTATCTATGCACCAGAGACCCTTGACCCTGTGACCGACCTTTACCCCCTAGGTGCCATGCGTCAGGCATGTGTGCACCTCTGTCGTGCTGTTCGGTAACAGCACAATAGGAAATGGCAGCACTGTACCGCGCAGCATCTGCACGTGGGGAGCCACTCTGCAGAATGCCATATTGCCTACTATAGCTGCTAGGATGGCGCTCAGATGGGCAGCACAGTGGACAGCAATTGAGCCAGCCAATCTGGTGACAACTGTGGAGCCACATCATGGGTCTCTCTTTGGGGAGGCTCCCCTGGACAGGGCCAGGACCCAGGTGTGGCAGGAGGTGGCCACTGCCCTGGAAGAGGCCACCGGATGGGGGGAGCCAGAGCTACTGGCCTGACTGCGGGCACGTGCCAGGAGGGGCACAGTGCCTCGTCCAGGTAGGGGTTCCATCAACACACTTTTATAGTCCATATGGGTCACAGTGTTGTATGTGTCCAGCACATTGGGGAGGGACTGTATGGGGTTGGCTGTGGCGGTGTTCACAGGGTGTGGGGTGGGTGGGTGGGTGGGTCTGGCTGGGTGGGAGGGCACACACCTTGAGGCAGGGGGACTTTGCTTGGGGAATGTACTGATGTTCTTCTCTCCTTTTTTTTTCCCCCACAGGCCTGGACGAACTCCGCAGATTGCAGGCAGAGCGGCGGAGGGGGAGGAAAGTGCAGCCAGGTGGGGTGAGGGCCATCACCGCCCACCTGACTGGCCCGATGAGGGTGAGTGCCATACATCCATGATTACTATTGCATGCTGTGTGACAGGGTGGGCAGCAGGGCATGGCCACCATTCATCATCACCACTGCCATGCACGCAACTTGTTACAGTCAACACTGTCCAGTGGCAATGCATGTCTGGGTGTGTCACTGGTGGTCCATGCATGCACCACATAGCCATGTCACTAAACGGCCACGGTGGTGCTGTGCATGACTTGGCTGGTGGGTGTGTGCAGCATTCCACATGGCTGTATGCCTCTGGGTGGGCAGGTCCTGTGGACGTGATCACTGCGGGTGGTCGCACACCATCACAGTGGTATGTCCCATGGCCGTATGCCATGCACAGTGGGCGGGCTGTATGGGGTTGTGCATTCACATCTATTGACTGTACTCCCTTGTCCTAGGTACCCACCATCTCAGGGACATTTGGGACACCTTGAGGGAGGTCCTACAGCTGGCTCATGAGTCCCTGGACATACTGAGGAAGCTGGACACGACGAGGGTGCTGAGGAGGCACAGAGGCCGGAGGTCAGAGTCCTGAACGGCGGTCCCAATAGGAGTCCCTTGGTCCCTGATTTCCGCTACCCCCCTGGACCCCACCTCCACCCCTCCTATCCCATCCCATTTGTCCACCACTTCCTCCTACCCACCCCCACCTTGTTTGGGGCCCCCTCCAAGCTTGTATATAGTTTTTATTCTTGTACATAGTTAACTGTTATATTTTTCAATACGTTTGATTTTGATATGAATACTGTGGTGATCTCTGATTTGCAGCGGGCTATAGGTGCTCAGCTGCAGTGGTGTGCATGGCATCAGGGGTGGTGCAGTCATGGGTATGTGTGTGTGTCTGTGTGGAGGTGACTATGGTGTGGTGATAGCTGTCAGTCAGTGTCTGTGGTGTGTGTGTGTGTGTGTGTGTGTGTGTGTGTGTGTGTGTGTGTGTGTGTGTGTGTGTGTTGTTCCCTGTCCACTGGATGACTGTATGCAGTGGTCCATGGCGCATGCTCTGTGTCCATGGTGCACCCATTGGCCAGTCCATGGCCTGTGCAGCCGACACACATGCATGTCTGTGACCTGCACGGTCCACTGGCATGTCAGTGGTGGCAGTCCCTGCAGGGCGGCCACTGTACCCGTCACTTTGCTGGGTTGCCCCTGTCACTGGTGTGGTGTATACCTGGCTAGGGTGGCACTGTGGGCACCACAGTCATTGTCCCACCTCCATGCTGTGCCTTGTGTGTGTTGCAGGGGATGTGCCCCACTGTCTGTGGCTTGTGCTCCGGATGACTACTGGTGGTGTACGGGGTCCACAGTGCCTGCACAGGTTGGCTGGCACTCCAGTGCCATGGAGAACTGCGGGTTGTGTGTACACGGCTTACATGGGCCCACAATGGGGGCTTGGTTGCCCCACCACTGCGTCCCTGTGTTGGTGTGCCCTTGGGTATGGGTGGGTGTCTGTCCATACCCTGTGTGGCATCCGGTGTGGTGCATGCTTCCACGCACCACTGTGGGTGTCTGTGTTGGCTGTTGTGGCCAGTGGTGGGTCAGGGTGTATCACTGTAATACTGTGCAGGGTGCTGTACCACTGGTGGTGGTGGTATCAAGGGCATGTCCTGTCCCATGTGGGGTACCTCTTGTGCCAATGCATGGTCGGTCTCTCAGCAGTACCTTGGGGGGACTGTGCATGGTGGCAATGTGTCTGCCATTGTTGCATTGCCGTGTGCTGCCACCCACTGATGGGTGCTCGTGGTGGGGCTGGCTTGCATGGTTCTGTGCTGCACAGGGTTGCATTGACACAGTGGGGGTGGTGGCATGCATGGGGTTTCCTGCAGTGGTGGTCACTGCTCATGGGGGGGTGTCTGGGGGTCATGGTGCAAGGTGTGCTCTGCACTGGGGGGCATGTTGTGGCACAGGGTGGTCTGCCCTCATTGTGTGCCAGTCACAGCTTGCCGGTAGGTGTGATGGGGCACCATGGCCAGGCTGTGGGTTGGTTGCTGGTATCCATGGGCCGGTGGTTATTCCAGCCCTCCCCCAGTTGTGCTGTGCTTGGGGTGTGGGGGGACGATGTCTGTTCTGCTGTGTGTTCCTGTGGCATGGGTGGAAGGCCCCTACCTCCCTGATTGTGCAGTTACATTGTTCTGCAGCTGGGGGGCTCCCTAGTTGTGCTATGGCGCCTCTGGACTGCTCAGCTGAACATCCCTTGTTGCACTACGGTGCATCAGATCTGCTCAGCTTCCCCTCCCTAGTTGCGCTATGGTGCAGGTGGTCAGTCATCAGCTGTAGGCGCATTTTGGCCTGCTCCGTTTTTAAATATTGCATCTCTTGTGCATGGGAACAATAGACTTGTGCTTGCTTCTGCTATTGCGCACTTTTTGGGCGCAGTTTGAATATCTGGCCCACTGTCTACAATATTTTGAACCCAGAACATCAATAGTTTAAAAACTGAAAAAATATAGAAGAAAATCTTTTCACATTGCAGAGACATCTCTCTTTTTTTTTTTTTAGGTCTCAGATGTGTGAATGAATAATATCTTCACTTATAGTAAAAGAATACTTACTGAGGCTTCAGTCAGGTTTTGTTATAGGCAAAGATGTATTTTATTTAATCATTCATGTATTAATTTATTCATTCATTCATCTCATTCATACATTCATCCAGTGCAAACCAAATGGAGAGGATGTATTATTGCAATGTGGGACAGTTTTTCTTTTTTATAGGTACATAAGAGATTTGCTTGGGTGCAGAAGGAAATAGCGTGGTGGGGTTGTGGGGGAATAGGGGAGTTGAGAGGGGGAAATTCATTTACTGATGGGGGTTCTACTGGGTAGGGGAAGGGATAGTTTGGGTCTGATGTGTGGGTGGGGGGAATGGTTATTTATGGAATACTTACTTTTTACCTAGTGTTAGTGAGCATCCTTGTGGTTGTTGAGGCTGCAAACATGATTCACAAAAATTGTGGGGGTGGTAGGAAGGATGGGTACAAGCAAACTGAGTGACAAAGGAGAGAATTTCATTTTTTTTTTTTTTTTAAATATTTTTAAACGTCACCATGTAACTGCTGACCTGGTGTGAAAGAGTACAAGATTTTAAATATCAAGACATCACCGAAAGAAAGGGCAAAGTACAATGTACCAAGTTTTCTTTTTTATTGTACATGTACAGTTGTGAAAATACACTTGAATATACATATATAAAAAATAAAAAATTAAAAAAACTCTGCCATGTGAAGTTGATACTGGAGTTGGTAACTTTGTGAAGCTTTATGTAATGCAAAATTCTTGATTTCTGACCAGCATTGCTAGTGAAGCAAAACTCTGTAACATCATTAGCTGCCAATATGAAATAATTTCCTTGTCCTTTAAAAAACACACGGAATATGATCCTGCTTGTAAACCTTTTTTCAATATGAGAAAACAAGCATCATCTGCATGTAAAGTCTTTCAGTGATGATAAGACAGAAGGAATAATATCAGCTGCATTGCATGCATATAATATTTAGTTGTCCACCAAGTAGATGTCTTTAGAAACCTCTTGATCACATGGCTTTAAATACCTTGCTGAGATATACACCAACCAGGATACACTTAGGAAGGATATTCAACACCACTGGTGACATAGTTACTGTAGTCATGATTGATATACAATAATCAAAAGTGTTGACATATTTCAGTACTGATGATTTACTAGTCTCTTATTATTTTACACAACTTGCATGCATGGTACTGCTGGTGTGTGTGTGTGTGTGTGTGTGTGTGTGTGTGTGTGTGTGTGTGTGTGTGTGCGCTTGTTCCATTCTTCCCCTATGTGACTCTCTTCAGGGACAGCAGGCATTAAAGAAGAGCTGTTCTTCATCCATTAGTTGGTGCCCCAGAGAGTGGAGCCGCCACTTGTTGTCACTGTCACTAATATTACCAAGTACATAAGTTGTCCTTTATGTATGTTAATTTAGTTATTTGTTTAAAGAAATCAACATAATACTCGTGTCTGTTCCAAGCAAATTTTCCATTCTTGCCACACAAGAACTCTGTTGGACATATCAGTCCACACTGTTTCACCTGTGTGATAGTATAGCTGGAGCAGGGTGGGTGGAATGGAACAGGTAAGGGAGAAAATTAAGCCATTAGTGTACACAGGCCATTTCAGTGCAGCTGATCCTATGTGGCTCTGTAACATTACTGTTTGATTTTGAATTGAGTGCATCATTTATTTTTTTACCAATTATGCAATACTGGTGGAGATAACAATGGCAAGGTAACAAGTGACATCTTTGTAGCCAATCTCATGATATTACCATCAAAGCCACTGATTTATGATGATTAAAGTAATGAAATTCTGTTTTCAAGATCTGAAATTCCAGGAATTGTACATATGAGTGCTAGTCTAATTTCTGGATTTTACCAGGATTCTACTCTCACTCTTTTAGTTTGTATATAAATAATCAAAATAAAAGCAGGCTTAATATACAGAGCATTTAAGGAAGAAAATTGAAAATAGTATGGGAAGCAATTATAAGACAAGCTTTTGTCAAAACTGAACGTTTGCTGCTGGTATGCACTTCTTTTTTCTTTGTATTTCATATACTGTAAGAAGAGACTAGAGGACCTCAATATGTATACCCTGGAAGAGGAGAGATCAGGGGGATATGATTTAGACCTTCAAATACTTCAAGGGCATAAATAAGGTACAAGAGGATAGCATCTTTTAGAAGAAAAAGTTTCAGAAAAAGGGGTCATGATATGAGGCTGGGGGTAGACTCAGGGGTAATGTGAAGAAGTATTTTTTAATGGAAAGGGTGGTAGATGAATGGATCAGCCTCACAATGGAAGTGGTGGAGGCAAAAATGGTAGGACAATTTAAGAATGCTTGGGTAAGGCACAATGGAAACCTAGCAGTAGGAAATAGAGGGTAAAAGCCAGAGATCAAGTAGGTTCTGTTGTATTGCAGTATATGCTGCAGCCCCACCATGGTAGAAGCCCCATTATGTTCTGGTGAACCACTGGTTCTGGCACAATGGTGGTGCAGGGTGATTTTGATGCAAGCTATCCTGATTTTGTTTCAGCCTGCATTCCAAAATCAGAATTGCTGTAACATTTGGCACAAGGTGCCACTTTTGTCAAACTTTTTTGGTGCAGTCACCTTGCACAAAATGTTGGTGTTTGAAAATTGGACCCAGTATTTTAATTTTTGCCACAGTAAGTACTTAATATACGGAGCTCTAATGCTTTTGATACTATCATATGTAGCTATAGGTTTGATTCCCAGCACTGCCACTCAAGGTGATATTTAGAACTACAGCATGTTTTCAGAGGTCTGATTGTAGAACAGTAGGCTTGATTTTAAAAGCCAGTTTAGATCGGTGCATTGTGTAGCAAACCATCACCTATGGCAAACTCAGGTGCGCCACAGACTCTGCTCTAGATTTTACAAGAACAGGGTTCTAGCACCAAAGTCCCCAAATTGCAGTAAGCCAACCCATTCGCTGACCAAACATCACACATAAGGGGAGTGCTGCAGGCTGTGGCACAGACTTGCAACATCAGTGGCTAGTGATGGCAACCCACCAGCAAGTTACCCTAGTTGCTGATGGGTCATTGGGAGGAATGCCCTGGCTCATCAGGGGGTGGGACCAGTCCAGTTGGGAGGACCGCAGGGAAAGTGCAGATCTGTGGGAAGGGGGGTGGCTGCACTAGCAGCACCATGGGGAGGGAGGTCTTACCAGCTCACATCTGCCACGAATCACCAGCTATTCCAGTGGTGGTCTGGCAGGTGTCAGGGGCTGCCTGGGCACCTTGCCCATGGGGGCACAATGTCAACCCCCAACCAACAAGGATTGTAGCAGTGGTGCATGGCAGCTTAGACTAGTTCAGGGCTCATCTAACTGCAGGGCTTGTCTGCCCCTTGAGGGGCTTGCAAAATGTCAATGCAAGGGATATTGCAGCCCTGCCACTGTGCAAGCTCTCATCTGTCATAGCACACCAGTGCAGGTATCTCAAGGATGATGCAAGCCTGATTGATGCAGGCAGTCCCTCCCAGTGGCACACAGTCCCTTACAAAATTGATATTGGTGGAAGGAGCCATTTGCACCATTTCTCCTTGCTGCAAGCCCCATGTGCCAGTCCTGACCTTTTGAAAATCAGACCCAGTGTTTCTCAAATGAGGTCACCATGGCTGCATTCAGCCACCAATACAATATTGTACTGCCACACAGCTTGTTAGAGCCCGAGTCACAAAGGTAATGAAATGAAATGCAAAATTTCTTATCTTTACATAAACATGGGAGATATACTTCAAGTAAAAATACACCAGGGAGTTGATTCCATGTATGCTCTGTGAAAAGAAATGTGTTATAGGACCAATGGTCCTATATCAGGGGGTCTAAGGTATATAAAAAGGAGTAAGGCCACCAGTAGGTTCTGGTGACTGCATTTTACGGCCTTTTCAGACAACCAGAATTTGCTGCTTGAATATCACTATGCTAGAACATTATTGTGAAACACACAAGTAGTAAAACAAAAGCATATAAACAAACCAAAGGAAGGAAAAAACACTATGATTCTCAAAAGAGGTGGCGGGAAAGGTTAGGGAGAAAAAGATAGCATTCAGGAAGTATAAGGACTCACAGAAGGAGCAGAACAGAGAACTGTAACAGTTAAAGCAGAAGGAAGTGGGGAAGGGAATCAGAATAGCAAAGGCCCAAACTGAGGAAAAGAAAGCCAAATCAGTTAAGAAGGGGGATAAAACCTTTTATAGGCACATTAGTGAGCGAAGAAGGACCAAGGGATGGATAGTGAAGCTTAATACAGGGGAAGGGGTGGGCAGAGGGTGACGGTGAAAAGGCAGACATACTGAACAAAACCTTTTGCTTAGTATGCACAAAAGAAGAGGAGGGTGAGGTACCTAAACCAAACAGAAGCACTCTGGATAGGGGGATCGATACCAGTCCATTCACAGTAGAAAGGGTCCTGAAAGAACTCCTAAAACTCAAGGTGGACAAGGCAATGAAGATTAATATGTATACCCTCGAGGAAAGGGGGCATAATAGAAACTTTCAAGTGCCTCAAGGGAATCAGTAAAGTCCAAGAGGGTAGCATCTTTCAGAAAAGAGATGTGCAAGAACAAGGGCACAATTTGAAGTCGGGGGACTCGGGGCAATGTGAGGAAGTATTTATTCACAGAGATGGTACTGGATGCATGGAATGGCCTCTGTAAGGCAGTCATGGGGTCAAAAACAGTGGGGGAATTTGAGAATGCATGGAACAGACATATAAGGCAATTATATTTATTTATTTATTTAGCTTTTGTTTACCGGGTAAGTACACTAGACAAGTATTATGCCTATTTTCAGGAATGACCCGGGAGAATACAACATGAGGAACAATAGTCAAGGAGACATGGCAAAGAGAGTACAGTTTTTTGTCACAGTAAACAAACATGTGGGAAATATATCATTTGATGCTAGGGGAAACATATAGTAGTAAGCAAATTTCAGATTATACACTCTAGACTAGCTAGTTCAACTGACAGATATATACAGGTCATCATACATAGGAGTGGAGCATAGCTCAAGGACTGGATTGGTCATAATATAACTTATAACATTGTCGTATACACCCCCTAGGCTAGTTGGATCGTGGACAGGTACATACAGCTCACCACATTTTTCTAAATATGCACATGTTAGACAGAAACAGAAACACTTGGTAGTACAAGTTTCTACCAAGTGACCAAGGTGCAATATGTCATGGTTAGCCTATGACCATGGAGCAATAATGGGTATAAAAATGCCCAAGGCTTTTTAGGCAGGAGTAGTCAGAAGTCATTGATACAGTGGGGAAAATATCTCCAGGAATTCAATGGAGACACCCTGGGGAGGTTCAGACAAAACAATTTGACACTTTACTCTAGGGAGGTTTGGGGCAGTCACACTCTGATGCTAGTTTTAGGAAACCCCACAGGGAATTTCGAAAACTCAGATAGGAGGGGGCAGCTAGGATATCCACAGGCAGTGAATTCCAGAGTCTGGGGGCACTTATGGCAAAGTCCCGATCCCCCATGAGAGTCCGGGTAGGAGGGACTTTCAGCATCCCTGATGTGAGAGACCTAAGTTGGTAGGGGGTGGGATTCAGTTTAGGCAGAAGCCGGGCCAGCCCTTGGGGGGGTGCTAGTTCTGATCACTTTCCCAGAGAGGCATCCTAAACCAAAATCAAGGTATCTAGCCGGTGAGAGCCAGCAGAATTTCTCATATAGCTCACAACAGTGGGTGAGTCAGGGGGCAGCCAAGGCAAAATGATGAATGTTATTGTAAGCAGTGTACCACCAGGTGAGATGTGTCTTTGGAGAGTGAGCAAATAGGTGCAGCCTATAGCTGAGGGAGGGAAGGCGCACACCCTTCACTAGGGCAAGCCTGGCTGCTGGTGTAAGGTTATACTTGGCCCTATAGGCCAGACCCAGTTTGCAGTTTGTCGCCCTGCAGATGTTAAGGATATGATTACCCATGTCAAGTTGGGGGTCAAGTGTTACCCCCAGATATTTGATGGAGCTCACTATGGGTAGTGAGGATCCATCTGCACTGGTGACGTGTAAGCAGGCCAATGAGGCTTTGATTTTAGCCATTGAGCCAAAGAGCATAGCCTGTGTCTTTTTCAGGTTCAGGACCAGCTTGTGACTAGTAACCCATGACAATACCCTGTTAAAGTCATCGGTCAGGTTCTGGTTTAGGGTAGTGGCATTTGGGAGTGAGCCAGGATTACCAGATCATCTGCATACATGGTGGCGCTACAGCTGGTAGTAACCATGGGTAGTTGATTGATGAAGAGGGAGAAGAGGAGGGGACCCAGTACCGAGCCTTGAGGCACTCCAGGGGTTACCGGTAGGGGCTCGGAGAAGACTTTATTGAAGCAGGTACACTGCTTTCTGCCATGTAGATAACCCATTAGCCATTTCATGGCATGGGGGGAGAGGCCAAGTGACCACAACTGTACACCAAGCAGTTTGTGGTCAATGAGGTCAAAGGCTTTGGACAGGTCGACAAATATTGCACCAGAGAGTTTGCCCTGGTCCATGGCTGTCCAGATACTTGATGTAACCGAGATCAAGGCTGTGGTGGTGCTGTTTCCCTTATGAAAGCTGTGCTGGGCTGGGGACAGAAGTTCATGAGTGGATATATTCTGAAAGCTGCTTAGCCATTACATTTTCAAGGAGCTTGCTAAGGGTTGGGAGAATGTCAATCGGTCGATAATTGTCAGGCAGTTTGGGATTTCCTTGCTTCAGTACAGGGAGAATCCTCGCCTTTTTCCAGATGTCTGGGATGGTCCCCAGACCAAGGGATAGGTTGAAGATAAAGGCTGCTGGTGAGGCAATGTGTGCAGCACCAAGCTTAAGGAGTTTAGGCTCCAGGTTGTCTAAGCCAGGACTGGAGTACTGGGAGAGGCCAGCTAGGCATTTCTGCAAGTCCTGAACTGATACAGCCCTGAGGTGGAACATTTGACGAGGAGGGTGACCCTCCAGCAGAGCAGAGGGAAGGGGGTGGGACAGAGCCTCATCAGGTGAGAAGAGGGTTGTGAAGGCCGAGAGGTCAGAGAAGTGATTATTTAGGGAGTTGGCAATAGTATGGGGAATACTGCAGGAGACTCCATTTATGACCACGTCCGTAACCCCCAGATGGGAGGATCCGCTGACAAGGGATTTAATATCTCTCCAGAACCTCCTGGGATTACTGGCAGAGCTTAGTAGGGCAGACTTGCAAAAGTTACTCTCTGCTGCCCTGATGGCCTTTTTGCACTTGTTCCTGAGGTGTCTGTACCTTTGAATAATCGTGGGATCTCTGGTACATTTGGAACGAGCCCAACTCTTATCTCTCTCCCGCATCTGAGCTAGGAGATTCCCATTTAACCAGAGGGTATCGGATCCCCTCACCCTACAGGTGACCTTGGGAGCATGCTTGTCTTACAAGGCCCCAAAGGTGGAGAGGAAGTAAGAGGTTGCTGCCGAGGGGTCAGTGGCACCATACACCCCAGACCAGTCAGTAACTCTTAGGTCCTCCAGGAACTCCTCAGTATCAAATCTAGAGTAGTTTCTGACATGCATAATTGTGTGTGGAATTTTGGGGGTGGGAATTTTCCATACACAGAAAACTGGTGAGTGGTCAGAGATGGAGTCAGATAACGTACCCTCTGATGAGATCCTGTCAGGATGGTTAGACATGATCCAATCCAGTAAGGTGCTGGAGGATCCATTTGCTGTCCACCTAGTTGGTTTCTGAATGAGCTGAGTCAGGGCAAGGTTAGCAAACAGAGGCTCAAACTGCTTAACATTACCACTATCCCAATTAAGGTTTACATCCCCCAGGATTGAGTTTGTTATCCCCGACTCTGTGACCAATTTTGTCCATGAGGTGAGTTAATCCAGGTAGCCCATCTCTTGGAGGATTATAGGTGTACACCAGGTGCAGTTTCTTTGCATCCCCAAGTAGCAGTAGCACATGAAGCAACTCACAGGGGGACACGTTTGAATCCTGGTGGGCAATTTGGGAAATTTTTAAGTGGCTCTTAAGGTAGATTAGTATGCCATCCCCCATCTTGCTACCAGCTCTGTCCAGTCGGGTGAATTCATACCCCGTGAGTTCACAGGCAGAGTCAGGGACAGAGGGTTTCAGCCAGGTCTCTGTCACTCCTAGGATGTCGGGTTTGTAGAGTGCAACCCATGCTAATAGCTCATCACAATTAGGTAGCAGGCTTCTAATGTTAAGATGAGCTATTTTTAGCCCCTTACCCATGCCCCGTACAGGAGGGATTTTGTGGTCAGATTTAATTGGCCAGGGTTGGTTTCAATATCACTGGCCAGTAGTAGTGCAAGTAGGAGGAGCCAGGGAAGATACCACCTCCTATGCGCTTGACAACCTGGGAGTTTTTTAGCACAGGTACACTTTACCCAGCTTGTATACATAAGGCACCGAAGATCTAGCACCGCAGTAACACTGCAGTGTGCTCCTGAGATCACAAGGATATTGGAGAGGGTGTAGTCGGGACCTCGTAGGGTGGACGACCATCCCCAGTTGTCACCCAGTGTTATTGGGGGGGAGGTGACCATATGCAACAAGGAGAGTCCCACTATAAGACCTACAAGGCCTATATCCCTTCGGATGACAGCCAGCACCCTCTCTACCTTTAATATTTGAGTATCCCTATCCTCACTAGATGGATGGGAGGGGAGCCACGTCCACATCTTGGCTGGAGGCATAGCACTAACCTGTAAGATAATTATCAGTCAGCTAACAAGAAGTGCTGTGAAGGAAGGATAGATGGATGTACTAAAGCTGGAAGGAAGTTAGTGAGATTTGTTATTGGTATGTGCCAAGTAAATAAAATAAGGCCTGCACAGTGCAATTCAAGGCTACCAGCTATGGACGCAGGGGCTGAGGTTTATTTCTGGGAAGAAGTTCCTGCCCTCGCCCTTTGTAAGCACACTTACCACCTGTCGACAGTTATACAAGGACAGAGTTTAGACAGCCAACAACCAAGCAGTGCAAGTGGGGTTAGGATTGGTATAATAATAAATACTAGCAAGGTTGTTTTGAGCAGACAGTGTAGCAGGACTGGGATAGTTAGGCCCTACACCTTTTGTCGGGAGTCTGGTATAGTGAGGCCCTACTTCTTTTGTTAAGGTCTCTATTAGCAGGGGCTGAGACAGGAGAGCCAGCTATAGTAGGAGGTAAGAGGAAGTAGGCTGTTGGTTAACTAGGAACTGCAGTTAATTCAATAGGTAAGGAAATGGCAGACTGGGTGGGCCAAGCGGTCCTTATCTGCCACAAAGTCTATGTTTCTATGACACATTTTACATAATGTGCCACATTCATGGCAGCTTGGTGTTGGTAGCAGTGTGGCAAAAGCCTACCAAATGTATCCATTTCAGCCACTTGCAAGCTATTACAAGCATTTGTCAATGCTGAAGGTTTGCTAGTTGTATGCATCTATTTTTTTCTAATTTTAACCTCAGCTTTTTGATAATGCTTGTTTTAGGATTCCTCTGATAGACATGTAATGTACCATTTATGGCATATTGGCTGAAATGTCATTTTGCACCATAGGTGCAAACACACATCTTGTCCAGGATTTAAAAAAGGTCATGTCACATTTGTGAGGTTTTGTGGAAAAATGGCTATGTTGAAAGTTTGGAGTCAAAACATTCAAAATTGGTGAAGTTATGAGTAAACACTGAAATAGTGTAACGTTCAGTCATAACCTATGCATTTTACCATATTTGTACACCACATTTTCAGCATAGCCTTCTTATTCCCCCACCTAATGGACCTGGCAGGTCAAAAATTTCAAATCCTCACCAAAACATCATTCTGTGCAAGCAAAAAATAATTTTGTGCCACAGGTAAGAAAACACATTTTTACCAGGATTTGCAAAAATGACAACTGTCACATTCATGAAGTGCTGTAAAGAAATGGCTATGTTGAACATTCTCAGTCAAAATATTGAAAATTACTGAAGTTACGACCTTTCTTTTGCAAATTTTAATGCAGGCTCACAACTTTGTTGTTTTGTTAATGTAGTTACATCAAATTTTCAACATAGCTTTCTTATTTCCCACCTCACGAACAAAGCAGAGAAAATATTCAAAAGGTGATTTTGCGCAATGACTGTGAAATCACTTTTTGGGACAGATTTACTTAACATCACTTGCATTGTTCATAAGGTGGTGTCCAAAAAAAGGGTATATTGAAAATTTGGGGCAAAAATATCGAAAAATGGCCAAGTTATGCCTGCAGTCCAGAGACGATGATGGCATTGGTCCCCCAGTGGGTAAGTAAGGTTTGAGGGGGTGGGTTGGTGGGTGTTAAGTGGGAAGGTTGGGTGAGGGTGGGATTAATGGCTCAACAGACATCAATGTATGGTTTTCTTTTTTACTGGCCTAAAAAATATAGAGGGAAGGTTTTCTTTACTTCAGGTTTTGACACTGGGGGATTGGGCACTCCCAGTTTTGATGTTATGTTTGTGGGGGATGTAGGGTGGTGGGTGGTGAGTGGGAGGGTCAGGTGGGGGTGACAGTTACAGGGACACCAGCAGTGGACACTGGGGGATTGGACACCCCCAGTGTCAGTGTTACAAAACAGCGGGGGGGGGGTTGTATAGATATGATGGACTGCAATAGACATCAATGGAATGTTTTCTTTTTTCACACGGTATTTAAAAAAAATAGGAGGTGGGAGTTGCAGTTACATTGGCAGCTGCAACAGACATTGATGGACCATTTCCTTTTTTACAGGGTATTAAAAAAATAGAGTGAAGGTTTCTTTACTTCAGGTTATGATACTGGGGATTGGGCACCGTCAGTGTCAGTGATGTGTTTGGGAGGGTTGGTGGGTGCTGAGTGGGAGGGTAGGGTGGGGTGACAGATGCAGGGGTGGCAGAAGTGGACATGGGGGATTGGTCACCTCCAATGTCAGTGTTACATACTGCTGGGGGGGGGTGAAGTTATGGTGGCACAATAAACATTGATGGAAAGTTGTTTTTTTTTTAGTTGTAGGCTTAAAAACAACTAAAGCTACAAGGTGAACACTGGGGGGTTGGGCACCCCCGTGTCAGTGTTATGTTTGGTGGTGGGTGTGGTATTGTGGGTCCTGAGATGGAAGGTCAGGTGGGGAGAGTGTTACAGGAGCACCAGCAACAGACATTGATGGCCATTTTTTGTTGTTACAGGGCTTGAAATAACAGCTACACACTTTTAAGGTCCCTAGCAAACTTCAGGGTTGCAGGTACAACTGTTTTGAAAGCTGTTCAACTGTTTGCTGACACAGCTTCATGCACATCAAAGGATGGAAGCCCTCTCTGATTGGAGCAGATTTGGTCCTTTGAAGTACATGAAGTTTCAGCACACTGAGCTGAGAGTTGCATCACAACCCCAATGGGTGGTTTTTGGTTTAGACTGCCAAGCCCCTTGCAGTTGCAACTCCAATGGTCTCGGCTGTGATACATGTCCCAAATTACAATGTTCTCATCCCAAAATGTTTTTGCAAAAGTGTAGCAAATGCAAAAATAACACATGTGACATTGATAAGGTTTTGTGGAAAAATGGCTATGTTGAATGTTTGGAGTCAAAACATTCAAAATTAGCAAAGTTATGCTTGAATGCTGAAATAGTGTAACGTTCATTTATAACCTGGGCATTTTACCATATTTGTACACCACATTTTCAGTATAGCCTTCTTATTACCCCACCAAATGGACCCTACAGGTGAAGATTTTGGAATCCTCACCAAAACACCATTCTGAACCAGTGCAATGTCATTCCATGCCATAGGTACGAAACACATTTTGGCCTGGATTTAAAAAATGACAGCTGCCACATACATGAGGTGATGTGAAGAAATGGCTGTGTTTAAAATTTGGGTCAAAATATTGAAAATTATCAAAGTTACAAGCCTGCGCTCGTAAATTTCAATGTAGGCTCATAACTTTGTTGCTTTTTAATATTTGTGCCCTAAATTTCCAACATATTCTTCTTATGATCCCACCTCATGAAAAAATGCAGAGAAAATATTCAACTCCTGCCCAAAAGGTAATTTTGCACAGTGACTGAGAAATCACCTTTCGGGGTGCAAAAACACATTCTGGGCAGAATTTGCAAAAATGACAGCTGTCACATTCATGAGGTGCTGTAAAGAAATGGCCATGTTGAAAATTACCAAAGTTACGAGCCTGCATTAGCAAATTTCAATGCAGGCTCATAACTTTGTTTTTTAATATTTTGACATAAAATTTTTAACATAGCCATCTTATTTGTGCAATATTACTGAAGCAGTTTGATCAGGCAGGTGGCTGAAGCGCTGAAACGGGTTATGTGAACTGCATCCCCGCTTCTGGGTTCTAGGCTATAAATGAGTGCTCCTTGCGAGCAGTAATTGTTTGAAGAACTCCGAATCCATATGCTGTGTGACACTTCAGTGTGAGACACACCTGGCTGGGTGTACCGCTAAATAGAGCACATTGCTCAATTGTGTTTGAGCCCTGAGAGTAGCTAAGAGACAGAATGTGTGCTGGGCGTTATAGTCCTGCAAGGCTCTGTAGACTACAGCACTTACTGCATCCGTTTCTTGCAGGCCTGGTATTTTATTGAAATTGAACTTGTGCTTGCAGGAGAATTTGCCCTGTTAGAAACGGGCGCTCCTGATATATTTTTAATTAATTTGTGCAATAGTACTGAAGCTGTTTGTTTAAGTGGGTGGGCCGGTGGCTGGAGCACTGAAATTGTTCACGTGACCTGCATCCCTGCTTCCAGGTTCTAGGCTATATATGAGCACTCTGTGTGAGCGGAGTGTGCGTGTGGTCACCAAGCACCAAGACATGTGCAAAGACACGCGTGTCTGGCATGTGTTAAGCGTTTTGGTGGGAGTGGCGGGAAGATATAACAAAGATTCAACATATTTGTACCAGCAGAAGATAATTACCTTAAAATATAGTACAGAATCTGTGGAATAATGGCAGATACTATCATGACCCTGGAAGGGGAGGTGGGGGTCAAATATTGCTTGTGTACAATGTATGCTCTTAGGGTTCCACCTTGCCAAAAATGTCATGCTCCTGTACTAAATACTTGGAAAATGAGGCTATGATTAAAGAACTATCCACCATAGATATTAGATTATCAGCTGTTGAACATAGCCAGACAGATATGGCCAAAAAACTTGCAGAAAGACAAGACTCCAAAATAAGTAGACGAAAAGCCCCACTGCAGCCTTTCTTGAGGGTTCAGGGTATAGCGCACAATTTAACTAAACAAAACGCTCCTAATAAAGTGAATGTCCCAGTTTTGATTAATGCAAACACAAGTGAAATGAGTATTGGTAGTGGAAATAAAAAAAGAACTAGGGAAGAAGACACTACTGGCTGTAGTGACAATGAATGGTACCAAATACAGAGCAGAAGAGTGGCAATGAAGGGCAAGAAAGCTGAACATTTTGTACTACCTCTGCTAAATAGCAATTTACTTAGCAGTGTCAGTGGCTCAGCAGGTAGAACACTCCTGGGAGATCAGTAGGCTGTAGGTTCTATCCCCACACCAGGCACTTGGGTTAATATCCCAATACGGACACTGTATCGCAGCATGAGGGGGGGTGCTGCACTCCTGAGGTGCCGTCTTTTGGATGAGATGTTAAACCGAGGACCCATCTGCCTGTCCTGGTGGTAGTTCAGGTGGATGTTAAAGATCCCATTGCACTTCTCAAAAAGAGCAGGGGAGTTTATTGAAGAAAGAAATCATACAAAAAATACAAAACAGAAATCAAAAGAAGCACAAAAGAACAGCATTACATCAAAAGGCAATCACTTGTAAACAGGAAAAAGGAAATGAGCATCTCACAATCTGTAATAGTATAATTATATACAGTATAATATTATCAAAATCTATCTATTCTTCCCCCTTTTTATTTTAATAAATTATACCATCAAAAAAAAAAAAGAAAGAAAAAACATAAAGATAGCAAAGTAGAAGCTATTATTGAAAACATAATGTATACTGTAATACATTATCTTAAGAAAGCCTTTTACCCAAATCATACTTTGATTTTTATAATGAATCATGATACCTAACTTCTACGATGTTTAGGTTACAGGTACATCAGAATCTGTTACCCAGGGCATATTTTTCCAATTTGCATGCAAAGTTTTGGAATGCAGGAGCCTAGAATCCTCATTGTATTGAATTTGTAATTCCCCTGTGATTTTACCAATAAGCTCTTCATGAGATAAAAGCTTTTGCTGTAATGAGAATAAGCATCTTCTATTCCAAATATAGCATTTAACTACTAGTAATATCTTATGTAAGGTTTTGGCATGCCAGCACTGCTCCACCCCCATGTACTGTATATACCCCACATTAGAGCATCCATGTTAATGGACTGAAACCAAGGAGCATTCCAGACAGTTGCCAATAGTGACTAAAAAGGTTTAACATAGATGCAGTTCAAAAAAAGGTGTTCAGTCATTTCAAGTTGTTGAATACAGCCAGGTCTAACACATAATCGCTCAATCATTTGTTTGTTTTTGGTTGGCTTTTACATTAATCCTGTCATGACCGCTCAACCAGTGCAAATCATTTAATGTATCTGGAATCCTAGGAGTATTTAACAAACCCATTGCTGCATCTCTATATTGAACTGGACATCTTGAAAAAGTTTCAGGTTCTGTAAATTGAGTCCGCATCACCCAGTTATAAAAATCCTTCCTTTGTTTTGAGATTAATAGATGACTAGTTATTTTCCAATGTTTAAAATAAGCAAACGTTCCCCTTATATAAGGTGGTACATTTAGAGATCTATGCAACACACCCAATTCCCCTCTATCCCATTGCCTAAACCATTTACCAAAATTCTGTTCAAACACGGGCACTCAAGTTTTGTCAAAAAAACATTAATAAAGGTCTAAAATTTGCATATATAAAATGCTGTAAAAAAAAATAAATAAAACAGGGTTTACTATCTCCAGCCCCCCCCATTTTTTGGGAGGTACACAATATTCCTTTTGGTGGATTTAGTCTACTGCCCCATACAGCTTGGAAGAAGAGACTATAAATTGCAGTTACCATTTGACAAGGAGGAGGAAAGACATAACTTATGTAAAGAAATACTGGGATAAGGAAAGTTTTAATTAGATGTACCCTTTTCTGCTTGCTTAATTTCTATTTGTTCCATTTAGCAACTAAAGCTTCACCATGAAGCAAACAAGGTTCCCAATTTAAAAAGCACATATCCCCCTGGCCATAAATAATCCCCAAAATTTTCAGTTGAGTAGCTGAGAAGTTAACACCATCCACTTCCAGGACAGGAGAAATAACTAAACCAAGTTGTGTGCCTATACACTTATCTAAGTTCAAACTTGTACCAGAGTTTAGATTATAGGTTGCACATATACCTAGAGCTTTATGAATAGAGACCTTATCTGCCACTAAAATACAGAGATCATCCACATAAGCTAAAGCTTTATAATGTAACGGGGCTGAGGCAACTATAATAGGCCTCAAAATTACAGAACTGTTGAGGAGCTGTAGCAAAGGATCTATGCAAAAGGCATATAGCAACGGGCTAAGTGGGTACCCCTGACTCACCCCTCTCCGTACTGTCAGCATAGGCCCTTTCCAACCTCTAACCAAAGGAGTGACTGTAGCTGCTTTATATAAACATTGGACCCAGCTAATAAATTGTGGTGGTAAACCATATTTCTTTAATACTTGCCATAAGAAGGTGTGACTGAGTCAAAGACTTGTTTTTGATCTAGTGAAAGTACAAAGCCATCTGCTCTATGCCTAACACTATGCTCAAAAATTTCTCTTAACAAAATTAAATGTTCCATGATATTTCTACCTGGTGTAGCACAAGACTATGCTGGGGATATAATATGTGCTGTTACCAGTAACAAGCAGCTGTTTAGAATTTTAGCTAAAATTTTAAAGTCCGTATTTAGCAATGAGATGGGTCTCCATTGATCTATACATCGCCTATCCCCCTTTTTGTTTAAAAATATGAATCGGAATACCCCCCTGTCATACGAAGACAAGAAGATCCTGATGAAAGGATTACTGTGAAGGCCGCAGCTAATTCTGACAGAATATATGGTCCCATAATTTTATACAACTCTCCAGTTAGCCCATCCCCACCTGGTGCTTTATTATTCCCCAATGCCTTAATTGCTTTCTCTACCTCTTGAGGCATAATGTTAGCAATTAAAGGTGTTATCAATTGTTCAGTGAGCTTAACCATAGAAACTGAGTCAAGATATGTTTCCAAAACTTCAGTATGGACATGGGGGGGGGGGGGGGGTTTAAAGGATTGATTTGTGTATTGCATCACACTATTAAGAACTTGTCCATGATCAGTACATAACCTACCTGCCTTATCAAATAAACTATCCATTGTTCTATTTAAAGTCCTAGCAGTGTGTCCTTCATAAGGGCAGATGTAACCCTTTCTACCCTGAGTACAATATGACTGCTGATATTGCAAATGTTGCTCTTGTAGTAAATGGTATTCTACCATTTGCTGTTTAATTTTTTGAATTTGTACTGTGAAATCATGTTTCACTGTAGTTGCTAATGATAACAGTTTTTGAAGTTGTGCTCTGTGGTTAAGATAAGTCCCATACTCCCTATCCCTAACTACCTTTCCATATGATTTAAAAAAAGCTGACCAATCCCGGATGGTATCCTCCCACCAAGTGCTAGGATCTATGTACATATCAAAAACTAACTTTCTGACTTGAATAAAATATATCAAATTTTGATGGATATCCTCCTTAAACAGAACCATGGCATTTAATTTCCAATAACCCAGCCCATTAGGAAGTATATGTGATCCATCCAGCATTAAATATAATAGTTTATGGTCTGAGAATTCTGCAATTAAAGTTTTTTGCTTTAGAAATCTGCAACAGTGAAGAAACAAAAAAATTGTCAATTCTCATAGCTGAGGTGCTTCTATAAAAGGTGGGATCAGCTTTATCAACAGTCTCAAAATATGCATACCTTAAGTTGGCATAATGTATCATAGTGGAAAGAATGGTCATGTCACAAAACACTTTTTAGTAACAGTATTTCTACCCCTATCCCTCAGTTTCAACCCACAGTTAGTCACCATCCAAAACAATGTGATGTGCAGAATATAAATAGGACTGGATAGCCTGAAAAAGCTCAGTTCTTACCACCTTTGTTTGACTACCATAAATATTAATAAACCAGAATAATACATTATAGAGCTTAACATCTAGTATTAAAGCCCGACCTGGGACCAAATCAATCAGTTTAATAACCTGAACTTCTACACCTTTGAATAAAATAGTCACCCCAGAACAAGTATCATCTCACAAAGACCAGAAAGAAGGACCCGAATGCCAAAATTTGATTGCCTGTTTCAATTCAGATATAGTGTGTAACCTAGTACCTTGCAAGAAAAAAATGCCAGATGTAAAAGTTCGTAAATGAGAAAATACTTCTTGCCTTTTCCATAAACTCTTAATGCTGTTAACATTAATAGAATAAACAGATAAAGAAGGCATTCATTTAATAAAGGGGTGAGTGATTAAACCCTTAGCACAGTTTTATTCATGGGGTTTCTTAGAAGAGGCTCTTGTGGTCCTAACATGCTTAAGTTTCCCTGTTTTTTTTTTTTTTTACCAGTGGGAGGGTGTACTTTTTCAGGGGAAGATTCTTCTAATTCAGAACCTGATCCAGTACTGAGAAATTAAAAAAGAACCTTCAGATTCATTTCCAGAAATCTCCCCTTCTATAGGTAGAGGTAAATCTGTTTTTAGTAGGGATTTCAGATGTTTTAGGCATTCTTGCAGCTGGTTGTACCCAGTTTTACTGGCACCTGGAGGGTTTAACCTGACGAAGTGGGGATTGTTGAGGAGTATCTATAGTATGCTCTAGGTGACTTGTCTCAAGTTCAATAACAAAAGTTTCTACTGTTACTAATGTACTAGCCTCCTGCTGAGGGACCACAGAGACAGTATTTATAACTGGAGTTTCTGGTGGAGGCATAGCTAACAATTGTGTTATAACAGAACATTCTGGAGCAGAAGTAACAGCTGTAGATCTATCAGGAGGCATATCCTGTGGCCTAGAAGCTGAACGCTGAGCCTGTGTACATTTTGCTAAGGCTATTGTCACTCTTTGCTCATCCCAAGCAGCTTGCTCTCCCTGATTATGTGCAGCTGAAGGACAAGAATGATAAGTGTGACCATTTTCCTCACATAGATTACAAACCTGGTCATTTCTACATATCCCTGCACTATGACCTAGCTCATTACAATTAGTACACTTTAGTCCATCACACATGCTACTTAAATGTCCTGTGGCCCCACACTGATAGCAGGCCTTGGGCTGACCCACATAGAACAAAACCCCTCTATCTTTACCTAAAAAAAAAGAAAAAAAAACAACTTTTGGGTAAGTGAATTAACCCAGTATCAGATGTGTTTATAACAACTTTAATTTTCCACCCTTTGTTCCAAATATGGTCGTCATCAAAAATGGGTTCTGGATTTCCCTGCACTGTACACCATTGCTTAAGCCAGTATACTAGGTCTGTAACACTCACCCCCTCATTTCTAAATAATACTGTAATCATACGATGTGCAGGTTTAGTTAAGGGAGCTATCTCAAAAGGGACCCATAAAGCAGAGGATTTTAATAGTTGATATTGAGACCAGAATTTCCGCAGACCACTTCCTTGTTTAAAACTAACATCAAAATCAGGCTCTCTTGAAACATGAATCAAAGCATAAATTTCAACAGGGGTAAAGTGCATGGAACCCATAAGTAGTTTCCTAGCTACTTGTTTATGGTCAGGAAAAACTTCTAAACCCTTCCCTTGTAAATCAACCTTATGGTGTTATGACATTTAGTAGGGAAAACTGGAGCTGTAAATAAGGGAGCAAAGGATTTCATAGTTTTAGAATGTCCTTGAGAAATATTCTCTGTTTGACCCTCGGGAGGTAGAAGTTCTAGAACCACAGGGTAGTCAGGCCCACTAGGTCTGGTTTCTACATCCTATAAGATAGGTAGAACTGGATTCTGTGTAAGTTCCAATCCCTCCAGTACATGCAAAGGAGAGGCAATGTCCATTTCAGATCCCCAGTCTTTAGGTCTAGTAGTTTCTGAGGGTAGGCAGTCCTATTTAACAAAGGTAGATTTTTTACAGGGTGAAACAATGATCTTAGAGGGACCTGAAAACCAAAAACCTGTATCAGACTTTTCCAAACCAGCTGCCATCATAGCACAATCTACAGACCACTGTTTTTAGTTAGCTGAGAGTTCAGCCTTTTTTCTTGACAAGGGAATGTCGGGGCTTTGTCCTAGGCCAGGTAACTCCGTACCTGAAAGTGCCATTCCTGGCGAGGTTCCTGCAGTTTTGTTATACAGATTCCCCACAAAAACAAACAAGGGCGCTTGCTCTGTACCTGTTGAGAAAACGAAGGATCCTGCAGAAGCATCCCATTCAGGTGATTGCACATCTTCAGGTGCAGCTGCAATCTTCCATAAAGGAGCTGTCTGTGGAGCTGCCAAGTCAGTTTCACTGTTTGCAGTTCGTTCTGTTTGGAACAGGAGCACTGATCTGCTGCCGCAATTGCAGCCTTCAATTCTCACTGCCTCTGCTGAAAGCGAGCTTCTTCTTCCAAAAGCTGTTGCTGTAGTGTAGCCAAATCCATTGAAGTCTCTTCCTGAATTAAATCAGTAGAAATAACCTCCTGATTTAGCGGTCAATCACAGATCTCAGACAATATCCCAGAAATAGAAGTGGAATTTATCAAATCACAGTCCACACTTAGAGCATCAAAAAAAACCCTCCGAATCCATGGCATCAGACCTCCTAATCACAGCCTGCTCTGCCGCATCAGGTATATCCATCTCCTCCACTTGCTCAGCACAAAAGTGACCAATGCACTAGCCAGCAGTTCCCCTACAGGAGAGCAGGGGAATTTCCCCAATGCAATGGCCAACTTTCCTCCAGTCACGAAAAATACTACCAACAGCTTAATCTGGTTCAAGGTCAGTTGGCATTCATCTGTATCCCCTTCCCCCAAGTCATGCCTCAAAATAGGCAGGATTTGTTTAGTGCATTTACCTGGTCAACAAAAACTAGATAAATAAATACTTTTGACCCATTAAGCTCCCTTGACCCTGTTGAACAGGAACCTAGTATGAATGAATCAATTATAAGACTCAATAATGTACCACATACCTCCCTCCCTAGTACTAGTAAAACAGGACAGATGTTATCTTTGGTTGCACCCCCAATTAGCATAAATCCTACTACCACATCTTCACAGGAAACAAATCAATCTTCGAACCCTACTGAAAATATGACCAATGTTTCTGAAGTGTCTGGTTCCATGAGTGTGAGAGAAGACATTATGCAAACTACCACACTAAAAAGTGTAACCGAAGATGTAAATGTCACAAATGAACAGATGTATATTCTAGGTGACTCAATGATCAGGTATACAGATAGATAGTCTACAGAAGGTAACAAACTAAATGTAACAAGCTGCAGCTACAGGGGGCAATATTTAAAGATATAAATGTCATGCTACCAGGTATATTGAGGGCAGTGGATGATCCTAAAACTGTGATTTTACATGCAGGGATGAATGACATCAATATAGCTGGGGTAGAGGATAAGTCAAAGATATGACTAGGGCAGTAATGATTTAAACAAATCACAACACAAAAATAATCTTATCAGAAATCCTACCTGTTCCCCAGGCCTTAAAGGCTAAAAATAACAAAATCAAGATGTTTAATAATTGGCTTTGCAGATGGTGTCTTGAAAATAATATAAACTGTTTAAGGACATGGGAGATATTTGACAATAACATTGCACTTTTTGGATACAATGGTCTCCATTTAAATAAAAATGGAACCAGAATGCTAGGAAATATATTATATCAGGCCATTAGCAAGCATTCACAAGAGCAAAAAACTGATTTATGAGGGGCAAATGGGGGCCAAAAATGACAAAGTATCTAAAGAGGGGAAAAAGCAATAACAATCTGTCTATTTCAAAATCTCACTCTAATCTCAACTTTTTACTAACCAATGCAAGAAGCCTTCATCATATTATAAAAGATGAACTTGAACTGTCTCTTTCTACATTTGACATAGATATTGTAGCTGTTACAGAAACATGGTGGGGTAGCAACTCTTCTTGGAATAAAAACATCCCTGGCTATAATCTTGTACACAAGGACATAAATGAAAGAATGGGAAGTGGACTTTCAATTTACTTAAAAAATAACATCAGTTTTTGATAACTAACTGACTCATTAGATAATAATGAAATCATTTGGGTTGAAAGTGACATAAAACACACTAAGAGCTTAATTCTATGGGTGTGCTACAGGCCACCAGAAGTGAACCAATATGTACAAAATGAAATACTATCTAGCATTATGGATAAATTGAACCATAAAGATATTTTGATCATTGAAGACTTTAATACTCCATGAATAAACTGGAAAGAAAGCACTACCACTACAACAAAAGAGATGGCTTTGTTGGAGTTAGCATAATGAATGGATTATGTCAGATGGTAGACAAGCCTACAAGGCAGAATAACATATTGCACTTAGTCCTTACTGATATTCCAGATACAATTAATAATTTAGAAATACATGACCCATTGATTAATAGTGGTCATAATCAAATAACTTTCTCCATTAACTTAGAAATTCCTACAGAGAATGGTAGAACTATGGTTAAGGATTTTAATAAGGCCAAATTTGAGACAATACTACAGGAATTACATAGATGGGACTGGGGAAACTACATTACTTCATGTGAGCAGCTTTGGACCAAAATTTGAACTAAGATTACAGAGCTCTCAGATAAATATATACCAAACAAAGTTTTATATAACAAAATGGGGAAAGTTCCAATATAGTTTAATAAAAAGGTTAAAAAAGCAATTAAAACCAAAAAAGGGCTTATAGGATCTTTAAAAAAGACAATAATAGCTACAATAGAGACAAATATAAGAATGTTCTTAGGAGTTTAAAAATTAAACAAAGAAAAATGGAAAGTAGAATTTAAGTTAGCCCATATGAAGGATGGAGAGAAATGTTTTTACCAATACATAAATAAAAAGAAAAGCTCATCCAATGCCATTGGGCCCTTACACATTGATAATACTAAGGTTATACATCCAACAGATATGGCAAATGCATTTAATACATATTTCTGCTCTGTTTTTGAAGTAAAAACACCCCCAATACTAAACAATATAAATAAAAATATGCAGTTATTGGAAATTAGAAGGGAAGATGTCATCTCTAAACTAAATAATATTAAAGCTAATACTTCCCCAGGTCCAGATTCACTACACAAAATACTGAAAGCAATCAAATCATGGTTGGTTGACCTGTTACACAGATGATTTAACGTGTCTTTAAACACTGGTGAGGTACCTAAGGAATGAAACAAGCAGAGGTGGTACCTGTTTTCAAAAAAGTTAATCATGGTAGTCCAACTAAATATAGACTAGTCAGCCTAACCAGTAACATAGGTGAACTGACGGAATCAATAATGAAGACAAAATCAAAAAAGAACTAATTGGCAAAAATATAACTGATAACTCTATATGTGGTTTCAGACCCCAGAGGTCATGTCCGATTGCCAGTCTTGTTGTTTTTTTTTTTTTTTTTTTTTTTTTTTTATGAGCGAGTAAGTGTACTATTGGAAAAAAAGAAGTCTATTAATATCATCTATTTGGACTTGTGCAAGGCTTTTGACAAAGTCCCCCATACTAATTAAAAAAATGATAGCATGTGATTTACACAACTCTCTTATAAACTCAGTAATAGCATGGCTTTCAGATAGAGAACAAGAGGTTAGAAACAGAGATTTTAAATCAGATACAGGACCTGTGACAAGTGGAGTGCCTCAGGGTTTGGTTCAGGGACCTTCATTGTTTTCTCTCTTTATTTCTGATCTTGACAAAAGAATAAGTAGTTTTGCCATCAAATCTGCTGATACCAATATACCTGCTAATGTTAGTTCAGATAGGGGAGTTGAAATTCTGAAAACTGATACAAAATTGGAACTGTGGGCTAGTTTAAATGGGATGATGTTTAATTCAGACAAGTGTGTTGTCATGCATGTTGGAGAAGACAATAAGTGTAACGACTACAGTCTGGCACATAAGAGCTTAAAGCCAGTGACAAAATAAAATGATTTGGGTGTAATTGTTACCGGTGACCTTAAGTTTGTCACACACTGTACCAAACATGCAGTGAAAACAAACAGAATTATTTCTTGCATAAAGAGATCAATTGCCTCTAGAAACAGGGGCTGTATTATGCCACTTTACAGAGCATGTGTATGACCATTGCTAGACTATTGTTCCCCCTTATTGAACCCCACCTTACATAAGGATGTGAAAAAACTGGAAGGGGTAGAAAGGTGCATCACAAGAATGACTGATGATTGCCAAAGTAATGGTTATGAGGATAGACATAAGGACCTTAATCTGTACTCCTTGGAACTCAGGAGATCAAGAGAGGACCTTCTTATGATGCATTAAATCTCTAAAGATAAAACCTTATTGTCAGACCTTGGGCTTGTGTTTGCACATAGAGAAATCACACTTAGGAGTCTTATGTATCAGTTGTCATTAACCAATACCAAAAATACTAGAAGAAGCTACTTTACACAAATAATTATTACAATGTGGAATTCACTCCCTAGCGATGTAGTAGAAGTAAATACTTTCACAAACTTCAAATCTAAATTAGATTCCTACTAGATACTGAACATGGGAGCTAAGCCCGCTTGTGGGAGATGTGCATTTAAGGGCTCATAGCCTTCTGTACATCTATACTGTCCTAGTATAATCCTAGTATGATCCCATCTCATTACAGGGGCAGAGAAAATATTCAAATCCTGTCCGAAAGGTGATTTTGCACATCGACTGTGAAATTACATGTTAGGATAGATTTACTGAATGTCACTTACATTGTTCATGAGGTGTCCAAAAAAAAAAAGTATGTTGAACATTTGGGGCACAAATATAGAAAAATAGCCAAGTTATGGCACTAAGTTCAATACCTCAATGAAGTACATTGAACTGCATACATTATTTCCTCAGTTCACTGTCTTGCTTTGAAGAGTGAAGATATGTCTGCAGTCCAGAGAAGATTATGGCGTCGGACCCCCAGTGGGTATGTAAGAGCTTGGAGAGGGGTGTGGGTGGTGGTTACCAAGTGGAAAGGTCGGGTGGGGGGGACTAATGGCTCAGCAGACATCAATGGACAGTTTTTTTTACAGGTTTTAAAAACAAAATAACAAGTACCGAGGGAAGAGTTTCTTTATTTCAGGTTTCAACACTGGGAATTGGGCACCTCAACTGTCAGTATTATGTTTGAGGGTGTACGGGGTGGTGGGTGTTGAGTGGGAAGGTTGGGAGGGGGTGACAGTTACAGGAGCACCAGCAGTGGACACTGGGGGATTGGACTCACCCAGTGTCAGTGATATAAAATTCGGGGAAGTGGTGAAGTTATGGTGGGATGAAATAGACATCAATGGACTGTTTTCTTTTTTAAAGGGTATTTAAAAAAAAAAAAAAAAAATAAAATAGGAAGTGGGGGTTGCAGTTATGGTGGCAGCTGCAACCGACATCGATGGACCATTTTCTTTTTTACAGGGTATTTAAAAACATTTTGAGGGAAGGTTTTCTTTATTTCAGGCTTTGACGCTGGGGGATTGTGCACCCCCAGTTTCAGTGTTATGTTTGTGGGGTGTAGGGTGGTGGGTGCTGAGTAGGAGGGTCAGGTGGGGATGACAGTTACAGGGGCATCAGCCATGTACACTGGAGGATTGGGCACCCCCGGACTCATTGTTATAAATTGCTGGGGAGGGGGTTTGTGCAGTTATGATGGAGTGCAATAGACATTGATGGACCATTTCCTTTTTCACAAGATATTTAAAAAAACCAAAAAATGAGGTGGGGGTTGCAGTTACAGTGGTGGCTGCAACAGGCATCGATGAACCATTTCCTTTTTTACAGGGTATAAAATAATGCAGAGGGAAGCTTTTCTTTATTTGAGATTTCGACACAGGGGCATTGTGCATCCCTAGTGTCAGTGTTACTGTATATTTGGAGGGTATTGGGTGGTGGGTGCTGAGTGGCAGGGGAGGGTGAAGGTGACAGTTACAGGGGCACCCAGCAGTGGACACTGGGGGAATGGGCACCCTCAGTGTTAGTGTTATATTTGTGGGGGGTGCTGAGAGAGAGGGTGGGGTGGGGAGAAAGAGTTAAAGTGGTGCCTGCATCAGACATCAATAGACATGTTTTGTTGTTGCAGGGCTTGAGATAGCAGCTGCACACCAGTAAGGTCCATAGCAAACATCTGGTGTGCTGCTGCAACTGTTTTGAAAGCTGATCAGTTCTTTGCTGATATGACTTCATGGCTTAGTGAAACAGGTTTGGGGAGTGAGAGAGAGAGATCTCAGCTCCTCTAGTTGAAAGTTGATCAGCTGTTTGCCGATACAGCTTCATGCCTTAGTGAAACAGTTTGGGTGGGAGGTGAGGGGGATCTCGGCTCCTTTAGTTGAAAGCTAATCAGCTGTTTGCTGATGCGGCTTCTTGCACATCAAAGGACTGAAGATCTCACTGATTGGAGCAGATTCAGTCCTTTGAAGTACAAGAAGTTGCAGCCCAAGTGATGTCAAGACTACAGTGTGTGATTATTGGTGCAGACTGTTGAGCCCCTGCTGTTGCAACAGCAATGGGCTCAGCAGTGACACATCTCCTATGTCCCATAGTGCTCATCCCAACCCATTTGGTGCGCAAGCGCAGCAAATGCAAAAAAGGCAGGTTCTGTAGATTTACTGCTCTGGTATAAAATACCAAGTGCTGCGAAAATCTTTGTTTTTACTGGTGTTCAGGCAGTCCAAATTCTGGAATATTACCAGATTTTCTTGTAAAAAACCTTCAAGATATAATATTACAAAACAAAACAAGATATCATAATTTATAATAACTTGTTCTTTTATTTCGTAATAAATTATATCTTGAAGGTTAGTTTGATCACTGTGGAGTGATGTACTAAACCAACTAGAGTTTTCACAATGCTGGTGATATCACAGTTGTATAGCATAACACTGAAGCCAGCTGTTAAAATCAAGTTGAAACAGTTAAACCTTCAAACAAACTACAGGTTTAAAAGCTACACAGTAACTAGTAAGTTGATGTTACATCATTTGACTATTCAATGGCCTGATTCAGAATATGCAGTTCATCTTCATTTGCAAGGAGACAGGACTTCTATAATTAACTGATGGTTCTGCCCCTTCTGAGTTGTGTGATCCTGCTCCCTCACTCATGAAATAAAAATGCAGATTTTGAGTCAAGCCATTGCATGTCCCCTCTCTATCCACTGTAAAACTCATTTCTTTCTGGTTCTTGTTTTGATTGGCACACACCGACCTGTCAGAACAGGAAAATGAAGCACTCACACGCCTACCAGTTATCTCAAGTAAAGTGTTCATGCCCACTCACTTCCTCCTTTATTCATTGTAGAGTGATTGTTTTAACTGCCTCTTTTTTTTTTTTTTCTGGTTAAGACCTCATTTACATTTCCCCCAGAGACGACTGACTACACAGTCACATGGACTAAACTGCCATAACCATATGGTTATTGAAGACATAGTGACAGTACACATGCCTCATATACAGTGGGGAATCTGATGGTGGAACCCCCACAATAAGTGGGGCATCCGATGGGAAACCCCCAAATGGAGATCCATCAGTTTCTTGCTCCTACTGCTGGTAGGGAAGGTGAAGCCAAGAGCCACACCAGAGGCCTCTGAGGGAAAGAACGAGCCACAGCTACCCATGCCCGGTGTGGCATATTGCAACTCCACTACGGTTCTGGAGCATGCCATACAAAGCAATACCCCTCCACTTTTGTAAACCAGCTTAGGCTGTCCTTCTTCACACATGACACCATCAGATCCCAAACTCCCCCATCCATTTATAATGACTGTGACTGGTTCCTGATTATAATAAACTTAACCTGAGCTCCGTGGACACAGCCCTGATGATGGCAAAAATCCAGAAAAGCCTCATTAAAAGGAGAAAACTAGGAAATGTTCCTTCATGACCCTTGTAGGGATCCTCTCGCAAGCAGGGGTGGGTCCATATTGCTTATCCTCTACCTTCCCCCTTCTCAGACCTTGACTCCCGGGCCCCTAACCCAACTCACCCTCCCTCCCATACTTCCCCCTTTTAGGGCACGTGGGAGGTTGTCTCAGGCTCCTCAGGATCCCAGGCTGAAAGGCTGAGTACTCAAGATACCAAAGCTTACAGTATCTGTGTGTATATATGTTTCTTTTGTTTTGTACTTATATGGCATGAAACGCTGAAAAAAATTTATCTATCTCATTTTAATGTACGGCGCCCAGAGCCTTTGGGATTGGGCGTCTTTTTTAAATAAAAATGACTTGACTTGACTTGACTACTCTTGGTTTGCCCTAGTAACTATCCCTGATTGGCTCCCTGCCCCATAAACACTATCCCTGTCTGTCACTCTTTCCTCTGGTTGGCCACAGCTCACCCCAGTTTGAACATCTCACAGTTGGGCTATGAATGAGGTAGGAAAAGGGGAAGGGAGAGTCATGCCTTACTGGTAGAAGTGAAGGTTCCCACAGTCAAAGTCCCTCGCAGTTCAAATTCTCCTGGAAGAGACAAAATACTTATAAGTACTCAGTGGATAAATGTAAACCAAAATGGAATTGCACATCTTGACTTTAAAACTGAAAGCAGCCTTCAACATCCAAACTTTGTAATAACTGAAAAGGGCTGTGAATTTATATAATTTCACTGAGAAGCTGAGTCATTTCTGAAGCAGTCTGATGCTTGTAATCAAGTTTTGTTCTACTGATCAGAATACTGAGCTATAGTTAGCTGCTTGGCTTATTCAAGAGTGCTGGCATAGAAATTGCTGAATAATGTGCTTCTTTGCTATGATAACTTGGAGGGTACTAGGATTACAGTTTCAGCTGATGTTGCTGACAGAAAAACAAAAGGTTGCTCTGATTCTAAGTGAAGGAGGTAGAGCCTGATAATCTTACCTCTTTCTGATATCAGGATCACCTTAAGATATTGACTGCTGCTACTAATACTATCTGGTTTGAGCTTACTATAATCATCATGGTTATTATTGCCCTGTCCAGGTCAGTATTTATGAGATCTGTGACACCAGAAAGTAGATGATGACGATACTGATGCCCAATTTTGGTGTCACTGCACTATAGTGGTTCCCTTGCTGCAGGTTTTTTCCTCTGGTAATGTTTGTTTTACACTGCACATTAATGACTTGTGTGTATTACGCAAGCAATAAGACATGACGAGGTCTAGGTTTGGCTTGATAAGAGCATGCCCAAGGTATGTTATGGGGCATGAAGCGCTTTCGCCAAGCACCTAGGAAGTGATCTTATCAGGCCATAACCCACACCTCAGAGTGTCTTATTGTGTTTATAAAATGGGTCCTCGAGTAAAGAAGTTGATTAAAAAATTCACATAAATGTACATAAAAAACAGCAATAAATATGAATAGTAGAAAATGCAAAAAGTAGTCCATGGAATGGAGCTCTTTAATTAAAAAACATTGGAGGAAGTTGGTGTCTGTCTATGTCTATTCCCCAGCCACCCAAAGATACAAACACTGAAAAATCATATATATATTTATAGTATCTTTACTTTTACCATCCTGTTTCACTTACAGCAATGAGGAGTGAGCGTGCTCTCATGCAGTTTTGGTCACAGCAATGGAGAGTGAACATTATGTATTTGGTATGGTGATTCTGGCCCTCATCCCCTCTGAAGATACAGGAAGCATTTTCTTTTTTGTACTTTCATTGTTTTTTAAAAAGATTTGTCTCCTGAAGCTCTGCCTTAACTTGAAAGAGAGCATGCCTGTCAGTGGCTGCCGTACAGTTTCCTGTTTTGCAGTTCTCAAATCTGACTGGTCACAGTGGAAAAGCCAAGAAGTTTAGAATTCTGCATTTTTGCAGCTGGAATTTATAGGAGACCACAAAGTGTGTGTGTGTGTGTGTGTGTGTGTGTGTGTGTGTGTGTGTGTGTGTGTGTGTGTGTGTGTGTGTGTGTGTGTGTGTGTGTGTGTGTGTGTGTGTGTGTGTGTGTGTGTGTGTGTGTGTGTGTGTGTGTGTGTGTGTGTGTGTGTGTGTGTGTGTGTGTGTGTGTGTGTGTGTGTGTGTGTGTGTGTGTGTGTGTGTGGTGGGGAGGAATCCAGAGATGGACCGATGAGAAGAAAACTACCAGTGAGTAAAAGAAAATTATACATTGAAAGGAGGACACGTTTTGAGACTTGTGCAGGAGAAGGGAGCTTGTGTGCTGTGAGTGGCATTTCTCTGGTGGTCTCCCGTGCTTGTGACTCTTGTTAGGTGGCAAAATGATGTTAATGTTCACAGATGTTTACAAGGCTGTGCCATTGGTCTCCCGGTTCGAACGGTTCCCTCAAATGCTGGCTGAGGAGCTGCAGTAGAAGAACAGTGACACGCATTGAGTTTGCTGTGTGGTGTGGTTTGATTGGCACAAATAGTGCCTGTTGAATGATTATGTCCTGATAAGGACACGGCTGAGAAAGGCTTTCAACCAGTCAGCTTTCATGATTCTTTTTGCACATTTTATAATTGAACTTATCAAATAGCGATTCCACACAAACCTGCTGTTTTGTTTTTGTCTTTAAAGTCCAGTAATAAACGTGAATTTGATCTGAGTCATAATCTCTTTACAGCTGATTCAACAACTGTACTGAGGCTGTTAGTGTTGCTTCTAATGGCAGCCTGCTTGCCAGGGAGATAGCTGCAAGTAGAACTGATACACTGTTGTCTGCATTCTTTAATATTTACTGTGGCACTAGAAGAGGAGTCGGTGGAAGAGGTTGTATGCATGTCAATGCTACTCAATACCATTTATGTGGCCATTGCAGTCTTTTCATTTAATTCTCAAACTGTTGGAACAGTATATCATTTTCATTACTATAGTCACTTTCTTTTTCTGAACTTATGTGTTTATATGGGTCAAAACAGTAAATTATATTTTAATAATGGGAGAGCCATCAGTATCTCAGATAAACTATACAGTTTTTTTTCATTGGGGGGAGTTAAACAGGAAATTCTGTAAGCAGAAATTAAACTGAGCTAAATCTATTCCCTCCAGGCTAAAGGACGTTTTGATTAGTGATGGCTCAGCTACTGCAAATTGGAGTCGAGATCAAGGGAGGAGGAAAATATTCCAATTTAGAGGAAGCTCTTGCTCTGTCCTTCTAACTGAACCATAGAAACATAAAAGCACAGAAGTTGATGGCAGATAAGGACCTCATGGCCCATCCAATCTGCCCATTTTTTCTACCTTATGAATGTGCCATAGGCCTGTACTCGGTCAATGGCCAAACTATTCATACTCATCTTTATTGCTCCTTTATGCCTATCCCATGCCTGTTTGAAGCTCTGTACTGTATTCATATCCACCACTTCCTGAGGTAGGCCGTTCCATGCATCCACCACACTTTCTGTGAAAAAGAACTTCCTCACATACCCCCTTAGTCAGCCTCCCTCTAATCTCATGCTGTGTCCTCTTGTCCTGCTACCGTTCTTATATTGAAGCATGTTAGACTCTTTCACTTTGTTAATGTCCTTAAGATGTATGAATGTTTCGATCATATCACCTCTCCTTTGCTCTAGGGTATACATATTGAGTTCCGTTAATGTGTCCTCATATGTCTTCTGATGCAGTCTCTGCACCATTTTGGTTGCCCTTCTCTGGACTGCCTCCATTTTCTTAATGTCTTTCAGCAGGTGCGGCCTCCAGTACCACACACAGTACTCCAGATGGAGCCTAACCAGTGTCTTGTAAAGAGGGATTATTACCTCCCTCTTACGACTTGCAATACCCCTACCAATACACCCCAACATCCATCTAGCCTTACCTACTGCTTTAATGGTCTGCTTGGATGATTTCAGGTCATGTGTGATAATGATGCCCAAGTCTCTTTCTTCCCTTGTGATTGCCAGCAACTTTCCTAGCAACCTATAGGTGGCTTCAGGGTTTCTATTCCCTATGTGCATGATTTTGCATTTCTTTGCGTTAAACCCCATTTGCCACTTTTCTGATCATTTTGCTAGTTTATTCAGACCTCTTGTCATTCTGCTCACCCCATCTGGATCATCTACTCTGTTGCAGATCTTGGTGTCGGCTGCAAACAGGCAAACCTTACCCTTCAGTCCATCTGCAATGTCACTGAAGATATTGAAGAGGACTGTGTGCAGGAGGCCAATGTCACTGTGTGGGAAGTGTTGGGCGGGGGCTCACCTTGTGCACAGGGATGGGGGTGGTAGGCAGCTGCTGTGGTTGGTTACTGATGTGTACCTGTTTCTGTTCCATTCCTAGAACCTGAAGACTGAAGATGGACAGCACTCACAAAACACCAGGCCACAGGTGGCCCATGGTTGAGGGGTGGCTCCAGCACCAGTGGGGCCACAGAGAGCAGGTAGGCACTGACATTCTCCTGCTCACCATCATTGGGGGGGTGGCGGAGGCATGAGCATGGCCACCTGTGCCATGTGCCATGGCAGCTGTGTGTGTGTCACACTGTATGTGGTACCCCCCACGGTGGTGCATCCATTGAGCACAAATGCCAGCTGCTGATGGGATGGGTGTGCACCCAGATGCCACTGATGTTGCTGTGGTGCTGCCGGAGCACTGTGCATGGCACAGTTGGTTGACCACTGTGCGGCAAGGAACACCACTGTGTGCTGATGTGGGGTGCCTGTATGGTCCCTCCGGGGGTGTGTGTTCCTGCTGTCCAGTGCACACTGTGGATGGGCATGGTACCTTGGGACATTGCACTGATCACCAGTCCTGTCCCTTGTCCTAAGTGTCCGGAGGCGGAGAATGGAGGCCCCTCTACTGTCAGCTCCTGAGGCAGTTGATCCTAATTACATCAGCTATGGTGGAGGCGGTGATGCAGGACCAGCACATGATGTTGGCGGAGAGACAGCAGCGACATGTGCAGGGGACAGCAGGCCATGGCTGCTGCTTGTTGGGCCCTGATTTCCCCTGTTTCCCCAGCAGTACTTCCCACTCCAGTCCCTCTTCTCACTGTACAGTCCCTAATCCCTACCCCTCACATTCCTACCCTCCCCCACACCGTTCTCTTGTATATAGTTGTTTTGCACAATATATTACTTTTGACTTACCTGCCTGTGTCTGTGTTTGCTTTGCAGGTAACGTGAGGAGAAATGCTGCAGTGGCCCACGGCCTGTTCATGTGGTGCATGCTGTGCTTCTGTGGATGAATACTGTGTGCTGCAGTGTGTCCCACTGTGGTGGTGTCCCTCCCTTTGGTCGATGGCTGTGCCTTGGGGTGCCCTTGGGGGGCTGTCAGGATTCTGTGGTGGGTGTGTGTGATTGGTTGTGTGGTCCTGAGTGTGACCTACTCTGGTCTGGATGTGCAGGGGGGTCAAGGCCTGCAGAGTGCTGGGGCCTCATTGGTGGCCCTTGGTCCACCATTGGCACCCCTTGTTGCCTACTATCTGTGCCATTGTTGTGTTCTGGGGTGGGGGTCCAGGTGCCAGTGTGCGCCCTGTTGTGCCCAGCTGGTTGACGCCTCCTGTGGCCTGTCACTATGCTTCCATGGCTCTGTCCCTGGGGTCTCCTCTCTGTGCCATGATCCCCTCTGTTGCTCTGCTCCCATGGTTGCCCTGGGGCTTCTCTGTCTGCCGATGGTGTACCTGTGGTTGTGCCATGGTGTATCCACAATTGCGCCATGGTTCAACTGCACCATATTCAGACGGGTTGTGCTGGCACAGTGTGGCTAGTGCAACCTCTGAATATGGCTCCTGTAGCACCACGGCACATCAGATTTGTGCTGCACTGGACTTACGGCAGCCTTTGGCACATTTCTGAATATCTGGGCCTGTCTCTTTGTTTTGGGTGGAGTAGTTTTGTATTCTGACTTTCAGTTTTTTTATATACACACACAATAGCTAATTCTGGTACACCCCACCCCTTGACCACACCAATGGAGACCCTTTCTATGTCATTTTAAATAAAGTTTGAGAAAATATTATATCAGAACACAGACTTTGGAAAAAACAGGCAGTTTATCTAATGTTTCTTCATGTAGACATAATACTTGAATAGCAGACCACAATATGAAAAGGCAAGCCAAACAAAGATAAATGCATTTCAAATCTCCAGGATTTTAATATTGATGAGGATAATATGGTCCTAAATGGCCCACATGAGGATGTGGACAGTATGGCATCTCAGAGTGAAGTGGTATGACAGAAATGTACCTTTGGCTCCTTGTTGAAATTCTTGAAATGGTGTATGCCTGCTGCTAGAAGCACTAGAATCATGGCCTTGTATATTCAGAATGTCCCCTATATGTTGATACTAGACACTGAGGTATGAAGTGTCTGTAAAATTATTAGTAACTCTCAAGGAGTAGGGGGGGAGGTTCAAACTAGTTGCCATTTGCCAGGTTGTACTTGCCCTATATAGCCCCACTAGTAGTCAGCCAGCTACTAGTGCATCCCTGGAGTACCAGACAAATAACAGTCTAATGAAAAAAAAAAAATGGGAGTATTAGTAAAATAAAAGTAAAATCCTACTGAGTAATTCATAGTCCTCCTCTTGAGTGCTGAGATGACCTGACCCTCCCTGAGTCACCTGGAAGAGTTCCTGAAGGATTGCAAAGTTTGCAAACCTGCAAACAATTCTGAGCTACCAAGACATGTAACACTCATTACAACTGGAATAGTGGCTAAACAAAGCAGGATTTTGTGCAGGTTCTCCACCTCCTCACTGCATCAGAGGTGCACTTGATAGCAGGTTAGGGAGGACAGTTTCTTCTGGAATGCACTGGCAGTGTGGAGTGGTCTTCTGTGGGCATAGTTTGACTTAAATGCTGGAGCCAGACTGACTCTGCCTTCTCCATTAGTGCCAGACCAGAATCAGCATGGCAGCAGCAGTACCACCGGTTCAGAGCTAAAGCAGCCACCTAATAGTAAGGAGAGAACATTGAAGTCACAAGTATGGGAAGGAGGAGATCCTTCAAATAGGCAAGATCCAATTTAGTAAATTTAAGTTTGTGCCTCGTGGGAGGAAGATAAAGATGCGGAATCTGAATCAAAAATCAAATTCCAACTTTTTTTTTCAGAATTAGGATTTTTGGCCTTCAATTCCAAAAATAAAAATTTTGACAAAATGCTCAGAACCCAAGTTGTTTCTCTGAATTTGATTGAAATATGTTAGGCTTTTTCCCCCAGATATGAGCATTACATTTGTTGGGAGACTGTAGCTCCCTCCATACTTCCATACCGGTTGAGGGGCAGCAGGTAACAGTATAATTTCTGGAATACCAGGAACCATAAACTTCTCCAGATGTAGACTTATAACTCCTGTAGTCACTTTCCAAGAATATGTTCAGGTCATTGGCACATTCATCAACACTATTATCATTATCATAATCCATATGATACTGGTGAATTGCAGTTTTGTCTACTGTATGTAATACTCATTGTCAGAAGACTCTGTACTGATCATAGTGTGGCAGGGTGAGTAGAGGTGTGGTGAAGGGTTTGTTAGCAGCAGGAATGAAAGATTGATACCAGGCTCAGCAGGGTGTGGAGCAGAGAATAAAGTCACCTCTGACATATCTGTATGTGGAATAACTGAAATAGAGATTGGTTGTGCATCAATCAAATGCTGTGATGATCTTGAATAGAGTGTGTTTCTGCATGGCTAATGGACTACTGACAAATTCTTGATTTGATGATAATGATGTGGCAGCTGGTCTGACTCATTGGCAACCTTGTACTGCACACTTTATGATCTTATTGTTTTTAGGCTTTATAGCAGACTAGACTTGCTACATTTCAGAAATTAAAATGTATTTCTCCTTCTCACTACACATTCTGTTGGTAGGTTAAAAGTCCATTTATTTTGGTGTTTATTGCTGGGCTCAGAACCACCAGAGGCTTCAAAAACTTTATTATCTGTACTCCTATTTCTCGTGTCTTACTGGCAAACTCCAGTCACACTGCTACTGTGTATAACATACACAAAACAATAAATTAACAAAGTTTTTTTAAAAGCAACTAGCCTTTTGAACAACTAAAAGCACCACTCTTTGGAAATTGGAGTGGAAACTAACTGGAAGACTGAAGTGGCTTCCCACCTTGCAGCCAATACAGATAAGTTTGATGCTAATGAATAAACATATATTAAAGCATTTTAACAGCAGGTAGCCTTCAGAACAGCTAACAGCCAGTCACATAAGAACTGAAAAGGCAACTGACCAGCAGGCTGAGGGTGCACTACACGTTTAGTGTAGTGTATATTCCACTGATGATAATAAAGAAATGTACCAATCAACATTATCAGCAAGCATAGAGACTCGTAGCAGGACCTATGTGAAAATCGGAGTGACCACTAACTGGTAGGATTCTGTTATACTGGTTTACATGTCTGGTAACATGAACATATGTAAATTGCATACTCAACAAATTGGTTATGAAGCACAAGATACAGTTGCAGCAGGCACCAATAAACTTTGTGAAAAGTCTGGTATAAAACTATAAGGATTTGTTCTTTATTATTTATTTATTAGAATTTTGGTAACCAGGTAAGTCCACTGAGACCATGCAGTCCAATTTTCAGTGACGACCTGGGTGTCAATGGTGAACACGGTTCAATAGATAAATACAATAATATATAGCATACAGAGAGATTTATAAATGTTGCAAAATTGTTACAGTGGAATCCAGGTAAGTAACTTAAAACAGATCAGGCATTAAGCATGTATAAATAAACAAGATAACTAATATTGTACAATACATATATAGCAGGAACATGAGAGCAGGTGGCTTACAAGATACGTCAATCAGATTAACATAGACTAGGCATTAAAGATGCTATTAGCATTATTTAAAGAAATTGCAGAGGAGGGGGGTTAGTAGGAAAGAGGTAAGCACTTTTTTGAAAGAGGATAGAGTGTGGCAGGAAAGCAAGTTAGGGGGGAAAGAATTCCAAGCAAAAGGAGCCGAGAAGGTGAATGATCGCTTACCCGATTTGCATTTCATCTTTTGGATTGATAATAAGGGTAAGGAAGTAAATCTAAGTGTGCGCATGGGTGCTTTTTTTGTAAACGATTCCCATTAGTCAAGGGGGGGGGGGATTAAAGAGCTTGGTAAGTTTGAATACAAGGCATAAGGTGTGAAACAGTAACCTTGAGTCATAGGTCGGCCATCGAAAAGAATGGGTGCCTTTGTGCACCCTGCTGTGCCCAGCTGGTTGTGGCCTCCTATGGCCTGTCACTATGCTTCCCTGGCTCTGTCCCTTGGTCTCTTCTCTGTGCCATGACCCCCTCTGATGCTTTTCTCCCATGATTGCTCTGGGGCTTCTCTGTCTGCCCATGGCGCACCTGTGGTTGCACCATGGTGCAGCTATACCATATTCAGCCAGGTTGTGCTGGGACAGTGCAGCTAGCACAACCTCTGAATATGGCTCCTGTTGTACCACAACACATTGGATTTGTGCTGTGCAGTACTTGCGCCAGCCTTTGGTGCATTTCTAAATATCTGGGCCACTGTCTCTTTGTTTTGGGTGCAGTAATTTTGTCTTCCGACTTTCAGGTTTTTTTCTATACGCACACAATAACCAATTCTGGTACACCCCACCCCTTGTCCTCACCAATGGAGACCCTTACTATGTCACTTTAAATAAAGTTTGAGATAATATTATATCAGAACACAGACTTTGGAAAAAACAGGCAGTTTAGCAAATGTTTCTTCATGTAGACATAATGCTTGAATAGCAGACCACAATATGAAAAGGCAAGCCAAACAAAGATAAATGCATTTCAGTTCTTTGGGATTTTAATCTTGACCTGGATAATATGGCCCACATGAGGATGTGGACAATATGGCATCTCAGAGTGAGGCGGTATTAGGGGAGACTGCAAAATTTGGAGGAGAAAATCCTAACTGAGCAGCAAGAAGGCTACATTACATGTGAAGTCCCCCCACTTGTCAACTTGGGCAATCCCTTTACAATCAAACACTTGGATGCACAGTTCTTAACCCCAGCTCGAAGGCCAACCATGAGGGACATACTGTATGGAAAAGGTAAGTCCCAGATGATCGGAGCTTATGGGGTTAGCATGTTGTTGAGGCAGGAGAGGGGTTCAAGGATGGGATGGATGAAAGAAGCACAAAACAATTAAAAAAAGAAAATAAGAGCATGGTGATTAAATAATCACGTATTCAAGTATTTGATAGTTTCAAAACAAAAGAGCTAAGAATAAAAAAAAAACACAAATGCAAGTATTTCTTCTGTAGAATTACAGTAAATAAAACAAAAATGAATTCTAAATTCTTGAGTCCTGGTCTCAAAATCTTTCATTCTGAGGTGTTTTCTACCACTTTTGGGGTCAGTGATAAGTGATAAATGGAAGTTCAGCTTCTTAGGACTTAAGTTCTAGGTACCTCATGACTGGCAGTTGAACATTACTTTTTAAAAATGGCTTTGAAGAGTCATGATCTTCAAGAAATACTTATTTCCCTGATAACACACTGTAATGTGAGTGGGAAAATGAATGATGATCAGGACACCCACCTAGTTAAACATCAAAAGGCAAAACACTCATGCCAGACAGACATTAGGAAGCAAATAAAACCTTTTCCCTTTAAAGGAAATCTTACTTTGGCATGCCATCTGAAGGATGAAGTGCCTTTCTTTTAAACTGTTACAGATGACAGTCTCACTGGAACTCATAACAGAGTGAGAGTCAGCATGAGATTTGCTATCATGAAACTATAAGCCATGGTAAAATTTTGCATCCTGCAAAAATACAAAATCAAATGAAAGGTTTTGACTTCTGTGTTTCTTCTACATATCCCTTTTACTTTAATGTGTCTCTGCATCATATTGGTGTGGTATTGTGATTGTCTTGTTCCAGTTATTTTGAGAGAGAGAGGTTCAAAAGCACCCGCTGCCCCACAAAGGAAACTCTGGGACCACTTTGCAAGGTTTTAATAGTCCATCTTTATCAAAATATGGCATGTACAGGTACAAGTCCAGCAGAGACCATACAAAGCGTTGATATTTCACTTAGCTGCCTGCTAAGACTCCTCAGAGTTATCTCTTTTTCTGATTTTTTTTTGAGCAGAAAATACTCTTCAATGACAACTGTTTCATATTTTCCTTTTTCAATATTGTTATCGGTGTTGATGTGTTCTCTTCTACCACCTCCATCTCTCTCATCCCTCTCATTCCCCTTATTTAATTAGACCTTTCTTTATCTAGATTATATCCTATTTTCCTAGAGCAATTTTTATAGTTCAACCCAGGTTTTATTGGCAAACTCACACATTTTCCTTTTAATTGAGTCCCTTCCATTTTATTTTTTCCACTTCTAGTTGTTGCTGGCATTCTACCATGATCAAATTGTCTAACAATCCCCAGGGTTTAAACACACCTTGTTATATACTCTACTCTTCTTTAAAAAAGTCCTCTTTAATTGGTTACTCTTACACAATCTGATACTGCCAAATTAATAACTTGGTACCCTGAAAACAGGTGTTACTTCCACCTCTTAGTATATTCTCTATAATAGTTTGTTTTATAATCCCTTCAGTCAACCAGCTCTATAGCTTCCTACTAGATAATGCCACACATTAATAAGATAATGAATAGGGTTAGGGGCTCTAGCTAAAGTGCATAGCATACAATAGGGTACTATTCATTAAAAAATAAGCAATATCATGGATTTCTATGTAACAGGTGATGATTTATGTTCATATAAAAGAGCACAAAAAAACCCGTATTTTCATACACTAATGTTAACTATTTTCTCTAAAAACATGATAAGTCACATAAATTAATTATAGATATATCTTTTAAGATTCAGGATCAAATTTACCAGATTCACCAGCCAGGTTACTAACAAAGTCCTCAACGAGGTTGCATTCCCTTGTAGTTCTTTCAGCACCGTCTTGTTCAGCTGCTTTCACCAAGTTTCACCAATTTCTTCGATGTTATTCCTTAGTTCCAGTTCCTTTGGTTTTGAACTCTTTCATCTCTATAGTCTCCTGCTACTCCTATAAAATAAAATCTTACAGAGACTCCAGGTACAGTCTGTTTCTCTAACTAAGTTGGCCTGAAACATGAATGCTTGCTAATAGTCCTAATATGGCATTTTCGACTGTTGGCTTCCACTGTAACACCAGTATCCAATTTCCAATAAATATACAAAAAAGTGTAAAATATATATGAACAATTCACATATATATATATATATATATATATATATACACACACATATATATATATATTTCTCTTAACCATTCATACACTTGTTCTACACTCTTACTTTACACTTATTTATTTCCTGTTTACTTTTTCAGCTAACAATGTTTTTCTTCTTAGCCCTACAAATCTTCGTTCTCTGCTTCAAGCGTTGTTTGTTCAATGCACAGTACACAATTCAACTTGTTATTTCATACTGCTAATCGCTGCTTCATATATCTATCTCTCCTGAAGCGGCTGCAGAATTTATAGAAAACAAAACTCCTACTGAGTTAATAGCAGCTTTTCCACGATCTTTTAAAGCAGACTGAAGATTACTATGGTGAACAGAAAATCTCTCAGAGCCAACAGCTGTCAGCTATCCACCCGCAAGTGCACCCCTCTGGATCTGAGTCAGGAACCTGGATCAGTATTCTTAGATTAAAGACAAATCTCACCCCCAATGCTTTCTGAAATTGTTGTTTGCTACTGTTTGGTTCCTGTTGTTTATCTTGGAACCAATCTGCTAAACATATTTTTCTGTAAAATTTCTGGAAATCAACTTCCAACATAAATTCATCAATACCCCTGGTAGAGGAGAAGGAAAGGCCTTCACTTAGTACCTTAATATTTAAATCTGAACTCTTCCCCCACTCAAGTTAAAAAATAGCTATCAGTTCCTTTGTCTCCCCCTGGTGCCTCTTCCTCTACATCCTCTTTCACCTCTTCCACCACCCCCTCCTTCTTGTTTTCTGTATGGCCTTCTGTATTGATCTTCTCTCCACCATCCCCTGTCCTTCAAATCCTGTCTCCTGTCATCTCTTCCCTCTGGTCTGTGCTGATGTGTTCTTGTATCTGGCTATTCCTGGGGGTGAGAACCTACCCTTAAAAAAGGACCCCTGTCACCCTGTTGTCTGTTCTGTCTTGTATATGAATTAGTTATGCAACTGTCTCAACTATTTGAGTCTGTTTGGTATTCTTGTTGTCATTGATAATATTGATTCCCTAAATCTGGATTCAGTTTAAACAAAAACAAAAAAATTATAAACCTTATTATCTCTGTAGTCGATGATATCATGTTTAAACTTTTTTTTAAACTTCTGTTGTTTAATTAAATCTTCTTATTCAGCAAGTTCTTTATTTTTACTAGTGCATTAGTGAACTCCTGATGTTGTACTCAACTCTTATATTCCTATCTGACCTCCTGTATTTCCCAGGTCAATCTACTCCTTTCTTCCACTATATCTTCTATCAAAGCCAACATAAAGGCTGTTGAACATTTATTATGAATACTAGTCCACTTCTCATTCAATTTGACAGTCATGAAACCTTGATTAAGTTCCACTAACATCCATAGACCTCTCGGGATTCTCTTATTATTTTATATACTCTCCCAATGACAAGGAATACCACTCTAACCTAGCAACCCTCTGTTCTAAAAGATTTATCTTATTAAGTAATGTCTTGTCACTAGTCATTATTGTCCAGCTTTTATCTTAACTTAATAGGCCTAACACCATTTCCTGCTCTTCCGGGGTGAAGTGGTATGACAGAAATGTACCTTTGGCTTCTTGTTGAAATTCTTGACATGGTGTATGCCTGCTGCTAGAAGCACTAGATCCATGGCCTTGTACATTCAGAATGTCCCCTATATGTTGATACTAGACACTGACATATGAAATGCCTGTAAAATTTTTAGTAACTCTCAAGGATTGGGGGGATTCAAACTAGTGGCCATTTGCCAGGTTGTACTTGCACTATATAGCCCCACTAGTAGCCAGTCAGCCACTTGTGCATCACTGGAGTACCAGACAAAGAACAGTCAGATGAAAAAAAAAATTGCTGCGAGTACTAGTAAAATAAAAGTAAAATCCTACTGGGTCATTCATAGTCCTCTTCTTGAGTCCTGAGATGACCTGACCCTCCCTGAGTCACCTGGAAGAGTTCCTGAAAGATTGCAGAGTTTGCAAACCTGGAAACAATTCTGAGTTACCAAGACATGTAACTCTCATTACAACTGGAATAGTGGCTAAACAAAGCAGGATTTTGTGCAGGTTCTCCACCTCCTCACTGCATCAGAGGTGCACTTGATAGCAGGTTAGGGAGGACAGTGTCTTCTGGAATGCACTGGCAGTGTGGAGTGGTCTTCTGTGGGCATAGTTTAACTTAAATGCTGGAGCCAGACTGACTCTGCCTTCTCCATTAGTGCCAGACCAGAATCAGCATGGCAGCAGCAGTACCACCAGTTCAGAGCTAAAGCAGCCACCTAATAGTAAGGAGAGAACATTGAATACACAAGTGTGGGAAGGGAGGAGATCCTTCTAATAGGCAGGATCCAATTTACGTAATTTAAGTTTGTGCCTCATGGGAGGAAGATTAGGATGTGGAATCTGAATCAAAAATCGAAATCCAACTTTCTTTTTCAGAATTAGGATTTTTGGCCTTCAATTCCAAAAATTAAAATTTTGACAAAATGCTCAGAACCCAAGTTGATTATCTGAATTTGATTGAAATATTTTAGGCTTTTTCCCAGATCTGAGCATTACATTTGCTGGGAGACTGTAGCTCCCTCCATACTTCCATACTGGTTGAGGGGCAGCTGGTAACAGTATAATTTCTGGTATACCAGGAACCATAAACTTCTCCAGACATAGACTTATAACTCCTGTAGTCACTTTCCAAGAATATGTTCAGGTCATTGGCACATTCATCAACACTATTATCATTATCATAATCCATATGATACTGGTGAATTGCAGTTTTGTCTACTGTATGTAACACTCATTGTCAGAAGACTCTGTACTGATCATAGTGTGGCAGGGTGAGTAGAGGTGTGGTGAAGGGTTTGTTAGCAGCAGGAATGGAAGATTGATACCAGGCTCAGCAGGGTGTGGAGCAGAGAATTAAGTCACCTCTGACATATCTGTATGTGTGGAATAACTGAAATAGAGATTGGTTGTGCATCAATCAAATGCTGTGATGATCTTGAGGAGAGTATGCTTCTGCATGACTAATCGACTACTGCCAAATTCTTGATTTGATGATGATAATGATGATGATGTGGCAGCTGATCTGACTCACTGGCAACCTTGTACTGCACACTTTATGATCTTATTGTTTTTAGGCTTTATAGCAGACTAGACTTGCTACATTTCAGAAATTAAAATATAGTTCTCCTTCTCACTACACATTCTGTTGGTAGGTTAAAAGTCCATTTATTTTGGTCTTTATTGCTGAGCTCAGTAACACCAGATGCTTCAAAAACTTTATTATCTGTACTCCTATTTCTCGTGTCTTACAGGCAAACTCCAGTCACACTGCTACTGTGTATAACATACACAAAATATTAAATTAAGAAAGTTTTTTAAACAGCAACTAGCCTTTTGAAGAACTAAAAGCACCACTCTTTGGAAATTAGAGTGGCAACTGACAAAGACTGAAGTGGCTTCCCACCTTGCAGCCACTACAGATATTTTTGATGCTAATGAATAAACATATATTAAAGCATTTTAACAGCAGCTAGCCTTCAGAACAGCTAACAGCCAGTCACATTAGAACTGAAAAGGCAACTGACCAGCAGGCTGAGGGTGCGCTACACATTTAGTGTAGTGTATATTCCACTGATGATAATAAAGAAATGTACCCAACAACATTATCAGCAAGCATAGAGACTCGTAGCAGGACCCATGTGAAAACTGGAGAGACCACTAACTGGTATTATTCTGTTATACTGGTTTACATGTCTGGTAACATGAACATATGTAAATTGCATACTCAACAAATTGGATATGAAGCACAAGATACAGTTGCAGCAGGCACCAATAAACTTTGTGAAAAGTCTGGTATAAAACAGTAAGGATTTGCACTTTATTATTTATTTATTATTTATTAGAATTTTGGTAACCAGGTAAGTCCACTGAGACCATGCAGTCCCATTTTCAGTGACGAGCCGGGTGTCAATGGTGAACACAGTACAATAGATAAATACAATAATAATACATAGGATACAGAGAGATTTATCAATGTTGCAAAAATTATTACAGTGGAATCCAGGTAAGTAACTTAAAACAGATCAGGCATTAAGTATATATAAATAAACAGGATAACTAATATTATACAATATATATATAGCAGGAACATGAGAGCAGGTGGCTTACAAGATACATCAATCAGATTAACATAGACTAGGCATTAAAGATGCTATTAGTATTATTTAAAGCAATTGCAGAGGAGGGGAGTTAGTAGGAAAGAGGTAAGCACTTTTTTGAAGGATGATAGAGTGTGGCAGGAAAGTAAGTTAGGGGGGAAGGAATTCCAAGCAAAAGAAGCCGAGAAGGTGAATGATCGCTTACTCTATAGACATTGCATCTTTTGGATTGATAATAAGGGTAAGGAAGTAAATCTAAGTGTGCGCATGGGTGCTTTTCTGTAAATGATCCCCATTAGTCAAGGGGGTGGGGATTAAAGAGCTTGGTAAGATTGAATACAAGGCATAAGGTGTGAAACAGTAACCTTGAGTCATAGGTAGGCCATCTAAAAGAATGGGTGCTTTTGTGCACCCTGCTGTGCCCAGCTAGTTGTGGCCTCCTGTTGCCTGTCACTATGCTTCCCTGGCTCTGTCCCTTGGTCTCTTCTCTGTGCCCATGACCCCCTCTGTTGCTCTGCTCCCATGATTGCCTTGGGGCTTCTCTGTCTGCCCACGGCACACCTGTGGTTGCGCCGTGGTGTATCCAAGGTTGTACCATGGTGCAACTGTACCATATTCAGCCAGGTTGTGCTGGGACAGTGCAGCCAGTGCAACCTCTGAATATAGCTCCTATTGCACCACGACACATTGGATTTGTCCTATGCTGTACTTGCGCCAGCATTTGGCACATTTCTAAATATCTGGGCCTCTGTCTCTTTGTTTTGGGTGCAGTAATTTTGTCTTCCGACGTTCAGGTTTTTTTCTATACACACACAATAGCTAATTCTGGTACACCCCACCCCTTGTCCTCACCAATGGAGACCCTTCCTATGTCATTTTAAATAAAGTTTGTGATATATTATATCAGAACACAGACTTTGGAAAAAAACAGGCAGTTTAGCAAATGTTTCTTCATGTAGACATAATGCTTGAATAGCAGACCACAATATGAAAAGGCAAGCCAAACAAAGATAAATGCATTTCAGTTCTTTGGGATTTTAATCTTGACCTGGATAATATGGCCCTATATGGCCCACATGAGGATGTGGACAACATGGCATCTCAAAGTGAGGTGGTCTTAGGGGAGACTGCTAAATTAGGAGGAGAAAACCCTAACTGAGCAGCAAGAAGGCTGCATTTCATGGGAAGTCCCCCCACTTGTCAACTTGGGCAATCCATTTACAATCAAACACTTGGATGCACAGTTCTTAACCCCAGCTCGAAGGCCAACCATGAGGGACATACTGTATGGAAAAGGTAAGTCCCAGATGATCAGAGCTTATGGGGTTAGCATGTTGTTGAGGCAGGAGAGGGGTTCAAGGATGGGATGGATGAAAGAAGCACAAAACAATGAAAAAAAGAAAATAAGAGCATGGTGATTAAATAATCACTTATTCAAGTGTTTGATAGTTTCAAAACAAAAGAGATAAGAATAAAAAAAACACAAATGCAAGTATTTCTTCTGTAGAATTACAGTAAATAAAACAAAAAAGAATTCTAAATTCTTGAGTCCTGGTCTCATAATCTTACATTCTGAGGTGTTTTCTACCACTTTTGGGGTCAGTGATAAGTGATAAATGGAAGTTCAGCTTCTTAGGACTTAAGTTCTAGGTACCTCATGACTGGCAGTTGAAAATTACTTTTTAAAAATGGCTCTGAAGAGTCATGATCTTCAAGAAATACTTATTTCCCTGATAACACACTGTAATGTGGTGGGAAAATGAATGATGATCAGTACACCCACCTAGTTAAACATCAAAGGCAAAACTCTCGTGCCAGACAGACATTAGGAAGAAAATAAAACCTTCTCCCTTTAAAGGAAATCTTACTTTGGCATGCCATCTGAAGGATGAAGTTCCTTTCTTTTAAACTGTTACAGATGACAGTATCACTGGAACTCATAACAGAGTGAGAGTCAGCATGAGATTCGCTATCATGAGAGTATAAACCATGGTAAAATTTTGCATTCAGCAAAAATACAAAATCAAATGAAAGGTTTTGACTTCTGTGTTTCTTCTACATATCCCTTATTCCTTAATGTGTCTCTGCATTATATTGGTGTGATATTGTGATTGTCTTGTTCCAGTTATTTTGAGAGAGAGAAGTTCAAAGCACCTGCTGCTCCACAAAGGAAACTCTGGGACCACTTTGAAAGGTTTTAATAGTCCATCTTTATCAAAATATGGCACATACAGGTACAAGTCCAGCAGAGACCATAAAAAGCATTGATATTTCACTTAGCTGCCTGCTAAGACTCCTCAGAGTGATCTCTCTTTCTAATTTTTTTGAGCAGAAAATACTCTTCAATGACAACTGTTTCATATTTTTCTTTTTCAATATTGTTATCGGTGTTGATATGTTCTCTTCTACCACCTCCATCTCTCTCATCCCTCTCATTCCCCTTATTTAATTAGACCTTTCTTTATCTATATTATATCCTATTTTCCTAGAGTAGTTTTTTATAGTTCAATCCAGGTTTTATTGGCAAACTCACACATTTTCCTTTTAATTGAGTCCCTTCCATTTTATTTTTTCCACTTCTAGTTGTCGCTGGTATTCTACCGTTATCAAATTGTCTAACAATACCCAGGGTTTAAATACACCTTGTTATATACTCTACTCTTCTTTAAAAAAGTCCTCTTTAATTGGTTACACTTACACAATCTGATACTTCCAAATTAATAACTTGGTACCCTGAAAACAGGAGTTACTTCCACCTCTTATTATCTTCTCTATAATAATTTGTTTTATAATCCCTTCAGTCAACCAGCACTATAGATTCCTCCTAGGTAATACCATACATTAAAAAGATAATGAATAGGGTTAGGGGCTCTAGATAAAGTGCATAGCATTCAATAGGGTCCTATGCATTCACAAATAACCTATATCATGGATTTCTATGTAACAGGTGATGATTTATGTTCATATTAAAGAGCACAAAAAAACATATTATCATACACTAATGTAAACTATTTTCTCTAAAAATATAATAAGTCACATAAATTGACTTTAAATATATCTTTTAAGGTTCAGGATCAAATTTACAAGATTCACCAGCCAGGTTACTAACAAAGTCCTCAACGAGGTTGCGTTCCCTTGTAGTTCTTTCAGCACCGTCTTGTTCAGCTGCTTTCACCAAGTTTCACCAATTTCTTCGATGTTATTCCTTAGTTCCAGTTCCTTTAGTTTTGAACTCTTTCATCACTATAGTCTCCTGCTACCCCTATAAATTAAAATCTTCCAGAGACTCCAGGTACAGTCTGTTTCTCCAACTAAGTTGGCTTGAAACATGAATGCTTGCTAATAGTCCTAATATAGCATTTTCGACTGTTGGCTTCCACTGTAACAAGTATTAAAAACTTAAAACCAGTATCCAATTTCCAATACATATACAAAAAAAGTGTAAAATATATATGAACAATTCACTTATATATATATATTTCTCTTAACCATTCATACACTTGCTCTACACTTTTACTTTACACTTATTTCTTTCCTGCTTACTTTTTCAGCTGACAATGTTTTTCTTCTTAGCCCTGCAAATCTTCATTCTCTGCTTCAAGCGTTGTTTGTTCAATGCGCTGTACACAATTCAACTTGTTATTCCATACTGCTAATTGCTGCTTCATATATCTATCTCTCCTGAAGCGGCAGCAGAATTTATAGAAAACAAAACTCCTACTGATTTAATAGCAGCTTTTCCACGATCTTTTAAAGCAGACTGAAAATTACTATGGTGAACAGAAAACATCTCAGAGCCAGCAGCTGTCAGCTATCCACCAGCAAGTGCACCGCTCTGGATCTGAGTCAGGAACCTGAATCAGTATTCTTAGATTAAAGATCAATCTCACCCCCAATGCTTTCTGAAATTGTTGCTTGCTACTGTTTGGTTCCTGTTGTTTATCTTGGAACCAATCTGCTAAACATATTTTTCTGTAAAATTTCTGAAGATCAACTTCCAACATAAATTCATCAATACCCCTGGTAGGGGAGAAGGAAAGGCCTTCACTTAGTACCTTAATCTTTAAATCTGAACTCTCCCCCCACTCAAGTTAAAAAATGGCTATCAGTTCTTCTGTCTCCCCCTGGTGCCTCTTCCTCTGCATCCTCTTCCACCTCTTCCACCACCCCCTCCTTCTTGTTTTCTGTATGGCCTTCTGTATTGATCTTCTCTCCACCATCCCCTGTCCTTCCAATCCTGTCTCCTGTCATCTCTTCCCTCTGGTCTATGCTGATGTGTTCTTCTATCTGGCTATTCCTGGGGGTGAGAACCTTCCCTTAAAAGAGGATCCCTGTCACCCTGTTGCCTGTTCTGTCTTGTATATGAATTAGTTATGCAACTGTCTCAACTATTTGAGTCTGTTTGGTATTCTTGTTGTCATTGATAATATTGATTCTCTAAATATGGATTCAGTTTAAACAAAAACAAAAACAATTATAAACCTTATTATCTCTGTAGTCGATGATATCATGTTTAAACTTTTTTTAAACTTCTGCTGTTTAATGAAATCTTCTTATTCAGCAAGTTCTTTCTTTATTTTTACTAGTGCATTAGTGAACTCCTGATGTTATACTCAACTCTTATATTCCTATCTGACCTCCCGTATTTCCCAAGTCAATCTATTCCTTTCTTCCACTATATCTTCTATCAAAGCCAACATAAAGGCTGTTGAACATTTATTACAAATACTAGTCCACTTCTCATTCAATTTGACAGTCATTAAACCTAGATTAAGTTCCCCTAATATACTTATACCTCTCCGGATTCTCTTATTATTTTATATACTCTCCCAAAGACAAGGAATACCACTCTAACCTAGCAACCCTCTGTTCTAAATGATTTATCTTATTAAGTAATGTCTTGTCTTTTGTCATTATTGTCCAGCTTTTATCTTAACTTAATAGGCCTAACACCATTTCCTGCTCTTCCGGGGTGAAGTGGTATGACAGAAATGTACCTTTGGCTCCTTGTTGAAATTCTTGACATGGTGTATGCCTGCTGCTAGAAGCACTAGATCCATGGCCTTGTACATTCAGAATGTCCCCTATATGTTGATACTAGACACTGAGGGATGAAATGCTTGTAAAATTTTTAGTAACTCTCAAGGATTGGGGGGGATTCAAACTAGTGGCCATTTGCCAGGTTGTACTTGCACTATATAGCCCCACTAGTAGCCAGTCAGCCACCAGTGCATCCCTGAAGTACCAGACAAAGAACAGTCTGATGAAAAAAAAAATTGCGAGTACTAGTAAAATAAAAGTAAAATCCTACTGGGTCATTCATAGTCCTCTTCTTGAGTCCTGAGCTGACCTGATCCTCCCTGAGTGACCTGGAAGAGTTCCTGAAAGATTGCAGAGTTTGAAAACCTGGAAACAATTCTGAGTTACCAAGACATGTAACACTCATTACAACTGGAATAGTGGCTAAACAAAGCAGGATTTTGTGCAGGTTCTCCACCTCCTCACTGCATCAGAGGTGCACTGGATAGCAGGTTAGGGAGGACAGTTTCTTCTGGAATGCACTGCCAGTGTGGAGTGGTCTTCTGTGGGCATAGTTTGACTTACTTAAATGCTGGAGCCAGACTGACTCTGCCTTCTCCATTAGTGCCAGACCAGAATCAGCATGGCAACAGCAGTACCACCAGTTCAGAGCTAAAGCAGCCACCTAATAGTAAGGAGAGAACATTGAAGACACAAGTGTGGGAAGGAGGAGATCCTTCTAATAGGCAGGATCCAATTTAGTAAATTTAAGTTTGTGCCTGGTGGGAGGAAGATTAGGATGTGGAATCATAATCAAAAATCGAATTCCAACTTTTTTTCAGAATTAGATTTTTTGGCCTTCAATTCCAAAAATTCAAATTTTGACAAAATGCTCAGAACCCATGTTGATTCTCTGAATTTCATTGAAGTATTTTAGGCTTTTTCCCCAGATCTGAGCATTACATATGTTGGGAGACAGTAGCTCCCTCCATACTTCCATACTGGCTGAGGGGCAGCAGGTAAGAGCATAATTTCCTTTATACTAGGAACCATAAACTTCTCCAGACATAGACTTATAACTCATGTAGTCACTTTCCAAGAATATGTTCAGGTCATCGGCACACTCATTAACACTATTATCATTATCATAATCCATATGATACTGGTGAATTGCAGTTTTATCAACTGTATGTAACACTCATTGTCAGAAGACTCTGTACTAATCACAGTGTGGTAGGGTGAGTAGGGTTGTGGGGAAGAGTTTGTTATCAGCAGGAAGGAAAGATTGATACCAGGCTCAGCAGGGTGTGGAGCAGGGAATTAACTCACCTCTGACATATCTGTATGTGGAATAACTGAAATAGAGATTGGTTATGCATCAACGAAATGCTGTGATGGTCTTGAAGCAAATATGTTTCTGCATGGCTGATCGACTACTGCCAAATTCTTGATTTGATGATGATGATGTCAATGATGATGATGTGGCAGCTGGCAACCTTGTACTGCACAGTTTATGATCTGATTGTTTTTAGACTTTATGGCAGACTAGACTTGCTACATTTCAGAAATTAAAATATGTTTCTCCTTGTCACTACATTTTCTGTTGGCAGGTCAAAAGTCCATTTATTTTGGTCTTTATTGCTGGGCTTAGAAACACCAGAGGCTTCAAAAATGTTATCTGTACTCCTATTTCTCGTGTCTTACTGGCAGACTCCAATCACACTGCTACTGTATATAACATGCACAAATTATTAAATTAACAACATTTTTTAAACAGCAACTAGCCTTTTGAACAACTAACAGCACCACTCATTGGAAATTAGAGTGGCAGCTAACTGAAGACTGAAGTGGCTTCCCACCTTGCAGCCACTACAGATATGTTTGATGCTGATGAAGAAACATATATTAAAGCATTTTAACAGCAGCTAACCTTCAGAACAACTAACAGCCAGGCAAATAAGACCTGAAAAGGCAATCAACTGGCAGACTAAATTTGTGCTACACTTTTTAGTGTAGTGTATATACCACTGATGATAATAAAGAAATGTACACAATAACATTATCAGCAAGCGTAGAGACTTGTAGCAGGACCCATGTGAAAACTGGAGTGACAACTAACTGGTAGGATTCTGTTATACTAGTTTACATGTCTGGTAACAAGAACATATGTCAATTGCATACTCAACAAATTTGGTATGAAGCACAAGATATAGTTGCAGCAGGCATCAATTAACTTTGTGAAAAGTCTGGTACAAAACAGTAAGGATTTGCACTTTATTATTTATTTGTTATTTATTAGAATTTTGGTAACCGGGTAAGTCCACTGAGACCATGCAGTCCCATTTTTAGTGATGACCCGGGTGTCAATGGTGAACACAGTACAATAGATATCTACAATAATAATATATAGGATACAGAGAGATTTAACAATGTTGCAAAAATTATTACAGTGGAAAGCCAGGTAAGTAACTTAAAACAAATCAGTCATTAAACATATGTAAATAAACAGGATAACTAATATTATGCACTATATATATATATATATATATATATATATATATATATATTATATAGAGATATATATATATATCATATATATATATATATATATATATATATATTATATATATACTGTATATATATACTTTGCAGGAATATGAAAGCAGGTGGATTACAAGATACATCAATCAGAGTAACATAGACTAGGCATTAAATGTGCTATAAGCATTATTTAAAGCAATTGCAGAGGAGGGGGGTTAGCAGGAAAGATGTAAGCTCTTTTTTGAAGGAGTATAAAGTGGGCCAGGAGAGTAAGTTAGCGGGGAGGGAATTCCAAGCAGAAGGAGCTGAGAAGGTGAATGATCCCTTACCCAATAGGCATTTCTTCTTCTAGATTGCTAATAAGGGTAAGGAAGTAGATCTAAATGTGTGTGTGTGTGTGCGCTTTTTTGTAAATGATTCTCATTAGGTAAGGGGGATTAAAGAGCTTGGTAAGTTTGAATACAAGACATAAGGTGTGAGACTGTAACCTTCAGTCATAGGTAGGCCACTGAAGACAACACAGGGCCTCACAGTGGTGTTTTCTGGAGTCCGCTCCAAGGGCAAAATGTCCAATCCTATGACAGAGTTGATGAACCTGTGCAAGGGAAGAGGATTGGGTGGAGAGTAGTAGAGGGGCACCATAGAACAAAACAGGGAAAGGGGATGTTGACGCAATCTTTTTCAGGTGGAGTTGGATAAAGAGGGTGGAGGTGGTATAATAACCCATGCTTCTGGTTTACCATTTTGGTAAGCTGAGTTGCATGATGCTCCAATGAGAAGGAGGCATCTAAGTGAACCCCAAGGTATTTAAAAGTACTAACCACCTCTACGGGGTCTTCTGACTGTGTACTGATCTGGATATGTTTGGTAGGTTTGGTGGACTGGTTATGGAAAAGCATAGCTTTTGTTTTTTCATATTTAGAATTAGGTGATTGTCAGGGGACCAGCTGTCAAGCGCAATAAAATCAGAGTTAAGGCTTTGGTTAAGCCAGTCTATATTGGTAGATGACCAGTATAAGATTGCATTTTCATATATTTGAATGGATTCACCACCACAGAAGTTTGGGAGCTTGTTTTTAAAAAGCGAAAATAGTATCGGGCATAGAATAGAACCTTGGTACTCCGTGTGAGATAGGCCTTGAAGAGGAGAGCGAACCAGACCATTTTATCCTTTGTGCTCTTCCAGTAAGGTAGTCATGGAACCATGTCCGTGCTAAGCGATTTAGGCCTAAGTGATGCAATTTACCAAGGAGAAGGTGGTGGCTGACTAGATCGAAGGCCTTAGTCAAGTCGATGAATAATCCACTGGTTAGAAGACCAGCATCACTTGCATTCAGAATGTCAGTCGAGACTTTGACAAGGGCTGTGGTAGTACTATGGCCCTTCCTAAAGCCATGCTAGCAGTCTGTGAGAAGATGATGTAAGTCTAGGTGGATACAGATTGGTCAATACCAGCAGGAACATCTGCCAGAACTAGACTCATAGTGGATTCCCTGCAGGGGGAGGGCCTCAAACAACTGGTACAGCAACCCACAAGAGACAGGGCTATGTATTGTTCAGAAGAGACCGAGGTGCAAAAAGGGGGGGAGGAGTGGCCCTGTATGTTAATGAAAATATCAAAGCTACAGAAATTCAGAATACACATAAGGAGCCAGAAGAACTGTGGGTCACCCTGGAAACAGGAAATGGGACAGCCATAAGAACTGGGGTTGTCTACAGGCCCCCAGACCAGAGGGAGGACATAGACACATTACTGTTAGAAGATATACAAAACATGACAGCTAAAGGGGAGGTTCTGATAATGGGAGACTTCAACATGCCAGATACAGATTGGTCAATACCAGCAGGAACATCTGCCAGAACTAGACTCATAGTGGATTCACTGCAGGGGGAGGGCCTCAAACAACTGGTACAGCAACCCACAAGAGACAGGGCTATCCTAGATCTAGTACTGACTAACAAAGAAGGGATCACAGATCTCCAGGTAGAAGGTCACCTGGGGGCCAGTGACCATCACATGGTATGGTTCAATTTGGCTACTACATCTAAATCATCCCATTCCAAGGCAAAAATATGGGACTTCAGAGGAGCTGACTTTGATAAGATGGCCAACAGAGTTAAGCTAGCTCTGGCAAAAGAAATGCAGGTGAGGAGGTACAGGCAAAGTGGGCAAGCATTAAGGATACAATACTTGAAGCAACATCCCATTGTGTTAGACAGAAAAGGAAGTGCAAAGATGAAGGAAACCACTTTGGTTCTCAAATACAGTAGCAGAAAGGTCAGAGCCAAAAGGCTGACCTTCAGGAAATATAAGGAACACAGCGGGATGAAGATAGGGAGGCATACCAAACTGCCCTAAGGGAAGCAGTGAAGGCAGTAAGGCAGGCAAAGTCCCAAACTGAGGAAACACTAGCACGAACAGTAAAGAAGGTGACAAGACTTTCTATAGATACATTAGTGAAAGGAGAAAGTCCAGAGGGGGTATTGCTAAGCTTAATGGAGAAAAGGGAGCATGTGAGGAGGAGGACCTGTAAAGGCATCTATCCTAAATAGATACTTTTGCTCAGTATTTACTGAAGAGAAGGTAGGGCAGGGCCCACAGCTCACCATCATGGACACAGGGGGGAGGGAGGTGAGCACTACTCCCTTCACAAAAGAAAGGGTCCTACAAGAGCTTGCTAAGCTCAGGGTGGATAAGGCAATGGGACCTGATGGCATACATCCCAGGGTACTTAAGGAGCTAAAGGAGGAACTAGCAGAGCCATTAGCAGAATTGTTTAGTGAGTCTCTGAGCACAGGAGAGGTCCCAGAAGACTGGAGAAGGGCTATGTGATCCCGCTCCACAAGAGTGGTAGCAGGGAGAGGCAGGGAACTACAGACCAGCCAGTCTTACCTCAGTAGTGGGCAAGATTATGGAGCACTCCTTAAGGAAAGGATAGTGCAACACCTGGAATCCATAGGGCTCGGGATCCAAGACAGCATGGGTTTACAAAGGAAGGTCCTGTCAAACTAATCTCATAGATTTCTTTGACTGGGTAACCAGAGTGGTGGACCAAGGGGGAGCAGTTGATGTCGCCTACCTTGACTTCAGCAAAGCTTTTGACACTGTTCCACATAGAAGATTGATAAATAAGCTAGGTAGGCTCGGGTGGGTCGAAGTTGGTCAACTGGGTGGCAAACTGGTTGACTGGCAGAAAACAGAGGTGGTGGTAAATGGTATACAGTCAGAAGAGATGCAAGTCACAAGTGGGGTACCTCAGGGATCAGTCCTGGGGCCAGTCCTATTCAACATCTTCATTAGTGACCTCACAGATGGACTAGAGGGTAAGGCTTGTCTGTTTGCAGATGACACCAAGATCTGCAACAGAGTAGATGATCCAGATGGGGTGGGCAGAATGAGAAGAGATCTGGATAAACTAGCAAAATGGTCAGAAGAATGGCAACTGGGATTTAATGCAAAGAAGTGCAAAATCATGCACATAGGGAAGAGAAACCCTGAAGCCACTTATAGGCTGGGAGGGAGTTGCTAGCAGTCACAAAGGAAGAAGAGACTTGGGCATCATCATCACTGATGACCTAAAATCATCAAACAGACCTCTAAAGCAGTAGGTAAGGCTAGGGGGTGTTAGGGTGTATTAGTAGGAGTATCACAAGTCGTAGAGGGAGGTAATAATCCTCTGTACAAGACATTGGTTAGGACCCCATCTGGAGTACTGCATGCAGTATTGGAGGCCACACCTTCACAAGGACATTAACCAAATTGAGGCAGTCAGAGAAGGGCAACCAAAATGGTGCAGGGACTGCATCAGAAGACATATGAGGACAGATTAACGGAGCTCAATATGTATACCCTTGAGCAAAGGAGGAGAGAGGTGATATGATCGAGACATTTAAACACCTTAAGGGCATAAACAAGGTGAAAGAGTCTAACATGTTTAAATATAAGAAAAATAGCAGGACAAGAGGACACAGCATGAGATTAGAGGGGGCCGATTAAGGGGAATGTGAGGAAATTCCTTTTCACAGAAAGGGTGGTAGATGCATGGAATGGCTTACCACAAGAAGTGGTGGCTATGGATACAGTGCAGGGCTTCAAACAGGCATGGGATAGGCATAAGGGAGCAATACAAATGACTATGAATAGATAGGTCACTGACAGAGCAAAGGCCAATGGCACATTTATAAGGTAGAAAAAGAAATGGGCAGACTGGATGGGCCTTGCGGTCCTTATCTGCCGTCAACTTCTATGTTTCTATGATTGTAACTGAATGTGCAGGATCCTCTCCAGGATCTTAGCCAGTGGGCAGACAATTGAAATAGGCCTATAATTTTCCAGAGCATGGGACCCCCCCCTTTATGGAGGGGGATCACCACAGCCACTTTCCAAAGACTTGCAACTTCACCAGAGAGGATGGATCTATTTAGAAGATCACAGACAGATGCAACGAGTGTTGCTACCCCTAGATTGAGAAACCTGGGTTCTAATGTGTCATGGCCACAGGAGCTCTCTAACTTGAGATTTGATAACACCTGAGGACTTCTCTTCTAGTGGCTATTTTTGGGTGGAAAAGGGGTTAGGAGCCAAGAGCGGTGTGATGCTGAGTAGAAATAGAGAAATCTGCAGACTGACAGCAGGTGAGCTGTTTACCTATCAAGGTCAGAGAAAAACTGATTAATTCCTTCTGCAATAGAAGGGGGATCTTGAAGGAGGTGGCCGCTGGACAATATGGAGCTTGGACATTGGGTTGATTTACCTTTGATCAAAGAATTGATATGTTTCCAGAATTAAAAATGGAAAAAGGGGTCAGCACATAATTTTCCAATTGATTTTAATAAATATAGCAACATAGCTTAAAAAAACACACACTGCAAATGGCAAAGATCTCACCCAATTCAGTAATAGAAATGCAGGCATAAAATGCAAGCCACAACTTCATAACTAGTAACTGCCATGGTCCTGAGTCTGCATGCAGCTTTGTTAGTTTCACCACAGTGTAGGTGTCTTGGGGCGTTTTGCAAAAGATGAAAAAGCATACACTACCCGCTCACAAAACGGATTGCAAATAATACATAAACTTCCGAATCCCAGGGTAACTCACTTTGCAATAGAAACGCTAACCCAAAAGAATAAATTACAGCAGATCATTCATGTCAGCAATGATTCACTCTGACTGGGGCACAAAGACTTCTGGGAGCGCTTACATAGTGACCGTAAGGTGATCTTCTTCACAGCATCCCGTACTGAAAGGCAGAAGTCCCTTTTAAAGAGAAAATCCACGAAGTGTTTGCCTATTTAAAGTAACAGAGTGCAATAGACAAAGTGGTAAACCAGTTAATATAAAAGTGAACCATGCCTAGAATAAAAGACAAGAACTGCATGCTCACATACGAAATATCTATAAGAGCACAAAAATCAAACTATGGAAAAATACATGCAGAGACCTGGTGACAATATATAAACTGTCCTAATACAAGGGAAAACACACAAGGCAGAACTCAAGAAACATAATAATTCCAGACCCCATACGTAGTCATTTAATCAATTCAACATAATGTAATTAATTGAATCTAGCTGAAACTCAAAGTATAAACCCCCAGGAAAAGAGCAGAGCCAGCAAGTCATCTTCTTTCTGTGACCAGAGCACTCAAAAGTCATGGTCACAGTCCCCATAACTCTAATAAATTCAAGGTGTATAAACTAAGGAAGAGCAGAGCTGGCAAGCCATGCTCCTCCTGTTACCAGAGCATGTTCAAGTCATGGTCACATTCTGTCATACTAGTGATGTCATCAAGGCAGAACCAGCAAGTCATACCTTGGCAAACCTTCATAAACTTTATATGGATGGGAACAGGCTCCAAAGGCACTTACAAAAAACTATGTAGAGGTATTTCTTCATTAAGTCCATGTGAAATCATGGTATCCAATTCAAAGATCCAAAATGCTTCTCTCTGCAATAACCTGGTCCCCCAATGCCCACATCTGAATCCAATATCAACTTTCTCCAGTCCAACAAATCTTAATGTTGCTTGTGATCCATGTCGTGCTTCCTGGTAATGGCGTTCCATCGCATATTCATTATTGGAATTCCTGATTGCTCCCTTCTGTTCACCAATACATTATTGTTGTGATCTTTTAGTCTAACCCACATACGACATGCCTCATGGACATGTCAACATATAGATGACACCAGTGGAACTGTAAGTACTAAATGAATTGATATCATACTTCTGTCCCGACCTAGGGTGGTTAAATGATTTTACATCTGATGTATTGGAACAGTGAACAGAATGGCCACACCTATAATTCCCTTGTGGCAGAGGTAGAAGCCACATCTGTTGTGTCGTGGTCTGGATGGGAACATATGGTTTTACCAATATGTCCTTTAAATTCTGACCCCTAGTATACGTCATCATAGGCAAGGTCTCGCCAATCTCCTTGAGTCTCAAATCAGATTATATAATAGACCAATGCCTATTAATGATTTTCCCAATCTTAGAGGCTAGCTGGTTAAATTCTGTGATAAAAATCACTCTGTCATTCTCCTCTTTTCTATGTCTCAGCTCTAGCAAAGTGTCTCTATCCATACTGTCCACATTGTACAGAGTATCTAACAAAAGTCCAGGCTCATACCCTCTCGCAATGAACCATCCAGTCAGGTCCTTCTTTGCATCTCTAAAGGATTCCTCTGTTGAACATATGTGTTTTGCTCTGATATATTGTCCTTTAGGGATGTTATTCACAACAGATGCTGGATGACAGCTGTTACTAAGTAACATAGTGGATTTCGATATAAACTCGTGGCCAGACCTGTATCTTTCTTCACAACTCAGCTCCTAAAAACTGCTCAATCCACAGGTAGTAAAACAAGAAAATGTACATTCCTTTTGAAAAACAGTTAAGGGGACTCACCAGAATCACAGGGGAAAGTGCACTGTTACCCCAGAATTGAAAACAATCACAGTACCGTATCAAAAATGGAAAAAGGGGTCAGCATATAATTTTCCTATTGATTTTAATAAATATAGCAAAATAGCTTAGAAAAATATACACTGTAAATGGCAAATATCTCACCCAATACAGTAGTAGAAAGGCAGGCATAAAATGCAAGCCACAAATTCATAACTAGTAACTGCCATGGTCCTGAGTCTGCATGCAGCTTTGTTAGTTTCACCACAGTGTAGGCGTCTAGGGGCATTTCACAAAAGGTGAAAAAGCACACACTTCCCGCTCGCAAAACAGATAGCCAATAATAAAGTTAATATAAAAGTGCACCTTGCCTAGAATAACTCATTTATTTGATTTTATGCCTCATGGGCAGCTTGGGGGGAAGCTAACTGGTGTAGTGGAAGGGGCAAAAATGATGAACTGGATTACAAGCTGGCTGAGTGGGAAGCTGCAATGGGTGGTGGTGAGAGGGGAGCTCTCAATGCCAAGGCCCATGACAAGTGGGGTGCCACAGGACTCTGTGTTGTGGCCAGTATTGTTTGAGCTCTTCATATCATACATTGCAGATGGGGTGGTGAGCAAGATAAGTCTATTTGCTGATGACACCAAAATTGGAGCAGTGGTGAATGGAAAGAAGGAATGGAAGCAGCTGCAGGGGGACCTAAGAAAGCTAGAGTAGTGGTCAGAGAGGTGGTAGATGGGGTTCAATGCAAACAAGTGTAAGGTTATGCACTTTGGGGTGAAGAACCCAAAGAGAGAATACTGGCTGGGAAGGGTTAAGCTGGGGATCACTAAGGAGGAGAAGAACATAGGGCTAATGATAACAGGGACCATGGACAACACTGCTCAGTGCAGGAGAGTGGCTGCAAAAGTGAACAGAATGCTCATGTGCATAGCGAGGGGGTTTTCTTCCAGGCGAAGAGAGGTGATCTTGCCCCTCTACAGGTCACTGGTAAGGCCGCACTTAGAGTATTGTGTGCAGTTTTGGAGGCCATACCTAAAACTTGATATCAGGCTCCTGGAGGGGGTGCAAAGGAGGGCAACAAAGATGATATGTGGAATGGAAGGGACAGACTATGACAGCAGGCTCAGAGAACAGAATATGTACACCCTGGAGGACAGAAGGGACAGGGGGGCATGATAGAGACATTCAAGTATCTGGGGGGAATCAGTAAGGATGGGGCAGATGGGGTATTTAAGTTAAGGAGGGAGGGTCACCAGGGGCATGGGCTAAGAATAGAGGGGAGATTTAGGAAGGAAATGAGGAGACAGTATTTCACAGAGAGGGTGGTAGCAAAGCGGAATGCTCTACCAGAATAGGTGTCATCATGTAAATCTGTGAACAGCTTCAAAAGTGCATGGGACAGGGAACAGGGGAGAGCGAGGGTGGGGGAGGTGGGGGGTGACAGTGGGATGACAAATGGGAGTGGGTGGGGCAGCTGCAAACTAGGGGTGCTAGCTGCACACTTGAGCAGACTTAGATAGACCTGGTGGCCTGTTTGTGCTGGCACATTTGCATGTTCATAAGTAACTCACTTTGCGATAGAAACGTTAACCCAAAAGAATAAATTACTGCCAAACACTCGTGTCGCCAACAACTCGCTCTGACCGAGGCACAAAGACTTCTGGGTGCACTTCCGTAGTGACCGTAAGGTGGTCATCTTTAGAGCATACAGTACTGAAAGGCAGAAAGTGGTGAAAATATGGGATATATCACCATGAGAGAGGCAGATTTTCTAAAGGTCCCACACACTAAGAAATCACTTTTTTACCTGTTGCCAAAAGTACACAAGGAAAGTAGTCCAGTCCCTGGGAGACCAATTGTCTTGGCTAATGGCTCAATTATAGAGAATATGTCTAAATTTGTTGATTTTTTTTATTCAAAAAAACAGTTCCACTCCTACAATCATATGTTAAAGATATGAAGGATGCCTTAAGAATGCTTAAATATGTTGTTGTGACAAATGGGGAAATATTGGTAACTATAGATGTTGAAAGCCTGTATTTCAATATACCACATGAGGGGGGGTCTGGCAGCATTACATAACAGCTTAGCTCAGAGAAGTACCACTAAACCACCCACAGAACTTATTGTGGAATAGGCAAGATTTATAATAGAACAGAATTATTTCTGGTTTAATGGGCAGTTCTGTATCCAGAGAACAGGAACTGCTAAGGGTACAACATTTGTATCTATTTTGCCCACCCTCTGCATGGGACAATGGGAGGATACCCCCATTTATAATAGAGAACAAAACCCTTTTTTGAAATATACAGTATCAAATGTTGGAAAAGTTACATCAGCGATTGTTTAATGATTTGGAGTGACAGCAAACAAGAATTGAGCCATTTTATAGACTATATAAACCACACCAGTTGACACTTACATTTTACACATGAAAGTGGTCCTGAGTAAATTCCCTTCTTGGATATCATGATAGTGAAGAAAGATACGGTCTGGCCACGAGTTTATATAGAAAACCTCTTTCAAGAAACACATTGTTGCATAGTAACAGCTGTCATCCAGCATCTGTTTTGAATAACATCCTTAAAGAAACATAGAAACAGACTTTGATAGCAGATGAGGACCACTTGGCCCACCCAGTCTGCTCATTTCCCTACCTATTGGATAAGCTGCAGATTCTAGTTAACCAACAGCCTACTTCCTGCAACCCCCCACTATAATTGCCTTATGTCTGTCCCATGCATGTTTGAATTCCCCCACTGTTTTAGACCCCACAACCTCTTCAGGAAGGTGGTTCCATGCACCCACCACTCTCTCAGTGAAAAATAATTTCCTCGCATAACCCCTAAGCCACCCCCCCAACTTTAAATTGTGCCCCTTGTTCTTACACATCTCTTTTCTGAAAGATGCTTCCCTCCTGGACTTTGTTGATTCCCTAGAGGTACTTAAAAGTTTCTATCATGTCCCCCGTTCCTCCTTTCATCAAGGGTATACATATTAAGCTCTCTCAGTGTCTCTTCATATGGTTTCTGATGTAGACCCTGCACCATTTAGTTGCCCTCCTCTGGATGCTTCCATCCTGTCTATGTCCTTGCGTCAACAAGTCTCCAAAACTGCACGCAGTACTCCAGATGGGGTCTCACCAACTGTCTGTACAGAGGGATAACAACTTCCCTTTTTCTACTTGTGATGCCCCTCCCTATGCATCCCAGTATCCCTCTGGCTCTCCTTACTGACTTCTCACTTTGCTTACCCACCTTTAGGTCATCTGATATGACTACACCCAGATCCTTTTCCATTACTGTTGTTGTTAGTACCTCCCCTGCTATTGTGTACTCTTCTCCTGGATTTTTATTTCCCAGGTGCATTACTTTGCACTTCTTTACATTGAATCTAAGTTGCCAGATGTCTGAATATTCCTCCAACCTTGCCAAGTCCTTTCTCATCCTTTCTACCCCCCTTGTGTATTAACTCTGTTACAGATCCTTGTGACATCTGTAAAGAGGCATACCTTTCCTTCCAGACCCTCTGCAATGTCTCCTATAAAGACGTTAATGAGGACTGGACCCAGTACTGTGCCCTAAGGTTCTCCACTAGTAACCCCCCTTTCTTCAGAATGTGTTCCATTCACTATTACCTTCTGTGTCCTGTTGTGCAGCCAGTTTGCTACCCAGGCTACCACCCTGGGACCCACTCCCAGGCTGGCTAACTTGATTATTAATATTTTTTTGTGGGACTGTGTCAAATGCCTCGCTAAAGTCTAGGTAGACCATATCCACAGCCCCTCCCTGGTCTATTACTTTGGTCACCCAGTCAAAGAAATCAATTAGATTCATCTGACATGACCTTCCTGCTGTGAATCCATGCTGCTTTGGGTCCTATGCCCTGCTGGCCTCTAGGTACTGAACAATTCTTTCTTTCTTTCAGAAGTGATTCCATCATTTTCCCCACCACTGAGGTCAAACTAACAGGTCTATAGTTTCCTGCTTCTGCCTTGCTCCCACTTTTTCGAAGGGGAATCACATCTGCCCTCCTCCAGTCCTCAGGTACCACCCCAAGACTGGAGGACAATATATGAGAGCAAAATGCATATGTTCAACAGAGAAATCCTTTAGAGATGCAAAGAATGACCTACTGGATGGTTCATTGCGAAAGGGTATGAGCTTGGACTTTTATTAGATACTCTGTACACTGTGTACAGTATGGATAGAGACACTTTGCTAGAGCTGAGACATAGAAAAGAGGAGAATGACAGACTGATTTTTATCACAGAATTTAATCAGCTAGCCCCTAAGATCGGGAAAATCATTAATAGGCATTGGCCTATTATACCATCTGATTTGAGACTCAGGGAGATTGGAGAGACCTTGCCTATGATGAAGTCTATGAGGGGTCAGAATTTAAAGGACATATTGGAAAAATCATATGTTCTCGTCCAGACCACAACACAACAGATGTGGCTTCCACCTCCACCATAAGGGAATTATAGGTGTGGTCATTGTGTTCACTGTTCCAATAGATCAGATGTAAAATCATTTAACCACCCTAGGGCGGGACAGAAGTATATCAACTCATTTATTAATTGTAGTTCCACTGGTGTCATCTATATGTTGACATGTCCATGTGGCATGTCGTATGTAGGTCAGACTAAAAGATCACTAAAATGACATATTGGTGAACAGAAGGGAGCAATCAGGAATTCCAGTACTGAATATGTGATGCCACGCCATTACCAGGAAGCATGACATGGATCACCTGCAACATTAAAAGATTTGTTGGACTGGAGAAAGTTGATGTTGGATTCAGAGGTGGGGATTTGGGGACCAAGTTATTGCAGAGAGAAGCATTTTGGATCTTTGAATTGGATACCACGACTTCACATGGACTTAATAAAGAAATACCTCTACATAGTTTTTTGTAAGTGCCTTTGGAGCCTGTTCCCATCCATATGATGTTTACGAAGGTTTGCCAGGGTATGACTTGCTGGTTCTGCCTTGATGACATCACTAGTATGACAGAATGTGACCATGACTTGAACATGCTCTGGTAACAGGAGGAGCATGGCTTGCCAGCTCTGCTCTTCCCTTAGTTTATACACCTTGAATTTATTAGAGTTATGGGGACTGTGACCATGACTTTTGAGTGCTCTGGTCACAGAAAGAAGATGACTTGCTGGCTCTGCTCTTTTCCTGGGGGTTTATACTTTGAGTTTCAGCTAGATTCAATTAATTACATTATGTCAAATTGATTAGATGACTATGTATGGGGTCTGGAAATATTATGTTTCTTGATTTCTGCCTTGTGTATTTTTCCTCGTACTAGGACAGTTTATATGTTGTCACCAGATTTCTGCATATATTTTTCCATAGTTTGATTTTTGTGCTCTTATAGATATACCTTATGTGACCATGCAGTTCTTGTCTTTTATTCTAGCCATGGTGCACTTTTATATTTACTGGTTTACCACTTTGTCTATTGCACTCTGTTTCTGTAAATAAGCTAACACTTGGTGGTTTTTCTCTTTAAAAGGGCCCTCTGCCTTTCAGTATGGGATGCTCTGAAGAAGATCACCTAACGGTTACTATTTAAGGACACCCAGAAGTCTTTGTGCCTCAGTCGGAGTGAGTAGTTGGGGACTCGAGTGTTTGACTGTAATTTATTCTTTTGGGTTAGCATTTCTATTGCAAAGTGAGTTACCCCAGGATTCAGAAGTTTATGCATTATTGGCAATCCAATTTGTGAGCGGGTAGTGTGTGCTTTTTCACCTTTTGCAAAATGCCCCAAGACGCCTACACCATGGTGAAACTAATAACACTGCATGCAGACTCAGGACCGTGGCAGTTACTAGTTATGAAGTTGTGGCTTGCATTTTATGCCTGCATTTCTACTACTGCATTGGGTGAGATCTTTGCCATTTACAGTGTGTATTTTCTAAGCTATTTTGCAATATTTATTAAAATCAATTGAAAAATTATATGCTGACCCCTTTTTCCATTTTTGATATGGTACTATGATTGTTTTCAGCTCTGAGGTAACAGTGCACTTTCCCCTGTGATTCGGGTGAGCCCCCTTTTTTCCTCCCAGGAACTGTTTCTCGAGAGGAATATACATTTTCTTGTTTTACTACATGTTTCCAGAATTCTTTGGGCTTGCTGAGATTCTTAGTATGAAGAGAGCGGAGATAGATATGTTTAGCACCCTGTATCCTATTTTACACTTATTTCTCAGCTGTCAATAATATAGATAATCAGAATGAAGGAGGCTGTGTTTATAAGTCTTCCAGGCTGCATCATGACTCTTCTTGAGGGTACTGATTTCAGTAGAGAGCCAGGGTGCCTTAATACCCTTAGATCTACATCTAGTAAGTGGAGCATGTCTGTTGTTAATGTTTTTAAAGGTAAGGATAAAATAATCAAGTGTCTGGTCTATTTAGGGGAGGCAAGTGATGGGTGTCCAATCAGCATTACTAATAGACAATGAGAAATGGTCAACGTTAAACTGAGATATTTTCCTGGATTCATGTATTATGGGTGGTGGGGCATCAAAATTATTATGCCACACACAGTAGGTAGGAGACTGGTCACTAATACACTCTGGTAAAACTATGACTGCTTTGATCCTATGTGGGCAATTAGATAGTAACCAATATAACAGTGTTACAGTACCTGTTTTGGAGTTATGTCTTGTGGGCAAGGAGATAAGTTGGGTGAACTTTGTGTCAGAGACTAGCATATGGGTCTTGTTTTTGTGGGGGGACAGCCAATCAGTGTTATGATCTCCACAGATTACTGTGTCATGAGGGGAGTAGCTGAGAATTCCGAGATAAGGGAAGGCAGTTCATTGGAGGCGTCCCGTGGGGGTAGGCAAATACATTCAATAAGTAGTTTCTTAACATTGCCTAAAGTTAGTGAGATAAATAAAGATTCTGCATTGGGAGGCATGCCAGGGGGAGAAGAGATCAAAGTGACATGAAATCTAGACTTAAGATATATTAAGACACCTCTCCCCTTATACCTAAATGGTCATGCTTGGTGCAGAAGTAGCCAGGGAGATCAATTTCATGTTGTTGTATACCAGGCTTCAACCAAGTTTCTATTATGCCAAGGATGTCTGGGTTGAGATTAGTTTGTCAACTTTACTTGAGGTCTACAAATTATTCCAGGATGCTTGGCCTCTAGAAGATTGCCTGTCATTATTGTCCTGTGTCAGGTTACAACATGGCCAAGCTCGGCAGTGCTATTGCATTATTATTTATTATTTATCTTATCAATCTCAGCAATTTTAGGCCGGAGGCTTTGAGCATTTAAATGAGTGATTTAGATGCCTTTTTCCCTCACTGTGTAAGGGGCAGAAGCAGATAGAGGACTCTGAGGGCCAGAGTTAACTTCTATGTCACCAGCTAGAAGATGAAGTAAGGACAAGTGTATGGCCAGAGTTAACTTTAAGAAGTGTAGGCCTATGGTATTTATGCTAATCTTACATAACAATTGCAGGGAGGTTCAGGTACACACCCAAAGGTAGAAGGCATCCTTTTTATGTTGGCTTTTACATGCGCAGCCAGCATATTGTGGTAGCAGCAGTTTTGGAGGCGGGGTCACTGTTGGGTGAATGCAGGGCATGCACCAGTAGGTGCGTCCTTTATTCCACAATCAGCCAGCAGCAGGCGCTGACATCATGCATCATTAATGTGGCCACCAGATTAAAGAAAAGGTCTGCTGCAATAAGAGTGAAAGCTCTCATGCAGTGGGACCACAACATGCCTCCCGACGTGCAGGCAACATGGCGGCAGTGACTGCCGCCGCCTCCTGTCACAATGCTGATGGGGAAGCCCACTCCCCATTGGCATAATGATCCCCCTCCCATTTAAAATGCATGCCAAGGGGGTGCCCAATCCCCCTCAGCATCATTCGCTCCTCCAACATTTTATCTTTGCCAATGGCAGCCCCAATCCCCAGCGGCATTTATTCCTGTCTCCATTTATTTTGCCAATGGGGGAGCCCACTCCCATCTGCATAATGTCTCCACCCCCTCTGCTTTTGTTGTGTACTGATGGGGGTGCCCAATCCCCCTTGGCTCATGTCTCCCCCCTTCACTATGTGCTGATGGGGGTGCCCAATCCCCCATCGGCTACAGCATCCCACCAAAAAAAAAATTCAGTGGCATGCTGGGAGCCCACCCCAGCGTGCCAAATCCCCTACAAAAAAAAAAAAATCCTGCAATGTTGTTTTTTTTTTTTAAACCTGTAAAAAAGAAAATGGTCCTTCACCACCGTCCCACAACCCAAGCACACCCTCTGCACACCCTGCCTCCCTACACAACCCTCACCCCATACTTACCTCTGGAGTCTGGCACAACAATCTTAGGTGGACCGGGAACACGTCTGCACTCTTCAAAGCTGATTGCGAACTGAAGAAATGCCGGTAAGCTGTATAATGGCATAAATAGGGTTTTTTCAACTTTGGTGCATATCTCAGCCATTTTTGGGAATTTTGGCACCAAATGTTCAGCATGGGGTTATTGCGACCCCTTCTCATGAATTCAGGCACTGTCATGGCATTATTCAGTCTAGAAAGGTGATTTTGTGATCAATGAGAGGAATCATCTTTCTGAACCTATTAATGAAATGACAGTGCCACTGTTCATGAGGGGGGCTCTCAAAAAGTCTATGTTGCAAATTTAGTTGGAAAAATCAAAATAATGGCTGTTTTACGAGCGTGCATTGAGCAGTTTCCACGCACGCTCATAACTTCGTGAATTTGTAATATTTTCACTCCAGATTTTCAAAATTGGCATTTTTCCACACCTCCTTATGAATAGTACAGCTGTCATTTTACATATCCAGGCCGAAATGTGTTTATGCACATCCAGGGCAGAACAGTGCGGTCGCTGTGTAAAATCAGTTTTCAGGACAGTTTAAGAAAATGATGGTGACACTGTTCATGAGCAGAAGTCCTAAAATGCCTATGTTGAAAATCTGGTGACAAAATTCCATAAAATGACTGTGTTACAAGTGTGCATTGTGCAGTTTCCACGCACCCTTGGAACTTTGCAAATTTGCAATATTTTCATGCCAGATTTTCAATACTGGCATTTTTTACACTTCCTAAAGAACAGTACAGCTGTCACTTTTTACATCCTGCCCTAAATGTGTTTCGCCGAATCTGCATGCATTATTGCATGATCACTGAAGTAAATCAACGTTTCAGACAAATTAACAAAATCACAGTGCCACTGTTCATAAGGGGAGGCCCCAAAATGCCTGTGTTAGCATGTGGTTAAAAAACTCCCCAAAATAATTGGATTACGGACATGTGTTGCACAGTTTCTATGCATGCTCATAACTTAACCAATTTTTCATATTTTAACTCCAGATTTCAATGTTGCCATTTTTGTACATCTCCTCATGAGCAATACGGTTATCATTTTCCACATACTGCCCCAAATGTGTTTCTGTTCCTGTATCACCAAATGGCATAGCCACTGTGCAAAACCACCTTTCAGCTAACAAACTGATAGTGCCACTTTTCATGAGGTGGGCTCACAAACAACCTAAGTTGAAAATTTGGAGTGAAAATATCAACACACACCTATGGTGTTAGGGTTTCCAACTGTAGCACCCCACACTGAAGAGACTGACAAGCATCAGGGGTGTGACTTGGGATCATTGGCTGTAATGCTGACGTCATTCCACCCCACCCCCACTATGCAACCAGTGACAGGCATTGTGTCGTGCCTTGCACTGTTCAGCCACAAAGTTCACCCTATTCTCCTATACTGCACCCACCTCAGTGTATTTCCTTATGGAATGGGGTAAGTATAATACCCAATGACCCCAAAGCACACCACAACATTTGTCAGTGTCTACAGGGTAGGGTGAGGTACAATGGCATCAGCGTTATAGCTGATGACCCAAAGGCACACCCCAATGCCTGTCAGTATCTACAAGATGGAGGTGGGGTTGGTGTAACTTCAATACTTCGCTGCCATTCCTATTATGCATCTCTAACTCCAGCACTACCAATGCCAATGTCAGCGAGACAATATTTGGCATTGACAAATGCTTTTTTTGCATGAGATGAGTGAGTTGAATGGGAGGTGAATTGTTGATGTAGATTTGGCTAGAATAGAGGGGTGAGGATTCTTGAGGCAGGGGGGCTAGGCACTGTGCGATAATTCTATTGAGCAGAGAAAAAGATAAGATAAATAATAATGCAATAGTACTGCCCAACTTGGCCATGCTGTAACCTGACACAGAACAATGATGATGGGCAATCTTCTAGAGGCCAAGTCTCCTGGAATTATTTGTATAGACCTCTAGTAAAGTTGACAGAGTAACCACCGGGGTATTGAGATTGTTAGCAACTTCACTTCTGCAAAGTCACAGTAGCGTGGCAAGACCTAGGAAGATATAATTTTTCAAAGGTGAGTGTGTAGAGGAGAAAGCTGACTTGCAGTAGATCTTGAGGTGTTTAACGGGATCTCCTTATCAAGAGAAATGTAGATGTAAAAAGGGGTAGGGGTTGGGGGAGAAGCGACTCACTTCTGGAAGGAGAGAAGGGGCTGGTGAAGGAATGATTTAGAAACAAAGGAGATATGCAGAGGAGCTGAAGATTCTAGGGTGTCCGAGATGATTGATCACACTGAGGGTTATGTGGTGGGCTTAATTATCTGAGTAGCTGAGTAGGTACACTGTTTTAAAATAGAAATGTGTGCCTTTAAGATTGTAATTGCTAAATTAATTCTAACGGTGAGTTTCCTTAGAAGAATGTGCTTCCTGTAAGGTGAGCAGTCACACAGTCTTATGGATAAGTGTGCCTTTAAGAGTTTATAGCACAAAATAACCCACTAATGGTAGTAGCCAATGGTGAGTAGCTTCCTGTAAGGAGGGCAGGGTGAACATGTATTTAAAAGGAGCCTGGGAGGGGGTGGTGGGGAGGGCAAAAAACCTGAATCACTAAATTACACTTCGGATTGTATGTCTTTGGCTACAAAATCAGGCAGGAGCCACCTATGTTTAGTACTTTAGCAAAATGTATTTAACAAGTTAAAGTATCCCAGATTGAAATTACAACATGAAATCAAACACAAAACAGCACAATTCCCATCTAGGCAACTGTATGGAGTCCTGCTCTGAGTTTTACATTCTACCAAGAGCTGCGGAGTGCAGCACAGTACTGCAAGACTGGATTAGGATAGGGCAGATTTCACCATGTCCTATTCTGAGCTAGATTCAGACCATAATTCAGAAAGGAAACTAAGATCAATTCTTTTACTGTTGTGTCTGGCCTATTTGCTGCTTCCTAACAATTGCTAAGCTGGAGCCATCAGGATCAGAATTAATTTTAACAAGAATGGCTCACAGTGCTTTCACTATTAATTCTTCAAGTTTTATAAAACAAAATAGTTCCAGCTTCAGTCAGATAGCGAAGAAAACAAATGCAGTTCCAAAATGACTGGAGGAAGGCTTTCAATGAAGGTGCCAAAATTCAAAAGTGAGGAGACTGGCAGTGCACAGGAACACAGCTGGCTGATGCTTAGAGGGCATACCTTATAGCCTGTATGATGGACTAGGAGCAGCTCCTGCAGCTTCAACTGCAGGTGGCGAATGACCAACAGGACAGGGCTCAGGCTTATCAGCTGGACGACAGGCTGGGAGCTGCTCCTGCAGCTACAGTTGAGGGTGGCAAATGCCCAACGGGACAGGGCTCAGGCTTATTGGCTGGATGATGGGCTGGGAGCAGCTCCTGCAGCTATAGCTGAGGGTGGCGAATGCCCCTAACTGAAGTCTTGTCCATTCCTTAAAATGGCACTGTATCCAATGTGGCTCTCCTTCTAAATCAACCCTTAAGAATGTTTTTATTTTTTAATTTTTATTTTTTTCCACCTCCCATGCTTCGCTGGCCCCCACTCTTTCAGGCTCCTCAAGTTCCCCAAGGCCGCTGCTGCCCTTACCCAGCCCTCCTCTGGTCCTCAGATCGCAGCTGATCCCCAGGATATCCTGGCGTATCCCTTCACCAGGTGGGTCCCCCTCCTCCGAGGGGGAAGGGCACCGGGGAGAGGGGATATCCCCAGCACACACTACTTAGAGCCCGTGGATGCTGCTGAGGAACAGGAGGCCCTGGGAAGGTACTGGAGGCACTCAGGGAATGGAGACCCATCATCCGGCGGCCAGCGAGCAATTTTTTCCATTTTTCTGTTGGGGGCAGTGTAGTGACATCATTGCATACGCCAACGTCCGCTCCTCCCCCAGTTAACTTTGGGTCACACTTCCTGTGATACTCCCAGCCTCCGCTAGGAGCCAGCAGGTGCCAGACCAGTCCCCTATCCTCCCCTGGAGAAGGAGAGCTGTCTAAGGACGCCTATTTTCCCCTGGAAATAGCCCTCCAGTGACCCGGCTTATTCCTGAACCCGGATCACTGGCGTCACAAGCAGAAATCCAAACGCTGTGCTGGTGGGCCAGCAAGAATGTTTTTAATTTAATACAGTATCTGGAACTCCGTATGCTTCTCCCCATTTAGCCCTAAAATGTTCCTTTTATTAAAGCAGTTCTCCCCAGTTACCATATATCCTTTTTCATGGCACTCTCTCCAACAGACATCTAACATACAAGTCGCCAACAGATTAGGCCTAACAGTCTATCAAGTCTGTATGAGCCTCAGACCCAAGGGTGGGTACCGAAGCCACCCCCCCTTGTTGTACCCCCGTGTCCCTTGTCCTCCATCTCAGCCCCCCTTGGTAAGCCAACCTCTGCTTCATCCCTTTCCTGCACCGGTCCCACCCTCTCTTGAACACCTCCACCTTAGAAGCCTGAACCAGCTCTCCAGGTAGTGAATTCCATGGTTCCACCACTCTCTCAGTGAAATACCTCTTCCTTCTTTCCCCCAGTCATCCTTCCTCCTTCAAACTTCCAACTATGTCCTCTGGTGATTCCACCCTCCTTCAGCCTAAAGATCCCCTCCTGATTTACCCTATTTATTCCCTTAAGGTACTTTAAGACTGCAATCATGTCCCCCCATCCCTCCTCTCCTCCAGCAAGAACAGGCCTATCTCCCCTAGTCTCACCTCACATGTCATGTTTTGGTTGCTCACCTCTGATCTCTTTCCAGTAGCTGGATGTCCCTTCTCAAGTGTTGCCTCCAGTACTACACACAGTACTCAAGGTGTGGTCTGACCAGGCCATTGTACAGTGGCAGAATTATGTCCCTGCTTCTAAAGGTAATCCCCTATGCGATGCACCCCAACATTCTATTTGACTTTACTGCCACTCCCCTGCATTGCTCAGAGTTGTTCATGTTGACATCCACCAGGACCCCCAGGTATTTTTCCCCTGCTGTGGCCTTCAACTCATCCTCTCCCAGGGTGTACTCATGTTTGGGGTTCCCCCACCCTAGATGTAACACCTTGTACTTGAAGGAGCTAAATTTTAATTTCCAGGTGCGGGCCCACCTATCCAGGGTCTCCAGGTCCCTTTGCAGGACCAACCTTCCCTCCTCCTCCTCCATCACTGCACCCAGCTTGGAGTCATCTGCAAAGAGACTCATTTCACATCTGGTACCCTCCCTGATATCAGAGATGTAGGTGTTAAACAGGATCGGCGCCAGGACTGAGCCCTGAGGTACCCTAGTAATGACCTCCCTAAGATTCAAGACCTCCCTGCCAACCACAGCTCTCTGGGTGCACCCAGCCAGACAGTTTCTGATCCATTTGACCATCAATGGGCCTACCCCAACCCCCTCAGTTTCTCCAGTAGTCAAATGTGAGGGACCGAGTCAAACGCCTTGCTGAAGTCCAAGGACAGTACATCCACAGGTCTTTCTTTGTTTAGTTCTGATGTTACCCATTCATAGAACTCCACAAGGTTAGTTTGATATGATCTACCAGGCACAAACCCATGTTGATGACTATCCTGAAATCCCATACCATCCAAGAACCCCACTAAACATTCCTTAAGTATACTCTTCAGCATCTTACCCACTACTGACGTGAAACTGACAGGTCTATAGTTACCCGGCACCTCCCTAGTTCCCCCTTTATGGATTGGCACCACATGTGCCAGCCTCCAATCCCTAGGTACCCGCCCTGTCTCAAGTAACAAATTGAAGAGTTCCGACAGTGGTGCAGCCAGTACATCTGCCATCTCCCATAGCACTCTGGGAAGTATGCCATCCGGGTCTGGAGATTTATCCTTTTTAAGAGCTTTAAGGGCTTTCTACACCCTTTCTATGGGTATAGCATCATCGGTCACCTCCCCTCCTTTTAGCAGATCCTTCCTGGTGTGATACTCCCGAGGCATCGTTGATCACTCCCCCCCCTTTTTAGTAGATTCATCCTGTTATGATACCCCTGAGGTAACCCTTCTACCTGCCTTTACTATATCTGGCACTCCAGCAATCATACCCCCTGCCCCTTCCAAATTCAACAGCTCCTGTTTGTAAGTTTCCCATCCCCCTCCCTAGTGAACACGGAGGCAAAATACTTATTTAATACCTCTGCCTGTTCCCTCGCCTCCTTCACCTCCCCCCTTTTGTTCTCAGTCTGCAGATCTGGCCCTTGTTTTTTTTCAATTCCACAATATACCTAAATAACCCCTTTTCTCTGCCCTGTATCCCCTGTACAAGCCACTGCTCTTTTCTGGACTTTGCCCCCCTCACCAATCGGGTGACGTGTCTGGATGCATGACGTTATTTGTCCTTAACCCTTTCCCACCTCTTTCTTTTCTATTCTCTGTAGGTAGCCATCTTCTCCCTTACAGCCTCCTGAACCTCCTTGGACCAACAGCATGGTCTACGTGACCTCGCCCCCTTGCACTTCACTTTTGCATAGGTTATGACGGCTTCCTGAAGTCTCCATTTTTATGACTTCCCATCTCCCTTCTAAATCTGTCCTTTGTGTAATCCCCTTCAAATGCTTCTTGAGAATCTCACCCATGCTTCTAAAGTCCACCCCCTAAAGTCAACAGCTATTGTTCTGGACCTATCCCCCCCGCAAAATTTAACCAAAACCAGACAGTATCATGATCGCTCCCTGCCAGGGGATCTGTCCCTGTCTCTCTTGGTCTCATACTCTAATGTGATTCAGAGCCTGATAGGACTGTACAGAATGTTAAAATTCTGACAGAGCAGAATTCCATAGAATTTCAGAAAACTTAGTACCAGTATACAGACATGTTGCATCTGAAATGGTTATCATGGATTGATAACCAGCATATTACTTACACCCACATTATCTTTTCTATGTTTAATAAAAGCATTTTTAAATCTAGTTTACAATGCCTTAGCAATCAAACTACTGTAAGCAAAGATTTCTACTTTATGTTTTTTTTTTTAGGCTATTAGGATTGTTTTGTTTAATATTCAGATGCTCATCCTGCTACTTCTGCTTTCATTTTAGGACTGCTCATTGTGCATGGGGTGATGGGTTGAACTTCTTGCTGCATACTGTTCAGCTTAACCATCCTTTTGGACAGAAAAATCATTCATATGACCTGCTTTTTGGTGCACACATTGCAAAGTATGATGTCCTTAACTGGCAAAGTCTTACCATCACAGGACTATGCAAAATCACCTCCCCCTGCTTTGAGTCAATGGCTACTCAAAAACGTTTATTTTTTAATTAATATTTTTACTTCTTGGCAAAGACTACACGAAGCGTAATGGAGAGACTTCACTTTGCCTTAATGAATACCTTTCTTACAGAACAATTAGGCTACTCTTATTAGTTTATACTGCTATGCACATATTCCTATCTCCTTACTGACCCATTTGTGCAGATTTTGATTTATTTTGCCTATAACTTAGAATGATCTTTTGTCTACAAATTGTCTGAACAGCCTATTTCATGCACATTGTATACCTATGACTGTCTGTTAAGTTTGTTTTTCATTGTCATACAACTTCACTTGTTTTTTAAGTTTTCCATGAAACGTTAGAGGGGTTGACCTCAATGGGATCTTGCTGCAAAATAACATTTAATTTGGAAAAGTTTCTAAAATTCTGTAAAATTTTATTTATTTTTATGAAACACTACCACATTCCTTGATTTCCTATGATCTTCTAAATTATTTCGAATGTAAAATTATGTTTTTCTTCCAATGTTCATGTTGTCTGTTTTCTCCACCAAAAACAACTTTTCAAGTTGAAAAAACTTTGCAAAATTAATTTTTCTCACTCACATGAACATTAGCCTCCAGTGATCAAACAAAAATTTTGTACACATCTATGGGTTTATCAGAACTATAGTTATCCAGAGTTTGAGAGCAAGTGAAATCAGCACTCTTCTCAGTACTTTTCTAAAAGGTCCTTTAGATTTACAGTATGTAGATCAGAGACTGACAGCTATCTACAATTTGGAAAACATGCCAAGAAAAATCCAGAAGTGTCTGCTACAGTATACAGTATGTGCAAATCTTTGCAAAATTGTAATGCATCCCAAACGTGATTACTGCAGCAGTTTGTGATTTAATAGCATGCCAGAATGAAATAAATATATACTTGGAGTAAAGATATGCCTGCATATCTATGTACCCATATTCACATATATTACTACTAAAGTTCATAGTTAAACTCCTACATTATTTTTGGCTTAATGTCAGTCTCCCACCTCTGTAGATGCCTCCTGGGCACTGATACTGTGGAGAGCTCCCTTAAAGCAAGTCCTGCCAGTAGTGGTTTGGCTGCAGAAGTGAGTATGAACCAATTATACAACATCCAGGTTTCTTATAATTGTTCAGCGTTCTGCTTTTCCCTTCCTCCCAGAGGGGAATTGCTTTGTGAGGAGTGATGACCCCTTCACCTCAGTTGGAGTCTTGAAGCTCAGTGCATTATTTTTGCCCTTGCTATTCCCAGGACTCAGACTAGCAGAGGGATTTGAAATGCAATCCCCAATGTATAGTGTAGGCTAGCACAAATGAGTGGAGTCATCACATTGAACCATTTTATAAAGAAGCAGTAGCAGTGCACCTGTCAGTAATTAAATAGGGTTATAACTGCTACAATTATATACAGTAAAATTACATTTTTAATTGACCTACTTTTTAAGACACCTGAAGAAATGAATGTATTGTTATTTGTTTATGGTACAGTAGACAATGAATTTAGTCACACTTTTGAAGATTTCCATCATTTGACACTGCTTGTGTCCCAGTGGGGCCCATTATGTATCATATAGTATATGGATTCCTTTTGTTATTTGTTTGAAATTTTTTCAGAATTGTTTCCTGAATTATTGCCATCTCCACCTGCCTTCACCTTGACTGATTGCAAGACAAGCATTGCATACTGAATGACTTTTTCTTTATGCACACATTAGTTGCTACAGCACAAACTGGAACAGCCCTCCTACAAACTGAAACTGAATTTCAGTGAACTAATAGGAAACAGATCTTCTTTACTGTAAGCGTAAAAAGGCTTGAAACATAGTGTTGCCAGAGGTAGTGGAATCCAAACATATTGAAATTAAGGAAAAATAAGATGGGCATCACATAAAAAAGAAAATTAGTGGTTATGACTATGAATGCAATGGGATGATAGTCTTTATAGGTTAATCTTCACTGTGTTGTATAGTATGTCATGGTATAGTATGTTATTTTTTTTTATTTGAACTGTGTAAAGGAACGTCATGCTGCGCCAAGGCTCATTTCCATTTGCGATCTACAGTAAGACCTTAGACTAGGGTTACAGAAATAGTGTTATGTGATGCCTGTGTCACTATGCTATGTGTAAACATGTATGAGCAGTCCATGCTAAATGAATTTCTCTCTTCTGGTGGACCACAATTAATTATTTAGTAGTAATTCTTCTTTACAAACCTACTGGGGCATATAACAGCTAGATCACAAGTGTAATGAGAAATTGTGTACCATTTGCCTAATAATAATACTTATAAGAGCACACTGGGGATTGACAGATCAAAGTTTCAACCCCCCCACCAACTAATGGATTCTCCCAAAATGTATATAATCAATAAATGAGTTTATTTTCTGCCATCTCATTTTTCACATACAATACATACTTCTCACATAAAATAGGCTGTTAATACTGTCATCCTCTCTATGTAGTGTATCCCTCCTTCAGAATTTAAGTTTTAAGTGAAAATAAAGCTATAAAAATCAGATTTGTCCATCAGTAATAGTGGTTCCTTACCTGATGTTTGAATTGTATATTCCTAAACCATTACTTGCATTCATCACCCCCATATTTTAAGATTTAATCAGCTAGATTATCGGTTTCACATTATTTATTTCACAGCTTATTTAGGTTACAAATTATTTAGTGACTATTATGGCACCAGTGACTATGGCCTACTATGGCACAGCATACGAGGTTGAGGAAGATGGTTTATATGATTAAGATCCTATACAACAGAAAACCTAATGACAAAAAAAAGTTAGAATACCAAAAAATACAGCATTCACTGTGTAATACAAGTGGTGATACATCTGCGAAAATAAATAGTGTTTAGTTTGTTAATGGCACACCCAACCTTCAAAGCAGATAGCATGGTAGACAGTGCAGAGATTTGTGCTCCCTCCAGCTGATCAGTTCAGACCCACAGGGTGGCAACATGGCCTCCAGCACATCAGCAGAGGACCATCTGCATTACTCAGTATCCACCTTGTCACAATCACTAATGATGGAGATGATGCAGAAACTTATGGAGAAATTGAATCCATGACAAAGCCCAAGAGGTCAAGAGAAAAGACAGAAACAAAAGGAGACCAAAATATCTATAGAAGAGGGAATCAATGCCCCTGTTGAGTTAGACATTGAATGATCCTCAGATGAGGAAGATACAGATGAGGAAGAAGAACACAGAGAAGATATGAAGATGTATTGGGGAGAGGCCATGAGAGCAGGAGGAGCAACATGGCACTAGCCAAGTAGCCATGTAGACAACATGCTGTGGGTTAGCTCAAAAATGGATGATTGAGAACACCCCTCCTACTAAAGTTCTTTAAGAATGTGTGATGCATTTTTTCTTTGAACCTCTTTCTGAAGCTGAAGAAGTGATTAAAAAGATTTAAAAACACTTTTCAACTTTGGAATCATGATGCCTTGTAATGATCTGAAGAAAATTAACCTTGCCTCTAAGGTTGAAAAATGCCAAAGCTCAGAATATGGCTACTCAAAAATTAACGGCCTCCCAACTAAAGCAGAAGATGAATGAAAACTCACAGAATTTAAATGGTGCATCAACCTTTTGTGGTTTGAATCTAACTGTTGCTGCAGCAGTTTTTTCTTTGTTCCAACCAAATGAGAAAATCAGACTTGAGCATGCTGCAGATTGCCAGAAGCAGACAATGGGTGTAAAAGGTGTTGAACTTCAAAGTGATTACAAGACTGTGGAGGTGCGGCAAAATATCATTGGCGGGTGTGGTGAAGATCAAATGCTACTGCAAGATAGTGAAGCTCAATGTTCCAACTCCGAAGCACATGCCTTGGATCCTAAGATAGTGGTGTTTTTACTGCCAGACAAAAACCTAGAAAAGCATGATTCTACCATATCCTTGGAATGGTCAAAATCTGCTCAGAGCCAGGAACCATTAATAGAAAAATTGAGGAGTACTCCCCAGAAACTACAGAATGTCTTGACTACTCACTCACTGAAAGAAGGGGTAAGTCACTCTGTTTCTCCTAAAAAAAAGTTTACAAGTAAAAGTACCCCAATATATTTTTCTAGAAGATGAAAAAACTACTCAAGCTTATGTTTTTTCAGATGTTAAAAACATTGTGGGGACAGGGAAATGTAACACCCTGCTGAAAAAAAAAGATAGTTTGGCTTTAAGTGATGATTCCAAATTTGATTCTTTGAACTCTAATAAATCTGATAATCCTGATTCGGCAGCACCCCCCCCCCACCCCCACATTGGGTGAAAACTTTGTTTAACAAATTAATAATATTCCTGTTAAAATGGTGAAAATTTTAATGCATCAAGATAAGTTAGAAAATATTTTAAAATAACACAAGATCTGTTGGTAGAAAATCAACAAATTAAGCTTGAAATTGAACAGCTTACCTAGGCAATGAGTAAATTAACAGAAGATACAGACTCGTTACCTGATAAAATAAAGGCCTTGGAAACTGTAAATACTGAGCTCAAGGACAAAATAATAGAGCAAGAATCTGGAGTGAGGAGGAACTATGTCCGTATTTATGAGGCACCAGAAGAGTGGGATAATAACAAATCTCTACAAAAATCTTTTAAAATAATCGCAGCGGCTTATTTAGACACTGAGCCAAATGAGATCAATTGGGAAATTGAATGTATATATTCGAGGTTTATGTACAAAACTGGATTCTTCATCTCCCCTTAACTGATAATTCTAAGGTTTATGAAATCGACGGATAAAGAAAAATTGATGTCATCAATTTATAAGAAAAAAAAGATTTTATTGATGGATGCAAATATCTTCATATATAATGATCTACCTCCAGACTTGATAACAGCCAGGAAAACATTTGATGCTCTAAGAAATAAACTTTGGTCTATGGGACATAAGGCTACAATGGTTTTCCCAGTGATTGACGGCCAACGTTTTACTTATGACTCAGTTGAACTAGCAAAAAAAGACTTTAAAATTAAATTTCATAATACCTTTTGAGAGACTTCTACTTAATTACAATGCTAATTGTTTCCAAATAGAAGTTTTGGCCTTTCTACACCTCTTTGTTTCTTTAGAGTTGTTAATGAAAGATTGTGGGGTGGGTGACATTTATGAATTTAAATGTGTTTTCTATGCAAGAAGCTCACTGGGATTGGGAGGGGAGTTAACTGAACCCTGATACTTAAGTATTTAAACATGTTTTTGATGTAAAAGGCCTATTGGGCTGGGGAGGGAGTTCAGAATTCACATTTTAAGCAGGTTTAAAAAAAAACTTTAAAGCCAAATTGTGATGTTAAACTTTATAGGTGTCTTTACTCTCCTACCCCCCCCCTTTTGTACTCAGAATTCATGATTGATCAGGGGATATGTTATTTACATATTCAAAGTATATATTTTCTTGTCAGAGGCTTAGTGAGATGGGGGTACCAATCAGATGATAGTAGACTGAACCCTGCTATGGAGTAGGATTAAGAGGGGCATGCACTTACAAGTTTTTGTAATAGTTTTATTTTTTGGTATTAATAATGTAGGGACTGTCTTCCTAATAGGGACATTTATTATAAATTTATATTTATATTTACAGGGGATGAGTTTTTTTTTCTTTTTTCTGGGGTTAATTTAGCAAATTATGTATAGGAATAATTTATGGTTCATTTCATTAAATGTGAGTAGTATTAACTCACTAATTAAGCGATCCAGACTTAATGCATACTTAGAAAAACAAAAAGCACAAATGACGTATATTCAGGAGTCACATCTGGATGAGAAGGAAATGCTGAAAATAAAAAATAACTGGATTACATCATTTTTTATAGCACAGGTACTAAACAAAGTCATGGAGTAGCCATCCTAATTAGGAAGGAGCTTAATTTTCAATTGTTGGATAAGTTTACAGATAAAAATGGAAGAATTATGATTAAAATTAAATTGAATGGTCAGGAAGTAATTATATGCTCCTTTTGAGAACTATCAGGGCTTTCTTGCCAAAATTGTAGAAGAACTACAGAAATTGCAGGTAACTAATATAATACTGATAGGTGATTTTAATGCCTTAGTTAACCCTATTCAGGATAACTCATCACCTTTCACAAGAGGTAATTATTGCATAACTAACAAGCTGATTGATTTATTAGATTCAGAACAATTAATTGATGTTTGGCGTAATATGAACCCTAATACTACTCAATACTCCCACTTCAATAAAAAAAAAAATAAGATTTTTCATGTATTGATTATATTTTAGTTTCAAAAAACCTATTTAAATATGTTAATCAGATAGAAATAGATTTGATTATTACAGATTATGCTTTGATTTGGTTGTGTCTTAAACGTGTTAATTTAGATAGGAAACATACAAAATCATGGGCTTTAAACAATGATTGCTTTAAAGACCCTGAGTTTATTAAAAAAAATAAAAGATGGAATTAAAGAATATTGGTACTATAACTATTCAGGTCAATGTTCTATTTTATCACTCTGGGATGCTTTTAAAGCTACATTAAGGGGTGCAATTATTTCATACCAAACTGCTACAACTAGAAATAGAAATAAATACAATCAGGAGGTACTGTAGATAAGAGATTAAAACAACTAGATAACCTTGTATTAACTGATTATGAAAAATATCAAGAGGAGTGGTTTAATTATAAGTTAAAAACAGGATATTCTTCAGCAGGAGATGTTTAGACTTGCATATACAATTAAGAAATATAGGTATCTACATACAGACAAATCAGGTAAATCATTAGCTTCTTTGTTGAGACAGGAAAAACAGAAAAATCTTATAATATCTATTAAGGATGAGCTGGGCATTATGTATAACTCAGATCAAGAAATAGCGAAAGCCTTTTTTGATAGTTATAAAATAATATATCAGAATAAATATACATATGACCAGTCTCAAATGAATTGCTTTTTGAATAAAGTTAAAATAAAGTCAAACCCTTTCTCATTTGTATCAATATCTCAATTAGAGATTATCGAAACTATTAAGTCTTTATCAAGAGGGAAATCACCCAGTTTAGATGGCTTGACTAACAAATTTTATCAATGTTTTGCATCTGAATTAGCTCCATGGTTTCAAAAAATTATTGAAGAACTGTTGCAGGAGGGGCAGCAATTTGATTTACCAGAATCTTTACAGGCCACAAAATTATACTGATTTTGAAAGAAGATAAACCTCCAGAAAATGTAGATAGTTATAGACCAATAGCATTAGTAAATGCTGATTATAAGCTGATTGCTAAATCAATTAATAACCAGATTCAAACCTATCTTCACCTTTTTGTTCATGAAAATCAGTATGGCTTTATGAAGAGTCATACAATACAACAAACTAATAGAAGGATCCAAGCATTGATACATATTCTTAATTCAAACCCTGTTTACTTTCAAGATACTTATTAAGATGTTTCAATTGATGCTAGCAAGGTATTTGATCTCTTGAATAGAGATTATATGTATCAGATGTTACTGGCAGATGGTTTTCCAAAGGAAATTATTACACTAATTAAGAAATTATATAAAAAAATAGTTAAATCCCAGATTAACTCATATTTTACAGAATCTTTTGATATGATGAACTGTGTAAGACAAGGATGTCCCCTTTCTCCCACCTAGTTTATTCTCTCGCTTGAACCCTTTTTAGAGATTTTTAGGAATACTGGTTCTGTTGAAGGATTAAGAATGGAGAAAGAACATATTAAGCTGAGCATTTTTGCTGACAATATTTTACTTATTAAAGATTTGGAACTCTCAAAGCTTTTCTTAAAATTAAACAAGAATTTTCATTTTTTCAGGTTACTTTATAAATACAAGTAAGTCTGTGATTATGAAACTATCAAGAGCTAAACAAATAAAACAGGGAAATTTGAAAAGGACTTTAAAGTTCAGGATATTATGAAATACCTAGGTGTTTATATTACTACTGATCAAACAAAAATATTAAGTTAAACTATGATAAAGCTAAACAAAATTTAGCCTTCTTGTTAGATAAATAGCATAATTTATTTTTATCCTTGTTGGGTAACATTGACACAATAAAAATGATGGCTTTGCCACATTTTATATTTGTAATCTATCTTCAGTATGGTTTCAGGATGTTTGAAGAATCATGACTAAATTTCTTTGGCGTGGTGGTAAACCTAGAATAGCATGGGGTGTGTTAAAGGCATTAAGAGACAGAGGAGGGATGCCCGGATATTTTATGTTATCTTCAAACTCATGTTATTTCAATACTTTATCAATGGATCTTTTATCCTAATAAGAATAATATTATATTCCAGGAAGTGATATACCCTGATTTTCAATTACAAAAAAATGTTTTAAAAAATATTGTTTTGGACCAAGAACTAATCAAACAAGGTTCACATGTAGTAACATCATGGTTTCAACTGATTAGGAAACAACTTAAGCATCCTCTATTACTCCAGTTACCTTGGATTTATATGCCTATGCATGCCAATGATAGATTATGGGGTCAAGCTTATTCTACCTTTCCTTTTAAAAGTTTTCAAGGAAAATTAATTCAAATATGGAAAGATATAATAATAGAAGGTCAATTTTGGTCATATCAACAAATGATTACTAAATTAACAGATTATGGGCCAGATATTCAAAACATTGACCCAGGTCCAGGTTAGCCCTGCCAGCATGCAAACATAGCCTGGGCCAAAAAGGAGCCATATTCAAAAGGAATAGCCCAGTACTAAACCAGCTGAATATAGCAAGCAAAGGAAGCCAGGCAAATCTGGCTGGCAGTGCAGTGCAAACATTGCCCTTGAGCAGGACAGCACTGAATATAGCAAATAAGACAGCACTGAAAATTCCACCCAGGCAATGCAAACACCCACAGAAACACAGTGTAGATGGACCAGCCATGCCCTGGACCACAGGCAAAGGAGGAGCACAGGCTGGATAGGGAGCCCTGGAGCAGACAGCAGTGCAGAACCCATATGCTGAAACACACCCAGCCAGGGGACTGGCCAGAGGGTACCAGGACCCAGGGGCAGGGCCAAATAACAGAACAACCCTGTTGTAAAAGCCAGGCACCCATAAATGACACAGGACACAGTGCAAATTTGTGAAAGAAAAGTATGATGTGACAAATGCACAATAGAGGAAACAGGTACATAACAACAGAACAACAATACAAAACAAAACAAAAACAATGTAATGAAACACATAATGTAAACACATAAAAGGGAAACCTACAGCACACACCACTACAATACCAAACACTATATACAACAGGAACTATGATGACCACTACAACCACTACTATGACTACTAATATGACTAACACTAATGCTACCACTACCACTACATAACAGACTAACTACAGGAAATGAACAATGTAAACTGCATATACAAGGGGATGGGATATGGACAACAGAGGCACAGGAACAGAAACCAAACTGGAATGCAATGGAATAGGAGGGAACAGGGAGGTGGACACATACAATGGGGTAAGAGGCCAGTAAATAGCAATATAGTCCAGCAAACGGGAGAGGGACAGGTCAGATGGTGGCCACAGGAATGCATCATGGCTGGGATACTGGAGGTACAGGCAGTTGTGCCTCCAGTATGGTGGCTACCCTCCTCATTTCTGAAATGAGCACTGCTTACTGCTCAATGATGGTGCACTGTTGTTGCACGACTCGTCTCAGGAGGTCCTCAGAACCTTCAGATGCCTCTGGCCACATTGCCCACAAGGAGGATCGGTGTGGACCTACAAGAGGAAAGGGGAGCATGAGAGGATGGGACCCCAGCCAGGATTATACAACAGCCACAGGTGGCCATACAGTGATGGACAGCATGTCCTGATGAACAATCCTGAGTGGAGGTGAGTACCACACTGGTAGGCCAACCCGGAAGGTGCCCACACAACAGGCCAGGATGATACAGGCACCAACCCTAACTGCAAGAAACACAGTGACAAGAAGCCTGACAGCACCATGGCACAGGTGACACTGCCCACCCTAGCACAGCACACAGCCAGAGAGGGCATACACACTGCTGGACCACCAGAGAGCTGTGTGCAAGGGCCACACCACAACACACACAAGGGCACCCACACATCGGGACATGCTGCCCAATGACAGATGGCAATGTACTATAAAGCAGAGCACAATAACAGCAACAGAAGGGAGTGCTGGAGCAGCACTGGACCGTGACAGTAGCCTGCAAATAAGCAACCCAGAATAGGGAATAACAGGTACACAGGGCACAGGTGGTGAGAGGGATGGTCCGACGCATGCCACCATGCAAGACCCCAGAAAGCATACCTCACAACTGTACTACAGTACATGGAACGTTCCCCAATCACCGGGTCAAGCGTTCCCTGTACCACCTTGTGAGGACAGGTACCACAGCCCAGGCAACTGTGTGAAGCAACAACCCATATTAAATGATGCACCTAGCATAACAGCAATGGAACAACAGACATTCGGAACATACATTCATCAGGGTGCCTGTAACATGAGCAACACAGATAGGTATCCCAGTACGTGAACTGCAAATTGCCAATAAGTACCACAGTATGATAGGCAATGAACCACTGTAGGTGGACATTAGGAGGAGAGGTATGCATGGGAGTCCTGGGGAAGGGTGTCCCACAGCCACAACAGGCATGAGTGCAGTGCGATGCAGTCCCTTCCAGTGAAGGTAACGCCACCCATGCACATGCAGGTAGTAGGGAGGCTGGAGGGATGGAGCACACTGTACCGCAGAGGTGGTCATGGCAACTGACAGTGTGTGCACCCCACCGAACGCTCACCTCCAAAGCCCCCACCACCAACTGGCACCCCCACAGCCATGCAAGCCGACAGTGCCCTACAGTGCCCCTAGGGCACAGCAGATGCACAGTCAGCACCTGGCAGTGTTGTGCAACACAGGTGTGCAGCACAGCACAGTGCCACTGGCTCAATGCCCGTCACAGCCATGCCACCGGACCAGGCACTGGCAGAACACAGAATGAGACACACAGCACAGCGTAACAGCACACAGTTTAAAGAATGGGTACTCACGCAACAGGCCCCTGCTCTCAGAGCTGCTCTCCTGTGCTTGCTGCAGCATGTACAGCACCCTCGAGCTACCCCTCTACTGCTCCTGGTCCATGACCTGGCCACCATCTCCGGTCCTGGCCTGCTCAATCCACTTTACAGAGAAAAGGTGAAACAATGGCTTTAGTGACTGACACAGCATACACCACGTGCAGCACAGCAAGATGCACATGCAACCCCAACAACACTGCACACACAGGGACACCCAGGGTCAGTGGCTGAACATAGAGGACATGCACACAGAGTGTGTCTTGGTCTCTGAAACAATAGCCAGGCACAGGCAACATGTTGTCAAGGTGGTGCCATGGTGTGACAGTGCCGGTCGCAGCAGTAGTGCGATGGTCCGCACACCCATGTGTGATGGTGGGTCTGCTCCCAGGAACAGGTCCCCTGCACCATGGTGCTGCACCAGGATGTGCCAACAGCCACGTCCAAGCAACCACTCACACCCATGACATCCCAATGGCCACAGCATGCACAGTGTCCCCATTGCTCACACTGCCACACGCCCTGTACCAGGACACCCAACTAGGGTATCATCATGTGAAGTACCACCCATACCACATGCATGCAAACACCATGCAGGGTGGCACACACATGTGCGCACACACACAGACACACTGACACACAGTTACATACAGACACACACACACACACACACACACATGCACTGGCACTATTGCTGCCCAAAACACACATGGGAGTTGATGTCAATTTGCATCACCACTTACCTGGCACAGGCACATTGCCGCCACACAACATGCACTTGTAGCACTCCAGCTGATGACCCTGCCTCCGTCACAGGTCTGTGTACCGGTGCGTGCACTTTTCAGCATCACAGGTGATGGCCGTGTGGGCACACAGCTTCCTTGCCACTGTGGCCCACACCTGCATGCGTGGGAGGTCACCCTGCCAGACCTCCCCAAAGAGCCTCCTGTGCCTTTTCTGTACCAGATGTATGAAGTCTGCTGTTTCAACCTCCCCCCAATGCCTGTGCCGGTGCACCACTGCCTGCTGCCACTTATCCCCGGCATTATCACTGTGTGTGTCTGTGACTGACACCAGTACCACACCAAAGAAGATGCACTTCTGACTGCTCCCTCACTCAAAGTGCCATAGTGCCGTGCTATCACATGATGTAGCTCGGCGCTACCCGGAAGCAGTTCCAATGTGCATGCATGACCCCCGCATGACCCCTGGCCACAATGCAAAGCATGCACATTGTTCTGTGCTGTGTGTGCTAGTGCTGCACTACACGGCACTATGACTGCCTGCTAGAGTCGACACAGGGCATCATGGGCATGCATGGTCGTGGTGCTATGCCACATATCACCGTGCAAGCAGGACAATGCAGGGCTGGCCACCCCATTGCCTGGTGCTGCCATTTGCACAGCACTAAGCTGTTAACCTGGTGCTAATCAGGTCCATATTCAACAGGACTATGCAAATTAAGCCACTTGTGCATGCAACATGCAAACACTGTGATTTGCATATCATTATCCAATGATTTGTATGAATAACAGGCTGGACTGCCCAGTTGGGCTATAAAAGGGCAATCTGTGTTCTACCGGTGTTGTGTTGTGGGAAAGCAGCATAGAGCAGTCACTGCAGTACAGAGCACAACACTGACAAAGACATGTAACAGAAGGGAGAACAGCGAGTGGAAGGTCAGTATCACTGCTGGACAGGTGTTGTAATGGCACTGGTAAGGGTTGGGGCATATGCAGTGCATACCAGCTGTACATAGCTGTACCAGCTGGGGACAGGTCTACCTACCACAGGACCACAGGCATGCACAGTGCTGCAAAATGCTGCACAGGGCCAGAAGGATGGCAGTCCAGCACACCTGACCTGGTGCCGTGACTGTGCCCCTGTGTCAGTCTGCACCAGGTGGGACCACCTGCAGTACTGGGGGTGACAGGGAGGTGCAGGGAGGGCACCACCATGGATTGCAGGTGTGCAGCGCAACTGTGGCTTACTGTCATGGGGTTCATGGCACCTCTGTTGCTGCCCTGGATGTGGGACATGCAGGTTCGCAAACGCCCCAATCAGTGGTACACAGCTATGGAACAGGGGTCACAGGGTCCAGGCAGTGTGTTGCTGAGGGCTCTGTGTGGCCTGTGCCTGGTAGCCTGCCATTGCATGCCAGTCCCCGTGTCCTCACCCTATGTGCAGTGCCCATTTCCACTAGGGGTGCACGGTACAGTGCAAGGTGGTGGCCATTGGGGTGGACCCATCCTGGGGTGCACATGTCAGCCATGGCCAATGGTGGTGCTCATGTGGGTCCGGCACCTGCTGTCCAGACACTGACAGCCATGAAGTGGCACAGTGCACCCAGGGGGTTGCTGCAGCACATGCCGGCCAATGCCAGATTCATGCAACCTATGCTACAATAGGTGGTGGCATGCACATACCATTGCACATGTGTGACTCAACACAGGCATGCACTAGCTGTTGACACATGTCCCTTTCCATTTCTCCCATAGGTGGTGCCGCACAGCCAGAACAGATATGTGCACATTGATTCTCGCAGAAGGAACTGAGAATGATGATGCATGGCATCAAGGAGAGGGAGCAGATTCTGAGGCAACACAAGGCCACAGATGAAGTGGTGCACCGGGCTTGGGAGGAGGTCACCACTGGGATAAATGCAGTTGGTGGTCATGGCAGGACTACAGTGGCAGTGCAAAAGCAGTCAAGTGGCATGTTGCGCAGGGTGAAAGAGGAGAAGGCACAGTGGCTTTGTGAGAGGATGAGGACCGGTGGTGGACCGTAACCAGCACAGGAGCGGGAGGGGGACCTACTCATGGCTGTGCTGGCATCAACACTGTGCCCAGTGGCTGTCACTGGTGTCCTGGGTGGTGGGTGTAAGATGCTTCTCACACCACCCAGGGCAGGTCTGTACCCGCATGTGTGTAACCTGCATGGTGTGGCAGCACAGGGTGTTGGTGCTGAGGCTAAGCCTGGGGTACACTGTGGAACTGCATTGCTGTGCACACTATGCACAAGGGATGGGTATGCATGTGAACTATGGGGAGGTTGGGTGTATGTGGCCACATGATATTGCCATGGGGGTGTTGTGCGGGGTGTGCATGTCCACAGTGGGTGGCATGTGTTCTAGGGTGTGCATGTTCGGGTGGAGTTGGTGGTGGTGGGGTGAACATTGTGTGTATGGGTGAATGACACTGTCCTGTTTTCATCCACAGCAGTGTGTGCAGGACCAGCAGTGCACCATGAACATGCTGGGACGGCTGCCTCAGGACAAAAGGAGGAGGTGGTGAAGGACATCCAGCCATCAACGTCTGGCCTGGGTGGTGGACGCGTACATCCAGAGCCACCACATATATGGCACTCACAAGGGGGACTTATATAGCTGACAGGGAAGGGGGGCCCTGCTGGAGGAGGAGACCTTGACTACGGAGCCACCATGGAGGATGCCCAGGTTGAGGATCTGGGCAGTGGGCAGGTGATCCTACTGACTGTTATGAGTGACATTGACACAGATGTGCCAGAGATCTCCTACCTCTTGCCCCTGGAGGGGCCTGTGGAGTGGGGTACAGGGGTGGGACTAGGCACAGGCAGAAGCACAGGCACCAGGGGGGGTGGTCAGCCTTGCTGACATGGGTGCTCACATGCAGCCAGTGGGTGGCCTTGTGGGGAATGTGTGTGCACCACTCGACATGCGGTGTCCCCCACAGGTTGTGGGGCAGGTCCATCTGGAACAACTGAACATCACCAGTGGTGTACAGCGGCAGGACATCCTGCCCGTGCACCAGCGTCCTGACCCGGTTGTGTTACAGGCCCCAGTGCCAGCCGCCATTGGGCGGGCTGTACCCCCGGAGCAGAATGCCCCTAAGTCCCACCCACTGCTCCAGGCTGTCCTGACATCACAGCAGGAGGCACAGATGGACGTGCATGGCCTGTGGCGGGAGCTCAGGCATGAGCTTTCGCTGCTGCATGAGTCTGTGTCTCTGGGCTTTGCTCATGCAGAACAGCATGTTGAGGATAGGGTGGGTCTTGTGGTTACTGCACTGGACCATGGCTTTGACAGGCTCACAGCTGCAGTGGTAGACCTCACCACTGTGCACTCACCACAAGGTGGTCACCGTGATGTGCAGGGAGGGCAGGGTGACCATGGCACAGGGGCCCATAGGAGTGGAACCTGTGGCCGCAGGGCTGTCAGTGGCTCCAGCTCATATACATCAAGTGCATCCACTGGCACCCAGTGCCGCCATGGATGTCCATCCACCGTGTCTGGTTCCACCAGTTGACAGGGGAACAGGTGGGCCAACCTGCCTGCCTCTCCGTGGTACTCCCCCAATGTGTCCTCCACACAGAGCACTCCTTGGTCTGTGACCCACTCCTGTGGTGTGCGCTGTGTGCATTGTGGCAGCCACCAGTGATCGGAATGGCCATCCTGCACCTGTGCACAGTCACCACCTCTGTGTGCACATTGGCACACTCACACCCTGGGACACACATGCACACACACAGTCTTACACACACCCACACTCTGTCACATGCACCAACCCACTGGCACAGCCATGGAGGCCCTCCTCACACTGCTACCACACACCGGGCATTGACCCTTACACCATGCCATGGCTGTGTGTCCACTCTCTGTGTGACCTGCACACCCCTCACATTGCATCGCACACACTCACATACATTATGATCCACTGTTTTATGCACCTGCTCTGATATGTGTTGTCACTGTTGTGGTTGTTTGTGCACATTAAAACATACACATTGTACTATTTCTTGTTGCTGTGCAGTCTGTACTCATCCTCTGGCCTGTGACAGTGTCCTGTTGATGTTGGCCCTGTGTTCAAAGGTCCTGCGGGCCATGTGAGGATCCCTCCTCTTGAGTTGCTCCAGTATCCCCCTGACAGCTGGCTCTGGGTCACTCTCGGCCTGTTCCTCAGGTACAGGTGCCTGTATCCCATGGTTCATTGCCATGTTGTGCAACATGCAACAGGCTAGGAAGATACAGCATACCTTATGAGGTCTATACTGTTAGGCACTGCCTGATGTGTCTAGGCATCGGAAGTGCATCTTCAGTATGCCAAACATCCTCTCTATGATGTTCCTGGTGCTGGCGTGTGCCTCATTGTACTGCTCTGCAGCTACTGTGCCTGGCCGTGGTACTGGTGTCAGCAGCCAGGGTCGTAGGGGATAGGCACTGTCCCCTGTCAAGAGATATGAACCTGTTAGTGTTGTACTGCTGTCTGCCTGTTTCCATCGTGCATCCCTGTGGTGTCCTCCCACTCCCCTTTCCAGCCTCCCATGCCTGTCCCCATCCATGCTGTGGTGTGTGTGTACCTGGTGGGGTGCTACTCACCAACTTGGTGTCCACTGGCTATCCTGCCCTCCTCAAATGCCTGGCACAGCTGGGACTGGTGCCAGATGAAGGCATCATGGGGACTGCCTGTGTACTGCTCATAGACATTGCTGATGTGCCCAGTTGCATCTCACACCACCTGGCAATTGATGGAGTGGTACCCCTTCCTGTTTATGTATACATCACTGCCATCACCAGGTGGTGCATGGATGGGGACATGGGTGCAGTCAATGGCACCCAGTACTGCTGGTAGGTGTGCAACTCGATGAAATTGCTGCATTGTTTCTCAGCACTCTGCTGCTATGCTGGGGAATACTATGAACTCCCTAGCATGTGGCAGGAGAGCCTCTAGGAACTGGGTAAGGATGCATGTGGTTGCAGACTGTGCTACCCCAATGGTGTCCTCCATTGGTCATTGAAACATCCCTGAGGCTAGGAAGCACATCGCTGCTGTCACCTTCTTCTCTACTGTCATGGCATGGCTGCGTCTGGTGTTGAGGTGCAGCTGCTCATGCAGGAGTTCACATAGCTGCTTCAACATTCCCCATCCATCCTCTACCGGCCAGTGATGTGCTCATCTGGCAGGGTCTCAAAGGAGACCCTGGGCTGGTACCACCTGTTTGCAGCATACTGTCTCCTCAGCCTGTGTTGTGGCCAATGTTGGGCCTGCTCCCTCTCCTTCTCCTCCTCCACTACAGATACCATGTATGGCAGCATCACTGCTAGTGGCTCAGCACTCATTCCCACTTCCTGTTCTGGCCTCTCCCCCTAGCTGATTTGCGGTAGCTAGCTCCACACTGGGTGTCACGCCATGTGAACTAATGTGGCACTATGGCTTTGAATATCACACTGCATGTGTATGCAGGCCCCTCCTTGCCCCTTGTATGCATTATCTGTTTGCCCAGTGCTAAGGTGATTTGCATGGGCTAACAGGTCCTTTGAATATGGTCACTCCGCGCTATTCCGACGCTATTCCCGGGCTACTGGTTTGCGCGCTGCGCTATGCTTTGAATATCTGGTCTTATAACTGTAATCAAATTCAATATTACTCTTTATGTAAGAAGTTCTTAAAAATGAAGAATATATTTAGTACAAAATCTAGTGATTTGTATAAGTTGGTTAAAACTCAAGAGTGTTTACATATGAAAGGGCAACATAAATTAATTACTACATTTTATAAAATCATGGTGAATAGGAACCCACATATCTATAATAGAATGAATTCTAAATGGAATAATGATTTACAAATTAATTTAACTACAATTCAATGTGAGTGTATAAGAATTCAGAATAATAAATTATGTCTCTGTGAAAAATAAATCAATTCAAAGAATGATTCTAGGTAGAGTCTACATAACCCCATCACAAATAGCAAAATTTAATCCAGATTTTTCAGAACTTTGTTGGCATGGATGTGAAGGAAAAGGTACATTGGTTCATTGCTTGTGGTTCTGCCCAAAAATTTATACTTGGTGGGAAAAAACACAAAAATATCTTAAAGATTATATGCAATTGGATGTCCCTTTAAGTATTGATAAATATTTATTTAATAATCTTATAGATATGGGCCCAGATATTCAAACTGCGCTCAAAAGTAGCGCAACAGCAGGAGCAAGCACAAACCAGTTGCGCAAATGCGCAGCAAGGTGCGATATTCAAACATGGAGCAGAGCAAATTGCGCAAGCAACCAGCGTCTGAATATCGCACATACTCGCCATCGGCGCCACAGGAAGGAAGCTGAGCCAAGAATTGCAACGCTCCGGCAACCAGGAAAGCTCAGCTGAGCATTTGGGCTGCCATAAGCGCAAGCACAGCCCCCCAGAGCAATGGAACTGCACATCCAGGGAGGCAGGCTGGGGCCCACCGCCAGCCATGCCACACATGGGCACAGGAACACACTGCAGAACCCACACCACACCTGCACACCCCAAGCACAGCATCACTGGGGGTGGGACGGATGATCCACGTGCCCATGGGGACAAGCCAGCAAAGCATAGCAGAGCCCTGACACCCCAGCACAACCACTGACAGGCGGAGAGTGCCACACACAGGGGGTTGACAACCACAGTGCACATCAGCCCCCCGTATGCACAGCACACCCTGCACTGTGACCCCAAGACACCACCCATGTGCAGTGACTGGCACTGCAGGAAACCATGCAGTCCCCAGCACCACGTCAGCCCGTGCAGCACAGAAAGCATACAAGCCAGACACACCCTATGCACCCAGTGGGTGGCAGCAGGCAACAAGACCAACAGAAAGTCACTGCCATGCGGAGATACCTCCCCAAGCACATGCACGCACACACACACCCACACACACACACACATACCCAGGACCATACCACCCCAGATGGCATGTACACCACTGCAACTGAGCACCCATAGCCAGCTGCAAATCAGAGACCAACACAGTATTCATATCAAAATATAAATGTATTTTTAAAATTTCAAATAGTAAATACAACAATAAACAACAACTATTTACAAGGGGGGGGCGGGTACAAGGTAGGGGTGTTCAAGGGGTAGGGATGAACAACTTGGAGAGGGAAGGCAGGGTGGTAGGGATGGGAGAAGTGGGAAAGGTATTGTGTTCTAAGGCCCAGCTGGCTGGTTATCCTGCGCCTGGTTCTGCTCCCCCTGTAGCGCCTCCTCCATGAGCCATGTCGCCTAATGGACTCCAGGATGGCCTGGGTTTCAAGGGACATCTGTGTCAGGCCCAAATGCCTCGATCTATCCTCGGGAGAACTTGAGGCCTAGGAAAATGGAACACAGTCAATGGCTGTGACTGACCACAACCCTGAACACCACCCAACCTGCAAGCCATATAGCCCAATGTCCCGCACCTGTGATGGCATGCACCCACCCACAGTGAACATGCACATGGCCATCACAAACAGGTGGCACCAGCTATGTGCACCACTGCACACAGACACTGCCCATGTCCATCACAGCACAAACAAGGCTGGCAAGTGATGTGGCAACGTGGTGCAATGCAAGTTACACAGCTATGTGCCCAGTGCATGCCTGGACCACCAGTGATGCATACACAGACGTGCTGTGATACTGCACAGTGATGCATGTCACCTGTGTTGTGCATACATACATGGACACATAGACAGTGTCGGCAGATAAGGGCCTATGTGCCACCCAGTCTGGCCATTTGACCTTGTAAGTTCACTCTGTTTTCCTGTAAGTCTGTTGCACCTAACCCCTGACCTCCAGAATTCCTTTATGGCTATCCCGTGCATTCTTAAATCCCGTGACCAAGTCAGCCCCCACCACTTCCTCTGGCAGGGTGTTCCACTTGTCCACCACCCGTTCTGTGAAGAAATTCTTTCTCATGTTTCCTCTGAATCGTCCCCCTCCAACTTCATCCCATGCCCTCTAGTCCTGGAACATCTTTACGCTTAAAAATAGTGTTTTCCTGCACTCTGTTCCCCTGTAAGATACTTGTATGTCCCCATCATATACCCCTCTCCTCCTCTCCTCCAGGAGTACATGTTCAGTTCCTCCAACCTGTCTTCCTAGGACTTGTGATGCAATCCATGCACCATCCGTGTTGCCCTCCTCTGAACCCTCTCGCAGTCCATGTCCATACGTAGGTATGGTCTCCAGAACTACACTGTACTCCAGGTGGGGCCTCACCAGTGTCTTGTATAGTGGAATTATGACCTCCCTTTCCTGCATGGTTGTGTTGTGCATGGCTGGTGGTCTTGCCCCCCAGCATGCAATAGCATCCATGAAGTAATGATCTCACACTCCTCCAGCAGCTGGCTCTGCTGCTGCTGCTGCTGCTGCTGCTGGGCACAACACCCCGGCACGGGCCCTGGCACGCCCATGTCACCGCTCGCCTCGTCCTCAGATTCTGGCCTGTGGGAGACATATGTTGAGACAAACATCAGTGTGACTCAAAAGCAGAGTGCCCCCTGCCCCAGTGAGAGTGCCTGCCCACACAGCCATAACCATCCATTTCACAGCTGCACACACTGACACAGCCAACCGTGTCCGAGCTGGCACCTATGCACAGCCACCCAAGCACACACACACCCCTGCAGAGAATATAGGTGCATAGATGGTACACTCACCTGGCCTAGGCACTACGCCCCGCCTGGCATGCGACCGCAGCCGCGACAAAAGTTCTGGCTCCTTCCGGCGGAGGTCACTGTACTGGTGCCGGCACTGCTCAGCAGACCGGCCCCGTCCAGTGACCTCCACCAGGTCAGTGGCCACTTGCTGCCACAGATGAGTCCTGGCACTGGTGAGGGGCACCTCACCATACAGGCCATCATAGTGTGGCTCAACTAGGGCCACCAGGTTGGCCACTTCAATCTGGCTCCAGGACACCGCCCTCCTCCTAGCCATGGCACCAACTTCACAGCAGGCAATATGGCGCCCCGCCATGCCGTAACCCACATGGAGATGTTGCGCAATATACCACCACAGGCTCCAATCGCGCTGTTCGAACAGCGCCACTTCACATGGCGCTGTCACCAGACAGCGCAATAGGGATGTGCACATGGCATGCCAACAGCGCCAGGGGTCAGAGGGCATACACAAGGTCATGGCAATGACGCAAGGCTACGCACAGTGCCATAGAACGTATAGGCATCCTGTGCAACTGCCAAGCTGTGCACCAGTGCCACAGTGGACTATCGTGCAGTAGTGCCACAGTGCCATATAGTGCCCAGTGCTGTAGCACCACTGGCACAATGGTGGCCATGGCCTGAATCGCCTATCGTGCTCAGCAGGTCTGCAGCGTGATAGACGCATGCGTAAGCTGTCTGGACATGCGCAATGCAGTGTAGCACGCAGCCACAAACCTGCGCCATTGGCTCAGCCAGACCTTCCGTATTGCGCAAAGCGCAAATACGCGATATTCAGCCGACATATGCAAATCATTCAATCAGCCATTCATAGGCGCAGTGGCGTGATTAGCATGTCATTATAGTTGCGCCACACCTCATTTGCATGTGTTGCGCTATAAAAATGCGACAGTGGGTTGTGCTGGCCAGATTTGGTTACTGCAGGTGAGAGGTGAGTTACATGCTGTGTGATGCTCAGGACAATGCTCATGGGCAGAGGATGATAAAGGCTGAGGGGGCTGAGCATGAAAAGGGCACTTAGAAAGGGACAAAGGGCACCCTTTCTATCAGTATCTGCCATGCGGAGAGGAAACGTGGGGGGCTTCCGCCCCCCCGGGCAGGCAGCTATGCTCATGGGGAAATACTGTTGACTACACAGTGACAGGTGTCCACTTCCACCCATACAGATCACCATGACTGACCAGAGCCAAGCTGAGGGTGTGGACATCGGGCATAGGAGGAGGCCGAACTTCACCGCGGCAGAGACGGAGGCCCTCTTCCAGGCCTACCTGGAGGATGAGCCACTATTGAGTGGACGGAGGGGCACCCCTCAGGAACATGCAGCTGCATGGGAGGGGGTAGCTCGGGCCGTCAACCTGCATGGAAGCCACCAGCGCTCTGTGCAGGAATGCAAGAAGAAGATGGGGACTGACCGCAGGAGGCTGAAGGAGACGGTGGCAGCCTTCAGGGCGGCACGTGCTGGCACTGGTGGGGGCCCACCAGTGGTGTTGCAGCTGACCCCTACAGAGGAGACACTGGTCGCGGCCATGCAGCCGAGTGCCATTGCGGGCGTACCAGGCGGAGGATTCCAGACAGGTGGAAGCCCATCACTGCACGGTATGACATGGTGGTGTTGTTGGGGGGGGCTGTTGTCCACATGCACGCACATGTACTCTCTTTCTGTTACAGATCCTGTTCGTCTTCAGGAGACGGTGGTGGTGGTGGGTCCAGACAGTGATGCAGACCTGCTGGACGTGGAGGAGGGACCATCCACCTCCTCCACCAGCCTGCAGGCACTGCAGCAGCATGCACACTGGGCCAACAACTCCGGTGTCAGTGATACGGGTGCAGGGGGGTGCACAGCCTGTGTCCCAGCAGTCTGGCATGCAGGTATGCCAGCATGCTGTGCCTATGGCAGTGGCACGCACCTGCATCATTGATGATAGCAGGCCTGCAATGGGCAGTGATAGGTGTGTGTCCCATGACGGACACATGGCAAGCCAGCACGTGCCCCTGGGCCTTCCTGGTTCACACCTGTTTACCAGCGTGCTGGCACAGTCCCAGGCTGTGCCTGTCAGCACCGGTGGGGCAGCACCGGTGGCTGTGCAGGTGTCTGGCACTGTTGTCAGCACGGAGGTGGAACAGGTGGACCTGGGGGCTCAGCAGTTGGAGGGGCAGCAGCAGCAGTCGCACACCAGGTCTGGGGTGCAGTGTCAAGCAGTGGCACATGTCCCCCGCCCTTTGATCCACCCATACCTGGTCCTGGAAAACAGCGCCCACCCTCAAGGGGTGCTGTGCACCAGGACCGTCTACACCCTGGGGGTCACGATGCCATTGGGGCATAGTACCCATTGGACGCGCACACCCACCTGCTGCAGGACTTGGTACAGCTGCAGGGGCGGGTTGCAAGGTCCGTGGAGGCACTGTCTGTGTCCGTGAAGTGGCATAGCAGGGAGTGTGCTCGGGACCGAGCCGAGCTGGTCCTTATGCGGACGGATGTGACCGCTGCCATTGACAGGCTGACCCAGGCAGTGGTCTCTGTCGCGGACACATTGGCCACACTGTCAGGTGTCCCTGTACCACACACCCCACACAGTGCGCTCTCCACTCCCCGTTCCTGGTGTCATGTGACATCAGGCCTGTCGATGCCGGGTTCTGCTGTGGGCATCCCGAGCACCCCTGGTGCAAGTTTGTTTGGCAGGATGCAGACCCCTGTGCGAGCAAGGTCGCATTCGCGCAGTGGGACCCCTGGTGGTGCAACAGCACCACCCCATGTGGCCCCTGCTCAGCCTGCCAGGGCTGCTGGGCCACGGCGGGGTTGCCCATGCATCCGTGGTGGCCATGGGACAGTGCTACCTGACTGAGCTGTCTCCCAGTGTGGGCCCTGTCTGGTGCTGCCCTGTGTGCAATGTGTGTCATGGTGGGCAGTGCACTGCTGGGTGCTCTGCTCACCATGCTGACACACGGACCACCTGCACACTCTCCCAACTGCTGTCCACAGGTGCGTGTGCATGATGATGCCTGCATTGCACTGTACACCAAGGTGCAAGGGTGCCCAGGTCCTGACACACGCACTTATGTGGTACAGGTGGTGGGGTGGTCGGTGGTGCTGTGTGTTGGCAATGTCGCTTTCCGCAGTGCTGTCTGCCCATGTACACTGCCTGGTGCATGTGTGTGTGTCCATATGAGTGCTCACCCCTCTCTGATGGTGTGTTGGTATGCCTGGAACCTTCAACTCCCCTGACCTTCATGCACGGTGTGTTCCCCTGTGTGCCTGTGGTTTGCGCATGGACAGTGTTGCCTGCACATGTCCCCTTGACTTACCTGTGTTGGGCATAGTGCTCTTCTGCAATGGTGTCCGGTGCAGCTGGGCCTGCCGGGTCAGTCGGGGTTCCTCCGTCCTGGGAGGCTGCTCATCACCAACATCACCGGCGCCACTGGCGTCCCCATCGCTGTCCCCCTCTTGGACCTGTACGGCTATCCCATGGTCTTTGGCCATGTTGTGCAGGATGCAACAGGCCAGGAATATCCCACAGGCCTTTTGGGGGCTGTACTGTAGGGCTCCGCTGGAGGTGTCCAGGCATCGGAAGCATGCCTTGAGCATCCCAAACACCCGCTCTATGATGTTACGTGTTGCAGCATGTGCCTCATTGAAGCATAGCTGAGCTGGGGTCGTGGGGCACCGTTACGGTGTGAGCAGCCAGGGACGGAGTGGGTATCTGCAGTCACCTGTGTGGAGATAGTGGAGATCAGTGTCATGTCAGGTCCATATTGCCCACATCTTTGTGTGCCACTACCATGGCACCTGTGTCATTCCCACCCTTGCCCAGAGTTTGCATTCCATTCATGTATACTCACCCACTAGATGACCCGTGGGGATGTCCCCACTCTTGAATTGATGGCACAGTGCAGACTGGTGCCATATGAAGGCATCATGTGCTCTGCCAGGGTGTGTGGCACAGACATTGATAATGTGCCCAGTGGCATAACACACCACTTGGCAGTTGACACTGGAAAACCCCTTTGGTTCGATATGCCTGGCCGTCGGGGCCAGGTGGCGTCGAATGGCCACATGGGTGCAGCTCTGGCCCCTAGCCACGCCAGGCATCGTGCTACCCTATGGAACTCCTGCGTATTGTTGTCACTCTGCTGGGGAAATGGATGTACTCCGCAGCATGAGGCAGCAGTGCTCTGAGAATTGGGTGAGGATGCATGACGGGCGACTGTGTAATGCCTGTGGTGTCCCCTGTTGGCCTCGGAAGGTGCCCGTGGTGAGCAGGCACATGCAGGCTGTCACCTTGGTCTCCACAGACAGAGCGTGACTCGCCGTGAGGGTGCCTGCATCACATCACTGCACAGCTCGCAGAGCCGTCTCAGTGTGCCCTGTTCAGGTGGTACCGCCCACAATCTCAACGTCTGTGTACAGCTCAAGGCTGATGGGCACCATACTGCCCGGCATACCGCTGACGGGCCTCCGGCCACGCCCCTGCAGCATGGTGTCTCACCCCCCTCATTACAGCTTCCATGTGGAAGCTGGCACTGTCCATCTCCCTGGCTTCTGCCCCCCCGGCTGCTGTTCCTGTGTTACCCCCGCTGCCCCCACTGCTGCTTCCACTGCACCGGGCACCCCCCACTGGCCTCTCTGTCCTCCTGGACCCACTGTCCCTCTCTGCCCTTCCAGCTCCTGTCTCTCTCTCTCTCTCTCTCTCTGTCTCTCTCCCCCAGTTTGCGGCCTGCTAGGGTTCTTGCGCCGCTTCCTTGAGCCTTTTTATTTTGGCTCAATTCCGCTTCTGCGCAACTTCCGGCTGAGCCACTCTTGCGCATTGCGCAAGTGTTCGAATATCGCATTGCGCACTTTATGCATGGACCCGCCTCCTTCAGTTGCGCATGCCTTCATTTCCATTGCGCTGTTGCTCAGCATGTTTTTGGTGGCGCAACTGGCCCCTTCTGAATATCGCAGAATGGAGCATTTTGGAGTTGCCTATGGCAAGAACCCTGTTGGCGCATGCATGAACCTTTTGAATATCTGGCTATGGATAGAGCCTAGCCTAAAAAGATTATATGCTTGCCACAATATCAACAAAAAGATTAATTTTGGAGTATTGGAAAAATATCTTTCATCATTTGATTATTATAAATGGTGGGCTATTTTTCAAGAAATTTTAGGGTATGACAAACTAATTTATAACCTGGTAAAGGAAATGGATGATGGAAGGCTATACAAAATATGATTCCACCTATTAAAAGGCTATCTTAGATAAATAAAGGCATTGCCATCCCTCTTGAAAATTATAAATTTAATGTACCTTGTTCCTATAGGATTGTTAATTATGTTACATAAGTCTACAAACTTTCTCTGTATAAAGGTGAAATAACTATGTACATGTCCCCCAAGGATACACTCGAGGGGGGAAGGTGGGGGGGGTTAAGAGAGAAAATGTTTAATATATGAATTATGTTTTACTCTGTGTTGAATTATATGAAATGTTTTTCTTTGTTGTATTTGTTTTTCTAAAAATTCTAAATAAAAAGTATTTTTCCAAAAAAAAGAGAAGAATTGGAGATCTGACTATTCCCTTATGATACTATCCAATAGATCATTGGGGTTGTATGCAAGACATTCAAATTTGAAGAGTCAGCACCCTAAGAAGAGCAGAAAGTAGGCCCACTGGTTAGAGAACGAAAGAAGATTACCATCATATTCTCAATATGCAAGACACTCAAGAGCCTAATGGTTAAGGAATGTGATGAAACAGATCCAACCAGAATGAGGGAAAAGTCAGCCTTAGACAGGAGTTGTCCCCTTCCTGAAGATAAATAGGAGCAATAGTTTCTCCCACCTTAGGTGGACCATGAAATAATGTCCTTTACTAAATGCACAGTCCTACTGTCTGAGAAATGTATAGCTTTAAAGGAATCGGTTGATAACAAAGGCAGAGGTCACCATCAAGAAGGCACATGAAATGCTAAGTCTGGCAACTAAAGCTTCTACAGCATCCATCTACACCATCCACTGCCATCCTGAGTTGGTTAGAGTCCATCCAAGAAGACCTGCCCAAATCAAGAAAGCATAAGGCTACTATGCAGTACACTGTACAAGGTATTAAATACCTGGCAGATGTGACCATACTGTAGATAAATTTAAAATGATTTCATGGGCCTGGGCCATCATCAATAGAGCTAGAAGACACTTATGGCTAAAGTTATGGCAGGCTGATCATGAATTAAAGAGCATTTATTTTATTTAGCTTTTGTTAACCGGGTAAGTACACTAGACAAGAAGTATGCCTATTTTCAGGAACGACCCGGGAGAGTACAAACAGGTAATACAGGTAATACAGAGTACAACAATACAGCAAAAGTTAAGTGAACGGCTACGTCTCACACTAGTTGAAATGATTACATATACACTTGGAGGTTAGGTACAGTAAGTCGATAAGCTGCAGGCTATATACAGAGTAAGACAGTGAGAATAGAATACATAGTGAGTTGACATCGAACAACATTGACTATCTGTAGCATAAAGTGGAACAGAGGAGGAGCTGGTCAGGGAAACCGGCATCCGATATGGTTTAAATAAATATAGCTCCTGGAGCAGAGTGCCAGAGGGACTACAGTGTCCAGTGTCCAGGGCTTATAGCTAGGGAGGCTTTAGGCATTCACAGCATGAGGCCAACTTAAGATGCTCCCACAGGGAGGTCCGAAGGCTTTTGTGGGAAGAGGCGGTGTGTACCTGCTCAGGGAAGGAGTTCCAGAGCTTAGGGGCATGTGCGGCATAGTCCCTCTCACCCATAAGAGTGCAGGTTGAGGGTACTTTTAGTATCCCAGGACCCTGGTACCTTAGGGGGTAGCATGAGCAGTCAGCTGGGGAGAGGAGCTGGGACAACCCCAGGGGTGAGCCAGTGCTGATCACTTTGCTCATGTGGCACCCTATACCAAAGTTTAGGTGATTGGTCGGGGATAGCCAGCCTAACTTCTCATAAAGATCGCAGTGATGAGTGAGGCGGGAGGCAGCCAGAGCAAAACGGCAAATGTTGTTGTACGTCGTATTCCATCTAGTAAGGAGGGCTTTTGAGATGCACGCAAATAGGTGGAGTCCATAGCTTAGGGAAGGGAGTAACATCCCCCTGGCTATGGCCAGGTGTGCGGCAGGGATGAGGTTGTGTTTGGTCCTATAGGCCAGCCCCAGCTTGCCATTTACTCCTTTGCAGACATTGAGGATGTGACTCCCAAGGTCCAGTTGGGGGTCCAGCGTCACCCCAAGATATTTGACGGAGGTCGCAGTGTGGAGGGAAGTGCCGTCTGTGCAGTTGATTAGCAGAGGGACTGGAGAGGCGTGAATTTTAGCTGAGGAGCTGAAGAGCATGGCCTGCATTTTTTTCTGGTTGAGAACCAACTTCTGGTTGGTGAGCCAGGCCTGGATATTCCTGAAGTCCTCAGATAGATGGAGGTTTAGGGTGGCTACATCTCGGGAGTGAGCAAGGAGGACCAGGTCATCTGCTGCACAGGGTGACCTCTACATCTGGTAACAGCATCTGGGAGATTGTTGATAAAAGAGAGAAGAGAAGGGTCCCAGTACAGAGCCCTGGGGGATGCCCGAGGTCACCGGCAGGGGATTGGAGAGGACTTTGTTAAATTTGGTTAGCTGTTTTCTGCCATGCAGGTAGTCAGTTATCCATTTCAGGGCTGGGGGAGCCAGGCCGAGGGACCTCAACTGAACGCAGAGCAAGTCATGGTTGACAAAGTCAAAGGCCTTTGATAGGTCGATGAACACAGCTCCAGAGAGCTTACCCTGTTCCATGGCAGTTCTGACACTAGAGGAGACAGAGATCAGCACCGTGGTGGTGCTGTGCCCTTTGTGAAAGCCATGCTGGGTGGGAGACAGCAGTACATGAGAATGGATATACTCCGAGAGTTGATTGGCTACCACCTTTTCCAGGAGCATGCTGATGGCCGAAAGGATGGCAATAGGCCGGTAATTGACGGGGACTTTGGGATTTCCCTGCTTGAGCATGGGGACAACCCTGGCCACCTTCCAGATATCAGGAATCTCCCCCATGGCAAGGGACAGGTTAAAGATGTGGGCCACCGGGGATGCAATATAAAGGGCACCAAGTTTGAGAAGCCTGGGCTCCAGGTTGTCAAGACAAGGACTGGCATGCTGGGAGAGGCCAGCGAGAAGAGTCAACACCTCATTATCTGACACTGCCTTAAGGAGAAAGGGAGGTCTGGGAAGGTCAGGCACCTGCCAGTCCATGGGTGCGGGGCAGTTGTCACCCCTAGCTGAGGAGATCTGTGGGGAGATGGCTGATAGGTCAGTGAAGTGGGAGTTGAGAGCGTTAGTAATCGTGTGTGGATTGTTGCAGGAAGCTCCCGCGATAATCATGTCAGTGACCCCAGAGTTGGACTGACCACCGACCAGGGATTTGATATGACCCCAGAACTTTCTAGGGTTGTTAGCTGTTCTGAGAAGAGCAGCATTACAGAAATCACTTTTGGCCACCCTAGTGGCTTTTTCACCTTGTCTGAGTGTTCTGTATTGTGTAGTAGGGACTGGTCGGGAGGCGTTTGTAGTGGGCCCAGCACTTATCCCTCACTCTCATAAGAGCAAGAAGGCTCCCATGCAGCCACATTGTGGCTGACCCTGACCCTCCTTCTATTGAGAGGGCATGCTTGTCTTAAGCTCCCCAAGGAGTTGTTAAACAGGGTTACGGCAGTAGAGGGATCAGGGGCTCCATACACTCCTGACCAATCAGTGAACTTTAGGTCCTCCATGAATGCATCCAGATCGAACCTGATGAAGTTTCGGATGTGGATGACTTTGTGAGGAACCTTTAGGGAAGGGATTTTCCATACACAGAAGATCAGAGAGTGGTCTAAGATGGAGTCAGATAGTATCCCTACAGAGGAGATCCTGTCAGGGCGATTGAACAGGATCCAGTCCAGTAGGGAGCTGGAGGATCCATTTGCCGACCGTCGGGTAGGCTCCTGCACGAGTTGTGTCAGGGTGTGGGTGGCAAGCAGGGACTCGAACTGTTTAGCATTGCCTCCGACCTAGTTTAGGTTCATGTCTCCCAGGATTAGGAGTTCATTGTCACCAGTCCTGAGACTAACAGTGTCCAGGAGGTGGGTGAGTCCCTGAGCCCTCCCTTGGCGGGTTATAGGTGCACACAACGCGGCAGTTTCTTTGCATTGCTGAGTAGGAATACCGAGTGAAGCAGCTCACAGGAGACAGCAATGATTGTTGGTGATTCACCAGTGATACTTTAAGGTGGCTCCTGTAGTATATCAGGATGCCTCCACCCTTTATTCCAACCCTGTCCAGCCGTAGGAACTCACAACCATGTAACCCACAGTCTGAGTCAGGAATCGAGGGTTTGAGCCAGGTCTCTGTTATGCCAAGTATGTCAGGCTTATAGAGAGAGACCCAGGCAACAAGCTCATCCAGGTTGGGAAGTAGGCTCCAAATATTAAGATGAGCCACCTTCAACCCCTTGCCCAGCCACCATTCCTGAGAGAATTCAGGGACCAGGGGAGTGGGGCCGGGGTTGGGTTCAATGTCTCCGGCCAAGGCTAGTACCAGTAGGAAAATCCATAGGAGGTGCCCTCTGGGGGAGAAACACCAGGTCAGAGGCTTACGGGCTAGCTGCCACCTGATTCTATTTTGATACAGTATGATTCCTGGTACCAGGCCTCCTGTGGGGTAGCGGTAACTCACCACGTCAGCCATGTAGTTTGAGAAGGTGTAGTCCCTCACATCAAGGGGGGGACCATGAACGGTCACCACATATGCCAGGGGCAGTTGCACTATGGATGGACACCAGTCCCAGGAGGAGAACTGCAAGGATTGCAGGGCAGGGAGGGTGAGGTGGTGAGTGGCACCTGGGGGCCTTGGGAGATTTCATTCTTGTGCACTGGATCCTCATGGCTGGGGAAAGTATTGAGTAGGGGTACCTAAGGGGGAAAGAGGAAGCTATAACCAGTAAGGACCAATGGCCAAGTGGGAAGGGCAATAGGTAGAACACTCAGTTCACACAGAGGTTGGGAGGGGCCTCTAGGTCGGGGATGCAGGTCCAGAGAGTATACAGTAATAAAGTTTACGATACAGGTACCAAAACAGCCTGACAGTGGGAGGTGCCACGTAAGTGATTAAGGCCAGGAGGACCTTGACAGATTAGCAAAATTCAATGTGCAGTACAAATTAGGGCCAGGAGGACCTAGGCTGTGGCAAAAATACAATACAATACATTACGGTTCTTTCAGTTGTTAGACAGCGGCAGGTGTCACTGCGAGGAGCAAGACCAGGCAGACCTAGGCTCTTAGCAGGGGTAAAGGAGACAGATCAACAGCACAGATATCAAAGGCAAGAGTTACAGAGTAGAGCAAGGCAGGCAATAGTCACAGAGTAGTACGAAGCAGGCTAGGTCAGAGTTCATGTTTACCAGCGGAGAGAAGCACCACAGCTCTTGTATCTAAGCAGTGTAGAGGTTGATCAGATTCAGTACAGACCCTTCCCCTGCGAGTTGATAGGGCACAGTATAGTCAGTGGGCAGGGCAATTGAGGATATAATCACACCAGCAACAAGGGAGGGTGGGAGGCGAAAAGCAGCTTACAGTGTGTCCCCTGAGGAGGCCCGCCGGGTCTTGCGTCTCTAGCCGTCACTCTCGACTGGAACGGAAAGTCAGCAGTGAAAGCACGAGGGGGGGACCCTCCAGCACAGGTCTCCCTTGCTACCCCTCCGTCTGCTACTGTCCTTTGTGTCCATCGCTCGCTCTCCTTAAGACAGGAGGGCTCAGGTGTATGGAAGAGGAGGACCAATCAGGGATGACTCCGAAAGCAGAACCAAATTTGAAAATCCCCTGTGCTCTCAGATTCCTAGCACAGCGCTCAGCAAGGTAGGTCAGAGGAGAGGGCTTGGGAGGCATTGGTAGGGTCTCCTGCTCCAGCAGGGGCAGCTCTTGTGACCCGGAGAAAAAAAGCAGCTTACATTGTGTCCCCCTAGAAGGCCCGCCGGAGCTTGCGTCTCAAGCCGGCACCTCGACTCGGGAACGGAAAGTCAGCGGTGAAAGCGCGATGGGGGGGCCCTCCAGCACAGATCTCCCTCACTACCCCTCTGTCTGCTACTGTCCTTTGTGTCCATCGCTCGCTCTCCTTAAGACAGGAGGGCTCAGGTGTATGGAAGAGGAGGACCAGTGTATGGAAGAGGAGGACCAATCAGGGACGACTCCGAAGAAGAGGTATTGGGAGGCATTGGTAGGGTCTCCTGCTCCAGCAGGGGCGGCTCTTGTGACCCGGAGAAAAAAAGCTGCTTACAGTGTGTCCTGAGGCTACCGGAGCTTGCCGTCTCAAGCCGGCACCTCGACCCGGGAACGGAAAGTCAGCGGTGAAAGCGCGAGGGGGGGGGACCCTCCAGCACAGGTCTCCCTCGCTACCCCTCCGTCTGTTGGTAAAGCTCCAGTTCATGGGTAACCGAATCTTTGGCCCAAGCATTCATTCATTCATTCATTCATTCATTCATTCATTCATTCATTCATTCATTCATCTATTTAGCTTTTGTTAACCAGGTAAGTACACTAGACTAGACATTTGCCTATTTTCAGGTATGACCCAGAAGAGTACAAGGAAATACGACATAGGATAACATGATACACTTTACGCAGTTACACAGAGTCAGGAAAAACAGAAGCATCACATAGTCAGTAGGTACACATAAATGGTCTGAGCATATGCATCAAGTCACCAAGGCTGTGAGCATTGCATTATATATAAATTATATACAGTATAGGACCCAGAAAAGTGGGTGCAGTCAGAGCAATACCTAATACATAGGGGCCCAGATATTCAAACTGCACCAGTCTGAGGCGCAAGCCCTTGCGCCGCTCAAAATAGTTGTGCAGGGGTGTGGCCGGGGTGATATTCAAAGGAGTTGCGCTGTTGAGCAACTCCTTTGAATATCACCAGCTCTAACACTACATGGCAGTGGAACCTTGCGCCACCGCAAGTTGCCAGAGTTGAGTATTAAACTTGGCGGTGGCATAAGTACCATTGCGCCATGCTAAATTTCCGATATTCAAAAGGTGACATGCAAATGGGGCCATAATTTATACAGAGCGCAGGGGCCATTTGCATCTATTTATGGCCCCATTTGCATGCCATTTGCATGTAGGTGCGCCGATCCCGGGGGAGCGGGGGGAGGGGTTGTGGGGGGACACTAGACACCAGGGAGATGTTTGGGGGTTAGCAGACATTCTGCCCACTGGCTTTACGTCCACTGGACCACCAGGGAGTTATTCGAGTTGGGGAGGTTACATTCTGCCCGCGATCGGGCACTGGGGCCCATAGGTCTCTGCCCGCGATCGACTGTGGGAGATGTGTGGGGGGGTTCATGTACTTGTACTGCCCGCGATCGGGCTGTGGGAGATGGGGGTTTCATGTAACTGTGATGCCCGCGATCGGGCTGGTGGGGGGGCACAGGGACTGAGTTGGGGGCCAGCCAGGGGTGGCAGCTGCTGTGTTGCGCCCTGCAATACAGCAGCTCACCTGTGGGTGGCCCTCAACTTGATCCTTTTTTTTTTGGCTCAAGGTTGTGCAGGCGCAGGTTGGGGGTTGCGCATGCACAACTCTGCACAACCCGACTGAATATCAGGTTGCGCAGGTTATGCATGGTTCCTCCACCTCCTGTTGAGCATGCATTCATTTGCATTGCTCTTTTGCGCAACCTGTTGCCAGTGGAGCAACTGCCTCCTGCTGAATATCGCAGAATGGCGCAATGTAGGACTTGCGCATGCGCAACCCTGTTGCGCATGGAGCAACCCTTTTGAATATCTGGGCCAGGGTGTATACATTGTGTGCAGAACAAAAACCATGCAGGCAGACTATACCTTAGGAAGGATGTTCAGTGCAGAGGACCAGGTGAGATTATGGAGGTTTGGGACAACCACATGCTGAGAAGAGTGTCAAATGATTCCACAGGGAGGTTTGGAGGCATACATGGGAGGGGGAGGAGCTGACCTGGGCAGTAAGGGAGTTCCATAGTCTGGGGGTGCATAAGGCAAAATATCTGTTCCCCATTTAAGTGTGAGTGGTAGGAATCCTAAGAACAGCAGGGCCCATGGATCTGAGGGAGTACAAGGAGAAGGCAGCTGGCACGAGGAGTTCCGCCAATCCTGGGGGGCAGTACCTAGGACCTCTGTTGAAGAAGTATATCAAGCACAGGGGGATAGAAAGTACCTGACCAGGGATAGATCAGGTTATCACCCTAGTTTCAGAAAGAATAGATTTCAGAATCAATTTCAAAGAGGTCACAAAAGCAACAAATTCCATAGTGGAGACTCCAAAAATGTTGGATTTAAAGCAAACTTTTCCAAAAAAGAGGAAACTTCAACAACAATAGAAGCAGGGGAGTATGGTCAAAATGAAGAGGGAACAGTCATCCTTCCTGAGGCAAAAAGGGATATCAAGCATGAGGAGTACCAGGCCCAAGCAGTGGAAATACTGGTGGAAGGAAGACTCCAGCTTTTTGCCAAAACCTGGGTTGAAACAATAATGGATAAATGGGTGCTAGAAGTTTTCTCAAAGTTGTATGCAACAGAGTTCATTCAGTTACCTGGAAACAACAGATTTGTGAAACTGAACGTTGCTCCAAACAAGCCACCACTGCCACAAGTCATAGAAGATCTAAACAAACTACTTCAAGATGGTTCCATTGGACCAGTGCTAAAGCAAGAGCAGCAAACTCCATATTATTTTTAGTACCAAAGAAGACGGGCGATCTACTCACTACACTGAACTTAAAATTCATCAACAAGTTTATTCAATGAAAAAAATTCAAATGGAGACACTTTGATCTACTAGTGCAGTGGTCAGGAATGGGGACTATCTGACTTCAATAGATCTCAAAGATGCATACCTCCACATCCCAATAAGGCTTGCACACAAAACATTCCTGAGGTTTTGTGACCCAGGACTCCACATTCAGTACAAGTGCATTCCTCACACCAGGTACTTGGGTTAATAAATTCTAATACTAACACTGCAGTGCAGCATGAGAGGGGTGCTGCACTCCTGTGGTGTCATCTTTTGAATGAGGTGTTAAACCGAGGTCCCATCTGCCTGTTCTGGTGGTAGTTCTGGTGGATGTTAAAGATCCCATGGCACTTCTCGAAAAGAGTAGGCAAATTTTCCCTGGTGCCCTGGCCAAATTTCCTCTCATTCACTAAAAATACCACCAACAGCTTAATCTGGTTCAAGGTCAGTTGGCATTCATCTGTATCCCCCTCTCCCGGGTCATGCCTGAAAATAGGAAGGATTTGCCTAGTGCACTTACCCGGTCAACAAAAAAAAACCTAAAAATAACATTCAGACTAGCATCCACCCCCTCAGTCTTTACAAAAGTGATAGCAGTATTAGCAGCCATCCTAAAGATGAAGGGCATACACGTTGTCCCCTGTCTAATAGAAGAGAATAAAAAATGTTTATCTATTAGTCTCGTAATGACTATAGGGAATATTAGCCTAGATGAGATTAATTGTACTTAAATACATAATGTTAATAATTTTTTTTTCAGATTTTACGTTTTATTATGTTTTTACTATAAGGGTGCCTTGAGTCTTCGGGGAAGGGTGCCTAAAAGAAATAAAATCTACTGCTACTACTACTATCTGGATGATTGTCAGATAAGCACCAGATCCAAAACTGCAACACTGCAAGCCACACAGAGAGCATAGGAAGTACTAACACAGAATGGCTGGGTAATCACCAGAAGAAAGAGCAACCTCAGTCCAATGTCAACCCTAGAGAATCTGGAAGAGATGTTCATCATGGCACTAGGAGTCATAAAGTCATTGGACAAATGAATAAACAATCTAGTATACCACTACACCAGAGTACTAGCCCACACATGCCGCACAACATGGGACTTGATGCAACTCCCAAGGAATCATGATTAGAGATGTGTGAAACTGGCACATTTCATTACATGAAATATTTTGTGAAATTCACCCATTTCAAGAAATATTTTGCAGAAGCGAAATTCAGAATTTCACCTGCATAATGCTAAATTTCGCCTGCGTAATGCAAAATTTCACCTGTATAATGTGTAATTTCACCTGTGTAAGGCAAAATTCACTTTTCTTTAATTTATATTTAAAGTTTTTTATTGTTTTCAATATGAAGAAACAACAGTACAAAACTGAGCAAGGTCATATGAAATGAACTACACCAAAGAAAAGGGTACTTTGCCATGTACAGATGATATGCTTACTTTCAATGGGGAGGGAGGAAGGAGGGAAGAGGGGTTATGGAAAGAGCGACGGGAAAAAAAAACTTTACGGTATTTATAAAACAGACTACACATGGTTACAAGGTTTGTCTCATACTATTGCTCTATAATTGTACAGTATAAATGGTATAGATTGAATACCACATATAATTATCGATTAGTGGGTCCTAACCACTAGCAGGGAATCGATTGTTGAAGGGAGTGTAATCCATGACCAGGTGTGCAATCGTGGGGGGCCTATGAGGAAGCATAGAGGGTTCTGTAGAAGGCTCTCTTTGAGATATTAGTGTCAAAGGTACTCACCCAACATGACTGTAGATGAAAAGCATCGTCCACTGTCATATGGTCCTGGGGAAGCAGGTTGTCGTTAAGACCTCTCAGGGAGGATCGTGCGCACACATGCCATAATGAAAGTGAGAGGAGGGGATTTCTACGAGAGAACCCAATATACACAAGGAATCTGAACTTAAGCTGTTTTGTTACTTCCATATACATGTGACTAGGTGGCAACCAAACACAAGGCCTCACAGAACACACAGCCCTCATATAGAGGTATGATTCCTGTTCGATCTCAGGGCCTGGGAGAGGGGAGGGTGTCCAGGGGATTAAGGGGAGAATTATCCTAAAGGATCTCAACAAGCAGGGGAGGAGATCGGGATTCATCTCTTTCTGACCACCATCTGATGAGGGAAAAGTGATAGTGAAAACCAGTCAATCCAACGTTCTAGTAGAGCCTCACCCCACACCCTGAGGGGGGTGGCATATTGAAGGTAGGGAGCCCAGCATTTCTGGAATTTAGCTAGTTGATAGGTATGGAGGTGGGCAAGCCTATCCAGTGCTGCCAAGGAGGAAAGGGAGGCCATCACCTCACATAGGGAGGAGATAATGGCTGCATGCAATTTACATAGCAGGACCCATTTGGTTTGAATATCGAGTAGTGCCAACCAACTGCACTCGAGGTGTGAAAGTGTTGGCATGTCAGCTCGGATCCCCAGGATGAAGAACTTAGGTGTCTGAAGGATTAGTTTCTGCAATACTTTCATGGACATTACACATCCTTCCTTCCACAACTTCTATATTTTGGGGCAGGACCAAAGAATGTTAGCCAAATTTGCACCCTTCCCCTGACATCTCCTACAATCGTCTGCATCCATGAGTTTAGCTTTATGCAACACTACAGGGGTTTTATTCCATAAGTGTGATATTTTATTCTGAATTAACAATGACCTAGCATCCTGATACCATCTGTGACCATTTTTCCAGGCCTGACCCCATTGTTCAGTGGAAATAAAGCATTGTAGCATACTCTCCCATTTAGCTTTGGAGTCTTCACTTTAAGAAGGGACAGTGTCTTTTAGATGGCCATATAATCTCCCTGCTAGGCCTTTGGGGTTGTCTATCAAGGACTGGAGGACTCCAGGGTTAGTGCTACCCAACTTGGACTCCAGAAGGATCTTAAGAGCTGCCCTGATCTGGAGATACTTCCAAAAGTCTGCCAAAGGGAGATTCCAATGCTGCTGGACTGTTTGAGAGGAGGCAATTATATGCATATCGGGTTCACAGAAGTCATAGAAACATAGAAACATAGAATTTGACAGCAGATAAGGACCGCTTGGCCCACCTAGTCTGCCCATTTCCCTACCTAATGGATAAGCTGCAGATCCTAGTTAACCAACAGCCTACTTCCTCCTACCCCCCCACTAGAATGACCTTATGTCTGTCCCATGCATTCTTGAATTCCCACACTGTTTTTGTCTCTATGACCTCCTCAGCAAGGCTGTTCCGTGCATCTACAACCCTCTCTGTGAAGAAATACTTCCTAACATTATTTCTGAGCCACCCCCCTCTACCTTCAGATTGTGCCCCCTTGTAATTGCACATCTCTTTTTCTGAAAGATGCTACACTCTTGGACTTTGTTAATTCCCTTTAGGTATTTGAAAGTTTCTATCATGTCCCCCTCTCCCTCCTTTCCTCGAGGCTATACATCTTAAGCTCCTTTAGTCTTTCTTCATATGTCTTCTGGTGCAGACCCTGCACCATTTTGGTTGCCCTCCTCTGGACAGCCTCCACCCTATCTATGTCTTTGCAGAGATGTTGTCTCCAGAACTGTACACAGTACTCCAGATGTGGTCTTACCAACTGTCTGCACAAAGGGCCAACAATTTCCTGTATCCCTCCATCCAGGGTAGGTTCAACCCTCCATTACTCCAATGATCCCTCAGTTTAGCACGACTGAATCGGGGCTTGGTTCCTTCCCACAGGAAGTCTCCATTCAGTTTATCATTGGGTTGAAACCACAGCTTGGGGAGGGAAATAGGAATATGGGACAGAAGACAATGGAATTTAGGAGTGGAGGCCATCTTTATAGCAGCTATCTTTCCTGCCAGTGTAAGTCTGAGTATCCACCATCTATTGAATTCAGTCTTACTGGATAGAAGTAAGGGTTGAATGTTTAAGTTCCACAAGTTTTCAGTTTGGGGGGTAATGTAAATGCCCAGATAGATGATGCCAGCTGGGACCCACAGCAGTCCAGAGATCTGTGTGATGTGCTGGGGGCAGTGTTCATTAAGGGTGAGCATCTCGGTCTTAGCTTGATTAAGCTTCAGGCCTGAGTACCTAGCAAAGTCTTTCAGTAGGGTCAGTAAGTGGGGCACTGAGAGCTGGGCATCTGTCAGGGGGAGAAGAAGAACTCAGCATACATAAAAATGGGGTAAGTTATGTCTCCCACAAGGATCCTGGCAATTTGTGGGTGCTGACAGACAGCTGCTGTCAGTGGTTCCACCGCTAGGATAAATAAGAGAGGCGATAGGGGGCAGTCCTGTCTCGTCCCTCGTTCCAGGGGAAAATGGGGGGAAAGCAAGGAATTTGTGGTGACTCAGGCTGTTGGATTGGCATAAATTGCCTGCACTCTCTGTTTGAACCTGTCTCCCACCCCTAGATGGGGCAAAACTGCATACAGGTAGTCCCACTCTAGGGAGTCAAAAGCCTTTTCGAAGTCAACAGCTATAGCTGCCGCTGGGGTGGGGAATCTGATGAGCAGTGTAAATTAAGCCAATCAGAGTTCTAAGATTGTCAGTGCTGTGTCTTCCACGTACAAAGCCAACCTGAGAGGGGTGGATAAGGTGGGAAAGGAAAGCGCTTAATCTAATAGCCAGAATCTTGGCATAGATTTTACTGGCTAAGTTGATCAGAGATATGGGCTGATAATTGGCTGGGTTTGTAGGATCTTTGCCCATCTTGGGATGACCACTATCATGGCCTCCCTGAGGGTGGGTGGGAGAATCCCCCTAAGTTCAGCTTCCTGAAAAACTTCGGTAAGAAGTGGGGCAAGCAATGGGGCCAATGCTTTGTAGAACTCTGCCATATATCCATCACTACCTGGGGATTTCCCCCTAGGGAGGGTGTTGACAGCAAAGAGCACCTCCTGCTGTGTGAATGGGGCCTCTAATTCTAAGGTTTGTTGGCATGATAGTTTGGGAAGCTCCAGCCCTTCCAGGAAGGGTTGAGTATCTGCTATGACCTTTAGGTGTGTAGTAGAGTATAATGACCCATAGAAGGGTGGCCATAATCTCATTAATGGCCTGCAGCGATGATGTCACAGCCCCATGTGTGTCCTTCAGTCCTGAGATGTGCCTACTAGCCTGTTGGCGCCATAGTTTGTACGCCAGAACCTTGCCTCCCATATCTCCTCCTTTCCAGAAGGTGTGCTGAAGATGAGGATAGCCACCTCCGCTTTCCGGTTTAACAATCAGTTAATTTGGAAGCATAGGTCCAGTATGGACTTACCAAGAGGGGAGCTAGGGAAGGGGGAGAGAAGGGCTTTGAAGGAACTTTCAGCATGTGCCAGCTGCTTCTCCAAGCCACATAGCTGTCACTTGCATTCTCTCCGTTTTGCTGTGGCATACCCCATAATGTTACCCCTCACTGGGGCCTTAAATGCCTCCCAAGTATTCTATGGTGTTGTGTCTGCAGACGGGTTAACAGTGAAGAATAATGAGGCTTCATTTTTAGCCCATGGGATAAAGTATAGATCTCTCATAAGGAGGGGGTCCAATTTTCATTGGGGAGGGGGAGGGTTGCCCATTGTACCAGGAGTTGGACGGCAGCATGATCTGAAATTATGCTAGGAAGAATGACTACCTCAAAGGCATTACACAGGATAAGTGGGGATGCAAGCCAATAATCCAGTCTGCTGTAGGAGGAATTAGGCTCGGAGTGGTAGGCGTAATCTCTCACACAAGGGTGAAAAAGCCTCCAAACATCTGTAAGACCCAGGTCATCCATCAGCTGAAGAAGGGCTCTTGTACCTCTAATATGGGTTTCTTTGTCCTTATCATTTCTGTCTATGATGGGAACTAAAGTAAGATTAAAGTCCCCTCCAGCCAGGAGAGGACAGTTAGGGGGCAGAAAGGTTGTTATTTTATCAACCAAACTAGAAAAAGCATGGATCATCTCAACCGGGAGCATAAACATTGCACAATACTATGGGGCCTGTGAGTGTGTTGCACCTTGCTAGCACCCGTCTACCATCTTGATTGGCAGCTGAGTCGAGCAGGGTCCAGTGCAGAGACTTGTGAAGCAGAATCATCATTACGTGTTTCTTGGTGGAGGCACTCGAGCGAACCTCCTGTCCCACCCAATCTTTCAGCATCATAGAGGTGCCAGATTGGGTCAATTTGTCTCCTGTAGGAAAGCCACTCTGGACTTCAACCGCTTGAGATGGGCAAGAGTCTTCTTCCTTTTGACGGGCAAGTTAAGCCCCCTGACATTCCAGGTATGGAAAGGGACCTCAGCCATTTTGAAGAAAAGGGGTATAATATCCTATAAAATTCAACTAGTCATCCAATGTTGGTCTACTCCTGCCTATTCAAAGCTAGGCCCAAAACCGCCCATCAAGGCCCCTGGGAAGTTATGGAGTTGCAACCTGAGCTGCAAATACCCTGCTATAGGGAACAGGAAAAGACGGAATATAAGTTTACACACAACACACTAATAATAACTGCCAGGTATAACCAGGTAACCGTATGCCAATTGGCAAAATTAAAATCTAAATAAGGACTCTACTATACTCAGTCGGCTGGAACTCCAGCCAATGGCAAGCTCAGTAGCACCTGTGGGGGGTATCTAGCTTAAAGAACATCAGTCATAGCAGCCCCTGCTACCAAGTGACCTTGTTTTTTATTCATAGTCACCCTTAACACAGAGAAATGAACAAAACACACTAATCAAACTTTTCAGTGGTAAGGCTACATTCTAGAGCCACGAAATGTCCTAGGTACCCCGGAGAGATCCCAGAACCACGGTCAGGGAAGGTGGGGGGGGGGTCCAATCTCTCTTGTACCAGTTTCTGCGAGAAATTGGGACATGGAAATTAGTCTAGTGCTGTTATTACTGTAGGATCCCCAAAGGGGTAGAGAGTTGGGTGCAAGCTTCTCAGGAGGAATACGCTCCAGGGGAGGTGTAACCTGGGACTAGTACGGACAGTAGAATGCAGCCACACCAGTTAATTCCTCCCCACCATGTGGCAGGGTAAGCTCCACCATAACACTGTAACATTTGCCTTCAGGTCTTACAAATATTCTATCTGGGAAAGTGTCTGGTGGGGGGGCAGGTAGGTACACTGCCCGTCTTAGAACTAAGTGCACCTGCTATAACACTGGTGGGTAACAGTTTCCCTTTTACTCCCCTTATCCTACCCCCATTACTCCCCAGTAGACACTTAAACCCAATAGGTACTTATCTGTATAAACTGTCAGCCAAGGGTGTCTTGTTGGGATGTCTTGTCTCTAAATTTCCCATGTAGTTGCTGCGCTGCTCCAACTGCTAGGCCGGAAGCCTCGGGTACAGGTCTTATTTCCTTTGTTGGCAGTGCATCTTCTGCAGCCTCCACCCATGAACTGTGTGGGTGTGCCAGGTCATTTTCCGGGTCTGGTGGAGCCGATAAGTCCATTTCAGCCAACAGTTCATCCAATGGGGATCGGTTGTAAGGAGCAATCGGAGAGAACCGCTTTTCATTAAAGAACTGCCTGGTATAGGATGCTTCATGCAGTTCCTCGCTCATGTGATGCTTGGCAATGTTTTCAGATAGTGCGTCCTTTTTATTTATGTCTCGTGGATGGTCTCATTTAGAGTGAGGAGTAGAGGGGGGTCTCTTACAGGTTCTGGGGGTCCGTGGTTTCAAATCCTTACCAGGCCTCTTGGTTGAATCAAACCCTCCAGGTGCAACATATTTATCACCCATAGTCAGCCCTCTATGACCTGAGTATTCTGCCTGCAAGGGCCCAGAATCAGCCTTGGGAGGAGGACTGGAGGACCTTGCAAACGAGTGGGGCCAAGTAGCATTTATAGTCTAATGTGGCCTCTGGAGAGAAGAACTGGTGTGGGGTCTCATTATAAGTTATTTTGAGAGTTGCTAGGTATCTAAGGGTGAAAGGAATATGCAACTCGCGCAGGCATCTGTGTGTTTCAGTATAAGCCTTTCTTCTGTCTGCCAGTGCCTTCAAGTAGTCCTGGAAATTCATAATGTGATGACTCCTCCAGTTTAGGTTATTAAGCTTTCTCGCTCTGGCTTGTATGGCTTCCTTCCCAGCAAAGTTAAGGAACTTAGCCAAAATGGGTCTGGGCCAGTCCCCAAGGGGTGATCTCTGTTGCAAGGAACGGTGCGCCCATTCTATTGTCAGTCTGGTAGCAGGCGGCAGTTGTAAGAGCTCTGGCAAGTCTTGCAACAGATAATTGACAACTCCCCCCCTCACTGCCCTCCGGGAATCCAAGAAATCTTAAATTGTTTCAGTGGCTCCAGTTTTCAATATCATCGAGTTTTTCCTATAACTGTGTGATTTGAGCTGCCTGAGCTCTCAGTGTGGAACAGTGACCCTGGAGGGCCTCTTTGTGGACATCTACTTTTTGCTCAGTTTGTCCTTGCCAAACTTCCAACTGCTGGAGTGCCCTGGTCAAATTGCTGGTTGCGAGGGTTAATGCATCTATACGATGCATTATCATTTCGAACATGTCCCATATTGAGAGCTCCTCGCCTTCTTTGGTGCTGTGTACCATGCGGTCTGGAGCTGCTGCATGTCCAGGATAAGAAGCAGCGTTTTGTACAAGAATCATCAAATGGAAAGCTTAATTATTGCACTGAGGGTTGGAGAAGCAGGTCTGGTGGCAATGAGTCTTGTTAGGCGGTACTTTTCTCCCAAGGGATGGGTAGACGACGGATACTAGGCTCCAGTTCAGCAGCTCATCTCGAATTAAGGCACCATCTTGATTTCCGGCTTAGCCACGCCCCGAGAAATTCACCTTTTGACGGCAAAATTCCATTTCTTTAATGGAGAAATTTCTCATTTCACAGGTGAAATTATGCATTTCACACCCAGCAAAATAGTTCATGTAATGGGCACATTTCACAAAATATTTCACACAGCAAAATTGCCAGTTTCGCTTGAATTTTGCCAGCTAAATATAATTTCACAACATCTCTAATCATGGTGTCCTGCATCAGTCTCTGCAACTGGGCAAGATTTCAGATGAGGCCAGGATCATAACACGCAATGCTACCACAAAAGACTGATTCTGCTGACATCAGTGAAACAGTCCACATGATAATGGACCTGAAGGGAAAATCTATCACAAGGAGTGACCCTGGACAAACATGTGTGTGCCACAATAGACATGAATGCAAGCTTACAAGGATGGAGAGCAGTCCTGGTAGGGGCAGCAGGACAATCATGCAGCAGAAGCAAAGCTACCAATTAACGTGTTAGAGACCAGGGCAGTCGGACTAACTGTGCTGCATTATGAACAAATGACCCAAGGTCACCACATCAGGATTTAAATGGACAATAGGTTCAAGATGGCTTACATCAACAAGCAGGGTATAACAAAGGGCAAGAAAATGCCCAGGAAAACCACAATGCTACTAACTTGGGCAGAACAACACATAGCCAGCCTTACAGCCATACATTTGGCCAGCAAGCTGAACAAACAGGCAGACTTGCTCAGCGGGCAAACACTGAAGCTGGGAGAATGGTAACTAAACAGGCAAGTCTTCCAAGCAAGTCACAGATGATGGGGACCATTAGACATAGATACATACAATTTGTTGGCAGATAAGGGCTGCCTGGCTCATGTAGTCTGCCCATTTTTCCTACTCCTACTTATGCTGTAGACTGTAGCTGATCTTTGGCTTCCCCACCCTTTCTTATTTCTTGTATTCTCACGTGACTGTCTCATGCATTCCTGAAATCCTCCACCATTTTCACCTCATCACCTCTGCGAGGAGGGTATTACATGTGTCCACCACCCTTTCTGTAAAAAAAGTACTTTCTCACATTGCCCCTGACTGTACCTCCCTCTAACTTCAAGTCATGTCCCCTAGTTCTAGTGTATCCCCTTTTCTGAAAGATGCTATGCCCCTGTACCTTTTCTGTTCCTTTAATGTATTTGAACATCTCCATCATGTCCCCCCACCCCTGTCTCCTCATTTACAGAGAATACATATTAAGGTCTTTCAGCCTCTCTTCTGGTGCAGCCCCTATATCATTTTTGTAGCCCTTCTCTGTACTGCCTCCACCTTGTCTTTCTCTCTCCTGATATGAGTCCTCCAAAGCTGGACACTGTACACAGATGAGGTCTCACCAATGATCTGTACAGTGACATCACCACTTCCATTTTTCTGCTGGAAATGCCTCTCCCAGTGCATCTCAGCATCCCACTGACCCACCTTACCACCTTTTCACACTGTCCAGCCACTATTTGGTCCTCCGATGTAAACACTTCTAGATCCCTCTCCTGTTTGGTGGCCGATATTACCCCTCCCCACTCAATGAGTACTTCTCCCTTGGGCTTGTATGCCCCAAGTGTTTAATTTTTCACTTTTTGCATTCAATCTCAGCTGCCATGTATTTGACCATTCTTCCAGCTTGTCCAGGTCACTTCTTATTTTATCCACAACCCCCAGTGTGTCAACCCTATTGCAGATCTCTGTGTCATCTGCAAAGAGGCACATCTTCCCCTTCATCCCCTCTGCAATGTCACTTATGAAGACATTAAAGAGGACTAGGCCTAGCACTGATTCCTGAGGTACCCTGCTGGTCATCTCCCTCTCTGCTAACCGAGCTCCATTCGCTACCACCCTTTGTGTCCTACCACTTAATCAATTTCTAACCTAATTTACATCTCCAGATTGGACTCCCAGGCTATTCAGTTTGTTTATTAGCCTTTTATGCAGGACAGTATTGAAGGCTTTACTAAAATCCAAGTAAGCCACATCTACCACCCCTCCCTGAGCTGTCTCCCCCTTCACCCAGTCGAATAACTGTATTAGGTTTGTTTAGCAAGACCTGCCTGCCATGAAACCATGCTGTCTCAGATCCTGCTGCCTGTTGGATTCAAAGTATGTCACAGTCTTTTCCTTAAGTATTTATTCCATCAACTTCCATCAACTTCCCAAACACTGAGGTTAGGCTGACTGGCCTATAGCTTACCAGCATCCTCCCTACTCCCGCTGTTATGGAGAGAGACAACATTTGCCCTCTTCCAGTCTCCCAGTACCACACCTGTTTCTTATGATTTATTGAACAGGGCTGTCAGTGGTGCTGCTAGTTCCTTTCTAGGCTCTTTTAGAATTCTGGGATGTATTCCATCTGGCCCCATTGTTTTATCTACCCTCAGTTGCTCTAGGACTCCTTCTACTGTGAATGGACCTGTATCTATACCTCCCCCGGTGCATCTTCCTCCTAGCTGTAGACCCTCCCTTCCCTTTCCTTTTCCACTGTGAACACTGAACAAAAATACCTGTCCAGGATTTCAGCTTTTCCCTGGTTCCCTTCTGCCAACTTCCCTTTCTCTTTTTAGTCTCACAATCCCACTCCTGCTTTTTCTCTTTTCTCTGATGTATCTAAAAAAGGTCTTATCTCCTTTAAGTATTGCCTTGGCTATTCTTTCTTCTGTCTGTTCTGTGACTTTTCTGACTGCCTTCCCTGCCTCCTTTAGCTTTTGCAGGTACTTTCCTCTGTCCTCTTCCCTCGTTTCTTTGTATTTTCTGAATGCTATTTTTTTCCCTCACCTTTACTGCCACCTCCTTGAAGAAGCAGAGTGGTTTTGTCATCCTCTTTACTTTACTTATTTGCCTAAGGCATAGGCTCATGGCTTTCATTATGTCTCTCTTAAGAAGTGCCCATTATACCTCTATGTCCCCATTTCCCACTTTACTCCCTAGGGCTTTCTTCAGACATGCCTCTAGCTTTGCAAAATCTGCCCTTTTGAAATCCAATATCCTTGCCCTTGTGTGGTTGGATTCCTCTACTGTTCTCATGCTAAATCATACCATATCATGATCATTGGATCCCAGATGACTCCCACTTCCATGTCCCCCACTATGTCTCCATTGGTGAGGACCAGGTTCAATATTGCCCCCTCATGGATGTGTTCTACTACTAGCTGTTTGAGTCCTGCCCCCTGAAGGGCTTCCAAGATGTTTCAGCTCCTTGCTGTGGCTGCAGCATAGGTGCTCCAATTGACATCTGGCAAACTGAAGTCCTCCATCAGCAGCATCTCCCCATTGGCTGCCATTTCGTGGATGATTTCCACTAGCTCATTATCCAACCCCTCCCGCTGTGCCAGTAGTCTGTAGATCACCTGCTTGAATGGCAGTACCATTCCCTATTTCCAGTGTGACCCACAGTGCCTCCACTTTGTCCCTTATGCCATGAAATCTGTAGCTTTTATATCCTCCCTCACGTAGCCAGACACTCCTCCCCCCTTTTGTCCTATGTTGTCCTTACAGAATAGAGCATATCCTGGCACAGTTATGTTCCCTGTGTACCATGTCTCGATAACAGTGACAATGTCCAGGTCTGCCTCCAACACCAAGGCCATTAGGTCTGAGATTTTATTTGTCAGACTGTGAGCATTTGTGCTCATGGCTTTACACATTCTGTCATTCCTATTTTTACTTCCACCCCCCTAACCCCAAGGTTTTCTTCTAGCCCTTTTTAGTAGGCATGCTACTGTGAGCTGCTTCAATTTTGTTCCGTTGATTTCCCTTTGTATTCTTTCTGGACCCTCTTTGTATTCCATTATCAATTTCTTTTTCCAGGGGAATTACAGCTGAGTTCCTGTCTTTTAAGCTGTCTTTGATAGGGTCCTTTGCCACCAGTTCTCCCTCTCCTAGTTTAAATATCTGATGTTCATGTCGAATTTTTGGCCCAGTGATTTTACGCTTTCCTTTGTTAGATGCAGTCCATTGTACCTGAAGAAATTCCTCTCCCAGAAGTCTCCCCACACTCCAATGAAGTGGCAATCTCTTTCTTGACACCAGCTCCTCAACCACTAATAAAACTGTTCAGTTTCTTTGCTTCTGATTTTCTTTGTGCTGTTGCCTTTCCCCAAAGAGGAAGGTCATCAGAGAAGGCTAGGGAAGTTGTTTGAGTGGCAAATCAGTCACCTAGCTTGACTTGGTTTTCTTTGGCTTCCTCTACCAACTGCCTAGCCAGGTCATTAGTCTCCAGGTGCACCAAGATCTTCAGGTCATCACCCTCTTTCTTCACTATCCTTTTGATGCAGTCAGTGTCCTGTATCACTGAGGCACCCAGGAGGCATCTGCTTAGCACCTTTGATTGTGCCCAGCTGTTTAGGTGGGTCTCCACTCCTCAAATCATGGAATCTATCATGATGACAACTCTTTTTCCATTTGCTTTCTTGTCTCCATTTGTCCTCACTGGGTCTTGTCCTGCATCCTTGAATTGCTTATTGTCTCTTCCTTCATTGCTGTGATCACTTTCCTAAGTGAGAGGTGCAAAGCAGTTTTCAATGGGGATAGGTTTTGCTTTGATTGATTCTATCTGGCCCCTTCTGCCTATTCTATTTCCTTTCCTCTGTACCACCTTCCATTTTTCTGAGCTGGCTTTCCTCTGTGGGAGAGGACTTCCATTTGGGATCTGAGACTGCGGCATTAGTTGGTGTGACGTTCTGATCAGGTAGTGCAGCTCTGATATTTTATCTCATTCTGCATTCAGTTGTGCTCTGAGATCACTGTGGGTCCTGCATATGGGGCAGTGCCTGAGTCTCCAGAGAGTTCCACAATTGAATAGTGCCCCTCATCAGTGACAACTAATAATATCCATATCCCATTTTATAATATTTGTTACTTTCCTAATGTATATCTTTGGATCCTTGATGTAGCTTATCTGATTCCTCATCAGATTAGTCACTTCTTTCTGTGTATTGGGGTTCCACCGAGTATCCCTACAAAACAAAAACAATTTTCCCCCACTCTTTTTCCTCCCATAGATGGAACTTAGCTGATTACCTCTTCTGGTCCCTACAGGAAGCTACCACTATCTGACTGCTTCAGTCCTTGGTAAATTTGGCAACCTCTGGGGGGGGCAGGAGGGAGGCCAGGTGAGAGGGTAGTACTATACACCCTGTATAGTATGTGCCCTGCTTCTTAAGGCTACTCTGTCTCTGTGAACTGCATCAAGAGAAAGAACAGTATGGTAAAAACAAAGAACATTAGGGGAAAAACAATCAGTTGGTGTCTGCCATCACCACAGGTGATTTTCTACTGCTGCACTGATGGAATATGAGCATAGAGAGCTTGTGTCACAATGTGTGCTACTCCAGTAGCAGCTGCCTGCTTTTAAACCCTGCCCAGTGTTTGAATATGACACCAAAAGACACTGCTCTCCTATTGGCTGACACCCTCACTACTGCTGTTAGTCTCTGGTCACTTCTTCCTCCCAATCTCAGTCTCTGGACTTCAATATGTGGCCTGCACCTTAAGGTTTCTTTGACTCTGTGCCCTGCAGCAAGAAAGGTAGAGCAGAAGGGGAAAAACAATCAGCTGGTGTCTGCCAACAGCATGAGTGAGTCTGTACAACTGCATGGACAGAATAGGAATGGGGAGAGACCTCCACCTTATAGCCACAGAATCAAACACTCAAATGCCAGTTTTTATCTCAAGGTACAAAGAAGCCTGCTCAGCAACAGTGGACACCCTATCTATACCTTGAAAGGTCATGAACACATACATTTTCTGCCACTGGCCATGTTACTACAAGTAGTTTGAAAGATCCTTTGCACTTGGATCACAGAAACCCAGGGGTGGAGTACACAATGAGAGGATAGATAGTTCAATCAATCAATCAAAATCTCTATTTATCCAGGCAGGCACCATTGAGAAAGGCTAATTTGCAAGGTGGACATGTTCATTAATACATCAAAGTACAGTATAGAAGAAGGTATACAAAAAGCAATAATATACAATGAAGAAAAAGTACATACAGTGTATGCAGTACAGTACAAGGTTGAAATAAATGAAAAAAAAAATCAGCATTATTTTGATACTTGCAATGACCAAGCAGGAAAGGGGCCTTGGGGTAATCATATTGAATGACCTAAATGTGGCCAGACAATGTGACAAGGCAATTGGGATAGCTAGTGTGATGCTGGGGTGCATAGGTGGCAGTATGACCAGCAGTATCTGGTTTACAAAAAAAATTGGTTGCCCCAAAACAACAGTGTGTCTTGGTCAAAAGGTGTAAGACAAGTAAGACAAGGACACCGTGCACCTGTTCTCACCACCACAAATTGTGGTCTCTTTGGGGTCCCTATGAGTATTTTTTATGTTCCCTGAATAGATGTACACTTTTTGATATTTTCTTAAATAAATGTGATGATTTTACCTCCAAAATTGGAGTGAAATGAGTTTTTGGTCATGAGAACAGGTGCAGGGTCTCTTTGTCTTACTTGTATCACCAGCAGGAAGAGGGAAGTGGTGTTGCCCCTATATAGGTCACCAGTAAGACCCCACCTGGAACACTGTGTCTAGTTCTGGAGACCACATCTCAGGAAAGATATTGACAGAGTGGAAGTGATCAAGAGAAGGGCTACGAAGATGGTGCAGGGTCTAGGTCAAAAGCCTCTGAGAAAAGACTAAAGGAGCTCAAGATGAACACCCTGGAGGACAAGATGGAGTGGGTGATAAGACTGAGACCTTTAAATACCTCACAGGGTTAATAAGGTACTGGTAGGAGATATTTTTCAAAGAAAAGAGATATAATCATATTCAAAATAATTCCGTCCTTCCTCCCGAAGGTGTCATCACCCTTTCATATGGTCCAAGAGATCTCACACCCATATTTTTATCCAGGACCAGACAACCCACAAAGAAGGCAACTAATCAGCTTGGATGTCATCAGAGCTGTCAAGGTCTACTTAGACAGAGCAGCATTGTTCATGAAATCTGAGAGACTGTGTTGTTACATGAGAAAAGACAGGGGCTATGGGTGTTCAAGTCAACCATTGCCAGGTCGCTGAGGGTAGTTATCTCAAATGCATGCAAGGCTTCCAATACCAGGTGTCAACTAATCTGAAAGATCATTCCACTAGGGCTGTATCTACTTCATGGTCAGAAAGGAATTCAGCATCCATTGAAGAGATCTGTGTTGCATCTACCCGAACTTCATTGCATACATTTGCTAGACACTAAATACTTGATACCAGGAACTCTGAGGGGGCCATATTTGGCTGTAAGATTCTTCAGATTGTCAGCAAGCTGTTTCTCCTTGACCCACCATATTAGGTAATGACACTGCTTCTCATGTTACCCTATGGTCATGACTGTGAGTGCTGTAAAAAGGTATGATAGATAATTGAAGTTTACTCACCTGGTAAAGATGTTAATGACAGCACCTTTTTACAGCACTCTGTAGCCCTGCCAGCAAGGAGAAATGTTAGCTAACACTTTAAATTTTCCATTCATAGATAGCTCCTTCAAGTAGGTGGTGAGGATATTGCTTACGAAGTGAACTATATCTGTACTGAATCCTTACAGTGTTCATTAAAGATCATTGAATACAAGATGTGTTGTCTCCACCCATTATTCTTAAAGTCTACTTATTTATTTATTTATGATCTTGGTTACTGTGTAAGTGCACTGATCCGAGGTACCATTTTCAGTCATGACCCGGGCGATAGGAATGGCACAGAAATCATACAATACAAGTATGATAAACAGCAGTTCAAAATTAAATACACATGAAATCAAACACAGTTACAATTGAGAAATGCAAGCATACAAATGGTAAAGATACATCCATTATATAAAAAATAATGGCTTGTAAAAATCCCCCCCTCAACGAACAGACAGTGTTACAATATACATAATGGCTAAAAATAAGAGCAAGAGGTGAGTGGTATAGGAATGTACACCTAGATAGTGGGCTAGTAATAGTGGAGGGAAGAACGAGGCGACAGGAAGGGGCTACTCAGGTGAGCAGGAGCACCTACCTTCTGCTATAAGCCAGGCTTTCAAGTGGGATTTGAAGGTGAGATGTGTAGTAGACAAACGGAGAGGCATGGGAATACTATTCCACAGAGAGGGGGCCACTACTGTTAGGGCTTTCCCTCCCATGCTACTAGAGACTCTGGGAACCTCTAGGGTTGGGAAAGATGATGCACAAAGACTCCCAGGGCTGGTTCTGACCTTGAGGAGGGATGAGAACGAAGACATCTTCCCACCTCTAAGGGTGTTATCCACAAGGCAGTCAAGGGCAAAGTCAAAGTGGCCTTGGAGAGGATGCCAACCAAGCAATCAATAGAGGCCACAGTGATGGGTAGAGAACGAAGCCAAAACAGCAAAGTGACAAGCACTGTTGTAGACGGACATTAGTCTAGTGCATAAGGTGAGGACAGATGTGACAAGATGGGGGAACAATAATCGATGATGGGGAGCAGATTTCCTTGGACAATAGCTAGGCGAGCCTCCAGGGTCAGGTAATGTTTTAGATGAGATGTGGCCACTAGTTTTTGATTGACCATGCAAACAATGAGGTTGATGTGTTCAGAGAAGGAGAGGGAGTGGTCAGACATTTCCTCCAGGTATTTAAAAGTAGCAATGTTCTCGAGGGCAGAACCATCTGGGGAGCTTACAGAGAGAGGGAAGAGTTAGATTTCAGAACTTTAGCACGGTATGGTTTTGACCCAAACAGCAAGGCCTTTGTTTTCTTTTCTTTAACCAAAAGCAAATGAGATGTGAATCACCTGTGGGCAGAGAGACAGTTCTGGGTGAGGACAGAGGATATGTGAGATAGAGACGTGTCACTATGAAAGAGGACAAGATCATCCATATACAGGAGGTCATTACAGTTGTGGCTGTCAGTGGGGAGGGAACTGATAAAAATTGAAAGTAGGGGGCTCAGAATATAGCCCTGGGAGACTTCAGTGGAGACAGGCAGGGCAGGGGAGATGCCCGAACCAATGCACACAGATGGGAATCAGCCCAAGAGGTAGCTCCCAAATCAGTTTGAGGTCTCAGAAGATCAGCCACACAGCTGTAGTTTGGAATGTAGGAGGGCGTGGTTGACCGGGTCAAAGGCTTTGGTCAGGTCCACAAATACCATGCCTGTTGCTCTCTTCTGGTAGATATTTTTAAAGGTGTGGTCAGTAAAGTGTGCCAGGGCCATTGCGGTGCTGTGGTTTTTGCCAAAACTCTGGTGCTGATTGCACATAATGTTGTACTTCTCGATGTATTCCAACAGTTGGCGGTGGACAATTTTCTCAATCAGCTTCCTTAAGTGAGGGAGGATAGAGATATGTCTATAATTGTCAGAGGAGTGGGGGTCCCCAGATTTGAATATGGGTACCACCTTAGCAGTTTTCCAAGAGTCTGGATTGGAGAAGGTGGACAGGGACAGATTAAAAATAAATGTGAGTGGTTTGGAGACAGCAGGGGAGATGTGCTTGAGCAGGACAGGGGAGAGGCCGCCTGACCCGGGGCTGCCCTGGTTAGGGAGACTAGTAAGGAGTTTGGTGGTATCCTTAAAGAAGATAGCCTTGCAATAGAAAGGGGGGGGGGTAACAGCATGAGAGGAGGAAGAGGCAGACCACTTGGGCCAGGTCCTGGGCTCATATGTTGACTGATAGGTAGCTTGTTGCGGTGAACTGTGAGGTCGGGAATTTCAGATTGAAAGCCTGGACAACCTCAGATGGCTCAGTCAGAGGGCCAGGAGGGGAGCTTAGTTGCATAACAAGACTGTTAGTCTGGGGATTGAGTAGGGAGCTCACGGAACCCCAGAATTTCAAGGAATTACCAAGCCTTTCCCTCTGGAGGTTATGGTAGAAATTCCATTTCTGGGACTTGACCATTTGTTTACACTGATTATGCAAATGACCATAATCATTCCAGACTGCAGGGGAGGAAGACGACTTATAGGTAGCATGCTTTCTGTCTCTGACTTTCATGAGGGCCAGGAGTTCAGAAGAAGAAGAAGAAAAATAATTAAAATTTATGTAGCGCTTTTCATACACAGTGTATCCCAAGCACTTTACAAGCAATGCTAGACTGGTAGTGAAGAGACTGAATGTGTAGTGGCAGACATATCACACACCAACACCCGCACACAGCCTGGACAATTGCATTATCTGGTTATCCAACAGGTACAACCACCTCTCATTCTCCTAGTAGTGAATGGGACGTGGCAGTCCTGAATCAACAGAAGGGCTTTCATGAAAAAAGTCACAGCCGATGGCACATCAGTTAGAGCATAGAATCCCGACCAGTTCACAGTCCAAATGTCCTCCAGAAGGAGAGAGGCATCAGATCTGTTAAAGTTACAAAATGATAGATACTTGGGGGTGGGGCACCTGGTCTTTGAGGACCAGATGATGAATGTGGGAGAGTGATCACTGATGGAGTTAGCCAGGGTCCCGGCCTGGAGCACTCTGTCTTCTCTGTTAACGACCACCCAATCCAGCAGGGTATGGGTTAATGTATGGGGGTTGTTTCTGGTGGGGATAGTGATAGTCTGTACCAGATTGTGTTGCTTTAATAGGTTAGCATACCAGGTTCCTGGGCGCTTAACAAGTTGAGGTTATAATCACAAAGGAAAATGGTGTCCCTTGGTGAGAGAGTGTACCAATACCAGACAAAAGGTTCTGTTGGCCATCTAAGCCTCCCACCAGAGGATTGTAACAGCACCCCTGGAAGAGTTTCTTAGTAGAGCAGAGGAATACCTCAGAGATGAGCCATTCACTGGGGGAAACCAAGTCGGAGCTGAGGGCAATGGTGGCAGAGAGGGGTCCTCTGAGGTATATGGCAACTCCGGCATCCTTTTTTTCCCAGGCCTATCATGACATAACAGGGAGTAGCCAGTCAGTAGATACATGGCATCAGGGATGTTCAGCTTTAACCAAGTTTCAGAGAAACTGAGGACATGGGGTTTGTGGAGGGATAACCAAGCTTCAGGATCAGGGTATTTGGATGGTAGGGTTCAAATGTTCATTTGAGCAATTTTTAAGCCGGGGGGGGGGCTAACCCAGATGCTGTTTGAAGAGGTGATAGGGTATTTGTTGGGACTGGGTTAGTTTCTAGGTCATCTGCCAGTAACAGCAGGGAGAGTAGCAGGCAGTAGGGGCGAGGTAGCCAGGGGGATGAAAGTGAGAGAAGAAGTACAAGAAGAATCCTAATTGGTGGCGCTCCAGGTTAGAAAGAAAAGTGAGGATAAAGGGGCCAAGCAAAGTTCACTCCAGTCTAATTAGTCCAGGGGGAGGGTTAGTCAGTTGGTGGGTATCAGAGAAGAATGATAGGTTCCCTTATTCATGAGCTAGCACCGAGGCACATGAATCCACCAACAAAGAGGACCAACCCTGGGTGGGAGGGTAGAGCCTAACTATGCAGCACAATTCTGCAGTGCAAAGGTAGAGGGTGGAAGGAGCAGTCAGGAGGTGGGGAGGTGGGCAGGGGGGAGAATCCCAGGCTGCTGGCTGCCTCAAGAGCCCAAAATGGAGGGCAGGCTGGTGCTGCTCTGGCAGTCCTGGGGCTCAGCAGGGTGAATGGGAGCTGAGATGTATTTTATTCTCTGATGTCATTATGTTTTTTGAGGTTTCAAGATTGTAGCTTTGGAAGAATCATATTTACTAGAAACATAGAAACAAAGTGACAGGAGAAGAAGGTCATACTGTCCATCTAGTCTGCCCATAGTTCTAGTCCACTCCCTTAACTGCTAGTCAGTGTGGTGGTGCCTTTGTACCTGTCCCAAGTGTTCTTCAAACCTACCACTGTTTTTGCCCCCACCACTACCTGAGGAAGGTTGTGTCATACATACACCACCCTCTCGGTAAAGAAAAACTTACATATGTTAACTCTGAATTTGCCCCCCTCCAGCTTCATGTTGTGCCCCCTAGTTCTTGTGTGCTTTCTGACTTGGAACAGTTCCTGAACCTGCACCTTGTTTATTCCATTTAGGAACTTGTAGGTCTCAGTTAAGTCTCCCCTCTCCCTCCGCTGCTCCAGGGAATACATGTTCAGGTTTTGCAGACGGTCTTCATAGTTTTTGTTCTGTAGGCCATCTCTCATTTTTGTAGCTCTCCTTTGCACTGTCTCCAATCTGTTGATATCCTTTTTTAGGTGTGGTCTCCAGATCTGTACACTGTACTCCAAGTGTGGCCTCACCAGAGATCTATAGAGTGGCAGGATGACCTCCTTTTTTCTGCTGGAGATCCCCTTGCCTATGCAACCCAATATGCCATTCACCCATAGTGCCGCTTTCTTGCACTGTTTGGACATCTTTAGGTCATCCGTTATAATTATTCCCAGATCCCTTTTCTGTTTGGAAGATTCCAGTTGTACTCATCCCAGGTGGTAGTCCTCTCCTGGGCTGGCCCTTCTTAGGTGCATGACTTTGCATTTTTTTGCGTTAAACTTTAGTGACATGTTTCTGACCATTTTTCCAGAGCCTTAAGGTTGGCCTTCGTCTTTTCAACCCCACCTGTAGTGTCTACTCTATTGCTTATTTTTGTGTTGTCTGTGAACAAGCTCACCTTCTCCTCTAGTCCCTTACTTATGTCACTAATAAAAATATTGAATAAGATCAGACCGAGTACTGATCCTTGTGGCACTCCACTATTCACTCCTCTTTCTTCTGAAAGTAAGTCATTTACAAGTACCCTCTGTGTCCTTCCAGTGAGCCAGTTCCTTACCCAATTCACTACTTGTTGTTCTACTCCCATTCTGTCCAGTTAGTTGAGTAGCCTTCTGTATGGGACCGAATCGAAGTCTTTGCTGAAATCCAGGTATACTATGTCTACTGATCCTCCCTTGTCTATTATTTTAGTTACCCAGTTAAAGAAGTCTATCATATTGGTTTGGCATGACCTTCCTGTTGTAAAGCCATGCTGTTTTGTGTCTAAATTTGTTGTTTTCTTCTAGAAAGGATATAATCCTCTCCTTCAGCAGGGTTTCCATTATTTTGCCCACAATTGAGGTTAGGCTTACTGGTCTGTAGTTGTCTGCACTTTCTCTGCTTCTGCTTCTGCTTCTGTGCAGAGGAATAACTATTGCCTTCTTCCGGTCTTGGGGACCTCCCCCAGCTTAAATGGTAGGTTGAAAAGATCAGCCAGGAGTGCTGCCATTCATCTCATAGTTCTTTTAGTAATCTAGGGTTAATTTCATCTGGTCTCATGGCATTTTATGCATTGAGTTTCTCTAGTTCCTTTAGTACCTTTTCTTTTGTAAAGGGACCCAAGTGTATTCTGACTCCTTCCTTGTTTGTGTTGCATCGCTGGGTCCCCATCCTTCCTCCTCCTTGGTGAATACAGAGCAGAAGTAACTGTTGAGAACATCAGCCTTGTTCTTGTCATTTTCTGTGATCTTCCCATCCACCCTTGTGAGTCTAACAATACCTCCTGATGTCTTACTCTTCTCACTCACATATCTATAGAATGAGGAATGACTCACAGGGAAGGGCACAGACAGGATCAGATTCAAAGTTCTGTTTGGGTATCAGCCTATCAGATGACACTTTTATAATCCCACAATAGTCATGACTGGGAGCGCTGTAAAAAGGTGCTGTCATAATCACATTTACCAGGTAAGTAAACTTCCATTTATTCAAATGGGGATTCTAAGCAATAAATAATTAGCTTTTCATATTTTTGTTCTGCCCCCCGCCAATCAGGACTACACTGACTGCTCCCCCATGGCCAGGCTTACCCCCCTGAGTGGGTCTGCTGGGCAAACACCCCCTCCCAATGGACCCTGGGGTAGGCTTACCCCCCAGGTTGGGGCCAAAGGAGTGGGACCTCCTGGTAGACACTGGTGAGCAGCGGGGATGGCGGCAGAGCTGGCATCATACATGGGGGCCAGCTTTTTTCTAATGCTAAAGTCCCTGGGGGTGGGGACAAGCAATGATGTTCAGTGTCCGCCCCACCCACCATACATGATGTTGCTGACCGCTGTGGAACCCCCAGCCTCTGCCAGGAATCTGTGGTGCACTGGACACTCAGTACCCCTCTCCTCTGGAGAAGGAGAGCAGTCCTCTGAATGCACAATACTACCCCCCCCCCCCGGCTAGCTCTCCAACTCCCAAGTATGTGTCCAAACCCAGGATGTTGGAATCGCAGATAGATGCCTTGCCTCTGTGCTGGCAGGCCAGTCATGCTTTACAAATTTTGTATTCATGTGCAGTTTGCCTCTTAACATAGAAACATGGAATTTTCCTACAGGTAAAGAATGTGTGGCCCACCTCATCTATGTATTTTTCCCTGGCTATAGTAACACTGCAGGTTCCTAAATGATCTCTGGTCCATTCACCCACCCCTTCCCTTTTTCTAAGATTCCTTTATGCCTATCCCATGCAATCTTGAACCTAACCACTGTTTTCACCTCCACCACCTCTGCTGGAAGATAGGTCCAGGAATCCACAACTCTTTTTGTGAAGAAGTACTTCTCTCTCTCTCTCTCTCTCTCTCTCTCCCTCCTGAATCTACCCCCTCCAATTTTTTGTCATACCCTCTGTCCTTGAGCACTCTTTCTTTGGAACAAAATACTTCCCTCTTGTACCTTGTTTACCATATGAGGTATTTAAAGGTCTCTATCTTGTACCCCATCTCTCTCTCTCTCCCTCCTCTCCTTCAGGGTGTACATATTTAGGTCCTTTAATCTCTCCTTATAGGGGTTCCGATGCAAACCCTGTACCACGTTAGATGCTCTTCTCTGGACCACTTCCACCATGTCTATGTCCTTTCTGAGATCTGGTCTCCAGAAATGGACACAGTACTCTATGTGGGGTCTTACCAGTGATCTATAAACAGCAACACCACCTCCCTCTTTCTACTGGTGATCCCCTCCCTATGCAACCCAGCATCCCACTCACCTTCCCAAGTACCTTGTTGTACTGCTTGACACCCTTAGCTCATCCAATATGATCACCCCCATGATTACTCTCCTGCTTGGTGGTCATAAGTACCACCCCGCATTTTGTACTCTGCCCCAGGGTGTCTGTGCCCCAAGTGTATTATTTTGTAATTTTTGCATTGAAACCCACCTGCTGTACCTTTGCCCAGTCCCTGAGTTTTCTCAGGTTGCTGCTAATCCTTTCCAAACCACTGGAGTATACACCCCATGCAGAGTTTTGTGTGCACAAAGAGGCAGACCCTCCCTTCCAGCTCCTCTGCAATGTCACTTATAAAGGCATTAAAAAGGACTGATCACAGCAATGATCCCTGATGCACCCTGCTGGTCATCCTCCCTTCCTCTGAGTGAACTCCATTTACAACCATCCTCTGCCACCTATTCCTTAACCATTTTCTTATCCATTTTGCCACCACACCATGTGACCTACTCCTAAGCTGCCCAGCTTGCTTACTAGTCTCCTATGAGAAACAGTGTAGAATGCCTTCCTGAAATCTAGGTAGGCTATGTCCATGGCTCCACTCTGATCTAGTTCCTTGATCACCCAGGCAGAAAACTCTATCAGATTCATTTGACATGACCTTTCCCCTGTGTATCCATGTTGCCTCAGGTCTGATAACTCATTGGATTCAAAATATTCCACATTTCTTTCTTTCACCAGTGATTCCATTAACTTTCCCACCAACAAAATCAGGCTGATTGGCCTATAGTTTTCAACCTCTTCCCTCCTACCACTTTTGTGGAGTGGGACAATATCTGCCCTCCTCCAGTCATCCAGGACTATTTCTGTTTCCAATCAGCTGTTATATAGAGCCATCAGAGTTGTAGCACTTACCTCCCTGAGCTCCTGCAATACTCTTGGAATCTCATATGACCTGTTGCTTTTCAATTATATTTGTGAGTTCCTTCAGAACTCTCTCCTCCAAAAATAGACTAATGTCCACCTCTCTCCCTTCAATGTTTTTGTTACATTTTTGTGGCCCCTTTCTGTCTCTTTCCTCTGGGAAAACAGAACAAAAGTGTTTGTTCAGGATATCTGCTTTTACTATTTACCCTCCTTTCTTACATTTACAATCCCACCCCTGCTCTTTTTTTCACTTACATATCTAAATAAATGCCTTGTCCCCTTTTGTTAGTGCCTTGGCTATGGTTTCTTCAGTTTTCACCTTTGCACATCTTACTGTTCTCCTTCTGTTCCCTCTGTTTCCTCTAATACAAATCCCATCCTACTCACTCTGTGTCTCCATGTACGTTCTGGATGCAACAATCATAGCTTGTACTTTCTCTGTCACCTTGTTTCAAATACAGTGGCATGTCTCTACAGTAATGCAGATTGCTTACTAATCTTCACAATTGTAAGCTTCTTAGCACACCGCACATCGCATTATGTATTGCAGTAGTAGGGGGAATGTGTTCTGCTTGCTAGCCTGAATGCCCATTTTATCATGCAACATGGGTTTGAATGGGTGAAATCCTTAGTGGGCAATCCCAGTGGTAATGTTAGTGCAAAATATGGGTCCTTTAATTTAAGGGTGAGGGTTAATGAGTGCCAGATTTATATAAGGATAGATATGGATCTGATAGGTGACTAACAGGAAGCTGGAATATGTTGCTAATTATGCTACCATGGAAGCTGCACAGGTGGAGTTAAGAACCTTCTCTGCGAGGCTCAGTGGTTCATTAACAGCAAAATTTCACCTAGGGAAGGTTTAGTGACTGATAGGATTTTCAAAGATAGTGTTGGGTAAGGGGGGAGCTGGCAGGGTGTCAAATGAGTGACAGGACATAGTGAGGGACAAGTATCCATGAGACTAATTTTAGACTCCTGGGTGTGCAAACCAGGTTTAGCAGCTGATGTGCAGCAAAATACAGAGTGCCCAACACACTGAAAAGTCTGAATACTTCTAATATCAGAAGGGTTGAATCTGAATATTTGCAAAATCAGAAATTTGAGGTATTTTCATACCCCTTACAGATTCCAGGCATAGAACTCAAGCATAACATTATATTGGCATGACAGTGCAACCATAGATACAGCTAAGTAGATACTTCTATATTAAAACCTATTTTAGTCACTTGTTGCATAGTCATCATTTGACCTTGGGATCAGAAAATAGGTATGCACCCCCTCTGTCGCAGGATCTATAAATTCTGCAACCATAGTATTAGCAATGAGTAATAGTAATAATAACAGAAAAAGTCATAATAGTAAAAATAATAGCAATAGTAGTAGTAGTATTAAAAATAGTAATTGGTCAGGCATTTGTTTCTAACTTGAAGTATGAAATAAAAGTAAAAGAAATCCAAATTTAGACATTGTTGGGGGAAGCAACACATGATAATGATTTTAAAACTGAAATTATTAAAATTATTAGAATTATTAGATTCTGTCACAAAGGTGGAATTTATGTAGTTTTTAGAATGAAATTTGCTGAAGAAAAAATAATTTTACTGCACTGAGAAATTTTGGTCACATGGTGAACAATCACACTGCACAGGGATTTTTTTTCAGACATGTTTGCACAACCACCTTTGCAACTATAACACAAGCACACTTCCATCCACAATTTTATTTCTTTCTTGTTGACACTAGAGGCACATCCCTATTGTTGGCTCAGTTTTGTTTTCATGCTGACAACACTGGGAGCCAGTCTGTGGTGTTGACATATTTTTTTAATAAATTTGTCTACACAGTGAGCACTGAAAGGGGTGACAAGGTAACCGATGGTAGGAGGCTGCATGCTTGATCTGCTCTGTAGATCATTTTTAATAAAACAACTACAATTAGATGCTTGTTCTTTTAAACAAGATTGTTCAATAAACAATGTATCACTCAAAACAGGAGCAAAACAAGCTGTCACAAAGGAGTGCAAAGGAGAGAAAAATAAGGATGGAACTCAGCTTGTCATGACACCTGGTAAACTCAGAGAAGAAAGAAGATGCTCGCCCCATGGAGAAATACTTGTGTCCTACATCCAAGGGGAACCCCTGGAAGGTTGGTCTATTAGCTATGACTTAGACCACAAGTGCTAGATTCACTAAAAATTAAGAAATCAGCAAGAGACTGGCAGAAGAGCAAGTGAGTGCTAAAGAGGTGATGCCTATTAAATTGGACTCTTTCGCATCAGTACTCTAAGTAAATGATAGCTTGCATTAGTGCAAAATTATTGTGAAGTTTGAAACAAAATTGGATTGCATGGTATCCAGAACTCATGGTGTAGTATGCAGAGTGGCCATGATTGAAAACATTTTAGAAATAATAAAAACTAGCACTCTTGCTAATAGCATTGAATCACTGTCATCATTATCTGCCAAACTTTGAAATAATATTTTTTCAGGCCCACATGATTAAAAATTGTGAAAATGCTCTAAGGAAACATAATCTGAGGAATGCGTGCCTATCTTTGCTGTAGACTGCAAACAATAACTTGGGATACTGTGAAATAATTTTTGACTGAATATTTGGTACATACCTCTGAACATCTTACTGCTTACTTCACCTACTGATAAAGGTATGTTCTCTCCCCAGCGGACAGATAATTGTACCATTGTGATTGGTTGACCATCCATGGCACTCCAAACATTACCTCATGGGTTTTAGCCCACCTGATAGGCTAGTGATGCACATGACTCTAGGATCAAATTTCTAGTATATCCAGGTCCCAGAAACCCCTGTTCTCCAGTTCAAATCATGCATCTGATAAGGCAAACTAGCACAACAGGATCCCTGTTGTTCCACACAGAAAGGTAGGCCTTGGTTCTAATTGCTATAATGAGAGAGAGAGAGAGAGAGAGAGAGAGAGAGAGAGAGAGAGAGAGAGAGAGAGAGAGAGAGACAGAGGAATATATGGTTTAGAAACAGCAAATCTAGGTGCTGCAAGGGTACTGGCCAGGATGTAAATGCAGCACATTGTGTTCAGCATAGACAAAGCCAGTTGTGTGGCTTTAGCTTAATTTAACATGGTTTTTTTATTGAGAATTATTGAGAAACCCCAGCCTGCTGCTACAGGCTGGGAGCCAGCACTGATATCACTTTTACTTGGTTGCAGCATTATTTAGTGATTGTTTTTAAAATAATAGAGAAAAAATTTGTTTTCTAGTATTTTACTGTCCTATTACAGTTTTTTCTATGCCTCTTCAAAGCCTTGTTGTGATCACTCACAGGTTCCTTGCTTAGCGGCGCCCCAAATGTATTGCTTGTTTTTTGGAAGGGCAGAGAGATACAGTTCAGGAAGTAGCAGAAAGCTATCTTGCATTTATGAAAGCTTTGTTTTCAAAAATTCGCACCGCAAGCAGCGCATCTCAGCACCTCCACCCCTTAGCATCATGCTGTATCAGGAGAGGCAGAGGCCTATGACCTACGTGATCACCTCCTCTCCCTTAAGCTATCTGCATCGGGACAACAAGGTGCTCTCGCCATGGGGCTACCCCTCCAGGAGGAAAATAACAAAACGCTGTTTAGTCCCGTGTGGAGCATTCCATTGCAGGCCTCTGGCCTAGCTATGCTCCGTGCACCATGCCCTCCATCTTAGAGGATGCCACCACTGTGTGGTCAGTCCCAATGCCCCTCAGCACCCCAGGAGTACAAGGGTGCATTCGGGAGGGTGATTCCTTCAGTGGCACGTGGTATGCGCCCTTTTTCACAGTTTTCAGCCCCCAAGGCACCGCAAAGGTCCCTGTGTCTTCCTGGAGACCACATGGCCTTGCAGCCTAACCAACCAGTAGGCTCCACTGCCAATTACTCCCCAATGGACAGAGAGCTTGCTCTTGCACCACTGCACCCAACCTCTGCCGCCTTGGTGTGATCCTCACAGTGGGGCCTGCCAGACTCAGTACAGTTACTGAGGGAGGAGATTGGTTGTCATGTCCAAGTTTCTTGACCGCATGGTTGCAGCCCACAGAGTGTCACATGGTGACAGAAAGAGAGAGGGACTGTCTCTCTCACCCTGCTGGCCCATCAGCTCCTTACAAGGGGCTCCTAGTTCCTTCAGTCTCCACGAGCCCTTCTACATCGGGACTAGAAGACTTCTTTTCCCTTGGAGTTCTGGCTTGGGACCATATGAGCAAACAAAGGGGGGCACAAGCCCTCTCTAGGATCCATGGGTTCTCTTCACCTATGTAGGGGGTCCCTCCCATAGCGAACCCCTGTGTACGAACTACTGTTACAAAATCCATCCAGTACTGATATGGGCCCCTCTCCATAGTGGCCTATAAGGATCAGCTTACAATTTCAGAACCTCCCTTCCCTCAGACAGGTCTCTCTCCATAGCAACCTGATCTGTGTCTCCTCTCTACACTGGAGGTTTCTCCCAACAGCGACCACCAGATTGGTGCATTTGTCCATGAGGGGTCCCTCCCACAGCAACCCCCCATGCTGTTCTGACCCAAAAAGAATTCATCACATGCCCCCCAACCCAAACTCTGTCCAATAGCACCTATGGGTTATTCAAAATGGTGCTAGACCGTACAGATTCAGCTTGTAGTTAAGGGGCAAGATTCTGCCCACAGGACCTTGCAACCAGTCCTAACAATAAGATTGCTTTCTTCTTTCTTCACCAGATGGTCAAGGCCAAGAAGTGCTCCTCTTGCAATGGTACTCTTCTGCCCCATGCTCCAGGCCCCCTTTGCTCCGCTTGTCTTCATGACAACGACGACTTATCCATGGAGCAAACCCCTGTTATGGGTTCCAGCAATCCAGGGCCCAGCGGTCTGACTTGGATGGATCCCGGTACCCTATTGATTCAGAACCAACAGGCCACAGATGCAATGATGGAGAGTCAGCAGAACTTCATGCTGAAGATAATGGAGAAACTCGAATCCCTTACGCAGCATTGACCATCAGCACCGCTTCAGGAGCTGGACAATGCAGGGGTTCCCTCTGAGGAATGTCCAGACACTGCAGAACCAGTACCAGACAATCTTCGGCAGGATTCCATAGAAGACAAGGATGTACCAGACGAGGAAGATGGAGCGGAGACAGAAGAGGAGGACATGGAACCACAAGCGGTACCTTCCCTCACTTTGAAACTGTGTTCTTTCAACATGATCCCAGGTCTCATGAAAACTGTCAATGCCACCATGGGATTTGATATAGAGGAAGGAAAACCAGAGTCAAAATTAGATCCTATGATCCAACAAAGAGCTACCGCCACAGAGACATTCCCAGTATGTCCAGCAATCGAGGGCATCTTCAACAGAGAGTGGCAATCCACAGAGCCTGGCAGAATGTTGAACAAAAGAAACTTGGACAGGATGTACTCGGTCCAAGAGGACAAGGACAGTAACTGGTGCAAAGCCCCAATCATTGACCCACAGGTGGCGGCACTCAGTAAGAGAACCATCTTACCCTGTGGGACCATAGCCTTAAGGGATCCAATGGAAAAGAGAGTGGAGGACATGTTAAAGAGGACTTTCAAAATCAAGGGAACTGCCGCCAAAGCCTCCACAACAGCCATCTACATGGCACGAGCACAAATCCAATGGCTTGAGGAGCTCCTGGAGCAGGCAAACCCCAAGTCCAGAGAGGCAGAACTTTTGGAGTGCACTCTCGATGCCGCAAAATACCTGGCGGACATGGCCGTGGACACCATCAGACTGCATGCCAGGGCCATGGCCATCACCAATCGTGCCAGGAGAGCATTGTGGCTAAAGTTATGGTATGCCAACAACGAATCCAAAACACTACTACAAAACTTGTCCATGAGGGTAAAGCATGTTTTTGGGGAGGGACTACAGGAATTCCTAAAACAAAAAGAGGAGAGCAAAGACCTACTCAAGAATAAGTCTAGGTACACCTACCTTCCCTCTGCGGGGCAAAAATTTTTGGGGGGAAACAGGTCATACCAACCTCGCAGGGACACGCACCCCCAAAACAGTTCCTTTTGAGGCAGAGGAACTCCCAAGAGTTACTGCGGTTCCCATTCCCATTCATACCAACCGTCCTCGTTTAAAGCCCGTGGATCAAAGTTTGGGGGACAATGTAGAGGTTTCAGGGGCAAACAACAATGACTACGCACCCAGACCACTGCAAGGACAGGGTTCATACCCCCCATGGGACAAAGACTGTCCCTGTTCAAGCACAAATAGCTACACATATCCTCGGACAAGTGGGTCCAAGAGGTAGTATCAAGGTGGTACTCTACAGAGTTATCCCAGTCTCCCGTCACACACAGGTTCCTAAGTTCCCCCATCACCAAAAGGAAGACAACCCCTCACCAGGTCCAACATATCCTGTGGGAATTGCTAGAGAACAGAGCTATCCAGCCCGTTCCCTCACACGAGCAGAAATTAGGGGTGTACTCCATTTTCTTCCTCATACCCAAGAAAACGGGAGAACTCCGCATGATTCTAGACCTAAAACACCTCAACCAACACATGGTGTGCCACAGGTTCAAGATGGAAACCATAAAGTCAACACTACACAGCGTCCGGGTAGGCGACTACCTCACATCCATAGCCTTGAAGGACACATACCTCCACATTCCTATCATACCAAGACACCGACAATACCTCAGGTTCTACATCCTAGGCCATCACTTCCAGTAACAGGCCTTGCCCTTCGGTCTTACCTTAGCGCCAAGGGTATTCACCAAGGTGTCAATAGTCCTAGTAGCCAGACTTTGGGAGCAAGGGCTGGATATCATACCCTACTTGGATGACTGGCTCATTTGAACCCGCTCCAAGGAACATTTGCACCGAGACACCTTGACCGCCCTGAAAGCACTCGAGGAACACGGTTGGGTAGTGAACCGTACCAAGAGCCATCTGATGCCCACTCAACAGATTGAACATCTGGGGGCACTAATCAACACCTCACAGGGATGGGCAAAACCCTCCCAAGCAAGGGTGCTCAACCTAATCACTTTGGCCCGTTACCCGAGATCTCACCATAAAACAACTATGGGATGCATAGCCCAGTTGTTAGGGTGCATGGCATCGTGCATAGACCTAATTCCCTGGGCCAGATGGCACATGCGACCACTTCAGATGCACGTACTCACCCGGGGATCACCGAACGAGTACAACCTACAAGTCATTGTTCCACTACCACCATCGGTGAGACGCTCACTAACCTGGTGAACAGTGAAGGCCAACCTCACAAGAAGAGGCCCACTAGAAGCACCTCACACCACCATAATAGAGACGAACTCAAGCTTGTCAGGCTGGGGAGTGTGCTTGGGTGACCTGACGGCACAAGGCCTCTGGGTACCAACGGAAACCAAATTATCCATCAACGTCCTAGAAATAAGGGCGGTAGCCCATGCACTCAAGGCCTTTGGGGCATTCATCCTCGGCCAATCAGTGCTTATACACTCCGACAACCAGGTCACGGTGTCGTATATCGCAAAACAAGGAGGCACCAGGAGCAGAGCCATGATGAGGGAGGTGACGGCAGTCCTCAATTGGGCATAGACCAACCTCACCCATCTTGGCGCAGTACATCTCACTGGAAAGCTCAACGTGCGAGCAGACTGGCTCAACTAGCAACAAGTTCACCCAGGGGAGTGGCATCTCCATCCCGGTCTCTTTCAGATGATCTAGGAAACCTGGGGACCAGTATCCATGGACCTCATGGCCACAGCGGAGAACACACAGGTCAAGGCATTCTACTCAAGATTCAGGGAAAACCAGTCACAAGGAACCAACGCCCTGTCACAATCATGGCCCCGGGAGCATGCCTACATGTTCCCACTCCTCCCTCTCCTTCCCCAGGTACTAAGCAAGATCCAAGCATCTTGATGTACCATCGTCCTGGTGGCACCCTGTTGGCCATGGAAAACATGGTTTGCCATGATACTGAACATGTCGTTAGTCAGCCTCAGGCTGCCCTACTAATCGGACATGCTGACACAGGGCCCAGTACGTCACCCAGCTCCGCAGACTCTGAAACTCATGGCCTGGCCCCTGAGAGGAAGAGACTGATGAGAGCAGGCTACTACGAGTCAGTCATATCCACAATGCTACAATCTAGATGGACATCGACCACATCCACCTATGGTAGACAATGGTCTCTGTTCATGAGATGGTGTCGTGAACATGACAGGGACCCAGAGGAACCAGATATGTCAACCATTCTATTATTCCTCCAACAGGGAGTGGACAAGGGACTGGCGCACTCCTCCCTCAGAGTGCAGCTCTCTGCCATTGGAGCGGCCACGGGTCACATCGGGGGATACAACCTGGGATCACACCCGGATGCCATACACTTCCTAAGAGCAGTGGAAGTGCTCCAACCCAGGGTTCACCCAGCCATCACTCCATGGGATCTACCACTAGTATTAGACTCCCTCGGTAAGGCTCCCTTCGAGCCGCTACACGAGGTGGACTTATTCTGGGTCAGCCTCAAGGCCTGCTTCCTCATCACCATCTGCTCAGCTCACCGAATTGGGGAGTTAGGGGCATTGTCATACAAGGAGCCATACATCGTGTTCACCCCTCAGGGAGTCCGCTTACGGACGGTCCCAGCATTCCAACCGAAGGTATCCACAACTTTCCATAGGGAGCAACCCATCAAGTTGCCCACCTTCTCACGAGATGCACAACCAGGCATTACCACAATCCCACACCATCTGGATGTCGTGGTCACCCTCTCCATCTACATAGCCAGGACCCTACCCCTACGTAAGACAGAGAGATTATTCATTGTTATAAGGGGACAAAGACAGGGTAAGGCAGCCTCAAAAACCACGATCGCCAGATGGCTCAGATGAACCATCCAGGAAGCTTAGGTATCAAAATGTATGACACCCTTAAGGTATCAAGGCCCATTCCATGAGGTCAGTAGCCACCTCCTGGGCAGAGAGGGCAAACGTCTTGTCAGAAGATATATGCAAAGCGGCAACATGGACTTCCATCCATACGTTCGCCAGACACTATAGGCTTGAGCACCTGTATGACATACAGCCCACTTTTGCCACACAAATCCTCCTATCAGCCACCTCCGCCTCTCACTCATAGACCACTCTGTCTCCCTCCCAGGGGTACAATACTGCTACTTATCTACCCATGAGGTAATGTCTGGAGTGCCATGGATGGTCAACCAATCACAATGGGTGTTTACTCACCTGGTAAAGGTGACCGTGTTGGTTGACATCCATGGCACTCCAAGACCCTCTCGACAGAGTACTCAGAGTTACTGGCAATGGAGCATCCCAAGCATATCTAAGGAGGGATTCGGCCATATGCCACTACAGGAACACATAAGGGTGGAGGATACTGACTGTCGACCTATTAGGGGTCGAGATTAGATTGTAGCAATAGGAAAATAAAGATGGGCCCATGGGCCACGCTAGTTTAATGCCTCAGTCTGCATCATTAGGTACAATGATTGTATTGTTTCTCTTTGAATTTGTACTTGTACTTTACTAACCTTGATTTCAGCTATGGAAGATTCAAACTGGAGAACAGGGGTTTCTGGGACCTGGATATACTAGAAATTTGATCCTAGAGTCATGTGCATCACTAGCCTATCAGGTGGGCTAAAACCCATGAGGTAATGTCTGGAGCGCCATAAATGTCAGTCAACCAGCACAATCACCTTTACCAGGTGAGTAAACACCCATTACTATAGATTCAATGCTCTTATTCAGTAGCTTCAGTATCCTTATTTTCCGCAACTGGTAGGTTGCCAACTATTTTGGTACAATTGTCTTTGGAGAGTGAGAGACTATGAAATTAAACAAGCAAGACTTACACATGCTTTGAATTTTCATAGTGCCAAGGTACTTACTTAATCAGATGTAAGTCCCAAAACAAAATCTTGCAGAAAGCATTTGATGCACTTTTGGTCAGAGTTTCAAGAACTGAGAGGGCACTTTTAACTACTATACCCTCACCAGGCAAGGGTTATCATCAGTTGTATTCAACATTCATACACTGATCTGGACCAACTTAGTGAGTTTATTTAACACTACAGACACATAAAACAGTGTGACTCAGATTCATCTAAAGTGCTAACTAAACTGAAATATGAGCAGTCTAAGATCTTAGAATCTAAGAAAGCTGAGAAGGCAGATAAAGAGCAATGCTTTTGGATGTTGCTTTTGGAGTTATTGCTGTGTTGTACAATAACAAAATGCAACACATTTCTTTTTGACTAATTGCTGAACTACCAGCACATTTACCAAGAAGTTGCAGCAAACTGACAGAGCTCTCGTTAATTATTATTACTTTATTAAAGAGCTACTGATGCCTCAAATAAAATTTTGAAAAACATAATAATTTGGCAAAATTCTGTCTGCATTCCATGTATGTTCTATATATTTCTCCTCCCCATTATTTATTGCTGAGTACATTTGCATTAATGTATGATCTTTGTCCCCTAGAGTTCCCTTAGAGCTCATCTGCCTTCATAGCTTACTCCCAACTTCAAGTCATAATCCTCTGTTGTGACATCACAATCTGTTACCAAAGGAGTAACTGCGACATCACAAGCAGTGCATTATGACCTTAGGTAGGGAATAACAAGTGGGAGTGGATGAATTCCTCAGGAGCAAAGCTTCTGTTTTCATGCAAATTATCTCAGTAATAAATAATTTGGGAGGAAAAATACAGAACTAATGTGAAATACAAGCTGAACTGTATCTAACTATTATTTTTTGTTAAAGTTTTCCTGAAGGCTTCAGTTACTCTTTAAGAGCAGAAAAGTGATTTTCTCATTGTCTAGTTAACTTCCTACATAAGAGGCTTTTGCAGTTTCTGCTCATTTTTTGTTGATCTGGACATTCAAAGTTTAGATTCTTAGATTGGGATACCTTGTTTTAGGAAAAAGAGAGTCATATTGGCTTTTCATTTTTCATGTTATTACCATTGCTTTATTTTAATAATATGTCTATCTTTGATCTAATATTGTAGATTAATATGGCTACTGGCAATATACCATAGCTGGTAAAGATACATTTTGAAACTGACTTTTGGATTTTGAATGTTCTGTAATATAAAGAACCTAGCTAGTAGAGGGACACCAATTATTTTCCTTTTTCCTTTTGAAGCACTATACAACTACCCATATTCACAGTATTTTTAAAAGTATGTACAGTGATAATTATCATGTTTTCAGCCTACAGTATCCTCTGTATTAGTGAATTAATTATATTTTAGTTTTGTAGGTTATTTTTAATCCCCCCCCCTTTTCTGTTTAAGGACTTAATCTGTACAAATATTTTACAGATTTTGTTAAGATCTGTTGTACTCTAGAAAAATGTATGTATTACCATATGTACAGGATTGAAGTGCCTTTTAATTATGTAAATACAAAAAAAGTTTAAAATAGAAAAGTTTAAAAGCAGGAGATCTTCCCCAGTGTCTGTATACATTTTTTTTTTCAGATGGATTTGCCCATTCCAAAGCCCTAACCCCTAGATCAGAAAACTTTCTAAGAAAACAATGAGGCCATTGTATGCCCATTCATTTTGGCTTTCTAGTGCCCTAATAGTGCTGAAAACACCATTTCTAGATTTGGATGGCTTTTTGCTTTTTGGTCTGTGGCCCCCTATGGCAGGTTACTTCAGCCCCTCCCCCTCTTCTTTCCTGACCTCTTTGTATCGGGTGTTTGTTTGTGTTTAATATTATCTAATGGGATACTATGAATTTATTTTTTTTTTCTTAACATTGTATCTGAAGAAAGAGTTTGTATTCCTTTCTGAAAATACAAGCAAGGATAAGGAATATTGTATCTGTCACAAGCTCCCATTTAATCATTGTGTTCTCAATGCCAATCGTGACATATGTCTTCTATATCAAAAAGACATGTTAAGCAAAAAGTGTGTTGGTACCTTAACCTTAAACAGGCATCTTAAACATGATGGCAAAAATAAAATGGAATTAACTGTGGTGTGTAATCTTTTCTTAATATTGGGTACACTGGTATCAAGTATCTATTATGTGTGTGGCTTTATCATAGCACATGGTCACTTTAATATTTAAATTGCACAGCTTGCAATCTGCTATGTAAGCAAACTTACCATAGAGGGCACAACCCTTTGATGAAGCCTTAATATCAGGCAAAAAGGTCAGGACTTTCCTGCTCCCTTCTGCTGTGGTATTGTTGTATACACATCTTTTTCACTGGAAATAAAAAAAAAGAATGTTTAACTGAACTACTTGGTGTGGATTCCCTTTTTAGGGCTGTGGACGGAGCATAAAGCCATTTTGGGATAACTTAGTAGCTCTAAAAACAGCCCATCATTGAACCTTCCATTGGACTTTTGGAAGTATCTTTCTGAAAGGCAAATGGAGCTTGAAACCCTCCACCACAATCGGCCACTACAGAATAACAGCCACACTATTTTGGCTGTTACTTCCACATTCCATGGCATGAAATGCTCATGCGCGACTTGTGCACATGCGCAGTTCCTCTGGTGCTGCCATGTTTGAATCTCAAACTGCCATTCACCACTGTCCAAAAGAGGGAAAGTGCAATATTAGATAAAATAATATAGGAGTACGTATGTTGTTGTTGCACTCTTCCCTCTGAGTTGGTTTCTTTTTATGTGAAAATGGAGTTGGCAGCTGATGTTACTTGTGTAATTTTCAAGCCTCCATTTCAAGTTCCAGGTTCTGACTGCAAAAAAAATAAAAAATCCCAAAACAGAGCAGGAGCCTGAAATGAAGAGGGGAGAGAGAGTGGCAGAAAATAGGTAAAAGAATGAGAGCAGACTTGTTCTCCATGTGCTCTCTCCCCAATAGCTGGTGCAGGTTACTCTGTCCATGGAGTGAGGCAGCATTGGTAAAGTTCAACCACCGCTCCAACTCAAGACCTTTCAGTGCACTCATGGAGTGCAAAACATTTAATTTGTTAAAATGCCCCTTGAGAGAGAGAGAGAGAGATATTTGTTAAGGTAGGATTTAGGAGCTTAAAAGCTCTATGTTATCTCTCTCTTCATGCTACACCCACACCAGTTTTTGTCAATGGTCCTCTCTTCATGCTGACATTGGGGTCCCCAATCCTCATGTCAGAATTATGTGGCACCCCTCTCCCAACTCATGTGGCACACTGAGAGACCACCAAAGGTGCACAAATATTTCACATGAACCCCCCCACTGACATCAGGGTGCCCAATCCCTGTGTTGGCATTGTGTGCGCACTCCCCCAAACTCAAGCGACACACTGGAACCCACCCCAGTTTGACTTTTTTCCCTTCCCCCCTCCCCCCACTAACATCAGGGTGCCCAATCCCTGTGTTGCCATGATGTACCCATCCCCCCACACTCATGAGGCACAATGGGAGCCCACCCCAGTATGCCCAAATGTGTCTTGTTTCTTGTATTCTTATGAATAAATGCCCATCTCCTGCCGTGTTTTTTTCCTGTTAAAAAGAAAATGGTCCCTCATCATCACCACTCCAATCCCCCTCCCCCTTCTCTACACTCCCACTGAGCATCCACCTCCTTGCACCCCCCCACCCCATACTTACCCCCAGAGGTCAGCACCATTTGCACTCTTTGAAGCTGAACCATAAACTGAAGAATTAAAGGCAAGTGTGCTATAATGGCATTCAATGGGTTTTCAACTTATGTCAATAAATCAGCCATTTTATGGCATTTTTGCCCCAAATGTTTAACATGATGTTCTTGGCACCCCACCTCATGAAAACTGTCACTGTCATTTTGTTACTCATTCCCAAAAGGTGATTTCATGGGCACTGCAAAATGACAATGCAACTGTTCATGAGGTGGGGTCCAAAAAGCCCATGTTGCAAATTTGGTGAAAAAATTCCAAAAAATAACTATGTTACCAATGTGCATTGCTCAATTTCTACACATGCTCCTAACTTTGCCAATTTTTAATAATTTCACTACTCATTTTTAACATTGCCATGTTTGCACACTTCTTTCAAAACAGTACAGCTGTCATTTTCCACATCCTGCCTAAAATGTGTTTTCACACCTCTGGCACAGAATAGTGCATTTGCTCTGCGAAAAATCACCTTTTGAGACAAGTGAACTAAATGACACTGGCACTCTTCATGATGAGGGGTCCCAAAAAGGGCATGTTGAAAATTTAGTGTAACACCTTCAAACAATGACCCAGTGACACCCGAGCATTGAATAATTTCTACCCACATGTGCAACTTTGGTCACTTGGCAGCTCTTCACAGCCCTATTGGCTCTGGCTAGAGTTTGTTTCAAAAGCTAGAGGTGAATGCTGTGACTTCTTTCAGAGATACATGACAAATCACCCAAGAAATTCTGGATTAACTTTTCTCTATGTATTACTAGCTGCTAGAAGTGAAGCCTGGACTTGTCAATCAATTCCACATAAATTATTTATAACCATCCAGGAACCTGAATCATTGATAAAAATTAGCCATATACTGTATATCTCATTGGGAATGTGTTTCATGACCACAAAGTTACACAGATATTTATATGACATCCATATTCATATAATTCTTTGCCATTGGCACAACTCATAGTCTTATTCAGACAAGACAAGCCATGAAATTACTGTCATAGGAACTCAAAGAATAAAGGTCAAGGAAAAAACGATATGTGCTGTACTGTTTAAAATTTTCAAAAAGATAAATGCCCTTAATTTAGTAATAAAACATGCTAGCTGCTTGTCTGCTGTGCTTCATTGAATACTATTGCAGTTTGAACAACTATTTATATATTTCTTGAGCGGTGGATTAAACAAATCATGTGTATGGCATCATTAATGTTTTTGCTCACTGCCTAGGGATATACTTTATCTCCCTCATGCTCTCTCTCTCTCTTCTCTATCTCAAACATGTATGGATACACTTTTCTCTTTATTATAGAGAAAGCTTTGTGTTATGCTCTGCTACTGCATTAATATTGAGCTTTTCAAAACATTACAAAAACTATCTTATTTTGAGTGTTTAAAAAAAATCTTACTTTCATAGTGGCTCCATGCACTCCAAACTAACACTTGAGAGAGCAAGACAGGAGCAACTGTAGACTTTCCCATCACCACTACTTGTCAAAACCTAGGATAGAGAATGCAGCACATGCCCAGTCTACAGTATATACAGCCTGGAAGAAATATTCTTTACTATTAGCAGAGCAGAACATTTATGTAATTTCATTTAAAATGTTGCTAAACAAAAAACAAACAAAAAAAATCAGACATGCTAAACTGTGAATGCACCTTTTCTTTTTTGTTATTTTTGGCACCAATGATGTCCATACATCATCTAAGATCTAAATCTTTTCTTTACCCTTCGGTTACTTGGCATGTTGCACACAATTATCATTTCACAGTGAGCCCGAGAGCTGTCTAACTTAAAAGTTATACTTGGCCTCATCTGAGAAAAAAAAATGTGATGATTATGAATTAGCAGTATGCACCCAGCTGTAATAGAGCTATGACAGTATTTTCTATGTTTACCCAACCAAAAAGATAGTCTTCCCATCATTATGAAATTATGGATACATCTTTATTTCTTGTAACTATTATTACCAAAGAAAAAAAAACAACAAGCACTGAACTTACCATCTTAGTGTTAATATTTACTTGGGCAAACTAATATGAAAGCAGAATTTCTGCCTACATGTGTATTTCGCAATGTTACTTAAGGGGTTGGGGCATCAGCTGCAGTGTTTCAGGCAATGCACATGATGCATCTGCCAGAAAGTAATCCACAGTATGCTATAAAACAGTTTATCTGCCTGTAGTATGTACAGCAATATTTTTACAATTAGCAATTGCTTAGAAAAAAGAAACAAGCATTTTTAGTATAGATACTATTTCTTTTATGTGTTATAAAGTGGCGAGATGATTTGATGAGATAGTCAATTGTTCACAGTTTTAATGAAAAGTTTAACAATTGTTGATTTTTTTATAACATACATACTGTATCATCCTGCAATCCTCACAGTTCATTACAATTTACTTTACTTTACTATCACTTTATTTGTTAATGCTGATTCACTCCATGCTGTATTGCCTACCACAATTCATAGCTGGAAACATGCTCTGGCTCATTATGCATATGTCAGTCACCATATTTTAAATAAATAATTAAATGTATTGTACATTATAAAATAGAAATGGAACATCCAGTAGTGATTGATTCACCAAATTTACATGGCAAGTTGCATTTTTTGACTGTGTACCTCTCTCAACTATGTACCATATATTTTTGCTTTATTAAGAAAGTTTTCCTCATGAAGAGTTCACTGAGCTGAAACAGTTTGTATTCATACAGTATGCACCCTGGGGAAAGTGGTATAGAGGAGAACAACACTGGTTTTGAAATAGTCATATGGTGAAATATAAGCAATAAGACAAAGGAGGGCATGTTTTTCTAGGCATGAACTGCATGCCCTGGTGCTTTGTGAGGTGCAAGGCACTTGCACCGAGTGCCTTCAACCACTTGGAAATGTTTTTGTTTTATTTATTTATTTGTTAACTGGGTGAGCACACTGGTCTCAGGGACTGTTTTGAGGTACAACCCAAGCCATGGAGATGGCACAAATACATAGGTACAGAAGCCATAGATACATTGAGAGAACAGTACTAGGATTTCAGTTTTGAATACATACAAAGGAGGGTATTTAAGGGGCTGCTGTATGAGTCTGAGCAGAACTGGAAGCCAGAGGGACTGATAGGTTCTGGCCAGGGGGCTGCATCAGTCCCACCCTCACTCCCCATAACCTACCTACCACAGGGTTAGCCATTCCTTTGCAGGGTAGACCCTAGAGAGTGGGTGGTTATGATCACTCCCACAAAGGGTACATTAAAAAAAGCCACAGAAAAAAATAAGTAGAGAGTTAGAAGGGCATACATCAGGAGAATGTAGGATGGCACAAGGAGTGGTGCAGTGCAGGGTATGTGAAGCAGCCATATTCAGAAGAACATTCTGGGAATTGAGGTGCTGCCCCATATGTAGGCACCTCTCTGGGCTGAGGGAAGAGGTGTCCAGGCTGTGTACACAGCTTTCTGGAGTACAGAAAACCTTCAACCCCACCCAGGGACCACCATACCACCAACCACTGACACAGAGGTTGCCAACACAGAGGCCTGAATGGACTACAGTGGGCTCAGGGAGGTTGAGGAAGGTGGAGCTCAAGCACATCCCCCACCCGATCCAACTGAACAACAAACACAATGTTCTCAAGGAGATGGAGAGCCCTGAACAGGAACTCAAGGTTGAGACAGGGAGGAGGAGCAGGCCCACTAGCAGGGGAGCTCAGGGGATGGGGCCAGAGAAACCCGGGGGGGGGGGAAGTTCCTTCTGGTGGGGTACTCAGTAGTTCATGGTGTGGAGCTGGGAACAGACATCAAGATGGAGAGGGAGGTAAAGTGTCTCCTAGGAGGTACAGTTCTAAGGGAGGGGGAGCAGATCCATGGGATCGCCAATGCTGTGGCTGGTGGGGTCTGGAAGTCATTGTCCATCTGGGGACAAACAACCTAGTCAAAGACAGGGCTAGCTTGGACAAGGTTCAGGAGGATTTTAGGAATTTGGGTATGCACCTGTGGTGGGTAGCAAACTCTGTTACATTCTCAGAGGTGCTACCATCAGGGGAAGGAGGGGGGGGGGAAGAAACCAATGCATCAAAATCTTCAGCAAGTAGTTAAAGGACTTGGGCAGGGAAAACAGCTTTGGCCACATTGGGAAATGGGGTACCAGCTGCGATGATGCATGTCTGTGCAAGAGAGACGGTCTGCATCCTTCCAGGGAGGGAATGTCTGTCCTCAGTGAGAAGATTATGTGCTCCCTGAGCAAGCATTTAAACTAGCCACTGGGAGAGGCTGTTAGGAGAGGGGAGATTTAGACAGCCCTACCCCAACAGGTTAAGACAGATGTCAAGCAAGGTCAGGAAACTATGCTGGGTGCAGATACACCAGTACCACTGGACAGAAAAGGCTGCACACAGGGCCAGTTGATATAATCAGTAGCAAAATGACCTAAACCACAAGTAACCAGAAAGGTAGTAAAAAGGAAGCATCACATAGAATATGACAGGAATAGTAGGAAGATAAAGGGAGTAAATCACAAAGAGAGGATATAAGGGTACAACTTGCCATGGAAAGTCATGCACACAGATGCCCACAGTCTGGGAAATAAGGTCCCAGACCTGATGGCTGTAATGATGGAGGCTGATCTAGACACAGTGGCCATAACCAAAACAGGTAACACAGGTAACACCAGGAAACACTACTGGGACATAAGTGTGCTGGGCTATGCCCTGTTCAGAAAAGAAGGGAAGGTAAAAGGGGGGGAGAGGTTGGTCTCTACATCAAAGAAAGCATCAAGGCAATCGAAATTCAGAACAGGCAAGAACAAACAGAGGAAGTTTGGGTCACCCTTGAGCCAGGCAATGGGACAGCCATTTGAACAGGGGTCATTTACAGACCCCCAGCTCAGGCAGAAGAAATTGATAAGCTGCTGCTAGAAAACATGCATGACATAGCAGCAAAGGGGGAGGTACTTCTGATGGGAGACTTTAACATACAAGAGATAGACTGGTCCATCCCAACAGGGGCCTTGGCCAGGGCACAGGACTTCATTCATTCCCTTGAGGGAGCTGGCCTTAGGCAACTGGTGCAGGAACATACCAGAGACCAGACAATCCTGGATCTGGTACTGACCAATGGGGACAGGATAACAGGGCTCAAGGCTGAAGGTCAGATAGGGTTCAGAGACCACTATATGGTGTGCTACAAGGTGGATACAAGGATTCAATCAACTTACACAAAAGCAAGAGTCTTAGACTTCCGAAGAATGGACTTTACCAGAATGGGACATCAGCTTAAGGAAACAGAAAAAATGTAGATGCTGGACATTGAAGAGAAAAAGGCACACATAAAGGAGGGCATAGTGGAGGCCACAAAGCAATGTGTTAGGTCAATAGACAAGGGTAAAAGGAGAATAAAACTTCTTTGATTTTCAAGGGGGAGCGGGTGGCTGAAAAGGTAAAGGCCAAGAGGCTTGCCTTCAGGAAGTACAAGGGGACACAAAGTGATAAGGATAAGGAAATGTTCCAGAGGAGTCTGAGGGAGGCAGGAAACACAGTGAGAAGCACTAACGTGCAAACAGGAAAGAATAGCTCAATCGGTAACAAGAGGAGACAAGACATTCTTTAGGTACATTAGCGAGAGGAGGAAGACAAAGGGGGGAGTAGCTAAGCTTCAAGAAGCAAGGGGGAGATCATGGAGTGAAACGGCGAGAAAGCAACAATCCTGAACAAATATTTCTGTTCAGTCTTCACTGTGGAAGGGCATAGGCAGGGCCCTCAGCTAGATCTTAAGAGAAAAAAGGATAAAGAGGTAAACACCAGTTTGTTCACAGAGGAGTTGGTCCTTGAAGAGCTTGCAAATCTGAAGGTGGACAAAGCCATGGGTCCAGATAGCATACATCCCAGGGTACTAAAGGAACTAAGAAGTCAACTGGCAGCCCATCTGGCAGCCCTGTTCAGTGAGTCCATGAACACAACAGTGGTCCCAATGGACTGGAGAAGGGCAATTGTCCCCTTTCACAAGAGCAGCAGTAAAGAAGATGCAGGGGACTACAGGCCAGTTAGGTCTATCCTCTGTAGTCAGAATGATAATTGAGACACTGTTCAAGGAAAGAATAGTGGAGCACCTAGACATCATGGGGGTTTTGGATCCCAGTCAACATGGGTTCACAGCAGGACAGTCATGTCAAACTAATCTAATAGAGTACTTTGACTGGGTAACAAAGGCAGTAGATCAAGGGGGGTAGGCAGTAGATATTGCCTACCTATATTTCAGCAAATCCTTTGATACCGTCCCACACAGGAGACTGTCAACAAGCTAGACAGCCTGGGGATGGGACACAAGGTGGTAAACTGGATAGGACACTGTTTAAGGGACAGAAAACAGAGGGTCATGGTAAACAGAATCCAATTTGAGGAAAGGGAGGTGACCAGTAGGGTACCTCAAGGGTCAGTTCTGGGAACAGTCCTCTTCAATGTCTTCATCAGTGACATTGCAGATTGGCTGAAGGGAAAGGTTTGCCAGTTTGCTGATGACACCAAGATCTGCAACAGGGTGGATACTGAAGAAGGAGTGGATACGACGAGAAAGGATATGGAATGGCTGGAGAGATGATCAGAGGTGTGGCAGCTGAGGTTTAACACAAAGATGTGCAGTCATACACGTGAGAAGCAGGAACCCCGAAGGAAGCTACAGGTTGGGGGAGAGCTGTTAGCAGTTACAAAGGAGGAGAGGGACTTGAGGGTCATAAGTACAAATGACCTGAAGGCCTTAAGGCAGACAGCCAAGGTGGTTGGGAAGGCCACTGGAATGTTGGGGTGTATTAGAAGGGGACTCACAAGCCAAAGCAGAGAGGTAATAGTTCCTCTGTATAAGACCATGGTGAGGCCTCACCTTGAGTACTGTGTCCAGTTCTGGAGGCCACACCTTCAAAAGGACATTGACAAAACAGAGATGGTACAGAGGAGGGTGACCAAAATGGTGAAGGGTCTACATCATGAGCCTTACGAGGAAAAAGTCAAAGACCTCAATTTGTACATGCTGGAGTAAAGATGGAAGAAAGGTAACATGATAAAAATGTTCAAGTACCTAAAGGGCATGAACAAGGTGAAAGTGGACAACATATTCCAGTTCAAAAGTAGTACCAGAACAAAAGGACATGACATAAGACTGATGAGTGGACACATAACGGGTAGTGTCAGGAAGTTATTTTTTACAGAGAGGGTGGTGGATGCATGGAATAGCCTGCCCCAGGAAGTGGTGTCTGCCTGTATGGTGGTGGTGGGCTTCAAACATGCATGGGACAGTAATAAGGGAATAATAGAGATTGGATGAAAAAACTAAAGACAATAAAAAGATAGGGTCTCCAGCTGCTTCAGCAGGTAGAACAAATGGGCAGACTGGATGGGCCTGATGGCCCTGATCTGCCGACAGTATCTATGTATACAAAGAATGAATAAAGTACTTAACATTGAACAATTCACAGTTTTAAAGAATCAGTGCAAAACCATTTCCTACAGCAATATGGTGAAACAGTAATTATGGAGGACTGTTTCAGTTGACAGGATGTTAAAGGGTACAAAATGCAGGTTTTAGCTACATATAGAAATGATGAAGGACTTACTGTAATACTGAACAAAATTTCCAGTTTGTACAGATTCAGTACACTAACCATATGCAAGGGATTTATGATGGAGGGCCATTGCAGATGTTATTCACAAAAAGGAACAAACACACTGAAGTGTCTTTTAGATCTTATTAAATGTGTCTATAAGAAAATTTAAAAAGCAATTTTTGTTTAAAAAGTGTAGTACAGTTTGACATTGTTTCAAGGGAGATATTTGAAAGAAGGTATTTAAAAAGAAAACAGTAGGTAGTAGACATAGCTCTAGACTTAGTTATCCTTTCATTCCCTTTCCCAATCCCTTTAAATGAGAAGCATGAAGTAGTAATATGCAAGCTTTGTTTGAAATAGATAGATAGATAGATAGATAGATAGATAGATAGATAGATAGATAGATAGATAGACAGGGACAGACAGACAGACACATATCAATATAGTCTTTGCAAAAACCTCTGTTAATGCACCATTTAGGGATAAGACTACAGTGACAAAACTAGGGAAATGTGATTTTAGGGTTTCCAACCCTAACCCCCCCATGCCTAAAATAAATAAGGGGTACTGTCATCTTCAGGGCTGTCAACCCTAAAGCTCACCCCATTCTATATACTCCAGAAACATACAAGCCTAATGGGGTGAGCTTTAGGGTTGACAACCCTGAGGAAGACTACACCCCTGATTTGTTTTAGACATGGGAGGTTTATGATTGGAAACCTTAAAATCACACTTACACTACATTTGTCACTGTAGTCTTAACACTAAATTGTGCATTAATGGAGTTTTTTGCAAAGAATGTCCTTATTTTTTGAGATAGTATAATCGTATCCTCATGTGCCTGTGGAATCCAGGATCCTCTGGGAACTGTGCTTCCATCCCTCCATAGATGCAGACATATATGTTGCTGTGGAGCCCTGCACTTGCCTTTGTAGCAAAACAACAACCAAATTGTCAGCACAGCCTTCTTATTAAACATAAACATTATTCTGCACCACTGGAATGTGATTACATGCCACGGTTTACCATTAATAGAGCAGAGGAAAGAAAGCGGCATGATCAATGCTCAATGACAAGTGCAAAGGTAATGTTAGCGAGACAGATTATACAGTGTGTTTTACACTGGTCATTCTGATGGGTAAGTATATGTTATGCCCTAAAAAACGGGGCTGCTGGAAGTATTTATATATATATTAGGGGGTGGCTCATGGAGCACAGTGCCCCGTGACAGTGGTGCGGGTGGCAGAGCCCCACGCTTCACAGCAGCAGACATGGAAGAATTGGTAGCATGCTGCTGCTGGTCTCTTGACTACTGTGTGTTGTGATTCAGTTCTGACAGCAGGTGGTTGATTGAGTAGGTATTCTTTCTATGTGTGTGGCAGCTGAATTGACTGCTGCCATGTTTATTGTCGACCTTTTGCTTGTACTCTTATCATCCCCATTCAGATAGTTTTCAATGTAAAGTAGGTGACCCCATGCAACAGGTGAGAAAACACAGTTTCAGCAGGATTTGAAAAATGACAGATGTCACATTCAAGAGGTGGTTTAGAAAAATGGCTATGTTGAAAGTCTGGGATAAAAATGTTTAAAATTTCCAAAGTGACCAGCTAGTGTAGCAAAATTTAAACAAATGCACATAACTTTGCCGATTTTACATACTGTAACCCCAAACTCTCAAGATAGCCTTCTTACAACCCCACCTCATGAAAAAGGGCAGTGAAAATGTTCAAATTGTGCACTAAAGGTGATTGTGCCATGCAACAGCAAAATTGCCTTTTGTGCTAGACTTGCATAGTTCTGTTGACGTTGTTCAAGAGGTGTGATCCTGAAAAGACCATGTTGAAAATTTAGGCTGAAAAATATTCAGAAACGGCAAAGTTGTGCCACAAAGTTGAAACCCCCATTGAAATAAATTGAACCGTAGTTACCTTACTTTCTCATATTGCAGCTGGCATTTCCAGCAGAAAGATGAGTCTTCGATCAGAGACTAGATCTTCACCCTGGAACCTGTTCAGGTGAGTGAGGGTATGTGGGGGAGGGGTGTGGGGGCTGTGGGGTGGTGCATGCTAAGTGGGATGATGGAGAGGGGTTGTAGCAGTGAGGGAATATTATCTTTTTTAAAGGTAAAAAAAAGACATTGAGGGACCATTTTCTTTATTTCAGTCAGTACAGTGGCCAGAGGGCATGGGGGTGTCAAAAGACAGCAGAGAAAAAAAAAGACTTAGGTGGGTACAGCCCTCAGAGGGTGGGAGCTGCCACTAGACACCAGGTAAATAATAAACCATACAGGGGTGTCTTGCTGTGGCTATCAGTGAGGGGTGCCACTTAACAACAGGGAAAAAATAAATAATAACGGTGATGAGATCAGAGGGTGAGGGGTGCCACTAGACACCAGGGAAATAATAAATCATATGGAGACAGCTATTGGTGGGTGGGGGGGCATGATCATTTCATCTGAGAAAGATCAAAACTTCACTGTTAACAAGTGTGGTATCCATCTGGTGGAGCCAGTGCGGCTCAGTTGGTAGCACATCTGCCTCTGGACCAGAAGGTTGTGGGTTTTCGTCCCACACCAAGATTGGACTTGCAACTAAAAATCACTGGCATCCGAGTGCAGTATTGGGGGGTGCTGTACTGCTGGGGTGTGCTGTCCTTCGGATGAGACGTTAAACTGAGGTCCCTTCTACCCATCCTGGTGCTGTCCTGGTGGGTATCCAGGTGGAAGTAAAAGAACCCAGGGCACTCTTCGCAAAAAGAGCAGGGAACATTCCCAGTGTCCTGGCCAACATTCCCCTTCCCATAAACCAGTTCATGCAATTATCCAGGCTGTGGGTGATGATGTGCAATATGGCTTCCACCACACTTTCAGTCACTTCACTACCAGTCTAGCATTGCTTGTAAAGCTCTTTGGGATACTGTGTATGAAAAGTGCTATATAAATGCTGATTCTTCTTCTTTTTCTTCTTCTTCTTCTTCACACTGGGGAATGGCAAGTCCAACTACTGCAAAGTCAATATCCAAGTAAAATGCACAGTCAGCAGCTCTCTCCCTCACTGACTCTGCCAAGGATAGTTGAGAAATTCACATCCTCCACTCCACCTGTGTCCTAGGGGTTATGATGGCTTGCGCCAATGCCTGCCAGGGAGTCTTAAGAAAGAGAGAACCTTATTTATTAATTTGAAAAAAAAAGCTTGCTGGTGCTACTTGACCCAGATTCGAATAGCTGTACTATCTTGCTGTTGCAGACCTCTCACCACCAGGCCCGGTTCACACTCTCCTGTTGTTTCTGTCCTAGACCAGCCTCAAACATCAGCTTGCTGCCTACAGGTAGCCCAGGTCCCACACACCATCACATGGCTCTTTTGGGTGTGATAACCCACCTGACCGAAGAGCAACAGACATTGTGCAACCCACACCACCCTGCCTACTCCCAATGTTAGCCTCTACTGCTTGCCCACATATTTGGCCTGCTGGTGTACTCTATAGCCTGAATGCTAAAGCACCACTGCACAGGAATCACAAAGCAGCTTTCCAGTCCTGGCACTTCTTTGGACAATCTTGCTGCTAGTTCTACCCTTTCTAGACATCCATCAACCCACCTGAGGCAACAGGCGACCACCAAGGAATGCTTCCAGCCTCCTACTCTGTTACAGCCTATCTGCTGCTGCTGCTGCAGTATGGCAATAGGCACCAACAACAGCAGCAGACGGCATCATCACAGCTCATGCCATTGTGTTGAGGACTCGTGTGGGGATACAGCATAGAAACAGAAAAACATAGACTTTGACGGCAGATAAGGACCGCTTGGCCCACCTAGTCTGCCCATTTCCCTACATACAGGATAAGCTGCAGATCCTAGTTAACAAACAGCCTGTTTCTTCCTACCCCCCACAAGAATTGCCTTATGTCTGTCCCATGCATTGTTGAATTCTTCCACAGTTTTAGATACCACAACCTCCTCAGGAAGACTGTTCCTGGCGTCCACCACCCTCTCTGTGAAAAAAATACTTCCTCACATTGCCCGTGAGCTGTCCCCACCTCTATCTTCAAATTGTGTCCCCTTGTTCTTGCACATCTTTTCTTCTGAAAGATGCTACCCTCTTGGACTTTGTTGATTCCACTGAGGTACTTAAAAGTTTCTATCATGTCCCCCCTCTCCCTCCTTTCCACAAAGGTACACATATTAAGTTCCTTTAGTCTCTCCTCATATGGCTTCTCTTGCAGTCCCTGGACCATTTCAGTAGCCCTTCTCTGGACTGCCTCCATCCTGCCTATGTCCTTGCGAAGATGGGGTCTCCAGAACTGGATGCAGTACTCCAGATGTGGTCTCACCAACTGTCTGTAAAGAGGGACAACAACTTCTTGTTTTCTGCTGGTGATGCCTCTCTCTATACATCCCAGAATCCCCCAGCCCTCCCTACAGCCTTCTCACATTGCTTGCTAACCTTAAGGTCATCTGATATGATTACCCCCAGGTCCCTTTCTGTTTTTGTTGTTGTTACTACCTCCCCCCCATTCTTTAATCTTCCCCTGGATTTTTGTTTCCCAGGTGCATTATTTTGCAGTTCTTTGCGTTGAATCCAAGCTGCCATACTTCTGACCATTCCTCCAACCTTGCCAAGTCCTTTCTCATCCTCTCCACACCTCCTTGTGTATCAACTCTGTTGCAGATCTTTGTATCGTCTGCAAAGAGGCATACTTTTCCTTCCAGTCCCTCTGCAATGTCACTTATGAAGACATTAAAAAGGACTGGACCCAGAACTGAACCCTGTAGTACTCCACTAGTAACTCCTCTTTCTTAGAAGTGGACTCCATTTACAATTACCTTCAGTCTCCTGTTGTCATGGAAACATAGAAACTTATACTTTGACAGCAGATAAGTACTGCTTGGCCCACCTAGTCTGCCCATTTCCCTACCTACAGGATAAGCTGCAGATCCTAGTTAACCAACAGCCTATTTCTTCCTACCCCCCACAAAAATTGCCTTATGTCTGTCTTATGTATTCATGAATTCTCCCCCAGTTTTAGACCCCGTAACCCCCTCAGGAAGGCAGTTCCATACGTATACCACTCTCACCATGAAAAAATGCTTCCTCACATTGCCCCTGAACTGCCGCTCCCTCTATCTTCAAATTGTGTCCCCTTGTTGTTGCACATCTCTTTTTTTGAAAGATGCTACCCTCTTGGACTTTGTTGATTCCGCTCAGGTACTTAAAAGTTTCTATCATATCCCCCCCCTCTCCCCGTACCTCTCAACCTCCTGCCTCATAAATAAGGGACAAGGCTTAAAAAACTCAGGGACAAAGGACCAAAATCAGGGACACATCTTCAAAATTGGTGATGTCCACTCAGGAAGCTGTTAGAATAAGGGGCTTAGTGTAAAATGCACCTCCTAAGTAAGAACAAGTCTATAACTTTAATATTTGACATTGTTTTGTGGTTACAACCTCCACTGTTTGGTCATGGAAACAAAATTTTTATGAGGGACAGAGTACAATTTTGAGGCAAAATCAGGGACATCCCTGAAAATCAGGGACAGCTGAGAGGTATGCCTCTCCCTCCTTTCCACAAGGGTATACATATTAAGTTCCTTTAGTCTCTCCTCGTATGGCTTCTCTTGCAGTCCCTGCACCATTTTAGTTGTCCTCCTCTGGACTACCTCTATCCTGTCTATGTCCTTGCGGAGATGGGGTCTCCCGAACTGGATGCAGTACTCACCAACAGTCTGTACAGAAGGATAACAACTTCCTGTTTTTTTGCTGGTGATGCCTCTCCCTATACATCCCAGTATCCCCCAAGCCCTCCCTACTGCCTTCTCACATTGCTTGCCAACCTTAAGGTCATCTGATATGATTACCCCCAGGTTCCTTTCCATTTTTGTTGTTGTTACTACCCCCCCCCCCCCACACTGTGTAGTCTTTCCCTGGGTTTTTGTTTCCCAGGTGCATTATTTTGCACTTCTTTGCAAAGAATCCAAGCTGCCATACTTCTGACCATTCCTCCAACCTTGCCAAGTCCCTTCTCATCCTTTCCATGCCTCCTTGTGTATGAACCCTGTTGCAGATATTTGTGTCATCTGCAAAGAGGCATACTTTTTCTTCCAGTCTCTCTGCAATGTCACTTATAAAGACATTAAAAAAGACTGGACCCAGTACAGAACCCTGTGGTACCCCAATAATTAACCCCACTTTCTTCATAGTGGACTCCATTTACAATTACATTCTGTGTCCTGTTGTCCTGCCAATGTTTTACCCAGGCTACCACCCTGGGACCCACTCCCAGGCTGGTTAATTTGATTATTAATCTTTTGTGTGGGACTGTGTCAAATTCCTTGCTAAAGTCTAGGTAGGCCATGTCCACAGCCCCTCCCTGGTCTACTACGTTGGTAGCCCAGTCAAAGAAATCAATTAGATTCATCTGACATGACCTTCCCGCTTTGAATCCATGCTGCCTTGGGTCCAGTACCCCACTTTCCTCTAGGTACTCAACAATTCTTTCCTTCAGAAGTGATTTCATCACTTTCCCTACCACAGAGGTCAAACTGACAGGTCTGTAGTTTCCTGCCTCTGTCTTGCTCCCACTTTTGTGAAGGGGAATCACATCCACCTTCCTCCAGTATTCAGGTACCACATCTTCCTTCCATGATTTGATAAAAAGGGTAGTCAGTGGTGTTACTAGTTCTCCCCTTAATTCTTTTAGAATTCTGGGGTGAATTCCATCAGGCACCATTGCTTTGTCCACCTTCAGTTTTAGGAGTTCTTTCAGAACCCTTTCTTCTGTGAAAGGACTGGGATCAACCCCCCTATCCAAAGTGCTTCTGTTAATTGGATTAGGCACCTCCCTCTCCTCCTCTTTTGTGACTACTGAGCAGAAGTATTCATTCAGTATTCCTGCTTTTTCACTGTCCCCTTCTGCCCACCCACTATCCTTTCCATTCAGCCTCACTAACCCTCCCTTTGTCTTTCTATGCTCCCTGATGTACCTATAAAAGGTTTTATTCCCTTTCTTAACTGAGTTGACTATCTTTTCCTCAGTTTGGGCCTTTGCTATTCCGACTTCCCTCCCTGCTTTCTTCTGCCTTAACTGGTACAGTTCTCTGTCCTGCTCCTTCTGTGTTTCCTTATACTTCCTAAATGCTATCTTTTTCTCCATAACCTTCCCCTCAACCTCTTTTGAGAACCATAATGGCTTTTTCTTTCATTTTGATTTGTTTATTTGCTTCACACAAAGGCTTGTTGCCTCTGTGATGGCAGTTTTGATGTTTCCCCATTGTTGCTCCACTCCTCCTACTAGCCTGTTTGCTAGTTCTTTTCTAAGGCAGTCTCCCAGCTTGCCATAGTCAGCCCTCCTGAAGTCCAGTACCCTCAGTTTTGTGTGGCTTGACTCTGTAGCTGAGTTTATTGTGAACCACACTGTTTGGTGGTCACTTGCTCTCAGACGGCTACCCACTTATAGATCAGAGATCCTCTCGCTGTGCCCATTTGAGAGTATGAGGTCTAAGATTGCTCCGTCATGAGTGTGTTCCAAAACTAGCTGTCTGAGACCTACCACCTGTAGGGCATCAAGAATGGCCCTGCTCTTGGATCTGGCTGCAGCAAAGGTGCTTCAGTTAACATCTGGCATATTCAGGTCCCCCATCAACAGTATATCCCCTTTCTCTGCCATACTAAGGATGCCTTATATCATATGCTTGTCCATTCCCTCTCCCTGACATGGAGGTCTGTAAACAACCCCTGTGTGGATTGTGATCCCTCGCTGGTGACCTTGCCAACTACAGATCCCTGAGGAATCAATGTAAGGTTGCTACTAAAATGGCTAAGCCGGATTATATTAAAAACCTACAGCAGACCAACCTCTCAGACCCCAGGACCTTCTGGTCCTGCATAAATGACCTAATCAAAGGTAAGAAGAAAACTCCCCAAGGCCAGATAACATGTGATGGTCAAACTCTAACTAAAGCTGAGGAGGGTGCTAGTGCCTTTAACCAAGTTTTCACTGATCTCGACACCTACCAAGCAAGCCTACCTCCCAAGAAACAGAAAAGGGAGATTACTGAAGCCCATGATCCCCCTATCCTGCACTTCTAAATTAGGACAATATGTTCCTCAGAAGTGCTTTCCCTCCTATGCTCCATCAAACCAACAGGGACGGCAGGACCTGATGGCTTAGAACCAAGGCTTTTCAAGACTGCAGCCCCAGCAATCGTCCTTCCTATAACCTGGCTTATAAATCGGTCTCTCCAGGAGGGAGACGTTCCCAAAGCGTCAAGGGTGGCCCCCACAAGGGAGGCCCCAGGGAGCTGATAGAAAACTATTGGCCTATCTCCCTACTCTGCACTCTGGCTAAAATCCAGGAGATGTTAGTCTACTGCCAACTTCAAGACTACCTGGAAGTGAACCAGCTATTGGCTCCCAGCCAACACAGCTTCTGCAAAAACCATGGCACCGACTCTGTTCTCATCAGATTCACCTCAGATGTCTTCTTGGCACTAGACGAAAGCTCTCCTACTGGAGCTATCTTCATAGACCTGACCAAGGCTTTTGACTTAGTCGACCACTCCCTATTGTTAGCAAAACTAAGTAAAATTGGTCTTGATCAACACTCAAATAACTGGCTCAGCAGCTACCTGACTGACCATTTCCAGAGGGTCAAGTGGAGGGGTGCCCTCTCCGGATGGCTCCCTATAACTATGGGGGTCTCACAAGGCTCAATATTTGGCCCCCTTCTGTTCTCCCTGTATGTCAATGACCTTAGCAATCACTGTGGGACCTGCTTGGTGGTCCAGTATGCAGATGATGCAGTCCTCCATAGATCAATAAAAAACACTGATGAACTGGGATGGCACCTCCAGGCTGACTTTGCTCAGGTTGAATCCTGGCTAATAAAAAAACACCTGGTACTAAATGCCAAAATAAACAAAGGCTATCATGTTCGCACCTAGATCCCTAGGCCAGGATCACAGCCCTCTACTCCCTTTAGCCACAGCGTCAGGCTCTACCATTGTATTGGTAGAATCCTTCAAATATTTCGGCCTAGTGTTGGACCAAGACCTCACCCTAAAATACCACGTGGATCATGTAACGAAAAACATCCACCAGAAACTTGGCCTTGTCTACTGGCTTAGTGCCCGAATGATCCCTGAGACTAGGGTAGTGATTGCCAGGAGCATCCTCCTTCCTACTGTAACTTATGCTGCCCTAATCCTGCATGGAATGGCAAAGCAAAGATGCAGCTGCTTACAAACTCTCTACCATAAAATTGTGCACTTTGCCATGAAAGCCAAACCACGGAGCCACCATTGTGATGCACTTGCCTTGCTTAACTGGCCCTCCTTCGACCATAGACTCCAGAATTCACTACTTTGCAACGCCTATATGCTCTTCTCTGACCTACCCCCAGCTAGCCTAACAGGACTCCTAACCAAAAAACACACTAGCAGGCCACTCCACTCCAATGGGCAATGGTTCTTCGAGGAACCCAGGGCCCGAACCTCAGCTGGTGATAAATCCTTCACCCGTGCTGCCCCCGTGCTATGGAATAAGCTCCCAGTCACCTTCAGGAAGCTAACTCACTAGGGATTTTCAGTAATGGCCTACGGGATTATCATATGGACCTTAGTCACTGCTCTTGCAATGGTGGTTTAAATCCCTGAGGTATATTTCTCTCTCTCCTCTGCCTCCCCTCCCATTGGGAACTAATACCTAGGCCCTGTCACAGGATTGACAATGACTACTCCAACCAAATCCCTTTCTAATAAACTCCGATTGTAACACTAAGCCTATTGTAATCAAAATGTTACCTCAGTAACCCGTCTCTTAACCTAACTGTATTCAACTCCTGCTGTACTCTGTGATCTGGATCCCTATATGATGTACAATGTCTTGTTGTTTCCTCCTTTGCAACTACTCTGGGTCACCCCTGAAAAAGGGACCTTCAGGGCTCAGAGGGCCTACCCGGTTAACAAAATTAATAAATAAAATAAAACAACAATTTACAGACTCTAAGGTGACCCACAGTGCCTCCTCTCCTCCCTGTTTACTCTTTTGTTCCATTTCTTTTATCCCTTCCCTTACAGAGAGCTACTCCTCCCCTTCTTCTACCCTCCCTGTCTCTCCTGTAGGTTGTGTACCCTGGTATGTTAACATCCCAGTCATGGTTCTCTGTGTACCATGTTTCTGTGACTGCTACAATATCCAGGCATCCCTCTTCCATCAAGGCCACAAGTTCAGGGAGCTAGTTGCCCAGACTATGGGCATTGGTACTCATTACCCTCTATTTCTTGATGGCCTTACCCTTTTTGCCCCATCTCTGTCCTTGTTGCCTTTGTCATTTTCTCCATTTACTCTTGCCCTTCTCCCTATCGACATCTCTGTCTTGGTGTTTACTTCATTTACTGCCATTATTTTTTGGGGGGCAAGGATTTCCCTGCTCCTTTCCAGTGCCTTCCCCCCCTTGGCTAGTTTAAATGATTGCCAATGAAGCATTTAAACCTATCACCTAGGATCCTGGTTCCCCTCATGGACAGATGCAGACCATCATGTCAGTATAGGCCTGCATCACTCCAGGTGGACCCTCAGTTCCCAATGAAGCCAAATCCCTGAGCTCTGCACCAGTTTTTCAACCACTGATAGAATCCCATTTTGTGGAGCACCCTAGCTTCATCCATGCCATAAACAGGCAGCACCTCTGAGAAGGTTACAATCATGCTACTTGTTTAAGGCCTTTCCCCAACTCCACAAACTCTTCCTGCACTGCTCTGATCCCTTTCTCAGCTAGGTAATTTGTCCCTGGGTAGACAATGACATTCAGCTCCCTGCCCCCATGCAGCTGCTCCAGCAATCCTGAGGATTCATTCCCTGTCCCTCCTCGCCATGGCACCAGGCAGGCACCTTACCTCCCTGTCCCCTTCCTCCCCCAGTTCTACCCTCATAACAATGGAGTCCCCCACTAGGAGTTGTTTCCTTCCCCTATGGGTCTCCTTTGTGGAGGTTCCCAGCATCCTCCTTGGTCTCCACTGCTAGTGCCTCCATAGAGGAACCACACTATGCCAGAACGGCATATGAACTGTGGACAGGTACAACTGGAGGGATGCTTCTCTGTTCCTCCACCCTCACTCTCCCTGAGCCCACTGTGGTTCAACTGTTTCTCTTTCTTGGCAACCTCTGAGGCAATGGCAGTGGCCCTGGTGGTCCCTGGATGGGAGAGGAGGTCCTCCAAATCCTGGCCAACTCAGCCTGGAGATGAGCAACCTCCTCCCTCAGCCCAGAGAGGTGCCTGCAGATGGGACAACACTGCATCCTCCAGAACATCTCGTGGAAGACTGTTGCTCCACAGCCACTGCACTGCACCATTCCCATCATGTCTTATTTCTGGCCCCTTAACTTACTGCCTCCACAGGAGATCTCTGAAGTTGCAGCACTTGTCTTCTGTATAGTGTTAACAGTGAATCCTGGGCCTTTCTAAGCAAAATCAAGCCATAATTGGCATGCCACAAATAAATGCTAATAGCGCAAAAAACATGAGTGCTAGAAACAAAGTCTGAGTGGCAAAATTGTTTAGCATAAAATTACCTTTCCAATGTTGGTATGCAAGGAATAATGGGTGACTTCATTTTATTTCTGTGCTGGTTGAAACAGCAAAACAAAATATTTTTCCACAAAAAAATGCACCATAAACCTTTTTTTGTTGGGAAATATGTAATATATCAACACCAAATTAAGCATCCAGACATTAGATGTAATTTTAATCATTTGTTTGTGAAAGAATACAGCTATTTCTCTAGCATTAAACATAATTTTTCCGAATTTGAGTCAGAGTGTGTTGGTGAGGTTTGAAGGGCAAATCTGAACCATACACACCATACCATGAAAAAAATGCATATAACTCCTAAAGTATACATGATACACACAATGTATCAGTGGCAAAGTTGTTCCACACAAAATTGCCTTTCCAACGGTGCTATGCAATCAACTGTATTCAATTCGTTTTTTGTTTTATACTGGCTGAGATACCCAGAATGTGTGTTTTCTTCAAAGTGCTTATGTGGTTCTAGATTGATAAAATGTCATAAACAAATGTGAATAACTCCTAATGTGAACATGATACACACAAAAGTGTCAGTGGCAAAGTTGTTCAGCACAACATTACCTTTCTAATGGTACTATGCAGCCAAGTATAATCAATTCTGGCTGGCAAGTAATATTAAAACGTGAGTGACTTCTCCAGATGTTTCTAGGGCACACAGGAAGTCAGTAGGTGACTTTTGCAGGCATTCTGGGACACACTGCAGTAGATTTGCTGATGCCTACAGGCATTTCTAGGAGGCAATGAGTTTACTGTTGTTTGGAATACTTACTCTTTTCTCTGTTTATTTGTTTTTTATTTTTCTCCCTACTTACTTACTGCCTCTGTGCCCTTTAAGCTCCTGATCTTCCTGTTCTGAGACAAGATGTTCCTATATTTCTCAGTAGTCTCCTTACTTGCTCAGAGTCAGACCTCCAGCAGCTAGGGGAGGATGGATAGCTACTCTTTTCCTTCTAGGATGGTGATTATTTTGTGGGTCTGTGATCACTCACTCACTTCCTGCTCCTAAATAGGAAGTTCCTGTTGTCAGTGAAATCTTGTGCCTATAAAAGTAGAACTGGCTTAGGTTGGTGGGTGTAGGGAAGGGAAGTAGGGCAATATAGTCCCAGTAGAGAAGTATAGTTATAACAGCAGCTCCTTCTTCTTGGTGTTCTCTACCTGTTCTCTGGCAGAAGCTATCTAAGATAGTTTTTAAACGTGGCTTTAACCTGGCTTCCTTCTAGCTAAGCATTGGTTCTTGGTTGCAGCTGAGCTGGGGAGAGGGTCAGGTGATTACTGGTTGGACTAGGAGTGACTCACAGATCACTTCAGAGACTATGTATGCTGCAGCATGATGGACATGCAGTCTTTGGTGGTCTGATCATGGCAGCAAAGCTCGCTGCCACTCACCCCCCCGGAAACATCACTCACTGACTGACATAAAAATCATTAAGGAGCCAAGCTAGAAAAAAGTGTTGTGTTTAGCCACCACATTAGCATACAAAGGTCAAATTTCTCTTTTGTATAGACAGGCCAGGATGCAGTTAGCATCCCTAGCACCTGGGACCAGTCTGCCCCATGGGACACCACTAAACAACAGGGACAAAATGTAGCATTTTTTCCCCCTCGTGATAAAGGATCAGCCCCAATTGAAAAAGGATTCCTTTATTGTATCATACAGCTGGGGAAAAAAGTCACGAAAAAGGAGAGAAAATATAACAGAAAGCACTTTTGGGGGTCATTTTTCCTGCAGTTAAGTGCAGAATCCACCTAAAGGGGTCCAAATGATCCGGGTAGATATGTTGGTTTCTCTCCATGATGTCGATTTTGTGGCTTTTGAAATAAATATATATATATGTGTGTATTTTTTTAACACAGAAACGAGATGGCGGAACATGAAAAAGTGATTTTTTTATCATAAAAAAGGATTGGTCCATATGAAAAGGATTCATTTTTCATTTGATACAGCTACAGTATCTTGGAGGTGCTTACTGAGCATGCTAAGAACAAATTTCTAAACATTTCAAAATTAAATAACTTTTGAACAGATTAATATTTTTTTCACCAAACAAGAAAAAAGCACTTCTGTGGGCCAGCCCCTTTCTAACCTGAAAATTTGAGACCAAAATTCCAAACCATCTAAGCAGTAAGTTCAAAGAAAAACCAGCAAAACCAATGTGAAAACACATTCACAAATTCAGTTTGTGTACTATCCAGAACTTAAATCATGCACATCCGACTGAAACAAAACTTGGCACATCCACAGATCTACCACACAAGACCATGCATGCAAAATGTCAAGCAAGTCTATTTAATGGTTGCAATGTTATGGCTCTAGGTTACAATGTTTTGTGCTACAACAGCGCAGTAAAGAACTGCGCAATAAAAAATGGCACCATCAAAAATAGAGCCAAGGAAAAATGCCGCACAGAACAATAGCACAAATGGTAGTTATCAAAAAACACACTGATGACCGCTACCATGGCAAAAAACAATATCGCGACTTGTGTTTTTGTTGGGGCTCCACCACCTGAACAATCCCATTGACTTGGGGGACTTTGGCTCCAACACACTCCAATATTTGTATAATCAACTCCATGGGAGGTGAGGAACTTGGGGAAGGGGAGAAAGTTGTGGGGGAACTGGAGCCAGGATTAAAAAAACACACTTTGGCCGGGCGGAAACTCAAACTGCAAGTTTCAGGAGACCAGGAACAGAACCTGGGTATCCCAAATTGTACCACCTGTGCTGCTTCTACCTTTGTCCTCTCCACAATGGGAGCAGCTCAGACGGCCTCAACATTTTCTCCCTACTTCTCCAATTCCTCTCTTCTTCCTCCTTTGCCTTTATAATGACAGAAGTATCTATAATTAGATGAGCTATCCTACCTCTGTCGCTGTCAAGGCATATGCTGCTTTGGAAGCACTGTTTTGACATTGCAATTCCAGAAACATTATTCTGACCAGTTACCCAAAAAGAATAGGTGCAAAATTTGAGGTTAAACATTAAATTGCCTACTTAACCCAAAATATAGTGGGATCCCCATGCTCCCACCTATACATTAATATGTCACTTTTGGCATAATCATACATGTGAGTGGCAGTGCAAGCCATCTGGGACCTGTGTTACCAATTATATGTAAATATGTCAATTTGGCCCTAGTTATATGCATGAGTTATATATGTATGTATGTATGTATCAAATTATCTTAATAAAAATTAGTATTGCAAAAAAACCAAAAAAATGTGATTGAGATTACTTTAATGTTAGTCAATGATGTTTGCTCCACAACAATAATTTGAGCATGACAACATCTCTATATTAGTCAATGATGTTATCGCAGTAACTTCAACTGTTTTCGAGCAAACTAAAATGTTTCCAAGCTTTTCCTATACTTAACATGTAAATGTTACTGTGATAACAAAAAATGTTGTTGTGCAAACATTTTTTTACCATGCTTGTTTGACCCTTGACATTCATTATCATGATGCATTGCAACCAGAAAGTGGCTAGAAACAATCCTCAAAAACTCCAGTGACTTCAAAATACACAATTTAACACTCCCACAACCTTCAGAACCCTATTATGCACTTAAGAACATACACAACCATTGTACTTATACAGAGAATAGTGTTAATGTGACTAAAATCTTCATTTGGCCCAGAAAGAGTGGCCATGTTTTTTTTCCTGTAAAAAACACCCACACAGTACCCTCAGCCAATGACAGTGCATGGAATCAAAGATTGACACTCCATGACAGAAAATGGTACAATGCCAATAATTTAAGCATTTAAAAATTTTTTTAAGATAATTTTACACATCACAGAAAATTAAGTGTTCAGCGCATTACTTAAAAGGACACAAGACAAGAAGAAGGAAATTCCACCATTTTCAAGAACTGGAAAAACCCAGCAGAAGCACAGTAAGTACAGAAACTTAAAACTTACTTTAAAACACAATTATTACTTGCTGTTTTCTTCTGAAAATGGGATTTTTAAATGTACTTTTTTTTTTGCTGTACAGGTGAATGTCAAGTTTTACTTGTCTAGTGCCTGCTTGTTTGCAAAATATTTTCATTATTAGGCACACAGCTGCTAAGAGTACTCACCACCACAGAAGCATTTCAAAAGGGAGGGAGACTGTGCTAGGCATGTGTGTATGTTTCAAAGTCATAGCCAATCACAGCTTCTGTGCTGCTGTGTACTTTTAAATCAGCCAATTAAGAGCATTCAAATTGCCACCAACAGCCTGTGTTTTTGTCTATGACAGACCCAAACACTGCTTGCTGTCATCTGTCAATTGTAATTTTTTCTTTGACACAGAACTTCTGCTATCAGCCAATGAAATTTTTTCTGACACTGTTGTTATCTGCCTATGCAACATCCAATTGACAAAAGGGGAAATAGCTCAGTTTGTCCATTAGATCTCCTTGGACTATATCAGACACAGACTGACTTTTCTGAGCTCTCTGTCAATAAGTTTTTTAAACAAGACTCAGCATGGCAGAAGACTCCAGAATCACAGTGTGGCTGGTAGGCAGCAGTTTAATCCATAGAGGTGGTGAATATGCTCATAAAAGTCACGTTGGGAATGACTTGCACTTGCCAAACTGCAGGTTGTGGTGGTTTGGCAAGGGAGGAATAATGTGAGAGCAGCTCATGCCAACCATGCACCACTATTGAGCAGCCAATCTGCACCAGATATACTGCTGATCCATCCTGTTGGCAATGATTTAGGCAACAAAAGGTGGATAGAGTAAGTAGCTTAGGCTAAATTGGACCTAGCATTACTGTCAGAGATACTATTTGCCTCTAAGATTGTCTACTCAGACATTACACAATGTACTGTATGGTCTGGTGTGCAGATCAGCACATGCATCTGCTCGACAGGGCAAGGAAGAAAGTGAATATTCCTATCTCTGCATTTTTACATGATCTGGGTATGCTCATAATATGTAGAAGACTTGGTTTACTGGCCAAGGCACCTAGCTTCACCTGAGCTCTTTTCTTCTAAGATTGCTTGAAAGGACAGAGCAGAGAACCTTAGCAGAGCAAGGGAAAATTATTAAGACTTTGTTTGGCTAAGCAGATTTACTGTGTGTTGTTATTTTTATTTTGTACTCACAGGGATTGCTACTGATTGTTGCTAACATTTCATTGCTTTATTTTTCTCTGATTCAAATTGTTGTTGCTGGTATACCTTCTTCTGTATTATTACAAGGTGTGCCTGCAGGTGTGTGCTAACAGATTACTGCTGTTTCTGATTCAAATTGTCTTTTGCAAGGTATATCTTCTGTTACTGCTTTATTTTTCTCTGTAGCAAAGTGTTTCTTACAGGGCATATCTTCTCTGAAATTATTACATGTGGTGCTTTACAGGTTTTACAGTTTTATCTAACATTAGGATATGCTTTCAGGGTTACTGTGTTTGTTATTGACTGATTGTTTCTGCTCCTACCTCCTTGTTCTTTCATCTGTGGTTCTTCTTTTTTGGCAGGGGAAGGGCCCAGCCACCCACCCCCATCCCAAACCACCCCACACTACACTCCTTTTATAGGGTACCACAGTTGTGACATTTCCTGTGGTAAAGCAGGAAGGAGCAGATCAGTGGGGCATCCACAAGGAGAGCTCATTTACAGAGGCACTAGTAATTTAACTTGTTATAACAAGTTATACGAAAACAAAACACAAAATCAAACCATTACTTGCATTTTTTTCATTCTAATTACTCTGACCAGGTTATAAACCCAGCAACTTATCTGGAAATGGATATCATTAACTGCAGGTATTGTGGAACACTTTTCAGAAGGACAGTCTTACAGGATTTAGGACACTGTCCTACATGCTGGGCCACTGGAGATCTTAGGGCTCAGCTCTGGGCTGCATGGGCAGAGATTGTGCACCTCAAATTTCATATTTAAGAGGAAATACATTATAAGAACCACCCACCCTTTCCTCAACATCCAACAGAAGAACCTCGACCGCAGAGGGTAGTTGGTCCAAGAGGTTGGCAGGTGGTTAGGAGGGGCAAATTGGGTGCCCCATCCCACTGTGCTCTCCAATATATTACCTCCAAAAACCATATAAACACTACAAACAGGTATCTGCCTCTATCTCCAAAATCAAACAAAGGGGCAGAGGACAGTGCAGAGCAGAACACTGCAGTGCAGGAGCTAGCACAACAAAACTCTCCCAAATCAGGAATCAAAGCAAAAAAAGTAAAAAGGATTATCCAAAAAACTTCTGATCATAGGAGACTCCATGATTCAGGGAGTTGATACCCATCTCCAGCCAGGGGTAATGGTCAGATGTCTCCCCGGTACATCAGCGTGGAGAGACACTGACCACATTACTAAAATTGTTCAGAAAGCAGGAGATAAAATTGATGTTCTGGTACACATAGGGACTAATAATCTCACCAGCCAGTCAGTTGTAGAGACCAAGGAACACCTGACCACGCTGGGTGACAAACTATCATCCATTTCATCTGACATCTCCTTCTCTGAGATCCTGCCAGTTTGGGAGAGGGGGGTAGATGGACGGAAGGTCAGAGAAGGGGAGATAGGGGAGCTAAACATGTGGCTCAAGGGCTGGTGCCAGGAAAAAGGACACAAATTTGTAGGAAACTGGCAACAGTTCTGGGAGTGAAAGTTCTTTAAATTTGATGGACTGCATCTGACTAAGGAGGGAGTCAGTGCATTGGGGCAGAAGCTTGATGTCTTTGCAGAATATTTAAACTAGCAAATAGGGAGCGGGGTGCAGCACCCCAAACATCGAATGGGAAGAACACCCCTTCCCCCTCAGCTAGTGGTCAAACAGGGATTCAGCATGTTTGCAGTTCATTTGCATCACCAGGTAAGAAAAAAGGTCCGTCTCCTCATACGACACACAGGGGAAATGCCAAACCTCACCCAACAACTAACACACCAAAATCTGGCCAATGGAAAATCGTGTACACAGATGCTCACAGCCTGGGAAATAAGATCCCAGACCTGCAGGCAATAATGTCAGAGGCTGAACTGGACATAGTAGCAATTAGAGAGATGTGGTTTACCAGTAACCACACTTGGAAGACTTCAGTACCTGGCTATGTACTGTTCAAAAGAGAACGAGGTGCAAAAAGGAGGGGGGAGTAGAGTGGTCCTGTATGTCAATGAAAATATCAAAGCTACAGAAATTCAGAATACACATAAGGAGCCAGAAGAACTGTGGGTCACTCTGGAAATAGGAAATGGGACAGCCATAAGAACTGGGGTTGTCTACAGACCCCCAGACCAGGGGGAGGACATAAACACATTACTGTTAGAAGATAAACAAAACATGACAGCTAAAGGGGAGGTTCTGATAATGGGAGACTTCAACATGCCGGATACAGTTTGGTTAATACTAGCAGGAACATCTGCCAGAACTAGACACATGGTGGATTCCCTGCAGGGGGAGGGCCTCAAACAACTGGCACAATAACCCACAAGAGACAGGGCTATCCTAGATCTAGTACTGACTAACAGGGAAGGGATCACAGATCTCCAGGTAGAAGGTCACCTGGGGGCCAGTGACCATCACATGGTATGGTTCAATTTGGCCACTACATCTAAATCGTCCCATTCCAAGGGAAAAACATGGGACTTCAGAGGAGCTGACTTTGATAAGATGGCCAACAGAGTTAAGCTAGCCCTGGCAAAAAGAGACACAAGTGAGGGGGTACAGGCAAAGTGGGCAAGCATTAAGGATGCAATACTTGAAGCAACATCCCAGTGTGTTAGACAGAAGAGGAAGTGCAAAAGAAGGAAACTACTTTGGTTCTCAGATACAGTAGCAGAAAAGGTCAGAGCCAAAAGGCTGGCCTTCAGGGAATATAAGGAAACACAGTGGGATGAAGATAGGGAGGCATACCAAACTGCCCTAATGGAAGCAGGGAAGGCAGTAAGGCAGGCAAAGTACCCAACTGAGGAAACACTAGCATGAACAGTAAAAGAAGGTGACAAGACTTTCTATAGATACATTAGTAAAAGGAGAAAGTCAGGAGGGGGTATCGCTAAGCTCAAAGGAGAAAAGGGGGCGTGTGAGGAAGAGGACCCTGTAAAAGTATCTATCCTAAATAAATACTTTTGCTCAGTATTTACTGAAGAGAAGGTAGGGCAGGGCCACAGCTCAGCACCATGGACACAGGGGAGAGGGAGGTAAGCACTACATCCTTCACAAAAGAAAGAGTCCTACAAGAGCTCGCTAAGCTCAGGGTGGACAAGGCAGTGGGACCTGATGGCATGCATCCCAGGGTACTTAAGTAGCTAAGGGTGGAACTAGCAGAGCCATTAGCAGAACTGTTTAGTGAGTCTCTGAGCACAAGAGAGGTCCCAGAAGACTGGGGAAGGGCTCATGTGATCCCGCTCCACAAGAGTGGTAGCAGGGAGGAGGAAGGGAACTACAGACCAGTCAGTCTTACCTCAGTAGTGGGCAAGATTATGGAGGCACTCCTTAACGAAAGGATAGTGCAACACCTGGAATCCATAGGGGCACAGGATTCAAGACAGCATGAGTTTAAAAAGGAAGGTCCTGTCAAACTGATCTCATAGATTTCTATGACTGGGTGACCAGAGTGGTGGACCAAGGGGGAGCAGTTGATGTTGCCTACCTTTACTTCAGCAAAGCTTTCGACACTGTTCCACATAGAAGATTGATAAATAAGCTTGGTAGGCTCTGGGTGGGTCAGAAGTTGGTCAACTGGGTGGCAAACTGGTTGATGGGCAGAAAACAGAGAGTCGTGCTAAATGGTATACAGTCAGAAGAGATGCAAGCCATAAGTGGGGTACCTCAGGGATCAGTCCTGGGACCAGTCCTCTTCAATATCTTCATTAGTGACATTGCAGATAGGCTAGAGGGTAAGGATTGTCTGTTTGCAGATGACACCAAGATCTGCAACAGAGTAGATGATTCAGATGGGGTGGGCAGAATGAGAAGAGATCTGAATAAACTAGCAAAATGGTCAGAAGAGTGGCAACTGGGATTTAATGCAAGGAAGTGCAAGATCATGCACATAGGGAAGAGAAACCCTGAAGCCAACTATAGGCTGGGAGGGGAGTTGCTGGCAGTCACAAAGGAAGAAAGAGACTTGGGCATCATCATCACCAATGACCTGAAATCATCCAAGCAGACCTCTAAAGCAGTAGGTAAGGCTAGAGGGATGTTAGGGTGTATTAGTAGGGGTATCACAAGTCATAAGAGGGAGGTAATAAACCCTCTTCACAAGACACTGGTTAGGCCCCATCTGGAGTACTGCATGCAGTACTGGAGGCCGCACCTTCACAAGGACATTAACCAAATTGAGGCAGTCCAGAGAAGGGCAACCAAAATGGTGCAGGGACTGCATCAGAAGACATATGAGGACAGATAAATGGAGCTCAATATGTATACCCCTGAGCAAAGGAGGGAGAGAGGTGATATGATCGAAACATTCAAACACCTTAAAGGCACTAACAAGGTGAAAGAGTCTAACAATGTTTAAATATAAGAAAAATAGCAGGACAAGAGGCTGATTAAGGGGGAATGTGAGGAAATTCTTTTTCACAGAAATGGTGGTGGATGCATGGAACGGTCTACCTCAGGAAGTGGTGGCTATGAATACAGTGCTGGGCTTCAAACAGACATGCGATAGGCATAAGGGAGCAATACAGATGAGTATGAATAGATAGGCCACTGACAGAGCAAAGGCCGATGGCACATTTATAAGGTAGAAAAAGAAATGGGCAGACTGGGTGGGTCTTGCAGTCCTTATCTGCCGTCAACTTCTATGTTTTTATGTTTCTATGATCCTCAAATGAAGTATTTTAAAGATTGGCTGTACCTATCAGACTGTGTGCAATTATTTTACACTGGCAATTGTCAGTTCTTGGGAGACCTCCAAGATGGCATCCTCTCTGTGATCTGAAGAGCAGTGTGTCTTATTAACTACGCAAGATGCCCTCAAAAACCAACGGCTTTTTTAAGAGCCAAACTTTTCTGGTAAAAAAATAGAAAAATCTTACACATCAAACATACATCAATGTAATACTGATACACTACACATTTCATAGTTAATATTATTACTATTCTAATGATACAAACAGAATGTTATGCCTACGTATTTACTTAAGCTATCTGTCCTATCTCTGAAAAAAGTCGTAATAATTATTATTTTTTTTTGAGGGGGGAGAAAATTAACACCATTCATAGTTCTTTGTTTCATATAAAAAATATGCAATTGTTAGGTACACAGTACATAGATTCACCGGGGGCGAGGGTTGCTGTAATTTATTCTATAGCAAACATAACATGACAGAAAACCACAGAAGGACCTTCCATTATAGCAATGTTTTTAGTGTTGTTACTGGTACTTCAGCATCCAGTACAACCAACCCTTTTTTTTTTTTAAAGAAATGCTAAAATGTAATTGTTTACAGTTACAACACTATTACCCATATATGTCATGTGGCACGTTGCAACATGTGTTGCACAGCAGGTCACTGGTATGCTGAGTAAGCCCCCAGAGCCCACCCTGGAAGAGGAGAGCAGTCCTCCAGATGCTCCATTCTTTCCCTCCCTCCCTTGCCAGCCCCCAGCATCCTGAGTCCATTCCCGAACCTGGGTTGCTGGTGCGGCATGAGATGTAGCATCCAGCACTTCAACCCTCAGTGCCACCAGGCCAGCTGTAACAGCCCATCTTGAGTGCTGAAAGCACTTGACTACACCTCATACTTAAACCCACCCGAGGTAGATCATTATTCCATCATAACACCTCCCCCCGACATGCCTTATTGCTGAAGTATTTTACTCTTTGAAGGACTAAAGTTACCGATATGGTAAAAAAACAAAACATTTAAAAGTAATCAGTGAAGTAATGCAAATATGATGATAATTATCTTCAGCTAGATTTGTATCAGAGAAAAAGAAGTGTGATCTTAAAATAAACAGTGCTTAGGCCATACAACACTGTATTATCTCAATAAACAGGTTTACAAATACTGTTTAATCAATTAATAACAGATGTTACGCATGAAACTAACTACTTTGCACAATGTAAGAACAAAGCAATGTACATTCATAGACAGAGAATGAGTTTCATTTTAAAAATGTATATATATATATATATATATATATATATATATATATGTATATACTGTTTTTTTTTTTAAATCACAGATCACGTTGTCTATAGTGATTCTTGTTATTAATTTATTTCTCTTCTATTTTTTTACCATTTTCAAAAATACATTACTGTCTGTCAATGTCAGTGTAGTACTCGGACCTAGCCTCAGAATGATGTTTACCCAGAGATAAGTATACATTTTTATCATCATGATACGACACAAATATATCTTATTAGATGAACCACTGTTTAAATGCTATCTTTATTGCTTCTTTATTAACTACTGTAACTGTCTCAAAACAGATTTTCTAAATACAAACAGTTTGTAACATACTATACAGTTGTATGACAATCCTTATGAAATATTTTTTTCTGAAGAAGACGTGAGACCGGGGCTGATGTGTAACTATAGACTGAGGAGTAGAGATGCAGTGAATTTAAATTTCACTGATGACGTGAATGCGAAGTGGACACTTCGTGTTGTCACTCCACTTCGTGCAGTGGCCAGCATGAAGTGCTCACTTCGCCTTGTTATCATTACTTCACATTGTCATTCCATCTTAACGTGAAGTAAGGCAGAATGACAGCAATATTGGCAGCCCCCGCAACACACAGTCAGTAGAATTAATGTGCATCTTGAAAATGCTACTATTGTCTTGTCTCCAGAAAATTCCCCAGTGCTGATGAAGTGAAATGAGAGCATAACAAGAAATGCAAATTCTCCCAGAATTAATGGCACACTCAGTCATCTGGGCAGTCGTCAGACAATTTCACCAGAATTAATATTCATCCCCAAAATGCTACTGTCTTGTGTCCAAAAAAATTCCCAGTGCTGACTAAGTGAAATGAGAGTGTAACAAGACATGCAAAGTCTCCCATCTTAGAGATGCAGTGAATTCAAATTCCACCAGTGAAGTGCCTGTGAAGTGGGCACTTTGCGTTGTCACTCCGCTACACAGAGTGGCCAGCATGAAATTCCCACTTCGCCTTGTTATTGTGATTGTGACTTCTCCTTGTCATACCACCTTAACCTGAAGTAAGGAGGAATGACAACAATATTGGCAGCCCCCGGGCCCCCACACATCACATGGCTTACAGTACTGTAACTCACATGCTGTACAGGAACGTGATTGCCTATGGCTATAGTTCCCTGATGACAATGACCTGTATCACAAAACTCCCCAATTTGAAAACTCACATCAATGAATACAGTGGTGAAGTCTGGAGAGACACTACAACACAGGGTTACATGATGTAAGTAACTAGTAAAAACATTTATTTTGTGATTCGTGATGTGATCGTGAATCATGACTGCATTTGTGACTGTGAAACATGAATTTATTTTTCTCAGACTTGGAGCTGATGAGTATATTGGAAAAGCGAATGCCTAGGGCTGTACTTCCCAGATGACCTGGCTGTTCTCAAAACTCACCAGCTTGGAAACTCATATCAATGAGTACATTGGTGAAGCCTGGAGAGGTGCTACTACAAAACATTAATTTTGTGATTTGTGACGTGATTGTGAGTCATGTGCACCACACCAGAACTCTGAAGGGAAGCCAAAGAAACAACTGTGACTTAAATTACAGATGGAGATTGGGCACTAAAGAGAAGCAAATGCACATACAGATTAAGATTGCTCTGTACACTAAAGAGATGCAGACACAAAGGCACAACAACACCTCCTAACCAGTGCTCACCTTCAGAAATCCAAATTTGGAAAATAATACCTTTTGCCAGTTAGGGGAGGGGCTAAGGGTATGGCAGTAACAGTCTACTACTACCGGTAAAGATACCACAAGCAGTACAAAAAATCCATGCAGGTGCAGTAGATAGCAGGTTCACACTGCTGCAATTACTCTGTGGCACAATAAATAGTATCTGATTTAATATTATGCATGCATCGCACACACATTCACACACACACACTACAAGTAATGCATAGCAAATTGAAAACCTTTAGTAATATAGCCAAATGTTTTAAACAAACTGAAATTATTCACTGCTGCACCACAACAATCAGCAAAAAAATGCCAAGAATTACTAAAAATATTAGTGTGTGTACAGTAATACAGTTATACAAGAAAAATATAACCAAAACAGAAAGACTGCCTTTTTCTCCCAGTTAATCTACCTACACCACAGATATGCCCCTCCCCCAAAGCACACTTCACAGTACACAGACTGACTGTTCTAAATTAACATTCAAAATCCACACACAAACAATAAACACTCGATGATATGAGAACAGGAGGGTTTCCTACAATCGATGTGCTAAATTTTGAGCAAAAAAATGGAGTAAAAAGGCTTTTCTAACAGCTTTTAGAGGATTTGAATGGCAGAGCTCTAAGAGGAAACTGTCTCCATCTTCCACTACACACACACTACGCAGAACTGAGGCTGTGTAGAACAATCTAGAGCCCATGTGACCTGCAATCCCATGAAGCACTGCAAATTTGCTTTGGAACTCAATAACAAGGCGAAGTGATGCGAAGTACATTGCTTTCAGTGTTACTTCTCCTTAAAATTGGTTGATAAGTGGTTTGGGGAAGGCAGAGTAACACAAAGTCATTGTTTTCAATGGACTTCACATTCTCCATTATAATGCAAAGTACTCCGCTTCACGTTGCGGAGCACTTCACAGATTCCATGTTACTCCACGAATCACTTCGCGGAGCGAATTTAGCACATCAAAATGTGTGTAAATTTTAAATTCTAAAACACAGTCGAGAAATCCAGGAAGCTGACTGAGTGAAATAGTGTTTCACCCAGGATGATATCTTTTAATGTCATCATGGTCCAGAAATGAGTGGAAAAAGCAGCCATTTAACAAGAGTTTGTGACCATTTTATGATTGCAGTAATACACTTCAGCTTTTCACATATGAAGAGTATTGTAACTTCTCCCATGCCTACAGTCTTGTGCCTCATAATATACCCGAGGCATCACAATATCTCAACTTATACCCTGTCCTGTTTCACAGATAATTAATTTTGTTTTTTTCATGGAGACAGACCAACTAAACAAGTAGATACCGTTCCAATGCATTGTTAACTTGAAAAGTTACAATAGCCAATGTAACAGAAATGGAAGACAGATTATCAATAAGATTTCACACTTGTGCTTACTTTATCATTTTGTTCATTGGCTTCACATCATGCTATTGTGCCTCTGATTAAAGGGGTGTGAGGGAGGCGTGGGGGGGATTCCATCAACGACACCATGCAGAATATCATTCTTCAAAAAAACACTTCCAGTTCTCAGCACCACAGCATTACAATGTTATGCAAGACATTGTGCCCGTGCTTTTGAAGTGTGTGTGTGTGTGTGTGTGTGTGTGTGTGTGTTGGGGGGGTGTTAACTGTGTCATGATACCATGCACTGTTCAATTTTTAACACCATGTGTACTTACTATCACATGTATATTACTATGTTCTTGCACCAAAAATATAAGAATGCTGATTCAGAATTTGAATGTGTTATTCCAGTCATTCACCAGAGATCAAAAGGAAGAATTCATGTGCCACTGTGATCAAGCTGTACATGACAATGTAACGCAGATTAATGTAAGGCTGTTGAAATCCTAACAGTCAATCAGACTACAACATTTCTGACATCCTTTTTATAATAGTTCTCAGTGTGTCATGTTGACCTAATACAACAGAATCAATACAGATTGTCAGTGATAATTCACAATCATGGTTACTATATCAATCTATGCATGAGCATCACATGATGCTACTGTGTCTGTGTTCTAAAGCAGTGGTGGGGGAGTGAGGCAGACAGAATATTCCATTAATGGCACCATACACAGTCCCATACTTCAAAAACTTTCCCACTTAACACAGCCACAGTACCACAATATTGCTTATCTGTATATTGTGGTTATAAAAATTGCTTCAAGATAGTCTATCAGTATTTTTGTAGTTAATCAGTGTGGGGGAGTAATTGATGTGCAGTTCTAATCATAGACATGTTATAAGGTTGCTTATGGGGGCACATAGTTCATCTGTATTACTTCACAACAGCATACAATTCTTATGTGTGAGAGACAGTACATGAGGTGAAGGCAGGGTGGCTGTACAAAAAAAAAAACAGGATTTACTCCAACACAGTCACCATACATTTTCCCAGAGTTGCTAAACATGTATACTTCAAACCAAGAAGATATCACAGCAGTTCTTAGACTGTCATGCAGGTCATGTTCATCACTTGATCATAACATATAACCATTGTGCTAGGAGGTGGGTGTGTGGAGATGGGTAGGGAGCTATTTTTAATGTGTGGAGCAGGGAGGATAACACTCCCCAACTGCCAATGTCTACTCTCCCAGTGTCTAAAACAAGTGCACTGCTAATCAACATACTGTTAGAGTGCTGCTTACTAGGACATTCTGCAACAGTTTACTAGAATGATAGTAATATATCACAGTTCTCTACATTCTTATGCTTATTTATTTATTTATTTATTTAGTTTTTGTTACCCAGGTGAGTGCCATTAGCCAAGACAAGGACTATTTTCAGGCACGGCCTAGGAGATTGCAATAAGTGGGGATACACAGGGAATCCAGTTTTGATTTGGGAAGAGACAAGATGCATACAGACCTATAACAACGTTACATAATAACATGGGCTGGTAATAAAAGATAGAACATGGTTTATAGTCACAAACATAAAAATTCTGCAAGGAAAAAAATCACATCCTGCTGACAGCTCCTCAGTTTAGGGTAGCTGAAACATAACAGTAGGAGACAAAAGTGCATAAATGATTTACCCAGATGGTCATAAGCCAGAAGGGCTCTTAATTATATGCCCTGTTAAATCTGATTGACAGGAGCTAAACACAGGGTATAGCAAGAGGTGTGAAGTAGGAGGGGCATAAGGGGGAAGAAGCCCACCCTCAGCACGACAAGTGTTTTTATTCATTTATTTATTTATTGGTTTCTTTTTCTTTGAAAAAAAAAAATTATCTGAGGATCAGTGGCAGGATTTTTAGGACAGTAAATTAATAAAAAGGGAACTAGGAGAGCTTCAGTAGCAGACAAGTAGTGGAATTGCAGTATAATGGGGGAGTGGTGCAATGCAGTGGCTGTGGGCAGCATTATTGAGCAGACCTTCTGGACACTGAGGTGCTGCCCTATCTGCATGCATCTCTCTGGACTGTGGAGGAGGTAGCCAGACTCAGAGCGGAAGTAAACTGGGTCAGGAGTACCATCATCCCTATCGAGGGACCACCCAGTCCAAAGCCAACTGCCTCAAAGGATGCCGAGAACGAGGAGCACTTGGATGACAGTGGGCTCAGGGAAGGTTAGAGCGTTAGGCAGAGGCACATCCCAGATCCTATTCCACTCAAGAACTCATATGCCACACTGGCAAATGAGGACAACCAAACAGAGGTACCCAGAGAAGTGGAAGGAAAGGATGTGGAGGTTAGCCAAGGAGGTGACCTCAGCGGGAAAAGCAGTGGACCCCAGAGGAGGAGGAAGTGAATCCTGGTGGGGGACTCCATCATAAGAGGGATCCAGCTAGGAACACAGGAGGGGGAGGACAGGGAGGTGAGGTGCCTACCAGGTGCCACGACATGGAGGGATGGAAGGAAGATCCTGGGGATCACTGGGAAGGCAAGACGGAAGGGTGAGCTGGATGTCATTATCCACCTAGGCACCAATGACCTGGCAAATGGGGAGCCAAAGAAAGTTCAGGAAGAGTTTAGGAAACTGGGAGGGTCTCAAGCAAGTAGCTACTTCTGTCACTTTCTCAGAAGTACTACCTGTGAGAGGCAAGGGAGAGCATAGTGCGTGCACCAGGAACTTTAACTCATGGTTGAAGAACTGGTGCTGTGAGGAAGGTTTGGATTCATTGGTGACTGGGGACTCACCTGGAGGGATGGAGGTTTATTCAAGCCTGACGGCCTGCATCCATCCTGGAGGGAATCCAAGCATCTAATGATAAGTTTAAATGCTACATTGACAAGCATTTAAACTAGCAAAAAGGGTGGCAGGCCAGCAAGGAGGGTACCTACTTGCTCACCCCCACAGCTAGCAGTGGAACCAGTGAACCAGAGGAGTGGCTATCTCTGCAAAGCAGTGTGCAAAAGATGGAGATTAGTGCCCAAGAGGTGGATAAGCAGAAAGGGGCAAAATACAGCAGAAGGGCAGACAGCAAGGAGAACCAGGGATAAATGACAACCAAGGAAGGGCTGGAGTGGAACAGTGAAACAGTCTAGGAGGTCAAATCATGGAAGCCATGTGTGCAAATGCCAGGAGCCTTAGCAACAAGATGGAAGATCTGGAGGCTGTCATGGTGCAGTCAGACCTGGACATTGTGGCCATCACTGAAACCTGGTGTAATGATAACCACGACTGGGAGATGGCCATACCTGGCTACAACATATTCAGAAGAGACAGAGCAGGCAGGAAGGGAGGAGGAGTGGCACTGTATGTGAAAAATGACATAAGGGCCACAGAGATCCCGGAGGAACAAAATGGGGGAGAGATACTGTGGGTTAAGCTGGAAAGGAAAATGGGGACAGCCATCCGCACAGGTGTGGTCTATAGACCACCAGCCCAGGAGGAAGAAACTGACAGGGAGCTGATGCTAGCCATCCAAAGGATGGCAGACAAGGGTGAGGTAGTACTGGTTGGAGACTTCAATATTCCAGACGTGGACTGGAGCATCCCAGCAGCAGCATCAACTAGGAGCAGATTTATCCTGGACTCCCTTCAGGGTGCCTTCCTCAAGCAACTGGTCATGGAACCAACTCGTCAGAAGGCAATACTGGACCTTGTGTTCACAAACAGGGACAGTGTGATGGGGGTAACAGTGGGGGAGCACCTGGGAAACAGTGATCACCAGTGATTGTGGTTTGAAATCACAGAACGAGCAGAACCAAACCACACAAAAACACGTATCCTGGATTTTAGGGGGGCAGACTTTGGGAAAATGGGGAGATACTTGAAAGAGGCATTAAGGGGAATGGGACAGGAATCAGGGGTTGAGGAACAGTGGGCAGTATTTAAAATGGGGATTACAAGAACAACAGAGATATGCATTAAGCAGGTTAGCAAGAGGAAAAGGAAGAGGAGACCATTATGGTTTCCAAAGAGGTAGCAAAGAAAGTGATAGCCAAAAGATTGCATTCAGGCAGTACAAAAGACACAGGCAGAGGGATAGGAAGTACCAGGAGAAGCAAAGGAGGCAGGGAGGTCAGTAGCGAAGCCAAAGCTCAGACAGAAGAGTACATTGCAAAATCAGTGGGTAGAGGGGACAAAACCTTTACAGGTACGTAAGTGAAAAAAGAAAGACAAAGGGAGGGATAGTGAGACTGAAGGGGAGGATGGGGCTGCGTGGAGGATCACAACAGTAAAGCTGACATATTGAACAGGTATTTCTGCTCAGTCTTTACTGAGGAAGAGGAGGGTAATGGGTCTGAAGGGAGTACAAGGGGTGAGAATGGTGCAGAAATGGACACAAGTCCCTTTACACGAGAAAGGGTCCTGAAGGAACTGGAAGTAATAAGAGTTGATAAAGCAATGGGGCCAGATGGGGTGCACCCCAGGGTCCTTAAAGAACTAATAGAGGTGGTGGCTGAACCTCTGGCTATCCTGTTTAGCCAATCACTGGAAACAGGGGGAGGTACCCAAAGACTGGAGGACAGCAGATGCAGTCCCCTTATACAAAAGTGGGAACAAAGAGGAAGCAGGGAACTACAGACCAGTCAGCCTCACCTCGGTAGTGGGGAAGATCATGGAAGCACTACTGAAGGAAAAATTGGTGTAACATCTGGTTGTCAATGGACTTCAGGACCCAAGGCAGCATGGTTTCACCAGGGGGAGGTCATGTCAGACCAACCTCATTGAATTTTTTGACTGGGTGACTAGGGAGGTGGATCAGGGGAGGGCAGTGGACATGGCCTATCTGGACTTCAGCAAGGCCGCTGACACTGTGCCACATAGAAGACTATTACACAAACTGGGGAATATGGGTGTGGGCAGGACAGTAGTGTGGTGGGTAGGTAACTGGCTGGGTGGCAGGACACAGAGGGTGGTGGTAAATGGCTGTCACTCCACAGAGGGAAGAGTGACCAGTGGGGTACCACAGGGATCAGTGCTGGAACCGGTCCTATTCAACATCTTCATCAGTGACATTGCGCAGGACCTAGAAGGCAGAATTTCACTGTTCGCTGATGACACAAAGCTCTGTAACAGAGTAGACACACCAGAGGGTGTAGACAGAATGAGATGCGACCTGCAGAAACTTGAAGAATGGTCAGGGGTTTGGCAGTTGAAATTCAATGCAAAGAAGTGCAACATAATGCATATGGGGCACAAAAACCCTGGCACAATATATCAGTTGGGGGGTGAGGATATAGCATGCACCAAGCAGAAAAGGGATCTTGGGGTTATCATCTCGATGACCTCAAGGTAGGAAACAGTGTGACAAGGCAGCAGGTAAAGCAAATAGGATGCTGGGATGTATAGGCAGGGCATCACCAGCAGGAAAAGGAGGTCATAATTCTGCTATACAAGACACTAGTGAGGCCCACCTGGAGTACAGTGTACAGTTCTGGAGACCATACCTATGTAAGGACATAGACAGGGTAGAGAAGGTTCAGAGGAGGGCAACAAAGATGGTGCATGGATTGCATCACAAGTCCTATGAAGACAGGTTGAAGGAACTGAACATGCACTCCCTGGAGGAGAGGAGGAGAGAGGGATATGATAGAGACATACAAGTATCTTACAGGGAGGAACAGGGTGCAGGAAAACACTATTTTAAGTGAAAAAGATGTTCCAGGACTAGAGGACATGGGATGAAGTTGGAGGAGGAGACGATTCAGAGGAAACATGAGAAAGAATTTCTTCACAGAACGGGTGGTGGACAAGTGGAACACCCTGCCAGAGGAAGTGGTGGGGGCTGAAACAATCAAGGGATTTAAGAATGCATGGGATAGACATAAAGGAATTCTGGAGGTCAGGGGTAAGGGGCAACAGACTTCTAGGAAAACAAACTGAACTTACAAGCTGAAATGGGCAGACTGGGTGGGCCATAGGCCCTTATCTGCCGACACTGTCTATGTATCTATGTAGAGCAGTTGCAGCAGTAGGGGAGTGGGTATGTGTCGAAAGCAAAAACTCAGGGGGGTTTGAAGCAGGCACAGGGGGTCTGGCTGAAGAAGAAAAAATAACTGTTTTTGAACTGGGTGTGGCTGGGGGCTAAGCATACATTAAGGGACAGGGAGTTGCAAAGTTTGGCAGCTGAGTAAGAGCAAGAAGCAAGGGTTCCTTTTTTTGATTTACATCTAGGTATTTGCAGCAATGACTTATCAGCTGATTGCAGGCCATGGGAGGAGGGCTGTGGGGTTAGAAGAGAGGCCAGTGAGATAGAAATGCCTACTCTTATGATATTATCAGTCAGGGAGCCAAGGGCAAGGGTTCGAGCCGATGCAGGGGTAACCAGTTTAGGTCGGCATAAAGTTTGCAACAGTGTTTTGACCAGGGAGATGCAGAGGCATACCTGCAGATGGAGTTGTATGTAGTGTCCCACTCCCTGAGGAGAGTTTTGGATGCACTGAGATAGATAACTACTCCATAGGATAATGATGGTAGAAGGATCCCATGGGCTACGGCTAGTCTTGCTGACTGAGTGAGGACATGGCAGGTCTTGAAAGCAACCCCAATTCTGGCATTTACTGATTTACAGGTGGAAGTTATATGCTGACCAAAGTTAAGATTCTCATCAAGGAGTACTCCTAGATACTTGAAAGAGTGCACAGATGTTAGGGCCAACCCACCCAGACCAGAGACTTCAAATTTGTCCCGGTTATTGCTTCATTTGAATGCAGAGCCAAACAGCATAGTATGCGTTTTATCAGCATTAAGGATTAGCTTGTAGTGTAGGAGTCAAGACTGGGTGGACTTGAAAGCAAAAGTAAGGGTTTGGTTAATGTGGAGAATATTCTTACCACTACAGTACAAGACCAGGTCATCTGCATAGAGGATAGCCGAGCAGCCAGGAATGTTCGGTGAGATACTATTTATGAAAATTGAGAAGAAAAGGGGTCCTAGTATTGATCCTTGGGGGACACCTTGATTAACAGGTCTGGGGCTGGTTATAGCCAAGTTGAATCTTACGATCTGAGTCCTATTGGACAAGTAGCTTTTAAACCAAGAAACCAAGTTAGAGGCGAATCCCAGGGCTAGGAGACTATCAAGCAGGAGAGGGTGATCAACAAGGTCAAAAGCCTTGGTCAGGTCATTAAAAACTGCACCTGTAAGGTGACCATTATCCATGGCAGTTAAAGTGTCATTCGTAAGGTGCAGCAGGGCCGTGGCGGTGCTATGACCCTTCCAAAAGCCATACTGAATCAGAGAAAGAAGGTTATATTTAGATAGGAATTCAGTAACTTGCGTCGATACTAACTTTTCCAGGATTTTACACAGAACTGATAAAATAGCTATCGGCCGATAGCCATATTTACGCGAACCTTTTTGTGCCATCCATATATAACTTCCATAGGGTGTAATGGGACATGAAAATATGGCATCACTTTTGAACGGATTAATATTTTTTACCAAATCTTTAAAAGGCACCACTATGACCCAGTCCACATCTACCCAACACAGTTTCAGACCAAACACACACACACTGTTCAGATACAATGGCCAATGAATAAAATGCACAAAAAGTGAGGATTTTCACAGTGTTTGACACTCTGTAGCCACGCAACTGTAAATTCAACCAGTACAAAACTTTACAGATCCGGAGATATATGATACCACACTGCACATGCAAAATTTCAGGCAAATTGCACTAACAGTTGCAAGGTTCAAACTTTTGGGTTTAACATTGAAGTGATCATGCAACCCTAACTATTCCTGCATTACCTTATAGGTATTATATATATATATATATATATATATATATATATATATATATATATATATATACACACACACACACACAGGCAAAAAACTCCATTTAATGCATTAGTTAGGGTTGTTCCACAGCATTGAAAGTGAGGAAATTCAGTGTAAGGGTTGAAAGTCCCCCCCTTGGATCCTCCTGCCTACACCCACAACCGGCATCAGGGTGTGCATTGGGGTCACTGGCCCTAACCCTCACCCCATCACATGTGTGAAGAAGCAGAGGTATAGGAGAATGGGGTGAGAGTTAGGACCGACAACCCCAATGTGTACCTCAATGCCAGTTGAGGGTGTGGGCGGGGGGTCCAAGGGGGAGATTTCAACCCTAACACCAAATTTCCTCATTTTTGTCCCTGTGGAACAACCCTAACTAATGCATTTAACTGAGTTTTTTGCCTCTAATTTCCCTTCTTTTTGAGAATGATGATGAGAAATTGTGAAAGTAATGAGGCGGCAGGAGTGCGGGGCCCATAGTAACAGGAACATCAATGCAAACAAAAGCTTGAACAGTGGCGCACATGGTAATGCAAGTGCGAATGTCAACGCAAAGGGTAATGTACATGGTGGCGTAGACGGTAAAGGTAACACAAAGGGGGACATAAACGCAAGTGGAAACAGTAACTGTAAGAGTAACAGAAGCGCATACCCTGTGTTTTCCAAACAGGTGCATACAGAAACACAGTGTGTACAAAGAATGTATGCATTGTAATGGGGATCAAAGCTTAAAATGAGCATTAGAAGTACTTAATTGGTAATATCTCAGCAACCGCATGACGTAGAAAAAAAATTTAAATTTCACGGAAATCATTATTTTCCTGGCTACCGTTTTGTATTGCATAGCCCATATGGCTATGCAACTCATTACGAAAAATCTGTATCTCGCACTGTTTTCGAGATATGAACCCCGAAAGGTGCGGCTTACACCACCATGTTAGTCTATGGGAAGAAACACCAACTTTGGAGTACAGTAACTTTGCAGCCATGTAATATTTTTTCACCAAACCAGTGAAAGGCACATCTGTGAGATTTTGGCTGCTATCCCTTCAAATTTCAGCCCAAAAGGCCAAATGGTTCTTTTGCAGCAGGGTGACAAAGAACTTCTGAACTCATTCTAGCCATAGTCTGGAAATGTACTGTCGAACTTTGTGCAAGCTTTCGCAAAACAGCACAAAGGTGTCCCATGTCTGAAAGTACTTTGCTAAAGTACTTTTTCCAGAAATTTGAAAAACATATTTCTGGGTTGTTTCACCCCAAAATAAAGACATGGCTAGCATCCTCTGGTTCCGACTAGGTGAATACAAAAATAATTAAAAAAAAAAAAATAAACAGGGTTGATACACAAGATGGAGTGGAAAGGATGAGAAGGGACTTGGCAAGGTTGGAGGAATGGTCAAATGTATGGCAGCTCAGATTCAATGCAAAGAAGTGCAAGGTAATGCACATAGAAACATAGAAACATAGAATTTGACGGCAGATAAGGACCGCTTGGCCCACCCAGTCGGCCCATTTCCCTACCTACTGGATAAGCTGCAGATCCTAGTTAACCAGCAGCCTACTTCTTTCTACCACCCCAGAATTGCCTTATGACTATCCCATGCATGCTTGAATTCCACCACTGATTTTGACTCCACAACCTCCTCCGGAAGGCCATTCCATGCATCCCACAACCTTCTCTGTGAAAAATACTTCCTTAAATTACCTCTGAGCCGCCCCCTCTATCTTCAAATTGTGCCCTCTTGTTCTTGCACACCTCTTTTTTGAAAGATGCTACCTCTTGGACTTTGTTGATTCCTTGAGGTACTTGAAAGTTTCTATTATGTCCCCTCTCCCTCCTTTCCTCGAGGCTATACATATTAAGCTCCTTAAGTCTCTCTTCATATGTCCTCCAGTGCAGACCCTGCACCATTTTAGTTGCCCTCCTCTGGACAGCTTCCATCCTGTCTATGTCTTTGCGGAGATTGGGTCTCCAGAACTGCACACAGTACTCCAGATGGGGTCTCACCAGCTGTCTGTACAGAGGGATAATAACTTCCTGTTTTCTACTGGTGATGCCTCTCCCTATGCATCCCAGTATCCCCCCAGCCCTCCTTGCTGCATTCTCACATTGCTGGCCCACCTTTAGGTCATCTGATATGACTACCCCAGGTCCCTTTCCATTTTTGTTGTTGTTAGTATCTCACCCCATTGTGTACTCTTCCCTGGGTTTTTGTTTCCAGGTGCATTACTTGCACTTCTTAGCATTGAATCTAAGCTGCCATACATTTGACCATTCCTCTAACCTTGCCAAGTCCCTTCTCATCCTTTCCACCCCACCCTGTGCATCAACTCTGTTGCAGATCTTAGTGTCATCTGCAAAGAGACACTTTTCCTTCCAGTCCTTCTGCAATGTCGCCTATAAAGACATTGAAGAGGACTGGTCCTAATACTGAACCCTGCGGTACCCCGCTAGTAACCCTCCTTTCTTCTGAGTGGACTCCATTTACTATTACTCTCTGTGTCCTATTCTCCAGCCAATTCTTTACCCAGGCTGTCATCTTGGGACCCACTCCCAGGCTGGCTAACTTATATATTAATCTGGAAAACAAAACATGGGAAACAAAAACCCAGGGGAAGTGTACACAATGGGGGGTGAGATACTGACAACAGTAAAAATGGAAAGGGACCTGGGGGTAATTATATCAGATGACCTAAAGGTGGGCAAGCAATGTGAGAAGGCAGTAAGGAAGGCAGGGGGGGATACTGGGATGCATAGGAAGAGGCATCAATAGTAGAAAACAGGAAGTTGTTATCCCTCTGTACAGACAGTTGGTGAGACCCCATCTGAGTACTGCATGCAGTTCTGAGACCCCATCTCGCAAAGACATAGACAGAGTGGAAGCTGTCCAGAGGAGGGCAACCAAAATGGTGCAGGGTCTGCACCAGAAGACATATGAAGAAAGACTAAAGGAGCTTAATATGTATACCCTAGAGGAAAGGAGGGAGAGAGGGGACATGATAGAAACTTTCAAGTACCTCAAGGGAATTAACAAAGTCCAACAGGGTAGCATCTTCCAGAAAAAGAGATGTGCAAGAACAAGGGGGCACAATTTGAAGATAGAGGGGGGACGGCTCAGAGGTAATGTGAGGAAGTATTTTTTCACTGAGAGGGTTGTGGATGCATGGAACAGCCTCCCTGAGGAGGTCGTGGAGTCAAGAACAGTGGGGGACTTCAAGAATGCATGGGACAGGCGTAAGGCAGTCCTAGTGGGGGGTAGGAGGAAGTAAGCTGTTGGTTAACTAGGATTTGCAGCTTATCTGTCAGGTAGGAAAATGGGCATACTGGGTGGGCCAAGCGGTCCTTATCTGCCGTCAAATTCTATGTTTCTATGTTTCTAATTAGGTTGCTAGAGGGTCCCAAATTTAAATGGCAAGCATTTTTCTGATCACCAACTGAAAACAAAATGGCAGATTTGCGAAAGTTAAAGGACCATTTGCGAAAGTAAAAACTGCATTTGCGACACTCGAACTTTTTAACTTTTCCCATTAACTTATAATGGGAACTTGTTTTTTGAATAACTTTTGAACCGCTCAATATTTTTTCATGAAATCTTCAAAAGGCACATCCCTGAAGTTTTTGGACCAGTCGCGCAAACCATCCAACCTGTAGGCGAGAGCAAAGAAATCGCAAAGAAGCGTAATTGTGCAATTCATTGTCGCTTAATAACTATGCACCCATATATCCAACTGGTACAAAAGTTGGCAGATCCCAAGATCTACCATGCCCAATTGAGCTTACCAAATGTCAGGCAAATCTGTTAAACGGTGGCAAAGTTATTAAGGTGCAACATTTGACCCTTTAACCTTAAAAGTGCTACTCCACCATAATCTATCTATCTATCTATCTATCTATCTATCTATCTATATATATATATATATATATATATTAGAGGCAAAAAACTCGTTTAATGCATTAGTTAGGGTTGTTCACAGCGACAAAAGTGAGGAAATTCGCTGTTAGGGTTAGAAAACCCCTTGGACCCCTTGGACCCCCAACCGGCATTGAGGAGTGCGCATTGGATAAATCAGCCTAACTCTCACCCCATGACATGTGTAAAGCAGCAGAAGTATAGGAGAATGGGGTGAGAGTTGGACCCACAATCCCAATCGCACCCCAATGCTGTGGTTGGGGGTGGGCAGGGGATCAAGGGTTTCAACAACAGTGCCTCACTTTGTCGCTGTACAACCTAACTAACGTTAAATGGAGTTTTTACCTCTAATTCCCTTCTTTTGAGAATGATAACGAGAAATAGTGAATGTAATGCAGCGGCCCACGCTCCCGCCACATGATGTGTTGTGGCATACTAACAGGGACAGCAATGCAAACAGAAATGCTAACAGTGGCGCACATGGTAACACAAGCACGAATGAGAACAGAAAGGGTAACTCACATGGTGGCGTAGACGGGAATGGTCTGCCACGTGATGTGTGTCACATAGAACATGGTGCCTGCAAACAGAAATGTCAATGGGCATGGTGATGTAAAGTGAAACAGTAAGATAAACAGTACTGTAGACAGAAATGGCAAAAAAAAGCAAGCATAGCGCAAATGAAAGCATAAGGATACGCACATGGTGGCGCAGGCGTCAATGGTAAGTGAAACGGGTACGGATCCGCAAGCGGAAAGGGCAACAGTAACAGTAATGTAAGCGCACAGGCTGGTTTTCCCCAAAACCTGCATTGAGAAAGACAGTGAGTACAAATAATGTATGCAAAATAATGAGTATCAGCGCAGAAAATGAGATCTTGGAATACTAAATACATTATATCTCAGGAACCGTACGACGTAGAAAAAAAATTTAAAAGTCATATTATTTACAACTGTCCTGGCTAATTTGAATCTTAGCCCCAGAGGGCTAAGAAATTTCCGACGAAAGTCCATTATCTCGCACCGTTTCGAGATACGGGCCCTGAAAAGCGGCGAATGCCATAATGTTATCCTATGGGAAAAAGAAAGTTCGGGCGCCATAACTTTGCCTCCTGTAATGTTTTTCACCAAACTACTACTGAAAGGCACATCTGTGTACTGTTGGCTGTCTTCCTCAAATTTCAGGAAAAAGACCAAACCGTTATTTTGCAGCAGGGTGCCAAAGTTCCTGTAATGCTTTGGCGCCGTAATGTTATCCTATGGGAAAAACTGTCAACTTTGGAGTGCCATAACTTTGCCGCCGTGTAATATTTTTCAATACAACACTGAAATGCACATCTGTGAGATATCGACTCGTTCCTCAAATTTCAGCCCAAAACTCCCAGCGGTTATTTTGCAGTGCAGTGCCAAAGAATTGCTGTCATTTTCCACAGACTGAAAATTACTGTCAGCAATTTGCGAAACTTTACAAAAATTTGCGACACTAAATGACTGTAAGTAATTTGAAAGTACTTTTCAGAAATTTGAAAAACATATTTCTGGGTGTTTTTCTAAAAATAAAGACATGGCAGGCATCCTCAGGGCCTGACTAGGTGAATCTAAAAATTAGGATGCTAGAGGTCCCAAATTTAAATGCCAACCATTTTTCTGATCACCAACTGAAAACAAAATGGCCGATTTGCGAAAGTAACAGGCCCATTTGCGAAAGTAAAAATGCATTTGCGAAAGTGTTGAACTTTTTGTTAACTTTTCCCATTGACTTATAATGGGAAACTGTTTTTTGAATAACTTTTGAACCGTTTAATATTTTTTCACGAAATCTTCGAAAGGCACATCGGGGACCCCAGCTGCACATTCCCTGAAGATTTTGGGCCGGTCACACAAACCGTACGACCTGTAGGCGCAACCACAGAATTCCAGAAAAGCGTGAACGCGCGCACAGATCACACTTAATAACTCTGCAGCTGTATATCCGACCAATACAAAACTTGGCAGATCCTAATGCCTATGGTTCTTGATCATAAATTCCCAATTTTAGGTAAATCCATCAAACGGTTGCAAAGTTATTAAGGTGCAAAGTTTTGGGGTTTAACATAGAAATAGCTCCTCAACCCTAACTATGGTAGCACTACCGTGCTACCAATGATATATATATATATATATATATATATATATATATAGAGAGAGAGAGAGAGAGAGTGATAGTGGCGCAGTAAACCCACTATAGTTAGGGATTGAGGAGCCATTTACATGTTAAACCCCAAATTTTGCACCTTAATAACTTGCAACCATTCAATGGATTTTCCTGAAATTTGGCATACACAATCAAGATCCATACATCTTGGGATCTGCCAAGTGTCATACTGGTCGCATATATGGCTGAGGAGCTATTAAGCATGATCTGTGCATGCGTTTACGCTTTCTGGAATTTTACTGTCATGCGTACAGGTCCCACAGTTTGTGCGACTGGTCAGAAATCTTCAGGGAACGTGCAGCCAGGGTCCGGTGTGTCTTTTGAAGATTTCATGAAAAATATAAGCGATTCCAAAGTTATTCAAAACAAGTTCCATTATAAGTCAATGAAAAGATTAAAAAAGTTCAACAATGTTACAAATGCAGTTTTACTGTCACAAATGGCCCTTTACTGTCGCCAAATCCAAATTTTGTTTCAGTTAATGATCAAAAAATAACAACATTAAAAGTAGGACCTTCTAACAACAATTTTTGTATTCACCTAATGAACCCTGAGGATGCTCAAGCTGACTTTTTAAATTACTACAGAATGTCGTTCAAATTTCTGGAAAAGTACTTCAAAGTAATGTCGCACTTGCGACACTGTCGAATGAATTTGCAAAAGCTTTCGCAAACTTCAGCAGTACTTTTCTAGGCAGTGGGAAAATGACAGCAATTTTTGGCAAAATGCTGCAAAAGAACGGTTTGGTGTCTTGGCCTGAAATTTGGAGGGAAAGCAGCCGACATCTCACAAATGTACCTTTTAGTGTTTTGTTGAAAAAATATTACATGGTGGCAAAGTTACGGCACTCCAAAGTTGACACTTTTTCTCACAGGATAACATTATGGTGTCCGATGCATTACAGGAATCCTTTGGCGCCCTGCTGCAAAATAACGGTTTGGTCCTTTGGGCTGAAATTTGGAGGGAACACAGTCAACATCCCACAGATGTACGGTCTCATAGTTGGGTGAAAAAATATTACAGGGAGGCAAAGTTATGGCACTCTGAACTTCTCTTTTTTCCCCATAGGATAACATTACGGTGTTTGCCGCGCCTTTCAGGGCCCATATCTCGGAAACAGTGTGAGATACGAACTCTTCATTCAGAAAAGACAAAACTAGCCAGGAAATTCATAAATGATATGACTTTTACATTTTTTTCTACGTCTTACGGTTCCTGAGATATAAGCAATTTAGTATTCCAACTCCTCATTTTCTGCTCCGAGAACCATTATTATGCATACATTCTTTGTACTCACTGTCTTTCTTTATGCAGCTTTTTGGGAAAACCAGCCTGTGCGCTTACATTACTGTTACCATTACCATTATTACCATTTTTGCTTGCGGTTCCGTTTCACTTACCGTTCATGTCTACGCCACCATGTGCATTACCCTTTGCGTTTTCATTTGTGCTTGCTTTTGAGTTGTTTTTAACATTTCTGTCTACACCATTGTTTCTCTTTCTGTTTTGCTTTGCATCACCATGCACATTACTATTTGCGTTTATGGGCACAATGTAACTATGTGACATCATGTGATGGGGGCCCAAGCTCCTGCCGCCTCATTATATTGACTATTTCTCTTTATCATTCTCAAAAGGAAGGGAAATTACAGGCAAAAAAATCCATTTAGTGCATTAGTTAGAGTTGTTTCACACCGACAAAAGTGAGGAAATTCAGCGTTAGGGTTGAAAGCCCCTTGGCCCCACCCACCCCCAACCAGCATCGAGGTGCGCGTGGGGTTGTCGGTCCTAACTCTCACCCCATTCTCCTACACCTCTGCTTCATTACACATGTGATGGGGTGAGAGTTATGGCCGACAACCATAATGCGCACCGTGATGCCTGGGTGTGGGCGAGGCTAAGGGGGCTTTCAACCTAAAAACCGAATTGAGTTTTTGTTTCAATATATATATATATATATATATATATATATGTCTGTGTACAGTACTGGAGAGACTTGAATCACCTCTATAATAATGGGCTATAACTTCTTAAATAACTAATAAAAAGTTTCCATTCTAATACTCCCTAGTATTGCACTCAGTAAGGATATACTATAAATAACATCAGCCTCTGTTGTGTTGCCGTTTTGCTGTGGACCCATCTGGAGTGCCCCTTCTCCCCCTTAAGAAAGATACCATTTTGTGACATTGTTCCATGTCACTCATAAAGTGCCTCATTGCAGTCTCAACATTTACATTTTAAAGAAAAAACAAGTGGTATGCTAGTATCTGATAGTTAGCTCTTGTGTTTCTTAAAACTTTCTTATTTCTAAATTTATGATTTTTGCAGTTTTATATGCTTTCCCCCCTGGTAATGTACTAGGCAGTGGTGTCCCCCTACAGTACTGTCAGGACTTGTACAACCCTGGTTTTCAAATAGCTTTTTTCTAATAAACCCCCCACAATTGCAGTGCCTCTGACTCTCCTTAACAACATTTCTAATTTTTTCTTTACTTTGTGGTATTCGTGATGTTTTAATTAAATATTTGGATCCTCCTCTCTTGGCATTCCCCTGATATGCTCAAGACTATGGGTCCAAAGATTCTCCACAACACCAGCGGTCCATTTGCAGAACTAATGGCACTAACGGCACTTGTCTTATTGTTGCAAAACCTTTGAATGTCTTAAAAGCCCGACACCTGCCCAAGAAACTTCCCTTCTACTTCTTGTCCCAGTGAATGTTTTTCTTGGTGTCTACATTCCTCTCACCAATACGTACATGACTTGTCGTGTCACTGTTACGTACATGATTTTTATGAAAAAAACAGCTGTTAAATAAATTACACCAAATAATTAGGACAATAAGTGGTGTCTAACTTTTCAGCCAAGGTTTAAATTGCTGATTAAGAAAAAAAGAGCTGTAAAATAAACCGATATGGTCAGCAGGTAAACTTTGACCCCTCTGGAAAAGATGTATTCAAAAGTAAATGTTTAAACATAACTATGGTTGCATTATGTACATTAACACAAGTGTTTCTTGTAGCAGGACTATATTAGATAGTTACACTTATATTGTTGCTTTTGTTGGGTCCCTGCTAACCACATTACATGATGTGGTATCACTGTTACATACATGACTTGTGGATTCACTGTTATGTACATGACTCTTATGAAAAAACTGTTTTTGAATAAATTGCACTGAATAATTAGGAATTTCAGTGGTGTTTAACTTATACACAAAGGTTCATATTCAGTAGCTGATTAAGAAAAAAAGAACAGTAAAAACAAACAGATGCAATCAGCAGGTAAACCTTGACATGCCCAGGGAAAATGCATTCAAAAGTAAATGTTTAAAGATAACTATGGTTGCTTTATGTGCATTAACATAACTATTTCTTATAGTATTACTTTGTTGGGTAGTTACACTTATATAGTTGCTTTTGTTGGGTCCCTGTTAACCACATGACTGGATGTGGTGGCACTGTTACGTACATGACTTCTTGTGGTGTCACTGTTACGTACGTGACTTCTTATGAAAAAAATATTTTTGAATAAATTGCACTGAATAATTAGGAAACTCAGTGATGTCTAACTTATCCATCAAGGTTCACATAGCAGATTAAAAAATTGGGGGATGGTAAAAACAAATGGATACAATCAGCAGCAAAACTTTGACATGTCTTGTTTTCAAAGCAGTGGTACCCAAAGATAAATTGTGGCATAAATACAATCAGGTAATGCTTAGAATAAAATGATAAAATGTTGCAAACTATGGTACCTAAATAGCTTCAATAACCATACTAATTTGGAAAAAAACTAAAAGAAATGTAAACTGAAAATTCAACAGAAGGTTCACTGTGTTACGTACATTACCTGATCCATGTGCTAACTTAAAGACTCATTTTCTTATACTTCTAGATGATGAACTATTTTTATATTTGGTATTATATTATCTCCATATGCACCCATTGTAACAATGATATAGTTATGGGATTTAGGTAAAAAAAAAATTGGGACTTGAATGCAGCACTTTGTCTCTCCAGTATTAAATACACACTCTATATATATATATATATATATATATATATATATATATATATATATATATACACACACACACTCATACATATATATATATATATATATATATATATATATATATATATATATAATAGTAGCACGATAGTGCCAGTATAGTTAGGGTGAAGGTAATGTCTATGTTAAACCCTGATTTTGAATGTTAATAAAATTGGAACCATTCAATGGATTGGCACAAACATTGGCATGCATAATGTCTAGGGGCAAGTCTCTTGACATGTTAAATTGTGTAGGAATCTACACTGTAGTTTCTGAGATACAGAGTGTTGAACAAACAGTAACATCTGTGTTTTTTGACATTTCTTTGTCCACCTGGATCTCAGAAATGACTTTAGGTTGTGCTCTGAAATGTTCAAGATAGAAGGCCTTTGCCTGACAGATGTGCCTTTTGAAAGTCTGGTGAAAAGATATTAATCCATTCAAAAGTTATTAGACTTTAAAATGTTCCATTATAGCCTATGGGAAAAATATATGCTCTGAAAGCAAAAGCAGGTAAACAGCCTCAAAACCTGGTTTCTTTGCCACTTCATAGCAAGGACACAGTTAGGACTTTGGGGCTGAAATTTGCAGAGTGGCAAGCCCTTGCCCAACAAATTGTGAAGAAATAGACACTTGTTCCATAGTTACAGCACTCCAAATTTGTGAATTTTCCCATAGAATAACATTGTGGCACTCATGGTGCCTTTTGGCAGCTATATCTAGAAAATGGTTCGAGATACAGATTTTTTTGTTAAGTGCAGCAGGTGTACTAATAATGAGTGGAGGTGGCCAGGCCATGAATACAATGACAAAGTATTTTTTTCCAAAGTTCTTACGGTTCCTGAGATATTGCAACATACTGTATGCAGCACACGGGTTACCTGGAATGGCTCTATGCATGCACTATGTATCTATATTTATGGGCCCTGCACTCCCACACAGAGATGTGATATCATTAAAATATCAGTGCACTTATGTATAGATGGGAGCGCATGGCCCATCCAAATGAAAATTGGAGACAATTGCAAAATGTATGCTTGATCAGAGCCCTGCCCTCCCACAACCGCATACAAGTAACATTACACTTTCTCAAAAAGAAGGGAAATTCATTGCAAAAAAACTTTGTTACTCTATCAGTCAGGGTTGTCAATACAGTGACACAAGCTTGGGAATTCAATGTTAGGGTTACCAACTTTACCCCCACTCCACTGCCACTCCCACTCTCCACACACCAACAGGTATCAGGGTATGCCATGGTGTCACCGGGCCTAACTCTCTCCCCATTGTCTTATACTGTACCACTCAGCTTCCTTACAAATGGAATGGGGTGAGAGTTAGGACCAAACAAGACACACCCCAACACCTGTTGGTATATGAAAGTAAAATGAAATAATAAGATTAGTAACACTAATATAGAATTTCCAAACTTTGTCACTGTAATGACAACCCTAACTGATGCATTAATGAAGATTTTTGCAATAAAATATATATTATGTTAATGCATCAGTTGGGTTGATTCAACACTGACAAAAGTGTGGAAATTCTTTGTTAGGGTTATCACCCTCCACCCCTACACCCAACTTCCACACACCAACAGGCATTGGGGTGTGCGTTGCAGTTGTTGGGCCTAACTCTCATTCCATTCCATGTGTAATCATGCTGAGGTGGTACAGTATAGGAGAATGGGGTGAGAATTAGGCCCAACAACCCCAACGCACACACTGACACCTGTTGGTGTGTGGATGGTGGTGTGTGGGGCATGGGGTGGTAAGGTTGGTAACACTAACATCGGATTTTCACACTTTTCTTGGTGTGGAATCAACCCTTACTGATGCATTAAAGTTTGTTTTTTTCGCGATGAATTTCCCTTCTTTTTGAGAAAGTGAAATGTTACTTATATGGAATCCATAGGTGGAAGCTTGTGCCCTTTTGGTCTGCACTCCCACCCACCCATAAGTATGTCCTCAGTTTTGTAAAATGGTATCTATACATGGGAGCATGAGTCCTCTGGGCTCTGCACTCCCACCCAACTCTAACTATGTCCTCATGTTTCCAAAATGTTATCCATATATGAGACCACAGGCCCTCCGGGCCCTGTGCTCCCACCCACCCATAACTCTGTCCTCAGGTTTGCAAAACAGTATCCATAGATGGGAACACAGGCCCTCTGGGCCCTTCGCTCCCACCCACCCATGAGTGTAGAAGCATAGCATAGGAGAGCCCAGTGCCCACAGATTAGCATAAATAGTATGCATAGGTAGAAGCATGTGCCCACTGGGACCTGTGCTCCCACCTACACCTAAGAACAAAAACATAGCCCAGGCCTAGAGGCATTCCAAGAAACCCTCATTACATTTATTTGGCAATATCTCAGTAACCATAGTAACTGTGGAAAAAATTATTTTGCACTTGTATTCATGACCTAGCCACCTCCATGCATGCTTAAAGGTGTATTAAGCTGTGCTTAGTGAAAAATCTGCATCTCGAATCATTTTTGAGATATAGACGCTGAAAGGCACCACAGCCTCCACAATGTAATCCTATGGGAAAATTTGCAAACTTGTAGTGCTGTAACTCTGCAGCTGGTGTAATTGTTTTCACCAAACTAGCAAAAGACATGTCTGTACTGCAAGGGCTTGCCACCCTGCAAATTTCAGCCCAAAACTCCAAACCGTGTAGTGGCAGCAAGGTGGCAAAGAAACCGTGCTTTTGGTGGACACCACAATGTTAACCTTTGGGGAAAATTTACAACTTTGGAGTGCTGTAACTATGGAACATGTGGAACTTTTTTCACCATACTACCAAAAGGCACATCTGTGGTGCAAGGGCTTGCCACCCAGCAAATTTCAGCCCAGAAGCCCAAACCATGTAGTGGCAATGATGTGACAAAGAAACCATGATTTTGGCGCGAGCACTATCGCAAATTGTGAATGTTTTGCAGACTGTGAAAGTACTTTAAGACCCTTTTACAAATTTGTGAAAGTGTCGTGCTTGCATTTGTGACAGTATAAATAGCCTGATCAAAAAAAACATATTTTAGTGTGTTATTTTAAAATTCTGATGCATGGATGCTGTTCCAAGGACCCTGTTTAGGTAAATGCAACAGCTGGTGTTTACCTAGGGGCACTGTTTTTTAAACTGTAATATTTTTCCTCCTCTACTAACTGAAAACATGATAGCAGCAGGACAGCACTACTGACGGCATTTGCAACAGAAAATAACACTTTTGCGACAGTACCACTTACTTTCATGCGGAACATATATTTTTTCCCATAGGATATAATGGGACACTTTAAAATTTAATAACTTTTGAATTGATTAATATTTTTTCACCAAATCTTTAAAATGTGCATCCTTGATCCAGTCTCCATATACCCTGAACATTTCGTACCAGACAGACAAACCCTTCAGGCTGTGGAGAAGAGCAAAGAATTTGCAAAAGTAAAGGATTTTTCACACTTTATGCTCTGTAGCTCCACAACTGCAAATCCGACAAGAATGAACACTCCCAGATCTAGAGATCTATGGTACAACAATGCACATACCAAATTTCAAGTGAATCAGATAAACGGTTGCAAAGTTATTAAAGTGCAAAATTTAGGGTTTAACAAAGATGTGGCTGTGCAACCCTAACTGTACCTGCCCTACAGTTTACTTGGCAATGTAATTTTCATGCAGCAGCACTGGGCTCCATTGTGGTATTTTGCACTTTTAGGCTTCTAATGCCTGTTGTGTAACAGTGGTGATCATGGGTAGGATTGAAATTCATTATATACTGATGAAGAGGATTTTCTGGTCTGTCCAGGTTTTTTGTACGTCCCTCTTGTGGAAGGCCCACTGTAAGGATTGAGTGGTGGTGGTAGTGTTGTTTTAGTTCTTGCAGTCGATGGAAACAGAAACAAAGAATTTGACTGCAGATAAGGACCGCTTGGCCCATCCAATCTGCCCATTTCTCCCTACCTACACTACTACTGAAGACTGTGTATGATCTACAGCCCCCTCTTCCTTCCCATTATGATTTCCTTATGCTTATCCCATGCATTCTTGATCTCTGCCACTGTTTTCACCCTCACTACCTCTGCTGGAAGGCTGCTCCAGGAATCCTCCACTCCTATGTGAAGAGGCAATTCCTCACATCACTCCTGAATCTACACCCTCTAGCATCACAGCATATCCCATTGCTCTTCAGCATCTTCCCTTCTGGAAAATACTTCCTTCCTGTACCTTATTTACTACTATGAGGTATTTAAGGGTACATATCATATTCCCACTCTCACACCTCTGTTCCAAGGTGTACATACTGAGGTCTTTTAGTCTCTACTCATAGGGATATTCATACACCCTTTTATTTACCCTCCTCTTGACTGCCTTCTCTCTGCCTATGTCCTTCTTTAGATGTAGTCTCCGGAGCTGGACACAGTATTCTAGGCATGGTCTTACTAGCAATCTATGCAGAGGCAATACTATCTCCCTATTTTTACTAGTGATACTCTCTTTATGCGTCCCACTAACCCTCCCTACTGCCTTGTCACACTGCCTGGCCACCATTAGGTTATCTGATAGGATTAGTTCCAGATCTCTTTCCTGCTTTGTGGTCGTCAGTACCACTCCATCCATTTTGTACTCTGCCCCTGGGTTTATGTGCCCTAGGGGCATTACAGTATGATGCACATGTTTGCACTGTTACCCAGATGCTATACCACTGAACTTTCATCCAGTTTTCTCAGGTCTCTGCTCATCCTTTCCACCTCCTAGTGTTTCCACCCTATTACAGATTTTGGTGACATCTGCAAAGAGGCACACCTTCACTTCCAGCTCCTCTGCAATGTCACTTATAAAGACATTAGAGGACCAGTTCCAAATACTGATCCTGGGGCACCCCACTGGTCACCCTCCTTTCCTCAGAGTGAACTCCATTTACCACCAAACTCTGTCATATATCTCCTTCCAATTTCATATCCAGTTTTTCATCTTTGGATCTAATCCTAAGGTACCCAACATGCTTAATACTCTTCTAGTGGCAAAATGTTGAAAACCTTTCTGAACTCGTGGTAGGCCATGTCCAACACTCCACTCTGATCTAGTTTCTTGTTACCCAGTCAAAGACATATGTCAGGTTTGTTTGAAACACCCTCCTCTCAGTGAACCCATGCTTCCTCAGATCTTGTAACCAGGTGAATTCTTGATATTCCACAATCCTTTCTTTCAGCAGTGATTCCAATAAACTTTCCCACCATGGATGTCAGGCTAACTGGCTTGTAATTGCTAGTCTCCTCCTTCGTACAGCTTTTGTGTAGTGAGATTACACAATGTAAGGATACTTTTATGGTGTACGCTAGAATGGTATTCATTTAGGATGAGCTGCGTTGGCCACTGGAGATGTAGTGAAGTTGGTTTTAAATAAACAAAAAAAAACACATCTCATTATTTTTTTATAGTGTTTAGTATGGAAAGAAGATGGTGAGAGTACAAAAGGAGTGGAGGAGGAGAGAGAAGAGCAATTTCAGTAATAGGCAATAGATGAAAATCTGCATAGGAGTTTTATGGGCTCATTCCTGAAGGTAACAAATTAAAGGGAAAAAAAAAGGAATTATGTGAGATAGGAAAGAGTAAATTGTTTGTTTTAAATCTTCATCATATTTGGAGCCCTAGAATAAACAGACATTATCTCACCATTCCCAATTGGATGTGTTTAAAAATGCAAAAATGGAATGCTGATAATTATCAGTGAAAGTGCCCTTAAAAATGTTATCAGTTGTTGATGTTTAGATTCTTAAGGTGCATGTATAATTTTTGTATAAGTAATTTGTACTTAATATATAAAGTAAGAAAAAATTACTCACCTTAGTAATGTTGTTTCTTCTAATGGAGTCTTGCTATATTATGACAATTGCAGTATGACCGCAGGTTAGAACTGCTCCGGAGGTGAAATAGTTAACTTTCCATGCAGGCATGGAACTTAGAGCTCGAGCTCGGTTGAAAACTCTGTCTGTTGTGATTCAAACGCAAACTGTCAGATCTTTACAAGCTAAAACTCACTAAGGTTCTGTGTGGAAGCTGTAAACCTACACTAGCCAACTGGCTACTAACATAAACACTCATTTTGGCCTAAAACAAAGACTCAAGTCAGGAGACCCAAAATGCAAAAACACAACACCAATTCACCCAAAAAGGTAGGTGAAAAACAACAAGGTGGGCATCAAAAAAAAAGTGCCAACCCTGTACTGCCCACCCACATCCCCAAAACAGAGGTTCTGAGAGGGGCAGGGAGGAGGTCATAATATAGCAAGACTCCATTAGAAGAAACAACATTACTAAGGTGAGTAATTTTTCTTCAAACAACATGAAGTCTTGCTATATTATGAAATTGCAGATACACAGCAGTACCCCATGGAGGAGGGACAGAACCTACCTAGGAAATAGGCTCTGAAGCACTGCTGTGCGAAACCGAGCATCACCCTAGCCTGGATGTCCAGGAGTAATGCTTGGTAAAAGTGTGAACTGTTTTCAGGTAGCTGCTTGACATATTTCTAGAATAGGAATGTCTCTGGCAGCAGCCAGAGAAGCAGCTGTACCTCTGGTAAAGTGAGCCCTCAGGCCTGCGGGGGAAACTTTACCCAACTTCTCATAGCAGAATTTGGATACAAGAGACAATCCACCTGGCAATGGATCTTTTAGTGGCTGGCTTCCCTTTACCAACTTTGCCATAGGTGAGGAACAGTTGAAGGGAGTCGAACCTATGACCCTTGGTACGCTGTATGTAGTAACTAAGGGCTCTCTTCACATCTAGGCTGTGCAGCATCCTCTCCCCAGAAGAGGAGCGGTCAGTGAAGTACACTGGAAGTGAAATAGATTGATTAAGGTGGAAATCTGAAACCACCTTAGGCAGGAACTTTCTGTTAGTCCGAAGGACCACCTTATCTCTGTGAAAAGAGATAAACTCCTGCTCCACTGACAACGCTTGTAATTCACTTATGCATCTGGCAGAGGTGATGGCTACCAAAAAACACAGTTTTCCAAGTCAAGTACTTGAGCTCAGCTGAAGACAAGGGCTCAAAGGGGGGTTGCATAAGCTGAGCAATGCAAACATTAAGATCCCAGGCAGGGGCAGGATCCCTGAATGGAGGGTTGGTGTGAAACAACCCCTTAAAAAACTTGGAAAATACAGGATGAGCTGAAAGGGAAGAGGATTTACCTGCTGAAATAAAAGCAGACACAGCTGCCAAGTGAACCTTCAGGGTAGCTGGTCTCAGCCCCAAATAATTCAGGTGGACTATATAATCCAGGACTGCGGGTAGATCAGCAGAGACTGGGGAAATATGCTTTTCTGAGCACCATATGGAAAACCTTTTCCATTTGGAATGGTAAGTAGCCCTGGTGGAAGGCTTCCTTGCAGCCTTCAATATAGCCATTACACCTTGGGAAAGGTGTAAATCTGCAAACTCTAACTCTTCAAGAACCAAGCCTTGAGATTGAGAGATTTGAGATTCGGGTACCAGACCCTTCCCTGGGCACAGGTTAACAGATTGTGATTCCTGGGAAGGGACAGGGGAGGATGGACTGCTAAGGACAGCAGGAGTGGATACCAGGGCTGTCTGTCCCAATCCGGAGCTATCAGAATGACTATCAGAATGACTTTGCATGATTGGGATCTGATTTTGACTAGCACTTTGAACAGGAGAGGAAAGGGAGGAAAGGCATAGAGAAACTTCCCCTCCCAACTAAGGGCTAAATATCTATCTGCGGGGTGCCCCATCTGGCAAATACTACTCCCAAGACCAGGGGATCCAGTGACCATTCGTGGTGGCCCTGGGAAATCCTGCTGAGAGCATCTGCCAGGACATTGTCCTTTCCTGGGAGGTGAACTGCCATAAGGGAGGTGTTCAGGGAGTAAGCCAGAGACTACAACTTCATCGCTTCGGTTCACAAGGCCGTAGACCGAGTGCCCCCTTGCTTGTTGATGTACCACATTGTAGTGGTGTTGTCTGTTCTGACCTGAATACTCTTGTTCTGAGCAGATTTGGAAAAAGCTTGAAGTGCTAGAAAAACTGCTCTGAGCTTCAACAGGTTGATGTGGAGCAGAGATTCCTGGGGAGACCACAGACCCTGGGTGGTGAGGTTGCCCATGTGAGCTCCCCAGCCCAAGAGGGACACATCTGTAGTAAGGATTAGAGAATGAGACTGAGTGACAAAAGGAACCCCTTGTCTCAGGTTGCTCTGATCCTGCCACCACTGTAGGGCTTGGATCAGGGTTCGAGTTACTGGGATCAGCTTGGTAAGAGGATCCTTTCTTTGAGACCAAAAAGCTCTCAAATGGAACTGGATGTCCCTCATCTGAAATCTTGCTCCTTGCATGACTGCTGTGGAAGCAGCCATGTGTCCTAGGAGCTGCAGAAAATGCCTTGCTGGCCGGGAGACCTGCAGGATAAAGGAGGAGGCCAGGGAGACTAGGGTCTTTACCCTGTCCAGGGGGAGGAAGGCCCTGGCTTCCTGTGTGTTCAGTTCTGCCCCTATGAAGGTAAGAAGTTGGACCGGCTATAGAACTGATTTTGAGAGATTCAGAAGGAAACCTAGAGGGGTAAGCAGTTGCTGCATTATCTGAAGGTGTAAATTGACCTGGTCTGGGGACTGGCCTACTAAGATCCAATCGTCCAGGTAAGGAAAGATGGCAATTTTTGCCTTCTTAGGTAGGCAACTGCTACAGCCATGCATTTGGTGAATACCCTTGGGGCAGAAGTGAGGCCAAAGGACATTGCTCTGAACTAGTAGTGGCCTGAGGGCAGCTCAAACCTGAGGAACTTTTGATGGGAGCTTCTGATGGGAATATGGAAGTAGGCATCCTTGAGGTCCAGGGAAGCTAGCCAGTCCCCTGGCCTTAGAGAGGGTAAGATAATTCCCAGAGTCACCATTTTGAACTTTGGCTTTAAAAGGTGCTTGTTTAAATATCTGAGATCCAGGATGGGCCGCCATTCTCCTGTCTTTTTTGGGGTAAGGAAGTACCTGGAGTACAAACCTTTGCCCTGGTGTAGGGGAGGAACCCTTTCCACAGCTCTGAGAGCCAGGAGGGTAGAGACCTCTGCCTCTAGGGCAAGTGCCTCTGATGGAGTTGCAGGTGGAAAAGATCTGGTTCTCAGCTTTGGACATTTTTTGAAGCTGAGAACCAGTCCCTGGCCTACTACTTCCAGGACCCACTTGTCTGATGTTAAAGACTTCCAGTCCTGGACAAAGTAAGCCAGCCTGCCCCCTACAGGTAGAGGAGAATCGGCCCTGGCAATCCCATCAGGGTGCCTGCTTGGCAGGGGCTTTGGGCTGAGGGGTGGAAGCAGACCTGCTTGTACCCCGTCTGCCTCTCCCTCTAAAGAACCCCTCTGAGCATAGGCGGAGGAGGAAGCTTGGGCTTGGTAAAAGGCCTATGAAAAGGCCTGCCCCTGCCTCTAGGAAGCTGCTTTTGAGAGTGGCCTGCCTTTCCTTGGCCTGTGCACTCCTATAGGTGGTCCTATATTCATCCATTTTCTTCATGTAATTCTCTGTTTGCTCCCAAATAGAGAATTTCCCAACAAGGAAAATCCATGGCCTTAGACTGGGTATCCTGAGACAGGGTAGTACATCTGAGCCAAGCCATCCTGCAAAGTGCCACAGATGTAGCCATGACTCTTGATGAAACATCATTAGAGTCCACTGCAGCATGAAATTGCACCTTGGATGCCTCAATACCATCCATAGCCACCTGTTCCAGCTCCCTGGCAAGCTGGTCAGGGACTTGTTTCGCTAGGGACAGCACAGTATCCCATCTGGATTTCTGGTACCTAGCAGCATAAGCCATATAATTTGCTTGTCTGAGTCCCAAAGATGCTGCCATGTACTGTTTCTTTACCATAGCATCAATCTTCCTGGAGTCCTTCTCAGGGGGGTGTGAAGCTAGGGGAATATTAGCCTTGTCACAGGCTGCAGCCTGCACTACCCCCACATGACTGCATTGTTGAGTGAGGAAATCAGTGTCGGAGCCTGATAAGGTATACCTCTTGTCCATCCTTTTATCCACAGGAGGTAAAGTGTGAGGAGTTTTTAAAACTTTTACTGTCTGTTTCCGAAAAGATTTATGCAAAGGAATAGACAGTCTCCTAGACTCTGGAATATCCATAATTTCTACATAGTCTGGCTCCTCTTGGTCATCAACAGCTTCCTCAACAGGGAGCTGGAGAGTTTCAGCAACTTTTTTATAAAACATGAAATGAGAAGGGGACTCAGAAAGCCTTGGAGGAGAAACTCCTAGGGGTCTATCTAGAGAGATGTCCGGATCAATGGGCACATCCAGATCTTCAAAACCATATTCACTCTCCTCATATTCCTCTTCCCCTTCCCCCGGTTCATAAAAATCCTCAAAATCATAATCTTGAACCGGTGGAACCGGCCAAACCGAACACTTACCTGAAGGTGTCGGTTCGGTCGGAACCGGAGAGAGAGACTGGACAATTTGAATTGCTTTAGCTATTTCCTCAGCAGTTGGGGAGAGAACTTTTGGCTCTACACTAGCTGACTTTATAGTCCTTTTTGCTGTAACCGGCTCCTCAGAACTGGCTTTTCGTTTGCCCGAGGAAGTATCGCCCTGGTCAGGGGGCACTCCTTCCGGTTCGGTTGGCACCGAACCGGGCTGGCCATCCGGGTTAGCGGACCTTTTGGCCTCCCTTTCCCTGAGCCTACCAACTCTCTTATCTATGGTGGCAGCAGGGAAATTGTGACAAATCTGGCAGTCTGAATTGAGGTGGTCAAACCCCAGACAATAGACACATGTGGTGTTGGGTCAGCCTTAGCAAAGCTTCTCCACAAACACTACAGTGTTGAAACCAGTGGGTCCGGTTTTTCTTTTGGGTTTCTCAGACATAATGCCAGCCTAACCAACTTGCCCGTTTATGGCAATCCACCAAGCAAGACACCCTTATCGGTTCCCAACCGTGTCACGGGTCGTGGAAAAAACATAATGAAATCCGTTTTTTTTAGAACCGATAAGAACCGGGAACCGCACTCTAAAAAAGGACTAGTAGATTTTAAATACAACCTGATAGGTTCAAACTGAACCGATAAAGAATTACAAGTTCCACACAGAAAAAATAAATGTAAAACCTATCTATTACTTACATTACCACAGACAGAGCTTGAACCGACCGGTTGCGGTTTAATTTTGGCTAAAAACCGAAAAATAATACTTTTAAACTGACAAAATGAACCGAGCAGAAGGAGAAATCTCTGGAGCGACTGTTCAGTGAGGCGGAGTAAAGAATCTGACAGTTTGTGTTTGAAGCACAACAGACAGAGTTTTCAACCGAGCGCACGCTCTAAGTTCCATGCCTGCATGGAAAGTTAACTATTTCACCTCCGGAGCAGTTCTAACCTGCGGTCATACTGCAATTGTCATAATATAGCAAGATTTCATGTTGTTTGAATACAGGTTTTTTAATAGGTATTTATTTGCAGTTTTGCATTAGCACTTTTGAATGTATGTAGCACTTTCTAGACTATATGAGTGTTTTGCACTGGTTGTAGCACAGAATCAGGTTTTTTTAAATATTGCTGTCACTTTAAATTTAATAGTACCCTGTATAAGGACTAATTGTACTCGCAGTAGACAGCATTTTTACAAAGGCTCATGAGAGGCAAAACATGCCACACTTTGTGTGATGGGTTCTTCTTTTAACCCTGTGTGTGCATTAATAAATTTATGTTTTCTGTACTTATTTTTTTTTTGTGTGGCATTATTTTAATTATCAGTGTCTGACTTGTTTTTGTAACACATGCTTATTTTAATAGCTGGTATCTGGATTACATTGAGACATTACAAAATTCCAGAAATGTGCTATTTTTGAAGTCCTGTCAAGTATTAGAGGTTATGTTTATTTACCAAATAAAAAAAGTGCTACGTCAGCATGTGGGATGAAATCAAAATGAAAAGGTAATATTAAATGGAGTTAGAATCAATATTTTGATCATTGGTCTTCTTCAGGAATTTTCAAAAAGAAAAAAAAAACGAAGTATTACTAGACCAAGATGAGTGCCAGATTTTTTTTTTTCATATTTGGGAGGGACTTTAATCTGAATGTGCTGCATCCGTCTTGTTGGACAAAGGATGGACCAGTTTCTAGTCCTGAACCACAGTTGCTTGAAATCTCCACAGCCAACCAAGGCACAGGACATTCCCTACCCTTTTTATAATATCAGTATAGTTACGTAGAAACCTCGAATTTGTCAGAAGAAATGGAGCAGCAGGCTCTTCTTGTCAGTGCTGTTTTCCCCACCGATTTCTAAATTCTGGACCCTATTTGGTCCCAGTTAACAGCTGGGATTGGAAAGGCACTTTAATGTTTAATTGTGATCCATTACTTACTGTATATCTTGGCCGTTCTTTAATAGATTTCTAAGAAACTTTTGAAAGCAATTATTATGGCACAGAATCCCTTATTACAGCTCTGGAGTTACAATAACTGTGACTCTACCATCGATTCACTTGCTTGACTGGCTTTTGGGAGCCCATTCCCACCATTGTTATTGTTTTCCTTTCTCTCACCTACCTTTCAAAGGTGATCATCCTTGTTTTGCTAGTGACTGTGACTCCATCAAAGCTGTTGTTATTGTCATTGCCACTGCCATGCATTCTCTCTGTCTTCCTCTTATAAAAGTAATCCCCAACCAACTACCCTTTGGCACCCATTACCCTCCTCCTGCCATTAACCTTTTACACCTTGAAAACACATTTTAGATGGGATTTAAAAATTGCCATTTTTTGACTGAGAAGGAGAGTGGTAACTTGCTGATTAAAGAAATAGTAAAAACAATAAGTATTAAGTTGTGAATAATAAAATAATGGAGGAGAAGAAAAACAGTCTGTGTACATACACAATTCATGTTTTTTGTATGTCACTTTTTTAACTTTTTTATCTAAAATAAAAGATATCAAGAAACCTAAGGTTGAAAAAAAACAATCTGCTCATATGCATAGACTTAGTATTTTATCATCTCTGATGCAAGTTGCAGGTTCAGGAGAGGATAGGACAGAAAAGCTTCTTCCTGTATTTCCCACAGGGCAATATGCAAATTAAGCTGCAGTACAAGTCTATGGCAATGCCCCATAGTTTACCTAATCAATTTGTATTGCTAGTGACAGGGGGTGGGATTATCAGAAGGGTTGGCTGTGGGCCAAAACCATGCTGCTTCTGCATTTGCATCAATTGTCTTGCATCAAGGCATCCCTGCTACTATTTTCAAAAACTGCATACATTTATGACAAAAGGTTACAATGTGTGGCAATAAAAAGATGCAACTGCATCCAAATTGGATGCAAGTGCAACTGTATCTGTTTTTGGATACAGTTGCATCCATTTTTGGACACAAATATTTGGCGCTATTAGGCCATCAAATAGATGGTCTAACAAGTTTGGACTCATTTCTGCTTTGGAAATAGCAGTAGACACATCTTGGGCAGATCTCTTTGAACCCCCCCCCCCACCACCACCACCACCAGGCTATCCATCTCAAAAAGACAGAAAATTAATTAAATAAAAACTACAGTAATGCACAAACTAGAGTTCTAGCACAATGTTTAAATCGAAGGAAAATGTAAGATTTAGGTAACAGGTCCAGTGAGCATTGCTGATTCTATGGTGAAGCACTCCTCAGGGTTTAAATTATCACGCAATGCAGAATTGGTGCCTAACTTGAGCACTGTCTGTTCAAGCAGAGGAACAGCAGTCACACAGCAAAGCTTGAAGACATGGGCCCAGATATTCAAAAGAGTTGAGCCATGCGCAATAGGGTTGCACCTGTGAAAGTACGAAAATGCGTCATTCTGCGATATTCAGCAGGAGTAAGTTGCGCCCACCAAATCACGCTGAGCAACAGCGCAATGATAATGAAGACATGCACAACTGAAGGGGGAGGAACCATGCATAAATGGCCCAGTGCGATATTCAACAACTTGCGCCATGCACAATAGGGGACCAAGCGGAAGTTGCGCCATAGCGGAAATGAGCCAAAATAAAAGGGAGCAAGGGAGAGGCACACAAACGCTACAGGGAAGCCACATATGAGAGCAAAACACAGCAGGACACACTGGGCAGCAGGGACACACAGGGCCAGGCAGCAAAGGGCACCTGGAAGCAATAGCCACAGGGGAAGGTGTGGGGAGACATTGCACAAGAGGGAGGTACACCACGCAGCAGTGAGGCAAGCACAGACAGGTGTTCCCGATGCAGAGGAAGTAGAAGTGAGGACAGCAGGGGGGAACACAGTAACAGTGCCGGGGGGGTGAACACAAGACAGGGACATGGCCAGTGCCACCTTCCAGATGGAGGCCATTATGAGGGGGGTGAGAAGACAGGCAGCAAGGGGCATGGCTGTGGAAGGGCCTGTCAGCGGTATGCCCCGAACAGGCAGTACCGAGCCCACACCAGCTTAGAGCTGTACAGTGATACCGAGATTGTGGGCCGGTACTGCCTGAATCAGGCAATTCTGAGGCAGCTCTGTGAGCTGTGCAGTGATGTGATGCAGGCACCCACATGACGGAGCCATGCCCTGTCAGTGGAGACCAAAGTGACATCTTGCATGTGCTTGCTCACCATGGGTACCTTCCAGAGACCAACTGGGGACACCACAGGCATAACCCAGTTGGCCACATCATGCCTCCTCACCCAATTCCTCAGCGCACTGCTGCCACATGCTGCGGAGTACATCCATTTCCCCGGCACACTGGGGGAGTGCACAGCAAACATAAAGGAGTTCCACAGGGTAGCACGTATGTCTGGCATGCTAGGGGCAATAGACTGCACCCATGTGGCCATCCACACATCACCTGGCCCTGAGGGGGCCGCACACAATAATCGCAAGGGCTATGCCAGCATCAACTGCCAGGTGGTGTGCAATGCCAGGGGGCGCATAATCGATGTCAATGCCATGCACCCTGGGGGAGCACATGATGTCTTCATCTGGCACCAGTCAGCACTGTGCTATAGATTCAAGAGTGGGGATATCCCCACTGGACACCTAGTGGGTAAGTATGCAAACCACACGGACAATCATAGGGCCTTGGGGGGTATGGTCAGAGGTGACATAGGTAGTGGCCTACATGGCCTGGGGCAGGCCGATGCTGATCACCAAACTAACCTCCACCCTATACACACAGGTGACAGTGGATACCCACTCTGTCCCTGGCTGCTCACACCCTACCGGTAGCCGGTGACCCCATCACAGCAACACTACAATGAGGCACACGCCACCACACGTAATGTCATTGAGCGGGTGCTCGGGATGCTGAAGACACGTTCCATTGCCTGGACATCTCTGGCGGTGACCTACAGTACAGCCCTTCAAAGGCCTGTGGGGTATTCCTGGCCTGTTGCATCTTGCACAACATGGCCAATGAATGTGGGATAGCTGTACAGGTTGAAGAGGGGGACAGCAGTGGGGATGATGAGGATGCCAGTGATGATGGTGATGGGCAGCCCCCCTTGGGTGATGGGACCCCCAACTGCTCCGGCTGGCACAGCTGCACCGGAACATCATCACGGAGAAGCACTTCAGCCAACCCAGGTAAGTCATGGGGCCATGTGCAACCACCAGTGGCTAAGGCACAACCCACAAACACGCATGGACACACACCAGGGGTGCATGCCATCAAGCGAAGTGGCCGGGCATGGAACCACACACACAACCAGGGATGGGTGAGGTCTAACATGCCACGTGGATGGACACACACACACACACAACGCACCAAACTTGCACAAAGGGTAGGAGGCACACCGACCCACAACGCCACCCCTAGCCATGCACATGTCCACAGACCACCATGCCCACTGCCTGTCCATGTGCATGTGTCAGATGCTGAGCACCATTGCATGTTGGTGTACAGCGCAATGCAGGCATCGTCATGCACACACAACTGCGGATAGCAGCTGGTAGGGTGTGCAGATGGACTGTGTGTCTGCATGCAGGGCCGGGTACCCACTCGTGCAATGCCCACTGAAAGACACAATGCACACAGGGCAGCACCAGACAGTAGCCACGTTGGGAGACAGGTAAGTCACGCAACACAGTGCCCCAGCCACCACGGATGCGTGGGCGGCACCACCGAGATGTGCCAGTACTGACAGGCTGACCACTGGCGTCATGGGGTGGCACCGATGGTCCCCCAGGGGTTCCACTGTATAAATGCAACCGTGCTTGTGCAGGGGTCTGCAGCACACCGAACATGCCTGTGCCAGGTGTGCTCGGGATGCCCACAGCTGAACCTGGTGTCGACAGTGAGGGTGTCACATGACTCCGGGAATGGGGGTAGACAGTGCACTGCATGGTGTGTGCCCATTGTGGCCATGACAGCAGTGAATGACTGCATGCCTGTCAATGGCAGCGGTCACATCCTCCCACAACTGGTCCATCCCTGCCAGGATCAGAGCGGTGTCTCTGCTGTGACACTCCTCTGCCCACTCCAGAGCCGCACGCAGTGCATCCACCGACGATGCAAGCCACATCTGCTGCTGGACCGATGCTTGCAGTAGGTGGGTGTGCTCATCCAAGAGGTCATCTGCCTCCTCGGCATCCTGTCCCTCAGGGTGTGCGTTGCCCTGATGCTCAGCACCCCTTGAGGGTGGGTGCTGTGCACCAGGACCAGGTCTGGGCATGTCCACAGGCGGTGCACAGACGCCGCCGCTTGACCCTGTACCCCGAAGCCCATTGGCCGACTGCTGATGCTGCCCCTCCGGCTGCCGCTCCCCAGGGCCCAGCGGTGCTGCCGCAGTGGCCGCAACAGTACCACTGTCCAGAACAAACACCAGTGCTGCCCCACTGGCGCTGACAGGCACAGGCTGGGACTATGCTGACATACAGGCCTCCATGGCAGCACCACCTACAGCCATGGCCATGATATTACCTGTTGTGTGGCCATCCCGTGGCACACACGTGTCACTGCCCATGCCATTAGTGACATCATCATCGGTGATGGACTCGACACTGGCCCGAGTCGTAGCATGCTGGCATCCGTGGATGCTGTCACGCTGGGAGATGGGCAGGACTTCCTCTGCACCTGTTACAACAACGTCAGTGTGGACAGCCAGGCAGGCCCACTGTCGCACTGAGCCATGTATACCTGTGGAGGTGGATGGGCCCTCCTCCATCTCCAGCTGACTGTCCTCAGTGGACAGGCCCACCACCGCTGACCTATGCAGATGCTCAGGATCTGTAAGGGAAAACAAAGTCGCGTTACTGCATGTGACCTACCCTGCCACCCCCATAGACAGACCATGACTTACCATGCAGTGATGGGCCACCACCCATCTGGAAGCCACCACCTGGAACACCCTCAGTGGCACAACGCTGCATGCTTCCAGCAATCCTCTCCTCCTGTGGGGTCAGGTGTAGCACCTCCGGCTGTCCCCCACCTGTCACAGATCGTACTGCCCTGATGGCAGCCACCTTATCCTTTATCCTCCTCCTGTCTGTGCCCATCTTCTTCTTGCACTCCTACATGAAGTGCTGGTGGCTGCCATGCAGGTTCACAGCACATGCCACCTCCTTCCATGCAGCAGCACGTGCTTGAGGTGTTCCCTGACATCTGCTGAGAAGTGGCTCCTGATCCAGGTAGGCCTCAAACAGGGCTTCGGTCTTGGCCTTGGTAAAATTAGGCCTCCTCCTTCTCCTCCTCCCACCACTGTGTTCCTCCTCTCCCACAACTTGCTCAGTCATTTTTTAGCCTGTAAGAATGGCAGTTGTTACCTGTGACTGTGCAGTCCCATGCATGTCCCTAAATCCACAGTCCACACTCCCAAACAGCACAAACTCACCAATAGACTGCAGTAACTGACTATGGCCACTGCAGCCCAATGTCGCACTTTTATAGCGTAACCCATGCAAATGAAGCGAGGCGCAACTTTAAGTGGATGCAAATTGCAGTGCTGCGCCATTGCATGGCTGATTAGCTGTTTTGCATATGACGGTTGAATATCACGCTGTTGCGCTTTGTCCAATTGTATTGAATGTGCTGAGCCAAGGGCGCAGTTCTGTGACATGCATAGTACACACCTCACTACACATGCCCTGGTTGCTGACGCAGGCGTCTGCCATGCTGATGATGTGCTGTGCACAGGAAGCAATGCAGGGCACCGCCACCATTGTGCCAGTGGCGCTATAGCGATGTTCACCTACATGGCGCTGTGGCACTGGGCCATCATAGGCGCACTGGGGCAACAGCACGGTAGGCCACTACTGGAGGTAGCACACTGGCAGCCAATCACACTACATGCATTGGGTTCCAATGGCACTGTGCATGTCCGTGCGCCAGAGACCCTTGACCTTGTGCCCGACCTTTGCCCCCTAGGTGCCATGTATCAGGCATGGGTGCACCACTATCGCGCTGTTTGGTGACAGCGCGATAGGGAATGGCAGCGCTGTACCACGCAGCATCTGCACATGGGGAGCCGTGCTGCAGAGCGCCATATTTGCAGACCGAGCAGAGAGAATGGCGTGCAGGAGGGCTGCTCAATGGACACAGGTGGAACTGGCCAACCTAGTGGCCATAGTGGAGCCACATCATGGACCACTGTTTGGGGAGGCACCCCTGGACAGGTCCAGGAGCCAGGTGTGGGAAGAAATGGCCACTGCACTGGAGGAGGCCACTGGATGGGGGAGAACTGCTGGGCAGTGCCACCATAGGTATGGGGACAAGCGGCAGAGGGAGCCGGAGCTGCTAGCCCACCTGCGGGCACGTGCCAGGAGGGGCACAGTGCCACAGTCAGGTAGGTGTTACACCAACACACTTTTATCTTCCATATGGGTATCGCGGTCGTATGTGTCCAGCACATGGGGGAGGGACCGTCCGGTGTTGGCTGTGGTGGTGTTATCAGGGTGTGGGGTGGGTGGGTCTGGCTGGGTGGGAGGGCACACACCTGGGGCAGGGGCTTTGCTATGGGATTGTACTGATGTTCCTCCATGTTTGCACCACAGGCCCGGAGGAGCGGTGCCTGGCCTGTGAGCTGTGGCGCAACACAGAGGAGAGGGAGGCCAGGTGGGGCAAGGGTCCACAGCGCCCAAGGGACTGGCCCGATGATGGTGAGTGCCTTACCTCCATGATTACTACTGCATGCTGTGTAACAGGGTGGGCAGCGGGGCATGGCCACTATCCATCGACACCACTGCCATGCATGCAACTTGTTACAGTTAGCACTGTCCAGTGGCAATGCATGTCTGGGAGTGCGTCGATAGTGGTCCATGCGTGCACCGGGTACATGGCTGTGCCACTGCCTTTGCACCACATAGCCATGTCACTAAATGGCCACGGTGCTGCTGTGCGTGACTTGGCCGGTGGGTGTGTGCAGCGTTCCGCATGGCTGTATGCGCTTGGGTGGGCAGGTCATGTGGACGTAATCAATGTGGGTGGTCACACACCATCACAGAGGTATGCCCCATGGCCGTATGCCATGCACAGTGGGTGGGCTGTATGGGGCAGTGTATTCACACCTATTGACTGCGCTCCCTTGTCCTAGGTATCCGCCAGCTCAACGACATCCGGGAGGCACTGCAAGAGATCCTGCATGTGGTGAGGGCGTCCCTGGATATCCTTTGCTGGATAGATGAGACTGGGATCCTCAGAAGGCACAGGCAGCGGAGAAGCCAGAGCGGGGAGCGAGGCTCCCGTTAAAAGTCCCTCTGCCCCTGATATCCCCTACCCCCCTGAACCCACCCTCAGACCCCTCCTTTCCTGTCCCATTTGTCCACCCTTGCCCTTTACCCACCCCCACCTTGTTTGTGGCCCTCCCCACCACCTTGTATATATTATTGTACATAGTTACCTTTTATATGTTGTTTTAATATAGATATTTTGATATGAATACTGTGGTGGTCTCTGATTTGCAGTGGGCTATAGGTGCTCAATTGCAGTGGCTTGCATGGCGTCAGGGGTGGTGCAATCATGGGTATGTGTGTGTGTCCGTGTGGAGGTCACTATGGTGTGGGGGTAGCTATCAGTCAGTGTCTGTGGTGTGTGTGTTGTGCCCTGTGCACTGGATGACTGTGTGCAGTGGTCCATGGTGCATGATCTATGTCCATGGCACCCCCTGTCAGCCAGTCCATGGCCTGTGCAGCTGACACCCATGCATGTCTGTGACCTGCAAGGTTTGCAGGCATGTCAGTGGTGGCTGTCCATGCAGGGCAGCCACTGTACCCGTCACAATGCTGGGTTGGCTCCTGTCACTGGTGTGGTGCATGTCTTCCTAAGGTGACACTGTGGCCTCCACAGTTGTTGACCCACCTCCATGCTGTGGCTTGTGTGTGTTGCAGGGGATGTGCACCACTGTCTGTGACTTGTGCTCCGGGAAAATGCTGGTGGCGTACAGGTCCACATTGCCTGCGCAGGGTGGCTGACACTCCAATGCCATGGAGGACTGCGAGTTGTGTGTACACAGTTTACATGGGCCCTTGCTGGGGGCTTGGTTGCCCCGCCACTGCGTCCCTGTGCTGTTGTGCCCTTGGGTATGGGTGGGTGTCTGTCCATGCACTGTGTGGCATCCGGTGTGGTGCATGCTTCCACGCACCACTGTGGGTGTCTGCGCTGGCTGTTGTGGCCAGTGCTGAGTCGGGGTGTGTCATTGGGAGAGTGTGCAGGGTGCCGTACCACTGGTGGTGGGGTCCGGGGCTTGCCCTGTCCCATGTGGGGTACCTCGTGTGCCGACGCATGGTTGGTCTCTCAGCAGTACCTCGGGGGGCTGTGCGTGGTGGCACTGTATATGCCATTGTTGCAATGCTGTGTGCTGCCACCTGCAGGTGGGTGCTCGTGGTGGGGCTGCCTTGTATGGTTCTGATGTGCACAGGGTTGCAGTGTCACAGTGGGGGTGGTGGCATGCATGGGGTTTCCTGCAGTGGTGGACGCTGCTCTTGGGCAGGGTGTCTAGGGGTCACAGTGCAGGGTGTGCTCTGCATTGGGGGGATGGTGTGGCACGGGGTGGTCAGCCCTCCTTGAGTGCCAGTCACAGCTTGACGGGGGGGTGTGATGGGGCTCCATGGCCCAGCTGTGGGTTGGTTGCTGGTCTCCATGGGCCGGTGGTTATTCCAGCCCTCCCCCAGTTGTGCAGTGCATGGGGTGTGGGGGGACGATGTCTGTTCTGCTGTGTGTTCCTGTGCCCATCTGTGGCATGGGTGGTGGGCCCCTACCTCCCTGGTTGTGCAGTTGCATTGCCCCTGCTGCTTGGGGGCATCCCTGGTTGCGCTATGGCACCTCTGGACTGCTCAGCTGCACATCCCTTGTTGCGCTATGGTGCATCTGATCTGCTCAGCTTCCCTTCCCTAGTTGCGCTATGGCACAGGTTTTGCGATATTCAGTCATCAGCTGTAGGCGCAGTTTGGCCGGCTCAGTTTTTGAATATCACGCCTCTTGCGCATGGGCACAATGGACTTGCGCTTGCTCCTGCTATTGCGCACTTTTTAGGCGCAGTTTGAATATCTGGGCCATGGTGCCAAAGTCAGGGCAACAACACTGCATTGTGTTATCGCTCAAACACCAAGGAATGTGACAACACAGATTCATCGAGACTCATGGGATGCTTAATCCTAATGTTGCATTTACCTACATCTTATGCTTTGTGCTGTAAACCTAACTTGTGCAGTAAGGTTTTTGCAATGAATAGCATAATAAATAAAAGTGCAACAGGCAATAATAACTATCATATGACTTGGTAGCAAAGGCAGTAGATATAGATGTGTTACAATACAAAATCACAGTTGTCTGGCAAACTCAGTTACAGTGCATCAAGGGAAACTAAATGGCAGACATACCATTCTATGAAAAAAAACAGACAGCAAAATAAAAAATAAAAAAGGCAAGAATTTATGGCAAGGATCAGGATAATGAGCAGAGTAAAAGGAAGAACTCAGCTCTGCAACACACTTAACATGATCACATTTGCTGGCTTATTAGCATGTTGGTAGGCCTACCACTCATAATTCTGGGTTTGGGTTTGAGCCCACATTGTTGGGGGCTAGTTGAGGGAGGGAGGACATGGGAAGGGAGATCAGGGAGTTTTGCTGCAACACTGACATCTGGGAGACCACAAGTGGCAGTGCAGCCGAAGCCACTAGATGGATGGGGGATGTTGCTTGACCCTGGTGCACCAGCATAGATTGTGTGTGCTTTCACTATGATGTCAAAGCTAGTGGCATCACTGTGGAGCAGGTGAAAGCAAGGGAATTCTATGTTTGTAATCGGGAGGAAGCCAGTTCCTCTCAAACCTCACTGACCTAACTGCCTGCTGCTCTTCCTCACTTCACAGATGTGTGGGGACCTAGCTCTATCCCAGTGGAATCCACCATAGAAGCAAATTATCTCACTTAGTGGATCCTTGAGAGGATAGGCAATTTAAAAGTTCAGGGAAGAGCTGGCCTATCGGCACAGCAGTAACATTACCCCTCACAATGCAGGCGACCTGGATTAAGTTGCTAGAATGGGTCATCAGAGGGTCAACGGGGGGAGAGGGATTGAGCATCCAACGGGCTGCTCTCCTTCTCCAGGTGGGTTGGGCAACTCTCCTTGCTGCAATACTGACAACACTTGAGTGACCATTGGTGGTGACGGTGCAGCAGAGGAGCAGAAAACGGGAGGGGCAGATGTTGGCCTAGAACTGGAGCAGAGGCTCATCACCATGCACCTCCAACTCATTGGTCCTCCTTGCTTGCGGACATCTGGGGGTGGGGAGAACAAGAAAAATGTGCCCTGCTTATGATACAGTTGATGAGCCTCCAGCAGCATGCCTACAAGTGAAGTCTCCGAGGGCAGACTCCACCTGTGTGCGCTTCCATGATGCTGAGGTGAGGTAAGGAGAATGCTTCCTTTGTCGTCCTGCCCAGTGGGTTGTCTGGGGGCTCTAGAGGTAAGCAGGGAGCAATTAACACCTTAGGACCATACACCTCAGGCCTCTCAAAAAGTCAGTGTAGCTGTGCGGTGCATGGGGCTCTGAGAAAGGGACTAGGCAGCAGAGTGAGTAAGGGGCCAAAAAGAGAAGGTAAAAAAAAAAGGTAAAGGGAAGTAGCTGGTTATTCCAAATGTGAGAAAAGTCAGAGGAGAAGCTGCCTAGATGAAGGAGTTTCTACAGTGCAGAATTAGGAAAGAATCTGGGGGGACATGTGCCTCAGGAAGCAGGAGGATAGTGAGAAGAGTTTGGGAGATAAGGTAGCCAGGGAGATTGCCATTCCAACATTTTAAAGATGAAAGATTGGAGACATACCTGTTCTTCAGAGAGGACAGTGCCAGTAAAGAGTATTTGAGCAGTGGTTGATGTGTAGAGGCAGAAGAGAGCAAAACAGAAGGTATTAAAAATTAAGTCCAGTTTGGCCAGGGAGGACTTAGAAGTGGAGCTGTAGTCCAGGTCACTGTAGTTAAAGACTGGGAGTATCATTTTATTGATAATTTCCCATTTTGCTGGGAGTGGGATATGTGAAACTCTAAATGTCTACTTGCCAAGCCCTGTATAACCAGTACCATTGGACAAAGATCTTTCACAGTAGCTGCCCCCAAACTATGGAATAGCCTACCCCATAAACTGACTCGGACATTCAAACAGGGCCTAAGGAATTACCTGTAATCCCAGTTTGTTTGCTGCTGCTTCCCAACTACAAGGTCTGGCCTTTTAATCTCTGTGTCCTTCTCTAAACTCCCAGTTGTACTACATTTTATAATTGGTATCCATTTCTTGTCTGTATGGCATCTATTTATTGATTGATTGCTTGATTTATGTATTTCCAAAGTTTTACCAAGAAGGACATATTAAGTTGGTAGCAGCCCATTTTCAGATCTGTCCTTAGGGAGGGGGAAACAACAACAAGCAGCAATTCAGTAATAAGGTGCACACATAATTACTTAAAACATAGCACAATAACCATACACTAACTGTGTTTTATGTATGTTACTGCAGCTTACTGTACATGGGTCCTGTCCATACTCAACAACGTGATCATGCATCATATGCCTAAACAAATTATTACATCCTCTATAGTAACACCTGATTCATTTTATTGTCAGCCAGTCAGTAATTACTATAGAGAACATCATCCTGTATTTGTTAAAATGCAATGAAGAAAGTTTGATCGCTCCTCTGGGACATTTTTTTTACCTATGTGTTAGGAGTGAAGAAATTATTTTTAAATCTCTTTGAGGTGGGAGGGTGTAGGAGGTGGTTGCAAAGTGAGCTGGGACAACTAGATTTAAGAAAACATGTTTTTAAACTTTGTAGAGTGAACTGTGAGTTAAAATCAGAAACTTTGCGGCACATAGTGTAAAGTTACAAATATTAGACCAAATTCACCAGCAAGTTTAGTTGCCAGATTATAACATGGGGGCCTCTGGGCCTTCATTTCCATTTGTAACGTTTGCAGTTCTACCTTAATTCGGCAAGCTATGCAGCTAGTTCACCCCACTGACAATGCCTAGGCCTTCATTTTCCAAAATCCTGCTGACAGCCTTGATTATCAGTAAGGTCCTGCTTTAACCCATTTACACACTGTATTTACTTTGGGTAGTCCAGCAGAGAAGCAAAACATAGTTTTCAGTGGGATCTTACTGTTATCCATTTGTTTACTGTATTTCCTTGCGATATCCCGGACTAGATAAGATGCCAAATTTTGTTTCTAGTGTAGATCAACCATCACATATTTTTAATATGTATTTATCAAGATAACACAGTTGATAAGCCACTTCTTATTTTCACTGGAGGTTCTGTGTTCAGCCATGTTTTTTATCATTTCTTTTTATCCCCCTCTGCCAGCACTGTCACCTGACCTAACCCACCGTACCCTATGAGCCCCAGAGGAGGACTCCCCATGAAGCCTTGGCTTAACCCCCCAAGTGGGGATGAAGTGGGAGTGGGGTCACTCAGGCTTAGCACCCCCCCCATGCAGCTGTACCTCTAGTGTTTGTCAGTGTCCATCCGCAGGTTACTGAGCTGGCGAGTGGAGGCCAATGTACCAACCTCCTTGTCAGCACCATGCTTGGATGAGAGTTTTTTTTGGGGGGGGGCTGTACACCCCTCCAGCGACGTGACATATGCTGATGCCATGGCAAAGCTGGCGTCCATCATGCTCCACCCCCTATGTGTGGCTCAATCATGTTGATACTCCAGCCACCTCTAGAGGCCAGTCAAGCACTGAGCCATGGCTCCCCCTACCCCCCAGAGAAGACGAGCAGTCCATGGGACACTCAAGACTCCTTCTCCAAGCCGGCCCTCCAACAACCCGAGCCCACTCCCGAACTAGGGTTACCATGGTGACGCTACTGCTGCAACAGTGGGCAGGCTTGTGTCCAGCCATTTTACACAGCAATTTCCACAAGTAGCTAAGATGAGAAGTCCTATCTCTTTTCAAGAAGGGTCCTGCCTTTACCCATTTGTACATTGTAGCCACACAGGATAAGTCAGGTGAGCTCTAATATCCTGTCTTCTGATGGGTGCTGCTTTTATCCATTTTTGCACTGTATGTATCAAGGATAGCCCAGCCCAGATAATATACAATACTGAAACTCATCGATAGTGAGGTCTTGCTGATACACATTTTTCCAGTGTATTTGTCCAGGCTTTCTCAGCCATGGTGCAACACATCATGTCTTATTTTTAATGAGGTCAAGATCTTACCTATTTTTAAAGTGCATTAACCCAAGATAGCGCAGGTGAGAGGCAGCATATCTTTTTCAGTGGGGTCTTGCTTTCATCTATTTTTTATGCTTTCTGATTACACAACCATTTCTCCTCGCCAGCTTCTAGATCCTCCTACTTCCTGCTCAAGCCATTCTGCCTGACATACGTATGTGCTGGGAGTCCAACTTGCCTCCATCCTCAGCTCAGCGAACTTGCTGGTCTCCCAATCATGACTTAAATCATGTCTCTCATGGATACCCTTACAGAAATATGAGTGAGTTATAAACATGCACAATGCATGCCACATGCTTAATTGTACAATGTTTCCATGTGGTGTGCATACACAAAGTGAACCTAAGCAAATCAGATAAAAAAGCACATTATGCCGGGCTGGTGGCACTGAGGCTGAGGTGCTAGACACCTTACCTCACGCCATGCAGGCGACTTATGTTCAGAAATGAGAATTGGCTGCCGAGGATCGGCAGGGGAGGAGAAGGATTGAGCACCCAACGGCTGCTCTCCTTCTCCGGGAAGGGGAGGGATGCAGCCCTTACTGCAATACCGCCACCTGGGGGAACTTGAGTGTAAGGTGTGGTAGGAGGGAGGAGGAACGTGTTGGGAGGGGTAGACTTCAGCCGAGCGCCAGAGCAAAGGCACATCTTACTGTACCTCTGTCTCATTGGCCCTGCCAGTATGCTGTGAACATAGGGAGTGGGAGAAAAAGCAAGGAAAACACCCAGCATTGGTGCTGATAAATGGGTTCCTGGTGCCGGTGACTGGAGGAATCTGAGAGATTAAAGCACAAGGTGCACGCTCAATCAAGGTCTGGGGAGGTTGGGGGACTGCTCTGCTCCAACCGGGTGGTTATCCGGAGTGCTAAGATTTCATGAGTGGGGCACCCCTATGCTCAGACAATCCTTGGAGGAGCTCCGGAACAAGGACACAAATGGAGCCCTGAAGAGTGGGGCTAATGTGGGCAGGAAGGAGGATAAACATAAGGTAAAAAAAAAAAAGCACATTATGTTCACATGCTGTAAGCTTGACATGTGTGCAACATGTAAGCTGGTGTGAACATTTTTTAAAAATCAAATTAGGTTCACATGTTACACATTTAACGTGTGTAGCATCTAAGCCATCATGAATTTAATCTAAAAAATATATCAGTTTCTCTTTTTCATACTACTACTAGCAATAAGAGCCATTTTTTATTTATTTATGTATGTATATATGTATGCATGCATGTATGTATGTATGTATGTATTTGTTTACCTGATAAGTGCACTGATCCCAGGGACCATTTGTAGGCACAACCTGGGCCATAGAGATGGCACATATATAATACAGTTTGGGAAAACGATTTCACAGGTGCAAAAATGGTACAGAAAAGGGATACAAAGTGCATGTGCAAATACAACAGTGTTACAGGAAAGTAAAATACAGAATCATGGAAATTAACAGCAGAAAAATTCAGTGCAGTACTAAAGTATTAAAACAGACATATATACATCAGGATTAAAACTGCAGAGTCCACATCAGGATTGTGAAGCATAATATTTCACCCAGAGGTCAGGTACACATGGCAGAGACCATCAAGGCAGTTTTGTAGTGCATTTTGAATACTAGATGCAAGTCTAGAGAGTGGAGGGGTGTAGTAGGCTGTTCCATAGTCTGGGTGCTATAAAGGAGAAAGCTTTACTCCCCAGGCAAGTACTGTAGATATCTGAGGAACCTCTAAGAGAAGGATGCTAGAAATCTCAAGGTTACTGGGGCAGTTAATTAGAGTGATCAGGGCAGAAAAGAGGGACTGTCAGGGTAGAGTGAGTATTTGTCAGCTTAGTGATCTTGGGTTTAGATCCCAGGAGCATGGCCTTTGTTTTGTTAGAGTTTACTAGGTGTCTGTGCTCCCTCAACCAGTTCTGGGCAGCTCCATAGTTTTAAGTTAGTGAGGAGGAGAGGCTGGTCAGTGACTTGGTGCTGTGGAACAACACTAGGTGATCGGCGTGCAGGATGGCCTTACATGAGAGGCTGTCAACAGGTAGGGAGTTTATGAAAAGCAAAGAAAGGAGTGATCACAGGATGGAACCCTGGGGGGCACCAGTAGTTATAGCCTTAGACATCAAGGTAGCACCTCCAATACAAACAATTTGGGATTGTCCAGAGAGGAAGCTCTGGAATGAAGTAGCCATCCCTGCAGTGCAACCAAGGTTCCTTAACCTGTCAAGGAGCAAGATGTGGTCCACTAGGTCAAAAGCCTTGGTCAGGTCAACGAAGATGGAACCTGTTAGGTTACCTAGATCCATGTTTCTGAAGACATGGCTTGTGAGATGAGCCAGGGCAGATGAAGTACTATGATACTCCCTAAATCCGTGCTGGTGTGGGCAGAAAAGATTGTATTTGTTGACATACTTCAAGATTTGGTGATGAACAACCTTTTCAAGGAGCTTACTCTGGTGTAGCAGTAAACATATAGGCCTGTAATTATCCATTGACAGAGGATCACCAGCTTTGAAAATGCGGACCATCTTGGCTATTTTCCATGTAATCGGCATAGCCGAGGTGGACAGGGCAAGATTGAAAATTGTAGTCAGGTTTAGTGATAGTGGGGGCTACAAGTTTAAAGAAGTGGGGATATAGGCCATCGCTCCGAGGACTGCCCCAGTTTTGGGATGCTTTTCAGTAATTTATAGGTGTCCTGGAGGGAGATAGCCCTGAAGTGAAAAGATAGCTGTAGCGTGTTGGCCATAGGAGTTTGTGTGGCTGGGTTTGAAAGGCTTGCAGGGTTGGGTATGGGCAGCTTCCCAAGCTGGGCTGAGATGTCAATGAATTTGTCATTTAGGACACCCGCAACAGCAGTGGGGTCAGTTAGTAGGTCTTCTGTCGTGCTGAGGTGCAAGGCTGGATATTAGGGTCTTGGGTTTGTGAAGGAGCCTCAGGTTAACCAGAAAAGGCAGGGGTTTCCAAGACTGTCCATCTAGAGTTTACATAAATAGCCTACCTTTTGAATTTTTACCTGCTGTTTGCACTGGTTTTGCAGTCTCCTGTAATCATTCCATAGGGCAGGGAAGGAAGTGGCTTTCTATGCTGCCCATTTTGTGTCTCTTTCTTTCATTAGGCAAGACATGGCAAGCTAAAGTTTATTTCTAGGGTGCCCAATCCCAGATGCTCTGGGCACCTTACATGTAAAACAAATAAGGGAAATGAACAAACAATAAATATAATAAAAACAATAAAATAAGATGAAATAAATAAAAATAAGTAACGGTAAAACAGCAAGTCTCACTAAGGCAAGCTATTAGAAATCAGATCAGTTCATCTTGACTGAGAAGGCCAAAGAAAATAAATGGCCTTGAGACCGCAATTGAAGGTCTCGACTGACGGGGCCCCTCTAACAGATGGTGGCAACGTGTTCCACAGGACAGGGCTGGTGCCACTGAATGCTCTGTCACCAGCATTTCTTTGTCTAGACTGGGAACCTCAAGGGGGCTCCTGGATGAGAAGTGGAGGGTGGGGACTGAAGTGGCCAGTATCAAAAGATCAGCCAGGTAGCCAGGGCCTAGTCCATGTAGGGTCTTACAGGTGAGTAATCACACCTTGAAGATAACCCTCCAGCTGACCAGCAGCCAGTGCAGTTTCTGTAGGACCAGAGTCACATGACATAACCTCAAAAGGCCTGTCAGCAATCTGGCAGCTGTTTTCTGCACCAGCTGCAGTTGGCAGAGAATACCTCCAGAGACCCCCAAAGTAAAGTGCATTACAGTAATCAAGCTTAGATGTCACAAAGGCATGAACCATTATGGGCAGGTCCTCGGACGGAACTAGAGGTTTGATACTGGCAATGTTTGTCAAGTGGAAAAAAACATTTTGAATGACAGACGACACCTGAGATTCAAATGTCAACCTGTCATCCAGGAACATGCCAAGGTCTTGCACCCTATGGAAGGCCATCAATGGTGCAGTCCCAAGAGAAAGACTTGAGGCCACACCAGACACACATCTGTCACACCCTTGGCCTGGCTCAAGCACCAGAACCTCTGTCTTGTCAGGGTTCAGTCACAATCAGCAGGAGGATATCCAGTCATTGATCTCGGCCATGCAGGTGTTAAGCACTTTTACAGCATCTGATGTTCCAAGGCAAAGGACAGATACAATTGGGTATCATCTGCATAGCAGTGAAACCCCACATTGTATCACCTAATGAGCTCTCCCAGGGGCAGCAAATACACTGCAAACAGCATCGGTGACAAGTTCGACCCCTGAGTACTCCAAACGGCAAGGGCTTTTGGGAGGAGGAGAAATTCACCAACACCACACGCTGCATCTTGCCGGAAAGATAAGACTCAAACCAGCTGATCACAATGCCAGAAAGTCCACAATACTCTCTGAGGCAATCAAGAAGCACAATGTGGTATACAGTGTCGAAGACTGAAGAGAGATCAAGGAGAACAAGTACTGACCTGTGTCCTCTATCTCTAGCCATGAGATCATTGTGCACCTTGACTAACACTGCTTCGGTGTTATGCCTGTCTCTGAAACCAGACTAGAGTGGTTCATAGATATCAAAGGTTACAAGGTGCTCCTCAAGCTGTTGTGCCACAATTTTCTCAACAACTTCTCCCAGAAACCGGAAGTTGGAGATTGATTGGTAATTCACCAGGATATCCAGATCGAGAGATGATTTCTTCAGAAGAGGCCTCACCAGAGCTTCTTTCAAGGCATCTAGAAAGACTCTCTCCAACAACAAACAGCGAACAATCAAGGTGAACACTGGGCCAACGGAACCAACATATCTCATCAAAAAAAGTGTCAGTGCCAGATCCAGTTCACATTATGTGTGCTTCAGTTTTGAGAGGATCTTTGTGACCTGAACCACCTCCACTAGTTTAAACTCCTCCCAGACAGGCGAAGCACCTCTGCCACACCCAAGGTGATCACTGTGAGTCGTAATGTGACTCACTGATGGGATCCCCTGCTGGATGGAGGACATCCTGTCAGTGAAGAACTTATCACACAAGGTGATTGAAAAGTCTTTTTCTGCTGCAGACTGGCCAAATGAAGAAGTCTGTCGACAGTGTGAAAAAGCTGAGATGGTCAGTTCTTCCATACAGCAATCTCCCTGGACAGGAGCTCTGCCTTCTTAGAGTTGATTGCCCCTGATACACTACATAGTGAGCATGCAGGGCCATTTTGTCCACCACTGATTGGGTCCTCCACCAGCAACATTTCAACTTTCGACTCCTAATCTTCATCACCTTGAGGTCCCTGTCAAACCAAGGAGACCTCAAGTGAGAAGATTTGGGTTGCACACAGACCAGTGTGAGGGCATCAAGTGCCCCAGATACTGCCCTGTTATTGGCAGCAACTGCCTCACTCGTGCCCTTTGCACATGCAGCACCTACACTAGATGGATCGGCAGCTGTTAAAAGTCCTGGGAGTCAAAGCCCTCAAAGGGCAGTAGCTAACCATCTCAATGGGGGGGCACTAAGGGGAGGCAAGAACGAGAACTTCACCTTGCAGTTATCAGACCATGTAACCTGATCAATCCTAAGGTTATCTACCTCGAGCCCCAGTGAGAACACCATGTCCAACATGTGGCCATGCTGATGGATTGTGGAAGTAACTTCTTGTGTCAGGCCCAGTTTAGACATCATCTGGAACCCAATCATGAGGATTTGTTGTTGGTCTAGGCATTGAAATCCCCCAGCACTAAACATCTTGAGGACTCCAACACCTCACTGACAATGATGCCTCCTAGGGAGAGGAGCTCCTTTGAGGCTACAGGTGCTTCTGTCTCACACCCAGTGAATAGTCTGAGGAAAATGCCTGTCCTGAATGTGCACCAGGGCATCAGTGGGGAATCCTGCAGCCAAAGCTACATCCTTGAGGGAGTAGAGAGTTTCCCAGTTTACTGCTTTGACATCAGTAAACTTGGGGGAGGTGAAATTGTAGGTGAAATCTCTGAAAGAAGTTAGATATTTGGGGGGGCTCTAGGATTTGGATGCTCACATGATGTAGGTTGGGGAGTGATTGCTGATGGAATCTGACAGGATACCAGCTTGAAGGATTCTGACATCTCTGTTAGTTACTATCCAGTACAGCAAGGAGTGGATCTAGGATCTGTTATTTTGTCTTGTGGGTAAGGTTATGGCTTGAGTGAGGTTATGCTGCTTCAGTAGGTTGCTGTATTCTGACTGCTTGTAGCTTAGCCAGTTGAGGTTTAAGTCACATAACACCATACTTTGTCTGTGAGGGGAGAGCTGTTCCATGCCTGACAATAGGTTAGTTAACCTTGGGATGCCCCCATTAGGTGGGTTGTAGCAGCACCTGAGATAGGTCTTTTTTTTTTATCCTAGCCTAACTTCAGTGATAAGCCACTAAATGGGAGAGTGGACAGCGGAGCTAAGGGGTAAGGTAGCTGTAAGTGGGTTGTGAAGATATAAGAGTACCCCTCTACCTTTCTTTTTGATGGGTCTATCATATCGGAGCAAGGGGTAGCCAGGCAAGTGGCAAATAGTGTCAGGGATGGATGGTTTCAGCCATGATTCAGTGATGCCAGGAACATTACGTTTAGCAAGTGACATCCACGCTTCCATTAAAATACCATTTCCATTGATTTCCCATTAAAATTAGAAAAACTCATTAATTCTCACCATTAAACCCTTTTGCAAATTGTTTAATGGCTTTTGGGTTTTATCATTAAATTGTGATTAATTTGTAAAGCGTTGTTTGCTTACAGAATTATATGCCTAAGATATGACCTCATTAATCTTTGCTCTCAGAAGTCAGCCAACACCCCCCCATTCAAGATATGTAAAGAGGGGCCTTTGTGGTGTGAAGCCTGACCTTTTTGTTTTGTGCTATTGAAATAACATTATGCCTATGTAGAGCCCCATTTGTGTTTCTCCATGACTGTTATGACTTACTTACTTTCACTTTGTCATTCTGTATGGAGCATACACACTATGGCCATGCTCAGTATTCCTTGTGCTGAGTAAGGCCCTTTAAGTATGCATCATAATGGTGCCAGCCCACCAGCACAGCGGTTGGATTTCCGCTTGCGAAGCCAGCGACCTGGGTTCGGGAACAGACTCAGGTCATCGGAGGGCTGGCTGGGGGGGGAGAAGGATAGAGCGTCCCACGACTGCTCTTCTTCTCTGGGGGGAGGGTGCGGGACACCGCCGTAGCTATGGGGACACCTGGTGGAGACCAGGAGTACCTCAGTGTACGGGACAACAAAGTTTCAAGGGACGGGACGGACGCAGGCATCATTGCACATTCCCGCACCTCTAGAGGGAGAAAAATCTAAGCCTCCCTCTCGCCGCCTTGGTGATGCCCGCCTCTCGTCTGCTATCAGCTCCCCAGGCTGGCTCTCGCCCTATCCCATCATACGTGGCACCTCAAAAAAAGAAGGGGCACGGGTGCCATGTCTCCGCCCTGGGGGGTAATCCATGGGGTACCGGGAGTGCGGCTCATGTGGGGATGCCGCAGCCGAGGGGTCCGTGACCGGGTGGATGGTATGGCGGCAAGAGGGGGGCAGTAAATAAATAATAATAAAAAAAAAGTATGCATCATAACTCACTTTTTGTTACTGAAATGAGGGTGATAGACACTCAAAATGAGGGACAATGAGGAACACTAACCCTCATAACGAGTGACACATCCTGAAATATGGAGATGCCTTAGACGGCAGTGAAAACCATAGTATTTACTTGTACAAATATTAGCATCTGAGAATGAATTTCTACCATAAAGCAGGGGCACCAGTTAGGTAGGTCAGAGGGAGGCAGTTGCCCCCCTCTATATTAGTGCCTAGGTTGTTCTTATGATGTGGCAATAATGGCACTAAATTTGGATTTAATCATGTTGCACAATAAGGGCCTTCCCAGCCTGTGTGCACTTATGTTGCAGCTGCTGGTGAGCTCCTGACTTGACTGTGTCTTTGTTGTGTTGTCCACTTTCTCAGCCTATTAGCAGCAGCATTGTAACATGAGACATAGAAGAGCTCTGAGTAAGCAAAAGTGTGCGAGTTGCATGAGCATGACACTGTCTTTCCCACCAGAGTATGTAGGCTACACACTACAGATCAGAGTAGTTGGTGAGCACTGAGATCTCGATAGCAGTGTTGCGGTGGCATATCTTTATTGGTCAATTCTTAATGAGTCTCAGTCTCCCTCGGTGGTTGAAGGGGCAGGGTGTGAGCTAGAAGCTAACTCGACAATTAGGCTACCTACCTACAATACTAGGCTCACCTTGCAATAAAAATAGCATGGGTTTTCCACAGCAGCAAGCTAAGCCTAACAGCAGAACCAGAGGAAGTGGTGGGGGCTGGAACAATCACGGGATTTAAGAATGCATGGGATAGACATAAAGGAATTCTGGAGGTCAGGGGTAAGGTGCAACAGACTTCTAGGAAAACAAACTAAACTTACAAGCTCAAATGGGCAGACTGCGTGGGCCATAGGCCCTTATCTGCCGACACTGTCTATGTAGCAATGGCAACAGCACTGTAGGTTGCCTTCACAGGCCTTGATCAATGCAGTAACAGCCATGATAGCAGTCAAGCAAGAAGAAAGCAAAACAGGTTGGGTGGATTTGGTCAATGAGGTAACACGGTCGCAGACTGCGATTGGTGTGGCAAACTACCCGGCTGCTAGCCCTTATTTGTAGATATAATACTGTTGTGTGTGTATTATATATATATATATATATATATATATATATATATATATTTTATGTAATTCTATGTAGATGTACATACTAGTGTCAGCAAAGGCACATTGAAAAAAGACTGGATTTTTTTTAAAGGGTTTAGTCTTCTTTTAACCTGCAGGGCAACCTTGCTTGCCAGGAAAATGACATGTTATTGTCAAAAAGCTTGTGGATAGCTGATCAAAGAGTCTTCCTCTAAGTTAACTGGCCAAGGGAAACAGAAGTAATAAAATCAGCTTGTATAATCATAAAACTTTCAGGATCTTCCTTATAACCAATTAAATTAAGCCAGTTCAAAAGCCCAGGATGTTTTACCAAGGAAAGATCTTTCTAACAGGATTCTGTGAAATTCCACTTACAGGAGTTATGATTGTAAAACTTAGGTTAATTGTGGGACACTGACCTCTCAAAGATTATCAGGAAAATAAGACATTGGTGAAGTGCAAGAGTGACACCCGGTGGCCTAAATGGAAGGGCCAGTCTTTATTCATAGACTGGGGGGGGTCTTCTATTTAATCTCTCCAGCATAGACACTCAGGGCCATTCTGTTTGGACTCTTTCTCTTGACCATAAGCGAACAGCTGCCAGCACCAAGACTACCTAATAGCCAATGGCTGCTACAGAAAGACTGCAATATTTTGCAAACCAGCGATTCTCTGGACTTTAAAATCTTCATACCCAAGGTAGACTTAGCTAACATGTTTTAATATGTTTTTCTGTATATTTTCCCATTCTGCTTCTTATACTGTAACCTGAATTAGTATATGTTTTCTTTTAGTTGTAACTGCATTTACTTATCTTAGTAAAAATATTTGTTTTCCTAAAGAATATCTATCTGCGTGAGGTTGATATATATTTGTGTGTGAATTGTGAAAACAATATTAATACTCTGTGAAAACTGCTTTTGCCAAAGGGGTCACACCATAAGCAAACAAGTTAAAAAAGGGCATGTAAAGGGACATCTGGAAGGATAGGGAGAATACCAGAGTCTACAAAGATTTTTAACCAGGCTGTTGTATGTCCTGTAGGGAGAAGGCCAAATCAGGTGTTACGCTGCTACCCTAAAGACAGTGTGATGCCTGGGTCTTCCTCCGTTGTGTAATAGCCAAGGACAGGTTCATATTTGGCCACAAGCCTCGAGACTGGTATTGTGCCCTTATCCAGCGCTAGAGGGACATCTGGGATCCTCATGGCAGAGGTGCAGTTGTGACCTCGGTGAGCATTCTAAAGGATGAGGAGGATATCCCTGTCCCACCCATTGCACTTAAGGGTGGGCACTGTTATCTCAGTGGACCTGTTCCCCAGCAGTGGGTTTGTGACAATTGACACCTGGGATGGTTAGTTTCAGCATCCAGCTTTTGGCAGAAGGAAGGAGGAGCCAGCTGAAAACTGGGCTGGTGGCACATTGGACCAGGCTTCAGGTTCTAGCTGAGTGTTTGGGTAAGTAAAAGTGAATATTGTTTTTATAGGGGGGGATTGGGGAAGGAGAAAGAACAGAAATATTGGTGTGCTTTTCACTTTTCTGCACCTTTGGGCAGCTTCACAACCCACATGGGATGGATATTGAATGGAATGGAGTCAGAGAGAGAGAGAGAGAGAGAGAGAGAGAGAGATCAGGGTGTTTTTTTTTGGGGGGGGGGCAGTCAGAACTTCAGCCAGAAAAATAAAAGCAGAGAAACTAGGTGTGTTTAAGCCCAAATCTAATGCACTGCTTAAGGGCATTGGCTTGACGTCTGTCTGAGAGAATGATAAAATGTGCTAAATGCCTAAATCAAAAAATCCTGAGTGATGAGAGAGACTGCGTGAGTGAGTGAAGTAAAAAGGGACAGCTCAGTGATCAGTGAGAGAAACTTGACAGCCAGTGCAGTGGTTGAAGCCTGAAGGTCAACTAATTAAAATTTGTTAATGTTTTGTAATATTTGAAGCTGAAATATAGGCTACACGCAAGTGTGTGGTGTGCCTTGACCTGATAATATAAGGCTGCTGTTGTTGTTTTTAACAGAACTAGCTAGGCGAACTCTCCCAGTCTGCAGAGTTGAACATTTGAGCTGGAATCAGCTTGCACATTTGAGCAGGCAGGCTGCCTGCTCAAACATGCATGCAAACAGTGCCTGTGTAAATGCTCAGAGGTTTCTGACAGGCGGTTACGGTCTCAGATCTTGCCCCTTGGTAGACGGATTCATCTTATACATTTGAATTTTACCTGTTTTGCATACCACTTTTCAATCACAACAAATATGTTTACCTTTTAGAAACATTCCAGACATTCCAGAGCTTGCCTTCTAGGGGCTAACTAGCACCTGGCCTACAGTGGTTGTTGTCCCCCCCCATTGAAATCTTACATGGTGCCCCTGCCATAATGTCTAAATTTAGAGGATGTCCTCTGTGTGATCAGCATGTTTTCCATGAGGGATGGATTAGAGACTGAGCAGTTTTCAGCAGTAAAAATGAGGGATAACCCTCACAATCAGGGATAGTTAAGAGGTATTGTATGCACAGACTATTGGAGCCCCACTATAGTCAGGCATACCCCCCCAGTGAAGCTGGTCTCCATACCCGTGTACTCAGGCCTGTTATGACACACGGCATGGGAAAGTGTGTGACTGCACCCCATTTAAATGGATGGGGTTATTTGTGACTATTTTATATACTATGATGCCAATCTGGAGATTAATCTTTAACATGCCATCATAATGTATAAAATAGTATTAAAAATAACCCCATTCATTTCAAAAGAGTGCACCCCAGCACTCTATCCCATGGACACCATCCCTTAAAGAATCCTCCCTCTGACTCCGGTAAGAGACTCTTGACTTATACCTATATTTGGTGGGTTATATATAATGGTGTGGCTGCACCCGTTACAATGTGTGTGTATGTGTGCAGGGGAGTTGGCCATGGGTGGGTAGATACAGAGATATTGCTAATTTTGTATAGCCCATTAAAGTCTGTTTGCGTGGAAGCATTCAAAGAGAAAATAGTAGTACAGGCCAAACAGAATGATTAAGTAGTTCTGTGGGTCACTGTGTGTATGGGGGTGGAAAGAACCACATGTGTTTCTCATGGAATGTGTACTATGGTTAAGCTGTGCAGCTAGGGACATGAAAACTAAAAATTATGATAATGACTATAAGCATGCCATATGCATGCAGATGCATGCAGATTTGTATAGAGGTTAAAGTGTGCTACATGTACACAAGCAGTATAGCATAGTGGTCACTTGCTTGCAGCGCGCATGCCACATAGGTAGTTTTATGTGCGCAGCATGGAAAAATTTCACATAATTATTTCTGTAAGGGTAGGACCCTTCCCGGTTCCCCAAGAATGGAAGATAATACACATTTGATGACTGAGGTCTGGGAGGAGCCAATAAGGCATGGGAGCGTTCAGTGAGGGCCCTATTGTAGTGAGCTGGGGGCAGAACAGCATAATCTGCTTGGGACTGCTAGGGTAATTTATTCCACTGAATGCTTCCCTTAACCCTCAGGCCATCAGAAAGGAGGGTGAGCCTCACTTCAGGTGTTTGATACCTTGATATTACTGGCCTGGTGAGCAGGTATGTGACAATTTAAGGCCTCATGTATGTGTTGCTTTTCACATGATATACCCTCACCCTAGGCCAGCGGGGGGAGGGGGGGTTATAAAGCAGAAGATAGATGCCACCCCAGTTCAAGGCAGGAGGCTCACAAAGTGATTGTCAGAACCCCACCCCACCAGCACCCAGTCACAAACCCATGTTGTCTATATGACAAGAAGTAGTGCTACCAATGTGCTAGCCAGTCAGGTTTTATTCATTCTTACATTGTATTTACTCAAGGTTGTACTGCCCAGGTGAGATACAGTCTCTCATTTACAATGGATTACTGCTGTTACCCATTTTCCACCATATTCATGCTAGTTCACTCAGATGAGTTGTAATATATCTTGTTTTCTTCTTGTTATCTTGTTGGAATCTCCTAGATGTTTAGTTCTGGGGGACTTCAATGCTTGGGTTGATGATGAATCCTTCCAGTTTGGGTCTAACCTACTCTGGCTGATGTCTTCGCTGGGCCTGTCACAAGCTGTTACTTCTGTGACCCATCACTACAGCCTGGACCAGGTTTTCTCACTGGGGCTTGAGGTGAATACCCTCAGGATTGATTAGGTCATCTGGTCTGATCATTGCACAGTGGCGTTTTCATTCGGGGGCCCCCCTGAAATTCTCTACCCTGTTGAGATGGTCAGCTACTTCCCTTTATGAGAGTTGTCCCCAGAGGGACTATTGGTGGTGGCTGATTTATCTAGTGTATTCGCTGCATGTGCAATTGGCATGCTCGAGGCAGTAGCCACTTATAATAGGGCTGTCTCTGAAGTGCTCAATGCCATCGCATCGGTCCATGTACGACCCAGATCCTCTCAACTGGGATATCCCTGGTTTGATGGGGATCTCAAGGTGATGAAGATCAAGGGTCAGATGTTAGAGTGTTGCTGGCAGAGGACCCAGTCAGATGATGACAAACTAGCCATGAGTACCAAGGGGCAATCAACTGTAAGAAGGCAAAGTTCCTGTCCAGGGAGATTGCTGCCGGGAAGAACCGACCTGCTTAGCTTTTTCAGACTGTGGACAGACTTTTGCGTCCAGTCTGTCTACAACCAAAAAATGCTTTTTCAGTCACTTTATGTAAGGAATCTGCCCAGTTCTGCTCTGAAGGAGCGTCCTCTATCTGCCAAGGAATTCCATCAGTAGACCACATCATGGTTCACAGTAGTCATTCTGGGGTGAATGGAGGATCTCCCTCTGTCCGGGAGGAGTTGACTGAGGTCATAGAGGTCATCTCTAAGCTGAAGCAAACATATTTTGAACTGGACCCTGCACCGACTCATTTCTTATTGAGATGTGTTTATGCCGTTGGCTCGGTGTTCACTGAAATAGTCAGGTGCTTGTTATCAGAGGGGGTATTGCTGGATGCCTTGAAAGAAGCTCTGGTAAGACCCATTCTGAAAAAGCCATCTCTCGACCCTGACGTTTTAGCGAACTACTGCCCTATCTGCAAACCCCCCCTTTCTGAGTAAGGTTCTTGAGAAAATTGTGGCACAGCAGCTGGAGGAACACCTCATGACCTTTGACATCTATGAGTCACTCCAGTCAGGTTCGGAGCCAGGTATAGCACCAAAACGGTGTTAGTTAGGGTGAATAATGATCTCCTCATAGCAAGAGATAGAGAGGAAAAGTCAATTATTGTTCTCCTCGATCTCTCCTCCACTTTTGACACTGTAAATCACTTTGTGTTACTCGATCACCTCAGAGAGTATTGTGGACTTGCTGACACTGTCATCCACTGGTTTGAGTCCTTCCTTTCTGGCAGGAAGTGTCAGGTGGTGATGGGGAATTTCTCCTCCTCTATGAGACTCCTGTCATTTGGAGTGCCTCAGGGGTTGATCTTGTCTCCAGTGTTGTTCTCAGTGTATATGATGCCCCTGGGTGAGCTCATTAGACATTACAGTGTGGGTTTTCACTGCTATGCAGATGATACCCAACTGTATATGCCCTTTACCCCTGGAACATAGGATGCCATGGAAGAACTTAACAACTGCCTGACAGAGATCGATGACTGGATGTTCTTCAGCTTTTTGAGACTGAACCCTGACAAAATGGAGGTACTAGTGACTGAGCTGGGTAGAGGGCTTGAGGAGAGTGTCATCAAGACTGTGATGCCGGGTTTGCATCTGGGTCTGGCTCCATTGTTGGCGTCCACTATGGTGTGAGATCTTGGCATGATCCTGGATGACAGAATGACGCTTGAAGCTCATGTGTCAGCTGTTGTCCAAAGTGGTTTCTACCACTTGAGAAATATCACATGGATCAAACCCCTAGTTCCACGTGAAAACCTGCCCACTCTGGTACATGCCTTCATGACCTCCGGGCTTGACTATTGTAAAACTCTTTACATCGGAGCCTCAGGAAATACCCTCCATTGGCTGCAGCTGTTGCAGAATGCTGCTGCCAGGTTGCTGACTGGTCTTTTGAGGTTGAGTCATGTGACCCCACTGCTGCGTGCCTTGCACTGGCTGCCTGTCAGGTGGAGGGTTATCTTTAAAGTGAATCTTCTCACCTATAAGGCCCTACATGGTCTAGGCCCTGGTTACTAGGCTGAGCTTCTGATACACTGCACTTCTGTCCACACCCTCCACTCCTCGATCAGGGGCCTCCTTGAGGTTCCCAGGACTAGACTAAAAACTTCTGGTGACCATGCTTTTAATGTCACCAGACCAGTCCTGTGGAAGGCTCGTCCACCATCTCTTAGGGATGCCCCCATCGGTCGAGGTATTTAAAAGGGGTCTCAAGGCTTATCTTTTCAGCCTGCCCTTCATGAGCAATGTGATCTGAGCAGTACAGGTGTATTTATAGTGCTGAGTTGATTTAATGATATCTGTTTATTTATTTTGTTGTGTTATTTATCTGACCTGTCTTATCTACTCGTGTATTTTCTTGTTATGTTTTTAATGTAATTCACCCAGAGCCTCTGGGATTGGGTGGGTACAAATAAAATTTGCCTTGCCTTTCCTTGTTTTAAGTAGGGTATGGATTTTATCAAATTTTACAGTGCATTCACACAGGACAGCCCAGGTGAGGTGCAGCATCTTTTTTTTTTCAGTGGTATCCTGATTTCACTCATTTTTATACCATATTTAAGAAGTACAGCTCAGTTCAGCCAAAATATCTTGTTTGTGTGGATTCCTGTTTTTACCCATTATTGTACAATATTTACCTATGACAGCTCAGCTCAACTGGAATGCAGTGTATTATTATCACTAGGGTCCTGCATCCACCAATTTACTATGGTTTATTAGTACATAAAATGAGCAGAATTTTTGAAAGGATCTGTTTATGATGCATCCATCACTATTTTCAAAAGTAAAATTTGTCCATACCTGCTTGTTCATCTATTAGAAGTATGCTGGATGGAGCTGTTTATGATGCTTTCAAGTGCTGGAAAATAATAGTCTGCATTTTACTCCCATTTCAGCCATTAAATTGCCATCAGAATGAATACTGAATATGAGTAGGAGGTCACCCATCAAGCTTTGCTTTTCAAGGCTATCAAGATTTATGTTTTCCGTCTTTGCTCATAGTACATTGTGTCTAAGCCATGCATTACCCTTGTAGCTTTTTGTTGAATTTTTCTCAGTGTTGAATTTTCTCAATGTTCCAACTGTTGTTTGTGTTGGTGGCACTCTCCCTTCCCCCAGTCAGCCAGAATTCTAACGTATCTGTTGCACAGGAGGAGTAGAATAGAGCCCATTTTCTGCTGCAAATTGTGACTGTATGTTGAAAACAGACCCAACTTCTGAAAAGAGCAATAGGGCTGCCTCGCTTCAAGTAGATGGACAAAGGCACAGCATGCATTTGTGTAAGGGACCAATCTTTTGAAAACCCCTCCAATGTATTTACCCAGCATAGCTAAACTGAAATGTTACAGCATAGTTTTATATGGGTTCTATTTATTTTTTTAGAATCACCATGTACAAACATGGGGCCAGATTTTCAAAAGTGGAAAAACAGTTCATGTGTGGAAAAAAGTTGTGCAAGTGAGGTTTTTCTTGAACAGTTGCAAGTTTTTGGGCATGCGATAGATTTTTTTTAAAGTTGCTTTTTTGAAACCTTTTCCACAATTTACGGCAGCTTGCACATATTTTGTTTTTGCAGTTGCAGGAAAATGCTATGCCTGACATTACCAGGTGCAACATTTTTTTGCTCAGCTGTGGGGAAAAGGAAAAAACCACATATGCACATAACAGACTCAATGCACAAACAGGATTCGGGTATGCAAGAGGGGTCAATACCCAGTCTGTGCATCTCCACACTCGTGGACAGGTGTGCATTGTCTGAGATTCATGATTTCTTGGTTTTTTTTTCTTTAATTAGCACTTCTTGCGTTTTTTCCCTGGTTTTCTCCCGAAGATCCCGAGACCCCAGCAGAAATGGCAGTGCATGCATGTGGAGAGGCACATGCACTCCAGGTACCAGCTCAGCCCCTTCCACCCCACCCCCAGCTATTGCCATGCTCCTCGTTGCCTGAACTGCCACCCATCCTCCTCCAGGTGGCAGCCAAGGGCCAGAGAAACCCCTCATCCTTCCCCAGGAGAGGAGAGCTGACTCGCAGCAGCTCAGTTGTGCTCCATGCCCTCTCCCCTGCCAAAACCTGATAACCCAGGCTTGTTCCCAAACCTGAGTCACAAGGGTGGTGCGAGGTGTGGCATCCAGCACCTCTACCCTCAGCGTCACTGGGCTGGAAGGAGGGAATCATGATTTCTGTTTGCCTCTCTGTGGCTCCACCCCTCTGGTGTGCAGGATCATGGGGGACATATGTAAGCAGAGCACAGGACATAGTTGGACATCCAATCATATGCCTAACCTGGGTCCTGTAGTAGTTCCCAGATTCTGGGCAGGTGTGGGCCCCAGGATTTTGAAAGTATGGGTGAGGGCCCAAAGGGTTGTCCCCAGCCCTACCATGCAGCTAGGAGGGCTGGGAAAGCATGGTGGATGGATTCCCTGTTCCATCACAGCTGGCAGGTGTCATTGATGGGGGTTGTGCACTGGTTATGGTATGGTCTCCATTGCCATGTCTCACACCCCCCATGCTAGCCATTCTGCACCTTAGTGAATTGTGCAGAGTTCAAGCACACCCTTGACACCCCCTGGACCACCCGTGGTAAGTAGCTTTGTGGATGGCCAGGGGATCAAGTGTGCAATGGTCTTGTGCACCAGCAGACCCCTGATGCATGGCATTCTAACTTAGGGTTACCTATGTGCCTCAAATATGTGGCACATAGGCAACCCTCATGTTAGTGCACAGAGCCCAACAAGCTGGAAATAGCAATTTTTCAGATGCATGAATATTGCCCTGCACCAGGAAGTTGCACACAGGGACTTAGTTTATGGGCCTTGTCAGGCCCCTTGAAAATGTGGCTCATAGTGCATTCTCACCTGTTAGTTGTTACTGACAGATACCTTTGCAATTCATCTTCAATGTTATTGTCACAAACTGACTGTGACCACTGACTTCATAGAAGTTAATGCTTTCATGTAATTACTATTAGCATAACAGTATTGATCAGCTGAATACACTTCACACACAAAAAATCCATTCAGAAGTACAAGATTAAGTTATTAATATACACTTATATAACGTAATCCTATATGCTTCTTTGCCTTACATATAAGGTGTTACTGATATCATTATTCTCTTTATCATCAGGGTTTTCTAACCAACCTTTTTTTGGGCTGCAGTGGGAGTAGCCCTGCAGACCTCTTGCTAGGAGAAAAGGACTCAGTGCATTCCTTCTGACTGAACAACATGTTGGAGTTGCACCAGAATTACTGCCATGTCCATGAAGCACTCCACTTGTTGTCTCCATTGGAAGGAGCACTGCACTATTTTTACTGTCAGCGGTCAAAGCGGAACATGGCACACACCACCATATTCAAGGTGGCCACCAAACAGTACTGTACTGTAAGGCAGGCAAAGGCCCAAACCGAGGAAACACTAGCATAGACAGTAAAAGAAAGTGACAAGACTTTCTATAGATACATTAGTGAAAGGAGAAAGTCCAGAGGGGGTATTGCTAAAATCAATGGAGATTAGGGGGCATGTGAGGAGGAGGACCATGTAAAAGCATCTATCATAAATAGATACTTCTGCTCAGTATTTACTGAAGAGAAGGTAGGGCTGGGCCCACAGCTCAGCACCATGGACGCAGGGTAAGCACTAGTCCTTTCACAAAAGATAGTGTCCTACAGGAGCTCGATAAGCTCAGGGTGGACAAGGCAATTGGGACCTGATGGCATACAACCTAGGATACTAAGGGAGCTAAAGGTGGAACCAGCAGAGCCATTATCAGAACTGTTTAGTGAGTCCCTGAGCACAGGAGAGGTCCCAGAAGACTGGAGAAGGGCTCATGTGATCCTGCTCCACTAGAGTGGTAGCAGGGAGGAGGCAGGGTACCTCAGAGCAGTCAGTCTTACCTCAGTAGTGGGCAAGATTATGGAGGCACTCCTTTAGGAAAGGGTAGTGCAACACCTGGAATCCATTGGAGCACAGGCTCCAAGACAGCATGGGTTTACAAAAGGACGGTCCCGTCAAACTAATCTCATAGATTTTTTTGACTGGGAAACCAGAGTGGTGGACCAAGGGGGAGCAGTTGATGTCACCTACTTTGACTTCGGCAAAGCTTTTGATACTTTTCCACATAGAAGATTGATTAATAAGCTTGGTAAACTTGGGGTGGGTGAGAGGTTGGTCCACTGTGTGGCAAACTGGTTGGCGGGCAGAACACAGAGAGTGCTGGTAAATGGTATACAGTCAGAAGAGATGCAAGTCACAAGTGGGGTACCTCAGGGATCAGTTCTGGGGCCAGTTCTCTTCAATATCTTCATCAGTGTCATTGCAGATGGACTGGAGGGTAAGATTTGTCTGTTTGCAGATGACAACAAGATCTGCAACAGAGCAGAGATTCAGATGGGGTGGGCAGAATGAGAAGAGATCTGTATAAACTAGCAAAATGGTCGGAAGAGTGGCAACTGGGGTTTAATGCAAAGAAGTGCAAAATCATGCACATAGGGAAGAGAAACCCTGAAGCCACCTATAGGCTTGGGGGGGAGTTGCTGGCAGTCACTAGAGAAGAAAGAGACTTGGGCATCATCATCACCTATGACCTGAAATCATCCAAGCAGACCACTAAAGCAGTAGGTAAGACTAGGGGGATGTTAAGGTGTATTAGTATTGGTATTACAAGTCGGAAGAGGGATGTAATGATCCTTCTTTACAAGACATTGGTTAGGCCCCATCTGGAGTACTACGTGCAGTACTGGAGGCCACACCTTTACACGAACATTAACCAAACTGAGGCAGTCCAGAGAAGGGCAACCAAAATGGTGCAGGGACTGCATCAGAAAACATATGAGGACAGATTAACGGAACTCAATATGTATACCCTAGAGCAAAGGAGGGAGAGAGGTGATATGATCGAAACATTCAAACACCTTAAGGGCATTAACAAGGTGAAAGAGTCTAACATGTTTCAATATAAGAAAAATAGCGGGCAAGAAGACACAGCATGAAATTAGAGGGAGGCTGATTAAGGGGTAATGTGAGGAAGTTCTTTTTCACAGAAAGGGTGGTGGATGCATGGAACGGCCTACCTCAGGAATTGGTGGATATGAATACAGTGCAGGGCTTCAAACAGGCATGGGATAGGAATAAGGGAGCAATACAGATGAGAATGAATAGATAGGCCATTGACAGAGCATAGGCCAATGGCACATTTATAAGGTAGAAAAAGAAATGGACAGACTGGATGGGCCTTGCTGTCCTTATCTGCCATGAACTTCTATGTTTCTATGTACATGTATGACTATTAGAGCATGTGGAGTACATTGCAGTGGCCATCTTGGTCATGGCAGGCTGTGCTGTGATCCGCTGTGACCGTCAAATTTTTTTAAATTATATATATATCCCTCCCACCAGACCCTCCCTCTCAGTACCCAGCACCCCCCCCCCCACCAGAAACATAACAGTGACACTGGAGGTGCCCAATCCACCAGTGTCATGATCACAAATCCTCTTACTGACCCCCTGTTCCACTGCGATGCATGTGAGATTATTTGTGCTCCCCCCTGCCTGACCATCCATCTCAGCACCTACCACCTTATTCCCCCATTGAGGTGTGTCCAATCCCTCAGTGCAGGAATCCTCATTTCTTTTTACCTTTAAAAAAAAAAAGTCCACTAATGTTACTTAGTTACATAATAGTTGTCGGCAGAAAAAGATCCCATAGTCCATCTAGTCTGCCCTGGTTCTAGATTAGTTCATTCCTTTACTACAGATCCTGTTAGACCTGTGATCTTACTCCCCTCTTCCTGACTTCACAAGTCCTCTGTGCCTATCCCATGCATGTTTGAATGCCTCAATGGTGCTTGCACCCACCACTTCTGCTTGTAGCTTGTTCTAGCATTCTACCACCCTTTCTGTGAAGAAGTACTAGCTCATATTACCTCTGAGTATCCCCCCTTCCTGCCTCATATCATGCCCCCTTGTCCTTGTGCATTTCCTTTTTTGTAGAAATTTGCCCTCCTCCACTTTATCTCCTTGATGTATATGAATGCCTCTATCATGTCCCCACTCTCCATTCTAACCTCTGGTGAGTACAACTTTAACTCCCTGAGCCTCTCCTAGGTTTTCCAATGCATGTGTAACCAACCAGTTCCTGGGGTAACTAGAATCCCATCAGTTTTAGATCAGGCAGATAGCCTGGGCAATCAGAGGGTTTAAAATCTCTCTGTAAAACATTACATCACCACTTGCTGAGCTCTGCTGAGGTACGGGATGATGTCATGGAATTTAGAACCATTGCAGCAGCATAAGCCACACTATGCCTGCAACTGTTTTGAGCTGTGAATCAGTTTGAAGTCAGAGTTTGAGCTGAGATTTCTACAGCAAGTGGTGCTCTGACCAGAGATTACTTGCTAGAGGGAAGGACCCTCATTTATTAATTTCTGCCATAGTTCACTAACCAACAACTGGTTTCCTGGAACGTGATGGCTACCAGATCCTGTGAAGCCCTAAGTGGTGAATACTTTTCACAGAAAAGAGGAATGGGACTGAAGGTTCAGTGAATACTTTGGAGCAACACCCCCAAAGACTGTAAGAACTATCAGAACTGCCCAGAACATAGAGATTGTGTGTGAACAATTTAAAAGTTATGGATTCTGCGTGAGCTGCGGATTTTGAGTGTTCTTTGCAAGTGTCTGGAGGGGTAGAAGATGTACTGTAGCAAGTGCAATGTTCAAATGGGGTTGGCTGGTGCCTTGTCAGATACAGGTACTCAGGACCCTGGCACAATGTCTGTGCAGTAAGATGTCTCTTGTAGCCCCATGTGAGGCTACGGAATCCTGTTTCCTAAAAGCAATGGCAGATAGAGTCTAGCTGTAGCTAGAGTGAGCTATCACTTCATTCTAGGTTCCAATGAGACCTAACTGGTTACAAAAGGAATGGTCTAAGGTGCTAACTTAAATCACATAGTGGTGCTCAAAATAGTCTGGGTACCCCTGAAATAGGGCTGGCAGTTTGTGAGTCCATGATTCCCTGAATAGGGCTGGACATTAGTGGAAAATGTTCTTTTGGTAAGTACAGATACTTCTGCAATAGGGCTGGACATCTGTGGGAAAAAAGTTCGTGTAAAAAGTCAGTACTGCCTGCAAGAGGTTGAAAATGTCTTTGCCTGTTACAAAACATGTCATCTGTCTGTACAGCTTTAAGCCCTGGAGGCACCACCATTTCTGTTAACACTATGTCAGGAATAAAAGCCTTACAGTAACATCCCAAATTTCAGCTTGCAGGCAATCCATCTCTGAGTGACTCATGTAATGTTCTAGGGGCCCCCACAGATAGGAGACACACCATAGCCCTGGCACCTTTCTCCCCAACCTGGGTAAAATAGAGATGTTGTTTTGTGCTCTACCCCCCGTCCTCAAAAATGCCAGAGCCAGGCGTTGCCCTGATGCCAAGGATAATACCTTTCTTTTCTGCCAAAAGTGGTTGTTACCTTGTCTGAGTAACAAAAAAGGAGTGTCAGGGTTACACATACCCTGAACCATTCTGGTAGCCCTTCTCTGCACTGCCTCTACCTGTTCAATGTCCTTTCTGAGATGGGGCCTCCAGAACTGGACACAGTTCTCAAAATGAGGCCTCACCAGTGACCTATACAGGGGCATTATTACCTTTCCCTTTCTACTTGTTATACCCCTTCTTATGAATCCCAGCATCCTATTCGCCTTTCCCACTGCCCTTCCATACTGACTTGCCAATTTGAGGTCATCTGTTATGATGACTCACAGGTCCTTTTCCTGATCAGATGATGCTATCTCTTCTCCCCCTAACTGGTACTTTCCCCTTGGTTTCTTATATCCCATATGCATAATTTTCCACTTTTTAGCATTTAATCCCATCTGCCATACCCTTGACCATCATTCTAGTCTTTTTAAGTCTCTTCTCATTTTATCTACCCCCTCTGTTGTGTATACCCTGTTGCATATCTTTTTGCCATCTGCGAACAGGCATACCTTCCCTTATAGACCCTCTGCTGTGTCATTAATGAATACATTAAACGTTAATGGCCCCAGAACTGACCCCTGTGGTACCCCACTTGTCACCTCCCCCTCATCTGATCTTATGCCATTTACTACTACCCACTGATTCATGCTGCTCTGCCAATTTTGAACCCACCTTATCACTTTTGCCCCCACCCCTAGACTGCTTAACTTGTATACTAATCTCCTATGTGGGATAGTGTAAAAGGCCTTCATAAAATCCAGGTAGGCCACATCCACCCCCCCCCCCCGATCCACAACTCTTGTCACCCAGTCGAAGAACTCTACTAGGTTTGTTCGGCATGATCTTCCTCCTGTGAAATCATGCTGTCATGGAGCCTGGAGCCCATTTTTGGACAGGTACTCAACCATCCTTTCCTTTATTAATGTTTACATAATCTTCCCCACCACTGACATTAGACTTACTAGTATACAAAACTCACCCAAAACAGGGACCAAAACCAAAAAAAAAAGCAAAAAGGAAATCAAAAACACTTCTGATCATAGGAGACTCCATGATTCGGGGAGTTGATACCAACCTCCAGCCGGGGGTAATGGTCAGATGTCTGCTAGGTACATCAACATGGAGAGACACTGACCACATTGCTAAAATCATGCAGGAAGCAGGAGAAAACAATGATCTCCTTGAACATGTAGGGACCAACGATCTCGCCAGCTGGTCAGTTGTGGCGACCAAGGAACACCTGACCAAGATGGGAGACAAACTGTCATCCATTTCGTCTGGCATCTCCTTCTCTGAGATTCTGTGAGTCTGGGGGGGGCAGATCGACAGAAGATCAGGGAAGGGGAGATGGAGAGCTAAACTTGTGGCTCAAGGGCTGGTGCAAGGAAAAAGGACACAAATTTGTACATAACTGGCAACAGTTTTGGAGCGAAATTTCCCAAAATTTGATGGACTGCATTTGACTAAGGAGGGAGTCAGTGCATTGGGACAGAAGTTTGATGTTTTTGCAGAATATTTAAACTAGCCATTGGGGAGAGGGGTACAGCACCCTATATTGAATTGAAAGAACACCCTTCCCCCCTCAACTAGTGATCAAACAGGAGTTCAGCATGTTTGTAGTTCATTTGCATCATCAGGTAAGGAAAAAGGTCTGGCTCCCCTTATGACGTGCAGGGAAAATGCCAGACCTCACCCAAAAATGAACACACTGAAATCTGGCCAATGGAAAATCATGTACACAAATGCCCGCAGCCTGGGAAACAAGATCCCAGACCTGCGGGCAACAATGACAGAGGCTACACTGGACATAGTAGACATTAGCGAGACATGGTTCACCAGCAACCAAACTTGGGAGACTTCAGTACCCGGCTATGTACTGTTTAGAAGAGACCGAGGTGCAAAAGGGGGGGGGGTAGCCCTTTATGTCTATGAAAATATCAAAGCAACAGAAATTCAGAATACACATAAGGAGCCAGAAGAACTGTGGGTCATCCTGGAAACAGGACATGGGACAGCCATATGAACTGGGGTTGTCTCCAGGCCTCCAGACCAGGGGGAGGACATTGACACATTACTATTAGAAGATATACAAAACATGACAGCTAAAGGGGAGGTTCTGATAATGGGAGACTTCAACTTGCCAGACACAGATTGGTCAATACCAGCAGGAACATCCACCAGAACTAGACACATAGTGGATTCCCTGCAGGGGGAGGGCCTCAGACAACATGTACAACAACCTACAAGAGACAGGGCTATCCTAGATCTAATACTGACCAACAGGGAAAGGATCACAGATCTCCAGGTGGAAGGTCACCTGGGGGCCAATGACCATCACATGGTATGGTTCAATTTGGCCACTAGAACTAAATCATCCCATTCAAAGGAAAAAATATGAGACATCAGAGGAGCTGACTTTGATTTGATGTCCAACAGAGTTAAGCTAGCCTGACAAGAAGAAATACTGATGAAGGGATAACGGCAAAATAGGCAAACATTAAGGATGCAATACTTGAAGCAACATCTCATTGTGTTAGGGAGAAAAGCAAGAGCAAAAGAAGGAAGAAATCACTTTGGTTCTCAGCAACAATAGCAGAAAAGGTCAGAGCCAAAAGGCTGGCCTTCAGGAAATATAAGGTAACTCAGTGGGATGAAGATATAGAGGCATACCAAACTTCACTAAGGGAAGCAGAAAAGTCAGTAAGAAAGATAAAGGCCCAAACCGAGGAAATACTAGCATGGATGGTAAAAGAAGGGGACATGACTTTCTATAGATACATTAGAGAAAGGAGAAAGTCCAGAGTGGGTATTGCTAAGATCAAATGGGATAAGGGGGAGTGTGTGGAGGAGGACCAAGGAAAACCATCTATCCTAAATAGATACTTCTGCTCAGTATTTACTGAGGAGAAGGTAGGGCAGGACCCATAGCTCAGCACCATGGACACATTGGGAAGGGAAGTGTGCACAAGTCCCTTCAAAAAAGAAATGGTCCTACAAGAGCTCGCTAAGCTTAGGGTGGACAAGGCAATGAGAACGGATGGCATACATCGCAGAGTACTAAAGGAGGAAAGGGTGGAACTAGCAGAGCCATTATCAGAACTGTTTAGTAAGTCTCTGAACACAGGAGAGGTCTCAGAAGACTGGAGAAGGGCTCATGTGATCCCGCTCCACAAGAGTGGTAGCAGGGAGGATGCAGGGAACTACAGATCAGTCAGTCTTACCTCAGTAGTGGGCAAGATTATGGAGACACTCCTTAAGGAAATTATAGTGCAACATCTGATATCCTTAGGAGTGTAGGATCCAAGACAGCATGGGTTTACAACAGGAAGGTCCTGTCAAACTAATCTCATAGATTTCTTTGTCTGGGTAACCAGAGTGGTGGACCAAAGGGATGCAGTTGATGTCACCTATCTTGACTTCAGCAAAGCTTTTGATACTGTTCCACATAGAAGATTGATTAATAAGCTTGGTAAGCTTTTGGTGGGTGAGAGGTTGGTCAACTGTGTGGCACACTGGTTGGCGGGCACAACACAGAGAGTGGTGGTAAATGGTATACAGTCAGAAGAGATACAAATCACAAGTGGGGTACCTCAGGGATCAGTCTTGGGCCAGTCCTCTTCAATATCTTCATCAGTGACATTGCAGATGGACTAGAGGGTAAGGCTTGTCTGTTTGCAGATGATACCAAGATCTGCAACAGAGTAGATGATAGAGATGGTGTGGGCAGAATGAGAAGAGAACTGGATAAACTGACAAAATGGTCAGAAGAGTGGCAACTGGGGTTTAATGCAAAGAAGTGCAAGATCATGCACATAGGGAAGAAAAACCCTGAAGTCACCTATTGTTTGGAGGGGAGTTGCTGGCAATCACAAGGGAAGAAAGAGACTTGGGCATTGGCATCACAAATGACCTGAAATCATCCAAGCAGTCCACTAAAGCAGTAGGTAAGGCTAGGGGGATGTTGGGGTGTATTTTAGTAGTGGTATAACAAGTCGTAAGAGGGTGTTAATAATCCCTCTTTACAAGACACTGGTTAGGCCCCATCTAGAGTACTGCATATAGTACTGGAGGCCGCACCTGCACAAGGACATTAACAAAATGGAGGCAGTCCAGAGAAGGGCAACCAAAATGGTGCAGGGACTGCATCAGAAAACATATGAGGACAGATTAATGGAGCTCAATATGTACACCTAGAGCAAAGGAGGGAAAGAGGTGATATGATTCATTCCAACATCTTAAGGGCATTAACAAGGTGAAAGAGTCAAACATGTTTCAATATAAGAAAAATAGCAGGACAAGAGGACATAGCATGAGATTAGTGGGAGGCCGATTAAAGAGAATGTGAGGAAGTTATTTTTCACAGAAAGGGTGGCGGATGCACGGAACGGTCTACCTCAGGAAGTAGTGGATATGAATACAGTGCAGGGCTTCAAACAGGCATGGGATAGGCATAAGGTAGCAATACAGATGAGTATGAATAAATAGGCCATTGACAGAGTGATGGCCTATGGCGCATTCATAAGGTAGAAAAAATGGGCAGACTTGATGGGCCTTGCAGTCATTATCTGCCATCATCATATATATATATATATATATATATATATATATATATATATAGTTCCCTGCCTTCTCTCTACTCTCACTCTTGTACAGTAAATTGGAACCACGTCTGCCCTCCTTCCGTCCCTTGGAACCAACCTTGTTTCCAAGGACTGATTGAACAGGGCACCAGGGGAGCAGCTAGTTCCCGCCTCAGTTCTTTTAGTATCCTTGGGTGCTCCCCGTGAGGTCCCAGTGCCTTAACCACTCTTAATTTCTCATGTTTTCTGAGTATCTTCCTCTCTGTAAAGTGTCTTGTGTCTATTCCCCGGTCTTTCCTTTATCCTTTACCTGTGAACCATTTCCTACTCCATCTTCTGTGAATATTGAACAAAAATACATGTTAAGTATGTCCACCTTGCTCTGGTTCTCCTCCACACTTTCACCTCCCCCTTAAGTCTAACTATTCCTGCTTTTTTTATTCTCCTTTCACTGATGTACAGTATCTGTAGAATGTTTTATCCCCCTGCCTCACTGTCCTTGCTATGTTTTCCTTTGTATGTGCTCTTGTCTCTCTAACAGCTTTTTCAGCCTCTCTCAGTTTCTTCTGATATTCTTCCTTGTACTGTACCCCCTGCATTGCCTTTTACTTCTTGAAGGCCAGCCTTTTTGCCATAACGTTTGATGTTACTTCCTTGGAGAACCACAGTGGTCTCCTGTTTCTCCTGTTCTTTGTATCCTGTCTTATGCATAGGCTTGTAGCTTCCTTTAAGGTCTTCTTATTTTTTGTCCACCTTTCCTCTACCCCCTCACCTTTTCCAGTCTGTGACAGTGCTCTCGTAACCCCTCCCACAGTCTCCTAAAATCCACTCTCCTGAAATCCACGACCCTCGTTTTACTGTGGAATGCTTCATGTTCTGCTCTATCCTCAAACCTCACTGTGTTATGATCACGAGTCCATAGGTGATCCCCTACTGTGATGTTAGTGACACTGTCTCTGTCACACAGTACCAGGTCAAGAATGTCCCTTTCCCGAGTGGGTTAACTTTTGAGTTGCTTTAGTAATTCCCATTGCAGTTCTTCCAGGACTTTCCTACTTCTATTATTCGCAGCTACTGGGATGCTCCAGTTCACATCAAGCATATTGAAATCCCCCATCAGTATTACCTCCTCCTTGCTGGACATCTCCCTAAATAACCTTCATCATTTCCCTAGCCACTTCCTCTTTTTGCGCAGGCAGTCTGTACATTATCCTGTCCATATTATGGCCTTTCCCTTCACCTCCAGTGCTACCCATAGCATCTCTTCATCCCCTTCTTCTTTTGGTATCTGTGTCTTTAATATTTTCCTTCACATAAAGTGCTACCCCACCTCAATTTTTGTCCTCTCTGTCCCTCCTGAAGAGCGCATACCCTGGTATGGCTACTTCCCAGTCTACGTTATCACTGAACCAGGTGTCCATGATTATACTCCTCACACATGACCCTCCCACTCAGCACCCACCACTCTGTAACCCCCCAAGCTCTTACTTACCCAGTGGGGGTCCAACGCCATAATCCTCTCTGCACCACAGACACGTCTTCACTCTTCATAGCTGGACCACAAACTGAAAAAACAGGTATGCGGTTCAATGTAATTCTTTCTTTTTTTGTGTGTGATCTGTTTACCTCTCTCCTACACTCTGAAGTCCACCTCTCGTTCGGGTTTCCTAGTGCTCCATCCCCCCGGCAGTCCTTCTCTGGAGCACCTCTTTTCACACAGATTGCAGCCAGCCCCGAGTTGTCCCCGGCATATCCCATCACCGGGTGGGTCCCCTCCTCTGAGGGGGAAGGCACCAGGTGGCAAGGAACCCCAGCACACTATTCTTTCCACAGTCTGGGGTGCTGCTGTAGTGGAGGAGGCTCCTGGAGGTTCCGGGGAACATGGAGAGCGGAGCGACCATCATCGGCAGCTACTGCTGGTTTTCCGGTTTTCTTGGTCCCTCCTGCTCGCTATGTGTAGTACCCCTGGTCTCCACTGGGGGGCACTACTGAGTGGAGCTATCCCCTCATCCCTCCCCAGGAGAGGAGAGCAGTCCTCCAGATGCTCGATCCTCTCCTTCCCCCTGCCAGCCCCCCGGCACCCGAGTTCGTTTCCGAACCCAGGTCACCGGCGTGGTTCAAGGTGTGGCATCCAGCGCCTCAGCCCTCTGCAACACCGGGCCAGCTTCGATGTATTTCAATGGCATTTTAAACTTAGTGGCATAACTTTATTTATTTATGTATTTATTTATTTAATTATTCAGAAACAACCTTTGAGTACAAAACTCTTTTACAAAGGTTCCATGTCATGGATGCAGTGAAGACAATACAGACATGCATTATTACAATAAATAAGGAATCGAACAAGGTATTATACAGGGTTATACAATAAACAATATGCAGTGTCAATAGCAGCATGATAGACTACTAGTCCATTGAACATATAACAGATCTGGGGCCTTGTCAAATAGTGAAGAAGGAAGAGGGGTGTGCAACATTTAAGTAATGGTGGTAGAGGAAGGGGAAGAGAAATTATTGACAGTGTAAAGGGCAAGAGAAGAGTAAGGTAATGGGCAGAGGGAGGGAGTGTAGTAGCAAAGTGTTGTAGAGAAAGTGGTAGATAGAAGTGACATCAGGGAGGGGAAATAGGAGCACAGGCAAGGAACAGAAATGGGATGATGGTGCATGATTGGTAAGTTCAGGTGTTCCCATCACTGGTGGGAGAGACAGGAGATGGTAGCAGGGGGTAGAGATGAGAGATGGGACAAAGGATTGTCAGCAATGAGTGGGTGCAGTGTTATAGGAGGGAGGAACAGCATCAGTGCAGGCATTTAAAGACGGCAGAGTGAGGTGCCATAGTTGGGGGAAACAGACTCAGTGCTGGCATTCACACTTGCTCATATGCCAAAGAAAATGCTTTAGTTCAGTTTTAAAGGCTTGAGGATTGGCAGTGTGTAGTGCAGTTGCTGGGATCTCACTGAGCCAGAGTGGTGCTCGGTAGGTGAAAGAGTGCTGTCCCAGCACAGTCCTATGGAATGGGACACAAAGCAGGATCATGGCCATACTTCTGGGATTATACTTAGAATTGGTAGTCTTTACCAGATCAGAGATGCAAGAAGGGGTCTTGTAGAGCATGGCTGTCCTTCCTAGAAGGCAGGTTTAGTAAGTGATTCTATTTCTGAGAGAGAGAATGTTGGACTACTTATATGGTGTGCAAGAGTGTGCGAGGCAGTCTGCATTTTGCAGTAATCTGCAAGCCTTGTCGAGGACTGTCACAACCCTTTTGAGAGCTGAATCTGTGGCAGCTCCATATACCACAAGCCCCTAGTCCACTATTGATTGAATGGAACTGGAGATCAAGAGCTGGAGGGTGTTAGGAGATAGGCTTTTCCTATGCCTAAGCAGGACACCTAGTTTTGTGTACACTGCTTTCACCACCATGTCAATATGCTGCACATATGAGAGGGTGTCATCAATCAAGATGTCTAAGTACTTGAAAGTGTGCACCTGTTCTAGCATGACTGACCTGTTATCCATGACTGTAAGTACAGGGGACCTCCTTTTTAGCTGGGGGCTCAAGAGGAGCTTTGTTTTGGTTTTCTTATAGTTAAGAAGTAACCTATTTGAGCTGAACCAACATTCCAGTTGTTTAAGGTACTCTGTAGCTCGGCCTGAAGATTCTCAATGTGCATGTGAGAATAACTGCTGAGAATAATGGCATCACCTGCGTATAATATAATTTTGCTGGAGCAGGCATCCAGACAATTTTTCAGAAATAAGCTGAACAGCAGGGCTCCCAGGATGGACCCTAAGGAACTGCAATTGAGACCTCATTAGAGTCAGATATAGATTGTCCTATTTTGACTGATTGCGATCTAGAAGTTAAGTAGTCCTGGAACCATTGGACAACAAAAGGGGAGGCCCCAATGGATCGTATTTGGTTCAGGAGGAGTGGGTGGCAAACTGTATCGAACACCTTAGCTAAGTCGATAAAGATCCAACCAACCAGTTGGCAATTTTTTCATATTTTTGGACCAAATTTTCAACATGTCTTTGTTTGAGACCTACTTCATGAACAATTGCACTGTCATTAGGTGTGGTTCCTGCACAAATATCACCTTTTGAGCAGCAATTGAAAATGCTCTTTACCCTTGTTCATGAGGTGGGGTCATAAGAAGGCTATGTTGAAAATTTAATGTAAAAATATTAAAAATAACCAAAGTTATAAGCCTATGTTACATTTTAGAAATGCAGGCTCGTAACTTTAGCAATTTTCAGTATTTTTATCCCAAATGTCTTGGCTGATGTCCTATCTGCTCTGGCCAGACTTGTTCTTAATGCTTTTCTCTACAGTGGTAGTTACAGCCAGAACAGAAAAAAGAGTTTTCATACATGTACTCTGATTCATTTTAGCTCTGTGCTTGTCCATTTAACCCTCTTTGCCCCCTCAGAGCATTATCAAAAGTAAAAGGAAAAAAAAAACTTTTCAATCATATTACTCTTCAGTTCAGTATTTATATCCATTATATATGTGCCTACATGGTCTACAGAGTCTTTTGGGGCTTTTGATAGCACAGAGAACACATCAGTTCATGCTATGTATGCTTAGCACTTTCAATATAAAATGCAGTGTTTAAATTTGAAATGTGACCTGCAACACAGATAGTGTGTACCAGATTAGTGTGTGTGTGTGTATCTGAGGTGTGTGTGTGTGTGTGTGTGTGTGTGTGTGTGTGTGTGTGTGTGTGTGTGTGTATTAAAAGAGAGATTGGGAGAATTGCTAGAGGCCTGGGATTGGGTCTTTCCTCTCACTAAGTGAGACAAAAAAAGGCAGGCATTTTAAATTCAAAATTCCACTGGCACCATAATAGCGGTACTCAGGTTGGTTGGGGCTGGCACTTTTAATACCCAGGCTCTGTTATCTGATAGATGCCCACCTTGCTGGGGCTATTAGCCAATCAGAGAGCAGGAATTTCATAGCCCATTTTCTAATCATTGTTATCCCAACAGCGATGCCAAGCAGAATTAAAATGAGAAATCTGCTTGGGGGGACATTCCTCCATGAGAACGAATTAAGCAAAAAAGAATATTAGAAAAAGTCTTGGAAGCAAAGACCTCCCCAGCACTCTTGAAACCAAAATGGAAAATCTAACTATTGGGGTCTTTAATAATGATAGTGCCCTCCATCACTTGGATATCTGGGGTGACCAATGGGACACACTGAACATCACTTTCTTAAAAATTGAGACTGTACTGTTATGGGACAAATTGGATGATCTCAAATGTAGGAGATGCAGAAATAACCTTTGAGCTTTCAGGGTAGCCAAAGTAGCAGAAGTCAGAGATATGGAGGATTTTGTACAACATCTCCTTATAGACTTCTTACATCTTAAAAACCTTCCCCTTGAAGTCCAGAGGGTACACCATTCCCTAGTGCCATGGTCATGAGCCAGGGAGAAGCCAAGATCCATCCTAGCACTGCGTTTTAAATACTGGGTCAAAGAGAAGCTCTTACATGTGGCAAAAGAAAAAGGCCCCCTTGTCTGCCATGAGAATAGAATTTCATTATATCAGGACTACTCAGTGGACTAAATAAGAAGCAGACTGCCTTCGCAGAGATGAGACATTCCTTACAAAAGTTGAGAGTAAAATATAAAATAACATAGAGTAACAGAGTATTCCATGAATTTTCTGACTCATCCGAAGTGAAAGGGTTCATCAGCAGAACCTGGCGGACTATGTCTGACTCCATCCCTCCCAAGACTCAAATGGCCCACCACACTCTCAGAAAACATCCCACAACCCAGTTATCAGTAGATGGACACATCCCTTATTCTTTGATTCCCTCAACCAGCAATTACCCCTAAACAGTGACAAAGGAAGAGGGGTAGAAATAGCAAATCATCAGCTGGACATGTTGCTTCTCAACTACAGCCAGACAAGTTACACTGTAGCAGGAGCAGGGGCTCCCAGGCATTGGCCCATAGTTCATCCTCCTCAGTTTGTCCACTTGAAAGGACAACTCTCACACCACTGATTGCAGACAGTGCTGGCATACGAGACTCTAACCCAAAACTTGCTGCAGTATTGCTAGGGATCCATTTAACCAACCCCTCGTCATGGGTAAACATTACTCAAATGAACTCTGATGCTGACTTCTCCATTCTATAGCCTCCCCAACATGCCACATTGTTCTCTCAACTAAACCAAAACAACACCTGAGACACTATTTGCTGCTTATTCAGTTTTGTAGATTCTCATCTTGAATGTTGACTGGTTTAGCCTTTGATTTCATTTATGTTGGCAGATGTGTAATCTCACTTGTTAAAACCCATAGATAGACTATTTACCTCACCACCACCCTCCTGCAGATTGCAAGTCACAGTTTGGGATCTGTGACTAACTCCCACTAAAGATCCAATACACTGTTTTCTGCCCCATCCCTATCCCCACCCCCAGTAAGCATTTCCTGCAACTAACACCCTTCTGTGTTTCTCCCACTCCCATCTCACTGCTACCATACAGTGTTGGCAAAGGCTTTGGTCCTACCCACCAATCATACTGGTTTAGTAGTGTACAACATGTGGGTTTCTCAACCTAATGCAGCCTTCTGAAACAACAGACAAATTCTTTTCCATTTTTAAGAGCACCCTCCTTCATGCTAACTTAAATATGCACAGCATATGTATCACTCAAACAAATACAGTGCTTTTTCCCTTTCATGCCTCCATCCTACCATAAAGGTCAATGGCTTTGGTCCTGCACCCCTCACCAGTGCATACTAGCTTAGAAATGCACTGCATATGGGCTCCTCAAACCAACGGTCCTCTGAAACAGCAGACATATCATCATTTTCCATTCTGTTATCAGTACCCCACCCCCATACAGGTGTCACTTGTCCTGGTGCAAATGCTGCCCCCCCCCCCCCGGAAGACAGAAGGCTTAATGATATAGCACTCAAGTAGCTGGGTAACTGAGGGCACTAGATAGCCACACACTCAAGTATGCATTAAAACTTAATCTATCTCCCACCATGCTAACATGCCTTGGTCCTAGACCACATGTCCACAAACTGCCACTCTAGGCCACTGCAGTCCCTCACACATCTGCCTTCTGCCAGGGTATTATTCACTTTGCAGTTCCCAGGCTATCATGATGCACCTCCAGTAACCTGGAACACCTCAGGAAACTTGTTCAATAACTGCCATCACCAGATGTGGTTGGCAATGCTCCTGTTTAGTTGAACAACTGTGCACATGTGTCCTGCTCCCTAGCAATGCACTAACTATGCCTTTCTGGTCCCAACCACTGATTCTGGATCCTGGCTCAGTAGGAGATGGGTTCAGACTAAAGGTGGTCAAGTCCATAAACTTCACTATGAGAAGTAGTTTGCGTATAATCCGAATTTCACAAAATACTCCGCAAAGTGAAGCAAATAACTTTGCATCTCAAAATAATGCAATGTTCCCATTGTTCTCTATGGACTTCACATTACTTCAGCTTTTGGGGGCTCTTTAGGGTGAATCTTGCAGTTATTCATGGGATGTGAAGTCACATGGGCTCTATATTGTCTTGAACAGGTTCAGTTTAGCATAGCGTGTGTAGTGCAAAGCTGGAGATAGTTTGCTCTCAGAGCTCTGAGAATCAAACCATCTAAAAAGCTTTACAAAAGCATTTTTGCGAAAAAGTTTTGTGTCAAAATTAAGTACATTAATTGTAGTAAACCCTTGTGTGTTTATATCATCGAGCATTTATTGATTTTGTGTGAATATTGAATGTTAATTTAGTACATTCAGTCTCTGTACTGGCAGACACTGCAGAAGTGTGCTTCCGGGGAGGGGTGGATCTGTGATGTAGAAGGGAGAGTCACAAACCACAGTGAGAAAGGCAGTCTTTCCAACTGTTAGTGACTAAAGGAATAATGCATGACAGGGTGTGTGTCATGCTGGCATAACGTCACGACTGGGGAGGGTTGGGCACGAAGCCTCAGGCCGAGTGCATCCAATGCCCCTGGCGTGGCATTATCCCAGCACGACACACACCCTGGAATGCATTTTTCCTATTAAACAATGGTTTGTTGTTATATATAAAATAAAAAAAATAATTTTAAAGAATGTTTATAATAGTGTGAAAAAATATTTTTGTTTCTGAAGAGGAGATGCAAAAAAAGAGTACCTAATGGTCATCATGGTGGGCATCCAAATGGGTTCACAGTGCTGAGACTAGACCCATGATGTTATGCTGGGATAATGCCATGGGTCCAGCCCCAAATTGACCAATCACAGTCCAAGATGCTTTCTTGCCATTGTATAATAGTGTTTCAGTATTTGTGCATTTGGGTACACACAGTACAACTTCAATTAATTTTTTGTAAGTTTTTTTCTGTTTGTTGGACATTTTTTCAGTTGGTTTAAAAAACTGTCTGTGTTGTAGTTTACTGAACAGTTAAAGTTTCTGTGCCTGACCTTTAATCTATGTGTGTGCTGTCATTTCATATGAATTTTATTGCAGCACCACAATAGCAGTACTCTGAATTTCTCAGCCTGTTTGCAATATTCTTTTCCTGTTTCTGTGTAGCTACTGCTGTACCCCCACCTGCAAAACAAGGTATTGTTATGGACTTTATGATTTTTATATAGAAACATAGAAACAGAGACTTTGATGACAGATGAGGACCACTTGAACCACCCAGTCTGCCCATTTCCCTGCCTATCAGATAAGCTGCAGATCCTAGTTAACCAACAGCCTACTTCTTCCTACCCCCAACTAGAATTGCCTTATGTCTGTCCCATGCGTTCTTTAATTTTCCTACTGTTTTTGACCCCACAACATACTCAGGAATTCCATTCCATGCGTCACTACCCTCTTTGTGAAAAAATACTTCCTCACATTGCCCTTGAGCCATCCCCATCTATCTTCAAATTGTGCCCCCTTGTTCTTGCACATCTCTTTTTCTGAAAGATGTTACTCTCCTGGACTTTGTTGATTTCCTTGAGGTACTTGAACTTTTCTATCATGTACCCCCCCCCTCTCTCTTTCTCTCCTTTCCTCGAGGGTATACATATTAAGCTCCTTTGATCTCTCCTCGTATGGCTTCTGATGCAGACCCTGAACCATTTTAGTTGCCCTCTTCTGGACTGCTTCCATCCTGTCTATGTCCTTGAGGAGATGGGGTCTCCAGAACTGCACACAGTATTCCAGATGGGGTCTCACCAACTGTCTTTACAGAGGGGATAACAACTTCCTGTTTTCTACTGGTGACGCCTCTTAATATACATCCCAGTATCCCCCAGCCCTCCTTACTGCCTTCTCACATTGCTTGCTTAGCTTAAAGTCATTTGATATGACTACCCCATGTCCCTTTCCATTTTTGTTGTTGTTAGTATCCCCCCCCCCATTGTGTACTCTTCCCCTGGGTTTTTGCTTCCCAGGTGCATTACTTTTCCCTTCTTTGCATTGAATCTAAGCTGCCATACTTTTGATGACTGGTTAAGGTCTTGTGTTGTGCCTGTGCAGCTGCATCTCTTTAGTTTTTTGCTTCTCATCCACCAAAAACTGCAGAAATATAAAGCTGCTGTTAATTTTCTATGTAATCTTAAAAAATGCCGTGAAGAGACAATCATGCTCAGCTGTTTCTGGCTGTGGTGCTGCTGCCAAGAACACTATTAGCAATGGAAGTTGTGATGATGAGGCAGGTTAATCAGGGGCTAGCAAGTCTAGCAGTAAGAGTGGTCATGGCTGTGGCTATGGTAGTACGCAGCAGAAGAGAGAGGTAGTAGTTGCTGCAAGTAAAGGGATTTCTCCAACTCTGTTTTTCACAGTGAAATCAGTCACTTCAATGCTGGTTGAAGATACTGTTGTCCCTGCTGGTAGTAAACTTCGTGATGGCATGGTTGATAACAACATGAGTAGTGCTACAAGTTTAACCCAGGTGAAGTTATCAGGTGCGAAAAATGTTGTTGAGTCTGCAGACTTGAGTGTAGTTGATGTCCCACTCCCCACAGTAGTTGAACATGATTCTGGTCATGATGATGACTCACAGTCTTATATTTCCACTGATCTTGAGGCTAGGCCATCCAAACATTCAGATGTTAATGAAAAAAAGAACTGGTGCTGGTGCTGGGAGGAAGGGTTTGGATTCATCTGTTACTGGGGACCCACCTGGAGGGATGGAGGTTTGTTCAAGCTTGACGGCCTGCATCCATCCTGGAGGGGAATCCAAGCACTCAATGATAAATTTAAATGCTACATTGACAAGCATTTAAACTAGCAAAGGGGGGTGGCAGGCCAGCAAGGAGGGTACCTACTTGCTCACCCCCACAGCTAGCAGTGGAACCAGTGAACCAGAGGAGTGGCTATCTCTACAAAGTAGTGTGCAAAACATGGAGATTAGCGCCCAAGAGGTGCATAGGCAGAAAAGGGGCAAAATTCAGCAGAAGGGCAGACACCAAGGAGAACCAAGGATAAAGGAGAACCAAGGAAGGGGCTGCAGTAGAACAGTGAAACAGTCTAGGGAGGTCAAATCATGGAAAGCCATGTGTGCAAATGCCAGGAGCCTTAGCAACAAGATGGAAGATCTGGAGGCTGTCATGGTGCAGTCAGACCTGGACATTGTGGCCATCACTGAAACCTGGTGTAATGATAACCACACCTGGGAGATGGCCATACCTGGCTACGAACATATTCAGAAGAGACAGGGCAGGCAGGAAGGGAGGAGGAGTGGCACTGTATGTGAAAAATGACATAAGGGCCACAGAGATCCAGGAGGAACAAAATGGGCCAGAGATACTGTGGGTTAAGCTGGAAAGGAAAATCGGGCCAGCCATCCGCACAGGTGTGATCTATAGACCACCATCCCAGGAGGAAGAAACAGATAGGGAGCTGATGCTAGCCATCCAAAGGATGGCAGACAAGGGTGAGGTAGTACTGGTTGGAGACTTCAATATTCCAGACGTGGACTGGAGCATCCCAGCAGCAGCATCAACTAGGAGCAGATTTATCCTGGACTCCCTTCAGGGTGCCTTCCTCAAGCAACTGGTCATGGAACCAACTCGGCAGAAGGCAATACTGGACCTTGTGCTCACAAACAGGGACAGTGTGATGAGGGTAACAGTGGAAAAGCACCTGGGGAACAGTGACCACCAGCCATTGTGGTTTGAAATCACAGAAAGAGCAGAACCAAACCACACAAAAACACGTATTCTGGATTTTAGGGGGGCAGACGTTGGGAAAATGGGGAGATACTTGAAAGAGGCATTAAGGGGAATGGGGCAGGAATTAGGGGTTGAGGAACAGTGGGCAATATTTAAAATGGGGATTACAAGAGCAACGGAATTATGCATTAAGCAGGTGAGCAAGAGGAAAAGGAAGAGGAGACCATTATGGTTTTCCAAAGAGGTAGCAAAGAAAGTGAAAGCTAAAAAGATTGCATTCAGGCAATACAAAAAGACACAGGCAGAAGGGGATAGGGAGAAGTACCAGGAGAAGCAAAGAGAGGCAGGGAGGTCAATAAGGGAAGCCAAAGCTCAGACAGAAGAACACATTGCAAAATCAGTGGGTAGAGGGGACAAAACCTTTTACAGGTACATAAGTGAAAAAAGAAAGGCAAAGGGAGGGATAGTGAGACTGAAGGGGGAGGATGAGGGGCAGCGTGGAGGATGACAACAATAAAGCTGACATATTGAACAGGTATTTCTTCTCAGTCTTTACTGAGGAAGAGGAGGGTAATGGGTCTGAAGGGAGTACAAGGGGTGAGAATGGTGCAGAAATGGACACAAGTCCCTTTACATGAGTAAAGGGTCCTGAAGGAACTGGAAGTAATAAGAGTTGATAAAGCAATGGGGCCAGATGGGGTGCACCCCAGTGTCCTTAAAGAACTAAGAGAGGTGGTGGCTGAACCTCTGCCTATCCTGTTTAGCCGATCACTGGAAACAGGGGATGTACCCAAAGACTGGAGGATAGCAGATGTAGTCCCCTTATACAAAAGTGGGAACAAAGAGGAAGTGGGGAACTACAGACCAGTCAGCCTCACCTCGGTAGTGGGGAAGATCATGGAAGCACTACTGAAGGAGAGATTGGTGGAACATCTGGTTATCAATGGACTACAGGACCCAAGGCAGCATAGTTTCACCAGGGGAGGTCATGTCAGACCAACCTCATTGAATTTTTGACTGGGTGACTAGGGAGGTGGATCAGGGAGGGCAGTGGACATGGCCTATCTGGACTTCAGCAAGGCCTTTGACACTGTGCCACATAGAAAACTATTACACAAACTGGGAATATGGGTGTGGGCAGGACAGTAGTGTGGTGGGTAGGTAACTGGCTGGGCGGCAGGACACAGAGGGTGGTGGTAAATGGCTGTCACTCCACAGAGGGAAGAGTGACCAGTGGGGTACCACAGGGATCAGTGCTAGGACCGGTCCTATTCAACATTCTTCATCAGTGACATTGCGCAGGACCTAGAAGGCAGAATTTCACTGCTCGCTGATGACACAAAGCTCTGTAGCAGAGTAGACACACCAGAGGGTGTAGACAGAATGAGAAGGGACCTGCAGAAACTTGAAGAATGGTCAGGGTTTGGCAGTTGAAATTCAATGCAAAGAAGTGCAAGATAATGCATATGGGCACGAAAACCCTGGCACAATATATCAGCTGGGGGTGAGGATATAGCATGCACCAAGCGGAAAGGGATCTTGGGGTTATCATCTCGATGACCTCAAGGTAGGGAAACAGTGTGACAAGGCAGCAGGTAAAGCAAATAGGATGCTGGGATGCTAGGCAGTGGCATCACCAGCAGGAAAAGGGAGGTCATAATTCCACTATACAAGACACTAGTGAGGCCCCACCTGGAGTACAGTGTACAGTTCTGGAGACCTTACCTACGTAACGACATAGACAGGGTAGAGAAGGTTCAGAGGAGGGCAACAAAGATGGTGCATGGATTACATCACAAGTCCTATGAGGACAGGTTGAAGGAACTGAACATGTACTCCGTGGAGGAGAGGAGGGAGTGAGGGGATGTGATAGAGACATACAAGTATCTTACAGGGAGGAACAGGGTGCAGGAATACACTATTTTTAAGTGAAAAAGATGTTCCAGGACTAGAGGGCATGGGATGAAGTTGGAGGGAGGACGATTCAGAGGAAACGTGAGAAGACTTTCTTCACAGAACGGGTGGTGGACAAGTAGAACACCCTGCCAGAGGAAGTGGTGGGGGCTGAAACAATCAAGGGATTTAAGAATGCATGGGATAGACATATAGGAATTCTGGAGGTCAGGAGTAAGGGGCAACAGACTTCTAGGAAAACATAAACTGAACTTACAAGCTCAAATGGGCAGACTGGGTGGGCCATAGGCCCTTATCTGCCGATACTGTCTATGTATCTATGCATAAAGGGTGGATGATAATTCTGAGAATGTGATTGGAATACCTCCACAGGACAGTATCCAAAGTGAATTTGTGAATGATGATTATGAAGATGATGCTAGCGACCCCATTTGGGAAGGGGACACACAAAGAAAGTGAAGGTGGCTGTTTGTAAACAGTCTGTTAGTCAATCACCCTCTCCTCAGAGTTCTTATGTAGCTGTTTCTGTTGATGACCCTGAAGTAACAGTCATAGATTTTGCTGTTTAGTCAAAGTCCAAGTGTGCACAACACCTAAAATCATGCAGTACACCCCCCCCCCATTTCATTGCTACCAAAACTGCAGTTCCATATGCAGCACCAGCAGTGACATGTGAAGAGTAAGGCATCAAAAAGCTTAGTTAGGGATTTTTTCTTACAAAATGGTAGGGATGAAAAAGTGGTAATCTTCCAGCTTTGCCAAGTGTGTGTGAAGTGTGGTAAAAAGGGTAGCCATCTGGTCACTGGGGGCCAGCATACTCTTCTCAAGAGCAGGCACATGGCACCATGGACTCGGCACCAGAGGGGAGCTAATGCTGTGGTGGGGCATTCACCCTCATCCATCATAGTGAGCATGGTATTCCCTTCCTTCAGTGTAAGTAGCCATGTTGGTAAAAGTAGTGAAATAACATAGGAGGATTACTACTGGCATGAGGAGGAGGAGGATGATTTTGAATGTTCAGGTAGTGGTCAGCATAGCAGTGGTGGTCCATGTAGTAATTCTACTACATCAACCCCTGGAGTTAAAATAAGGAAAAGAACAATATTTATTAGCTTGTCACCTGTGCATACACCATCACAAGTCAAAGGTACCCCATCCATGTCGGTTTGCAGAAAAGAGCCATTTGGCATGCTATGTGCAAAACATTGAACAATGCACCCCACGCTGCACAGCCATTTTCCTCGGAACAGTAAATACCCACCAAATGATCACCCACTCAGTAAAAAGAAAAAACGTTTCTGTAATGTAGTGGTCTCACCCCATTCCCCAATGGCCCGATCACCCACTCATTATGAAAAGGAAACCATTTCTGTAGTGTAGTGGTCTCCCAACCCCAAACCACCCCGTTAAACACATATCACCCTTCTCCCCCCACCTCAGCAGGGCCACCAGTCAATGAGAAGCACAGCCCTCCTCACATCTTCATGGCTTCCCACCAACTGAACTGTCAATGACAGCTTACAGTATACACTACAAGCCCACTGGTGATTGTGGCAGCTTGTAAGTTGGTTGTGGGAGATTCCATTCCACTGACTCCCCAGTTACTACTGCTGGGTATCCCATCCCCTTCTATCTGTTATTCGGACCCTCAGGCACATTGATGTACTCAAGTGGGATTGGAAGCAAAGTGCTTGCTTCTCAGGAGATGGAGATCGACAGAAGTCCCCATATCCAATAATGGTTACACTCAGTTCTGCAAGTGGTGATTTTCTCCAGAAGGTCCTATCTTGCAAAAGACACTCTGTATCATTATTATGACATGTGGGCCTCTTACATTTCTTCTCCTCTTTGTAAATTGAATCCCCGAGACACCTACATCTGATCCCTAATGCTTGCAGGTCTCCACATCTCCCCATCCCTCCATCTATTCTGATCAATTACCTACATGGCCCTTATGGGTGCTGGAAAACATACCCTAGAGCAGTGGAGGCTGGCAACTCCTGACCATCCTAGAATCAGCCATTCTTTCCACATAGGGACAAGCCCCCTATCTATTCCTCCTTCTTCACTGTGCTGCTTCACGCCTGACAAATTTGGGATTGCAGAACTCTGCACTTTGCACATGAGGCAATGAGTACTTAGCTTTCTAATCCCTATATCACAAACATTTGATCTGTTATTCCCTGACAATCTCTACTATCTTTCTTTAACACATAGTGATCATAATATGACTGCTGTGTGTTGTTACTTTTATAAGACTACTTTGTCACTTCTCAATACATGCATCGTATTTATGTGCTTACAAATGGTACTGTGATATCACAGAAATATAGAATCATAGAAGTTTGATGGCAGAAAAGGACTGTACTGGCCCATCTAGTCTGCCCTTTTTTCCCTACAACTCCCTCCTGCCAGCCCCCACCCTCCCCAATATTCAGCCCCATGCTTGTCCCATGTCCTCTTGAATGCTTCCACCAATTTAGCCCCCCCCCACTCCACCTTGTAGTCTGATCAAGGGCTCCACCACCCTCTCCATGAAGAAACACTCTCTCACATTGCCCCTCTATCTTTTTCCTTACAGTCTGAGGATGCGCCCTCTAGTTTTGACCCCCTCCTTCCTCTTAAGTAAACCCTCTTCTCCCACTTTATTGAGCCCCTTTACGTATTTAAAAGTTTCAATCATGTCTCCCCTTTCCCTCCTTGTGTCCAGCATGTACTGATCCAGCTTTTTACACCTCTGCTCATATGACTTTCGCTGCATACCCAGCATCATCTTGGTTGCCCTTCTCTGAACTCTCTCCAATGCATTTGTATCCTCATGGAGATGTGGCCCCCAGAACTGAACCCCATACTCCAGATGTGGCCTCACTATCACTTTGTAAAGGGACATTATTACCTCCTTCTTTCTGCCAGTAATGCCAACATTCCATTGGCCTTTCCCACCACCTTGCTACATTGGATTCCTACCTTAAAATTTGAGGAGACTATGATCCCCAGATCCATCTCCTGTTCTGTTATTTTAATTTCCTTCCGACCTGTAGTGTACCCTGCTCTTCTGTTCCTATTCCTCAAGTGCATCACAGCGCACTTCTTGGTATTAAATTTCAGCTGCCACATCCAAGACCATTTTTCAAGCATCTTTATGTCCTCCCTTATGTCCTCCACCCCCACTGGGGTGTACACCCTATTGCATATTTTCATATCATCAGCAAATAGGCTCTGCCTCCCCCTCAAACCCTCTACAATATCACTGATGTAGATGTTGAAGAGAAGCAGACCTAAAACTGACCCCTGTGGCACTCCACTCTTCACCCTGGCTTTCCCAGAATGCATGCCATTTAGCACTACCATCTGAGTTCTTCCTGAAAGTCAGGCCTCCACCCAGCTTGTTATTTTCCCACCCAACACTAGGCTTTCCATCTTGCTCACCAGCCTCCTATGGGGGACAGTGTCAAAAGCCTTAGTGAAGTCTAGATAGGTCACGTCCACTGCCCCCCCCCGGTCAATCACCCGAGTCACCCAATCAAAGAACTGAATTAGGTTTGTCTGGCAACACTTCCCTTTCGGGAAGTCATGCCATCTGCTGTCCTGCAAGCCACTCTCCTGCAGGTAATCCACCACCCTCTCCTTAATTAATGCCTCCATTACCTCCCCACCACTGTCGTGAAGCTGACATGTTGGTAGTTGCCCTTCAACTCCTTACTATCTCCTTTTTGTAAATGCAGTATGTCTTCCCTCTTCCAGTCCACCGGCATTCTCCCCATATCCAGGGACAAGTTGAAGAGCCTTGTCAAGGGTGCGGCCAACTCCTACTTCAATTCCCTGATCACCCTGGGGTGTAACTAGTCAGGTCCCATTGCCTTATCCACCCTCAATTTATCTAGCTCTGCCCTAACCCTCTAGACAGTGAATGGGCTCAGATTCACCCATTTGCCCTCCTTCCCATTCAACTTTAGCTCAGGTCCCTTATCGTCACCCTCCTCCTCCTCCTCCTCCTCCTCCTCCTCCATGAATCTCAAGCTAAAGTACTTATTTAATAACTCTGCTTTTTCACAGTCCCTTTCCAATTGTATTTCTCCCTCTCCCCTCAGCCTAGTAATCCCCTGCCTTTCCCTTCTCTTCTCTCTCACATATCTGAAAAAGGTTTTATCCCCCTCCCTTTGGCTTTTTTGCTATTTTCTCCTCAGTATCTGATTTTGCCCTTCTTATCTTCTTCCCTGCCATACTCCTCTTTTCCCTATACTCTTTCTTATCTTCCTCACTGAGTATCCTCTTAAATTTTCTGAAAGCCCACTTCCTTTCCCGGACTGGCACCGCAACCTCCTTTGTAAACCAAAGTGGTCTACTCCCCCCTTTTGCTCTTCCTAACCTTTTTATGCACATTTCTGCAGCTTTCAGTACCTCACCCGTGATAATTTGCCATAACTCCTTCACTGCCCCTAAATTCTCTGTACCCTCCATTGTCTCCCTTACTATCCTTCTCATCTTGTCAAAGTCCATGCATCAGAACTCCATGACTGTAGTACAGGTTTTACTTGTCTCCCTCCCTGACCTGACCCTGATCATTACCGTGCTGTGGTTGCTGTTGTCCAAGGCTTCTCCCACTTGCACCTCCTCCACACTCTCCCCATTTGTCAGGACCACATCCAGCAGGTTGTTGCCCCAAGTCGGCTTCCTGACTAACTGTTAAAGGAATACCCCCTGAAGCACAACTAGTATCTCCCTGCTTCTGGACGATGCTGCATTTATTTATTTCTGATGATATTGTTTGCATCTTGTTGAAAGTACCCAATAAAAATTATTAACTGCAAATAGAATTCTCAGAAAACAAGAATTCTAGAATTTAGGTGCAAAAAAGGAAAGACTTCTGTCCAATATTAGCACATGCCCTAAGTTCCTGGACTAAGGACATATCATTTGGTGTTACTGTAAGTTTTGCATAAAGTCATACTTTTTTTCCAAACTTAGAATTACAGAAGGCTGCAGGCCAGTGGACTTAGGAAAAAAAAACTTGGAGAGATACCTGCTATAATGTGACAGCATAGCATAGAAAAACAAACTAACCCAGACATTTGTTAAAAGTATTTTATTTAAATGTTCTGAAATAAATGCCAGGTCACCAAGCCAAAGTCAAAGATTTGCTATCCACTTCAACAGAGCATTTTGTCCTGCAATAATGTTTCCTATAAATAGTCATAATAATGAAGAAATATAAATGTCACTAGTTAATTTCACCTAAAGTCAAATAACTTATTTCATCATTCTTGAGATTGTAACATTTATAGACATTTATTACCTCTGTTTTACTCACATTCAAAAAATCAATTGCTACTGTAAATAAGTCATTGTCTTTCTTTCTCATGGTCAGTAATGGTCTCCTGCATTGGCTATGCAAGCAAAAAGACACAACAAGGTGTTGGTTGTCAAGGGTAAATATACACTCAGGTGTCTAATGAGGCATACACTCAAGTGTATAATAAGACAGTAGACAGGGGCCAAGTGATAGACATCCTCTATCTTGATTTCAGCAAGGCTTTTCACTCTGTGCCCCACAAAAAGTTGATCAGGAAGTTGGTAGATTTTGGGGTTGGGGAAAATATGGACAGATGGGTGGAAAACTGGCTGAGGGACAGAACCCAGAGGGTGGTTGTGGGGGGAGAGTTATCTGGTACCAGAGAGATAACCAGTGGGGTCCCACAGGGCTCTGTGCTGGGGCCGGTGTTGTTCAACGACTTTATCAATGACATTGAGGATGGCATTAAGGGCAAAATATGCCTATTCATAGATGACACCAAGCTCTGTGAGACAGTGGATACAGCTGAAGGGATACAAGAGCTATAGGAAGATCTACAAAGCTGGGGAGATAGTCCAGGATCTGTCAGCTTGGCTTCAATGTGAAGAAATGCAAATTTATGCATATTGGAGCCAAGAATCCCAGCACAGAGTGCTACCTGGGTGGAGTCTGAGTATCTGCATCAAAGGAGGAGAAGGACCAAAGAGTAATGATCACTAGTGTCTTGAAGCACTCCAGACAGTGCAAGAAAGCAGCAGCAAAGGCAAATAAAATACTGGGATTCATATCTAGGGAGAATAGTAGTAGGAGAGAGGAGTTTATACTGCCCTTGTACAGGTCACTGGTAAGGCCGCATCTAAAGTATGGAGTTCAGTACTGGTGCCCACACCTCAAAAAGGACATTAACCTGCTGGAGAAGGTCCAGAGGAGGGATGCAAAGATGATAGAGGGTCAGCAGGGTAAGGCATATGAGGAGAGGTTGAGGACATGATTGGGACCTTCAGGTGCTTGAAAGGGATAAGTAAGGTTGAGAAGGAGAGTCTTTTTAAGCTGAGTGCCAACCGTAACACTAGGGGCAAAGTCTTAAGCTGGAGGGTAGGAGGTTTAGGAGGAAGGTCAGGAAGCACTTCTTCACAGAGATGGTGGTGGACACTTGGAATGCACTGCCAGAAGAGGTTATCTCATTGAAGACAGTGGGAAGCTTTAAGACAGGCTGGGATATGCATAGGGGGAAAGTAAGGATCATGTGTAGGGAAGATGGGAGGAGTGGGGAGGGAGGGCAGGTGCATTAGCTTAAGCTGTGGACCCTGCAATACAAGAAGACTTGTTAGGCCAAATGGCCTTCTTCTGCTGGCTTCTTCATATGTTCATATGAGATACTTGTGCCAACTGCCTTTAGAAACTAGAAGAGCATTAACCCCAGAAAGCCAATATCCTGAAATGTCTTACTGAGCTTAGAAAATGGGAAAACTGAGAAACAATAAAAATGCTGTTTTAAAAAAAAAATTAAAATGGTAATTTATTTTACTAAAAGTAATGAGTAAAAAGTAATTCTTTCCTACTCCTCAATCATCTGTCTTTTCACTCATTCAACAGATGGAATGTTTGTTTCTTATGGAAGTCATGAATTCAGATTGCTACAGAATTCCTCTGGCAGAATGTTTATCTCCTCACTCACAGTAAAAGGCCTTGCTTTGTATGGAGCACAGGTTTCAATTTGATCTGAAGCAGTGTACACTGCAGATGCTGGGTGCCCTGGGAAGCTGGTAGGGATAGAAGGAGGACTTCTAATGGTAATCAAAGAAGTACCAGGAATTAAATCTATGAATAGTGCTTCTTTTTTAAAGTTTATCTGCGTAAAGAGGGTATCAACAGAGGAAAGAATGTTTGTCTGTTTATTAACATTTACAGGAGTTGTACTTTTAAGGCCATGCTGAATGTTGTCAGTGAACAAAGGTGGTAGACATGTTTGTGATGGCAGTCTAGGATGAGTTAAGTGGCTTTCAAATTTTGTATTTTAATTTGCCCCAAATTCAAATCACGTTGACTGAACGTGTTCCAACCTGTGTATTTCACTGGAATTAATACATGGGTCTCAGAACATATTTGGCATATCAAGATGCAGGAAATGTTGAAAACATGTTATAAAAAAAAGACTGACACAAATTCAAGATTGAAACATTTACAAAGGATAAACTTTGATTTATATAGTTAACCCTTAGGAATTTAAATTCAGCCCATCACTCATCAGTTGTCTATCCATGTACTTTGTTGCCCTCACATGCTAACTGTTCACATGACCTGTGTACTTACATATTTGATTATAAAACATTTACATGCTGTTGTGTAAGTCTACATTATCTTTTTCTATACGTTTCAACGCAATCTAATTGATTTATGATCAGTTTTAATCATGATAATTCACTTTATTACCATTGCAAAATGTCCAATACTGGGAGGTTCACTTAGTGTGCCTCTTAATACTAGACTGAAAGGTCTATATGAAATTCCTGTGCACACAATTACCTTACATACACAGGCATTTTGAAACTGATGAGCAGACTCAATTAAATTTATAAAATGTACTTGATATCAGTACAGTTCACCATTTTTACAATAGGTATACTTGAGTCATAATTTACCTTTCATGTGACTCCTTCCCAAACTTATCTCCTTCCCTCTGCTTACACTTATATCCTTCCTTCTATACTGTATGTTACTAATTTCCAGGTTTGTTATAACCATTTCAGTGTTAAAGTATACATGTGTTATTGTTGTGTTTTGGTTAGTTCACTGCTTATTTAAATAGATTTCTGCAAATTTGTATCTCTCTTTAGGAAGGTCAAAGCCACACTACTTCATCATTCTACTTCCTTTCCTGTTTTAATTTTTGTTCATTAAACCCCCTTCAGTGTGCTTTCCATAAGCTCATTATCTTTGTCAACCATATAAGCTCTCTTTCATCTTCACAGTTGCCCCAAGAGTGCAATTCTAATATTACTAATTTCTAAAACTGTACAGATAACTTACCTCCATCTTAGTGTTAGTGTTTGAGCACTGAGCAGGGCTGTACACGTCTGTCAGCAGCTCTGTACTTACATTTGTGGCATGTTTATAACACTTCTCTTTAAGCGTTAACCTTCCCCCACACACACACCTCTGGTGACTGGAGTTAAGGAGTTAGCTTGGATCACTGGGGGTCAGATGGAGGGGAGACGATTGAGCATCTCACTATAAACACTGCCACCACAGGGAGGAATGTTTGCAGGGTAGCAGGAGTAACATAGGAAGAGATGGCCAGTGGCAGGCACATAGTACATGTGCATATCCACACATGTGTATGATAGCATGTTGCAGGTTGGGAGAAAACAAAGGAAAACATGGAGCAGACAGATGATACCTAGCTCACCACTGATCTGTGCTGCCATCTGCTATAAGACCACATTGTTTGGATGTGGTCACTAGGGGAAGGATGGACTGTCCCAATCTGGTCCCACCACAGGGGAAAATCCCTGGGGATTCTACGGTGAGTCCTGAGAGTGGCAGTTGCTTGTCAGGGTGGGAAGGTGCTCAGCAGTGCATCAGCTTGTAGGAGATAAAGGGTACCAAAAAAAATATAAAGAAAATATAACATCTCTGTATGTCAGACCCTCATGTAATAGGTATCTGCTTTTATATAAAATAAACACATACATGATTGAGTGTGCTGCCCATCTCCTTTTGTCAGAATAGTACAACCCAGTGATTTTGGAGATGCTGTTTGTAATGTTTTATCAAAACGATATCCCAGTACAAATGACCTTTAGTGTGGCTGGAGATAACTACCACTACTGAGTGTCACCACCCAATTTCTAATGCTTTGGGGTGCACATCAGCAGCAACTGTTATTTGAACACCGGGACCACGTGCCTGCACATTTCTAGTACAATAACTGTGTTCATACTACAAAATTGCAAACACAAATGAGCTGAACAATTTTTAAATAGCATTTGATTGGAATGCATGTATAGTTTTGTATGTCTAAATAATTCATTTTGTGTTTATTTGTGTGTTTACTACTCCACTAGTTCCACTTGAATAACAACTGTTTCTAGTTGGTTAATTTTCATTACTGTTTTTCATTTTCTTTCTGAACATGTACAAGAAAAATATCACCCAAATGGGGTTCAGCATCTTTTGTAAAGTAGCCTGTTGGCTAAGAATATTTAATAATATTCCCAGCAGCTCACTCACACTGTAATTCAATATGCTGTTCCCATCTTAAAAAATATTGAAAAAAAGCTAGAATTGCTCTATCAGAATTATTACTGTTTTAGCTCTGAGGCAACTCAATTATTAGCCATGCAATCACTTTTAGAAACAACTAAGAGCACAGAGCTTGTTTACAGTGTCATCAGTCATACAGCTTTGCAGAAACTCTATCACAGGCAAGAAAATGTGTGAGATTGTTCTGGGATGTAATATGTGTATAGGTATGTACAATTGCTTTCTTGTTTTGTCTCTATCTCACTGACTCCCTAAGCAATATGTGAGAATATAATTGGGTGACAATACTCATTAATATAAAATTACAGAAGCAGAAAAAAATCAAGTGGCCTACCAAGTGAATCATCTTACCTTTTTCACAAAATATACCCATCATTTGATTTAACACACAGTAGTTGTAACATTTATGTGAGCACAATAATTATTTGATTTTATTAAGAATCAAACACTAAGTAGATGAAAACCCAATATGTAATGAAAACATTTCAGAACTAGAGGTGGGAGAAAGTTACTAATTCTGCTTTTGTGGAACATTCGCAAAATTTTGGAAATTTTGTGAAAATTTCAGAACTTTCACCATTGGCAAAACTGGGATTGTCCATGGATTTTCTCAGGGTTCCATGGACTTTTTTCTGAACTGCAGAAAAATGCACATAAACTGCAAAACTTATTCTAGCCACAGTTTAATGAACTGTCAGTGAATGAGTGTGTGCTTGTACAACCACACGGTCATTCACTTATAGTTCAGTGGGCCACTGGTAATGGAGGAGAGAGGAGGGCTGCTCCAGTGGCCCACTTAGGAGCAGGGTGGGGGAGTAGCAGGGTGGTGGTGAATGAATAGTCAGGGTGGGGGGTCCACTAGACACCAGGGAATCCTAGGAATAGAGGGGGATAAGTCGTTGGACTGCCATGTGTCTTTTTGTGGATTAAGGGAATCCAGGATAGGGAGGGGAGTCTGCTAGGCACCAAGGAAATAAAATGGTTTTAGGGGCAATGATCAGTGGGGGAGGCACTAGACACCAGGGAGGAATAGGAGTTTTTGTTTCTTCTTCACTGGGACCCATGGGCCATGATTCCCGGGCAGGGGGGAACACTAGACACCAGGGATCAGGGATTTATTTACTTGGGACCCATGACTGGTGGGTGGGGGGGCACTAGACATCCATTTATTTATTTACTGGGACCCCTGATCAGTGGGGGTGGCTTAATGAATTAAATTGCAGTTAAATAAAGCCTCAGAACTGACTACTGGCAGTGATCCATTCTGCAGATTTGTTTTCCTGCAGTTTAATAAATTATCCCAGGGTCTGTATATTTATTCTGCAGTTTTAAGGTGGAATTTCTGCAAAAGTTGTGAAAATGATTTCTGAACTTTCACGGATATGAAATTTGCACTTTCACAGAAATTCTGAGAGCAGAATTTTTTTTACGCACACCCCTATTCGGAAGACATGACTTAGTGGAGCCATCAGTTTCACCGAGGCATACAAAGGTGTTTTTCATTTTATTGATAAAAAATACACATTTCTGGTTTGTTTACTTATCATAACCTGTCATGTATTGTTTTTTAAGGAATTTAGCTGATCTTAAGAAAGTCACAGGTCTAATTGATCTTAAAGTACCTGATGGCAGCTTGTTCTACATGCACACTAGTTACAAGCTTTTCCTGACATTTCTTTACACCTTCCCCCTGCATTAGGCTAGGTTATAGCCCCTTGATCTGCTCAATTGAAAAATATGGCTTTTAACTACCTTTTAATGTCATTTAAATTTATAAATGTTGCTTTTCTAATCACCTCATTTTTCTTGTTTCTAGTGTAAATATTTTTAACTACACATGAGTTCTATATGGCATAATATATGGCAAACTACCAAAATATCTAGGGCAAGGAGCTCTGCCCATTGCATTTTATTTATTAATGTATTTATTCATTATTTTCAATTATTTATTTGTCTTTGGTAACTGGTTAAGCCCACTGGGAAAATTTCCCTTTTAGAGAACAGACAATGGCAACATACTGAAGTATCAGTACTGAAAAGTAGAACATATTGCTCAACAGAATTAAAAAAAAAAAACTTTCACCAGGGAGTTCTTCATTGTGATTAGAAGAGGGTGGAGGACAACTGGAGACCAGGAAGTGTTTTACTGAAATATGATGAGGGCAGGGCGATCAGTGAGCACCAGAAAGTGCTTTATAGTGGATCAGTTAGGATACAGGGCAATGAACAGAGACTGCTTAACATTATTGGGGTAAGGCTTTGTTGTACCACTGGACACTGTGTAATGTATGACATGGGATGATGTGAGGATGCAGGGTGCCAAAGAATCCTAAGGAATGTCAAACAGATGGAAAGTTACCAGTGGATACCAGAGAATTCTTGACTCAGACACTGTCACGGCAGGGGGTAGAACAGTTTTCACAACATGAAAGCCAAGCCATCCATTCATTTTTTTTTTTGTTTGTTTCTCCGTGTGTGTCCTCGGTTCTGGTAGCATCCCCCAGCCCCTTGACTGACCCATCTTGCAGATATATGGGTTAACCACTACTTTCACAGAACTGTATTACTGGGTGACAAGCCACAAAAGGTCATGCAGCACCTGCAGGGACTGCTAAATGAGCCAGGGCATTTTCTTCTGTTCTCTTCCCCAGGACATCTGTGAGTAAAATACACACTCTCATGTCTTTTGACACACATGCATGCTGTATCAGTGTACGTTCTCCCCCCCTCCATGTCTGCGGGTGCAGGCAATCCACCGGATTTAGCATCTCACTTCTACATGGAGGATAGCTATCCTGCAATGCTAAAACCTCCTTCACCCCACCAGCTGCACAAGTGGCATTGGTCTATTCCCAAACCTGGCTCACCGGCATGGCTGTAGATATGGTGCCAGCACATTAGTCCTCCATGCCACTGGGCCAGCTGAATGTTTCATTTTTAATAGCTAGTACATCTAATACATTCTTGGGGTGCAATGAATTTTAAAACTGTTAGATAGCATTATTGTTAATCTCAAGTTTACATATTTTTATAGCCAGTTATTTCCCACTCTCTGGAAGCAACTTCCAACCAAATTTTGAACTATGTGCCAAATTCATCCATCAGCCACATTTCTGAAACAAGTGTTTTTAGATTCAATAACTGCTCAATGGGGCTGCTGCTGCAATGCACTGTTGTACAATATATGCAGATTATGTGCTAGTTGCTATGTGTAATTTTTTATGGTAACTGTTTGTCTATGTTCTCTTGGGTCACCATTGTAATCAGCTGTTTTCAATGGTTATAACCCTAATAAAATGAAAATGAAATGAATCTTGGTAAACTGAGAAAACATATCCATTTCTTGTACTTGCCCAATTTATTGCCAAGAGAAATCTGTCAATAATCCATTACTGCTAATTCCCTAAACATGATACTGTACCCTATAAAATCTGGTGGATGTGTGCACTGGGAATGCTTACATTCACAGCTTGTAGTGGCAGAGAATATACAGATTTTACTTTCTATCCGCTCTTTTGACTTCCATCTGTTCTTCCAATGGAGTTTGCCCTTTAAGGGGCAGATCAGGTTGTCCTGGTGCACCCCTTCCCTCTGTCATGGAATGGTAGTGCTCAGAAGGGAAGGGGGGAAGGAAGGGGAGGGGCTAAGGACCAGAACAAAGGACAGGTAGCAGGAAAGGGAGGGGCGAAGGGTGGTACATAAGGGACAGCACAAGGGGGCCTCAGCCACTTTTTGCTGGAGTTTTTGATTTACATCAACTGCAGCACATCGGATTGGCTAATTTGTTGAGGTTTATGCACCAGGAGAGAGAGGTAAGGAAACAAACTAATGATATTGCAGGAAGATAAGCAATTTAAAAAAAAAGAGAAAGATAGAAAGAGAAGAAGAATATATACAGTTTAAGATAATGCATGTTACAGTATACAGCTGAGAAATGTGGGTGATCCTGAGTATTCAGAATGTGGATAAGAAAGCAACCCAGGACCACGTGGGATGACGTACACACCTCATGAGGGTCTTTTTGTAAAGATTTATATTCTTGGTTATTGTGATGCTAAATTTGTACCTGAAAAGGCCCTGAGCAGGGTGCATGAGCAGGGAGCACAGGGCATGATGCCACACACTTTGTTCTGGGGAAGTGGTGTCAAAGCAGGCCTGTGGGTGTGCATTTGGTGAAAAGCTATCCCTTTAAGTTGTGGCATGGTATGAGTAGTGGGCCCAGAAGAGGCCGTTGGGATGGAGGGGAGCGAGCGCAAGTCGAGACCATGTGGCATGACATCACACGCCATGTGGTGGGGTTGGAAAAACCCCTATTGAAACTTCTGGAGCCCTGGTCACTGTTGTGATGGCCTGGCTAGGCCTGGAGAGGAATGGGAGGCCTAGAAGAGGCCCTGAGGTTATGGTCGGCTTGGGCAGGCATCACATGCCATGTGGAAGGTGTGTAGAAACCCCCCTGTTGGCCTTCCTGGAGCTCTGGTAGCTGTGTGGTGGCCTTTCCAGGCCTGAGGAGGAGCGGGAGGCCTAGAAGAGGCCCTGAGCTTAGGGGCAGCGTGGCATGCGTCACACACCACGGGGACCGTTGCTAGACAAGCACTTGCCATGGTTTTTCATGGTTAAGGCCATTTGGCCTAGGAACAAGGGAGAACAAGTAGACAAGGGACCATGTGACTTGATGTCACAACGCCGCTGGGGTATTTGGGATAGAAAAGCGTGCCCATCACGATGGTGAATTCCACGGGTCTGGGGTCCCTCCCACGTGAGGCGGGCACTGGAGAGAGAAATAAAGGGCTGGGAAGCCCCAGGGCAGAATGAGGGATCCCAACCGGGACCTCACAGGCAACGTCCCACGTGGGGAGGGGGTCGCATTGAAAGTTGGCCCTCACTGGTTGGGGGCTGCTTGTGGTTGGGGACTTTTTCCCCTCATCTTGGGGTACCACAAGGATAAAGAGGCCAGCACAGGTCAGAATAGGAGGGCAGTGGGCCAAATTATTGGACCACGCGGTGCGTCCGTTTCCTACAGGGGGGAATAGGGATGCTGATGGTGGGTGCCCTGGTCAGCCCAGGAGGGCGGGGAGGCCAGAAAATGGCAGCAGCTAGAGGGAGGAAGGGAGCTTCTGGGGGGACAGCACAGTACAGCCTGGCTGAGGGATAGCAGGATGCTTTTATAGGCGCAAGACCCAATTATAAATAAGGGAGGCACTTGAGTGGGAGACGGGGTGGGTGCTGGGCCATTCACAAGATGGCTCGGTAGGGAATGGCTGAGAACAGCCAAGGGATCTGGCAACCTGTCAAGCAGGATGGGGGTCCTTCGCGGGTGGCCCGGTCTGTGTTAACGTGGTGGATGGCGTGACAGACAGGAGGAAGGCGTACAAGGAGGTACAGATATAGGAATAACCCTGTTTTTTTGTTTCCTGTAGTTGTCTTCACAGAGCAAAGATAAGACGGACATGGCACCTAAGAAGAGCAGGCCATCAAAGGAAGACACTTACAAAGCTATAATTGAATTGGCAGAAAAAGCAAACAAAATGTGGGAACTGGTGGAGGGGGAGGAACCAGGAAGGCCCTGGGAGAAGAGAAAAGTGGGTCCGGGAAAAGTTGGCATGGGGAAACGACCAGCCAAATGGCTACATAGTCCCACTAGGGTAGCACCGGTGATAGTGAGGCCCGCCAAGGCAGTGGATCCAGTACCCCTGCGGCCAGTGGACCCGGTGATGCCAGTACCCACCCCAGATCAAGGTGGGATCTCCCCAGTGGGATCTCCCCAGTGGAACCCGGACATGATGCTCAGAATGGGATGTTCCTCCACAGACCCCAGTAGCTCACCCTCCACCTCCACCTCAACCGCAGGGAGAAGCAAGGGGGAACTTTGGAGGACTCCAGGCAGCTCGGCCAGGACAAGGTTACAGGTAACACATCCAGCACAGTTGGTGACAGTATAAAAGAATATATAGGGAAAATTGTGGCAGCCCTGGGTACAGGAGGGCTGGGGCAGATGGAATCGGCTCTGGTGGAGATTAGGATGGAGAAAGAGGTGCCAGAAAATAATGAAAAGGAAGTGGAAAGAGAGGGAAAAGGTACAAGAGAGATAGGTGTGCCTGGGATGAGAATAGGTGAGCATGTGCCACTGGCCACGAAGGAAAAAATATGGAAAGGGGAATATGTGGATATATTCACTTTGATGAGCCGGGAAGCAGCAGCCAAATATGAGGAAACTGAGGGCATAGGTAGGAGTGAGATGGCAGCAGCCGTAGTGCTTTTAGGAAAAAAAGAGGATGACAAGTTCACGAAAGGGAAGACTTGGGATGGGTGGTTCCTAGATTTTGCCACTTTTTCAGCCATCGTTCTGGAAAAGAGGCCAGAGCTAGGCATCCCGCTCATTACCTATTCATTGATAATACAGAGAGCAAAAGCAAAGGGTGTGGTAGGATGGTTATACTACAATGAATGTTTTCGGCAGACAATGGCAACATTTGGGGATGTAAGATGGGACACCAAGCAGATAGATTTGTGGACGGATTACGTAACAGATCACTCCACACCTGAAGGTGAGTGGGGTAAAAAGGGGTTTACGCAGCAGAGATGCTGATGGGCTTATAACAGGGCTTTTTGCTCGTGACCTCAGTGTCGTTTTCGGCATGCCTGTTCAAAATGTGGAGGAGGGCACCCGGCAAGCAAATGCAGAACAACATGGACCGAGGCAGCTCAAGGGCATGGGGGGCAAGGATCAGGCCAACAGTTTTTATGAGATAGCCAGGGGTTTAAGGGGCAAACATGGGAACAAGGGAGGGAGGGAGGTAGGGGAATGGGAATGGGGCCCAGAACACTGAGGGAAGGAGGTCAGACAGAAAGAGAGGGAGGGGTCGAGGAGGAGGGGAAGGTGGCACAAAAGGGAACACTTTGGGATGGCCAGAACCCCCATCAACCTGGCGGCATAGACAGGTTGCCTGGACAGATATCCAGACACGAGCATGTAGGATATGAATTTAAGTGGTTTTAACACAGGGTTTTCATTGCAATGTGGGAGACCAAGGCAAGCGAGGGAGGCGAGCTACCTGGGGTCAGTAAAAGGAAAAGAGGAAATGCTAAGACAGAAGATTGAGAAAGAAAAAGCAGCAGGTAGGGTAGAGGGCCCATTTAACACCCCCCATTGAAAAACATGTGGATATCGCCTTTGGGTTTGTTACCCAAGAAACAAGAAGGGGACTACAGTGTGATCCACCACCTATCCTATCCGGAAGGGGAGTTGGTGAATGACTTCATCAGTGAGGAACATAGTAAGGTGACATACGTGACACTAGAGGACGCAGTCCAGATAATCCGGACCACAGAAGATGCGTGGATGGCAAAAACGGACATTGAGTCCACTTTCAGACTGCTTCCAGGAGGGAGGGCTGGGATCTATTGGGTTTTAAAAGTGGGAGACGTTATTATTTCGACAAAGCAATGCCAATAGGGTGTTCCACAGCATGTGCTACATTTGAGGCATTCAGCACATGTTTGTGTAACCCCTTTGTTACCCGGGGTTACTAGAATCCCAGTAAGACCTAGTTGTAGGCAGGGAAGGCAGCTTGTGAAACTCCAGTTAAATGGGTTTCACACTGTCTCACTCTGTCCTCAGTCACAGCTGAGACTAGAGGGATGACATCATTATAGAATTGTCACAGCTGCATGAGCCACATTTGGAATCTTCAGCTCAGAGTAAGTTAGAATCTTGGGAATTCAAAGTCAGTCTTCAGTTTGTCCTTAAGCAAACAAGAAGGACACCAGTAGTGTCTGTTTACCCCCCTCCCTCTGGGGGTGAGGAAAAGTTCTTCAGGGTTCCAGGGGCAATCCCTTCTCCCACCTTGGGAAGAAAGCTGCCTGTTTTAATTTAAGTTCAGTCTGTTCATGTATAACAGCAAAGGTTACATTTCTTCACCTGTGGGGCACCTGCAACGAATGGGGAGTGTTTGGCCTCATTGGAAGGGCAAACAACTTCTTTTCTTCAGTTGGATTTCAAGTATTGGGGACTGCTATTTGGGAGAACTATGGCAACTAGGACAAACAAATAGAGCAGTCATCTGTTTAAAGTGTTAAAGTTCATTGTAGAGAGGGTGCTTCAGGTCATCCACCGTCAATCTACAGTTTTAAAGTCTAAAGTCCTGTGTGTCCAGAGAAATGGCCGGATATGGGCTGTGGGAGCTGGAGGTGGATAGATCCCCATCTTTAGTAACCAGGTCCACCTCTACGGATTTCTTCTGTGTTTTGCTACTTGCCTCATGCTTGGCCAGTGATGGGTGGGTACCCAGATGTGGTGCAACTGAAAATCTCTCTAGAGAGTCGAGACTTCAAGTGGTGTGGGAGCCACAGGATGGGAACATTACTCCTTGTTTGATAGGAGTCTCCTGTTTGATGGGAGTTTCGAATTGGAAGTACAAAAACAAAATCTCTATAGGAGTCGCAGACTTCAAGTGGTGTGGGGAGCCACAGTTTGGGACCCTCCTTGTTTGATGGGATGTCTTTCCAAGTAGAGTTTGGGTTCATTGCCAAGTGGACCGTCAGTTGAGTGGCCGGCAGGGGAGCTGGGGCAGTCGGGCTGTGTATCCAATGTGCATGCAAAGTCCGGGCTGAGTGCCTTGTTGGTCCAAAGCCAGACAACTGTTGTAGTGTTCATTCCTCAAATGGACCACTGTGTTTAACCTCTAATCTGCATTACAGTTACGTAGCCCTGTGGGGGACCATACAGAGCTTTGTTTATGTACAGTGAGTTAATAAATAAAGCCACACTGAAAATTCCCAATTCTAGTTCTGGACATTACAGTTATTGCTTCCTGTAGTTGGATTTACTTGGGTGCCCCTGTGCAGAGTAGTCAAATCTAGGTCTCTTGTGCCAGGTAACCTCATCCTTCCCCGAACCCGTAGATACCCTATGTATATCCATGCTACAAATGTGGACACATAGAGGGGTTACATTTGCAGTGGATATTCCAAGAAAAAACAGGTTACAGGACAGTCATCCATTACCTGGATGACTTTCTTCTCATTGGGAAAGGCGAAAGGGAGACACAGAGGAAGCTGGGTAAGTTTCAGGAATTGTGCCAGGAGCTGGGGGTCCCATTGGCACCAGAAAAAACAGAGGGGCCCAGCAGGGTTATGGAATTCCTGGGGATTGAGATAGATGCCACGAGCGAAGTATTTAGACTACCGTACAAAAAAGTAAAGAGGTTGAAGGAACTAATCAAGGTACATACCAGCAGGAGATGGATACAACTAAAGTTGGTGCAGCAGGTACTGGGGCACCTGAACTTCGCATGCAAGGTCATCGGACCAGGAAGGGCATTCACAAGGAGGTTAGCTAGGGCTACAGCAGGGGTCACCAGACCACATCATGGGGTGGATTTGACTCAAGGAGTCAGGGAGGATTTTAGAATATGGGAAGAATTCCTTAAGGAGTATAATGGGTGTTTCTTCTGGCAAGAGGAGTGGCTGTACAACACAGACCTCGACCTTTACACAGACGCTGCTGGGGGGCTAGGCATGGGGGGTTACCTGAAGGGCAGGTGGTTTGCAGAACCATGGCCTGCCAGCTGGGTGAAGGATGGAAAAGTGAGAGATATAACACTACTGGAGATCATGCCCATATGGGCATGTACCTTGGTCTGGGGGGAGGAATTATGGGATCAGAAAGTGACATTTTGGTTTGACAATAGAGCGGTGGTTGATGTACTAAACAACAGGGGAGCCAGGTCAGATACAGTCATGCGGGTATTACGACGTTTAGTGTTAAGGGCTTTGCAGCTGAACATGTCATTCAGAGCAAAACACATAGAAGGGGTACACAATACCCTGGCTGACAGCCTTTCCCATCTGCAGCTGGACCATTTCCCGAGGCTGGCACCAGCAGTGGAGGAACAAAAAACGCCTATACCAACGAACATCTGGGACATTGGCAAGAAGGAGCAGAACTGCTGTTTCACAGCTCATGGGCGCCTCAGACTCTGAGGGCCTACGATGGGGCCTGGTGAGTGTTTCAAACATTCAGGGCAGAACACCAGATGGAGGTAAGTGGGCCGCTCCCTGAGGAACAGTTGGGAATGTTCACCGTGGAGCAATGGCAGAGAGGGACTGCCCATGCCACAATGGGGGTTTATCTTGCAGGGATTAGTGTGATCTGCAGCCTAAAAGGGTGGAATGACCTGACAAAATCGCTGCTCATCAGGAGAATGATGCAGGGATGGGGCAGGTTGAAAAGAGGGCCAGGAGATAATAAGAGGCCAATAGGGGAGCAGTGGCTAATAAGGCTAAAAGAGTGCTCCCGGCAAGATCGAAGGCTGAGGCCCAGCTATTTCACACAATTTATGTGATAATGTTTGCGGGGGCTATGAGAGTGAGTGAAGTGGTAGGCCATGGGAAAGATGACAAGGAAGGAGGTTTGGAATGGGACGATGTGAGTTGGGGGATGAAAGAGATACGGATCAAGCTAAGGAGGTCAAAAACAGACCAAAAAAGGCAAGGTTGCATGGTAACACTGAAAGGGCAATCAGAGATTGTGATATGCCCAGTGCAGGCTCTGTGTGTTTTTGCCAGAGAGCAGGTGACCAGGACGGGAAAGCTATTTGTACATGGTGATGGAAAAAGGGTCACCGGCTATCAAGTCACAGCAGTGCTGAAAAGGCATGCAATTTCTGGGGAGGACCCAGCTAATTACTCATCCCATTCCCTACGGATTGGGGCTGCCTCACAGTGGGCAGCAATGGGGAACCTGTGAAAGGGCATTTTGGAAAAAGGGTGCTGGCGGTCAGCCAGTTATAAGAGATACATCAGAGCGCTGAAGTAAAAAAAAAAGAGGAAAAGGAAAAGTGTTGTTGCAAAAAAAAAATGGAATTGTGGTGCTCCTATGGGGGAGCACAGGTAAAGGGTGTGGAGAAGTTTGGGGGGGGCAAAGAAAGGAAAAAGGCAGGGGGGATAATACAGTGAGGGCACTAAGAGTATGTGTAAATTAATGAATTTTCTTTGCACCCTATAGGTAGAGGGAGGATCAAGGAAGTCTGGATCTGCAGCCATTCCTATATTTATTGGGCTGGTAAGAGAGCAGATAAGAAAGCTGGGGGAAAGCAGCTGTACCAGGATGTAAGACAGTGTAGGTTGGTATGGCACGGTATACGGGGAATAAGTTGGGCACAGCTCCTTCCTGCTTTGAAGGAACTCAAGGGACATCAGCCCAGTCCAAACCTAATCATTATACATCTTGGGGCAACGACCTGGTGGGCAGACCGTGGGTACACACATACTTACAGATAAAAAGGGACCTAGTGGTAATACGACAGTGGTGGCCTCAAGTATGCCTCGCCTGGTCAGATATGATACAGAGAAGGTTATGGAGACAGGAACACAGCCACAGGGCAGTGGAGAAGGCCAGGAAAAAGATGAATAGAAGGGTGGGGATGTTGATAAGGCAGATAGGGGGACAAGTGATACTACGGGGGATAGAAGAATGGGTGGAGGACTTCTACAGGCCAGATGGTGTGCACCTGTCAGACCTAGCCATCGATATGTTCAATACAGAAACAATGGGTTTCATACAGGAATGGAGAAAACAGATAAAAGCTAGTATATATAAAAAAAAATTAATAAATAAATAAACGGGTAGGGGGAAGAAAGGATCGTCCCTGTGGTAAGGGAGAGTGATGCCCTAAGTATGGGAGGAAGCCAGCCATCCAATGCAAGCTGGAGACTGGCTAGTGGGGAAAAAAGGGGGGGGAGGGGGGAAGAAAAAAGGAATAACACAAGAAGAAGAAGAGGAAGAAGAAAGCGGTCTCGGTTTTCACCGTTACCTAGCGGAAAAGGAGAAACAGAAGGCACCCAGGTTTTCACCTGGGGGAGGGATAATCAGAGATTGATATGTGGATGGAAATAAATGAAATTTCTGGAAATATGATAATAAAGAAATGGAATATTGGATTATGAATATAAATAAATTAATTGCCAATCTGAGCACAACAGCAAACAATGGTCTCTGTCTTTTGTGAGGGAAAAAGGGGGAAATCCGGGACAATGGAGTTTGCCCTTTAAGGGGCAGACCAGGTTGTCCTGGCACACCCCTTCACTCTGTCATGGAATGGTAGTGCTCAGAAGGGGATGGGGGAAGGAAGGGGAGGGGCTAAGGACCCAAACAAAGGACAGGTAGCAGGAAAGGGAGGGGCGAAGGGTGGTACATAAGGGACAGCACAAGGGGGCCTCAGCCACTTTTTGCTGGAGTTTTTGATTCCTCCCACCCACCCTACTAGACAGAGAAGAGGAAAGACTGTCAAAGGGGGACTGTATGGTGGGTCTGTCAAGGTGGACTACAGACAAGTCCAGTTGGACAGTTTGGACTGCCAAAGGTGGATGGCAGGTGATGATAAGGTTATGGACTGCCAAAGGTGGATGGCGGGGGGGGGAGGGGGAAAGAAAAAAGGAATAACACAAGAAGAGGAAGAAGAAAGCAGTCTCAGTTTTCACCGTTACCTAGCGGAAAAGGAGAAAGAGAAGGCATCCAGGTTTTCACCTGGGGGAGGGATAATCAGAGATTGATACGTGGATGGAAATAAATGAAATTTCTGGAAATATGATAATAAAGAAATGGAAATGGAATATTGGATTATGAATATAAATAAATTAATTGCCAATCTGAGCACAACAACAAACAACGGTCTCTGTCTTTTGTGAGGGAAAAAGGGGGGAATCCGGGACAATGCAGGGTTGCCAATGATTTCATAGTTCTCTTTCTTGATGAATTGTTCATTTCATTTACAAAATTGCAATAAACATATATTTTATGAAACTCTTATGTTGGCCAGCAGATATTGGTGCCTTAATTTTCAAGGCTACTGTGATCAATATTTCAAATAGTACCCAGTCACTAACATTTATGGGATTTTAATGAGATTCTCAGAGCAAACCAGCAGAATGCTTCTTGGCAAAACATTTTAGGGTGGCTCCATGTGATGCCTAATTATGTGTGTGATGGGGTACATAAGTGGAATACAGTATCTACAGTATGCAGCAGAGCAATTTCGAGGTGAAGTATCAGTGATGATGTAGTTTGGGGTTGGTGCATTTGTAAAAATACCTATTGCAATTGGTTGCCCAACTGCAAATTCCACATCCAAACCACATATTTGTACTTGCTCCACCTCACAAAATGTACACCAGGCCACATGTTATGAACATACAGATCCTAATATCAAAATGATTTATTCTGTAGGTTGCTGTACCTGCTGATACTATATACCTCACTGCACCCCCCATCCAAATACACACAGTCACACATAATGGGGAATTAGAGAGCAGCAAAAGATGAGAAGACAATAGAGAAAGATTGGGCAAATGTTCTTTATAAAACGTAAACAGTAGGCTGTTGGTTAACTAGGATCTGAAGCTTATCAAATAGGTAAGGAAATGAGCAGACTGGGTGGCCCTTATCCACCTTCAAAGTCTATGTTTCTATATTATTTAAACTGGTAAGCAGAATAGCAATAATGCTATTTTGCACAGCGAAAAGCACATAAAAACAAATACATTAAAAACACTACTTAAAACATACACAACTGAAATCCAACAACAACATATTATATAATCCAAATTTGAATGAGGACAGTTCTATACCACTCAAGACAGACTGAGGTAAATTGTTTTAATGAAAATCGCTTTGTATTTGAAGGATCTCTGGCCAAAAGTTGAATTAAAATGGGGAATGGAAGAAACATATTTGATTTGTGACCAGGTGAAGAACATGTTAGTATATCAAGGGAATTTCTTACTCACTGAGTTTGGTATAAGGCCTAAAACAATTTTACGCAAAAAGATTAAAGCCTTAAATTGAATATGTTGTTTGAATGGAAGACATCCCACTGAACTGTAAAATAGACAATGGTGTGTTGATCCCATCAACCTGGTAGGAAACTGATATATAGAACTGTAAAGTATGTTTAATCTATTAAATAGATTTTCAGTCAATAAAATGTAAAACATGCAACCATAATAAAACTGTGATAACAACAAACTATTCGTCAATAACCTTTGTGACTCAGGAACCAAAAACAAATTAATTCTGTACAGCATGCCCAATCTATTGTTGGGAGTGAAGGACAGGGAAAGGGGATGAGGGGAGGTGATTGGGTGGGGGGCAGCTGCAGTGGTATTAAACTGAGAGCTGCACAATTGGGCAGACATGATAGATCTGTGAGTCTTTTTCTGCTGACAATTTCATATATTCGCATGTTGTGTTACCTTAGTTAGCTGGGCAACATGATGATCAAATGTGAAGTGTTTATCCAGGGTAATCCCCAGGTAACAGAAGCTACCCACACAATACATTGGGAGCCCATTTAAATCAGAAATCTGAATACCATGTAACAATGATTTACTAGGACAGGAAAAAACATAGAGGGCAGGATTTTTAAACCACCCAAAATGGGCTCAAGTGCCTGCGCCACACAACCAAGTTGCACTGGAGCACAAACCTGCTATATTCAAACGAGATGTGCTACCGCACATCCCATCTGAACATAACAACAGATGAGGGAGTCTCAAAAGGATCCACTGAAGACGCTCTGCATGTACCACTGTGCAGTCTGAATACCTGGAATGGGGATGCACAGTGCATCTGTGGGATGCGCAAAGCACAAATTTCAGATATTCAGACTGGCAAATACAAATGCGGCCATTATACATGCAAGATGCAAATAGGGCCATTTGCATGTCATTATGGCCCCATTTGCATGTCTGGGGCAGGAATGCTCCTGGCACTGCGGTGTTAATGTAACACACCCCACCCATCCCTGGTAGTCTAGTGTCCCCCCAACCCAGCCTGATTGTAAAATACAAAGTGCAACCTCACACATCCCTGGTAGTCCAGTGCCCCACCCCATACCTGAACCCCACCTGATGCATAACATAAGTCCAAAACTCCATGGTAGTCCAGTGGCACCCCCTTCCCTTCCCCTTACCCCATCTGAGTAATAGTGACCATCCGAATATCCCTGGTAGCCTAGTGGTACCCCACTCCATGCCCCGATCGTAGCATATCACATATCTCGATTGTTGACAAAGTTGTTAATGAAAACTTACAGTACTCACTGCAAGCCCATTGGTCAATGAAGTCAACCAATGGTACTACACTGCATACTTTAAGCTGTCATTCAGTGACAGAGCAGTCGGTGGGCAGCCGTGGTGGTGTGTGGGTGGGTTTTGCTGCCTACCAGCTGTAATGGCCTGCTGGGACAGGGGGAGCAGGCTGGGGTGTTGGTGCCTTGTGGGTGGTCCTCTGGACTACCAGGGCACTATCGGGATATGTGATAAACTATGATCAGGATGGGGAGGGGGTACCACTAGACTACCTGGAATATTTGGAAGGTCACTATTACTCAGATGGGGAGGCACTGGACTACAAGAGATGTGTGCGGTTGCACTTTTTATTTTATGATCGGGCTGGGAGGAGGGGAAGCTAGACTTCCAGGGATGGGTGGACATTGTCATTGTACTGTATGATTGGGGCTTGTGTGGTGGGGGGGTTGCCACCCAGGGTCTGGGCTGCTGTGTTGCGCTGTGAATTACAGCAGCCTGCCTGTGGGTGGCTATGACTTAGGCATATTTTTTCCATGCCTAGCTTTGCATGGCACATCTCCAAGATGTGTCAGCAGCTGCACTGCACATTTTGGCTGAATATGGAAATATGCCGTTTATGCAGAGGAACGCTCCCTCTGGATGTGCCACATACATTATCTTTGTACTGCGGCACATCCGGACTTGTGCGGCACATCACCCCTTGTTGAATATATCCAAGGGGCACATTTTGGGGATGTGCTGGTGCAACTCAGTTGTGCATGGCACATCCCCTTTGAATATCTGGGTCAGATTTGTTTTTCATAGAACTTAAAAGTAACTTATGAGACAAAAACAGTTATGGCTATGACTGAAATCACTTTGAAGGTTTTTGTTTTGCAAACAATAAAAATCTTTATCAGAACTAAACAAAACAGTATCGTTTGAATGCAAAATTAACTTAGATGAGGTGCAAACCAAAGTTATGATATTCTAAAAAAAAGAAATTAACAACGGGCCCAATATGGAGCCCTGAGGGATCAACATCACATCTCCTTAGTATCGCATTGAGCCCATTCGATAACAGTACAATGAGATCTCCCCTGAAGATAGTTTCTGAGATGATGACAGTGAGAATGCTATGGAAGTCAGTCCCCCCGCCACACACACGCACACACACACACACATTTGATGTGATTGGGGGAGTTGTTTGATAGGGAAATTGTTTTCTATATGTGGGATCAACATTTCAAATACAGTAGAAAGAAAATAGTTGCTTATGAGGGAAAGGAACTAGGACAGTAAGAGTCCCCTCTTGAATTTATTATTTGCAAACAGTGAAGTAAATGTTTTGGAGGGAAGATAGCCAGTATAGTTTGTAATGATGAGGTTAGACAGAACAAAGTTAAGTAAAGTGTGAGGTAAAAAAAAAAAATCTTAGTTGATGCACTTACAAGATTCAGTACTAGCAGCAACCCATACAACATTGTAGCTCCTGCAGAAAGCAGGTTTCCAGCATACATGGGAAACACATTAAACAGTGTACAGAAACTTGCCAGTAGATCTAGGAACTGATAACCTAATGAACATTAATATAGGGAAGTGCAGATGAATCATTTCAACATCTCCATTGCAACACTTTAAAATCACTGGTATACCAATCCCTGTTTCTGCTACTTCACCCAGTTTTTGAGGTCAGGTGAAGCTGTGACAGTGTTTCACTATTTATGGCAATTTGCACCAAATATGTGGTACAAGATCTGTAAAAACGGTCACTAAGAGGGAAATAAGTTAGATCACAAAAAAATGGTCTGACTTGCATCAGTTGCTGCACAGGATGGAAAGTTCACTTAGATTGCCTCAAGCTCAGCACGTGATATCTTTGGTGCTCCCAGGGCTTGTGTCAGTCTAAAGCCTTTTAAAGTCTGGACCTTTGTGTCCAAGTATGTCTTGGAAAAGGCACAGTATGTGGGATTCACAGAAAGGAATATGTAAGTACAGTAAATTTGTTTGTTAACACAATTTCTAATAAAGAAGTACACTATAGCTGTCTTTTGCTAACAAAGCAGGTTATGTTATGGTAATGTCAGTACAAGACTGATGTTGAGTTAACCAAACTCTTTCAGAGATTAACCACAGTAATAAAATATGTAAAAACATAGCCCTGTTGAAAATAAGATATTACATCTCAGCTGGCCTATATTGGGTAATCACATTGTAAAAGTGGTTAAAAGCAAAATCCCACTAAAAACAAAATATTACATTGTAGCTGGACTATTCTTGGTGAATAATTATAAAAATGGGTGAAATCAGGACCTCACTTAAAATTAGATACTGTATTACATCACACTGGATGTTCAAAATCAATAAATTGTTGCCTTTTTTAAAGTTATCAGCTATGTGGGATTGAAATGTAGGACATTAGCTCAACATGCTGACAACACAGGTTCACACCATGAGCCCAGGACAACATGAGCAGAGGGTGGAAGGGTGGGCAACAGAGCATCCGCAGGGATGTCCTCCTTCTGTGAGAGAGAGGAGCAGCACCATATCACTTGGATAGTGACACCTGGTGGTGGTGCCACGTGTGATCTTGCCTAATATGGCAGCCCCTCCAGTATGCTAATATATTCTCATGGGTGGAGGAAGAGATACCAGAAAAGTGGAGAATTCACATTCTCAGGGATTTTGGTTTGATCACTGTGATAGAAAAACAGTATTACTTGGCTCTGATCTCTCTGTCCATGAAGAAAATAGTCCTGCGACATTGGCTTGACTAGACCTCTATTTCCTACCAAAAATGGTTACAAGAATTACTTTTCAGTCTTTGGATAGAATGCATGGCAGCTAATCTTTGTCATAAAAAGGCATTGTTTGTTAAAAGGTTGGACAAATTGCATGGCCTGTATACTACTTAGGTTATACAGTTCCTTTTCGCATAAGGATGCTATTTTTGTAGGGGGTTGGCTCTATTGCTGAAAGATTTGTTAACTTGTTATATGGTTTGTTCCTTCTATGTTATCTATTGTGTTTGGTTTTCATTCTTTTTAGTCTCTCTACTGAGGTGTGTTATGGGGGGGCAGGATGTAATTGAAGTTGGTCTAACTGTCTTACTATCAATTCTTTATATCTTGATATGTGTTTTTTGTTGAAATCAGTAAAGCTTATCAAATAAAAAAATAAATAAAAGGAGATAACTCTGCCCCAGACTGGGATTAGGTGGCTTCCCTTGACATTCCCTCCATACCACTAATGCCCTCAACACAAAATAGTGATCCCCCTGTGCAGACCCCTATATACAAGATGTTTCCTTCCTCAAGGAACGCAAGGGAAGGCCCCAGAGGGGATATTGTGGACACAGGAATGTCAGAAGACCTAGGGAGCCTAGAAATCATGAACAGCAGTGGGAAGCAAGTTTGGTGGAATGTGGGGCTAGAGGAGTTCAATGGTGTGGGGAGACCGGGGGTACAGAAGGAGGAAAAATTAACCTTGCATGCCACATGTGCAGGCATACATATACAACGCAATAGATAGGTACAAGTACATACATACACTCAGACTACTACACAAAGACACATGCAAGCATGGCTACCAGCAAAATACAGCGGCACAAACAAAGGTGCACTCAGGTACAAACACACACACACACACACACACACACACACACACACACACACACACACACATATACACTTACACTAACACAACCTTACGGATGACTACGTCATGAATACACAATCCACTATAACATTTTGTTTTAGCATTTCTTGCCTTTACAGTTGGCTACATAGTCTGCCAGTTGCCTCACTCTGAAGCACTTCTGGGCCGAATATTGATATGCCTTTACTCAGAGCATATTACTATACAAGTGAAACAAGTAAACCAAAGGTTAGGGGCAATAAGGAGGGTTTCTAGCTGTTTAACAAAGGAAGTAAGGAGTAAATTGGTGGGACAATTATTGATCCTAAAATATTAGAATATGGATCACAATTATATGTGAACGCATCCTTGGTAGCGTTGAGAAGGATTGATCAAATGTACTACAGACTAGCAAAATTTGCTATGGAAAGTAAACACGGTGTACACCACTACAAGGCATATGAGATGCTGGATTGGCTGCAGCCTGGAAAGAAAAGGCAGTTGATATGGTTGATGTAGTGTCACAAACTAATTAATTCATCAGGGAAACACCCTTTAAGAAAATTGGTGTCTGTGGAATCATCAAATGATACTAATTATAACATAAGACAAAACAGACTGAATATCCCTACTTGCAGATCATTCAATAGAATGGGGGATGCCACTTTGCAAATGAACATGGCTAGATATTGGAATGCATTACCAAATGAAATGAAATCAATGAAAATATTTACCACTTTTAAACTGTTCCTAAAAAGAAATCTCTACTCCAAATGTAATTGTTTTTAGAGTATTTATTGTGATATGTACTATAACTGTAATTGTTGTTAGTGAACTTAATGTAGTATGTAGTACATTAATACATTTACCGTATGTGGATGAATGTTTACTATATGTGTGTATGTATGAATGCTGACAGGACATTGTTGTAAATAGGGGTACAAACCTAACAATTTTTATCCTGTGTAAAAATAACATTTTATCAATCAGTCAATCAATTGTGAGGAAGTACTGTAGTTGGATTTCTTCCTAGGGCCAGGGAAAGGTTGGGTCACAAGTGGATCAGCATCTAGAAGGACTTGTTTTTGGAGATGGGATGGGTTCCTTGGTTGGCGGGCCAGCAACTAGAAAGAGTTCATCTTGCGGCTGTGGGATGCTTTAAATGGCAGTTGCACTGCATTTTAATGGGCATCTGATTCTACCTTTTTATCTCACTCCTAAAATGAATTGATTTACAATGCATTTCAATAGGACAGTAAAATATAACTATTCTTTTGTTGCTCGCCTCACTCCTTTTGATGTTGTTACCTTGATAGATGGGGAGGAGTTGTGGCTAGGAATGGCTCCTGTTGCAGCAGCAGAGATAGGTTATCTCTGGAGTTGGCAAATCTCTGGGTGGGAGACAGGCAGGCTGCAGTAGGAAGGAATTCTATCTATGGCAGATGATGCTTCTGGCACTTGTTAGACAGACTGCAAGGGGAATGGCTGGAGACTGGTCATGTGGTGGCAGTAGGAAGAAGCCGTTTCTCTGGCCAGGGTATACATTGGGTGGTGGGAGCACTGTGAAGCTTCTTTTGCTGTCAAGGAAAGTTCAAGCAGTGGGAATAAGTTTTCTCTGTGATTAGTAGAATAGTTCTGATGGTGGCAGATGCAGAAGTCACAAGATATAAAACTGTACCACAGATGACTGTATATTAAGGTGTAATTAGAACCATAGAAAAATAAGGGCAGGAAAACACTTTGGCCCAGATATTCAAAAGGGTTGCACCATGCGCAACCCACTAATGCACCCCGGCGCGATATTCAAAAGGGAAAAGTGCGTGGCACAAATCTGGATGCACCAGAGTGTATCAGTAATGTATGTAGGCACAGGTAGGGGGGGCATGCTCATGCATACCCTGCACAGCCTGATATTCAGCCCAGGATGTGCAGAGCCATGCATGTGCAACCCCTACCTGTGCCAGCACAAAGTTGATCCAAAAAAAAAAGGAACAGTGGATGGCCACCCACCAGTGAGCTGCCGCATTGCAGGGTGCAACACAGCAGCTGCCACCTGTGGGTGGCCACCCAACCTTCCACTGCACCTGGCTGCACCCCCCATGCCCCTATCGTGGGCATTTGTTAAAAATAGAACTATGTCCAATATCCCTGGTGGTCCAGTGGACCGCTGATTGCCCGATCGCAGGCATTTGTAAAAAAATAAGTAAATGTCCAATATCCCTGGTGGTCCAGTGGACCACTATCTGCCCAATCACGGGCATTTGTAATAAAGAGAGATAAATGTCCAATATCCCTAGTGGTCCAGTGGACCGCTATCTACCTGATCGCGGGCATTTGTAAAAAACAATAAGTCCAATATCCCTGGTGATCTAGGGGTACCCCCTTCCCCACCTGCCCACTGAGCCCCACTGCCCTGCTCCTCCCCCAGTCAGCCGGCAGGTGGCAGCACCCCACCCGCCTGCTGCCCCACCGCCCACTGACTGACACCGTCATTAGGGCTGTACGCCCATTGGTCCACAGCGTGAGCCAATGGGTGTGCAGCCCATACTGTACTACACATTCCAGATATCTTCATTAGTGACCTTGCAGATGGACTAGAGGGTAAGGCTTTTCTGTTTGAGATGACACCAAGATCTGCAACAGAGTAGATGATCCAGATGGGGTGGGCAGAATGAGAAGAGATCTGGATAAACTAGCAAAATGGTCAGAAGAGTGGCAACTAGGATTTAATGCAAAGAAGTGCAAGATCATGCACATAGGGAAGAGATACCCTGAAGCCACCTATAGGCTGGGAGGAGTTGCTAGCAGTCTAGGAAGAAAAGAGACTTGGGCATCATCATCACTGATGACCTGAAATCATCAAGCAGACCTCTAAAGCAGTAGGTAAGGCTAGTGGGGTGTTAGGGTGTATTAGTAGGGGGTATCACAAGTCGTAAGAGGGTAATAATCCCTCTTTACAAGACACTAGTAAGGCCCCATCTGGAGTACTGCGTGCAGTATTGGAGCCACACCTTCACAAGGACATAACCAAATTGAGGCAGTCCAGAGAAGGGCAACCAAAATGGTGCAGGGACTGCATCAGAAGACATATGAGGACAGATTAACAGAACTCAATATGTATACCCTTGAGCAAAGGAGGAGAGAGGTGATATGATCGAGGCATTCAAACACCTTAAGGGCATTAACAAGGTGAAAGAGTCTAACATGTTTAAATATAAGAAAAATAGCAGGACAAGAGGACACAGCATGAGATTAGAGGGGGCCAATTAAGGGGAATATGAGGAAATTCTTTTCACAGAAAGGGTGGTGGATGCATGGAATGGCCTACCTCAAGAAGTGGTGGCTATGAATACAGTGCAGGGCTTCAAACAGGCATGGGATAGGCATAAGGGAGCAATACAAATGAGTATGAATAGATAGGCCACTGACAGAGCAAAGGCCGATGGCACATTTATAAGGTAGAAAAAGAAATGGGCAGACTGGATGGGCCTTGCGGTCCTTATCTGCCGTCAACTTCTATGTTTCTATGATATGTGAATGGGATCATTCTGGCCACTGGCACAGTGCCACTGTGCCATGTGCACTGTGGGTGGCCAGGGTGTAATATTCAATGATGCTGTGCCATGGCGCAGCTCCGTTGAATATCGTCCAGTCCACACCACTGTGCAGCCAAGTTGAGCTGCACCCAAGCTTGCGCCACAACCTGGCATAGTTTGAATATCTGTGCCCTTGAGTCCATGGTGCCAGATTTTCAAAGGGTGGTGCAGGGCTTGCATCTAGCCCCGTGCCACCAGATGTAGGTTTTGGCAGTGCAAAAAATCCCTTCACCACAAATGCACCCAGTTTTACAATCTTGGGTGCAGTTGCAATAGTTTCTACCATTTATTGCAGATTGCACCACATATCTAGTGCAGGGTCCATAAAAATGGATCTCAGGATTGCCGCAAGGTAGACCACAATACAGGTGGTCTAACTTGCAGCAATTTGGTGCACAGGATAGAAAATCCCGATCCCCGCCAGGAGAATGCTGCAAGCCCCTTGTGCCATATGTTCAATATACCAGGGGATTATGGCATTCTCAGACATTTGAAAATCAGGCCCTCATAGTCTGCCCTGGGACCCCACCAGGAGCTACTCTGAGATGGCTCCTCCCTCTAACTTTTTGCCAGCCTCTGATCCACATCACTCTCCTATGGTTAATAAGCCCTTTGTAGTCATCCTAGCCATTTTTAAAGCCAGTTATGATTTTTGCATTGACTACTGCACTGGTAGGCAATTCCACTTATTCACCACCCTCACTTTGAAAAAGTATTCCCTATTATCTTTATTGAACCTTGTCACCAGTATCTTTAAATTATGCCACCTGGTGGATGAATATCCTATTATGCCATGCTACATAGGAAAGGGGATTTCATGTTATTATTAGTTACTACCCTTAAATCCATTTGTTCCCAAGAATGTTCAGCCATCACCACAACAGTGTTATACTTAGTCTGTTGCTTCTTAATGCTGCTGTGCGTGACCTTGCATTTCTTGTTCTTGAATTTAAATTGGTGCAAAGAAATGAGCTGCCACTCATGGTTCTATCTAAAGGCCCTATCAAAGTCAGTATTTAAAAGAGTCAAACAGTGGCAGTAGCACTACCAATTCATTTCTGTTCCTTCTTGCTCCACTTATTTCAATGGCCTCTGGGCTGATATGTGGCACCTTGTCTGTCTCCTGGCAACCACACTGCTCATTGTGGACTGTCAGTTCACTCTTCAGAAACAACAGACTATATGAATTCCTATTTACTGAATTCTATACGAGAATGTGTTTAATGACTCCTGTACTAGAGTCAAACACCATATGTATACTCTAAAGGTTTGTTCCTTAGTCTGGCTCTCTTGTGCACTGTCATCCTGTCATAGATGCAGCTGCACACCCGAATTGGCAAGTCCCCCTCCCCCCCCCAAAAAAGGTGCAGCACTTATTTGTTTTGGGTCATAAACCTTCAACATGTCCCATCCTACAATGCTTTTGATATGTGATCAATACAGTACTATGAAAGAAACACAAAAACAGCTGTCTAACCTGACTGCCTTTTGTTAAATCACCAAACATATTATGAAACACCTACCTAGGAGAGCAGTGCATGGGTCAAATAGTATAGTATTTCCTAAGTACCACAAATAGTAGGCTTTCTGAACATTTGGATGTCCTTCTTGAATATGCCACTCTTTGCAAGCTTTTTGGGAAGGACTTTTGGTAAGATTTTCAAATCTCACAGAGCTTTATTAACAAGTTGGAGGCAGTTTCTAGAGCTCACATGCAAGCACGTCATGTGACCTCTTTGCTCCATGTTGGCAGAAGCCAGGAAACAGTTGTTTCTGAAAGCTAGCTCTTCAGTACTTCAGAGACCTGAAACTTGTCAACAATATATATTTTTTCTGCTCCAAGTGTTTGTTTTTTGGTCAGTATTTTGTCTGATCAGTGTATAAAACTCAGGTTTGGCTTTCTTAATGGGTATTTGTTTGTTCTTTTATTGTTAAGCTTAACAACAGGGACCAGTAGGGCTTTATGCAAACATCACTCATAGAAACATAGATAGTGATGGCAGATTTATTTAGTTTTTGTTAACCAGGTAGGTACATTAGTCGGAGACTGCCTTTTTTCAGGTACGACCCGGGAGGGTTACAACAGAGGTGATGCAACACCAGACAGTATACAGCAATAAACAACATGCACAAGGTGGTGTGTGTGGAAAGAATGAGAAGGGACTTGGCAAGGGTAGAGGAATGGTCAAAAGTATGGCAGCTTAGATTCAATGCAAAGAAGTGCAAAGTAATGTACCTGGGAAACAAAAACCCAAGGGAAGAGTACACTGTGGGGGGGGGTATTAACAACAACAAAAATGGAAAGGAACCTGGGGGTAGTCATATCAGATGACCTAAAGGTAAGCAAGCAATGTGAGAAAGCAGTAAGGATGGCTGGGGGGATACTGGGATGTATAGGGAGAGGCATTACCAGTAGAAAACAAGAAGTTGTTATCCCTCTGTACAGACAGTTGGTGAGACCCCGTCTGGAGTACTGCTTGCAGTTCTGGAGACCCCATCTCTGCAGAGACATAGACAGGATGGAGGCAGTCCATAGGAGGGCAATTAAAATGGTTCAGGGTCTGCACCAGAAGCCATACGAAGAGAGACTAAAGGAGCTTAATATGTATACCCTTGAGGAAAAGAGAGAGAGGGGGGACATAATAGAAATGTTCAAGTACCTCAAGGGAATCAACAAAGTCCAAGAGGGAAGCATCTTTCAGAAAAAGAGATGTGCAAGAACAACAGAACACAATTTGAAGATAAAAGGGGGATGGCTCAAGAGCAATGTGAGGAAGCATTTTTTTATAGAGAGAGTGGTGGATGCATGGAACAGCCTTCCTGAGGAGGTCATGGGGTCAAAAACTGTGGGTGAATTCAAGAATGCAAGGGACAGACATAAGGCAATTCTGGTGGGGGGGTAGGAAGAAGTAGGTTGTTGGTTAACTAGGATCTGCAGTTTATCCAATAGGTAGGGTAATGGGCAGACTAGGTGGGCCAAGATGTCCTTCTCTGCCATCAGAATCTATGTTTCATCGTTTCTATGTGCACATTAAAGGATAACTATAGCCAGGGTGCAAGCAGTAGAAATCATGGTAAGCAACAGTGGTATACATTATATATCACAACAACGGGTGAAGTGCTAATTACCATAACAATATCATTCCTTAGACTCACAGCATAAAACAGTATTATCATTCATGGGCAAAACAGCAAAATATCCAAACCACAGTGGCAAGCAGAATCGGGATTGGGTTAGTAGCCCAATAACCAGTTCACCCCTTGGGGGTACATTTACATGTGGATGCACCTAGGAGAAGCTTACAAAGGAATTTTTTTGAAACTCACTGCAGTAGCAAAAGCACAAATCTCAGCTGGAATGTTGTTCCATAATTTTGGAGCAAAGAATTGAAATGCTGCAGAACCAAGGTTTGCTCTCAACTTAGGAACCGCAAGCAGGCCACAGCCTGAGGATCCTAATGGATACGGAGTGTGATGTGGCTTAAGCCACTCAGCAAGCTGTTGTGGTTGCTATTTACTTAACACATTGTAGACAATGCTTCCTAGTGCATGGTCTCTCAGGGCATTGGTGGAAGCCATTTTAATTTCCCATATAATGTACAGTGGTGGACAAATCTGCTGTTGAGAAGCACAAAGCAACATTTTCTGTTATTAGTGACATTCCACTTCCTCAGCGCAAGCTTGAACACTGAGGGTGCATATACTGTAACATTATACATGAGCTTAGAAAGCCGCACGCCCGGTGCAATTGACAGGCAGACATGGTGGGTAAGGTTGTTTCTAATTCTGTAGGACAAGCCCCATCTGGAGCTTACTGCTCTACATGTTTTGGAGATGTGCAGGTTAAAATCAAGTGTTGGATCCAAGGTAACCCCGGGATAGTTGAAGGATTGCACTGTCTCAAGCAAAGTGCCATCTAAACAGGCAATCTGGAGGGCAGCTTTGGAATTTCTTATTTAGGGAGAGAGCCAAACAGCATGACTTGCATCTTTGCTATATTTTTGAGCAGCCTGTTGCATTGCAACCAGATTTGTACTGCTTGCAGATCATGAGACAACATTGTGTTTATATTGCTTATACTTTTGCAGCTAACAGTAAGTGCTAGGTCATCCGCATACAGTATAGGTGTAGAGTATTTCAGGCTCTCATGCAGCCCATTGATGTGGATGGAGAACAAGAGCAGTCACAATACTGAGCCCTGAGGGACCCCAATTCTGGAGGACATTGGCTCAGAGAAGGTAGTACCTAGTTTTACTAGCTGCTGTCTAAGGATGAGATAGTTAGAAAACCAGGTAAGGGAAGGGGAGCACCAGACTGAGGTCTTTAAGCTTGTAGATGAGCATGACATAGTCCACACGGCTGAAAGACTTGCTTAATTCTATGAACACAGTGCCTGTATATTATCCACTGTCTGTGGCAGAGGCAATGCGGTTGGTAAATGTTAGCAAGGCATTAGAGGTACTATAACCACTCCTAAATCCATGCTGGTGGGGTGATAATAAGTTTTATTTGGTCAAGTGATCAGTGATCATGATCTGCAAAAAACTAAAACCATGCTATTTGCCAGAACCAATATCAAATATAAAGTTTCCTCTCTGAACATCTTGAATGCTCAAGGCCTCTCGCTTGGACAGGTGACCACTTTCAGATACCTATAGGACACATTAGATGAGTCTCTCACCTTCACAGAGCATGTGAACAGTATGGTTAGTATGGTCAACAGAAAGCTGAGAGTCCTATTCAGGCAGTGCCTGAACCAGTAGCCCGTAAAGAGAGGGACTGCAGAACAGCAAATGGTCACAATGGCAACAGTATTAGCAGTGGCAGCACTTTTCTGAGACCGTGGTTTCCCCATCCCTGTGGTGTGCCTCCCCAGAGTTGTAATATGTGAGTGGGGACGTAAGGAGCCCCCAAAAGAAGGAGTGTGGGGGCAAAGCCCCCTGCAATAAAAGACTTTACCTAAAATTGTTGTGATGTGGATTTGGCACTGTTGTGACCATTCGCCTTTCCACAATTGCTATTATGACATGGAACCCCTGAACATAACACATGAGGCCAGGACTTTAGCCATAATGAGCCCTGTCCTCCCTCTCATTGATTACGGGCTCTCAGTAAATGCAGCTACATCTGATACTGTCTTAAACAGGGTGAGAGGTACTGCTCAATAAAGCTTGTTGATTTATCACGCTCAGACAGACTCACACACTGTTGCACCTTATATTCCCTCTCGGATTGACTTCCCTTGCATAATTGTATAAAGAACCACAGTATCCTACTGGCCAAAAACACTGGGTGGCCTTGCTCCCCCTGCCTTGGCGTCACTCTTCTGACCTGATCACAATCAGTATACCACTAGAAGTATGACAAGGAATGCACTGATAGTCCCCAAATGTAGAAACAACCAGGGCCAACAAGCTTTTGCCACCCAAGCTGTACACTAACTAAACAACCTCCCCATCTCCTTCTCTGAGCTACCAAAAATGTTACAGTTTAAGAGAGTCCCAAAAAAGGAGCTCACCCAATAATCAAAATGCATATGCTTATCCTAACCCTACCAAATGCCGTACCCATACAGCAGCTTTGCCCATCAATGTCCCCTTCTCCCTGCTTCATCACACCTCATTTTCCTTCCTCCCGTCTCTTTTGCTTCCCCTACTTCTCTATCCTAACCTTATGATATATTTAAATATTATTTGGTAATCTATTGAGTTACCAAATCTTAAAATTGTGACAGTTGTTTTGCTATGACTTATGCTCAACTGAGCTGCCTGTAATCAGTGTAATGTATGTGTGAACAAATGTTCATTTATTGTCTGTATTTAATCTGCTTTCTTATAACACTTGACATGGAACCTTTGCAAATGAGCACTTAGTTCAAAAGTCTTTCTGATGTACAAATTAATAAATAGCTGGGTAGCCACCAATTTTTCGAGTAGTTTGATAAGCACAGATAAGATGGTGATAGGATAGTAGTTACTGAAAGTTTTTATGTCTCCTTTCTTATAGACTGGGACAACATGAGATAATTTCCAACCAAAGGGAACTACCCCACTCATGAGGTAGAGGTTGAACAACCTGGTGACAGCGGATGCAATTTCTGATGAAGCGAGCTGGAGCATTTTTGGTTCAAGCCTATCAGCGCAGTCTGTTTTGGATACAGGAATGCACTTGAGCAGTTTCCTTACTTAAGATACTTTGATGACTTTAAAATAGAAGGAAGGGTGAGCAGCCATATTATCAAGCAAATAAACAAGTTTTTTGGGGGGTCTATCACTAGAGGTAGGTCCTGTATACATAGCCAGATCACAGAAATGCTCATTAAATGCATTTGCAATGATAGAGAGGTTATTGCAATTTACACCATTGATATTCAAATCAAGGCATACAGGGGAGTTATTCTTGCCTTGGATTTGCTTTGTTTGTTTCCAATAATCTTGAGGGGATCCCACAGTGGAAGAGCAGAGATTTTTATAGTAGTTACTTTTACTTTGTATTATGTATTTTTTACATTGGGTGTAGTGTTGTCTATGTTTTTGGCAGTTGTCATATTAGTTGTTGTCTTAAAGATCCCCCATTGTATGTCCATAGCTTTTATCATCACGAGCACTGTCAGATCAATCCATTTGTTTGAAAAGCCCCTAATTCTCCTAGTTTTATTGGTACATACTTTTCTTGTAGTCTCCAAAAGATTGTTTTTAAAAAAAATGTGACAGCATCATTAACATTATCAGTGGACCAGAGGTATGACCAGTCTGACTGTGCAAGATTGGATTTAAAGGCCGCATTTTTAAGTTTAGAGTAGTCACAGAAGCGTATTAGCCTTGGTGGAGGAGACATAATTTTAGCAGACTAGATACAGAATGTTGGGGGCATCATCCCTGATAGAATCAGACAGCATACCAGTGTGAGGAATTCTGACATTTATAGGTATAATTATTCAATTCAGTAAGGTAGCAGTGACTCCATCTTTTGAGAGCCTAGTATTTATTTATTGAAAATTTTCGGAATTACAAACCTTTGAGTCAAGGACTCCTTTGCAAAGGCTCCACGTCAGTCGTAGGTTCCTCAATGATCTGAATAGCATTTAGTTTACTAAGATACAATTCAACAGAGGTACTTTGTTTACCTAACCAGTCTATGTTAAAGTCCCCTAACATTATGAAGTCATTGCCTTTAATCTGCTCAGAGGCTATATCAGTCAAGTACTCTAATGCTCTGATGCTGCCAGATAGTGGTATATATACATAAAAGACATGAACATTTTTTACCTGTTCTAATTGGAGCTTAATATGACAATATTCCAGGTCCACGTCAACAATAGGTGAGTGGCAAAGCATCATTGATACATTCAGGTGGTCTTTGATATAGAATAGGGTGCCATCACCACTTTTAGACTTGTGTCTATCTTGCCAAACACATGAGTAGCTGCAGGCATGGTGCACTCACTGCCTGGTATGGTGGGTTTCAGCCAGGTCTAGTGAGCCAAGAACATTTTTTATTTATTTATGACTTTGATAACCGGGTAGGTGCACTGATCACAGGGATCGTTTCAGGCAAGATCCGGGCCACATAAGGTGACACAGAGTAGAAACATCAGAATAACAAGAACATAACAAGAGCAGGTAATACATAGTGAAAGGTTACAGTTGTTACATTTGGCAATACATGGCGACAGTAGTTGAGGGACAAAAAATAACAAAGCAAAGTAAGGCTCAACAGGTTTGTACTGGTGAACACAAGTAGCTAGATCCATCAAGTAGGGAAGCAAGCTCCTGATGTTAATATGGGCAATGTTAAGCCCTTTGTTCCCAGCCCAGGAAGATGGACAAGGTTTATTAGTTGGATATGAGGTGGGGCCTGCATTAGGTTCAATGTCCCCTGCAGTGACCAGTAACAGCTCAGGCCAGGAAAATGAGGCAACACCACCTAGGGCACTTTAGACCAGGGGCTATCCTCCATTCAAATCTTTTGAACAACCTCAAAGCAGTAGAAAGTTGATTAATTATGGGGGGCATATTGTCCCTCTGATTATAAGTGGGAAATACAAGCAGGTTAGACATAGAAAAGTTAGTGCTATTGCACAGACACTGATAAAAGGGTACATTAAGGGGTAGAGTTCATGTTTCCACAGAGCAGAAGAGCAGTATCAGTGGTAACAGGAACATTCCAAACATTTGTACTCTAACCATAGCTTACATATGATACAGATGATGGAAAAAAGACAAGGCCTCAATTTCTGGTGGGTCCGAGGTGAGCAAGAAATTGCAAAAAAAAAAATCTGAATTTTATGTATTTTTCATTTTAAAGTTTCTACTAGTAACACATGCCAAGCTGAGAACACAGGAGAAATAATTCATGTGCAAATAAAGCAAAACTATGATACAGGTATGAGTACAAAGGAATATGCAAGTACAAGGCAGTGCAACTTTAACAGCCCCCTTGACTCACCTTGGTGGTTCTGGGGCCCTTGGGTCCACACTGCATGCACCTCCGATGGGGCTGGCCTGGGTTCACAAGTAGACAACAATATACAATAATTAAATGGTGAGGCACCTCCACCTGGGATAGTGATCTAGGACACCTGTTAGATGAATTCCAGGTTACCACCCCAGGCAACTACAGTAACTGCCCCCACAGTACCTTCCCCCGCAGTGAATGCATACACTTTCCAATAATCAACAATTCTTAATTGTACCATAAACTAACTTTCTGTTTTTATTATAGGAAGGAGGTGAACAGAAGAGAAATAGCACAACAATAATAAATGGCAACAGCAACTATACCCCATCACTGTCTCCCACACCTCCCATCTGTGGGTGCATCCAGCTTCCCCTAAAATAGCCATTATAAATAGTCAGTCTGATGCAGTGGTACCTCGCTGGAGTTGCTCCAAAAGGCAGGGATGTGGTGGGGATAAACTGTCTTATAACCGGGAAAATAATACAGTGGAGTCAGCAACGATGAAATGCAGTAACTTGCAGTAATGGCATGTCACAAAATCCTGCATCACAAAAGGGCTTAATTGGCAATGACTTACAATAGCCCCTGCAGTAAACTGCAGCATACTGTGATATTCTGCAGCATTTCTGTGTTGCATCCTGGCTGTCACATCTGTACTTTTGTTGGGGCCCAATAACTTTTAAATGGATGCAAACTTAAATTTGTTTTCTGCCAGAGCTTATCTTGGCACTCGCAAAGTTCTTCCCATGCCCTTATCCCCTTTACTAACTATCTAGCTAAAGTAGAAGACTCCTGATTGATGGGGAGCAGCAGACAGATTATTTCAAATGGTACCATGTTGGAATCAGGAGTTGTTAGTGGTGCACTACAGCAGCAGTCTGTGGAAAAACAGTGGCTGGATGAAGAAACGAAGAATGCTGGTCTTCACCAGTCAGGCTTTTAAATCTCTGCCTCTGAGGCCTTTGCATGCAGTGTTCACCTGACAGGCCTCTCGATGTCTTCCTCTCTGGTGATCTCTGCATTGGTCTGGGGATTAGAGCAGGCTAGGTGTCCCCTTGACCTTTTTTCAGTTTGTCAGTAGCCTCTGGAAGAACGCTGGCAACTGAGCTTTGTCTCAGTCTCTAGCATCTGCACCCACTACTTCTCTGTCTAGAAGCAATTACACAGCATTCACACTGCAATTCCTCAGGAGGGAAACACAGCAGATCAGTCTCAATGATCTCCACAGCAAAATCTTTTTTTCTTCTGAGGTGCAAGTTAACAGCGTCTAGATTCCAGTGGCAATTTCTCTGTTTTCCTCCTTAAAATTATCAAGTTTCAAACATCCAGCATCAGGTTCAAATCTGGCTTCAGTGAACATAGTCCATGGCTTGTCTTTCTTTCCCTGTTGACACAAACTCTTCCAGGTTCTTTACCTCTTTATTTGGCTTTGGGGCCAGCAAGACCATTGGGCAAATGAGCAGGCCTTTTGGCTAGATAGCCCTACATGCCTGCTCCATCTGGAATCTCTCAGGAATCTCCTCTTTTCCAGGTAAACAGTCCTTTTTATAACTTTTTGAAAGCCCCAGTCTTATTGGCTGCTTTCACTCCTGGGCCTTCAGTGCTCTCTGAAACTTTTCCCAGCAACCACCTGCTGCTAAAGTCCCCTGGGGGTTGCCATATTGGTTTACATTTTAGTAACAGACACACATGCCCTTATATATTATAATTTACCTTTGCAGGGGGAGGAACCCTTTGCCCCCAAGCCTGGAGGCTTATACTATTGACCTCTGACTCCACTGCCTGCCCTGTAGCTGGAAATATTATTATATGTTGACCACAGGCAAAAAACAGTCAGTTAGAGCTGTGGCTCCCTTAACTCCAGCAGCCACGCATGCACAAGTGGTGCACTGCAGCCATCTTTATTATTTGCAATCTGTGATCCATTCCCTAAGGCTGCTCCCAGACTGATCAAGACTTCCCAATGGCACCCGGAGGTGCAAAACCCATTTCTGACCCCTGGACATTGGCCCCACTTCTCTAAAGGGGCCAAGGAATCAAACAAAATGGGCAGCAGCCACAATAAAGATCTGGCTTGCTACATGGCCCAAATCCCACCCAGAACCACTGCTGAGGATGCCTGTGGGGCTGTAGCCTCCTAAGGTAAGCCCCATGGGGGTGAGGGACTTACACAAAGACAATAAAAATAACATGTGCACTATGGTACAGTGCAGTTTGTAATATATATATATATATATAGATATATAGAGAGGGAGAGAGAGAGAGAGAGAGAGATATTAGAAAAAGCTAAAAGCGGCACTCATTTTCAGCAGCATCAGAACAGTAAATCACACCTAGTGTAAAGTAGGAGTGTTGACTTAAAATATGGTTATTAGTCAGAGCAGGAGTAGCCCTGAGAGCCATTACAGAAAAACAAGACTAGAAAAAAAGCTGCACACACACAAGGTCGGTATTTTATGACAACTTTAATAGTAGCACATTGCATAGTCAAAGCCAGGCTAACACTCCAATAGTATCATCTCTATGCAGAGGCCCCTTCACTGGGAGGAGTTAGCATTGTCTGACACTTCTTTTATACCCCACGTAGTTAACATTTGACTTGACAATTCATAAAACAAGTGTACAGTACTGAAGAGTACATATCACCAAAAACAAATTAAAAAGACTCATTACAAAATGTGCATAAACTCATTTGCAGTGTTCTCCCTTCCTTGAGTTATATTACAGAAGGACATTTAGGGCATAGGGAAATGAAAAGAGAAAGGAACAGAGATGAAGGTGGTGGTCTATGTTGTCTGAGCATTGGCCACTAGGAGGCTCTAAGGAATCTGACACAGTCACTTTAGTTTTGTTTCATAAACTGGACATGACTGTACAGAAAATGTCTTCACAAGACACTTTATAGGCATTCACCTTCATCCAACATATACAAAAAGGATTTTCTTTTATCTCTTCATTTGAAAGACAGGCTGCAATATCTGAAGCTCAAGGCCAGCACATTCCTTCATGAACTGAAATGAAAGGAACTGTACAAAACAAATCCGTTTATAGTATCCTTACCAATCTAGCACACCCTACAAAAGTTTGCATTCATGTGCTAGACAACCAAAATAACAGGCCTTGAGAGTCTAAGAACTAAGAAAGTCCCCCCATGGTCCTAAGACCTCCACTTTCTATGGGGAAATTTTTCTCTGACAAAATAAACCAGAAAAGGGAGGGATATACCCCATCACAGTATGAAAGACCTGAACCATGGGACTTTTGTATAGAGGAGAGAGAAAGTGCACAGGCTGGATTAAAAAGAAAAGTTATGAGGAGGGAATGTGAAAGAAGAGTTGGGAGCTGATGAATGAAGGAGGATTCCAAACCAGAACTTAGAGATAAGGAAAGCACCATGGGTGAGGCATCTACTCTCTCTACAGAGGTAAGAGAGGAGGGATGTAAGCAGAACAATAGTAAGTGGGGGATGACAGTCAAGGGCAAAGCAACAGAAGCAATGGAAGAGGGTGTCCAGTCTTGCAACAGTGTTTTTTTGGCAAGCACTAGACACAACATTCAATCAGTCAAATGCCAAAAGGATCATGTTTGCAACTGTCTAGCAATAGGCACAGAGCAGGATACATTGGTTCCTATATGATGCACCAGGTTTGGAGTACAGTTTCTTGTGGATGGTATCAACATGTCAGTAGAAGTTGGGATATTGATCAAAACAAACACCTAGTTGTTTCTAGAAGGCAGCTTCTTACAGCTTGGAATTATCAGGGTCCAGGCATGACCAGACTGAACTTGATTTTGGCCTGTTCTTGTCTGGTGTCAAATGTTGTGAAATCTGTTTTCTTGGTTTTGAGAGTAAGGTTGTTTGTGTGGAGCCAGTGTTGGACATTGTTAAAGTCACATTAGAGTTGCATAGCCAACTCCGAGGTGGTGGGGTCACAGGCATAAATCGCAATGAGCTTTAGGGCACACCTAAATAATTTAAAGCAGGGGAGGTAACATACTGTATGATAATGGCTGAAGGTGTAATTACAAGGTAGAAGCTAATCCAGTTTAACCATGATGTAATATGGTACAGGCACAGCAAGTTTGTCAAGTAGGATGAAGTGAACAACAGTGTGAAAGGTTTTGGTGAAGTCAACAAATAATGTCAGAGGTGAGGAGGTCCTAAACCAGACCCTTCAGTATATCAGTAAGCCTGAGTGGGAAGGAACTGGTAGAGTGAGCATTCCTAAAGCTAGATAGGAACAGGGTAAAGAAGGAGAAGTCAAGGAAGGGGAAAGTCTGGAGAGAGTTAAGAGTAAAGTAGTTTGTGTGGAACCAATGTTAGACATTATTAAAGTCACATTGGAGCTGCACAGCCAACTCAGAGGTAAAAGGATCACAAGCACAAATCACAGTAAGCCTTAGGGTATACCTGAAGCAATTTAAGAAGGAGAGATAGCCAATGATGACTGCTGGAAGTGTAACCACAAGATAGGAGCTAATCTAATTTAACCATGATGTCATAAGATCAAGACCCAGCAAGTCTGTCAAGTAGGATGAAGCGAACAACAGTGTGAAAGGATTTGGTGAAGTTGACAAATATGATGGAGGAGAGCAAGTTATGATCCAGCCCCATCAATATGATATCAGTATGTCTGAGTGGGAAGTAGCAGGTACGGTGAGAGCTCCTAAAGCCAGATAGGAACAGGTTAGGGAAGGAAAAGTCAAAGAAAGGGGAGAGGTTGGAGATGGTAATGTGTTCCTGGACTTTTGCCAAGACAGGGTCTCCCCTTTTTAAGAAAGAGCATAACTATAGCCTCTTCCAAACCTCAGGAACCCCACTAGAGAGTAATGTGAGGTCAAGGAGGTCAGAGAGGGTGATGCCACAGCAGGAACAGAAATACAGTACAGAGACATTTGAGTCATGCTCATCAGTGTTGTTACCTTTGGAGAGGTGTAATGCCAGCAGAGCCTTGATGGTAACTGCTGGAATGGCAGGAGAGAAGGTGAATGTGGGGAACAGATGGAGGAAGGATGAAGGATGTACTTGAAGAAGAAAAGGGAAGTAGTAAGATGGTATAGGTGGTGAACAAATGTTCAAGCATGGGCAACTTTGGCAGGGTTAGAGACAGAAGAATTACACAAACAGTAAACTAGTCTAGAATAATAACTAAATAGTAGAAATTAGAAGACAGAATCTAGGACTGGGTGAATGGATTAAAAAGAGGCAGCAGTACTTCATGCTTCCAAAGTCCTATTTGTAACAATGCCACAGTGGTGCATGACCTCCCCCCCACAGCAATGGTGCCATCAGTAATAGAGAAGAACAAAATGTACCCCCTTCCTCACCCTGTCCCCATCAATGTGAAATCTCTGTGGCTAGTGGTAATCTCATCCAGTCCTCATGAATGTCAAATCCCCCTCCATTCATCTGATCATCATTAATAAGAACATAAGAAGTTAAGTATGTGTCGGCAGAAGGGGACCATGTGATCTATCTAGTCTGCTCAATTTCCCTCCCCCCTCCCCACTTCATTTTGGGTTTCCAATAAGCCTGTCCCAAGCTTGCTTGAATTTCCCTATAGTTTTAGCAGCTGCAACCTCTTCAGTCAGGCTGTTCCAGGGTTCTACCATTCTCTCCATGAAGAAGAACTTCCTGAGGTTGCTTCTGAATCTACCTCCCTTAAGGTGCATACTATGACCTCTTGTCTGTGTACCCTTGTTTTCCTGGAAGAGGCTCTTAGCCTGTACTGTGTTTATCCCTTTGAGGTATTTAAACGTTTCTATCATGTTGCCTATGTTGTGCCTTTGTTCTAGGGACTACAAGTTAAGCTGCTGGAGCCATGCTCCATAAAGTTCATGGTGGAGACCCTGTAACATCTTAGTAGCCAAAGCTCTGCACAGACTCCAAATGGTCTATGTTCTTTCTTAGGTGCAGCCTACAGAACTGCATGCAGTACTCCAAATGAAGCCTGATCAGGGATCTGTACAAAAGCATTAACATATTGTGTCTTCTGCTGGCAAAACCTCTGCTAATGCAGCCCAGTATACTGTTGACCTTTAGTGCTTCTTTTTCATACTGCTTTCCAACTTTTAAATTTTGTGATATTACTCTGAGATCCGTTTCTTGTGTTGTCTCTGTTAGCTGTTCTCCATTCAGATTGCATCTATATTTTGTGTTTCACCTTCCCAGGTGCATGACTTTGCATTTCTTCTCATTAAATTTTAGTGGCCATTTTTTTTTGGCAAGTTCTCTAGTTTTCTGAAATTTGAAATCATTCCAGAGAGTCCTTCCTGTGTATCTACCCTGCTGCAGATCTTGGTATAATTTGCAAACAGGCATACCTTCCCCTCCAGACCATCAGTGATGTCGCTGATGAATATGTTGAGGAGGATGGGACCCAGCACTGATTCCTGTGGCACCCCACTAGTCACCCTTCCCTCCCCTGATAGTGTGCTATTTACTACCACCCTTTGTGTTCTTCCTTGAAGCCAATTTTTAAGCCAATTGACAAACTTTGGGCCCATGCCTGTGTTTTCCAGGCTGTTAAATAGTCTCCTGTGAGGGACGGAGCCAAAGACCTTACTGAAGTCAAGATATACAGCATCCACAGCACCACCCTGGTTAATTATTCTTGTTACGCAAATGAAGAACTCTATTATATTTGTTAGGCATGACTTCCCTGAGACGAAGCAGTGCTGCTTTGGGTCCTGTTGCCCACTGAACTGTAGGTACTCCACTATTCTTTCCTTCAATAATGACTCCATTAATTTCCCCACAATAGAGGTAAGTCTCACTGGTCTGTAGTTCCCCGCTTCCTCTTTGCTTTCACTTTTCCTGGTGAAACTGTTAAATAAATAAATAAATTAAATAAACTTTTGTGCAGGGGCACTGCCATGGCTGTCTTCCACTCAACGGGTACTGAGCTTGACTCCATGGACTTGTTGAAGAGGGCAGCCAGTGGGGCTGCCAGTTCTTCTCTAAGTTATTTTGATATTCTAGGAGAAACATAACACAGTTGCTTTTATCACGTGATTAAGGTTTCAGGTTGAAATTAATTGTTGACAGATTACCATTGTCATCACAATTATATATTCAAATACAAAATTACAATATAAGTTTAATACATATAATAATTTACTGAATCTTATAATTCCAATGATTTTATACAATATTATAAAATCAAAATGCACTTTCTGTTATTAAAACTTGTCATATACGATTTCAAGTGTTTCTCCAATATAATTTATTACCTCATTCCATTCCTCTATAGGTATTATGAGTTTAACCATTGATTTAAGTATCTAAAGAGGTAGTACAGGGAGGAAGGGTATAGGTTTATGAGGGACTGTGAACAATTCCAGGAAGGGTTTAGGCTGTGAGAGACTATAATGACTAACAAAAGTATAAAGCTAAGGTTAAAAACTTAAAAAGATGTCTGGCCTCGTAGCATTGAGTGTTGAGGCGTTGGACACAACAACTCATGCTGCGCCGGCCACCAGGTTCAGGAACAAGCCTGGGTTGTTGGTGGTTGTCCGGGGGTGAGGAGCAAGATCAAGCAACCACAAGGCAGCTTTCTCCTCTTGGGAGAGACTGGAGGCTCCCTGGCCACTGGCCGCCACCCAGTGGAGGATGGATGGTGGAGCTGACCCGAGGGAATTCCAGCACTAGCCATGGGGAGGGTCAGAAGGGGCTGAGCCAGCATCACTGGGCATGCATGCACCCCCATGCATAAATGATGCCTCTGTGCTGGGACCCAGGGGAACAGTGGAGAAAAACGGGGCAAAAAACACAAAAACAGTAAAGAATAAAAAAACAGAGAGATATGTTAAAGGGACACTGTCAGCTCCCGTAGGCCTCAAAGTGTCCCTAATTTAAAATATACATTTTATGATTGTACACATTCTATAGAGACTGTTGATGTAGCTGGTAGTTTGATTTAGATCCTTTTTTCTTTTAAAAAAATGGACTGCCCACGATATTGGTGTTACCACACCAAAACATGTTTGTTTACATTTCTTGACCAGCTCCCACTGCATCTTTCCTGGACTCAGGAAATCCCCCAACACAATCTAACCACTTATTATGCAGTGTGAGTAGAAGAGATTATTGTATCATGAGTGATTGCACTGTTTGAGGGTGTTTCTAATGTTCAGAAAGTTTTCACTAAGAGTAGTTCAATGATTTGAAGCAGAAACAAAGCTGGGCATAGCTGTTCATTACCATGCTCTTTGATTCTAATAAACAAGGAGGCAGACAAAACAACCATTAACATCAATAGATTTTAGAGACAGTAAGCAATAAAAACATGTGTTTTTACCTAAAAATAATGTGATGCAAGAAAGGTTGATAATGTCCCTTTAATAAGGGTAAATGGAAACCAATACATATAAATACCAGGAGCCTGGGAAATAAGCTAATGAACTCCAGTTTATTGAGGCAGAGGCAAGCATAGACACTGTGGCTGTTGCAGAAACATGTGTTTAAGGGAACAATAATTGGCATCTTTCAATCCAAAGTTTATTCCATTCCAGGAAGACAAGATGGAAGAGTAAGTGTGGGGAGTGGCCTTGTACATAAGAGAAGGTATAGAGGCCACAAAGAACTCCACAGTTAAGGATGAGGGACTGTGGAATCAATATGGTCCAATTAAAAACAGTGGAAGGTTACAAATCAGGTTGGGAGTAGTTCACAGGTCACCATGCAAGAAGGAGAAGGGGACAGAAACTTGGGGGAGCAGATCAGGAAAGGGGCTGCAAAGGGAGAAGTGATGGTAGGGAGGGACCTAAATATGACTGACATAGATTGGGTGCCTCCAGTTTCAAAAGGGTCAGGGAACCAACAAGCTGGGACAATTGAACATGGAAACATAAGATGGGGTAGAGGTTATTTATGTATTTAGTTAGTTTTTTAATTAGTTATTTATTTAACTTTGTTGAGTGGGTGAGTGCATTGGCAAAGAATGCCTTTTTCAGGCATGACCCGGGTGTAATAGCACAGATAAGGAGGAAGTACATCATAAGTCAGAGGAAACTGAAATGAACAGCATTGATTTAAAACACATATTACAGAAATTTACAGTTGTGAACAGTAGCAGACAATAGGTTTGTAATGTAATACATACAGAATGCATATGGAAAAAAAAATTGCAAAGTACAGTGATGGAAGAAGTCAGTTCAGTCACTCATGAAAGAAATAAAGGAAGTAATACACATACTGTAGGGGGTATAATAGCTGTGGGGGATAACAAGCAAGTGTGCATGCAGTTTTAACAGGTAAGAGTGAGGGAAGGGATGAGGAAAGGATATGGAGAGAGGGATTAACAGAAGAAATTACAGACATTGATTGAGGAGTAATGAACTTCCAATAGCTTGGCAAAGGCTGACTTTTTTTTTTTGATGAACTGGTATGGAGTTCCATATAGAGGCAGCTTTGGTAACTAAAAGAGTGTCCCATGTTAGTATGAATCAGAAGAACTGCAATATTGTTGTTTGAGACAGAGCGGGATGTAGGCCGGTCAACAAGCAAGATTGGATTAGCTAGGTAAGCAGGGGCACCTGATTGCAAGTTTTTTTTTAACTAGCATGGTAAAGGTTAGATTAGCTTTGAGGTCAGGGAGTAGCCAGCTTATGGTATTCAGCACAAGACAGTGATGGAACTGAACCCACTGCCAGAGGCAAACTTGACAATTTTATGATATAAGGCATGCTTTTTTTGTAATACTGAATTGCTGGAAGCATTGGCAATGACCATGCCATAATTTAATGAAGGGAGAAGATTAGTCTGTGCTATTTGGATTCTAGTATCAGGTAACAGGAACTGGTGAACTCTGTAAAGTGAGTCCAACTTCTAGTGAAGAAGGGTGGTGGCATGCTGGAGATGAATTTAGGAAGACGTTGTGGGATTGAGGTGCACTCCAAGATACTTGAAGGAGATGGTCTTACCAGAGAAGTGCCATTTTCTGCATTGATGCTGAACATAGGGGAATATTTGTTCGGGTTGTGCCTGCTACCAAACAACATAGACTGAGTTTTTGGGAGGTTTAAGACTATTTTCTCCTGAATGAACCACTCCTGCAGACTTGTGAAGCTATTGCTGAGTGTTTGGTTGATTATACCAATATTGTCACCATGGGTGTAAAGAACAGCATCATCTGCATAAAGGAGGGCATGCACTAGTCTACGGACTGTTGGCAGGTTCTTTATGTAAATGGAAAAAAGAAGTGGACCTATAATAGATCCTTGGGGAACAATGCTGGTGATAGTGTTTACCTCTGACAGGGTGTTTCCAATTTTGATGGCCTGTTTCCTGTGGCCCAGGTAGTCTTCAAACCTAGAGAGAGTGGGGGGCCCGAGATCAAGTTTGAGTAACCTGAAAGTAAGTAATGTGTGGTCGACTAGGTCAAAAGTCTTGATCAGGTCCACCAACAGTTATTGTTACAAAGACCTTATCCATTGCGTAATAAATGGCATCAGTAAACTCAGTAGGGGCAGTGTCAGTACGGTGCCCTTTACAGAAGCCTTCGTGCTCAAGACAGATGAGGTTGTACTGTTTCAGGTAGTCTACCAATTGGCTATGCACAATTTTCCCTTGCAGCTTGGCAAAAGCTGAAAGAAGTGAGATTGGGCGGAAATTTTTGTGTGATGTCTTTTTGACCTTTCTGTGGAGTGGGATGACTGTTGATGTTTTCCAGAGATTGGGCACATTGTTGTATGAGAAGGACAGATTGAGGAGTCTGGTAATGGTGGGCTAAGGACATGGTTGGGGGAAAAACTGGGGTCCAGTGACCTCAACGTGGTGTATTTTGAGATCATAATAAAAGTTATTGATCAACATCATAGACTGTGATACTTTACCTCATGTGGGCAGAATTCAAGAAGATGAGGTAACTGATCAGGGATATTGTAAGCTAGTGGGGAGAGTTTGGAAGGCAAAGAAAGTCAAAGATATGTATGGAATAGAAAAAATGGCCATACAGGTAGCAGACTTATGCATTTGAGATGTTACCAAGAGGAACAAAACCAGGAAATCAGTCTAGTTTTCCAAAGGAGTGGGGAAGGAAATTAATTCCAAAAGAAGAGCTTTATAGAGGTACAATGAAAGGCAAGGTGAGGCAGAGTGGGAGTACATCAAAAGATTTGAAAGAGGGAAGGGACTGGTTGGGCCGGTAGAAAGCAGAGACAGAAGTAAGGATAGCAGAGGGGAAAAAAGGGGAGACTAAGGAATTTTTCTGGTACATCAAAAACACAAAATGAAAATGAAGAAAGCAGTTATTAGGTTGAAGTGATTCATATAGGAAAATGGGCAAAAGGCTGATGTACTGTACTAAATATCTCACTTTGCTCATTATTTATGGTGGTGGGAAAAGTGTCACTGCCTGGAAACCAAGGATTTAACTAGTGGGTGGGGTAAAGGGAATGTAGCAGGCAAAATCATGATGGAGAGTGTGGAAAGGTCTCATAGCTCAGCGGGTGGACAAAGCACCAGGACCTGACAGCTTACAGCTAAAGGTTCTGAATACAGAGTCAAGCCATACCTGCAGCACCGATGACCCCCCTGACCCTCATAACTGCCCATTGGTGCAGTACGGCACAGCCAGTGGCACAGCCTTCCTCACACCTTCACAGCTGCCAGCCATCCCTGTGATGCTTGGTGTGGGCCATCTATATATTGCAGCCTGCACCCAGCATCACTTGGATGGCCACCAGCCATGGAGGCATAAGAAGGGCTGTGCTGCTGGCTGTCCCATGCCGTCACTGATGAGCAGGAGGGGCCCACAGATCAACCATGGATGGTCAGGGTGGCCATGATCAGGGACAGGAGTGGCTGGTCCAGTGGCGCTGTACTGGGTGGGGTGTAGGGGGGCCATGTGCTTTCATGGGGCTGCTGCTCCTATGTGTGTCAGGTGTTAGGGGCGGGGGGCTACCCATCCTTGTAGTGGTCCTATTGGGCTGGGGTGACATGGTGGGGGGACCCCTGCAGGGTTAGCCGCTGCTGGCCATATGCTGTCATGGGGGGGGTGCACAGTGGCTATGATTGCTTCAGAAACCTGTAGCTTACACTCTCCCTGCCCAGCACTCCACACTTTTGAGCATAGTGCAGAGCATGTGCACGCCCCTTGTACTGCCCTCTGGACCTCTCCCTCATGGATCTCAGCATCTGGGTGGGGAATCCGGTGTGTAGCAGTCCTTTGCCACCTTGGAGAATCAGACACAGGGGATGCAAGGGCCATGAAGGGTCTACGCACCCCAAATAGGTGGAGCCTAGATGCTCCACACATTTGAGAATAGAGGCCAACAAGAATACATTATACACATACCCTAGGACCTCTGTGGGGATAATTGTTACAACATAGTCCCTAATTTCAAATTTACATCCAGGCGTATATTGCAACCCTCTATCCCTCATATGTTTAGGTCTTGCTGTACACAAGAAATGTGCCTAAGAGAGCTTCAACATTAACAAGGTTTAATTAAAGCTAATGTTAAACTTGCTATATATGCAACAGAACGATGCAAATGTGAGCGGGCTATAGTCAGTCCCCATATTTGAGCAGGAATAAAAAATTCAACATTTTTGGGAACCACATCTGTATTTAATGTGTAGTGATTTCCCAATGGTTTAAATCCTGCCATCTGAGAAGTGTTCAAGGAGGCCAGTGCACACAGGAAAGAAGAAAGAGGAAATTAACAGAAAAGTGCCACCCTGAGCTACCATTCAACATCAATCCAATGGCTCTCTTCCCTGTGAACACCCACTCCCTTCCTCCCTCCCTCCCACTGTGATGTCCATTATGCTTTGAACTGTAGTAATCATTAGATAGGTTCATTGTTAAAAAAAATCTACATCATAAAATATTCATATAGTGGGTTTTATAAACCCATCTACATTAAGAGTCAGAGCTACTGGGTGAAACACCCATTTATTAAAGTCCATACTGTACCTGAAAAGAAAAGTGACTTAGAGGATACTTTTCAGTGTGTCTTTGAAATCACTAATTTTATAAGGCTGTCAAAAACAATACAAAGCATGATAGCAAATGAAGTTCAGAGTCTAGCTTAAAACTACACAATAATGTATGGTAGAGTGTTGTTCTGTATAGAATTCCATCCCTTTCAAAATGCTGTTCTACCACAGTTCCAATGTCATGGAATGCTGTTCTACCCTACTGTGGTAGAACAGCATTCTAGATCCTCCAGAGACTGCATTCTGAAACCAAAAGAACTCACAAAACACATTTTTCACACAGTACTAAAGACTATAAAAAATACAGAATGAGCAGCTCTGTGCACAACCAGTGTGTTTTGCCACCATGGGATTCTGATTCCCATGGACCTTTCGAGCTTCACTCTTGAGGTCAGAGGGAATCAGAATTTCTATGTGGCAGAACACACTGGTTCTGCATAGTTGCTCATCCAGTATTCTCTGTTTAGTCCATGTATCAGACAGTCCACAGACAGATCAGTTTATTCATCATTTTTCGGATTCACCATTGATTTGCTATCCCAATACTTGCTCAGATTGGGCTTTCTTTGCAGGGTCCTTAGGATTGTTAAAAAGATGAATGTGCCTAGCCCAAACTGATGCTATACAGTATGCATCTTTAATATAAAAATCCAGAGGGATATGGTCGCGATTCACAAAATATGGCTGGTGCATACCATAAAGGGGGCAGCTTATCCCCAACAATGAACACAAAACTAAATATGTGGTAGCACACTGAAGGAAAACAGAAGCAAAAGCAAATTCCAATGCTTTAATGCACAGCTTCAATACTTATACAGCAATGGTAAGCAAATTTCAGCAGCACAGCTCGAACCCCGAGCACCTCAGCTCTCACGAATCTTCAGAGGGGTACATTCCTCACCTGGATAGCCCATTGAGTGACCCTTGTCAGTTCCCACATTCCCATATTCAGGATGTGGCATGGGAGGTAGAAGCACAACTGCTGTCCCACTGGATCAAAACTGTTACTTTATTAATAAAACAAATCTCTCTCAGGAGCTAGTCTCGCACACATCTCTTCCGATCTTGTGTTGGTCACACCCCTAACACTAGAGATGCTATAAACTAAAACTTCACCAGTGAAGTAAGTGCAAATTATGTAACTTTGTGGTACACACATAGTAATGAAGTTCCCAACTTTGCTCCCAACTTTACTTGCCAATGTTTTTAACATGTTTTTTATTTACAAACTGCCCAAACCACTGGGTAAGTTTAATTCACCCCCTGTTCATCTCCCAGCTACATTTTGCATATCACCTTCCCACTCAGCCCCCCCCCCCACCACTATCACCCATCACCCTCCTCCTTCCAAGTACAGTCCAGGCAAAGTAATAAGTGTACAATATCAAAATAGGAATCTGCCACTGCCAGCTGTAAAGGATCACATCTACACCCATGCCAAACAAGTAAACACTCCTCTCCCTCCAGATTAACCAGCCCACCAAAAGGTGAAAGGATATGGTGGAAGAACAGAGGTAAAAAGTTTAGAAATGTGCTCTCTCATAGGAGCTGTCAGCTCTCTTTACTATTGCTTTAATGAATTATTTGTCATTCTGAGTAGTAATACTTAATTAGCAGGAGGGTTGTTGACTTAAAATTTGCATGAAAAGTGAGCCTGCTATGCATTGCATTCGCGAACTGTGCATGATCCAATATGCCACACTTGTGGTGAATTTTACTAGCATCGTGCTGCAAATTTTTGGCCCAAAGTATGTTAATTCATGTAAATAAATTCACAGCAAGGGGCACTGAGTGTGTGTATTGAGGTAATTTGCATAGTAACATTTGCACAATTGTACAAAGTTTACTTCATGAATTTGCACACCGCACTAAAAGCTATGAAAATGTGAAGTGGTTTTTCCCTTTCCCTCACTACTAATTAGCTGACAAATCAGGACAGGTCTCACCACCACCCTTTTCAAGGCAGAACAAAAGCATCTTTCCACAGGGGAACACCAAACAGTCCTGGTAATAATTGAACCCAGAGCCTCCTAACAGTCCGCCAACAATTGGGGTTTGGCTTATGTCAAAAGAACAGAATATTGGGTACAGCCTGGTGATCATCTCAAGTACAGAACATCCTCATGTAGCACCTGGTGACTGTCACTTCAGGACTATGGAGGATCACAGAACACCAAATGATCAATCCTGCTGGCCCCTGACAGGCTACTTGCCAAGATTTCTGCCCATTTGGATGATACTCTTTCCAAGAAAAACATGCCAGAGTCCTTGACTTAACAGATGAAACCTCTTCCCTGGGCTGCAGACATGGAGTGTACAGAAATCTGTCTACAGTGTGAAAAAGCCAGGACAGTTGCTGCTTATCCCCTACTGACCCCCAATTCATTTTTCGATGGGATAGTAGTCATCTTATGGATAAACTAGTCCCTTCCCCAGCATGACAACACTTACTGATAGTGTATAAGCTGATTATATAAAGTGTGACGTGCCCTCAGCTGGGATAAGGGTGGGCAGAGTGATGTGCATCTTTGAAGATGCTAGGTAACATGATTTTTTAGGCTGGCTAGTATAATCAGTGGTGCACACCTCTCCACTTCCTGCCCATTTAGTGTACCCTTTAACGTTGCAAAGGAGTAAAGAACAATACATATAAATGTCTTAATAATCCTTGAAAGTCCAGTGCTATATCAACTTGAGTCATGAATGTGGTAGTAACTTTTCAAACAACAGCTACTTGCATCATCTACTGAACCCTGAACTCTGGAGGGAAACATATTATAAATGACATGATATCTATTAAATGACAACTTCAGCAAAGCATAATGAGATGTGGCAAACATTTCCTAATAGCTCTCAATACATTACTTCTGTGCCTTATAACATCTGTGCTATAGTTTTCCCCATGATAATTGTCCTATAAAGCATCCACTGATTTCAAACTTGTCACAAACTGCCGTAATAGCCATATAGTATCTTTGTTTCAGTTTAATTAAAAAAGCAACAGCAAAAATATTTTAAGATGGTATGCAACTAGGAGCCTTTTTTTTAGTATTATTTAATGGTAACTATGTTTACAGTATGCTGACATAACATTGCATTTCCTTTGTCGATAATATAATGTCCATGATGTCAATCTGTGCTACACTGTCAGATGCGGTATACAGTAGAATATATTGCAATATGCTTTATGCTATAGTATCTTAAGATGAAGTGTGCACTGAACATTTCTTGTTGATAAAATAAAAGTTTAAAAATCCTCTATTTTATCTCAAGAAGGCTTACCTTCTCATGGATATCTATTCTGTCTTTTAACACTTACACAAAACTCACTGCCTGACTTTTGCCTAATAGTTCATTTAATTTACAATGACATTTAAGGACAAATAAATTAAAGATTGACTCTCATAATCTTAACTAAAGTTACAATAAAAAGCCATGAATGATCTAGGGATGTTATTCAATCCAGCTTTTGGCACTGGAGTTAATTGAATCCAAAATAGTTTTATGTTATTAGTATCTAGAAAATAAGTCTGTTAAGTAAGAAACGGTACCAGCTGCAGCATTTGTATACATTCGGTACCAGCAGGTTTTGCAGTGTTACTATACTCAATTGATGGCACAATGCCCCATGCTGATTTAAGGTTGCTTCAAAAGCTAACTTGTACATCTGGGGCATAATACTTGAAAATGGGCAAAGTAAAATACAAAGTTTTGCACTGCACTTTGCCCTTTCCCAGGAGTCTGGAGATGTTATATTCCATTGAGTAGCACTCCAACATTATCCAGCTGAATATAGTATTATATCAGTGTAGGGCTCAGTCAAGTAGTGCTGCCCCAAAATGGATCCCTGTTGTGCAGTTAATAGTGCCACCAGACCCAATAGCACCAGAGTGCTAGGTGCAATATTCAAAGGGACTCATGCAAATGAGCCCATTGGGCATGCAAGGCACTAAGGGGACATTTGCATGTCCATCATGAGCTCATTTGCATAGGAAGCCTGGCAGATTAGCACTGCACTGTCCCCACCCTGATCACCTGGTGCCACAGATGTATGTAATTCCCTGTGCCTAGTGATTCCCCAGATTCTGATCGCTGGCCTTTCATGTAAGTAATGAATCCCTGGTGCCCAGTGTTTTCCCCTCTCTGGTCAGGTACAGTAGTAGCTAAAGACATGGTCAGATATTTCCAGATAGTTCATGAAATGTCTAAAGAGTTTCTCTCTGCTGCCCTTACTGTGGAACTGCAGAATGCAGGAGATTTCTCCAGCAATATCACAGAAATTTCAGGAAATATCTGACCATGTCTTTGGCTGTGACTGTAAATGAAGAAAGTATCACTGGTGCACCAGGTTCTCCCAGCTGTTCGCTGGCCTGACATAAGAATAAAGTTCCCCAGGTGCCTAGTGGACCTCCTGCCTATGATTGCCTGTCAGGTAAACAAATGTAGTCCCCCTGGTTCCCAGTGTCCCTCCCCTCCCCTACAGTCCCAGCCAGTAAAGGGTAAGAGATAGCCCTGGTGTCCAGTGGTCCCTCCCATTCCCCAATCCCAGGCCACATTAGGTAAACATATTCCCTGGCATTTAGTGGACCCCCCCGGTCAGTGATCCACGGCCCTGTAACAAAACATCCAGTCCTGCAGCTATGCTGTTACTGGGGGAGGGGGGAACTGCTAAGCACCAAGGATTGTTCACATACTATACAAGCTGGAGAATGGAGGGAGGTAGGACTGCTAGGCACAAGGGATTGTTCATATACTTTACAAGCTGGTGATCAAAGGGAGGGAGATCCACTAGGCACCAGGGACTTCTCTGTTTTGTTGTGGACCGAGCAATCAGGGTGAGGGTGGCACTACACAAACCTTCTATGCAAATCAGTCCATAACGGGCTTGCAAATAGCCCTTTAGTGCCTTGCATACCCAATGGGCTTATTTGCATAGATCCCTCTGAATATCACACCTATTGTTCCAGTGCTATTGAGTCTGGCGGCTCTATTCCCTGTATAGCAGGGCTCCATGTCAGGGCAGCTCTACTTGATTTAACACTGAGCTTAAAATGCCTCTATATTCAGTCCGATAGCACCGGTGTGCTATTTGACTGAATATAGCATCCTTGGACTCCCAGTGAAGGGCAAAGTGCAGCGCAACATTTTGCACTCCGCTTTGCCCATTTTTGAAATTCAGGCCCCTAGTGTATACAATTTAATGACTTTATTCAAAAGTAAACAGGAACCTAAATAAAAATAATGATTGCATATTTTGACTGAGAAATTAAGTTCATTAAAACTATATTTTTAAAAGCTTTTATGTGCCAGAATATAAGCACATGTAGTACCTGTATGATAGGGTTGCATTTATGTCAAAAACTGGACTATTAACAGTTCATATTTAGTCTATCACAATCCCTAGGACTGCAAAATGCAGTGGGCACACTCTCAGTCCTCAAAGCTAATTGTTTCCCAAACTTTACAAAAATCACTGTGGCAGTTTAAAATTAAGTTTAAAAAAATCCCAGATTTGTTTTGCTCATGTTGCTGATCTATTTTTTTTTTAAAGCTAGTCAGAGTTAAATATAAAACATACAAATTAATTGTCAGTGACTCAGCAGGTAGCAAGTCCACTTCTGGGGCTGGAAGAGCAGAATATCTTCCATTCTAGCTCCACTCCAGGTACTTGGGGTAGTACCCATAACTGACACTGAAGTACAATGTGAGGGAGTACTGCACTGCACTGCAGAGTTGCCATCCTTCAGATGAGATGTCAAACTGAGGTCCCTCCTGTCCATCTTTGGTCACTGTCCAGGTGGAAGCAAAAGATCTGATGGCACTTATTCATGAGGAGTAGAAGGATGTTTTATTACATTACAATATCACAAACCATAAATACAAATCCAATAAGGAAAGAAAGTAATCAAAAACAATTAGGCACTATTTATTTTATTTGTTTTTGATACCAGGTATGCTACACTAGGCATACATATGCCTATTTCCTGGCACAACCTGGGAGAATTACAGACTAGCAGCAGGAAAATATACAATAAACAATATACGTAAATTGAGAGCAAAGAACATCAAGGGTTACTCTGATGGAGCCCCTACTAGTGGGATGAAACATATGCTGGGTGTTGAAGTGGCACTCTCATCTTCTTGTGTGTAAGCTGTTTATGAAATGGCTATGCAATAAACTAAAATGTTCAGTGAACTACAACGTTTTGGTGTGAACCTCTTTCCTTGCAAGTGGTGAATGCTCTCTTTTTTCAACTACTTTGGAGATTTAATTTTTGAGAGAAGCACCACCATCCCTGTGCTCATGTTACTTAAACTAGTAATCAGAAACAATTAGGCACTATTTATTTTGTTTTTGATACCAGGTAGGCTACACTAGGCATACATATGCCTATCTTCAGGCATGTCCTGGGAGAATTACAGACTAAGAGCAGGAAACTATACAACAAACAATATACATAAACTGAGAGTAAAGAACATTGGGGGTTACAGGTAATAGACACCATGAAACATAGAAACTGACAGCAGATAAGGACCACTTGGCCAACCTAGTCTGCACATTTTCCCTACCTACTGCTAAACCACAGACCCTATTTGATTTCTGGTTTTACCCTTTCTTTCCTATCACTAGGGTTCCCCTATGCCTAACCCATGTATTCTTTAATTCCCCTACCGTTGTTGCCCCCACAACCTCCACTGGTAGTGCAGTAATGCAGCAGTACTACAAACAAAAAATACAGTAGTCATGTGCAGTCAAAAAATGTGCTCACAAGAGAAGGAAAAACACAGTACCGGACATAAGGGAAAAAATCAGTGATATCAAATTTGTGGGTGCAGGTACAAAAAAAAATTCAGAGTGCAATAACATTTAATATGAAAGATAATACACTACAGAGAAATGGATCAAGAAGTAAAACAGTGCTAGGGTAGCCAGTCCTGAGGTTACTTGCAGGAGTAAGGGCCAAGACATCACAAAGATTTCTTTAGAGCCTCACAGAAAATCGAGTGGCTGGGAGAGATATGTGTATTATAAAATAGAATGATAAATTGTGCAGATAGTAGAAAAAGGAAAAACAAAAACATGCTGTATATCACTAACATTGGAAAAACAAAGCAAAACAAAGAAAATGACTCAGAAAAAATATCCTAACTGAATATACGCCTATCACCTAAACTTAAAGATTCTAAAGAACTAATCATGAGTTTGGCAAGTAACTAATTGTGAGAGGAGTCTTTTCCACACTTTTCTCCATGAGATTTAGAGAAAAAAGAAAACGTCTCTATGGTATATGTTGATACCTAATTGAACTGATACCTGCACTTCCCTAAAGAAGACCTGCTTCTGTTGAAAAGCAAAGGTGCTTCTAACCTACCATATACAGTATAAAACTTAAAAGTAAGAAAACAACACACATTGTATCAGGATTCGAGTTTCTCCAGTGCCCTGTAATGAAAACGTGTATTAAGCCTTCGTAAGATGAACAGTTTAACAAGTCACATTTACATACTTCAGCTAAGAGAGACCACAAACCCATTACATATGGGCAGCCATTAAAACGGTGTTCCTGAGTTTTGATAATTTGTGCAGAGCCTTGTGTAGGACAAACCCTCTCTTTCAGACGTGTGTATTTCCAGGACCTCCTTACCCTAAATACCCTTGGACACCATGCCATAAAATGTCCCATATTCATGGAGGAGTCCTGCTATTTGTCTTTTTTTTCTTAAAGGCTTTTTATTGATTTTTCAAATTTTTTTAACAGCAACAGTGCATAGTGCCAGGTTTATAGTTGTGACACCAATATAAATAGATTACATAGTTGTAACTGCAGTACAGAGCTTGAGGCAAGCAATTGATCATAGGAACCATTAGCATCATCACACCACAACAGGTATTACATGGCATAGTAACAAGATTTCATCTAATAGGCTGTTACAACAGGTACAATTATGAAGAAAATAACTCACACTGAGTCTAGTACTGGGTGCTAGGTGAGGCCTGTTCAGTTAAAGAGACATACTAGGTGCAAGTGCTCTTAAGTCCTTTCTATCTACATTTCTACCTTGGTAAAAACTGAAAAGTAGCCAAAGGATAACCTTGATCCCTGTGTAATGTAATAAGTTCCACTGGAACAATTAGTATGTAAAAGTAATTCTAGTGGGATATAAAGTATAGGTATATGACATAAGATATGGGGGTGTGGGGGAAAAGGCGAAGAAGAACACAGTTAGCATAAATAAGGAAGTCAGACAAGGCTGACCTGTCAACTGACAGCAGGGTAACATGTTCACACAAGTTTTAGGACTGAGTTCAACAGGTGGGAGATACATAAGGACCAGTCATAGTAACAATGGTGGTTCTTCAACTATTAGGGAGAACACACTTGATCATGAAGGCCCTGGCCTGCAAGTAGGATCCCTAGATTTTCTTGTAGGTATCTAATTTACCTGTTGTAGTGTGTGCTACTAGTTCATAGCATACAGTCAAGGATAACAGATTCATCCACTCCTGAACAGCAGGGGGGTCAGGGATTCTTCAATGCAGGAGTATAACAAGTTTTACAGCAGCCATGGTGCCAACAATCCAGAGGGTCTCTGGGTGCAAGAAGGGCAAACCAAGAGGAATCATGCCCAATAGTGCTATTTGAGGTTCTTTCTGATGTGGTATAGGGAACGTTTCTCTGCATGCTTTCCATATGTCATCCCAGTAGGACTTCAAAGTGGGGCAGTATCACAGAATATCGTGACTCACACCTCCAACAGTCAGTGTTGCTCAGGAGGTTAGCCCTGTAGAGCCAATGTGGTGCTGGTACACACTGTGGAAGTCCTTGTACTGGAGGGTTCTGACTGTACTTCTCTGGAGGCTTTATAAACCTTGGGCCAAAGGTCATCTGAGTTTGACTGGGAGATTGTCATGTCCAATTCCTTTTCCCATTCCTCTCTGGGATCTGCCCTTGTGCAGTTGTGTTGCAGATTTTTGTGAAGTGCTTTAAGGTGGGGGGGGTAACCTTTTATAGAGATGTCAAATTTAAAAGCTTGCCTTCTACTGGGTCTAGTGAATGAAGGGATAGTGTAGGTGCCACACTCATTCTAAGCAAGTCTCAGATTTTGAGAAACCTCCAAAAGTGTGTCCTGGGGACATTTTAAATGGACTACAGCTCCATAAATGACTATAGAACAACAGTTAGGGGGTTGTACAGGTCCCCACAGTGTGAATATGCAATGCTGACCAGTCTTCCCAATCTATGGACATGCTGTCTATTTTAAATGCAGCATTCTTCTACACAGGGTACAGACGTGAGCAGGAGTGATGCCAGCCCTAGGTGGTGTAGTATTTTTGCTAGTTATTTTTAGTGTAGAACACACTGGGTGGTGCATGGGTGGGCAGCCCCCAAACTGACAGCACCAGAGCAGGTGGAGTGGAGGTGTTATATTTGAGGAGTTCTAGTACAACCCTCTTAGGTTTTCAAGGGTAAAGGTTATGTTGGAGGCAAACAATGGCCTGTCTTGTAACTATGAAATCATTCTATAGCTTGAGGTTAGGAAGGCTGAAACCACTTTCTCTCCAGTGTCTCTGGAGCATCTACAGTTTTATTTTAGAGGCATTGTAATTCCTGAAGAACTTGGAGATTTCAGTAGAGGGACTTTTAAAGAAGGCGGCAGGGAGCTGAATATGAAGGTTTGCCAGGATATATTGTAACTCTGGAAGAGCAATGTGTTTTAATGTATTAACCCTACCCCAGGTGGAGAGCATCAAAGTTTTCCACCTGTCTAAGTCTAGTAAGAGTTTCTCCAGCACACCAGTTACATTAACAGGAACTGTGGTAGACACAGTGGCTCTAACCTGGATGCCCAAGCACACTACACCACCAAGGGACAACTGGTAGGGATGTCCTTTAGCCAAGGAAGAGAGGGAGACACGTCTTGGTGAGTGGCAAGATCTGGGACTTAGGCCCATTCAGTTTGTGTCCAGATAGGATGGAATACTGGCCAATGATGGCTTGAAAAGCATCCAGCAAGTTGGGTATATCAGTGAGAAACAATGTGATATCATCCACAAAGAGAAATATTTTCAGTGGAGCACCTCTGATGAGAATCCCTGGGAAGGCATTTGAGGATCTGCTTTTGTTGGCTAGGGTATATATGGGCAACAGAAACAAGAAGAGGGAGAGGAAAATTATTACTTCTTCCCTAATGTAGTGCAAAAGGCTGGGAAATAACCAAATTAGTGAGTACAGATGCAGGTGGCTGTGCATACAGTGTTTGTACTAATTTCATGAAGTAGAGTGAGATGCCAAAATTGGCTAGGGTGTCGAAAAGGTAGATCCACTCCACCCTCTCAAAGCCTTCTTAGCTTCCAGTTACAGTGTGGTTGTGGGATCAGATTTCCCTGTAATATGCCAGAGGACATCCAACAGCTTCTGGGTGTCGTCCAAACCCAATCTCCTGGGGACAAAGCCCAATTGACCTGGTCTGGTTGTATCAGGGTGGGTATAACAAGATCATGCCAGTTGGCTAGCACTGTCACATATATCTTGCCATCTATATTGATGAGTGAAATGGGGCAAAATTGTGAACAGAGGACACTGTTTCTTCACTTTTAGGAAGAAGGGTGATAAGAGCCTGCATAAAGGAGGGAAGGAGTAAGTAATTCAGCATGTAACCAGTTCTTAAAGGAGGCCTGATGTAACAAGGCAGTATTTAATTTCCACTTATTCTGGGACTGGTCCTGCATCCACAGGCTTTCAAGCATATTACAGAAACATGATCAGAAATCAAAATTTTTCCCATGCTCACATTCCAGGTTCAAGAAAGCAAGTACTGAGTGACAAAAATAACATTGATCCTGCTCTTTGACTCTTGGACAGGAGAAAAATAGGAGTAATCCTGCTTCAAGGGGTGGACTGCCTGCCGTACATCATGCAGCCCCACAGCAGACTAAGTAGCTATGGCATGAGTTGCTGTTAAGTGCTCTGCCCTGAACCCTGGGCTTGTTCTGTTCAAGGTAGGATGTAGAGACAGATTCAGCTCCCCTCCTATTATTACTTTTACAGGACTACAGAGTATAGAGCAAAGCACTTTATCAAAGAAGAGAGTGTCTGGTGGATTAGGAGTATACATGCTACCAAGCACAGTGGGTTGACCCTGGAAAGTGCCTTTGGACAAAAACAAACCTACCCTCAGAGTCTGCACAGTGGTGGTGGATTCCAAACTGAAGCTTCTTTCTGCAAAGGACTGGCACCCTCTTTGTGTAGATGAAAGAGCACTGTGGTAACTGGTTCTAACCCAGGAACAGTGTAGGGGAGGGCCATTCTTCCCAGAAAAGAACTTCAATTGGGAATCCACCACCACTCCTGTATAAGAGCCACATCACACTGCATGTCCTTAAGCTTTAAAAAAACTTTATGCCCCTTAATGGGACAATTTAAACCTTAAACATTCCATAATATCACTTTTAATGAATCATGAGGTGCCATAGTGAGCTGAGTACTACCAGAACTGTAAGAAAACTGAGAAAAAAAGCACCGCCCATCCAGAGCCCCCAACCCCCTGCCCCCAGCCGCAGCTCACAAAAAAAAGCCCCAAAACAGTGAAGAGAACCACATCAGTATAACTAAGTATAACTACAGTACTTTATGAACTGAGGTTCCACTTGAACTGGGAAATCAAAAGCACATTACCAATTATGAAAATCATGGCAGAAACAAAATAAGACAATTATAATGAGTTTAACTGATGGAGGCACAACAGAAAACACTTTCAATAAGGGGTAAGCAGGCACTTACACCCTTACTAATATGGGAAAAAAGTCAAGACAGAGACAGCATGACCAGTCCCCTCAGAACTCCTCCAGAGGCATACCCAATGCTGGCCAACTCCACAAGCCAAATGCATCTGAAAACCACACTATTAAGGGGGGCAGACAATCTGGATATGGAGCAGTCATGGGAGCCATCCATAGCTAACTCAGCAGTATGCCTTTGCGTGCCCTTGTAATCAGCCCCTCAATTACTGGTGTGGGTAGTGTGCCAAAAATAGATTGAAACTGGCAGAATGCTGAAAGTTTTCAACTGAATGAGAAAAAAAGTCAAGTTTAGGCTGGAAAGTGCTGAGCTTTAAACTTGGAACTGTCCCCAAAACATTAGAACATAAGCTAGAGGCATTGTATGAATTCAATGCTGTGGAGATTACTGTAAATGACTTCATCCATCATGAAGAGGGACTTCAGGAAGAGGGAAGAGGTGGCACAGGTAATTGGCTTGAAGGTGTTATAGAGACAAGACACAGACCAGGGCCAAAGCCCACAGAAGTAGTCTCACACAGCCCAGATTGCTAAAGAAGTCAGTTCTTGACAAGATGACACTTTAGACAGCCATGGGGAAATAGCAGGAATCCAATTGCAGTGGAGTCAGTGCCTGGTCAGCACATCTCATGGACAGTAGAGGCCCCCAGATCCTTTTTCTTCTCATAGTAAACCTAGATCACAAAGACCCCAGATAAATAGTCATGATGCTACAGAACAGCCCTCAGGTAATTGGTGCCAGAGCCGATCATTCCCGTATTTCAGTCAGTGCTGCAGTGTTAGTAGCTGTGCTGGTCTGAGGTGCTGTTGTACAATGAGGGCCAAGCTGGTGCTAAAAAAATTGGTCAGCTTCATTTGACATGCTGAATGTATATTGGTAACCCTAGAAAGAGGCAGAAAGGCTGGATACAACTGCTAGTATTTTAGTCCCGTGTTTCGCAGGCCTGCTTTGACCTTCTTAAAGGCCTGTCTAGATTGGACCATGGAGACTGGGTAGTCAGAAAAGAATGAGATTCTTTTGTTGGCTACAATGGTATCTTGCAAGTCCCTTACTGCTTTTAAAATGATTTCCTTATCATGGTACTTACACAGTTAAAAATTAGGGGCCATGGTTTAGTTGCTGCAGATGCTGGTTTCTCCCTCTGGATATGATGTGCATGATCAATCTTGAAATTGTACAATAGATCACCGGATCTAGTTGAAGCCACATGGGAAGGTATAATTTCAAGTACTGCACTGGGTCACTTCCTTCCAGGCCCTCTGGCAGCCCCAAAATCTTCAAGTTGTTGTGCAGGGCTCTTCTTTCCAGGTCTTCCATCTTCACTAGTAACCAGTCAATGTTGGATTCAGCTGCCTGGAACCTCTTATCTTAAGTGTCCTATCAATCCATAAGTGCTGTGAGTAGGGTCTCAGTCTGGAGCACTCTCCTGATGAGCTCTGCTAAGCTACTTTGTGTCACCTTTATTGTTGCCCAAATCTCTTCCATGCTATGTGTCATTTTTTCCACCAGAGCATCTAGGCTGGATGGGATTGTAATGGGTTGAGAAGAAGTGCTGTGTCCAGCTAGTGCTGCCATCTTGGGATGTAGGTGAGAACAAAATGGGGATAGATTTCCAAAGCTATTTTGTGGCTCAAAGGAGTGCTTGTATTCCAAATTATGGCTATCAGCAGACCTACTCTGCCCCTGCCGATATCTGTTGCAGGAAGCCCCACCAAGCTGCAAAAAATCACTGCATGGTATGAGATTCTATTAAGGACAGCCCTGTAAATTTAGACATAATTCTAGGTCTATATGTTTTTAGAGCTTGGTGAGTTCTCAACTCATAAAGAGACTGCACAACATTGGCGAGTAAAACATTTATCATAACTGTGCCAAATTACAGGGAAAAGCATAATATATACCAACCAAGGGGCATCAGGGATGTGGTCCCCAGTCATGATGTGGGCTCTGAGACAATGAGACCCAAAAACTGATGCTGTATTTATACAGTTTTTCTCTTTTAGTTAGCGCTTTAGTTCCTTATCTTACTCAGGAAACAAGAATGTGACCATGCATGGTATGTAGCCTGTGAGCTCAGCCAGCACTTTCTATAGTCTTTATTCAGCAGGCTCTTATCAGCTTCCTAACCTAGTAGAAAAGTACATGCTTTCCCTGTTTCTTCTCTCTGCACATTTACATATGGCAAAAACATATTATTCCCCATAGTCAGCAGTTTGTAAATTTACCTAACTCAGCATCTATATTGCAAGTACAGGAAAAAAGCACTGATCAGTGAATATCCGCTAGTAACAAGTAAATCCTTACTAATACATAGCAGCATGTACATAAAGGGTCACTCAGCACTTCTAAAAGGCACTTACTGTAGCACTAGTAAACTGGTAACTCAGTACCAATGGAGTTCATTAAACCCCAAGATATAGCAGCAAATACATTTCTATTATTAATAATATGCATATAAGCAATGCATGCATGACAATGTATATATATATATATATATATATATTTATTTATTTAAATTGTATTTATTTATTTAAAAGAGAGTTCCAGGAACGATATACTGAGCCATGAAGCTTGTTTCCATATGCGTCCTGGGGAAGGGATGATGGATAAGTACAAGTAAGTAAAGACACAGCAATAATAATTCTACAATACACAGTATGTATAATAATAAACATTACCAGAGCAAATAATAATGCAGGTTAAACAAAATCAGAAGTGTGAAGTACCCAGCACACACAAGAAAGTAACATCACTAAATAGGAAAGGGTAGGAGAGAGAGTAAGTAGAGAAGGCTGGGGGGGGTGAAAAGGAAAAGTAATGGTGGAAGTAAAAGAGAGAGGAGAAGAGAACAGAACATGGTTGGTAGGGTGTGGATTTAGAGTGTAGAGGATTAGAAAGGGGTAGAAAGGGTGATTACTGGGGGTGGGAGTCAGTGAGAAAGAAGTAAGGGAGTGAGAGGAAGCAGTGGAGGGGAAAGGGTGAGAGGAAGGGGGATGAAGTGGTGTGGCAAGAAGTATAGAGGTTAGAGTAGATAAGGAGAAGAGTAGGGCAATGGGGCCAAGGGAATTTACAGGAGGGGGCAGTGTGGCCTTGGAGAAGAGAGGAAAGAGAGCATTTGGAGGTGGCAGAATGAATTGTTAGTGGAAGAGAGTTCCAAAGATTAGGAATATGGAAGAAAACTAGACTAACCAGCTAGAGATTTATGAGATTGGAGCAAAAGAGAGTGATAACCTGAGTTATGGAGAGAGTACAGGAAGGGGGGCATAGGGGAGAGCTGAGGTAAGGAGGGAGCGAAGCCAACCAGAATTTGGAAATAAAGGAGGCACAGTGGATGAGACAGCGGTCATTCAAGGAAGGGTGGGAGAGATCAATGTATAGAGGAGAGTAGTGACTCCAGGTGGAGGGAGCAGGCCAAGGCAAAATGACAAAAGGAGTAGAAGTGGGGATCCAGTCTTGCCAGGGTGGATTTAGGTGCAGCACCATAGACTAAGTCACCATAATCAAAAATGGGGGGAACCACTTTAGTGATGATGTCCTTGCAGGCAGATTTAGGGATATAGCTTTTGTTCCTATAAAGTGCACCAAGCTTATGATGGAGTTTTTTATACATGGCATCTATGTGCTGAGAATAACCAAGGTGGCTGTCAAACCAGACACTGTGATACTTAAATGTGGGTATGTAGTCAACTTTTCTCCCATCAAAGGTGAGGAAGGTGGGGAGTGAAGGGAGTCTTGAAAGCCTCTGTTGTGTGCTGAAACACATGGAGACCATTTTCCAAGTAATAAGGGATAGTTTATTAACTCTAAATGATTTCTTACCAGTGTTGAAGTCAAGTTGAAGCCTGGATGTTAACTCTGATGGAGAAGAGCCAGAGGAAAACAGGACCATGTCATCTGCATACATGTGGATGGATGCAGAGGAGCAGGCTGAGGGGAGGTTGTTGAGAACATGGAGAAAAGCAAAGGGCGAACGATGGAACCTTGGGGAACGCCAGTGTGTATGGGTACGGGGGGGGACAGAGTCTCCAATTCTCACTGATTGAGATGTACCAACAAGGCAGAAGTTGAATCACCTGGTTGCAGAGCCAGATAGGCACACTGATTTTAGTTTGACCAGGAGAAGAGGGTGGGAGACAGTGTTGAAACCTTTCGCTAGATTGACAAAGATGGCGGCAGTGAGGAGGCCTTGTTCCATGCCAGAATAGATGTAATCTGTGAGCCTGAGGAGAGAGCAAGTGGTGGAGTGATGTTTGTGAAAGCCAGACAGGAAGGGGGTGAAAAAGGAGGAGAAGTTGAGCAAAAGGGAAAGATGAGATAGAACTATGTGTCCTTGATGTTTGGATAATGTTGGGAAAAGAGAGATTGGGTGGAAATTTGCAGGAAAGGAGTCACCTCCTTTTGGAAGGGGAATGACAATTGCATGCTTCCGGGTATATGGGTCTGAGTCAAGAGAGAATGATAGATTAAGCAGGGAGGAGATGGAGCAATGCAATATACAGTGCAGAGGGGTGTAGGAGCTTGGGATCAAGCCCATCAGGGCTCCCACCTTTTTGGGGTTTGAGAGCCAGGAGGGCTTTAAAAGCCAAGCCAAGGGTGATAGGTGAGGAAGAAAAAGGAGAAGAAGGGATGGAAGGAGGGAGGGAGGAAGGAGAAAGGGGGAGGTGGGAGTAGTAGGGAGTGCAGAGAGCCACCTTGAGAACAGGGATGGAGAACTGGATGGGAGGGGAGAAGAGGGTGTGTATTACTGTCCAGAACTTGAAAGGGTTGCTAAGATTGTTCTGAAATACAGAGGAAAATAACTGAGCCTCAGCTCATCTAGTGACTCTAGTACAAGAGTTCCTCAAAGCATGGTGCTTGCTAAGGTTAGCAGGAGTGCTACAGGACTTGTAAGACTTCCATGCAGGGTCAAGTGCTCGGAGCCAGGCCAAAATGGCCACAGGGAAAGACCCCCAAACTCCCTCTGCTATGCTCACTGTTGAGGGGGTTCCAACCTTTGACCCTCTGCTTATTACTAACTCACTGACTCATGCTTTCATTGACCTCAGTAGTGCCCAGGGACTTTTTCAATAAACCCAATCCAAGTGACAATACAAGGTCACCTGCACTACTACTATTAACCAGCCGCTATTCTGCTTCAAAATGGTCTCTGAAGCAGATGCTAGGAAATACTTTAAAAAGGTCCTCAGAAAATCTAGGCACAGTGGGGACTCTCTGGACCTCAAATTTGTTCACTTAGCACTGGATGAAATACTTTGACTAATAACAAGAATACTTAACCTATCCATGTTCCACCCCCAATTCCCGCTAAAGATGGAAGTTTGCTACAGTAAGCCCTGTATACAAAAGTGGGGAAAGGTCCTTACATAATAACTACAGACCAATTTCCATTCTCCCGCCACTCTCCAAGGCTCTTGAGCAGACTGTGTCTGACCAGATGGTGGAATACTTTAATCAATACCAGTTCCTATGCTCAGAGCAACATGGGTTTCAGGGTGGCCACAGTACCATCACAGCCCCACTCGAATTTACTGAATACATCCATACTGCCTTAGACCAAGGCCACCTTGTAGGGGCAGCCTTCATGGGCCTATCAAAGGCATTTGATACAGTTCATCATGCGATCCTCCTCAAGCAGCTATCTGACATTGGACTCACACCTGAAACTGTGAACTGGTTTAGGAGTTACTTGAGTTGCCACTCCCAGCAAGTCAGGATTGGGGAAGTGCTATCAGACAGCCAACCTGTCTTATCTAGTCTACCACAAGGGTCCATTCTGGGACCATTGCTGTTCAGTTATTTTTTGTAATAATCTCCAGGTCTCCTGCCATTGCCACATGCTCTTATATGCTAATGATGCAGTGATTTTTACCAGCAACCTGCACCCTGAACGCCTCAAAATTGATCTTGAAAATGACTTTGCATCAGCAGAAAACTGGTTTAAAGAGCAAAGACTGGTCATGAACTATGAAAAAACAAAGACCATGCTCTACTTGACAGCCCAAATCAAGCAAAAAAGCTACCCCATGGCAATAAGGAATGACAGTGGTGACACGCTGGTGCTCTTCTCACATTTCAAATACCTGGGGTTACAATTGACTCCTCCCTGCCCTTCACCCAGCATATCAGTATCACTGCAAGAGCTATTAATACCAGAATCGGGATCCTCTACCACCACAGGCATTGTCTAACTTGTGAAGCTTTAAACATGACAATCAGCAGCTCGGTTGCCTCCATCATTGACTACAGGCTGGCCATATACAGTTCTGCTATCAACACGGGGCTCCAATGGATCTTAGTTGCCATAAACAAAGTTTGCCGCCTTCTCAAAAAATGCACCTAGACTCACACACACCTGGGAACTTTATGCTAGGGCTGTCTGGCTTCAACTGAATTACAGAATCAGGTGTCACACCTGCCTTCTTGCCAAAATGTCACATTAAATCTGCTTCCAACATGGGTGCAGAAACTGCTAACACGGCCTATGAATACCAGAAAAACCAGAAGCTCTGCCACTCAAATTTTCCAAGTGCCCAGATGCCGCACTACCATGGCACAGCATGCATTCTCGCACTGTGCACCACTCTGGGTAAATGCACTGCCCCCTGACATCTCTGGCTTCTCAACAATTGGCTTTTTTAAATGTAGAGTGCACCAGCACCTCTTTGATACTAGTAGATGCATATGCCTCTGCTAAGGCTCAGCATGCAGAAACACTCTGCCTCTACCACTTATCTTTGCCTCTGTTATGACAGGATAGTCAAACCGTAGCACTGTGCCCACCTCCCTTCCCCTCCTGACACTGCCCTTTGCTCCTGGACCTCTTCCTACCCTCCTCCCTCCCTGTCTTATGTGCTCTTCTCACCTAGCTCTCCCACTCCCATTGTATCCTTCCCTATCCTTGTCTGCTTGTCTTCTTGACACGGGCATACATTGTACAATGCCTCAGCATAGCTAGTGCTTTATGTTTGTTTTCTGTAACCTCCATGCATGTTTTTCTCAATATTTTTATATTTGTGCACAGTATGTGCAGTATTGTACATTGTTGTCTAATGCATCTGTTGTGGAACCTTTCAATGAGCATCCCCTCACAGTTATTATCCAAGAACTCAATAAATAAATAAATAAAAAGTTCAGCCAACATTCAGGTAAGGTGTGAACCTCTGACCGTGGTTTTCCTGAGTGGTGCATGCTGATCCCAGACTAGTAAAAATATTGATTTGAAATATTGTAGGGCTTGATTTATATTACTGGCCATAGAAATAGAAGACCAGTCAGTGGAAAGCAGTTCAGTGTGTAGTAAGGGTAAGTCAATTTATTGGAGGACCTGATTAGGATCATTTTTAGGGGGACTCTGGCTGATGGTGAATTTTAAGCACACAGTAAACCATCTGATGGTCACTGAGTGCATCAAGGAGGGTACCAGCTTCAATGATACGGTGCAGGTGTGTAGGAAGAACCCAGTCCAGTAGAGCATGGTTCTGAGAATGGGGTTTGTGGCAGCTAGTTACAGAAATGAGTTGCATAAGATGCAGGGACTTTACGCTTTGGTAGAGTTTAGAGTTAGAGTGTGAAAGCCAGTTAAACATGAAATTACCTAAGATGCTTCCCAGTGGAGGCATGAGTAGAGATAGTGGTTAGTAGTTCTGTAACAGAATCAGTAGAATGCCCTGGGCAGCAGTATACACCTGCCACAAAAATGGGAGGGGAGAAGGGGAAGGAAAGTTTTAGGATGAGGAGTTCATAGGCTGCAGGGGCTGAGACAGTCAGAGTTGGGGTTGGCTAAATGGAGGAGGAAAGGTAGATGACAATGTCACTTCCCTTTGTTGCATGATCTTGTAGAGAAAGGGACTAACCAGGTATGGTGATGGCAGAGTCAGGAATATTGGCAGAAAGCTAAGATTCCGAAACTACTAGAACATCATGGTGGAGGGAGACCATACAAGGTTGTAGCAGGTCAGTTTTGGGTAGAACACTTTGTATATTAATGTGAGCCACACATAGTCCTTTTGGGAGGGTAGTGGGAAGGAAGGGGGTTGGACTGGGGGTGGGCTCAATGTCACCTGCTCTAAGGAGCAGTAGGAGCATGATGAGTTTGGTAAGGTCTGAGTTGTGTTTTCAATGAAGTGGAGAGGATGAGGGAGGGAAGTGCGGGGTAGGAGGAAGAAGGAGAGTCTGATAGACACATGGTGGAGCCAGGAAGAGATGGAGGAGAGGAGGGAGGAAACTGGGAGCCATGGGTTGTGTGGGGAGGAAACAGGAAGAGTGGAGCACTGGGGAGGTAGTGTGGTTGGAGGAGGGAGAAGGGGTAGAAGAGTAGAAGAAGGGGGGAGGAAAGCAGGTTAGAGGGAGAGAGGTTGGGAGAGACAGAAAGGGTAGTAGAAAGAAGGCAATGGGTAGCATACAAGGTGGCCACATAATAGTGAAATGGAGGGGAAGGTGGTTGACATTAAACAAAGTAGAGAGATTGGGAGAAGTGGATTTTTGAAGGGGCCTAGAAAAAAATGAGAGAGGGGATTAGGAAGGGGGGAAGGAAGAGTGAGGAGATAGTGGGCACTGGCAGGAGGAATTAGGAAGATTGGGGAAGAAATAGAAGTATAGAGCTAAAAACAGTAAGCATATAGATGGGAAAAATAATGAGCAGTTGGCAATGCAAAGACAGCATGTAGACACTATGTAACATTACCTGAATAGTTAAACTATGTAGCATGTAACTGTACATGGGAACTGTAAATAAATCTGGATAGTACTGCTAGACAGTAAATTACAATAATTACCCAAAATTCAGAAAGAAATAACACTGAGCTTATCAGAACTCAAGATAAAACTTAGCATTGTAGGAACCACTAAATTTGGCTTAACCATTAATATAAATGTTACATTGAGGACATATCTAGCACAGAAAAGTATACACTACTAGGTGCAGTTGCCTGAATTGGTACATTGTATTGGGCTCACACAGCTCTAAGCTCCTTCTCCCCCCAGTAGACCAATGAAATAGGCCAGCCCTGAGCAGTGTGCTTGCCAATCTCACTTGCAGGACATTTAATAGGTGGTGGAGGTGGACAAAAAGTCACAGTGGAAACCAGGCCACAGGAACAGGTCTCCGGCTAAGGAATTACTCCCACAGTAACAGGTCTCCTGTTTAGGAACTTCCCCCAACACTATAAACTTTTAAAAAAGGAAAAATAAAGTCACAGTAAAAAGGGGGGGGGGGTGACTTACAGAGTAAACCGGACCGCAGGAATGGGTCTCTGGTTCAAGAATTTCCCCCACAGTAATGGATCAGCAGATACAGGAAATTTCCCCCAATACTTTAATTTTTTTTTTTAAATAGAGTAACTATAGAAAAGTCACAGTATAAACTGGACTGCAGGAATGGGTCTCCGGTTCAGAAATTACCCTCACAGGAATGGGTCTCAGGTACAGGAAATTTCCCCTGCACTTTAAACTTTTTGTTATTAAAAATAAAGTCCAGTAATAAGTCTCAAGTCCATTTGGTGCATGGGCATGGCAGCTAATTAAAATACACAGCCCCACAGACTCCAAATGACCATTCCCCTCCTGAATAAGAGATGTCATTGAACAAACTGAACCTAACATGTGCTTAGCACTGCAAACATAAATGTTTCATTGATGTAAGGCCATATTGAATGGTAGTAAACAACTACTAGGTGCTGTTGCCTGAAATAGATACTGATACACTGCAATGAGGGTGCACAACTCTGAGCTCCACCTCCTCACTAGTGCGCTAGTGAAAAAAGACCAACTCCAATCAGTGTGCTTGCCACTCAGACCCTCAGAGCATTTAATAAATGGTGGAGGTGAGGTGGGTGGGAGGGCCAAAAACTTACAAGGAAGAGAAGCATCAAAGGGTATCTCGTCCTGGAAAACCCTGATGTACACAGGATAATTTTTTTCTTAATTTTTTAAGTCCCTTTACAGTCACAAGTCCAAATAGTAGCAGGGCAGAATAGGGCAGCTTGCTAGAATACACAGACCTTCAGACTTCCGATGTCCATTCTCCCTGACAGTAGTTGGCAGCTTGCCAGAAGATAGCTCAAATTAAAGTCTCTTGGGACAGTTAAAATTTAGCACCTGGAAATGTTCTTCTCCCATTGACTGTCCCCTCAAATAAAACAAAAACTTACAGAGAAGAGAAGCAGAAAAGGGTCTCTGGTCCTGAAAACTCCCGGTGTACACACAGTTAATTGTTCTTATTTTTTAAGTCCCTTTACAGTTACAAATCCCGATAGCAGCAGGGCAGGGTAGCTTGCTAGAATTTTATTTTATTTATTAAAGTGTTTCATCAGGAAAGACATACTGAGACAAAATACTTTGTTTCCAGATGTGTCCTGGGGGAAAGGGGAAGAGGAAAAACTAAGAAATATATACATTCATACAAGAGTAAAGATATATATTAACAATAAATATACAGAGGCAGATACAAAATATATACAGATATACATCCAATGAGACAAACAAACATCAGTAAAGCAGAGTATGCACATACAATATTTACAAATAGGATGCAATGGAGGGCAGGTAAATGGATGCAGACATAAGCACTGATAGGGCAGCAGGATTAGATAGCAAAGGGGGCAAGCTGTAAAACTGAAAAAGGGGGGAGAGAGGCAAAAACAAAACAAAATGGTGGGCCAGCTGCATTCAGGGAACTGACAGGAGGGAGAGGTATGTGAGTGGAGTAGAGAAAGAAGAGAGAATTTAGAGCAGGCAAAGAGAATGGGTAGAGGGGGAGAATTCCAAAGTTTAGTAAAGTGGAAGGAAAAGGCAGCTCGAAGTGAGCTAATGCCAGAGCTATGAAGGGAGTAGGGGGAGGGTGTAGAAGGTGAGAGGAGGGAGGCAATTATGCTAGTGGTCATATGTTATTTGTAGTTATTGAACATTGCTTTATGTACAGTACATTATGTAACCTGTTATGTTATTTACCATGTCTCACATCATCATTTAAACTGTATTAATGTTAGTTGGTTGTATGTAGTATCATGTATGTAAATTTTTTCCCCCGCTACCCATCCCTCAGGATGCATCATGAGACGAGCAACTTGTTGTTCAGTGTGCCCTTCCTGGTGAAACTTTTCAATAAATAAAATAGGGTGGCAAGGCAGAGAACCAGAATTTGGAGGTGAAGGAGGCACAATGGGTTAGATGGCGATCCTCTAGGGAAGGGAGGGAGGGAGAGAGTAGTGTAAAGAGTACAGTGGTGGGTGCGGGGAGGGCAATTGAGGGGGAAGTGGCAGAAGGAGTGGAAGAGAGGGTCCAGAATACACAGCCCCATAGACCCCTGATATCCATTCTCCTAGACAGCAGTTGGCAACTTGCCAGAATATAGCTCAAATTAAAGTCTTTTGGAACAGTTAAAATTTAGCACATGGAAATGCTCTGCTGCCACAGGCAGTCTTCTGAAATCAAACAGATGAGAGAAGCAGAAAAGGTTATCTTGTATTGGAAAACCCTTATGTACACAGAATAAATTTGTTCTTACTTTCTTAAGCCCCTTTATAGTCACAAATCTAAAAAGTAGCAGGGCAGAGCCGCTTGCTAGAATACATAGCCCAACAGACCCCCAATGTCCATTCTCCTCCACAGCAGTTGACAGATCCCAAAGTATATGCTAACAGCCTGGAGATCAGGATCTATGTGATCAGCTTGGCAGGTGCACATGTGACCTATTCATTCGTTATTTCTTTTAAAGTACCTTGTACCTGTGATGCTGGGCAGGAGGGGAAATCTGGTGCTGTATAAAAGCATCTTGACATAATGGTCTCACATAAAGCTTTCTGTGTGAATGAAAGCACTTCAGTCAGACTCAGGCCCAGTGCTTGATTTTGGCAAACCCTGCTGTATAATATTGTGGGTAATTATTACTCATGGTTTTCATCAAAAGATTAAACCTTGATTCCCTCCACAACAAAAGCAGTGGCTCCATTCTTTCTAAAACCACAGGAACTTACAGATTATTACCCTTTTGCAAGGTTGTTTGAAAATTAAAGTAAAAAAAAAAGATACCTTAAAACACTAAGGGGTTCACTATAGATACCCAACCCCTATCAATCGGTTAATAAGTCACTTCACATTTAATGGTGTTACGCCTACTGCTCCAGAAGAAAAGGGGAAAAGAGAATACAGTTTTTTCAAAGTTACAGGAGGGAGAAACACATAACTTAGGTACAGAACACATAGTACTAAATGGGTTTTACTTAAAAAGACCCTCTTTCATGTTGACAATTTCCATGACTTACATAGAGGATAACGTGGTCATCGGTGTGTAACCACGCTATGCTTGCCTTCGAGTTGTTCCCTTGGCATCTCTGTTAAACCTCGAGAGCGCAGCTTGAGAGATTACAGAGTTGCCATGGGAACCACAAGAAGGCAAGCGTAGTGTGGTTACACACCGATGACCATATGTTGTCTTTTATAGTGTATGGTCATCGGAACAGTCATAGAAAAGACAAGTTTTTAAGATTACTTTGGTGGTTCGAACCAGGATTCTGGCTCTTCCCCACCCACTTTGGGAGTGACCTGGTACTGCCGCACAGCCACTCTTGCTCCCCTGTGGTCCTGGTACTTCAGGAGACTGCCCAGACAACCAGCTCCTCCTCGGATTGAGGATCGAAAACCACCAGCTGAACGAACCACGCTGGCTGTTCAGATCAGGATTCAGGTGCAGTCAGACTGAAGTGACTTTGTGAGAATGCTCACGGCTCACCTACAGCTCAAGCTCTGAACTTTTAAATCTTTTTTAAATCTTTGGCACCTTATATACTGTTTCAGAGATGTCAGTGGTTTTCTTTTTTAAAGCATGTAAAATTTCAGCTGTTATTGGCGTCATGGCAATAACAACACTTGGTGATTCTATTTTGTTACACCATCGATGTGATGAAGCAGCAGTAGTATAACAAACTCAAGACAGCACATCAATGGTTTAACAACACTGAAAAAAGATGATTTTTGCATGTTAACTGTGTTCTACCATACATTATAGATATTTACTTGACATTAAGCCCATTGATAACATAACTTCCCGTTAAGTAGAGTCAAATCCCTGTTTGCAAAAATAAGTTCTAGCATTTTCATGGTAGATCCTTCTACAGCAATACCTGCTGTGGTGGTAGTATTATTATTAGTCCCTAGTCCTGTCCCACACTTTCATTACTATTAATTCTTGAACCCAAAGCCAATGAGAAAGCTTCCAGGGCATTACTTATAGGCACATCTGCAGATGAATCCTGAATAAAAATACTAATATCATCTATCTGTGCCAGTTTTTTTTATATGAGGTCTGTTTATTCATGGCTGGAAACTAGTGATAATAGCCTCTCCTTGAATGCTCCAAATCAAAAGACCAATGCTGAACACATATAGTATGGGACTTAAAGGGCATGTCTTTCTCACACCACTAAAAATTCCCAATTCTGTCTGTTTCCATCCATTAAACAGTGGTGAAACACAAGCCTTACTATACAGCACCTTTATCCAGTTAGCAAAGAACCCTGGAATACCATAACTCAGTAATGTGTTAAAACAGTAATTATGGACCACCCTGTCAGATGCCCTCTTTTGTTTCAAGGAGAGGACATAACCTGACAACTGTCTTATGTTTCCTTTTTCGACAATCATCAACAATCTCTTCTTACAAAAATCTCAAGAATCAATACTAGGATTTCAAAAAAAGATCTAGATTGCAGTGCACGTGTTTGCCATGGAGAAATAAGTTCCCTTGCTACCTGCTCAAGGTGGCTGGTGAGGAATTTTGGCAAAAGATTCTGCGGTATTCAGAAGTCAAATTGGTCTCCAGTTTGTTATTAGAGATCAATTCCCCTTTTTATATAAAAAATAATCAATGCCTTACACATACATGCAGGTAAGGACCCCCTAGCTAAAATTTCTTTTTTACAGTTCAGTAAAAGCTGGATATACTGTAAATGATGACTGAAAGATCATAACCAGGGTAGTTATTGCCCTGGAAAGCTTTTATGGTAAATTTCACTTCCTATGGTAAAATTGGTACAACCATGGTGTGCCTATAAGGTTCCTGTAGTGATGGACTCTGACCAGTTCACAGAAAGTCCTCTATTGTGCCCACACTTGTGAAAGCTGAACAAAGATGTTGCTAGGCATAAGCAGTGTATGCTAATGCATTTTTCGCTACCCGCAGGTTATTCCCCCTTTAGGTGGACTAAGCACACGTGGAGGATTCAAAGTCATGATTAGAACTGCAGTGGAATTTTTTCCATAGTTGCTATAGTTTCTGAGATATTGCCAAATAAGTGTCACAATGGTTTATTTTCAGTACTATGGGGCTGCTGAATGACTCCGTATGTAAGTGTAAGTGGGAGTGCAGGGCCCTTAGGGCCCGTGCTCCCACATACGCATACCATTACACAAAAATTGGGCAATGTTAAGGGAGCACAGGACCAGAGGGCCTACACTCCCACAAACACATACCACTAAACATTTACATTACACTTTCTCAAAAAGAAGGTAAATTCATTGCAAAAAACTCCATTAAAGTATCAGATTTCTCTGATTGCAGTTCAGCTTTGAAGAGTGCAGTTGTATCCCCATCCAGAGAAGATTGCTAATCCCAGCCTCTTGAGGGTAAGTATGGGTGATGTGGGGGGGCATGCGGGGAGGTAGGTGCAGCAGAGGAAGGGTGGAGATGGGGGGACTGGGGAGATGACGAGGGACCATTTTCTTCTTTGCAGGGTAAAAAAAGACATTGTGTGATGTTTTTCTTTATTTACAGGTTAAGTTTATTTTTTTTTTAAATCTTTGGCAGACTGGGGTGGGCTCCCCCATGCTGCACTAGTTGGGCAGGGCACTACTTGACTCAGGGATTTGGAACCCTGAAGTCAAGAAAAAAAGAAGGGGCTTTAGGGGGAGTGCATCCAAAACAAACAGGAAGGGGGGCATCCCGGTGTCAGAAACATGTGATAATACAGTAAATTGGCACACTGGGGTGGACTTCCAGTGTACCACATAAGGTTTTTTGGGTGGGGGGAAATATGCTGCTGACAGGGGGATTGGGCACCCCTGTTGGCAAAGACAGTAGGCACAGAAGTTCAATGCAGGATCCTGCATCACAAATTTTAATGCAGGATTCTGGATTGAAGCTAAAATACATCAGGGGTTGGTTTTCTTTATTTACAGATTGTTAATTTTTTTTAAACATTTTGGCACACTGAAGTGGGCTCCCAGTGTGCCACACTAGTGGGGGGGCACAGTACTCAACTCGGGGATTGGAAAAAAAGAAAGGACTTCACAGGGAGGGCATCTGATACTGGGAGGGGGGCATCCATGTGTCAGAAACATATAATAATAAATTGGGCCTCTAGGCCCTGTGCTCCCATCAGTACATAGGGATTGGTAGGAGCACAGGGCCCTCAGGGAACTGTCCTCCCATCCATGCCTTTTGTAATTGTCCCTCATTTCCACATGTGAGCACAGGGACCTCTTGGCCCTGCACTCCTATCAGTCCATAGTGAGTGGTGGGGGGAACCTCCAGCCCTTTGCTCACATCCATGCATATTTTAATTGTCCCTTGTGTGTGTGGGAGTGCAGGGCCCTTTGGGCCCTGCATTCCCATCAGTGCATAGTGTGTTGTGGTACCACTATGCCCTGCAAAGCAGTACTGCTGCCATGTTGACAATGCATGCCACAGTATTCAGTAAGTCACAATTGCACTATTTGTTACAATTCACCAACAGTTGCAAACAGGGCCTGGTAACATGCAAAACAACTTATTATATCCAAAGGTATACTAAACTATTAATAGCATTGAGGCTGTAGCTCAAAGCGTTTTCAAGATATAGCATCCAAAAAGTATCCCAACCATCACAATGTTACCCTTAGGGAAATTCTGAAACTTCAAACTATTATAACTCTGTAGCTCAGTAACATTTTCCCAGCAAAGTAGCTAAAAGCACATCTTTGGGGCAAGTCCTTTGTATGCTGAAAATTTCAGCCCAAATCCCAAACCATTTTTAGTTATGAAGTGTGACAGATATAAGGCAATTATAGAGGGGGTAGGAAGAAGTAGGCTATTGGTTACCTAGGATCTGTAACTTATCCAATAGGTAGGAAAATGGGCAGACTAGGTGGCCAAGTGGACCTTATCTGCCATCAAAGTATTCTGTATGTCTATGTCTATGTCAGTGTTTAAAGTGACAAAGAAACTGACATATCTGGAAAAGTAGTGTAGCAAACTGCAGCAGTACCATAGTTCTTTTGGCAGACAAAGTTGCAATTAATTAGATCAAACTAAGTTAGCCCCATCAACAGAACTACCCCCATGAGATTATGCACGCAAAATGTCATGCACATCCATTGAAGGGTTGCAAAGTTATTAAGGTGCAATGTATGCAAAAGTGAAAGACTGAAAATGGAAAAAACATGTAAATTTAAGGATGTTTAAGACATATCTCAGAAATCACACAAGCAATTCAAATGAAGTTAGCAAGATCAACAGACATACACCATGAAATTATGCATGCAAGCTTTCATGTATATCTGTTGCTTAGTTGCAAAGTTGTTAAAGTGCAAGGTATACAAAACTGGATGACTTTGCAAAAATGGGAAAAACATGTAAATGTAAGGATATTTTAGACACAGTATTTTCAAAACCACACAAGCAATCAAATGGAATCAAACACATCAACATACCAACTCCACAGAATTATGCATGCATAATTTTATGCACATATATTTTAGGGCTTCAGAGTTATTAAAGTGCAAATTATGCAAGCCTGGAAGACTTAAAAATGGAAAACATGTTAGTTTAATAATGTCTGAGACACAATATCTCTCAAATCTTACAAGAGGCTCAAATGAAATGTATTACATCAACAGATAAACCCCCCTAAGATTATGCATGAAAAATGCCATTCACATCTTTTGAAGGGTTCTAGAAACATAGAAACATAGAATTTGATGGCAGATAAGGACCACTTGTCCAACCCAGTCTGCCCATTTCTCTACCTGATGGATAAGCTGCAGATTCTAGTTAATTAACGGCTTACTTCCTCCTGCCCCCCACTAGAATTGCCTTATACCTGTCCCATGCATTCTTGAATTCTCCCACTGTTCCTGACTCCACAGCCTCCTCAGGAAGGCTGTTCCATGCATCCACAACTCTCTCTGTGAAAAAAATACTTTCTAACATTACCTCTGAGCCATCCCCCCTCTATCTTCAAATTGTACCCCATTGTTCTTGCACATCTCTTCTTCTGAAAGATACTACCCTCTTGTGCCTTGTTAATTCTCTTGAGATACTTAAAAGTTTCTATCATGTCCCCCCCTTTCCTCAAGGGTATACATATTAAGCTGTTTTAGTCTCACCTCATATGTCTTCTGGTGCAGACCTTGCACCATTTTGGTTGCCCTCCTCTGAACAGCCTCCAATCTGTCTATAGCTTTGCGGAGATGGGCTCTCCAGAATTGCACACAGTACTCCAGATGGGGTCTCACTAACTGTCTGTAGAGAGGGATAACAACTTCCTGTTTTCTACTGTTGATGTCTCTCCCTATGTATCCCAGTATCCCTCCACCCCTCCTTACTGCCTTCTCACATTGCTTGCCCACCTTTAGGTCATCTGATATAATTAGTTCTAGGTCTCTTTCAATTTTTGTTGTTGTTATTAACTCACCCCCCATTGTGTACTCTTCCCCTGGGTTTTTGTTTCCCAGATGCATTACCTTACACTTATTTGCATTGAATCTGAGCTGCCACATAGAAACATATGTCATTATGCTACAGCTGAAGTTTTAAACCTGCTTTTGCCATCTCTGCTGAGAAGTGTGAAATTATCTGTCTGCTGCTTTGAATTTGTGACTGACTTTAATTGCCCTAACAGAGACTGTTACCATAAGCCTAAACCTCCCAGTGTACCAGAGAATCAATCAGCTGGGGAGGGCGGAGAACAGAGGGACACATCACATCAAAGGAGGAGCTACACAATTCAAAAAGCTCTGTGCTGCTACAGCATGAGTGCTGTGGCGCGAGCGTGAGTGGCGCAAGCTCCTCTCAGTATAAAAAAATAAAAATAAGAAGCTGAAGTTTAAGATTCTACCTGACTGGTAATCATACCAGAGGTTTAATAAAAATTGCTGTTATTGAGAAGGTAGTTTATAGTAGTTATAAATAATAGGTATACAGGTAAATTTGATGTGGTGTTTTTTAAAATTTTGTGCCACTAGTGTTTGATGCAATTTTGAAATGTCACTATCTGCCAAATTGGTAGTCTTTATGACAAATAGTGAGTGCTCTCTATTGTTACTAGTGGCTTAGTGGATATTCATTTGTGGTTTTGAAACATTGTTGCAAAATAACCATGGAATATAAACAATCTTGTAAAAACAATGTAAAAGTGATGTTTGGCTGTGTTTTGAGGATATTGATTATACTCATTTGCTTGTTGCAAACATGTTCTATACATTCAGCTGCTTCTCTTTCCTTTAAGTGTCAATTTCACCAGGGTCTTTATCCTTTTGATTGTTCTTCCAAAAATGGATCCAGCCTGGTAAAGAGGAGAAATCCTTTCCTCCTGGTGATACTGCATTTGAAGAACCAACAGGTGAGGTATGGCTCCATTCCCAGGCCAATTGGTAGAACAAATGAATTGGTACTTTGGTGATCCTGGCCCTTAGTGGTGATATTGAAACCAGCCCAGGTTCTGAACCAAGACAAATAAAAATTATGCATGACAACGCATGAAGTTTAGTAAACAAAATGGATTTGCTTCATGCTTGGGTTAAAATTGAAAAAAACAGAAATAATTGCACTTTCAGAAACCTGGTTGGGAAAGAAAGAAGAAGATAAAGATTTAAATTTAATTGACTACTATTTTCATAGAAGGGCTAGAGGGGCAAGGGGATGGGGCATAATACTGTATGTAAATAATTATTTGGGGCACTCTGAGACTGTATTGTCTTGTAAAATTGAAGGAATGAAGTGCATCCTGATACACATCTTTTCTATTGATTTGGTTGTTGGAGTGGTTTATTCTCCACCTAAGTTAAACCAAGTCATTTTGAGAAGTTGACTGATGTTATAGGGTTGTTTGTTAGAGACAAAAATATAGTATTAATGGATAATTTCAATGCTGAAGCGGGGGAAAGAAGAGGTCAGAAGTTAAAGGATTCATTTCAGACTTTAAATCTGATCCAAATAGTTACTACAACAACAAGGAAAGGTAAGATAGATAGTCCTGGAAATATATTAGATCTCATTTTTTTGTCCCGGGATATTGCAGTTTTAGAAACAATGGTCTGTACCCCAAATATGGGTGATCACAATGTGGTCTTTTATTACCTCTCTATTAAACAACTTAAAGTTCACCATTTAAGGGAGAACTTTTTAGTAAAGAGATGTTATAGAAAATATAATAAACAAACTTTCCAATTTTATATGTCACAACAAAAGTGGTATAGGATTTCCCTTATCCCAGACTTGGATTTGGCAGTAGAGAAATTTACAAAAATGTTTTTAGAGGTATGTAACGTATGTGCTCCATATAAAAAGAGAACAAAGAATCAAAATCACTTACCATGGATAAATGGTGCTTAAAAAAACTGATAACATATAAAAAGCAATTATGGAAAAAAAGCTAATAAAACCTTGGATCAGGCTGTTAGGGGTCATTTTAAAAAGATATGAAATAAAGTTATTCAGGAGGTAAAGAAGATAAAAGCACTTTATTATGAACATAAAATTAATGGTATTAATGATCCAAAGAAATTTTGGGCCCTAATGAAATCCCTTGTTAAATCACAAACTAAGTCAAGTAGTATAAAAGTTATTGAAAATGGTGTTTTGCATAATCCAGATAATGCTGCAAACATTTTAAATAAATATTTCATTGAACTTCCTGATTTAAACATTCCTGGAGGACTACAAGAAAAGGGACATTGTGGGATAGAGGTAAATGACAATCAAATAGATCAAAACACAGTTCCAATATTTAGGTTTTAAACAAATAACAAGGAAGGAAGTAATAAAAGAAATTAATAAATTACAAATAAATAAGGCTAAAGGTTTAGATGATGTAGAAATTAGATTTTTGAAAGATTCCACATATGAGGTGGCCCAACCCTTAACTGATCTCTTTAATAAGAGTTTGATTGAAGGATATTTCCCTAGATCCTGGAAACAGGCTAAAATAGTACCAATTCACAAAGGGGGTTTAGACTTTAGGCCAACAAATTATAGATCAATTGTCCTATTATCTGTTCTATCTAAATTGCTGGAAAGGTTGATTCATGGTCAATTCATGGATTATCTGGAAAAATACAATAATTTAAAGAAATTTCAGTCTGGCTTTAAAAGGCGTAGGTAGACTACCACCGCACTCACGGACTTCATTGACTTAGTGGCAAATCCACTTGGTGAGTCAAGGTCCGTCAGTGTGGTGTTCATCAACCTATCCAAGGCATTTGATTTGGTTGACGACTTGTTACTATTACAGAGATTGAAACAGAAAGTACAGAAGCCGAACCACTAAATTGGTTTTGATCTTATTTGGAGGACTAATCTCAAATGGTGATGGTGGAGGAAATCAGTTTAAGGTTTCTTCTAGTGACTAGTGGTGTTCCACAGGGGTCCATATTAGGACCCCGTTATATATTATTTATATAAATAATCTTCCTTACAACATAAAATCTACTCATATTAGGCTTTATGCCTACAACACTGTTCTGGTCTCTGATGAAGTAGCTCTGGAGGAGATGGAAGCCAACCGGCAGACAGATTTGAATGTACTGCAGGCTTGATTCACCTCCTCAGGTCTTGTCTTAAATACAGAGAAGACCCAAACTATGTTAATTGGTCTAAATACAACTAAAAATGGTTTACAAAATGACAAACTACACATACAAACTGGAAATGGAAACTGTTTGACACAGGTTTTGCCCTATAAGTACCCAGGGGTGCTTGTAGACCATATATTTATCTTTTGAACAACATCTAAATATGGTAATAAAAAAAGTTCATTCTAGGATAGGTGCCCTTAGAAGAATAATAAACTGCCTGGGCATTAAGGACAGACAGGTTATAGCAAACCAGCTAACAATACCATTGATTGGCTATGGAAGTCATGTATATTCAAGTTCTAATAAAATAATGTTACATAAGCTTGATATATGTTACAATAGGTTAGCAAGGTTTGTATTAAGATGTAAAATTGGTACTCATCATTGTCATATGTATACTAAGCTAAATTGGGTCTCTCTAAAGATTAGAAGACAACAAATTTGGACAATTTTAGTTTATAAAATATATAAAACCAGATATCCCACTGACCTGGCAGAGAGACTTATCAGCCCCACTCATCAGTTTAATCTACATAAAAGTGGAGCTAGTGATTTGATAGTCCCCAAATATAAAAACAGATTTGTAACCTTGGCTTTCCAGTACAGAGCTGCTATCACTTGGAACAAACTTTCACTGCCGCAGAAAAAACTCAGGACCTGACTATAGCCAAATTTAATTCTGCTATGAAACAAGAAATATGTTTTCATTGTGTATGTAACAGATGATCTGAATTGCTTGACGATGTTTAAGTGTCATGATATAAAATCGTTGTCCTATAGTAAGTACTGTATTGTACTGTTAAATGTGCAGTTTTTATTGCCTGTTTTTTAGCATTGTAACATTGTACTGACATCAAAACAGGTGCACCTTGTAAAGAGGGTTATTGTAAATTGTATTGTTTGAAGTTGTCTTCATATCCTGTATAAATAAATGTTATTAGTACTACTACACTAAGCTGCAAATAAACAAAACCAGAAGACTGCAAAAATGGGAATAAAACATGTAAGCTTAAGGATGCTTGAGACTCAGCAAACACATAACAGATTTGCATGACATAAAGCATAAGAACAGATCTATCCCCAATGTTTATGCATACCAAATTGTATGCAAATCAGTTGAAGCATTGTAATGTTATTATGGAGCAAAATATGCAAAACTGAATGACAGTGTGTGAAAAGTGTTTACTTTTACATCTATTTTCTAATAGGAAATAATTAGAAACTTAAAATTGTTAAAACTTTTGAATGGATTAATGTTTTTTATACCAAACCTTCAATAAGCACATCCATGATCCAAAGGCTTTCTACCCAGAAAATTTCATACCGCAACGTAAAGGCACGTATGAGGCACAGGTGGACAAGGAAATGTCAAACAAATTGTATAGTAAGGATTTTTTGACAGATTCTATCTCAAATACCACAAGATAAATTCCCACAAAATTTTGCATATTAAGGGACCTACTACTAGAGATTGTGCACTCTTAATCTTGTGCAAATATGTTGAATGGTTCCAAAGTTATGTTTCAACATTTCTGGTTTAACATAGACGTTTACACTCAACCCTGAAGTGAAGGGGAAGAAGCAATATCCAACTGCTGTTGTTACAAAAACAGCTGAAGACACAATGAAAAGGGCAGAAGGGCAGCATGATGACCAGGATCTGCTGAAAAAAGTTAAGACAGAGGACTTCATTTCAAGGTAGTGTCATAAACATCACAAGTGCTACCTAACTTTTCCAGTAATCACAATGGACAGGAACCCAGGTGATCAGAATAGAAGTGATGATGAGGATGACAACGAGCAGTCAGATGGAACTTGATTTGAAGCCATTTGTGGTGTAATTGAAGGCAATCTGCTTCAAAGACACCAAGATATTTCAATGAAGGGTTTGAATAAAATCTCTGGTGTCGGAGTAGGAGATTGACAATACTGTTATAAACTTAGAAACCAGCTGAAAAAGAAATATGGGAATTCACTTTTATTTTTAACAGTTGATCTTCAAAAACCACTAGTTGTAATCAGTGCTGAATCATTAACTGCTGGTGCAGCAGTCACCGAGCTTTTCAGAACGTATCACAATGGTACATTGTGCCAGGCACAGGGTGCACAGTTTACAACAGCCGGGAACCTACCATAACCAGGTGCATGGCTCCATGGATGTCCCCCGCTGGTCACAGAGGGATCGGGACTCAACCACCCCCCAAAGCCACCCCTGTCTACGGCACTGAAGAGTGGGGGAAGGGGCAGACATCCAGGAGTGTGTCTGGCCATAAGTGCCATGAGCGCTGTGCCATGCATATGCATGGCACATTCACTACTGTCCCGGGGTGCAAGGGATCAACTCTGAGGCTGGGCCGGGCATCCCATTGGATGCTATCCTGGGAGTGTGACACCACCCCCTGCCACTATGCGGAATCCTGCATGCTGGGGTGTGGGGCCACAGACTGATGGCTGCCGGTATTGCATTCTGGCAGGCTTAAACCTGTCTGTGAGTGCAGACCCACTCGGGTGGGGTATGCACATTTTGTGCATACCTCCACCCCATTTATGCATAGGGGACAATATGACCAGACAAAAAATGCCCATGAACATCTTCTTTCATTTAGAATATAGTTACTGTCATGATCAAGTGTGTGAAACTGAAACTGGTTTAGCAGAACTTTCTCAGTATTTTCAAGAGCGAGGTCTGTTATTGCCACTTCAGCAAAAGTCAGAGTCTTCTGTTGTCTTATCACATTTCTGGATCGACAGCTTTGATCATAACATTGAAACAGTAACTGGACATGGAACAATACACAATACACATGGTGTTGAGTAGCAAGAAGAATCTGAAGGCTCCATTCTCTGAAAAGATTCTATTGAAATTTCTCACTCAAAAAGAAGCACACTTGTATATAACAAGAAGCAATTAGAACATCCATAGGTGAATTTAAAGAAGAGCCAACCATATTTGACAATATACCCAAGTCTACTGTGCCAACATCAGAGATACATATTGGCAAAGCAAAGCTAATGCTATGGAAACTCAGACGGGAAGCACACAAAGAGGATCAGCTTGTCCCAAGGTTTACTGGTTGGCTGACGGTAGTTTGTAATAGTCATTCAAGTTCACCAAAGAAGACAGTTATCACATATCTTCCACCCAACCACAAACCTATCACTGATTATGCCATTGTAGATGAATACTTCACACAAACACAAGAAATAGCTCAGCAAGTAAATATGTTATATATTTACCTGACACTTGATGTTGGAGTAGCAGCACAGGCACAGCGTGCTGTGTGGAATTTCTCTGATCAGTTCCACATTGTCATAATTCATTTGGGAGATTTCTACTTATTCCAGGAAAACATTGGCATTATATGACAGTTTGTTGGTGTCAGCGGCTTTGAGAACATAGTATATCAGGCTGGTATTTGTGCCTCTGGCAGCATAAGGGGAGTTTGCATGTGGAGCATTACAATCAAGCATGGACTGCACATGAGCATTTTGCAGATGCCTTAGAGTGATTGCTTCAGTTCAGATTTCAAGAGTATTTAATAGCACTGAATGCCACCCCTGCAGTATTGCTTGTCCTGATCAGATCATCACCTTAACCCATAAACTTCTGAAAACTGCTTCAGGAAATTGAGATTGTCACTTTCCAGACTAAGTATGAGGTCTTCAGGCAGCAAATCCATAATGGTGAGCTATGGAAAACCCCACAGCTCTGGATAATATATCTTTTGGATTATATATCTGGATATAGTGGATTGGCTCCGCACAGCAATAAAAGAAAACAACCTTTGATCTTACACTACTGTGTTGGAAATATTCACTGCCCCTGTTCTTCACCTTCAGCAAGCAAAATGATGTTCGATATGGGGCTTACTGTGTGTACACACTTGAAACTGTTGAAGCTTCTCATCCAGGGTCCAGGACATTAATTGAAAAGCAAGGGCCTACAATTCAAAGGAGCCATCACAAAGGTTTTAGGGAATCAGTTGACCAAGCTGCTGAGCAGACACATAGTCAAAGTGCCAAAATTCCAGTTGGAATCATAAAAATTGCTGCAAATCAAATGGCATATGATAAATGGATGTTAAATCAGCCACATTTATCAAAATTCAGACAGGCACTTTTGGAGATGACTGGCCTTCACAGTTCAGTCAGTAATCCACAAAATGCATGCAGGCCATTTGAAATTATCAAATTGGAACAACGCGTCAAACCCATATTGACTCTTCTTGATCAAAAGTTTATCAACCCATTCAATGCTACCTTAAATGCTGAAACATTGTAAAATGTGTCCTCAGGGACACCTGTTGCTCCTGATATTGAAGAAAGCCTCACTAGTATCACTGAACAAGGTACAGATATGTATGAACAGTTTATCAGAGAAACATTGGAAAGTGGTAAAAAGAAATATTTTGATCCAGTTTCAAAAGCCCCAGTGAAAACATTCAATGATGCAAACAAAAAAGTGCAAGTAACTACCAAAGGAAAAGTTACAGAACTTAAATTTGAAACAACAAGCACCACTTCCCCTGTAGATATAAACAAGTTTTTAACATATTGCCTGTGCCCAGTCCCGCTGAATCTAGACAATGCAGATGTAGCTGTCACAATCCCACTCAGCAGGTCAGGCCCTCTGCTCCCACAGTGCCAAACTCTGAGAGCAGTATTGTAAACAGATAACAGAACAGGGTAACTCTCCTGTCTGTTTGTGGGTCCAAAACACCTTTGGTCACAAGTTCTGGTGGGATTCAAAGTGTGAACCTTATGCTAGTGTACCCAAATGTACAGGCTCAGATAATCTGCTCTTCAGGGGATGCCAGATATCTTTCGCTTAAGGGCACCTAACCAGGTATCCAAAATGAACCCTTAAAACTCTATAAAAGACCATAAGTATATTCTTAACTTTTCCCAGTTTAGTACACCATCAAGCTCTGAACAGTTTTAGTCAGTCTTAACCTTCTATACTTCACATGCAAAAGAAAGAACGTTGAAGACCCAGGCAGTCTCTTTAAAATAAGAGGTTTACTTAAAAATGGATAAAAATATGTAAAATGTAAAACACAGAACCATATATCACAAAACATACAATCACTAAAAAGAACAAGGTTAACGTACAAACATAAACACCTACCACAATACAATTAGACTTTTCTATCTAATATAGTACCTTCTTACAGTGCTTATAGTTAGTTCTTGTTTCTAAGAGCCCACAAAGAAAATGTATCTCAAGATCAGACACAGAATAGCTTTAACTGTCTCTCAAACACACCCCTTCCATGATGCCACCTAGCTCCTCCATGTTAAATATAAAAAAATAGACAAACAGGATGTCCTAATCAGGAGGTATATTAAATAAGGCGACATTAGCAAAAACTCATTTCCCAGTATGACTCCTTAATTAACATCCCCCTCTTTTATCTCAAGCAGATTCTCTTTTCTCCAGGATCAATGGATTTTTTTATAACGTAGCACCATGATGGGAACATGTTTTTCCTCTAAGTCGTCATAAAAGTTTACGAGCCCTATATCCTGGCAGATGGTCAGCTCCAATTAAATCAGATAAACAGGAGACCCTTAATTAAGGTTATCTAGGCTTTTTAATTACCTCCTGGTTTCAGGTTAATACATCCTGTATTCTCACTAAAACCTGACTCATGGCACAGCTGCCTTATGGAGACAAATCACACACTACATTGTTTTATTACAAATATCAAAGGACAATCATAACCAGCTGGCCAAGCATCACAGTAGCTAGATGAGCAAATTACTTGAGGTGCTAGGAGAATACTGTCCAGTGTTAGACATTTTGGAGATTCCCACCAGGAAAGGTATCTCAGCATACATAGTTGATCTAATGGCAACAGTACAGGTAATGACAGGAATTCCTGAAACCTTCAGTGATCTGGCAATGAAACTACTGAATTGTCTTCCAAAAGGATTTGAAGACTGGATGTTGTTGCAGATACATACAGAGAGCAGTCAATCAAAGAGGCTGAGAGATTTTAATGCGGATTTAGTGAGAAGCATATTATCAAAGGTTCAAACACCAATTTGCAAAGAATTTAAGTTACTTCCTTTTTACTGGATCTATCAAGGAGCACCTGATTGATTTGATCATGCAGGTCTGGGGAGAAAACTGCACGAGTTTGCCAGAGAGCCAAGTGATCTATTTTTTGAAGAGAGACAAATTCTACATGATAACCAAAGAAGGAACTGTAATTCTGGATGATCTCTGTTCTGACCAAGAAGAAGCAGGCACAAAAAATTGCACTTCATGTGCAACATGTCATTACAATAAGTCCAGGCACTGTCATCATCCATTCACCATCTGGAGTTACTGATATACCAGTAATTTTACTGTCACTATTTTCAGAATGCAAGTAAAGTATATACCTGGACAATGGCCATTGTAACAGTAGGAAAATATTCGACATTAGCAAGTCTGAAATGACCACTGTAACAAAGACAGCCTTAGTCAGTTTCCATGCATTCACAGGCAATGACTATGTTTCTGCGTTCTTCAAAAAAGGTAAGAAGATTTGCTGGAATGTCCTTTAAAAGTATTCCAAATTCCTGGATGCCTTTCAAAAAATTGGGAGTGATTGGCAAGTGGATAAAGGTGTTTTAGCTCAGTTGGAGGAATATGTCTGTAAACTGTATGGAAGAAAGCAAGTTACTAGTGCAAATATAGCAAGACAACAGATCTTCTGGGAGTAATTTAACAAAGACAACAGAATAACTGATCTGTTTCTGCTACCACCCTGCCAGGAAACCTTGAAGTTACATATTCTATGAGCCAGCTATGCCTGCTGATCATGAAGACTTTATTCTGTTGCAGTTATCAATGCCCCAAATGCAGCTTTGCATGATTAGACTGATAATCTCAGTGTAAAGTGGATGGACACACCATTTCCAGATGATGTTATGCCTCTGCTCTATAATGCAAATAATAATAACGCAGATAAGGACCATGATGTATGTGATTACCAAGATGATACTGGCATATCTGATGATGATGAATATTTTCCTAGATGGACAAGACTAAGTTCTATTACTTTACCAACAGTCATATTTTAAATTTGAAATTTTTTGAAATAAAAATGTTTTGTGTAAACAAAGGTGTTTTTTTTTTCTTTTCGATAAATTTCCGTCTTTAAAAATAATTTTTAATTAAACTTTGAGGCAACTTATGGGTATGCATTTTAAAGCTCTAACTCCCACCTATTCATTGAGATCACACTTGAATGCATATTTAGTCTTGAAGTAATGACCCAATAATCTACATGAAGTATGCATAGATGAAATCGTACAATTTGACAAGGTATAAAATTGCTAACATTTCATCTATTAATGCTGTCTTCACTCTTATCAGTTTATCCCCTTGTATCACCTTAAGACTTCAAAACCACATATGCATTTCAAAGCAGAATCTTTACCCTTTTAGAAAACATAAAATTATATTATAAAGTGCAATAAATCCTGTCCGATAAGATTAAATATACGAATATTTTGAAATTTCACAAGAAATTAAAGGGCAGTGGTAGGTATTTAACCCAATAACTTTTAACATTAATCTTTTGAGGTAACATGAGAGTATACTTTTTAAAGCTTTAACTCCCACCTATTCATGAGATCACACTTGAATATATATTTCACTTACTCTTGAAGAAGTGGACCAAGAATCTGCATTAAGCATGTGGATCTGAAAAATCACAAAATGTGTGAGGTTGTCAGTACAAAACTGATGCAAACTATCATTTTGCCCCAGCAATCATGTAATCAACAGACAGATCATGAATTGTGTGTATATCTGCTACATTAAATAACCACCATCATTTATTTAGCTATCAGGTGACACCCCACCTCCATCTACACCTGGTCTAACATGTGCTGATATGTCACTGTTCACAAAGCCCACATTCACAAAGTTAAGACAATGGCACATCACTCAAGAGTTTCTCAACTCCCATTCCTGATAACAGTTTTATGCTAGCATATAATAATAATAATAATAATAATAATAATCTTTATTTATTGCAAGTGCAAGTCAATACATATCAAAGTGCTTTTACAGAAGACCTAAAACAGTAACAATTTTAAAAACATTAAAGTTACAGGACTCCAAAATTAATTGTCAGGAAAAGCAAGAGACAATAAAAATTTTTTGAAAGCAGATTTAAAGCCCTCCACAGTCAGGCATCCCCTTATCCAATGAGGTAGAGAATTCAACAGGGTTGGAGCAATGAAAACAAATGCATGGGCTCCAGAAGTCTTCAAACAGACCCTGGGAATCTCCAGCAATCACTCATTGGCAGAGCGGAGTGGTCAGAGGGAGCAGTAGGGACAAAGGTGCTCCTGCAGGTAACCCAGTCCCTGTGATATATTTTCGGTAACCCCACTATTTCCATCTTATGAGGCTAAATTTGTGGATACAGCTTGTTTACAATTGATTGACAGAAGAATTCCTGCATATTTGTGTGATATTAGCTGGCTGTCCTGCTATGGGAGGCTTGGTGCACATAATTCCGTAAAGCATGATGCTCTGGAGGAGCGTATGTGTCCCCACCCTTCTTGTAACACTGTTCTGGAAACCCAGGACCATTTTTTTTCTCACCTGTCCTTTCTCTGCCTATTTCTGGATTCTTTTCTCCTATGTGTGGAAAGACACAGGCTTATTCCCTCTCATTTATGAAATACTGGTTTGGAGTCTCTACCCTGCCCCATTTAAAATATTCCATGCCAGCACACTGAGATTAATTTTTGTTGCAAGTCAGTTTTATTTATGGCAGGCTAGATGTGCTCCAGTGTTGCGACAAAATGTTTTCATTGGAATTCAATATTGTGCTACATATTAAATCTTTTCTTAGAGGACGTTATCACTCAGAACACCGTACTCTTCCACCTTTTTTATTTCGTACATATTGGCACTATTGTATTTGTTTTTTTGCCTCACTGACTGATTACATGATTGTATAATGTATGGTTGTTATTTATTTATTTATTTATTCATTTAGGGAAATCGAAATTATAACCCTTTTTAGTCATAGACTCATTTCCAAAGGCTCCACATCAGAATAAAACATAGACATTCATACAGTACATACATACAGTAGAATAAATGTGGGTTAGCAACCATACAGAGTATAAGTACAATGATCACTGGTTAATGTCTATACATTTGGTAGCTAAAACAGGACAGAGCTATCAACATATTTATCTAATGAGCAGATAAGACCTATACAATTGGTAGCTAAAGCAATGCATGATATGAGTTGGTAGTAAGCTGCCCCAGGGAGGCCCTGTCTTATTATACATAATACAATGCATTCATTTTTTTTTTTAAATTCAAGTTTATTAATTTTACAAAATGAGAAGTAACATAATCATTACATGTATTATGCCAACTGTCCATTCATGGTATAAAAAAGGAAAAACAACACAACCCCCAACCCCTACCCCATCCCACCCTCATCCCTCCCCAGCCCCAGCCTCTCCCCACCCCTCCCAAACAAAGTGTGCCAAATATCCACATAATTAAAATTACTAATAAGTTCACAGATATTACAAAATGCAAGCCTGCCTTCAGAAGCACAAAGGGCAAAAGGTAAGAGATAAGAAAGAGGAAGAAACCACATTGGGCATCAGAGGGGAAGCCAGGAGATCATTGGTGTAAGTATAGCACATATAATTTACCCCACCTTTTATGAAACAGATCCACACGATTACGCGAACTGGCTGCCAACCTTTCCATGTTGAGGTAGGCAGAGAGCTCAGTCAACCATTCAGAATAGGTCAGGGTCAATTGGTCTGTCCAATGCCTAAGAACTAGTCTCTTAACCGCACTGGACACAAGGGCGATATGATACCGGCGTTCAATACAGTCTATGCCAGTGTAGTCTCATAAAATGCAAATTTCAGGAGTGAAAAAATTGGTAAGACCTAGTAGGGGATCTAGATTATCTTGGATGGCGGACCACAGTGGGGCTACCTTGTTACAATACAAGAAAATATGCAAGGGATTCCCTTCACTGTGAGAACACCTGGTACAAAGAGAAAGAGCAAACTTATTGAGCCGGAAAAGTTTCTTAGGGGTATAATACATATTATTCAAAATATAGCATTGGGTAAGTTTAAGCCTGTCCTGAGTGTGGTATCTGTGTAGATCCTTCCAGATATGGGACCAGTTAAGGGTAGAGCCAGGGAGTAGAGAAAGCCAGATATTAGACCCTGCGGTAGGTTTTGGAAATTTGTAATCCAGTAAAAAGGAGTATATTAATGAAATAGAATGTGGTTTAGAAGCAAGAGTAAAGATGTGAGAGAGGAAGGGGTGGACCTTGGATTCTCTAACCTGTGTGCTAAATTTTCCAATAATGAGGTGCCTTAATTGGTATATTTTAAAAACCTTATTATTGGGAATGCCAAATTTGGCTAGGATGTCAGATGATGAGAGGAGAGATCCTTGATCATAGTAGTGTTCTAAATTAGTGTCTTTAATATGCGGGAGCCACTCAGGGGCAATCATCGAGTTGCCCAGCTTAATGTTGGGATTAAGGGTGCTAGGCTGTCCCAAATCAAATTTAGGAGAGATCTTTAGAAAATATAAACACTGAGAAAAGGATTTAAGGGATGTAAGAATTGTTTGGTCGGTTATCCACTGTGAAAGCACAGAGGTGGGAGTGTAAAAGATGGCGTGAGGATCTAACTTAGATTCCGAAAGGATCAATTTCTCGATTTGAAGCCAAATCGTGGAAAGGGGGTCTGGATGGGTTGAGAGCCATCTCCCTAATTTGGAAAAGTGAGCGGCCCAGTAGTACAATAAGAGGTTGGGAAGTCTAAGACCCCCTTTGTCCCTGGGGAGAGATAATTTAAGGAATGAACACCGGATTCCTTTCCCTCACCAGACAAATTTCAAGAAAGATATATGAAACTGTTGCAGGTAAGAGAGCGGCAACCAAAGATCTAATAGGTTAAGCGGATAAATAATACGGGGGAAGGATATTCATTTTAATAATATTAATCCTACCCCAAAGGGAAATAGGAAGAGTGGACCATCTTAGCAAATCTTGTTGGATCTGAGTCTTGAGGTTATCCAGATTGAGTTTTCTAAGTAGAGCCGGGTCTGAGGAATAGTGAATACCCAAATATTTAATCGATTTAGGGGACCAACGCATTCCAAATTTGGTGAGGTCATGCTTGTATGTATAGGCATTTAAAGGAAAGATTTCAGATTTAGATATATTCAGTTTATACTGAGAGAGGTTACCAAATTGATTAATGAGATATAATGCCTGTTCTAGGGGAAGCAACAGGGTGGGTAACATGCAGAAGTATGTCGTCAGCATAGGCTGAGAGGACTAAATCCTGCTGGTGCACCCGACATCCTTTAATAAGTGGGGAAGACTTAAGTTTAATAAGAAGGGGCTCGAGATATAAATTAAAAAGAAAGGGTGAGCGAGGACAACCCTGCCTAGTACCAGTATGAAGCTGGAACCGCGAGAAGAAAACCCCGTTACAGTATATCTTGGCCGAAGGGGAGTTATACAAAATCTGGATCCATTTGAGAAAGGAAGCAGGGAAACCCATCCTGGTCATCGTGGCCCAGAGAAAAGACCAGTCCACATGGTCGAATGCTTTCTCTGCATCTAGCGAAACCAGGGCCATGGGGAGGTGAGATGTTTGGGCAAGATGAGAAATATGGGAGAGGGTTCTGAGATGATCTGATGGGGAGCGAGAGTGAACAAAGTCGACCTGGTCTGGGCTAAGGAGATGGGTCCAGATTTTCTTAATCCGTTCGGCCAAGACCTTAGCGAGAATTTTCATATCACAATTTTGGAGGGATATGGGCCGGTAGCTCGCCGGGTCAGTGGGAGTTTTGTCCAGCTTGAGAATTAGGATAATGGTAGCTTCAAGAAGTGTAGAGTCCATGGTGATAGAAGAAAAGAGATAGTAATAAAGTATGAGGAGTAATGGGGCGAGTTCCTTGGAGAAAGCCTTGTAAAAATTAGTGGGAAAACCATCTGGACCGGGTGCCTTGTCAGGAGCCATAGAGGCAATGACATCTTCTATTTTGGAGAGTGAAATGGGGGCGGTCAGGGTAGTTATGTGGGAAGGCGAAAGTTGAGGAATATCGAGATCCTTTAAGTATGTTGAGATGTCTGATAAAGGAGCAGGAGAAGAAGGCACGCTATAAAGATTTTTATAGTACCTCTCAGAGATCCGTGCTATTTCTCTGGGAGAAGTTTCAGTGGAGCCAGCAGGAGATTGTATAGCCGGGATTATTCTGGAGCTTTCTAATGCCCGAAGTCTTAGGGCCAAGAGCCTACCGGCTTTCTCACCGTGCTCAATATATTTGGCTTGAGTCTTGATGAGACAGTATTCAGCTTTTTCTTTAAGAAGGTCGGTATATTCATTTTTAACTGCCAGGAGGGCTTCAAGGGAGGACAGGGAAGAGGAAGGGAGATGAGAGCTTTCCAGTTCCTTAATTTTGGCCATTAGAAGGGATGCCCAAGACAGTCGAGCCCTTTTCCTTGCTGAAGCAAGCTTAATTAGCTCACCTCTAAGATAGCATTTTAGGGAGCACCAAATGATGTCGAATCTAGAGGTGGACCCAAGGTTATTCTCCAGAAAAAAAGAAATGAGAGTCTTGATATGGATCACTGTTTGGGGATCTTTAAGAAGTTGGGTATTAAGCTTCCAGGTAGTGTCCCTTTGAAAATTAGGGTCTGGGGAAATTTTTGTCCACACGATTGCATGATCAGAGAGGACGATCGGCTCAATGCCAGATTGAAGGAGACCCGGAAGAAGGGTTTTGCTAATCAAAATATAGTCTATTCTAGACCAGGACCCGTGGGGTTGAGAGAAAAATGAGAAGGAATGAAGGGAAGGATTGGAGAGATGCCAGGGTTCACAAAGCCCTAACATGTGCAGGAAATCTATCAGAGACCTTTGGGCCGGAGTAAATGGATGGTTTGATTGAGGATCTTTATCTAACCTATGAGATGGTGGGAGATTCCAGTTGAGACCTAATATAAGTTGGGAGGGAAGCAGGGTGCTAATTGTGTCTGCTAGGGTCATAAAGAATTTGGGGCGACCCCCTATTGGGCCATACACTGAACCTAAGACCATAGTGTCTCCATTAAGAGAACCCTTGATCAGTATAAATCTCCCCTCTGGATCAGCTATCGTAGTATTTACCAGAAAGATGACTTATTTTTTAATGAGTATAGCCACACCTCTACTAGAGCTGGATCCATTTGCAACGAACACCTGGGAAAACCCAGATCGAGACAGGCACTTCGTCTCTGCATTGGTTAAATGGGTTTCTTGCAGGAGCAAAATATCGGTGTGAAATAAGTCACAGTGCTTGAATACCTGGTTCCTCTTGACTTTCCCTCTGAGCCCATGCACATTCCACGATGCAATTTTAAGAGAGTTTACAGCCATTTCAAATATAGGGCAGGTACAAGAACAAACAGGTATAAACCAAAGGAGAAGGCACACTTGAAACCCAGAATTCCAGCCCCCCATAGCCTGTCGAAAGGGGATTGCCAAAGGAGTGGTATCTTAGGCAAATGAGACAAAGCTGGCTTAGCAAAGTACAGATAAGAGCACAGACAGGCTGGAACAACCCACCCCCGCCCCAATTAACACCCCCAAAAAAGACAATCCAACTATACACAAACTGGCACCAGGCATGAACAGTCATAAAACAGATGTAGGAACAATGAAAGTCTGGAAACCAGTTCCCCAATGCAGACCCAGAACACATTAAACTATAGGGGTCTTGCAGGATAGAAAATGACCAAAACACCATAAACCCTGAGGAGAGGGTAATCCCCATCCAACCCAGAGAAATTAAGGAGAATCCTAAACAAGGGACTGGGTTTGCAAGCCCCCCTTCCATTAGCTTGCAATGCAACTTTGAGCAGTCGCAAGGGGCTCAGGAGTATCCCCCCCCACCAACAGACTGCCTGGCTTAAAATCAAGGAGATGCGACCTTCCAGAAGTAGCCCCAGTACCCATACCAGCGACAAAAAATAGAGGAAAAAAAAAGAGAGACCCAAGTGGAGGGGATTTACTCACCGCCAATGACGGGCAAGAAAGAAGGGGCAGGAGACTGGTGAAGTGGATCGTGAGATAGAGGCACCATCTCGACGAAAACAAGCTGTTTCCAAGGGGAGCCTTTTGGAGGTGGGACCGAACCGGTCCATCCCAAAAAACAGTAAGCCAGGAAACAGCGGCGCCTCAGAGAAGTTCCGGTAGCTGTAGAATTTAAAAATGTTATGTTTGAACCAGCATCCGCCCAACCACCAAGTCCCCCGGTCAACCCAGCGACCCCGGAGCGCCAGACAGGTAAGGCTAGACCAGGCAAGTGCCAGGAAGAACTAGTAAGGGTACCAAACTCAAGTGAGGCGGGTAAGACCTCGCACGAAACTTAAACTGGGGACAGTAATTCAGCCATTCGCTTTAAATTGATTAGGCAGTTTAGCAGAGAGTTCCTTATAAGCCAAGTCCGAGGAGTCATAGCTGTGGGTAATGTCGCCAACAGTAACCTTGAGGGTGGCAGGATATAGCATGCGAAAGGGAATGCCCGCAGCAACTAATTTCTGGACGACAGGATGGAAAGCAGCTCTCTTCATTCTGGTTTCTTTTGGAAGATCTTGAGCAACACGTAGTTTGGCTGACCCCCACATGATGGACTGCAGCTCTCGAGATTTATTAAAGACATGCTGCCTTTCAATATAGCTGAGAAACTTCATGATGATTGGCCGTGGGGAAGAGCCCTGTGGAGGCCTGGGCCTTAATGACCTATGTGCTCTTTCCAAATGGTAGTGGGGGTTAAGGGTGAAGGGCCCACTGTTTTGGCAAGGAATTTTTGCAGAAAGGCAATAAGGTCTGGTCCCTCCTCGAGCTCCGGCAGACCCAGGATGAGTAGGTTGTTTCTTCAGTTGCGGCCCTCCAGGTCCTCTGTTTTCAGCTGTAGCTTCTTGACTTGTTGAGCTAACGTAGATATCTCAGACTCCGCCGTAAGTTTCCACTGCTCGAGGGAGTATATTCTGGCTTCTGAGTCAGACACCCTCATTGTAAGAGATGACAGATCCCCCCGAATAGATTTCAGGTCAGAGGTGATGGTTTGTAGCACATCTTTTAATGGAGCAAGCTCTTGCAAAAATCTCTCTTCGGTGAGAGGGCTAGCTGACTGAATCTTGTCCCCCCATTCTATCGGAGGTAGCGCCGGGTTGATTCCTTGGTTTTTTAGGCAGCTTTTCCGGCGTGGCAGGCGGCGTATGCCTGATTGCGGCCTGCTTTTTGTCCGCCTCCATCCCCTTGCAGATCGTAGGAATTTATTGAGACCAACGCCCTAAGGCTGACAGGCGGAGTATGGCTGTGCCGGTAAGGAGTAAATCTTGAAGATAGTTGGTCGGAAAATCGCCGATTAGGTCGGATATGTTGACGGGAGGGGAGAGCTCCAAACCCCTGCTGCCGTTCAGCAAGCTGACATCATGTGACTCCATACAATGCATTCATAGTCCAGTGCAACTATATGGTAACCGAGGGAGGTGAGGATCACGTAGGCTAGAAATAGTGATGGCTCTCCACTACCAGGCCAAGGGGCGGGTCCGTGGCCTATCGGCATGGTGCATGATGCAAAGGTTACCAGTTACACTAACATTGATGTGAGGAGAGGATATGGGCCCTTAAGGAAGCTTTAAAAGAACCTAGGTCGGTGATTGATGTGATGGCCGGTGGGAGGAAGGGCACTGTAACAGGTTACTGTTGTGTTCGGCTTACATTGCCATGATGTTAAATTAGAGTAGTTAAAGTTGGCTATGTGCTCTTAATAGCTGTGTGCTATTAACAGCACAGTGTAATTCAACACTTAATTTTCATATTTATTTTAAAGAGTATGCAAGGGTTTGTTCATCTGGCCAGTTTTGGGCTGGTTGTCTGGTATACTGGTTACAGTCATTGCTTTTGTGTCGGGTGACCCAGGTTCATGACTGGCTGCGGTGATACTTTTTTCTTTTTCAATTTTTGTTGTTTTGTGTCATGATTTTGACATCCCAGTTGCCTGCCCTCCTGACTTTGTTCTCCCCTTCCTATGGGTTGCCCCCCCAATGTTCTCTCTCTGCCGTCTTCTGTCACCTAAAGTAGCCCCCTTTCCAAGTTCCCCCCTCTCCCTTAGTTTCATCCCCCAAGAGTTGATTATATTAAAGTTGGGTTGAAGGACACACAAGGCTGAAGTCTCTTTCAGATATGCATTGTGCATAGTCTGTCTGGCTCTGGGGACCCTCAGTTTGGTCTATAGGGGAGGATCCCTTTTCAGGAGTGGAAGTTCTTTCTATTTTATTTATTTATTTATTCATTCGTTTACTGAATTGGTACACTGATCCCATGGACCATTTTCAGGCACGACTAAGGGTCACTAAGGTGACACAAGAATATAAAGAATACAATACATCATGGGAGCAAGTACAACAGAGTCAGTGCAAATACAAAAAACACAACACATCATGGGAACAAGTACATCTGAGTCAGTACAATACACAAGGTAACTATAAAGAGAAAATTAAACAGAGCTTCAGTAAGGTAGTAGGGGTATGACATTTGAAGTACAAAAGATTACAGTGAGATACATCAATTGCAGACATTCAAATAGGTGATAACAATTTGAATGGGTAAGCTAGGAAGGAAAATGTATGAAGTGAGGTCACCCAGAAGAGCAAGAACAAGAAGTGGTACATAGAAGATGTGTCCTGAGGAGATTGCTGAAGTGCCGTGGGGCATCAGTTGCTCTCGGAGGGGGTGGTAGGCTGTTCCAGAGGGTAGGGGTGGCAGAAGAGAAAGCCCTCTGACCCATACAAGTGGTAACTTGTTGACACTCCAATATCAAGCATGGCAGAGTTCACAGCTAAATGTCTTCAGCCAAAGTAGGAAGGAGAGAGGGAATGTCTCAAGACTGTGGATAATCGTACCTGTGGCGTAGGCCAGGAGGTAGCACCACCTGGCTTGATGGGGGGAGCCATCCAAGTATCTGATAGAGGGTACAGTGGTGGGAGGAATAAGGGGCCAGAAGGCCAAAGCGGCAGATATTGTTGTAGGTGGCATTTAGTTTCAATAAGTTTGTGGATGAGTTTTGTGAATAGATGGGGAGCCATAGACCAGGAGAGGAAGAAGGTTGCAATAGACAATGGCAAGATGAGCTTTAGGAGTGAGGTAGTTGATTAGTCTGTAGCTAGTTCCTAGTTTTTGGTTTATGCAATGTATTACCATTTCAATATGGTAAGGAAAGACGTCACAGGAGTTGTCTATATATAAGCTCATTGAGCTGGACCCAGGAACAGCTTTAGTTCTTGTTCTAGAATGGTTAGGTTATCCTCCTAGGTTAAACGGCAAAGAGTGTAGATCTATTTGATGCTATACAGCATTTTCAGTTTGCATCTCAGATAGCGATTTTGGGGGATGAGTTTAACTGTCCTTGGGCTGTGGAGGATAACATGGATAAGACACAAAAATGTTCACAGATTCAAATTTTCTAAAACAAATGATTGTTTCAGTAGATCTTCAAGATATCTACAGAGGGTTACTTCCTATGGGTGGACACACTTATTTTAGGGGCACCCTCTTATCAAGAATAGATTACCTTTTTGTATCAAGTAAGATCACTGTTTACCAAGCTAGTACCCTAATTTATGAAATGTCAAACCCTATTGAACTTAAAGTTGTAGTTGGAGGCTGCAAAGGCAGAAAAACAGGCCCTGGTTATTGTCAATTTAACACTGCCCTATTGGAATAGGATAACATTGTTAGCGCCTGCAGAGAGCTAATCAGGATTTGATGTTCAGTATTTTGTTGTTTTTGACTCATTCATTTCTTATTTATTGCAAAGTTCTTTAAAAGTCTCTTATTCAGATCAAATCGCTACGATTAAGAAACAAATAAGAGCTGTACAATATGATAGAGCAAAATCCTTAAGGGCAGAGTTGAAGTTTGGAAATCAGGGCCTGAAAAACACCAGAGACATTTTTAAGGGTTGTCAGGGCAGAAAGAATATAAAAATAATACAAGCTAATAGAGTCCCTCGGGGTGTAGTTTTGCAAGAACAATGCAATCTGGAGGCATTGGTGGAGATGCATCTGACAGGTACTTTCGGCTGAAGTATACAGGTAGAACCTGATCTGTTACTTTTCTTGATCTTCCCAGCTTGAACAGCTTGACTGAGCGGGAAAGTCAGGAACTGATTGCTCCTGTTAGTTTACCTGAAGTTCTAGCTTCAATCTAAAGTATACTTTAAAGATATCCTCAGGACCAGGTGGTCATAGAGCAGAGCCGTATAAAACTTTACTTCCTGAACTGGGTTCAGTTTTAGTGGAATTATACACAACTATATTAGAACAGGGCACATTATCAAAACATATAGTTCATGCCCTTATGTTTTTTTCTTTAAAGAAAAGGTGGTCAAGCTAACATTGGGAACTGAAAGCTAATAAATTTAATGAACTTGGATCAAAAGACTCTGACTAGAATTTTATGCAGTCATTTAAATAAGATTTTGCAAAAGCATATTTACCCAGAGCAAAGGTATGCAATCGCTGGTAGGTCTTTGGAGGAAAATGTAATTATCACATGGGAAGTGGTAGCTAGAGGCAACTTGGGGTACTTAAAGGGTTTTCTCCTCAGTCTTGGCAAAAGCAGAGAAAGCATTTGACCAGCTCTCTTACCATTTTTTATTAATAGCTTTGCAGTTTCATGGGATCCCTGAGAAATCTGTAGGGTGGATCCAGTTATCATATTTACATGCATATTTACAACTTTTGATTAATGGGTTTTTGCAAAGCATTAATTCAGTTAGGAAAGGCGTCCAGCTGGGGTGCCCTTTGAGCCCCCTGCTATACATTTTTGGGCTAGATGTTTTAATTTGGAAATTGTGAAGGCAGAAAATAGTAGAGGCATAGAAGTGTCACATTTAACTGCTTTGCTTAAAATCAGTGCTTATGCAGATGACACCTGTTTATGTTTGGAGGATGAAAATTCTGGTTTGGCTGCTTTACAGATTTTGGGGCCTATTCATCAATGTGCATACTGAAGTCATATGTCCAGGCACGCAGCTCCACACCCTGGAGAGATCTGTGTGGGAGCTGCATTCTCAAACACTGGCCCCCACCCAGCTCCCATACGTGGCCCCTCCCCATGGTGAGCAGGTCTGCAGGGGGCAGACAGATGCAGAGTGGCGGATTCAGGCAGGCAGCCAATCAGATGCCTGGGCAGGGTCTCACAGTGGATCCCTTGCACCCTTGGGGCACCATGATGTTGGCCAGTGCGCAGATCTCTGACCGCAATGTTGAGGGTGTTCTCCGGCTGACCACCCCCAAACTCCCGGTGTGCCTCGATGGCAGGGGCATCCCTATTGGAAGGGCCGATGCCCCCCCTTACCATGTTCACCGTAGCTGGCTGCTGCTTCTCTGGGGAGTGCATAACTATCCATTTGGGGTTACAGCTGCTCTTAGGATGTTTTGCCACCTGTCACCATTTGTAGCACTCCGCAGCTTTGAGAACTGCACAGAGTGCTGGCACAACCCTTGCCCCACCCCTGCATCGAGCTGTGCATTTGGCCAGGGGATCAGGTGCATAGGGGGCTTGCACCTCAGTCGTGAATGTGTGCAGAGGGCTGGCAGGTGCGGAATGGGCTATGTGCCGGAGATGCACGGCGTGTATCCCACTCTGCACTTTTGTGAACAGGCCCCATAGTAGGGTTATGAGGCATTTTCTGGTGCAAAAATAAACCTGAATAAAAGCTAGGCCTTATTCCTGGGAGAAGATGAATCATGGGGCCTTCATAACATTGGTCCAATAACTGTGGTACAGGATTTGATTTTAACTTTGAATATGGACCTGGGGATATGGCAGTCACTGACTGGACCCAGAAAATTCAATGAGAATGTAAGGTTGCAGCTTGTAAATGTTTGCAAATTTCCAAAAAGAAGAGAATGTTTCTGGTAAAACTAAGTTCCCTCCCTACCTGAATTAGAAGTCAAGATTAAAAACATGTTCTTCCAGTTGCTAAGGGGTAGCAAGATGAATCCGGTTACAAGAAAGTTTAAATACATCCCTATTAGTAAAGACATATTAAATATGTTGAATCCAATAGCATTGTTCTTATCTTTATTTTTTTATAATAATATTTCTTGATTATTCAAGTTAGCAGAGTCATTTTGTGGCATTTTGTTCAAGGAATGGGTGATGTCTTTTATTCTAGATGGGAAAGGGAAAGATGGGTTGTTCCCTCTGTGGCAAGGGCTTCACATATTCGTATTCACATCCTAATATCTTTAAAGAAAATCAGATCTTGAGAACTAACTCTGGAGCACTTTAGCATTTTAACAGGGAAACAAATATAATTTGAAATTTTACAAAGTGGGTATACAGAACAGTTAGTACTTCCAGTAGGTATATAGATACATAGCTACTGTCGGCAGATAAGGGCCACCAGCCCCATCCAGTCTGCCCATTTATTTATTTATTTATTTTTCCAATTGTTTTACCAGGTGAGACACACTAAGCTGAAAGCTTGTTTACAGGTGCAACCTGGGAGCACAGGGAAGTTAAGTGACTTGCTCAGGGTCACACAGTATGCAAGTGGGGGCTGTGGGATTCAAACCCAGGTCTCCAGATTTGCAGCTCAGAGCCTTAAACCACTGCGCTATACTGCCTTCCTTGTGCCACCTGTTGTGCCAAAACTTTCAACAGTACTTTAAAGGAATTAACTGATACAAGAATTTCAGTATCTGTATGGCACAGTGTTGCTCAGCTGTCACATGAGACTAAGTCCAGCAAACACAAGACTTTGGCAGAGAGGTATTGCCAAGGGGTTCATGTCCAGAATTTCTAGAAACATAGGAGCATCTCTTCTTAGAATGCCCTTTTATTATGACCTTTTGGGATACATTTACTATGGTTACAAATCTACAGGGATTTCACTCATTAACATATATTGCTATGGTATTGTGTGTTTATGGGAAGGTGGGGTGTTTAAGAACATAAGAAAGTGTCTGCAGAAGGGGACCATATAATCCATGTAGGCTGCCCATGTGGACACCCCCTCAGTCTTTTTTTCTTCTTAAGTTTCCACAGTTCTTAGCCCATGCTGGCTTGAACTCCCTCATTGTCTTTGCTGCCACTATGTCAGGGGGCAGAACGTTCCAAGGCTCCACCACCCTTTTGGTGAAGAAAAACTTCCTGATGTTGTTTTTCTTTTGTTTTGTTTTTTTATTCTGTATTTTTGCTGCTCAGGTCCACCAAGGATCTGCCGGGTCATGGACCCCTTATACTTACACTTACATTAGGCCTTGACTTCCGACTCCCCTGGCTTACCCCCCTCAGGGTGGGGTCTCAACACCTAGGGGTATCAGTGCCACGATGTATGGGACTAGAATCATGGATCCGGTCCCGAAATCTGATTAGTGCATGGGCAGGCTTCATAGAGGCAGATGTGAGCTGTATTTTTCTTGTTTTTCCCAGAGGGGCAGACACGTGCAATGATTACCTGCATCTGTCCTGCCTCTCTACCTCTGTTGGATGCAGGCACTAGCAATTCCTCCCAGCCTCCTAGAGGAGTCCTTGCACGTTGGACATTCTCCCCAGCCCTCCCCACAAAGAAGAAGAGTAGCCCAGAGGCACTCGATCCTTCTTTCCCAGCCAGTTCTCCAGTTCCCTGGGTCCATTCCCAAACCTAGGTCATTGGTGTCGCAAGTGGAAATTCAACTGCTGCGCTTAACAGGCCAGCTTTCCTGATGTTGTTTTTGAATCTACCTCCCTGTAGGTGCATGCTGTGCCCCTTGTTCAAGTAGATGAGCTTTCTTTGAGAAGGTCCTAAGTTTGTACTGAGTTAATTCATTTGAGGTATTTGAATGTCTCAATCATATCCGCCCCTGTCTCTCCTCCTTTCCAGTGAGTACATCTTGATATGGCTTAGTCTGAACTCGTACAGTTCATGATGAAGTCCATGAATCATCTTAGCAACTCGCCTCTGAACAGTCTCCAGAAGATATCTATGTTTCTTGAGGTGTGGTATGCAGAAGTGGATGAAATACTCTAGGTGCAGCTTTACCAAGGACCTGTACAGCGGGATTATCACCTTGCTTTTTCTACTAGTGATACCCCTACCTATACATCAAAGGATGCCGTTAGCTTTCTGTGCCGCCTTTTCACATTTCCTGGTTGACTTTAAATCATCAGTTATGAGTACTCCTAGATCCCTCTCAACCTTAGTTTCTGTCAGTTGTTCCCCTACTAGTAGGTGTGAACAAAAGTTGCTATTTCCGCCTTAGCAGAAGTTTCATGGAAATGTGTCAACTTTTGCTGAAGTTACCAATCTTCCACCTGTGGCAGATCAGAAAACTTCTGAAAGGTTGAGGAAAAATTTCACCTTGTTCCACCTCTCCCAACCTGTGGCAATCATGTTAAATATCCCCCCCACCCCCTGTGGCTAGTGGTCCCTACATACACTCAACACCCGCCCGCCAGACATGCATTTTCAAAACCAAACCCAGTGGTCCGCGGTCCCTCCACCCACCCCACTATCCACCTGTTTCTCTGTAGTAATAATCAATCAGTTAAGCCCCCCAGTCCTCCACCCCCACTGCTGTCATACCTACCTCAGTAAAAGTAAAACATTTTTCATTTTCTCTGGTGGTCTAGTGGTAGTGATACTAGTGAACCCCATCCCTATCCCCTGAACCCCGATCTCCAATATAAAGTAGTACATCATTTTTGTAAACTTACTCCCTGTCCTTGGTGGTCTAGGTCTCCTTCTGTACCCCCCCACCCCAGGTAATGTCCAGATCCTCTCTCCCATCAAAAATCAGAGTGAGCAACTGGCACAGCCCTCCACTTTCCTCCATGACTGGTAGCCCACTGAGAAGTCAATGAACGAGCGCATGCACATACAGCACGTTCATTCATTGACTTCTCAGTGGGCTGCTCATGGAGCAAGCGGAGGCTGTGCCAGTACATCCCTCTGTTTTTGATGGAGAGAGGAGGACATTACCTGTGAACAGGCATGCAAAGGGCCACTAGACCACCAGAGACTGGGAGTACATTTACAAAAAGTACTTTATGCTGGAGATCGAGAGATTCAGGGGCGGATGGTTGCGTTTGCTTTACCGCTGAACAACTCCGAGAAGAGGCACTGCGTATTTCTTTTACGAAGACCGTGTAGCGGCAGTGAGAGATGAAGTGGGGGATTGGCGGCTATTCCACAGAGGGGTACGGGTGGAGTGATAGGGTAAGGAGAATCAGGGACCGCTAAACACTGGGCTTGTCTTTTCTTTTTAAATAAAGTTGGGTGTCAGGGCAGGTGGGTGATGAGGTGGGGGGGAGGGACCACTAACCACCATGAATTTATTTATATTGGTAAACTGGACTGTGATAGGGGGATGGTGACTAATAAATAATACTGTGACATGTGTGATAGCACCTTTTAAAGTAGGGTGCATGGCATGTGAAATTTCCTCGAAAGTACAGAAATGGATGTCCGAACTTTTATGGAAGCAAAAGTTGGTCTTTTGCTTAACTTTTGCCTGCAGAAGTTGTTTTTATTCACACACACCCAACTCCTAGGGTATATTTCCTGGCCAGGTTCTTTCTCCCCAGGTGCATATCTTTGCACTTCTTTGTGTTGGAATTTATTTCAACTGCTATTGTTTTGACCATTCTTCCAGCTTTTTTAAATCAAAGTCCATTCCTGTGTTTCTTTCTTGCAAGTCTGCTCTGTTGCAGAGCTTAGTGTCATCTGCGAACATGCACACCTTTCCCTCCAATCATGAGTGATGTCACTAATGAATATGTAAAATAGAATTGGCCCCAGTACTGATCCCTGGGGAATCTGCTGGTTACCCCAACTTGCTCTGATAGACTGCTACTTACCATGATCCCCTGGGTTCTCCCCTGGAGCCAGTTCCTATCCCAGTTGGTTATTTTGTGCCCAGCTTCAGTGTGTTCAGACTTGTTTATTAGTCTCCTATGTGGAACAAAGTCGAAATCCTTACTGAAGTCCAGATACACTATGTCTACTGCTCCACCCTAGTTCACTGTTCTCCTCACTCAATCAAAGAAATTAATCATGTTTGTCTGGCATAACCTCCCTGCTGAGAAACCATGCTGCTTTGCATCCAGTTCTCTATTTGCTTCCATATATTGCACACTATTCTTTCCATCAGTAATGTTTCTATGATTTCTCCGACAACTGAAGTGAGACTGACTGGACAGTATTTACCAGCATCTTCCCTGACCCCACTTTTGTGCCACTGTGGCTTTTTTCCAGTTGTCTTGGACTCTGCCACTCTCCATGGACTTATTGAAGAGGACTGCTATTGAGGAGGCAAGTTCTTCTGCGAGTTCCTTCAGTATTCTTGGGTGGATTCTGTCAGGTCCTATTGCTTTGTTGGATTTTAATTTTTCAGTTCATTTAGGACTCTTTCTTTTGTGAAGGGATTTGTGTTAGCTTCACTGGTGTAGTGTCCTTCATTTCTTACCACTGGCCCACTACCCTATTCCTCTGGTGTGAAGACTGAGCAGAAGTATTCATTCAGAACCTCTTGCCTTTTCTGTCAGTCTCCACATTCTGCCCCTCTCTGGTTCTCAACTGAACTTTACCTCCTTTGCTTTTTCTTTTCTCCTGTATATATCCGTAAAAGATCTTGTCCATCTTTTTAACCCCTTCAGCAATTCTTCTATTCATGCTTTGACTATAATAATCACCTTCACTGCTTCCTTGAGCCTTGCCTTGTATTCCTACATGTCACTGTCCCTCTTTGTCTGTGTGTACTTTATGAAAGCTGTTTCTTTTCTCCTTTATACTAAAAGCAACCTCTTTAGAAAACCAAAGAGGGTTTCTTCTCTTCTTAGTTTTCACTGATCTGTTTGGTGCATTCTACTGTGGCCAGAGTTATCACATCCTTTATTGCCTTCCAGCTTTCCTCCACGGCACCCACTGCAACATCTTTGAGATTGTTTATAATGCACTTTTTCATTTTGACATAGTCAACCTTTCTGAAGTCCAGAATCTTCAATTTTGTGTGACTTGTGTCCTCTGTCCTTTTGACTGTGAGCCAGACTGACCTATGGTCACTTGACCCCAGATAAATTCCTACCTTAATGTCTGTTATCCTGGTACTATTTGATAGTATGAGGTCCAAGATTGCGTTTTCTCTGGTGGGTGACTTCACCAACTGTTTTAGTCCTGCCCTTTTTAGAAAGTTAGGAATTCTCTGCTCCTGTCTGATGAAGCTATGTAGGAGGACCAATCTGTATAAGGCAGATTGAAGTCTCTGATGAGCAACAAGTCAGATTTTTCGGCCATTATAAGGATGGTTTCTAGCAGCTTTTTGTCTCAAGCTATCTTTTGAGATGTAGATCAGTAGATCACATCCACTCAGATGGAGGACATTCCCCCAGCTCCAAGGGTGATCCATAGGGCTTTAGATTCAGTATTTGCCATCTGTACCTCTGTGGTCTTGATTCCTTCCCTTATGCAGATAGCTACCCCCTACTTTCCTTCCTCTGTGGTCTCTCCTATACAGAGTGTACCCTGGAACTGCAACATTCCAGGTATTGTTCTCATTGACCCAAGTCTCTGTTAGAGCTATCCAGTCAAGATTAGCCTCTGCCATTATGGCAGTGAGGTCCAGTATCTTCTTTACTAGCCTATGGTCATTGAGACAGAGTGCCCACCATCTTTGGCCTGTCCATTTGCTATGTCTTTCCTTCTATTATGCCATTTTTGCTTCTAGATTGGTTTGGATTGGTCTGCTCTTGTTATGTCCTGGTTGGTGCCTGTTTTCTTGTGACGTGTTGCAGAACTAGCAGGTGGTAGGGGTGAGTCAACTGCCATCCCTGGTGCCACAGTGGGTGCTAGTGCCCTCTCCCCTTCAACTAGTTTAAATGACTGATAAATACTTCAAACATTTGGCTGAGTGCATGGTTCCCCTCCATTGTGAGGTGTAGGCCATTAAACCTGAAAATATCTCACTCCCAGAAAATCCCCCAGTCTCCCATGAAGTGATGGCGCTTTTCCTTTCATCAGTATTTAAGCCAGGTGTTCAAGTCAGTAATCACCTTTTCCTTGATTTTCTGCCTGCTACCTCCCTTCCCCCATATGGGCAAAATTTCAGAGAAGGAGACAGTGGACAAAATAGAAGCCAGTAAGTCCCAGAGGCTGGATAGCTGCACTTTTGTTTCATCTAAAGTTTGACTAGCCAGGTAATTTGTTCCTATATGAATCAATATGTGTGCATCCTTAGCCATGTCCCTACTCTTTCAATTTGGTTTGTGTCCCTCCAAGCTAATGTCCCAGGGAGGCACCTGAGTCTTCAAGGATCAACAAGGGTTTTTTGTTGCCCTTCTTTCATGAAATGGCCTGGGCGATTTGGTCATTTGTGTTTTGTGACTGGATGGGAATGGATTCATTCTGCACCTCGGAGGAAGGCTTGAATGAAAACAGCGAGTACCTGTTTGAAGTCTGTATCAGTGATTTGATGTGCATTGTTTGCCTTGGCTCTGCAGTGTGGAATGAGATTTAGGGTTTTTGATTGTCTTACAGCCCCCCAATCTGGTTGTCCTCTGGGGTAGTGGTGATGCTGCATGGGGGTGGTATTTTGTTGTTGACGGATTGCTGTAGTGTTCCATTGCCTTGCCTGGAGTTTTGTACTTAGGTATATTATTTCAGCCCATGCAGAGCTGAGAATGCAGATCTCCAAGTGTCCAGCATGTGGGACAGTGTCCAATTTTCTGAGCCTTTACTCTGTTGAATAAAGTCTCAGTGTCTGCAGTCCATTATGTGCATGGTTGAGAAGACTGGTTACGGAGAAAAAAATATATTTTTTTTAATATATAGCACTTCCTCCTGTTCTTAGACAGAAATTGGGACAACATAGAGATGAAGTATGGATGAAAGTAAATTGTAAGTCCTGTTTTGCTGGAAGTGTGGATGATAGAACTAGAAGGTCCTGTGCAATAGAGAAAAGTTATATACTGTAGTTCTTCCTATGTTTAGACTGTGGAATTCACTTCCACTTGCCGTTCAGCAAGCTGATTATGCCAATTAACTCAACTCCCTCCTCAGAGCCCATTTCTGCTCCTCATGTGTATGTGCCTAGACTACAGACTCTGCACCATGGCTAGGCAGGGATCCTTGTCAGGGACAGTATCCACAGCTGTCAGTGCATAGCTGATACTGGCCCAGCTGCAATTCTGGCCATCTCACTCCTCCTCCTGGTTAATCCCAATCTGCCAATGTGTATGCTTGTAAATGCATTTCCTTTTTGTACTTCTGTGCAATATGTGCTGTGCCTTAACTATTGCTGTTGGTTATCATACTGTGTTTATATTCTGTGTAACTCCACTGCTAGCATGCCAACCTGTTTATATCCAAATATCCGCTCGACAACGTATGAGCTATCTATATCAAAACTCACCTGCCTTTCTGTACACAACATGTCCGCACTCATGCATTGCTGATTTCTGACTGTAATCGTGTATCACTGTTGTATATATTCTCTGTGTTGACTCCCTTACTCCTCTCCCCCAGGTTGCATCTAGATTCGATCGGTATTCTGCTCAGTATGCTCACCTGGTAAAACCTTTAAATAAATAAACTTTTAAATAAATGTGTGGAAGGAAATGTGGATGAAAGAACTAGAAAATATAATTCTAAATAGAAAATATATATATTTTTTAATATTGTTATTAATATTTTAATATAGCACTGCCTCCTCTTCCTAGTAAGGAGGTGGGATGACACAGAAATGAAGTGTGAACAAAAGTATATAGAAGGTCCTGTGCTAGAGCTGTTACCTAGCACCTCCACATTCTGTTTTACAGGAAATGTGGACAATAGAACTAGAAGGTCCTGTGCAATAGAGAAATACTATATAGTGCTTCCTATGTTTGGGAGGAAGTGTTGATGAAATTTAATGAATGTCCTATGCAGGAAGTGTGGATAAAAGAGCTAGAAGGTCCTTTGCAATACAGGAATATTATATAGTTCTTTCTATGTTTGGGAGGAAGTGTGGACAAAATGTAATAGAGGTCCTGTTCAAGAGACAATAGGAAAACAGTATGTAGTGCCTCTTCCTACCTCCCTGCATGAAGTGGGAGGCTCAAGTTGGCTATAAATGTGAATGTCCGGGGGGAGGGGGAGTGTTTTGGTGTGTTCCTGGATAGGGAGAAAAATAATCAGTGCAAACCTGCAGAAATGAGTTAAAGAGCAACATTTCCTAGTACAATAATAAAAGGGCAGCAGCAGTTCTGCTAACTACAGCAATCCCCATTGCTGGCTACTAAGAATTACAGAACAGTAAACAAAAGCAGAACACAAAAAAACCTAGGTCCAGATATTCAAAAGGGTTGCGCATGGCGCAACAGTGTTGCGCATGCACAACCCACTGATGCACCCCGGTGCGATATTCAAAAGGGAAAAGTGCACCGCACAAATCCCGATGTGCCGGAGCGCATCAGTAATGTATGCAGGCACAGGTGGGGGGGGTGTGCCCATGCATAACCTGCACAGCCCGATATTCAGCCCGGGATGTGCAGAGTCATGCATGTGCAACCCCTACCTGTGCCTGCACAAAGTTAAGCCAAAAAAAAGGAAAAAGTGATGGCCACCCACAGGTGAGCTGCCGCATTGCAGGGTGCAACATGGTGGCTGCCACCTGTGGGTGGCCACCTGAGTTCCTGCCGCACCTGGTGGTGCCCCCCATGACCCATCGCGGGCATCCATGTAGCTAAATCCCCCCTCCTATATCCCTGGTGGTCCAGTGGACTGCAATGTGCCTGATCGCGGGCATTTGTCTACAAGAATAATCCCCCCTCCAACATCCCTGGTGGTCCAGTGGACCACTATGTGCCTGATCACGGGCATTTGCATACAAGAATAACCCCCCAACCAATATCCCTGGTGGTCCAGTGGACCGATCGCTGCCCGATCACGGGCATCTGTAAATCATAAAATATTCCTATTACCCTGGTGGTCTAGTGTACCCCCCTCCCCACCAGCCCACTGAGCCCCACAACCCCGCTTTCCCCCGGTCAGCTGGTGGGCGGTGGCACCCCACCCGCCTGCTGCCCCACCACCTTCCGACTGACAGCTCAGTAGGGCTGCACAACCATTGGTTCTGGCGTGAGCCTGTGGTGTGCAGTCCACCGTACTACTCAGTCAGATATGTGAATGAATTCATTCACATATCAGGACTGAGTAGATGGCGGCTGCATGCCCATTGGCTCACGCCAGAACCATCGGGGAGTGCAGCCCTACTGAGCTGTCAGGTCGGCAGGTGGCTGGCAGCGGTGGTGGTGCTGCGCCTGCCAGCTGACTGGGGAGGGGCAGTGGGGCTCCAGTGGGCGGGTGGGGAGGAGTACACTAGACCACCAAGATAATAGGAATATTTTATGATTTACAGATGCCCGCGATCGACAGCGATTGGTCCACTGGACCACCAGGGATATTGGACGGGGTTAATACCAATGCCCATGATCGGGCAGAGTGTAGTCCACTGGACCACCAGGGATATTGGATGGGGGGTTATAATACCGATGCCCATGATCGGGCAGAGTGCGGTCCACTGGACCACCAGGGATATTGGACAGGGGGTTATTCTTGTAGACAAATGCCTGTGATCGGGCACATAGCAGTCCACTGGACCACCAAGGATGTTGAGGGGATTATTCTTGTAGACAAATGCCTGTGATCGGGCTGCAGGGGGCGTTGGTCCCCGACGGCTGCTGCCTGGCAGGACACCAGGCGCAAGTCATCGGGGATCGGTGTACCTGCATGCTAATGGCATGCAAATGGAGCCATAATGACATGAAAATGGCCCCATGTGCACCTTGCATAAATTATGGCCCCATTTGCATGTCCCCTTTTGAATATCGTAGGTGCTGTGCATGGAGAAATGGCACTTACACTAGTGCATCTCCATGCTCCGCTCTGGCAACTTGCACTGGCACAGTGCCACTGTGCCATGCACAGTGGGGGTGGCCAGGGTGTGATATTCAAAGCTGCTGCACCATAGCCCAGCTCCGTTGAATATCACCCAGTCCACACCCCTGCTCAACAAAGTTGAGCTGCGCCCAGGCTTGCACCACAGCCTGGTGCAGTTTGAATATCCAGGCCCTAATCCAAATCCCTTTTTCTTATTCACTTACACAAACCCTGCAAGTTTGAAATGAAATAAATCACCTCTGTTTTGTAGTCCTTTTCAACTCTTTTTACTTGTACCCAGAGTCAAGTTCCCCTTTTAAGCTCTTCTCCTCCTGCAAGCCTACTTCAACCCCTCCTTCAATCACACACTTGCTTCACAGGTTGTAACCATCCTGACCCAGCAACAAGATACTGCAAAATGGTCTGCTAATTACAGTAGTCCCCTTTTCTTCACTACTAAGAATTACAGAACAGTAACTAAAAACAGAACAGAGACTTCCGGTGATGTCACCCCCTGGAATGGCTGCCTAGTTCAGAGCTACGTGCCTCGGGTGTAGAATCAGTCTCCATCGCCTACCAAATACTGCTACCTAACAACCATTTAATAGTGCTATTTGACCATTACAACCAGCTGTTATGGGTAGCACGAGAAAAAAAGCTTGCATCGGATTCCCATCCACTTACTCCCAACCTGAAAACCTCGCTCCCTCAAGGCTTTAACCCTCAGCCTTCATATTTGTCTCTAATCTCAGGCTCACAGGACGAAGATTCAGGATCTGACTCGGGTTCCTCATGCACTCTGACTGATGCTCACAAGATATTAAAGCTCCTACAAAGGAGACATAGCAAAGTTTCTGATATACAGCAAGATTTTAAGAAACTTGAAGTGTGCACTACAGTGATAGAGTCCCATGTGGAAACTATTCAAAATGAACATATGTCCTTTGGCAAATCTTTGGCCTACCTGCACAAGAGAGAGCTTGCCTTAACTTTGAGGGCAGAAGATGCAGAAGCTCGCTCCAGATGAAATACCATCCATCTATTTGGCGTCCCAGAGGGAGGAGAGCAACAAGATATGGAGGGCTTTATCGAATGCTGGCACAAAACTGAACTTCAATTGGTAGAAGATATGGTACTATCAATCAATCAAATTTTTTATTGAAAAATGTGCATTACAACAGCATCACACGTAAATGTTTACACATCAAAGTTTAAAACCATCACATCTTTAAATATCTGTATACAGCAACACAATAATTATCAATATAGTAGAATAAAGTTACATCATTCGTATTAAGAAGAAAAATTAATTTTTCTTGGCTGGTAAGTTTATTTATTTTTTTGTAAATATCCACCAATTCAAAATTTCCTTATATCCTTAACCAATTCACATTCTAATATAATATATGTGGAATTTCATATCCTTAAACATCCTTCTTTACACAGTAATTTTTGAATTAAAACATTGCCATTTCATAAAACGTGTCAAAAATCCAGAATTAACATCAAACCTCAAATTTGAGATAACTTTATAATGCATCTTACTTTCACAAATATCTAAATAACATTCCTTTTCATGCACTTTTTTAACCCCTTAAACATTAAAAAATTATTTGAAACAGTCAATATTTCCATATCACTCTGTTTTGCTATATCAACTATCCTCTCAAAAAATTTTACCTTTAATAATTCCAAATTTTGACAATTAAATAAATTCATAATTGGTTGTAACCCCTTTTTCTAAGTTTCATATCTAAATCTTTTAACCAAGTCCATGATTTAAAGCTTATTTTCCCATTTGATTCATATTCCACAGAATCATTCCAACACTGATTCAAAAGAGAGTTTTTAGTACTTAAATCATTAACTCTAATCAGGTATCTAATCTGTCCAATTACTTCTTTAGTACCTAATGACAGTTCCCCCGTCTCTGCCCTCATAAAACCTGCAGGAATAAACTGTGGTAAATTCAGAGCTAACCTAAGATAGAGATTTTTAATTGGTTCCAATGATTCCATATTATCCTTATACCTCCAGACTTCAGACCCATATAGTAATGTAGAATCCACTTTCATTGTATAGACCATTAATAAAGATGTAAAGGAGTTATCAATAAATTGCTTCGAAAATGTATTTATTGCCAGGACCAATTGTCTTCCTTTTTTTTAATTTCTTCTATATGTAAGTTCTAAATCATTTTATTATGTAGAGTTAAACCTAAATAAGTATACTGATTTACCTCTTCTACCGTACTTCCTAAAATCTTCCAATTATAATTTAGGGGTTTAGGTTTATTAACCAAGATATTAGTTTTTTTCATATTCACCATTAACTGTAATTTCTCAAGTGATCCTACAATACAGTCTAGGGCTTCCTGTAAGCCAATCGCTGTATTAGACAGAACCACAATATCATCTGCATACAAAATAACGTTCAAATTACTTTTACCTAATTTTGGAGCATCAGTCATCACTTTATCCAAATCAATTATTAGCTCATTAATATAAATATTAAACAAAAGTGGAGACATTAAACAACCATGTTTGACTCCACAATTTGAAGCAATAGGTTTAGTTAGCCTCCCATCTTTAAAATATCTAACAAGGATAGATGTATCAGTATACATACATTGAATAAGCTTAAGCAACTTTATATCAGTTCCTTTTTCAACAAGTAATTTCCACAGAATTCCCCTATTTACCCTATCAAATGCAGAATGTAAATCTAGAAACGCTAGAAAAAGTGGTTTCTTATTAAATCTAGCTTTCCTAATCTGATGATCTATAAGACAGATACAATTTAAAGTTGAATAATTAGCTTTAAAGCCAAATTGTTTATCATCTAGGATTTGGATTTCTGACACCCATAGCTCCAATTCTGGCAGTAAAATACGCATGAACATTTTAGCTGATGTATTTTGAAGTGTAATGGGCTTGTAATTTTCTGGAAGTCCTCTATCACCGTTTTTGAAAATTGGTACCACTTCAGTAACCTTCCAACAATTAGGAATTTCTTCCGTATTAATTACATGCAAAAATAACTTATAAAGGATATCACACCACCAATCTAAATGAAAATGGAATAATTCTGCAGGCATTCCATCTATTCCAGGTGCTTTGTTCTTTCTTCGTGCTAAAATTGCTTTCTGTATTTGATTTTTAGTTATATGATATATTTTCTCTTCTGTAATTAAAGTATTATAATTACTGGTTCATATTTATTCCCATAGTAAAAGCCAGTTATAATTTGCCATTATAACCAGCTGGGCTGGTTATAATGGCAAACACGTGCCGCTTTTACTATGGCAGAAGCTCAAGCAACAGCAGCTCCACTTCTTCTGAGCTTTTCTTTTTCGCACTGTCTGGACTGTAAATCAATTTACTTTTTGTTTTTGGTTAAACAGGTTGGTGAGAGGCAGATAGTGTGTAGTTTTATGGTGGTATAGTAAAGGGCAGCTGGGGTCATTCAGGGGTCTTTCTGTTGTGCCTGACACTCTCGTCCATTTTTATTCACTGCCACAGCTCGGTTACTGTGGGTACCTCCTCATTGGCTCCATATCCCTTACTGTTCCAGCTCTTTGACAGGCTACTGCCAGAAACTGAGCAATTTTAACTTCAAAAATGAGATTTTCAGCACCCTCACTGCTGGATCACCGTTGTCATGGAACTGCCTTACAGGTGCTGCTCTTCCCCTTCTTGTCACTGCCTCTCACCATATTTTATATAATTGCTCAGGTGGAAAAATGGGACCCCAGCAATTATAAAGACTAAAATATGGGGTGGTGTGTAAAACTTGATTTTTACACACACCCTCATTGTGGGATGCATTTCATAAACCCCTCGGACTTTGCCCTCGGGGTTTATGCATCATCCCGCAACTCAGGTATCTGTACAGTCTCATTACACACATCACCCCATATATTATTCTCTATATTATATCTATAATCATCCTCAACTATGGTCTTCACAGTATATAATTTTCCAAAGTGGGAAACCCAATCTTCCACCAAAATTACACCATCAACATTTAAATTATACTTATTTTCTGCTATCTTAATTATTTTCCAAAATTCCTGGTTATTTTTCCCTCTAGCTGCATCCTGTAACTTAAACCATAAGATTCTTTCCTGGACATCTTTTTTCTTTCTAATAAGCACTCTATAATCATTCTTTATGAACTCCATGGCTTTATTAAGATTTAAATCCGCATTTTTCTTTGTAATCTTGCAATTGTATTTAAAAGTTTTTTGTAGCCTTTACATTGGGCATCATAGCAGGGAGCTGTATTTATTCTATTCTTAATTATTTTCCTACTATTAGTCCCTTGTATCTTATTTTTAATAAATTGAATTAGTTTCTCATAATGATCTAAAACATCTTTATTCTGAGCATTTAAGAACTCCAAACTCCTACACATCACCTCTGGATTTATTATGATGGAATCCATTTTCCTCTCTAAGAGGGGATCGCACTTTATTTTCAATAAATAAATACCCATATGGTTATCCAAACTATACTCTTCTGCACTATTTCTATACATTTTCACATCTTTAAATAAGTTCTGATCGAGTGAAATAGGAAAATGGTCTGATGTACAATCCATAAGTACTTGAAAAATATGGATTTGATTATATAGATGAATATCTACCAAAGCGATATCCAAAACTGAACCACCTGTTTTTAAAGGGAATGTATAATTACCATCCATATCCCTATTTGTCCTACCATTTAGAATACATAGGTTCTGTTCTATTATAAATCTCATTAAAATTAAACCATTCTTATCCCATTTCTTTTCTTTAGATTTTCTCAATGAAAGATTGTGGTACAAGCAATGATTTGACAGATTAAATAACTGATCTCTTTCATTAAGGGGCCCCACATGCACATTCCAATCACCAATAATTATAACATGTCTTATTGCATCTTTACAAGATAAATCATCAAGCAGTGAAGATAAATTGTGCAATTTTACAGAAAATTCTTCTATTTTTAAACTTGGTGAAAAGTAGGCATTTATTACTAAGAATAATTTATTTCGAGAAGCAGATAGTTCTAAAATTATCCAGTATTGCTCCACACTATGAATATTTATTTTAAACCACTTGTTTCTTGAATCAACTAAAATCATCAAGCCTCCTTTATTTCTACTCTTAATTTTCTCATTTTTTTTCCAAGGGCAAACAAATTGACAATATCCTGGTATCCTCACATTGCCATTGTTGCCCAACCATGTTTCTTGTAACAAGTTCAGATCAAATGCCTTAAGGGTATTCAGCCATACCTTGTCATCCATTTTATTAACTATCCCCACTATATTCCAAGACAGAATATTAATATACTCCTCATTATTTACAAGTGGCCTGATGGCTTTACCCTCATCTCAATTAAGCAGCACAGGAATAGAACTATTTTTACTAGGCCCTCGAGCACAATATGATAACACCTCATGCCTATTCTTTGTCTTAACATCCCATAGACAGACACTTTCCGAAAAAAAAACAGATTCTTCCTCATTACTAATAGAATTACTTTCTAAACTATCTAACACATCATCTCCATTAATCTTTTCTCCATGTTGTTTTCTATCTGTAATATACCCCTTCACATCTGGGGAACCATCTAATTCATATTTAATAACTGTAGGTTTCTGTAAGTACTTGGTAATAATTTGCTGATTTTTCTCTTTTATGAGGGTTTCATTACTTTTTCCACCACCTTCTATTTCCTCAATGAATTTCCCAGTTGATTCATCTAACTGTACACCTACTTTACGACACTCCACACACTTATTTAAGATGTCTTTTCTTATGGAGATATTTTTCACAACCAAAAATACAAACCCTCTATTTGGATTAGCTCTATATCTGTATGTAGATATGATGTCTTCCCAACAGATCCTAGCCTTCAATTTACTTTTTTAGAATATTATACACAGAGATCTTCAACAAAAATGGAGATTCCCTTCTAGGCTTCGGTATTCCTTTAAAATATATTGTATGACGTCTGTCTTCAATAATTCCATTCCTCCTTTGCTTTCCTAATTTATCTTGTCCTAATTCTTCATCATGTTGTTTCCCAATGATATGTATAATCATCTTATTACTGTGGACCTTTCTTTTTTTTAACCTCTGATTGTATTCTTTTAAGTTCCCTCTCTCTTTTTTCCTCTCTTTAACTTTTCCACCAATTCTTTAGCTTCTTCATATTCTTTCTCCGCAATCTCTTTTTATATGCTTAATTTCTTTGCTTTTACATCTATCTCCCTCTTTTTCATCCAATATTGCCACCATTTTTGAATAATCTCAATTTGTTTTTTTCAATAACTCAGTTTCTTTCATGACAGAGCCCAGTAAAAGATTAATACAAACTAGTACTGTCTTAATTTCTCCAGTTGTTTACTCAGATATTCATTTGAGTTTTTAGTTAATAAAATCTCATTCTCTGACATACTAGTGTATGCATTAATTTGTGTCTTTCCAACCGGGGAGCATTCAGCATGTACTTCAACTTCAGCTATACTCCCAAACTGCTCCTCCTTTGTAGATTTTACTCTCTCCATAAAAGGTGTAAGGAATTTATCAAAATATTTTAGGAAGTCTCTTTGCAAGAATTGTTCTCCACTTTGCTGACCCACATTTTGTTTCATCCTGTAAAATTCTCTGTCTGTCAGCTTCTCCTTTTAATTTGATTAAGGAGTCATTCATATTTTCCATCTGTGACTCTAAAGTTTTAATTCTCTCCAGCAGGAAATTTCCCTTGAATACTCTCTACTATTATCTTCTTTAAAACCCTTTGGTAAAGAAGTTCTTGGCCTAGAAGTGTCCCCTTCTTTTGTTTTTAGAAAGTCAGTATTTTTTTATTATTATCTATGCCCTTCTTCTTAAGATTTTTTACTTTTTAGAGGGCTAAGTGACTTATCATTTCTTAACTTCATAACTTCACCTGTTGTGCAAAATGTATTACACATATTCCAGAATTCAAGTAGAACAATCTAATTAGGGGCAGCAATAAAATGTCAATTAAATAACACAAGCTCATAAAAAAACAGAAAAATCCTTCACAGTACTTGTCACAAAATGGAATATAAAATACTGACAAAAAAACAGAAGAAAGTCCTCACAGTGTTTTTCTAAAGATGCAAAAAGTCCCAGAAAACTCAGTGTTTCTAAAGAAGCTGTGGCCAGCTTGTATTCTCCAATCAGTTATATCCCAATAGCCACTTCAGAAACTCTCTGTAAAGGAAGGGGAAAAAAAAACAACTGAACAAAAGAGTAAACAGGGAGGAGAGGAGGCACTGTGGGTCACCTTGGAGACTGGAAGTGCACCTCAATCTGCACAGGGGTTGTATACAGACCCCCAGATCAGGGGGAGGGAATGGACAAGGATATGATAGAAGGCATTCTTAGAATGGCACAGAAATGGGAAATACTGTTGATGGGAGACCTGAATATGCCAGATGTTAAGTGGACCACACTTGCTTCAGCCACATCCAAGAGCAGGGCCATTCTCGATGCCCTACATGTGGCATGCCTCAGACAGTTAGTTTCAGAACCCACTCATGAGGGAGCAAACTTAGACCTCATACTCTCAAATGGGGACAGTAAGAGGATCTCAGACCTAGAAGTGGGTTGCCATCTGGGAACAAGTGACCATCAAACAGTGTGATCCACGTTAAACTCAGCTACAGAGTCAAGCCATACAAAAGTGAGGGTACTGGACTTCAGGAGGGCTGACTTTGGCAAGATGGGAGAGTGCATCAGAAAAGCACTAGCAAACAGGCTAGAAGGAGGGTGGAGCAACAATGGGGAATCTTCAAAACTGCCATCACAGAGGCAACAAGCCTTTGTGTGAAGCAAATAAACAAATCAAAATGAAAGAAAAAGCCACTATGGTTCTCAAAAGAGGTGGCAGGGAAAGTCAGGGAGAAAAAGATAGCATTCAGGAAGTATAAGAAAACACAGAAGGAGCAGGATAGACAGCTGTACCAGTTAAGGCAGAAGGAATCAGGAAGGGAAGTCAGAATAGCAAAGGCCCAAACTGTGGAAAAGATAGCCAACTCGGTTAAGAAGGGGGATAAAACCTTTTATGGGTACATCAGGGAGTGTAGAAAGACAAACGGAGAGATAGTGAGGCTGAATAGAATAAACGGTGAGTGGGCAGAGGGGATAGTGAAAAAGCAGGGATACTGAATGAATATTTCTGTTCAGTATTCACAAAAGAGGAGGAGGAGGTGCCTAATCCAATTAACAGAAGCACTCTGGATAGCGGGGTCGAACCCAGTCCTTTCACAGAAAAAAGGGTTCTGAAAGAACTCCTAAAACTGAAGGTGGACAAAGCAGTGGGGCTGGATGGAATTCACCCCAGAATTCTAAAAGAATTAAGGGGAGAACTAGTGAAACCACTGACAACCCTTTTTAACAAATCATGGGAGGATGGTGTGGTACCCGAGGACTGGAGGAAGGCAGATGTGATTCCCCTTCACAAAAGTGGGACCAAGACAGAGGCAGAAAACTACAGACCTGACAGTTTGACCTGTGTGGTAGGGAAAGTGATGGAATCATTTCTGAAGGAAAGAATTGTTGAGTACCTAGAGGCCAGTGGGGCACAGGACCCAAGGCAGCATGGGTTCATAGAGGGAAGGCCATGTCAGACAAATCTAATTGATTTCTTTGACTGTGTGACCAAAGTAGTAGACCAGGGAGGGGCTGTGGACATGGCCTAGCTAGACTTTAGCAAGGCATTTGACACAGTCACCACACAAAAGATTAATAGTCAAATTAATCAGCCTAGGAGTGGGTCCCAGGGTGGTAGTCTGGTTAAAACATTGACTGGACAACAAGATACAGAAGGTAATTGTAAATGGTGTCCACTCTGAAGAAAGAGGGGTTACTAGTGGGGTATTGCAGGATTCAGTACTGGGTCCAGTCCTTTTTAATGTCTTTATAAGTGACATTGCAGAGGTACTGGAAGGAAAAGTATGCCTCTTTGCAGATGACACAAAGATCTGCAACAGAGTTGATACACAAGGAGGCATGGAAAGGATGAGAAGGGACTCGACAAGGTTGGAGAAATGGTCGGAAGTATGGCAGCTAGATTCAATGTAAAGAAGTGCAAAATAATGCACCTGGGAAACAAAAACCCAGGGGAAGATTACACAATGGGGGGAGGTAGTAACAAAACCAAAAAAGGAAAGGGACCTGGGGGTAATCATATCAGATGACCTTAAGGTTAGCAAGCAATGTGAGAAGGCAATAGGGAGAACTGGGGATATACTGGCATGCATAGGGAGAGGCATCACCAGCAGAAGACAGGAAGTTGTTATCCCGCTGTACAGACAGTTGGTGAGACCCCATCTGGAGTACTGCATTCAGTTGTGGAAACCCCATCTCTGCAAGGACATAGACAGGATAGAGGCAGTCCAGAGGAGGGCAACTAGAATGGTGCAGGGTCTGCAAGAGAAGAAATACAAGGAGAGACTAAAAGAGCTTAATATGTATACCCTTGAGGAAAGGATGGAGAGGGGGGACATGATAGAAATGTTTAAGTACCTCAGCAGAATCAACAAAGTCCAAGAGGGTAGCAACTTTCAGAAAAAGAGACATGCAAGAACAAGGGGACACAATTTAAAGAGAGAGGGGGCAGTTCATTGGCAATGTGAGGAAGTATTTTTTTACAGAGAGGGTAGTGGATGCATGGAACAGCCTTCATGAGGAGGTTGTAGGGTCTAAAACTGTGGGAGAATTCAAGAATACATGGGACAGACATAGGGCAATTCTAGTGGGGGATAGGAAGAAATAGGCTGTTGGTTGACTAGGATCTGCGGCTTATCCTGTAGGTAGGGAAATGGGCAGACTAGGTGGCCCAAGTGGTCCTTATCTGCCGTCAAAGTCTATGTTTCTATGTTCCTCCTACTCCACTATTGGAATAAAATATAAAAAATAATAATGACATATATCATCAAATATATAAAAATATCTTGCCCTCCTAAAAACAAATTGCATACTGTCCTCCTAAAAGACCATACCACTTACTCGTGTAGACTCCTAGTAAACAATAGTCACCCATTCAAACACCATTTAAACACCTTCACAGGAACCTGAAACTTGCTGACCATCAGTTGTTCACGGCTAACCTCTCATGAACCTGCAGCCTCGGGCAATAACACGAGTAGGTGAAAAATAAATGGATCTAAAAAAACTTGGATGACTCAGAACCATGTAAAAACTATAAATGATACAACAAACAGAAAGGGAGGCAGCAAATACACAGCTCTAAGTGTGGAAGGTGATAGCGTTTAATGTTGGCTTTGGCATTGGCCTAAAAGTATCACACAGCCAAATCCTAATGGCCAGTGAGCGATCCCTTGCTGGAATAAACCAACATGGCAAAACTACAAAGGAGAAAAAAAAACACTTGGCACAAACATGTCACACAAAAGGAGGAAAACAAAATAGGATAAGCTGCAGAGTAACAACCTAAGCCGGTTGTTGGATGGAAATGCTACCAACTGGAACTCTGCAGCTCCTTAAGACAAAGTAGCCACATGACCTGGTTGCCAAGGAGATGGGATGGTTGTGCAAAATAAATTTTAAAGGAGCTAAAGTGAAAAAACTTGATGAATCATCCTAAAACACAAAAAACACACACAAAAAAATAAAGGATATTAAAAAAAATCAAAACGGCATCACCTGTCATAGCCCAACCTCTCGCTTCTCTACTGGGACAAAGACTCAAATGTAAAATGTTCATTAAATCCTCGCATTCAAAGAAGAAATGCAAAATAAAATAATTGTTATAAAATGCCAATGACGGGGGCGTGGCTTGGCTCCGGACGCAATGGCTGCCTAAAAAAGAATGATCGCTATAACCCCGGGTAACTTCTGAGTTTGCCAAAAAACCTGCCGATCGCTTAGAGACAACCAGGTAAATAAGGCTAACCACACTGGGAACTGAAAGTGATATCCTGACCATTGACAACTCCTCTACAGATTGTAAAATCGACGTAACACTATGGCGCAGCATAAAAATTTAGAGGCCTTGACTGAGCCAGAAGCATTACAGACTACCGAAATGTTTGCAGCACTACTCAAGCAGATGGCAGAAGTTACTATCACGTCTAACAAGACCACACTAGCTATTCAACAGCTTGAGGCACGTATAAATCACACGGAGCAAAAATCAGTCCAAAACTCTGTGGAAATAGAGAAACTCACCGCCATAATCAGGGATCAAAGCAGAGTGCTACAGCAACTACAAAGCAAAATGGACGACATGGAGAATAGAAGCCGCCGGAACAATCTCCGGTTCCTCGGCTTTCCTGAGGGTGTGGAACGCGGTAATCCTTTAGACTTTCTACATGATGTTCTGCCAGATTTGTTGAAGTGTGAGATTCCACCTGGGCTTATAATAGAAAGAGCCCACAGAATGCTTAGCCCAACTCCGAAGGCTGGGGAAAGACCGAGGGTCATTATGGCTCGCATCCTGAACTTTGCTGATAAGGAGTGGATCACTGCAAGGGCGCGAGAGCTTGGAGGTCTGTCTTGGCAAGGCCACAAAATCCTAATCTTTCAGGACTATTCTAGGGAACTGGCTGCCAGACGGAAAGAATATTCAGAGGCCAGAAAACTGATGCATTCATTTAAAATCAAATTTTCACTGCGCTACCCAGCAACTATGAGGCTAGAGGTGATTGGCTCTCACATAACCTTTGACACACCAGACAGCTTAATGCAGTACCTTCAGTCCAAATGGCCTCTCCAACCTCTACCAGAGCGTAATAATAATTACCAGATAGTAACAGAACAAAGTTGGCAGAGCAGGATGGCTAATACGGGCAAAATCACCGCGACCCCCAACTCCTAACTTCCAATTTCATGGCTACCAACCAGCCCTTCCAGTTCAAACCCTCAAGCAGCAGCAATCTGGAAGTCATCCAAGACGAGAACACCCTCATGACAGAAACGAAGGTGCACCCCGCTCCCCGGCAAACAACCCAGAGGATCTGGTAACAAGTTTTTCCATGCCAAATCGCTTTGCAGTCTTAGCCCCTGAGAAGTTGAATGAAGATGCAGCTGACTCTTGTATTCAATTAGAGGAGGAAATGGTTCAAGAAAATGCCAAATCTGAACCCTCAACTCAAACCCAGGCTATGGTTTCGGCGCCTGAACAATCTTCAGCTGTGTCGGATGTGGCACCGCATCTTCCAGCTTCATCTGCTGCAACCCCTGCCGAAAACTGGCCTCCGCATGCCCCCTCAGATGCAGAGCTCCTGCAGATGGATGAATACCGAGCATGGTCCTAGATAAGTGCTCTTGTTCTTTTCTCTCCTTAATGTTCAATAGCATTTAACTTGACAGCAACTTTTGGAAGGTGGTCTGCGACTGAAAGTAATACCTGGACTTGATACTGGACTTTTTTTCTTCCTTTCTTTCTCTCAGTATCGCAGACCACGTATCCCAGTCCCTGCCTAGGAAGGATATAAAAATATAGTAAAAAATGGTTTAAAGAGAAGGGGATAAGCTCACGAGCACAGGAATTGTATTCAGACTCAAACTAGGGGGGTATTGTCTTATTGTCTCAGAGCCTGGTTGCACAATTTAGCAATCTTAAAGGGTACCCCGGGCCCTGTGTATGTTCGTTACTATCTCCTTTGAGGTTGAAGGGCCATTCAGAACTTATTAGGCCAGGCAAATTACCCAGCAAAGGATTTGTATCCTTCAGGGCAATACCCCATGGTTAATTCTGGTTCTAGCATAATGTTTAGGTTTGATGGCATAAGGTCAGGATGCTTACTAAGTAAATGACTCCATGCGCACACCACCCCCGGGGAAAGGCGTTCTGTTTTGTTTGCTTTTCCCTCCTGCCCTGGGCTAGCCTTGTGAATGGGTCTACAGTCTACTCCCCCACAGTCTGGTAGGTGGGTGGGCCAATAAGGTCTTGACCTTGGGCCCTAAATGTTCACTCATATTACCACTCAAAGTTGCATTTTTTTTGTATATAGTTCAGGCACTTCATGCCTCTGTTTATCACTGTTGTCTCTTCTATTTTTGCAATTACTACCCGTGGACTGCATGCTGTATAATATATATATATATATATATATTTATGACTGGTCAACCATCACCTCTCGAAGTATGAACCTAGGAACAATGGTTGATTTATTACATTATCACTCCCCTGACAATTCCCTCTTATATAAGGTCATCCTAGAAATCATACCTCATCTGTGGTCTGATCATGGATGAAATCACCTATGTGACATGGAATGTCAGGGGTTTGAATTCTCCATCCAAATGGAAACAAGTTCTAACCCATCTAAAGCAGACTAAAGCTCAGGTGGCTCTTTTGCAAGAGACTAAACTAACCAAGCAGGATCACAGATTTCTGGTGAAGGAATGGGTAGGATCAGAAATTCATGCCAGTGCTACTACAAAAAAGATAGAGGTAGTCATTTTACTGCACAAATCACTCCCTTGGTCCATTCAGCAGAGCAAAGCAGACCCTCAGGGAAGATGGGTGATTGCTTTAGTGGATACCCCACATTGGCAGCTACTAAGTGCTAATATGTATGCACCAAACAAAGAGAACCCTGCCTTTATACTAGAACTCAGCTCTAAATTAGGAATGATGCTGAAACCAGATACACCAATTTTAGTGGGGGGGGGGATTTCAATCTAACGCTTTGCCCTGCATTAGATAGAAGTGGACATGGGAGAGAGTATCATACTCAAGGAGCACAGGCCGTACTTAATCTTAATTCTGAATACCATCTGGTGGACATTTGGCAATTAGTCAACCCCTCAGATAGGGACTACACTTTTTATTCTGAGGTGCATGGCTCCTCCAGCAGACTTGACTTTTGGTTAATCTCCCAGTCTCTGACGAAACTTGTTTTAACTACTAGTATTCTACCCACAGTTATTTCAGATCATGCACCAGTGCAGCTGACACTAAAATGGGGAACATTTACACCACGGTCAGCAACCTGGAGACTGGACCCTCTCCTTATGCATGATCCAAAATTTAGGGAGTTGGCCAAAACACAAACCCAACTTTTCCTGCAAGAAAACCCCGTCTCGGAGACTTCTGACTCCATTACGTGGGAAGCATATAAAGCCACCATGAGGGGTAAAATTATAGGATATGCTTCCCATAGAAGGAGATGTAAAGAAAAGGAACTTACTTTCCTCAAAAACGAGCTCGTCAAAGCTGAACAGGAGCATAAGGCCTTATCCCACCCATCACCTCACTCAGTATCCGGTAGGAATGTTTTGTAACTCCATATTAAACTGAACGAACTATTATCCAGGAAGGGTGATCTAGCACTCCTTAGGATACATCATACATACTGGGAAGGGGGGGACAAAAGTGGGAAAGTGTTAGCATATCAACTCAGAAAGCAACAAGCCCATTGCTATATAGCAGGTTTGAGAAACCCTAATACTGGCAAGGTTCAAACTAGTCCCCAAAGGGTAAATGAAATTATGGCATTATTTTACTCACAACTTTACACCTCCTCCAGACCTGAAAACATTTCTGCAACTCAAGCATTTCTTCAATCTATTAAACTACCGAAATTATCCTTCTCCCATATAGATTCTTTTGAAGCCCCTCTCACAACACAAGAAGTTAATGCGGCTTTGATGGCTCTCAAATCAGGGAAAGCACCAGGTGGCGATGGGTATCCTGTAGAGTTCCTTCAGCTAATGTCTCCCGTGATCTCTCCTCTGTTATGTCAGGTCTTTAAGGAGGAGGAAGATAAGGGCATCCTACCTCAAACACTGAGAGAGGCCACTATAATTGTCCTCCCTAAAAAGGGGAAATCTTCTGAAGACCCTGCTAGCTACCACCCTATTTCCTTGATCAACGCTGACAGCAAGGTATATGCCAGGGTGTGGGCAAACAGACTTAATCCTATACTTCCCTCTCTGATACACCCATCCCAAGTAGGTTTTGTGAAAGGTAGATACAGTTCAGACCATTTGCGGACTCTTCTCAATCTCATCCACAAAGCCAAATCTGCTCAAACCCCCACGGCTGCATTGGCCGTTGATTTTGAGAAGGCGTTCGACTCTGTGGAATGGGACTACCTTCACACTGTTCTTCAGCATATCGGATTCTCCCTCATTTTCGAGCTGCTATAACAGCTTTCTACACAGCCCCCTTCGCCAAGGTACTCACCAACTCTGTATTATCTAACCCATTTCAACTTCATAGAGGCACCAGACAGGGCTGCCCCCTGTCCCCGCTGCTGTTCCTTCTAGCGGTGGAACCTATGGTGGCTGCAATCCGACAACACCCTCTTCTTGCTGGAATTACAGTGGGCCAGATGCAACCCACCACTCTTATGTATGCTGATGACCTGCTAGTTATATTGGAAGATGCCCCTAAGGCCATTCAACCGCTTCTTAGCCTTCTAGAAACTTTTTCACATATCTCTGGACTCAAGATTAATCAGGCAAAAGCAGAGATTCTGCCACTTAACTCTAAATGTCTCCCCCATTCCATGTCCCACTTTGGCCTTAAATGGGCACAACACACCATCACTTACTTGGGAATTAAAGTGGGTACTGACATTGGGAAGTGGTGGGACTACAATCTAGGCCCCTTATTATCTAGCTGTAGATCTGATCTGGACCGCTGGTCTCGTCTTAATCTTATGTTAGCCGGGAAAATATTGGCTTTTAAAATGTCAATTGCGCCTAAAATCTTTTATGTATTATCCCAGATTCCGTTATTTCTACCTTAGGTGTGGATTAAAAAACTTGAAAAAATCATTGGCTATTTCCTATTGGGTAATACTAAACCTCGTTTTGGCAAAAATTTATTACGAGCACATTGGAAATTCGGCGGATGGGGCCTCCCATGGATAGAGGGCTATAAAGTTGCATATCAAACTACACAGACCTTGAAATGGTTTAACCCACAGTCTGAAGAGTCACCCCAATGGCTAATAGTTGAACAAGGCCTTAGTGGTTCCCCAGTTGCAGCTACACTACTGTGGCCTGGATCCCCTAAGGAACTGTTGTCGCATCCCACCATAGGTCCTTCTATTCAGTACTAGCGAACCCTTCATAAAAAATTAAATTTGTCAGCCCTTCCCATACTATATACTCCCCTGTGGTCTAACCCTAATGTCTCCATAGAGAACAAATCTGTGTTATGGCCTACTTGGCAGGGGAAAGGGATTCTATTTGTAAAGGACCTATTAGTCAAGGGCTCTTTGGTGGTAGACTCATTTCAACGACTCCAAAACAAATGGAAATTACAAAGTTCTGAATTCTGGAGGTATTTACAGATCAGAGACGCCCTGAAACAAAAATTACAACAGTCAGACACTTCCAAAGACCTCTCACCACCAGTGCACTCATGGCTTGCTTTACAGAAGGGAACAGCAGGTGCAATATATGCCCTATTTAGAGATACTTTGCCTAACTCAAATCAATCTTCAAGGTATAAGTGGGAGAAGGCCTTAAAAATGCCACTGACTGAAACCCAGTGGAATCAATGTTGGAGGGTAGGGCATAAAGTGTTTTCGGATGCTAGAAGCAGACTGATTCATAATAAAATAATGCACTCTTGGTATAGAACCCCTGTAATGCTTAAAAAAAGGAAAGTGCTCCCTCATGATAAATGCTGGAGATGCCGAGCACATGAAGGAGACCTCTATCATATTCTCTGGCTCTGCCCCCCAGATCATAGGCATTTGGAAAGCTGCCCTTAATGCTGCGAATCTAGTCCTACAATGTAATATCCCTTTTAGTCCCTCCCTTACGCTGCTGGGTCTTAAATCTGAAGCCCCCACTCTCAACTCCCATGCATTTAGATGGCTGATGCTCCTCAGTATGCAGGTGAAGCGTTCTATTCTTAAAAACTGGAGATCCTCTATTATACCTAACATAATGGATATTCTATCTGCCCTTACATATATTTCCGAAGTAGATAGATGCTCTCACCTGATGACAGGGCGAATGTTTATTTACCATTGTTTCTGGGCTCCATACATGGCATATCTGGCCTCCAGAGCAGGTGTTGGTTGACTTGGTGCAGTATGGTATTACACAGCTCTATTTTCTAATAAGACGTATAGTGAATTGAGACCGTATAATGTAGCCTTTTCTTTGCTCCTTACTACTGTCAGCATGCGCTTTGTATCACTTACTTAATGTAGAAGGACACTGTAAATAGTTGTTATTGTTACTACACACTGCCATAGTTAGGCTATTTGTACATTCTCCTTATATTTTATGTTTAATATATAGGAGGCATGGCTGGGAGGAGTACGCTGTATCCTGTTGCGTCAGGAATTGTTTTAATCACCCTTAGTTACTTTGTGGCACCATACCTTTTTATTTTTCAGATGCTCCCCTAGATTTGGCCATAAGAAGGTATGGCTACCGGAATACATGAAGCCTTGTCTTACTCTAAAGTAGTACCTCCTCATGGCTCCGGATCCATTGACAAGAACTAAGGTAGGTGGCCTTAGACACAATAGGTCTTTATACTCTCCCCTTAGAACTACAATGTAATTTAAATTATTTCACAGATGCAACAACATGCTGTTATGTTGCCTACAGCAGAGATTAATGATGTCTGTATGTTTTGTTTGTTTTTGTTTTTTTTCTGTTAACGAAATAATAAAAAACTTTTAACGAAAAAAAAAAATAAAATGCCAACGACACAGTTTGCCTCAGCTCTCTAACTCTTCAGCTCTTCAGATGTCCTTCTACACTCCTTCTATCTTTGGTTCAGTAAAAACCCCTTCTCTCTTTTATTTTCATTTCTTCCACTCTGCCATCCGAATGGCATTCAATAAAGCCTCCTGAATGTCATCCACTCAAGCCTCACAAGCCTCTCATCCGACTAGCAATCCACCACTCGGTGGCGTTCCTCCGCAGCTGCAAGAAAGAAATGAAACAAAACCTGAATCGCAGGAGCAGCAGCAATACGCTATACTGAAAAAGCTTAAATATTAGGCAGTAGGTGGCAGAGCTATTAAAAATAAAATTACAGCCTTGTAAACCCAGCAGCTTTGTCTCATCTCCAAAGAAAGTTTTAGTCTTTAGTAACTAATTTTTGGTTGCAAGGTAAGGTTTTTTAAGGAGTACTGGGCAGTTAAGTGATTTGTTCTGATTTACAGCAGAAGAATGGATCTGGTACTAGATATCGAGTGTGCCCATAGGGCTGTAGCCCCCCAGACCTAAACCAGAGGTGCCCCCAAGGGCATTTCTTATAAAATTTCTTAAATACCCAATTAAGGAAAAACTGCTACTAATGGCGTGGGCCAAAAAAGACATAACTCTTGATGGCACCAGAATTTATGTAGACAACGATGTCCCTCCTGCAATGAAGACTAAAAGAAGAAAAGTCCTCTACGTGGTCAAACAAATCGAGGAGAAAGGCTTAAAGGCCCAGCTGAGATACCCTGCCAAATTATGGGTGGAAACAACAGAGGGCCCCAAAAACTTCAAGTCGCTGTTGGAAGCATGCTCATTCCTGGAGAACCTGCAGATTGCTCTTACAGATCTCAAGGAGTAGAGAGCTAAATGGGAAATTGAAACACTTTTGTGCTCCCTTGCCCCAGAAAAAATGCCCAGCAGGTAGTTCAAGAGTTGATGCCGTACTACCATTACACACCAATATGACAAGATGGGTTGTCCCCAACAAATGATCCGAGCCATGTTTCTACTGATTACACTATACATCTAGTCTGTAGGCCCTGAAGTCCTCAGTTTGTGGATTGAAAATTTCAATGAACGTATGACCTTACTAACCTGGAAGGCCATTTGGCTCATGTCTGCACACTCCTAAGTTCTCAACTTGATTGCGCATTTTGTCCTTCAGAAGCACTGTCAACATCTAATTATTAAATATCATCATGAAGAAGGGGCGGGGGGGGAGTTTTTGTTGTTGTTAACACCCCCTCACAATCTGAATCATACAGAGGGGGTTAGGGACTGGAACGCATATACCGAGACCCTGGTTTCCGTTCTGGACTTCCTCGACAGTGGCACCAAGATGGTCCAGTGCTATTTGGACTGCCCTACCCTGATCTAGAAAGTTATTAGTATTTATGCTTAATAATATGAACGAAGCAGGGAGATTGGATTAATAATGTTGGGTTTTTTTTCGTCTTTATCTGCAGACGATCGAGGACAGTGAGGATTTAGGCTAAAAATGTAATTTTATCTTTAAGCAGACTTTGTTATTTGTGCAGGCTCAAAAATGGACACAGAACACCCACTTGTTGAATTACATACACAGGCTGTTCATAATGGTTGTGTGATTAAGCGTTTATGTCAAAATTACCATTGTTTTTCTCCTCTCAAATGTTATAAAGATGATGGCTGGCTGACGTCTTTGTGCAGAGGATACTCTCCCCTGTTTGGAACCTGTATCCAACCAGGCCTCACCTTTAATTCACTCAATATTTATTAGCGTTATGATCTTAACAATTTTGTTGTATTGGTCGCTACAGTTGTGGTACTTAGGCGAGACATCCTAATTCATAAGAGGTGAGATATCAAAAATTATCTTTGTCTTTTCCCCTAAACTTCAGGCTACCAAAAGAAGTCTGAGTACCTACCAAAATGAATTGAACATCACCCCAAGTTGCCCTGGAAGCACCCGAGGCGGTCAGACCTGACTGGGCCCCCATTGACCTCAGAACTTTACTTACCAGGACACAGGCTGTGCAGTTTTCTCCCTGTGAAGGTGCTGCCAACCCTCCTCCCTCCATTGAGGGATTTGAGTCCTGGGTAGGGAGGACATTTTTTTCACCCACATATTCCCATGGGAGGCTTTCTCTCACACACAGTTGGCAGGGCAGTTCTTTGCAAATGTTCACCCTGGCTAATCTACCTAAAACCTATTCACTTTTGGTGAAGTTTCCAGATAACAGAGATTCAACTGATGTAAGTTGTTTTTTTTATGTATTCTATGTGGTTATTCCTTTTCCTTTTATTTTCTACTATGACCTGTTATAGTTCCTTCTCTTCTGATTCCCTCCAGCTTCTCAGCTGTATCCAAGTGGGGTTCCCGATGGGATAGCTGAAAACATCCCCTTTGAATATGTAGCAGCAAAAAAGACTATGTGATGTATCTCACAACATGAGTATGGCTGAGTTGACTGTGTGTTCTTTTAATGTCAAATGCATTAACAATGTACTTAAGTGATCCAAAATTTTGGTGGAGTTGAGGAGGAAGAGATGCAACATAGCTTGTCTTCAGGAAACCAGGCTCTCTGCACAGGAACATCTGAAGTTGCGCAGAGCCTGGGTTGGACAAGTTTACTCAGATGAGCACCCTGAAATTAAAAAAGCTGGAGTAGCTGTTCTTGTGCATAGAGGTTTACCATTTCAGGTACAAAACATGAGGAAAGCAGGATCAGGTCACTTGGTGGTCATCTCTGGAAACTACAGTGGTCAACCCCTGCATATAGTAGCAGTATACGCCCTTACACCTCCATCAGGTGAGTATTTTCACTCCTTATTTGATACCCTTGCCAGCCTTCCCCAAGGGCAAATTATTTGTGCTGGGGACTGGAACTGTGTCAAAAACCTAGCATACGACAGAAGCCCCAGTGGAGTTAGGAGATCAAGGGCTTGCTCATGGTTGTTGTGGAACTTATTAGGAATCATTTAAACTAGGCTCATGGGGGGGAGGGGTGTCACCTGGAGCTAGACATTTGCACATCAATTTAGGAGAGGTAATATTTAAACAAAAACTTGGTAATTATAACCTATCCTTATTAAACGCTAGGAGTTTAAATCTTGTTTAAAAAGTGAACTTGAAACCCTAATAAAACTTCTTGACCTACACATGGTGGCTGATACTGAGACATGGTGGGATGATTTGGTAGAGTGGTTTAAAGATATTACAGGATTTAAACTCAGTAATAAAGATAGAGAAGGCAGGATAAGTGGAGGGGTGTGCATATATGTGTCAGAAGAAATTCCATCGTACTTGATCAATCATCCTGTTAACAAACTGTAACAATGAATCAATTTGGATACAATTGGAACCTGTCCACCTGTAATCCTGGGAAACTGCTATATGCCTCCAACTTGTAGTTATGTAGTTACAATGACACAGTCAGCTATTGTTCTGAAATTTTGGAGGCATCTGAAATAGGAAATGTTATCATATTGGGAGATTTTAATTTCCCAGGTATTGATTGGGCTAATCTGAGGGCCAGGTCTGATACTGAGACTCTGTTTTTGGACAATACTATCAATTACAATTGTGAGCAGTTAGTACTAGAGCCCACAAGATGACTAAATATTCTGGATTTAATTATAACAAACATTAGTCACCTTATAAACAATATAACTATTTTACCACCTATTGAAAGTAGTGACCATAACATTATAATATGTTCATTGAGTTTTGGTTCATCTAAAATACTGAACACCAATGCTAGAATTAGGAAATATAATGTGAGCAATATATCATTAGTGAATAATTCTCTAGCTAGAGTTAATTGGAACAGTGAATTATCCAATAAAGGGACGGAAGAATCTTGGAGGTTCATTAAAAATACTATACAAATGGCAGTTGATAAATTTGTACCTCTAAAAAACAAATATAATAAGGATGGTAAGATTCTGAATTGTATGACAGGGGAAATAAAGAAAACACTGAAACATAAACTCATAGCATGTAGGAAATTAAAAAAATACCCAACTAATGCTAATTAGGTCACATTTATATATATATATATATATATATATATATATATATATATACACACACATATATATATATATATATATATATATATATATATAATTAAAACATTGATTAGAAAAGCAAGATTTAAACTAGAATTTAAAATAGCACATAGTAAAGATATTAAGTTACTATATTCATATCTTAATAACAATACCTCTTCATTCAAAGTTATTGATAAAATAAAATCAGATGGGAATACATTTATTTATCCCATTGACATTATGGACTGTTTCAATAGTTATTTTGCATCTATATTTTGCCCTAGAGTGGAAAAATGTATTGATTAATGTAATTGAATATGAGTATTCGATTTCAGAGGAAGAAGTGAGACTTGAACTTCAAAATCCTAAAATAACAACTACACCCGGTCCTGATGAATTACACCCTAAAATAATCAAAACTGGAGCTCATGTACTAGCTGCCCCATTGACTAAAATAATTAATAGATCATTACAAAGTGGGATAGTACCAGATTGGAGACTTTCCATTGTGACCCCTATATTCAAAAAGTGAGATAGAAATCTTGTAAACAACTACAGACCAATTAATCTAACCTCAATCCCCTTTAAAATCATGGAGAGATTGATTAAAAATAGAATAGAACAGGAGGCTGTCACACTAAATATCAAGGATAAAATGCAGCACTGTTTCCAAAAGGGGAGGTCTTGTACAACAAATTTGACTGCGTTTTATGAGAGCTTAAGTGCTAGTCTAGATGGAAAGTGCGAATAAGATGTGAATCTGATGGATTTCTCCAAAGCTTTTGACAAACTACCACATATGAACTTAGCAAACAAATTGATTAATTTGGGGTTCAGTAGTATTCTGGTTAGATGGATCAACAACTGGTTAACAGAATGGGTGCAAAGGATTAAATTAAATGGTTTACTATCTGACAGCAGAGAGGTTACAAATGGGGTGCTTCAGTGGTTGGTTTTAAGTCCGGTTCTCTTTGGTGTTTAAATGTGTGACATCCAACAAAATATTAAAAATAAATAAGTTAAATTTGCAGATGACTTAAAAATAGGTGGGGAAGTAGATTCCTTTTCAAAACATATATCTATTGCTAATGATCTAAATAATATCATGAAATGGGTAACGAGAATGGAATGCAGTTTAATACTGAAAAATGTGTAGTCCTGCATTTTGGACATAAAAACCCGAAATATAAATACATATTAGGTAATCAGATCTTAAGGGCAGTATCATTGAATCATGACCTAGGGGTTATAATATCTACCTCCTTCACCTCTACTGAACATTGTAGACAGGTATCTTTTAAGGCTAGGGGTATCATTAAAAGGATAAAATGTTCCTTTGTCAGTAGATCTGAACAGTGTATAATACCACTGTATATGAACTATATTAGGCCCATGCTTGATTTTGGGTCACCTTTTTGGTCACCATACTACCTTAAGAATATTAAAATGATAGAAGAAGTGCAACGCATAGTAACTAAACTGCTTTATCACTTAAAGTGACTGCCTTATGACTCTAGGTTAAAAGAAACTGGGTTATATTCACTCTAAATTAGAAGGCAGAGAGGAGACTTTCTTCTGCTCCATAAAATAATGTATTCACCTGATTTTTTTGACATTTGCAGTTCTGAATTCAGTAACTCTCAAGGAAATCTTAGATCTCATGGTAAAAAATTAATTATATCTAAGGTAAAAACTAAAAAAAGAGATAATTTTTATACAGTTAGGAGTGCTAGGACTTGGAATAGACTCACAAGAACAGTAGCAGAGATTGAAGATTTTAATAAATTCAAAAACTCTCTAGATAGATTATACTATAAGGATGGTATTATGGTTTAAATTGCCCACATGATGCAGGGGGACAATATTTATGGGCATTAACTGCTCCCTCTTGTCCTTTACGTCCTAGTAATCCTAGTATTCCTAGTAGGTGAAACCAGATTGACTGACCCCTGGAGACATGCTATCCCTTCACTAAAAGACTACACTTTCTTTTCCCTTGTAGCCAACTCCCATTCTAGATCAGATCACTTTTACACCCAGAAAAGTTTCCTCCATACTTTTAAAGATATTACTATTCTCCCCATGACAATTTCAGACCATGCTATGGTCAGAGCTCTACTCCGGTGGGACAAGTCAAAGAAAATGGAATGTTGAAGATTTAACACCAGCTTATTAAATGATAAGCAGTATGTGGAATCCACAAAAAAGGTGATTTAGCACTATCTCCAAGACAACACTGAGACTGCCCCCTTGCTTGACTCCCCCTGGGATGCTTTGAAGGCTGTAGTAAGGGGACACACTATTTTGTACTCCTCCCATAAAAACAAACTCCACCAGACAAAACTGAGTGAGGCTTTGGATAATATTAAACAGTTAGAAGCTCAACATAAGCACTTGGGTTCCAAACAAACTTGGCATCAGCTTATAAAAGTCTGAGAGTTGTATGACTCTCTAATGCTGAGATACATCGAAAACACTTTAAGCTTCACAAACCAGAGGTACTACAAGAGGGGAGAGAGGGCAGACAAGCTCTTGGCCCAGAGACTGAGGAAACAAGCCACTGACAGGTATGTCTCTAAAATCTGTTCGGATGATCCCAGTGCTGAACCCAAAACACAACTCTCACAGATAGTTGAGGAATTCCAATAGTTTTACAGCGTACTTTATGGCTGAGAAAGAGACCCACTACAAAACTTAAAATTGGCCGAGTTTTTTTCCAAAATAAATCTCCCTGAATTGTCTTCATCCCTAAATGAAGATTTAAAAGCTCCATTCTTAGTTGATGAAATCAAAAACAATCAACTCCCTTAAATCTGGCAAGTCACCAGGCCCAGACGGCTTTATAGTGGATTCTTTAAGTGCTTTGAGGAAGAAATTGGCTCTCTCCTCACAAGACTCTGCAATGCTTCCTATGAACCTAATGTTCTCCCCCATTCCTGGGGTGAAGCCCTCATTTCAGTAATCCCCAAACCTGGGAAATATATCTCCAAATGCTCAATTTATAGACCAATTTCATTGCTGAACTAAGACATTAAAATATTTGTAAAAGCAATTAGTCACAGACTTATGAAGGTGATCCCTGGCTTGGTCCACTCTGATCAGATGGGCTTCATCCCGGGTAGGCATATCCAGGACAACATACACTTGTTGTTGAATGTTTTTGCCTCAGCTGGCCCCCCTCATGGTGAACCATTACAAGCAGTCCTTTCAGTGGATGCAGAAAAAGCCTTTGACCGGCTAGACTGGAACTTTTTGGATCACACTTTGGGGTGTTTTGGCTTTGGGGAGAAGTTCAGGAATTGGATAAATAATCTTTACACTGATCCTAGAGCAAGAGTCCATGCTAACAGGGTGACTTCCTCATATTTCTCCAATTAATAGAGGTATGAGGCAAGGCTATCCTCTCTCCTCACTCCTTTTTGCCTTGAGCCTTGATCCCCTAGCTGCTAGTTTCAGACAGGGGGACATTTTTAGGGGAATTAAAGTTCAGGATATGGAAATTAGGGAATCTATGTACATGGATGACACCCTTTTATATGTGTCTGACCCAGTAACTTCCCTACTGAAAATCTTTGGGCTTCTGTCAGAATTTGGAGAACTTTCAGGGTTCAAAGCAAACCCAGGGAAATCAGAAATTCTCCTCATGGGGACACCCCCTACTTTGTCACTGCCCGATTTACCTGCATTAAAGTGGTCTAAAAAGGGATTTAGATACCTGGGGGTGTGGGTCCCAAAAGACATCACTAAACTATTTCAGATGAATTATCTGAAGATACTACAGGAGATAAGATCAGATTGTAAAAGATGGAAAGAACTCCCCCTATCATTGGCCGGCAAAACTGAGGCAGTCCATATGAACATTCTCCCCAGATTGTTATTCATTTTTTCTTCCATCCCACTCAAGCCTCCTAATTCTTTTTGGAAAGGGTTACAAACCTCTTTGTCCAAATTTATTTGGTCAGGGGAAAAAAAATAGAGACAGATGGAAAGTGATGACTTTGTCTAGACAGAGGGGTGGTATGGAGGTTCCAGACCTAGAAGTTTACTTTTGGGTGGCACAGATGTGGGGAATCCTTCTTCTTTTGTTGAACCCACCAGTTCGCTAGGTAGAAATTGAATTGGCCTCAGCTTGGCTGAAACACATGACAGATATGTTGTATCTGGACTTGCCAATACTTAAAAATCTCTCCTTTCACAACCCGTTCACAGAGATATCTGGGAGGGCATGGAGTGAGGCTTGTATAGCTTGAAAATATCTGCCCCACCTAAGTTGCTCCACCACAATCCTGAGTTGTCTTGACTTCCCACCCCTCACCTGGGACCATGCATATCACCGCTGGGCTAGGCTAGAACCATCTAACCTACAAGGACTTGGCTCTGACTACTTGAAAGAGCTTCTTGTGCCTTATCACCTGATACAACAGCTCCGTTTGGCTGATGAGGGGTTACTGGAGATTCCAAGGTTGTCACTGAAATCTTAGGGGGCCCGTGAATTTATGCACTCAGCCCCTTCCCTTTGGAATTCTTTATCCCGTCAGCTTCGGGAGATCATGACTGTGGGAGGTTTCAAACAGGAGTTGGAAACTTACCTATGGCATCAGGCATTTAGTGGTCCTAAATTAGTATGATCCTCAGACATTGATTATTATATTTGTTGGTTGCTGATTTTAATATTGTTCTTTTATCTTGTTGTAAAGCGCCTTGATGGCTCAAAAGGTGCTTTTGTGAAATAAAGCTTATTATTATTATATTAACCTAGGACACTGCTTTCAGGAAGCTCATCTTAAGTCTTTCCAACAACTAAGGATAGAATTTAATCTTCGGCAATCAGATTTTTATAGATACTTATAACTGAAGCATTATCTTTCCTCCATAGGCTGTGATCCCTCCTCTGCACACCAAAATAACACACTCCAACAGATTTTTATCTTCTTACTTAAGTCTAAGGCTCAACAGCACGTTATGTCCTCACTGGTACAAGTTATGAGTGATGCCAAGGAAGACCATCTCATAGCCATCAAACAGAAATGGTCAGCAGAATTGAGCATCACCCTACCTGAAACAGATTGGCTGAGAGTCTGGATAGAGGTCCATGAAATGACTGCCTCCCTAATTTGCAGGGAAAACAGGTGGACAGTAATAATTCATTATTTTTGACCCCCAGTCATCTCCAAACATTGGGCACTGATATCTTGGATCTTTGCTGGAGGAACTGTCAGCAACAAGGCACCTATGCACATATTTTTGGGGAATGTAAGTTCTGAAAAAACTACTGGAAAGAGGTGTGCTCAGTGGTGGAGAGTATCTTTGATGCCCCCCTTCCCTGAGACCCTCATTTTTGGCTATTTGGTCTTCCCCCAAGCCCGTTAATGTCTCCAGCTTCTTGATATCTCCTTTATGTCTGTGTAGTAGCAGCTCTTAAAGGGATAAAATTATGTTGGCTAACCCCCAAACCCTCTTCACTGGACCAATGGTATGGAATTTGCTCAAAAATCTTAGAGATGGAATTCCTCACTGCTAGACTGAGTCTGTCAGTAGATAAATTTAAAGGGAGATGGTTGCTTTTTTTTCATTATATTGCAGATAAGGAACAGAAATCCATCCTTGAGGTTATAGCAAGGTATACTAGTTAACTATTTGGGGGACAGAGCTATTCTCTGGTAAGACATGTCTTTCCTTTTTCTTAACCCTGGGAGAACCCTCCTACTGCTCCTCTGCTTCAGAAGAGTGCAGAGCCTCACCACCTGGATTCCCTCCTGGCCCCCTTCACATTTCTATGTTTGACTGATTTCCTGCTTCCCTTCACTTCCTCCCCTTCTTCAATGGCTTACTCTTTCCACTTCTTTCTCTTTTCCTTCCCTTCCCTCCTTTCCCACGTCCTAACCATTAACTAAACAGGGCATTTCTGTTCATTATCTAGAGGAAAAATGTATTCTCCCCCTTTTCAGCATGTAATGAATTGCCATCATAATAACTTGTGATAATTATGTTGGATGGTCTTTTTGTGTCATTGATATTTCATTTCATGTCCTATTTTTATTTTTATGTTTCTGTATAGGTTGTATGTTGTGTCTGTTCACACTATAATAGTTCAATAAATTTCTATTTCAAAAAAAAAATAGAACACAAACAAGCCTAATCCAAAGTCCTCCTGCTTAATAACTTACACAAACCCTGCAAATTTGAAATAACATAAAATAAATCACCTCTGCTGTATAGTTCTTATAGTTCTTTTCAGCTCATGTGTAAGATATATGAAAGTATGTTAAAAGTGATCATGGCAATTTCTAAATTCTGGATCTGGGAGTTTAATTGTAAGTTTGTCTTACAACAGCAACATCTGCTTCAGGAGGAACTTTTCAGAGCTGTAAGGCGTCATTTGGTTTCTCTTTATGAGTCAGATCATCAGCAATTTCACTGGGGTCAAGTACAATCACTTTGGAAATACTGCCAGTCTTTATTATCCTGATATCCTGCCATTAAAACCTCCTCCAATAACCTAATCGCTCTCTACCCCCTTCCCATCCCCTCATAGATTTCTCTCTTAACCCCTCACTATCGCTGTGTCTCTTCTTTCTCTCCTCTTCTCTCTAACCCTGCCTTTTATCATATTTGACTAAGCATACATGTTATAAATTATCCATGAGTGTATATGTCTGTTAGCTTTAAAAACCTCTGTCTTTGCACCTAGATTATTTATTGCAAATTGATACCTCAGTACTTACTCATTCTGTATAATACTGTAAATAATTGTACTTGCATCTTGTATCAGTATTGTACTCTACCGAATATTGTAAAAGTGCTATTGTGCACTTATCTGTTGCTAACATGTGTTGTGACTCTGTACCTCCCCTTTTACCCCCTCCCAGGTCGTCCCTGAAAACGGGACATTCTGTCTCAGTGGACTTACCCCGTTGCCAAAATTCAAATAACTAAAAAGGAGACAGGATTTGTTTTTCCTTGTATTTCACTAATTTTTAGTTTTTATATCTTCCTTATTCTTTCTTTTGATGTTTTGATGTGAGTTTTTGTTGAAGTAGTGTAATGTACGATTTTCTATTTGTGTGATTTATTGTACTATCTAATTTTAAATAAAAATTGCCCTAGTTTTTTACAGCAGGCACTGCTCTATTTTTCTGTGGAAGATAGTGACCAGAAAAAAGAGTGTGATGGAATCCCTGGTGGAGGAGACAGCGTCCTTCCCCTTCCAGAGCACAAAGGAAGCAAACTAGAGAAGGAGTATTAAAGGGTGCTACATGTACAGTATGTCTGCACAGGTATCTACCACAACAGAAATCTCTGAAAAGCAGTCCTTACCCAGCAGCACTATTGATACATTGTGGAAGAATTGCACATGGATGGTGTAAATATGGAGAGTTATCACAAACAAGTGTAACATTTGACATTTCTGTATCTATTATGAAATTTACTTGCTGCTTGTTTATCTTTTTTGCTTGAAATGATTTATGTAAGTACTGTATTAATATTTCTTTTAATAACAATCCCCCTACTTTTCCACAATTAATGCCATGGGATCTTTCGCTTCCACCAAGACAGTGACTATAGGTGGTTAGAAGGGACCTCAGTTTAATATGGCATACAAAGGATAGTACCCCACTAATACAGCGCCACATTCATATGGCTTTAAAGTGTCTTTTAAGCAATGACCAGGGGTTAGATTAAAAGACTGTTAATCGTCTCCTTGGGGTGTAATATGGCATAAGGTGCAGCTGAGTGCCACATTGCCTCAAGGGGGTGATTGACTATTAATCTAACCCCTGGTCATACCTTATTGCTATTATTATAATTAGTCTTTTATTTTTAATAATTTTATTAATATTTGTGTCTAAATAATTAATGAAAATGTGTGTTTTATACTAAGATAGTCCTTCTGCAATGAATTTGCAGATCCTGGAATGCAGAGCTATCATAATAATAAAAGCTGCAGTCAGAATAATATGCAAGGCAACTGTTCCTCTTACTTGCAAAATTACCTCAAGCCCGGTTGTTTGTGCAGTAGTTAGAGTCCCAGCTATCATCAGCTGTTAAACACCTTAACTGAAAAACTCTGATTTTATAAGAAAGCTTGTACAGTTTGACATCTGTACCAATATATGTAGTTAGATTCACAACAGAGTCATAAATCTAAGTTATAAGAAGTGGTACACTTAATAGGAGAATTTGTGGTAGCGCTGTCCGAACTGCAAGTAAAAGTGACAGTAGTAATCATTGTCCTGTTTACAATTCACTTAGATTACTCATTGTTAAAAGCTAATTACATAGAGGGGTACAAAGCATCATAGTCATTGTATATACAAGATGAAAGTGTTATGGGTAACTGTCTGATGTTAGGTGGAAATTACAGCGGGGGGTGCATGGACAGATTCCTAATGTTAACAAGCACTTTGTTAAGGGGGTACTGTGCTAAAATGAGTTTTGCAAATGTTATATTTTTACAGTTCGGGTAACTGGGGTCATGGGAATGAGCATCACACTACAGTCGGACAAGCGGGTTATTTAAGCAATAAGCCACAAGGGGTGTGGGTTATCAAAGGGATTTACCACGGTTGGTGTGGTTTGCCTGCCGCTTGTTTCTAGTGGGTGGAATCCTCGCTGCCATGGTAAATTCCTGATAACTCACAATTCCCCAAGTAGCTTATTGCGATTATGCCATGACATCTTGATACAGTTTAAGTTGAAATTATTTTATTTTATTTTTCCTGTGTAAACAAATGCATTTTATTAAGAAATATTGTTGCACAAAAGAAAATAGTCCTAGCTGATTCAGTCCTAAGCTGATTCATATGAGCTGTTGAGAAGCACTGAATTCAAACTGCTTGCTGCAGAGACTGGAACTAATGATGAGCCGCCTAAACAATGACTATCACGACTGCCGCCTCGCGGTCGCACAGCACAGCGTGTGTTTCGGGTTGGGTTTCTGGTGCGAGCAGGAAGTGACCACGGTCACACAGCACAGTGTGTGCTTTCGGGTTGGGTTTCTGGTACAAGCAGGAAGTGACCGAGTTGCATTTTTTTTTTTTTTGTAAATATAGATATTTTTTTTAATATGGAGGAGTGAGGTAGCCTGGTAAACTAATGAGGGCAGACACAGAGAGGACCGGAGACAGTGACGAGGGAACCGAGAGATGCAGTGGGAGTCTTATGGCAGGATGGAAGGCAGACAGCACCAGAGCAGATACTGAGGTGAGGTGGGTGCAGTTTCAGCGGTTACGGGGAAAAATATATTCAAGCATGTTGTGTTTTTTTTTTTAAAGTGCAGATCCACTTTCGGGGGGGGGGGGGGTGTTACGCTTAATAGGATGTCATGGGAATTGGAGACCGCTGGTTAGCGAGCATTTCAACATGGCGGATCTCCGGTTTGAATTTCCCGGGTTGAATGATTTTTAAGAGATGTGGCTGGCTGGCACCTTTTGCGGTGATTATCAGAAGATTTACAATGGTGGTAAGGTGCCAGTCAGCCGTTCTGATTTGTTGTTGTCCAAGGTCCATGGTATAATTGATGGTAATGCTCATGCCCACTGTCAGTATCCTGATTAAAAAAAAAAATCAGATTGCCACTAGGGGTGCTACATAGGATGGCAGCTTAAAGATCAGCTCCACAACCCAGAGGGAAAAATCCTTTAAAATCCCTTTTTTACCAGCTGGTATTATAACCTCACTCTACTGTAACATGTGGGGTAATACTCAAGCTACACTAATTTAGCTTCATTGATACAAAAAGCCTTCATTGGCTTTGTGGAGATTGTTATTTTGCTGAAGAGTCTCCTAGACGAGGTAGGCCTGAACTATGGCTGAAGGCCACTTGCCACAAGCCTGGGAGCAACCGTCAGTTGAGGCGATGTTCAGGCAACTTTGCCCAGATGGCACAAGTCACTGTGGCAACTAATTGAAATATCCAAGTGGTTCAAAATTTAGAAGCCAGGATGTTGCATACCAAACAGCGGGTCTCAGCAATTGAGGGACATGTTCAGGACTTAAGGGCAGAATTAAGAGATCAACAATGAACCATACAGATGCTGCTCAGTAAGATGGATGACCTCGAGAATCGAGGTCGCCATAATAATCTTCGTTTCCTGGGTTTCCTAGAGCATGCAGAAGGAAAGATACTGAAGGATTTCTACAATTAGCCATTGCTGAAATGCTGCAGTTGGACCCATTGATACTGCTCCAGGTGGAACGCACACACCGTACGTTAGCCCCCATGTCTCAGGCCCAGGACAGACCACGACCTATCATAGCCTGATTTATTGACTTTCGGGACAAACAGAAGGTCCTAACTAGAGCTTGTGAGTTACAGCATGTAGTGTGGAGATCAAACAGGATCCACATCTTTCAGGACTTCTCTAGGGATCTGTCGGATAAGCGCCAAGCATACTCCGAGGCAAGGCATAAAATGCACAGTATTGGACTGTCCTTTTCCTTGAGTTACCCAGTCACGATGTGGGTTATGCATAATGGAGTCCCAAACAGTTTTGAATCTCCTGATGCATTTATGAATTTTTTTACTGCACAACTGGCCACAAGAATTCACCACCACTACCCCAGGAGCCCCTTCGGCAAAAACTGCTACCAACGGGTTGGATTGCTGCTCCTTTCCATCAGTGAACAGCCCTGCAGTTTGGCAAGACCTCAGGAAGCAACAATGGGAACTCCCCCCAAAAGCACATGGAAAGAGGAAGTCCTCAAAGAAACATGGCCGCCAGGAGCATCCTTTGGAGAGAGGGCAAGACGACACAGAGAAGGCCCCAAGCATGGACACTGTAGCTCCAGATCCATTACAGCCCTATCACACCGCTAATACATATGAAGTTATACACCCCAGCTCTCCAGATCAACACCCAGGCATCTTGGATTTGACCGTAGAAGGTAGGCCTACTCCTATGTTGCAGCCCAGCTACCTGTCCCAGTCAGCAACTTCTCACCAGCTGCAGAATGGAGCTATAGATAGCAGAGGGCAGCATTCACCAAATGCTAAGCGGTAGGCCTCCTCTACTAGCAGAGATCTTGTCTTCAGTGTGGAGCTTCCTGAGTGCTCTACATCTCCAGGGCAATCGATCAGAGAAAACCAACTGGTGTGGTCAGATAAGTAGTCACCCTTCTATTTTCTTTCTATTCCTGTTCTTCTAATCCCCAAGGGAGTTGTAGGTATGGGGCGAGTTTGGGGTGTCTAAATTGACCATCAATGGACAATCTCCTAGGCTGACCAATCTGCTATCCTGTCTCCATGTTACTTGTGTAAGGGAAATTTTGGGCCCCTTTTCACCCCAACCTTGACCCCCGACTTGCACTGCCATTTGGCAAAGAAGATGCCTCACTCCTATACCAGGAGGTATTCAATGAGGCCTACCAACAAGCAGGGGATGTCCCGATCAAAGGTCCAGGCACGTTTAGATGGCAAAGAAGGCCTTTTTTCACCATCTGATTAATCAGCAGAACACTTGTGGGTTCTACCCCACTTACTTGTGTGTGGGGGGATTGAGGTCCGCTGGGAAGCTGTGTCGTATAATATGAAAGTATTTGTCGGCAAGCGTAAACTGTTACGCTGAATGGGTAGCCAGGATGTGTTTAACATGAGGCCTTAAGTAGTGAATGGCACAGGCCTGTGCATCTCTGGTATGTTTTTTATTATTTTTATTTCGATTAAGGGGAGGTCTCCCAGCCCCCACTTTAGGTGGCTTACAGTCCACTTTTCATTGGTGTGATGAGCCCGACCTCACCAAGATTTTTGTTGTGAGATCATGTTCGCACCCATCAGTAATAACCCTAGGCTCACTAACGTAGTGAGCAGTTCTCCCCCACTTTCTTTCCTGCAAACCTCCACCTCATTAGAAGCAATGTGTAGTCCCACTTTAACTACCCCAGCTTCTGAACTACACCGCTGGAACAGCTCTCTCAGCCCTCTGGGGTTGGAATGAACTACATGGTTCAACCTTCATATTGGGTTGTTCGAGTCCGTCTGGGGCAGAACCTCCCTCCCTCCCCGCACTCATCATAGTGCTAACAAAGGGTGGATACCACTTATTAATGCCCTGGGAATGGGGGGCTGACCTACAGCAGGGCTCTGCAGCTGATGAGATGCCGCTATATCCCCAAATTGCATGGTACACTGTGCACAATGTATATAGTTTGCTAATGTGTTTATGTATGTTTGTTTCATAAGAGACACACACAGATGTTTCATTATTTGTTAGTATAAATTCAGTTGGTAGGGGCAGGGTATATGGGCTTTACCTACCTTCTCCATATCTGGTGCGTTCTATAGAAATTTGTCTCTTTTGGTTGGGCTGCTCTCACCCCCTATCTGATGGTTGTTCTTGATATATCTCTTAATTAAATATTTGCTCCCTATTACTAACAGGAGATATCATTTGTCTGACATGCAACATCTGAGGGCTTAACACCCCAAACAAGATGAATCAAGTTTTAGGCCACCTTAAGAGACTGGGAGCAAGGGTCACCTTCCTTTATGGAGACCAGACTCACCAGGGGAATCCTGAGAGACAGAAGAGGGAGTGGGTAGGTCAGGTCATACATGCCTCGGCCTCCTCTGGAAAGAAAAGGGTGGTGATTCTGCTTCCCAAGCAACTACAATGGAAACTGCAGAGACAAGTGAGAGACCCAAAGGGCAGATGGGTGGTGGCACTCATGGATACTGGGGAGGGGCCTCTGATCCTGGGTAACGTATACACCCCGAATGAGGACCTGCCCTCCTTCTTTCACAAGTTAAGGTGCTGGGATCCATAGCTCTGGAAGACACACCCGTTTTATTAGGGGGCGATTTTAATCTCACCCTGGACCCTTTTCTGGATGGATCCCCTTCCAATACTGAGCCCCACTAAGGGCTGTAATGGCAGTGGCTCAACTATAACAAAATCTGGCCATTATGGACATCTGGAGAATATTTCACCCCTCCCAGTGGGACTACACCTTTCATTCCCCAGTACATACTGTAGCTCTCTTAGTAGAATAGACATCTGGCTCACCTCTCCTACTAGTACTAGAAACACTGTTAATACCCTTATTCATCCCTTAGTTATCTCGGATCATGTCCTTGTGCATCTTGCCTTCATATGGGGCCCCCTCTCCCTAAGTGTCCGGCATGGAGGCTGGACCCACTGCTACTTCGTGACCCAGACTTTCCCCCTTTGCTTCAAAAGGAAGCAAAGGAATTTTTCTGGCATAAACTCATAGCAGATACATCTGCGGGTACCAAATTTATTTATTATTTATTTATTTATTAAACTTTGGTGATCAGGAGAGCTCACTGGACCCCAGAGGTCCCTTTTTCAGGGGCGACTCAGGATTTACATAACATAGCATACATCACAATGTGGTAAATGTAGAAAATACAATTATGATACAAGTTATACAGAGGTGTACAGTCAGCTGGTTACATGTGCTGAGATCGGCATTACAGCAGTGCATATGTATTGATACTAATAATAATAATAAAGAGGGGGGGTGTGAACCACAAATGCAGAGACAGGTTGCGCACAGTAGGCATTCAAAGCTACTCTTTGAGGGGTGATAATGGGGTATGCGAGCCGGCATCGAAAGAGAAGGGAACAACATTTGAAGGGGCTAGAACGACAACTCCAAGAAGAGGCAGGTCACAAGGTCACCTCTCTGAAGATGCAAGTGAACGAGCTGGTCTCTAGAAAGGCAGAGATTTTGATCATTAGACTAAAGCATAAATATTGGGAAGGGGGAGAAAAGGGGCTAAACTGCTGGCATACCATCTCAAAAAGCAGCAAGCCGAAAGGCATATAGCAGCTTTAGAGGATGCAGGGCATAGGACACAGACCTCGGCGCAAGGTATTAATCAAATAATGATGGATTTTTACTCCTTGTTATATAAATCTTCTACAGCCCCAGACCCCCCGGGGGTCCACCCATTCCTGGAGTCCCTACATCTCCCCAAAATCTTGGAAGCACAGGCTAATGTCCTAGATGTCCTGATCTCAACCCAGGAGGTGGCTGACACCATCCTCTCCCTTAAAAAGGGAAAGGCCCCAATAGGGGCAGCTATTGCATCTCATAATCTCTCCGGTATTACAACAAGTATTTACTGAGTCTTTGCAAACAGGGTCTTTCCCTTCATCCCTTAGGGAGGTGACTATTACTATCCTACCAAAAAAAAAGGTAAAGACCCTCTTAAAGCATCCAGCTACGGCTCTATTTCACTATTGAATGCTGATAGCAAGGTGCTAGCCAAGATACTAGCTGATAGACTTAATCCTCTCCTTCCCAGTTTGATCCACCCATCCCAAGTAGGCTTTGTTAAGGGCCGCTTCATCGCGGATCATATTAGATCATTGGTAAATTTAATCCATAAGACCCAAACATTATCTTCCCCCGCTGCTGCCTTTGCAATAGATTTCGAAAAGGCCTTTGATTCCCTGGAGTGGGACTATGTCCAACAAGTACTTTGCACTATGGGCTTGGGGGCAGGGTTTTGGGCCTGGATTGGAGCAATCTGTTCATCCCAAGCTGCACGGATACTCACCAATATGATGCTGTCTCCCCCATTCATACTGGGTAGGGGTACCTGTCAGGGCTGCCCACTTTCCCCATTACTTTTTGTATTGGCAGTTGAACACCTGGCAGCTGTTATTAGGCAAAATCCTCTAATCTCCAGGGTCCAGGTGGAAACAAGGGCATACCCTACTCTTAAGTATGCCAATGACCTGTTGCTCCCTATAGCCAATATCGGCACCTCCATCCCTCCCCTACTGTCCACCTTGTCAGATTTCTCTACAGTCTCAAGGCTCAAGATTAATCAGGCCAAACTCTAAGTGTACCTCTCAAATGGTTACTCAGCATAGGCTCCGATGGGCCCCGGAGGGGATTACCTACTTGGGCATTACTGTCTCTCCTAATCTGCATAAAATCTGGGACCTGAATATGAAACCACTTTTTGCATCCATTAGTACAGAACTGGACAGATGGAAATCTCTTTGACTGTTGCTTGTAGGTAAAATATCCGCAATTAAAATGGTCACAGCAGCAAACATTCTGTATCTTCTCTCCCACATTCCTCTGAAAATACCTTGTTACTGGTTTACCAAGTCAGACTCCCTGCTGGGATCCTTTTTGTGGGAGGGTAAGAAACCTAGGTACAGTAGAAATAAGCTCAGGGCTCATTGGTCGGAAGGGGGCTGGGGTCTTCTGTGGTTAGAGGGGTATAAATGGTTTTTTCAGCTGGCACAGACATTAAAATGGTTCCTTTTCTCTGAATACAATGCTCCCCAGTGGCTGGATATGGAGAGAGAGGTATGTCAGCATACTCACTTGGTATTATTGTTATTTAACCATCCCCCTAAGGGTACTCACTCTCATCCTGCTATAGGTCCCTCTCTAGAATATTGGGCCAAGGTGCATAAGAAGTTGGGCGCCTCCCCATCTCCCCTAAGACTTACCCCACTATGGGGCAATATTGAGATTACCATCAATAAACAACCAATTGCTTGGCCCTCATGGGAACATGGTGGTATCTCACTGCTTTGAGACATGCTCATTCCAGGTACAGATACCCTTAATTCCTTTGAGGGCCTGCGGAGCACTTATGTGATCTCTCCCAAAGACTTCTGGAGATTCCTTCAAATAAGAAGTGCCATCCTTATGTACAGGCATAAGCAGCAACAAGAGCAACAAATCTCCCAGGTAGAGTCATGGCTGGCCCTAGAAAGAGGACAGTCAAGCCGGGTATATGCAGCCATTCAGAGTACCATCCCGTCCCAAGCAGAGGAATCCAAGCATAAATGGGAGAATGCACTGTATGCCCCTATTATGAACCTGGAGTAGAAGTCTTGTATAAAACTAGCTCACGAGGCATATCCTGACACCAGTAGCCAACTAATACAGAACAAGTTAATTCAGTCCTGGTACAGGACTCCTGTTTTCCTCGCCAAGGAAAAACTGGCTCAGCCTGACCTGTGTTGGAGGTGTCAGGAACTCCCAGGTAACCTGATCCATATACTTTGGTCCTGCAAGCTGACCCAGACCCTATGGCAGGCTACCTGTGAGATGGGGTCCAAAATATTTAGGAAGTCTGTGGCTCAGTCCCCTGAGTTGCTATTATTAGGACTCCAGCCCCCAGCCCCTCACCTTTGTCTCTCCGAGTTGAAACTTCTGACACTCAGTATGCAGGTTAAAAGCCTCCTACTGTGAAAATGGTGGTCCCTGATAATCCCCTCCCTTGGGGAAGTACTTTCCTCCATGGCTCAAGTTGCCAACTGGGCCAGAATATCACGTACTGTGACCAACACCCTCTTTAAATATATTGCCCTCTGGACTCCCTTCCTTCTGTTTTTAAAACCTAGTGGGGGAATTGGCTGAATAGGCACAACTACACAACTATAATGGTCTCCTCTCATGGTGCATTTAGGGGCAAGTGTTGGAGAGCTTGTTACTGAGTTATAGTGGACCCTGCCCTATGGATGACATGGTATAATATCAGTAAGTGATTGTATCTTCGCCGACAATGAGGACCTATTTGCTTTGTGTGTGTGATCTTTTGTATTTTGTAGGCTTAAAGTAGAGGACAGCGGCCCTGGACCTCCCATAATTTCTGATGCTTTGTCAGATACTGCAGATACTAGCAGGGTGGAGCCAGGTAAGATATGTTTGTATGAGTTAGCCATAATGCAATACTCCAACTGCTTATACTTTCAAAGTTAATATCCAGCTGGATAGGTGTTGTACATCCTGGAACAATGTATTATCCTACAGTTTACCTGGCTAGTATATTCAGTCCGTTACTATTTGGCCAGCATGTTCTGTTCTCTGCTTATACAGACATATGTAACAGTCTGTAAGATCCTTGAAATGTATCCAACTGTTTTAAAGTTTGTATTGTCTTAATAAGTCAAATCAATAAAATGAATTAACCACAAAAAAAAATCAGACAAAAGTCAGATGCTCATTTAACTAAAATAAATAGGTACTGTAGCACTGAATACAATTTACTACAACAGTAGATAGTAAACAGAAACATGATTAAAAAAAATAACGTCATGCTAACTGTCAGCTGAAGTGTCCATAGCGTTCACTTCATTACAGGTACATTCTATGAGTGTGCCTCACCATTAAAAAAGTAGACATTTGTACAATCGAGCTACAGTCAGTGTATGTGTGAAAGCAATTGATTTATGATGTGTTTCATACAGGATACATGCCAGGAGCAACCATGTTTTCTAAAAAGATTTTAGCTGCATGTTAAGTTACTGGAACTTCTTCCAACAGTATTTTTGAAAGCATCCACCATTATCAGGCTCTACGTGATAGGTTAATAAAAGATTAACATAAGGCTGTTAGAATGTTTGCAGCCAATCAGAAAGCTCCATTTCTCAGACCCTTTTTATAATTATGGATATTACCCCAAGTGCCTGGTGTGGGTCTAGAACCAATGACCGTTTCATATTACAGCCCCAGAGGCAAGGATGGCCGGAGTGTCTTGTGTGTTAAATAAATGTTCTGTTATCACTTAATCCACAGGAACATAAAACTAGGAGATACTGTGCTAAGAAAAACAAGAGTAGTAATTTTTTGTATCTCTTTTTCTTAGCCGCACTAAATTATAGCCTGGTTTTATAGAACTAGATAAAAATGACATTATAGTTTACAACGCTGTTTGCATGATTATTAAAACAGGTGAACTTGTGTCACATAGGGAAATTAATTGAATTTTTACAGCTCTGAAATTGTATGGTTTAATACTATGGTTATTTTTTGTCACACGTGTAGTAGATATACTGGATATTAAGACTATTTTAAGAGACACCAGAGTATTTTGTAGTCTATTTTAAAAACATAAAAAGTTATGTTTCAGATGACTTTGAAAACATGATTTTTTATACATCATACGTACATCTTAGGACCACTGCACACCCTGAAGAGGTGGTCTTGGATCCTCAAAACATTAACATTTGGGATATATGTTGCTTATATTAACTAGTAATACATAGTATACAATACAAAATTGCCATTTGAAAAAAACTCAGGAGTTTTGAGCCTTCCTCATCACATTGCCATTGTTTCTAATTTGTAATCTATGAGGCAGACTTCTCCCAAAAAACGGAGGGTATATCCATATTAAAAGTCATTTGCATTCAGACCTGCACCCACTATTTTTTGCTTGTAATATTGGCCTGGAATGAATCATATAGATATTGATGCCTTGTCCAGACCTTCTGTTGCTCTTGCAGGAGTGTCAGAAGAGTAGGTTGATATCCCTTAAATAGCTGTTGATGCTCAGTGCCAGAAGTTTGACATGGGTGAACTAGCTAGCCCAGCAAATCCCCTGTTTGGTTGACATTGCAAGGGCTTCAGCTGAGTAAATCCACATTACTTATTGGGAGTTCATGGGCCTGAATACATCATCATTGCCCTAGATCTCAGCAGTGTTCTCCCTAGTTGTTTCTTTGACCCTATGCCCCAATCCCAACCCCCAACCCTGCAGCATCCTTGTTTCCTCCTGTGCAAAATATCCACCCATGAAGCTCGTCCTTACCTACAAAAAGCGTTAAACAGCAAAAACCCTATAAATGACCCCCTAGATGCCAGGTTCCTTCGATTAGTCCTCGACGAGGTCCTAGTTCCCCTAACAGACCTGCTCAACAAATCCCTATGCCTAGGGACCACTCTAGATTGATGGAACATTATGTTAGCTATCAATCTGCAATCACCCATAAGAAGGCAGAATTCCTGTCCAGGGAGATTGCAGTTGCTCAGAATTGACCGGCTCAGCTGTTCCGAACTGTAGACAGACTGTGCAACCCAGCCTGCCTGCATGTTCGGAAAGCTTTTTCGCAAGCAGAGTGCGATGAGCTCGTTTATACTTTGCAACTAAAGTGGCTGACGCCAGGATGAACCTGGGTCCGTAACCTCTATGGGTGATGCTCTTGGACAGCATGAGATGACAGTGCTCATTTCTCCTGGAGTTCCTTTCGACGACCTGAGTTCGTGGACATTATGAGGATCATCCATTCTATCGTCCCACAAGTTGTGGTTTGGATCCCGGTCTGACTCCGCTCATTTTGGGTTGTTTTGATATCATCGGTCCGGTCCTGGCGCAAATAGTCTGGTGCTCCTTGGAATTAGGCGGGTTTCCCTGCTCCTTGAAAGAGGCAGTGGTGACTCCTCTCTTGAAGAAAGCTTCCTTGGACCCGGACTGTTTTTCTAATTATCTGCCTATCTCTAACCTCCCCTCTATTGGGAAGGTTATTGAGAAGGTCATAGCGGTTCAATTGGATAACCATTTAACCATCCATAATGTCTACGAATCCTTCCAGTTGGGCTTCCAAAAAAGACATAGCACCGAGACTGCGCTGGTTCGGGTGTTAAATGATCTTCTGATGGTGAGGGATCAGAAGAGACGCTCCATTCTTGCTCTTCTTGATCTCTCTGCAGCCTTTGACACAGTGGACCACATGGTGTTGCTAGCTCGCCTGGGGCAAATCTGTGGAATGTCTGGAACCGTTTTGCAATGGTTCACATCATTCCTTACCGGGAGATCGCAGAGAGTTGTGTCGGGAATTTTTTCCTCTGACCCAATTCCTTTGTTGTGTGGAGAGCCCCATGGATCCGTGCTGTCACCCATGTTGTTTGCAGTGTATATGCTGCCCCTCGGAGGTATCATTAGATGATATGGGCTGAGGTTTCACTGCTATGCTGATGATACCCAGCTCTATCTGTCTTTTGCACCCGACCAGGATGGAGCTCTCTCGGTGTTTAACAACTGTCTGGGGGAGATCCAAGACTGGATGGATTCTAGTTGACTAAAGTTGAACTCGGAGAAAACAGAAGTGCTGGTAGTGGACCCAGGTGGTCGGATGGTGAGGCCGGGTATTGGTGCTCCATCTGGAATTGTCCTTGGTGGAGTATCTCTGCCGTCCTCAGAACGGGTGTGTAGCCTTGGGTTTATTATTGACGAAAGGCTGACTCTTAAAGCTCAGGTGTCAGCCGTTGTCAAGATTTCCTTTTATCATCTTAGGAATATTGCCAGGGTTAGGCATCTTGTTCCGTCCGACTCCCTGCCTACTTTGGTTCACGCTTTTGTATTCTCACGCTTGGACTACTGCAACGCCCTGTACTTTGGGCTTTCTGGGGTTGAAATCCGTCGCCTACAGCTGGTGCAGAACGCTGCAGCCCGGGTTTTGACTGGGACAAGTCGGTCCTGTCATATCACTCCTGTGCTGCGCGAACTGCATTGGCTTCCTGTGCGGTGGCGGATCACCTTTAAAGTCATTTTATTGACTTTTAAAGCCCTTCACGACCAGGGTCCAGCCTATCTGAAAGACCTCCTGGTTCCTTACTGCCCTGACCGATTACTCCGGTCAGCCGACATGGGGTTGTTAGAGATCCCAAGAGTGAGTTTAAAATCTTCTGGCAGCAGAGCGTTTTCGCATGCTGCACCCACTCTTTGGAACTCTCTACCATGTCGGTTACGGCAGTGCACCTCCGTGGAACTTTTCAAGAGGGATTTGAAAACTTATTTGTGGAATATGGCTTTTTTAGATAATTAAGTTATTTATAAATGCTTGGATTTTATTATTAATACTCTATTTCGTTGTATGTTGATTTTATGTACATGTTCTGTTTTTATGTAGTGTTTTGAACTGTTTTTAAAATTGTTCAGCACCTTGATACACTGAAAGGTGCTATATAAATAAAATTATTATTATTATTATTATTATTATTATTATTAGGGCAATTCCCTAGTGCCTGGAAAACAGCTGTCATTACCCACATCCATAAAAGTGGTGAAAAAACCTCCCCAAGTAACTATCGGCACATCTCCATTCCCCCCCCCCAAAGCATTAGAAAAAGTGGTTGCCACCCAACTTACGGAATACCTAGCCAAGTATGACACTTTATGCCCAGAGCAGCATGGCTTCCATTTGGTCCATAGTACCATCACAGCCCTCCTAGAATTCATCAACTTCGTGCACTCCTCCCTAGACACCGGTAACATTGCAGGAGCTGTGTTCATAGACCTATCCAAAGCCTTCAACACGGTCTGCCACCCTCTCCTTCTCGACTGTCTCCACCAACTTGGTTTCTCCACAGACCCCCCAGCCTGGTGCTCCAGTTACCTTTCTGCCAGGGCCCAATGTGTCAAAATTAACAGAACCCTATCCGACACATTACCCGTCCACTCCGGGGTGCCCCAGGGCTCTATCCTGGGGCCACTTCTTTTCTCCCTCTACCTAAACTCCTTACCAAAGACCTGCTCCACAAAAATCTTACTATATACAGATGATGCAGTGCTCTTTGCTTCACATCATAAACCCACGCCCCTTCAGGACTCCCTCCAACTTGCCTTCTCCCAGGCCGAAACATGGTTTAAGGACCGTAGACTGGTCATAAACCTAAAAAAGACTAAATCAATGATTTTCTCTGACTGCCAAAACAAAGCAAAAAGTGCACCTCTCTGCATTCTCCCCAGCACCCAGCATCCCCTTGAACAGGTATCCAACTACAAATATCTTGGACTTACCCTCGACTCAGCCCTTACTTTCCATGACCACATAAACACCCTTGCTGCCGCAACAAACACCCAGATTGGACTCCTTTACCGACACAGGGACTGACCCTCCCCACACTCTTAGGCTGGCCATCACCTCATCAATACTGTCCTTAGTGGACTATGGGCTCCCTGAATACGGGGCAGCAGATAACTCTGCACTCCATAAAATCCAGGTCTCCCTAAACAAGGCCTGCAGGCTCCTAACTGGCGCACCGAGGCTCACTCACATCTGCTCCCTCTATACCTCTGCCAATCTTCTCAACCTCAATGAAAGGCTCCGCTACCAGACTTGTATACTGTCCAAGAAAATACTGCTTGGACTCTCTCCCCCTGGGGTCTCCGCCTCTCTTCATCCTGCCACCCCCACTATCTCCACCCGCAACTCAGAGAAAGCACCACTGGCTGTGCCCAGGGTAAAAACCTCCCTTGCCCAGAGATCTTTCCACTCCAAGGCCCCCACATGGTTTAATGCATTCCCAAACACCATCACTAGTGCACCCAAGATCGCCCACTTCAAAACCACTCTTCGCAACCACCTCTTCAATATCCGCTCCTGTAACTGCAACTAACATTTCTCTCTCTCACCCTCTCTGATCCAAATTCTCTGACAAAGTCCATTATGGATTGCAACCTACATCAATAATACCAAACCCATGAATAGGACTGACTACTCTGTTTAGATGCTTTCTCAAGCTAATAATGTCTCCCTGCTGTGATGATGTAAATATTGTCATCGCAATATTGCAAATAAAGTCTGAAAATATCCACATCCTGTACTTTCTATAAATACTGTAAATAATGTAAGTGACAAATGTCTGTAACACATGCTCTATGTAACTGTTGTTATACCCTGTCTGTATTAGCGTCTTTCTTACATGTGACTAGGTACCTTTGGAAATGAGCCTCTGGCTCAAAGGTTGTAAACCGATATATCAAATAAATAAATAAATAAGTTATCTCCAGATGATCTCACAGAGATCAGCTAAAGAAGTCAAGCAACACCCAATCATACTCACTCCAAATCACTGTTGGGATGCTATCAAACTGAATGTTATTAGCAGGTTCATTTCTTTTCTCATAAGGTAATTGCTACAATTGCAATGCAAGCAGACATTATTACATTTGAAAATGTAAGGAACTATTCGGTCTCCCTGTTACCAATTAGCAACACCTTCTCATTTCAGTCAAAGTCTGCTGTTTACCAACATAATGAAATAATATATTCAGGCATTGAACAAACTCCGGAACTTGTCAGGACCCAGTTCAACTTGTCATAGATGACTGCTGATGTTAAGCATTTCTGCAAAGCATGCTTTGATTTTGTAAAATATAAGACACTCACAACTAAAACTGCACCCCCAATGAATATTGCTGCAAGTAGATACATGCACTGACTTGATGTGATTGGAACCCAGCAGTCATTGTGTCACCAACATTCTGGCAGTGCCTGATTTTTTTTTTTTTGTTATGGTCATGCTTTCCCTACAAAGAACAAAACTCTGACATTGAAATTAGAATCATATCATAGAATCATAGAAACTTGATGGTGGAAAAGAACCTCTTATCCCATCAAGTTTGCCTTTACCCCCCATCACTATTCCTCCCTCCTCCCTCTAAGAGCACCCATCCCACCACCCTGTAACCCCATGTGCCTGTCCCATGCTCTCTTGAACTGCTCCACTGTTTCAGATCCCACCATCTACTCTGGAAGCCCTTTCCATGCTTCCATCACCCTCTCAGTGAAGAACTGTCCTCTCACATTGCCTCTGTAGTTTCCTCCCTGCAGTCTCAAACCATGCCCCCTCATTATGGTGTCTTCCTTCCTGTGAAATAAATGACCTGAGCATGCTTTATTTATCCCTTTGACCTATTTAAAGGTCTTTATCATGTCCCCGCTCTCACTTCTAATCTCCAATGTATAAAGCCCCAATTCCCTACATCTCTATTAATACAGTTTGCCATTCATCCCCTGTATCATATTGGTTGCCCTTCTCTGAACTCTTTCAATCATATCTATGTCTTTTCTCAGATATGGCCTACAGAACTGGACTCCTTACTTGAGGTGTGATCTTACCATAGCTTGGTATAGGTACATCAGGACCTCCCTCCTTCTGCTAGTGATTCCCCTGCCTATACACGCCAGCACCCCATATGTTCTCCCCACCACCCTGCTACACTGATTTCCCACCTTGAGGTTACTTGACATTGTTATTCCCAGATTCCTCTCCTGCTCTGTAACCCTGACTTCATCTATAATAGTTTGTGCACAATGGTGCTGTAGGAAAATTAGGCTAAGGTGTGAAACATATTTTTAATATTCATTAATGTTAACACTCCCTGAATTATTTTATTATTACTTTTGCCTTACCAAATGAATTATGATGAAAGAATTCCTGTACAAACATGCCAAAGAACTTGGAATAGTAATTTTTTCAAAATGGCTTCTGTATGGACTCAGATCATCTATATGGACTGATGCCACATGAGAAAAACTCAGTTTAAAAACATATGAAGAATGCAGAACTCAGTCTGAAACCATGATAACTTTCTTGAATGTTAACAAGGGGATAACAGCACCTCAGAAAAGGGAATGTCTTAAAAACACAGACTACATCAGATAGTTATCAGTTAAATAGCCATAAATCCAGATCCCACTGTCATTAGGCTGTTTCTCCAGCTCACAGCCTGTGTTTGCTGGACCAAGAGAAACAGCTTTGAAGTGGAAGAAGGAAACTGTAAAATCTTTTGGTATTTCATGAAAGAATATCAAATGCCACAAACATCTAAGTTTTATTATTCCAAAGGTCAGTGAGATTCATGTCAGACTATGCTTAAAGGTCCTGTGAAGAGATTTCAACTTTTATATAAAGATGGAATTCAGCATTATTTGAAAGTCATGAAACCAACTCAAGAGTATAAATAGTGAGCTGGACTTATCACTTAAGACATGGAACAAAGAGTTTCTTTGTTTTGTTTTTACTGGGGGAGTGACTTTTTGCCTTGGAAAAGCAAAGCAAAGGATGCTGATACATCTCTTCCTTGAGACTGGCATGCATGATAGTGCTATGACATAAAATCATATTTAACAGAAGTCTTGGCTGGAAAGAAAGAGGTAGTCTTGCTGGCAGATGTGTGAGCCATAGGTTCATTTATGGTACCATCTTTATTAAGCATGATCTGTGGGATGACATCAATTATCAGAAGTCAGTTGAGGATTTCAGGATCTCTTAACAAGTTTAGAGTTACAGGACTACTAGTTTCTGCTAGCACTTCAAGGCAGTGTAGCGGAAACCCACATTTTTGGGGGTCCATAGAAACATAGAAGTTAACAGCAGATAGGGACTACAAGGCCCATCCAGTCTGCTCATTTTTTAAGGTCATTTTATAGTCATTTCTGCTGATTTTTTTTTTCGCAGTTTAATACAATAATCTGCAAGTCATACATTTGTTCCACAGTTCAGTGAGTCACTAAACTGTGAAATGAATACATGAATTGTGGATTAATATATTAAACGGTGGAGAAAAGTCTGCAGAACTGATCACTGAACAGTGGAATAATTACATGTATTGCAGAATAATACATTAATCTATGGAATAAAAATTCCTTAGAACTATTATTTCACAGTTCATGTGTATTATTCTACAGTTCATCCAAAAAAGTTTGGCAGAAAAGGGAAAAAATCTGCCAAACACATTCAGAAGATTCTGATCTCAATAACGGCAGAAGTTCAGAAAATTTCACAAAATTTCTGAAATTTTACAAAAGTTCCATGAAAGTGGAATTTGCAACTTTCACACACTTCTAATCCCTGGCACTACATAAACTTTATTCTCTGTCATGATGCAACCTGATACTACACTGTGTTGGTCACAGGTTGGTGGCCCCTGTGGAAGATTGGGAAAGTACTGCATTCCAGGGAGGTACTATACTTGCTTTGAGGCCCACACTAATGTTTCTTGGTGCTGGCACTGCTTAACTCATTTAAAATTGGGCCACCTAACACCCCTTAGCTGATTTAAGATCCCAGGAACCTCAACATTAGAAAAAACTTGTAAGACAGGGGAAGTAATTTTTTATTTATTTTATTTATTTGTATTTCAGATGACACCTTTGAGCCGAGGGCTCTTTTACAAAGGTTCCACGTCAAGGCAATAAGAACAATAAGGTATAAAACATAACATGATCATTACAATGGAACTTACAAAAAGAAAGACAAATAAGATTACAATAATAACAGCCAAAGGCATTGTCAAGGAATTGTGTTTCGAGTTAATTATACAGTACAAGTCATAGGTGGCTCAGTGAAACTTTGCTAGGAGTGGGTTAGTAGGAAAAGAGAAAGAAGAGTGGTGGTGAGGGGGTGGTATGGGAGACAGAGAGAGGGAGGAGGGGAGAAATAGGGAGGGCATTGCTTTGGGTATGTGGTAGATGGGAAACAGCAAGGGAGAAGGAAAGGGAGGGATGAAAAAGAAAATAAGACAGATTCATCCTATACCCAGTAATGGGGGGTAGGAGAGGAGGAGCTGAGGCAGTGAGGAGGGATGCTTGAGGGTAGTATGCCTGGAGAGGATTATAAGAAGCAATCACAGAAGGCACTAGCCACAAGGTGTTGACACAGTTTACACTTAAAAGCACCAATCGTGGCAATGTTGGAGATTTCTGTAGGTAGCAAGTTGAACCAGGTGGAGGCTCTGACAAGGAAAGAATGCTGAGCTTGGGAGATCCGACAGTGAGGTATTGTAAAGGTTAGACTGTCTGATCTTCTAGTTAGGTGGCGGACACGCTGTGGGGTCAATATTGATTGGACTCCAGGGGGCATAAGTCCCAGTGATGTCCTCTTAGCTGGGATGCAGGTCTGGTACTTTAACCTGCCATATAGCTGGAGCCAGTTAGCCTGCTCGTAAATGTCACATGTGTGAGAAAGGCAGGCAGCTGAAATAAGGAGTCTACATGCCTTTTTAAGGGCTACAGCTATGCGCTATGTGCAGTATCAGTAGCGGATCCATAGATAACAAGCCCGCAGTCAACAGTTGAGATAACAGAGCTCTGGATAGCGAGGTTCAAGGCTTCAGACATTAGGCAATGTTTATGCTTGTATAGTAGCCCTATACGGGAGTTCGCAATTTTAGCGATATTGTCAATGTGTTTGGTATACGAGAGGGAGCAGTCAAGGGTCAGGCCCAGATATTTAAACATATCCATCTGCTCAAAAGTGACGCCTGCGTGGTTGTTAATTATGAGCTCATGGTCCTTGTACTTGTTGTGGGTTCCATGGAACAACATTGTTTTAATTTTTTTTGTGGTAAAGGATGAGTTTATGTGAGCAAAACCATTCTTCCACTTCTGTGAAACTTTTCTGTAGTTGAGACTGAAGGGAGGTGGGATCGGTGTAGCAAGTGAAGATTACTGCATTATCTGCATACAGTAACATTCTGTCATGGCAGGAGGCAGGGAGATTGTTCAGGAATATGCTGAATAACAAGGGACCCAGGATAGAACCTTGGGGTACTGCAGAGTGGATTGGTAAGGATGAAGAGAGGAATTCACCAATCCTGACCTGTTGGGTCTGGTTACTGAGGTAGCTTTGAAACCAGGATAGTTTTACTTGAAAGACCAAGGAAGGATAATTGTTTGAGGAGAATGGAGTGATTGACAGTGTCAAATGCCTTAGTCAGGTCAATAAAAGAGGTGCTGACCAACTGGCCCTGATCAAGTGCATGATGGATATGTATGGTGAATTCGACGAGTGCTGTGGTAGTGCTGTGCCCTTTGCAGAAGCCATGCTGCTGGGAACATTGCAGGCTGTATTTTACAAGGTACTCCATGAGCTGATCAGCCACTATCCATTCCAATGCTTTGGATAGAGGAGGGAGGATGGATATAGGCCTGCAGTTGTTCATGAGAGTCTTGTCACCACTTTTATGGACTGGAGTCACCACTGCCAGTTTCCACTTTTGGGGGAACTGGGAGAACATGAGGGAATGGTTGAGGAGTTTGGTTAGTGGGAGCAGGACTTTGTCAATGGTGAGGGCGAGAAGTTTCATATCCATTGAATCGCCACTGACCCTAGACTTACCAAGCACTTTAAGAATGTGTTTTTTAGCTAAGCTTTCCGGAATTGTTTTGAAATGGGAAGGAGAGTGCCCTGGTGGCAATCCTGAACTAACAGAAGCTGGGTTGACTGTGGCGGGATCAAAAAAGTTAGGGGGTAGTACATGACAAAGTTCAGCAAAAGTGGTGTTAAATGCATTGGCAATGATTACGTGGTCAAGAGTGATGGTACCATCTATGTTCAACATTGTGGGTGTTGTTTTGGTATCCTTTCCAGTCGCTTCAGCAAGGTTATGCCAGAATTTACTCCCATCATTACATAGATACATAGACAGTGTTAGCAGATAAGGGCCTATGGCCCACCCAGTCTGCCATTTGAGCTTGTAAGTTCAGTTTATGTTTTCCTAGAAGTCTGTTGCCCCTTACCCCTGACCTCCAGAATTCCTTTATGTCTATCCCATGCATTCTTAAATCCTGTGATTGTTTCAGCCCCCACCACTTCCTCTGGCAGGGTGTTCCACTTGTCCACCACCCGTTCTGTGAAGAAATTCTTCCTCACGTTTCCTCTGAATCGTTCTCCCTCCAACTTCATCCCATGCCCTCTAGTCCTGGAACATCTTTTTCACTTAAAAATAGTGTATTCCTGCACCCTTTTCCTCCCTGTAAGATACTTGTATGTCTCTATCACATCCCCTCTCTCCCTCCTCTCCTCCATGGAGTACATGTTCAGTTCCTTCAACCTGTCCTCATAGGACTTGTGATGCAATCCATGCACCATCTTTGTTGCCCTCCTCTGAACCTTCTCTACCCTGTCTATGTCCTTACGTAGGTAAGATCTCCAGAACTGTACACTGTACTCCAGGTGGGGCCTCACTAGTGTCTTGTATAGTGGAATTATGACCTCCCTTTTCCTGCTGGTGATGCCCCTACCTATGCATTCCAGCATCCTATTTGCTTTACCTGCTGCCTTGTCACACTGTTTCCCTACCTTGAGGTCATCAGAGATGATAACCTCAAGATCCCTTTCCTGCTTGGTGCATGCTATATCCTCACCCCCCAGCTGATATACTGCGCCAGGGTTTTTGTGCCCCATATGCATTATTTTGCACTTCTTTGCATTGAATTTCAACTGCCAAACCCCTGACCATTCTTCAAGTTTCTGCAGGTCCCTTCTCATTCTGTCTACACCCTCTGGTGTGTCTACTCTGTTACAGAGCTTTGTGTCATCAGCGAACAGTGAAATTCTGCCTTCAAGTTCCTGTGCAATGTCACTGATGAAGATGTTGAATAGGACTGGTCCCAGCACTGATCCCTGTGGTACCCCACTGGTCACTTTTCCCTCTGTGGAGTGACAGCCATTTACCACCACTCTCTGTGTCCTGCCGCCCAGCCAGTTACCTACCCACTACTCTGCTGTCCTGCCCACACCCATATTCCCCAGTTTCTGTAATAGTCTTCTATGTGGCACAGTGTCAAAGGTCTTGCTGAAGTCCAGATAGGCCATGTCCACTGCCCTCCCCGATCCACCTCCCTAGTCACCCAGTCAAAACATTCAATAAGGATGGTCTGACATGACCTCCCCTGGGTGAAACCATGCTGCCTTGGGTCCTGTAGTCCATTGACAACCAGATGTTCCACCAATCTCTCCTTCAGTAGTGCTTCCATGATCTTCCCCACTACCGAGGTGAGGCTGACTGGTCTGTAGTTCCCGCTTCCTCTTTGTTCCTCTTTTGTATAAGGGGACTACATCTGCTATCCTCCAGTCTTTGGGTACCTCCCCTGTTTCCAGTGATTGGCTAAACAGGATAGCCAGAGGTTCAGCCATCACCTCTTAGTTCTTTAAGGACCCTGGGTGCACCCCATCTGGCCCCATTGCTTTATCAACTCTTATTACTTCCAGTTCCTTCAGGACCCTTTCTCATGTAAAGGGACTTGTGTCCATTTCTGCACCATTCTCACCCTTGTACTCCTTCAGACCCATTACCTCCTCTTCCTCTGTAAAGACTGAGCAGAAATACTTGTTCAATATGTCAGCTTTACTGTTGTTATCCTCCATGCGGCCCCATCCTCCCCTTCAGTCTCACTATTCCTCCTTTGCCTTTCTTTTTCACTTATGTACCTGTAAAAGGTTTTGTCCTCTACCCACTGATTTTGCAATGTGTTCTTCTGTCTGAGCTTTGGCTTCTTACTGACCTCCCTGCCTCCCTTGCTTCTCCTGGTACTTCTCCCATCCCTTCTGCCTTGTGTCTTTTGTATTGCCTGAATGCAATCTTTTGGCTTTCACTTTCTTTGCTACCTCTTTGGAAAACCATAATGGTCTCCTCTTCCTTTTCCTCTTGCTAACCTGCTTAATGCATAATTCTGTTGCTCTTGTAATCACCATTTTAAATACTGCCCACTGTTCCTTAACCCCTGATTCCTGCCCCATTCCCCTTAATGCCTCTTTCAGGTATCTCCCCATTTTCCCAAAGTCTGCCCCCCTAAAATCCAGTATACGTGTTTTTGTGTGGTTTGGTTCTGCTCTTTCTGTGATTTCAAACCACAATGACTGGTGGTCACTGTTCCCCAGGTGCTCCCCCACTGTTAACCCATCACACTGTCCCTGTTTGTGAGCACAAGGTCCAGTATTGCCTTCTGCTGAGTTGGTTCCATGACCAGTTGCTTGAGGAAGGCACCCTGAAGGGAATCCAGGATAAATCTGTTCCTAGTTGATGCTGCTGGTGGGATGCTCCAGTCCACGTCTGGAATATTGAAGTCTCCAACCAGTACTACCTCACCCTTGTCTGCCATCCTTTGAATGGCTAGCATCAGCTCCCTATCTGTTTCTTCCTCCTGGGCTTCTGGTCTATAGACCACACCTGTGCGGATGGCTGGCCCCATTTTCCTTTCCATCTTAACCCACAGTCTCTCTCCCCCATTTTGTTCCTCCTGGATCTCTGTGGCCCTTATGTCATTTTTCACATACAGTGCCACTCCTCCTCCCTTCCTGCCTGTGCTGTCTCTTCTGAATATGTTATAGCCAGATATGGCCATCTCCCAGGCGTGGTTATCATTACACCAGGTTTCAGTGATGCCCACAATGTCCAGGTCTGACTGCACCATGACAGCCTCCAGATCTTCCATCTTGTTGCTAAGGCTCCTGGCATTTGCACACATGGCTTTCCATGCTTTGACCTCCCTAGACTGTTTCCAGGTGCTGGCTAAGGCGTTCCTGTAGTAGTTAGCCTTCTCATGGCAGATTGCTCGGGTACATGCATTCCTTGCTGTTTTGTAGGCCTGGATATCAGTCTGGGTGCCAGTAGCCTTAGCATGATAATAGAGCTGGTCTCGAGATTTTATTTGTGTAAGGAGGCCTAGTGTCATCCGTGGGTTACTGACACTCTTGATCTTACGCTTCTTGAATGGAACATGAACATCGCAGGCTGAGTTGAAATAGGTGATAAAGTATTCAAGTGCTGTGTCTACATCAGGGGTCTATATCAATTGGTGACCAGTCATGTTCACGAAGGAGTGTTTTAAGTGACTCAACATGACCAGGGGTCAGCATGCTCCTGTTAATAGTTTTTTTGGGGGAGGGGTTTGCTGTATTTATTGGTCCAGATACACAAGATAGGGGAATGATCACTTAAGGAGTCTGGGAGGACTGTTGCTTCAGAGATGTGCTCTGGATGATTAGTTAGCACCCAGTCTAGAAGTGTACAGGTCCCTGTTCTGTAGTTTGCACTAGTAGGTGATTTGACCATTTGTGAGAAGCTAGCAGTGGCTAGGGCATCCTTATAACTATTCGAGCTGGAGGCCAGCCAGTTAATGTTGAAATCACCAAGTAGGATAACTTCTGTATTCTGATCCAGGGAGTTGATGCAGTCAAGGAAGGGAGTGAAGGCCCAGATTGCTCAACTTGGGTGATATATAGACAGAGACAACAGTCAGGATCTTGTTATGAGTTCCGAGAAGTACTTTGGCAGCCAGGATTTGGATGTCATTTCTGGGGATGGGCACAGGCATGACATGACCCATGATGGACTCTTTAAGGTAGAGGTCACAGCCTCATCCTTTCTTGGTACGTCTGTCGTGTCTGAAAACTACAAATCTGGGAATTCATATTATGGAGTCAGGTATCTTTGGAGACAGCCATGTTTCCAGCACTGATAGGATGTCTGGATTGTGCTGGGAAACCCAGGCAGAGAGGGTATCAAGTTTGAGAGGAGGCTGTAGATGTTAATGCTTGCCAAGGAGAGTGACCATGCGCTGCTGGTCACCTTGCGGCCAAGTTGTGGTGGACTGGGGTTAGGGTGAACGTTGCCTGAGAGGAGCAACAGCAGCAGTATTAGATGTTTTAAAAAGGGTTTAAAGTTGCTTCTGTAGAGCAGCAGAGCCCTTTTTTTAACAGGTTCCTTTCCACAAGGATGATGCATGAGGTAGTGAGCAGTTAATAATAGTAAGGAGCTGTAAGGGCACAGTTGCAGTGGTTTTGAGAACAGGCCAAAAGTTTCATTTGTTCTTTAAAATGGTTGTTGGATAGATAGCCCTTAGAGACAAGTACATTAAGAGTAGATTTAAATTGAAAATGTTTGATACCTGGTGGTTAAGTCAAAAGCTAAAAGAAATGATCAACAGCTGAGGTCCACAGTCACAGAATATGTTAGAATTCCTGAAAGGGATGAACTCTGCCTGTGCATACGCAGGATGAGAAATCCTTTTGTCTTTATGCATCTTTGTCATTCAAAGAGGTCTTGAAAAGCCCAAATACAGATCATGGGGCAGGTTAGATGAAAATATGGATTGAAGCAGGACCCAGAGTTACTGAGTTTGTCAGACTTCATTGTTTCACTTATGTTTTGCTTGGGATACTTTCCAACAAGTTGACTTTAAAATGAAAAATGCATATAACTGGTGGTGATGCTGCTTTGTAGAAATCCAGTCCAGGAGACTTTCACGGATATAGTGAGCAAGAATGGTGTAGTTACTCCAAGCAGAAAACCATGTAAATCCACAAAAACTAAGTTACAGACACATACAAACACAAGCAGCCACCACAGAGACCCAGGAGGCAGAGTCAGATTAATGTAATGGTTCTTTGGATGTCGGCATCAAACCCCATAGAAATCAGATTACAACATGACACAACAGCAAAACAGACTCAAATTAATTAATTGTCAGTATCACATATTTTTAAATTTCTTTCCACAAAGTCAAGTGCTAAATGTAATATTAACTCAGTCATTAAATCGTCTTCAAAGACTAATTTTAGTCATCTTTAATAATCATCAGAAGAATACAAACTCAATGCATACTAAATTCTAAGAAGTATTTAACAGACTACTTGAGTACATTCCTACTAAATGAAGATTAGACATAGATCCACAGTGGTCTTCAAAGTACGTTTTGAATACTTACTGAACCATAACTGATGACTGTCACAGATACACTCAGCAGGTCAGGCCCTCTACTCTCAAAGTATCAACCTCTGAGGGCAGTCTTATGAACAGTGTAACAGACAAGGTAACCCTCTTGTCTGTTTCTGTGAGTTCAGATCAACTGTTGATCTCAGTTCTGGAGGGATTCAAACTGTTAACCTCTTGATAGCATACCCAATGCACAGGCTCAGATATATCTGTCTTCAGAGGGCTAGATATCTTTGCCTACGGGCTCCTAACTAGGTATGCAGAAATGAACACTTTAAAACTTTAATAAAGACCTCAGATTTAAAATGCTTCTCTTTCCAGTTTGGTACCACCATACAAGCTTATATCTGCTGTCTGCTATAACCATAAATATTTCTTAGCAAAAGAAAGCAATTCAAAGACAGACCAGGTTTGCTCTAAAATTACAGTTTTTATTAAAATATATAATAATACATTAAACATACAATACAGAACTCTTATATCACAAGACATACATATCGAAACAAAACAAGGTTTAAAACAGTGCAATTCCTACAACAATATTTAGATTTTGTCTAACTTTCTAAATACCTGTTTTCAGTGCTCAGATGTTATCTTGGTCAGAGTCAGATAAAAGTGTCTCTGTAGTGAAAACAGAATAATCGTTTCAAGCTGTATTTGCCAACCCCTTTTGGATGAGGTCATCCACCTTCTCCTCTGTCAAAATATCTAAAAAATATATATTTCTATACAGCCACAGGATGTAATTTCAAAGTATTAATTCTGCAACCTTAGCATAACTCAAGTTTCAAATGACGATTTCTTTGATCTCATGCTGTACCCTCCTCACATAGGCTTCATATGAACCTCACCTCTGTGTAATAAACTGTGTTTTCTCTTCAACATCATAAACCTTTTTTAAGATGTTCCCACTTAACAAAGTTAACCCAAAACAACTCTGTAATTAACTCAGAGAAACAGGATCCTTGATTAAAGTCTTCCAGGTAACACATTGTATCTAAAAACTGAGTGTGTGATACATGCAGTCAGCAGCTCTCTTGGCCTGCATCTGTCAGCTGAAATCTGGGAAGGGGGAGGAGATGAGTGAGGTCATACCTAGGCATTTTATTTTTCAGCAGAGACAGTCATTAATACATTTTATATAAAAAAAAATTATACAGCACTCAGAACGGGCTGTCTACGTCACACTCCTCCCCACCTAGACTGAATTTGGGGGATCTATTCCCTACATGGGATGAGTTTCCCAAATCAGTTTACTCCTCATAGACCCTAGACAGCCCATCGGAGTTCTTGTTCTTCGCTCCAGCCCTATGTCTGATTTTTAGATCATACCCTTGTAAAGCAAGACTCCATCTTAGTAGTCTGCCATTGCTCTTTCCCATTTGTATCAGCCAAACCAGGGGGTTGTGATCAGTCTGCACCACAAAATGCTGTCCATACAAGTATGGCTCTAATTTTTTCAGGGCCCACACTATGGCAAGACACTCCTTTTCAACCGTGGAGTACGCTTGCTCCCTGGGGAGCAGCTTCCAACTCAGGAATGATACCGGTGGTCTGTCCCTTGGCTAGATGTCTGGCTAAGTACTGCCCTAATACCCATGTCTGAGGCGTCCGTCTGAACTATAAAGGTTTTGCTATAGTCCGGACTTGTCAGAACAGGAGCACTGCACAGTGCCTCCTTCAGTCTTGTAAAGGCTTCCTCAGAGGCTGGGCCTGAGGAAATTTTCTTTGGCATCTTTTTCTTTGTCAGGTCAGATAGGGGAGCAACCAGGGCACTGTAATTGGGTACAAATTTCCTGTAGTACCCTGCTGTCCCTAGAAAGCTCCTGACCTGCTTCTGGGTTTCTGGTCTGGGCCATGCCTGAATCACCTCTATCTTTATTTGGTTAGGACGGAGCTGTCCCCGGCCTACAACATGCCTGAGGTATGCCACTTCCCCCATGGCCACCTGGAATTTCTCGGCTTTGACAATAAGCCCAGCCCTCTGTATCCTGCCCAGCACTTCCCTAAGGTGGGAAAGGTGTTCCTCCCAGTTGGTACTGAAGATGGCAATGTCATCCAGGTATGCTACGGAGTACTCCTCAGCACCATTCAACACCTGGTCCACCAACCTTTGGAAAGTGGCCAAGGCGTTCTTCATTCCGAAAGGCATTAGTATAAACTCAAATCAGCCTATCGGAGTGATGAAGGCCGACCTCTCCCTAGCTCTGTCTGTCAATTCTACCTGCCAATATCCCTTGGTCAGGTCAATAGTCGTAAGGTAGGCCACTCCTCCCAACTTGTCCAGGAGTTCATCTGTCTGGGACATGGGGTGGGTGTCAGACTTTGTGACTGCATTCAGTCCACGATAGTCCACACAGAAATGAGTTGAGCCATTTGGCTTGGGCACAAGGACTACGAGTGAGGCCCAGGGGCTGTGGGATCTCTGGATTACCCCTAAATCCAGCATCTCCTCCACTTCCCTCCTAATGTCCTTTTGGACAGCCTCTGACACCCGATATGCTGTCTGCCATATGGGCATCTGTGTCCCTGTCTCCACATCATGTGTTGCTAAGGGGGTTAGTCCAGGCTTGGCGCTAAACAAGAGGGCAAAGTCTGCTAAAACCTCCCTTACTTTCTGGACCTGGTCTGGGGTCAGCTGGGGAGACAATTTTACTGCCTCCACAGAGGACTTCTGCTTACTCTCTTCCAGCAAGTCCAGAAGGGGGTCTCCTTCGTCCTTCCCCTCCCTATGACTACACACTGCGAACACCATGCCAGTCCTATTTGCATATGGCTTCATCATGTTGACATGGTTCATCCTTTCAGTCTGTCTTCAGTCAGGTAACTCCACAATGTAGTTTACGTCATTTACCTCCCTAACCACTTTGTATGGTCCTGCCCACTCAGCTTGCAGCTTGTCTTTCTGGACTGGAATAAGGACCATGACTTCCTGACCCCCCATGTACAAGCGAGCTCTGGCTCTGCGGTCGTTCCATAGCTTTTATTTCTGTTGGGTAGCTGCCAGGTTGCTCTGGGCTGTCCCCATAAGCTCCTTCAGCCTTTCCCTAAACCTTAGGATGTAATCCACAAAGGGAGTTCCCTGGGTGGCATGCTTGCTTCCCAGTCTTCCCGGATCAAGTCTAGGGGCCCACATACCCGGCGTCCATACAAGAGTTCGAAGGGGGAAAATCCTGTCGACTCTTGGGGCACCTCCCTGTATGCGAACAACAGGTGGGGAAGGTATTTCTCCCAGTCCCTCCCATGCTGTTCAGCAAACACCTGGAGCAATGACTTTAGGATACCATTGAAGCACTCCACAAGCCCATTGGCTTGTGGGTGATACAGTGTCATGCATCTCTGCACCACTCCACACTTCTTCCATAGACATTTCATTAGGTCTGACATGAAGGAACCCCCTCGATCAGTGATTACCTCCTGCGGAAACCCAAAAAGGGAGAAAATCCCAAGTAAGCCACCTACCACTTTGTCAGTCCTCAGAGAGGATAGGGCGACTGCCTCTGGGTACCAGGTGGCATAATCCATCACAGTCAGGATGAATCTCTTCCCTGAGGAGCTGGGGGTATTTAAAGGCCCCACAATATCCATTCCCACCCTCTGGAATGGCTCCTCCACTATGGGCAAGGAGATCAGGGCAGCTTGGGTTTTCTTGCCCATATATAGATAGTGTAGTTGCATGAGTCTGATGGCAGCTAGCAGAGGAGGTAAGTGTAGAGTGTGTGCTGCTACCCTTCATGGGACTGAAGTGGTGTGCACTGGGAAGTGTCAGTGCCATTGGACATCAATTGGAACTTCTTTTTTTAAGTCCAAAATTTATCCTCTTTATTCACCCTCATGGTCAGCTCCTATCTGGCCCTATCCTCCAAGCCCCATTACCCAGCTCCCCTGGATTTTATCCATTTAAGCAATAAACCATGGCAGGGTGTTGGTTATGCTGGGCTTTACAGACATCTGATGTGGTTTGGTCAGGAGGCTGCAGGCCAAGTGTATAAACCACACCAAAAGTGGGTCAATCCCAGCCTAACCTACACCCTGAAGTGGTTTATTGCAATTATTCAATGCTCCCCTTTTTTGACAATAAAATAAAGAAAAACACTTTTTTTATGTTTTAATTTATTTTATTTTTTAATGCATTACTGCACCACATAAAATAGTCCTGTGTTGCTAGGGAGATGCTGACCTGAGTTATGTGTTGCTTGGGAGATGCTGATTGAGCTCCCTTGTTTTTTGTATTTTAAACACAAACGACAGTGAGAGAGAGAGAGAGAGGGAAATACAGCATGATGACAGCTTTTTTTTTAAATGACTGTGTGTCTTACAGGAAGTGGAAAGGCTTATTTGTGTCTAGGATCAGAGTGAGAAAGAGAGATAGAGAGACTTGTCAGTGCCATCAGCTGCCATTCTGGAATGTGATGCATGCCATGAGTAGCATCTGTGTCCCAGGGAGCAGCACAGATGCCCAAGAGAGTTTCTGCCTTTTTTTTTATTTTAAGTGATTGGACACAAAGGGGATATGTACCCAAGAGACAGACTGGGAAAGGAGCAGAGCGAGAGAGTGGGAATGGAGCAGAGAGTGAGAGAGATGTGAGGTGGGTGCAGTCTGGGAGCACTTATGATACAAGATGAGATACTGAGAAAAAAAAAAAGTGTGTTTATAAATGATGGGAGACAGAATGGGACTGTACCTGAGAGACAGAATGGGAAAGGACTGGAGAGAGAATGGGTTTGTTAAGATGTGATGGGAGACAGAGCAGGACTGTTCCAGAGAGAGAGAGAGAGAGAATGGGAAGGGACTGGAGAGAGAGTGGCACTGGAGAGGAGAGCAAACAAGAGGTATGGTGGCTGCAATCTGAGAGTGCTTACAATAAAAGATGAGGTGGTGGTGAGAAAAGAAAAAAAAGTTTATGTTACAGTGGGTTGAATTTCTGTCCATTCATGCTGCTGTTCATTTGAAACTCCTCATAGTTTAGCAGGAGTCAATATGGTGGTTTTTATTGATTGATCTTCAGGGATCGGATGGATTCACAAACTGGGGATTCTAGATGCAGCTGTGGCACCTTTTTCATGTGATATGCCAGAATTTACCACTGCTGAAATGTGTCAGTTAACGAATCTGGTTTTAGGATTCTTGGATCCATTGTATAATCCAATGCAATGTATACCACAGGACTTATTCAGAAATCTTCCAGTCATTGGTTCGGGACCTGTGAGGGACCATGCTGCCAACCTGCTGTGGCCTGAAGATTTTTTTTTCCTTCATTTTCTCCCCAGAACCTGTGCATATGCTCTGATATAATGGATATACTCTACCTCCTTGGAGTTGCCTCCAGTGTCCAGGCTTGGGAACCCCTTCCCCTACTGTCCCACTGTTCTGCCACCAAGATTACTCCAGATGGCCACTCATCAGTGGGATGTGTGAACTTTCCAAGTGAAAATAGCCATCATGACATGCAAAATCCTCCTTTCCCAGCTAGCTCCTGAGTGATCCTTATCCAGTCCTGAATCCAGGATTACTCCTGCTTAACTGCCTCTGTGTCATCCCAGATCTGCACAGAATATTTCTGGTAGGGCCTTACCAGGATTACTTTCCTGCTGGTGACTCCTGCACCCATATTATGGCACACCTTAGCATTTTGCCAGCCCTCTTGCTGTTGATGCACACTGTGTGTAATCTTCAAATTGGCTGAATGTCATCCAAGATAAGTTCATTTTCATTCATAAAGACTTTAATTTGTGGAGTTAAAGATGCTGAACCAATATCTTGTTATGCACTTAAAAACAGTACATGAATATGATGAATTATTCTATGAGAGAAATCCACAGTTAGTTGTAAGGTGCACTGTCTCATAGCTGCATTTATCTATGCACTCTTCATGTTTGTGACTGTCTAAAACATCATCAGTGTTATATGGTGTAGATATTACAGCGCTGTCAGTTTATATATTAATATGCTCCCAGGAGCCATTTGTTGTGGGATAAGCATCTTTTCATACGTGTTCTGTTCGAGAGAGAACAGCGAAGTGAAGCTGAGCTGTTCTGGCTCAAGCAGAATGCAAGTGAAAACACTCTTACCTGCAACGAGTGACGATAGGGGATGAGTTAATATATTATAGAATGAGGGAGCACTCAATATTATTTAAACAAACTGTTCTGGAATGGGCCCATTTCTAGGCCATCTGTGCATGAGACACTCTTCACTGAATAAGAGTGTTTTACATGCAGGAGAAAGGAGTGCTCTGATTAGTCGGGAGCAATCTCTTGATTTATAATAAACACTCACCCATTCTTGACTGAAAAATACAATCACACTGGCATTCTAGTGGCCTCTTCTGAATGGCTGCTGAACTCCACCACCCTCCCTCAGGATGATGGATGTGTGAAGCTGGGAAATTTTACTCCGCGTAATAATCCACAAATTTCACTCATTTTATGGATCATTTCGCGGATGCAGATTGCAAAGTCTTACCAGTGAAGTGTGGAATTTTGCCTGCAAATGGTGGAATTTCACTTAAAAAGGCAGAATTTTGCCATTCATGGGTGAAATTTTACACTTTCATGGCTAAATTTCACAAAAAAAACCTGCAATGTCCAATAAGCGAATTTGTGACCTGACTGCAAAATTTTGCAGATTGCTCTGCGGTTGCGAAATCCTGACTTTGCCGGTGAATTTTAATTTTGCTGCATCTCTACTCGGAACCCATCTCCCCACACACACCCTCACCCAGGACACTGCTTAGTACAACATTCATGGCAACCGGAACAGATCTCTGCTCACCTTTTCTTCTAGCAACCATCTGATTGTCAGTGAATGATCACAGATACAGTCTCATGATTGATCACTGAAAGTCAGATGGCAGCCAGCCAAGGAAGTGAGCAGAGGGCTGTGCTGGTCACCATCTATGTGATATCCACTGGTGTCCAAGCAAAGGGGTGTGTGTGACTGTGGGTCTTAAGAAGGAAGGTCAAGTTGGGATTCCGCAACCATTTAAGAGGTGGGGAGGTCCACTAGACTATGATGGGGTTACAATTTTTCAGCATGGAATGAGTGTTCAGTGGTTGGGTGGGACAATTAGACACCAGGGAATAAATATTGCTAACCAGCATGGGTGATTGATGGGACCACTAGACACCAGAACTTGCATGTTTCCAAAGCCCAGCATGGTTGAGCAGGGGAGGGACAACTAGATACAAGGGAATACATGTTTCACAAGCCCAGTGTGGATGCTATAAGGTTGCATGGCATGCTAATGAGTTCATATAGGGCATGATAATAGTTCCTTAGTGCTTTGTATGCTCAATGGGCTTATTAGCATGATGAGGCTGAACATGGTCCTCAGGAGCCCTGTTGCTATCTCATTTGAGCAGCACTATCTGTAGTGGGCTCCCCTGTGGGCCATATTAAGCCATGGGCTGTGCTTGCACAGCACTTAGTCACATATACATATTCAGACATTTCATCAGCTCTGTCAGAGAATGCTGACTGACTGAATATTGCACAGGGTTGGCTGTACACTATTTGCCTTGCAGCAATACTGTCTGCACAGGGTATACAGACAGAGAGGGATACCATTGTGTTGAATTTATTTTGAATTAGTGTTCATGTACTAAACTGGTCAATCACACAATTCCTATGTTGTGGGTAATGACTAGGTCACCTTAAAAGCACCTACCCAGTATGCGTCAGCCTGTACCCCCAAACAGGCAAACACTGTGTGCTGTTTGTGATACCTGTCATTACATCCATGGCCTCTTCCCATATATGCATAGGAGCAAGGTGAGGGCAGTGGGTGGGATGTGGTTGGTGTGATGGATACTGGTGGCCATCCAATAAAAGGCTTGTCCTGACAGTGGACTGAATCTTCTGCTATGTGTGAAGTAGAGGATTGTGGGTACCGATGTATTGCCATACCTTAAGGGGCCAATGAACTATGGAAGGTACATAGATACATAGATACATAGACAGTGTCGGCAGATAAGGGCCTATGGCCCACCTAGTCTGCCCATTTGAGCTTGTAAGTAACTCAATCCCTTGTTGCACACTAGAAGGGCTGGGGATTATATGATAGGGGTGGCCACATGCCCTGTCAGACCACCATCTGCAGTTTGGAGGGTGTACTTAGGAGGTATGGTAGGGTACCTTCAGACATAACCTGCACCTCCTCCACTCTATCAGCACTATGCAGCCCTGTGCATGGCATGTTGCTAAGCCCCAACCTCAGGCAATACCCTCAACTATCTGGTGTGCAGCGCTACTCACAGTGAGAGCATTCAGCACAGCTTTGAAACATAGTGCTACCTATAATACATGCCACATATATCCAGCATTTATCATAGCACATAGGGCCCTTTCGCTATACTAAATCAGTACTAATTTAGTACTACTGAAAGTATTCAACTGGTATTCATTTGTCTTTACTGGTATTCTTTTTTATAATATAGAAGTAATCATTAGATCATCAGAAAGTACTGTCTTAATTTGCATATTTATGAGGCAAAGACTAGCTGAATACTAAATGAATACTGCCTTATTACTAAGTCAGTCTTAAAATATTTAACACATTTAAATAATTCAGCTTGAGGGCAGACTGCTTTAATAGTAGTGAATACTATGCCAAAATGACAAATAAAATTAGTATTTCTATACTAGTAATGAAGACAAAATGTAAAAGTAGTATTCAGACTTCAGTGAGGGTTATTTGACTTTAAGTAATTTAACATGCAGTCATGTACAGTGCATCAATCTGCATGTAAATGTAAAATGTATAAATGATTATCTAAAGCATACTTTTTTAATTATAGGATCTTGTTAATGACTACAAGGAGACTGAATCTTCATTATCAAATGGATTGTTTAAGTACTGGATGCTGATTGCATGACGCAGGCTGTCGCCCATACTCTGATTTTTCAAAAATCTCCTGAAAAAAATAAATTACTGGTGTCAACCTATCTCATTACAAAACAGATCTCTTTGCCTCCAGAATACTCCCAGCATAAATGTTGTGCTAAGTGGCATCTATGGGGAAGGTGCCAAGGTTGTGTGTACCTGTGGACAGGTCCCGCTCCCTCCTTGCCAACCTCACGTACTTGGGCCAATTGGCTGTCTACATGTCTGCAGGGCACCCACGCAAGGTGCCATATCAGCACCCTTCCATTGCTGCCATACCCCCATCACTCCTTATGCCATTCCCATGCTCCTCATGCCCCTGGTCCCCCTCTTGCAGCCATGTTCACCCCCTCCTCCATCTTTGTGGCTCCTTGAGTGTTCTATCAGGGGAAGGTTGACAGAGCCTTCTGTTAAACTCTGCAGGTGAGCTACTTCTTTGGTGCAATCTTATGGATGTGACAAATCTCAGGTCTTGGGCACAAGGACCTTCTTTTTTTTAAAATACTGTGCAGGGTTCCTGATGCACCCCAAGACTGCCACAGCCCTTGATCACCAGCAATTGTGATGATTTAAGGACTCTGAAAATCGAGCTCCATGTCTCCTGCATCACACAGGAGCAAAACTCTAAATTTTAAATATACTACAATCAGAACTCATCAACGTTTGTAATTGTAACTAAACCGATATTGATTGTCTGAGTGATCCTCTAACAGTGCAATAACCTTCCCTGGATCAAAATCTGCTGCCTTGATCCATACATTGTGTTAGTATTACTTTAGCATACTTAATCGTAGGCCAACTTTGAAATCAGGCCAACGCTGGTCCCAATAGTTCTTATCCTGTTTAAAAATAAAGATTTATTTTGATAGAGAGACAGATAGTAGATAGACAGATAGACAGACTGACAGGCCATCCAGTTTACCCATTTATTCCTACCTAGGAACTTTTTCAATCACTGTCAGATTCCAATAGCTTCGGTTCTCCCATCTGTTTTTAACTACCACTATGTTGTTATTCCATTTGTTTGGACCCACCTGATAGTGCAAGCATTAATCACATAATTTAGTAATCTGTTTCATTTATCCACAACTCTTTCTGTAAAGAAATATTTTCTTATGTTTTATTAAAGTTTCCCTCTGTCAGTTTGAGGCTGTGTTAGCTGGTGGTTGAGTGACCCTTGAGTCTAAATAAACCTATGTTGACAACAGCTCTGTTCCTGGATGTATTTGTAAGTTTCTACCATGCTCCCCTTCATTCACCTGTCTATTAAATAATACTTACATATTTGTGCTGTTAAATAATACTTACATATTTGTGCTGCCTGGTCTCCTAATATGTGCTCCCTTATAGACCCTGAATCATCTTTTGTTGCCATCTGCTGAATAATTTCCTGCCTGCCCTAATTCTTTTGCAGATGAGGGTTCAAAAATTACTCCCAGTATTCCAGCTGTGGTCTAAACAGTGATTCATACAGTTGAAAGAATCATCTCTTTGATTTCAATAGCAACACGCTGTCACATCATTTATATTTGTTTTCCATATGCTATAGCTGAAGATTTCATATTATTGTTTATTATATGATGGGTATCTGCTGTAAGTCAATCACAGGAGAGAACAGCCCTCAGTAACTGCCCTACAAACTGTATCTAACAACTCACATAATCAGTTTTTGAAGTAAACCCCTCCCACAGTCAATCAACCTCTAACCATGCCCACAGTCGGTTATTTGCTCCTTGAAAATCACAACTAAAACTGAAAGGATGGAAGCAGAAAGATTGTCCACTTCTAATGCTACACAGCAAGTAAAAAATAGCAAGCTACTAGTCCCTACTGTAAAATGCTCATGTCTTTTCAATATTCTATGTTTTACCCTTCAGAGTCCTGACTGAATTCTGGGCAGACTGCAGCTCCCATGACTGCACTGCTCCCATACCACCTAAGCGCCTGGATACTCCTACGTGAATGTTTTTTCCGCAGTCATGTCTGATAAATTTATATTATGAACAAGGATGGTTTCCTAACCTTGTAAAAGTGACTCCCTGTTAAAACAACCATTTTAATATCTCCAATTTAGTGACTGAAATAAAAAGCTGTGACTTGGGGCATGCTTTAACGTTGACACAAATGTGCATGCCCAGAATCACAGCTTTCTGTTTCATTGACTAAATCTGTAGTATTAAAACACTTATTATAACACGGGAGTCACTTTCACAAAGTTAAAAAACATCTTCTGTTAGAATATGCATTTATCAGACACTGCTCTAAAAAAACTGAACTCGTTCATGCATGCCTGTCTTACAGCACAATGTTAGTAGTGCAACTGCGGGAGTGGCGGTCTGCCCAGAATTCACTCGAGCAGAATTAAAGTAGATAAAAATCAATGTACAACCCCTCGTATAATAGTAATAACATTCAGTGAGGTGGAGTATACTCAGAATAACCACATGAAGTGGATGATCAAATGCCCCCACTTCAGACGGTTATTCCTTTGTATACTCTACACCACAAAATGTTATCACTTATTATACTGAAAAAGATAGCCTTCAACCAATCAAAACAGAGATCACATTCTAGTTATTTTGTGATAACTGGGCAGTTGATTCAATAATGGGACTGTATGCTAGCCCTGTGTTCTGACTGGCTGAGAGCAATGGTACAGTATATCTGTGAGAAACTACCTGACTTTTCTTTGTTTACTGCAGATGATTTCTGCTGTATACTGTCACCACAGTGGCTCGCCGACCGTGAAGACCACCACAGCACCAGAAATCTGGTAAAATCCGCCCATCGCTGTGGTGGTCCATGTCACTGGGTGATTGCTCCCCCCTCCGGTCCAACTCTGACTCAGAGTTAGAATCTTAGAGACCGAGGGTGTGTGGGGGGGGTGTTCGGGGGACCCAGCCCCTTGACTGTGAGCACCGTCATCCCGCAGCTACAATACTGACAGTTGGCATTGTAGTTGTCACGGTAGGGGATGTCAGCGCTGGCGCTGTCGAAGCGCTATAGGTAAACCGATTTCTGCAGTTTTTACAAATTTCATTTTTCTTTTTCCAGTATAAGAGCAAAATTAACTATAGTGCGTAGGAGTTTCCTTCATAATAACTGAACCAGGGGGTTAATAAACTCCTTTGTTGCTCCCAGGTTTGGTTATTTCCACATAAACCCTGACTAGTGTGCTGTTATGGTTATATTCTACCTGCTGAATTTTGCTGCCTACATGCATCATCTTGCATTTTTTGGTCAACTGAATTTAAACAGCCATGTCTTAGACCACTGCCGCAGACTTGCCACAGCTCTCTTCATGTTGTTAATCTCTTCATCAGTATTTACTATGCGATAGAATGCTGTGTCATCTGTAAACATACTCATTTTAGCTTGCAATCTCATCTCTATATTACTAATAAACATAATGAATAGCACCTGTTCCAGCACTGATCCCTAGGGCACTGTACCTTCCTGACATCAGGTAATTTATCATTTACTGTAGGTCCATTCTCTGGATCCTGCCTGACAAGCAGTTAACACTTCACCTTGTTATTCTTTCCCTATCCCCATATCCTGACCTTCTGAATAAGTCATCTGTGAGTTACTGAATCATATACCTTTCTTGCATCTAGTTTTAGGATATCAGCTGACTTTTTCTATCCAGAATTTGTATGACTGCATCAAAGAAATCAATCAGGTTCAATTGAGTTGATCTTCCCCTTGTAAAGCTATGCTGATTATTGTTCATAAGTCCATTTTCCTCCAGGAAGTCCTCTGTCTCCTCTTTGATAATTTCAGTAGTTTTCTCACTATCAAAGTCATACTCACTGGCCTGTACTTAACTCTGTTTTCTCTATCCCCACTCTTACAGTACTGTACTGTATGTAGGGGGTGCACATTTACCACCCTCAAGTCCTCAGTCATCTCTCCTAAAGCTAGCTATTTGATAAATTGATCTGCCAGGGGGACACTGCCTGTGGCTGTGAGATCTCTCAGTACCATTGTGTGCAAATAATCTTGTGCTAGGAAGTTCCTCATAGTAAATTTTTGTAGACCAGTCAAAACACTTTCTTAGCTTGTACTTTTACTCCTAACATGAACATATGAAAATGCCAGCTGATAAAGGCCTCATGGTTTATCGCATCTGCTCGGTTGTGCAGCTCACAGTGCAGACAACTGCTGTTGCCCCCCTTTCCCCTCTATCCACATTGTTTTCCCATACTGAGTTCCCCACTCTTGTCAACTCCTCCCCAACTTGTATGCTGCCTTTGATCATGTCCCACCCCCTTTGCAATCTCCCCACTGATTTTACAGAAGTCACCTCTTCAGGAAGTACATTCCATGCCACCACCACTCTCTCCATGAAGTAGTGCCTCTTCATTTCCCTCCTGAACCTACCCTCCCTCTAGTTTCAGACTACACCCTCTTGTGATCTTCTCCCTTTTGAATCGAGTCATACCCTCAGTACTAACTCTAGTTACCCCCTTCAAGTACTTAAAGGTCTCAATCATATTACCTCTGTCCCTTCTATCCTCCAGGGAGTACATGCTGAGTTCCCTCAACCTTTCCTCATAGGGTTTCTTTCTCATGCCCCTGATCATCTTGTTTGCCTGCCTCTGAACTCCCTCCAAAAACTTGATATTCTCTTTAAATAGGGTTGCCAGATTTTTACACAGTACTCCAAGTGATGCCTCACCAATGATTTGTTCAGTGGAGGGATTGCTTCTTCCCTCCTAGAGTTGATCCCCCAGAAATGCACCCCAGCATTTTGCTGGACTTGGCTGCCACTTTCTAAACTGTGCTGATTGATTCATATTCCCTGTGACCACCACCCCAGATCTTTTTCCTCCATAGAGATGAATAACCGCTTTCCACCCAAATGGTAACTGCACTCTGGGTTTGTGGCTCTGAAGTGCATGACCTTGCACTTCTTAGCATTGAAGTGTTTGACCAGTGCTCAAGTCTTTCCAAATCCTCCCTCCTTCTACATTGTCCACCACTGCACCTATTTTGGTATTGTAGGTGAACAGGCTCATCTTGCTCTTAACCCTTCAGCTATACCAGCTATGAAGATGTTAAATAGCATTGGCCCCAGAACCAAGTCCCGTGGGACCCCATTGATGACTGCTCAGGGTGTTGAAAGTTCCCCCCCTACCACCACCCTCTGCTTGTCTGTTCCTCAGCCGGGTCCCTATCTACTTGAACAGCTTCTCCCATACCCCCAGGTTCTTCAGCTTACCAGTCACTCTCCCATGCAGCACCAAGTCAAAGGCCTTGCTGAAGTCCAGATACAGGATCAACTGCCTGACTGCCATCCAGTGCCTTAGTCACCCAATTGAAAAAGTCAACCAGGTTAGTTTGACAGGACCTGCCCAGGATGAATCAATGCTGCCAGTCATCCTCAAGACCATTCTCTTCCAGGAATGCCACCATCCTCTCTTTTAGGATAGTATCCATTAGTTTCCCAACTATGGATGTGAGGCTGACTGACCTGTAATTACCTGGCTCATCCCTGGGTCTGCTTTTATGGAGGGGCACCACATGTGCCATCCTCCAGTCTAGAAGAACACATCCTGTCTGTAGGGAGGTATTGAGCAAGTCAGTCAGAGGAGCTGCCAGGACCTCTGCCAGTTCCTTCAGGACTCTTGGATATATCTCATCCGGTCCTGGTGCCTTGTCTGTCCATAAGAACTTAAGGCCCTCCAACATTCTTTTCACAGGAATCTCTCCATCTGTTATCCCCTTTCCTCCACCACCACCTACCATGTCATTTCCTTGTGGGATGAGCCTATTTTGTTACCTGGTAAATACTGAACAGAAGAACTCATTTTGTACCTCCACCTGTTTAGCCCCTTTTCTGACCACCCTCCATCTTTCTTGATCTTAGTGATCTGTTCCCTGCAGCTCCTCCTCTCCCAGGATGTACTTCAAGAAGTCTTTTCCACCTTCTCTAACCCCTGTGCAAGCATTAGCTCCTTTGAGGCCTTGGCTGCCCTTACAACCCTTCTCATCTCCCTGGATTTCTTGTTGTACTCTTCCTTATCCAGCTCTCTGCAGGTCCTCTTATAGGTTTTGAAGGCTGTCCTTTTTTCTCTCACCCTGTCTTGCACCTCCTTGGTCCACTAACTTGGTTTTCTGGACCATGCCTTTTTACTACTGCTTCCCATGCAGGACTTTGTAGCCTCTACCAGTCCAAACTTCAAGATGTCCCATTTCTGGTTGTTATCCACATCCAGGCTGATGGTGGCTACATGCCCCCCAAGTATGGCTGCCATCTTACTGATGTCCACCCTTTTGAAATCCATGACCCTGGTTTTGGTATGTGTCCCCTCCATTCCCAAATCAAGGGAAAACCATACTCTATGATGGTCACTCCCCACCATTGGGTCCTCAACCCTCACATCTCATACCTGGTCAGCACCTGATAATACAATGTCTAAAATGTTCCCCAGTCTGGTAAGCTCATTCACCTGTTGTGATAGGAATTCATCCTGGAAGGCTTCTTGTATGACTTATTCCCTGGTACTAGTGGAAATCATGCTGTTCCAGTCCACCCCTGGAAGATTGAAGTCGCCGACCACCACTGTCCTGCCCCTGCTACAGTGCTTTCCTAAAGTAACCACCAGCTCTCTGTCAATTTCCTCAGACTGGGAGAGTAGTCAGTACACTACCCCCAGCTTAACCTTCCTGACTTTGTGTTCTGCATGTTAACTCACAAGGTCTCTGCCTTTCCCTCCTCCTCTTCTTCCCTACTGCACACTATCCCATCCCTTTCGAATAAAGTCACCCCACCTTTCCATTTAATCTGTCCCTCCTATACAATCGGTATACAGGGATCAGTAAGTCCCAGTCCTGGGACTGGTTGGCCCATGTCTCCGTGATAACAGCTATGTCTACCTCCCCCTGTGCCATAAGTGACTGAAGCTCTGGTAGCTTGTTCCCTAGGCTTCTTGTGTTCATGGAGATCAGCCTCCAGCCACACCCCTGGCCAACTCTTATCCTTCTCGTGCCCTCCAGCATCCTCCATTTTTTGAATTTTGCACAATTCCCTTATCGCCAGCTGGAGGGAGGCAAAAGGTCTCCCATACCTTGTGCCTCAGACTGTTTTCCAAGTCTTTGCCCCTCCTCCCCCTTCTTAGTTTAAATTATATGTTGCTGTGACAAACTCTTCTAGTTTCTGCTTCAGAACTCCTGATCTCTCTCTGGTCAGGTGAAGTCTATCCAGGGCATGCAAGTCCTTGTTTTCCCATGTTGACCCCCAGTCCCTCACCTGTTCAAACCCAATAGTTCTACACCAATCTGCCAACTATTCATTAAACGCCTTTATTCTGTGTTTTCTGGCTGTACTTGCCTTTGGTACAGGCAGAACTTCAGAGAAGGCAACTGTTGGCCTTCCTTGCTGCATAACCTGGCCAGGTCTCTGAAAAGTGCCTGAACTTCCTGTACATTGTTTCCCTTCAAATCCTTAGTACCAAGATGCACCACTGTGTGAGGCTTCTCCCCTTGTCATTTTACACATGTGGGAATAATGTGCCTCACTTTGTGTGCTGTCATACCTGGCATGCAATCCACTTGGATAGAACTTCTCCTATCCCCCTTGCCTCCCCATCTGATACAGTACCTTTAATATGGAGTCCCCCCTGTATGATGACTCTTCTGTCCCCTTCTTGCTGCCTTCCACTAATTCCTCCCTCTTCCTGACCCTTGTCCTGCTCTTCCAGCCCTCTTAACTTGCCATTGTCCCCACAACACCTGGTTCCTCCTGCCCTGTGCTCTCCTCTGGGGATTTTGTCATCTTTCTCCTTAGCAATGATTTTCTGCCCTTCCCCATGCCTACTAATTTCTACGTTTTCCATTTTTGCTCCCATTTCCCCCCTTTCCAGTACCAGATCTCTAGAATGTGTGTGTTTCCCCCCACCCCCTCTTCTCCCTGCCTAATAGTTTCTATGTTTGTCATATTTGCCTCTGTTTTCTCCTTTCCAGTCCCAGTCTCTGAAGTGTGTGTAATTCCCCCCTCCCAGTTTCCCTGCCACCCTTGCTTCTCTTGTCAAGTGACATGTCAACCTTGCCTACTGTTCCTCTGTGGGTATTGCTGTTTCTCCCACTGTTCCCTACCTTAACTATCTCCCTGACCTCCTTCCCCTCACCCCCATCCACTAGGCTAGCCAGTGGTGAGTATCTACTCCCCATGCAACGTCCTCGTGTAATGCTTGTTTCATGATTTACCACCCTGTGAGTCTGATGGTTGCTTAGCCAGTGCTTTTCTTCTCACTTTTGCTCTAACCACTTCCCACTTCCCTGACTCTGATATCACCTGGTCCTGATCAGCTACTGCCTGTTGGCTGCTTAGCTTCCCTCCTTGATTCACAACTCTTCTTCCTCCCAATCTGTTCCTGTGCTGCACTGAGCCCTGGTGCTTTCTCCAGACACACCCCTCCACCCTGCATAATTCCCATCTCAGCCAGCTGATCTCTTCCCTGAGGTGACTAAGCTGCTTACACATGATGCATCCCCTGTCTCTATGCACTAGGATGTTGGCAGCCCCACATCCATTGCATCCTGCCACCCTACCATTATTCCCCTGTGCTGCTGGTTCCATATCAACCCCTTTCACTTGCCCCTTCTCTAGGCTGGGGCCTTCCCCAGTTCCCTGTCTCTCCATCTACCTTCACCATTCACTTCATTTTTAAAGCACTTTCCTCCACAAAACACTACAGTTGCAGCACTTACATGTCTATCTCTTCCTCTTCCTCTTCTCTCTCTCTTCTACTTCTCTGTTCTCTGCCTCTTTGTCCCCCCTTTCTGGTCTGTTCTCTCCTTACTGCTTGACCTTGCTTGCTTGGCTCCTCAGAGTTTTCTTTTTGTTTTTTCAATTGTTTAACCAGGAGAGACACACTAAGCGGAAAGCTTGTTTACAGGTGTGAGCTGGGATCACAGGGAAGTTAAGTGACTTGCTCAGGGTATGCAAGTGGAGGCTGTGGGATTCAAACCCAGGTCTCCAGATTTGCAGCTTAGAGCCTTAAACCACTGTACTATACAGCCAGAATTTCCTAGACTCTATGAGGGATCCAGTCTAAATGCTTTTATGTGTGTCAGAAGTAGTGTAAGGATGTGTGTTGATCTACTTCCTGTGATGTAGTAGGAAGCGGTGTAAAAACAGAAATGTATAAAGGGGGACTAGCACTGGGGTGGGTGGCTGGGAGTTAGCTCCCTGTCCCAGAAGCAACCAGCTCAAACTGTCTCCGCTAAGGCTAAAATACAATGTCCACCAACCCTTAAATTGCCAGTGAGAAAGGTATGTTCCCAGCTCCCTAAAAGAGTATTATATCTGCCTGCAAAGTCTGTATTTATTTTATTTATTTAGTTTTTGTTTACCAGGTAAGTGCACTAGACAATTTGAGTAGTTTAGATGAGCCCAGCACCTCAATACAGTTTTATAGCTGCTTGCACAATCTGTTTTCTGTTTTTTTTCTTTAGACATCAATTTAAAGAAAGCTAATTCCCTGTAATGTGATGTCTGCACTTCCTGCCGCATAAGGTACAGACTCAGCCAATTACAAACAGCCAGAAACTTACCAGCAGACAGAAGTCCCTTCTGCTGCCAAAATAAAATGGTGTTACAACTCACTTATTTGAAACTTAATTTTTCTGTCAGATAGTGGCCCTATAATTCCTATAGAGGATACTGAACTAAATAATTACTTAGTAGGTTTGAAATTTTTACATCACACTCAATGCTTATCTCTAGCAAGGGGACTAGGTGAGGGTGGGATATCACTGCACACCAAGGACATGTTTAAATCTACCACCAGTGATTGGCAAGGTTGATGGATGGGTTGTCCCCTGCTAGACTTGACATCAATGCTGTCAAAGAGGTGTATGTGCGTGGGACAGGGGGGATTGTGCAGTACTGAGCATGTTGATAATTGTAGATTTTTGTAAGTGGCTAATGTAGCTGCCCAAACAGCATTTTAGCGCTTACAAAATTGTTTAAATCTACCACTGTGCCCTGTATGCAAGATATTTCCCTCATTTTCATGGCTGCAGAAGTGTATATGTAGCCAGATAAACAGCATGTAGCCAGATTTTCAGGCAATTAGCGCAATGCTAATAGGGATCCACCACTGTTTCAGAAGTACTTCTTCACAGAAAAGAGTGGTGGATGCCTGGAATGGTCTTCCAACTGAGTTGGTGGGGGCAAAAACAATGGCGGACATCAGTGGGATAGGCACAAGAGAATCTTTATTGGGAAACAGCAGAGGGGAGGTAACAAGAAATCAGGCAGAGTCTGCAGTAAAAGTATAGGTAGGGAAATAAAAGAGCAGACTGGGTGGGCTATGTTGTCCATATCGGGCAACAAATACTATGTTGCTATGTATTTAGCATAACTCTGCTTACTACTTAGTGATGTCCTAAGTGCATATTTGAATATGGCAGTGGCCGTGCTACAGGAAGTTGTCTATGCTACATCCAGTTTGAACAGCACTAACCCCTTTAGCACTGTATTAATTGTTTGCATAACTGGCTCCTTGTGTTTCACCTGCAGTTGTGCTTTTCATTGCAAGCTACCGTATGTTTTTTTTAATCTTGAAATGACCACTTACTAGCACAAAAGAAATTGCCTTTCTGCAAATGACTTAATATGGCTACTGATTTCTGAATTTGTGGATTTTCAAAATGTGTTTTGCAAAAAGATAAAAGCATAAGGATGACTGCTGTCCTTTCTGGTATAGGTTAAAGCAATTTATGGCAATTCATAATTATTTTAGATACATGCACAACCATCATGTGCTACATACTGTTAATACTCATGTATAAATCAACCTCACATGTAAGTCAACCCCCCCCCCATTTTTCTTGTGAATTTTAATAGATTTATAGATATACCTTTAATATAGGTCAACCACCATAATCAGTACTCTGCAGCACTTCCATAGCATCACTCCAGTGGTATAGATCATACATGTACCCCAACAAATCCTTCCTTCAGTACACAACTAGAGCACTGATTCCATTTACTGCATGCATTACTGTACGCTGCTGCCAATTTTAAAGCTGATGCAGTCCCCTCCTTTAATTTGATATGGCACTGGCTGCACCCAGGAGAAATTTGGACAAAGGATGGCACACAAGACATGAAGAGCTGCCAACATGTGTGTTTGGGTTGGATGTGTAAGTGTGTGTTTTGTGGGTCAGCCTAGTGGTTTCTGGAGTCACTGATTAAAAACATACAGACAAAAGAAGTGCCTGACCAGTCATAGAAACTGCACCTATACATTGATATGAACTGCTTATATATACAATGCATATATGTACATGTATGATGAAGGGGCTGGCAGTATAGCCTAGAGGGGCTGGAAGTATTGCTTAGAGGTTAGAGTAACAAACAATGAATGAGCTTGGTACATCCAGCATGCAGACCTGGGATTGATTCCCACAGCTTCCACTGGCATACTGTGTGACTCTGAGCAAGTCACTTAATCTCCCCAGTGCTCCCGGGTCACCCCTGAAAACAGGCACCTGTGCATAGTGGGCCTTACCTAGTTAACAAAAAAATAAAATAAAAAAAAAACTGACTTTACAGACACATCAGTCAAGTCCTTTTTCTCAGGTGCCTATTTTAGGTCCTAAAAACCCAACCTACGTGCAAATCCAGTATCTTTAGTATATGCCAATAGTGTTATTTCTGAAAATACAGATTGCTTCCATTTTTGTTTGTATAATTGGTTGAACCACCATCCTTAGAGAAATGGTGTGGGCCAGGAAATATTGGTCCTTAAGGAGATCAGGGATAATTATGTCAAAATAAATGATTTACTTTAATATGGTATGTGAGTGAAATGATTCCTCTGTTTGCATAGATACACTAATGCTTTACAAACAGTCTTATGTTGATATCTTTATACAGTAAATAAATTGTCTTGTTCTTAAAATGCTGTATAAATCTCAAGGAACTAATCTAAAACAAGGCAACAGCTGATTCACCAAATAATGTAGCACCATAACCAAAAGGACAACCGAAAAAATGAAAGGGCATTTTCTTTAGTCTCAGATTATGATATCTGCTGAATATACACAGTAGCAAGATTTCTAACATAAATAGACACCATATTATGTGTAATATTGCAAAAAAAAATCTTTAATAGTTTAAGTCTCTGTTTCAAATTCAAAATGCACATTTCCAAATTTATTATGTCAGTCTTGGCACTATCACAAAAGCATTCTCTTCAGTCATATTTCAGCAAAACTGAAATGTTAGCAGACATGAAAGGCATTATTTCAAGGTGTTTACATAATGTAATTAACCTCATTCAATTCATTTACCACTTTAATGAAGCTCAATGTTTATCTAAATTAATTATGTTGACTTGAATAATTGACTCACTCTAAAAGATTTGTAAAATCTTGTTATACTATTCATTTGATTTTAAACCATTCAGATATATTTGGCTAAACACATTTCACATTTTACCTGAAATTTAAATTAAGGTTCCTAACTGTAAACATCAGAGAAGCAGCAAATGAACAGCTTAAAAAACACAGTTGAAAGTAATACATTCATCTATGCTTATCTTTGGTGCGTTTTAGAGCAAGCATTCTTTTCTTCAAACTTGTGGACATTCATGGAATGTCAAATAAACTGCCATCTGTTTCAGTAAGATTACTCATAGTCTTCTACTAAGAAATGTCAACATTGTGTCTAAAACAAATTTATCATAGAAGAGGGATTTTGACATTTTACAATAAGATCCTCTGTGTCAACATTTCTTCAAAAATATGTTGAAAAAATAGATAGCTTTTTTCAAAACAATGAACGTTTATGATACTTTTGACAGACAGCAAGAAGTGAAAATCTTTCTAAAACATATTCCACAGTTATGAACAAAAGATTTGACACAATGTTTTCTGTCAGAACTATGTTCAGAAAAAATAGATCAACCAAAACTATAGGTTTTATCAGCTCAGTGTCAACCATTCTTCTGAGGTGGAGGCACTACTAAAATACTGTATAAAGATATTGGTAAAACAGTGACATTTTCCTTTTTATAAAAGAAATTTGGGAGAAACTTATTAATTGTCATTAACGTCAGAAAAAGTATGATTACATTTATCATAGGACAGAATGAAAGACAAAGATATGCAGATGCAGAAGGTAGAAAGAAATTTGGAAAAGTCTTACAGAAGATACTTGAACGTGTGTGTGAGCTTGCATGTGCTATACAAGGTGGCATAGAAGCATACAAATAACATATAGTATCTGTATGAGTGGTAATTTAATACACCTTTAATTGCTCTTAATCAGATTCATGTCTGCTTAGAAGCCACTGTCCTAATAAGAAAGTTATCAGAGCAATTTGCACTGAGACAGATTTAGACATTTTTCATGGTAGAGGAAATTCTGTCATGGGTGCAACACTTCCCCCCAAAAATATGAAATGTTCCCTTTCAAACCTCTGATTAGGTTAAAAAAGCTACAGTTTTCAAGCCAAACTGGGTAATGGATGCTATTTCACTAAATCACTAGATCCGCTAGTGGTTGCACTAATGAAATCAATAAAATAGAGCACATGGACCAAATATTCAACTGTTCACATGGTGCTAACAGGTTACTTTGCATGTCCAAGTAAGTGATAATACCTGACAGAATGTGGGGTGCAAAGGGATACCAGCCTGTTTCAGAGGCATGGTCTGACGCAGCAGAAAAAGAGACTTAACCCCTGAAATGGAGGGTAACCACCAACACCCCTGAACCTAAAGGCCCAAAACCCATTTTCAAATCACGATAAGATTGGCTTGGTGTGTGAAAAATGATCCACCAATAGTGTGGCATGAACAGTGGTAAATAAAATGGAGAGATTATAGTATAAGCTAGGAGCAGGGAAGTGTGAACCACATACTGGCTCTTTCTATTTACCGACAGTGGTACCTGATAAACGTATAGGTACTTAATGCTGTCAGCCAGTCCCAGATGACCATTTCTCTTACCTATTTTCTAAACCCAGTTAACGGATCAAAAACTATATTGGAGGCACAGTTATTGCAGCACAATGCTGTTTTTACATGTGTGCTAACTGGTAACACCATGTTGCACCACAACATGTGTGTTAACACATATGCAAAGGGATAGCTGTGCACTGCATATGTGATATGTGCTCACTGCCATATTCAACTGCTTTCTGCAGTGCTAGCTGACTGGCAGCATCATGGTAGCTGACACTGTTGAAAACCTATTCTTAATACTCTGCACAGCAGAGCATGCCCCGCCAGGCATCTGTGGTACTGTATTTGTTGCTGGCAATATAAACACCACTAAGTACCCAACCTCATCTGATATGAGCTGGTGGTTGCTAAATATATCCGATCATTCCTTGGTAGTCTGGAAGGCCCCCCACCCTAATCTGATTCCCATTGGTGTTTTTAAAATTGAAATGATCCTCTCTAACATTCTAGTGCAGCACCCACCCTCACCTTATGTTTGTTTAATAAACCCAATAATTCTTTTATAGTCAAGTGGGCCCTCTCCCAGTCTCTGTACCCTATGTCCAACTCCCTTTTCTGTGATAGCAACCAGCACAGACCAACAACTCCCTCTCACAGCTGGCTGCCATCTGCCTCATGCAAGTACTCACATTGCTAGATGTCAATGACCTTTTTATAAACATCACACAAATACAATATTTTTTTGCCATAAAGAATTGCATAGCAATATTAGTACTTGTGCTAAGCAGGAGGTGTACCGAGTGGTGTTATAATTTTCTTTAACAAACAAGGCACCACAAATTCTCTGATTACCTGGACAAATACAATCTACTCTGTAATCAACAGCACGGCTTTAGGAAAGGACATAGTACAACAACAGCCTTACTTGATTTCTCTGGAGAAGTCCACTCAGCCCTGGACAAAGGGTGCCAAACAGGTGCAGTCCTTATCGATCTTACAAAAGCTTTCGACACAGTCCATCATGGCCTACTTACCTCCCTACTTTCTAGCCTAGGCCTGGCCGAAGGTCCTTGTGCTTGGGTAAAAAGTTACCTGTCCAATCAGTCACAGGCTGTAAAAAATCTCTAACGAACTCTCCGACTTCAAACCAGTTCTCTCGGGTGTACCGCAGGGATCAATTCTTGGACCGCTCCTCTTTAGCCTGTTCCTTAACTCCCTCCCAGATATCTGCCAGGAGAAAATAATCTTATATGCTGATGATGCTGTAATTCTCTCTTCCCAAAAGGATCCAAACTCCCTACGAAAAAAGCCTGCAACTTGCTTTCTCTATAGTTGAAAGTGGTTCCTGGATAGTAAACTTGTGCTAAACCACAATAAAACAAAAGCCATGCTCTTCTCCAATCACCAAAACAAAAATAGGCATACTCCACTCACCATACAAACCTCTGCGGGAATTACACTGGACCAAGTAAATACTTTCAAATACCTTGGCATCACTTTTGACCAAGGGATCACCTTTGCAACCCACATTGACAACACTGCGAAAACATGAACCAACGCCTTTGAATACTATTCTAAATCCAATTTCTAAATCAAGCGGCATTGAGAATAGCTATACAGAGTTCCATAATCTCAATCATTGACTATGGCCTTATTATTTATGGCTCAGCTACCTCCACTGCTCTAAGGCGATCTCAATCACTCTAAATAAGGCCTGCCGGTTCTCACGGGGCTCAAAGACTGACTCACACGTGTGATCTGTACTATGAATCAGGCTGGTTGAACCTATCAAATTGTCTTATTTATCTCACCTGCACAATGGCAAAAAAATCTATCTTGGGACTGACTCCATTATGTATCCAAAACCTACTCCGACTGAATCCTGGCTCACGACCCTCCACCAGATCTGAACGCCAACCTTTCCTGGTTCCGAGATGCCAGACTGCACAGGGACAAAGATCTTTCGCATACAGGACCCCGACATGGTTCAGTGCGCTTAGTCCACCTACTCTATCCTCAACCTCGCTTGCAGCTTTCAAATCCGTGATCTATGCCCTCCTCACCACCAATAGCAACTGTGATTGCGCTAGATAAAGAATACTACTCCTCGTGTCCATCCTCACATCTGAGGCCTCTTCCTCCCTGACTAATGAACCCTCTGGTACCTCTACTACTTCCTGTCTCCTACCCAAACTCACTCTCCCCCACCCTTTTTTTCTGTCCCCTCTCACTTACTCTCCCGCTCACCATCTTTCCCTCCTCTCTTGCCTCCTTTTGGCTCCTAATGATCACCCTCTCCCTGGAAGATTCTTTAACCTCTAAATTGTCTACTCACTTAAACCTGTTATAGCTTGTTTTTCTATGAAACTTAAAAACATTACTGCCTTAAACTGTTAATAGCAAATTTATTATGTAACTTTCCTGTCTGGTTTTACCTGTAATGTGTATCGTGCTTTGTTAAATGTTCTTTGTGACGTGGAACCTTTGTAAAAGAGCCCTGGCTCAAAGGTATTAATTCCTAGACTAATAAACTAAACTAAAATTCCTCAGTGGTGGGGCTGTCCTCCATTATGAGAGCATAATGGGATGATAATGACTTCTTAGCACTCTGCATGGGAACATTTGACTAGAGCAAGTATGCGCAAGAGCACTAACAGGTTTGGGATGTTTTAATTAGGTTAACTCCTTGAAAGACCTGTCCTAGGTGAGAGCACATGTTGTACTTCTCTGTGGTGGCACAGGTATTGCTTTGAGCTGAATCCACCACTTAGGGCTTTTGTTAGGGTTGCATGGGGGGGGCTATTTTTTAATAAAGTTTAGTACACTTACAATGCACTCTGAATCTGTTTGAATATACCAAATTTAGGGCATTGTACTAACCAGCACTCAGATTAGGACCTCTGCAAGCAGCAAACCCAGACTTTTAATTGCAGGTCCCATAAATCTTTGACTTATTTTTATAAAATGAAGTCTATCCAGTCCAGCCTCCTGTGTGGTTGAAACCTGATCATATTGGTATAACTTATCCTGTATGAAATGCCGTACTAGAGGTACTGTAAATTAAAAAAAAATAAAGTTTATGGTCAAAGATTATTATGTAACTGTGATACATTGGCATCTTTACTGGATAAATATTATGTCTATGTCTTCTTTTTTATTTACTCAGTATACTTTATTGCCCTCTTACACAGCAACTGTCATCCTTTTGTCAACAGGTCCCCTTAGTTCTATCACCCATTATCTCTGGGACTTATCTCTGACCATGCCTTTTTCTCCATAGCTTCCAAGTGTGGCAGGGGCTGTCTCCTTTCAATGCCATGCTCAGTCTGGCAGACCCTGAGCTCAACAGAAAGATTGGAACCTGCAGGGGGCTATCCATAATTCTTACCCTGATCCCCAGATCCTCATTGGGATTGGCAGCATGATTCAGACATGCAGTGCATGCTGATGTCTTCTGAGCATCTCCTGACTCTTAGCTGCTTCCACATGAACCAGCCCCTATAGGAACCATGGCACTATGGCAGTAGTCAAGCAAGAAATAAAAAAGTATAACCTTACTGCATTGTGGTTGTTGCCATCTGGATTTATTTTACCACTCAAACCTCAGCACTGCTACCCCAGTGTTTCGAGTCATGGAAATGACACTTCATCAGGAACAATTTATTTGACAGTCTATGAATGTCCACAATAAATCCAGATGGCAACAACTACAATACTGTATGTTTTTAGTTTTTTATTCCTTGCTTGAGTGCTGCCATAGTGCTCAGGTTCCTATGTGTTTTCTTGGTCAACATCTACTCTGACTCTTGTGAGTGTGTGTTTAAGATGTTTTTTGGTTCCCTGTGGTCACCCAGGTGGTGTTACTGTGGTAGGGCTCACTGCCATCCCTGCCATATGAGGAGGAAAGATCCCTCTGGAACACTTGATCCTTCACGCATGGTCAGTCCCTGATGACCCAAACTCACTCCTGAAGGCAGGCCACTGACTTCATGCGTGGTAGCATTACCACTATGCTGACAGGCCAGCCATGTTTATGTTGTTTAATAGACCACCTTGGCACTGTTTCAAACAATTTGTATCAAGGAATCTCTCATTTCCATCCTCGATCTGGTTCAAAAAATGACAGAAAACCTATATTCTATTTTCATGGGGTAAATCAGTTAAAATATATCAAAGGGCCATTTCCTAACTGTAATAGTTATATAATTTGTATATGTTATTTTACCTTGTGTAATGCAGGTCCACCTTGCAAATGAGCTTGATCAATGGTGTCCACCTGGATAAATAAAAATTTTGATTGATTTATTAATTGATTGATAGATTGATTGAATAGTCTGATGTAGCAGATAAAACAGACTGATTGACATTGCTTATCAACAGGCTCTAGAAGAGATACACTTATAACAATTCTCCCCTTGCCTGGCTGAGAATAAAAGAAATATTGTTCTATCTAGAGCCGTATCTCTGAAAAAAAGATCAGAAGGATGGTAAAGCATGTGAGGCTTTTAGATGTCACTGTGTGAATATTTTATTCCAAATATTTGGCCAAATATTCAGTATTCGGACACCAGGTATTCATTTTTCAGTTGAATATTCAGTGTTCGGGTTTAAGAAAACAAAAGGAAAGGAAAAAGCCACCACCCACCTTCCTAGTCCAGATCCTTTAAATAAAGAAGCCCCCAGCCCTCCCCCCTCAGTTAGCTCCCAAATTCCCCTCCTCCACACAGCACCCATGTTTTGAAAAATGTAAACTTCAGCAATGGGTGACTGGCTCAACCCTGTCCACTTCTACGGCGGGTCACTGGCTTTCATCAGAGTTTTGTATATAGTCTTAGATTGTCTCCTTTATACCCACCCTTGTAGCAGCACCTTTGTAGTACAACACACATAGCAGGCTGTCAGGACCATCCTTGCACCCCACCACACCTGTATGTATTGACGCAGCCTGCCCTCCTCAGTCCATAGCCAGCTGACTTCTTCTCAATGATTACACTTTCATGCTTGCTCACATAGCAAAACCAGCTGATCATTTTATCAGCTGACTTTCCAGTGGAATTAAGCACTGAAGTGTCTTCATTCAGAAGAAGGCAGCCAGTCGTGCACTGAGGAGAGTGGACTGTGTCATTCACTTTCTTCCCTTTTTTTGTGTGGGTGTGGTGAGGGGGTGCTACTAGAGTCTTGACTGCTTGCATTGAGTGTCCTACTATAAGGGTACTGCTACTGGGGGTCACATAATGGAACTGAGCAGATAGCAGCCTGGCTCTTGGAGCTCTGCCTGTGGATTTTGCATCTAATGGGATCTGTAACATAAAATACCCCCTTTTGTTGGATATGAGTTACCATACAACTCTATCTGAAGCCACAAAGCCTGATGACGACCATTCATCTGATTTACATATGCCAAAAAGCCAAAAAAAGACAAATTACAAACTGATGCAGCACCTACCTTGGCCAATATGCCAGACTACTCCAGAGACACAACTTCTTCTCACATGGGCCTGGATCTCCAGGATATTAAAACCTCTTTGACTAATATTACAGCACTGGTATCCAATTGAACTCTGACACTTGAGGCAGTTAAGGGAGTGGTGGATGACTTGGGGACACTGATGGCTAAAGCCAAGGAGCTGTGTCATTTTTACAGGGGCTACCTTTGCCAAGGCTATTTGCAGGCCAGAAAGCAGAATGGAGGACTGGGTCACACCTACTTATCGACAGATAGCCACTTAGGAAAGAGAATTGCAACTTGTATGGGATAAGCTTGATGACCAAGAAATGCGAAGTCGCCACAACAACTTGCGGCATACTGGACTCTGTGAATGAATGGAAGGTGCTGACTCAGTAGTTTATTTGCAGTCAATGCTGCCACAAATCCTAAACCATTCATGGGATCATACTGTGAAGACTGCCAGGGAAAACCAGACAGCTAGGGAACATACATTTCATTCTGCCCCTTATAATATATATAGTAGGATAGATAGTATTTTGGCATCTGGTGTAGTACAGCCATTCATTCATCTATAGAATCGATATTGATTTCCGATCATTTTCTGGTAATGTATCTTTTTAGCCTGGCTAACCTATCAGAGTCAGATAGATGGTGGAGGTTTAGCAACAGCCTATGTAGAGATGAGGTCTTTCAGGAATGGATTCGGCAGAAAGTTTGGGTTTACTTGGAGGGGCAATACTAAGGGAAATAGTTCTCCCAGATGGGTCTGGGAAGGGTTTGAAAGCTTATTTGCTTGGCAGAATTATTGTTTATTCAGCTGCTAAGAAAAACAAAAGCGACATGAGTTGAGGAATCTGGAGGAGAAGCTGGCCACTCTACAACTTAGATATAAAGCAGGGGACCCTTCTCCTACCCTGCTTCATGAGCAGCAGATGCTGCAGACTGAATGTTTTGAATTCTCAGCAGGCAGAATATGCCCCTTACAAAACATGACATGCCTTCTGTGGGGGGTGGGGGGAGGGATAGGGCGCCTCCTGGCTTATTGTTTAAAGAAACAGGTAAAAAAGACAAAAATTCCCTGTGATCCACTCAGGGTAACATCTTGTAACTGACCATGCAGGAGTTAATAGGGAATTTCAGAGTTACTATGAGAGTTTATATGCATCTTGGTTGGATGGTAAGGATGGTAAGGAGGACTATGGTCCATTTCTCAGGGATTTGTTACAGGGGCTATCTTTGCTAAGGCTATTTGCAGGCCAGAAAGCTGAGCTGGAGGGCCTGATCACTTATGGGGAAATTAAGATAGCCATTGGTAAACTTGCCATAGGGCTACCAGTAGAAATTTATCAAATGCTGACAGATTTGGTCACTCCCTCTCTTGTTGCTGTCTTTCAAGAGTCATGGGAGACTGCTCTCCTATCGAAGACCCTAACAGAGGCCACGATTGTTGTGTTAGTAAACAAAAGACAAAGATCCATATCAATGCTCCAGCTATCACTCCATTTCTCTCTTAAATGTTGTTTATAAAATTTTGATTAGGATACTGACAGTGTGGCTAGTTAAGGTTTTACCAGTCGTGATCTATCATGATCAAGCTGGTTTTCTCCAAGGGAGCGATGGAGCTGATCATCTTCATAGACTGGTCAGTTTGATGTGGGTTATGGATTTGTCCTCAGATCTAGCAGTAGCTGTGGCATTAGACACAGAAAAAGCCTTTGATTCCATTGGCTGGACCTATTTATTGACTGTACTTTGCACCTTTGGGTTTGGGGAGGCCTTCTTCAGTGGATAAGTACTATTTATGTGGCTCCCCAGGCCTCTGTCTTGACCAATTGATGTGTGTCTGCTGGCTTCTTGTTAGGTAGGGGCACATGACAGGGGTGCCCCTTATTCCCAGCATTGATTCTCCTTATGATCAAGTGTCTAGCACAGGCCATCTGGTGCTCTTCCCTCATCCAGAGAGTGGAGGCTGGTAATTCCATTTTTAAATCTATGCTCTTTGCTAATGATATTTTGCTTATGTTGCAGCAGCATCTTACTTCTTTACTGCCCTCCATAACAACTGGTGTAGAACAAAGGTGCTTGCTTTAAATTCTAGCTGTAGAGGGCTCCCTCCTCTGGTGTAGGGTCTCTCCTGGGCAAGCTAACTGGTACATTACCTGGGGATCCTAATCTCCTCCAATTGGTGGGAATGGCTTTTCCTGAATTTTATCCCACTCGTTGTGTCCTTAAAAGATAATGCAGAGAGATGGAAAGGTCTCCATCTTTCACACTGGGGTAAATCCCAAACAATGCAAATGATGGTGCTCCCAAAGGTTCTATATTTGCTGTGGTAGCTCCCCCTTCAAATTCCTGAGTCTATTTGTCACTCATTGGACCAATTCTTTAGAGCTTTCCTTTGGAAAGGGCACACACCTTGGTTGTCCTTACTGAAATTGATTGATCCCTTGCCCAAGGGGGGTATTAGGGCATCCTGGTTTAAAGGGTATTACCTTGCAATAGGGATCAGATCCTGGATGATGTGGCTACATGCAGATAAATGTCAGGACAGAGTTCACTGGATTGCTTTGGAAGAAGCCTTGGTGAATGGCATACCATCTGACATGATTCTCTGGGACCCAGCTAAGATCAATAGGGAGTACCCTATGCATCGCTATATGATGGATACCTGGACAGCAGTGGGGAATTTTCTCCCTGGCATAAGGCAATCACCACTTCACTACTAGCCAATTTGGTGCAACCCAACATTAACCATGTGGGTAAACCTGTTAGCTGGCATGAGTGGGTGAATGGAGGCATAGCTAGGCTGGCTGATTTTTTTCAGGCAGACTCCAGAGAGTTCAAAGATGTTGCAGCCCTAAAGGCCCAGGCCTCTCTTCCTTCATGCCATTTGTGGAGGAAGTTTCAGATTTGCCATCTGGTCTCCTCATATACTGGGATGTAATTGATATTGCTGGACAGAGTTATATGGGAAGATTTATTGGGTTTAGCAGGGGGAGGTCCTCATCTTCGCTTTCCCTATTGCTTTAGGAAATTCCCCAAAATTGGAAAAATTTACATGTTTTTATTGAATGAATATGTCCCTCACTCTAGTAAAGTGCAACTTAAAAGGGAGAATTTATTGGGTTATCAGCTTTCTGAGGAAGACTGATCCTCTTGTTGGGTTAATGCCTGTGGGGTTGACAAGGACTTAGAAGGCCAGTTAATGCAGCTGAAGACGCTCCATTTTTGGTATAGGTCTCCGGTTTTGCTAAAGGAGATGAATCTGGTCAATAATGATGTATGTTGGAGATGTCTTCAGGCTGTGGATATGTCGCTTCATATCCTTTGGGAATGTCCCATGTTGGTAAACCGTTGGGAGCTACTCAGGGCTAAAATCCAGCTAGTGTTGCAGCACCCCATCCCTCATTTATTTATTTAGCTTTTGTTTATCAGGTAAGCACACTAGACAGTCAGGTGCCTATTTTCAGGTGCGACCCAGAAGAACTACATGGTACAGGCAATAACAATACAGAGTCATGGCACAGCTATCAACAAGGGACAGTCAGGTACAGGTTACAACAATCATGATCACAATCTTTTAATATTGGGTAACATTAATAAACTCCCATCACTGTCTAAGCCCCAGCACCTGTGGCTGATGGCAATGATCATTGAGGCAAAGTGTCTGATTTATCAGAAATGGAGATCAGTCAATGTCCCAACTGTTGACGAATGGGAGGATGGGTTATACAGATTAGCAGCATTGGAAAGGTTGTCATATTTAGCTGTGGGCAATTGGGTGCTGTAAGATAAGGTGTGGTCTGAATATCACTACCTAAGGTTGGGATCTAGTTAGGGTACTGGGGGGGGCACTCCTTTCTACGCCTCACTACGTTCAGGAATGTCTATCTTCCTGTTGGGTTGTGGTTATAGACAGGGGGAATCCCCAATGTCCTTTCTCCTCAGTCTAGCCACTGGATGTTGGCTGACTACATTTGTTCAGATGCTTGGATTTACTTGTTTTTATTTGTATTGCCAGTTCTCTGTTGTCTGTTTGATCATCCTTATCTTTGTTATTTTGTTGATATTCTTTATTTAGTTTATCTTTGTATTTGAACCTTTCTCTGCTTTGCCTTTAGCTCCAGGATTGCCCGCAGGCTTTAGAAAATAGTTGGGGATATGTAAGTTAGATGCCACTGCTGTTAAGTTGATTGAGGTAGTTTTGCTTTAAGTGTACTATTACCTGTGAGGTGTCACCACAAAACTGGCTTTTTTCTTATATTTAAAAACAAACAATAAGTGGCTATGGGAGTCCTCACCTGGAGCACACTTAAAAAGTACAGAAACCAAGCACAGAGCAAAAGTGGCCAAGAGATGGTTCATACAAGTGGGGTGAACTTGTTATTTTACGCTGTTAAAGCAATTTTGAACTTGAACCAAACTATGAGTTTGTTTGTTTTTGGTGCACACTAGTTGCCTGTTAGCCACTTTTGCTCTGCACCTTTTTCTTATTCTTGAAAATTTCTCTTTTTTGGTATTTCAGTCGAAGTCTTTTACGGTGAGAACAGATTATCGGTGCACCTAATTGGAATTTGTTATTGTTACTGCCTTTAACATGTACTATAATAATGACCTTCCCTATCCGGCCCTTGTATACACAATTGCTGGAGGTTCCAGAACTGGTATGGATGGTTCTGGCCCTAGATGCCCTGCTGCCTTCACTGGGTCAGGCCCACTGGAGTTACCAAAAACCACATCCCACCATCCTCTTCCTCTCTCCTTTACCAAGGCTAGCAGCTGCTGTTGAATCTCTGCACTCATTCCAGGCCTTGATCTTGCCATGGCAAATCTCAGGCTAGAAAGAGAAGAACACAACTATGCACACAAAACTTGCTTTCTGTTCAGGCCTCTGCCTGAACCACACCATGAGTTAAAATGTGTTATAGTAATTGATTACCAAAAGCTGTTAACCGACTCAGCCAGCTATCACCTACACCACTCCATATCTCGGCTCTCCTCACTTGTTCCCTTATATGTCCTGATGACGGTCTGCCCTCTTTTTAGAAGCACCATGCTGTTACCAATTTTTCTTCATCCATCTACTGCCCTAATCTTTGAAAAATCTGGCTCTTGAGCAGTAAATGTGACCAGAACCTCCCCTGCAGAATCTCTCCTGTCTCAAGGGCTCCAATTAGAAATGCTTACCTGTATTGTCTCTCCAAATCAAATCCCTAATGGTCACATTGTAGTTTAAGTGCCATAATAAAAGTGGAGTAATGCAAGTATGAAGTAAGGCAAACAACCTTGCTATTTATGTCTCAAAATGAATTCAACTCTGGTACTTCAACTCAGTTCAGATTTGTCTTAATACTGTAGTTACAATGCCCAGCATCCAGCCACTTGGCAGGTACTAGATTTCAACATCTTGCTGCATTTTGTTGTGCTTGAGATACAGCTACTTAAACTTTAGAAAATAGGTAAAACCCTAGGAGGCTTCTGATTGGCTGAAAGACTTATCTAGGTGGGCATTTATGAGACAACAATGCCCACCTAAAACAAATCTGTCTACCAACTGCCCCATTGCCCATTAAAATTCCTGTGCCACCTCTAAAGCAAAACTATAAAACCGCCATTTTACTCCATCACCTACCGAGCGAGAGAGGAACTGGCAACTACCCAAGACAAAGACATACATTGTTCTTACACCTAAAACCATCAGTCAGTAAGCAAAAACAGCTAATTAAAGTAAAAAAAAAAAGTTTTTCTACCATAGCAGACTGCTGTAACTTGAGTCAGCTACTTGCAACTCCGGGCGCTCAAAGGCCGCCTGGTTGAGTATCTTTGCCAAGCCAACAATGCGTATCCATGTATGGTGAGCCATTGTTAAGAAAGCACCTCCTCCATTCTTCTCCTGATTCTCCCAAACACCGAATTACTAAATAGTAGCTCTGCTAAGTCACCCTGCCAACACACACACACAAAACACTGCAGCCACTAAGCAGTACAGTACTGTACCTCATTTTTACTGATAAAGTTGTCTTCCTGATGCCATGTTGCTCAACTTCTGATGAGGTAAACAATGCATCTCTGTCCATCATTGTGCCATAATCACTCCATGCTGACCTGATCGCTCCCAGCTAAAACAGTTTTTAATGTTAAAAAAAAAATAGCTGTAATGCTACGACTAAACTGGGGGGGGGGGGGAGGAAGGTCTGTTGGGAGACTTGAGTGAAAGTAGGCAACACCAAATGCAAATGAACACAGACACTGCAATATAATATAAAGGGCTCTAAAACAACAGCATCCAACCACTAAAGGCACTATTTTACAATAGCTGCTTTTTCTGATCATTATTTATTAATATTTTACCCTCTTTTTTGTTATGAAATCATTATTACAAAAAAAATATATATTAACAAAACCTATTTTCTAAGCTCAATAATACCCTCCAGTGTGGACGGTATTGGCTATACCCACCCTTCCATGGGCTATAAAGCCCTCCACCTGCAGGTCGGGCCTCATTATGCCCCAGGGTGGGTGGGTATGCCCTGATACCACCCACCCTGTCAGGTATTATTGCTTGCTTAATTGACCTATCTGTAATACAAAGCTTTCTGGATTTGCTACCCGATAATCACATTTTACCTTAAGGTAGATTGAGCTACTGCCTCTACCCCTTTGCCATTTGTTTGGCTTATAAAATAATACTTTTCAAGTCCTGCATGTAAACATATCTTCCACCTGTCTCAATATCAGTATTGGCAATCAAAGATCCTTCTGCTGGTATAGAAGTGCTCAATTCGCTAATATTGCCTACATAGCTATACTGTAAATCAAACGTGATGGCATGAAAATAAAACTTTTAACATAGAAACATAAAAGCTGTTGGCAGACAAAGACCTCTTGGCCCATATAATCTGCCCAATTTTCCCTGCTTATTGTGCTACCGCAGATCCAACTTGATCTCCAGCCATCTTCTTCCCTTACCTTACTACCCATGTTCCCTTGTATCTGTCCCAAGCATGTTTGAATCTTGTCACTATATTGGCATCCACCACCTCCTCTGGAAGGCTGTTCCAAGTGTCCACAACCATCCCCATGAAGAACTATTTCCTCACATTTCCTCTGAGCCTCCCCATCTCCAACTTCATAGTGTGACCCCTTGTCCTTGAGTTTTTTTTTCTATGGTGTCAGTGTGGCTCAGTTGGTAGCACATCCGCCTCTGGACCAGAAGGTCGTGGGTTCTCGTCCCGCACCAAGTTTGGACTTGCACCTAAAAATCACTGGCATCCGAGTGCAGTATTCGGGGGTGCTGTACTGCTGGGGTGTGCCGTCCTTTGGATGAGACGTTAAACCGAGGTCCCTTCTGCCCATCCTGGTGTTGTCCTGGTGGGTGTCCAGGTGGAAGTAAAAGAACCCAGTGCACTCTTCGCAAAGAGCAGGGAACATTCACGGTGTCCTGGCCAACATTCCCCTTCCCGTAAACCGGTTCATGCATACATCCAGGCTGTGTGTGGGTGATGATGTGCGATATGGCTGCCACCACACATTCAGTCACTTCACTACCAGTCTAGCATTGCTTGTAAAGTGCTTTGGGATACTGTGTATGAAAAATGCTATATAAATGCTGATTCTTCTTCTTCTACTTTCCTGTAGCTTATTAATACCTGTTTGGTATTTGAATGTTTCTGTCACATCCCCCTTTTCCTTGCTCTCCTCCTTAGAGTACATATTGTATTCAGTTCCTGGTGTATCTCCTTGTAGGGCTTTTGATGCAGGCCTTGTATCATTTGGTAACTCTCTTATGTACCACTTCCACCGTATCAATGTCCTTCCAGAGGTGGGGCCTCCAGAACGGGACACAGTATTTGAGGTGAGTTCTCATCAATTATCTGTGCAGGTGTAATATTATCTCCTTCTTCTTACTGGTGATACCCTACCTTATGCACCCAAGCATCCTGCTAGCCTTCCGCACTGCCTTATCATACTGCTTGACTACCTTCAGGTCATCCAAAATGATTACTGTTCCCATTCCTGTTTGTGTACATAGACCCCATGTTTCTGTGTCCCAAATGCATGATTCTGCAGCTTCCAAACCCTAGACCATTCTTCCAACTTTTTCAAATCATCTCTCATTCTTTCCACCCCACATGTTATAACTTCTCTGTTGCAGATTTTTATGTCATCTGAGAACAGGCATACTTTCCCTTCTAGCCCTTCTGCAATGCTGCTAATAAAGACATTGAGGAGGACGAGGCCTATTACTAAGTCCTGAGGCACCCCACTGATCACCTTGCCTTCTCCATAGTAGACATCATTTACCACAACCCTCTGACTCCTTTTGTGTAACCAACATCTGACCCAGTTTATAACTTTTTGATCCATTTTTTGCTTTGATTATATATTGTACTGACCTTTACTCCACTTGCACCACACTGGGGGCTCCTGTCTCTGGCTCTAAATCTATTATGACTGGAGCATGCCAGCCCATGCCATTTGCTATAAATTCATACAAGTCTACTTAGTTCCCTCAAATGAACTGGCATAAAATCATAAAAAATGTTCAGAAGCAGACCTTTTCTCACCATGTACAACCCTTGTTAGACAGCAGTTTGCTGTGCCTTTTAAATTGGACCCTGAATGAGAACTCAGCCTTCCAGCACAGATTGAGACTAGTTTGCAAACTCTGCCCCATCGATAAACTAATTTTGTTTCTGTGTAACTCAAGCTGTGGTGGTAGGGTGGAGGTGGGGTTCCTGTCAGCGAGATGTCAGTTGGCATCCTTTGACCATGCTCCCAGCTCAAACATCTCCCATGTTAACTTCTCTTTCCATTCCAACTAAAAAAAGAGTCAAAGTGAACCAGCACACACACATTTATTGCTGTTTGCTTCCCCGATGGAATATCATCATCAGTCTTTTGTAAGATCTGTGAAAGCAGGACTGCTTCTTTGAGTTTTACACCCGTCATAAGCTCTTCATATTGAAAATAATGAATGGCTTGCATGTAATTGGAGAATATTCTATGTATGTACTATCAGGAGCCTCACAAATTACTGAATCATGAATTGCATGATCTGACAGGCTACTCTAGCAATTCTCAACTGCCTACCAGTGATTGATATCTGTGTCTTTCTTTCAGTTACATGAAAACACTTTGACTGGGAACCTGAACACAGACTCACTCTTCCAGCATAGATCCTGGTGAGTTTACTAATGCTGCCCCATTGATAAACAAATTCTGCTTCTGTGCAGCTCAAACTGTAGGGAGAGGGGAGTGGGGAGACTGGCAGCTATGTGGCAGTCAGCATCCTCTGACCGTACTCCCAGCCCAACCATTTCCCCACTGCCGATTGGACCCCTGCCAACAGGAACCTGCAGAAACAGAGGGCTCAGTCTTAGATACCACTCTTCTTTTTAGTCTTTTTTTAATATGGTATTGCAGACCCCAGTTGGGGTGGGGATGTTGGAGGCCATGTGATACTCCAGATCTTATGACCGTGCTCTCAGCCTGAAAAACACCTTGCTGACTGGATCCCCACCAACTGTAACATGCATAGCAAGAGGGCTCACCTTTAGGTACTGTCTGTCCTTCTAGTCCTTCTATTTATTTTTTTATTTTTTATTTATATATTTTTTTTGTTTTGCAGTAGATCAGACCATGGGGGGTTCTATGCTACATGGCAGTCAGTGTCCTCTGACTGTGCTACAAGCCTGAATAAACTCCCACCAAGAAGATGCCTGGAAACAAAGTACTGCTGCTTTCACAAGTCACTAGAAACTATTTTAATTGTACTGTGTCTGTGTCATTGAAAGGACCAATGGGTCCATCAGTAAATGTATTTCATGTTCCTTGATTCATCAGCATGAAAAACCATCACATAACCGGCACATCCAACTAAAGGGACATAGTCCTCCTGATGATCAAAATTATTCCAAAATCACCTCTCCCAAAATAAACATTGTAAACCCACATAGCATGAAATAAAATGTATTTATTTATATTTATCGGAATTACAATACCATTGAGCCAGAGACTCTTTTACAAAGGTTCCACATCAGAAGTGAGCAAACTTGTTACAACAAAAGGACATACAAAGTACAATGACACTGGTGCTGAAATAGTTACAAGCATTGATCTTAACAAGAGTTAGAAATGGTGACTATAGGTACAATCAAAAAGATAAAAAAGAAATATACAGAGGTGCCATCAGCAGGACGACTTTGTTATTAACAACACTGAGAGAAATTATATAAGATCACAGGTAGGCAGCAGGAATAATTCAGTAACAAAGTCATCAGAAATTGACACAGTCTGTACTGGAGTGGAATAAAAGGGGAGGGATAGGAGTGGGAAAACCAGGCAAACCAAGGTCAGTGTTGACAAAAAGCTACATGGTTGGTAGGCAGGTGAGAGACTGAGAACTTGGTAGGCAGGATGAGGATTAGAATAATAGAAAGGGTGGGAAAGGAAGAGTAGCTACCAGGAAGGGTGGACAGGCAGTAGTAGGGCCACAGGTGGAAGAGTGAGGAAGGAGGAAGGTTAGATTAGGCTAGGACTACGAGGGCATCAGCTAGGTGTGGCCATCACCACTACTAAGTAAATACCAGGTGGGTGGACAGGAGGCAGCAGGGCGAGAGGTGGGGGTGTGAGGGACAGAAGAGGTTAAGCTAGGACTATGAAGGCATCAGGTGGGGAAATCACAGCTGCTAAGTGTAATAAGGTGTTACTGGAGTTTGTGTTTGAACTGACCTAGCTTTGGCTCATCCAATACATCTGAAGGGAGGCCATTCAGCCATTTGGGAGCTCTGTACATAAAAGTCTGCTGCACTTGCAATGTACCATAGAGCGAGACTTGGTAGGTGAACCTGGCAGTGCTTTGCATGCAGCGAGGGTTGGTTAAATATGTAAGGAGATGTTGCATGGAAGGCGGTAGGTGGAATCAGAAATACTGTTGTCTACCTAGGGAATAAAGAACTCCTGCATAAAAAAAAAATATTTCTTTAATCCTTTAGATGATCAACACTGAAATCCCACACAGCATAAAAAAAAAAAAAAAACAGAAACAAAGTGTAGGCTCCACTTCACCCAAGCCTAGGAAAAAAAGACACCACTCAAAGCTAATAATAATAATAAAAAGAAAATGAAATAAATAGCCTAAAGTATCTAGATATAGCAATCATTCTCCCTGAACAAAAATAAAAAAAATCATCCAGAAATGCCAACCAGAATCAATCACAGAAAATCCTTGCAAGCACTCATCCTACAAAAATCAACGATATTGACTGATCCCAGTGTGCTAATATTAGCACCAGTTCCACATACAACACCCATGCTCCAAATGTGGCATAATTCCCCAAATATTTGACTCAAACAGGGTTTTGTCACAGCTTTTTGTTTCCAAACCAGCATGAAAAAGAATAATATCATAACCTTTTGATTACACATACCCATAAGCATTGTGAGATCATTAACCAAAGGCACAGTCTTAAAACGGCTAAAGCACACTCTTAAAAGAGTAACACACTTGACCCTGCTATTAAAGCAGCTATGGCACTAAAAGTGCTCAAAGGAACCACTCTGAGTCATTCCTCATTAAAAACAGTTTTACTGGATTATGGATGGCTGAGCAGAAGCATGTGACATTTCCATGCTGGTGATCATAGTTCAGGAGTGTACTCAGGGAACCAGGATTTATGCGACCAAGGCTGGTAAGGAATGCTGAGTACAGTGTAAGTCAGACTGGGGAGTGAGATGTCCAAGTTCCAACATGGCAGTGACCCATTATGATGAGCCAGGGAGCCTGCTCCCTCATGAAGGGTGGTATCAGCCCATCATGTCCTGTGATAGCTGAAGCCATAAGAGGCCCTATCTGATATCAGGAGAGGTGAAGAGGGAAGGGATGAAAACTACCAAAAAAAAAAAATGTGCCTCGAGCCATCTAAATGTCAGTCGCTGGCAACCTCAGGCCTCATTCTTTGTAGATCTCATCTGGCTTGATGTTGGAGGAGGGAGGGAGTGATGGGGCCGTAGGCTAGCAGAAGCCTGAAGCTGGAAGAGAAGGTGGCTCAAGGGCTAAAAAGCTTGCTGGAAAAAAGTTTTAAGTGGAAAAAGACACTACAGGCTTTTAGAATTGGTGTGCAACATAATTTTTCTATGTGAACAAATCTCGTGGACATTGATAGCCCTTGGTTATACCTTGGAACCAACCCAGCAGAAGATATCTTAAATAGAGAAGAATGCATATGTTACAGTATGTACTGAGTCTTTTTACACACCCACGGTGTGTGATACCACATAAACCATGAGACCAAAGACTGAATTGTTTATGCTTAAATCACATACTGAGCGTATTTTAAAAAATGAATTAAGGGACAGCCCAGTGGTTTGGAGGGCTGAGGAATCTATACTTTACCTCCTGCCATGTCAGTGACCCATGTTTAGTGATGAGCAAGGGTTTTTGGGGGCCAGCCATGTGAGGGAGGGCTGGGTGAGGATTGAGTGGCCACTTGGCAGCCCTCCTCTCCTGGATAGGGGAGGTTTGCTCTCCTGGCATTAGATCACAGCCATTTGGAGATGTGATGATGGTGCAGGCATGGTGGGGAGCCAGGCACTAGGCAAAGTGATGGGTGGAGTGGAGCTGACTGGGCTATGGTGTGCCTGCGCACCTCCATTTGCACATCCAGCCTTTTCTGGGGCTCCAGAGTCTAACAAGGGACAACAGGTGAAAAATTGATGGCTGTGGATGGAGGAAGCCCTCCAAGTCAGCTCCGGTGGTTCCGTCGAGACAGAGGGGAAGGTGGCCTTGAATGACTGTGGTGACCAGTACAGACAGATGACACAACCGCCAGTCCACCAGGAGAGATAAACACCGATATAAAAAATACTGAGTTCAAGAGTAGGTATTCACTGATTGGGGTCCATTTTTTAATGTGCTTATTCTTCCATTTTTAATACATATCTGCCTGTTAAGAGATGGTGTGTGATCTCATTATTAAGTTTGCTATTCACCTGTTTGCATGTTATACATACATTCATCAGGCTCCTCACGGAGAATCCACCATGGTTTGAGAAAATCTCCCATAGCCGTCAAACTGCAAGCCTGAGTTTTAATGATGTAAGTCCCAGAAAACAGACACAGGCATGCGCTAGACAATTTAGGGGTGCATGCACTAATTTCCAAGTCCCTGATGTATGCATTCATTCATGATCAATATTTAATTGATTGACAGCTGTGCGGATGCACTGTTCAGCAGCACAAGGCACAGCAATTTTGCTTCTTTATCATTTAGTCTGCCTTGTTGTGTGTGCTCACCTCAGGGAGAAAAAAAACTGCTTCTAAGGCACGATCAAGGGTATCTAGATTAGTTGTTAGTGTGATTGTTTTCATCCAATTTTGTTTTTTTTTCTCCTGATCCCCACTCTTATATCCAAAATAAAATACCATTCTGTTTAGCTTTCTGTCGATCCACATTGACTCTTGACAGCTGACAACAAATTTTATTAGGACTGACAGGTTGGTTGTAGCACTTGTAAAACAATTTGATTTTTAATAATAGATTTTTACCTATAATTTTTAGGTACTGGTATATAAAGGGTAATTTCATATTAACAATTTTCCCATCTCACACTGCTCTGCTTAATTAGGTTTTGCTGCGTCTGAGAGTAGGCGCTCATAAGGTGTTAAACATTTGAAAACAGCAACTGTAATTGTTATTTGATTATTTAAAATAGCTAAGGCATTAAATCGCCAAGTTTTCATAATTTTTAAGTTCAGTCCTGAGACTCACTAAATTATGTACTGACTGGGATTCGAACGTTGAGAGCCGTATGTTTGACAAATCTATCCATGTTTTGATCCTGCACAACTGGCATGGTGCTCACATTCAGTTTTTAGTTGCATGACTGTACTTTGGATTATTCAAATCCCTCATGGACTACATGTCAGTAATCATGTGAAATTGCAGTGGGGACACATTTTGATCTACACGGGTGCAGTATGACTAAATACAGTAGCTGAATTTACTGTTTGCCTTTTTAAAAAAACAAAAAATAAAGATGAATTGGGTTCAGCATAACTGCTTGTTACTCAAATATTTTTCCATGTTAGTCTCAATACCTATCTGTTATATTTGATTGTGTTTTGGGACCTGGATTGGGTGAAAGGTTGATACATGTACTTTCTGAAAACCTCTAAAGAAACACAAGTAGAAAGAAAAAAAACTGTACTCCTTATCCTAATCTCCTCACATTGAGAGTTTTGAGACTGCAGGTGTGAACCCAAGTAGTTACCATGCTTGACAGAAAAGCCTCGATAGATATTCTTCCTGACATCCCCTCCTCAGACAAATGGTGGAGTGAGTGAGCAGATGGTAGCTGATGCGTGCCTATACAAATTCCAACAGCTAAATTGCAGTTGTCTTGTAGATGCTACAGTTATTTTTAAAAAAATATATATATGTATGTCCTGTAAGCTGCAGCATGGGTAATGACTGACTAATATGCCACAGATCAATCTATCATTATCTATCACACTTGTTACTCAATTCTGATTTTTTAGCACAATTTAAAACACATTGGCCCAGATATTCAAACTGCGCCCGAAAAGTGAGCAACAGCAGGAGCAAGCGCAAGTCCACTGAGCCCATGTGCAAGAAGCACAATATTCAAAAACTGTGCAGGTCAAGATGCGCCTGCGGCACACGACTGAATATCGTGCCATCTGCACCATAGTGCAACCAGGAATGTGCAGTTGTGCAGTCCAGATGCACCATAGCACAACCAGGGATGCTCAGTGGAGCAGGGCAGCAGTGCAACAGCACAACCAGGGATGCGCAGGGACAAGATGCAGGGGCCCACCACCCATGCCACAGATGGGCAGAGGAACACACAGCAGAACAGACATCACCCTCACATTCCATGCACTGCACAACTGGTGGAGAGCTGGATACCAGCAACAAACCCACAGCCGGAGCATGGTGCCCCAGCACACCCCCTGGCAAGCTGTGACCGGCACACAAGGAGGGCTGACCACCCCGTGCCACACCATCCCACCAATGCAGAGCACACCCTGCACCGTGATCCCCAGACACCCTGCCCAGAAGCAGCGTCCAGCAGTGCAGGACACCCCATGCATGCCACCACCCCCACTGTGACAATGCAACCCTGTGCACCAGAGAACCATGCAAGGCAGCCCCACCACGAGCACCCATCAGTGGGTGGCAGCACACAGCAATGCAAAATCTGCATACACAATGCCACCATGCATGTCCCCCCCAAGGTACAGCTGAGAGACCGACCATGCATCGGCACACGAGGTACCCCACATGTGACAGGGCATGCCCCGGACCCCACCACCAGTGGTACAGCACCCTGCACACCCTCCCAAGGACACACCCTGACCCAGCACTGGCCACAACAGCCAGTGCAGACACCCACAGTGGTGCATGGAAGCATACACCACATAGGATGCAACACAGTGCATGGACAAACACCAACCCATACCCAAGGGTGCACCAACACAGGGACACAGTAGCGGGGCAACCAAGCCCCCAGTGTGTGACCATGGAAACCGTGTACACAAGGCCATCACCCCTCCATGCAGCCACCCTGCACAGGCACTGTCTAGCTATACGCCACCAGCATGCACCCAGACCACAAGTGACAGACAGTGGTGCACATCCCCTGTGACACACACAAGCGACAGCATGGAGGTAGGACAACAACAGCAGAGGCCACAGTGTCACCCGAGGCAGACATGCACCACACCAGTGACAGGAGGCAATCCGGCATTGTGCCAGGTACAGTGGCTGTCCAGCTTCGACAGCCACCACTGACATGCCAGTGGACTGTGCAGGTCACAGACATGCAAGGATGTCAGCTGCACAGGCCATGGATGGTCTGACAGGTGCACCATGGACACAGAGCATGCACTGTGGACCTCTGCATGCAGTCATCCAGTGCACAGGGAACAACACACACACCACAGACAGTGACTGATAGCCACTCCCACACCATACTCACTTCCCCATGGACACACACACACGCACATGACTGCACCACCCCTGACGCCATGCACACCACTACAGCTGAGCACCTATAGCCCGCTGCAAATCAGAGACCACCACAGTAGGCATATCAAAGGATATGTATTTAAAAACAGCAAACAAAACTATATACAACTATTTACAAAGGTTTGAGGGGAGGGCCACAAACAAGGTGGGGGTGGGTAAGGGGCAGGGGTGAACAAACGGTAGACAGAAGGAGGGGTGTGCCCAGGGGGTAGGGGAAATCAGGGGCATCACTTTGCTCAGTGGGACCCCCGCTCCCGCTCCAGCTGCTCCTCCCGCCATGATGCCATCTGACACCCAGCCTGTCGATGCGTTCTAGTATTTCCAGTGACGCCCCCTGGAAACCTGGAGGATCTCCCGCAGTGCCACTTTTATGTCGTTCAGCTGCTGTCCACCTAGGACAAGGGATCAGAGTCAATAGGTGTGAATGCACAGCCCCATGCAACCCACCCACTGTGCATGGCATACGGCCATGGGACATGCCTCTGTGATGGTGTGTGACCACCCACAGTGATCGCGTCCACAAGACCTGCCCACCCAGGCGCACACAGCCATGTGGACCACTGCACACACCCACCGGCCAAGTCCTGCACAGCACCACTGTGGCTGTTCAGTGACATGGCTATGCGGTGCGAAGACAGTGGCACAGCCATGTACCCGGTGCATGCATGGACCACCATTGATGCACTCCCAGACATGCAGTGCCACTGGACAGTGCTGACTGTAATAAGTTGCGTGCATGGAAGTGATGTCAATGGATGGTGGCAAAGCCCCGCTGCCCGCCGTGTTACACAGCATGCAATAGTAATCATGGATGTAAGGCACTCACCATCATCAGGCTGGTCCCTGCACCTGTCTTGTCTGGCCACCCTCTCTGCCTGCTGTTCATCATGGTGCAGCCTCCCCTCCCTTGCATGCCGGTGCTCTTCTGGGCCTAGGGTGCAAACATAGAGAGAGGAACATCTGGTATCAAAGTCCCCGCCCCCATGCTGCGCAATCCCACACAGCCATACCCAACCTCCCCCCACCCCGATACCACTACCACGGCCAAAACTGGATGGCCCCCCCCATGTGCTGGACACATGCCACTGTGATACCCATATGGGCATTAATAGTGTATGGATGGGGTACCTACCTGGCTGTGGCACCATGCTTCTCCTGGCATGTGCCCGCAGGTGGGAAAGCCTTTCTGGGTCCTGGTGCTGCAGGTTACCATAGCGGTGCCTGCACTATTCCTCGGTCCCTTCCATGCCTGTGGCATCCTCCAAGGCCACCGCCACCTCTTCCCACACTGCACTCCTGGTCCTGTCCAGGGGTGCCTCCCCAAATAGGGCAGTGGCATCGGACTCCACTAACTGGACCAGATTGGCCAGTTCCAGTTGGCTCCAGATGGGTGCCCGTCTTCGTGCCATCCTGTACTGTTTGGTGTCAAAATGGCACTCTGTAGAGCACGTTCACCACCTGTTGATACTGCACAGTACTGCACTGTCATTTCCCATCGTGCTGTCACTGAACAGCGTGATAGAGTTGCACCCATGTGGACGCATGGTGCCTAAGGGACAAAGGTTGGCACAGGGTTAGGGGTCTCTTGCGCACGGACTGCCACATCGTGATTGGTACTCACCACATGTAGCATGGTAGGGTGACTGTGTGCCACTTCCTGTAGCTGTCTACCGCGCTGTGGCCCAAGTGCACCTATGGCGCCCCAGTGCCAGAGCACCATACATGTGTGAACAGTGCAGTAGCGCCACTAGCACAATGGTGGCTGTGCCCTGCATTGCCTTCTGCACACAGCATGTCAGCAGTGCAGCAGGCATCAGCATCAGCAGACAGTGGGGAACACCACAGGCCCGTGCTGCTGCATGGGAAGAGGTGGCGCGTGCCATCAACCTGCATGGCAGCCACCAGCGGTCTGTGCAGAAGTGCAAAAAGAAGATGGGCATGGACAGGTGGAGGATTAAGGACAAGGTGGCTGCCATCAGGGCAGCACGGTCTGTGACTGGTGGGGGACAGCCGGCCGTGCAACGCCTGACCCCACAAGAAGAGCTGGTTGCTGGCAGCATGTGGCGTTGTGCCATTGAGGGTGTTCCAGGTGGTGGATTCCAGATGGGTGGTAGCCCGTCACTGCATGGTAGGTCCTGGTCTCTCAATGGGGGGGGGTCAGGGTAGGGCAGATACATTAATGCTACTGTGTTCACTTACAGCTCCTGAGCATCTACATGGGTCAGCGGCGGTGGGCTTGTCCACTGAGGGCGATGCCATGGACATAGAGGAGGGCCCATCTGGCTATCCGGACTGATGTTGGTGGAGCAGGTGCAGAGGAGGCCCTGCCCATGTCCCAGCATGCCAGTGTCCATGGATGCCATCATGCTGAGACTCGGGCTGGAGCCGGATCCATCACTGATGATGATGGAGTTCTCTTCATGGACAGTGATATGTGTGAGCTGCAGGATGGCCACACAGCAGGTGACAGCACGGGTATGGCCGTGGGTGGTGCCACCATGGAGGCCTGCATGACATCACAGTCCCAGCCTGTGCCTGTCTGCACCAGTGGGTCAGCACTGGTGACTGTCCAGGACAGTGGGGCTGTTGTGGCCACTGCGGTGGCACCATTGAGTCCTGGAGAGCGGCAGCTGAAGGGGCAGTGTCAGCAGTCGGCCAATGGCCATAGGGGTACAGTGTCAGGGGGCGGCGTCAGTGCACTGCCTGTGGACATGCCAAGGCCTGGCACTGGTGTGCAGTGCACAGCCTCAAGGGGAGCTTCCCATCATGGCCACGAACACCGTGAGGGACAGCATGCCGATCAGGCAGATGACCTCTTAGAAGAGCACACCCGCATACTCCAAGAATCAGTCGATCAGCAGTTGTGGCTTGTGACAGCAGTGGATGCACTCAGTGTGGCTCAGCGCCAGGCAGAGGAGTGGCACAGCAGGGACACTGGTCTGCTCCTGACAGGGATGGACTGGATGCAGGAGGATGTGACCGCTGCCATTGACAGGCTGACACAGACAATCACAGCTGACGTGGCTACAGTGGGCACACAGTTATTTGTCTATGCATCGCAGACACTGAGCAGTGCAATGTCCCCCCCATTCCTGACATCGTGCGACACCCTCCTTGTCGACACCGGGTTCAGCTGTGGGCATCCCAAGCACGCCTGGCATGCAGATGGCCACATGGGTGCAGTCTATTGCCCTGAGCACACCAGGCATACGTGCTACACTGTGGAACTCCTGTATGTTTGCTGTGCGCTCCGCCTGTGTGCTGGGGAAATGGATGTACTCCACAGCATGCGGCAGCAGTGCGCTGAGGAATTGGGTAAGAAGGCGTGACGCGGCCAACTGGGTTATGCCTGTCGTGTCCCCTGTTGGTCTCTGGAAGGTACCCGTGGTAAGCAGGCACATGACAGCTGTCACTTTGTTCTCCACTGACGGAGCATGGCTCAGTCGTGTGGGTGCCTGCATCACATCACTGTACAGCTCACAAAGCCGCCTCAGGATCACCCGGTTCTGGTGGTACCGGCCCACGATCTCAGTATCAGTGTACAGCTCGAAGCTGGTGCAGGCTCGATACTGCCTGTTGGGGCACACCACTGATGGGCCCTTCCACTGCCGTGCCCCCCTGCTGCCTGCCTTCTCACCCCCCTCATAACTGCCTCCATCTGGAAGGTGGCACTGGCCATGTCCTTGGCTTGTGTTACCCCCCCAGCAGCTGTTTTACTGTTCCCCCTGCTGTCCTTACTGCTACTCCCCCTGCACTGGGAACACCTCCCTGTGGTGGCTGTACTGCCCACTGTCTGTGCCCTCAGTGCTGTGTGGCACTTCCAAATGTTGTCCTGCGCTGTGGCACAGGCTCCCCACACCTTCCCTGTTCCTGGTGGTTCCAGGTGCTCTGTCCTGCTCCTGCCCTGTCCTGCTCACAGTTTCTGTGCGCCTGTGTGGCTGCCTGCAGTTCACCAACATGTGGCTTCCCTGTAGCGCTCTTGCGCCTCTCTCTTGTTCCTTTTTATATTGGATCATTTCTGCTATCGCGCAACTTCTGTTTGCTCCCCTATTTCGCATGACTCATGTTGTTGAATATTGCACTGCGCCATTTATGCATGGTTCCTCCCTTTTCAGTTGCACATGCATTCATTACCATTGCGCTCTTGCGCATTGTGATTAGGGGAGCGCATCTGCCTCCCACTGAATATTGCAAAATGGTGCATTTTCGGACTTGCGCTGGCACATCCCTGTTGCGCATGGCGCAACCTTTTTGAATATCTAGGCCATTATATTTATTTGTTCTTAATATTCAGTGAATAGATTCAAATGAATTCTGCATGATAAATAGAGTTCTTGTTTACTCATTCTGACCTGTTTACACTGCAGTTAAAAACAAATAACTCAGTTTTTATTAGTTCATCTCTCCCTTTCTAATTTTGCTATTTTACAATTAGTCATGTCCCAACCTCAGCCTGATACTTTTCTGACATTGTATTGATTCTAACCCCATTGAAATATGAGAGACACATATGATACTCCCATATCCGCCCCATAATATTAACCTTGTGTGATGGTTTGGTTTTGGTGGTGTGAGTATGTATGTTGGGGTGGGGGGCAGAGGAGGAAGTAGTGACCATACATAGATGTGTAATATGGGATGCTCACTTATAGCATTCTCTTTTGGAACCACAGTGATTATTGCCAAGAGTAGTGGTCTCAGCAGAATCCAACATTTCATGAAGATGTTGTGCATCAGAGCAATCGAATAAATAAAAAAAAAAACACTATATTACTTTAAAAATGATAAATATCAAATACTGGGGTTTATTTTCAAAAGTCCAAACATTGTATAATTGCACATGTGCATGTGGACTAAAAAGGATTTTTTGAGCTGTTCAGGCTGTTTATCATGACAAATAGCACTTCTGACCAGTTGAAAGTTAAAGGACCCTTTCACTCTTGAAAGAATAAATTTGGTATTCTACATCAATTTAGTACGATCATTTTTATGTTTAATGTTTACCAATATTTTTGATTTCACATTATTACACATAGATGTACTATAGTGAGTGTTCCACATTCACTTTGCTCATTACTGAATTATGCCCCCACCCCCTTAGCCACCACTGCCTGCCTAGTCTGTATGCAATCTCACTAATGAGAACAATGTAATATTTATGCAGAGGACAAATTAATGGCTCATTTATGGTATTTTTCCTTTTGCACATTATAACCAACATGAGTGGATGAATTGGACTACAGTTCAAAATGTCTGCATAGCACTTAATTATGTTTTCTTATTGTTCCACTTTGAATATGACCGGTAAACCTGAACAGTGCACTGGTTATGGGTCATGTATCCATGTATCCCAACACTGATTTTTAAGACACATGCATTCATTTTCATAATCACTGCTTCAGATCATGAATTTAGTTTCAGCATATATATTTATTAACTGCTGTCTACAAAATGGTTGTCATTGTGCAAGTTTGCATCTTTCAATGATTTGCTGTGGACTAGAACTTCATTTAACTTAGCAAATTTTGTCCGTTCATTGTTTAATTGGCATTTTGTTTGCAACACAAAACTTGGTTAGTGAAGCATGAAGTAATGACACTACTAGTGCCTATGTGTAGTGCTTCCCCTATCGTATTTCATAGTAATCTACACATTCTATGATGCTTCATTTGTTTGAGCCTTATACTAATGAACTACATGATAACTTCCTGATGTGTTAACACCGGCCTGGATATTCAAACTGCACTCAAAACTGGCGCAACAGTAGGAGCAAGCGCAAACCAGTTGCGCAAATGTGCAACAGGTGCGATATTCAAACATGGAGCAGAGCAAATAGCGCAAGCAACCAACGTCTGAATATCGCATATACGCGCCATCGCTAACCAGGAAGGAGAAGTTGAGTTAATAAGGCGCTATGGCGCAACCATGAAGCTCAGCTGAGCATCAGAGCTGCCATAGCGCCAAGCACAGCCCCCAGAGCAATGGAACTGCACATCCAGGGAGGCAGGCTGGGGCCCACCGCCAGCCATGCCACACATGGGCACAGGAACACACTGCAGAACCCACACCACACCGGCACACCCCAAGCACAGCATCACTGGGGGTGGGACGGATGATCCACGTGCCCATGGGGACAAGCCAACAAAGCATAGCAGAGCCCTGACACCCCAGCACAACCACTGGCAGGCAGAGAGTGCCACACACAGGGGGTTGACAACCACAGTGCACATCAGCCCCCTGTATGCACAGCACACCCTGCACCATGACCCCAAGACACCACCCATGTGCAGTGACTGGCACTGCAGGAAACACCATGCATCCCCCCTGGCACACGTCAACCCCGTGCTGCAGAGAAGCATACAGGCCAGACCCACCCTGTGCACCCAGCAGTGGGTGGCAGCAGACGGCAAGACCAACAGAAAGTCAATTCCATGCTGGAGATACCTCCCCATGCACACACACATACACACACACACACACACACACACACACACACACCCAGGACCATACCACCCCAGATGGCATGCACACCACTGCAACTGAGCACCCATAGCCAGCTGCAAATCAGAGACCAACACAGTATTCATATCAAAATATAAAGGTATATTTAAAGTTTCAAATACTAAATAACCAAAACCATAAACAACAACTATTTACAAGGGGGGGGATGGGTACAAGGTAGGGGTGTTCAAGGGGTAGGGATGAACAACTGGGAGAGGGAAGACAGGGTGGTAGGGATGGGAGAAGTGAAAGGGGATGTGCCCCTAAGGCCCAGCTGGCTGGTCATCCTCTGCCTGGTGCTGCACTGTCCGGTGATGCTCCCTCCGCAGGCCATGGCGCCGGATTGACTGAAGGATGGCCTGGTTCTCAATGGCCACCTGTGTTCGGCCCTGAATGTCTTGCCGAATCCCCCGGAGAACCTCGAGGCCTAGGAAAATGGGAACACAGTCAATGGCTGTGACTGACCACAACCCAGAACACCACCCAACCTGCAAGCCATATAGCCCAATGTCCCGCACCTGTGATGGCATGCACCCACCCACAGTGAACATGCACATGTGCCATCATAAAGCAGGCAGCAGCTATCGCACCACCGCCCACACACACCGCCCACGCCAATCACAGTACAAACTAGGGCTGGCAAGTGATGGGCAACGCAGCGATGCCAGTTACACAGCTATGTGCCCAGTGCATGCCTGGACCACCAGTGATGCATACACAGACGTGCCGTGATACTGCACTGTGATGCAGGTCACCTGTGTCATGCCGACATACATGGATACATAGACAGTGTCGACAGATAAGGGCCTATGGGACACCCAGTCTGTCCATTTGACCTTGTAAGTTCACTCTGTTGCCCTATAAGTCCATTCCCCCTTACCCCTGACCTCCAGAATTCCTTTATGGCCAACCCATGCATTCATAAATCCCGTGACCAAGTCAGCCCCCACCACTTCCTCTGGCAGGGTGTTCCACTTGTCCACCACCCATTCTGTGAAGAAATACTTTCTCATGTTTCCTCTGAATCGTCCCCCCTCCAACTTCATCCCATGCCCTCTAGTCCTGGAACATCCTTTATGCTTAAAAATATTGTTTTCCTGCACTCTGTTCCCCCCTGTAAGATACTTGTATGTCCCCATCATATCCCCACACCCTCCTCCCCTCCAGGGAGTACATGTTCAGTTCCGTCAACCTGTCTGCATAGGACTTGTGATGCAATCCATGCACCATCCATGTCACCCTCCTCTGAACCCTCTCCACCCAGTCCATGTCCATACGTAGGTATGGTCTCCGGAACTGTACACTGTACTCCAGTGTGGGGACTCACTAGTGTTTTGTATAGTGGAATTATGACCTCCCATTGGTTGTGTCCCGCATGGCTGGTGGTCTTGCCCCCCCAGCATGCAATAGCATCCATGAAGTAATGATACTCACACTCCTCCAGCAGCTGGGTCTGATGCTGCTGCTGCTGCTGCTGCTGCTGTTGGGCACAACACCCCCCGGCACCGGGGCCCTGGCATGGCCCACGTCACCCTGGCCCTGTGTCCTCACAATCCGGCCTGTGGGAGACATATGTTGAGACAAACATCAGTGTGACTCAAAAGCAGAGTGCCCCCTGCCCCAGTGAGAGTGCCTGCCACACAGCCATAACCATCCATCGCACAGCTGCACACTGACACACCTATGCACAGCCACCCAAGCACACACACACACCTCAGAGAATATAGGTGCATAGATGGTACACTCACCTGGCTCAGGCACCACGCCCGCCTGGCACGGAACGCAGCTGCGCCAAGAGTTCGCTCCTCCGGCGGAGGTCACTGCACCGTGCCGCACTGCTCAGCAGACCAGCCCGGCCAGTGACCTCCACCAGGTCAGTGGCCACTTGCTGCCACACGTGGGTCTCTAGGCATGGTGAGGGGCCTCACCATACAGTGCCTCACAGTGGCTCCACCAGGGCCACCAGGTTGGCCACTTCAAGCTGGCTCCAGGACACCGCCTCCTCCTAGCCATGGCACCAACTTTACAGCAGGCATATGGCGCCCGCTGCGCCCGTAACCCCATGTGGAGTTGTTGCGCAATGACCACCACAGGTTCCAATCGCTGTTCTAACAGCGCCTCATTTACATGGCGCTGTCACCGACAGCGCAATAGGGACATACACATGGCATGCCAACAGCACCAGGGTCAGAGGGCATACACAAGGTCACGGCAATGATGCAAGGCTACGCACAGCGCCATGGGACGTATAGGCATCCTGCGCGACTGCCAAGCTGAGCACCAGTGCCACAGTGGACTATCGCGCAGTAGTGCCACAGCGCCATATAGTGCCCAGTGCTGTAGCGCCACTGGCACAATGGTGGCCATGGCCTGAATCGCCCTGCTCGCACTCATCAGGTCTGCAGTGCAAGACGTATGCGTAAGCTGTCTGGGCATGCGCAATGCAGTGTGGCCGCGCAGCCACAAACCTGCGCCGTGGCTCGGCGGAGCTTCCGTATTGCGCAAAGGCATATACGTGATATTCAGCCGACATATGCAAATCATCCGATCAGCCATTCAAAGCGCGAGTGGCGTGATTAGCATGTCATTAAAGTTGAGCCACACCTCATTTGCATGTGTTGCACTATAAAAATGCGACTGTGGGTTGTGCTGGCCAGATTTGGTTACTGCAGGTGAGAGGTGAGTTACATGCTGTGTGATGCTCAGGACAATGCTCATGGGCAGAGGATGATAAAGGCTGAGGGGGCTGAGCATGAAAAGGGCACTTAGAAAGGGACAAAGGGCACCCTTTCTATCAGTATCTGCCATGCGGAGAGGAAACGGGGGGGGGCTTCTGCACCCCCGGCCGGCAGCTATGCTCATGGGGAAATGCTGTCGACTGCACAGTGACAGGTGTCCAGTTCCACCCATACAGATCACCATGACTGACCAGAGCCAAGCTGAGGGTGTGGACGGCGGGCGTAGGAGGAGGCTGAACTTCACCACGGCAGAGTCAGAGGCCCTCTTCCAGGCCTACCTGGAGGATGAACCACTATTGAGTGGACGGAGGGGCACCCCTCAGGAGCGTGCAGCTGCATGGGAGGGGGTAGCTCGGGCCGTCAACCTGCATGGAAGCCACCAGCGCTCCGTGCAGGAATGCAGGAAGAAGATGGGGACTGACCGCAGGAGGCTGAAGGAGAAGGTGGCAGCCTTCAGGGTGGCACGTGCTGGCACTGGTGGGGGCCACCAGTGGTGTTGCAGCTGACCCCTACAGAGGAGACACTGGTCGCGCCATGCAGCCGAGTGCCATTGTGGGCGTACCAGGCGGAGGATTCCAGACAGGTGGAAGCCCATCACTGCACGGTATGACATGGTGATGTTGTTGGGGGCTGTTGTTCACATGCACTCACATGTACTCTCTTTCTGTTACAGATCCTGTTCGCTGCAGGAGACGGTGGTGGTGGTGGGTCCAGACAGTGAGGCAGACCTGCTGGACGTGGAGGAGGGACCATCCACCTCAGCCACCAGCCTGCAGGCACTGCAGCAGCATGCGGCGCCAACAACTCCGTGTCAGTGATACGGGTGCAGGGGTGCACAACCTGTGTCACAGCAGTCTGGCATGCAGGTATGCCAGCATGCTGTGCCTATGGCAGTGGCACGCACCTGCACCATTGATGATAGCAGGCCTGCAATGGGCAGTGATAGGTGTGTGTCCCATGACGGACACGACAGGCCAGCACGTGCCCCTGGGCCTTCCTGGTTCACACCTGTGTACCAGCATGCTGGCACAGTCCCAGGCTGTGCCTGTCAGCACCGGGGGCAGCACCGGTGGCTGTGCAGGTGTCTGGCACTGTTGTCAGCACGGAGGTGGAACAGGTGGACCTGGGGCTCAGCAGTTGGAGGGGCGGCAGCAGTTGCACACCAGGTCTGGGGTACAGTGTCAAGCAGTGGCACATGTCCACCGCCTTTGATCCACCCATACCTGGTCCTGGCGAACAGCGCCCACCATCAGGGGTGCTGCGCAGGACCGGTCCCCGCCCCTGGGGGTCACGATGCCATTGGGGCACAGTACCCATTGGACGCGCACACCCGCCTGCTGCAGGACTCGGTACAGCTGCAGGGGCGGGTTGCAAGGTCCGTGGAGGCACTGTCTGTGTCCGTGGAGTGGCATAGCAGGGAGTGTGCTTGGGACCGAGCCGAGCTGGTCCTTATGCGGACGGATGTGACCGCTGCCATTGACAGGCTGACCCAGGCAGTGGTCTCTGTCACAGATGCATTGGCCACACTGTCAGGTGCCCCTGTACCACACACCCCACACAGTGCGCTCTCCACTCCCCGTTCCCGGCGTCGTGCGACACCAGGCCTGTCGATGCCGGGTTCTGCTGTGGGCATCCCGAGCACCCCTGGTGCAAGTTTGTTTGGCAGGATGCAGACCCCTGTGCGGGCCAGGTCGCGTTCGCGCAGTGGAACCCCTGGTGGTGCACCAGCGCCACCCGATGTGGCCCCTGCTCAGCCTGCCAGTGCTGCTGGACCACGGCGGGGCTGCCCACGCATCTGTGGTGGCCATGGGACAGTGCTACCTGACTGAACTGTCTCCCAGTGCAGGCCCTGTCTGGTGCTGCCCTGTGTGCAATGTGTGTCATGGTGGGCAGTGCACTGCTGGGTGCTCTGCTCACCAAGCTGACACACGGACCACCTGCACACTCTCCCAACTGCTGTCAACAGGTGCGTGTGCATGATGATGCCTGCATTGCACTGTACACCAAGGTGCAAGGGTGCTCAGGTCCTGACACATGTACATGGACAGTCCAGGTGGTGGGGGTGGTTGGTGGTGCTGTGTGTTGGCAATGTCATTTCCGCAGTGCCGTGCTGCTGCCCATGTATGCTGCCTGGTGTGTGTGTGTCCATATGAGTGCTCCCCTCTCTGATGGTGTGTTGGTATGCCTGGACCTTCAACTCCTGACCTTCATGCACGGTGTGTTCCCCTGTGTGCCTGTGGTTTGCGCATGGACAGTGTTGCCTGCACATGTCCCCTGACTTACCTGTGTTGGGTGTAGTGCTCTTCTGCAATGGTGTCCCAGTGCAGCTGGGCCTGCCGGTCAGTCGGGGTCCCTCCCGTCCTGGGGGCTGCTCATCACCCACATCACCGGCGCCACTGGCGTCCCCATCGCTGTCCCCTCTTGGACCTGTCACGGCTATCCCATGGTCTTTGGCCATGTTGTGCAGGATGCAACAGGCCAGGAATATCCCACAGGCCTTTTGGGGGCTGTACTGTAGGCTCGGCCGGAGGTGTCCAGGCATCGGAAGCGTGCCTTGAGCATCCCAAACACCCGCTCTATGATGTTACATGTTGCGGCATGTGCCTCATTGAAACCTAGCTGCGCTGGGGTCGTGGGGCGCCGGTTTGGTGTGAGCAGCCAGGGATGGAGGGTATCCGCAGTCACCTGTGTGGAGATAGTGGAGATCAGTGTCATGTCAGGTCCATATTGCCCATATCCTTGTGTGCCACTACCATGGCACCTGTGTCATTCCCACCCTTGCACAGAGTTTGCATTCCATACATGTGTACTCACCCACTAGATGACCCGTGGGGATGTTCCCACTCTCGAATCGATGGCACAGTGCAGACTGGTGCCATATGAAGGCATCATGTGCTCCACCAGGGTGTGTGGCACAGACATTGATAATGCACCCAGTGGCATCACACACCACCTGGCAGTTGACACTGGAAAAGCCCTTTTGGTTCCGATAAGCCTGGCCATCGGGGCCAGGTGGTGTGCGAATGGCCACATGGGTGCAGTCTATGGCCCCTAGCATGCCAGGCATATGTGCTACCCTGTGGAACTCCTGCATGTTTGTTGTACGCTCTGCCGGTGCTGGGGAAATGGATGTACTCCGCAGCATGAGGCAGCAGTGCGCTGAGGAATTGGGTGAGGATGCGTGACATGGCCGACTGTGTAATGCCTGTGGTGTCCCCTGTCAGCCTCTGGAAGGTGCCCGTGGCGAGCAGGCACATGCAGGATGTCACCTTGGTCTCCACGGACAGAGCATGACTCCGTCGTGAGGGTGCCTGCATCACATCACTGCACAGCTCGCAGATCCGTCTCAGTATTGCCCTGTTCAGGTGGTACCGGGCCACAATCTCGACGTCTGTGTACAGCTCGAAGCTGATGCGGGCACGATACACCGCCTGTCGGGCATCACCGCCGGGCCCTCCAGCGCCACGTCCCCTGCAGCATGGTGTCTCACCTCATTACAGCTTCCATGTGGAAGCTGACACTGTCCATCTCCCTGGCTTCTGCCCCCCCGGCTGCTGTTCCTGTGTTACCCCTGCAGCCCCCACTGCTGCTTCCACTGCACCGGGCACCCCCCACTGGCCTCTCTGTCCTCCTGGACCCACAGTCCCTCTCTGCCCTTCCAGCTCCTGTCTCTCTCTCTCTCTCTCTCTCTCTCTCTGTCTCTCTCCCCAGTTTGCGGCCTGCTAGAGTTCTTGCGCCACTTCCTTGAGCCTTTTTATTTTGGCTCAAATCGGTCTACGCGAACTTCCGCTATGCCTACTCCCGGCGCATTGCGCGGTGTTCGGATATCGTGATTATGCATTCCTTATGCATGGACCCGCCTTTGGTTGCGCATGCCTTTATTTCCATTGCGCTGTTGCTCAGCATGTTTTCGGTGGCGCAACTGGCCCCTTCTGAATATTGCAGAATGGCGCATTTTTGGAGTTGCGCACGGCAACCCTGTTGTGCATGGCGCAACCCTTTTGAATATCTGGGCCACCGTGAACAAAATTAAAAACAAAAATAGAATTCGTCTTCAGGTAATGGCATCCCCACATACCTACCCTTCCATATTTACCCAGCCAACAGTTATAATGCGGACCTTAATTTCATGTTGTCCTCATCCACATCTATCTTACATAACACATTCTTGCCTCTCACAGGAATTCATGATTCATGTAACCATTTCTGTCCACAGATCATTAAGTGTTATACTGTTTCATTGATCCTTCACCCTACATTTTATAACATGTTTTCATCCCATTTTATCTTAGCCTCACCAATTCTACATCTGTGATTTCACCAACTGACTGTATGGTAAATGTCGGGCAACCAATGTACTTGTAGTGATTAAGTGATTTGTTTAAGCTGAGAAAAAGAGTCTGACTGCATTGGCCTTGTGTTACTAATCTGCCATGAAATACTATGATTTAATGGTTCTTTTTACTATCTATTCCCAAAACACCTACTTCCATGCACACACACACATCCCTCCACACCCTCACAGAGGCACAAACATGGAATGGTAAAGTGGAATAAATTAATATATAAAATGGGTATGGAAATATCTGAGTCGTAACTGGTTAACACTTGATTCTAGTCATGGTAGTTACAGGGTACCACCACTGAATAAAAACAAACTCATTCCAACCATGGCCACTCTGTGTATTCATACACCACTGTATTCCTAATATCCATCACAAATATGTCTGCAAACTTTAATCATATATAAAAGAACTGCAACTAAGCCCAACAAATACAATTCTATTAAATTAATTATAATAAGTCAATTAAATACAGCAATTTACACTCATTAACCACCCTAAAACACACACACCAATTTCAGAAATCAAGATCTGTTCAGAGTTTGCATTGCTGGTGTTTCTTTGATGGCCATTAAATACTTTCAACACATTCCTACCACTTTGTCAAAGAAATCACTCCTCTGAAACTGGTCAGAGATAAAATTTAGGTTTTGACTATACTTGAGGGTTGGGCGTGTTGCTGTGTGTGTATGCAAGTGGATCTCTGATGAAGTTTGAATTTGTGTATTCCATGATACCATTCTGTGTGTCTGTGGGTGGGGGGTGGGAATTCTACATAAGCAATAAGACACGGCTTGGAGTTGGTAATGCTCCCAATCCCCTTCACACACACAGAATGGTGACATGGAATACATGAATTCAAAATTCTTCAGAGTTCAACTGGAATACAAACAATGACACACAAATAGGCCTGAAGTGGAGCTAAAACCTCATTATTATCTGTTGTCAGGTAAGGATTGCATAAACAACAACAAACAATCAACACATAAAACCATGACAATACTTAGTGACGGTAAGTTAATCTTGGACAACAAAGACATAGCTTAACACTTTAATCAATATTTTACTTTGGTCTTTAACCCCAAAACCACTGATAGATTGGTATTTTGTATGGAAGGAATCCCTCAAATTAGGATTGTAATGAATGATGTTTTAGCAGAGCTACGTAAACTAAAAATGACATCATCCCCAGGCCCTAATAACATAAGCACCATAGACTTGAAACAACTTGCCAATGTTCTGACACACCCCCTTACTTTATTATTTAGTAAATCCATCCAGACAGGGCAGGTTCCCACCTACTGGAGAAGGGTGTTAGTCATCTCAATCCACAAAAAGGGTAACGTATCTAACATTACAAATGATAGGCCAATAAGCCTGACTTCTGTCTGTGGCAAACTCATGGAAAGGGTCGTCAAACTTATAATTGACAATGAGATTAACAGACTTGTTACACGAGGTCCCTGCACCCTAATTGATACCCTAAGGGGTACACCGTAGACAGCTAATGTTTAGGCATAGGCTATACTAATACATAGGGCTTAGGGCATCTACCGTAAAAGAATAGATGTCAGGATATGAATACATATTATTGTAACTCACTTTGCTTGCTAATGCACACACATTATACCATGTATTTTCTATTTCTTACTTGTCAGATGCCAAGACACCTGTCCTTGAAGTAATTATAATGTGTAAGGCAACATTGCCATCTTTTGGTGATGGACACCACTTCACCTTGTTATGTAAGACTTTGTATAAGAACGTCTTTGTTCTAAAACTGATGACTTTACAGAATTATATGATGTTATCTTGGACGGTGAAGCCACCTCTAATTTAGCCAATAGGGCTCATCTCTGTAACTAGAAATGTTTCTATCTTTCAGTAACCATAGTAATTATCATAGGTATATAATGTTATGCACAGGCTTTACACCTCGGAGACCCGAGAGATCCCAAGAGACTACAAAGAAACCTCGAGGTGTAGGGAACGCTTAGCACTGGCTCCCAGTTCATATTGGTAAGAACTGCTTAGGGCAACTGTGATTTATCCCTGTTCATAGTAATAAACTTGTTTATTACTTGAATGCAACTTGTTTGTGATTATTTGCATCTCCAATATTGCCAAGAACCTGAAAGTGAGGTTTAGACCTCTTACAGACTAGAGCTTCATAATCCATTTCAGCATAGGTTCCAAAGGGGACTTTCTTGTATAACCAACCTCGTCTCCTTTTATGAATTTGTAAGTGACCATTTAGACAAGGGTATACCCATAGATGTCATTCTTCTTGACATACAAAAAGGCTTTGATACTGTCCTTCATGATCTACTTGTGACTAAAATATCCTCAATGGGCATCAACAAATGTATTGTTAAGTGGATTGACAACTGGCTAACACATAGAAAATAGTCTGTCAGGATTAATGGATCATCGTCTGATGAGGGGCTCATCACTAGTGGGGTGACCCAGGAATCAGTGCTTTGGCTGGTTCTATTTGGCCTTTATATCAGTGATATGGGAAAAGGCCTAAGCAGTGTTGTCTCACAATGTGCTGATGACACTAAAATTGAGGGGGGTGGGGTAAATTCTCTGGATAGACAACTAGCCCTAAGTCATGACCTTGAAAAAATTGGACACTGGGGATTAATTAATAAAATGAAATTCAATGAATCAAAGTGCACTTTGGTATACTTCAGACATGAAAATCCAGGCTTTAAATACAAATGTAATGGTAAAATACTAAAAAAACATCTAACAAAGAAAAGGACCTTGATATCTGGGTGAATACTGACTTATCTTCCTCAGACCACTGTTGAAATATCTCTCAGACTGCCAATAGACTAATTAGACCAATAAATAAAGCTTTTGTAACAAGGGACAGGGAGTGTATATTGAAACTATATAAAACTTACATAATCCCCCACCTTGATTACGGGTCACCACTCTGGAATCCTTACTTAAAAAGAGGTATATACCTAATGGAGAAAATACAAAGGAAACTAAATTTATTACATGGTTAAAAATAATGGAATATAATGAAAGAATTAGTTTGGTAAAACGTTTTGCCATAGAGACCAGAAGAAAAAGAGGGGACTTACTTCTTCTGTATAAAATTCTGCAAAATTCAACCTTAATGGGTCAATGCAGCATCAAACTTCACCCAAGAAATAACAACCTTAGATCACATAGCAAACAGCTTAGTGTCACAAGGGTCAACTCAGTCAGATACCACAATTTCTAAACTGTACAAACTGTCAGAATTTGGAACTCTTTGCCAAGCTACATTGTTCATGCCCCCATCTTTGTCTCCTTTAAAAAACACCTCGATGAATTCCTTGTTCAGAATATTCCCAGACAACAAACCCACTATGAGTGGAAGAAAATGTAATGGGCAATTAACCTACTTTGTCTCTAATAACCAAGTATTACCACGTATAGGGTTTCTACATTCTTTAATAGGATCCCCAGTGCAGTCACTAATTGTAGAACTGTTAGGTGCTTCAAGTATAAGCCTTCCCAGTGTCTTCATTCCCTTACTGAGTGTACCTGTCTGTAATAATAATTGATTGCTATATGAATATTTAAATGTATTTATATTTTGTATGTCCTTACATTTTGTAACCTGTTTTATTAAGTATGTCCTGTTTGATAATATGTTTTATATGTTAACTTGTCACTTGTAAAAACGGGCTTTTTGCCCAGATTGCTAACAAGTATAAAAAATAAAAAAATGAAATTGAAAACATGAAAGGAGCAGGAAGTTCTCTGGCAAAGTGGTAGGTATAGGAGGGGAATTTTTCACGGTCATCAAAGAAACACCAGCAATGGAAACTCTGAATAGTATTTGATTTTTTTTAAATTTGTGTATGAGTGTTAATAACATTAAATAAATTACTTACTTTATTCAATTTAATGGACTTTTATTTTTAGGTCTAATTGAAGATTTTTTAAATATGAGTAAAGACTGCAGCCATGTTTGTGATGGAAATTAGGAAATAAGTGGCTTATGAATTCTGTGAGTTGGCCTTGTTGGCAGGGTCTTGCTTTAGCCATTGGTGGTACTCTCTTACTGCCATGGCTAGAACCAAGTCTCAACCAGTCAGGACACAGTGATTTACTTGCCCATTTTATATATCCCTTTTCTCAACTGTTTCCCACATAAAACTATGCTCAAGCACATCTCCATGCTTACTGTAACACACATACATGGCTCGTCAATGTCACAGTACAGCAAAAGAAAAATCACATTAATTTACTTATTAACTTTAAAAAATGTAATACACTCACATTGTTACAGCCTATGTTAAAGTCTATATGTCTGAGTATTAACTGCAGACCTGTTTGAGATGAAGATTAGGTTGCAAGTGGCATAAGAATTATGTGTGTTGAAACAGGTTGAAGGGACTTAATATTATTCATTTGTAGAGCTATCATAACTCAATGACAATAAACAAGTCTCAGCCAATCACGTCACATCTATTTCACTTTTGCCAATCACTCTTCAATATATAATTTTATTTTCTGTTTATTAAATTCATCGAACTGTTTTTAATGACTTACTACTTTAAATACCTCCCTGATAATACTACTTTTTTATGTTTCTATCGAAACATGCCTAGCTGCTGTGTAGTAGCTGGCAGTGGGAATACCCACAATAATGAAGTCAGCCTTCACATATGGCCAAAAGATGTTTTGCTGTGATGTAAATGGGATGAGTTTGTATATTATTGCAGACCGTCGTGGAAAGAAGGGAAAGATACATTGATGTTCTGTAGTGAACATTTTGTAGCTCCTCAAGACTTGGTTGGTTATAATTTATGGCTGTCTGGTTTCAAATGGAAAATAGACCTCATTGCTGGAGCGTGTCCGTCTAAGAAAGCCAGTTTTTATCTTCTGATGCATGTTGAAACTGATAGCGAGAAATCCATTGAAAAAAGGATTCCTGTACAAGATACTGCTCTAATGAGTGATACTGTAAGTTTACAGTTTATGTCATTATAGCTGTATATTCTTCCATTTACCTCACAGAACATGTTCCTGGTATTATATCCTGATTTTTTTCTTTAATGAACTTTGGTGTATAAACTCTTTTTTTCAGTTGAAGAACTCGATATTAAAAATTCTTTCACATGAATTCACTACTTAACTGTACTTAATAATTATTTTGCCATGCCTAAATTTAGTTGAGTTCCATTTAAGATACTCAGAGTATTATACAGAAACATAAAAATGGTCAGTAGTTAAGGTCCGCTAGGCCCATCCAGTCTACCTGTCAGACCTGTAATTGATTATGGTGTTTGACCTACCCATCTGCTTTACCTCTATGGTTCCCCTGTGCCTGACCCATGCATGTTTGAATCCAAGCACAGTGCTCATTTCTTCCACCTTCTCCTGGGGCAGACCATTCCATGTGTCCATAACCTTCTCTGTGAAGAAAAAACTTCCTCTCATTCCCTCTTAACCTGCCACCCTCTAATTTTATATTATGTAAAAAAACAAAAACTTTTTATGCCCCTCTATTTTACTCATCCTTTATTTGAAGATGCCTGCCCCTTGCACCTTGTTTATACCCTTGAGGAACTTGAATGTTTCTATCCTATCCACTCACTACATCTTCTCCTCTAGCAAGTACATATCAATGTCCCTTAATCTTTCCTCATATGTTTTGTGGAGCAAGCTCTGTACAATCTCCAGCTGGGTAATGACTGTTTTGAAGGTGCGGCATCCAGAACTCTATGCAGTTCTCCATGTGAGGCCTGACCAGGGTTTTATGTAAAGGCATCACCACCACTAATAATAATAATAATAATAACATTTTTATTTATATAACGCAATTCAGGCATCGAGGTGCTCTACATACAAAACATCATAAAACAATTCAGTAAAATCACATAAATACATCAGTTTCAATTAAAATTTTCACAATTCCTAAAACTTCAGATACTAAAAGCCTGTTTAAATAGATGAGTTTTTGAACTGGTCTTGAAACTCTCCATGATCCTGCACTCTCTAATCTGATGAGGTAGAGAGTTCCACAGGGATGGCACCTTGAACATAAAAGCCCTGGCACCAGATGTCTTCAAACACACCCTGGGAACCTCTTACAAGCCCTCTTCAGTTGAGCGGAGAGGTTGGCTAGAGCTGTAGGGAACCAGGAGCTCTTGCAGGCAACCCAGTCCCAATCTGTGTAGGGCTTTATAGGTCAGAAGACTGACATTAAAGGTGGTTCACCACTGTATAGGCAGCTAGTGCAGATCAGGCTGCACAGGAGTAATATGACTGGTACATGAAGTCCCAGTCAATAATCATGCTGCAGTGTTCTGCACCAGCTGCAAGCCATGGACTTCAACCCCCAGAAGCTCTAGTTATAGGAAGTTGCAGTAGTCAAGGCACGAGGTCACAAGGCATGGATCAACATGGGCAAATCATCGGATGGAACAAGGTGCTTAATTCTAGCGATGTTCCTAAGATGGTAAGAGGAAGATTTGATGACTGCCAACACCTGCGCCCACAGTGTCAGCCCATTGTCAGATACCACCCCCAGATTGCGCACCCATTCAGAGGTGGGAAGCTGTACACCATCAAGCCAAAGCCCAGAAGGTAACCCCACCACCAACCTCTCTATCCGGTGCCTCAGGACCACAACCAGCACCTCAGTCTTCCTGGAATTTAATTTTAACCAGCTGGACTTCATCCAGTTGTAGACTGCTGCCATACAGCTGTTAAACATCGAGACCACACTATCCTGGTCGGGTGCAAAAGACAGATAGAGTTGTGTGTCATCTGCATAGCAGTGAAACCTCAGCCCATATCATCTTACAATGTCTCCGAGGGGCAGCAAATTCACTGCAAACAATGTGAGGGTCAGCACCAAGCCCTGAGGTACCCCACATGACAGAGAGAATGGCTCAGAGGAACAAAACCCCAAAACCACCCTCTGAAACTTGCCGGCTAGGAAAAAATGGAACCATCTAAGAACTGGACCAGCCAATCCACAGATAACCCTCAAGTGCTAGAGCAGAACCCCATGTTCCACAATGTCAAATGCTGAAGAGAGATCCAGGAGCATCAAGGTGGAAAGGCGCTTCTGGTCTCTTGCCATCAAGAGGTCATTGAGCACCTGGATCAGAGCTGTCTTGGTCCTATGTCTCTTCCAGAAACCTGACTGGAGAGAATCGGAGACATTGTGAATGGTAAGATGGTTCTCAAGTTGCAGAGCAACTACTTTCTCAGTCACCTTCCCAACAAAGGGAAGGTTAGAGATAGGCCTGTAGTTTGCATAGATGCTTGGGTCTAAAGAAGCTTTTAGAAGTGGTGTCACCACTGCCTCTTTTAGAGAGCTAGATAATTCTCCCATGTTTAAAGAGCACTAAATAATCTCTGCAAGGACCTGGCCGATGGTCTCCACACACCCTAATAATAGGTGTATAAGGCCCAGATCCAAACTACAGCAACTTGGCCACAATTTCTGGACAATCCACATGATGTCCCTTATCTCTGGCTGATTGAAAGATATCCAAGAAGACCGAGGGGCAGTGACCATACACCAACCACCACTAACCCCCATAGAGGGTGCTGGACAGATTTAGGCCCTGATGTCAGCCACCTTATCTGCAAAGAATCGAGCAAACTCTTCACACTTATCTTGTGAACATGCTCCTTGAACCTGTAGACAGGTTGGGTTGCACAGCCTGTCCATGGTTCAAAAGAGCTGAGTCTGTCAGATTTCAGCGGCAGCTATCTCACTGGATAGGAAGTCTGCCTTCTTACTTGAGATTGCTGATTGGTAGCTTTGATAATGGTTTTATCAATCTAAAGTGGTTGGCATCAAGGGTCATTCTCTACCAGCGAAGCTGTAGCCTTTGTCCTACCCATCTCAACTCCTTCAAGGTCCCATCAAACAAAGGGGACAGAGGGCGGAGAGAGATGAGGGCAAACATGGATTGGGTTGGTAGCATCCACAGCCACAGTGATAGCCTTATTATAGGCCAAAACTAGATTCTCTGGGTCCTCACCTGCCCTTGGAACTCTTGATAGGTCTAATACCACCAAAAACCCTCTGGAGTTACACCCCTCAATGGGCAATATCTGACCATCTCCACAGGGGCAGGCCTATGGGGGGGGCTGGAAATTGAATCTTACTCTGTAATGATCGGACCACATGACTGGCTCCACCACCAAATTGGAGGACTTGATCCCCAGGAGGAAGACCAGATCAAGTGAGTGACACTGAGTAGCAGAAGCAACTACCTGTGTGAACCCCCAACAAAGACATAAGTTAGAGGATGTCTTGGCCAAACTGCGAGAGTTCATCATTGACCCAGGCATTGAAGTCACCCAGGACCATCAGCCTGGGTGACTCCAATGCTGCATTGATGATGAAGTCTGCCACTTCCTGCAGGAACAATTTCTCACCCCTGGGTGAACGGTAGATGAAGAATTATCCTGCAGCCCACTCCTACTACTACAGTAGACTCAAATGATCTGACCACTTCCAAAGGTACACCAGCAAGGCTCAATTCTGATCCAAAACAGATAGCCACTCCCCCCCCCGCCCCGCAGTCTGATCTTGAGTAGTATATCACCGAAAACCTGGCTGGCTCTATCCTTCTACTGGTGAAACACTTGCCTATGCACCCTAACATGCCACTGGCCTTCTCTGCTGCCTGAGTACTATTCTTTGTTTTTTTTTTAATTAAGTATATTTTATTTAATTTTTTCTCCTCTTTAAGGCAGTCAAGCATACAGATTTGAGAGATACAACAATTCAGTGGGACTGCATACTGTTACAAAGAAGGGTTAAATACAAAATAACAATGAAGACATACATCAGTTACACAGATAAACCACACACCCCTCCCTCCCTCCCTATACCCACCCTACCAAGCATTTCCTTAAGGCATTCGAAAACATCAGCACATATATTACATAGTGTTGGAGCATGTTCTAAAGATAATACTGTAAGAGCTTACAGTCCATTAGATGGATTAGCGGAGGACTTATGGCTTCCGTATAGAAAGCAGCGCTTCAAGAGGGCCCCAAAGACTCTGATAAGTTTGGATCCTGTCTCTCATATAGGCAATGTGCTTTTCTAGTTGTAATGCCAGAAATATTTCTCTATACCTCTCTGTGATTCAGGGCAAAAATTCCTCCTTCCAGTACTTCATAACTAATAATTTGGCAGTAGCAGCTATTAAAGCAAGGTGTGCCTTCCTGATTTTGGGTGTTCACGGGGGGAATAAATATATTAAACAGGCTTCAGGGGTGAACAAAGTGTCTAGGCCATTAATGGAACTAGGACCCTCTTGATGGATTGCCAGAAGATTTGTACCTTAGGAGAGCTCCAATACATATGATATTGAGTACCATTTTCAAGTTTACACCGTGCACATATTGGAGAAGGGCAAAGTCCCATTCTGTTTAACTTTACTGGGGTGAAGTATGTATTGTGCATAATGTTAAACTTGAACTTGATGGAGCCAGTCTTGCTTTATGAATTTATATATATTCTGCCAAAGCTTTTCCCCCAAAAAAGAGTCTGCAGGCAGTTCTAATTCTTGTGTCCAATAGTAACAGATACCTTTTGGCAGACCTGGGTCCATATCCTGTCATTTTTTGTATACCAAAGAGACTGCATGAGGTTGTCTTTCAATTTGCATGAGAATATTTAATTCAGTGGTAGGTAAGGTTAGGGTCGTGATCCCTACAAAGGATTGGATGGCTTTTCTAACCTGGATAAACTTAAATCTTGAGGTATCTGGCACACTGTGCTGTAACTGGTATTCACTAAAAGGAATAAACTTCCATCTTTGATAAAATCTGTAATTTTGGAGTACTTAAGCACTGGCCAGAATGTGGGTAGTATTGGCGTATCGTCTATTTTGAAATGGGGTTATATAAAAAGGGCTGCTCCACTGACTTGTGCCAGTTTACAGAAAGATGGTTCTGGGTTTTATGCAGTGCTCTAATGGACCATTCTATTTGGGTATTTCTGAGTGGTTTCGGTAACTTGGAGGGAGTAACATATAAGAGAGTGGACAATGAGCAGGAGTATTGTGATGTTAGGTACTTCTCCAATTCCAGCCATAACAGGGAGTAAGTCAGTGTAATGGAGAGATCCATACACTGGTTCCAGTAGGCTAGTTTACTAACGTGGAACGCAATATCAAAAAAAAGAGGCAGCTGCAAGACCACCCCAGGTTTTAGGAGCAGTAAGTTTGAAATAGGCCTTGCAAACTCCTTTCCCTTTCCATATAAAAACATTTAATGATTTCTGGAGGTTAGCAAACCATCTTTTGGGCAGGAAACAGCCCAGCATACCTAGTGAGTAGAGAACACAAGGGAGCATGTTCATTTTAACCATGCTGAGTCTACCCTAGAAGGAAAGTAGGAGGGATCCACATCTATCCATATCTAAATATAAAACTTTTAGTAATTTGGAAAGATTCTCCTTGATCATTGTAGGCATATCCCGTGTTACCACTATGCCCAAGTAGGTAAGAGATTTAGCTTCCCAAGAGAGGTGATGGGCTGCCAGTTCAGTCTGGGTCACTCTGCTGTTAAGAGGGAAAACTTTAGTCTTAGATTAATTTAACTTATAATAGGACACTTTAGAGAATGCTTCAATTTCCAATAATAAGGCTGAAATAGAAGTTTGAGGATTATCTTCATGTAGCAGTAAATCTTCTGCATAAGCAGAGAGTGCATGTCTTGTGTGCCCAACCTTGATACCTGTTATTTCATGCAAAGATAATAGCTTGCTAATAAATGGCTCTAAATAGCAATTAAAAAGAAGGGGGGATAGCGGGCATCCTTGTCTGGTGGCACAAAATAATGATATTGGATTTGAAAGGATTCCGTTACACCAGACACGGGCTGATGGAGAGGTGTAGAAAAACCGCACCCACTGGATGAACTCATCAGGTAGCCCAAGACGAGCCAGTGTAGCAAAAAGGAAGTCCCAGGAAACACGGTTGAAAGCTTTCTCGGCATCCAGGGACATAAGCACAGCTGGAGTGTCAGAGTACCTGGATGCCAAGATCAGGTGCAACAGTTTCCGCATATGGTCTCCAGAGGACCTACCCACCATAAAGCCCACTTGTTCTTTACCTATTAGGTCATCCATAATAGGGGCAATCCTGTTAGCCAAGATCTTAGCAAGGATTTTAATATCTGAGTTTAATAAAGAAATGGTATAGTAATTTTCTTACAGTAATGAGTCTTTCCCTGGTTTTGGTATCAGGGATATGAGGGCCTCCTGAAAACCCAGGTCAGAGAATCCATTCATATACCAGTAATTAAAAACCTCTTCAAGCATTGGGGCTAGGATAGTCAAGCATTTCTTATATAAATTGTTAGAAAGGCCATCACAACCTGGGGACTTGTCTGAAGGTAGCTGGTTGATGGCCTGCTGTATTTATTCTATGGTAATATGGGTACCTAAAGAGACAGCTCTGTCTGGGGAAATTTTGGGGAGGGTGACTGAATCAAGGTAATGAACTATATCTTCACCAGATGAATGTAAAGAGGGGTCGACATTGTAGAGCTTTTGATAATACTTTTTGAAAGCTTCAGCTATTTCTTTGGAATTGGTACTTACTGGGCCTTCCTTTGTAAGATGTATACCAGGAATATATCTTGAGGTTTTGGCTTGCTTCAGTCTAAGTGCAAGCAACTTTCCCACTCTTTCACCTGAATCTAGATATTTAGGTTTGGTGTGGTGCAAAGATAATTGAGCTTTTTGGGACATTAGTCAGCATACTGTGCCTGGAGTTGGTGCAATTGAACCCATTCAGAGGCCAAAGAACATCGTGTAAGGCTCTGTTCCAGGGAACGTATTGAACTAATCAAAGTCATCAGCTGCACCTTGGCCTGACGTGATCTAGCCATAGCCAATTGAATACATTCACCCCTGAGAGCACACTTCAGAGCTGCCCAATCTTTATCTACTTTGCTTACTGATCACTTATTAATGTCTAGGAAGTGAGATATAAACTCTCTAATATGCTTTAGCGAGTCTGGTTTTTGAAGCAACTGGTTATTTATAAGCCATAATGAATCACTTTTAATCCCAGGGCCTAGTAGATAACTAAAACCGGTAGGAGAATGATCAGACACAACTCTGGCATGTATGGTTGAGTCCAGTACTCCAGAAAAGGCAAAAGTGCTAATTAAGAAATAGTCTATGTGGGAGTAGCAACAGTGGGGATGAGAATATAAAGTGAATTGCTTTTCTGTAGGATTTAGAATTCTCCAAATATCCAGAAGACCCACTCCACTGATAAGATCTTTCAGGGCCCTTTGGGTTGGGGATAGACCTCACCTTCTACGATCTGATCTATCTAGATCCAATTGGGGGGGTGATATTCCAGTCTCTGCCAAGTATTATTAATTTGGGCGGATTAGTAATGAGTAAGTTTAGCAACTGCATGAAAAACTGAGGGGAGTCTATGTTTGGGCCATAGATGGCTCCCAGAAGCACTGGGTAAGACTCTAGCATCCTGTGAAGCAGTATATATTGCCCATTGGGGTCCCAGATTTCTTGGATTAGTTTAAATGGGACTGATTTTGCCAATAAAATTGCTACCCCACCAAGACTTGTAGATGCTCCTGCACCAAAGGCCTGCCCCACCCACATTATTTGCAATAGAGAGATATCTTCTCTCCGAAGGTGTTTCTTGTACGCAAAGCTATCCCAGCCCCAAGGTAAGAAAGATGTCTCAGTGTCATTTGTCTTTTACACCTGTCTTGTGCTCCCTTGACATTCCAACTTACAAATACATATGGTCCCCCCATTTAAGCAAGAAATCTGGTCCTGCACGAGCATTTGCCAACCCCAAGACACTCTTACATTTTGCTATTGGTATATTAAGGTCATGCTTGGTAACCCCCCCTCCCCCAAATTCCATTGCTCTAGCATATATGCCACCTTATATGAAATAAAATTTAAGTTCCCCTAACATTTTGAGACAAGGCAACATTTTAAACTTAGGTCCCCCATCTTTTACAGTTACCTCCAGTTCTAAGCAACTGCACTACTACTCAAATACCACCAGGTGATGTTGTAGTGCAAATCTGATAACAGCAAAACAATCCCTTCATTACTTCCCCCAACCCCCCCAAACAAGTTGCACAAAAACCTTAGTATTTTAATTTAAACTGAGTTCTCTTTAAGTTGCTGTCTTATCAATGTTGTGGCAATGATTAATGTGCCTCCAGCCACCTTAGTGTTACAGTGGTGAAAGTAAAAAAAAAAAAAAGAGGAGGAATGGTCCGAATCATACATAGGAACATCTGTGAGGTCATCCCTTGCAACATTTCTTAACCAGAATCAAATGAAAAGTTACATGGGGATTGCAATTACTCTTGCAGGACTTGATTAAGAAGGTCGAAAGATCTCATATTATCCACGGGCTACAAAATCACAAAGGAAGTCCTCCAAAGTGGCAGTTTAACCTCCGATCCAACACAGGCACATATCGGATTGATTGTCATGCACTAAAAAGTATCAGGATTACTCCCATTTTCTCTGTTAGCCCAGACCAAAATGTGCAGAAGAGATAACGAGGCCTTTTCTCTTTGCTTCCCTCTTTCATGCGGCTAATGAGGTAATTAAACACAACACCAAGTTCTGTCTCTCTATGTTTACCCATAATCAAAACCCATAAGTCAGAGCTATCTGTTAGAGACAAATTTAAGTGCAACTATTTAGAAAAGCAAAGCTCAGACATACTCAGGCCTATCCCAGTTCCTCACAGTCCCATTTACCAATTAAAGTAAATCAAACCTGAGCTTTCTCAGTCACTTGAACAAGTCAGAAAACAAAGTTTTCAGTTCTTGCTTAGCCTGTTCAAGAGACTCAAAGGACAACCATTGATCACCATGTTTCACTTGCAAAATCACTGGATATTTAACTCGAAAGGATTTGACAGCTGCAATAAGTTTAGAAACAGTCAGGTGAAGCTCTTGTCTCCTTCCTTGCACAGACTGTGGCAGATCTTGAGTGATATGAATCCTTCGCCCTTCCCATTGAACCTCCTGAAGCTCTCTAATTTTAGTCAGGATGTACTGCTTGTCCTGGAAGTTCAGTAACTTGAAAATAAGAGGTCGCAGAGGAGACCCTACTGGTGGGGGAGGGCGTAGTGCACAATGTGCTCTTTCAATGGTATATGCCCCTCCATTACGCGAAGGCCCTGTGATTTTTTCACATAATTTTTGCAAGAACAGAATCAGTGACGTACCTTTTTTTTCTGGCATCCCAATTATAATCAGATTATTTAGCCTACTGCGCCCCTGTAGATCATCTAACGTCTCTTCCAGCTTTTTAAATTGACTTTTTATATGCGTTACATCTTGATCGGTTTTCTCAGATTTTTTCCAAAGATACAGTCCTTGCCTCCAGATCCCCCATTCTAATCGTTAAGCTTGCCACCGAGGATTTAATTTGCTATATGTCTTTGGATATGGTAGAGATCGTGGCCTGTAATGGGTGCATTATCTCTAGGAATCTCTTCTCAGAAAGCGACGTCTGGTCAGGAAAGGGCCTGGATGAGCTAGCGATCTAGTGTTTTGGGCACTTTGCCACCTTGTCTTTATCTGGCGAAGCAGGCAGCGTATGCCACGGGGGCGCTTTTTTCATATATACCTTGAATCTTTCTTGCCAGTTCAATTCCTGAAGTCTTTCCAAAAGTAGTTGTACCCTTTAGTTAGAAAAGATAAGTCTGCAGTGCTGGATTTGGTGCATTTATTCATGGATGGGGAGCGGAGCTGTGGATAGTTACTGCTGCGTCTCAGACCAACATCATGTGACCTCTGTACTATTCTTTGTCATTTCCAGGTCATCTGACGTAATAACCCCCATGTGCCTTTCTTTCTTGGTGACTGTCATCAACTCTCCCTCCATCACGTAGCTCTCTCCATAGTTTCAATACCTCAGGTGCATAATTTTTGCACTTACAGTATTTGAATTTAACCCCTTGTTGCCACTCCTTATGCCACTTCTCTAGCTTCCACAGGTCCTTCCTCATTTTCTCCACCCCTTCTGAAGTGTTCACCCTGTTACAGATATAGGTGTCATCTGCAAACAGGAAGACTTTTCATTCCATCCCCTCTGCAATGCCATTAACAAAGACATTGAACTGGACTGTCCCAAGGACTGATCCCTGAGGTACACCACTGATCAACCCCACCTCCCCAGATTGTACCCCATTTACCATCACCCTCTGCCTCCTGTCCATTAGCCAGTACCTAACCCAGTTTACCACCTTGTCTCCCATGCCCAACCAGCCTCTTATGTTGAACGTTGATGAGCGCCTTGCTGAAATCACAGTAGGTGACATCTACCCTCATCCCCCCAATTTACTTCCTTTATTACCCAGTCAAAGAAATCTATCAGATCCATCTGACATGATATATCCGCTGTGAAACTATGCTGTCTACAGTCCTGGAAACAGATGGCTTCTACATGTCCCACTATTCTCTATTTAAGCAGTGCCTCCATGTTCTTTCTCACTACTGATGTGTGGCTGACCAGTCTATAAAGTCCCACCTCCTCCCTTCTGCCGGATTTGTGAAGTGGGACCACATGTGCCCTCCTCCTATCCTCTGGATCTACTCCTGTGTTGAGTTACTAGGTGATCAAGACTGCCAGAAGTTCTGCTAACTCTCTTTGCATCTCCCTTAATATCCTCGGTTATATGCTGTTTGCCCTATTGCTTTGTCCACCTTCAATTTAGTGTGCGCCTGCATGATCACTGTATATCCACTGTGAATGGAAAGTTGACCACCTCTCCACCCCCTTTGCACCTGTTCCTTGGCTGTGGACCCTGTCACTCCCATTAGTCAGTGAATACTGGACAGAAGCATTTAATAAGTATTTTTGCTTAATCTTTGTCTCCCTTCTTACACTTGATTAGCTCCTCTTTTAGCGTATCGACCCCCTTCACACACACATATGTTTCTCTTCTTTCACTGATGTACCTGTAAAATGTCTTATCCCCTTTCTTTACTGTCTTCATTAATCCTTCCTAAGTCCGTGCCTTTGCTCTCAGTACCCCCTCCTTGATTCTGTTAGACACTCTAGGTACACCTCCCTTTTTGTCTCACTGTATTTCATGTACCATGCCATTTTTCCCCTGACTTTGACTGCCACCTGTTTCGAAAATCATATTGACTTTCTCCTTCTTGTGAATGTTGATAATCTTATGTACTTATTTGTCACTTCAACTATGGCAATTTTTAGGCAGTCCACAGCTCTTCCCTCCCCCGAACCCCTTTTCCAACTGTGCTATTTTGATGTCCCTACCCATTACTGTGAAGTCTACCTTGTTTCTGAAACCCCAAACCATTGACTTAATGTGACTTGATTGAGTCCCAGTCACAATGCTGCACCACACTATGTGGTGATCACTGGATCCTAGTTGCTATTCTACCTACACATCTGTGATTACATCCCTGTTGGTTTTCACTAGATCCAGTCACCATGTCCCTGGTTGGATCAAGCACAAGCCACCTGAGTCCTGCCTCCTGAAGGGAATCTATGAAGCCTCTGCTACTGGCTGAAATAGCTGCTTTGGGTGGTTGAATCTACGTCCGGTATATTGAAATTCACCATGAGCAGAATTTCATCTTTAATTGTCCTGTCATGTAATTTATCCACTATTTCCCTGTCCACGTCCTACATCATATCCTGGAGGCCTGTATATCATCACTATGTGTATTACTGTGCCATTTCACTGTTAATTGGAGACTCACAGTACCTCAGCCTTCCCTGACTACATTCTATCTCTATATGTGTTTCCTTTATACCTATCTGTCATACAGGGTGCCCCTCACTCCCTATTTTTCCCCACCACTTTCCCTACTGAACAAAGCTTAACCCAGTATAATGATTTCATGCCCATAGTTTGCAGTATATCCAGTTTCAGGTATAGCCACAATGTCCAGGTATGCCTTTACTATCATGGCATCCAAGCCTATGAGTATATTTTCCATGCTATGGTCATTAGTTATCGGTGCCTTCCATGTTGTGCATTTTAGATTCCTATCTCTTCCCCTGTTTCTGTGCTCCTGTTTCCTTCTGTAACCCCAGTTTCCTTACCCTTGTGGTCCCAATTCCACCAAATTTCCCTCTCCCCCCTCACATTCTACTAAGTCAAGGTGCAATTGTCGGAAATTTGGTTTCCTGCATGTGCACTTAGGTGGGTGTTTCTAAGCCTCCTGACCCTCCTGGCTCCACCCCCTTAGCCAGTTTACATGCTAGCTGCTTAAACATTCAAACTTGCCATTCATTATCATGGTCCCCTCCCCAGACAGATGTAGGCTGTCATCCTTACTCAGGCTCACATCAGACCAGGCAAGGTTCCAGTTCCTCATGAAGCCAAACTCATACCTGCCACACCATTCCTTCAACTAGGAGTTGAATTACTGAATGCGGAGTGTCACAGTCTCCCACCTGATGCATACACATAGAATTTCTGAGAAGTAGTTTGAGAAGTAGTGTGCTACATGCTTCATGTTTCCCATGTTTTCCCACCATTTTGTGAAATCCTCCTGCATTCTGACTAACTCCATCCTGTCTCCCACTGCATCATTCATCCACAGATGCATGATGACATCCTGTTCCTTCCTCTTTGCTATTGCCCCATGATCCTATGGATTTGTGTCCCTTCCTTCCATGCCATGCTTCCTGAGATGCACTTGACCTCACTGTCCTTTCTACTAGGTTCCCCAAAGTTACTCAATGAACTATTGAGTCCTCCAGTTGTGAAAGTTTCCTCCGCCTATTGTGTTCTCTACCCCACCTTCCGTTATGCTCCATCATGGAGGATCCACTCATTCTCCATGGTCTCAGAACAGTGTATGAGTTAGCTAGCAGGACCAGGTGGGGGATGTGCATCAGACCCCCTCCTTCACACTCGCTGAGCCCATTGGATTTCAACCACTCCTCCTCCTCCTCCTGGGCACCCTATGAGGTTAATGTTATAGACCCTATTGCCTATGTGTGGGGATGACGTTCTTCAGTAACCTGGCCAACATGGCTTGGACCCAGATGACAACCTAGAGAGGGGCATGCAGATAGGGCAGCATCGCAGGTTCCTGAATATCTCCTTGAAGACAACTGCTCCACAACCACTGCACTGCACCACTCCCATCATGTTTGTTGTTGCCTACCAATGTTTAGCTATTACTAACATCACAACACCTTATGGGGTGGGTTCTCCCTGATTGGGGGGTAGCTGATGAACTTCACTATAGTCACACACCCTGAATAAGGAGTATAGTCCTTGGAATATTGGATTGTGAGTTGGTAGGTTGAGTGAGGTATTGCTGGGAGTACCCATGGCAATGTCCAGGAACAATCAACACCCCATCCTGCTTCAAGAGCCTCGTCATTCTACCATACAAAAACACGATGTGTCACTCCTATAAGTAATATTTGCTGTCTGTAAGTTTTAATTTAATTAAGTGATCATTATTTTCTTCAGGAGTTGTTTATTTGTGACAGCACTGAGCCACCCAGTGTCACTATTGAGATGGAATCATTTGAAAACAAGCTTTAATCTACAGATGTCCAGAATGATGCTATGAACACACAACAAATATATGTATGCCATGATGACACTTCAATTATCTCCATAGAAAATTTGTGTGGATATCAAGCATGGTTACAGCCTACTACCTGCATTAAAAAAAATCATCATCTCAAGGAACACAGTGTAACATAAGGAAAAACAGACAAAGCAATGGAAAATATCTATATGCAATTCATGTATTGTGTTTTTATGTTTATGTGTTTCTAATTCAATCTTTAAGTCATATGCAAAAAACATGTCTTTGTGAGTTCAGCAGAAACTGCAGGGTATTAATATAGGTTTCAAACTGATTATTGCAGTATCAGTCCTATGTCATATAATGTGGTTAATGAAATACAGACAGTTTACATGTACATATCTAGGAGACGGCACTGGGTCCAAGAATAAGATCAAGAAATGTAATGTTTGAACTACGTTTTCTTTCATGTATGAGTTTTTATTTTGATGATTTTTGTTTGCCAAATTTTAAATTTCCTGAATGATTACTCAATGTTTAGTTAGTAGTCAGTTTGCAGCTATTTTATTGGCAGAGTTTTGTCAGTGAAGGTGCGTGTAGAAATATTTATAGCACACATATCAGAATATTTACTATATTACAATTAACAACATGGTGTACAGAATACTAAGATGTTACTTGAAAGCTTAATTTATAACTTAATGTTATTTTCATTGCCATCGCTTTACCAGCTCTTTTTTTCTTTAGCAACTCAAACAACCATACTACACACTACACAGGAGTACAAACAGTGGTGTCATTCAAATCCTTTGGCATACAGTGTGATCTAGGTGGTGGTGTCAATATAGCTGACACATGCACAGACATACAGCATGGCAGTTCAGGGGAATGCTCAAGTGAAACAGTGGACTCAACATCAAAAACATGCACACCTTCTGAAAAAGCAGACAATGATCCCAGCTACCTACCAAGTAGCTTTGACGGTGGAGATGTATTGACTCAATCATCAGAAGCAGATAGTCCTAGGACTAAACAAAGATTTAACAAACGATGGGAAATCTTATGTTTCTGAGGAAAAATACATAGACTTTCAGAGCAATCTACTTGAATTGTTCCAGATCTGTCTTATGTGCTGTACAATTGTCCTGGAAAAATTTACCGCAGATGTGGTACCGCAATTCACATTACACAATCACATGATGTATGCAGCTACAAAAGAAAGTGGTGAAGCCAGCCTTACATCAGGCAAATTCTAGTTGGAAATTTACTATTATCTAGTGTAATTCTGTATACTGGTAATATGCCTTCAAAGGCATTACGATTGTTTGAAGTCATGAATGTACCGGCAGTGAGTAAGGGGACACATTTTAAGCACCAAAACAGTATCTCCAGCCTGTCGTATATCATGTCTGGGATAAGAAAAAGAGAGTATTACCTGGAGAACTAAATGGCATGAGTGGCCCTCTCAAATTATTAGGAGATGGTTGTTCAGAGAGTCTGGGACAATCTGAAAAATTTGGAGCATACGGTGTAATTGAGCAATGCCTCAGTAAAGTTCTTGATGTAGTGGTTGTCCCGGTACAGTAATATAAAATATGAATTTGTGTGTGTCTGTGTGTATGTGTGTGTATATATACACACACATATACCTGTACATATACACACACACCTCACAGTCACACACACACACACACATATATTGTGTGTGTGTGTATATATATATATATATATATGTATATATATATATAGATATATATATATATATATATCTATATATATATATACACACATACACATATGCACAGCATATATATTATACCTATGCTAGTATAGTTAGGGTTCATGCAAGCATGTACTTTTAAAGGCCAACTTTTGCAGGATAACGCCTTTGGCCAGGTCCAACCAATCTGCTTGAAATTTTGCATGCATCATTGGAATGGATAGGTTTATTAATTTTCCAAATGTGGTTTGAATCTCTTGTGTGGTTTGTGAGTTATAGAGTGTTAAAAAATAAGAGATTTTTATGATTTATCTGTTTTTTGTGTCAAGCTGTACCTCACAATCAGCTGTAGCTACAGGCATGTAAATTTCAGGGTAGAACAATTTGGCCTCACAGAAGTGCCTTTTGAAGGTTTGGTGAAAAAATATTAATCTGTTCAAAATTTATTCAATTTTGTTTTATCCATTATTTCAAATGGGAAAAAATATATGTCCCTGGCAGCATAGGATTTTACGCCGAAATGGCACACCAGCATAGGATTTCTTAATCAATAAATAATCCTATATCATTTTACTATGTCTGTGTTGTGTTTTCTGTTTCCTATTTAGCAGAAGTGTCTTCTTCTGTCTGTGTTAATTCTGGATAATTCTCACTGGGTAGTTCATGTGGACACCCGTGATAGTATTATGGAACACTTGTGTTCTTTATTGTTCTGCTATACTGCAATTACCATGTCTTTCTTTGTGCAGAATAAGATTATAAATTGTAGTTCATTTATCAATACAGAATCCAATATCAGAGTATAACAGAATCTATATCAATGTTGGGGGAACACAATTTTTCCTGACTTGCCCTCTGTGGATGTGATCTACAGTATCTGAAATCAGCACTGTGCCATATTTAAATTACCAGTACTGATCAACGTCCTGGGTTGAAGCACAATCCTAAAATTTGAAATCCTTGTCAGGCAAGGTTGATACAATACTATAGCAAAGCAACCACATGGTTTGCTCTGCACAGTCATTACCTTAGGAGTTAAAGTTTTGTGCTGCCCTTATATTACCTATAAAATATTTCTTGCCTTATTGAACTATTTGAAACTGCTGTATAGCACTTATAATCACATGGAATTTAATGCTCATACAATTGCATGCCGAAGTTTAAGTGTCGGTATACAATCCTGTGCCGTATGAACAAAATGTTTTTTTTGTGCCATACAATCCTATGCTGTAGGAACAAAATGCTTTGTTGTGCCGCACTTTCACCCTGGCACTTACAGTTTTGTAATATCCTTCTACCACCTGCTTCCTTGCACCATATCAAAGTACTGTACAGAACTTCTGCTGGCTAACATGATGTTTATTTGTGACAGTATGAAATGAAATGAAAACACACAACATCTACTAAATATACTGCATTGGCTGTTGAGAAAAAGTGGAGAGCTACTGAGAAGGAGGATGTGCAGTCAGATTCTCTTCAATTTCCTTCTCTACAAAAGACCATTCCTCTGGTTTGGAGGATGGAGGGAAGAGTGATGCAGTTAAGAGAAAATGGAATACTAGATCTAAATGAAGTGTTGAATGTTTTTGAATATATTTTCACCATTTCTCTTCTGTATGGCGTCTCAATAAGTATTAACTCTCAACACCAATAGTATTTAGAATACTGTAGTTAAAGGCACCTCACTATTCTTTCAGAATTTGCAATATGTAAAGTAGATATTGAATGTATTCAGGATACAAGGTTAACAACTTTCTATGAGATGGCACAAGCTAACAAACTGTGGAGAAAGGGTGACACCTTCTGGCCACAGAGAAACAACACTTGTTATGGTTCAGGGATTCTTTTCACAAATAGTAACCTTAAAGTAACCAGGTTAATATATTTGGAACCCGGAAGAAAATTGGTCTTAGCTATACAATATGGGAGGTCAAGATTTAAATTAATCAACACTTATGCCCCACAAATTAAAACTCAAAGGATAAAGCTATTTAAGAAAACACAGCCATATTTGCAATGATAGTAATATGGGAAGGGGATTTTAATTGTGGGGTACACCAAACAGATAAAGAGTTCAAAATAAGCAAACTTTTCTGTGATTCAAATGCTCTGATAGATATTTGGCTACTGCACAACTACAGGATACATATAGGACACAGCACAGCTCTAGAGGAAATACCTTTTTTAGAGGACCCCACTCCACTAGTATCAACTATTTCTTTATATCCAAAGTTTTTACAGTTGGACATACAAGTATTCATGATATGGCATTTTTGGACCATAGGACTTTGCAAATTGACATTGCATGGGAAGATGTCCCAGTATGCAATAAGGGGCCTTGGCATCTAAATGCAGCTTTATTGAAATCAGATTTTATATCAAATAAATTAAAAGAGGCATGTATGTCTGTACAGTGCATGTATGATTCCCTCACAGAATGGTGGCAGGAGTAAAAAAAAAAAAAACTTCAGATCCTTATTCCAAAATTGGCGGAAAACAGGCTTTAAATATGTATTTTGATTATGTACACTTATGGAAACAACTACATGCATTTATTTCTAAAACAGAAACACTTAAAATTGATTATAGGAAGCAAATTACCAAGATTAAGAAAGAGATGTATCAAAAACAATACAACAGACCTAAAACTTTACAACAAGAAATTAGATTTGGGACAGAAGGCAAAAAAGAATCCTTTGACCCCCTTCAAAGATTGTCAAAAAAGAACAGAAAAGGCAATCATTTTGAAATTGGAGGATGAGGCAGGCCAACGGCATACAAATCAGCCTGTAATTATGAAAATAGTTGATTTTTTATTTATTTTTTTTATTTTATAATGTCTCGGATTACAATACCTCTGAGCAAAAACATTTCTTTTATAAAGGTTCCATGTCAGTGGAGTAGGGTAAAAAACATTAAATGGTAGAACATTACAACAGTTCAAAATAAATAGTAGTCAAATAAAATGCTTGTATAAATGTAACTAGAAGGCAACAAACAAGTAAGTAAAACTAGAACAATATAAAAAATGAAGCAGGTTAACCCTAATTGTTGAGGCAACCAAGGAGGCCTTGTTGAGATGGTAGTAATAGAATGCAACAAAGTGGTAGGGTGAGGAAAAAAGAGGTGAGTAATTGGAAGTAAGCATGGAGGAGAGTACAAAGGAGAAAAGGGGAAATGGGGCAGATGGGGATAGCAGGGAGAAGTAGTAGGGTCGGAGGAATCAAGGATCTCTAGATGGGGAGATAAAGAGCACTGTGGTGCAGCTTCCAGGTGAGGAGGCACTAGTTAAGTGTAATAATCACAACTACTGTTCGCCACAAGATGCTGCTGGAGCATTAGTTTGAATGGGCCCAATTTTGGTACAGTCAGAATTTGACAGGGCAAGGCGTTATACCACAGAAGAGCTCTGTGAGCGAAGGAACTTTGCCCTTGGGTGGTCCAGCATCTTGGCACAAGGAAAAAATGATGTACTAAGCTTTGAGTGCATTGTGAGCTGCAATAAGGGCTTGAAAGCTGTTCAACACCAGGAGGTGTTAATCCAAGAAGTGATTTTTTTGGTTAATAGGCAGGTTTGGTATCATATCCTATAGTTTAGATGAAGTCGTCAAGTTTGTGTATAAAGATCACAGTTGTGCATAAGGCAGGCTGCACCAGTGAGGAGTCTGCATGCTTTATTGAGTGCCACAGATGTTCTACGGAGAGCTGTAGTGCTGGATGAGCCATAAATGACCACTCCACAATCAATAATAGAGATGATGGAGCTATAATTCACTAGTCTTAGGGCATCAGGCGTCAGGTTGTGCTTATGTCTGTGGAGTAACCCGATCCTAATATTGACAGCTCTGGCAATGTTATCAATCTGCTGTGCATATGATAGAGAGCTGTCCACAGTTACCCCAAGATATTTAAACTGTTGGATCTGTTCTTCCAAGATGCTAGAGCAGTTTCTGTTGATGACAGATTGGGACCTGTGCTTGCTGTGCGTACTATTGAAAAGCATGACTTTATTTTTTTTTTTTTTTGTAGTTGAGAACCATCTTATGATTACTGAACCACTCATCCATTTCCTTAAAACCTTGCTGAAGGTGGTGTTCCAGAAGTTTGGGGTCATGGTTACTATTGAATATGACAGCATTGTCTGCGTAGAGGAGTATCTGTTGATGACAGGAATGAGGAAAGTCATTTAAAAAGAAACTGAAAAGGAGGGGTCCCAGTATTGATCCCTGTGGTACTCCAGAGTGAAAAGACTGTCACTCAGAGATGACGTTGGCAATCTTTACTTGTTTGGAATGATCTTGTAAAGGAGGGGTCCCAATATTGATCCCTATGGTATTTCAGAGCCAAAAGACTGTCACTCAGAGATGACATTGGCAATCTTCACTTGCTGGGAACAATCTTCTAAATAACTTTTGAACCAGTTTGTTGTATCCTTGGATAGTCCAATGGAAGACAGTTGTCTGAATTGCAGTGTGTGGTTAACAGTATTGAAAGCGTTCATTAAGTCAATGAAAGCTGCAGCTACTAGATTACCTTGGTCAAGTGATTTATGGATACAACCAGTGAATTCCAACAGTGCTGTGGTGGTACTATGTCCTGTTCTGAATCCATGCTGCTGTGGGCATTGGATTGAGTACTTTCTGGATATTCCACCAAATGATCCGTTACTATTTACTATACTAACAAACAGTAAAAAAACTCTGGCACTCTCCACCTCTAAAATAATAGATGGACACTCCGCTATGAAAATAAAAACTCCTATTAAAGTTTTTATTTTCATAGCCGAGTGTTCTATTATTTTAGAGGTGGAGAGTGCCAGAATTTTTAGCTGTTTGTTCATTAGTTTACTCTGGGCACCTCCTTCCCAGTGCTACCTCTTCAGTTGTTTTATTTACTATTAAGCAATAAGGCATGACCAAGTCTGTTAATCACCCCCCTAGGGGTGTAATGTGGCACAAGGCACAGCCAAGTGCTATATTGCCCCTAGGGGGTGATTAACTGACTGTTAATCTTACTCCTGGGAGTGCCTTATTGCTATTATAAAAAAATTATTCCTAAAGAAAAGTGTTAAAAGTACATTTTTTTAATGTTTTCCTCATTTAGAGTGATATTTCTTATAAAATAGTTCTTCTACCAACAGTTAAAGAATGGTGGTTCAAAATCAGAATGCAACATTCAAGTCATTCAGCAGTGCTAGAGGATAGAATGCTGACAGGAAGAATCCATGTGCCATGGTAAACAGGCTGTACATGATAGTATACCATGGATTCATGTAAGGCTGTTGGAATCATAACAGCCAATCAGATTGCAGCATTTCTGAGACCCTTTTTATAATATTAGTTAATACATATGTTAAAGAATCTTTTGGTACCCCTCCAGAGGTAACCATACAGCTCCAGTATTTTGACCAGTTACATATACCTGATTTAACTACACAACAACAGGATGCATTAGTAAAATCTATTATGGATGATAAGGTAAAAATAACGTTTAAAAACTTACAAAATAAAATGGCACCTTGGAATGATGGGATCACTTCAGAATTCTATAAAACTTTTTCAGAAGTGTTAATACCAGAAATAACTCACCTGTTTAATGAAATCTTAGATTCAAAGTCTTTACCTAAAACTATAGCTGTGGTGGATTTAATATTTCTATATAAAAAAGGTAACAAGAATTGCTTAAACAATTGGAGGCACACTAATCTGTTGAATACAGATTTCAAAATTCTAGGAAAAATTTGGGCAAAATGATTGCCAAACATTTCCAGTTGCATAATCAGCAAGGCACAAACTTGCTCTATTCCTAGCAGAGGTATTCAAGACAACCTAATTGTATTGAGAGAATTATTTCAAAGAAGCAAATAAGGTACCAAAGAGGGTGTTTTGTTAAGTTTAGACCAACAGCAAGATTTTGACTCAATTTCCCATGAGAACATGCTCATAGTTCTAAGAACATTTGGATTACCAGGGCAATCTATACAATGGAATAGGTACATGTACGCAACAGCTGCTGTGACACTAAGACTAAATGGATTGGCAAGTGAAACAATAAAGTTAAGTAGAAGGGATCGCCAGGGATGTCCACTTAGCCCTATTCTATATGTATATTTTATAGACCCCTTTTTGCATAAAATACAGTTTTCAGACCAAACAGAAGGTATTTCACTAACAGAAACTGGATTACCAATAAAATCACTGGCATATGCGGACAATTTGGTGGTCGTTGTAAGTTAAAATACAAAAGAAGACGCAGGTCATTACCAACTAGTGGCATTCTCTGAAATTTCAGGCACCAGAATAAATATAGGAAAAAATATTTGGGTCACACTGGGAGAAAGAACACCAGGCACAACCACTACATATGCTACGATTAAACATACACAGGCACCCATTTCTATTTTATGGATTTAGTTTGGAAAAGGAAACTTAGCCCTGATTAATTGGAAAAAGAATATTAAAAAAGCAGAAGGTATATCGGCTAGTTGGAGTTATAAACAAATCTCCAAAAGGAAAAGTGTACTGCTATTACAGGTGGTGTTTACATTTTTTTGACTTTTTATCATTAGGCTAAGCAAAATTACTCTTTGCCATGATTTAATTTTACTTTTTTTGCTGAAAGGCTTTGGTTTGGTCTCAGAGGTGTTGCAGTCTCCTTCTCACATTGAAGGAGCTAATTGCTTTCCTCCCACAGTTCTTCCAGGGGATTAGGTGTGTTACTGGGGGTGGAGCTGACAAACTGTTAGTAACTTCCAACAGAAGGAAGGGTTAAAAGGTCAGGTTAATTGATATCCTGGAGGTGGAAGACTAGGATTCCTGGCAAAGGCACCTAGCTTCACCTGAGCTCTTTTCTTCTAGGTTGCTTATAAGGATAGAGCAAGGAACCTTACCAGAGCAAGGGAAAATATTAAGGTTTCTTTTGGCTAGGCATATTTACTGTGTGTTAATTATTTTCTTTTGTACTCACAGGGGCTGTTACTGTTTGTTGCTAACATTTTACTGCTTTATTTTTTTCTGATTCAAATTGTTGTTGCTAGGTATACATTCTGCTGCATCATTACAGGGTGTGCCTACAGGTTTGTGTTTACAGATTACTGCTGTAATCTTTTGATTCAAATTGTCTTTTGCAAGGTATATCTTCTGTTACTGCTTTATTTTTCTCTGCAGCAAAATGTTTTTTTGCAGGGTATATCTTCTGTGAAATTATTACAGGTGGTGCTTTACAGGTTTTACAGTTTTATATATCAATAGGTTAAGATTTCAGGGCTACTGCATTTGTTGTTGGTTGATTGTTTCTGCTCTTACCTCCTTGTTATTTCATCCATGGTTCTTCTTTTTTGGCAGGGGAAGGGCCCAGCCACCCACCCCATCCCCAACCAGCCGACGCTACACTCCTTTTATAGGGTAGCACAGTCATGACATTTCCTATAGCAAAGCAGGAAGGGGAGGATCAGAGAGGTATCTGCACAGTTACTTCTTAACCTTTTATAACAAGTTATACAAAAACAAACAAACAAAACACAACATCAAACTTTTGCTTTCATTTTCCCACTTCTAATTACTCTAACCAGGTTATAAACCCAACAACTCATCTGGCATGGATATTATTAACTGCAGGTACTGTGGGACACTTTTCAAGAGGGCAGTTATACAGGATATAGGACACTGCCCTATGTGCTGGACCATTGGAGATCTAAGGGCTCAGCTCCAGGCAGCATGGGCAGACATTGCGTGCCTCAAATTGCATATTCAGGTGAAAATATATTTTAAGAACTGCCCGCCATTTCCCCAATATCAAACAGAAGAACCTCGACCACAGAGGGTAGTTAGTCCAAGAGGTTGGCAGGTGGTTAGGAGGGGCAATTTGGGTGCCTCATCACTCGGTGCTCTCCAACCTATCACCTCTACAAACCATATACAAATTACAAACAGGTATCTGCCTCTATCTCCGAAATCAAACAAAGGGGCAGAGGAGACTGCAGAGCAGGACACTGCAGCACAGGAGCTAGCACAACAAAACTTGCTCAAAACAGGAACCAAAACAAAAAAAGCAAAAAGGAAATCCAAAACACTTCTGATCAAAGGAGACTCCATGATTCCGGGAGTTGATACCTACCTCCAGCCAGGGGTAATGGCCAGATGTCTCCCAGGTATATCAGCATGGAGAGACACTGATCGCATTGCTAAAATCATGCAAGAAGCAGGAGAAAACATTGATGTCCTGGTACACATAAGGACTAACAATCTGGCCAGTCAGTCAGTTGTGGAGACCAAGGAACACCTGACCAGGCTGGGTGACAAACTGTCATCCATTTCATCTGGCATCCCTTCTCTGAGATCCTGCCAGTCTGGGAGGGGGGGGGCAGATGGACAGAAGGTCAGAGAAGGGGAGACAGAGGAGCTAAGCAGGTGTCTCAATGACTGGTGCCAGGAAAAAGGACACAAATTTGTAGGTAACTGACAACAGTTTTGGGAGCGAACGTTCTTTAAATTTGATGGACTGCATCTGACTAAGGAGGGAGTCAGTGCATTGGGGCAGACGTTTGACGTCTTTGCAGAATATTTAAAATAGCAAATGGGGAGAGGGGTGCAGCACCTGATATGTCTAACGGGAAGAACACCCCTTCCCCTCAACTAGTGATCAAACAGGAGTTCAGCATAATTGTAGTTCATTTGCATCACCAGGTAAGGAAAAAGGTCCAGCTCTCCATACAAAACACAGGGGAAATGCCGGACCTTGCCCAACAACTATCATACTAAAATCTGGCCAATGGAAAATCATGTACGCAAATGCTCCCAGTCTGGGAAACAAGATCCCAGACCTGCAGGCAACAATGACATAGGCTAAAATGGACATAGTAGCCATTAGAGAGACATTATTAACCAGTAACCACACTTGGGAGACTTCAGTACCCAGCTATGTACTGTTCAGAAGAGAGCAAGGTGCAAAAAGGGAGGGGGGTGGAGTGGCCCTTTATATCAATGAAAATATCAAAGCTACGGAATTTCAGAATACACATAAGGAGCCAGAAGAACTGTGGTCACCCTGGAAACAGGAAATGGGGCAGCCATATGAAGTGGGGTCATGTAAAGACCTCCAGACCAGGGGGAGGGCATATACACATTACTGTTAGAAGATATACAAAACAGACAGCTAAAGGGGAGGTTTTGATAATGGGAGATTTCAATATGCCAGATACAGATTGGTCAATACCGACAGGAACATCTGCCAGAACTAGACACATAGTAGATTCCCCACAGGGGAGGGCCTCAAACAACTGGTAAAACAAACCACAAAAAGATAGGGCTATCCTAGATCTAGTACTGACTAATGGGGAAAGGATCACAGATCTCCAGGTAGAAGGTGATCTGGGGGCCAGTGACCATCACATGGTATGGTTCAATTTGGACACTAGAACTAAATGATCCCATTCCAAGGCAAAAATATGGGACTTCAGAGGAGCTGACTTTGAAAAGATGGCCAACAGAGTTAAGCTAGCCCTGGAAGGAAGAAATACAGGTGAGAGGGTACAGGCAAAGTGGGCAAGCATTAAGGATGCAATACTGGAAGCAACATCCCATTGTGTTAGAGAGAAAAGCAAGAGCAAAAGAAGAAGGAAACCACTTTGGTTCTCAAAAACAGTAGCAGAAAAGGTCACAGACAAAAGGCTGGCCTACAGGAAATATAAGGGAACGCAGTGGACAAAGATAGGGAGGCATACCAAACTTCCCTAAGGTAAGCAGGGAAGGCAGTAAGGCAGGAAAAGGCCCAAACCAAGGAAACACTAGCACAAACAGTAAAAGAAGGTGACAAGACTTTCTATAGATACATTAGTGAAAGGAGAACGTCCAGAGGGGATATTGCTAAGATCAAATGGGATAACGGGGAGTGTGAGGAGGATGACCAAGGAAAAACATCTATTCAAAATAGATAGTTCTGCTCAGTATTTACTAAGGAGAAGGTAAGGCAGGGTCCACAGCTCAGCACCATGGACACAGGGGGGAGGGAGGTGAGCACTAGTCCCTTCACAAAAGAAAGGGTCCTACAAGAGCTCACTAAGCTCAGGGTAGACAAGGCAATGGGACATGATGGCATACATCCCAGGGTACTAAAGGAGCTAAGGGTGGAACTAGCAGAGCTTTATCAGAACTGTTTAGTGAGTCTCTGAGCACAGGAGAGGTCCCAGAAGACTGGAGAAGGGCTCATATGATCCCGCTCCACAAGAGTGGAAGCAGGGAGGAGGCAAGGAACTACAGACGAGTCAGTCTTACCTCAGTAGTGGGCAAGATTATGGAGGCACTCCTTAAGTTCAAGTTCAAGTTCAAGTTCAAGTTTATTGCAGGAAAACTCCATTGAGCAAGCTCATTCACAAGGAGGTCCTGTGACATAAACACTTAAAGTACAAACACAGATAGGTAATAACAGTATATACATGAAATGCACGTTACATGATACAGGCTGGATATACATACAAGGGTACCACATGGGGTGACCCAGGTGGTAAACATTGAATATGAAACAGGGAAGCGACTTACAGGTTGCATACTGATAAATGAAACATGATGACTGGTGTGTGCAATACATATATTTTGGCAGCTAGAACAAACAACAGACTACAACTGATATGGGGGAGGTGATTTTATAGAGTAGCAGTGAGCATAAGCATAGATAAAGCCAGGAGTAGAAGGGGAAGGAAAGCAGTTAATATGACAAATCAATTATACCTTACCAGTGGATAAATATATGCGCATGAGGAAGGAAGAGACTTAATGACAGTTACAGGTGTCTTTTATTTTGGCTGAACTTAGCGATTTGTAGAAGTTTATTGAAACTGTGCTAGTTAGTTTCAATGCAGTTTGTAGTGGTTCCAAATGGAGGAAGGGCATATGCAATGCTACGTTTACCAAAGGAAGTCCTGCGCCCTTGGTATGTCAAGCATAATAAAGTCAGATTTTCTTAAGCAGTATGCACTATGTGAGATACTAATAAGGAAGAGAGATAGCTTGGCAATTTCTGCAGGAGCAGTTTAAAGTCCATAGCCCAGCATGGAGCAGGCGTCTAGTAGTAGGATGTCCAACCAACAGCTGCATATAAGTCACAGTGATGCGAACGGTAAGTGAGTTGGTAATGAACCGTAATGCACTGTGACAAAGGATGTCCAGTTTACTTAGATTTGCAAGAGTGGTGGAGGAATAGATTACATCGCCATAGTCAAGTAGGGGAGAAAAGTGGCCTGTACAAGCTTGTTTCAAGTTTCAAGGGGAAAAGGGGCCTATTTCTGTAGAAGAAACCTAACCTTGCTTTTAACCGTGGCTAGCTGGTGCTAGATACGAGAGTGAGGTAAGCCCTGTTCAGGGGCAGCCCAGCAGCTGCGGGTAGTCCTGGTCTTGGTCGGTGGCTGCCCTTGGTGCCGCCGACTGTGGGTGAGCTCAGCAGCCTGTTCAGGGCAGGCAGTTCAAAGAGCTGCAGGCGAGCCGGGGTCTGGTCGGTGGCTGGCTGGTGTGCCGGCCTGGGGAGTTAGCAACCCTGTTCAGGGGCAGGCAGCTTCCCATGAGCTGCAGCGGGGGTCCTGGTCTTGGCTGAGGTTGGCTGGGTGGCCGACTGTGGTGAGCTGAAGTAGCCCTGTTCAGGGAAGGCAGCTACAAGGAGCTGCAGGAGGGTGTCCTGGTCTTGGTCTGTGGCTGGCGGGTGCCGCCACCGCGGGGTGAGCTGAAGCATCCCTGTTCGGGCAGGCAGTATCCCTGGAGCTGCAGGTGGTTTTCTGTTTGGCGGGTGGCTGACTGGGTGCAGCTGACTGGTGACCTGCAGCCGTCCTGTTCAGGGTAGCATCCAAGGAGCTGGCGCGGTGTCTTGGCCTTGGTCGGTGGCTGGCTGGCTTTGTGCTGATGACCGTGTATTGAAGCACTTGTTCAGGTCAGGCAGCCTGGGCGAGCGTAGGCGAGCCTGGTCTTGGTCGGTTGTCTGGGTGCCTGCCGGTCGGGGAGAGCTGCAGTGCCCTGCTTTAGAGCAGGGCATCAAGGAGCTGTAGGGGTGTCCTGGTCTTGGTCGGTGGCTGGCTGGTTGGGTGCCGCCGGCTCATGGGTGAGCTAGCAGCCCAGTTAGGGGCAGCCCCATGATGGTGGTGTCCTTTTCTGGTCGGTATGTCTGTGCCGGCAGATCGTGGGTGAGCTGAACAGTCTGTTCCGGGGAAGGTAGCCTAAGGAGTGTAGGCAGGTGTCCTGGTCATGGTCGGTGGCTGGCTGTGTTGGCCAACTGGGTGGAGCTGGAGGCAGCCCTTTCAGTGGCATGCAGCTTCCAAGGAGCTGCAGGGTGTCCAGGTCTTGGCTGTGGCTGGCTGGGTGCCGGCTGACTGTGGGTGAGCCAACAGCCCGTTCAGTTGCAGACAGTTTCCATGAGCTGCAGGTGGTGTCCTGGTTCTTGGTCGGTGGCTGGTTGGGGCTGTCCACCTGTAAGGAGCTTGAAGCAGCCCTGTTCAATGGCAGGCAGCTTCTCTATGAGCTTTTTTGTAAGGGTGTCGCGGTTCTTGGTCGGGGCTGGTGGCTGGTTGCTGTCACCGTGGTGAGCTGAAGTAGCCTTTAGGAGGCAGGTTCCTTGGAGCTGCAGGCGGTGTCCTGGTCTTGGAGCAAGGCTGGCTGGGAGTCGGCCCACAATCTTGGGTGGCTGCAGCCCTGATCAGGCAGGTGCTCATCGAGCTGCATGGTGTCCTGGTTGGTACGATGGTTGGCTAAGTCAGCCGAATGGTGAGTTGAAGTAGTCTATTCATTGGCAGACCACCAAAGAGCTGCTGGGGTGTCCTGTCTTGGTCAGTGGCTGGCTGGCTGATGCCTGCTGACTGTGGTGAGCCATGCCTTGTTCAGGGGGCAGGCAGCTTCCAAGGAGCGTAGTAAGGCGGGTGTCCTGGTCTTGGTCGGTGGCTGGCTGAGTGCTCTGGCCGACCGTGGGTGAGCTGAAGTAGCCTTGGTCTAGGGGCAGAAGCTTCTAAGGAGCTGCAGGCAGGTGTCCAGGTCTTGGTCGTGGCTGGCTGGGTGCGGCTGACCCGGGGTGAACTGAAGCAGTCCTATTCATGCAAGCAGCTTCCCATGAGCTGCAGGTGGGTGTGTTGTCTTGTCGGTGGCTGGCTGGTGCCAGCTGACCGAGGTGAGGAAGTAGCCCTTGTTCAGGAGCAGGCAGCTTCAAGTAGCTGCAGGTGGGTGTCCTGGTCTTGGTCGGTGGCTGACTGGGTGCCGGCCACCGGTGGGTGAGCTTGAAGCAGCCCTGTTCAGGGCAGGCAGTTTCCAAGGAGCTGCAGGCGGAGTCCCTGCCTTGGTCGGTGGCTGGCTGGGTGCCGGCCGACCGTGGGTGAGCTGAAGCAGCCCTGTTCAGGGGCAGGCAGCTTCCAAGAAGCTGCAGGCAGGTGTCCTGGTCTTGGTCGGTGGCTGGCTGGGTGACGGCTGACTGTGGGTGAGCTGAAGCAGCCCTGTTCAGGGGCAGGCAGCTTCCAAGGAGCTGCAGGCGGGTGTCCTAGTCTTGGTCGGTGGCAGGCTGGGTGCCAGCCGACCATGGGTGAGTTGAAGCAGCCCTGTTCATGGGCAGGCAGCTTCCAAGGAGCTGTAGGCGGGTGTCCTGGTCTTGGTCGGTGGCTGACTGGGTGCCGGGTGACCGTGGGTGAGCAGAAGCAGCCCTGTTCAGGGGCAGGTAGCATCCATGGAGCTTTTTGCGGGTGTCCTGGACTTGGTCGGTGACTGGCTGCCTGTGTGCCGGCCGACCGTCGTTGAGCTGATGCAACCCGGTTCAGGGACAGGCAGCTTCCAAGGAGCTGCAGGCGGGAGTCCTGGTCTTGGTAGGTGGCTGGCTGGGTGCCGGCCGACCGTGGGAGAGCCGAAGCAGCCCTGCTCAGGAGCAAGCAGCATCCAAGGAGCTGCAGGCGGGTGTCCTGGTCTTGGTCGGTGGCTGGCTGGCTGGGTGCCAGCCAACCATGGGTGAGCTGAAGCAGCCCTGTTCAGGGGCAGGCAGCTTCCAAGGAGCTGCAGGTGGGTGTCCTTGTCTTGGTCGGTGGCTGGCTGAGTGCCGCCGACCGTAGCATGGAAGCAGCCCTTTCGTGCAGGCAGCTTCCAAGGAGCTGCTGGCGGGTGACCAGGTTTTGTTTTTTGGCTGGCTGGGTGCCGGCCGACCGTGGGTGAGCTGAAACAGCCCTGTTCAGGCTCAGGTAGCTTTCAAGAAGCTGCAGGTGGTGTCCTGGTCTTGGTCAGTGGCTAGCTGGGTGCCGGCCGACCGAGGGTGAGCTGAAACAGCCCTGTTCAGGGGCAGGCAGCTTCCAAGGAGTTGCAAGCCGGTGTCCTGGTCTTGGACGGTGGGTGGTTGGCTGGCTGGGAGCCGGCCGACCATTTGTGAGCTGAAGCAGCCCTGTTCAGAGGGAGGCAGCTCCCAAGGTACTGCAGGCGGGTGTCCTGGTCTTGGTTTATGGCTGGCTGGGTGCCGGCCAACCGTGGGTGAGCTGTAGCAGCCCTGTTCAGGGGCAGGCTGCTTCCAAGAAGCTGCAGGCAGGTGTCCTGGTCTTGGTCAGTGGCTGGATGGGTACCGGCCGACCGTGGGTGAGCTGAAACAGCCCTGTTCAGGGGCAGCCAGCTTCCAAGCAGCTGCAGGCTGGTGTCCTGGTCTTGGTCGGTGGCTGGCTGGGTGCTGTCCGACCATAGGTGAGCTGAAGCAGCCCTGTTCAGGGGCAGGCAGCTTCCATGGAGCTGCAGGCGGGTGTCCTGATCTTGGTCAGTGGCTGGCAGGGTGCCGTCTGACCGTGGGTGAGCTGAAGCAGCCCTGTCAGGGGCAGGCAGCTTCCATGCAGCTGCAGGCGGGTGTTCTGGTCTTGATCGGTGTCTGGACGGTTGCGCGGGCTGACCGGGTGGGAGCTGATGCAGCCTATTTCAGGGCAGGCAGTTTCGGCAGCTGCAGGCGGACTTCCGGTCTTGGTCAGTTGCTGGCTGGGTCGTCAGACCATGGGTCAGTTGAAGCAGCCTGTTCTGGGCAGGCCACTTCCAAGGAGCTACAGGTGGTGTCTGATTCTGGTCGGTGGCTGGCTGGTTGCCGGCCGACCGTGGGTGACCTGAAGCAGCCCTGTTCAGGGGAAGGCAGCTTCCAAGGACCTGCAGGTGGGATTTCCTGGTCTTGATCGGTGGCTCGCTGGGTGCCGGCCGATTGAGGGTGAGCTGAAGCAGCCCAATTCAAGGGCAGGCAGCTTCCAAGGAGCTGCAGGCGGGTGTCCTGTTCTTGGACGGTGGCTGGCTGGGAGTCGGCCAACCTTGGGAGAGCTGAAGCAGCCCTGTTCAAGGCAGGCAGCTTCCATCGAGCTTCAGGTGGGTGTCCTGGTCTTGGTCAATGGCTGGCTGGTTGCCGGCCGACCGTGGGTGAGCTGAAGCAGCCCTATTCAGGGGCAGGCAGCTTCCATGGAGCTGCAGGTGGATTTCCTGGTCTTGGTCGGTGGCTGGCTGGGTGCCGGCCAACCTTGGGTGAGCTGAAGTAGCCCTGTTCAGGGGCAGGCAGCTTTCAAAAAGCTGCAGGTGGGTGTCCTGGTCTTGGTCGGTGGCTGGCTGGGTGTCGGCCGACCGAGTGTGAGCTGCCCTGTTCAGGGGCAGGCAGCCCAAGGAGCTGCAGGTGGTGTCCTGGTCTTGGCTGTAGCTGGCTGTACCGGCCAACCGTGGGTGAGCTGAAGCAGCCATCTGTGGGGGGTCAGGCAGCTTCCCAGGAGCTGCAGGCGGGTGTCCTTGTCTTGGTCGGTGGCTGGCTTGCTGGGTGCCGGCTAACTGTGGGTGAACTGAAGCAGCCCTGTTCATGGGCAGGCAGCTTCCAAGGAGCTGCAGGCGGATATCATGGTCTTGGTCGTTGGCTTGCTGTGACCGGCCGACCATGGGTGAGCTGATGCAGCCCTATGTGGGGGGTCAGGCAGCTTTCCAGGAGCTGCAGGCGGGTGTCCTGGTTTTGGTCGGTGGCTGGCTGGGTGCCGGTCTACCGTGGGTGAGCTGATGCAACCCTGTTCAGGGGCAGGCAGCTTCCAAGGAGCTGCAGGCAGGTGTCCTGGCCTTGGTCTATTATTGGCTGGTGCGGGCGACTATGGGTCACTGAAGCAGCTCTGTTCTAGGCAGGCAGCTTCCAGCACCAACAGGGGTGTCCTGTCTTGGTCGGTGGCTTTCTGGGTGCCGCGACCGCGGGTGAGCTGAGCAGCCCTGTTCTCGGGCAGGCAGCTTCCAAGGAGCTGCAGGCGTGTGTCCTGGTCTAGGTCGGTGGTTGGCTGGTTGCAGACCGACCGTGGGTGTGCTGAAGCAGCCTTGTTCAGGGACAGGCAGCTTCCAAGTAGCTGCAGTCGGGTGTCCTGGTCTTGGTCGGTGGCTCCCTGGGTGCCGGACGACCATGGTTGAGATAAAGCAGCCCTGTTCAGGGGCAGGCAGCTTCCAAGGAGCTGCAGGCGGGTGTCCTGGTCTTGGTCGGTGGCTGGCTGGGTCTCGGCCGACCGTGGGTGAGCTGAAGTAGCCCTGTTCAGGGGCTGGCAGCTTCCAAGGAGCTGCAGGTGGGTGTCCTGGTCTTGGTCAGTGTCTGGCTGGCTGGTTTCCGGCTGACCGTGGGTGAGCTGAAGCAGCCCTGTTCTGGGGCAGGCAGCTTCATAGTAGCTTCAGACAGGATTTTCTCGTTTTGGTTGGTGGTTGGCTGGTTGCAGACCGACCGTGGGTGTGCTGAAGCAGCCTTGTTCAGGGACAGGCAGCTTCCAAGTAGCTGCAGTCGGGTGTCCTGGTCTTGGTCGGTGGCCGGCTGGGTCTCGGCCGACCGTGGGTGAGCTGAAGTAGCCCTGTTCAGGGGCAGGCAGCGTCCAAGGAGCTGCAGGTGGGTGTCCTGGTCTTGGTCAGTGTCTGGCTGGCTGGTTGCCGGCCGACCGTCGGTGAGCTGAAGCAGCCCTGTTCTGGGGCAGGCAGCTTCATAGTAGCTTCAGACAGGATTTCCTTGTCTTGGTTGGTGGCTGGCTGGGTGCCGGCCGACCGTGGGTGAGCTGAAGCAGCCCTGTTCAGGGGCAGGCAGCTTCCAAGGAGCTTCAGGCGGGTGTCCTGGTCTTATTGAGTAGTTGGCTGGGTGTCGGCCGACCGTGGGTGAGCTGAAGCAGTCCTGTTCAGGGGCAGGCAGCTTCCAAGGAGGTGCAGGCGGGATTTCCTGGTCTTGGTCGGCGGCTGGCTGGGTGCCGGCCGACCGTGGTTGAGCTAAAGCAGCCCTGTTCAGGTCCAGGCAGCTTCCAGGAGCTGCAGGCGGGTGTCCTAGTCTTGGTCGGTGGCAGGCTGGGTGCCGGCCGACCGTGGGTGAGTTGAAGCAGCTCTGTTCAGGGGCAGGCCGCTTCCAAGGAGCTGTAGGCGGGTGTCCTGGTCTTGGTCGGTGGCTGACTGGGTGCCGGGTGACCGTGGTTGAGCAGAAGCAGCCCTGTTCAGGGGCAGGCAGCTTCCAAGGAGCTGCTGGCGGGTGTCCAGGTTTTGTTTTTGGCTGGCTGGGTGCCGCACTGCGGGTGAGCTGAAGCAGCCCTGTTCAGGGGCAGGCAGCTTCCAAGGAGGTGCAGGCGGGATTTCCTGGTCTTGGTCGGCGGCTGGCTGGGTGCCGGCCGACCGTGGTTGAGCTAAAGCAGCCCTGTTCAGGTCCAGGCAGCTTCCAAGGAGCTGCAGGCGGGTGTCCTAGTCTTGGTCGGTGGCAGGCTGGGTGCCGGCCGACCGTGGGTGAGTTGAAGCAGCCCTGTTCAGGGGCAGGCAGCTTCCAAGGAGCTGTAGGCGGGTGTCCTGGTCTTGGTCGGTGGCTGACTGGGTGCCGGGTGACCGTGGTTGAGCAGAAGCAGCCCTGTTCAGGGGCAGGCAGCTTCCAAGGAGCTGCTGGCGGGTGTCCAGGTTTTGTTTTTTGGCTGGCTGGGTGGCGGCCGACCGTGGGTGAGCTGAAGCAGCCCTGTTCAGGGGCAGGCAGCTGCCAAGGAGGTGCAGGCGGGATTTCCTGGTCTTGGTCGGCGGCTGGCTGGGTGCCGGCCGACCGTGGTTGAGCTAAAGCAGCCCTGTTCAGGTCCAGGCAGCTTCCAAGGAGCTGCAGGTGGGTGTCCTAGTCTTGGTCGGTGGCAGGCTGGGTGCCGGCCGACCGTGGGTGAGTTGAAGCAGCCCTGTTCAGGGGCAGGCAGCTTCCAAGGAGCTGCAGGCGGGTGTCCTGGTCTTGGTCGGTGGCTGGCTGGGTGCCGGCCTGCCGTCGGTGAGCTGAAGCAGCCCTGTTCAGCACAGCCAGCTTCCAAGGAGCTGCAGGCCGGTGTCCTGGTCTTGTTCGGTGGCTGGCTGGGTGTCTGCCGACCGTGGGTGAGCTGAAGCAGTCCTGTTTAGGGGCAGGCAGCTTCCAAGGAGGTGCAGTTTTGATTTCCTTGTCTTGGTCAGTGGCTTGCTGTGTGCCGGCCGACCGTGGGTGTGCTGAAGCAGCCCTGTTCAGGGGCAGGCAGCTTCCAAGTCGCCACAGGTGGGGTTTCCTGGTCTTGGTTGGTGGCTGGCTGGGTGCTGGCCTACCATGGGTTAGCTGAAGCAGCCCTGTTCAGGGGCACTCAGCTTCCAAGGAGCTGCATTTGGGTGTCCTGGTCTTGTTCGGTGGCTGGCTGGGTGTCGGCCGACCGTGGGTGAGCTGAAGCAGCCCTGTTCAGGGGCAGGCAGCTTCCAAGGAGATGCAGGCGGTTGTCCTGGTCTTGGTCGGTGTCTGGCTGGTGCCGGCCGTCTGTGGGTGAGCTGAAGCAGCCCTGTTCAGGGGCAGGCATCTTCCAAGGAGCTGCAGGCCGGTGTCCTGGTCTTGGTCGGTGGCTGGCTGGTTGCTGGCCTACCATGGGTTAGCTGAAGCAGCCCTGTTCAGGGGCACTCAGCTTCCATGGAGCTGCAGGCGGGTGTTCTGGTCTTGGTCGGTGGCTGGCTGGCTGGGTGCCAGCCGACCGTGGGTGAGCTGATACAGCCCTGTTCAGGGCAGGCAGCTTCCAAGGAGCTGCAGGCGAATTTCCTGGTCTTGGACGGTGGCTGGCTGGGTGCCGGCCGATCATGGGTCAGCTGAAGCAGCCCTGTTCAGTGGCAGACAGCTTACAAGGAGCTGCAGACATGTTTCCTGGTCTTGTTCGGTGCCTATCTGGGTGTCGGCCGACCGTGGGTGAGCTGAAGCAGTCCTGTTCAGGGGCAGGCAGCTTCCAAGGAGGTGCAGGCAGGATTTCCTGGTCTTGGTCGGTGGCTGGCTGGGTGCCGGCCGACCGTGGGTGAGCTGAAGCAGCCCTGCTCAGGGGAAGGCAGCTTCGAAGGACCTGCAGGCGGGTGTCCTGGTCTTGTTCGGTGGCTTGCTGGGTGTCGGCCGACCGTGGGTGAGCTGAAGCAGTCCTCTTCAGGGGCAGGCAGCTTCGAAGGAGGTGCAGGCAGGATTTACTGGTGTTTGTCGGTGGCTGGCTGGGTGCCGGTCGACCGTGGTTGAGCTGAAGCAGCCCTGTTCAGGTCCAGGCAGCTTCCATGGAGCTGCAGGCGGGTTTCCTGGTCTTGATCGGTGGCTGGGTGGGTGCCGGCCTACCGTGGGTGAGCTGAAGCAGCCCTGTTCAGGGGCTGGCAGCTTCCAAGGAGCTGCAGGCGTGTGTCCTGGTCTTGGTCGGTGGCTGGCTGGGTGCCGGCCAACCGTGGGTGAGCTGAAGCAGCCCTGTTCAGGGGCAGGCAGCTTCCTTGGAGCTGCAGGCGGGTGTCCTGGTCTTGGTCGGTGGCTGGCTGGCTGGGTGCTGGCCGACCGTGGGTGAGCTGAAGCAGCCCTGTTCAGGGCAGGCAGCTTCCAAGGAGCTGCAGGCGGATTTCATGGTCTTGGTCGTTGGCTGGCTGTGACCAGCCGATCATGGGTGAGCTGATGCAGCCCTGTTCACGGGCAGGCAGCTTCCATGGAGCTGCAGACGTGTGTCCGTATCTCGGTCGGTGCCTATCTGGGTGTCGGCCGACCGTGGGTGAGCTGAAGCAGCCCTGTTCAGGGGCAGGAAGCTTCCAAGGACCTGCAGGCAGGTGTCCTGGTCTTGGTCGGTGGCTGGCTGGGTGCCAGCTTACCGTGGGTGAACTGAAGCAGCCCTGTTCAGGGGCAGGCAGCTTCCAAGGAACTGCAGGTGGGTGTTCTGGTCTTGGTCTGTGGCTAGCTGGGTGTTGGCTGACTGTGGGTGAGCTGAAGCAGCCCTGTTCAGGGGCACGCAGCTTCTAAGGAGCTGCAGGTGGGTGTCCTGGTCTTGGTCGGTGGCTGGCTGTCTGGATGCCGGCCGACCGTGGGTGAGCTGAAGCAGCCCTGTTCAGGGGCAGGCAGCTTCCAAGGAGCTGCAGGCGGGTGTCTTGGTCTTGGTCGGTGGCTGGCTGGGTGCCGGCTGACTGTGGGTGAACTGAAGCAGCCCTGTTCATGGGCAGGCAGCTTCCAAGGAGCTGCAGGCGGATTTCATGGTCTTGGTCATTGGCTTGCTGTGACCGGCCGACCATGGGTGAGCTGATGCAGCCCTGTTCAGGGGCAGGCAGCTTCCATGGAGCAGCAGACGTGTGTCCTGGTCTTGGTCGGTGCCTATCTGGGTGTCGGCCGACCGTGGGTGAGCTTAAGCAGCCCTGTTCAGGGGCAGAAAGCTTCCAAGGACCTGCAGGCAGGTGTCCTGGTCTTGGTCGGTGGCTGGCTGGGTGCCATCTTACCGTGGGTGAACTGAAGCAGCCCTGTTCAGGGGCAAGCAGCTTCCAAGGAACTGCAGGCGGGTGTCCTGTTCTTGGTCGGTGGCTGGCTGTCTGGATGCCGGCCGACCGTGGGTGAGCTGAAGCAGCCCTGTTCAGGGGCAGGCATCTTCCAAGGAGCTGCAGGCGGGTGTCTTGGTCTTGGTCGGTGGCTGGCTGGGTGCCGGCTGACCGTGGGTGAGCTGAAGCAGCCCTGTTCAGGGGCAGGCAGCTTTCAAGGAGCTGCAGGCGGGTGTCCTGGTCTTGGTCGGTGGCTGGCTGGGTGCCGGCTCACTGTGGGTGAACTGATGCAGCCCTGTTCAGGGGCAGGCAGCTTCCAAGGATCTGCAGGCGGGTTTCCTGGTCTTGGTCGGTGGCTGGCAGGGTGCCGGCTGACTGGGGGTGAACTGAAGCAGCCCTGTTCAGGGGCAGGCAGCTTTCAAGGAGCTGCAGGCGGGTGTCCTGGTCTTTGTCGGTGGCTGGCTGGGTGCCGGCTCACTGTGGGTGAGCTGAAGCATCCCTGTTCAGGGGCAGGCAGCTTCCAAGGAGCTGCAGGCGGGTGTCCTGGTCTTGGTCGGTGGCTGGGTGGGTGCCGGCCGACCTTGGGTGAGCTGAAGCAGCCCTGTTCAGAGTACAGACCTATGGCACATTCATAAGGTAAAAACAAAATTGGCAGTCTGAATGGGCTTTGTGGTCCTTATCTGCAGTCAACTTCTATGTTTCTTTCTTTCTATGTTACCTATTTTTGTAACATAAGTTACTTATTTCTGCCTCCTTTGAAGTTGGAAACAAAGCTGTTTAGTATTTTTTTCAGGCTTCATGGGGGAGTTGCCTGAACCCCATAAAGAGAGAAACTACATATAGACCCATACAAGAGGGAGGGTTAGGAATGATAAATCCATTATAATTTTACTATTGTATTTTTCTGTATTATAATGTACTCAAACCTAGTATCCCTAATCATAAACCTTGGAGAGGAGTGGTTAAGGAATGGATGGGGATCTGTAAGCAGGCCTGGTCACAGAATAAATGTAGAATAATGTCAAAGACTCAGATAGTACCAACATATGTAAAAACCATGTTCCACAGACTAATAAAAGGGAAAGTGCCATACCAAACAGTGATGGCAAGCACTAGACAAGCTATTTATGCTACAATACTAGTCTTAGGTCAAGGAGATTTGTGTTGTACCAAATTGTCCCTTAACGCACAATAAAATTGCACTGTCTCAATTAACAAACACCAGAATACCTGCTTTTACTTGGGATTTTTTTATGGCTCAGCATACATGGATGGTTAAATGTTAAACATAACAATATACATGAGTAGATCACAGAAAGGTACTTTGCCAGCAGGTGTTAGAAACTCAGGAACACTTGTTATTAGAATGTGACTATGTGAGAGAATTGTGGGCAGTGGTAGCGATAAAATGGAACCTTAAGCTGTTTGACAGCCTTACTTATCCTGAATTGATATTTGCAATTTAATCCCAAAAGTTGAACTGTTTCCATAAAGACAACCTTCAAGTTATTCTGGCCATATTGAAATACTGTATTTGGCAGACTCATTGTAAATGTTTTTTTTTTACAGCAGCAAGTAATAACTCCTGACATACTTTTGAGAAATGTGTATATATTCTTACAACAGGTTTATTAAACAGTAGGAAATGTCACTTAAGTTAAAACGTTTGTGGAAATTCTGTGAGATGATGATGTCTCCATAAAAGAAAGATTTTCACTGAATTTGAATAGTAACTACCATTCCTATAAATCTACATAAATGTGCTATAATTTATTTTTTTGTATGTAAAATGTGTATATAATTGTATATCAGATAAGACTTTTGTTTTGAATTTTAATTCCCTTTCCCCCCAATAAAATCTCCCGCTCTTGTAGTATGGGAACCTGTGAGCTGAACATGGAGCAGCCAGATGCAGGTCGGATGTCCTCTAGGATAACTAGAAAGCACCTCGATGCGGGTGGCCAACAGAATGTCCCACATAACACAACAGAAGCAAATATTGAAGTAAATGCTGTAGGTCAGCAGCAAAACAAAGAATCAACAGCGATGGACACAACAGAAGATGCCACACTACAAGCGATGGAACTTTTCCTAATGGAAGAAACATCCAAAAAGAAATAAGAGCTGTTCATTCAGATCTCCACTATTGAACTGGCTTATCTGGAGGAAAAAAACAAAATGGGAGGATGAGAAGAAGTGAAAATGAAAAGCGGATACATCTCCAGAAAACCAAAATGGAAAATCCATGAACGTTTTCATTGTTGGGGCACAGAACAACACAAATGCTCCTCCACATCCACGTTCACATCCTAGCACTTCTACTATCCCAGGCAAGGATGACTGGACACCGGACGAAGCCTTCCAAAAGGCAGGCTGGACAATACTGGCAATGGAAGGATGGATCCCCGATCCTGCAATCCAAATACCAGGGTCATCACCTACATCAAAAAATAAAACCTCAACTGATAAAGAACCGATCCCTGCAAAGGAGATATCAATGGTGATTACAGCTTCACCAACAACACAAGCCGCAACAGCTTCACAATCAAAAGGTATCTCTTTTTCACCTATTGAGAACTCAGAAGATGTTTGTAATGAGGGACTTAGAGATGTAATGCAGAACATAACTTTTCCCAATGTAAACCAGGCTCCCCTACTGAACATCCTGTTCCAGCTGTTAAATGTGCCATTCTTCTACAGAAACCCTTACAGCAAGCCAAACAAAGGCAGCTATTAAAACATGATTTGGGGTTCTCTCTAGTGGAGGTATATGCCCTCATCCATGCCCCAGGGGAGGCAACATTTGACATTAGCTTTCAGTCCGCTCTTTTTTCAGACCGATTTTGGTCTCTACACACAGCAAATGAACTAACCCCTCTGTGGACACCATTCCAGGCAATCCTCCTCTCCAAACATACTTTTAAGCTTGTAATGATTTTGTTTTTAAATGAAGGGGGTCAATATATCAAATATTGTTTTCTGGTTAGGAATGAAATGTGGTGTACAGGGAGAACCAGACCCCATTTTAGATGGGGAGGGGTTCTGGATGGGGGCGGTGGAAGGTCAGAGTGAAGCTGCATCAGGATGATACAGGTATAAAACATTGCTCATCTTAATGCATTCATGCTGACCCTTGTTATTACCAAGGGCAGCCCAATTCATGTTATAAGTGTGGATATCATCATCACTTAAGAAATTCCTGTGAAATATTGAAATGTTTTCAATGTGGCTTGATAGGCCATTCAGTGTTTCATTGTACATCCACCCCTTTGTGCCACCTATGTGATGATGGAGGAACTCCTTTCTAACCTGCCCCTAGGCACCCCATACTACTGGGAATGCAGACTTTGCAGAGCAAGATTTCTATATCAATAAAAACACCAGGCAAGCACATATGCAAAGTATAGAAGGTAGACCTGCTCCCCCCCATGAAACACCCAGGTTTGGACCCCCACAAGCTACAACTGCTGGGCCTAGCACCACAGTATCATTGCCAGTCTCATCGGCAGCTCCAAGAGATCAAGACTGGGGTTTAGACTAGCTAATACACAGCTTGGTCTCCTCGAGACTAGACTAGCTAGTACACGACTTGGCCTCCTCTACAAACACAGACAACACCTCACACCAGAAGCTTTGAAGGTTGCAGTCCTGAGCTCTGTGATCTCTGTAATAGACTATGGTCTCATCATTTATGGCTTGGCCACAACCACAACCCTTGGACACCTCTCAACTGCCTTAAATAAGGCATGCTGGCTCATCACTGGTGCTCACCGTCTCACCCACACATGTGACCTGTACACCCAGACCGACTGGCTCCAACTATCAACCCGCATAAAGTTTCTCACCTGCTCCATGGCAAAAAAAAATCTACCTTGGCCTTGCACCTTCTGGGGTCTCAACTCTGTTACAACACCGAACCAACAAACAGTGACTTCAGAGATCCACACTACAGCTACTGAAAGTCCCCCACTGTCACACTTCACTGGGACAATGCTCTTTTGCTTATCAAGCACCACTCTGGTTCAATAGCCTCAGTCCCATCATCTCCTCTGCCCCAACAACTGGTATGTTTAAAACTAGGTTCTGGGACTATCTCACTACCAACAGCTCCTGTGACTGTCCAACTTAACATTGTTTCTCCACTTCCCTGCCTGCTTTAGTGGTCCCCCCCGACTGGATTCTACCCTCACATCTTGATATACCCAATGCTGCAGTTTTCACCCTCTCCCCACCCTACCTACATTCCTTCTTCCCCCTCCTCCCTCCCCTTTTCCCTCTCCCTATGACTCTGGCACTTCTTATCTCTTGTCTGTTTTCTCTGACAAATGCCACTGGCTTTCTTGCTTACAATGTTACCCTTGAATTGTATTAATCTGTAATCTGTTTGCAATATCCACATTGCTGTAATGTCTGTCTTGATGGTCCCCATAATTTGTATTTCTCTGACATGGAACCTTTATAAAAGAACCTTGGCTCAAAGGTATTTGTAATCCTAGACTTGATAAGTAAAAAACCAAAAAAATAGACTCAGATCAGGCCTCTACTAGCACCACTATCACAACGAAGGTAGTGCCATCCAAGGCAGAAATGCCCCCCTTCCCAATCCTGAGTGACTACACTTTCAGCTCATTCCTAGATGGAAATCATGGAGATCTGGCAGCAACTCCACTACGGATGATGCGATCCCTCTAAAAATAAATTCTCCACTTTACAGTGGGGAGAAACAGAGATAGAAACAGATTCAAATCTTGCTTCTGAACACTCATCCCATATGGAGGTAGTCTCTGAGGGGGAAGAACATGTGCATCAGCCAAAGGTAAAAAAGAAATGGATTGGCGCCAGATCTAGTCTACCGAAAAAGCCACCAGACTTGACTGCAGTAACCAATGGAATATGACCTTTGTATACCCTCTCTGAATGCTAATAGCCTGAAATCTGAAAAAAAAAAAGAAATCCACCTTTGCCTATTTTGTGGATGACAAATAAGATGTCATATCTTTTTTAGGACACATGACTGCCTACATGACAGTACATACAAACAGCCAGTGCTGACTGTCTATAGGGGGGCAACTCACTGTTCCATTGGGGAGGACACATGTAGTGGGGTAGGTATTTGTGTTAGCAATCCCTTGCTCAAAGTCTCCAGAGTCATAGTTATACTCCCAGGAAGAGCTCTGATGTCGGACGTTTCCATTGAAACACAAAGGATTTCAGACTAATAAATGTGTCTAGCCCCAGGATAAAGCAGGACATATCCAGCTTTTATGTCTTATTCAGCCATACCTATTTACATCAAGGTCAATTCTATTAGGAGGTGACTTCAACAGTAGTAAACTCAAATGTGATTGAGGTCTAAAAACAGAGAAAATCTACTGTGATGCCTCCTTTTTGAATAAATTGTTAGGGCAAAGTAAGTTAATAGATGTATTTCATGAACACCATGATAAACCCCAATTCACTTATTACTGAGAAAATCTGAAAACTCGCATATACTATTGCTTTTTATCCCATTATCTCCTAGTGACCCATTCTTTAGTGATTCCAGTAGCTACCTCAGACCATTGCTTATTGGAAGTTAAAATCTCTTCCTTGCCAAATGCAACTACTTGCAAGGGCTACTGGAGGTTAAATGCCATGCTACTAGAGGACAAACAAATCTCATAAGGCCTAAAAGATATCATAACAGCCAGGAAATCTGTCTTTTTTCTTTATGACTCTCCAGTAGATTGGTGGGCACAAAGTAAATCTGACTTCACCAGTTTTCTAAAAAACATAGGGAAACTAGTGGGTTTCCATAGGAACTCCACTTATAAAGGATTACAACAGGATTTACATAAATTATATTCCTTGCAAGCAGAATCCTTACAGGATTATTCCTCCCAAATCCAGCTTATAAAGCAAGAAATGTGTCATCAAAATGAGAGAAGAACATCTCTGGAGTTTGAGCAGCAATTCAGCACCCAAGAAAACCATTATGTGGATTATGCAGTGGATGTTCTGTATCTGGATTTCAGTAAGGCATTCTACCCTGTGCCGGATGGGAGGCTGGGAAGTAAGTTAGAAGGCACGGGGTGGGTGCAAAGCTGGTGAGATGGGTAGGAACTGGTTTCAAGGAAGGCAACAGAGGGTGGTGGTGGTGGGGGAAACATAGAAACATAGAATTTGACGGCAGATAAGGACCACTTGGCCCACCTAGTCTGCCCATTTCCCTACTTAACGGATAAGCTGCAGATCCTAGTTAACCAACAGCCTACTTCCTCCTACAGCCTACTAGAATTGCCTTATGTCTGTCCCATGCATTCTTGAATTCCCCACTGTTTTTGACTCTACGACCTCCTCAGGAAGGCTGTTCCATGCATCTACAACCTTCTCTGTGAAGAAATACTTCCTCACATTACTTCTGAGCCATTCTCCCTCGATCTTCAGATTGTGCCGCTTTGTTCTTGCACATCTCTTTTTCTGAAAGATACTACCTTCTTGGACTTTGTTGATTCCCTTGAGGTATTTGAAAGTTTCTATCATGCCCCCCCCCTTTCCTTGAGGCTATACATTTTAAGATACTTTAGTCTTTCTTCATATGTCTTCTGGTGCACACCCTGCACCATTTTGGTTGCCCTCCTCTGGATAGCCTCCACCCTGTCTATGTCTTTGCGGAGATGGTGTCTCCAAAACTGTACACAGTACTCCAGATGTGGTCTTACCAACTGTCTGTACAGGGGGCCAACAACTTCCTGTTTTCTACTGGTGATGCCTCTCCCTATGCATCTCAGTATCACCCCAGCCCTCCTTACTACCTTCTCACATTGCTGGTCCACCTTTAGGTTGTCTGATATGAGTACCCCCAGGTCTCTTTCCATTTTTGTTGCTGTCAGTATCTCACCCCCCTGTGTACTCTTCCCCTGGGTTTTTGTTTCCCAGGTTCATTACTTTGCACTTCTTTGCATTGAATCTAAGCTGCCATACATTTGACCATTCCTCCAACCTTGCCAAGTCCCTTTTCATCCTTTCCACCCCACCTTGTGTATCAACCCTGTTGCAGATCTTTGTGTCATCTGCAAAGAGACATACTTTCCTTCCAGTCTCTCTGCAATGTCACTTATAAAGAGATTAAAAAGGACTGACCCCAGTACTGAACCCTGCGGAAGCCCTAGTAACCCTCCTTTCTTACTGTGGACTCCATTTACTGTTACCTGCTGTATCTGTTGTCCAGCCAGTGTTTTTTCCCAGGCTACCACCCTGGGACCCACTCCCAGGCTGGCTGATTTGTTTATTAATCTTTTGTGCTGGACTGTGTCAAATGCCTTGCTAAAGTCTAAGTAGGCCATGTCCACAACCCCTTTCTTGTCTACTACTTTGGTCACCCAGTCAAAGAAATCAATTAGATTTCTCTGACATGACCTTCCTGCTGTGAATCCATGCTGCCTTGGGTCTTGTGCCCCACTGACCTCTAGGTACTCAACAGTTCTTTCCTTCAGAAGTGATTCCATCATTTTCCCTACCACTGAGGTCAAACTGATAGGTCTATAGTTTCCTGCCTCTGTCTTGCTCCCACTTTTGTGAAGGGGAATCACATCCTCCCTTCTCCAGTCCTCAGGTACCACACCATCCTCCCATGATTTATTAAAAAGGGTAATCAGTGGTTTTTACCAGTTCTTCCCTTTCTTCTTTTAGTATTCTGGGGTGAATCCCATCAGACCCCATTGCTTTATCCTCCTTCAGTTTTAAGAGTTCTTTCAGAACCCTTTCTTCTGTGAAAGGACTAATATCAACCACCCTATCTAGAGTGCTTCTATTGACTGGATTAGGTATCTTCCCCTGCTTTTCCGTTGTGAATACTGAGCAGAAATATTTGTTCAGTATCCCTGCATTTTCACTGTCTCTCTCTCTGCCCAACCACCTTCCCCTTTATTCAGCCTCAGTATCCCTGCATTAGTCTTTCTTTGCTCCCTAACGTACCTATAAAAAGTTTTATCCCCCTTCTTAACCAAGTTGGCTATCTTTTCCTCAGTTTGGGCCTTTGATATTCTGACTGCTTTCCCTGCTTCTTTCTGTTTTAACTGGTGCAGTTCTCTGTCCTGCTGTGTGTTTCCTTATACTTTCTGAATGCTGTCTTTTTCTCCCTTTCCTTCCCCGCCACTTCTTTTGAGAACCATAGAGTTTTTTCTTTTGTTTTGCTTTGTTTATTTGCTTCACACAAAGGCTTGTTGTCTCTGTGATGGTGGTTTTGATCTTTCCCCACTGTTGCCCCACCCCACCTTTTTGCCTGTTTGCTAGTGCTTTTCTGAGGCACTCTCCCATTTTGACAAAATCAGCACTCCTGAAGTCCAGCACCTTCACTTTTGTGTGGCTTGACTCTACAGCTAAGTTTATTGTGAACCACACCGTTTGGTGGTCACTTGTTCCCAGATGGCTACCCACTTCAAGATCGGAGATCCTCTCTCCATCACCATTTGAGAGTACCAGGTCTAAGATTGCTCCCTCCCAAGTGGGTTCCAAAACTAGGGAGCTTCACACCCAAGGATAGTGATGAGTGGTGTTCCACAGGGCTTGGTGTTGGGACCAGTGTTGTTTGGAATATTCATTGCAGACATATCATTGGACATCAAGAGAAAGATCAGTCTGTTTGCTGATGATACCAAGATGTGAATGGTGGTGGACTACCTAGGGGGAAGGAAAGAGGGTGCAGGATGATATGGCAAAGCTTGAAACCTTGTCAGACACCTGGCAAATGGAGTTTAATGCCAAAATGTGCAAGGTGCTGCATTTTGGGGTGAAGAACCCAAGGAGGAGTTACCAGCTGGGGGGAGTGCAGCTAGCCCAGACAGAGAAGGAGAAGGATCTGGGAGTGCCCATTACAGAGTCAATGAACAACTTGCCACGATGTAGGAAGGCAGCTGCAAAGGCCAACAAAATTCTGGGTTGCATTGAAAGGGGTATATCCTCGAGGAGAGAGGAGGTGATTCTGTCACTGTATAGGTCATTAGTTAGACTGCACCTGGAATATTGTGTGCAATGCTGGTCCCCATATCTGAGGAGAGACATTAAGTAACTGGAGGGGGTGCAGCGCAGGGCGACAAAGATGATCAAGGGGCTGGGGGACTTATCATTCGAGACGAGGCTGAGGGAGTTGAACATGTACTCACTGGAGGAGAGGAGGGATGGGGGGACATGATTGAAACCTTTAAGTACATGAAAGGAATAAACAAGACAGGTACATAGAGGCTGTTCAAAGTAAGGGAGTGGAGGGACATGAGGGGCCATGATATGAGATTGGAGGGAAGAAGGTTCAGGACGGAGATGAGGAGACACTTTTTTACAGGGAGGGTGGTAGCTGGGTGGAATGCACTACCTGCAGAAGTGGTATCCAGTACAACAGTTGACTGCTTCAAAAGGGGATACGACAGGACAAGGGGGGGTCAATGTAGGGGATGGGTCGAAGGGAGGGGCAGCTGCAGAATAAGGGGTGCTAGCTGCACATTCGAGCAGACTTGATAGACCTCTAGGCCTTTATCTGCTGGCAAATTTCGTATGTTCTTATATTCGTATTATCAAGTCAACCCCTTTGAAAGTTGCCTTGCTCGAACCAAAAAGAGAATCATCACCTCCCTTAAAACAACAAATAATGGCAAAATTACAGGGAACAAAAAAATATTAACAGAAATTGAAAACTGCATAACTATTCAATTTGGCACAGCCCATCTAAGTTCTGAAAAAAACTCTGACTGGATTAAGGCCTGCCATTTATCACATTTATCCCCATCAGACAGCTTACTGTTAACTAGTCCTATAAACACCAAAGAATTATCTTCTGTTATTTCACAACTTCCAACAGGCACCGCCCCAGGACAGGACGGTTTATCCCACATTTTTATTAGAAAATTGCCCCTTATCTATTACCCAAACTCACTTCATTACAAAACTATATGCTAACACAGGATCTGCTCTCTGGTGACATGTATACAGGGTTACTGATCCTGATTCATAAGAATGGAGGGAAGGAACAACTGAATAACTGGAGACTAATTTCCCAACTCAATTCAGATTTCAAAATATTAACACAATTACTCAGTAATAGACTAACAGCAGTTCTTACCTCCCTTATACATCCCACATAGACATGCTCTCTTCCAGGTAGAAAAATTTCAGATGTCCTGATTTTACTTTGGAAATCAAAAAAAAAGTGAAAAATGATGAAATGACGGGATATTTACTAAGTATAGACCAAAGCAAGGCCTTCGATAAAGTGTCCCATACTTATCTACAGGCCTGAATGTCAGAATATGGTTTTCCATAAAGCTTTATTAACTGGGTTAAGCTATGCTACAAACGTACCACAATATCACCCTACATTAATGGTTGAAAAGGCAATCCTTGTGCAGTAAAAGTAGGAGTCCATTAGGAATGCTCACTTAGCTCTATCCTGTACTGTCTTACTTTAGACCCACTAATTCATAGAATTAATTTTCACCCAAACATCATATGACTATCACCAGCCTAGTGGCAGTGAGGGTTGAGGTGCTGGATGCAATACCTCATGCCACGCTGGCGACCTGCGTTCGGGAACGGACTCCGGTCAGTAGGGGAGGGAAAGAATTGAGTGTCTGGAGGTCTGCTCTTCCTTCCTTGGGGAGGGATTGAGGTCTCGTGCCACTCTCTAGTGGCTCCTGAGGGAACTCAGGGGCAGTGCTGACAGTGCAGGGAGGAGTGTCGGTGGATGTCGGCACATAGTACCATGACATCGTTGCACGTCTGCACTCCTGTGGCAAAGAAAGATGTGAAAAAATCCCTGGAGGACTAGGGAGGTGACAAGAGCCTCAGGGATCAGGCCTCGCATGCCCAATGCTGGACCACCACGCCAATGGTCCCTAGGTGCCACAAACAGGATGGACCCTCTAATCTCAGAAAGACATTGCCAAGGTAGGTGAGGAGGGCCATCCCCTGGGGGGGTGATCCAGGGGGTTGGGAAGTCCTAGTGGGGGGGACCACTGGAGGTGGGGTCTCAGAGGGGAGTAGCAGGTTTGAATCGAGTGGGCACCTCTGAGAAATGCCTCAGTCCGAAGGTATGTAAATAGAATTAACGCTTGCAGGACTGCGGACTGATATATCAGTCCAAAATTCCTATAAGTTCTGATTCTGTCGGCAGCCTAAGGGTGAAAAAAATAAATAAATAAACAAATCATAGGACTATCAATCTCAAGCCAAGATACTAAAATAAAAACCCTGGCAAACACAGATGATTTATTTCTGATACTAGTCGACCAAGACTCAGGCTCCTTGGTTAAGCAGATTTTTAACTCTTCAAAAAAGCCAGTGTATACCAATAGGACCACCTGCATCACACATTACAGATTTCATTGTTATCCCTATCACCCATACAGAATGCAAAATACTAGGAATCTATTTTGGCCATCCTAAATCAGCTTATTTTATCTGGAATTATACCATAAACACAGCACTGGGCAGAGTGGCTCAATGGAACAAACTGAGAATGAGCAAGAAAAAACTAGTGTTCATGATAAAGACCTATTTGACCCCCATGTTCTTGTATTTAAGCTGTGTATTTCCTGCACCTAAAACTTTAGAAACATGACTCTTTAGCTGCTTCTTTCAGTGTAGCTGGGGAAGTCGCTTAAATCCCATAAAGAGGTACACTGTAGAAACATTGAATCATAGAATCATAGAATATTGATAGCAGAAAAAGACCCTCAGGCCCATCTAGTCTGACCTTTCCCACCACTTTATTTATTCCACCCCTTTCTAGTTGCCCCCTTCCCACTCCCACACAGCCCCTTATGTCTGTCCCATGCAATCTTGAACTCTGACACTGTTCTGGCCCACACCACAGCTTCCAGAAATCTGTTCCATGCCTCCACTTCACTCTCTGAAGAACTGCCCCTTCAGATTGCCTCTGAATCTCTCCCCCGTAGTCTCAATCTATGCCCCCTAGTTACTGCACCATCCTTCCTATGGAATAGAGTCCCTGCCTTCACCTTGTTGATCCCCTTGACATACTTGAAAGTTTCAATCATGTCCCCTCTTTCCCTTCTAGTTTCCAAGCAGTAGAGACCCAGTTCCCTACATCTCTGCTCTTACAGTTTACTCTGCATACCCTGCACCATCTTAGTCACCCTTTTCTGAACCACCTCTAACTTGTCTATGTCCTTATGCAGATGTGGCCTCCAATACTGGACTCCATACTCTAGGTGTGGCCTCACCATGGCTTTGTAGAGGGGCATCAGTACCTTTCTTCGTCTGCTAGTGATGCCCCTGCCAAGACACACCAACATCCCATTTGCTTTTCCCACTGCCTTGCTGCATTAGTTTCCCACCTTGAGGTTACTAGATATTATTACTTCTAAATCCTTCTCCTGCTCCATAACCCTAATATCCCTCCCCAAAGCTTGTATCCTGCTTTTGGGTTCTTGTGCCCCAGGTGCATCACTGCACACTTTCTGACATTCAATTTAGCTGTCAAGACTCCGCCCATCCTTCTAAAGTCCTCAAGTCTTATCTCATGTCCTCCACCCCCCTGTGGTGTCCACCCTGTTGCAGATCTTTGTATCATCTGAAAAAGGCCTACCCATCCTCTCAGTCCCTATGCTATGTCACTAATGTAGATGTTGAAAAGGAGGGGACTCAGTACTGACCCCTGGGGTACCCCGCTTGTCAACTGCCCATCCCAGAGTAAACTTCATTAACCACCACTCTCTGGCATTCTATCTGCCAACCAGTTTTCTGCCCACCTGGTTACTTTATCACCCACCCCTACACTTTCCAGCGTGTTCACTATCCTCCTTTGGGGAACGGTGTCGAAGGACTTGTTGAAATCCAGATAGGCCACATCCACCACTCTCCCGGTCGATTACATGAGTCATCCAGTCAAAGAATTCAACTAGACTTGTCTGGCATGACCTCCCTTTCGTAAAGCCATGCTGTCTGTCATCTAGTAGCTCCTTATCCTCTTGGTAGTCTATCACCCTCTCCTTAATGAGTGCCTCCATGACCTTCCCCACTGCTGAGGTGAGGCTGACTGGGCAGTAGTTCTCTTTCATCTCCCTGATGCCCCCCTTATCCAGTGTCACCACGTTCACCCTCCTCCAGTCCTCCGGCACTCTTCCCAGATTCTGAGACCGGTTGAGCAGCCTCACCAGTGGGGCAGTCAACTCTTCCTCCCCAACTCATGGATTACCATTGGGTGAAGCCTTATCATCCCGCAAACTGCCTAATTCCTCCCTAACTCTCTCTACACCAATAGGACTTGGGCCTACCCCTTTGCCCCCTTCCCCTAAGCTCTGGCCCCCTGCCCTCCCCCTCCTCCATAAAAACTGAATGAAAGTACTTATTTAGCTACTCTGCTTTTTCACTGTCCTCTTCAAATTCTGTCTCACCCTCTCGCCTCATCCTTGCAATCTCTTGCTTAGCCTTCCTCCTGTCCCCCTCATATCTAAAAACATTTTTTCTCCTCTTTTGGCATGTTTAGCTATTCTCTCCTCTTCCTCTGCCTTCACCCTCCTTATTTCCTTCCCTAATAGCCTTCTCTTTTCCTTATAGACTTCCCTGTCCTCTTCTTTCTGTGTTCACCTATATTTCCTGAAAGCCATCCTTCTGTCCCCTACTACCCTCACCACTTCCCTTGTGAACCAAAGTGTTCTCCTTCTTCTTGTGTCCTTCCTTGCCTACCTTATGCACATCTCTGTCACTTTCTACACTCGGTTCTTTATAGAGTCCCATAGTTCCTCCACATCATCCATCCCCTCTGTACCTACCATTTTCTTCCTCATTAGACATTTCATCCTGTCAAAGTCTATGCTCTTGAAGTCCCAGACTTGTCATTGTACATCCTACCTCCCTCCCTTCTCTAACCCTGAACCTAACCATCTTGTGGTCACTGTTGCCCAGTGCCTTTCCCACCTCCACCTCCTCCACACTCTCTCCATTTGTTAAGATCACATCCAGCAGGTTGTTGCCCCTCATTGGATCCCTGACCAATTGTTGCAGGAATGCTCCCTACAGCATCTCCAGAAATCCCTTGCTTCTAGCCGAGGTGGCCTCTGGGATGGACCAATCCATGTCTGAGAGGTTTAGGTCATCCACCAGAAGTGTTTCTCCTTTGAGAGTCATCCTTTCAATTGCGTGCGCTATTTTCCTGTCCTTTTCTTCTTCCCCCTGCATAGGTGGTCTACATACCACCCCTAGCCTTAGGGATTCCCCTGTCCTTTTGCTCAGCATGACCCACAGGATTTCAGTCACCCATACCCCCTCTGACTCCCATGGTCCTGATATCATCCCGGATGTATACAGCTACCCCTCCCCATTCCTGTCTCCCCTGTCCTTTCTAAACAGTCTGTACCCAGGGATTGTTGTTTCCCATGTATGATATTCTGTCAACCACGTCTCATTGATTACAACAAAGTCTAGTCTCTCATCCTGTATGATGGCTTCTAAGTCCACCATCTTGTTCACTAGACTCCTAGCATTCGCTACCAGACCCCTCCACCAAAGCCCACCCTGCGCCCCTACCTGTGTGTCTGAACCCAGAATGTTTCCCTTATCCTGGAGGAGGGCCTAAAGCCCCCCATTTCTTCTGATTCCCACTGCGGCTTTAATCCCACCCCCCCCATTTAGTTTAAATTCTATGTTTTTTCTATGTACTCCCCAATCTACACTTCAGTACAGCTGCACTTTGCCTGTTTAGGTGTGTTCTGTCTGGGGTGAAGAGACTCTCATCCTCCCATGTGGCTCCCCAGCCCCCTACTAGCCCTTACCCCATCTGGCAACACCATCTGACTAGTGATTCATTGAACTCTTTGATCTTTAGCTTTCTTTCTGTGCTAGCTCTCGGCACTGGTAACACTTCCAAAAAGGATCCCATCCTATTGGCTACTGTTTTCCCCACTCTTGCCACTACCCCCCCAAGCAGATTCTCCCCTCACCCAGTTTCCATTACAGGTGTGTCTCCCCACCCTTGAACCCAATGTCCTTTTCACTACCATGTCATTTCGCTACTTAGAATGCTCATGTCTGCTTCTAATTTCTGTAGTCTGACACATATTGGACAGCATCCCAGCCTCCACAGTGTGTTCATGAACATGGCAGCCCTACATCCGTTGCATCCCACTATTCTGCCTCCCCTCCATCCATGAGCCATGGCCCCTCTCCCTATCCAGAAGTAGTTTTGCCCCTTTGTGCTGCCCAAGCCTGGTCTTTTCTTGGCACTCCCTTCCCGCTCAACACAGACACATGCCCCTCCCCTATCCCCATCTTAATGCATTCATGCTGACCCTTGTTATTACGCTATAATGCTCCAGTTAGAGTTGCCACCTAATACCAAATTTTACAGTAACAGTAATAAAGCCTGAAGGCAGCTCAGTGCTACCCTTGTCAGCTCTACCCCTCAGCAGTCATGGGAACTAGGGCATAAACAAGTGTAGCTCCACCTCCAGAACCTTTACAGGATTAGCTACAGAGCATTTAGTGAGCCTGCATGCTATTTCTTCCAACTCCTGCATCCATAAAGAGTCTTCCCCATGAGCCCCAGCCCATTCCCACCTCTACTTGCTCACAGTGTGAAGGCCATTGATGCAAAAAGAATACCCCAGTACCTTCATTTAGTTACAGTACATCCACAGCACCTTCCGTGCCAGTGTTCCTCAAGCCTGGGGCTCCCTTTCTCCAGCTGATGAAGCCTCCTCTGTGCCTCCTACCATCTCCCAGATGTGCTTCTCAGCTTCCTGCTCCTAATTGGCTAATCACTTCTGGGTGTAGTTACCCAGTGCATTTAATACTGGAGGTAAAAAGGGACAGGTGGGTGGGAGGTAAAGAAGGGCAGGTGGGTGGGAAAAACAAGTGAAGATAGCTCCTCCGGGATCTTGGTGTTCTGCACTGTGGCTGACTATTTAATGACCAGCTGCAGTTCAAAACTTGGTGCCTTCTTTCTCCTGGATCTCCAATTGACTGAAAGGGGAGAGCCAGGACAGTTCCAGTACTGCTGCCGATGCGGCTTGTTTCTTGCAGCTGATTGTGGCCTTCCTGTAGCTAGCAGCAACCGATGCAGCCTCCGCTGCTGCTACTGCTGCTGATGTGGCCCTCATGTCCCGCTGTCACTGACTGCTGCTCTCCCACGGACTCTTAGCCACTGATACAGCAAGTGAAGACAGCTCCTCCGGGGTCTTGGTGTCCTGTGCTGCAGCTGGTTATTTAAAGGCCAGCCACAGTTCAAAACTTGGTGCCTTCCTTCTCTTGGTTCTCCGATCGGTTCAAAGGGGAGAGCCAAGACAGTCCCAATACTGCGCTGATGCGGCTTGCTTGTTGCTGCCAATTGTGTCCTCCCTCCTCCTGGCAGCTGCTTATGTGGCCCCAGCTGCTTCTGCTGCTACTGCCACCGATGTGGCCCTCCTGTCCCACTGCTGCTGATTGCGGCTTTCCCGCGGACACGTAACCGCTGATGCAGCAAGTGAAGACAACTCCTCCGGGGTCTTCTGAAGACAGCTCCTCTGGGGTCTTGAACTGTACTTAGACAAAGCTTCAGGAGGCTTAAGGATGATGAACCCAGTAGCCTTTTACCACAGCATTTTGATCTTTTATAAAAGCAGACCAGGAATTACACGCTGTTTTTCCCTATGGATCTCCTGGGTAACTGGCTATCTCTTTTCAGTATTAAGCTCATGGAAGCTTATATCTGCAATTCCTAGACAAACTAGGGTAGCAGAATTACCAAATTATTTGGAAGAAAGCATTAGCAAATTGAAGTTGTGGCAAATACAGGAAAAACAAAAACAGGACTCTTCTCCCAAGATAGGAATATGTTTTATTACCAGATACAGACAAGTTATTACCAGGCACCCCCAGTATTTCTGAACTGATCACAATCAAACCTGAAGAATGTAGCTGACATGCTCAACGAACATAGGACCCCGCCCTAACAGTGGGACATAGTATGGCTATGTGCTCATGGTAAATTACAAGTGAAAGATAATTTGAAGTACAAAGACAAGAAGTAGCTAATTTGCCCCAGGGGCTTTTGCCAAGAACAATTGGAAACCATGGATAATTTATATATATATATATATATATATATATATATATATATATATATATAGATATAGATATAGTTTATTAAACCTATTTATTACTCATCATAATTTATTATTCATGTTTATATATTGTATTTTTCAATATACTACTGCAATATTTAAATAGAGATCAGGGTTAAGCTTGTACTGAACATTGCACCAACTGGGTAATGGTAATGCTTAGCAACAACTTCGGAAATTTCCGAGGATACACAAAGTGATACGTCACTTTGGCGGGAACAACGAACAGGCTCAAGAGGATACTGCACCTCTTAGAGTGAGAGACGGTTTGGATTCAACAAACAGGATGCCAAGTAAAAAGTTTAGTCATCCAGAAAAGGATTAATTTCTCATGGGGAATAAAGAATTTTACGGTAAACCCAATTCATAAAATAAGATATAAGAAAATGCAAACTTCAAAGATTTTAAAATAAACATTAATGAATGTTATTTTGATAATATGTAGATGCTGCATAAGAGGCGCGGATAGACATGGAAAGTGATACTGTTGTTGAATGTGATAGTCAAAATTAAAGGCAGTTTCTGGCTTATTGAGGTAAGGGAACAGTAAGTGAAAACATTAATCAGTTTCAGTAAACAATGTGGAAGTTTACAAAATTTAATTAAACATAAAGTGATAATCAAGTAGACAGTAAATTTAAAGCATAGAAGAAGAGGTGGGGATAAAAGTTATGGGAAAACAGGCTGGTGCAGATATAAATGTTTTTCTGTTGAGCATTTGGTGAGAGACATTATCGCTAATGATGGTTGTTTGATATGTTATAGGAGCTGATGAGCATAGCCATATAGAAATTGTTAAGCTTTTAAAAGGAACTTCAAACAACCAAAGTTTGAATGGTAATTGATACATTACATTCTGCAAGAACAATATGTTTATTTGTTATATACATGAATTTAAAGATGTAAAAACTAAAGATGTTATTTCTGTTTTAAACAGATGGAAATTGTTATATGAAATATGCCCCGTGAACAAGCTCTGAGGAGCGAAACGTAGGGGTGAATAAAAGAAGAGTGAAAACTGTATTGGAAGTGATTTATTTTGTTATATAAAGGGTTTACCCCCAACATATTTAAAGATATTGATATTAAGCTTGTACTGAAACAACCCTTTTTATGTTGGCATGCTTGCGCAGCCAACATCTTGTGAGTAGTGCAGATTTGGAGGCGCAGTCACTGTTGGGTGAATGCAGGGCACACACCAGTAGGTGCATCCTGCATTCCCCAATTGCCAGCAGCAGGGGCCAACACCCTGCCTAGCTAATCAGATGAAGACACAGAAAAGGTTGCTGCAATGACAGCAAAGCTCTCATGCAGGGTGACCACAACACTCCTCTCCCTCTGTGCAGACAACATGGTGGCAGTGACTGCCGCTGTTGCCTGTCAACTCCCCTTCCTTTATTGTTTGCCAAGCTGGTGCCCAATCCCCCTTGGCATCATGTGCCCCAACAGTGTTTCCTTGCTGACAGGGGCCCAATCCCCATCGGTATGCATCCCTCCCTTCCCTTGAATTTTGCAGATGGAGGACCCTATTCTCCATCAGCATAATGTGTCCGCCCCCTTTTTTGCTTGCCGAGGAGGTGCCCAATCCCTTCGGCTCCTGTGCCCACCTTTACTTGTTTGCCTATGGGGGTGCCCAATCCCCCATTGGCTAAGCACCCACCCACCCACACACAGGTGACACACTGGGAGACCACCCCAGCGTGCCAAAGCACCTATTAAAGCAAAAATGGTCCCCCGATGTCTTTTATTTTTATTTTCTTACCTATAAAGCAAAAATGGTCCCTCATGGTCTCCAACCCCCTCCCACAACCCATACCCACCCACTGCGCACCCTGCCTCCCCACACTCCACTCACTCCATACTTACTTCCGGAATCTGGAGCGATGATCTTCAGTGGACCAGGAACACATCTGCACTCTTCAAAGCCGACCGAGAACTGAGAAAATGCTGGTAAGCTGTATAATGGAATAAATAGGGTTTTTTCAATTTTAATGCATATCTTGGGCATTAATGGGAATTTTTACACCAAATTTTCAACTTAGAGTTTTTGGGACCCCTCCTCATGAATTTTGTCACTGTCATATCGTTAATCGGTCCTGAAAGGTGATTTTGCAGTCACTGCACAGAATCACCTTTTGAGATCCATTAACGAGATGACAGTGCCACTGTTCATGAGGTGGCTCTGAAAAAGCATATGTTGGAAATTTGGTGGGAAAAATAAAAATGGCTGTTTTATTGAGCCAGTATAAGCAGTAGTTGCTACGCAGGCTCATAACTTCACGAATTCACAATATTTTAACACCAGATTTTCAACATTGTCATTTTTGTACACCTCTTGTGAACAGTACAGCTGTCATTTTTCACATCCTGGCCAAAATGTGTTTCCGCACTTCCAGCGCACAATAGCATGGTCACTGTGGGAAATCAGTGTTTGGGCCAGATTATGAAAATGACAGTGACACCATTCATGAGCAGAGGTCCTAAAATGCCTATGTTGAAAATTTGGTGACGATACTCTATAAAATGACTGTGTTACAGGGCGTGCGTTGGCAGATTACACACACGCTCTTAACTTTGTGCATTTGTAATATTTTCACTCTAGATTTTCACCATTGGCATTTTTCCACACCTCTTGATGAACAGTACAGCTGTCATTTCACATATCCTGCCCAAAATGTGTTTTCACACGCCCGGCGCAAAATAGCGGGGTCGCTGTGCGAAATCACTTTTGGGGACAGTTTGAGGAAATAACAGGTACACTGTACATGAGCAGAGGTGCTAAAATGCCTATGTTGAAAATTTGTTGCCGAACATCCATAAATGACTGTGTTACAAGCGTGCATAGCGCATTTCCAATGCAACCTTGTAACTTCACAAATCTACAATATTTACATGCCACATTTTCAACACTGCCATTTTTTTACACCTCCTTATGAACTGTACAGCTGTCATTTTTCACTTCCTGCCCAAAATGTTTTTACGCACTGCACTACCAAAAGCCAATGCCAGTGCAACAACATTAGGCATTGACAAATGCTTGTTATTTTAGTCCTTCCTTACCTCTATTCTCATCTTTTTATTCCTATGTATCTCCTTTCTGAAAATTAAACCTTCCCCAAACCCCATACAAGTGTATATAATAACTTTTCTAACAGGTGTTCTTTTTTGTCTTAGGTAATGGTACACACAGTGGCCCAGATATTCAAAAGGGTTGCGCCATGCGCAACAGGGTTGCGCGTGCGCAACTCCAAAAATGCGCCATTCTGCAATATTCAGAAGGGGCCAGTTGCGCCACCGAAAACATGCTGAGCAACAGCGCAATGGAAATGAAGGCATGCGCAACCGAAGGGGGCGGGTCCATGCATAAAGTGCGCAATGCGATATCCGAACACTTGCGCAATGCGCAAGAGTGGCTCAGCCGGAAGTTGCGAAGTACCGGATTTGAGCCAAAATAAAAAGGCTCAAGGAAGCGGCGCAAGAACCCTAGCAGGCCGCAAACTGGGGAGAGAGAGAGAGAGAGAGAGAGAGAGACAGGAGCTGGAAGGGCAGAGAGGGACAGTGGGTCCAGGAGGACAGAGAGGCCAGTGGGGGGTGCCCGGTGCAGTGGAAGCAGCAGTGGGGGCAGCGTGGGTAACACAGGAACAGCAGCTGGGGGGGGCAGAAGCCAGGGAGATGGACAGTGTCAGCTTCCACATGGAAGCTGTAATGAGGGGGGTGAGACACCATGCTGCAGGGGGACGTGGCCGCGGAGGGGCCCGTCGGCGGTATGCCCCCGACAGGCGGTATCATTCCCGCATCAGCTTCGAGCTGTACACAGACATCGAGATTGTGGCCCGGTACCACCTGAACAGGGCAATACTGAGACGGCTCAGTGAGCTGTGCAGTGATGTGATGCAGGCACCCTCACGACGGAGTCATGCTCTGTCCGTGGAGACCAAGGTGACAGCCTGCATGTGCCTGCTCACCACGGGCACCTTCCAGAGGCCGACAGGGGACACCACAGGCATTACACAGTCGGCCTGTCACGCATCCTCACCCAATTCCTCAGTGCACTGCTGCCTCATGCTGGAGTACATCCATTTCCCCAGCACGCGGCAGAGCCGTAAACAAACATGCAGGAGTTCCACAGGTGCAGATATGCCTGGCGTGCTAGGGGCCATAGACTGCACCCATGTGGCCATTCGCACGCCACCTGGCCCCACGCCATGCCTATCGGAACCGAAGGGCTTTTCCAGTGTCAACTGCCAGGTGGTGTGATGCCACTGGGCATCATCAATGTCTGTACCACACCCCTGGCGGAGCACATGATGCCTTCATATGGCACCAGTCTGCACTGTGCCATCGATTCGAGAGTGGAACATCCCACGGGTCATCTAGTGGGTGAGTACACATGTATGGAATGCAAACTCTGTGCAAGGGTGGAATGACACAGGTGCCATGGTAGTGGCACACAGGATATGGGCAATATGGACCTGACATGACACTGATCTCCACTATCTCCACACAGGTGACTGCGGATACCCACTCCGTCCCTGGCTGCTCACACCATACCGGTGCCCCACGCCCCAGCGCAGCTCGGTTTCAATGAGGCACTGCCGCAACACGTAACATCATAGAGCGGGTGTTTGGGATGCTCAAGGCACGCTTCCGATGCCTGGACACCCCGGCGGAGCCTACAGCACAGCCCCCAAAAGGCCTGTGGGATATTCCTGGCCTGTTGCATCTCAACAACATGGCCAAAGACCATGGATAGCCATACAGGTCCAAGAGGGGACATGGCGGGGGACGCCCAGTGGCGCCGTGATGTGGGTGATGAGCAACCCCTAGGATGGAGGGACCCGACTGACCCTGCAGGCCCAGCTGCACCGGACACCATTGCAGAAGAGCACCACGCCCAACACAGGTAAGTCAAGGGGACATGTGCAGGCAACACTGTCCATGCGCAAACCACAGGCACACAGGGGAACACACGCGCGTGAAGGTCAGGGAGTTGAAGGGTCCAGGCATACCAACACACCATCAGAGAGGGTGAGCACTCATATGGACACACACACACCAGGCAGCATACAGGGCAGCAGCGCATCACGCGAAATGACATTGCCAACACACAGCACCACCAACCACCCCACCACCTGGACTGTCCACGTCGTGTGTCAGGACCTGGGCAACCTTGCACCTTGGTGTACAGTGCAATGCAGGCATCATCATGCACATGCACCTGTGGACAGCAGTTGGGAGAGTGTGCAGGTGGTCCGTGTGTCAGCTTGGTGAGTAGAGCACCCAGCAGTGCACTGCCCACCATGACACACATTGCACACGAGGCAGCACCAGACAGGGACTGCATTGGGAGACAGCTCAGTCAGGTAGCACTGTCCCACGGCCACTACGGATGCATGGGCGGCCCCGCCGTGGCCTAGCAGCACTGGCAGGCTGAGCAGGGGCCACATCGGGTGGCGCTGGTGCACCACCAGGGGTCCCAGTGCGTGACCGCGACCTTGCCCTCACAGGGGTCTGCATCCTGCCAAACAAACTTGCACCAGGGGTGCTCGGGATGCCCACAGCAGAACCCAGCGTCGACAGGCCTGGTGTCACAAGATGCCGGGAACAGGGAGTGGAGTGCACACTGTGTGGGGTGTGTGGTACAGGGGCACCTGACAGTGTGGCCAATGCGTTCGCCACAGAGACCACTGCCTGGTCAGCCTGTCAATGGCAGCGGTCACATCCGTCCGCATAAGGACCAGCTCGGCTCGGTCCCAAGCACACTCCCTGCTATGCCGCTCCACGGACACAGACAGTGCCTCCACGGACCTTGCAACCCACCCCTGCAGCTGTACCGACTCCTGCAGCAGGCGGTGTGCGCATCAATGGGTACTGTGCCCCAATGGCATCGCTCACCCCCAGGGTGTGGACGGTCCTGGTGCACAGCACCCCTTGAGGGTGGGCGCTGTTCGCCAGACCAGGTATGGGCGGATCAGGGCGGTGGACATGTGCCACTGCTGACACTGTCCCCAGACCTGGTGTGCAACACTGCTGCCACCCCTCCAACTGCTGAGCCCCAGGTCCACCTGTTCCACCTCCGTGCTGTCAACAGTGCCAGACACCTGCACAGCCACCGATGCTGCCCCACGGTGCTGACAGGCACAGCCTGGGACTGTGCCAGCATGCTGGTACACAGGTGTGAACCAGGAAGGCCCAGGGGCACGTGCTGGCCTGCCATGTGTCCGTCGTGGGACACACACCTATCACTGGCCATTGCAGGCCTGCTATCATCAATGGTGCAGGTGCGTGCCTACTGCCATGCACAGCATGCTGGCATACCTGCATGCCAGACTGCTGAGACACAGGCTGTGCACCCCACACCCGTATCACTGACGCGGAGTTGTTGGCCCAGCCTGCATGCTGCTGCAGTGCCTGCAGGTTGGTGGAGGAGTGGATGGTCCCTCCTCCACGTCCAGCAGGTCTGCCTCACTGTCTGGACCCACCACCACCACCGTCTCCTGCAGACGAACAGGATCTGTAACAGAAAGAGAGTACATGTGAGTGCATGTGAACAACAGCCCCCAACAACATCACCATGTCATACCGTGCAGTGATGGGCTTCCACCTGTCTGGAATCCTCCGCCTGGAACGCCCGCAATGGCACTCGGCTGCATGGCCGCGACCAGTGTCTCCTCTGTAGGGGTCAGCTGCAACACCACTGGTGGGCCCCCACCAGTGCCAGCACGTGCCATCCTGAAGGCTGCCACCTTCTCCTTCAGCCTCCTGCTGTCAGTCCCCATCTTCTTCTGGCATTCCTGCACGGAGCGCTGGTGGCTTCCGTGCAGGTTGACGGCCCGAGCTACCCCCTCCCATGCAGCTGCACGCTCCTGAGGGGTGCCCCTCTGTCCACTCAATACTGGCTCATCCTCCAGGTAGGCCTGGAAGAGGGCCTCGGTCTCTGCCATGGTGAAGTTCAGCCTCCTCCTACACCCGCCATCCACACCCTCAGCCTGGCTCTGGTCAGTCATGGTGATCTGTATGGGTGGAAGTGGACACCTGTCACTGTGCAGTCCACAGCATTTCCTCATGAGCATAGCTGCCGGCCGGGGGGCAGAAGCCCCGTTTCCTCTCCGCATGGCAGATACTGATAGAAAGGGTGCCCTTTGTCCCTTTCTAAGTGCCCTTTTCATGCTCAGCCCCCTCAACCTTTATCATCCTCCAGCACCCCTGCCCATGAGCAATGTCCTGAGCATCACACAGCATGTAACTCACCTCTCACCTGCAGCAACCAAATCTGGCCGGCACAACCCACTGTCGCAATTTTTATAGCGCAACACATGCAAATGAGGTGTGGCGCAACTTTAATGACATGCTAATCGCGCCACTGCGCCTTTGAATGGCTGATCGAATGATTTACATATGTCGGCTGAATATCGCGTATTTGCGCTTAGCGCAATACGGAAGGTCCGGCTGAGCCGATGGCACATGTTTGTGGCTGCATGCTACACTGCATTGAGCATGCCCAGACAGGTTACGCATGCGTCGATCGTGCTGCAGACCTGCTGAGCGCGATAGGCGATTCAGACCATGGCCACCATTGTGCCAGTGGCGCTACAGCACTGGGCACTATATGGCTATGGCACTTCTGCGCCGATAGTCCACTGTGGCACTGGTACTCTGCTTGGCAGTCAGCAGGATGCCTATACGTCCTATGGCGCTGTGCGTAGCCTTGCGTCATTGCCGTGACCTTGTGTTTGCTCTCTGACCCCGGCGCTGTTGGCATGCCATGTGTACATCCCTATTGTGCTGTCTGGTGACAGCGCCATGTAAAGTGACGGCACTGTTCGAACAGCGCGATTGGAGCCTGTGCTGGTCTAGTGCGCAACAACTCCACTTGGGGTTACGGCGCAGCGGGGCGCCATATTGCCTGCTGTAAAGTTGGTGCCATGGCTAGGAGGAGGGCAGTGTCCTGAAGCCAGCTTGAAGTGGCCAACCTGGTGGCCCTGGTGGAGCCCCACTGTGAGGCACTGTATGGTGAGGCCCCCCTCACCATGCCTAGGACCCATGTGTGGCAGCAAGTGGCCACTGACCTGGTGGAGGTCACTGGCCAGGGCCGGTCTGCTGAGCAGTGCCGGCACCGGTACAGTGACCTCCGCCGGAGGGAGCAGGAACTGTTGACACGGCTGCGTTCACGTGCCAGGTGGGGCGTGGTGCCTAGGCCAGGTGAGTGTACCATCTATGCACCTATATTCTCTGTAGGGGTGTGTGTGTGCTTGGGTGGCTGTGCATAGGTGTGTCAGTGTGTGCAGCTGTGCGATGGATGGTTATGGCTGTGTGGGCAGGCGCTCTCACTGGGGCAGGGGGCACTCTGCTTTTGAGTCACACTGATGTTTGTCTCAACATATGTCTCCCACAGGCCGGATTGTGAGGAGACAGGACCAGGGTGATGTGGGCCATGCCAGGGCCCCGGTGCCAGGGGGTGTTGTGCCACAGCAGCAACAGCAGCAGCAGCAGCAGCGTCAGACCAAGCTGCTGGAGGAGTGTGAGTATCATTACTTCATGGATGCTATTGCATGCTGGGGGGGCAAGACCACCAGCCATGCCGGACACAACCAAAGGGGAGGTCATAGTTCCACTATACAAAACACTAGTGAGTCCCCACACTGGAGTACAGTGTACAGTTCCGGAGACCATACCTGCGTATGGACATGGACTGGGTGGAGAGGGTTCAGAGGAGGGCGACATGGATGGTGCATGGATTACATCACAAGTCCTATGCAGACAGGTTGACGGAACTGAACATGTACTCCCTGGAGGGGAGGAGGGTGTGGGGATATGATGGGGACATACAAGTATCCTACAGGGGGGAACAGAGTGCAGGAAAACAATATTTGTAAGCGTAAAGGATGTTCCAGGACTAGAGGGCATGGGATGCAGTTGGAGGGGGGTCGTTTAAGAGGAAACATGAGAAAGTATTTCTTCACAGGATGGGTGGTGGACAAGTGGAACACCCTGCCAGAGGAAGTGGTGGGGGCTGACTTGGTCACGGGATTTATGAATGCATGGGTTAGCCATAAAGGAATTCTGGAGGTCAGGGGTGAGGGGGAACGGACTTATAGGACAACAGAGTGAACGTACAAGGTCAAATGGACAGACTGGGTGTCCCATAGGCCCTTATCTGCCGACACTGTCTATGTATCCATGTATGTAGGCATGACACAGGTGACCTGCATCACAGTGCAGCATCACAGCACGTCTGTGTATGCATCACAGGTGGTCCAGGCATGCACTGGGCACATAGCTGTGTAACTGGCATCGCACCACATTGCCACATCACTTGCCAGCCTAGTTTGTACTGTGATTGACGTGGGCAGTGTGTGTGGGCAGTGGTGCGCATAGCTGGTGCCGCCTGTTTGTGATGGCCATGTGCATGTTCACTGTGGGGGTGCATGCCATCACAGGTGCGGGACATTGGGTTATATGGCTTGCAGGTTGGGTGGTGTTCAGGGTTGTGGTCAGTCTCAGCCATTGACTGTGTTCCCATTTTCCTAGGCCTCGAGGTACTCAGGAGGATTGAGAGGGTATCGCACCTCACCCAGGTGTCACAGGAGAACCAGGCGATACTGCAGGCCACACAGCCATGGTTCCAGGAGGCGGAGGCACAGGACGGGACACCAGCAGGGGAAGTCCGGCAGCCAGCTGAGCCATAGGCCACATTCCCTTCCCACTTCTCCCATCCCTATCACCATGCCTTCCCCTCCCAGGTTTTATTCCCTCCCTTGAACACCCCTGCCTTTTACCCGTCCCCCCACTTGTACATAGTTTCACCTGTTTATGTTTATATGTTGATCTTTTAAATATACATTTCTATTTTGATCACGACTGCTGTGTTGGTCTCTGATTTGCAACTGGCTATGGGTGCTCCGTTGCAAGAGTGTACATGCCATCTGGGCTGGTATGGTCCTGGGTATATGTGTGTGTGTGTGTGTCCATGGGGAGGTATCACCAGCATGGCATTGACTTTCTGTTGGTCTTGCCGTCTGCCCACCACTGCTGGGTGCACAGGGTGGGTCTGGCTGGTATGCTTCTCTGCAGCATGGGGTTGACGGTGGCAGGGGAATGCATGGTGTTTCCTGCAGTGCCAGTCACTGCACATGAGCCGGTGTCTTGGGGTCACGGTGCAACGTGTGCTGTGCGAGGGGGGGCTGATGTGCACTGTGGTTGTCAACCCTGTGTGTGGCACTCTGCCTGCCAGTGGTTGTGCTGTGGTGTCATGGCTCTGCTATGCATTGTTGGCTTGTCCCCATGGGCACGTGGATCATCCGTCCCACCCCCAGTGATGCTGTGCTTGGGGTGTGCCGGTGTGGTGTGGGTTCTGCAGTGTGTTCCTGTGCCCATGTGTGGCATGGCTGGCGGTGGGCCCCAGCCTGCCTCCCTGGATGTGCAGTTCCATTGCTCTGGGGGGGCTGTGCTTGCGCTATGGCAGCTCTGGAATGCTCAGCTGAGCTTCCATGGTTGCGCCATAGCGCAGCATTTTGGCTCAGCTTCTCCTTCCTGGTTGCGCGATGGCGCAGTATGTGCGATATTGAGACGTTGGTTGCTTGCGCAATTTGCTCTGCTCAATGTTTGAATATCGCACCTGTTGTGCATTTGCGCAACTGGTTTGTGCTTGCTCCTGCTGTTGCGCTACTTTTGAGCGCAGTTTGAATATCTGGGCCAGTTTGTTTTGCACATATAATGTTTGTTGGTGTATTTGTTGATTTTCATAACATTTATATGATGATTGTTCTATAAAAAAATAATTTATTAAATGTATAAATAAGTTTTAGGCATTATGTCTTTAAGAGACACATATAAAGGTGTACACTACCTTTTGATGCCTTAGTGTGAAAATGGTTGGAGGCTTGTTCTGTGGGTGATTGCTGGCATCCTCTGTGAGAGGTATGTGTTTCAGCTGGCTTTTATTTGGGCTGATTTGCACTGAATAAATGCTGTGAAATATATTCTACTTTAAACCTTTAGTGTGTGTGTTTCTTATTTGGTATTTTAGTGGACAGTGTAGATATTTCTTGTGATTTTTCACATTATAGTTGCACGGCCATACCAGTGGGGCTGTTTTGCATGCTTTGGAAGAGGGTAAAAGTAACCAGAACCTGATTTGGGGAGATAAAATGGAAGGAGAACAGCCAGTAAACTGAGGGCAAGATGCTCCAGAAACTGCACAACAATTTTGGACAAACTTTAAGCAAAGAGACCAATTATTTCAAAATGTAGCCCCAGCCCAGAGACGGAATGTGTTCCGTTTGCAATGTATGGGAGTATTAGAAGTTCTACCAGATAGAATTTATGTGGGTAGGACTTTGATTAAAGAATTAATGCATTTTTTCTCAGATGAAATCTATGCTCTAATTCATGCTTTTGGGACACTCTCTTTGATATTAGTTTTAAAACGCCAATGAGACTAGATCTATTTTGGGCAAACTATGAGAAGCTGAAATATACTGCATTATGGCTGTCCTTCAGGGAAATCCCTTTGACTAAACCTACCATTCACCAAGTGACCATTCTGTTTAGGAATGAAGAGGTCAGTGTTCACAGCATCAACATAGAAACATAGATTGATGCAGATAAGGACTGCTTGACCCACCCAATCTGCCCATTTCCCTACATATTAGATAAGCTGCAGATCCTAGTTAACCAACAGCCTACTTCCTCCTACACCCCCATTATAATTGACTTATGTCTGTCCCACACATTCTTGAATTCTCCCACTGTTTTTGACCCCACAACCTCCTCAGGAAGGCAATTCCATGCATCCACCACCCTCTCTGTGAAAAAATACTTCCTCACATTGCCCCTGAGCTGCCCCCCCATCTTCCAACTGTGCCCCTGTGTTCTTGCACATCTCTTTTTCTGAAAGATGCTACCCTCTTGGACTTTGTTGATTCCCTTGAGGTACTCGAAAGTTTCAATCATGTCCCCCCCCACTCCCTCCTTTCCTCAGGGTTATACATATTAAGCATCTTTAGTCTCCCTTCGTATGATTTTTGTTGCAGACCCTGCACCATTTTAGTTGCCCTCCTCTGGACTGCCTCCATCCTGTCTATGTCCTTGTGGAGATGGGGTCTCCAGAACTGCACGCAGAACTCCAAATGGGGTCTCACCAACTGTCTTTACAGAGGGATGACAACTTCCTTTTTTCAACTGGTGATGCCCCTCCCTATGCATCCCAGTATCCTCCCAGCCCTCCTTACTGCCTTCTCACGTTGTCTGCCTACCTTTACTTCATCTGATATGACTACCTCAGGTCCCTTTCCATTTTTGTTGTTGTTAGTCTCCCCCCCCATTGTGTACTCTTCTCCTGGGTTTTTGTTTCCCAGGTGCATTACTTTGCACTTCTTTGCACTGAATCTAAGCTGCCACGCTTTTAACCATTCCTCCAACCTTGCCAAGCCCCTTCTCATCCTTTCCACCCCCCTTTGTGTATAATCCTTATTGAAGATCTTTGTGTCACCTGCAAAGAGGCATGTGTGTCCTTCCAGTCCCTCAGCAATGTTACTTATAAAGACATTAAAGAGGACCAGCCCCAATACTGAACCCTGCGGTACCCTGCGAGTAACCCCCCTTTCTTTGGAGTGGATTCCGTTTACTATTACCCTCTCCATCTTGTTGTCCAGCCAATGTTTTTTTACCCAGGCTACCACCCCAGGACTCACTCCCAGGCTGGCTAACTTGATTATTAATCTTTTTGTGTGGGACTGTGCCAAATTCTGTGCCAAAGTTTAGGTAGGCCATATCCACAGCCCCTGACTGGTCTACTTCTTTGGTCACCCAGTTAAAGAAATCAATTAGATTCATCTGACATGACCTTCCCACTGTGAATCCATGCTGCCTTGGGTTCTGTGCCCTGCTGACCTCTAGGTACTCAACAATTCTTTCTTTCAGAAGTAATTCCATTATTTTCCCTACCACTGAGGTCAAACTAACGGGTCTGTAGTTTTCTGCCTCTGCCTTGCTCCCACTTTTGGGAAGTGGAATCACATCCACCTTTCTCCAGTCCTTAGGTTCCACACTATCCTCCCATGATTTGTTAAAAAGGTACTCAGTGGTGTCACTAGTTCTCCCCTTAGTTCTTTTAAAATTCTGGGGTGAATCCCATCAGGCCCCATTGCCTTGTCCACCTTGAGTTTTAGGAGTTCTTTCAGGACACTTTCTTCTGTGAATGGACTGGTATCAACCTTCCTATCCAGAGTGCTTCTATTATTTGGTTTAGGTATGTCCCCCTCCTCTTCGTTTGTGAATACTGAACAAAAGTGTTTGTTCATTATCTCTGCCTTTTCACTGTCAATCTCTGCTCACCCCCTACCATTTGTTAAGTCTCACTATCCCTCCCTCCCTTGATCTTTTTTTGCTCACTAATGTACCTATAAAAGGTTTTATCCCCCATCTTAACTGAGTTGGCTATCTTTTCATCAATTTGGGTCTTTGCTATTCTGACTGCCTTCCTCACTTCCTTCTGCTTTAACTGATAGAGTTCTCTGTCCTGCTTCTTCTGTGATTCCTTATGCTTTCTGAATGCTATCTTTTTCTCCTAACCTTCCTGCCATATCTTTTGAGAACCATAGTGGTTTTTTCCTTCATTTTGTTTTATTACTTCACACAAAGGCTTGTTGCCTCTCTGATGGCAGTTTTGATTTTTCCCCATTGTTCCTCCACCCCTCATTCCTGCCCATCAGACACTGGCTATCACAATGTTGTGATATTATTGGGTACCCTCAGCCCATTTTGGATGATGAACACATTTTGAAGGGGGGCGGAAATTCAAAGTAAAATTTCAACTAACCACCCACGCACCAAAACATTTGCCCAGTTGTTTTATTTTTAAGGACAAATAGGGGCATGCTTTTAGCAAGGCCAGCCCAAAACATGCTTTAAATGTAGGTCTATGTTACTCCTGAGCAATGCATGTGACAAGAGTAGGTGTAATCTCTGCTGCACCTGCCCGGTAGCACTGAGGGTTGAGGGAGGGGATTGAGCATATGGAGGACTGCTCTCCCCTCCCAGGGTGGGTAGTGGGGGTTTGCATTGCTGCTCAGTGGCCCCCAGTGGAGATTGGGAGCCCTGCAAGAATGGTGCCATACCAGGGGGTGGAGCAATGGCAGATGTCAGCATGTTGGTGCACAGACATCATTACATATCTGCACTCTAGGTGGAACCATTAAAATGAAAATTGCCGGAGGACTCAGGGAAGGGACTGAAGCACCAGGAGCCAATGCCCACATCTTGACACTGGACCATCCTTCCACCGGCTCTCCTGAGCCTCTCGTCCCAACCCAGGACTGTCCCTCTAATTACAGAAAGGTTACCAGGTAGGTGAGATGGACCCTTCCCCTGGTTTGTGAACCAGGGGGGCTGGATGGATCTGGGAGTCTCAGAAGGGGGTGCTCAGCAATTGCACTCCCGAAGGATGGTGATTTCAGGCAGGGAGTAGAGGCAGTAACTGTGAGGGTATTCTTGAGAGATACCCTGATCCACTGGTGCCAGAAATAGAATTAAAAAAAGTGTAATCTCTGCTTAGAATATGGACACAACAGTACTTCTTGTATTAATGAGCTAAAATGCAATCTCTGTGAGGAACAGGGTCATGCATACAGAACCTACCAGTGGACCACAAAGAACCAGGATGATAGACCAGATCAGGATTTAATTCTGACTAATGCTTAGAAAAATAGTAAGGAAAAAAAGGAAAGAACAGGACAAACAGTCCCCACCTGAACAAGCACCCCCACAAAGTGCACCCCAGATCCTAGACCCTCAGAGGACCCCTCTCCCAGCAGGATATGGGAATTGCACCTGACACAAATACTGGATATGTCTCGATACCAAGAACAATATTCAGTCAAAAGTGGATGCATCTCAGAAATCTACTGAATCCACCATTGGGGAAAATCCCCTGTTACTATTACCAGTGATATACTTGTAATGCCACCACCAGATATGACTGTTGTTACCACAGAGAAAGGGATGTTACGGAAACACCAACCTAAAGCAAACATCTTAAATATTACTGATGATCAGACAAACTTGCCTTAAAGAACAGATACAAAGCTTTGCAATCACAAGACTCTGACTCGGGTGGGGGTGGGGGAGTCAGAAACATCATCTACCATTTCATCCCAGCAGTCTGTCTCCTTGAACTCTGTGGACGAGCGACTAGCTGCTGAAGTTCAAAAAACATGACAAAAAACCAAAAAACCTTTCTTATTTGGCATTTTGGTGGACAGTACAGATATTTCTTGTGCACAATACTTTTACTCTCACCAGCAGAATCTGAGTTTGATGAGAGATCACCTGTTGGGTGTGTGTGTGGGTACCGGGCCTGGTATTCTGTTGCATATATACCACATCTTCTGAATGTAAGTCCAGATCAGAAGCATAAATAAATTGTGAATGAGCATCCCCCATTACAGTTGTCTGATTTTTTTTACTGCTTGGTAATGTAAAGGATGCCCTCTCACCCTCTGTTACAGTACTAGGAGTAGCTTTTGGCCTTCCAGGAATTGGGCTATGAAATGGGTTTACATACCAGATGAAACTGGAGACTGGAAAAATCTACTTAAACACACCTTATGGCCCCCTCTCACATCTACAGAATTGCTACCCTTAAAGTAAACAGTATCAAAAATGCTCGGAGAAGACTTGTGACACTTTCCATTATAAAAGATTTGGGCCTAGACATTTGTTTTTTACAGGATACAAGGTTAAACACTACTTCTGAAATTTTCTCAGCATAAAAACTGTGGTGTTGGGAACCATCCTTTCTTTCTTATGGTAGTGGCAGGTGTGATGTGGTTGGATGTTTTATATACAGATTATGACTATACTGTTACTAAGGTAGTAGACATTAACCCAGGCCATACTTCCCTCATTGATTTTAATCACAAAAATACAGTATGATTGGTAAACAATATATATGCACTGCAGACAAAGAAGGGGCGTATAGACTTGTTTCAACAGATTAAGCCATATTTGTTCACCACCAGGAATTTGATATTGGCTGGAGATTTTAATTGTGTTTTGCAGACTACAGATAGAGGGGCTAAAACAACTAAACAATATTTATTTATTTTTATTTATTTATTTATTTATTGCATATTATCGGAATTACAATCCTTTGAGTCACAGACTCATTTGCAAAGACTCCACGTCGGTTACAGGGGGTGGAGGGGGAATGAAATACAAGGATACATACGTGATAAGCAGTATACAAGAAAACATACACACTCAAGCAATAAACACAAACAGTACTGACAGTGCAGTCCAGGCTTTATCTTAGTTCATCAGAGACAGTAGTAGGCAGCTTTCAGGGCATCATTTGTTAGAGAGGGGGGGAAGCGTATTCATGGGGTCTATGGAGACCCTGTGTCGGTTATTAATGGGGTTAGGGAGCATACTAGGTGGGCAGAGCTAGCCACAGTCACAGGTTGCAGACTCAATTAGGTGGGCTTTGAGGCTTGCTTTGAATAGAGAGATGCTGAGTGTCTGAGAGAGCCGAGGAGGTAGAGCATTGAGCCAAAGAGGAGCATGGTACCAAAGCGATCTTTGACCCAGTGATGTCCTACAGTGGGGGACCTGGAATGAGGAATTTGCAGCGAGTCGAGTATTACGCCTGAGGGGGGCTGGACTGATTATGGGGAGAAGGCCAAGGGGGGGCTATCTGAAGTTGTATTTTTTTTTCCAGGATGCAGGTGTGGTACTGAAGTTTTTGTTGGAAGTTTAGCCAACCAGTCAGGGCTTAAAGGTCACAAGTATGAGTTAGACGGTCACTGCCGGTGACTAGTCGGCAGGCTTTATTCAGGGCAGTGTTAATACTGTGTAGTGTGGTGGGCTCTGCTGATCCATATATCGCTATCCTGTAATCAGTTAGGGAGAGGATTGAGGTGGAGACTGCCAGATGCAAGGCCTGTGAGGGTAAACAGTGTTTAACTCTATAGAGGATTCCCACTCTAGTGTTAACAGCGGTGGAAAGAAGTTGAATGTGACTATGGTAGGAGAGGGAAGTATCTAACATGATACCCAGGTATTTGAAGTTAGTAACGTGTTCAAGGGGGGTACCTTGTGTGTTTTTAATTAGGAGTGCCAATTGGTTGTGTGGGCTTTGATGGTGCGCAAAGATCATGGACTTAGTTTTTTTATAGTTGATGATCAGGTGGTGCTCATTGAACCATGATTCTAGCTCCCCAAAGAAACCCTGTAGGGCTTGCTGTAGGGTGCTAGGTTGAGGGTGTTTCCAAAATAGTACCACATCATCCGCATAGAGAAGCATATGACCACTGCATGCCTTGGGAAGTGAGTTTAAAAAGAGGTAAAAGAGAAGAGGGCTGAGGATAGACCCCTGTGGGACCCCAGAGTACACTGCTTTGTGAGAGGAGATGGTGGTATTTAACCTGACTTGCTGAGACTGGCCTTAGAGGTAGTCCTTGAACCAGGCAGTTGTCTCGGGGACCACATTTAGCTGTGGAATGACACGAAGCAGAAGATCATGACTGACAGTGTCAAATGCTTTGGTAAAATCCACAAAGATTGCACCTGCAATAGATCCTTGGTCTAGGGCCTCATGGATGAACGAGGTGAGCTCAGAAAGTGCGGTGACAGTGCTATGGTCTGTCTGGAAGCCATGCTGAGCATGGCTTAGTAGGTTGTGTTTAGTTAAGTGTTCTGTTAACTGGTCAGAAACTATTTTTTCCAGTGCTTTGGAGAGAGAAGGAAGTATAGAGATTGGTCTATAGTTGCTTGAGAAAGTGGGGTCTCCACTCTTCAGAATGAGAGTGATTAATGCACTCTTCCAGGTTGAGGGGAACTGACCGAGGCAGAGAGAGAGATTGAGAATTTTAGTAAGGTGGGGTAATATGACATCCAGTGTCAGCCGAATGAATTTAAGATCTAGAGAATCATTGCTGTAACGGGAATTGGCAATAGCATTGGAAATGTAATGTTTTGCCTCCCATCTGGAGATGACTCTCAGCCTGAAAGGTAGTGAACCTGAGTTAGAAGGAGTGTCGGGGAGGGTGGGGGACAGGGTGGAAGAATTTAGGAGGGAGGATATGGAAGAGGTCCGAGAAGGTGGTGTTGAGGGCTTCTGCTATAGTGGAGGGGTCATGTGTGACTACTCCATATTGTGACATGAATGCTTTGACAAAAATCATCTCAGATCTAGATCTGACTGATGCAGATAGGAGTATCCTTTCAAATGGTGGCCAAACTTTTTATAAAAATATATTGGCTATAAGGATAGATTCTGTGTTTGCCTCAAAACTTCATAAAGTATGCACAGCAAATGTACTTCCAATTGGAAATTCAGATAACCTGTTCTGCACTACTCACATTAGTCTCACAGAATCCCAGGCAATTTATAAGGGATATTGGAAACAGAATTCTACCTTACTTGAGAATCCTAAAATTCTCCGACAGATGAAAGACTTTCTGAATACAAGAAAATTGGTGGCTTGTTTAGAAGATGATTTAAGTAAATGGTGGCTAGATACTAAAAAAGACCTTAAAAAGCTGTTACAGTGGCAAACTAGTCAACTTAGTAATGAACAATATAAAAAATATTTGACATTAAGATCCCGATTATTTAAGATACTGTCCTTGGTAAATGAAGGGTATGGTTCATATACAGACCAAACACACACATTGAAACTAGAAATGGAAAAAACTACAATATTCCTGAGCAAGTTCCTTGTTACATGAGCATAGGTTATGCACCCCGGGGAAAAGTACCATGGGGGACATCTTTGAAAGCTGTAAACAAAGGTTTCAAAGTAAGCTAACAGAGAAACTTTATAGTGTATGGTGGAATGCTGTTCCCCATGGAAATCCATGCCTGGAACAGCGTTGTTATCCTGCACTCGGTGCATCATGATATTGTTGTGCTGCACCGAGTACGTCACCGGTGCAGCACAACAAGATCGAACACATTCGCGCATGCGCAATTGAGCAGCGCACGGCAACGTGGAAGCAAGCACGAGGCGGCAGAAACAGAAGTAAGCTTTTTTTTTACATATACTTGTTCTTGTGTTCACTGAGTACTGCTTATGGTTGCCCATACACTGTAAAAATTGTGTATGAGCAACCATACACAAACAAGGCAGTTGTGAGATATTGAGGTTACCGTGGTAACGGACCTCTCGAGCTACACTCTTGAGGTCTCTGGTTACCACGGAAACCTCTCGATCACAACTGCCTTGTTGTGTATGCTTGCTCATACACAATCCTCTATGTGACCCATCTAGTAAAGTGGTAAATAGCAGTGAAGGCATTCTTACTACAGTTTCCACACATATGAATGAACTTTACTCTGATCCCAACATTCCAGAAGAACAATGACACCATTTTGTTCACTTACTACAGGTTCCTACCCTTCCATAAGAAATTGTCCTTGCCTTAACCATCCATATGTCTACATCTAAAATTGTAATAGCCATTAAAAACTTAAAAAAAATAATATTTCACCAGGGCTGGATGGCCTGACCACAGAAATTTATAAGAAATTGGTTACAGAACTATCAAAAATTCTTTCAGTAGTATATACTGTAACTGTATGTTAGAAGATGTAAATATTACATCTCAGTTTGGTGTTTCCCTACAAATTTTTCTTTATTAAAAAAAGGTGACATATGTGACTTAAAGAATTGGAGGCCAGTAAGCCTCCTAAACACAGATTTAAAAATTTGCATGAAAATCTTAGCTGCTAGACTTGATACAACAGCCCCTTACTTAATAACTATGGGGTAAACTTGTTCAGTGGTAGGAAGAAGCATTCATGATAACCTATTGCTAATCAGGGAAGTGGTGGAGATGTGAGCACAAAATAATTCAAAAGGGTTTTACTGTCATTAGACCAAGAACAGGCTATTGACAGGGTGTCCCACAAACATATGGGAGAAGTATTGAAAAAATATGGAATTCTGGAAAGATTTTGTAGATGGCTAAGGAAAATATATGGGATTGCAGCAACAATACCTTTGTAAATGACTTTCAGAGAACTGTCACAAAAATCAGCAGCGGGGTGAGGCAGGGATTCTCAAATAGCCCACTGTTGTATGTATACTGTATTGATCCCCTATTACAATCCATGTAACAAGATTCCAGAGTATTGGGGATACCATTACCAGCTGCTAAAAAGATGGTAGCTATTATGGCTTATGCAGATGATGTTTGTTTAATGGTGACTGACACTCAAATGGCAAAAGCAGCCTTAGCCCATGTTAACGGGTTCTCTTATGTTTCAGGGGCCCAGATTAATCACTCTAAATGTACTGGCTATAATCTTAGTGTGTAAACTGAACAGGTGACCTCTATTAAAAATATTCATTTCTCAGATACTTCAATACAGACTTTGGGTGTTAAGTTTAGTATGAGGGATATGGCACAAGAGAAGTGGAAAGAAAAACTCAATTTATGTACAGAAAAAGTTAAAATATGGAAAATGTGGCAGCAAACAAAGGAAAAAAAAATTGGCTATGGTGAGGATCTTTCTACTACCCATTTTTACTTATCCGAGTATTGTGTTTCCTCCTCCTAGATGGAGCACTGTTAAGCTTAGTTTTTCAGATACTTTGGGGTAGCTGATTGAACCTTAAAAAAGGGAAATTTTGTATCATCCTTATAAATTTGGAGGACCAAGTCTTATTTACCCTATCAGTTATTTTTATAGTATATTTATTTTTTCTAATATTCAGAGATTCACCTCTCCAAATGGTAGTGAAAGGAAGATGGTAGCCAAGATATGGCTCTCCCCCATCCTGCAACAATGGAATCAGTCCCAGGCAGTGTTAAGAAAGACTCAATTGATCCTTATATATGTTCAGCCCCTGATAGAAAAAAATAGGAAATGGCACTTGACAGTGGCACAAGCCAAAGCACCAAACAAAATCTCATTGCATAACACCACACAGGATCACAGATATACTTTGGATCCTGAGTATAAGAGTGTGAGTTATGCAAATTATCATACAATGGAAACTTATTTGGTAGATAAAAGGACACTGCCACGGATGTGGGATGTAGCATGGCTCTGTTGCCATGAGAGACTTGGGGGGGAAGGTAATGCAAAACACAAAAGCATGGCTGAGTGGATGTGTCCTAGGCTTCAGTGCATACAGGAAGAGGAAACAATGCAGCATCTTTTAGTAGAATGTCCTTATGGTAGATCTGTTTGGGCTCTGCTAATTATTAAATGGAATAATGTAAACTGAGGACATCAGACCTATGAAAATGAAGTGACAGGTTATTCTTGATTATTCCAAGCCATGAAAGAAGGAACCCTGAGACTTATATTTACCTGTATAAAATTTATATTATGGCAGTCCCGATGAAAATATGTACTACAACAGGTAGACACTACCCCTTTATTTATTTATTGACTTTTGATGACCGGGTAGGCCCACTGGGCCCCTGAGGTCCCTTTTTCAGTGGTGACCTGGGAGTTACAGGCAATACATGGTAAAACAGTCATACAGATACTGATAATGTGGCATGCAATAGTCCACATGGATATATAGCAGTAAAAACATTTTACGTATCAGGTAGCAATTATATTTTTCGGGTGCACAGTGTAGGGGAGCCATGGATTTAGCTGGGTCTCTAGTTACCCTCCTTGGAAATTCAAGGGTAACTTTAGCTGTAGTCATACAGACTGAGAAAGAACTATGTATACAGTATCAATATGATCAGTCTAAACTGTCTGTAATACAGCGTCGGTACAGATGGGAAGGTATGCCAGTGGCATTACTGCAACAAGTATGAAGTATTTTGAGCTATTCATTTGTAACAAATTGCATTCGATGAACATGCTCTATATGTAGGAAAAAGGTATATGGTTTGTACTTGTATAAGAGTGAGCATTTGTTTTTATTTTGTTTACAACACTGGCGTGAATGGTTTATGTTATAATGGTGAAAGCCTAAAGGCGATCGCCGTTATTGCGAAGCCAGAGTGCTGAAAATTTATTTTGGCACTCTGACACTCCAGCACACAGCAAGACAGCTCTGGAGACTTCGTTTTTTAATATTTTATGTGGGGGACTGCACCCCTCGCATCCCCTCCATGTGGATCTTTAACCCCTCAACCCCCTACTTAAGGATTCTCAACTCTGGGGGGTGCATGTTGGGGTGAAAACATAAAAAAAAAAAGGTTTGGGCCAGGCTCAACAAAAACGCATCAGCGCCCAGACCTATACCAAGTACCCTGCTGACCAACATTGCCAATCCACCCACCACACCACGTGTCAGCTTGGCAATCCACTGTGACACCACTCCTCACATTCCCTCCCACCCCTCGCTGTGCATGCTCACTCCCCCCTTTGCGCATGTATAGTGACTTCCAGTTGCTATATTCACCGACCTCCCATCCAGCCACCTTTCTCTATGGTAGCTCTGGAGACATGCACCTGCGATTGGGTCACCATTATTGTAAGTGCCCAATCCCCAGCGCTCATATCTCGTGCTAATGGGGTGAAGGGGTTCTTCTAGATAATTACCTTGTGTGTAATGTTATGAATTTTGAGAAGATTGCTTTTTTTTTGTTGATATTTTTCTTCAATAAAATTTCTCCTACCCTTGCTGTGGGGGGGGGGGCTGCTGTCTTTGGTTCCAAGATGGCAGACTCTGGATCGGAGATGGAGGTGGAAGAGGAGGTTATGCTTTAGGCTGGGATCCTGATCCCAGCTAGTATAACACAAGGGGATGATGATATGGACAATTATGAGAAGCAATACGTGGACTTACTAGAGATGAAGGTCTTGTCTGAGAGTCAGTGGGAAGGAGAATTATTGACTGCTGCAGAAATGAAGCAGACAACAGCAGGCTTAAACAAATGAGTGAGCATAACAAATGAAACTGATGCATAAATGAACAGAGAAAAAGTAGAAAGAGATTTATCTGCAGAAATGGCTAAGATAACGCCAGAGTATGTTATGGAGACTGGAGAGAAGCATACAGGAATGCAGCCAGTTACAGATCTGGTGGTATTTTCTATGGCTGACACTGACAATCAGCTGAGGGAAAGTGAACAGTTTGCACAACAATCAACTTTTGGAGAAACTACAAACAAAGTGATGGCACAACAAAGAATGAAAACTGCTTTTGCAGTAACAGAACCAGAAAAACTGCATGACTGTTTAGGATTGGACAGCAAACAATGCATTACAGAATGCAGGCTGTGTACAAACAACAGACGGAAAATGAATACCAGACTTAGAATGGGTATCTTTCACCCAGCAGAGTGATATTTCACATGGGACAGCTTATACAAACCCAGAAACACCTTCTACAATCATGGACAGGATGCAGTTTGCTCAACGGTATACTGGATCATAATCAAAATCGCGAATGAAACAGGTACCAAAGAAAATCCCTTTACTAACTGAGAAAAATGTAACTGAAATTCAAAACATAGCACCTGATAATAGTGAGGGTGACTCAGCTAATAAAACAGGAGAACAGGCAAGGACTGCCCCCCCAGAGGAGGAGAGACAGCATACCAGTACTGGTTCACCATTTTCAGAATTATTTAGAATAATACTGGAGCAAGCTCCTAAGAAAAATGTTGTTAGACTGAGATACGGGGGGGGGGGTAGACTGCATGAACACCCAGAAAGGGTGTATGTGGCTTCTAAATTATTGAAGACCTCTATGAACTTTTAAGCATACATATATGCCTTAATTAATATCTCTGAAGAAGCAATATTTGACATCAGCTTAAGATTTTTGCCGATTTATATAAATTTTGGAAAGAATATGACAATTTAAAATCTTCTCTGTGGACACCTTTTTGGGCAATACCCATAACAAAGCCATTAATCAAAACTGTGACCATGATGTTTCATAATAAGGGAGTCAATGTCAATGATATTCAGTTCTGGTTATAGAACAAATGTACTGTACTTGAGTCACCAGAAGCAATAATCGATTATGAAGGTATTTGGACAGGAAGTTGGAGATTCAAAGTCAAGCTATTTCAGACAAACAATGAATTATAACACATTTCAAACAACTTTTTTGTAGGTAGAGACAGGAGAGTTTGTTTCTATGCATGACAACCAAAGGCCTGCTATAAGTATGGGAAAAGAACACATCTGAACAGTGCGTATGATAGATTAAGATGTACATTTTGTGGGGAATTGGGACACATTAGCATGGTCTGTAGGAATGTTTCCAAGTGTAACTTATGTGAAGAAAGTTTTAATGCATGTCATCAATGCCCGTGGGTTGGACAGAATAGAAATGACAGGCCAAATCATGAGAATCTGGTCAGTCAGGTCCAAGAAAATAGTAGGCCCAAAGAGAATGTACCCACTCCAGAACAACACATGCAAGAAGCTCAAGACACAAGGAAGGAAAAAAGGAGAAGATGCAAGTGCAGCTCAAGTAGTTGTCCCTAACTTGCTCAACAGGAAAAGATAATTGAGAACCCCCCCCGCCACTGTCACAAGAAAATACATGCACACCAGAGGCACCTTAAAAGAAAACTAAGGAGCAGGTAGTACAAGAAGCCATGCCACTCCCTTTTGATTATCAGGTACCCAGTTCAAGGAGACTCACTAAGGCTTTATCTAAACAAACAGGAGAGATTGTCCCAATCCCATTACAAAACTCTTATCAGATATTACAAAGTAATAATGATTGGGGAGACTCGAAACCAGGTCTGCCATTTCATCCAAATCAGAAGTTATCTCTGAAATTGATGCAGATGAAGAAATGAATTTGGTCACCGCAGAAACAATGAAAAAAAGAGACAAAGAGAAAATTAATTAATTTATTTATGTTGTGTTGACCAGAAAAGGAGGACTAGACAATTCTGCCTATTTTCAGCCTCCTCTCTGGGGAGTGGGGATACAGATGGATGCCAACTGACATTGAACCAGATTAAGCTGTTGGTGGCATTTTTAGTGAATGAAGAAAATTTAGCCAGGATACTGGGGAAATTCCCCTGCTCTTTGTTAGGGTGAGCTGCTTTTCCCAGGTCCCAGGATGGATGAGGCCAGCAGTCTGCTAGAAGAAGAGGTAGATGGTGGTTGAGTGCAGACTTCTGCAGAAGGTAAAGAGGCAGCTGTGAATACAACTGTGAGATGGCCAGCAAATTGATGTCAGTGCAGAAGTTGATGTGCATACAATGGAGGAAGAGAGTGTCCCTATTTCAGTAAAGGAGTAGGAAATTTCTACTGTGGAGATAACACTGAAGCAAAAGCAAAAATACTTAGAGGAAGAGTTGAAAAAGGTTGTTGAACAAATTGCCACAGCAAATGCTAAAATGGATGAAGAAAGAAACAGAAAAATGCTCTTTAATTTCACTTACCTGTTCAGACTCTATGGGAGTTTCAAAACTGTTCGCTATAGAGAACCTGCCGAGAGACCCAGATGATGTAAAAGTGGCAGCAACCAAAACAAAAATGAACACTGGAGTCCATAAAGCCTGGTCTCCGGAGGCAGTATTGCAAAAGGTTGGGTGGAAACAAGATGGAAATGGTGAGTGGACTTCAGAATATAATGTTATTAATGCAGCGATTGAAGTGAAGGATGTAGTGAGTGTGCAAGAAAAAAAGCTGCAAAGAATAAACCAAGAGGGCCCTGTTGGTAACTGTCAACCAGTTGTAGAGACTCATGAGCCACAAGTTAGTGACAATGACATAACAGAACCCTTGCAAACTGATGGTCAAGCTCCTAAAACAAATCCTTCATTTGCCAGCCTATTTTACAAGCCTGCAGAGCTGGCAAAGCGGAGGAACGCTGTTAGGCTTTGATTTATGGGCAATAAAGATGACATACCCAACAGACATTACATTGGTAAAACCCTGCTTAAGCAGTCTATTGGGATCACTCTATTGGAAGTATAAGCATTGATACATGCCCCAGGGGAGTTTGCCTATGATGTTATCTTCAAGTCGCCTTAAGCTCTTGAGCATTTTTGGATCAAGTACTCTAAAACCAAACCCTCTCTCTTTGACTTTATGGTAATCCCCCTAACAAAACAGCCTTTCCATGAAATAACTATCCTGTTTCAAAAAGAGAGCGTGAATATAACCAATACCATATGCTGGTTAGAGAAAAGGTGTTCTGTCCAAGGAAATCCAGCCCCATACTGGATAATGAAGGATTTGGAATGGGGGCTGAAAAATCAAAGTCAAACTCCAACATGATGACTCGGACATTATGCATCTGCCAAACTGCTTTTTCATAGGTAATGATAAGGGTTTTATGTTTTAGCCATTCCAACCAAGGATTTGTTTCAAGTGTGACTTGAAAAGACACATAAGTACTAATTGTAAAGTTCTTAAATATATTCACTGTGGTGAAATAGGCCACCCGATTGCCCATTGTTTTAATGAACCAGGTGTAATTTTGTGAGGAACTGGGACATAATTTTACATATTGTCCATGGGCTGCTAGAAATAATGATAATGCAAACTTCATTATACAAGATTTCCATATTAAGACAGCTGGTAAACAGAGCAACTTGGGCATACATAGACATAGAAGGGAAGGGATTAAGACCTCCAAAGAGAGGTAGATACAGTATAAGAAAATTCAACAAATACTGAGGTCTCAGAGGCGAGTAAGCAAAAAAAATAGTATCCCCCCCATGGAGAATGCAGCTGAGCTGAATCTTACCCCAGTGCAACACAAAGGGAGAAAGGGAAAGACTAAAACTAAAACAAACCCTAAAAAAGTGCAGGAAGATGGGGCTGAGATTCTAACAGATATACACCCCTACAATGGGCTGATTCAGAACTTGAGGTAGAATCGGATTCTGCTTCGGTCAGGTCCTTGCATCCCAGGACTTTCTCTGATGCAGAAAATACAGAAGATTATCAGTCAAAAACCAAGATAGTGGGTTGGGCCTCTAGTAAAGTAAAGTAATGGGTGTTTTAACCAGAATTTGTGATAAGCACACCAACTTATAGGTTAACATTTGTATCGTTAAGTGTGAACAGTTTGCAGTCTGATAGAATATGCATTAGTACCTATGCAAAGTTCCAGGACCTAAAAGCTGATGTAGTTTTGTTCCAGGATGTAAGACTACACAAATTAGGTGATGCTGAAGCTGCAATAAAATGGTGGATTTTGGGGGCAAGCTGGTGGTCACAGGGATCAGATACTTGTTCTGATCTGGGAATTTGTTTTTGGTCCAAAGTACATTTGGTAAACATGGTGGAAATATGGTCAGTAAGGTTTTTTTTGCTCTATGTCATACTTAAAGGATTAGAGCTTCGAATTATAAATATTTATGCTCCACAGATGAGATTTGATAGAGTGAGGTTATTTAATAAACTAAAATCATATATCTTTTTTTCAAAAAGTACTATTATGGGGAGAGATTTAAACTGTGGTATTTCAATACAAGACAGAGCACTGAAAACAAAGAATTTTTTTGTGATGAGAAATGCTTGAATGAGTTATTAGAAGAAATGCAGTTAGTAGACATTTTTGGGTCTCTATATACGGTGGCCCCCAAAACTTACTCTTGTGGGGCAAGATCTACACATATAGATTATTTTTTTACTTCTAAAACTATACAGATCCAAAAATATAAAGTTATTCAGGTGATCATTTCTGATCATATACTACTGGTAATGCAAATGGGAGATCTTCCAGAATTGAAGAGGGGAGGGAACTCTGGAAATTAAGTGTAAAACTTTTGAAAATTGATCTAATAGTGCAGGATTTTAGGCACACATTAAAAGCCCAGAAATCATTTTTATGTATGACGATCTGAATGTTTGGTGGGAGGAGTCTAAAGCTGATTTAATTTCATATTTTCAAGTAATGGGACAACTAAATGGGATGCAAAATGTGGATGGTATAAATTCATTTGGGAACAATTACAGAGTATGGTGGCTTTTCAAACTGAAAGGATTGGTGATTTCGAAACAATGGTTAAGGAAGCAAAAGAAGAAGTAATGTTGATTCAACACAGAAAAATGAGAGGCCTGGAAAGAAGTCAGCAGTATTGCATGTCTGGGAGGAAATGAAATACTGTTCGTTTTGAAAATTACAAATCAAACTTGGACAGTAAAGTAGTAACATATTTAATTAATGGAAAACAGACAGTTTTAGAGGGTAAAATGACAATTTTGGCAGAGATAGAAAGCTTTTTTGGAAAATGTTTACTAGTTAAAATTTGTCGACCAGTGATATAGAAGAATAGCCTGACAGTTGTAAACTCCCAACAGTTCATTCTGATTTACATAAAAAATTGGTATCGCCAATTACACAGACAGAAGTATGGGATGTTATTTGGTCTTTAAAGGCTGGGACATCACCTGGAGCAGATGGTCTCCCCAATGAGTATTATAAAAATATTTTTGAAATACTGGGGGAAGAACTAGTGTGTCTATATAATAACACTCTAGGAAAGGAGATACTCTCAACTAGCATGTATGCAGGAGTTTTAGTTCTCTTATATAAATCTGGTGAGAAAGGGGATCTAAGAAATTAGAGGATGCTTTCCCTATTAAATGTTGATTGTAAGATCCTGTTAAAAATTCTATGTAATAGGCTTTCGGTTACTTTGGATGAGATAATTCACCCTTCACAATTAAGTGGAGTGTCTACAGGCAAAATTCATGATGCTTTAATATTACTTAGAGAAATTCTTCAAAAAGGGGACTCAGGAGAATTAATGGGTCACTTATTAAGTCTTGATCAAATGAAAGCATTTGATAGGGTAGAGTAGGAATATTTATGGTTGTTGTTACAGAAAAATGGGCTACCATTACAATTTATTTCATGGATAAAAACTTGCTACAAAGGGATATGTTATTCCCAGCATAAATTGATGGGTAGGATGGAAAGTTGGTATGTACTGGGGGGTTAGACAAGGCTGTCCCATTAGCCCCCTCCTATATATTCTGACACTGGACTCCCTGTTGCACAAACTAAATCAGAATAGTAAAATCCAGGGATTATCAGTGGGCAGTGAAGATGTTCCAGTGTGCTCGGTTGCATATGCTGATGACCTGGCCTTAAAGTGGCAGACCAGTAATCTGGGGTTATTGCAATGGTGGTGGTGACAGAATTTTCATGTATTTCAGGTTCAAATATTAATAGGTAGAAAAGTGTTTGTATGAATATAGGGCAAGCGGGCAACGCTTTGTCGCAGGTTATAAATGTCCCACTAATTTTAGGTAAGCATATACTTTTAGGGATTCAATTTGGGGGAAGTAATCCCCAATTATATTTTGTTTGCAGTTTTATTTGGTGTGCTGTCAAATTATTAGTAATTATCTTGCTATTTAATGTGTGATAAAAAAATTCTCCTACTTGTTTGGAGAGGGGTCAGGATGAGATTTTCTTTTCTTTCTATAAATTTTGATTTACAAGTAGAAACTGTACAATCAAAAGAACAAATAAGAAACGTTTTTTTTCTCTGTACAGTATAATGATTTGCATTTAATATGATCTGGTGTGCTGTAACACTGTTTATAAACATTGTGACTTAAGATGTAATAAACAATTCCATTACTCTTTTTCACATTTGAGGGTAGGGGTGGGGTGGGTATGCAATAAGTATCTTTTGCTTTATGGATCATTGTTTCTGCTTAAAAATATATTATAGTTTTGCATTATTGTTTTTAAAAAGGGGAATGTATGCCTTAATACCTTTTTACTGTAATTTTTTTTTAATTCCATTTTCCCTATTTGTAGTAAGTATTTTATGAATGTAATTTTTAGTTTGAATAAAAAAAACTCCCCTACTCTTTTAGTAGGAAGAGGGGAGGGGGTTTTACTCATGGTAATTCATTAACTGCTTAAGGTTTTGTAACTTATGAGTTTTTTATTTTCATTGACTACGTTTCACATTTGATAAGTAGGGTAGTATGTATTAATGCTTATTTCCTTTAAGGTTTTTTTTTCTTATTATATTAGATTTGTTTAACTTATGATTTACAATTGAAATATGAATGTATGAAGTAATACTTATTTTCTTTTTATGATTCATTTATATATCTGTATTTCTATGTGCCTAATAACATGTTTTATATATTATTATGAAGTTGTAATGAAAAATTCCCCTAATCTTTTTGAGAAGTGCCATGGGATCTTTAATATCCACCTGAACTACCACCAGAACAGGCAGATGGGACCTTAGTTTAACATCTCATCCAAAAGAAGGCACATCAGGAGTGCAGCACTCCCCTCATCCTGCACCACAGTGTCAGTATTGGGATTTAACCAAGTGCCTGGTGTGGGGATAGAACCCACAGCCTTCGGATCTTCTACCCTCAGAGGTGAGTGTGCAACCTACTGATCTACTGACTCTGCTAAAATTAAAGAGACCGGCTTGGCCTAAAGACAAGTCTAAACCATGACATCCCTACATCTGCCCTCTTTGTGTGCAGCATGAAAAATGTTAAGAAAAGAACAGCCGTTCTTTTCTTTTTTAACTACACCCCACATAGTATTATCTTTCTTCAAGAAATCAGGTTTACATCATTATTTGATATTTCTCAAGCAAAAAAGGTCTGGATGTGGAGACCCTCATGTTGGTCTTTTGGACAAGATGCTACAGATGGTTTAGGAATTTAGTTTAGAGGCACAAATTTCCACCTACAGAGAATGGTAGATATTCAGCCGGGCAGAGCATTATTACTGGACTGCATCCATAATGGTATCCCTTTAGGATTAATAAATACATATGCCCTACAAACAATAACTGCTAGAATTGATGTATTTGAAAACAATCTGACTTTTTTATACACCACTAGGCATGTGATATGGGGTGAGGATATGAACTGTAGTTTAGACGTCAGAATAAAATACAATGTGCAGAGAAAAGTGTACTGTGACTCCCATATGCTACAAATTATTGTCTCTACAGCAAATGTTGTGGTAGGGACAAAGAATATATGACAGTATCATGTTATCCCAGTGCACGTATTAAAGATGTCAAAGAAAGTTTGGAAAATATTAACATTTCATGTGGTTCCACTATCACACTTCATGTTGGTACTAATGATATAGGGTGGGGACATGAAAAGGACATATGCCATGAGTTAATTGGTCTAGGGAAAGCATTAAGAAATAATGGACACAAGGTCTTCATATGGAATATATTGCCCATTCCAAAAGCACACAAAGAAAATAATTTAACCATCAAGACGGTCTTTATTTATTCATTTTTTAATTTTTTTTTTATTTATTTCAATCTAGGATTACAATACCTTTGAGCCGAGGCTCTTTTACAAAGGTTCCACGTCAGCGTGTGCAACAGTCATCATTTTTAGTTACAAACATAAAGTCACTGACTTACAGACATGTAATAACCAGTACAAAGACTTGAGCTATGAGCAAGACAAGGGAGGAGGCGATAGGGGAGAAGTGAGGGTGGGAGATCAGGGGGTAGGAGGTGCGGGGTGAGGGGAGTACGGGAGGTGGGTGGGGGCAGGGGCAGGAGTGGAGATACGGGGGGAGGTGGGCAAGGATGGGAGACAGTGCAGCCAGGGGGCCTTGTCAAGGGAATATGCCAGGTAAGGTATCAGGGGTGCAAAGAATGATTGTAAGTGCTGGGTGCTGGGGCATGTGCAGCTGGAACAGTGGAAATGTTAAGATGGGCAATCGCTGGATACAAGCAGTGAGAGGCACAGCTTGGACTTGAAAAGGCCGAGTGTTGGAGTGGTCACTATGTCACTGCCAAGAGAGTTGAGCCAGTTGGATGCTCGATAGGCAAATGATCTTTGTCCTTGGGTTGTGCGATATCGTGGGATATGTAGTAGATGGGAATTGGATCTTCTTGTAGTGAAATTCCTATGTCTAGGCTTAAGGAGGGCACAGACACCAGGTGGGGCAAGTCTCATTATGATTTTCTTGGCCATGATGCAGGTTTGGTATTTTATGCATTTGTCTGCAAGATCAGCAGCCTTTTATTTCCACTGGGACACTTGTGCAATCTGCTTGAGCACCAGCTATCCAAGAGATCTGTGTTTTTGGAACAGTTTGGCAGCTTGAAAATGACTGTGAGTGCAGCATATGTGTGACTGTAACTGAAACTGCTCTTATTTGTTTCATCTTGCTGCTCTGCTGAACTGAGGGGATTACCCAGGTGTGTGCAAGAGACCATTTACCTGCATGTAATTTCAGCTCGGGGTGAGCCAATAATAGAGCAGGTTTGCCTCTGTCCTTCCCAGCAAGATCACCAGCCTTTTATTTCCACTGGGACACTTGTGCAATCTACTTGAGCAGCAGCTATCCAAGAGATCTGTGTTTTTGGAACAGTTCGGCAGCTTGAAAATGACTGTGAGTGCAGCATAACTGTGACTTTGTAACTGAAACTGCTCTGATTTGTTTCATCTTGCTGTTCTGCTGAACTGAGGGGATTACCCAGGTGTGTGCAAGAGGCCATTTACCTGCATGTAATTTCAGCTCAGGGGTGAGCCAATAATAGATCAGGTTTGCCTCTGTCCTTCCCTGCAAGATCACCAGCCTTTTATTTCCACTGGGACACTTGTGCAATCTACTTGAGCAGCAGCTATCCATGAGATATGTGTTTTTGGAACAGTTTGGCAGCTTGAAAATTACTGTGAGTGCAGCATATGTGTGACTTTGTAACTGAAACTGCTCTGATTTGTTTCATCTTGCTGCTCTGCTGAACTGAGGGGATTACCCAGGTGTGTGCAAGAGGCCATTTACCTGCATGTAATTTCAGCTCAGGGGTTAGCCAATAATAGAGTAGGTTTGCCTCTGTGGGAGGGTTTGCTGCAGCATTTAAACATCACGCTCACGCATAATAGCGGCGTGAGTGATGCAAGCGCCACTCGGAGTAGATTTTGCATAGGAATATGTACCCATAAAAGAGAGGGACCTCATTTTAAATAGGTTTTATTGTTTATCTGGTTTTGTATTTTTTGGTTTTAACTGGTGGGTCTGGCTGTTTTCGGGTGGGAAGGCTTTCTACAAATTTAAGGAGTGATGCTCGTGGAAGACTCAGCTGTTTAGATAAGCTGTCACCTGACTAATTTTCAGTCCCATTTTTTGAGTTAGGATTTAATTTTTTTTTCTTCTCTCCTTATATGTATACTCGAAGTGCTAAGATGGTAAACAAAACTGTTAAAAGGGCAATTAAAGGGAAGCAAAGGATAAATCCAAAAGAATAAAAAGGTAATTGCTGTGTTTTACACAGGGTTGGTCATCAACGCCGACCCCTAAGGATTTGGTAGAAAGTCCTGTAGTATCCTACTTACCTCACTCCTTTAAGGAGCTTATGAATGAGGAGTGCAGATCAGATTTAGCTGGAGACAATTCAGAATTTAATGGAAGAAACCAAATTCTGATGGCTAAGAGCTGGGATAAGAACAGTCCAAATAATACAAATCAAGAGACTTTGATTAATTTATTGGAGAACCAATTTAGTGGTAGTGATGGGACTAACAGGGAATTTGAGGAATTTAAACAATTATCCTCTTTTGATAATAAGAATATAACTCCGGACTTGGAAGTAATTAGTAACTTAGAGACTGGTGTTAAAACTCTGTCCCAAAGGAAAATCACTGATTTCTTAAAAAAAAAAAAACCCTTTCTAAAGCCCCCAATAATATTTTTCAGAACGTTCCAAAAATGAACAGCACACATATGGTTTCCAATATAGGAGGTTACAATCGTACCACTTTTGGGGAAAAAACAAATATAGTGGATCATTCCCAGGTTTTTAGACTAGATGAGTGGATGGGGGAAGTAGAAGCAAGTCAGCAATGCATGTCTGGGCAAGGAGATTATATAGATAAAGATGATGGTATTTCATGCTTTCCCTCAGGAATAAAGTTATTTAGTCCATTAGAGATCTCTAGTGAGGTAGGGGTCTGCAATATCGACTTTAAAGAAATGGTGTATTCATCCCTTAATGATGCACCTGAAGAGTTTTTTCAAAAAATGGACAAAGAGGTCCAGGACATTCATTAAGATAAAGATTTTTTGGTTCAGTGTCCAGATACTATATTGAAATATACCATTAAGGCTCTTGCACATCCAGTAATGTCCAATGTTGTTTTATTGGAGGCATATAATGGTATTAAGACAGCTTTGGAAACTCTTTCTAGTTTTTGTGTTGTGAAGTTTGCTGCTTTAGAACAACAAATTTCACAATTATTGGGGGAAAAGAAAGTTCACAGATCTAGGCATAATTTGTCATTTTCCCCTAAATGTTCAAGAGCCTCAAAAGGTAAAAGGGCAAAAGAGGGGTGTAGTAAGTAAGAAAAAAGGGGGGAAGAAAAAGCTTGGGCCTGTGGGACTTATTCAGACTCCTAATTTAGGAAAACAGAAAGATTAATTAAACACTAAGGATGAAAAGACTAATAAAATTGGAGCTACAGGTACCATTAGGATAGGAGCAGTACAGAGAGATACATTGAAGAATTCTGACCAAAAAAACAAATCTACATTTGTGGATGGGACACTTATAAAAGATCAAGAAAAGGGGGAGGGTGATTACATTGTGAAACAAAAAACAAATTCTAAGGAGAATTTAGTTAAGGTAGATCAGTTTAATAAAGATCTTTGCCCAGATTTCATGTTGGCCAAGGAGGATAGTAACCCCAAGGGGTATGACTTGGAAGCATATAATTTAATCTGTACAGGGAAAGAAGTAGTCTTTAAATTAGATAAGCTGTATTTTAAACATTATGAATCTACTGTAACCATAACCAGCACGATAGCCCATATGTTGAGAGCAAAATTAGGGTTACCAACAGTCGCAGATGCTCTTACTATGGTGACTAGGGATACTTCCAACCCTACTAATTCAGTTTACTTTATGCTCCCTAACATGGATATGGCAAATTGGTCTGGGCTAGGCAAGGCCTGGTAGACTCTTTGGGATTACTGTTATCAACACCAGTGACCTGGTCAACAATTTGGAAAAATATTTATAATAGGGCAAAAATAGGAAAAATGTTAACATATGATATATTCAAAACTACTCTTGTAACACTGAATTGGGAGTTTGGAGTTTCCCGTAAAACCTCAATAATCTCTATTTTTGGGCTGGATATATTGGAGGGAGAAACTGCTACTAATTTACCATCATTATTGCGGATGATTTTATCAACTATTATTAAAACTCATATACTTCCAGAACAATTTGTGGAGGTGAACAGAGTTTGGAATGATAAAGAGGCTACTCAGATTAACTGTATTATTGGTTCTGTACAATTGTTAGTATTACTTTTTGAAAATAGACATGTGTTGGATGAGGTGGGTATTTACATGGTGGAATTGAATGAGTGGGAGACATCAGGTCAATCTAGAGCCATCCAACCTTGACTAAGTTTTTTGGAAATACAAAGTAATGAGTCCTCATTAGAGCAGGAAGGGGGGTCAGAAAGCAACCCTGGTTATAATGTCCTTAATTGGAATATAGCAGGACTCCATAATAAGTTTGTGGATCCACAGTGGGTTGCTTTTATTTCGCGACATGAAGTGATTATTTTTCAGGAGACATGGGTTTTAACATCTCCTTTCCTGAATGGATATGAAACTAGTTTTGTGCCAGCAATTAAAGGGAAAAAACATGGGAGGAACAAAGGAGGTCTGGTTACAATGATCAAAATTAGGGAAGGATTAAGGGTAATCAAAAGTTACTCTCCAACTCCCGAGATCCTTATGGTAGTGGTTAACTGGGACCTTTGTATGGTTCTGATTGTTAACATTTATATTCCACCATGTTTTCACACTTACTCTACATATGATTTTTGGTCCAAACTATCGATGGAAATAGATTTAATGATACAGTTAAATTGGATAGATACTGTCCTTTTAGCTGGGGATTTTAATGCTAGGATAGCAGAGTTCGATAATTTATCATTGTTACAAGAATTATTATATATGGCAGATTTGGAAAAAAGAAATACAACTGACATGATTGTAAATGAGGCAGGGAGACATTTTAATACTTTTATCACAGAGAATAATCTCTTGATTCTTAATGGGAGATTAGAAGGGGATCGTTGGGTTGATAGCACTTTTTTCTCCCCAGTTGGTAAGAGCGTAATTGATTTTATATTATGCTCTCCTTTTAGCTATCATTTCTGCAGGAGATTATATGTGGCTATGAGAACAGAAAGCGATCATGCAGCAATTTTGCTGGACTTTAGGACTTCTGATAGTGTCATTCCTCCCCCCAATAAGCCCTTGGCGGATATTGAGATTAGTGGGAAAAAAAGGTTAAGATTGAATAATGAGTTGATGCAAGGAGTTTGGAACCTTTTATACTCTTCTATTTTTGTTGAGTTATTTCAGCAGGTACATAATGGTTTCAAAGGTGAAAGGATCAGTGAATTATTAAACCTAGGGTATCAACAGATTAAGACACTGATTTATTCAGTTAATAGTGTTAAGCCCCAGTTAGTATCCTGGTTTGATGAGTATTGTAGGAGAGAGAAAAGAAATTTGATGAGGGCCACCAGGCAGACAAAAAAAAAATCCGAGAAAGATGGCGATTATAAATTTAAATAAAATGCAAAGGGAGTACAAGGAATTTCTCCGCCAGAAAAAAAGAGAATTTACTGAAAAACAATGGGGTGTTATGTACCGAGTTATTAAGGAGGGTGATATTAAGCTTTTTTGGGCTTTGGTGTCCAAGGGGACAGCTGATCAGAATTCTAGACCTCCCATATATATCCCCAAGGAAACTTGGATATCTTATTATAGTCTACTATTTAATAGACATCCTACCAACGATGATGATGTGATAGAAAATTTTAACATTGAGGGGGAATACACATCGTTAGTGTTTTCATTTGGAGAGGTGGAAGAAGCCATTGTGAATTTATCAAATAATAAAGCACCTGGACCCGATTTGATACCGGGAGAAATTTACAAGGGGCATTTGAATTGTTGGGTAGTTTGTTTTTACTAATTTTTTCAATATCTGTTTAAAAGAGAGATTTATTCCATTATCTTGAACAAGAAATATAATGTTCCAATTCATAAAAAGGGCCAACTTCATTTGCGATCTAATTATCGTCCAATCAGTCTTACTGACATTAGTGGAAAAATCTTTGCTAAAATAATATAACATAAATTACAAGATTGGATAACTGCAAACTCCCCTTTATCGATCTTTCAAGCAGATTTTCGTAAGGATTTTTCTACGACAGATAATATTTACATCCTAGCCCATCTGATAGAAAAATATAGATCATTTCGTAAAATGAAGCTGTATGCTGTGTTTGTAGACTTTTCTGCAGCATTTGACTCGGTTAATAGAGCCAAGTTATGGGAGATATTGTTAAATAGAAGCGTACCATTAAATTTATTACCCCCCATTATTAGGTTATATTCTCACACATCATCTATTAGATATGATAATAAGGGAAACATTTCTGACTATTTCAGTACAACTTCGGGAGTTAAACAGGGATGTACTCTGGCCCCCCTTCTTTTTAATTTGCATATTGATGCCCTTCTGACTTATAAAGATATAGATATTCTTGATTCCCCAAAAATTAAGAATATCCCAGTACATTGTCTGGCCTATGCAGACGATTTGATTATTTTGCTTTATCTGCTCAAGGTTTACAAAATAAAATAAATCAATTTTGCTCTAAATGTAAACATTTGGACTTATAAATAAATATGAAAAAAACTAAGTTGCTGATTTTTGCACCCTTACAGGGACATCAAATTAAACCAAGGATTTATTTAAATAACAAACTTATTGAGGTGGTATCCTCTTATATATATTTGGGGGTGAAGTTTGCTTCGAATGGAAATTGGATAGAGCATTGGAGAGGACAAGTGATAAGGGCAAAACTGATTGTTAGGGCTCTGTTACGTTTTGCTAGGAAATATGCAGGATATTTGGTCTCGTCGGCATTGATAGCCAGTGAGGCCAAAATTAATCCTATTCTTTTGCATGGCGCAGAGGTCTGGAACAACAATGTCCCTTCATGGTTGGAGATCCCACTTTCTCTCTATTATAAATCTTTATTGCAGGTTCCACTTGCCACTTCTAATGTTATAGTTAGGGCTGAATTGGGTAGAGTACCTATTGTTACAATAATTGATATACATCTCATGAGTTACTGGGTCAAAATTATTAATCAACAGACTAATATTATGCCTCTACTATGCCTTAGAGAAAAATTATCTTGGCATAAACAGAATTTTAGGTCTCCTTGGGTCAAAAATATTCAACGTATTTTGGGCAGTGTTAATATGCTTCATCTTTGGACAGATTGGGAGAAATCAATATCAATATCTTATGTGTTTAAGGAGTATGTTTAAAGAAAATACTTAGGCTTGCCTATGATAAGCAAATGGAGCTCCTCAGAGTTCAACGTCAGGCCAGGTGGTTAGCTCAAAATAAAATTGATGTATTTATAGAGAAATATCTTACTCTTGAGCTGTTCCTGATAGAAAGAAAAATGATTACTTGGGCAAGACTGGGAGTCATCTGTTCTAAATATGCTTTTTTTAATAAGATGACTCCACCCAATTTAGGTTTGGAGTTTTGCAGATGTAACAAGGATTTTCAAGAAGATCTTTATCATATAACAGTACAGTGCCCTTTATATAAAACCCCGTGGTTTAACCTGTTAAATGATTTCCTTATTAAATATGTGAATGCAAAATATGATATTTTATTCATACTTCTTCACCCTCAGACATTGGAGGAGGCTAAGATGGTTTCAAGTTGTTTTTATCAAGTGTTTAAACACAAAGAAAAATGTCTCTCTGCCTATGACAATTAATTTGTACATGGATTTTTATGTCAAAATTTTAAATGTAATATTAGATTTAATATTTTTTTCTTCTTTTTTGCACATAATTTTATGCTTTTAGTATGTTGTAAAGGCTTGATTGCTGAACAATAAAACATTGAACCTATGCGTTTGTCCAGTTGAAGCAATCTAGATTGGGAATAAAGTTCACATGTGTGGGCATGGTGATGTGAGCCAGTGATGAGATGACAGGCCTTATTCAGGGAGGTTGCAATACATTTGAGAGCAGTGGTAGTTGCAGACCCATATATAATAAGACCATAGTCTATGATGCTGACAATGGAGCTTTGGACGGCCACTGACAGTGCTTCTGGGGTAAGGTGTTTCCTGTGCTGGAATAATATGCCTAGCCTCTCAATGGCAGACTTTGCCACATTGCTAATATGGACAGCGTATGAGAGGTGGGGATCAAGGGTGATGCCAAGGTACTTGAACGATTGTGTTTGCTCTAGGATGGCTCCTTGTTCGGATGCAATGGAGAGGTGGAGTTGTTTGTTTTTGTTGTGTGGGCTGCAAAAGACCATAGACTTGTTTTTTTTTCTGATTGAGAAGCAGTTTATGATTTAGGAACCATGATTCGATGGAGAAGAAGGCCCGCTGAAGTTTATTTTGTAATTGGTTTGGATCAGGGTCCAAGGTGAGGATCACAGCATTGTCAGTGTAGAGAATTATTTGTTCTGGGCAGCTGTCCAGTAGTGAGTTTAAGAATAGGCTGAAGAGGAGGGGTCCCAGAATGGAGCCCTGGGGGGACTCCCAAGCAGACCAGTCTAGGGTCCAAGAGTGTATCAGCGATTCTTACTGTTTGGGACCGTTCTTCAAGGTATCTCTTAAACCAGCCAATGGTGTCAGTTGACAGCCCAGGGTTCTGAAGCTGGACAAGTAGGAGGCGGTGATTGACGGTGTCAAAGGCTTTAGTTAAGTCAATGTAGATTGAGCCTAGTAGTTCACCAGAATCAAGTGCGTTGTGGATTGCGCCGGTGAATTCAAGTAGGACTGCGGAGGTGCTGTGACCTTTGCAGAACCCATGTTGTCGCTTGCACAGGATGTTGTACGTATCCAGGTATTCTGTGAGCTGGTCTGAGACGATCCATTCTAGTGCCTTGGAGAGTGGGGGTAGTAGGGAGATAGGTCTGTAGTTATCGTGAGCAGTTTTGTCACCACTTTTATGGACTGGGGTGACAGTGGCAGATTTCCTTCTGTCTGGGAACTGGCTAAGGCTGAAGGAGAGGTTGAAAATTCTGGTCAGAGGACTAAGCACTTCATCAAGTGTGAGATACAGGATTTTGAGATTGAGGGAGTCATTACTGAATCTTGATTTACCAAGGGCTATGGTAACATATTTGCGTACTTGGTGAGCCTTGACTGCTTTGAGTAGAAGCAGGGGGAGCTGGTAGGAGTAGTGTTCATTGCAGACAGGGGGGCTACACCATCTTTGAAGTAGTCCTGAGGTAGGACAGCACTGAGGTCGGTAAAGGCTTTGTTAAAGGTATCCACAATGGTTTTTGGGTTGAGGGTTGTGGCTCTGTTGATGTTGAGTATTGATGGGGGGGGGTTTGGGTGGATTCCCAGTGAGGTCAACATTAGATTATCGAATTTATGGAGGGTAAATTGAATCAAGCTTATAGATAACTGACCAACTTTTAAAAATAAAAATAAATGTATTGGAAAGATGAGCTGCACTTGAATAAGCATGAGGTGAGGTTAATGGCAACAAACATAACATCAGAAAATGTAAGTTGAAAGTTTAAACTAAGGGATGGGGGTGGGTATCTGTCATGACCCACGGACTGGGACTACAAAAAAAACATGGTGGATACAGAGATAACCTAAGAATGTTGTTGTTCAATGCACAGAGTCTTAATAATGAAATGAATGACCTAGTAGCTCAATTAGATATGACCCCTACAGATATAATAGCAGTTACAGAAACATGGAGAAAAGATGATCAAAGCTAATGGGGAAAAATACTGATGGTTATACTCCACACGAAGCAAATAGAAAGTCTAAAAAGGGAAGGGTAGCACTTTATATAAAACAGGATATTATATCGAACCATATTACTGATAGAATTAAAACTAATCATGGCATTGGATCACTTTGGGTTCAAATAAATGGTGGAATCAGTAAAGCCAAAATACTAGGATGCATATATAGGCCATCAGACTGTACACAGGAATTTACAGCACAAATACTAGATGAGATACATTCTGCTGGTGAAACTGGGGATATTATTACAGTGGGTGACTTTAATATCCCAGGTATAAATTGAAAAGATGCTCAGACAATCACCAGGTTGGGTACATTACTATTAGACACCTGTAATGAGATGAATTTAACCCGATGTGTAAAAGAACCAATTTGGGGACATGAAATCTTTGATCTAGTTCTAGCTTCTGCACCTGTATCCATTAATGAATGTCATGTAGGCCCCCAATTGCAAACAGTGACCATAATACTGTTAGGTTTTTGGCTAAGTACCCATATTACCCGAATAAGAGTAGAACCAAATGCAAGGAGAAGGGGGGGCAAGTTTATAACAGTGCCCCACCTGAGATACAAAACTGTTTTATGCCACTAGACCCAAATCCTGATGAAGATAAAATTAAAGAGATAGCACAAAATCAGACAAAATTTCAAGAAATAAGGCAGGGTATACACAAAAGTAGTATAGGAAAAATCCCAGATGACATTGGAGAATCACCACAAGTAAACATGAGGGATAAGGAAATCAACATGGGTACCCAGCACAAAGTACATGAAATGAAGAATATCAACAAAAAGCCCAAAAAACAAAGATATGCTGTAATAATGGGAGATTCCATAATAAAGGGGACCAACACACTAGTATGCAAAGGGAAGAAGGACATACTACAGTTAGCACTCTACCAGGGGCCAAAATCAGTGATATAAGATTATTAGATGGTCTAATGGAAAACACAGTAAGCCCATTTGTTATTATTCATGTAGGGGTAAATGACATAGAACAAAGAAATGTGCAGGATATGTGTAAGGACTATGAGAATATAGCAACCAGAATAAAAAGGAAAGAAGGACATGTTATAGTATCAGGGTTATTACTGATACATGGATGTCAGCCCACCAAACTAAAAACTATAAACACACTGAATGGCTGGTTACAGAGAATGTGTGCACAAGAGAATTATGTGTTCATGGCCAACTGGGACACTTTCAAGGATGAGAGACTTTTTATACCAGATTGGCTACATTTATATAAAATAGGCACCCGAATACTAGCCCAAAAATGTAACTACATCATCCAGACTCATTTAAACTAGCAAATGGGGGGGTAAATGAGCAGGTGTTGCCCAATCATAAGAACACAACATCTGGAATAGACAAAGTCACACTAAACAGAGATTGAAAGGGAATATTGATAAATGCCTGAAGCTTGGTCAACAAGACTGATGAAGTAAAACACATTTTGGTCATACAGAGAATACAAGTATGTGCAATCACTGAAACTTGGTGGGACAAAAATGATGTATGGAATCAAAGCATTGAGGGCTATAATCTTTACAGCAGGTCAAGGGAATATAGAAAAGGGGATGGAGTGGCACTTTACATGGCAGAAAATATCAAATCTGAAGAAATTAGTATAGAAGCGAGTGATCTTGAGCAGATCTGGGTTAAACTAACTACACATAAGGCCCCAAAAGTTATTCTAGGAGTATTTTATAGACCACCAGCAACCAGCTATGATGATGATGTAGCCCTACAAAACCAGATCCAAAATCTGAATCCAGCAGATAGATTATTGTTAATGGGGGATTTTAACTTATCAGGTATTACCTGGAAGACACTACAAGGCAGAGAACACTTACTTATAACTATTTGACCACATAGGCCTGGAGCAACTAGTAAGTGAAAACACCAGAGGGAAAAATACCCTGGACATGATATTAACAAATTTGGGAGACACAGTAAAAGACTGTAGAACTACTTTACCACTTGGATATAGTGACCATGTGATGGTCATTTACAAAATAATTGAAACCAGTCCAGAATATGTAGGAGAAACCATGGTGCTGGACTTTGGAAAGGCAGATTTCAAGAACATGAAGCACAGCTTAACCAAATGGAACTGGAAACAGGAACTGGAGAATAAACCACTAAAAATTATGTGGGAGTTGTTCAGTAACAGATTAAACCAAGAAATAAACAGAAATATTCCTAGGAAAACTAAATATAATAAAGCAGGGAGATCATCATGTTGGATGACCTCCAAAATAATGAGGTTGATAAATAAAAAGAATGAGACCACCAAAAAAAAAAAAAGAAACAAAAGACAAGACGTGGGGTGGTCACAATACAAAGAAATAGCAAGAACAACTGAAAGAGTAATAAAAAAGTCAAAATCAGGTTACAAACTAAAATTAGCTTCAAAAACAAAAGATAACTATAAAGCATTTTACTCATACATAAATAAAAAGAAAGGCGCTAATAATTACATACAGCCCCTGACAGACAAGGATGGACAATCAATAATGGACATCAAACATATGGCTAACATATAAAATAGTTATTTTTCTACTGTATTTAATGCAAAGTCAAGCACAGGAGGAAATTACAAACAGGTTGGTGATGAACAGCCCCAAATACACATCAAAGTAGAAGATATAAGAGCAAGACTATATAAGTTAAATTTCAACAAATCCCCAGAACCAAATGGCTTTCACCCAAGAGTGATATAAGAATTGGTAGATCAAATAGTTTCCCCCCTGACATCTATCTTTTAGACTTCTATAGATAGACATGAAGTGGTGGATCCCTGGAGAACTGCCACAGTTATCCCCTTATACAAAACAGACCCCAAAACAGGTCCGACAAATTATTGCCCAGTTAGCCTAACATCCGTCCTGTGTAAAATCTTGGATGGTATATTAAAAGGTTATATAATTAATTTCATGGAACAGGAGAATTTGGTAGAAAAATTACAACATGGTTTCACAAAGGGAAAATCCTTTCAAACGAATATGCTGGAGTTCTATGATAGAGTGAGCAGAGCTTTGGATGAGTGGGAATCTGTGGGCATGGTGTACTTGGATTTCTCCAAAGCTTTTGATAAACTTTCTCATCTTGAATTAATAGAGGTACTAAACAACATGGGAATACATAAAAACATAGTTAACTGGGATCACTCATGTCTTTCAAGTGGAAAGCAGAAAGTGAGTATAAGGAGGTACTCTCTGACTGGGCAGTGGTGACAAGTGGAGTCCCTCAGGGCTGGGTATTGGGGCCATGTTTGTTTAATGTGTATGCATCATCAATACAAAATGATAAAGGGAATATATGGCTAACCAAATTTGCTGATAACATGAGAATGTGAGCAATCATAAGAAATCCAGACGATGCAAAGGCATTACAGGTGGCACTACAATACATACAAGAATGGACTATTAAAGATAAATTGTACCTAAATCATGATAAGTGTACAGTTATGCAAATGGGGAAAGTAACCCAGTAAATATCTATACCTTAAACAACAATATCCTGAGAAGGGTAACTGAAGAAAGAGATCAGGGTATAGTTACAACTGAAGATTTACACTTTAAAACTCACTGTAAAAGCATATTGCAAAAAGGTAACAGGGTATTAAATAGTATGATCAGGCATATTGCGAGTATGGAAAGGGAGGTGCCAGTTCCACTGTATAGATCGCAGGTGAGGCCTATTCTGGAATACGGGGCCTAAGTTTGATCTCCATATAAAAGGATCAAGATTGACATGATAGAATGAGTGCAGAGAAGAGCAACAAGAGCAGTTAGGGATCTGAAAGGTGTGGGTTATAAAACTAGGATGAGAAATTTACATTTGTATTCCTTGGAATACAGAAGAGCTAAGGGTGACATGTGCCTGTTATACAAAGCCTTGGAAGACAATATACTTTGGGACAGTTTAGGGCTGAAATTTAAAGACCAAATCTACAACACATGGCCAGATCCACTTCAGCTTAATGGAAGCAAATGTAATCTGGTAAGGAGACAGAAGTGGTTTAGTTAAAGAGTTGTACCAATTTGGAATAAACTACCCCTAGAGTAGTGGGCAGTTTAACCATGAATGAGCTCAAAACTAAATTAGACAAACACTATAGAGAGAAAGGGCTAGTTTATGAATTGTGCGGGCATCAAGGAAGAAAGTCCATTTTAAACTCAATTACTACCTGTGATACCTATGATAACCACAATATACCTGTTTAATAAGACAGATTATGAGGTGATTAACAACATAATGGAAAACAGTAAATGGGGTAAGCTACTGCATAATAAAAATTCTGATGAAATGTGGGAAATTATAAAAGATGTCATACATACCACAGCAGAAGAAAACATTTCAATAATCGATAAAGTTAAGGATTGCAAAAAAACAAAATGTATGAATCGAGGAATAAAGAGGCTGCTAACAAAAAAAAAACTAGATTATATAAAAAGTACACGCGAACCAGCATTAGCACTACATTATAAGCCTACAAAAGATTGCAAAAACAATGTAAAAGTAAAATCAGAACAGCCAAGAAACAAGAAAAGAAACATCTGGCTAATGCTGCAACTAAAACAAATTATAAGCAATTTTATGTTAACTTGGTAAAAAGGACAAAAGCAGACCTTGGCCAATCGAGATTGCCCCCAGTGGGTCATTAATCCTAGACAGGGTTATATAGAAGCCAGTTGTCTAAATGTTTTTTGAATGTATTAATACTGTTGTAGTCCATTAGTTCTTGTGGAAGTTTATTCCACAATTGTGGGGCCCTAATGGTATAAAAATGAAACCTTTTGTTTGTCCTGGCTTTACCAAAATCAAGTTGCCTATTGTGTAGCCTAGCTACTATTTTTCATTCTGCATAAGTCATTCCACATTGTTCCATTAATGTTGGTGTTTGTAGGATATTAAACACTAGAAGGAGGTCACCTCAGTTTCTTCTTAGTTCTAAAGAGTGGAGTCCAGTCCTTTCTAATCTTTCATCATAATTGAAGTTAGCCAAATGAGGGACCATCCTAGTTGCCCTATGCTGTATCTGCTCTATCCTGTTTGTATCCTTATTTATTTATTTAGTTAAACATCAGTTTAGAAACCTTTGAGCCAGAGGCTCATTTACAAAGGTACCTCGTCACAAAGAGGACATCAGAACAGTAGTACAAGGGACACAGTACTTACAAACAAAAAAGTTACAGTTCAATTACAATTTTGTTACAATAGAATACAATCTCCAACGAAGCAAAAGATAACAAAAGGTGCAAAACTTATGGTCGGGGGAGAGCTGGTGGGGGTAGAAGGAGGAGATAGGGAGGAGGAATTGTAGGAAAGGAAGGGGGAGCAGCTCAGAGAGCATTGTCAAATAGAGTATATATATATATATTTGTTTTTAACACTAGGCTAGCGGCAGTTGCATTTGGCAGAGCTAGCAGGAAGTTTCTGAGCCTGGGCTTAAAGCAAGCTAAGGTTAGTGAGTTTGAGACACTGGCAGGAGGGAGTTATACCAGTGGGGCGACGGTGAGGAATGCCCTCTGACCTTGAGAGGTCTGGCTCTCGAAATAACTAGGGTAGTCTTGACGAGCTGCGCGTGCTCAGGTCAGTGCAGTATGGCGAATGGAGTTGGATAGGCCTGGGGGATAGGGCCATGCATGAGGGCTTTAAAGGTGAGCTGGCATGTCTGATACATGAGTCGCTTCTTCCAGGTTGAGCAGGGTAGCTAGGGTGTACAGCTCACATGTGTGAGTGAGTCTGGGAGCACCAGTGATAAGTCTGCAGGCCTTATTAACTGTGAGGTGAACCTTGTTGAGGGCAGTCTGATCTGCTGAGCCATAGACCGGAAGGCCATAGTCAATGAGAGACATGACAGAGGAGGTGACAGCCAGGTGGAGGGTATCAGGAGGGAGGCATTTGTGCCGGTAAAGAATGCCTAGTCGTGAGCTGGTGACAGAATTTAGGCAGATACATGTCCATGGAATGAAAGTGCAGGGTCAAAGGTTATACCAAGATATTTATAGGACTGCACCTGGTCAATGACGAGATTGGTGTGGAGTGGACAGCTAAGGGAAACTTGCTGTACTTATTTTGGGGTGGGAGAAAAGCATCGCTTTTGTTTTCTTAAGGTTGATAACAAGTCGGTGCTCAGTGAACCAGGTAGCTGCAGAGTCAAAGACTAGTTGGAGGGAGTTCTGTAGCAGCATGGGGTCATTGTGGGAGGCAACGAGAACAGCATCATCAGCATAGAGAAGCATGTTACCCGTACAACTGCTGGGTAGGGAGTTAAGAAAGAGTGGGAATAGTAGGGGTCCAAGAATTGAGCCCTGCGGCACCCCAGAGTGAATGGGGCATGTTTCAGAGAGAGTACCGCTGACTTTCACACATTGGGAGCGGGCGGAGATAGCTGGTGCACCAGGAACAGGTCCTGAGGCAAAGCCTATTAGGGTCGAGGGTGGAGAGCAAAGAGGATGCGAAACGGTATCGAATGCTTTAGACAGGTCAATGAATATAGCACCAGCCAGGGCACCAGAGTCCGAGGAGGCATGGAGGAAGTTGGAAAATTCCAGGAGTGCTGTATTGGCACTAATGACCTGCTCTGAACCCGTGTTGTTCAGGCAGAGAACATTGTACTTACAGAGGTAGTCAGAGACTTGGGACGCCACAATTTTTCTAACGCCTTAGAGAGGGGGAGAGGATTGAGATGGTCGGTAGTTACCTGGAAGAGTCCTGTCACCACCTTTATGGACAGGGGTAACTGTGGCAATCTTCCAGGCAGAGGGAATTGTCCGAGACAGAGTGATTTGTTGAAAATGCACATAATAGGTGAGAGGACCTGATCCAGTACCTGACGAAAAGGCAGGGACTGCGAGTCATTACCGATGGTGTTACCTTTAGGGCTTTTAGCAAGTAAGGCCTAGTCTTGCATGGTGACATGACACAGGTGGAAAGAGGGGCGGCAATGGGTGGTGGTACAGATGGAGGAGGTGGACTGAAAAGTTACCAGGAAGTACTGAGCTAAGGTCGGTAAAGGAGTTATTGAGGTGGGTGGCAATGAGGGCAGGGTCAGAGGAGACGGTACCATTGATGTTGAGAAGAGAAGGAGGGGACTGGGAGTGACCATTCAGTTGCTTGATGTTGTCCCAGAAGCACCTGGGGTTCCCCAGGAGGAGGTAAGAGAGGCTTGTAGTATTCCGCCTTTGCTTTACGGATGGCTCAGGTGCACTGGTTGCGGGCAGCAGTGGGACTGCCTGTCAGCTGAACGGCCAGTAGCAACAGCAAGGTGCTAAAGATTGTCGCTGCTTTAGTTGCCACAGTAGGGCAGGGTGATCCAAGGCATGTTTCACTTTGGACCTCCTAGCAGTTATGGGAGCAAAGATATCACAGGCAAAGTTGAAAGTGCTTACAAAGAAGGCTAGGGCCAAGTCAATGTTGGTTGCCCTCGTCAGAGGGGACCAATCAGTGTGGGCAAGGAAGCGCTTAAGGCCTATGAGTCCCCCAGGCCTAAGCTGCCTTCGAGAGGTGGTTTTGACCAGGGATGAGGGCCGAGGGGTTTCCCAGTTGAAAAGCACAGGGGAGTGGTCACTGAGGCAGTCAGGGAGGATTTGGATGTTGTTGATGCGGATTGGCCTGTTGGTGAGGACCACATCCAGGAGGGTGCTTGTCTCCCCCCAGGGTTTTTTCTAGTAGGCTGTGTGACCAGTTGAGTTAGGTCAATTGAATCGAAAGCCTCATGGTGGGAGGAGGACGAGGGGCAGAGCCAGTTTATATTCAAGTCGCCCACCAAGATTTGGTCCGACGAGTTGGGTAGGGAGGTGAGGTAGTCAATTAGTGGGCCCAGGGCCTGGGATTGGTTCTTGGGGGGTATGTAGGCTACGGTTAGGAATAATGGGCCTCTAGCTGGGTCAGGGGACAGCTTTAGAGTAAGTGCCTGGGCCTTATGGTCGAGGTCAGGTGGGTGGAGTGGTAGTCCCATGAGAGAATCCTTCAAATAGAAGACACAGCCCCCAACTCTCCTGCCAACACAGTCCAACCGGTGGAGAGTGTAGCCGAGGAGAGAGACATGAGAGTTAGGAGTGGAGGGAGACAGCCAGGTTTCAACCAGGGCAACAACATCAGGTTTATGAAGCGTCACCCAGCAGTGTAGAGAGTCCAGTTTTTTCAGGAGGCTACAGATGTTCATAGAAGCAATGCGCAGCCCAGGAGATTTCAGGGGGAGGACCAGTGCTGCCAGGCCCGGGATTGGGGTGGACATTGCCTGACAGGAGCAGGAGGAGGAGGGCTGATCTGGGAAGTGCACAATGGCGTGATAGGTTTCGACGATCGGAGAGGTGGTGATGAGGGAGTGATGAGGGGGTGATCACCAAGTGAAAACAGCTACTAGAGAGCAGTAAAATGTGACAAGTGAGGTATTGGGAGCAAATTGTTCAAACTTAATCAGGCTTCCTCTAGTGGCAAAACAATATAAGGAGCTAATGGAGAAGTTGGGTGTTAAAAAAAAAAATATATCCTTAGCCAAATATGGGCTCCAAAAGGGTGACCCATAATCTGAATATGGTCCGATGTGTGATCTGTATAATGAGAGTATACATTCTTCAGTTTTGGATGATGAATGTGCAATTAAATACGTCTCAGAAGTGCATTTGGAAAGATTTGCTACTTTGTTGCAGTGATCTGTTGAGGACAGCTTGTTATTGACTGCAATACCTAAGTCCTTCTCACAGTCTGATGTTTTTAAAGTGATGTTATTTAGAATATATATCTGTTTTGGATTGTTTTTCCCCAGATGCAAAACAGTACATTTTTTATGTTTGCTTGCGCTCATGCACAAGAAACATGTGGCAGCTTAGGAGAGAAGCGGATTGTGGAGGTGCGGCACTGTGGCAGCCAACACTGGCACTGCATTTTTGGGCTTGGCACTGTTCACCCAATGCAGGCCAGTGTCCTGATGACACTGGTTCTGCAGAAGTGCCACCAACTTAAAACAATTTGGCTGCTGCAATGAGGGGCCACCTCATCATTGTAGCATCAGCCATTCAGCTGCAATGAGGGACAGTACAGCTGTCATTTTTCACTACCTGGCCACAATTGTGTGCCAGAAGTCATTATCAGAGGTCCTGGCACACAATAGCGCAGTCACTGTGGGAAGTCAGTGTTCGGGACAGATTAAAAAAAATCACAGTGAGACTGTTCATGAGCAGAGGTGCTAAAATGCCTATGTTAAAAAATGTAATTACAAAAGTCCATAAAATGGCTGTGTTATGAGCGTATGTTGCGCAGTTTCCACACACCCTCATAAATTCACGCATTTGTAATATTTTCACTCTAGATTTTCAACATTGGCATTTTTTTCACACCTCCTTATGAACAGTACAGCTGTAATTTTTCATATCCTGCCCGAAATATGCGTCTACACATCAGGCACAGAATAGTGCGGTCACTGTGGGAAATTAATGTTTGGGACAAAGTAAGAAAATCATAATGACAGTATTCATGAGCAGAGGTCACAAAATGCCTATGTTGAAAATTTGGTGAAATAATTCCACTAAATGACTGTGTTATGCTCATGTGTTGCACAGTTTCCATGTACGCTCGGAAGTACAAGCATTTTTAATATTTTCACTACAGATTTTCAACAATTTTATTCTCTTCACACCTCCCTATGAATGGTACAGCTGTCATTCTTCACATCCTGCCTGATCTGCAATTGGGCAAGAGATATGCAGAGACCACAGGTTGGGAAACCATATGACCTTTCCCCCAATAACAGTGACAAAGGACAAATGGCAAGTACTATTGGTGATGCTAGTAAAGGAGGGCAGGATGGGAGGGGGAGAAAGGGTGGAAGGTGGTTACCCTTAATGCTAGGAGCCTTGGGAGGAAAACTGCAGAGTTACAGGTGCTCATGGCAGAGGGAGAGGTGGACATTGCAGCCATCACAGAAACATGGGCCACCCAATACAATGACTGGGACCTGTCTGTACCAGAGTACAGGTTATTTCATAGGGACAAGGTGACTGGGAAAGGAGGGGGTGTGGCACTATATGGGATGGAAGGACTGAAGTGTGTAAGGGAGGAAGGGGAAGAGGGTAGTACGGAGTCACTTTGGATGCAAATCCAGGATTCCAAGAAATGGATTCTTAGAAAGGGAGTGGTGTACAGGCCACCATCTCAGACGGAGGAGTTAGACAGGGAACTAGTGGGACAGATCAGGAGGACCTGCGAGAAGGGTAGTGTGGTGATTGTGGGGGACTTCAACATGCCAGGAGTGGACTGAGTACCCCAGCAACCAGGAACAGAAGGGAGCAGGTACTGCTGGATGCCTTCCAGGACAGCTTCCTGCTGCAAATGGTCAGTGAACCAACCAGGTTAGGGAATACCCTTGACCTTGTGCCTGCAAATGGGGACTTTGTGAGAGAACTTACAGTGGAGGAACCGCTGTCAGGGAGTGACCATCACTCAGTATGGCTCACATTGGATATGGGCAAGGAAGGAGTGGAATCTGGCACAAGAGTGCTGGACTTCAGGAGGGCCAACTTTGGCAGGATGGGGGAAGTGATAAAAGGGTACCTGGCCAGAATTCAGTCTAGTATGGACAATAACCAGAGGTGGGAGCTCTTAAAGCTGGGGATAGTGGAGGCAATCAAAACCTGTTGCAAGGCTCAGAGCAAGAAGGCTAGGGCTAAGAAATTGAGCTGGTTGAGCAAGGAGGTCGTGGAAAAGGTAAGGACAAAAATAGCTGCCTTTAGGAAGTACAAGAAAACAGGGAAGGGGGAGGACAGGGAGGAGTGCTTGACAGAATCGAAGGAGGTAACAAGGGCAGTAAGGGGAGCCAAAGCATCTACGGAACTGAAGCTGGCACAAGGCATTTAGAAGGGGGAGAAGGACTTCTTTAGGCACATCAGGGAGAAAAGGAGCTGTAATGACCACATAGTAAGGATTAGGCAGGAGGGGGTTGGGTGGTTGCAGGGTGCGATAAGGCAGAAGCACTAAATGAGTACTTCTTCTCAGTATTTACTAAAGAGAAGAGGGGGGTGACACCCAAGGGGGGGAAAAATGGCAGAAACAGAGGAGGAAGGGGTGACAGATGGGGAAATCATGGAGGGCAGAGTTTGGGAGGGTTTGAAGGCACTGAGGGTGGAAAAGGCACCAGGCCCTGATGGCATCCACCCCAGGGTACTGAAGAAGCTGGCAGAGATCTTTGCAGGACCTTTGGCAGACTTATTTAATGCCTCACTACATTCGGGGTGTGTACCTCAGGACTGGAGGATGGATCATGTGGTGCCCCTCCACAGGAGTGGCCCCAAGGATGAACAGGGAAACTACAGACCAGTAAGCCTTACATCCATCATGGATAAGCTAATGGAGACTATCCTGAAGGAGAGGATGGTGGCCCTCCTAGAGGCTAAAGGACTACAGGACAGCAGGCAACATGGCTTCATATGGGGCAGATCCTTCCAAACAAACCTGGTGGAGTTTTATGACTGGGCAACTAGGCAACTGGACAAGGGCCATGCAGTGGATGTCCTGTATCTGGACTTCAGTAAGGCATTCGACTCAGTGCCACATGGAAGGCTGGGAAGTAAGTTAGTAGGCACAGGTGTGGGTGCAAAGCTGGTGAGATGGGTAGGAAACTGGCTTCAGGGAAGGAAACAGAGGGTGGTGGTGGGTGGGCAGCTCTCACACCCAAGGGTAGTGACGAGCGATGTTCCACAGGGCTCAGTGTTGGGACCAGTGTTGTTTGGGATATTCATTGCAGACATATCATGGGACATCAAGAGCAAGATCAGTCTGTTTGCTGATGATACCAAGGTAGCAGCGGTGGTGGATGACCTAGAGGGATGGCAGGGGTTACAGGATGATCTGGCAAAGCTTGAAACCTGGTCAGACACCTGGCAACTGGGGTTTAATGCCAAAAAGTACAAGGTGCTGCATTTTGGGATGAAGAACCCAAGGAGGAGTTACCAGCTGGGGGGAGTGCAGCTAGCCCAGACAGAGGAGGAGAAGGATCTGGGGTGCTCATTACAGGGTCAATGAACAACTCGGCACAATGTAGGAAGGCAGTTGCAAAGGCCAACAAAATGCTGGGTTGTATTGCAAGGGGTATATCCTCGAGGAGGGAGGAGGTGATTCTGCCACTGAATAGGTCATTAGTTAGACCACACCTGGAGTACTGCATGCAGTACTGGCACCTGTATTTGAAGAGGGACATTAAGTTACTGGAAGGGGTGCAGCTCAGGGTGACAAAGAAGATCAAGGGGCTGGGGGACTTATCATACGAGAGGAGGTTGAGGGAGTTGAACATGTACTCACTGGAGGAGAGGAGGGACGGGGGGACATGATTGAAACCTTTAAATACATGAAAGGAATAAACAAGACAGGTACAGAGGGGCTGTTCAAAGTAAGGGAGGGGAGAGACACCAGGGGCCATGATATGAGACTGGAGGGAGGAAGGTTCAGGAGGGAGATGAGGAGACACTTTTTTACAGAGAGGGTGTTGGCTGGGTGGAATGCATTACCTGTAAGAGTGGTATCCAGTGGAACAGTGGACTGCTTCAAAAGGGGATGGGACAGGACAAGGGGGAGGGTTAATGAAGGGGAAGGGTGGAAGGGAGGGGCAGTTGCAGAATAAGGGGTGCCAGCTGCACATTCGAGCAGACTTGATAGTCCTCTAGGCCTTTATCTGCTGGCAAATTTCATATGTTCTTATCTGTGTTTCCGTACATCTGGCCCTGAATGGCACGATCGCTGTGGGAACTCAAACTTTGGAAAACATTAATAAAATCACACTGTCACTGTTCATAAGAAGAGGTCCCACATGCTTTCATGAGGTGGGGTCACAAAAAGGTCATGTTGAACATTAGTAGTACAAATACCAACAAACACCCAGGGCATTATGGTTTCTAACTATAACGCCCCACCCTGTACAGACTGACAGGCATCGGGGTGTGCCTTTTGATTGCTGACTGAAATGCTCATGCCATCCCACCCCCACCCCCAGGCCAGTGACAGGCATCATGGTGTGCCTTGGACTCTTCAGCCCCAGAGTTCACCCCATTCTCCTGTACTGCACCCATTTCAGCGTATGACCTTATGGAATGGAGTGACTGTGAAGCTGAACATCCCAAGGCAGATCTCAACACTTGTCAGTGTCGGCAGGATAGGGTGAGGTGACATGGCATGCACTTTATGGGTGATGACCCAAATGCATACCCTAATGCCTGTCCATCTCTGCATGGTGGAGGTGGGGTTGACATGAAGTTCAATACTTCACCGCATTCCTATTCTGCATCTGTCTAACTCCTGCATTTCCAATGCTAATCCCAGCAATCAAACAATCAGCATTGACGAATGCTTGTTTGTATTGAAATGCATCTTGTTAATATGAGCCCAGTATTCAATGGCAGCAAGGTCAGATGTAAGTGCACTCATGTTAGAGGAACAATCTACATTTCCTCGTAACTTGGTGTCATCTGTGAATTTAACTAATATATTACTAGGACTAATTTCCATATTGCTAATAAAGATATTGAAAAGTGTTGGCCCCAGTACTGAGCCCTCTGTAACACCACTAGAAACTTCCCCAATATCAGACAAAATTCCATTTATCTTAACTCTCTGGGTTCTACCCCTCAACCAGCAATCTACCCATTTAACCAAATCTGAGGAGAATCCCAAATGGAATAGTTTGTTTATTAGTTTAGCGTGAGACACTTTGTCAGAGGCCTTGCTGTAGTCCATTAGGATAATATCCATTGGGGTGTTGGAATCCATACCTTGACTTATGTGGTTATAAAAGGAGAGAAGTCTGGTTGTACATGAGTGGCCCTGCTTAAACCCATGTTGGGAATGGTCAAGGATGTTCAAGGAATGCATTTCTGTTCCAATTAGGTATTTGACTATTTTCTCCATGCATTTACATGGAATTGATGTGAGCCTTATGGGGTGGTACCTTTCCATTTTTGAATGGTTACCTTGTTTAAAGATCGGTGTAACAGTAGCAGTGAACCAATCAGAAAGGATGGTTGATTCACCTAGGGATTTGACAAAAATAATAGTTAGTGGGAGAGTTAATGCATCTGTTGTTGATATTAAAAATGTTGGATTTTGGTTATCAGGGCCTGGACTGGTGTTTTGTTTCAGTGTTTGTAATACTTTAATTGTGTTGGCTGTTGTGATTATATACTCAGTGGTTTCACTAATATGATCGATGGGGAATTTATGTACATCATTTTTTTAAAATACTGAGCAAAAGTAATTGTTAAAGGCATCTGCAGTTTCTTTTTTGGATGCAATTAAGGATTCATTTATGGTTATTGGACCTGTTGACCTATTATTCCCTTTTTTTTCATTGAGATAGGAGAAAAGGGACTTGTGGGAGTCTTTTGTGTGTGCAATTTTAAATTAAAGGTTTCATTTAGCTAATAGAATTAGTTTTTTTGGTTCCTTAACTGCTACCCGGTATAGGTTTAGTGCTTCTTCTTTTTGATTGTTAGAGCATTTTTTTAATGATGCAAATAATTTTTCCTTACATTTTATTTATTTATTTTTTTATTACGTTATTGAACCATAATGGGATTTTCCTCTTTATTATTGTATTTATTTGTTGTAGGAACATATGTGTCTTCTACTTCATGAATGACACTTTTATCAGAGTCAGTGGCTCAGTAGGTAGCACACTCGCCTCTGAGGCTGGGAGAAGAGAGGGCTATTGGTTCAGTTCCCACATCTGGCACTTGGGTTAATATCCCATTACTGACACTGTAGTGAAGCATGAGAGGGGTGTTGCACTTCTGAGGTGCCGTCTTTCGGATGAGACGTTAAACCGAGGTCCCATCTGCCTGGATTGGTGGTAGTTCAGGTGGATGTTAAAGATCCCATGGCACTTATCGAAAAGATTAGGGGAATTTCCCCAGTGCCATGGCCAAATTTTCCCTCATTCACTGAAAATACCACCAACTGCTTAATCTGGTTCAAGTTCAGTTGGTATTCATCTGTATCCCCCTCCCCCGGGTTGTGCCTGAAAATAGACAGGATTTGTCTAGTGCACTTACCCGGTCAACAAAAACTAAACAAAATAAATAAATATATTGTTGTTTTTAGGAAATGCCATGCTTCTTCAAGCTGAAACGGAGGAAGTATATTTTTCCACTGGATGTTGCTTAAATGATCATTTATTTTTTCAAAATTAGATATTTCATAATGTGTTAACTGCAGTTGGTTAGTGGCAGGTTAGTAGTCATATGAGATTTTTAGAAGAATAGACATATGGTCACTATTACCCAATGTATCTTATATGTAGAGATTGGAGATTTTGTTCTTTATGTTAGTTATTGCTAGATCTAGCGTACTGCATCCCCTAGTGGGTTTGATTATGAGTTGTAAAAGGCCCAAATCAATAATGGATGATAAAAAGATCCTTTCATGTTGAGTGTTGCCTGTTAGGGAGTCACAATCTATGGTAGGTAGGTTGAAGTCACCCAGAATAAGAACATTACCCTTTTTTGACAAATGTAAAATTTCATTAGTTAAGTAGCTTGTATATTCATGATCAGCAGATAGTGGTCTGTGTCATGAGAATCTGTGGTTGACCTCTAATTTGAATAACAACCCATATGCTTTCTGTTTGCGTGATATATGGAACTTCAAAGGAGGTGATGTCGTTCCTGGCATAAAGGCAGACACCCCCCTCTTATTATTTGTTCGATTCTTAGAATAGTGCTTACACCCTGATATGTTTACTGACCACAGAGAATCTGAGTTCCCCCAGGTCTCAGTTATGGCTATTAACCCCAAGTTTAATGTATGAATCTTAATTTCTAATTCAACCATATTAGTAACGCTCAAAGATCTAGCATTAAGTGATAAGATGTTACATAATTTCTGATTTTGTAAAGGGTTTGTTTGTTGTCAGAGACTTGGGCACAGTCCCATTCTCCCCCTGGATGATCATTTAAATGGCTATTGATATATGCAGTTATTTTTCTTCCTAGCATCATACTCCACTCCTACTCAGATGCAGGCAGTCCCAGCAAAAGAGGGATGGGTTATCATGGAATTCTTCTCAGTATGTTAGACAAGTAATTTTTTGCCTATAGCACCATTTCCTGAATCATTCATTCATGGCTTTGATTTTATGCATGATCTGATCTGAGGCTCTGAGCACTGGCAGTATTTCTGAGAAGCAGACCTTACATTCTAGTTCATTCAAGATGTTATGTAGTGCAACAAAATCTAGTTTAAGTTGGTCAAGAGTGGTTTTGGCAATGTCTTTTGTGCCTACATGTATAACCACCAGTGGGTTTTCCCCAGCATTAGATAATATCTCTCTTGCCATAGATGTAATATCTGATACCCTGGCCCCCTGTAACTGGAGCATGTGCGATTTATTTTGTCTGGGTTACAGACTGCAATATCGATATGTTTAATGATGGAGTCTCCCACAACATAAATTTGTTTAGTGCTGGGCTCAAGCAGTTGACTTTCATGTTGACATAGTTTCTGAGAGTTAGGGATAGTAATAGTAGGTTCTATTACTTGTTCTGCAGGACTAGGGTATTTTGGGGGAACGGATTTTATGTTAGTGGTAGTTAGAATAGGTTTATGAGCCATGTTTATCATTGGTTCTAAGTTCTGTAAATGGGTTTATTTGATGAAACATCATCTTCCAAGGTTAAAGCCTCAAATCTGTTTTGTAAGGGCAAAACTGGGGCACTGTTAAATATTTGTCCTCCCCTCCTTTTGGTTTTAGCTTTGGGGATAGTTGCCCAGGTGTCCCCCCAGTAGATAGAAGATGCATGGTTTCATTAGAGGTTTCTTGTGTAATAGTGGGGGTTTGCATTGTCCTCAATAGAGATGGATTGTTTATTAGGTTGTAGGAGTGATGCCATTTGATCACTATATTGTTCTAAGTTGCCTACATCTGGGCTAATTGACTGTTTAGCCTAAAGTCATGTTATTTCCTCCTGTAACATTTTAACTAGCAAACATCTGTCACACACAAAATCTGGGGTCTGTTTCCCCTTTGCATACATTTGGTAGGAATAGCAATAGTTGTCTGGTTTGGTCATTTTCCCTGATTCCCTTATACTGTGTTGGCAGAGTGGATTACTTTTACCTACTTCCAGATGTCTCTTACAGCAAGTACCTCGCCTGTGGGCCCTGTTCCTGGCTTCCACTGTGGACACAGTAGACATGTGCTGAACCACGGATATCTCTGCACGTGTCTCCATGTGCGGCCCTGCACACGCTCGCCCCATTCACTAGCTTGGCCCTGAAATAGTGCAAAAATCCTTGTGCTCCCCACTGGTGCTCAAATTGCTGTCTATTTACTGTTTAAAAGTGTTCCTACTTTAGCCAGGAGCTTTAAAATCAAACAAAATAGTGCACTAATGTGCTGCTGAGTTGGAAATGTGGGAATGACCCTGCAGGAAATGCTTGCAGACCAAGCCCACCAGTGTCACACAATCCCTGAGTACCCTCAGCCAAGGAGAGTAATAATGTTGGGAAGGTACCCTTTACCTCGTCCCACACTCCACAAATGACACAGTCACAAGTTCAGTATAACAATAACATTTCATATAGCTTCACCGCCTCTCACCAGAGGCATGCCACTCCAACTCAGAGGATTCACTTCCTCAAAAAAAACTAATGAGGTTGGCCCTATTAATCATAATTTGACTGTCATTTCTGACAATAAACAAATGGCTGAGGCCTTTAATAAGTATTTTTGTAATGTCTATGAAGAGGGTAAGAAAAAACTGACACTGGAAAAGGATGCATCTAAAGGAAAATTTGAAATAACAACAGAGAAAATTAAGGACAAGATAAATAAAATGAAAAGAAATGCTTCACCAAGACCTGAGACAATGTCATCAAGACTAGTACAAATTATGTCATCACATTTAATAATATCTTATAAGATTCTATTTGAGAACTATGTTAACTCCTCAACTGTACCTGATGACTGGAAACTGGCACATATAGTCCAGATATTCAAAAAAGGAAATAAGGAGGATACGCTGAATGATCAAACTGACAGAGCAAAGGCCGATGGCACATTTATAAGGTAGAAAAAGAAATGGGCAGACTGGATGGGCCTTGCGGTCCTTATCTGCCGTCAACTTCTATGTTTCTATGTTTCTATGATCGCCCTATTAGTCATACTAGTGTGATAGGAAAGATATCAGAGGGCAATAAAAAGGACAGAATATTACAGACATTAAGTGATATTGATCCATAGCAGCATGGGTTCACAAAGGTAGGAGCTGCTCTACTAATCTGTTGACCTTTTATGAAAAGGTTAGTCAATACCTAGACATAGACATTCTGTGCTATGTTATCAATTTAGATTTTGCAAAGGCCTTCAACCTGACTCCACACTATGCTATCCTTGAAAAATTAAAACATCATAACATTGACACATTTTTATTACATTGGATTGAAGAATGGTTAACTAACAGAAGGCAGAGTGTGGTGGTAAATGGAAACATAGAAACATAGAATTTGATGGCAGATAAGGACCGCTTGGCCCACCTAGTCTGCCAGTTTTCCTACCTAACAGATAAGCTGCAGATCCTAGTTAACCAACAGCTTACTTCCTCTGACCCCCCACTAGGACCTCCTTATGTCTTCCCATGCATTCTTGAATTCCCCCACTGTTCTTGACTCCACAACCTCCTCAGGGAGGCTGTTCCATGCATCCACAACCCTCTCCATGAAAAAATACTTCCTCACATTACCTCTGAGCTGTCCCCCCTCTATCTTCAAATTGTGCCCCCTTGTTCTTGCACATCTCTTTTTCTGAAAGATGCTACCCTCTTGGACATTGTTGATTCCCTTGAGGTACTTGTAAGTTTCAATCATGTCCCATCTATCCCTTCTTTCCTCGAGGGTATACATATTAAGCTCCTTTAGTCTTTCTTCGTATGTCTTCTGGTGCAGACCCTGCACCATTTTGGATGCCCTCCTCTGGACAGCCTCTACTCTGTCTATGTCTTTGAGGAGATGGGGTCTCCAGAACTGCATACAGTACTCCAGATGGGGTCTCATCTACTGTCTGTACAGCAGGATAACAACTTCTTGTTTTCTACTATTGATGCCTCTCCCTATGCATCCCAGAATCCCCCCAGCCATTCTTACTGCCTTCTCACATTGCTTGCCCTCCTTTAGGTCATCTGATATAATTGCCCCCAGATCCCTATCCATTTTTACTGTTGTCAGTATCTCACCCCCATTGTGTACTCTTCCCCTGGGTTTTTGTTTCCCAGGTGCATAACCTTGCACTTCTTTGCATTGAATCTGAGCTGCCATACTTTTGACAATTCCTCCAACCTTGCCAAGCCCTTCTCATCCATTCCACTCAATCTTGGGTATCAGCCCTGTTGCAGATCTTTGTGTCGTCTGCAAAGAGACATACTTTTCCTTCCAGTTCCTCTGCAATGTCACTTATAAAGACACTAAAAAGGACCGGTCCCAGTACTGAACCCTGCGTGTCCCACTAGTAACCCTCCTTCTTCACTGTGGACCTCGCTTACTACTACCCCTCAAGGCCCCTGTTGTTCAGCCAATTTTTTATCCAGGCTAACACCCTGGGACCCTCTCCAAGGCTGGCTAACTTGTGTATTAATCTTTTGTGTGGGACTGTATCAAATGTCTTGCTAAAATCTAGGTAGGCCACACCCACAGCCCCTCCCTGGTGTACTACTTTGGTCACCCAGTCAAAGAAATCTATTAGATTCATCTGACACGACCTTCCCATCATGAATCCATGCTGCCTTGGGTCCTGAGCCCCACTGGCCTCTAGGTACTGAACAATTCTTTCCTTCAGAAGTTATTCTATCATTTTCCCTACCACTGATGTCAAATTAACTGGTCTGTAGTTTCCTGCCTCTGTTCTGCTCCCACTTTTGTGAAGAGGAGTCACATCCGCCCTCCCCCAGTCCTTAGGTACCACCCCATCCTCCCATGATTTGTTAAAGAGAGTAGTCAGCAGTGTCACTAGCTCTACCCTTAGTTCTTTTAGAATTCTTGGGTGAATCCCATCAGGCCACATTGCTTTGTCCACCTTCAATTTTATTAGTTCTTTCAGAAACCTTTCTTCTGTAAATGGAATGGTATCGACCCCTATCTTCAGAGTGATACTCTTGTTTGATTTAGGTACCTCCCCTTCCTCTTCCTTTGTAAACACTGAGCAGAAATATTCATTTAGTATCCCTGCTTTTTCACTGTCACCCTCTACCCACATTCCCTCCCCTTTATTAAGCCTCAGTATCCCTCCTTTGGTCTTTCTTCGCTCCCTAATGTACCTATAAAAGGTCTTATCCCCCTTCTTAACAGCATTGGCTATCCTTTCTTCGGTTTGGGCCTTTGCTATTCTGACTGCCTTCCCTGCCTTTTTCTGCTTTAACTGATAAAGTTCTCTGTCCTGCTCCTTCTGTGTTTCCTTGTATTTCCTGAATGCTATCCTTTTCTCCTTAACCTTCCCTGCCACCTCTTTTGAGAACCATAGCATTTTTTTCCTTCATTGTGTTTTGTTGATTTGCTTTACACAAAGTCTTGTTGCCTCTGTGATAGCTGTTTTAATTACTCCCCATTGTTCCTCCACCCCTCCTTCTTGCCTGTTTGCTAGAGCTTTTCTGAGGCACTCTTTCATTTTCCCAAAGTCAGCCCTCCTAAAGTCCAATACTCTTACTTTTGTATGACTTGATTGTATGGCTGTGTTTATCCTGAACCACACTGTTTGGTGGTCGCTTGTTCCCAGATGGCTACCCACTTCTAAATCTGAGATTCTTTCTCCATCCCCATTTGAGAGTACCAGGTCTAAGATTGCTCCCTCCCAAGTGGGTTCCAATACTAGCTGTCTGAGGCATGCCCCTTGTAGGGCATCAAGAATGACCCTGCTCTTGGATGAGCCTGCAGCAAAGGTGCTCCAGTTCACATCTGGCATATTCAGATCCCACATTAACAATACCTCCCCTTTTTCTGCCGTTCTATGGATGCCTTCTATAATTTTCTTGTCCATTCCCTCCCCCTGAGATGGGGGTCTGTATACAAACCCCATGCAGATTGTGGTGCCATTTCCTGTCTCCAAGGTGACCCAGAGTGCCTCATCTGCTTCTTGTTTACTCTTTAGTTCTGTTGCTTTGATCCCTTCCTTTACATAGAGAGCTACTCCTCCTCCTCCTCTTCTTTTAGCCTCCCTGTCCCTCCTGTAGATTATCTATCCTGGTATGTTGACATCCCAGTCATGGTTCTCTGTGTACCATGTTTCTGTGACTTCCACAATATCCAGGCAACCCTCTTCCATCAAGGCCACTAGTTCAGGGAGCTTGCTACACAGACTATGGGCATTGGTACTCATCAACCTCCACCTTTTGATGGCCTTACCTCTCTTAGCCCGATCCCTGTCCTTAGTGCCTTTGCCTTTTTTTACATTTACCTCTGTCCTGCTCCCTAATGACTTCTCTACCTTGGTGTTTACCTCACTAATTACCATGTTTTGTGGGGGGAGGCTGGGAATACCCTACTCCTTTTCAGTGCCTCCCACCTTGGCTAGTTTAAAATGCTTGTCAATGAAGCATTTAAGCCTCTCACTGAGGATCCTGGTTCCCACCTGGGACAGATGCAGACCATCATGACAGTATAGATCTGCATCCCTTCAGGTGGCTCCCCAGACCTCAATGAAGCCAAAACCCTGAGCTCCACACCAGATTTTCAACCATTTATTGAATTCCATGGTGAGGAGTACCCTAGGATCACCCTTGCCATAGACAGGCAGCACCTCTGAGAAGGTTACCGTATGCACTACTTGTCTAACGCCCCTTCCCAACTCTACAAACTCCTCTTGCACTGGTCTGATCCCATTCCTAGCCAGAACCTTAGGTGGACAACGACATCCAGCTCCATCCCTCATGCAGCTTCTCCAATGATCCTGAGGATTCACTTCCTGTCCCTCCAAGCTGTGGCACCAGGCAGGCACCTTACTTCACTCTCCCCTTCCTCCCCCACTTCTACCCCCTAATGATTGAGTCCCCCACCAGGAGTTGTTTCCTTCCCCTGTGGGGTTATATGCCACCCTCCTGTGGGTCTCCTTTGTGAAGGTTCCCAGCATCCTCCTTGGTCTCCACTGCAGGTGCCTCCACAGAGGAACCACTATCCACCTGAAGAGTGTATGAGTTGTGGAGAGGTACAGCTGGAGGGATGCTACTCTGTTTCACCACCATTTCCCTCCCTGAGCCCACCCTGGTCCAGCCTCTCCTCTGTCTTGGCAACCTCTGAGGTAGTGGCATTAGCCCTGGTGGTCCCTGGGTGGAGGAGGAGGTTTCACGAATCCTAGCCAGGTCAGTCTGGAGATTGGCAATCTCCTCCCTCAGACCAGAAAGGTGCCTGTAAATAGGCAGCATCACAGCCTCCAGAAAGTCTTCCAGAACACTGCCACCCCACAGCCATTGCACTGCACCACTCTTATCTTGTCTTATTTTGTGCCCCTCTGTTGTTTCTCTGTATGCTTACTCTCACCTCTCCTTAAAACTCTCACCCTTTGTGTTCTGGGACAGCAACTTCCTATATTCTTCAGTAGCGTCCTTCTTGCTTGCTCAGTGTCGGACCACCAGCAGCTGGGGGGGGAGTGAGTTACTTTTTTTCCTTTAGGGTTGACAAAACTAATGTTTGTCTATGATCCTTCACTTCCTACTGTCAAACAGGAAGTTTCTGTTGTCAGTCAAATCCAGGGGCTATGAATGTAGAACTAGCTTAGGTGGGTGGGTGGAGGGGTGGATGGAGGGCAATTAGTAACAAAAAAGGCTAGCAGCAGGAAGTTGTAATTGGAGTCACCTGCCTTTACATTGTCTAAGCCACACCCACAAATAAGCTCTCTCCTCTTACTGATTTAGCAAAGTAAGTTGATACAGTACCCTTCCCAGCACAGAACACACACTTTTTTATTTTTTTAACCCTAAATAAGACCCATTCTTCTTCTAATAAAGTATCTGTCTGCTTAATCTCAACAGACACTGACTCCTGCTGAGATAGAAGTGTTAAATTTGTAAGAAAATGGTAGCTTTTTTTAGTTAGCTGCTTTCTGCTCTACAAGCAAGATTTCTGTCTTCCAAAGGCTAGCAACTGGAAGTTATAATTGGAGTCACCTGCTTTTATATTGTCTAAGCCACACCCCCAATTAAGCTCTCTCTCTCCTCCTACTGATTTAGCAAAGTAAGTTGATACGGTACCCTTTCCAGCACAGGACATACACTGACATTCTTTCTTTTCTTTTTTTAACCCTAAATAAGACTCCTTCTACTTCTAATAAAGTATCTATCTGCTTATTCTCAACAGACACTGACTCCTGCTGATATAGAAGTGTTAAATTTCTAAGAAAATGGTAGCTTCTGTTAGTTAGCTGCTTTCTGCTCTACAAGCAAGATTTCTGTCTTCCAAAGAATAGCAACAGAAAGTTGTAATTGGAGTCATCTGCTGTTATATTGTCTAAGCCGCACCCCCAATTAAGCTCTCTCTCTCTCTCCTCCTACTGTTTTAGCAAAGTAAGTTTATACAGTACCCTTCTAAGCACAGAACACACACTGACTTTCTTTTTTTCTTTTGTAACCCTAAATAAGACCCTTTCTACTTCTAATAAAGTATCTGTCTGCTTAATGTCAACAGACACTGACTCCTGCTTAGATGGAAGTGTTAAATTTGTAAGAAAATTGTAGCTTCTTTTAGTTTGCTGCTTTCTGCTCTAGAAGCAATATTTCTGTCTTCCAAAGGCTACTAACAGCAATGGTCATGTTTCCACAGTTAGGAGTATAATGAGTGGTGTTCCCCAGGGATCAATCCTGGGACCAGCTCTATTCCACATCTTTATTTCAGATATGACTATAGACCTTAGCTCATGGAGCATAACATATGCAGATTCCACCAAGATTGGGGGCCCCTGCAATACCAGTGACAATTATCTTTGAATTCAGCAGGAATTCAAAAAAGTAGCAACATGGACTGAGACATGGGATATGATGTTAAATGTGACTAAATGTAAAGTAATGCATTTATGGCAAAAAAATAAAGGGAATAAATATATGATAAATGCACACCAAGTTGAAAATATTGAATGTGAAAGAGATCTGGATATTACTACTTGGGAAGACATGGGGTCTTCTGCTCATATTATGGATGCCACAAACTGAGCAAACAAAGTAATATGGTTAATAAAAATAAATATTGCTTCTAGATCATTTGATGTGTAGATGCTTTTATGTAGAGCATACATATACCCCCATTTAGACTACTCCTCCCAAATCTGGAACCCATACAAAGTGGGATAAAGGAAAAGATTGGAGGAAGTGCAGTGAAAGTTCACAGAGATAGCAAAAAATCATGAGAATATTGAATATGAGGAGAGGTTACAATCCCTAAATCTTATGTCCCTGGTCAGGTGCATGGGGATTTATTATTTATGTATGTTGTCATACAAGACCCTGAGTTAATATGTGATTTGGAAATAGAATTTAAGGACACAGTTACTGAGACATGAGGGTCACCCTTTGCAGATTAAGGGAAAGAAATTCTGTACTGATGCTAGGAAATATTTCTTCACAAATAGAATTGTAAACTTATGGAACATGCTGCCCCAGCAAGTGATATTAGCAAATAGTAAAAATGCTTTAAAATTGAATTTATATTAACTGGAGATAAAGTAAGGTATTTTGCATAAGAAATAAATACATTTATGGGCTCACAGACCTGCTTGTTCCAACACGTACCATAGTGTGAACCTTAGTGTGAAATTTAAAAGACACATACAGAGCACTACATAGAGATCATGGATATAATTACCATAAAAGCACATATGCCACAAAGACAGATTTTCTTTTCACATCAACATTTCTCACACCAGAGTAGTTTTTTTCTGTGACCATGTGAATTCTCTGACCATACCTTACTGTCATGCACATTAAGTTTATGAAATATTCCAACCAATTTTCCCTCAATATCTAAAAAGTGGAAACTGAATTTGTCTATACTTAAATCAGAAGAAATTAAGCAGGAGCTCCTAAACATATTACAAGTTAGTAAGTCTGTACTATAATGTATGATGATTGGTGGCCCTGGTGGAGGGACACAAAAACAGTGATAAAGGAATTTTTTATACAGTATGGTAAAATGAAGTTGAATACAGACTATTTGAAATGTTTGGATTACAGGAATCAGTTTTATAAACTGATGTCCCTACTCCTACTTGAAAAAAAGAGATATATGGCACAATTGAAGGATATTAACCACAAATGTTTAAAGAGAGACTCTGGCCAAAATTGCTGCATAGCAGAATTAGAATAAGTATGCCCCCAATAAAGCTCATACCAAATATTAGTTTTCTATATTACTTCATTTTAAAGTTATGAGCTATTCTGTAACCCTGATTTCACTACTGGTTCAAAACAACCAGTTTCAATGAAGAGCTGATGAAGATGTCATCTCCAGAACTCACAGGCTAGTCCTCCCTGTCAGCAAGCTGATAGGACCTGTTTCTGCAATGGTTTAATATCATTGTGCAATGGTATTCACAAGTAAAACAGGCAACACCATTCTAAAAACATTGCTATAAATTCTATGTGTTTCAGGTTTTATAACAAAGTTGACAAATATGTATTTTTAATGCTTTTTTGGTGTGGTTAATTTCTCTAGAGTTGTGGGATGCTGAGTCAACATACCTCCAGGCTGCTGACACCATTGCTGGTGTTACTCTACAGTGATTGTTAGGAAGTTGTATTGCTACAAGTGTTGAAATGTTGATAACTTCATTGCTGTTTGTCAGTGTTTGCTCTACAATAAGTTTTAATAGGGCTGTATATGTGTTAATTTCTACTAGTGGTGAAAGTGTTAGTCCTTGTAAAGCAATCATTTTAATGTGAAATATAACACAGATAAGCCTGCATGCAGGTCAAGTGACAGTCTGCCAGGGAGAAAACAGAAAATGAACTAATCTCAAATGAGTAACCCATTCATTAATACTTTGATGATGAATAAAATAGTGATTGATTGATCAAACATTAAGCTGGCTACTGCATAGAAACCCAAGTTAGGTTTCAAAACAGCATTACCTCTCCTACCCCCATTTACAGGGTGATGGAATGATTGTTTTAAAGGGCCATCCTGATAAATCACCTCAACTGAAAGACATGTGTGAATGATCACAGACTTTTACCACATCACAGATATCCAGTCTGCAAATCTCATAGCAGTGTGCTATGACTCTGCAGCCAACAACCATGGGGGAAAGGACCACAATAAAAAGCACCAAAAACAAACAAAAATAAATACAAATTTGACAACTTTGTTACAAAACCTGAAACACACATAGTTTTTAAAGCAAGGTTTATCGAATGGCCCTGCCTGTTTTACTGGTGAAAGCCATTATACATAATCTTTAAACTTTGGAGAAACTGGTCCTATAAGATTGCTGACAGGGAGGACTCGACTGTGAATTCAAGAGATGACATCAGCAGCAGCTTTTCATTGAACCTGCCTTTTTTGAACAGGCAGTAAATTTAGGGTTGTAAAATAATTTGTATCTGTTAAACAAAACAGCTATGAAACCTCAGTTTTGGCATGAGGCTGATTAGGGCTATGTTGGTCCATATTCTGAATGTATTAATTTCAGTAATTTTTATCATAGCCCCTCTTTAATTTCCAGTATAACAGGGCAGTCACATTGGAGGCTGAAACAAAATTTGGCATAGTTAAACAACCATAATCTGATCCAAACCAGGCATGTAAACAAAGATTGGACTATAAAATTATGGCTAGCCTATATGATGAAACCGTAAGGTTAATAATATCAGATGCACAGATGCTACAAGTAATGCAAAAATCTTTAGTAAACACTTTCGTTTTAAGAGTTTGAGTCCACTTTGTCACTGAAAGACTTTATTAAATTTTCAGTATCAACAATAACAAATTAGGAAAAACAAGAATTAGAAGCACAAATCACTTTACAGGAAATATCTACAGTAATAGTTCACTTAAAACTTGAAGTTTCCCCTGGATTAGATGGAATCACAAATGGGTTTTATAAATAATTTCATGAGGAGATAAGTGTTATTCTAGTGGAATTATTTAATAAAATGCTAGTTTCTGCTACCCCATTTCAGGAATTTGTATCAGCAACTGTAATATATTTATTTTAAAAAGGATACAGAAATAATCTACATAACAGGAGATCAATAAATTTATTAAATTCAGATTATAAAGTTGTATCTACAATAATATGCAAAAGATTACAAAAAGCAGCAGAGAAGCTAATTCAAACAGTGTAAACTTGTTCCATACCACATAGAAATATTACACAAAACTTACAGTTACTAAGAGATATCTTTGAGTTTAGTAACCAAGAGATTATATATGGATATGTGCTATCATTAGATCAAGCCAAAGCCTTCAATAAAGTCTCCCACCAATATCTGTTTCAAGTTCTTTTTGCATATGTCATTCCCACTCCAGTAGTGTGGCTTGGATAAAAACAAACCTGTATAGTAATTCTACTCTTATTCACTCAGTTAATGGGTTATTAGAGCAGGCAATTTCGCTAAGACAATATTGCCCGTTAAGCCCTTTACAATATACATCATTAGGTCCAGTCATCAGATTAGCTTGCACGGGAGAAAAAAATTAAAGGGATCACACATCATTTGGAGATAACATCACAAAAGATAGCAGGATACTCAGATGACATATGTTTATTTGATCAGGACCAGGCCTCTGGAGTACAAACACTGGAAATAATGCAGGTGTTTTCCAGGACATTTGGAGCAGAAATAAATTTGGAAAAGAGTACTGGATTTTATTTGGGAGAACATAGTTTAGGGATACATAAGGTAATAAATGTAGGGATACGTGGAGGCCCTATAAAAATTCTAGGGATAAACTTTGGGAAAAGAAATGTAGCATGATTGAATTGGGAAAATAGACTGTCCATATATGAACAAAAAGTGTAAGTATGGAAAACGTGGATATTTTCTAAAAGGAAAAGAGTATAAATAATAAAGAAATTTCTCTTACCAATTTTTATATATTTAAGTCATATCTTTCCTCTTCCAACTATTTTAGACAACAGACTTTACAGTGTGTTCTTTCAGATGTTATGAGGAAGCAGGTTGAACCCTATGAAAAGAGAATACATGTATTCACCCCAAAAGAGGGGAGGGTTAAACCTGATAAATTCATTGTTTTTTTTCACTCATTTTTCTTTCATACCTCATTAAAAGAAGACTGGGGTGGTGGAACTGATCCATGACAACAATGGACAAAACTATTATTTAAAACTCTCATGACAATATGGATACAGGATCACCTCAAAATACTGAATGCTTTAAGGATACCTGCATTTGCAGTCCCTGCCATAAGAAAAAATAAGCAATGGCAGATGGGGAAGAATACACTTCTTAGTTTAAATAGGAAATAACATTATTTAGACATTTTAGAAAGAAATTCTGGCACACATCCAGATTTTCCTAAATTTTCCACTACAAAGCTAGATGCAGCCTTAAAACTTCTGAATGATACAAGAATCCCTCAGAAGATATGGGACATTCTATGGCTTAGTTGTCATAGAAAGCTAGGAGTGAAAGGTAATCTAAAACATAAATCTTTGGAGGAAGTCAAGAAAATGTTTAAAGGAAGGATATAATTCTGCAGAAGAAACACAAGAACATGTTTTCATTTCATGTACTTTTGCAAATCACCTTTGGATATTTATTGCCACTAGATGTTGGTGGCCTTTTTTTAATAAACATCTCCTGGGAAGTATTGATACTGGGAGAGTACACAGGGCTCTTGAAAAGATACCATCAGTGCATGCTGAAAGTGATCTTCACATGTATTAAATTCTTTATGTGGCAAGTACGATGACAATTCCTATTACAGCATGCACTGATGACTGAACTATCCATTATACAGTACTTCAAATTGAGTCATTGGTACAACAAGTAAGGTCATTAGACTATATGAAGTTTGAAGAAAGGATAGCAAATTCTTTATGGAAACACATTGAATGGCTATAAAATAGAAACAGCATCTGCCTGTTAATGTAAAAGTAGTAGGAAGGGGTATTAATAGATTATATATATATATAGTTCTTCCTTTTGTTTCTCTGATTTGTGTGAAATTCTGGAGATTCAAAGTTTGAGTTTGTAGATGTTTGTATATTGCATTGATTTTTTTAAATAAAATAAAATACCCCTACTCTCCAGTAGGGGCTTCTGTGACTGTCTGTGTGATGGTTATTCCCACTGTGCCAGAGGGAAGGATGGATGTGCGGGATGCTGGGGAGTGGGTCTCCTCCCCTGCCTCAGTGAACTTTGAGACCAAACCTTTCTATGATGCTACTGTTATCATTGACTCAGCAGTCCAAGCATCACAGGATATTACCAAGGAACATGTTATTCAAGATCTTACTTTTGACCTGGTTATTGAAAATAATACAGCTGCTCAGGAGAACACTAATACTATGGAACATCAGAATGCTGAATCGGATCACTTACAGGCTTTTCTGACAGAAGAAGAACTCAGTTTCACTAGACAACAAGCAGAGTTAACAAAGGCAATTGAATGAGTACTGAATGAATCCATGTATGGTGTGACCCTGATACAGATGAATACACAGGCCCAAAAAATGACCAGTGATGCAACAACTCCTAGGAAGAAACTGCACACAGCCAAACAGCTGCATCATCCACTCAAGCACTGGGCACAAGGAGCTTTCCCATTTCAGCAGGTGCTGCTACATCTAATGTTTTTGTTTTCTCCAGATTGCCTACACAAGGGACCTTGTCACTATTGGTACTTACAGGTGACTTTCAGTCTGGCCTAAGATGGGGTACCCCACCAATAATTTCAGAGTATCCCGTGAAGGCCTAGTCAGTAGAATCAGCTTTACAATCAGCTGGCCTTAGAGAAATCAGTCGCCATAGGACAATGGATTTCTGGAGCTTCATCAATACAGATGCCTTCACAGACTAATGATGATAGCAAAGGTATGGCAGTACAAAAGGAAAAAAAGCAATGTTTTATTCCAACAAAATGTTTTGCTTTCTGACTCCAAATCGGAGAATATAATTGTTGGTACTAGATCCCCCCTTGCTATTCCAAAGGATTTGCAACTAACCCAGAACCCAATCCTTGTATGGAATACCAGTCGCACCCCTCCCTAACTTAGTGACAACAAATATTGTTGCGGTTCAGGTACAGGGTACTCCAGTTCTACCCATCAAATTCCAAACTAGACTCAGACACCTAGTACTTCTAGGATTCCAGAGAACATGACACATACCAGAACGTATGCGTCCTTGTTCCAAACCCCTATCTACCCAGCTGAAAGGCACAACACAGTCCACCTGTATTATAAAAGAAGGTGGAACAACTTACCCAACAGGGTGCTTGTGGATAAAAGTGTATTGAAAGAGTCAGTGGGGTTCTCAGTGACAGAGATTTATGCCCTTATTCATGTATCAGGGGAGACATTGTTCAACAGCAGTTTCAAACTATACAGTGGCCTACAAAATATTTGACAAAATTCCATAATCTTAAGCAGACTGCATTATGGTATCCTTTTGAAGTTATACCTTTGACTAAATCTGCCTTTAAGACAATCACAGTCTTATTCCGAAATGAGGGGGTGAGCATCACTGACCTGTTTTTTTTGGCTTGAGCAGAGATGCACTCTACAAGGAAATCCGGAGTCTATCTTTGACTCTGAAAATATATGAACCAGAGGTTGGACAGTCCGTGTTGTCTTAAACACATCTGAAGGGGTTTTACAGCACTTACCAAACTGTTTAGTTCTAGGTAGGGTTTATTTTATGCAGATCAGCCAAAACCCTGCTACAGGAGTAGGTCTGAAGGACATTTAAGCAGCCTATGTGATTAACTTAAGTGTACTCTCTGTAATGAGTTAGTCCATAACAGTGGTCACTGTGTTAATGAAGATTTGTGTAATCTATGTGCTGTCAGAGGTCATACATATCTACAATGTCTCAGAGCTGCTCAGAGCCAGGAAAATCAGGCTGACAGTGAGGAATAAAGGATCTTGGTAACTATTGCTCAATGGGCCAAGGCCAATCTGAAACCGAGGCCAACCATCTTCTAACCCCCCATGAACTTAGAGATCCAAGAACAGTTAGCTGTTATTACACCCCCTGTGACTGACCAGGATGGGGATCCACCTGTGCTTCACCCTTCCCCTTATCCAGATGATGAAAAAGTGGAAGCTGAGACACCCTTATTACAGGCTTCGACCTCCATGGACACTAGAGAAATGCCCCCCCCCCACATCTTGAAGAGGACAAAACATATGGTTACTAGGAGACATCAAAATTGGACCAAACCAGCCCCCAAGGTTCCAAAAATGACTACACTTCCACTCTTGAATAGGTTTGATGCCCTACAGCATGTACCTGATGCCGCTGAGAATAAATCCAATGATTCCTCCCTTTGCTCTTCACAGCCAGACCCAGGCTCTGAATCATAAAATCAACCTCCCAAACCCATGGAAAACCCTGATGAAGCACCCCTTGTTTCACCCCTACCAAAACACAAACTGAGATCCACTAAGAGTCGAAATAAACAACTGCCTTAGGACCCCAGTTTAGATTCTTGTTCCACTCTATCTCTCTACTGTATTACTCACTACTTTTTCACACCATAAATGTAAACAGCATTAAGAGTATCATAAAGAGAACTGTGTTTTTCTCTTCCTTTATTTCCCAAGGCCCATGGGTGTCCTTTCTTCAGAATGCCCGACTCCATTTTATACTTGAACTTTCTTTGTCCCAGAAAGCATGGTATGTAGGCCCTTCTTATTGGTCTGTCAGTCCTGGCACCTGTTCAGCAGTAGGAATACTATTTCATAACATACAAGTACAAGTTACTAAACTCATAGACCTAGTCCTAGGATGGGCACTCATTCTAGACACCAAAATAAATAACATGTTTCAATTTATAAACATTACGCAGCTCAAACTAAAACTGGCAGAATAGACTTATTTCACCCCATCCAGCCCTACCTTTTTCAGCTCAAAACATTGTACTAGGAGGAGATTTTAATTGTGTGCTACCATTGTCAGATTGAGGAAAACACAACAAAACCAAGAAAATCTATTGTGATGTGTTCTGCCTTAATAAAATAATTAAAACTTCCAACTTGAAGAATGCCTCCTATTTCACATTAGGAAGGTCCATAGCCACCTTTCACAAGAGGAATTTAGCCACATGCATACAGTAGATATTTTTTTTTCACCCCAACACTAAACATCCAATCTACCAGAGTCTTGGTAGTAGAATTCTCTGATCACAATATCGTTCAACTACAAATAGGTGATATTGTTACACCCATCAATGGGCCGGGTGTCAGCAAATGTAACTCTTCCCTTTTAACTCATTCAGATATCTCAGAGTATAAGGTGTTTTATGGCAGCCTGAAAATTAGTGTTTATTTTATATGAGGACCCCATTCAATGGTGGGAAGATACTAAACATGACTTAAGTTCTTAATTAAAATCATTAAGCAAATCACATAGAAACATGACATATGGGGTTTCCACTACAGGGCAACCTGAATTGTCAGTGGCTTCCAAGAGAAATGCAGAAGGTGCTAATTGGTGAGAGGGGTGGGAGGCTAGACAGAGGAGGGAGGGAGGGAAGCGGAGGGAGGGGAGGGAAGGAGGTGGGGAAGGAGAAGGGGGAGGTGGAGGCAGATGAGGTCACAAGATGAGTCATATGACTCAGAGATGATGCAGGCAAGGAAGTGGAAAGGTGACTGGCTTGGGATGGAGGAAGCCAAGGTGTCCTTAAGGGGTGTAAAAGTGGCTGCAGGAGAAACATAGAAACATAGACTTTGACAGCAGATAAGGACCACTTGGCCCACCCAGTCTGCCCATTTCCCTACCTATTGGATAAGCTGCAGATTCTAGTTAACCAACAGCCTACTTCCTGTAACCCCCCACTATAATTGCCTTATGTCTGTCCCATGCATGTTTGAATTCCCCCACTGTTTTAGACCCCACAACTTCTCCAGGAAGGTGGTACCATGTGTCCACCACTCTCTCCATGAAAAAGAATTTCCTCACATTACCCCTGAGCCGTCCCCCCTCTAACTTTAAATTGTGCCCCCTTGTTCTTACACATCTCTTTTTCTGAAAGATGCTACCCTCCTGGACTTTGTTGATTCCCTTGAGGTACTTAAACAGTTTCTATCATGTCCCCCCATCCCTCCTTTCATCAAAGGTATACATATTAAGCTTTCTCAGTCTCTCTTCACATGGTTTCTGATGTAGACCCTGCACCATTTTAGTTGCCCTCCTCTGGACTGCTTCCATCCTGTTTATGTCCTTGCATAGATGAGGTCTCCAAAACTGCATGCAGTACTCCAGATGGGGTCTCACAAACTGTCTGTATAGAGGATAACCACTTCCCTTTTTCTACTTGTGATGCCCCTCCCTATTACTTGGTATTACTTGGTCTGAAAGAAGAGAAGAAGGCCAGAGCCCATCGAGACTGTTCCCCACACTATGTGGGACATTATTTATCTGTTATCCCTCAACCAAACATCTAATTTGTTTTTAAAGACAGTGGCACTAGTTGCCTTTACCAATTCTTGTGGCAATGTGTTCCATACAATGGATGCTCTTACTGGAAAAAAGTTTCCCCTTTTGCTGGTTTTATAAGTTTTTACTTCAAGCTGTTTATTATGCAGTCTCGGAACATGTCTCCTTTTGGAGAGTGTTAGACCACATTTTTCCATTAGATCTGGTGAATTTATTAAATTAAATACCATAAGCATATCATCTCTTTATCTTCTAGTTTGAAGAGAGAAGAGACCAGTAGCTTTTAATCTGTTCTAATAATCTAAGTTTGTGAATCTTGGAATCATTCTAGTTACTCTCCTTTGAACTGTTCAAGAATTGCTATGTCTTTTTTTTGGTTTGAATTCCAGAAAGGGGAGCCATAGTCTAGATATGGTCTAATGTATGCCCTATACAATGGAATAAGGCATTGTTCAGTACGATTAACAAAGGTGCATTTTATTTACCTCAAAAGTCTGTTGGTCATGCAAGCAGTTCTAACACAGTGATCATTTGATGTAAGTTTATTATTAACATATATCCCTAAATCTTTTTCACAATTTGATGAGTGAAGTGGTAGTCCGTTTATATGATATATCATTTTTGGATTATTTACACCGAAATGCACTAGTAAACATTTGTCTTGATTAAACTGCATATGATTTTCATTTGCCCAAAGTGTTAATTTTTCCAAATCCTTCTTTAATGCAGAAATATTTTCTTGTTTATTAACCTTGTCCCCCAATTTAGTATCGTCTGCAAATTTAACCATGAAGTTATTTGGCCCTGTTTGTAAATCACTGATAAAGAGGTTAAACAATGCTGTTCCCAAGACCGACCCCTGTGGTACACCACTTGTCACACTACCCAAATCAGGCAAGATATCATTAATTCTGACTCTCTGAGAACAATTTGTTAACCAGTTTAAAGTCCAGTTGACAATATCAGCTGACAAACCTAGATTGTGCATTTTAGTAATGAGTTTTTCATGTGAGACTTTATCGAAAGCTCTACTAAAGTCCAAAAGAATTACATCAGTAGGGATACCCACATCTAGTACAGTACTTATATTATTGTAAAAAGATATCAGATTGGTGGTGCAGGAATACTTGGGAGTAAACCCATGCTGATTTGAATCATAAATTCCTAATTTTTTAAAATTTTGATCTATTAGAGACTTCATTACTCGTTCCATTAATTTACCAGCCACTGAGGTCAGGCTAATTGGACGATAATTTTGCACAGAACCTCTATTACCTTTTTTAAATATGGGAGTAACTATTGCTGAACACCAATCATTTGGTACAATGCTTTCTTGTAAGGATTTATTGAAAATAATTGACAAAGGTATAGGAATATTTATAGAGGTTTCAATCAGAAACCATGGATGAATACCGTCTGGGCCCGGATTAGTATTTTTTTTTAGTTTTTTGATAGCCTGTATAATGAAAGTTGGATAGAACCTATGATAATCTATGTGGTGAACTTTAAATGTACTAATAGGTGATTTTTGAGAGAAGACAGAACAAAGGTACTTATTAAAGAGATTTGAGGTTTCTATATCAGATAGAGAAGAGCCATTGGTTATAATGGGACCAATGGCCCTTGATACACCTTTTTTACTATTTATATAGGAGAAAATAGATTTGTGACAGTCTTTTGTGTGAGCTAGTTTACATTCTAGCTTATTTTTTGCCAATTTAATAGAATTTTTTAAGTTTTTCACAGATAGTCTGTATTTATGTAATACAGTAGTTTTAAATGGAACAGAACTATTCTTAAGTTTCCTAAAAAGTTTAATTTTTATTTTAATTTGATTTTTAATTGGCTTGTTGAACCAAGGGGGCATTTTTCCTTTATTATTAAATTTCCTCTTAGATGGAATAAAGGTATTTTCCAAATAATGGACAATGTTTTTTAAAAAAGTCCCAAGCTTGTTGTGTTGTACAATTAAGAAGATCAGAGTCCCAGTTCATGTTTTGTAAATATTCATTGATTTTAGAAGAATTTGCTTTGTTATAATTTTTTGTATAGTATAACTCCCTTTGTGCAGTTTTAAACTGTTGAATTGCAAAAAGAATAGATGAATGATCGCTGTTCCCAACTGGATCCTAAATTTGTAAATTGCTAATTTGTTGCTCTATGTTAGTAAATAATAGATCCAAAATATTAGGACCTTGAGTGGGTTCAGTAACAAGTTGTTGTAATCCAGTACTTACTACCATATCTATTAGTCCTTTTTCGGCATAGGACTGTCCTGAGACTGAGTCCCAGTTAATATGAGGGAGGTTAAAGTCACCAAATATTACAGTATCTTGAGATTCTGAAAAATGTGTAATTTCTTTAAACATATCAGTTGTGTAATCTGAATTTGCAGATGGAGGTCGATAGATGTTATCAATAGTTATATAGGAGTGCTCTGTCAATAAGATTTTAACCCATATACTTTCCAAAGGAAAGGGAGAACACACTTCAAAAGAAGGAATATCATTTTGTATGTACATATAAACTTCACCGCCTTGCTTATTTAATCTGTTTTTATGATATAACTTATAACCTGGAATTTCTCTGGACCAAATTGAGGATGTGTCCCACCAAGTTTCAGTTACTCCCACCACACCTATATTTAAAGTTTTACATTTGCCTTCGAGTTCTACTAATTTGAGTTGGTTTAAAGATCTTGCATTCAAAGCTAGGAATTTACATTTGCTTGTAATAATATTTTGGTAAGTATTCAGAGACTTGGGAATAGACCCATTCTCCCCCATTGTTTTAGTTTAAACAATAATTTATGATTTTAGTGATACTTTTCCCCATAAGCGTACTACCCCTACGACTGAGATGTAAACCGTCCCAGCAAAACAAGGAAGAACGATCTGAAAATGATTCCCAGTTGGTAATACAGGGTATATCCTGCTTAAACACCACTTTCTCAGCCATTCATTTAGGGCTTTGATTTTCTGCATCATGGTAGATGTTGCTTTCGGGACAGGATGAATTTCAGATATACATACACAGCATCCCTATCATCCCAGTATCCCCCTGGCTCTCCTTACTGACTTCTCACATTGTTTACCCACCTTTAGGTCATCTGATATGACTAGACCCAGATCCCTTTCCATTACTGTTGTCTTTAGTACCTCCCCTGCTATTGTGTACTCTTCTCCTGGATTTTTATTTCCCAGGTGCATTACTTTGCACTCCTTTGCATTGAATCTAAGTTGCCACATGTCTGACCGTTCCTCCAACCTTGCCAAGTCCCTTCTCATCCTTTCTACCCCCCCTTGTGTATCAACTCTGTTACAGATCTTTGTGTCATCTGCAAAGAGGCATACCTTTCCCTCCAGGCCCTCTGCAATGTCACCTATAAAGACGTTAAAGAGGACTGACCCAGTACTGAGCACTGAGGTACCCACTAGTAACCCCTTTCTTCAGAATATGTTCCATTCACTATTACCTTCTGTGTCCTGTTGTGCAGCCAGTTTGTTACTCCAGGGCTACCACCCTGGGACCCACTCCCAGGCTGGCTAACTTGGTTATTAATCTTTTATGCGGGACTGTGTCAAATGCCTTGCTAAAGTCTAGGTAGGCCATATCCACAGCCCCTCTCTGGCCTGTTACTTTGGTCACCCAGTCAAAGAAATTGATTAGATTCATCTGACATGACCTTCCTGCTGTGAATCCATGCTGCTTTGGGTCCTGTGCCCTACTGGCCTCCAGGTACTGAACAATTATTTCTTTCAGAAGTGATTCCATCATTTTCCCCAAAACTGAGGTCAAACTAACAGGTCTATAGTTTTCTGCTTCTGCCTTGCTCCCACTTTTGTGAAGGAAATCACATCTTCCCTCCTCCAGTCCTCAGGTACCACCCCCATCTTCCCATGATTTGTTAAAAAGTGTGGTTAGTGGTTTCACTAGGTCCTCCATTATCTCTTTTAGGATTCTAGAGTGAATCCCGTCAGGCCCCATTGCTTTGTCCACCTTGAGTTTTAAGAGTTCTTTCGGGACTCTTTCTTCTGTAAATGGACTGGCATCAACCCCACAATCCAGAGTGCTTCTACTGTTTGGTTTAGGTAACTCCTCCTCTTCTTCTTTTGTGAATACTGAGCAAAAGTATTCATTCAGTATCTCTGCCTTTTCACTGTCTCCCTCTGCCCACCTCCCCTCTCCTTTATTAAACTTCACCATCCCTCCCTTAACCTTTCTATGCTCCCTAATGTACCTTTAAAAGGTTTTATCTCCCTTCTTGACTAAGTTGGCTATCTTTTCCTTGGTTTGGACCTTTGCTTTTCTGACTGCCTTCTCCACTTCTTTCTGCTTTAATTGATACAGTTCTCTGTCATGCTCCTCCTGTGATTCCTTATACTTTTTGAATGCAGCCTTTTTCTCCTTAACCTTCCCTGACACCTCTTTTGAGAGTCATAGTGTTTTTTTATTCCACTTTGTTTTCTTTATTTGTTTAACACAAAGGCTTGTTGCCTCCATGATGGCAGTTTTGATTTTTCTCCATTGTTCTTCCACCCCTCCTTCCTGGCCATTTGCTAATGCATTCTTCAGTATTCACCATTATGCCTAAGTCAGCCCTTCTAAAGTCCAGTATCCTTGTCTTTGTATGGCTTACCTCCATGGTTGTGTTTATTGTGAAGCACACTGTGCAGGGGTCACTTGTTCCCAGATGTCTACTGACTTCTAAATTTGTGATCCTCTCTCCATTTGAGAGTACCAGGTCTAATATTGCTCCCTCCTGAGTGGGTTCCACCACTAGCTGTCTAAGGCATGCCCCTGTAGGGCTTTGAGAATGACCCTGCTCTTGGATGTGGCTGCAGTCCATGTCACCCAGTTAACATCTGGCATATTCAGGTCCTCCATCAACAGTATCTCCTCATTTTTCAGCCATTTTGAGAATGCCCTCTATCATTTTCTTGTCCATTTCCTCCCCTTGAGACAGGGGTCTGTATACAACCCCTGTGCAGATTATGATGCCATTTCCTGTCTCCAAGGTGACCCAGAGTTCCTCTTGTCCTCCCCCTTTACTTTTTAGTTCTGTAGCTTTGATCCCTTCCCTTATGTAGAGAGCTTTGATCCCTTCCATTATGAAGGGATCCCCTTTCTTTTGCTAAGGTTCAGTTTGAAGCAGATTTTAGCAAATCAAATGGAAATGAAAGACATAGGTTTTTGGCCAACAAGGTAGGCCAGATAGGTTTTGTTTGGAAGGGATAGCCTGCTCAAGCAGTTATCGAGGTGGTCTGCTAAGCTGAGCAAAGTGGTAACTGCAGGCATCCAAAAAGTTTTTTGTTTCACAGGAATCCTTAATTCTGTTTTCTGCACCTGTTTAATTTGTATTTGTAGCAGTTGTTTCCATAGGCTGTGCTCTGGAGGCTTTGTTGTAGTTAAGGAGCCATGGGCAGTAGAATTGTTAGCAACAGAGGTAACTGCAGGCAGCTGAAATTCAGATTACTGCACCATTTTAATCATATTTGTAGCAGCTTGCAGCAAGGCGCTAGTCTCCGTAAGTTGGGTTTTAGTTAGAGAACCAAAGGTAGTGGAACTCCGTAACAAATGGTTAATTGCTATATGACTTATGGTTGTTAGAGTCAGCACAGGATAATATTGCTTCAAGGTTTATAAAAAAAAAATGGTGATTGTTTATATCTCTGTTGAGCTGCAGGCATCCATTTTGTAGTTGGTTGGAGGGATGGTGAAGCATTTGTCAGTGGTGGAAAGAAGTGTTATCATACCTTGCAGTATTGGTGGGCATCATGAGTTTTGCTCCTTTGAAGGGGAAGCCTTGGCAGTGCAAAGGAATTGCCACCTCTGCATCTGTTAGCTTGGAAAGTGAGCTCTATTTGACCCAACAGGGCAGCACGGGATAAGGGTTGGGGGAGAGCTAGGTTGGATGAAACAGGCCTGACTATGAGTGCAGCTTGCATTGAGGATGGACAACAGGCCTGCATAATTTCATTAAGAAGGTTTTGCAAGCCAGAAGAGTTATAGCAGGATTTAGGCCAGGAATGGGCCCAACCAAATGGGCAACACGGCAGCTGGACTGGCAGGGAAACCAGGTAAAAGGCCTGGGTTGGGAGGCATGCACACTGGGTACTTTTGAGTGGGTTTTAAAAAAATGTTTTATTTGAGAGCAAGAAAGGCTGGTAGGGGACAATGGAGAATGCAGGAGGGAATAACAGAGATGGGGGCATAGATGCAGGTGGACATCGGATAGGTCAGGGCCAATTAGATACATACAGCCTTAGATTTCATGGGTTTATAGGTGGTGCATTGGGCCAGCATGAGGAATCTTCTTCCTGGGCTGTGGGCAGCTTTGTTCAGAAGGGGGCCATATGAGGGATGCACCTAAGATGGCGGCTGGCAGCAACATAAGATGGCAGCCAGCACACGGGGGGACTCAGCTCAAGATGGCAGCTGACTACTGGTACAACATGATGATCAGACCTTGGTGCAAGAAAAGCACAGGGAAGGCTATCCCACCGGAACAGCAGTTGGATTTCTGCTTGCGTCGCCAATGACCTGGGTTTGGGAATGGACCCGGGGAGTCAGTGGGCTGGCTGGGGGAGAAAGATCAAGCATTCCATGGACTGCTGTCCTTCTCTTGGGAGAGGGAGGAGTAGAGTATCCATTGCCTGATGAACCCCTGGCGAAGGCTGGGGGAACCACAGGTGACCGATGCCAGCACATTAAGAGGGCGGGGTGTATGCTGGATGCCATTGTACATCCCCACCCCCCGGATGCAGCTTAGAAAATATTGCTGGCTGCCATAGATTAAGCCCACCCGACGCTTGGCCTCTATCTCCCTGCTGACCAATTATGGCCCAATGGAACCACCAAGCCCTGAACCCCACCTGGGGGCTGACACCTTCTCCTGTCTTAGACAGGCTTGCTTGGTGCTGGGGCCCCACCATAGGGGTGCAAGTCAGGGGGTATATGCAGGGGTAGGGCAATCAGGAAGTGAGGCAGGTGCTCTGAGACTGGCATGGACTGTAAGAGTAGCTGGCAACAAAAAGAATACAAAAGAAAAAGAAAAGCACAGGGGAGTGGTCAGATTGTCTGCCAATGGCAGTGGGGGGGATGAAGAGAGATACACATGGATATATAAAGAAAATAAGAAATAGGTTTAAAAAGATATAAGAGAAGTTGGAAGGTGGATGGAGAAGGATGGAGCCAGTTATGGGACTGATGCTGGAGGTGCACTGCACATGTACATGCAAGTATGGCGGTCACTTAGGGCCTCTGGAATGCAAGCAGATTATGATTGATTTGAGGAGAAGGTGTCAGTACCAGCTGTCTGAAAATTGTGTCATACTCACATAATTTTGTACAGTATATGCTTTAAAAAAAATAGATTTTACAATATGCACAAAAACATACACATAGAGCTGTAATATGAATTTTACATAGCTCGGGAACATGATCAAATGAGAAACTGCTCTGTTAATTTGGGCAAACTAGTTACAAACCATTAATCTTAAAATATCATAGTAAAATCATGAATAAATACACGGGATGGAGATATTAGGCATAACAGTGACAAAGGGTGATTTTGAAATAATAACTGTCAATTAGGTGCACATGTGGCTCCTAGTTACAGGTATTCTGTGACAATTGTCACTGTACATACTTTTACTGCGATGTGCCATTTGAGAAAGTGACATAGCAGCTCTCTTGTAGTCATTCCTCTAAGATATAATGCATTAGCCAGGTGGCATGGGGCTTGGCATGGCCACACACTTAACCGAGTTGGGAGGAATATATATAAAAATGACAATAATAATATAAAAATAAAAAAAAGAAATGTGACAAATAAAAATAAATACTTCAAAATAATAAATAAGTAGATATAGTCCTGTTTCTGGCAGTTTTGTGAATGGGGCCCCCAGTGACATGTTTGGCTAGTGGTGGGGTAATAAAAAAAAAAAAAGAAATTTTCATGCTGAGCTTCTCATTGAAACTAGCTCTTCTGGGGTTTTACGAGTGGTCTGGCCTGTGCAACAACAGCATGCAGCAGCATCAAAAGCAGTTCTCGCTGGGGACACAATCATACTTGTTTAGCTATAAAAAGGGGAAAGTAAATAGATAATAATACATATATACAATCACTGTATATTTATATGTGTATATATATATATATATATATATATATATATATATATAGTAGTCTTTCTAATAAAACACATGAGAGGGATCAGAAGGTCATATATCTGACTGAAATAACCTAGTGGTGTTATGGTATTATTTGAGTAGAACAGGATGGCACCAAGTAGGATGTCAACATCTGCCACAAGCGCCCAGCTGAGGGAGGAGGCAGCTGCACTAAGGCGGAAAAAGATGGAGCTCTTGGCTGAGGCAAAGAAAAGAGGAGAGGAAGAGGAGGCATCCGGTCGGAGGAAGACACCACCCAGGAGTGCAGTGAAGGGCAAAAAGGAAATGGCCACCAGCACTAGAACCAGAAGTGGAGCCCCTACATTAGCCAGAGGAGTCAGATATGGGTATGGTATGGAGGTGTTTAGCTCAGGGGAAAATATGAAGGTGGTATAGGTTGATATCTATGCATTGGTACTGTAGACCAGGAGACTGCAAAGAAAGTATTGAGAAGAGGGAGATGGACTAGATTTTGGAAGAAACTAGTTTTAAAAAAAAAAACATGGATAAATGTCAGGCTGGTTATACAGTACTCAGGGCCATCACTTGGTAAAGCAATGGGAATTGGCCATACCATGATTATCTTATTCAGCCTTAGCAAGAGCTGCCTACAGGGTACATCAGGGATATGTGTGGCTGAGATATGACAAGGCCTTCCAGCAGCAGATGGCTTTGCATGAGAATTTAGGTGGGGATGGGACAGACATAGATCTGCATGTACAGACACTATCCGGGAGGCTGGTGGCAATGGGGAAGGTAGTAGGAAAGGGAGAATAGTAAGATAGCAGATGTGCCTGGGTGACATGGAGGTAACTGCAGATTCAGACATGTTGCGTCTGGTGTGGGAGCCAGCACCCAGTCTCATGGTTCATGGCAATTGGAGATGAATCAGTTTCACAGGCTAAAACGAGCAGCCCTTTTGAGGGGGGCATTCAGGGTTGGGGGGTGCATATCAAGGAGGCAGAGGGAAAGGTTGCTATGGTTAGGGGTGTATGAGGACACATTGGAAACTAGGGAAGAAGGGTAACAGAAGTCAGGAAGAGAGTCACTTTAGCTATGGCACCCTCACTGTTGGAGGTCATACAGGACTGGACCAAGGGATACCCGGATAAGAAAGACAGAGAATGTTGAGGGAGGGGTCACAGAGGATTTGGATTGTGCTATTAGGATCACTGAGGTAATGTCTGTAAAGAAACTAAGTTAGGGAGAGATGAAGAAGGTATAGGGGCAGGAAGTTTAAAAGAGATAGAGGCAGACAGGGGGAAGGGTCATTTGGGCCCCCCACCACCTCTGGACAGCATGGGACTACATCAATTTTAAGGGATTCCCACAGAGATGTGTGGGGTGGTTACGGTGCACCCTCACCTTCTCAGAAGGTAAGACTAAAGAGTTGGCCAAACAGTTAGAATTGAGGGCATCAAGGTCAATACAGAATAAATATTCTGATTACCCCGAACAAGGTACAAAGGTTGGAAGGCCTGCAAAATGAGTTAGAAAGTGTAATAAGGGTATCATTAGCCATGACTCAGGATCTTCTGGAGCAGTTTGAGCTTTGTATGCAAGGCAACAGCCCCAGGGAGGGTGTTCAATAGGAGATTAGCATGGGCTAGGGGATGAGAAACTACTGGATCACTACACTGGATGGAAAGTTTGAGAGGTCGATGCCAAGTTTTTGAAGTAAGGGAGCAAGTTTAAAGTTTTACAGCGGGGCCACATTTTGGAAGGTTGGGCTGATCGTTCACTATGGATCTAGAGCTGTATTTGGATGCTTCCTTGGTAGCATGGGGATGGTGGTCAGAGAACAGGGCTGAGAGGAAGGACCACTGGACCACCAATTAATAATATTTTAATTTCAGCAAATCACAACCTGAGCATAAATGTTTGTATTTCTAAATTGAACCAAACTGTTCTGAGGAAGCAACACCAGAAAAAATAAATGATCATGAGTACAGAGCTGGGAGTATGTTGAAATTTTGGGAAACTGCAATGTGCCATGGAAAAATAGGACTGCACAGGTGACACAGTATTCCATAAATATGAACAAAACACCAATGGAGAAATATGCATGTACTACTGTACATAAATGTCTGCTCATTGAGGTTGTAGTTCCACTGTTGTTTTCAATTAATTTACATTTCTGGTGCCCTTACATAATCACATCTATGGTAATTTTACATTACTTAAAATGCATGTATTCAGAAACATTATTGGCATAGATATGCCATGATGATGTCTTAGCTGCAGTGATGTATAAATGTTTTGTAATATATGGATAAGCCTTAATTATACTATTGACATAAGTGAATGGCCAATGAAATCATCAGACTGGCAGTTTATCACCAGTGTAAATCCTCTGATAACCAAGGGCTGTTGATGAGACTATATTGCAGTGTATTCAATGAATCATCTGCAGCACAGGAATAAATAGAATAAAAATAAAACAACAAATCAACCTCTTTAATATTTGTATTTTATTATAGTAAAAAAAAATAACCTTGGTATAATCGCAGTAAGCCACTTGGAGGATGTGGGCTATTGGGGGATTTATCATGGCTGGAGAGGATTTACTCACTCTAGCAGTGGTAAATCCCCTGATAACCCACACCCCCTAGTGGCTTATTGCTTACTAATGCCATCTTGGCCCATCTGAAAATTTTCTTGTAATACACGGCTGTCAATGCCATAATACTACTGTTTAACATTGATAATACATGGTTTTAGACTGATAATACATGGTTTCAGACTTGATAATACATGGTTTCAGACTGATAATACATGGTTTCAGACTCGACAATACATGGAATACACAAGAACATTTTCTAAAGGGCCAAGATGGTATTATTATTAAGGCTTATCTATATTACAAAAAATAATAAATAGATAAGTATGTTACAAGGCAATAATCTCATCTCAAGGTTTTGGGGACTTTGGGAGCCGCTCAAACTTTGCTCTCGAGGTTCCAAGTCCTCCAAACCTCTTGATGGGATTACTGCCTTGTGATACATACTTATCTATTATTCTAATTGTATGGCTGGGATACAGTTTATTGCAAGCAGGATCACAAGATGGCATCAATATGCTAAACTGCCTACAGCTTTACCTAATGTATTAAACAGAAATGTTCTAAAACTCAAGAAGGAAAAAAGCAAACAGTCTACAGAGCACTGCATAGTATAACTCAACGATATTTATAAATGTGAATAAATAGTACTTTATAGACCCTAATCTTAAAAGCAATATGCAGTGACAGTGTCTGCAATTATCTAGTGGCTACTCCACTAAAAGTCTGCACTGTAACAGCAGTGATTTTATTTCTCTCTCACTGTACAGCCATTCTCACTTGCACAGTTACAGTTTGCCATTTATTATGGAAAAAAAAAACAGAAATAGAAAGTAGTTAGATTCAACAACATAATATAAAAAAACACTGTTCGGTATGCATGGCCATGCGACCACAGGGAGAGAGAGATGTTAGAAGTGTTGGGGGGGGGGTTTCACCAGTAACTTGTCACCAAGGTCAGGAGTATCAGAGAAGTGGATAGCTTTGGCATGGGTGGACCCCAAGCAGTTTTCACTGCATTCCTTCAGAACTGGTGCAGCCCCAGAGATGGCAATATAAAGGAGTTCCCGGAGATGGGGTACAGCATATAAGCAGAGGGAAATTTAATTGTTATAAAGATATGTGGGGAAAATGAGCTACTGGATATTGATTTATACCAGTAATGACAAGTTTTGATTGTGAGGCACTTATTGAGCACAGGGAAGGATGCGAGTACAATGCCACCATGGTGGACAGCTGAAGAACCACAGATGCACTGTAGAGGGGGTTGAGAGCATGACAGGGGCATAGATCATGCCAGTTGTAGATGAACACAGATGGAGATGGCCCAAGCCAGATCTTCAAATAATCCAAGCGGGGGAATGGATATGTGTGACAGGCTATGGGGCTCATTATTTCAGAACACAAAAGGGATGTGAAACGATTAGAGGTTGGTGGCCAAAAAGTACAGTAAGGTGGTCCATAAGTAATTTCTAGCAGTGCATGAAGGCAAGCCAGGATCATAAGATTGGTTGAGAAGGCTAGGAAGTACCTAAACAGGAGGGTGGCCTCATTGAGTACCAAAGCAAAAGTGGCTACACCTCACATAGAGTTATTTCCTTTGACTTTCCAGGGTATTACAGAGCAGATGGGGCACACCTATTAGGGGTAGTTAGATCATGCTTCTTCCTGCCAGTTATGGGGGCCCTAGAATGATGGGGGAGAAAAGGAGCAAGGGGTGGGGAGAAGCCCATCATCCATCACTGGGCTGGAGATGGGTTAGTGGAAGGGAGGAATAAAGGGGGGCAGGGAAAGGGACACAATGGGGGAGGGGTAGGAGTGGGTGAGGGAGGGAGGGGCAGGGAGGAGGTAATCAGGCATGGGCTGGGGTCACGTTCATCCAGCCATGGCTGCAACAGGTAAGCTAGGGGGTTGGATTATTGGCATCCAACCCCAGTGAGAGAGGAGAATGGATTGGACTGTAAAAGAAATGTAGTGTAAGAACCTGACAAGGGTGTCGGTTCAGGCATCCAGACCCTGAGAAGATTGATGAAGGAAGAATACTGAGAAAGAATATGGAATGGAATATTGTAAAATTTGGAAATATAAGTATAAAGTGAATTGACCAATGTATATGGTATTTGCAAAAGGATGTATTAATAAATTAATTGCCAAATGTGCACCCAAAGAAATGTGGTCTGGAGTATTCATTCCATGAGGAAATCCCTCTGACAAATGGGGTTGCCACTACAGGGCAACCTGAATTGTCAGGGTCTTCCAAGGAAAATGCAGAAGGTAATGAATGTGGGGGGGGGGAGGGTAGGCTAGACAGAGGGAGGGAGGGAGGAGGTGGGGAAGGAGAAGGTGGAGGAAGATGAGGTCACAATATGAGTTGTATGAATTAGAAATGATGCAATCAAGGAAGTGGGAAGGTGATTGGTTTTGGGGGGCAGAGGAAGCCAAGGGGTCATTAAGGGGTATAAAAGTGGCTGCAGGAGAAGGATCCATCTTCTTTTGCTAAGATTCAATTTGAAGCTCATCCACCCACCCAACAATTAAATAAAATTCTGATTAGTAAAGCTAGAATGATAATTGGGTAAAGGACATGGCCTTGGGGTGAGAGCAACAGCAAAGAAAGGAATGCAACCTTTTGGGTTGCCAAAAGGAGGCAATGGTGAAGAGGTCAGGGAGGCCAATGGGCTGCCAAGTGAGGGCAGCTGTAAATGAAAATGGCAGGGTATGGTTAAGGATTGCCAGTAAGAAAGCAACAATGCTTCTAAATGGTCAAAAGCACCAGTAAGTGAAGGAGGGCAGTGATAAAGTAATGAGCAGTGCAGGGAGAAGGGTTGCTGTATGAGAGCAACAATGTTCAGACTGGTGGAAAGGGCCAGTTAAAAGGAAGATGGGCAGTGATAAATGAAAGAAGATAGAGAATTGTGAAGGGTTGACGGCAAGAGGGCAGCAATGGTTCGGATTGGTGGAAAGGAGCAGTTAAAGGGAATAAGGGAGGAAGGGAGGAATAAGGGGGCCACAGGGATGGGCACAACTGGGGTGGGGGTAGGAATGAGTGGAGGGGCAGGGGGAAAATAATCAGGCGTGGGTCAGTGTCATGTGCATCTAGCCACAGCTGCAACAGGTAAGCGGGGGGTTGGGTTATTGGCATCCAACCCCAGGGAGAGAGGAGAAGGATTGGACTGTAAAAGAAATGGAGCATAAGAACCTGACAAGGGTGTTAGGTCAGGCATCTGGACCCAGAGAAGACTGGTGAGAAAGAATATGGAATAGAATATGATAAAATTTAAGAATGTTAAGTATGAAGTAAACTGTTCAATGTGTATGGTGTTTACCAAATTGATATATTAATAAATTAATTGTCTTTTGGATGAGATGCTAAACTGAGGTCCCATCTGCCTGTTCTTGTGGTTGTTCAGATGGACGTTAAAGATCCCATGGCACATTTTGAAAAGAGTAAGGGAATTTTTATTAAAACAAATTTAACCCTTAGGCTGCTGACAGAATGAGAACGTATACAAATTTTGGACAGATATATCAGTCCGTGGCTCTGCAATGGTTAAACATTACATCATGTTGAACCAGTTCAGGAATATTAGGTCAATTCATTCATGATAATAACATTTGTACATTTACTGTACAGTCTCATACATTCTTGTTCAGATTCATAAGTATTATCATTTTATTCATAGTCAGAAAGCAACTTAGATACATTTAAAAAATATCCCCCATATTCTTCCATAAGTGTACAACTTTTTCTGGTGTATATTTCTTCTTGTCTCTCTCTTTCACTCTCAATACAGCTGTTTCAATTTGTGATATTAATACCTCATTTGTCTGATGGATTTGGTGTAACAAATTTTGACATCTACTCTGCCAAAGATACTATTTTATTACTGCAAATATCACATGTAATCTGCTAACTAGGAAGCACTTCCATGTTCCTGAAAAATCCCCTAATATCAAAGTATTGTAGTTTATTCTAGTTAGGAATGGCCATCTCCATTTAAATGCTGGATCTCACCAAAACGGTACACTGTCCGGAGAAGTCAAATAAACATGTTGTATTGTTTCTTCAATATTTATTCAGGAGGGTTTAGGGCAAAATCTTTCCTGCAGGTCCTTGTGCTTAAAATTTCATTTTACTCCCACTTTCACCTGATAACATAGCCAGGAAATATCCCACATTTACTGTGGGATCCTATTATCCATGAGGGTCGCAAGCACTTGGGGGATTCTGGTGGGTACACATTCTGTGAAAATTAATGTTACTTTTTGTATATTAAAAACTACATGACTATATAGTTGTTTTATCCTGATATAAAAACACTTCTTATCCAGTTTCCATTGTCTGGTTAAGCAATAAGGCACTCCTGGGTGTGTGTTATTGTCTAATAATGTCACTCCTGGGGTGGGTTGAAGTACGAGGGGGAGCCGAGTGCTTCCACCACCCCAGGAGTGACGTTATTAGACAATAACACACACCCTGAAGTGCCTTAGTGTTATTATGCAATAGATCATTTTGTATTGTAGGTATGTTTAAAAAAATTCACAGACATATTTTGGTTTTAAAATAATATTTACTTTGTAAAATTTAATAACTCAGTAGTTTGACAGAAAATAGTCCCTTGATAATGATTATGACTTGTAGTTCAAATGTGTTGTAAATGGGTTAAATATTTAAAACATTTTAGAGTTTTATTAAATATTTAAAATATTTCAAGATTTTAACATGCTTTATGTAATAAGAATCAAAGAAACTGTATTTTCAAGTAAGATCAAGTATGTGGTAGTAAGGCAAAAAATGTATTGTGAAGCAATGTGTTTCCCTATATATTGAAGCAGTCTTTGTTTTGGGATGCTGATGAAGAAATGTTGCTACTGGTGCTTGGTTGCGGTGTGGTTGCTGAGGTTTCCAGCATCGGGTTGAAGGTTATTTCCTGATTCGGTCGGCAATGGATTGGATTGTCTGTAGGTACTTTCCTGCATGGTGCGGAGAGTATTTCACTCCAGGTTTGTCTTTGCTGTAATTTTGCACTTCTGTAAGACTTCAAACACATTTCAGTTTTATGTCCAGTGATGGACATAATCTCTGTGGTCTGCAGTCCTGCATCAGACAGTAGCTGGATGGTTGTTGCTCGCAGGCTATGCTTAGAGTATATTCTTGTTAAGCCCCCTAGCTTGCATTTTCATGGGATCATGCTGCTTAGATAATTGACCCCCATTGGTTCTATGGTGAACCAAATGTTCTCTTTTGAGAGCTCAGTTTGTGGCTTTCTTTGGGGGTGAAGAAAAAGGCAGATTGGGTTGGGTGGTAGTTTTGAGAGGTACTTTTGAAAACATTTCATTGGGTAGAGCAGGCTCCAGGGGATTTTGAGCATAGCCCCATGGAGGTTCTCTCTGTCATACTCCTGTACTTTTGAATATTTTTTTGTCTTTTGTTAAATGCCATAGTTATGTAGCTCAGTCCGTCTTTCATGTAATTTGTTGCAAATGATGCAGGCTTCAGTTGTCTCTTGCCCTCACATCCATGGCGAGCAAAGTGGATTTGTAATCCAAACCACAAGCAACGGTGTAAGCTTCTGGCGGTTTCAGGTTTGAGGGCATTGGAGTTTCTGATTTTCTCAAGGTCAGTGTGAGTGATTGGGGGATGATGGGTAGCTAAATATTTGCCCTGTCATCTAATTGTTTTATGGTGCCCCACAAAGACATTGTCAGCTGCCTAAAAATCTGTGTCTGTAATGATATTCATTGCCCGACTGTTAAGCGAATCATTCATGTAGCAGTTTATTCCCGCTCTGAGACCCATGTAACTTGAGATACTGTACTCTTCTCTATTGCTGTTTCTAACTGTAGCATATAATTCATGGAGGATGTTGTTTAAATTGTGTGGGGGGGTATCATTTTAAAAGTTACATTCTATGCTTTTCTCAGTTAGCCAATCTTCCAGTACTCATACTGCCCAGACTGTTTGTCGTCAGGTATTTACTTTGTTCTGGTCCGTTTCTATTTTATCAAGTGTGGCTGACTCTAGGTTTATATGTGTTGTATTTTTGCTTTTTTTTCAGTACTCACAGCTGGGGTCATTTCTGTATCACTGTTTTCTTCTTCAGTGGTGAACATTTCCTCAACTGTTCTGTCAGACAGCATGTTGAACATCACCTCGAAGCTCATGACAGTTCTGAAGTAAATGGTGTGGGCATCAATACAGATGTTGACCTCAACAGATGATGTGGTCATCAGTCTGCCAGACCTAGTTACAGTGATGTTATTGCTCAATATAATCACTGTGTCTGGGTGCTGGTAGCTAATCAGATGAGAGAAAAAATCCTTGCCATTGTATGATTTTCCTTATAGTGACAATAGCATATTCTGGTAGTTGATGGGCTAATATCTTTGGTGGCATCTGTTCCCATTTCCCCATGTACATCTGAAATGGTTGTGCCAGCCACATCATCCAAGACAACTGTGGTGGGTTCCTGGAGTTCCCTAGGGTGTTAATAAAAAAGCTTGGTAAAACACTATTTGAGTTATCATGTTAAGTCCCCACTCTTTGTAAGGTAAATACTCTATGTGGAATCCCCTTTTCCCAGATTAAGACAGCTGCCCCATATAATCTGAAAGAAACAGCTCAGAATCCTAATTTCTAGTTGTACTGGGGGTGCATACACATAAATAAGATATGTGAATATTGGTAATAGAATTTTTTTTTTTTATCATCAAGTTCTCTTTCTCTTCCCTTGCCTCCAGTTTTTCCACATCCTAACTTTAATTTCACAGACTTCCAATTATTTTTCCCAGTTTAACAGTGCTGGGTCTTCTGTTCTGAACTGTGTCCCATAGAAGTTTTTGTGGGGAACTATCTACTTTGATACCTGCAATGTCTCTCATGCTGTATGCTGTATTCTATAATAGGATTGCCATGCTTTTGGCTTTATTAAGCTAGCCACTAAACAATGTCAGTTTTTAAAATGTTGGTGGGAAGTAATTGAAGCAAACACTATAGAGAAAATTGAAAATGCTGTACTGTTAGAGCATTTTTTGAGCATGCCCAGCAGAGCTGAAAATCTGGCTGGAAAACCAAGATCCAAAAACAGTGCAAGAGGTTGCTGAACTCTCAGACCACTATACCAGGAGCAGACCTGCTCTGAGAGTGAATGGGGTGGGCGTGACAGGTCTGAAAGGGAAAAGCGAACCTTCAGGGCAGCTACAACCCTCCCTGCCACCACCAAAACCAGGTATCCCCAGGTTACAAAGAAAAGAGTTACCTGAAAAGAAATGAATGTTGGGTTTACAAAGAAACTGGACATATTGAGTAGTGTCCCAAAGGACAAGCAGTGCACAGAGTGGCACTAGGAAAGAAGTGGGGTTGTTTGTGTGTCTCTGAAAGCATGCCAGTAAACATGAGGCAACACATACACCCAGTCACTGTGAAGGGGGTACAGACACATGAGTTGAGGGACACAGGGACGTCCCTGACTTTGGTAAAAGGGGATTTGGTAGAGCTGGGTCAGCTTATATCCAATCAATTTGTGACTGTACTGGGATTCACTGGGGAGGAGATAACTTTGCCACTCACTATTGTCCTCCTAGACCAGGATGAGAGGATGGACTGTGCAAAAGGTTGCCATAGCGGAGACTTTGACTGTCAGTGTAATTATTAATAACAATATCAGACAAGGGATGGTGTCTGCAGTTACTCGCAGCCAAGGTGCAAAGGAAAATTGTAGTTCCCTGGACCCCATAGAAGCCACTATGGAAAACACTGGGAGGTTGGTTCCCCAGCTTGTGTCTCCTGATATGGAGAATAATGAAAAGGGGTAGAAATTCCCAAGGTAGCAGTTAACAGAACAACTATGGAGGGTTACTTCAAGGAAGGTGTGATCCATAGTCAGAGGGTTAGGGATGGTAGTGATCCTGAATGCCCTGTTGCTAGGGCTAGGGTCCCTAGTTTAGACACTGAAGGGGACCTGGCTGATGCCTTGGGAATGTGCAAGGAGTTTGCAGCTGCTCAGAAAAGTGACCCTAATCTAGAGAAGCTGAGGGTTGGGCAAACTCTGACAGAGCAGGGAGGTGATGGGAAACATAAAGTTTGTCGGGACAATGGACTGCTGTATACGTAGGATGCTAAGACAGAGGGAGGGGTGATGGGCAGGCAGCTTGTCATTCCCCAGGGGTACCGTGAGGAGTTGCTCAAGATTGCACAACATATTATCATGTCTGGCCATCTGGGAATTGTGTGCACTATGCAGCAGTTGGCCTAGAATTTCTATTGGCCCAACTTCAACCATCAGGTGAAAAATTATTGCAGGTTTTGTCACCGGTGCCAAGAAATAGAAAAGTCAGGTAAGAAAAGCCAAGCTGCCCTAATTCCTTTCTCCACAGTGGAGGAGCCATTTCAGAGGGTGGGAATGGATATTGTGGGATCTTTAAATACCCCCAGCTCTTCTGGAAAGAGGTTCATCCTAACTGTGGTGGATTATTCCAGCCAGTACCCAGAGGCAGTCACCCTATCCTCACTGAGAACAGACAAAGTGGCGGATGCATTACTAGGGATTTTCTTCTGCGTTGGGTTTCTGCCATAGGTTATCACTGATTGAGGGGGTTCCTTCATGTCAGACCTGATGAAATGTTTGTTGGAGAAGTGTAGGGTGGTGCAGAGACACACAACACCTTATCACCCACAAGCCAATGGTCTAGTGGAATGATTTAATGGTACCCTTAAGTCAGTGCTCCAAGCATTTGCTGAACAGCATGGGAGGGACTGGGAGAAATACCTTCCCCACCTGTTGTTTGCATACAGGGAGGTGCCCCAAGAGTTAACAGGGTTTTCCCCTTCAAGCTGTTATATGGATGCCAGGTATGTGGTCCCCTAGATTTGATCCAGGAGGACTGGGAAGGCAAGCACACCACCCAGAGAACTCCCATAGTGGATTATGTCCTAAGGTTTAGGGAAAGGCTGAAGGAGCTTATGGAGACAACCATAGCAACCTGGCAGCTGCCCAACAAAAACAAAGGTGTAGTACGACTGCTGAGCCGGAGTTTGCTCGTACACTGTGGGTCAGGAAGTCATGGTCCTAATCCTGGTATGGAAAGACAAGCTGTAGGCCGAGTGGGCAGGACCGTACAAAGTAGTCAGATGGGTAAATGACATAAACTATATTATAGAGTTACCTGACAGGAGACATACACAAAGAATGTACCATGTCAACATTGTGAAGCCATATGCTAATAGGGCTGACATGGTGTTTGCAGTGTGTAGCCCTGGGGAGGGGATGGACAAAGGAGACCCCGTTCTGGACTTGCTGGAAGAAAGCAAGTGGGAGTCCTCTGTGGAGGCAATTAAAATATCACCCCACTTGAACCTGGATCAGATCCAGGAAGTAAGAGGTTTTAGCAGACTTTGCCCCACTGTTTAGCGCCAGTCCTTGACTCACCCCATTAGCGATGTATAATGTGGAGACAGGGACGCATGTGACCATATGGTGGACATCATATCAGGTGTCAGAGACTGTCCAAAAGGACATTAGGAGTGAAGTAGAGGAAATGCTGAATTTAGGGGCAGTCCAGAAATCCCACAGCCCATGGGCCTCACCCGTAGTCCTTGTTCCCAAACCAGATGGCACTACTTTTTTTTGTGTGGGCTATCATGGACTCAGTGCAGTCAGAAAGTCAGACACCCACCCAATGCCATGAATGGATGATCCCCAATGCCATTGATGGATGATCTCCTAGACAAGTTGAGAGGGGTGACATATCTTAGAACTATTGACCTGACAAAGGGGTATTGGCAGGGAAAGTTAACTGCCAGAGTTAGGGAAAGGTTGGCCTTCATCACTCCAATAGGGTCATTTGAATTTAAAGTAGTGCCTTTCTGAATGAAGAATGCCCCAGCCACTTTCCAAAGGTTGGTAAACCAGGTGTTAAATGGTGTTGAGGAGTACAGTGTGGCATACCTGGATGACATTGCCATCTTTAGTGCCAGCTGGGAGGAACACTTATCCCACCTTAGGGAAGTGCTAGGCAGGATACAGAGGGCCTGACTCACTGTAAAATCTGACAAGTGCCAGGTGGCCATGGCTGAGGTGGCATACCTTGAGCATGTTGTAGGCTGGGGACAGCTCCATCCTAACCAAGCAAAATTTGAGGCAATCAAGGCATAGCCCAGATGAGAAATGCTGAAGCAGGTCAGGTGTTTTCTTGGGACAGCAGTGTACTACAAGAAATTTGTGCCAAATTACAGTGCCCTGACCGCATCCCTATCTGGCCTGTTAAAGAAAAGGATGCCTATGAAAATTATCTGGGAACTAGCCTGTGAACAAGCCTTTACCAGACTGAAGGAGGCACTGTGCAGTGCTCCTGTATTGACAAGTCCAGACTATAGTAGACCCTTTGTAGTCCAGACTGACACCTCCAATGTGGGTATTGGGGCAGTGCTGAGTCAGAAGTCAAACCAAGGGAAAAATCACGCCGTTGTGTACCTCAGTAAAAGGTTACTTCCCAGGGAGCAGGCTTACTTGACTGTGGAAAAGGAGTGTCTTGCCATGGTGTGGGCCCTAAAGAAGTTAGAGCCATAACTGTATGGACAGCATTTTGAGGTACAAACTGACCACAATCCCCTGGTTTGGCTGGCACAAATGGGTAAAATGAATGGTAGATTACTAAGATGGAGCCTTTTCTATGTTAAACCCCAAAACTTTGCACCTTAATACTTTGCAACCATTTGATGGATTTGCCTGAAATTTGGAATACATGATCAAGAACCATATGCCTTGGGATCTACCAAGTTTTGTACTGGTCGGATATACGGCTATGGAGTTATTAAGTGTGATCTGTGCGCACGTTTACTCTTTTTCTGGAATTCTATGGTCGCGCCTACAGGTCGTATGGTTTGCGCTGATCATCCCGAAATCTTCAGGTCCCTGATGTGCCTTTGAAGATTTGGTGAAAAAATATTAAACGGTTCAAAAGTTATTCAAAAACAGTTTCCCATTATAAGTCAATGGGAAAGAATTAACAAAAGTTTGACAGTGTCGAAATGCATTTTTACTTTCGAAATGGGCCTGTTACTTTCACAAATCTGCCATTTTGTTTTCAGCTGGTGATCAGAAAATGGTTGGCATTTAAATTTGAGACCCTCTAGCAACCTAATTCTTTTTGTATTCATCTAGTCGGGCCCTGAGGATGCTTGCCATGTCTTTATTTTGTGTTAAAACACCACAGAAATATGTTTTTTAAATTTCTGGAAAAAGTACTTTTGCAAATTACTTTTGTGCTCACGAAAGTGTCGAACTTTCATGCGAAAGCTTTCGCAAATTTCAACAGTAGTTTTCCATCTGTGGGAAAGTGACAGTGATTCTTTGGCACTGCGCTGCAAAAGAACCGTTGGGAGTTTTGGGCTGAAATTTGGAGGGAACGTAGCTAACATCTCACAGATGTGCCTTTAAGTGGTTTGGTGAAAAAATATTACACAGCGGCAAAGTTACGGCACTCCAAATTGACGTTTTTTCCCATTGGATAACATTACGGCACCTGATGCATTACAGAAATCCTTTTGATCCGTGCTGCAAAATAACAGTTTGGTCTTTTTTGCTGAAATTTGGAGGGAAGACAGCCAAGAGCCCACAGATGTGCCTTTCAGTAGTTTGGTGAAAAAATATTACAGGGAGGCAAAGTTATGGCACTCCGAACTTCTCTTTTTTCCCCATAGGATAACATTACTGCGTTCTCCGTGCCTTTCAGGGCCTGTATCTCGGAAACGGTGCGAGATACAGACTTTTCATCAGAAAAATTCTTAGCCCCCTCTTGAGGGATAAGTACCAAATTAGCCAGGACAGTTGTAAATAATATGACTTTAACATTTTTTTTCTACATCGTACGGTTCCTGAGATATAACATATTTAGTATTCCAAGTTCTCATTTTGTGTGCCGATACTCATTATTATGCATACATTATTTGTACTCACTGTCTTTCTCTATGCAAGGTTTTGGGGAAAACCAGCCTGTGCACTTACATTACTGTTACTGTTTCCCTCTCCGCTTGCGGTTACGTACCCGTTTCACTTTCCGTTGACGTCTGCGCCACCATGTGCATTATCCTTTGCGTTTTCATTTGCTCTTGCGTTTCTGTTACTTTTTGCCATTTCTGTCTACAGTACTGTTTATCTTTCTGTTTCACTTTACGTCACCATGCCCATTGACATTTCTGTTTGCAGGCACCATGTTACTCTGTGACAACAGATCATGTGGCAGACCATTCGGTCTACGCCACCATGTGCGTTACCCTTTCTGTTCTCATTTGCTCTTGTATTACCATGTGCCCCACTGTTAGCATTTCTGTTTGCATTGCTGTCCCAGTTAGTATGCCGCAAGACATCATGTGGCGGGAGCGCGGGCACGCGCATGCTACATTCACTATTTCTCGTTATCATTGTCAAAAGAAGGGCAATTAGAGGCAAAAATCCATTTAATGCATTAGTCAGGGTTGTTCCACAGTGACAAAGTGAAATTTGCTGTTAGGGTTGAAAACCCTTGGACCCCACCCACCCCCAACTGGCACTGGGGTGTGCATTGGGATCGTGGGTCCTAACCCGCCTCCCGCCGCTGCATTATATTCACTATTTCTCATTATCATTCTCAAAAGAAGGGCAATCAGAGGCAAAAAATGAAATTCCATTTAATGCATTAGTTAGGGTTGTTCCACAGCGACAAAAGTGAGGAAATTCACTGTTAGGGTTGAAAACCCCCCTTGGACCCCCCGCCCACCCCGGAAACTGGCACTGGGGTGTGCATTGGGATCGTGGGTCCTAACCTGCGCTCCCACAGCTGCATTACATTCACTATTTCTCTTTATCATTCTCAAAAAGTTGGGTAATTAGAGGCAAAAAACTCCACTTAATGCATTAGTTAGGGTTGTTCCACAGCGACAAAAGTGAGGAAATTCGCTGTTAGGGTTGAAAACCCCTTGGATCTCTGACCCACCCCCAACTGGCATTGGGTGCGCATTGGGATCGTGGGTTCTAACCATACCTCTCAACCTCTTGCCTCATGAATCAGGGACAAGGCTTAAAAAAATCAGGGACAAAGACCCCAAATCAGGGACATATCTTAAAAATTGGTACTATTCACTCAGAAAGCTAACAGAATAAAGAAATTTGTGTTAAAATGCATTTTCTGAAGAACAACAAGTCTGTAACTTTTAACGTTTGAAATTATTTTGTGTTATTAATCCCCACTGTTCTGTCACAAAAACACAAATTTTATGAGAGACAGATGAAAATTTTGAGGCCAAATCAGGGACGTCCCTGAAAATCAGGGACAGTTGAGAGGTATGGTTCTAACTCTCACCTCATTCTCCTATACTTTTGCTGCTTTACACACATGATGGGGTGAGAGTTACGTCTAACGACAACCAATGTGCATCCTGGTCTTAAACCTTGTTCAGTAAATGGTTTACCTCATCATGTATGTCAATAAAAGATTAACATAAGGCTGTTAGGATGTTTGGAGGAATTACAAACCTCCATTTAACACATCACGTGGCAGATCGTTGTTATCTGTGTCACTGTGTGCGTTGCCGTTTATGCTCTCATTTTCACTTCTGTTACCATATGTGCCACTGTTAGCGCTTCTGTTTGCATTGCTGTTGGTGTTACTATGACACAAGACATCACCAGCAGGGTCGGGTAGGCAGTGGAGCAGCCAATGTCAGACAAAGTTAGGTAGTATATTGTAATTGTAGGTGTAGATGACCACACAGATGTATTTGTAAACTGAAGCATACTGTATACCCTCAGCTTGTATATGTACAATTGTGTTCTATTTGATCTACTGTTTGCTTTCCGGGTCACCCCTGAAAAAGGGATGTCCGGGGACTTGTGGGCTATATGGTTATTTAAATTCAATTAAGCAATAATGCATGATGCAGGGTTATGTTAATGGTCTGCTAATCACCTTTAAGGGGTGTACTGTGGCACGAGGTGTAGCCGAGTGGCATATGTCCGATAGGGTGATTGACTATTATCATTGACGTTAGTAATGCCTTATTGCTATTATAATAAAAATGTTTTTAAACTGTTTAAAAGCTTGTTCAGGAAATGGCTAACCTCTGTATGTATGTAAATAAAAGATTTACAGAAGTCTGTTAGAATGTTTACAGTCGGTCAGAAAGCTCAGTTTCTGAGACCCTTTTTATAATTTATTAATAAGGCATGACAAGGGGTTATGTTAATGGTCTGTTAATCACATTCTAGGGGTGTGCTGTGGCACGAGGTGTGGCCGAGTGGCACATGTCTCTATAGGGTGATTGACTGACCATTAACACAATTCTTGGGAGTGACTTATTGCTATAATAATGAAACATGTTTTAAACAGTTTTAAACCTTGTTCAGTATATTGTTAACCTCTTCATGTATGGTAATAAAGATTAACATAAGGTTGTTAGGATGTTTGCAGCCAATGAGAAACGTCCATTTTGTCAGACTCTGTACACATAGTAGTGACTGAATGGTACATTTATAGTCACAGCTGTGATCTGTTGGGTGCTGATGTGTGGCACTTTGGTATAGTAATAATGACTGCATAGGCACAGGAAAAGTAAGTACATTGCTGAGTTTTTTACACTGTTAGGAATTCTGTCAAATGTGACATGAAATGTCCCACATCGTTGCATATGCTGTGATACTGACTGTATGTCATAGGTACAAAACAAATTGATGGAAGTATAGTTGTAGCAGTATTAGTTAACATTGATTTGTATGCTTAAGTCATAGACACTTATTTTTATGTCATAGTGGTATTTAAAGTAAGGAGTTGACACAGGTGGTTATGGTTTGAAAAAATTTATTGCCAATTTGTCAAATGGAGAAAAGGTCCAATCAAGAGTGAAATTTAGTTCACAGAAGCAGTCTCACAATACAATCTTTGTATGCGTGCAATCATTGCTTGTCATATATGTAAATGTGTAAGAATAATAAGAACTGTATAATATGGATTGGAGTAAGTGTGTGAAATTATAGGAAACTAATCAGGTGTTGTGTGTTTCTAGTTATGTTTCAGTACTCACTACACTTTATGTGAGGAAGTAGTTTCTGACATTCGACCTGGAATTCTAATAGTCAAGCTGAAGCTGTGGCGCTTCATTATATATTTACTATTGAATGTGAATGCAGTTTGTAAAAAAATGTAACTTTTAAAAATGGTTGTATGTTGTAATTATGTGTGTGCATTACTTGTGTGGTATGTTAATAAGGCAATGTCAGTAGGTTGTGAAGTGTGATTACACACATGATAGACAAGTGTTTTGTTGTAATTGTGTGACTGCTAATGTGGATGTTCCTGGGGTTGGCGAAAAACCATATGCTGACTGTCTAAGTAGTACAATATACAAAAATTTTAGTTTTGTGACATTTGATTAGTATTATTTAATAATATGTCACTGACTAGGCGCAAATGGAAAATTCCCACCCCGACCCCTCAATTGAGGTGATCATAAATATTGTCAGCAACAGGTATGCAGTTTGTTGTGATCAGTAACAGTGTCTGATTTACAATTGTCAATATTTTTTACATACAGTAGAATTACTTATGTGACAAGTTTAAAAAATATAATATTTTTGCTTGAACAAATGACATATTATCAATTCTCTTACATTGGCTTCTACGTAAATTCTTAACTTGTAAATACTAAAACTGTGCATGGAATGCATTTTTTAACAAACTTATGGTTAATTAAATGTAGTTACTATAGTGCTGAATAATATGTAAAACATTCACTTGTACTTTAGTGCTACACTAGTATTTTTAGTACAGGTATCAAACTAGTTATTAACAATGTACACCTGAATACAAATGTTTATATTATGTACAAGTAATTGCAAACACATGTAAAAGTCAGTAAATGAGATTCTGCAATTGGTTCTTGTTTACAGTTGTGTAATTCAGCTTCTTGCATTATCAATAAAGGTAGTTATTTTTACATATGTACAATACTAGTATTACGCATGAAAGCATGATAGTTCTACACTGTTGCATGGTGACCGAATGATGTTCTCTATATGTCAAGAGTCAATAGACAAATTGAAGTGTTGATAGACAACTTGTGACAGAGTAGAATGTTTGCTGAATGTTAGAAGTGTAGCTCAGTTATTTACGATAATAACTGAGAAGTTCTCTTTGTTTGCAAAGAGTAAGAGGTTATAAGTCATATCAATTTGTTGTTATATATGAGTTGATACATGGATGCTTAAAGATATGTACAGAGGAGGAGAGCAGTAAGTACTCAGTTTTTAGATGTACAATCTTTGATACATATGTAATCATGGTTTCTCTAGTGACTGAATATTGTTGGCGCCGACTGAAGCCACTACAACAACTTTTATGTAGTCACTGATCCACACAAGATCTTACATGTTACACTGTATGGAATGTCTCTGTCAGAATTGCATTTTGTTGAAATTGTATGGTTTGTGAAGAGTCATACATTATACAACATTGTAATGAGGTATGAATGTTTTTGGGACAAAATAGTCATGTTTTAAATGGAACATGTTTTGTCCTATTCTTCTGAAATATGAAGGTTATCCTAATTGTTCAATATTAGAAGATCAAATGGAAGTGTTGGTAGACAACTTGAGACAGAGTGGAATGTTTGTTGAATGTTAGTAGTTGCTTAGTTATTTACGATGATAACTGAGAACTTCTCTTTGTTTGCAAAGAGTAACAGTTTATAACTCATATACATTTGTTGTTATGCATGAGTTGATACATGGATAATTAAAGATCTGTACAGAGGAGGAGAGCAGTAAGGCTTCAGTTTTTAGATGTACAATCTTTGATAGACATGTAATCATGGTTTCCCTAGTGACTGTGAATATTGTTGGCACTGATTGAAGCCACTACAACAATTTTCATGTAGTCACTGATCCACACAAGATCTTACATGTTGCAGTGTATGTAATGTCTCTGTTAGAATACCATTTTGTTGCAATTGTATGGTTTATTTAGAGTCGTACATTATACAACATTGTAATGAGGCATGAATGTTTTTTGGACAAAGTAGTCATTTTTAAATGCAACATGTTTTGTCCTATTCTTCTGAAATATGAAGGTTGTCATAATTCTTCAATATTAGAAGATATGCATTTTCCAAGTGTCGTGGCAGTCTCTGTTTAAAACTGCTTGTAGAGTCGTCACACTCTAACCATCCAGTTCTGCACCTTAGTAACGAGGTGTAATGCCCAGAATGCATGGATTGACCATGGTGATAGATTATACTGTGAGTGTCAAACACTGATTGGTTGAAGACTATTCTACTAGCTGTGTAATCTGTGATAGGAGTATCAACTCTGAGTCTGCTGGGTCAAATCTGTGCAACAAAAGCAACAGATATTGAGATGAACTCCTGAGACGTATGGACTGAGTGCATCTGCCTCCACACCTTCCACAGGCATGACTACATTCAGCATTGGTGAATAGCTGTCGAAATTTGACACTTTTGGTTTCAGGGACAAAGAAAGTAATCCACAGCATGTCTTGTGTGGTTTCACACTGTGAATTGCCACATGAAACACATACATATTTTGTAACATATGTTACTGTGAAGTACTGCCGCATTGGGGTGCCGTCTTCATCCAGGTTGTTTATGACAGTCATCATAAACTCAGTAGTGTCTTGCTGTATGTCTGCAGCAAACATACTACATCCAGCATATGTAGCTAACACCTGTCGTAGTGGTGTTAGTGACTGTACATTGTTAGAGTGGTCAGAAGTCATGTTGATAATCTGCTTCAAAGCGTTTGATAGGGAATTGTCTTGTGAAGCAGATATTGCCTGCACAAAGTGCGGCATGTGTAGAAAAACTTGCATAGCTGAGTTAGCATAGCAGTTTACTCTACTGCTGTTGTCAAAGACTGGTACAGCAGCTACACCAACTGATTTCTGATGAATTGCTGGTTGTGAATGTTTACTTGAAGTTGTGGCCTTTGCTGAACTATTTTTTGTTGAATCACTTTTGGAAGCTTGCTGTTGTTTGTTGCTACCTCTAGCTGTGACTGAATTGTGTGAGACAGACAGATATGTAGGCAGTGGTATTAAAGACATTTGTGGCTGATGTAGAGTACGTAACCTGTTGTACTCAAGAATACATCGCTTGTCAGCTCGTATTTTCTGAGGTGCTATACTAATGATGTGCAATCCAGAAAGGCTACGTACACGTGAAAGTGCGACGTAGCTCATGCCATCCTTGAAAATGTCTGTACCTATGTCTACCATTGCTGAATCCAAACTCAATCCCTGAGATTTGTGAATGGAGACAGCATATGCAACACATAATGGGAACTGTTTTCTGTTTACATAGACATCCTTGAAAACCTGGAATTTAACGCAGGTTCGATCTATGTGTACAGACTGCTGCGTGTTGTCAAAGTGCACTACAAGTGTCTCAATATATGTCTTCTGGACATTGTAGACAAAGTCAATGATGTTTCCCATGGCACCGTTTACCATACCTTGTTCTACATCTAGATTACGGCGCAGCATGATACGTGCATTCTTACAAACTGTGAGAACATCTTCTAGGCCAGCTGTTCATGAAACATCTGACTTCAGTTCACTTAGTCGTTCAGTCATCTTTGCTACTAGCTTTCGACTAAGAATAACGCCATCAACTGTATCAACTGCATGCAGAGTTAGAATCTCTTGGTTTTCTCTGCAGCATTAGATTGTTGAATTCAGTGCATTTTTTAGTTGTGGTACTATGTGTCTGCCAGTAGAGTATATATTGCTGAAGACATTACATGCTGTTTCTATGCATGTACTATGTACTGTGATTTTTGATCATTTAACATACAAACATGTTCTGGTGATAGAGAACCTGTACGAGCTTCATCTAAAAGTGATTTGTAAGCTAGATCACAACTTTTGCGCATGTTCTCAGACAACTCAACATAGGTAAATAATTCCCATATTTTATAGCCTGCAATGCAACCGAGGATATTCTTAGCTTGCTTGGCAGTCAGAGTTGTAAACACATGCTCTGCATTGACTGGTGCAAGTTGTAGAAGGTCTCCCAACACAAGTATACTTTTGCCACCAAATGGCACTCCATCATCAGTACCTAAGATCTGCTGTAGACGTAGATGAATACAGGCAAGCATGACATTGGAGACCATGCTGATTTCATCAACGATTAGTAACTGCATCTTTGTGAACATGGAACGGAGCTGAGATACAACCTCAAATGACAGTTTACAATACTCTCCAGTTCTCCCATGTTCGACTGGCAACATAAAGAGACGGTGTAATGTTACTCCACCAATGTTGTATGCTGCTAGTCCTGTGGGAGCAGTTACAGCAACAGACATTGAAGAGCCTGTCACACTCCGTACTTCTGCAATGATGGCTTCAATCAGGAAACTCTTTTCTGTGCCAGCTGAACCGCTAACAAACATTAGTAGTGGCTTGTAGTGAGTGCAGTCACATTGTTTTGTTTCATGTAGTATGCCATGTTGGACAGCTTCAACTACTTGAGAGTGAACTGTATGCTGCAGCTGATTTAGTCTTTCTCTTAAGTCAGCTGGGTTGACCATAGAGTGTGTGCCATGTTGCATGGCTGTCTCAATTTCTGACATTAACACTTCTGCGGCATTTAAGGGCTGAGGGTCAATTTGAACACCTGTCCTTCTGGATGCAGGTTGTCGTGTAACTAACTGGAGTGTCTTCCTGAAGTTGCTTCTCTGCCTTCTCAAGCTGTTCTTTCTCAGCTTTTAGTCTTTGTATATATGTCTGTGAGTACTCAGTTTGGAAATTCTCAGAAGTGAGATTGAACTGGTCTTCGAATGTGTCAGAGTCACCTTTTAATTCAGACTCACTCCTCCAGGGTCTAAATAGGAATAGGAGAGCAAAGTAGTAATGTTCTGTGCTCTCTAATGTGCCTAGATGCAGTTTGCAGTGATCTATAAGCCATGGCTTGTGTCTCTTCATGAGAAAGGCATCTAGTCCATTGACCTTGTAAATTTGGCATGTTGAGTCAGGTGCTGCACCTGTCTTGTAGTCATACCACTTAGCCACCTCAAACAGACACATATCATTCATGTCATTGTGTCTACGTGGGTAGTATGTGTCTATCAGGTTATTCTTCAAGATATGTTTTGAAGAAGGTGTATTGACAGCGAGCTCCTCAATTTCGGCATGAGGAATCAGTACACGCTTCCGTTTCTCTTTGTAGTTTACACTGAGGAAACGTACAGCATCAGACTTCCCGTACAGATGTGTACCCATTAACCAGTCACTGGCTTCATAAGCTCCACATTCTCTGTGTGAAAGAGTCTTCAAACCCAATGACCACAGCTAAGATGTCAGGCTTTTGCTTGAAGTGGCAATATCTTCCCAAAGATCTTGCAAGCTAGTCTGTTCATGTTTGGTTATGTACGAAAGTGATGTACCGAACCAGGGCCAGCGAGTTATCAGCCACAAACTGAACATCTATGTTTGCTTGCCACATTAGGAGAAGAGTTGGGTTGTAGTCATTGATGTACACCTCTTTTTCATCTCTGGGTAACTCGTATACCCTCTTGGTTGATTTTGCCTTCAAATGGTGTCGCATTGCTGAGAAAAGGTCATTCATGGCACCATTCTGACAAACTCGTCTAGGAAATCCAAAGTGACATCGTGTGTACCAATTAGATTTGTTCTTTACTACTCGCCGGCAATATTTTGCGCAAATATGTCGCTGGAACTTTTGTACCAACTTCCATAGTGTAGGACTGTCATACTTGTCTGGAACATGACAAGTGATATATTTTTTGATGAATGATAGCACTTCTGCTGCTTCATGTTCACCAATGCGTGTCGCATCCTTGATCCACAATAACATATGGATATGAGGAGCACCTCGTGTTGATATTCTGTCCTCAAAAGTAATGTTCCACAATACCTAGAGGAGGATTGTCTCTTGACAAGATGAAAGTGAGAATGTCATGGAACCGCTTGTGAAAATGTCTTGTGACAGACACAGGATCAAGTGAACACATTTCTCTGACAGTCATCGATGAGATGGCTTTGACATCAGAATTTGCCCACTTCAACAGTTCAATGAGTTCGTCCCAGGCATATTCAGCACAACTAAGTGTGACAAACCATGTGGCTACACCATACTCTCGTAGCATTGTCATCACTTCTGAGTGTCTGCGATATCAATATTCTTTGGTGCCACGGAGACTTGAAAGTATGGAAGACAGATTCACTTGCACATTTTCATCTTTCTGCTTTAATTTCTCTAGAATTGAGCAGCTGTTATTCCATCTAGTGGACTTGTTAGACGAATGGTATGTGCTATAGATGCAGACAGAATGCTAAGTTCACTCTCCCAGAGCAGATGGAACAGGTACTGTATGTTACGCCTGAATTTGCCATCTTTGTTGAGGACACGCTTAGTGCGGTACTCAGCACCCTGTACCTGCTTTTTCTTTCATCTAGGTGTCCACCTGACCTTTTGGAAATAGGTCTGGAAACAGCGTGTTTCTAGTGTTGCCTCCCAAATGCTGACAGGCTCACCTTCCACCTGCTTCATTTGATAGAGATCAATGTTGTCTCCTAATGGATCTCTGCCATGTAGTGGGTGAATTGTACTGTTCATACACATTGTCACTTGTCTGTGTACTGACCTTCTCAATGATTGGCTTACTTTTTTTCAGATCATGTTGCACAGAGAGACTGGCCATCTGATCTATGTCAAGGTCTATATAAAAGGAATTGTTACTCTTTAAATAAGCAAGAGCAAGCTTTACCTTTTGCACATTGACAACATCTTGCCAGATGACCTTGGCCTTTGTAGGCACACCATTTACAAGAATTACCAAGCTATTTTCAGTTGAGATTGCTTGAACATTTTCCTGTAGAGGAAGTGGTAGATACATCACAGAACCCTGTAGAGATCTAATAGCTTTTCTGTGGAATGTTCCATGTCTTTGTGTTCAGACGAGAATCGTTTGGAATGGTTTCATTGTCTGAATTAGAATACGTTCAAACATATTCAATGTTGAAATCTCACTTGGTGTAACATCTGTTTCCATGTTGTTTAGCATTGACCTTGCTGGCAAAGTGTTACACTTCAATTTTGAAAAACAGTGTTTGCATAGCACAATGGTGTCTTGTAAGTGAAAGTCAGATTTCAGCAGCAAGAATGCTGCCAGGCGGAACCACATGTCATTGTATGGTGACAAGGTTTCTAGGTTGACTGTGACTGTTTGTTTCGTGTAGCACAAACGGTTGCATGACACACATACAGAATCAAACTTCTGAGACTTTGCAACCTCAAACTTAGCAATTTCCTTCCCGTACTGTTTCAGAATGTCATTTTCTAACACTGAAACAGATTTTTCTACAGAAGTGTTACACTGAAAATTAGTTGTTTCTGGTACAGAAGTAATGTGTTGCAGTTTTTTTAGGAAAGTGATGGCACCCTGCATGTCACCTGACTGCAATAAGTCATTTAAACAAGTGTACTGATGTACAGCTCGCTGTACTTCATATACTCTGTAGACAAAGTTTTGCATGCCTGTTTGATGCACTGCAAGCATCCGCATGTTGTGAAAAATACTATCACAAACACCACTATCGAGACATGCAAGTGAGTGACCCATGAGTCCAGTATGTGGTCGGATTTCACAATGGTCAATTTTTGTAAACAGTTTATGTCTCTCTTTGCGATCTGTTATTACAAATAGGTTAACAAAGTGTTCTAGTTTTTGAAATGACTATTGCCTACGGTTGCAGGTATCATCACATGACCATGTCAGGCAGTGCCGTTTATTGAAGAGTGTGGTTGGATCACAGTCATCATCAGTATCCAATTGATTGTCACCAGAGATACTGAGGACATTTTTAGTTTGCCGGACTCATCAATACTGAACGCCTGTTCTTTGTTAAGTAATGATAAGACTTCTTCCCAGAAATATGCTTCTGAGTGCTGTGGTGCAGCCACTGTCCTGTGAAACATGACAGAAGTTGTCAACAGTCAAACAAGGATACTGTTGAAGTTTTTTAATGGCATATACAAGTTTCCTGAATTGTTCAAGGACATGACACATCTTACACAACAATGTAGTACAAACAGTGCTCTGTTGACAAAAGTTCATACTTTCAGACGAAATTCATCAGAGAAAGGTGACTTTGCTCTTTTTGCGGGTGTGCCATAGTACAGCAGCGATAAGTCTTCGATCTTAGCTTTACTTGCTAGTGATCGAAATACTTTCTCTTTCTGAGTTGTAAATCACTATTTTGAGTTTCCGTGTTGGTTTGAGTATTTCTTGATGGTTACACTCAAAATAGTTGTGTTTCATCTCAGAGATCGACACAACATTTGTGATGGTATACATTTTTTCCTTTCTGTTAAGGAATTTCATTTGGTTGTGCAGTGACTTGATGTAGGGGTCACTGTTGCAGTAAAGCTTTGTCGATGTTCATTTTTTGGTGTGCCTTTACTGTTTTGTTTGTTGCCGTTATACAACAGTGTAGTACTATTATACCACTCTCGTTTTGAGACACATCTACATCTGTATTTAGTTGGCATTTGCTATTATGGTTGACAGTGACAGAAGCAATCTTACAGAAGTATCAGGCACCTGTATGAGAGAGAAAAAAAGTTTTAGAATAGGCTTTAGTAAATTTCTTATAACAGTGTGTATTGATAGAATTGTATGTTAGTATGTTAATTTGGTAAAACATAACTAAACAATAGTTTTATGAATGTGCATCAGCAGCTGCTACGTACTATCAGAAGTTTGTGCATTCTCAATATTTCTAGTCCACATTTAAAAGATTTTTTTTCACATGTGTACTTATGATTAGGATAGGTGTAATTTTTTACATGTGGACGAAAATGTGTTTTCTACCATGTAGCGTGTCATGGCATAGTCAGTATGCTAATTTACTATATGGTAGACCCAAAACTTGAGAGTGATAGTGTTCATTACCAAATCTGTAACAATTAGTATGTTTACAATTAGAGAGAGAACATGCCACTATTACTGTTGTGTGACTGCGTCTACCACAATTGCTAAGTATGGTTGCATGTTAACGAAATTTCAATATCGTTGCTGCATATTATCAACATTGTCTTTTTAGTACCCCTGTGTATCACTATTGGAGCAGTTATTTTTAACAACATGGAAAAAATGTTTTTCTGCACATGTACTGTGCAATGCTGCAGTTGATTTATGAAATAACTGTATGGGGCACAGTCACAAAATTACAGTGCCTGTGTTTATGAGCAGACGACTTAAAATGAATATGTCGAAAAATTGGTTTGAGAATTCTGAAACATTTCTGATTTACAAGCTTGCACAGTGCAGTTCACATGTACACTTGTAAGTTTGTGTATTGTCATACTTTTCAGTTGAGAATTTACAATTTTGCTTTTGACACACAACCTTATGAATAGTACAGATTGCATTTTCACATCTTGAGAAAATTGTGTTTCTGGTTGTGTGCTGCGCTTTGACAAGTTGATGTGAGAAATGACTATATGGTACACATGTATAACAATCAGAGTGACACTGTTATGAGGAGAGGTCTTAAAATGGCTATGTTTAGATTTGGGTGTAGAATTACAACAAACAACTGTTTCACAAGTTCATTAGCTACAGTTGAAAGTGCACACTTGGAACGTTGTAAATGTTAATATCTGAAGTGTACTGAGTTAGAAGCAGCTATGCAGCACATAATGTGTTTATAATTGAAATTTAGCTATTTTCCCATTAAATCTGAAATTGTGGCAATAAATAGACAGTCTTGGAAAATTGCTTGTAGCATGAAACTTTCACAAAAAATACTTTCGTATTCAAAAGTGTCGCAATCTTACTTTCAGGCATTTGACAATATGGTCAAAAGAACTGTTTTAACTCGACACTTTCTAAATTTTACTGTCTCAGTTATTAAAGCAAATGTTATTATAGATCGATAGTAAATAATCGTATTGGGAGTGCCAAAACATTCAAACAGACTGTTTTCTGATTTGATAATGAATGTTTTGGCACCTCAAGTGTTACATTAATTTTACTGTCGACGCAACGAAAGTAAGATTTCATGACACTTTGAATGCACGTGGAGTTCTATGAGAAAATGGAACCAATCAGACTTTTTCTGATGTTGTCATTGTTTAAAACTGCCTATGAAAAGGATGCACTTTCAAAATTGTCAGTGGTTGCAGATTTTTGCAGGAACATAGGTCTAGTAATACTGAATGCATCAGTTAGATTGGTTAATGAAGCCAGAGCAGCAGGGAATGTTTTTATTTGATTTGTGTGTTTTGTCTGAACCCACTAAAGCTAGCTTGAAATAAGGAGGGAAAATATCAGTTTGATTTTCAGTGCTGTCTGGTCACTGCAGGGTGAACACTGACTTTCTTTGTAGCTCTCTATGCAGTTCTGAGTTTTAAAACTTAGAATGGCAGAAAATAGCAAAAGGATTTTGTGGATAGTTGGAAGCAGTTACATAAGACCAGCAGCTGAGTTTGCAGTTCATAGTAATTTTGGGAGGGACCTGCAGCTCCCCAATTGCTATGTAAGATGGTTTGATCGTGGTGGCATGAGATGGGAACATCTTATGCCAACCATGGACAGACTTTTGGTAACTCACCTCTCCTGACATACTGCTAATACATCTTGGAGGCAATGATTTGGGCTCAAAATGCTGGGTAGATTTAGTTGCAGAGGCAAAATTGGACCTTGCTTCTATTATGTGTATGTTGCCTGCCTGTATTATCATTTTTTCAGATATTACAGAGAGTAGAGTCTGGAAAGCAGAACATCATATGTATCTGATTGACAGAGCTCGCAGAAAAGTAAATGTACAGATAACTGCTTTTCTATGCATGCATGGAATGTATACTATACGTCACCCCGAAATAAAATACTGTAATGATTGGCTATTCCTACCAGATGGTGTACATTTCTCGGATGCTGGCAATTGCCATTTTCTGGGAGACCTTCGAGATGGAGTCCTCAAAGTCCTTTAAGATTGTCAGACTGTTTTAGGAAATATTACAGTATACACAAAGGTTATTTTCAGAACCATATTAATGTGGTAAAAAAATAGATCAACTGCATGCATCACTCACATACATGCCACATATATGGGTTTGCTATATTAGGATAGTGGGGAAACACCAATACTAATTTACTCTGCTGCTGTCAGTTCACAATTGTATGATGTTGTCATGTCTCAACATTTAAGCAATAAGGTATGACCAGGGTTTAGATTAACTGTCTGTTAATCACTCCTAGGGGTGTAATGTGGCACAAGTGCAGCTGAGTGCCATACTGCCCGTAGGGGGTGATTAACTGACTATTTATGTAACTCATGGGACTGCCTTATTGCTATTATAAAAATGTTTTCGAAAAGAAAAGTGTTAAAAGTATCCGTTATGAATGTTTTCCTGATTTACAGGGAGATTTTTAATAAAATAGTTCTTACACCAGCAGTTTAAGAATGCTGGTTCAAAATCAGAATGCATCATTACACACATTCAGCTGTTCTAGAGGATGGAATGCTGACAGGAGCAATCCGTGTACCATGGTGATCAGTGCCATACAGACAGTATAACATGGATTAATGTAAGGCTGTTGGAATCCTAACAGCCAATAAGATTGCAGCATTTCTGAGAAGCTTATTAATTGTACATAGTTTGAGTATGTTAAATGACTGTAGCATTTAGTGTGGTCTTACAGTATTGTAGCTGTTACAGTATGGTATGTGTACAACAACAATAAAACACAGTGGTGCTGTTCAATGTATATGTTTCTTTACTGGTATGTCAGGAAATAGAGTTATTTTGAATGTAGCAGATATGGGTAGTAATTAGTATATAGCTATCATGAATGTACAACGGAATTATCATACTATTTAACTTTCAATTAGTTTGTTAGCTGTCTTCACATTTATTAAGTATATTTCTAGGTGTCTGCACAATGTGTGGTTCATCTGTGTTCAACATCACTTTGCTATGGTGTGTGAACAGTTCAGTGTAGTAGACATGGATATGTGATGGTGTATCCAATGTCATGTTCAATGCAGTAGGCCCCCACCCCTGAGACTACTGGATTGTATGCTGGTGGGACACCATAGTGTAGCAGCAGTTGTTGTTACTGTTGAGGTGGCTGAATCTTTTTAGCCCATATAATGCTACTGATCTGTGTTTCTGCTATGTTGAAGGACTTGTGCTCTTTAATTTAATTAGTATTATATGGAATTCATTTAAGAAATGATTTATATTGTTACATGATACTAATGTAGATATTTGTTTCTGTTTGTATTTCAGAACTAAACAATTCTAAACTGACAGAATGAGGCAGTGGACCTTGTGAGAGGTGTGTGCACTGCTTGAGGCAGTCCAGGCTAGAGGGAATCTGAAGGTTTTGATGAGGAGTACAAATCGGAAACTGGATTCAATGTGGAGGCGCATAAACAGCTATTTGTACATAGCTTTAAAAGTAAAGAATAAGACTGTTGTACAGTTAAAGAGGAAGTGGAAGCTGTTGCGCCAACATTTCTACATTTTGAAACAACGTGAGGGATACCGGACAATGATATTGCATGGTACTAACTCGCTATACGAAGGTAGTTGCTGGCAAATAGCTATGGGGGAGACACTACTCACCGTAGTAAATCAGCACAACTTTTCATAATAGTTGTGCATGTATTCAGAATTTAAAAATAATTGTATACTGCATGATTAGCAACAAGACATGAGAAGGGATTATGTTAATGTTGTGTAAATTAGTGTTTATTGGTGTAATGTGGCATGAGGCACACCAGTACCATATGCCCCCACACAGTGATTAAGTGACCATTAATATAAACACTCAGAGTGCCTTATTAGTATTATCATACCAATATTTTGTAAATAGTGTTGAACATTGTTTTGTATGTGCTTAGTCTCTACATATATGTTAATCAAAGATTGACATACAGCTAGTAACATGTTTGCTACTAATCAGAAACCTGTATTTTTCACAACGTTTTTAAAATACTTAATACTATATGTAAGGATGTACTATGAAAACATGTAACCTAATTCTTCCATTTATTCACTGTGCTGTTGTTCAGTCACAAACCAGAGCTTGCTAAGATAGCCATGCCAGAAAATAGCACATTTATACATATATGTACTTATTACTATGGTATGTTGGAAGAGAACAATATGTTACTGTTTAGTTATTGTGATGTAGTGGTATAAAACTTGTACAAGTCTGTAATACTGTGTAATAAACCATCCCTCTCCTCATGAACGTGTCCCTGGTGGTCCAGTGGAAGGAAATGGCCGATCACGTGTAGTAAGTGTAATAAACCCAGCACTCCTCTCGAACGTATACCTGGTGGTTCAGTGGACCAAAATGCTCAATACACAGACAGACACATACAAATGTACATATCAATAGTGTTTGATGCCCCACAAGTTACAGACTATGTAGATAATGGTGTGCTGGGCCCCTGCACAGAAATATAGAATTGTTATTATAATATGTGACCATAATGCTTGTGGTCTGTATAATTAGAAGCAATGTTATGTATGTCGTGGCTGATTTACTGTTGTTGTAAGTCTTTCAAAACTGTACTGTGATTCACATCTAACACTTACATATTTTTTTTTTTTGGTTCATGGTAGAACATCGGAGGTGTTCCCCAGCTTCACACGAGGTAGTGCCAGTACAGAGTCAAGCTGTGGAGGGTGGTCAGTCGGAGACCAAAAGTGTCATTTTGATTGACTCCGATGGTAAGACTTTATTATCACAAATTTGTTATGCTGTTTACAAATAAGAAACAAGGGTTTCTCATGACACAAAGGGTGGGATATTCAAATTGTGCCATTCATATGCGCAAGCCATTGAGTTGTGCAAAATAGTTGCACAGCTGTGTGTCCGGGGCGACATTCAAAGGAGTTACGCTATTGAGCAACTCCTTTGCATATCACCCCCCAGCCACAGCCACTGTGCATGGTGCAGTGGAACTTGTGCCACCGGAAGTTCACAGAGTGGAGCATTCAACTTGCGGTGGCATAAGTACCATTGCGCCATGCGCTAAATTCTGATATTCAAAACCCGACATGCAAATGGGGTATAATTCATGCAAGCCGCAGTGTGGGGGCATTTGCATGTGATTATGGTGCAATTTGCATGGCATTACCATGTAGGTCTGCTGATCCCTGAGAATTGCGCCTGGTGCCCTGACAGGCTGCAGCCATCGGGGAACAATGCCCCCTGCACCCCGATCGTAGACAAAACAGTGTAGAATACCCCGCAGCACCCCTCACTGGGCTGATCACGGGCATGGTTCAATTTCCCCCAACAGCTCGATCGCAGGCAGTAATGTGGCCCCCCCGAATGTATCCCTGCTGATCCAGTGGACCAAAAAGATCGATCGCAGGTAGTAAATTTAATAACCCCTCCCTGAACATAGCCCTGGTGGGTACTGTACCACCCACACCACCCACTCGCTAAGCTCCACCTCCCCGCTCCCCCCCGGCAGCTGGTGGGTGGCAGCATCCCACATGCCTGCCACCCCGCCACCCACCGACTGACTGCCCGGTAGGGCTGCACGGCCATTGTTGTAGAGTACAGCCAATGGGTATGCAGCCCATACCTACATGACAGTTCATATTTTTGAATGAATGAATTGATTCACAAATCTGGACTGTGATGTACAGTATGGGATGCACGCCCATCGGCTCTTGGTCTGCACCAATGGGTGTGCAGCCCTAATGGGCAGTCAGTTGACAGGCGGCAGGTGGGTGGGATGATGCTGTCCGCTGCCTGTGAGGGGGTGAGCGGGGTAGTGGTGCTTCATGGGTGGGTGGGTGGGGACACTAGCCACCAGGGCTATCTTTAGGGGGGGTTATTAAACTTACTGCCCACGATTAGGCATTTCGGTCCACTGGACCACCCGGGATACATTCAGAAGGAGGGGTGGGTTATTTTACTTACTGCCTGCAATCGGGCATTTTGGCCCACTGGACCATGAGGGATACATTTGGGAGGGTTATTTAACTTACTGCCCGTGATCAGGCATTTCGGTCCACTGGACCACCAGGGATACATTCGGGGGGAGCCCATTGCTGCCCACTTAATTGGCCTGGTGTTGGGGAGTACACAATGCCCATGGGTCGGGCCACTGGGAGGGGGGAGGATTTACAGTCGTGCCTGCAATCGGGCTGTAGGGGGGGCACAGGGACTGGGTTAGGGCTGGCACAGGTGGCAGCTGCTGTGTTTCACCCTGCAATCCAGCAGCTCACCTGTGGGTGGCCCTTGACTTAGGCCTTTTTTTTTGCCTCCAAGTCGTGCAGGCTTGGTTGGGGGTTGTGGCTACACAACTCTGCACAGCCTGGCTGAATATCGGGCTCTGGAGTTCATGCATGGTTCCTCCCCTCCACTTGAGCATGCATTCATTTGCATTGCGCTGTTGCTCAGCCTGTTTTCAGTGGCGCAACTGTCTTCTACTGAATATCGCAGAATGGCAGAATTTCGTACTTGCGCATGTGCAACCCTATTGCGTATGGTGCAACCATTTTGAATATCCCACCCAAAATACTTCAAAAAGGTGTTAACCAAGTCTAGTGAATGTGCAGTGCCACCATGGCAGAAGATCCTGTACTACCATAACAAACTGGTATTACTACACATGTGAGTGGGATACTATTGTTCATGAATCTGAGAATGGATGTATGTCCATAACGGTACATGTGGTGTTGTGGCCGGGGGGGGAGGTCTTCTCCTCTGCTACTTTTGGTGGTGGAGTTTAATGTACAACGAGTAACAGATAACCAATTGTAATGTTGTAGGTGTCTCAGTGGTATTCAATGGTGTGCTGCTTAATTTTCTGTTGCTAATTACCACATGTCCCTAGATCTTATTCACTTACTATTTCTATATCTCCTGTCAATGTTTCATTTTTATTATTGCAATAGTTATTAATGGACAGCATAGAATATCTACATGTTTGTTAATGTGTTTTAATAGCCCTGTAGGGGTAATATGCTTAATAACACATAAAAGGCTGCCATATTCAGCTAGAGGGTCATTGAGTGAACAGTAACATTATTGTTATGTTTGTGTTCTTCTTATTATAATAACTCACATTTTAAAACTGTTTAAGGAACAGATCGTCATATAATTGGGTATGCATGTATGTAAATTGAAGGTACATGTGATGTTTTTAGGATGTTTCTGTGTAACAAATATGCATTATGACAATGTTATAACTATTGCGATTGATGGGCAGGCACTGCTTGTTCTGCACTACATACTACCAATAATATATTTCGAGTTTTCTTTCGGAAAAATAATTGGTGAAGAAACAGTGTTAGGGGAATCACCAGGAAAAAATAATTTTTATATTAACTGTTCTGGATTGATGGACATTTGTCTTGGAAAAAGATATATACATGGTGTCATAATTTCAACTTTGTGTGGCTTTTGCAGATGAGAAGACTTGTTATATGCATGTAATACTGACTTAACAACATACATCTAGTTGGAGGGTCAGCTGTTTCCGTAAAGAGATATGTGTTCATATGATAGTTGTATGAATGATGTAGTATTAGAAATTGATGTTTTAAAGAAAAACACTTTTACCTTGATATTTCATCTATTGATGTGATCATTTTTTTACATGTTTGCTTTAATAGAGCCCGGGGAAGCTGCTGCTCTTGAACATGTGGAGGTGAAGCAGGGAGCCAGCGCCAGCCCACCACGTAAGTGAAATCTGTTGTTGCTATTATCTGCATGGTTGAGAAGTACCATATGGTTGTCAACATTCATGGTGATCAATGCTCCTGTTGATAACAACACCTTGCTGTCTTACTGCGTGACAGGGGGAGTGCACTGTCTGTTGGCATACTCACTGCAAATGTTCAATTGTCTGGGGTGTGAGCAACACCCCTTCGTTGCTGAGCCAGTACCACTTTCTTTTGTTTGTTGTGGGGGGCGAATCACTGTTGACATTATTTACTTTATTTGTGCTGTGACCTTATAAGGGTGGCAATGCGTTGATGACTGCAGATACCCAACCACCTCAAAAACACAACATGGTGGGAGGATATTGTAGTGACCTAAATGGTGTGCAATGCAGAAAGTGTCCAATTATGATTTTTTTGTTTTTTTCTCAATGTACAAGTTCAAAATGCCTTATGGTCTTCATGACCCCTTTCCTACGGTTAAACTGAATAGCTGTGCAGTGTGTCTGTCTTCAGCCTTGCCAGCCTCATACTTACCTCTACAATCCAGTGTGATGCTGTTCAGTGCACTGTCACATATGTGTATTTTAATAGATGATCATGAACTGTGGAATGTCGATAAAAGTAATAATACAGTGAATAATGGGACTGTTTACGTGTCACCTATGAATATCGCACATTTCTATATAGCACTATGGAGTTGTCTCACCACATGTAAAATGCAGTACTGACTACTTGCAGTGGTGCAAATTCCTACGTCATTATACGCCATTACTTGGGTTGGGTGTTATTAAAATCTAGTTCTTTGAGTAGAACTGTGTTAAATATTGGGGCCAATAGACATCACATTGCTACATTATTCAATGCTGCATGGCCTTGCGACACACAGTGTCATACTTTGAATGAGCACCTATATTGTCAAACTGTGTTTTATACTTTACTATATGATGCTGTGGTTGCTGTGCGAAATAACTTTTTGGCACAGTGTGAAGACATAACAGTGAGACTGTATGTGAGTAAAGGTGGCAATATGTCTATTTAAAACATTTGTTTGCGAGATGAGCATTACATGCTATCATTACAATCAGGTATTAGATATTTCTCATACACTGTAGTAGGTTTGAAATGTTGTGTATTTATATACTAAATGTTTAACACTGTAATTTATTTTTCACCTGCTAATGTACTGCACGGTTGTTTTTTTCTCACAGCACTATAAAAAACATCTTTTTCTGCCCTGCTATATCTAATAGCCAGAGGTACACGCTAATGCCTGTCATCCTGTGCAGGGTGCGAGTGCTTTGTCATCAGTAAGAAAGTTTGTTACTATTACACTATCAATGTTAATGATAGCAAATCAATAATTATTATTGATAATTGTTAATTTCATATTATACCATCACAAAGACAAAGCCTGGGCTCCCATTGGTGACTATGGGACTGTGGCGTCATGTTATCGCAGCACAACATCACAGCTCTAGTCCCAGCACCAGGGTGACCAGATAAGTTTTTGGAAAAACAAGAAGTCACTACATGTAGCTGCTTGACAATGCAATCCCACATTTCTCATTCACACTCTCAATCGCCTTTAACCTACTGTGAGTGCTTCTGACTCGCTGCTAGTGATCGCTGGCCATGACAGTGCAAATTGTCCCTATGTTGCTCATTTTTCCCAGCAGATATAGTGGAATAACTCCCTGTCCCCACTGACACACAGTGTGTCCATTTCGTAAGAAAAAAAAAAAAAAAATGTCTATAGACCGTCATTTAAATATATGTGTCCGCTGGTCCACCAGCACAGTACTGTGTACAACTTGCCAGGCAAAACACCTAAAGAAATATTCACCAACATTATCCTGACTATAAACAGATGTTTTAATTAAAAAAATATGTCATTTTAGACATCATTTCAATTCCTCGTCAGCAGGGAGCACGAGGCCTTTCAGATTGCCACAGTCCTGTGATTACCGCCCACTTTGTCAAACTGTGCACTGTTGCATTAGACATTGTAAATTAAACAAATTATCAATAAAATGACAGTCACATTCAAATAGGCGAGTGCACAAAACTGTACTGCATTCTAGAAATCAGTAAGTGCTCAAACAACCTTAACTGGTATTACAGTTCCTCAACACGCCCTGCGTTGATTTAAACTCAATTCAAAAAAAAATACTAATTACACAAAATATTACCTAGTTCCATATTGGGATCTTGGTGTGTGGACTGCTGTACTTTCCTGGGAGGGGTGGGTGCAGCAGTAGATAACTGAACACTACAATAACATTAGAGTGGGACTGTTTCTCTATTCATTGTGCCTAACCATTGAGAAATGAAATTGTAAAATACTTTTAAGAATTTTTGTAAAATGTTTTGTTTTATTAGTACCAACAAGCCATTGTATAATAGAATAATGTCCTTTGGGGTATGTGTTGTGCTGGGATATTGTTACTTTTAGGGTGATTAGTTCACTTAGCCTGTAGCCTCTTGTCTAATAACGACAGGTGCAGCGTTATCACACCACAACACCTTCACCGTGGAGTGCATTATTGCTTTAATGATAGTACATTGAAGAACCTTATTACTGTGTGCCACATTGTTTTGAAGAATTTTACCATGTGGCAGTGCAAAAGCACAGTGATGTAGACATTATAGGCATCCAACGGTACAGCAATGAATTAAATGTCTTTATTTTGAGTAGATTTTACCATACTGCAGTTTAAGTTTTAGGTTACTTGTCTGAATGTCTTATTGTTATGCTACCTAGAAATCTGTCACACCACAACACTTACCGTGGAGTGCATTATTGCTTTAATGTCAGATAGTACATTGAAGAACCTTATTACTGCTGTGCCACATTGTTTTGAAGAATTTTACCATGTGGCAGTGCAAAAGCACAGTGATGTAGACATTATAGGCATCCAACGGTACAGCAATGAATTAAATGTCTTTATTTTGAGTAGATTTTACCATACTGCAGTTTAAGTTTTAGGTTACTTGTCTGAATGTCTTATTGTTATGCTACCTAGAAATCTGTCATTTATGTTCTTTATGTACTTGAAGATGTCTGGTATGGTTTTAGAGTACATGTCATATCAGTGACTTAATTATTTAAAGTAGTGACATGTGTTGAGGGCCTGAAATATGGGTAAAAAGCTGTTTGCTTTCAAACTATCATTAAAGTGATCATGATTGTGTACACATGAAAAGTATATTATGATAGTGTTAATGTCAAGGTACTTTGTTTTTTAGTGCAGAGATGACTACACATTATAGGCAGACATGGTGAAGTACAAATTCTCACACTTGCTGAGGATGTATTTCAATTGTATGGTATGATAGTGTCGATAATGCAAAAGTATGTACATACTGAATATTTATGAGTAGTGAAACAAAATATAAGAGTAGCATTCTAAGCCACAGCTAACTATACTTTTTTTATGTTGTCAGCTTATTAGATTATATAGATAGTCAAGTATGACAGAGACAGAAATAAGATAGCTAAATAGTTTAGCATCATACTTAAAACTATTATCATAACTTTGAAATGAATGCATTTCTGATATTGCAGTTGATAAGAAATATTTGAAGTAAAATATTTGAAAGTCATAATTGTTTAATTTGTGTTGTATATTCATTATTACCTTTTTTTAAATCTTTGTAGGGCACCGGCAACTGTGAAAATGCACGGCCCACTGCCACTGCTACAGACGGCTCGCACGTGAGGTTGGCAGTCTGCGTGAGCAAAACACTGTCATCCTTGAGAGGCTGGACAGAATCCAGTATCTCTAGAATGCACTGCAGCAGACTGTCAACCTCGTGCCAAACAAAATGGTAACAGTGGTGATAATGCTATGCTTAGTAGCAGTGCTTCACCTCCTGAACACCATCTGTTCCTACAGCTTCCTGGGCAAAACTGGCCACCCTTCGGCGCGGTCTGGCATCTCCCGGAGGGCTCAACAGCTTCCACTTCCTTTGCGCTCCACATCGAATCCAGTTTCTAGCCTGGATTGCCTCAAGCAGTATGCACACCTCGCAAGTGTTGCACAAAAGTTACAAAACAAAATGAAAACTTTTTATATATTGTTTTATTTATGTAACAAAAATGTATTTTAATTATTTATTTTTGTGTATGATGTAATACACACTTTTATAACTTTTTTTGGCCTGTATGAATATTATTTGTGTGAATATATATTTTTGTATTGTTTATAAAAAGAAAAATATTTTTGTTTGTAATTTTTTATATATAAAATATTTTTATAGTAAAAAAAAAAGTGAATTTATACTCTCTTGTGTTTGGTGTGTTATTGTGTAGTCGAGATGTTTCTTGAAAATAGTTTTAACAAGATTTATACAACTGTGATTTTCTCATTTGGTGAAAGCTCATACCACACTATTGTGGTATTAGAGTTGGATTCTCCATAGAAGTAAGTTAGATGTGTGACAATGCTATGTTACACTATTTGTTACAACTGTTGTTGTTTCATACACCTTGCTACAGAATGTGTGTATGTGTATCATGATTAAGATAAGTATGTACCTGCTAGTACAATAGTGAAATGTCTGTGTTGGCATACTTACAACAAACTTATGTATTCAGTGCCAGCAAACCTCTTCCACCGCTGTTCACATGATTGGTGGTACCACTCAGTTGGTAGTACAAGCACTCTATCAAATCTCAAGTTACTACAGTAACATATCCATTTGTTCAGTAGATGAACTAATGGTGTCCATGTCATGTCATATTGTCTTTAGTTATGTACATCTTTTATTTACATATGTGCTCACAAAGAAAAGGAGTAAGACACTTTCATATAAAAATATTACATGGGATAACAATGACAAATTACAATTAATAAAGTTATAAAAACAATATGATTCATTAGTTAACTCATGTTATTTAATAATAGTAAATGCAACTACAAGAGTTGAAGTATTTGATATTGGAACTTTTTTTATGTATGTGCACTATTCTTACAACTATAAATCATGTACTATACTGAGTAATAGTTCTGAAAAGACAGGATATTCATGGCAAAAACTCCGTTTAATGCATTAGTTAGGGTTGTTCCACAGCGACAAAAAGTGAGAAATTTGCTGTTAGGTTGAAACCCTAACTCAGATTCACCCCCGCCCAGCCCACACACACACATTCAAGTATGGGGAGGACCAAGTCAACACAACCAATGACAGACATCCAGCAGCAGGTGACAGAAATAACAAACAATTGTCTAAATGTACTACGAGACATCCCCACCCACCTGACCAGGTACTGCATGCTCAGTGGAGATCAACAGCAAAACTGAGGCCATGTACACCAAACGTACACATCCCTGATTGCAGCTGCACACGTACGCACACTTAGTAGTTGCATGGCCTACCTACCGATGCCCCACACCAGAACACACCACTTGTGGTGGGCCACCTGAGCAATAGAGTTCAGAAAACCAAGGAGTTGTACAGGTATAATATCTCTGATTATAACAAGGGTTTGAGAAATGCAGCTTTCTAATTGACTGTAAACATTGTAACAGCTTTATGTTTAGTTTTATTAACATACATGTAGAGCCTAACCATATGATGAATATGGTTTAATGTTGTTTAAAAACAGTTTTATAGATAGCAATAAGCCACTCCCAGGTATTATGTTAATGGTCAGTTTATCACTGTCTAGTGACATGTGGCACTCGGCTATGCCTCATTCAACATTAAACCTCTACAGGGTGATTAACAGACCATTTAACATAACTGTTGGTCATGCCTTATTGCTTAATTGTCTTTATGAGTAGATACTTCCTCTGCTAGGCACTGCAGCAGTTTTGCAACACAGTGACCCACCCAGTTACACCATACACTGTCTAGTTACTGGAGAATGGCTATGAATATGAACTCATGAAGATGAACAGTGCAACTTGATCATTACAGTCATCGAAACCCTAGTGTGATTATAACTGACAGAGTCAGTGATAGAGGATAACCCCTGCTGTCCTAGTACACTTACCCCATTCTGAGTTAAATCAATACTAAAAGACATTCTGTTTATATCTACACCATACCTACTTGATTCCTGTTGTACCACAATTAACATAGTTATCACTTTGATAGCATCAGTGACAGAAGTGTGGCAAACCCAAACAGTAGGCATACAGCCTGAGTATTAAACAACTGTTAAAAACACACTGTGTCCATAAGTGGCATAGATCACTCATTGCAACAATAGTAAATGTATTACTATTTGAATAAGTTAGTCATCACAGATGCAATGAGATTGTCTTTATCAGGTACAACATACTCAGTAAGTGCCTACAGGAAAATCTATCCTATATACATCTCCGATACAGGTACATCATTGTTGGCTCAGTAGTGCTATGATATTTAGAAGTTGCTTGGCCTGATCCATGCAATTACAATGTTTCTTACAAAGAATACTTACTGCATCTTTAGTATTGAAACACACTGAAGGTCTATGTATGTACATCAGCAGTACACCTTCATCAGTAAGGATGCATGTGATATTGGCAGTACGAATTTCACAACGTTGAATAGGCAATGCTTTTCCATACGTTTACATCAGCCTCTCTGTGTTGAGTAAATCATTGCAGTAAATGTACTACTATGTAAATCACCTACTAAATGTATCGCTACTTTTATCTTGAGCATGCTAGTGTCTTGTAGTTAATTTATGTGCTTTCTTTTAATTAATGTATACTCACTAGTGTTAAAACCTTTCTACAACTGTCATCATGCGCTTTCAGTATTTATATTGAATAATGGCACAGTACCAGTTGTGGTGTGGTGTGGGGCATCGGTAGGTAAGGCCATGCAACTACTAAGTGTGGTACATTGTGTACAGCTGCAATCAGGGATGTGTACGTTTGGTGTACATGGCCTCAGTTTTGCTGTTGATCTCCACTGAGCATGCAGTACCTGGTCAGGTGGGTGGGGATGTCTCGTAGTACATTTAGAAAATTGTTTGTTACTTCTCTCACCTGCTGCTGGATGTCTGTCATTGGTTGTGTTGACTTGGTCCTCCCCCATACTTGAATGTGTGTGTGTGTCTGTGTGTGTGTGGTGCTGGGGCGGTGAATGGAGTTAGGGTTTTCAACCTAACAGCTGTAATTTCTCACTTTGTCAGCTGTGGAACAACCCTAACTAATGCATTAAACAGAGTTTTTGACATGAATATATATATATATATATATATATATATATATATATATATATATATATATATATATATATATATATAGTAGTCTATCTAATAAAAGACATTAGAGGGATCAGAAGGTCATATATCTGACTGAAATAACCTAGTGGTGTTATGGTATTATTTGAGTTGAACAGGATGGCACCAAGTAGGATGTCAACATCTGCCACAAGTGCCCAGCTGAGGGAGGAGGCAGCTGCACTAAGGCGGAAAAGGATGGGGCTCTTGGCTGAGGCACAGAAAAGAGGAGAGGAAGAGGAGGCATCCGGTCGGAGGAAGACACCACCCTGGAGTGCAGTGAAGGGCAAAAAGGAAATGGCCACCAGCACTAGAACCAGAACTGGAGCCCCTACATGAGCCAGAGGAGTCAGATATTGGTATGGTATGGAGGTGTTTAGCCCAGGGGAAAATATGAAGGTGGTATAGGTTGATATCTGTGCATTGGTACTGTAGACATGGAGACTGCAAAGAAAGTATTGAGAAGAGGGAGATGGAATAGATTTTGGAAGAAACTAGTTTAAAAAAAACATGGATAAATGTCAGTCTGGTTTTACAGTACTCAGGGCCATCACTTGGTAAAGCAATGGGAATTGGCCATACCATGATTATCTTATTCAGCCTTAGCAAGAGCTGCCTACAGGGTACATCAGGGATATGGGTGGCTGAGATATGACAAGGCCTTCCAGCAGCAGATGGCTTTGCATGGGAATTTAGGTGGGGATGGGACAGACATAGATCTGCGTGTACAGACACTATCTAAGAGGCTGGTGGCAATGGGGAAGGTAATAGGAAAGGGAGAATAGTAAGATAGCAGACGTGCCTGGGTGACATGGAGGTAACTGCAGATTCAGACATGTTGCGTCTGGTGTGGGAGCCAGCACCCAGTCTCATGGTTCATGGCAATTGGAGATGAATCAGTTTCACAGGCTATAACGAGTAGCCCTTTTGAGGGGGGCATTCCAGGTTGGGGGGTGCATATCAAGGAGGCAGAGGGAAAGGTTGCTATGGTTAGGGGTGTATGAGGACACATTGGAAACTAGGGAAGAAGAGTAACAGAAGTCGGGAAGAGAGTCACTTTAGCTATGGCACCCTCTCTGTTGGAGGTCATACAGGACTGGACCAAGGGATACCCGGATAAGAAAGACAGAGAATGTTGAGGTAGGGGTCACAGAGGGATTTGGATTGTGCTATTAAGGATCACTGAGGTAATGTCTGTAAAGAAAACTAAGTTAGGGAGAGATGAAGAAGGTATAGGGCAGGAAGTTTAAAAGAGATAGAGGCAGACAGGGGGAGGGGTCATTTGGGCCCCCCACCACCTCTGGACAGCATGGGACTACATCAATTTTAAGGGATTCCCACAGAGATGTGTGGGGTGGTTAGGGTGCAGCCCCACCTTTTCAGAAGGTAAGACTAAAGAGTTAGCCAAACAGTTAGAATTGAGGGCATCAAGATCGATACAGAATAAATATTCTGATTACCCCGAACAAGGAACAAAGGTTGGAAGGCCTGTAAAATGAGTTAGAAAGTGTAATAAGGGTATCATTAGCCATGACTCAGGATCTTCTGGAGCAGTTTGAGCTTTGTATGCAAGGCAACAGCCCCAGGGAGGGTGTTCAATAGGAGATTAGCATGGACTAGGGGATGGGAAACTACTGGATCACTACACTGGATGGAAAGTTTGAGAGGTCGATGCCAAGTTTTTGAAGTAAGAGAGCAAGTTTAAAGTTTTACAGCGGGGCCACATTTTGGAAGGTTGGGCTGATCATTCACTATGGATCTAGAGCTGTATTTGGATGCTTCCTTGGCAGCATGGGGAAGGTGGTCAGAGAACAGGGCTGAGAGGAAGGACCACTGGAACACCAATTATCAATATTTTAATTTCAGCAAATCACAACCTGAACATAAATGTTGGTATTTCTAAATTGAACCAAACTGTTCTGAGGAAGCAACACCAGAAAAAATAAATGATCATGAGTACAGATAGCTGGGAGTATGTTGAAATTTTGGGAAACTGCAATGTGCCATGGAAAAATAGGACTGCACAGGTGACACAGTATTCCATAAATATGAACAAAACATCAATGGAGAAATATGCATGTACTACTGTACGTAAATGCCCGTTCATTGAGGTTGTAGTTCCACTGTTGTTTTCAATTAATTTAAACATTTCTGGTGCCCTTACATAATCACATCTATGGTAATTTTACATTACTTAAAATGCATGTATTCAGAAACATTATTGGCATAGATATGCCATGATGAGTGTCTTAGCTGCAGTGATGTATAAATGTTTTGTAATATATGGATAAGCCTTAATTATACTATTGACATAAGTGAATGGCCAATGAAATCATCAGACTGGCAGTTTATCACCAGTGTAAATCCTCTGATAACCAAGGGCTGTTGATGAGACTATATTCCAGTGTATTCAATGAATCATCTGCAGCACAGGAATAAATAGAATAAAAATAAAACAACAAATCAACCTCTTTAATATTTGTATTTTATTATAGTAAAAAAAAATAACCTTGGTATAATCGCAGTAAGCCACTTGGAGGATGTGGGCTATTGGGGGATTTATCATGGTTGAGAGGATTTACTCTACTTAGCAGTGGTAAACTCTGATAACCCACACCCCTTAGTGGCTTTTGCTTACTAATACCATCTTGGCCCATCTGAAAATTTTCTTGTAATACAAGGCTGTCAATGCCATAATACTACTGTTTAGCATTGATAATACATGGTTTTAGACTGATAATACATGGTTTCAGACTTGATAATACATGGTTTCAGACTGATAATACATGGTTTCAGACTCGGCAATACATGGAATACACAAGAACATTTTCTAAAGGGCCAAGATGGTATTATTATTAAGGCTTATCTATATATTACAAAAAATAATAAATAGATAAGTATGTTACAAGGCAATAATCTCATCTCAAGGTTTTGGGGACTTTGGGAGACGCTCAAACTTTGCTCTCAAGGTTCCAAGTCCTCCAAACCTCTTGATGGGATTACTGCCTTGTAATACACACTTATCTATTATTCTAATTGTATGGCTGGGGTACAGTTTATTGCAAGCAGGATCACAAGATGGCATCACTATGCTAAACTGTCTACAGCTTTACCTAATGTATTAAACAGAAATGTTCTAAAACTCAAGAAGGAAAAAAGCAAACAGTCTACAGAGCACTGCATAGTATAACTCAACGATATTTATAAATGTGAATAAACAGTACTTTAATAGACCCTAATCTTAAAAGCAATATGCAGTGACAGTGTCTGCAATTATCTAGTGGCTACTCCACTAACAGCCTACACTGTAATAGCAGTGATTTATTTCTCTCTCACTGTACAGCCATTCTCACTTGCACAGTTACAGTTTGCCATTTATTAGGGAAAAAAAAAACAGAAATAGAAAGTAGTTAGATTCAACAACATAATATAAAAAACCACTGTTCGGTATGCATGGCCATGCGACCACAGGGAGAGAGCTGTTAGAAGTGCTGGGGGGGGGTCCACCAGTAACTTGTCACCAAGGTCAGGAGTATCAGAGAAGTGGATAGCTTTGGCATGGGTGGACCCCAAGCAGTTTTCACTGCATTCCTTCAGAACTGGTGCAGCCCCAGAGATGGCAATATAAAGGAGTTCCGGAGATGGGGTACAGCATATAAGCAGAGGGAAATTTAATTGTTATAAAGATATGTGGGGAAAATGAGCTACTGGATATTGATTTATACCAGTAATGACAAGTTTGATTGTGAGGCACTTATTGAGCAATGGAAGGATGCGGTACAATGCCACCATGGTGGACAGCTGAAGAACCACAGATGCACTGTAGAGGGGTTGAGAGCATGACAGGGGCATAGATCATGCCAGTTGTAGATGAACACAGATGGAGATGGCCCAAGCCAGATCTTCAAATAATCCAAGCGGGGGAATGGATATGTGTGACAGGTTATGGGGCTCATTATTTCAGAACACAAAAGGGATGTGAAAAGATTAGAGGTTGGTGGCCAAAGAGCACAGTAAGGTGGCCCATAAGTAATTTCTAGCAGTGCATGAAGGCAAGCCAGGATCATAAGATTGGTTGAGAAGGCTAGGAAGTACCTAAACAGGAGAGTGGCTTCATTGATTACCAAAGCAAAAGTAGCTACACCTCACATAGAGTTATTTCCTTTGACTTTCCAGGGTATTACAGAGCAGATGGGGCACACTATTAGGTAGGTAGATCATGCTTCTTCCTGCCAGTTATGGGGGCCCTAGAATGATGGGGAGAAAAGGAGCAAGGGTGGGAGAAGCCCATCATCCATCACTGGGCTGGAGATGGGTTAGTGAAGGAGGAATAAAGGGGCAGGAAAGGACACAATGGGGCGGTGGTAGGAGTGTGAGGGAGGGAGGGGCAGGGAGGAGGTAATCAGGCATGGGCTGGGGTCACGTGCATCCAGCCATGGCTGCAACAGGTAAGCTAGGGGTTGGATTATTGGCATCCAACCCCAGTGAGAGAGGAGAATGGATTGGACTGTAAAAGAAATGTAGTGTAAGAACCTGACAAGGGTGTCGGTTCAGGCATCCAGACCCTGAGAAGATTGATGAAGGAAGAATACTGAGAAAGAATATGGAATGGAATATTGTAAAATTTGGAAATATTGGGTATAAAGTGAATTGACCAATGTGTATGGTATTTGCAAAAGGATGTATTAATAAATTAATTGCCAAATGTGCACCCAAAGAAATGTGGTCTGGAGTATTCATTTCCATGGGAAATCCCTCTGACAAATGGGGTTGCCACTACAGGGCAACCTGAATTGTCAGGGTCTTCCAAGGAAAATGCAGAAGGTAATGAATGGTGGGAGGGGAGGGTAGGCTAGACAGAGGGAGGGGAAGGGAGGAGGTGGGGAAGGAGAAGGTGGAGGAAGATGAGGTCACAATATGAGTTGTATGACTTAGAAATGATACAGGCAAGGAAGTGGGAAGGTGATTGGTTGTGGGGGGCAGAGGAAGCCAAGGGGTCATTAAGGGGTATAAAAGTGGCTGCAGGAGAAGGGATCCATCTTCTTTTGCTAAGATTCAATTTGAAGCTCACCCACCCACCCAACAATTAAATAAAATTCTGATTAGTAAAGCTAGAATGATAATGGAGTAAAGGACATGGCCTTTGGGTGAGAGCAACAGCAAAGAAAGGAATAGAACATGGGTTGCCAAAAGGAGGCAATGGTGATGAGGTCAGGGAGGCCAATGGGCTGCCAAGTGAGGGCAGCTGTAAGTGAAAATGGCAGGGTATGGTTAAGGATTGCCAGTAAGAAAGCAACAATGCTTCTAAATGGTCAAAAGCACCAGTAAGTGAAGGAGGGCAGTGATAAAGTAATGAGCAGTGCAGGGAGAAGGGTTGCTGTATGAGAGCAACAATGTTCAGACTGGTGGAAAGGGCCAGTTAAAAGGAAGATGGGCAGGATAAATGAAAGAAGATAGAGAATTGTGAAGGGTTGACGGCAAGAGGGCAGCAATGGTTCGGATTGGTGAAAGGAGCAGTTAAAGGGAATAAGGCAGGGGGAAGGGAGGAATAAGGGGGGCCACAGGGATGGGCACAACTGGGGTGGGGGTAGGAATGAGTGGAGAGGCAGGGGGAAAGTAATCAGGCATGGGTCAGGGTCATGTGCATCTAGCCATAGCTGCAACAGGTAAGCTGGGGGTTGGGTTATTGGCATCCAACCCCAGGGAGAAAGGAGAATGGATTGGACTGTAAAAGAAATGGAGTATAAGAACCTGACAAGGGTGTTAGGTCAGGCATCTGGACCCAGAGAAGACTGGTGAAGGAAGAATGGTGAGAAAGAATATGGAATAGAATATGCTAAAATTTAGGAATATTAAGTATGAAGTAAACTGTTCAATGTGTATGGTGTTTGCCAAATTGATATATTAATAAATTAATTGTCTTTTGGATGAGATGCTAAACTGAGGTCCCATCTGCCTGTTCTGGTGGTTGTTCAGATGGACGTTAAAGATCCCATGGCTCATTTTGAAAATAGTAAGGGAATTTTTATTGAAATAAATTTAACCCTTAGGCTGCTGACAGAATGAGAACGTATACAAATTTTGGACAGATATATCAGTCCGTGGCTCTGCAATGGTTAAACATTATATCATGTTGAACCAGTTCAGGAATATTAGGTCAATTCATTCATGATAATAACATTTGTACATTTACTGTACAGTCTCATACATTCTTGTTCAGATTCATAAGTATAATCATTTTATTCATAGTCAGAAAGCAACTTAGATACATTTAAAAAATATCCCCCATATTCTTCCACAAGTGTACAACTTTTTCTGGTGTATATTTCTTCTTGTCACTCTCTTTCACTCTCAATACAGCTGTTTCAATTTGTGATATTAATACCTCATTTGTCTGATGGATTTGTAGTAACAAATTTTGACATCTACTCTGCCAAAGATACTATTTTATTACTGCAAATATCACATGTAATCTGCTAACAAGGAAGAACTTCCATGTTCCTGAAAAATCCCCAAATATCAAAGTATTATAGTTTATTCTAGTTAGGAATTGCCATCTCCATTTAAAAGATGGAACTCATCAAAATGGTACACTGCCCGGACAAGTCAAATAAACATGTTGTATTGTTTCTTCAATATTTATTCAGGAGGGTTTAGGGCAAAATCTTTCCTGCAGGTCCTTGTGCTTCAAATTTCCTTTTACTCCCACTTTCCCCTGACAACATAGCCAGGAAATATCCCACATTTACTGTGGGATCCTATTATCCATGAGGGTCGCAAGCACTTGTGGGATTCTGGTGTGTACACATTCTGTGAAAATTAATGTTACTTTTCGTATATTAAAAACTACATGACTATATAGTTGTTTTATCCTGATATAAAAGTTCTTCTTATCCAGTTTCCATTGTCTGGTTAAGCAATAAGGCATGACAGGGTGTGTGTTATTGTCTAATAATGTTACTCCTGGGGTGGGTTGAAGTACGAGGGCAAGCCGAGTGCTTCCACCACCCCAGGAGTGACGTTATTAGACAATAACACACACCCTGAAGTGCATTAGTGTTATTATGCAATGGATCATTTTGTATTGTAGGTATGTTTAAAAAAATTCACAGACACATTTTGGTTTTAAAATAATTTTTACTTTGTAAAATTTAATAACTCAGTAGTTGGACAGAAAATAGTCCCTTGATAATGAATATGACTTGTAGTTCAAATGTGTTGTAAATGGGTTAAATATTTAAAACATTTTAGAGTTTTATTAAATATTTAAAATATTTCAAGATTTTAACATGCTTTATGTAATAAGAATCAAAGAAACTGTATTTTCAAGTAAGATCAAGTATGTGGTAGTAAGGCAAAAAATGTATTGTGAAGCAATGTGTTTCCCTATATATTGAAGCAGTCTTTGTTTTGGGATGCTGATGAGGAAATGTTGCTACTGGTGCTTGGTTGCGGTGTGGTTGCTGAGGTTTCCAGCATCGGGTTGAAGGTTATTTCCTGGTTCGGTCGGCAATGGATTGGATTGTCTGTAGGTACTTTCCTGCATGGTGCGGGAGAGTATTTCACTCCTGGTTTGTCTTTGCTGCAATTTTGCACTTCAGTAAGACTTCAAAGACATTTCAGTTTATGTCCAGTGATGGACATAATCTCTGTGGTCTGCAGTCCTGCATCAGACAGTAGCTGGATGGTTGTTGCTCGCAGGCTATGCTTAGAGTATATTCTTGTTAAGCCTCCTAGCTTGCATTTTCATGGGATCATGCTGCTTAGATAATTGACCCCCATTGGTTCTATGGTTAACCAAATGTTCTCTTTTGAGAGCTCAGTTTGTGGCTTCCTTCTGGGGTGAAGGAAAAGGCAGAGTGGGTTGGGTGGTAGTTTTGAGAGGTACTTTTGAAAACATTTCATTGGGTACAGCAGGCTCCAGGGGATTTTGAGCATAGCCCCATGGAGGTTCTCTCTGTCAAACTCCTGTGCTTTTGAATATTTTTTTGTCTTTTTGTTAAATGCCATAGTCATGTAGCTCAGTCCGTCTTTCATGTATTTTGTTGCAAATGATGCAGGCTTCAGTTGTCTCTTTCCTTCACATCCATGGCGAGCAAAGTGGATTTGTAATCCAAACCACACGCAACGGTCAAAGCTTCTGGCGGTTTCAGGTTTGAGGGCTTTGGAGTTTCTGATTTTCTCAAGGTCAGTGTGAGTGATTGGAGGATGATGGGTAACTAAATCTTTGCCCTGTCATCTAATTGTTTTATGGTGCCCCACAAAGACATTGTCAGCTGCCTAAAAATCTGTGTCTGTAATGATATTCATTGCCCGACTGTTAAGCGAATCATTCATGTAGCAGTTTATTCCCACTCTGAGACCCATGTAACTTGAGATACTGTACTCTTCTCTATTGCTGTTTCTAACTGTAGCATATAATTCATGGAGGATGTTGTTTAAATTGTGTGGGGGGTATCATTTGAAAAGTTACATTTTATGCTTTTCTCAGTTAGTCAATCTTCCAGTACTCATACTGCCCAGACTGTTTGTCGTCAGGTATTTACTTTGTTCTGGTCCGTTTCTATTTTATCAAGTGTGGCTGACTCTAGGTTTATATGTGTTGTATTTTTGCTTATTTTTCAGTACTCACAGCTGGGGTCATTTCTGTATCACTGTTTTCTTCTTCAGTGGTGAACATTTCCTCAACTGTTCTGTCAGACAGCATGTTGAACATCACCTCGAAGCTCATGACAGTTCTGAAGTAAATGGTGTGGGCATCAATACAGATGTTGACCTCAACAGATGATGTGGTCATCAGTCTGCCAGACCTAGTTACAGTGATGTTATTGCTCAATATAATCACTGTGTCTGGGTGCTGGTAGCTAATCAGATGAGAGGAAAAATCCTTGCCATTGTATGATTTTCCTTATAGTGACAATAGCATATTCTGGTAGTTGAGGGGCTAATATCTTTGGTGGCATCTGTTCCCATTTCCCCATGTACATCTGAAATGGTTGTGCCAGCCACATCGTCCAAGACAACTGTGGTGGGTTCCTGCAGTTCCCTAGGGTGTTAATAAAAAATCTTGGTAAAACACTATTTGAGTTATCATGTTAAGTCCCCACTCTTTGTAAGGTAAATACTCTATGTGGAATCCCCTTTTCCCAGATTAAGACAGCTGCCCCATATAATCTGAAAGAAACAGCTCAGAATCCTAATTTCTAGTTGTACTGGGGGGTGCATACACATAAATAAGATATGTGAATAGTGGTAATAGAATTTTTTTTTATCATCAAGTTCTCTTTCTCTTCCCTAGCCTCCAGTTTTTCCACATCCTAACTTTAATTTCACAGACTTCCAATTATTTTTCCCAGTTTAACAGTGCTGGGTCTTCTGTTTTGAACTGTGTCCCTTAGAAGTTTTTGTGGGGAACTATCTACTTTGATACCTGCAATGTCTCTCATGCTGTATGCTGTATTCTATAATAGGATTGCCATGCTTTTGGCTTTATTAAGCTAGCCACTAAACAATGTCAGTTTTTAAAATGTTGGTGGGAAGTAATTGAAGCAAACACTATAGAGAAAATTGAAAATGCTGTACTGTTAGAGCATTTTTTGAGCATGCCCAGCAGAGCTGAAAATCTGGCTGGAAAACCAAGATCCAAAAACAGTGCAAGAGGTTGCTGAACTCTCAGACCACTATACCAGGAGCAGACCTGCTCTGAGAGTGAATGGGGTGGGCGTGACAGGTCTGAAAGGGAAAAGCGAACCTTCAGGGCAGCTAAAACCCTCCCTGCCACCACCAAAACCAGGTATCCCCAGGTTACAAAGAAAAGAGTTACCTGAAAAAAGAAATGAATGTTGGGTTTACAAAGAAACTGGACATATTGCAAGGTAGTGTCCCAAAAGGACAAGCAGTGCACAGAGTGGCACTAGGAAAGAAGTGGGTTGTTTGTGTGTCTCTGAAAGCATGCCAGTAAACATGAGGCAACACATACACCCAGTCACTGTGAAGGGGGTACAGACACATGAGTTGAGGGACACAGGGACGTCCCTGACTTTGGTAAAAGGGGATTTGGTAGAGCTGGGTCAGCTTATACCCAATCAATTTGTGACTGTACGGGGATTCACTGGGGAGGAGATAACCTTGCCACTCGCTATTGTCCTCCTAGACCAGGATGAGAGGATGGACTGTGCAAAAGGTTGCCATAGCGGAGACTTTGACTGTCAGTGTAATTATTAATAACAATATCAGACAAGGGATGGTGTCTGCAGTTAATCACAGCCAAGGTGCAAAGGAAAATTGTAGTTCCCTTGACCCCATAGAAGCCACTGTGGAAACCACTGGGAGGTTGGTTCCCCAGCTTGTGTCTCCTGATATGGAGATTAATGAAAAGGGGTAGAAATTCCTATAGTAGCAGTTAACAGAACAACTACGGAGGGTTACTCCAAGGAAGGTGTGATCCATAGTCAGAGGGTTAGGGATGGTAGTGATACTGAATGCCCTGGTGCTAGGGCTAGGGTCCCTAGTTTAGACACTGAAGGGGACCTGGCTGATGCATTGGGAATGTGCAAGGAGTTTGCAGCTGTTCAGAAAAGTGACCCTAATCTAGAGAAGCTGAGGGTTGGGCAAACTCTGACAGAGCAGGGAGGTGATGGGAAACATAAAGTTTGTCCGGACAATGGACTGCTGTATACGTAGGATGCTAAGACAGAGGGAGGGGTGATGGGCAGGCAGCTTGTCATTCCCTAGGGTACCGTGAGGAGTTGCTCAAGATTGCACAACATATTATCATGTCTGGCCATCTGGGAATTGTGTGCACTATGCAGCAGTTGGCCTAGAATTTCTATTGGCCCAACTTCAACCATCAGGTGAAAAATTATTGCAGTTTTGCCACCGTGCCAAGAAATAGAAAAGGCAGGTAAGAAAAGCCAAGCTGCCCTAATTCCTTTCTCCACAGTGGAGGAGCCATTTCAGAGGGGGGGAATGGATATTGTGGGATCTTTAAATACCCCCAGCTCTTCTGGAAAGAGGTTCATCCTAACTGTGGTGGATTATTCCAGCCAGTACCCAGAGGCAGTCACCCTATCTTCACTGAGAACAGACAAAGTGGCGGATGCATTACTAGGGATTTTCTTTTGCGTTGGGTTTCTGCCGTAGGTTATCACCGATTGAGGGGGTTCCTTCATGTCAGACCTAATGAAATGTTTGTTGGAGAAGCGTAGGGTGGTGCAGAGACACAAAACACCTTATCACCCACAAGCCAATGGTCTAGTGGAATGATTTAATGGTACCCTTAAGTCAGTGCTCCAAGCATTTGCTGAACAGCATGGGAGGGACTGGGAGAAATACCTTCCCACCTGTTGTTTGCATACAGGGAGGTGCCCAAGAGTTAACAGGGTTTTCCCCTTCAAGCTGTTATATTGATGCCAGGTATGTGGTCCCCTAGATTTGATCCAGGAGGACTGGGAAGGCAAGCACACACCCAGAGAACTCCCATAGTGGATTATGTCCTAAGGTTTAGGGAAAGGCTGAAGGAGCTTATGGAGACAACCATAGCAACCTGGCAGCTGCCCAACAAAAACAAAGGTGTAGTATGACTGCAGAGCCAGAGTTTGCTCATACACTGTGGGTGAGGAAGTCATGGTCCTAATCCTGGTATGGAAAGACAAGCTGTAGGCCGAGTGGGCAGGACCGTACAAAGTAGTCAGATGGGTAAATGACATAAACTATATTATAGAGTTACCTGACAGGAGACATACACAAAGAATGTACTATGTCAACATCGTGAAGCCATATGCTAATAGGGCTGACATGGTGTTTGCAGTGTGTAGCCCTGGGGAAGGGATGGACAAAGGAGACCCCGTTCTGGACTTGCTGGAAGAAAGCAAGTGGGAGTCCTCTGTGGAGGCAATTAAAATATCACCCCACTTGAACCTGGACCAGATCCAGGAAGTAAGAGGTTTTAGCAGACTTTGCCCCACTGTTTAGCGCCAGTTCTGGACTAACCCCATTAGCAATGCATAATGTGGAGACAGGGACGCAGGTGCCCATATGGTGGACATCATATCAGGTGTCAGAGACTGTCCAAAAGGGCATTAGGAGTGAGGTAGAGGAAATGCTGAATTTAGGGGTAGTCCAGAAATCCCACAGCCCCTGGGCCTCACCTGTAGTCCTTGTTCCCAAACCAGATGGCACTACTTTTTTTTGTGTGGGTTATCATGGACTCAGTGCAGTCAGAAAGTCAGACACCCTCCCAATGCCATGAACAGATGATCCCCAATTCCATGGATGGATGAACTCCTAGACAAGTTGAGAGGGGTGACATATCTTAGAACTATTGACCTGACAAAGGGGTATTGGCAGGGAAAGTTAACCACCAGAGTTAGGGAAAGGTTGGCCTTCATCACTCCAATAGGGTCATTTGAATTTAAAGTAGTGCCTTTCTGAATGAAGAATGCCCCAGCCACTTTCCAAAGGTTGGTAAACCAGGTGTTAAATGGTGTTGAGTAGTACAGTGTGGCATACCTGGATGACATTGCCATCTTTAGTGCCAGCTGGGAGGAACACTTATCCCACCTTAGGGAAGTGCTGGGCAGGATACAGAGGGCCTGACTCACTGTAAAATCTGACAAGTGCCAGGTGGCCATGGCTGAGGTGGCATACCTTGAGCATGTTGTAGGCTGGGGACAGCTCCATCCTAACCAAGCAAAAATTGAGGCAATCAAGGCATGGCCCAGATGAGAAATGCTGAAGCAGGTCAGGTGTTTTCTATGGACAGTAGGGTACTACAAGAAATGTGTACCAAATTACAGTGCCCTGACCACTCCCTATCTGGCCTGTTAAAGAAAAGGATGCCTATGAAAATTATCTGGGAACTAGCCTGTGAACAAGCCTTTACCAGACTGAAGGAGGCACTGTGCAGTGCTCCTGTATTGACAAGTCCAGACTATAGTAGACCCTTTGTAGTCCAGACTGACACCTCCAATGTGGGTATTGGGGCAGTGCTGAGTCAGAAGTCAAACCAAGGGAAAAATCACTCCGTTGTGTACCTCAGTAAAAGGTTACTTCCCAGGGAGCAGGCTTACTCGACTGTGGAAAAGGAGTGTCTTGCCATGGTGTGGGCCCTAAAGAAGTTAGAGCCATAACTATATGGACTGCATTTTGAGGTACAAACTGACCACAATCCCCTGGTTTGGCTGGCACAAATGGGTAAAATGAATGGTAGATTACTGAGATGGAGCCTTGCCTTGCAAGGGTATGACATGACAGTCTCACACAGGGCAGGGGCAGCCAATGAAAACTCAAATGGATTGTCACGTAAGTTTGAGCAATGAACTGACTTGGGGAGCTCATCCCATGCAGGTGTTAGTGCCCCCAAATTCAGTTTAGGTGAGGAAGACTGTGACGCTCTGCCATCTGTTTATTGTTATTTTATATAATATTTTTAATATAAATATATGGTATGTGAAGGTCTGCTTAGACAAGTAAATGACCTAGCAGTGATAAGTGACCTTTGACTCCAGAGGTGACAGTGCTGAAGCAGCCACTGGTAGAAAAACTGGCTATGGGAAAGTTGAATCAAAGGCTTCCTGTTCTTTTTAACAGAGGGCTCTGGCCATCTGCCTGGAGATAGGACCTCATAAAATGTTATAATTCCTGCAGGAAGAGACAATTTGGTCATAGAACACTGTTAAGTTATAAACCTAGGATCATTCCTGCAAAGCAGGAAACCAGCAGACAGATCAAAGTCAAATGTTTTCATCAGAGACTCATATTTTTGGAAATTGCTAGTTGCTGATTTTTCACTGTAATAAAATACATCCTCATTGATACCCATACTCAGATTACAGATTTATCACAGATCTAACAGTGACCTTATGGGTGGCATCACCAGGAGGTGGAGAGAACTGACTTTTGAATATTGCTTGCAAAAGACGTTTGGGGCAGAAGGACTCCCTGGAAAGCAAAAACACACTTATTCTGTGGACTGGTAACCAGGCACTTAAAAAAATAAAATTGAACTGGAACTTAAATATTTTTTTGGTAGGCGTTTGTGTTCTGTAACTTCCCATTTATTTTATGTGACTGTAAGTTGTCGATATATTTGTTCTGTGTTTGATATTTTACCTATTTTACAATTTTTAGTACACAATATTTTCTTTGAAATACTGCCTGTGCTTTTTCTCAGTTTCTTTTGTACGTGCATGTTGAATCAATGTTTAAGTCTGACAACTGTTAATGGCTTGAATGTGTTACTAATCTTGAAAAAGGTAAGACTATATCAAGGTCTCATACTGAGTCATAAGGGTACATTTTGGAAACCTGGCTGGGTGCCACTGGGCAAAGGATTGTACTGCATTCCCGAAGAGGGTACATATCTGAGCCTGTTAACTGGGTATGCTAGCATAAGGTTCACATTTTTAACCCCAGGACTCGAGGCTAGTAGGTGATTCAGACCCAAAATAGACAGGAGGGTTACTCTGTCTGTTCCCTATTCACACTATCGCACTTTGAGGTTGGCACTGAGGAGCAGAGGGCCTGACATGCAGAGCGCTTTTGTGACACTCCCTACTGACAGAGTAAGGACATTTTTATTGAAAAATAAATACATACAGATATATACAGTAAAGTCAGAACATCAAAAAGAAAACATAAATTATAGATAAAAGTGTCATAGAATTCCCTCACTGTGGAAAACAAAATATATTTTACTGTATTTCAAAAAAAATTAATTAGGGTACTAAAATATTTTGACAATTCCTCCATAACAAGGATAATTTATGAGGATCTAACATTTTGTGCTCTTTAGCATAAATTACATGAAGCGCCTTTCCTACACTCTGTATAAGCTCCTGATGGAAGACATACTTTTGTTGCAGGAGCCATGCACAACGTGGCTGTCATAAATAATACATGATCATGATGCTTATTACTTGCAATGTACTTTTATGCATTGGTAGCTGGGTTGCTTTCCATGTTCCTAATATCAAATGTTGGTATGTAAGACCATTAAAGGCTGTTATATTCCAATAAGTGGATGTGCAACCCCAGAAATTCTTAGCATAAGGGCAATCTAAAAATAGGTGTTCCTGAGTTTTAAAGTCCTCCCCACAGCCAGGGTGTGGGCTATACCTTTCTGCCGCTGGTTTATGTTTATGTGCATTACACACTCCTAATTTCCCATGTATGCTCAGTCATAGGGTATCCCAAGCATACTGTGGTATCCTTGGATTATTCAACTATCCTAGCACCAATCCCTGATCTCCTGCAATACAAAGTGGGAATAGTACTGGTTCTTTAACGTTATGTAAAAGGATTTCATCATATAACTGTTTCCTTGTGCATGATGACAATAATGAATGCATAATATTCCATTGTTTGAGTTTAATTAATGTCAAAATGATGTATACAGGTTGAAATTTTCTTTTGTTTAATTTTTTTAAGTGTATTTGCTATCCAGTCTGTTGACAGGGTTCCACACCAGGCTAATGTACTCCCACACCACTTTAGGTTATGAGTCTTACATAGAATACCAATATTAGTGAATACAAAAATGCTATAGTAGAAGACGATCGGATTGACAATTCCCAGACCTCCTTGTCTTTTTGTTAAATAGGTGGTATTTCTTTTAACAGGATTTAATCTGATGCCCCAAAGGCCTTTAACAAAAATGCTGTATTTTTACTTCCAACGTTTTAGGTGGGGGAAAATATAACTGACATAACAGAAAATCTGAAGAAGTAGAGATTTTATTAACATAATCCTTTTTAATTTTGGAATCATTTTACCCTGCCAGGTTTATACCTTTCTTTCAGCCTCCCCTATACATTTCATTCAATTTCTTTCTGCCATATCCAGTGTCCCAAAGGTTAACCCTATAATGTTTGTCTCAACATTATTAATTGTAACATCTGCTACTGTCATAGGCAGTGTTCTACTGGGTCCCCGATAGGAAGACCTATGCCTTTTTCATAATTGAAAGGCTTGCCTGTAATTCAGTGGTCAAGTAGCCAGCCACTCCCACTTCCTGAGCTATATAAGCAGTTACTCTCAGCCTCACTGTGAAGCATTTTGTCTTTGCAGCCGGAGGCTATGTTGGTTTGTCTTCTGAGCTGACTGGGGCCTAACCCCCCCCCCCCAGCCTGCTGTTTCTGTGTGTCTCTGCTGGACTTCAGTGTTTGTTTTCCTGCTTTTGGTTTGTATCTTTCCTCTGGCTGTATGCTTCCCTGTGTTTTGTTTCTTGTCTTTTTTGGGCCTTCCCTGTTTTCTGTTTTGCTGTGTTTTGGTTTCCTTTTTTGGGGGGGCTTTTATTTATTTTAAAACTCCTAGCATACTGCTACTGCAGATCTCATTCTGCTTGCTTTCAGTTACAACTCTCAAATTACTGCACTGCAACTGCAAACCTACTTAGACATCATGCTACTGCTTTCAGTTACCTACAACTTCAGCCACTGCTGCTGACTGTTTAATTACTATTGTATCCAGTGCCTGTGTTTTAACACTGTGCTCATTTAACTACAGCTGTACAGGTCCACTTGCTTCCTGCTGCTGCATTGTTTACACCCATTCCTAGTCTACCTTGTTTACTCTGAGGTTAGCTGAAGCTCCTGCTGAGGCTATTAAACTAGCTTTTATATCTGCATGTGGTTCTCGGCATTTCATTGCTTCCTTGTTTGTCCTACAGTGGGGACTGGGAGGTGTTTTGGGGGGTCGTGGTGTATGTGGTTAATTAATTTTGTTCTAAATCCTGTCTTTGCCGCTGAAAATCCTCAGAGTTTGTCACCTTGATTTGGCTATTCATATCTGGCTGGCTTGCCCCAACTCAGTGCTGTTTACTTGCTATACAGTTGTTATGCAGTCCATCTATTACTACTACTACTGCTTACTGACCTATCAGGTCCCCACTTGCTTACGCAACTGTTGCCCCTTGCTTACGCAAACCATTGCTTTATGCCTAGTGCCATCCCCTCGGCTTCGCCTGGGATTCCACTTCCCTCAATTTGCATCCGACCTTGCAAGGTCTCAGCACTCAATGCTCCTTATGATCTCAGCATGCCGTGCTCATTCAGCTCACCAGCTTTACAGCTCTCAATCAATTCTGGGACATGTCAGCCATTCTAATCTGGCGCAGGTTCCTGCAGCCGACGGTCTCGCTCTGCATTAGTCTGCATCATCGAGCGTGTCCAACTTGGGGTGGGATCCTTCTCACCTGGCCCATACCTGGGAATGTCCTCACCCCGGGTTTGACTTTAGCTGCCTGCTACACGACAGCAGCTCCTGGTGTACAATTTAAGACTAGGGGTGAAGGGTGGTTACTACGATCTCCTTTGGCTCTAGTGTTCCACTATAATGGTTGGCCATTGATTTTAGTGCTTTCCCTAGCAAGGCACCTTCACTGCATTCTTCCCATGACTGCATCTGGTTCACCTGGTTTGATTTAGGATGGGTAGGCCAGGTGAGTGCCTCAGCAGTTGTTGCTCTGCTCCTCTACCTTGGATGCTTGTATTGTTGCAGAGTTTTCTTGCAACCTTCCAAGACGTTCCCGCTAGAGAGTTTGAGTGAGAGTCTTCCTCCAAATTGGAATATTTTCCACCTCCCTTTAATTGGGTTTTCCAAACTGCAGCTGCAGAGCCATCACTAAATACATATTCCCAAGCCTGGAGGGAAGGCGTCCTAGGCCTTGGATCCCCCAGAGATTTCCTCCTCATAGGGTTTTTTTTCTCTCCTCCATTGCCTCAGGTCATAACACTTAGTTAACATAGTTGTTTCCTCTAGTTTCCTTAGGTAGGTTCTGTTGTTGGATGGAGGTGGAAGATGTCCTGCCATTCCCTATCTCCTTAGAGGATCCCCTTCTCTCAATGCAAGCCATCACTATTCTTCTCTACTACTATGTTCCAGTTACTGCTTCTACGTCACTGTTACTGCTTCCTCATACGCATCATGTTGCCTCCTTTGGGGATGATACTACATTTCTTTTGGGGATTCCTAAGGTACCTTTAGCCATGGGAACCATCCTGTGGCACCTCTAGGGGCAGAACCCTCTCCGAGAGGTCCTTGCTTCGTGCCCCTGCAGGGTGGCAATTCCTCTGGAATAGAGAGTGCGAATGGCCACAACCAAAACTAACACAGTTACACAAGCATAACACTATACTGGCTGTGTAGGTCAGTGAATTGAAAGACTTGCCTGTAATTCAGTGGCCAAGCAGCCAGCCACTCCCACTTCCTGAGCTATATAAGCAGTTCCTCTCAGCCTCATTGTGAAGCATTTTGTCTTTGCCCCACCATCCTCCCCTCCTCCTCCAGCGGCAGCGCTCTCTCTTTAGGGGGATTCCTAAGGTACTTTTAGCCATGTGAACCATCCCGTGGCACATCTAGGGGCAGAACCCTCTCCAAGAGTTCCTTGCTTCGTGCCCCTACAGGGTGGTAATTCCCCTGGAATAGAGAGTGTGAACAGCCACAACCAAAACTAACACAGTTACACAAGCATAACACTATACTGACTGTGTAGGTCAGTGAATTGATCATGGAAGCTGAATATATGCATATTCCTCTATTTCTCTTGTTAACCCTATCCCAGAAGCTTCATCTGTAATAATAACAATCGTGTCATCAGCATAAGCCATGGTCTTGATAGGGGGCATTGTGGTGCTAATGTAATACCTTAAATATGTGCATTGCCTTGGACTATTCGAAGAAGGGGAGTCAAGGCCAAACATATATAATAAGGGACTCAAGGGCCATCCCTGTCTTACTCCTCTCCCTAACTTAAAAGTGTTACCAAACCAACCATTTACAAGTGGGGTTACATGTGCTGTCTTATAGAGACTGGCTATCCAGTCTACATATTTAATGGGGATACCATATGCTTTTAAAGTAGCCCATAAGTAAGTATGTGACAGTCTGTCAAAAGCTTTCTCCTGATCCAAGCTCAGGGGAAAACCAATAATATTGTTATTGCGCACCCTCTTTGGAAAAATTCTCTTATTACTAGTAGATTCTCTTGGATTCTTCTATCTGGTATTGCACAAGTTTGTACAGGGCTAATAATTGTGCGTACTATTCTAGTCAAGCACTTAGTCAATATCTTTGTCAAAATGTTGTAGTCCGTGTTTAAGAGACTAAAGAAGTCTTCAGTTGTTTAGTATAGTTGGGTCCCCTTTTTGTAAAGGAAGATCATTAGTCCTTGTGACATGGTACAAGATATTGTTCCTGCCTCCAAGCATGCATTATACATTTCTGTCAATGGGGCTGCTAAATAATCTGAAAAGGCTTGGTAAAATTCAGAGCTGATGCCATCCAGTCCAGGTGCTGTATTTTGTTGAGGGATTGAATAATGTCTTGAGCTTGGTTGGAAACCCCAGTGGCCAGTAAATCAGCTTTGGAAACATTTAAGTCAGGAGATGTAAAGAAAAAAATCTATCCTGGTCTGTAGTGGTCCTTTAGAAAAAGTATGTCCTCTAGTTTTGTGTAACATATGATAAAAATTTCTCAGAGGCTTGTTGTAAAATTATATTTAAACAATTTGTGTCACAAAACACCTTGTTAGTTTTTAGGCCACTATACCTTTTATCCAGGCCACCGTTAAAATCTTTCCCTCAGATTACCAATCTTGATGTGTATAAATAGGGCTGAATGTCCTGAAACAGTTACACCCTAGTTGCCTTGGTCTGTGGGGCATAAATGTTTATTAATTGAAATCTGGTTGTCATATAAGTAACATCTAAAATTAAAACTCGCCCTGGTACCAGATCTACTACCTTAGTGACTTGGAAATCCACCCCTGCTAATAGTATTCCAACCCCATCGCACCTATCTGGTCCCACTGACCACACAGCAGGGGCTTTAGTCCTGAATCTGTTAGCCTGAGTTGTCGCAAAAGAAGTTTTCAGCCTTGTATCCTGTAGGAAGATTATGTGAGCTGTGCTATCTCTTAATGTGATAAAAGTTAGTTGCATCTTTCTAAAACTCTTGATACTGTTCACATTTTGTAAATGAAATATAATGGTACCCATGGTATGTTTTGTGTAGTGTGCCTCATGTCCTGCACTGTAAATTACTCTTACAGCCCCAGTTTAGCAGCTGACCTAGTGAGTCTTTGTGGAGGTTTACCTATGTTGTCAGTATCCATGTCTTCTAAATCAGAAAGGGGGGTAATGGATAGAGGAGGTCAAGGAAGAGGTTTCTGTCTCATTTCCTTCTTCTGACTCACCCCACTCCTTTGGCATTCTGAGAACCTTGTATCTGTTCTGTAAAAGAAGCTCTCTTTTTTCCCTTTAGAAGTGGCTGTGGAACCTGTTCTCATTCTTTTCTTTCTATGTTTGGGTCGCACCACCTTGAACAGTTTCAGGGGGGAGGCAGAGGCATCTGGTCTGAAGGGCCTGAGAGTTCTGAAGCTATTATCTGACCTAGGTTGTCATTTTCTTCCATTAACTGTGGTGCTTGAGATGTAGTAAATACCTCTGCCTGCTGGACAGGTTCTGGTACTGGGTATCCTGGGAGGAGGGGGGATGAGCGTCTGGTGCTGGGGCCTGTGTTTGGGCTTGTGCCTTTGCATGTTTATGAATGTCATCCATATTCTGTTCTGACACTCTTGCACAGTCCTGTTGTTGTGCTTTTGTGACTATATCCTCTTGTGACATTCTAGTACTTCAATTATGAGCTTCCCAAGGACATTTGGCAAAGGAGTGGCCTTGTCTAAAGCAAAGGTTGCATCTAAATGTCTTTGTACAACTTGCAGTTATATGCCCATACTCCATGCAGTGACCACACCATGTGTTACTGCACACATTGCTAAGGTGGGATGGTGAACCACACTTAAAGCAGGATTTTGGTTGCACTGGATAAAACAGCATGCCTTTGTCCCTTCCTAGTACAAAACTGTTAGGTAAATAAGTCACCCCAAAATCAGTCTGTAGCAGTTTTACCCATACTTTCCACCCTCCTGTCCAGATTTGCACAAAATCTATAATAGGTTCAGGCTTATCCAGAACCTCACACCTCTGATGTAACCAATATAAAATATGTACAATATTTACACTTTCTGTATGGAAAAAAATGTTAACAGTGCGCAATGCAGGTCTGGTTAAAGGAACTGCAAGAAATGGTAACCATAAATGTATGTATTTCAGTTTGTTATACTGTCTCCACAATTTTTCTAGGTTATGCACCTGTTTAAAGCTAATATCATAGTTGGAATCCCCTACATGAATCACTGCGTAAATCTGTGGAGCATAAAACTTAAGAGAATCCTTAATCAATTTTCCTGCACATAAATCCTGTCTGGTGGCCATTCTAACCCCCCTTGTAAATAATGTGCACAGCATTGCACCTTGGTGCTGGTTCTCCAGTAGGCTTAAAAAAGTCAGAATATCTTCTAGGTGCAGTTTTCTCTTTTCCCACATTTGGGAGTTTAGGTGCATTCAGAGGTACCTCCCTTTGAGTTGTTTCCCCTTGATCTGGGTTGCCAGAGTCTGTGTCCATTGATTTCCCCCTGTGAGGCATCTATGCCCATTTGTAAGCTGTCAGGCTGGTCCTCAGTGGGATTAGCCTCATTTGACCCCTCTTGCTCGGTACATGTATTGTCAAGATTTTCATTATAGGCATTATTAGTATTATTTTTAGCTGGCTTACCAGGGGGCATCCTGTGTTCACTTGTCTGAGTTCGGGTGCAGAAGTTTGTTTTTTGGTCTGTGGCACAGCTCTCTGCTGCTCGCTTGGAATGGCTTGCTCCCTTTGGGAGGCTCTGTAATGCTGTACAGCCTCATCCCTGTTTCAGGAATCCATTCCACTGCAGTCATGTAAACCCATCTGGCATAAGCTTTTTCAGGGGACCAGGGAGTGGTAACATTCTCAGAAACTCCTTTCGTTGGAGTGGAGGACTCAAAAACAGGATCCTCATGCACTATTGCTTGTTGTCGATGAGAAACGCTCATGGTTGAACAATTTTATTTATAGAAAAGTTTCACCAGGAGAATTGCACTGAGCAACAAAATGCTCATCTCACGGTAACATAAAGAGGGAGTTGGCTCCACTGATGCTGTCAAGCCGCTCAAAGTACTGACAGTTTTTTTCCCGATAGAGACAGCAGTTTTGGCAATCGCTAGTCTCCTCTCTTTTTCCCACAATTGTGTCAAAAGCATTTTTCTTCTTCTTCTTTCATGCAGCTCCACATCATATGCAGAATCCGAGGTCATTTCTATGTCTCACAATAAAGGTTGCTTGTCCTGAACAGAACTGAAGATACTCAAATATGGTTCCTCTGGGTGAACTGTGAAAAGTCTATTTCACTATCATTTTTGTCTGTACTTTAGCTCATTCTTGATTCAGAAAGTATCATTCTTGTTTCTTGCTCCACAGTCAGTCACTCCTTCATAGTTCCTTCTCCCTCCATGGTCAAGGCTCTACTGGGCTCCCCCATCCTCTTGCAGTGCAGCAGCACCCCCTGGCTCATCCTTGTAGTTTCTGGATACGAAGTCATAGTCATACTTTCCTCTGTAGACTCAGAAAACTCCTTGGGAAACACCCCAGCTTCTCTTCCTCCTCCTCTGTCCAGCTCCAAACTGGGCTTCTTTATCTTGTCCACAAGAAGTGACAGCACCCCTGCAGGCAGAGTAGCGGAATTTTTTATTGAAAATATCAAATTCAAATGTCACACAGAATTACAAAAATGAAGACACTGTGTTGCTTCAAATAATACATAAACAAAAAAAATAAATAAACTGGATATAATGTCCTGCATATAATAAATGTTGTAAAATTCTGTATTTAAAGGAAAACAAAATTTAATTTGTGTGCTGTACGGTAAAATACTACTTTTTCCCCTCAGTAGTCTATGTACAGATGTCTATGGCTGTCCAGCCATTGTCTTAAACTAAATCCTGAAGTACCCAATCACAGAATGTTCAATATGTTTGAAATTTGTTTCTAAGTAGATCATTTTTCTCCTGGCTATATAGAGTTAGTAATAATGTAAGAACTTGGATAACTACTCCATTAGGTTACACTTCTTCTTGTTGCAATAGCAAAACACATCTACCTTGCCACATATAATATTTACAAGCTGCAGATATAACCCTTAAAGTGATTTTATCATATTTCCACCAACTATGTGGGTAGAAGCCTAAGCAGGTCAGTATTTCATATGACATGGGTCTTAATTTCGGTTCTTTCCAGATATTCTGTAATATCAACCAGAATTCTTCAGCGAAGGGACACTTCATTAAAAAGTGCTCAGTTGTTTCTAATACATTACTGCAAGTTAATCTAGGACATATTCTTTTATTCTATAGGTTTGTGTTTTAATGTATTATGTGCACCTAACCGTCCATGACATGACAGCCAGACCACATCCCACATCTGTTTGAGAATCCTTTTATCAGTTAATTGGATGCAGGTTCCCTGTATGTAGGTGCCAGGGCATTCTGGAAGTGCTGGTGGTAGAAATAAAACTTCATCTACTATAGTTGCATAGAAAGCTTTCCTGGACGCTCTATTGAGCATTTGTTGGGTGACCCCCCCCATTGTCATAATTTTGCAAGGCAAGGTTTACTATACTCTGGGATCCCTTAAGTGTGGGTTACCATGGACACTGTTAGACTTCTTTTGTACCATTTATTCTGTAATAAAGAAAACCAATTATAGCAAATGTTGAACCATTGCAGTTTGCTGCTCTTGATAATACCTGTCAGTTTTCTATACATGAAGATGCTATGAAAGAAAACTATGGAGTTTATCATTCTAATCCCTTCCCATTTTATAGTTGTAATATGTAATATTCAATTTTATGGGATTTAAATGACTGTTCCATAATCCTTGAAAATAAATATTTAAGACTTGGGTTTCTAGGGTGAATGGAAGAGGAAAAATTTTGGAAACATACAAATCCTGGGGGTAATCAGTGTTTTCAGCAAGTAAACTCTATTTTTCTTAGAAATGATCTTATGTTTCCACTGCTGAATCATACTCTGGCATTTATTAATGGCTTGTTCCCAGTTACATTTAGCATCATTTTCAGTGCCAAATGTAAGTCCTAAGATTTTCAATGGAGTTTCATTAATAGGTATATTAAAGTGAGCATTTGACTGTAGCTGTCTTGCTATCTGGTTAATTTGAAAACACTAGCTTTTGTCATAGTTTAATTTTGCTCCTGATACCAACTCATATTCTGCAAGTGTATGTTCTATTACTGGTATAGCTTTTCCAGTTTGTATGCTGAGACAAAGATCATCAGTGTATGTACTATATATTAGTCATTTCTGACTGTCCTAGTATTTGTATACCCTGTATATGTCTATTTGTATGTATTTTCCTGATCAATGGATTGAAAGTGAAAAGTTATATTATGAGACTTAAAGAACATCCTTGTCTGACACCTTGCTTAATTTGGAATGCTGTGCCCAGTTCCTTATTTATAAATGGCTGTACTAAAGCTTAGTCATAAAGTAGTTTTATCCATTTCGTGAAACTTTTTGGAATAATGCAAAAATGTTAAGTGTCAAATAAGTATGTATGATTAACTCTGTCAAAAGCCTTTTGTTGGTCTAAAGACAGAAGCCAACTGGAACAGTGTTGCATGGTTCCTAAGTGAGTAATATCTCTTAAAAACTGTAAATGATGAAATATGGACCTATTTGGGATGCCACAAGACTGTACAGTGTAAATTGCCATGTGTGCAATATTAGCCAATCTATGAATCAAAATGTTAGAAAAAATTTCTCCAGTTGTGTAAATTCATTCTTTCACCTTTTTTTATGTAAAATAATTATTAATGCTTGAGAAAAACATGTGTGACGCCTGTAACAGAGAGTTATTATTCTTTTTTTTTTATTTATTAGGTCCAGGATTATAATACCTTTGAGTCAGGGATCTTTTACAAAGGTTCCATGTCAGGTTACAGTTCAAAACATAAGACATGTAAGTCAGATTACAAATTCAATACATAGGACAAGGTTACAAAAGTGTAAACTAAACAGAGTTACAAAGCATCTGAGAAACAAAACAAGTTTTGAAGGCTAGGTTACAAGGAGATAGCAGATGAGGAGCAGAGAGGATAGAGGACAAGAGAGAGGAAGAGTAGAAGGGGGTCAGACAACTATAGAGGAGGAGTGCAGCCAGATGCATTGTCATTGACATAACATGGGGAAGTGCATGCTAAGGGGTAACCAAGTGCTAATGGGAGAGAGAACTGCATAAGGTTAGGGAAATATTCAAGGGGTCAGCTATTGGAGGTAGTCACAGGAGCTAGAGGCAGTGAGAGAGAGGCAGAGCCTTGATTTAAATGCACCAAGGGTAGGAGTGGAGGAGATGTAACTGTTTAGACCATTTAGCAGCTGGGCGTCCTGTAGGCAAAAGATCTTTGACCTTGTGAGGTGCAACAACATGGAACCTGCAGTTAAATAATATAGTTGGGATAGGTCCAAGTTTGTTTTCAAAAGTTTTATAAAATACTGGGATCAAACCATCTTCCCTTGGTGCTGTGTTTGATTTAAGCCTTGCAATAGCTTGTATTACTTCAGTTAAGGAAATTTCTGCTATTAATGGTTTAGTTTTATCCTTGGTAATCTTTGGTATTTGTAGGTCGGCCACAAAATGTATATTTCCTAAAGTGTCTTCCTTGGTCCCAAACTTGATTATATAGATATTTTTGTACTTCTTCTTTAATTATATGTTTCTTTGTTGTGGGAGTAGGTTTGTCTGCAATCTGCAAGCTTTCTATTGTTGTAGTTTTATCTCTGTTGGTACAGCTACGAAAAGTATCCAGGGTGTGTTGTCATCCCTGGGTACCATATTGTGCTTCCATTTTAAGACTCATATACATATCATATTGAAATCTAGACATTTTTCTTTAGTCTGTTGTATCTGTGAGTGTAAGTTAATGTTGTAGGTATGCACTTGCGAAATCAAATGCTGTAACTGATTTCTTAGTATTGATTATTGTGCTTACTGCTTCCTGTCTTTTCAAGTGGCATGACAAATGAACAATGTTTAAATTCTTGTTTTGAGTCCAGCCACCAGTCTATAATTGTGTTATATGCCTCTCTAATGGACACTTGAGCTTTTAACAATTAACCCCATTTAATTCTAAGGTCAGAATCAGATAGCAAATTACTGTTTAGTCTCCATCTAGATGGGTGTTTATTAGTGGGAGCTCCAGTTATACCTCATTGGCAGGATACTGCTAAATTATCAGATGTTTCTATGGGTATGGTAGTTGCTTTAAAAATAGTTAGGTTTCTTGATGTAAAAATGTAATCTATCCTGGAAGTTAAGTGTCCTTTTATGAGTGTGTTCTGCCCTGTAGATTTTATTGCTGAAAATACTTCCTGTAAGTTTGCCGTGGAAGTAATATTGTTTAAACATGCCATGTCACCGAAAATATTTTGTGTTTTACACCCTCTGTCTTTGGGAGAAGAGTCTGCAGTTAAAATTGACTCATAAGAGTACCATTTTTTGTGTATGTAGGAAGGGTTGTATCAATTTAAACAAGGACACTCTGCCGGCTATACTTTGGGGGTCATATACACTAATCAAGCATAATTCTATATTGTGAAAGGAGGCATCAACCAGGAGAGCTCTCCGCGGTTCAATATCAGTGATTGTTTTGAGCTAGAAATCTAAACCTCATAGTAAAATAGCAACCCCATCACATAGTTCTTGCCCTTTGGACCAAAAAGATGGGCCTTCTGACCACAACTGTTTAGCTTGATTTAATTCATAATCAGATTTAATGCGAGTAACCTGTAGTAAGAATGTATTATTTGGTAGGTTTTTTTAGAATTTGAAAAGTTGTACCTCATTTTTTAAAGGATTTGATGCTGTTGACATTTAGGGTTAGAGGCTTATCCATGAAAAGCAAGAAGGAAAGAGAAAAACAAAAAAGGACAACAGAGCTTTGTAGATCAATCCTCAGGTTTTTGTCTGGGTTTGTGTTTCCCCCTCGCCTTTTTTGATTTTGAAGGTTCCAACAGAGGATCCATTTTATCCTCTAGTGCCCCTGAAGTGAAATAGGAAGCATCTGATTCCCTCTCTTCATCTACCATATCACTCCATTGTTTTCATTTGGATAAGATATTATGTTTCTAGTTAGAATCGGAATGTCTGCTGTGAATGGTTCTGTTTGTTTCTTTGGCTGTCTAGATTTTTCTGTGTGTACCTCCTCCATGGGGGTCTCTTTAGGTGGTAGCATGACTTCTGAAGAGGGCTCTGTTTGTAGTTCATGAACTATAGTAGGACCTGCTTCACTGCCATCTCCCACGGGTGAAGTTTCAGAGTGATTTGAAAGGGCAGTGTCTGATGGGTGAGTGTGTGTAGAGGAATTCCCCACAGGGTCCTTCTGAGAGGGGGGCGGAGCGGAGATACAAACAGAACTTTCTAGTCTAGTGTGTTGTCTGGCTTGTGACAATTTCACTTGTTGGGCAGTTATTAAGGATTCCTGGTACTGCATAACTCTTTCCATTCTATTCCGGGCTGCCCAGGTACATTTGGCATACGTGTGGCCTGATTCTTCACACAGGTTGCATCTAAAAGGATTTGGGCAACCTAAACTAACATGGCCATAATCCAGGCATAAATTACACTTAGGCAAATTACAAAAGGAACTTAAGTGATTCAGAGCCCTACATTTGTGGCACGTTTTTGGCTCTCCCAGATAGAAATAAATGCCTCTGTCTCTTCCTATATGGAAACTACTGAGGAGATGTTGAATGCCTGCATCGTTGTGTGTTAATTTCACTTTAATATGCCACCCTCCCTTACAGACTAAATCTTCATCTAGAATCGGTATAGGGCTTTGCATTATTTTGCATTTTTGTCTCAACCAGTATTGGACATCTTGTATGTTGACTCCCTCATTCCGAAATAATAGATTCACTGTTTTAAGGCCCAATATTGTTTAATATTTATATAATCAGATTAAGTTCTTCAGATTCATCTATTTTGTTTCATTTATATGCTGACGATACGATTATTTACATCTCGGATCGCTCAGAAAATGGGGTTCAAATAAAGCTTCAGAAAGCATTTGATGAGTTGTAGAGTTGTTTGAGGGAGAGTGATTTGGTTTTGAACTCTTAAAAAACACTGTCAATTTTATTCTTTCACTCTTCCTTAATTCAGGAAGATTTAATACTAAAGATTTATACCCTGGAGGGAACCCCGATACTTCAGACCCAAACATATAAATATTTGGCAATGTGGCTCGATGGGTCTTTAAATTGGGCAGCCCATATAAATGGTGTGGTAACCACTGTAGGAAGAAAACTGGGTGTTTTGTATTGTGTTAGACACTTTATGAATACTGAAACTAAGGAGAAAGTGGTATGTTTGGTGGTTTTGCCCATTTTACACTATGAGGATTTTATTCATGCCAGTGCAAAGAAAATTGACTTGGACAGGATTGATGTATGTTATCGCAGATTAGCCAGATTTATCCTAGAAACTGATAGGTTCACTCACAAGTGCTTCTTTTTTAATCGCCTTCAATGGCTAAGGCCATCTGAATATAGGCAGGAGAACTTGCTTGCTTTCATGCGTAGATGTTGGCTGGGAACACTGCGCCCATATAGTGATGCAGCAATCCCACAACAAACTAAAGTATCCTCATTGCGAGCTTCACATTCCCCAGAGTTTGTCATACCCAAGTATAACCTAAAGATTGGTAGACATTCTGTCTTCTTTATAGGTCAAATGGCATGGAATAAAATCCCAGCTGATATCAAATCTTATAAGGGGAAACTACCCTGGTGGAATATCAGGGCATGGTTTAGACAGCAAGTTCTTAATTTTAGAAATTGCTGTTAGTAGTGAAGAAAAACTATTGTTTTCAATAACTTATTCTGTGTTAACTGCTTATGTGTCTTTATTGTAAAATTTGTATATAATGTGGAACTCTGCTTGTATAGGACCTCATTGTAAATGAGTCTCGGCTCAGTTGAGTACATACTAGTTCATATAATTACATGAATAAAACTTTTTACTACTACTACTTCATGGTCGGTTTAGTTAGGGGTATAGGAAAAAATCTTGCCATTTACTGTTATGTTTAACTAAATCATACTTCTGCCAGAATTTTTCTAGGGTGGCATTATTCCTAAAGCAAAGAGTTCTTGTGCCTGTATCCCCATAGCTTTCTTAATTAACTGATTTAGTATGAATTTTCTATCAGGGGACGTTTCACTGGCTCCTGTATATTTGAGGCAAACCGTGTTCCACCTTTGTGCGTTCCTCTTGTAATTCACCCACCTGTTTAAATAAGTCTGCCATTCGAATGAGTATCTGTGTTGTCGGCTGTACTTGCTATGGATAGCATCTGAAAGTTCTCCATACTCTCTTCAGTGTGCACACCTGCTGTCGAGCTTGTCCCTGGAGGCTCCTCAGAGTGAGACTATGCAGCAGAGTAAGTGTTCCTCAGGGTCTCGCCACCTGAAGTTTGGGCATTGCTATGCATCAGCATAGTGACTATGTTTGTGGACTCTATGTCACTGATAAGCAGTTGAGAAGGTGAGTTTGGAATGGGTTTTGATGATGCATCGAAAGTAGAATCCGTGACTGTCTGTAGTAGCTGAGCATTAGGATTTTGAGAGTCATTTTCCCTTACTGGGTGTAATCTAGATGCTTGTATTATCTCAGCAGCTGTGACCGGACCCAGTGAAGTTCATCCTTTGTGTTCTGAGACTGGAAGCCATTTTGTGATATGTAATGCAGAAGAAGGGTCCCAGGCTGTCTCCATTGTTACGGTCACATTTTGAGATGCAAATTCTGATCCCTGCATTTACGAAACTGTTGCATGTATTTCTGTAACAGTCATTTCAGGATCCAGGGTGTTAAGTGAGGAAGATACATATTGTGAGGTTTGAAAATTAACTGAGGTAGTAGGCCTACCTGCAATAGCAGTAGAGTCCATAGAAATTGTGGGTTTGACTCTTGAAGTAGGTGCTTGAGAATGCTTTGCAGATTTTACTAATAATTGTAACAGGAAAGCTTTGCTGTGCAGTATGGCATTCTGCAACAGTTGTTCCTCCTGTTCAGGTGTCAGCAGGTTTATTTCAGAGACCTTTCCTTTCTTCAACCTTGAAGCTGTTTTTTTGTTCCTGAAGAGAGCCTTGTACTGAGGTCTGTGCACCAGTAGAATCATTTGAACCATCTGGTTCGTCATCCAACAAAAAGTATACTATATCTTCCATATCAGAATAACTTTGTTCTTTGTCCTCAGCATTCTCCACATTTTCAAAAGTGGATATATCAGGGACAACATCCCCTACCTCCCTCACTCCTTTGCTGCTGTCATCACACTCCATGTCCGCTATTTTGTATCCAGCCGACAACAGGTCCCCCTAGTGGTGAGTAGGGGAATTTCCCCTGTGTCCTGGCCAGATTTCCCCCATTCACTAAAAATACCACCAACAGCTTAATTCAATGGTTTTAATTTAATGGTTCAATTTCATTTGGTCACCATCCATATCCCTCCCCCCCAGGTCACCCCTGAAAAAGGACTTCTAGTCTCAGTGGGCCTACCCAGTCAACAGAAATTCAATAAATAAATAAAATTGCCAATCGATCACCCAGAGAAATGTGGTCTGGAGAATTCATTTCAATGGGAAGTACCTCTGACAATTTTTCATTATTTACAAAACAGACAGCAGTTATAAAAGTTGATGACTTTATCACAGCAAACTACTCGTAATTACATAGATAAGAATTGCACCATTAAATAGAATATGTTGAAATTTATTTGACTACAAGCAGATGGACTGAAACAGCAGTAACAATTTGGCATGCAAGGAAAGAAAGGGAAAATATGCCCTTTCAAAAGATGCAGAGAAAGAGTTGGTAAAAATCACATTGAAGGCCTAATTGATCACCAGAACATCCTAAAAACACATACTAATGACATTCTTGCAATAGTTACAAATCAAAATGCGCATGTATTTCAACATAATCCAACAGATTTCACCTCTATTTCATGATTTTTTGATGATGTTTCAATCCCTCATTTTCCATCAGATGAAATTTCCATACTGACTGCAAATATTCTATCTATAGAAGTGGAATATACCATTTTATCACTTAGACCAGATAAAGCCTCAGGTAGTGATGGGCTAACCAGAGAGTTTTATAAAATATTTGGTAAAGAATTAGTTGAAAAGTTAGCTGCAGTATTTACGGTTCTTCTCCATACACAGAAAACACCAGTACAAATGACTGAAAACCTACTGACATACTTGTATAAGAAAGGGGTAAAAACAGATATTAATAATCAGAGGCCTATCTGCCTGTTAAATACAGATTTCAAGATTTTGGCAAAAATACTAATTTCTAAGTTGTTGCAAGTAGCCCAGTACTTAATTACTTCAGCACAATCTTGTTCTATACCTACTAGAACTATCACTAACCACCTCATAATCCTTAGAGAGATTTTTGGGCAAGGAACTTCTGACCAAATGGAGGGACTTGTATTACTGCTGGTTCAGCACAAAGCTTTTGCTTCAGTTAATCACAGTTTTTTTACGATATGTTTTAGAGAATAGTGAATTCTGCAGCAATTTACTAAATGGCTGCAATGTCTATACAGAACTGCAACTCTTACACCCATTGTGAATGGCTGGAAGGGGACTATGATCCCGGTCAAAAGAAGGGTTCAGCAGAGATGCCCCCTTAGCCCCCATTATATATTTTTTGCATCAATCTCTGTTTAAGTGCACTAAATACTTCCCCCCTACTTCAGCTCCTACAGAGTGTAGAAGCTGTTACACACTGGCATAAGTGGATAACATTTGTATTCTGGTTCAAAATAAAAATTCAGCAACAGCAGCATTACAGATATGTCAATCCTATAGATCCTTCTCAGGAGCCTTATTAAATATGGATAAATGTATCAGTAAGCAGCTGGGCTCTGCCCATCCTTCTGATAGTGAAGTAGCAGGGGTCCATATGTCTGCACATCCCATTACTATTTTAGGCATTACATTTTGTTCAGATCAACCAGATATTTTAAACTGGGAACCTAATCTTGCACAAGGGAAGGCCCTGGTAGCCCAGTGGAACAACTGGCACATGGACAAAAAGAACAGACCTTTCTTATTAAAACATTTTTGGTACCTGTATTTCTGTATACCAGATATACTCTCACCCACCCCCCCAAAAAAAAATCTCTAGAAACATCATTATTGAGTATTTTCTTCCAAGCTATTTAGGGAGCCGGTAAACCAATTAAATGAAACATACTGTGTCTTCCCATACAAAAAGGTGGTCTATAAATAGTGAATCTGATCGTTTTCTTTTACAGCATTTTCTTTTTAACCAATTTGAAACCATTGTTATTCCACACAGGAAAACCATGGAGTAACCTATTTGGTTTGCACTTGTCAAGTCTGGTTTCGAAGATGAGATGCAGGCACCCTCAGCGTTTTAAGATGGTCATGATTAATTCCCCCTGAAGATTGTATAATCACATTATCAACACAAAATATACTGAAAATGTTATCTTTCCCTCTTGTCTCTCCCCTTATCTCTCAGAGTTACTGGACCTCCTCACTAATTTAAGAATAACCCCCAAAATGTGGGATCTTCACTGGTTTAGCTGCCATGGCAAAATAAATGTCAGATCCAGCCACAAGCATAAACAAATGAATGAATGTGTAGTAGACCCACCTGCCACCAATAAATGGAAACCATAGATCATTTATTAATTTTCTGTACTTATATCTCTGATTTTTGGACACTTACAGCTGATAAATGGTCAGAGCCAAGTCTGGCCTCAGTTGATTACAATATTTTAATGTACGGTTACTACACCGGCACTTGGAATAAATGGAGCACTAGCACGCTTCATATCATCTTTACAGTATTTAAATGGCACATTTGGAATACCAGATGTTTATATAGTTTACAGCAAAAACAAATTTTGCATGCTGAATTAATATACAAGATTACCACAGAATTATACATTATTTATTGTGCTGAAGCTAAGCATGTTACCAGAGCTTCTTCAAACAAAGCATGGAGAAATATGCCTTGGATCACAAATTCAGATGCACCCATTACCTAAACAGTGTTAATTTCTTTTACAACAGTTTAGTACAGCTGTACTCCATGAAGAAGCAATGGGTGTTTATTTCTTTGGGAATTATTCCTCTGTTCATTTATTTATTTCCCTTTCCACCTGTTTAGTCTATGATTTTTCCTATTTTTGTATGTAATTCATGATGATTGTTTTGTATGATTTTCTTCATTTCAATAAACTCCACTACTCTTGCTGAGAAGTGCAATGAGATCTTAGACATCCACCTGAACAACCACCATAAAAGGCAGACAGGACCTTGGTTTAACATCTCATCCAAAAGACAGTACTTCAGGAGTGCATCAGCCCCTTCATGACGCATGACAAATTCAATATTGAGATTCATCCCACATTCCCAGTGTGGGGCAAGAACCCACAATCTTTTGATTTTCTAGCTTCAGAAACAAGTGTGCTACCTGCTGAGCCACTGACACTCCACCAATGGATAATGGATAAGCATCAGTGGATGGTGATGAATGGCACTAACTCTAAAGATGGGAGATTGATGAGCGGGGTACACTTCGCTCAATTCTGGGATGGTACAATTCAATGTCTTAAGAAGAGACATTGCAGAAAAAAGGAAGGGAAGGTATGCCTTTTTGCAGATGATATCAAAAATATGTTATAGAGTTGACACTGAGCAGGAGGTGGAGACAATGTCAGAGGATCTTGGGAAATTCAAGCAGTGGTTAAGAGCATGGCAGTTGGGGTGCAATGCCAAAAAGTGCAAAATCATGCTTCCAGGCTACAGGAACCCAGTAGCTGAGTATAAGAAGAAGAAGATGGGGGAGGTGATAACAATCACTAAGCAGGAAAGGGACCATGGGGTTAGCATAACTGATTACCTCAAAATGGTAGGGCAGAGTGGAAAAGCTGTGTGTAGGGCTAGTGTGATGCTGATCAGCATAGGGAAAGGGTATCTCAAGGTGAATGAGGGAGATGGTATTGTCACTGTATCACTCACTGGTGATACCCCATCTAGAGTACTATGTATAGTTCTGGAGGCCACACCTCACAAGAAGGCAGTCCAAAGGATGGCTACTAAGATAGTGCAGGATTGTGCCAAAAGCCCTATGAGGAGACTGAGGGATCTCAACATGTACACAGTGGAAGAGAGGAGAGTGAGAAAGGCTATGATAGGGACATACAAATATCTCACAGTGGTGAACAGAGTGCAGGACTGGAGTATCTTTCAAATATGAAAGAGTACCAGTACCAGAGGGCATGTGATGAAGCTGGAAGGGTGAGTTTCAAGTGGGGTGTAAGTATTACATCACTGAAAGGCTGGTAGATACCTGTGACAGACTACCAGTGGAAGTGGGAGTGGTGAAAATAGTGGGGGCTTCAAGCAAGCATCTGATAGACATAGTGGAATACACTTCATAAATAGTAAATGAGTAGGGAAGGTTGCCTGAAACCAGTTAGGGTCTGCTAAGAAGACATAGGCAGAGAACATCTGGACAGACTAGGTTGGACAAGCAGTCCTATTCTGCTGAATCTTTCAATGTTTCTAGGTTTCTAAAAACAGTAGTTAGCCAATATAAAGATTTTTTAAATGCTCAGTAGGGAATTGATATCCTTTAGCTGAGTGGGGAAAGAAGGAGAAGAAGCTTAAAAAAGAAGCCATGAACTTTGTTTCTCACTATGCATAGGAAAGAATGATGACTTTGAATCATCTTGACCTGTATTATTAAAAACTTTACATATCTCTGTAACATACAATAAAAAATCTTCCGATGGTTATCAAAGCAGCAGTGCATGTTATGGTGAAAATTCTAACCTATACTTTTTATTTCATTTTAGATTGCCTCTTAACTCATGTCTTGTAAAATATGAAACCCTTTTCCCCATTATAGTCTGCTTTATCATTGTTTTAAGGTTCTAATTAATATAAGGAATACTCCATTTGACATGATTACACTGAATTCCTTACCATTATTGTCAGCTGTTTTTGAGATATGATGGTAAAGGTGCCACATGATTTTCCTGTCAGGAAATTTTCCCCAAAGGAAAGAGATTTTCCAGTCAGGAAATTCTCCTGTCAGGAATGACATCCTTCTCTTAGGAATGATATTGTCCTGTCAGGAAACTATCCTGTCAGGAACCTCCTGGTACAGTTTTAACATCTACAGGTAAAAAACTCAGTTTCATATCTGTGTCAGCTATGTGGTGTAGTGGAAAGGTCTGTAGACTCATAAACAAAAGGTTGTGGGTTTGAATCTGTACAACATCTCCTCACTTTTCTCAGAATTTCACTTGAGTGGTGATCCATGGTGGCAAGGTGTTAGAATAGTAAATCCGTATGGGAAAAGAGACTTGCATTGCAGAAACACTAAGTACAAAGAGTGGGTCGCCACAGGTGTCATGACAGGAAAATCTTGTGGCATCTATACCAGACTTGTTGTTTTTGAACATTCATTATTCACTAAGCTCAGGAAGCAGTGTCTGTTACATATTAGTTTATTTTATTCACATGAACAGGGATGTTAAGCAGTGAGTGGTTAAAAATAGTTGCAAATCCTGATAAAAACCAGAGGGAAACCATATTAAAAATAGCAATCTTTATATTATTTTAAAAGTAAAAGAGTGATAAAGAAGGCTCAAATTGGAAGAAAAAGGCCATTGTATAAGTCAGGAAATAGTTGGCAATCTGAAATAGAATAACATGAGAGGAAAAAAATGGTCACTGTTAAAATGCACTGCTGCTTTAATCTGACAACTGTCTAACATACAGACAGAGGCAATATTTCTAATAGCATCATTGATCTGCATTGTATAGGCAATATGACCCAAAAAAAAATTACAATGTGCAAAAACAACCAAGTAAGAAAAACGGTCAGCTGTATAAGAATATGACATCTAAAAGAGGAAAATATGGATACTCCTCAAAATATGTAATATCTTAACAGGAACACAGAAGGTATTTGCAATGGAAGCAGGCTGGAGAGGACCCCAAGGCCTGCATTTTCTGCTAATTGAAAGCCTGTGTTCATTTTTTCTACATAAGTGAGATAAATTGTTTGTTTGTTCAAATTTATTTTATTTATTTCTAATATATTTTACTGGGTAAGCAAACAGAGTGCTGGTGGGATCATTTTCAGCTGTAACCTGGGTAGAGGGTGTGAAAGGTTCTACAAGGAGATACAACACAGACACTACAGTATCGGTAGAGGAAACAAGAGAAATTCAAAGTCAGCATACATGCAGAGTCATAGTGTAGAAAGAGTACGTCAGTAGCTGCTGAGTAGAGGTGTGGCAAAATTAAATTTCATGGGCAAAATTCCCTCAAAATCAGCAATTTCATTGGGTGAAACATTTCACAGAATTCAGCCATTCCGCAAAATATTTTGCGGGTGCAAAATTTTGCACAAAACCAGAAGAATTTTGCCCACAAGTGGTGAAACTTTGCCATTTCTTAGGTGAATTTCACACTCAGTTGGTGACATTTTGTACTCCACAGGCAAAATTCTGTATTTCACACCTGCAAAAAATTTCATGAAATGTTTCACAGAATGAAATTTGCCAATTTCACCCATCTCTACTGCCGTGGAATGGTACGGGGGTCTATTTATTTAGTTTTTGTTGACCCGGTAAGTGCACTAGACAAACTCTGCCTATTTTCAGGCATGAGGATATAGAATAATGCCAACTGACTTTGAAACAGATTAAGCTGCTGGTGGTATTTTAGTGAATGTAAGGAAATTTGGCCAGGGCACCAGGGAAATTCCCCTACTCTTTTCGAAAGGTGCCATGGGATCTTAAACATCCACCTGAACTACTACCACCAGAACAGGCAGATGGGACCTCGGTTTAATGTCTCATCTGAAAGACAGCACCTCAGGAGTGCAGCACCCCCCTCATGCTGCATTGCAGTATCAGTGTTAGGATATTAACCCAAGTGCCTGGTGTGGGGATGGAACCCACAGCCTTCTGATCTCCCAGCCTCAAAGGCAAGTGTACTATCTGCTGAGCAAGTGACACTTGTAATATATAATATATAATATATAATATATAATATATAATATATACAAGGCCCTGGAAGGCACTGCAAAAAAATCACTCACTTTTCAACAATAGGAACAGAGTCATAATTGCATACAAACATCACAGTATACAGTGGAAAGAAGATAAATGCTTTGGAATTTTATAAAAAAAACTACATATATGACTCTGAGGGTCAGAATGACAATGACACTGCACTGCATTGATTGCTCTAAATAGAGCAAGTTAGAGCATACTATAATAGTATAAGTAGCATTATTGTTTGGGTAGGAACCCACCTCTGTGACAGGGTCAGATCAGGATTACACCCAAGACCTGACTAACACTCTAGAGGACCCAGGATAAGAACTATGGGCCACCTCTATTGTAATTTTTGCAAATCAGAGGAGTATTATAGTACACATTGAGCATAGGCTTCACAGCCTAGAAACTGGATATGGCAGTGAGTGAGGTGGAAAGGCTAGTACATGTGTGAGCAAATCTACACCTTATAGAGGGCTTGACATGCACTGTGTGTACACCATGGAATCTGGAGTCTTTTTCCATCTTCCAACCATAAAAAACGGAGGGAATCAGAAGAAGGGGTGAATAAATTGTGGCGGTACCATGATAGTTTACAGTTCAATATGCAGTACCTTACAGGGCAGTATGGAAAGAGTGAATTGTAGGAGGAGGGGCCCAGTCTAGCTCCTCATACATAGGGCAATGGAGAGTTTGGGAAGAGCAAGCCAGATCAAATCTAAAAAAGGTAATTTAAAGGGGAAGTTTAGATAAAGCAGCATTGGAGACTCCAGTGAATACCATATCCCCCATAGTCTAGCAGGAGGAAGATCAAATATTCTACTACTGTTTTCCCAGAACTTAATGGGAGACAATTGTTCACCCTAGAGAGGGCCTCATTGTTAGTGAAGTATTTTGCCACTATGTAAGTTATGTGAAAGGAGCAGTCAAGATGGGCACGGTGCCATAATGTCACAGCCAAAACTGTGTACATCAAGATTACAGATGCAAATCAGTGTGCAGCAGAATAATGTTGGCACAACACACTGACCAGGAAACAAAAGTGCACACTGGAGAAATATCTTTGTTTTTAGCCCCACACACCCCCTGACCTGGGGGGGGCTTTGCCCCCCATGCCTGCCAGAATATAAATATCTAACTCTGAGGGACTGTGGACTTAGGACATGGGGTGCAGGTTGGGAGAGGGAAAATTGTGTTTAAAAAAAATAAGGAACCTAGGCAGAATTGAGCCACATCCCCAGGTCCCCAATGCTGTTAGGTGCCAGTGCTCTAGCCACTCCACTACAGGAGAGGCTCAGCCAGGTACTGCACCAGAGGCATACTTCACATTCTTCAATACAGTGACAGGGCAGTGGTTATTACCGCAAGCTCAGAAACCCCTGTCACTGTAGTTCCTTTCAAGGTTTCTCATGCATGGTTTTTCATGCGCTGTTCAAGCAGCGCTACATTGACCCGGTACCATCAAGATGTTGGTCTAGGAACACACCAAGCTATTTAAAGGATGGTCAGGAGTCAATGGAATCTACTGATGAGGAGTATAACTTTAAAGCAGTTGAGACTGATCTTAGCCAGTGGGAGGCATCAAAATGCATAGAAACAGTTTTCTTTTTGATTCATAATTTGCCGATTGGTGAGTAATCATTTTTATACATTAACAAAGGTGATTTGAATTAATTGCTTGATGGCAGAGAGTGAGGAACCAAAGTAGAAAATTATGATATCATCAGTATACATGTGATTTACATGCAGTTAAGTAGCTAGGGAGATCGTTTATGAATACTGAGAAAAGGATGTGGCCTAGGACTGATCCCTAGGAGATCTCTAATGTGACAGAGAGCCAATAGAAAATTTATGGTCCTAATTTAACTAATTGTTACCGGACAGAATGATTAAATTTGAACCAACATAAACAGGAGGCAAAGTTAAGGATGCTAGTTTGGCGAGGAGCAGTGAGTCATTAACTGTATCAAATGCCTTTACCAACTCAATGAAGACTGTACTGTTCTCCAGACTAGCACCCATATGTGAATAGATATGTTTAGTGATTCTCATTAGGGAGGTGCAGGTGGAGGTGCAGCAAACAGGGAGGAAGCCCAACTGAAATGGAATAATAACGGATGTTTAATCATAATAATTGGATAGCTGCCTGCTGACCAATCTCTTGAGTAAGTTGGAGAGTATGGGGAGCAGAGATATGGGGCAGTAGTTTGTTAGGGCATCAGTTGAGCCTTCTTTATGAAGTGGGACTACCAAAATGTGTTTCCATTTGGAATAGGAAGGAGCCAGTAGCCATGGCTAGATTGATCATGTGAATAAAGGGAGTGGCCAAGGTGGAAGTCCCTATCACTAGGACCCTGAGAGACATGCTGTCTGAACCCCCATGGGATAAAAAATTCAGAGAAGATAGTTCTTGGAGAATTTCCAACTCAATGATGGTGGGGGAGACTGAAATTCCCAGGAGCCAGTGAAGATATTGGCAGGCTGGGGGCTTATGAAGGAAAGATGATTATCATTGGACCATTAATAAAGAATGGATGAACATATTTGCAGAAAGAGAGTGACAGGTACTGGCCTGAAGGCTTCAAGAAGAAGAGCAAGGGTTAATGAGGCAGTGAACTGCTTACCAAAATTTAGAACAATCCGAGCCACTGAATAAGAACTCAAAACCTAGATATGGGATAAAAGAGCCACCTATGTACAAAATTATTACTCTGTCTGTTTATAGTCTCCATGGAGATGTTAATATGAATGGAGGTCTTTGAAGCCTGCTCATTTTCCTGAATGACATGGGTGATGTCACGCATTACTATGAACCAATGAAGCAAAAGAATAAATTAAAAGAATTCATGAATGAAATGAGCGTGAAGATTGAGAAAAGACTGTCACCTGATTAAAATGCCATCTAAATTGAAAACCAATGGACTTATGTGATTTAACATTGTTTTGTAGGAATTGCATTACTGATTCACATTGGGATTACTGGGGATACCTGCTTGACTTTTTTGTATGTTATGTGATAATTAATTGCTTTTTAATTGTACAGGTATTTAAACTCCAGGTTCTGTTTGGGTACCTCAGCAGTCCTCTTGAGAAAGCACTACATTCAAAACTGTTGAGGCTTTTGGTGCCATTCCTCCTGCTTTTAAAATTCTAACTGCAAAATAAAATAAAATGATGATTTTATGGCAATGATAGCTTTTTTGCATTTTGTGCAGACAGCCAGTTAAGTGGTGCTGATTATTTATACTTTATATTGGGTAAAAGACCCATCACTGGTTAATAATTTTAGTTTAGGAACAGAGGAGGAGGTTAGGGGCCACGTTAATCCAGCCAGCAAGAGGAGAAAAAAGGAAGAATAAGAAGGCAGCAGTGGACAGGAACCTGGAAACAGCTTAAAGGGGAGAAGAATAAAGGGTGAGGATGGAAGGGGGTCTGCCTGAATGCCAGGAGTTTGAATAATGTCAGTGATCTACAGGCAAAGGCCACTAAGACTGAGTTACATTTGGTAACCATCACAGACATGTGAGCCACAGGGAACAAGGAATGAAATTTGGCAGTCGAAGGTACACCCTATGCAGTAGTGAGAAGGGTAATGATAGGAGTAGCCTTCTATATTAGGGTGGGTGTGGAATCTATGGGGAATAGGACCATCATGAAGAAAGGATGGGGAGTTGAAATCTATTTTTGTACAGCTAACCGGGATGGCTGGATAAACAGTTAGGATGGGCAAAGTCCATAAACCACCAGGTCAAAAGGAGGAGGTAGATAAAGAACTGGGTGAGGAAATGAAGAGGCACTAAATATGATCTAGTCATGGTAAGGGACCTGAATCTGCTGGACATTAAGGCACTGCTATACATGATGCAGGACTGCCTTGCAGTGCAGCTGGTTAGGGAACCCACATAGCAGGATACCATCTTCGACTTGGTAATTACCAACTCTGAGGTGGAGGGCAGGGTGGCAGTCAAGGAACCATTGGGGTTCAGCAATCAGTTCTGTGTGGTTTTAGATGGTGTTGGGGAACTCTAGTTCCCCCCCCCCGAGGGTGGTGGTTGTGGACCTCAAATGGACAGAGTTTACCTGAATGAGAGAAAGGGTCAGGGAAAACTTGGTGGTGTAGTCAAGAACAAGGTTGGTAGAGGATATGTGAGGAATGATCAAGGGAGCAATTCTGGAAGTGACAGACTCTAGGCCCAAGAAAGTCACTAGCAGGAATAACCACAAGAGACCCACCTAGAACTCTTGGAGGGTAATGGAGGCTGTGAAGGCCTTCAAAAGGTGCAAGGTGGCCAAGGAGAAGAAGAAGAAGAAATGGGACTCCTTGGACTCCAGCATTGGGAGGCAGAGCTTGTAGGGAAGGAAATTGTTTTCTGTGGAAGGATGGGGACAAGGGGTGATAGGAGCTTTAAATTCAATGTAGAGCTAAAACCTTGTGCCTAAACTGATACATCAGAGCTGTGTTAGGATTGCCAACAGACCTTGGGAACTCAAGCAGGGGAAGTAGAAAATTTAATTACTTTTTGTTGTGGGCTGAACTTACTTCCTTACTTAATTTGTTCCTGCTTAATTGTGCTTAAGTTATATATTTTGCTTAAGTTATAGTACTTACTTGCTTTATTCATTGACGGTTTTAGTACTTTGTTTTTACTACATTGCCTTTCCAGTTTTGCTGCTTTGCTTGTTCCACCTCTTTTCCCCATAGAACAGTTACAGGAGACTAAGTAAACAAAATAAAAAGCATACCATACCAAACATTTAAAAGGGTTTAGCTTTCAGTGCTCCAGTCAGACTCCTCGGACCGCAGCATTGGGAGGCAGATATTGTAGGGAAGGAGATTGTTTTCTGTGGAGGTAAGGGGACACGGGGGATAGCCCACCCAGCCCAAGCTCATCCCTCCCTATATACGGTCATGGGGGCAGACAACTACTACTTCCTGTGTCAGGGGTTATAAATACACAGGGAGTGGGCTCTGAAAACTCCAGTAAACAAAGGGATTTCACTAGTAGCATCCTAAAAACAACCATAAAAAATGGACAACAGCTAACAGAAAGGTTTGAGATAAGTAAAGTGACAGCTATGTGGGGAGTGATGCAGTGCAGTGGTTGCGGGGCAACCATCTTCAGGCAAAACCTTTGGACACTGAGGTGCTGTCCCATCTGCACAAGCCTCTCTGGCCTGAGGGAGGAGGTTCACAGACTCAGGGCTGAACCGTCTTGGGTCAGAAGGACCTTCATCCCCAGCCAGAGACCACCCAGTCCAACTTCACTGCCTCATAGGGAGCCATGAAGGAGTAGCGGATGGATTACGGTGAGCTTGGGGAGGGTAAGGGAGGTGGAACACAGGCACAATCCACAATCCATACTACTACATAACTCCTATGCAGCACTTGCAGGAAGGGACTGCCATTCAGAAGCACCCAGGGTAGTGGAAGGGATGTATGTGGAGGTCCTCCATTATGGAGACCCCAGGAGAAGGGAGCAAGAAACCCCATGGGAGGAGGAAGTGGATCCTGATGGGTGACTCAATAATGAGAGGGATTCAGATACAGTAGGAACAGGAAGAGAGGAGGAGGAGGAGAGAAAGTGAGGTGACTTCCTGGTGCTTTGCCTAGAATGGATGGAAGGAAGATCTTGAGGATTGTTGGGAAGGCAGGAAGGGAAGGTGAGCTGGACATCATTGTCCATTTAGAATGGAGAGCCAGGGACAGTCCTGAAAGATTTCAGGAGACTGGGGAGGAGACTGAAGCAGGTAGCTAAATCTGTCACCTTCTCGGAAGTACTACTTGTCAAAGTCATGGTAGAGGACAGGAGTGTCTGTACCAGGATCTTCAACACATGGTTGAAGAAAAGGTGCAACAAAAAGGGGTGCAAGTTCATTGGGGACTGAGGGTCAATCTGGAAGGATGAAGGCCTGTTCAAAGGTGCCGAACTGCATCTGTCCACAAGGGGAACTGAGCTCCTCAATGAAAAGTTTAAGTGCTACATTGTTAGGCATTTAAACTAGCTGGGAGGTGGCAGACTAGGACACAAGGGCAATGTATGTCCACCACCACATGACCACAGGAAAACTGTAATAGACTCATGAGGCAGAAAACTCAGAGAATCCCAAGTCAAGAACTACAGTATGCGTAAGTAGAAAGGGAAGGGTGCAAGGGACACAAAGGAAGGGCTACAGTACTAATAGAAGGATGATCAGAAACAGGGGTGGGGCCAGTGAAACCTGGAAAGCTATGTCTGCAAATACAGAGAGTCTGGTCAACAAGCTTGCAGATCTGGAGGCCGCCATCACAGAAGACCTAGACATAGTGGCAATCACGGAGACTTGGTTTAGTGAGAATCAAAACTAGGAATCAGCCATACCAGGGTATGCACTCTTCAGGAGGGACAGAGAGGGTAAAAAGGAGGCAGGGTGACTCTGTGGGCTGGATCTTCAGAGGCCAGAGAATGACGCAGGGTGCTTGCATCAAAAACAACTGATGCAAGGAGCAGAATGAGTCAAAACTTCCGTCAGTTCTTATTTTCAAATGGTGCTTGCATCAAAAACAGGTCTGCATGTGCAAGACTTGCTTGTGTCATGCTAGCACAGAAAAAATGCCTGCACCATGTCAGAAGGGACACCGGCATCATAAAAATGATGCACCATCCCCTTATTTGGGATTTTCAAAGAATGTGAGTCCTGTTCTTGTACCTAAGATGCATGTTGCTGTTAGACCAGCCAAAGCTGGCCTGAGGGACACTATAGCATCTAAAGAGGTCCATAGCAGGTGGGCAGACATGACTATGGTACTAATAAGGGCCAATATTCCCCTGCAGGACTAGTTTAAAATGTTTTGATGGCTTAGTCTTGGCCATTTCATCTGCTGTATTTTTGGACTCAGATTGCATCATTCTCATCCCTTGCGTAATTTTTTTGACTCAACTTGCACCATTTTTTTTTTTACTTTCACCTTTTTCTACACAGTTTGCATCATTCTCATCCCTTGCATCATTTGTTTCAGTGGACCTCTTCTGTCAGTTTGGGGGACTTTACTAGAGAGAAGCTTTTCTTGCAAAATTTGATGCACAGTATTTGGCACACCTGGATCTGATGTAAGGTGGTTGTTTTATGCACCTTGTGTTGATTTAAGGGCCCTTTTAAAATCTGGCCCTTGATGTTTTTCCATTTAGTGGCACAGTGTAGCTTGTGCTGGGGATGCTGTCCAGCTCCTGCTATTTCTGCACCCCCAATGTCTCAAAGGGCATGCCCAACTGGTCCACCAGTGCAGCAGTTGGATTTCCACTTGCAACGCTGATGACCTGGCCTCAGGAACGGACCCTGGAGTTGGAGGGCTGGCCTGGGGAGATGGCTTGAGTGTCACATGATGGCTCACCATCTCCCTTGCGGAGGGCAGGTGTGCTTCCCAGTGTCTGCCAACCTCTGGCAGAGGCCAGAGGTAGGGCACTACATTGGGTCTTATTGAGCAGGGAGCGCGACAGATGTCTGCCCTGTCCTAGACATTCTGGACATCATGCTTCCAAGGGTAGAAAACCAAGAAATGGCTCCCTGGCTGGCCAGATGACAGTTGCCGGTCTCCCACCACTACGAAGCCCTGGACAAGCCCGGTCCACCTCAGTAGCACCCGAGCCAATAAGTTATGCTGGCTGATCCCCACCAGTGCCTTCCCCCTTGGTGGGGGGGACTCATCCGATGAGAGTCACGTCGGGTTACCTGGGGGGCTGCTGTGTGGGGTTGTGGTTGACAGCAAGGTGGTAGCAGTCCTAGGTGACCTGAAGGAGTGGTCAGCTGAGGAGCAAGGGAGGGGGAAAAAATACATGCCCAATTATGTTCTGACTCCTGGAATCCCAAAATATATGTAAGGGCCTGGACACACCTAATAGGAACCAAAGAGAACTGTGTTAAGTGACTAATGGGTAAACAAGTAAACATGTGTACTGTTGCTTTGAATTTTTCAGACTACTTTGTGAATGTTTCTGCCTGCCACAATGGGAATTAGTGCTATAGTGCTAGTGAAAGACAGAGCAGGACTTTAGCAGTGCCCCTTTCACAAACGGAAAATAGTACACAATGGCATCTATTGAGCAAAGAGACCTTTGTGTGCTTAAACAATTTACTTTGCCTGCAGCAAGGTTGCAAAACTTTAATCATTTATAAACTATTTACATGGTTGCCATGTTTGTGACCCCTGCTCCTTTATTGCCCAATCAGCAATTGAGGAGCACGAAGGACTGCAGCAATGGCTCCTGGGTAGAGGGTGTGAACGATGTTCTTGGTACCTTTAGTAATAACCAATGAACCAGTGAGGAGTCCACATGCATATTAATTCCTATGATGGACAGCTGTATTGCTCAAAGTGAGTGTTTTTTCCCCATGAGGCAGTTGAGGAGAAGGCTGCTCATGGGAGATCATGGCAGTAGTTTTCTGAGGAAGGAGGGGAGCTGTGAATGAGTGAGAGAGACTTCGGTGAAGTCCAGCCATGTTTTCTGTTATGGCTATAAAGAGACTTGGTGAAGTTTTCCACTATTTGGGAGAGTCAGAAACCCAGTGTCAGCTGAAAGAAGGCAATTTGACACCATTCAGAATAGCCTCTAGTTATTACTGGGGCCGGGACTAAGTATCCAGAGCTCAAAGTGTGTTCCAGAGACAAAGAACAGCATCGGGAGAAGCCCCCTGTGTTTCTACATCCTGGTGAGCCAGAAAGTGTAAAAGACTGCCACCAAGGAAGTGTGGAATCCTGTAAGAGACTGTTTGCACTGTTGTCTGTGAGTGCATCAAATCTGCCACCAAATTATCTCTGTTACCTGCAGAGAGTGAGAGACTGTTTGAACTTCAGTTGGAGAAGGGAGTGCATGCAGCCCAGGATGGTCTGGGGAGTCAACTTAGTACTGTCCATATCAGGCAGTACTGAACATATGCCCCTGAGAATTAGAAGCCTTGATGTGTGGGGTGAGTGTGTGTCTCTGGTCCTCAAGACTGGCCTAGTCCACCATCTGCAGAGGAACGGCCCGAACATGACAAACTGCAAGAACCTGCAACCACCTGAAGGGGAAAAGTTGCCAGACTTCATAGTCAGCTACTACAGACACCAGCATTGATATTCAAGGCCCCAGCATCACCACAGACAACTTCCATCTGCTGAGTTTGCTCAGACCCTGTGCTGTGAATGTCAGAACTCTGAGTAAGCACAGGGCCTGCCCTGAGCTATGGAGACATTCCAGTTGTTAAGTTTCTTTGGTAAGATTAAGTGCACCAATGCCAGTCAAGCTGCAGCAATGACCAGACCTGCACCTCAGTCTGGATATCCAGGCAGATTCATTAGGGACACTGGTTACTAGTGCCAGTGGGTAGGAGGCTTGCTCAGTAGTGTTGCTGTAGGGGGTGGGCACAGTTATTGCTGTGTTTTATTGCTGTTTCAACTTACAGATTGCAAGCAACTGCTATAATTTTGCATTTTTCCATTTCCCTAAAAATAAACTGTCCGCGAGCATATTATTAGTGATAGCTATTAACTGCATGCATCACAGACTATTAAGTTGGTATATGGTATTCTGTGTGTGGTGTAATTGGAAAGGGAAGTCGGTACATGAAGCATCCCAGGGGCTGTACCCTACAAAAACTGTCCCACTATACTCACTCTGGGTGGAGGGCTGGAGGCACCATGTTATTTATGTTATCTTTGGGAAACAACCCCCTTTTCATCATCAGAACAGAGCCCAGGCCCCTCAGCCTGGTTTAGGCCTGCCTGGCAGGGGTAGTAGCCCACAGTTACAGGGCGCATGGGTTACACATGGAACACCATAGTCAAGTGTGTCTCCATGGTCAGGATGCATGTTACTTCACTATAAGGTGTGCAGTGGAATAAGGCATTGCTGCACAGATGTAACAATTTCAGCAGGGAGAACAAGGTAAAGACAGCACCATACTACACATCCATATGCCAGTGCAGCTAAGAAGACCTCACGCATATGCCACAACCCTGTGCCACCCCACCATTGCCATGGCCTGTTAAGCAAATCAGACACCATGCACACACCATATGATGTGCAGTGTATCACACATGAGGAGCTGGTTGCCAACATGCAGCCCCTCATCTGTATACTGCACAGACCTAGGTTATGCATACTACCAATGTGGAAGTGTGGACAACGGTGATGACATGTGTTAGCCCACCCTAACTGTATGGATATTAGTGGCTATGCACTATTCCCGGCCTGGTATGCATGAGCGGCACATACGTGGCCTGCACAGCTCTTCACCCACAAACTGGCATGTGGTGACTGACATTCATGATCACCGCCCACCCCCAGATCACTGTCCATGAATCCATCCCTCTGGCATACTGGCATATGGGACGGATTAGTGAACACAGACAGGCATCCAATCAGATGCCCATCATGGTCCACTAGTGGATCACCTAGTCAATGCAGAGCAGAGGATTGTGGGACTGCATGGGTCCATACGTTTTAAAAATGTAAGGTGAGTGCCAGCATAGTTGCCACAACCCTCCCTGCCTGACTAGAGGGCTAGGACATAATGGTAGAGGGGGCAATGTTTTCCCACAGCTGCAGGTGTAGTTGGAGAGGGGGAGTGCAACAGATATGGCAAGGTCCCTGCTGCAGTATCTTTCACCCACCTCTCCCAGCACTCTGTACCTTTCTGAATGGTGTGGAATGCAGGCATGCCCCTGGTGCTCTCCTGACCATCTGCACACATAGCTGTGTGAAAGGTTAGGTGATTGAGTATTGAAGGAACACGTACCCCTTCAGTGAATGCTGCTAATGGTCCGTGGGACTCTAAGTGTGTGGCTGTCATATGGGTACAAGGTCAATATAGCGCGGCCAAAATAGTGCAGTATAAACTGCACTGCAGTACCTGCTATTCCCTTGACAGTGACAGGGGTAGAACAGTGGTAGTGATTTACCACTAACCCTACTGCTGTCTGGAGAGAGGAAGGAGGGCTGAGGTGGCTTGGAACATGGTGCTAGGTTAAGCTGCTCCCATGGTGGAGTGGCTAAAGCACTAGCACCTAAAACAGAGGAGATCTAGGAGCCATGGTTCTGTTCCCATCTCCCAATATTGCAATTTTGTTTTTTGTTTTATAGACAAGTTCTCCCCATCCCTGCAATCCACGCCCCCATGGAGTTGATTACATTAAGGTCGGGGAGTGTGGGGGCAAAGCAAATCTAAGTTTTACTACTGTTTTTGTGACATTTATGTAGTGTCGGTGTTTTCACAGTGTTAACTGTGTTTTAGTGGTTTTGACTGTGCAGATGTTGACCAAACTGTTTGTGGTTGCGGCATATTGACCCCATGCCATCATACGTAGGGTTGCCTACACACCTGCATTGCCTGGGGACATAAAAAAGACTAGGTAGACAGAGCTGCCACACATGTCCTGGCCATGCAACAGTGCTGTAATGTTGCACAGCAGATTACACACCACAAGAATGCTGCAGTCAAGGCTAGATATAGAGAATAATGGATGGGTGTCCATCAGTAATAGGGCTGTTAGCGCATCGAGCAGTTCCTAAGGTGACCACTTTAACCTCGAGAGTGAAGCTCTAGAGGTTCGGTTGCCTTAGGAACTGCAAGATGCACCAGCCAGCCCTGTTACCGATGGACACCCATCCATTGTTTTTTATAGTGTATATTTGATCGTTGCCAGGAAAACAATATGCAGGTTAAGTAATTATTCATTTATGCTGATGCCATTTCTTATTTAAAACAGCTGATGCTTGCAATTAACATGAATGGTGCTAACTGTCATAGCTGACTCTTTTGGTTGTGTTCAAGGAGACTTGCCACATGCAAGCCTTACCATTCTATGCTGTTATGCTGTAGTGAGTACGTAGCTACTACAGCATAACAGCATACATGACATGTCTAGTGAAGCATAACAGCATTTGGAAATGTTCCACTTTACAGCAGTAACAACTTTCTAATATACACTGTCAGATTTTTGTACATGATGTGTGACATTACTATGAATGTTACTGTGGTGCCTGAACAGTTACCACACTGTCTATCGTGATGTGTACCTACCTCACCAGTGCATCCTGGAACATGCAGTAGCAAGCTGTGACAGTGGCAACACTGCTGCCCTAAATCAGCACTGATGGTAGCCACTGCCAGGCATACTATAGGACACTTGTGCCAATCCTGACACTGCTACATAGATACTGTGTATGAACAAACACCACTGTAGTATAGTGACAGCAGTCCATGCTGTGCCTAGCTTAGGTGGCTGTGCAGCACCTGTGAGATCACTGGACCAGCAGTACATACCCAATGATGACACATGAATTACACTGTAAAGGTGCCACCCAGGGATGCAGTGCAGATTTCGCAGTGTATGTGCTATACTGTACACAGGGCTGTATCAGATGTCACAGTACCGTCCATCACCATTTATGAATGGCACACCCTGCCAAACCAGATAACCCAGCACAGCCAAAGAGTAGACAAGGAATCTGCATACCACATACATGAAGAATGTACGGTAACTGGCAACCATATGGTGAAAATGGGTCTGGATGGTGCAATATGCAAACAGATGGAGACATACCTGAGTGGGCCACCCTACATGGCTGTGTAGGTCAGCAACCACCAGGGACAGGTCACCAGATGTCCTGGATCCTCCTCTGTACTACCAGCTGTGGTGCTTCTTCCATGGGCCATTTATTCTGTGTGTTGGGCCCATGCTAGTTGGCAGCTCTCCCCCCGGCGAGTCTAGCCATGGGGGTCAGGGACACAGGTATTCCCACCCCTCTTCTTCCACATCCTGATGCTGAGACATCACATCCCTGTGGCAGTAGTTGTGCAGACATTAAACACAGAAAACAGTATTTAAGTGATAGACAGGTCACTGAGGCACACAACAGTTATGTGCCAAGCACACCCATGTGGCATGGATGGCAAGTAACACACAGCACTGCACAATCATGCACAGGCACAGGAACATGACTGGCATGTGGTTTGGCAACACCGGCACATGGGTACATACAGTGGTGTAGATATAAACATGCTATGCTCATGTCTGGTGACCCACATGGCCTTCCATCTCCTGGAGGCCCCACAGATAGACATCACCACAGTGCACACATCATACTAGTAGTGAACTACACACTTCAGTATGTGTAAGGCAGACAGAGTGCCACATGTGGTCCATACAGCCTCCATCTGTGAATGCATACAGTAGTAGACCAAGGATGCAGGCAGAAGGACACTCTCACTGTCTAGGGTAGGTAGGATGGTACCTGAGCTTTGTTCCAGGAGGGTACAATGAACAGCACTGTACCATAATACGTAAAACACTATACTGGATATGGGGTAAATACTCTATGCTGCCTTCACCTAGGTCATGACCTATTGTCCCACAAGGAAAGGTTGGTAGCAAACCACAAATATCGGACCTTAAACCATATGTCCAGTACTGGGGGATGATCTACTCAAGTGGCAGGGTTTATCACAGCCAGAAGGAGTGCTTGTGACTCTCAGAACTTCCATGTTGGTTGGGATCAGAAATCAGTGAAAATGTCCAGCATTTCACATATACCTCGACAGTGAGGCAGAAATTTTTATTATTCCTTGGGCACATGTCCACCAGTTGGAATGAGCTTGCCATGGTGGGGTTACACAAATGGCTAGAACATGTCCATGTACGTAGTCCAGCAACAGTGCCAGCCACATGTAATGCCTGTACAGAACTATTATAATGTACCAGATATAAATGTATATAAAAATACTGCAAATTATGTATACATCACACTGTTAAATACCCAGTGACAGCAATCAGTACAGTATTGCTGCCCTACAGTTGCTATCAGTGGTTAAGGCCCAAAATGAATGTGTCCACTCCCAAACAGTTGAAACCATATGGCTCAAAGACAGTGGAACAGGTGGTATTGCCTTACCTACCTGTATCACTCTGGCAGCACGCTGTGCCCATAGCTGTTGCAGGAGCCCCCCCCCCATCACATTGGGTATGGTCATCCCGGTGGTGCTGACACTGGGCTGGTGTGTAGTCTAGACCCTGCACCCGAGAGACCCTCCTTTCCACAGTCTCCTACATCTGGGCCTTTTTAACCCTTTCCACATCCCTGAATGTGGTCCCAAAGAGTGAGGTCTCATTTATGAGGACCTTCCTCACCAAGACAACCACCTCATGATGGATGAAGAATCCGTCCTCATCTACTCCTCCACAGGCACCCTACTGACTCTGGAAGCCACGTTCACAGCTGTATCCTGCTCCACTCAGTGTGCTGGTTCAGCTGCCATTTGTGGATGTTACTTCTGCAAACATCATGACATGCTTACGCAGCATCTGCAAAATGCCATAGGATGATGTCATCACATGCCTGCTGCCCTGTGCATGCACAGTTGGATCAGGCACTACTTTGTTATTTGTACATGCAGGTGGCTGCATGTGATTTCAAAGGTGAATATTTGTGGAAAATGCCAAATGTTATTATTAGCAATGGCCTTGACATCATCAAGGCATGTGGCAAGCCAATGCATGTGTTTGCAAGAATTTGGTGCAGTCATTGTTTGCAGTCACTAATACATTAGCGACAGTCTCAACAGCCATACATTGGAAGGTAACATACAAACAAAAGTACTCTAACATGCAAGATGCAGAACATAATTTGCTTGTCTAATGCACTCATTACTGCCTTATTGTAAAAGGTGACCTCCCACAGCCTGAAGAAGAAACAGCAGAAGAACTTTGACAGACAACTATCCATTGGAAAGAGGAAAGCTGCAAAAGCACAACTAATATTTATAAATCTCTCCCACAGGTGCTGTACACAATTGTGTTAGTATTTTGTGATATGCTTATGTGTTCAGAATGCCATCATTCACTATGCGTGGCAAAACAGATATATATTTATCCCAAGGGAACTACAGGTAGCTATCAATTGCAGCCCATACAGTTGTGCACAGCATTATTGGTATCTAGTTGTAGCCACACAATCTTGCTTAACCAGGACAGTGTACAGTTGCATGACGCTAATTTACAATGGGGTCCAGGGTTAGTCAGTAGTGCATTGTATAGACATCACCTGTTTTGCCTGACATGCATCTGTAGTAACTGGATAAGGCTCACTAGGTAATCTGCAGTCAGGAGAAGCATGTGAGGCACTGGGGAGGTTATATGACTTGGTCAGTTTCACATTGTATGCAAGTGAATATTTTGTCAAACAAACCCAGGAATGTGGGCTGCAACAAGTTCAATATCCACAGATCTGTAATCTAGCCCCTTGTCTATAGTGTCATCCCACATTATACAACTTCTTAGTATGCAGACAACACCCATATGACCCAAACATATACAGAGCTGTCCATCAGTAGTACATGTCTGACCAACTGCATATTGTATGTGGCCCCAGGCAGATAGGTAGTGAGGTGGCACACACTGTGGTTTGTAGGCAGTTTAAGGAGGGGGACTCCCTCCACCAAAGCCACCTGCCACTACCTCCATATGTGCCATACCAACCAGCAGAGTGGCACATATGCAGATGACAACATGTGCACATGTGATGGCAACCTCCCCGTACCTCTGTGTGCATTGCATCAATCTACACTGCATGTGCACATGCTGCACAGCAGTAGGCATGCAGGCTGCTGTGTGGTATCCATCAACACCTGTCTGGACATGCCTGCTGCTCCCTAGTGTGTGTTAACAGACCCATAGTAGTGTATCACCACAGCATGCATGTTTGGCAGTGGACAACAGCCCCGCACATGTGACTGGGTCGAGACAGAACCCATCATGTCCATTGGCCAGCCCCCCAACTGCACCTAGCAGTTGCAGAGGAGGTGGAACCATTCATACAGTGCTATGTGTGATGAGGTCAATCACAGTGCGAGATGTACTAATACTTTTTTTCCCAAACTGGTGATTGCATAGGAATGCATTGCCTGGGAAGCCCAGAGCCATTGAAGCATCCCATCACAATGCAGGATGGTGGCATCGAAGGAAGTGATGGAGGAAATCAATGCTACAAGTGGTGGTGGGCAGCCATTTGAGGAGGTGAAGAAGAGATTCTATGACATGTAGAGATGCACCAAAGTGAAGATGATGGAGGAGCGGCTAGAACAACAGGCCACTGGCAGTGGTCCAACACAGGCCACTCTCACACCAGAAGAGGAGCTTGTGACTGTTACCCTGGACCACTAAGAAATGGATGGTGTGGAGGGTGGCAGCGATATCATGCCCACCCGCATGCACTAGGCTGAGAACATGCACATGACTGTGTATTACCTATGTAGCAGTTGTGTTTAGCATTACAGCTTTTATTATTAGGTGCAGTGTTGTTAGCCCCTGGGATTGGGCACACTATTCAGTTACCTAATGCTACTACCACCATGTGGCAGGGGTCAGGGTTGCACAGGGGTGACATAGGCACTTGCAGTGCACATAGATGATGCAGGTGTTGGTTCTTCCACACCATCTCAGAGCATGCTTGCTGTTCAGTACGTGTATGGGGCTCTGTGTTGCACGGGCGCATGTGGTGAGATTCATGCTTGGACCATTGATCCAATCAGGTGTGGTGGTATATATTATAGCTGTGCTGTTGGCCTCTTAGTTTCACATGCCTCTGTGTTCTCATACTTTCAGATCCACCTGATGGTGTTGATGGCAAAGGTAGCAAACCAATTATTCCACAGATGTAAGTGAAGACCTGTCAGAAGAGAAAGACATGACTGGGAGCTCCAGGAGGAGGAGGAGGAGGAGCAGGAGATGAAACAGGAGGGGACCCCTGAATGATCCTCTTCTTAGACATGGGAATTGGGAAGTAGAGCTCTCCTATGAAGTGCTGCAGGTGGAGGGTGAGTAGGAGGCCTGGCCTCAGCCCAATGTACCTCTCTGGTCAACCCATGCAGCAGGCGTGGCTCCAGGTCCTGGAAAATAAGATTGCACAAATGGAAAGTGATCATATGGCACATCCCACCATGGCCATCTATTACTGACTACAAAAAGTAAAATGGGAGTACAACAGTGAATGCAGAGCAGAGGTGGACCATACCATCCTACTGAATCAGGTGGGCCAGTATTTTGATGGTGATGGGGAAAAGCTGCTGGCCTGGCAACTGAGGAGTAGGGAAGGTGCCAAATCTATTGGTCAACTCAAGGATCTCGATGGCAACCCCATGTCAGAGACAGAAGCTAAGGAAGAAGCCTTTTGCTTCTTTTACAAAACACTATACACTAAGGAGACTTACCTATCTGTTGCCCACTTCCAGGAATTCCTTGGCAGGGCTCCAATCATGCTAGTTCGGGAATCTCACAAGGCCTCCCTAAATGTCCCTCTGGCTGCTGAAGATGGTAAGGAAGTAGTAGCTTCTTTAAAAGGGAACAAGGCTCCTGGTTGGGATAGCCTACCCAGCAATTTTCTTAAGGTCTTTTTGCCTGACATACAAGACCTCTCATATAACATGATTCAGGAAAGTCTGAAAAATGGAGCTCTGCCCCTGCACATGCTCTGTGATAATTACAGTTTTCTTGAAACCAGTAATGGACCACACCCAGTGTACCTTTTACAGGCCAATGTCACTACTCACAACAGACTACAGAATAGTGGCCAAAGTAATAGAAACTGGACTGCAATCAGTCCTTGCAGAAGTCATGTGCTCTGTCAAATCAGGTTTTGTTAAAGGTGGCAGGTGGCAGAGCAAGACTATTGTATGTCACACTCTCAACATAATTCATAGGTAGTCTAAGTCCACATTTAAACATGGAGCTGTGGTCCTTACCCTGGACACAGAGAAAGCTTTCAACTGCATGGAGTGAGGGTATATGTTTTGGTATGGGAGAGTTGCTCTTGAGATGGGTAGGGTCACTGTATCAGGTCCTTGAGGCCCTTGTATTAATCAACAGTGCCCTTACACCACCTTCCTGTTCAACTCATGGAACCAGGCAGGGTTGACCCCTCTCTCTTTTATACGTTTTCTCCCTTGACCCTCTAGGCATACCCATGAGAGTGGAACTGTAGATCAGAGTTATGGCATGTGGGAAGCAAGAAGAACATAAACTATCTCTCTTTGCAGACAATATCCTACTGTATGTGCAGAACACCTCTGAGGACCTACCAGCCATGGATGAACTTCTGAGAGAATATGGTGCTCTCTCAGGGCACAATGTAAATTGAAGGAAAACAAGCAGCTTCCAGTAAGTAAACAGAATATAGAATACCTGACTAGCAACCCCCTGGGAATGGTAGTTGTGGAGTCCATTAAATATTTGACGATCAAACTGGCAAGTTCAGCAGTTGCCATGTATAAAAACAATTACAAGCCTCTATTGCAGTATCTAAGGGTCGAATGTGAAAGGTTCCTGGCTCTATTTCTAGCCTTAATAGGAAGGATTAATGTTATTAAGATATGCACCCTTGCTAAGTGTTTATACTGTATCTTTTCCAAACAATACAAGTTAAACTTCCTATTGCTTTTTACAAGGTCCTTGACTCCATTATACAGAGATTCCTCAGGAATAAGAAACACACAAGAATCAAGAAAGCCAGTATAAAGCTGCCAGTGGTGGAAGGGGGCTGACACCTTCCAGACCTCAAGTTATACTGCTGGGCTGCACAAATGACATTTCTGCCTGCTGCCACCACTTACCCTCTTCCAGCATGGGTTTTATTAGAAGAAGAAGAGTTAGGTACAGATATATACCATGGGGCATTGTCTCCATTTTTTGAGGGGTGGGAGGTCATAAACTGGCTGACTTGAATAACCCTTTTGCTGCAAACCTGGTACCTACCTGGCTAGCAGTGAACAATCATATACGTAATCCCAGGGGCATCTCCTCCATGGCAGATAGTACAGTGGCATTCAAATGGAGATCACAATTTCCTGTCTTCCTGCACCAAATCCTGCTTAATCAGAAAAACAATGGCCTTGACCTGGTGGCCCAGCTTCATGAGGGAGGCATCTTATCATCCTTCACACAACTGAAGGCTAAATTTGGGATACAGCCTGGTGATTTATTTGCATACTTAAGAGTTAGAACCTGGCTGCATGGTGAGGGGCTACAGAGATTGAAAGAGCCAGAAATGTCCTTCAGAGGCTGTAATCTACAACCCCATACACAAATGTAGCACCTTAACAGCTTTCTATAGGTTGTTGTTAGGGGGATGGCCCTCCCCTTTGACAGAACATCTTGCCAAATAGAGCAAAGACCTTGATGTCTGATCACCTCCAAAGTCTGGAAGTTGGTCTCCTCATGTCTCAAGAACAATGCCAGAAGCAACTACTTATGGCAAGTTCAAATAAAGTTTATGTACCACAGTTTCCTCACTCCCCCATGCATGCATACCTTCAATTACACCAACTCCCCATTCTGCCCCAAGTGCAACATAGAATAGGGTGACTTCTTACATATTACACTAACTTGTCCAAAAATTAATAGATTTGGCATGAAGTCCACAATATTATGCAGAAGGTTTGAGGAAACACGTTGCCTAACACCACTCTTGATTTTTTGTTGGGGTTGAATATCGACCTTAACAGCCTAGTGAAGTGACTCAGCTATGGTGGCTAGCAGTGATGAATTCCATAATGACTATATCTCATTCCTGGCTGGAGAACAGACTGCCCACTGTAGCAAAATGGGGAGAGAACGTTCAGCCCTTTTTGAAGACTGAAAATATACAGTACAGATCAAATGGTATGCTCCATGTCTTTCAACCTATTTTGGCCACATTGACAGTGGCCATAGAATCTGGGGCATTCCTTTCGTGTTTCCTATGACTTTGTGCAGTATTAATATATGTGTCATGAATTATAAACTAGAACATATTTTATTTCCTTGGTACAGCATTGTGATTCCTAGTTATAGAGCATTACTATTATTATGACCACAATACTCATGTACTGCTCTGTTTTCACTGATTGTTGCTCCTTCTACTCTGTTAATGTTATTCCACTGTTTCAAATTGTTGCTTTGATAGATGTGTGTCTGAATATGTCAATGAAATACATTTTACAAAAAACCAAAATGAGTGTGCAGCGTGATGTCACATCTAGCATGTAGGCTGACACTTGGAGCTGGGCAGCGAAACAGGAACATGCAAAAACAAGCAAAGAGGCAAAAATTGAAATCTACATCAAGTTCTTTTTCAATGAAACTGATATATAAGGACCATGCTTGAATAAGTCTGAATTGGCAAAATGTTGCAAGAGGCCTGTTACTTAAAATAAATAAGTCTGAACACTGAGATAGAGTCTCACTCTCCTTTCTTGGAAAATTATGCCACATGACACATCATAGCCTGAGCAGAAATTGGTACCATGGTGCACAATAGGATTCCTTTTAGGATGTCCATGAAAAGAGGAGACATAGACTTTGATGTCAGATAAGGACCTCTTGGCCCACTCGGTCTGCCCATTTCCCTACCTATTGGATAAGCTGCAGTTCCTAGTTAACCAACAGCTTACTTCCTCCCACCCCCCCAGTATAATTGCCTTATGTCTGTCCCATGCATTCTTGAATTCCTCCACTGTTTTTGATCCCATGACCTCCTCAGAAAGGCTGTTCCATGCATCCACCACCCTCTCTGTGAAAAAATACTTCCTCACATTAGCCATGAGCCTTCCCCCATCTATCTTCAAACTGTGCCCCCTTGTTCTTGCACATCTCTTTTTCTGAAAGATGCTACCCTCTTGGACTTTGTTGATTCCCTTGAGGTACTTTAAAGTTTATATCATGCCCCCTCTCTCTCTCTCTCTCCTTTCCTTAATGGTATATATATTAAGCTTCTTTAGTCTTTCTTCATGTGGATTCTGGTGCAGTTATTGCACCATTTTAGTTGCCCTCCTCTGGACTGTCTCCATCCTGTCTATGTCCTTGCGGAGATGTGGTCTACAGAACTGTATGCAGTACTCCAGATGTGGTCTCACCAACTGTCTGTACAGAGGGATGACAACTTCCTGTTTTCTACTGGTGATGCCTCCCCCTATGCATCACAGTATCCCCCAAGCCCTCCTTACTGCCTTCTCACATTGCCTGCCTACATTTAGATCATCTGATACGACTATCCCCAGGTCCCTTTCCATTTTTGTTGTTGTTAGTAACCCCCACCCCATGTACACTTCCACTGGGTTTTTGTTCCCCAGGAGCATTACTTTGCACTTCTTTGCATTGAATCTAAGCTGCCATACTTTTGACCATTCCTCCAACCTTGCCACGTCCCTTCTCATCCTTTCCACCTCCTCCCTTGTGTATCAACCACGTTGCAGATCTTTGTGTTATCTGCAAAGAGGCATACTTTTCCTTCAAGTCCCTCTGCAATGTCACTAATAAAGGCATTAAAGAGGACTGGCACCAATACTGAACCCTGCGGTAACCCACTAGTAATTCCCCTTTCTTTGGAGTGGGCCCTGTTTACTATTACCCTCTATGTCCCGTTGTCCAGACAATTTTTTAGCCAGACTACCATCCTGGGACCTACTCCCAGGCTGGCTAATTTGTTTATTAATCTTTTGTGTGAGACTGAGACTGAGAAATACAGTAAACTGATCATAGACGTACCATACTCACACTTGAACTCAGGTTCCATATACTAATTAACCATCTCTAATAACTAACTAATCCCCATCTGGTAGGTAATGAGGTTAGCAATTACCACTTTGTCTACCTGTAGGACATATATTCTCCGTGATGAAGCAATCAGTTCCTCAGAGGGTGAGGAAAATAAAAGGTAAGACTCCTGAAAGTCGAGATAAGAATGTGCACATGGGGGGAGAAAGAAAGAAAGCAGATCTATCATATAATTTGTGAGAATAGAGAGGGAAGGAAGTGAAGGAGAGATACAAGTTGGTGTATCACTGTATCTGCCATTCTAAGAATGCCTCCTATCATTTCCTTGTCCATGTCCTCCCCTGAAATGGGGGTCTCTATATAACCCCTGTGCAGATTGTGGTGCCATTTTCTGTCTCCAAGGTGACTCACAGTGCCTCCTCTCCTCCGTGTTTACCTTTTAGTTCCATTGCTTTGATCCCTTCCCATATGTAGAGAGCTCCTCCTCCTCCTCCTCTTTTACCTTCCCTATCCCTCCTGTAGATTGTGTACCCTGGCATGTTGACATCCCAGTCATTGTTCTCTGTGTACCAGGCTTCTGTGACTGCCACAATATCCAGGTGTCCCTCTTCCATCAAGGCCACTAGTTCAGGAAGCTTTTTACCCAGACTACAGGCATTGGTACTTCTCACCCTCCATTTTTGATGACCAGTGTCACATTCTGACACTGGAGAACACATGCATGGAAACTGGAATGGAAGAAGGCTCCTGTTTTTCTTCAAAAGTGATGTACTTCACTGTCTACATAAATGGTCAGGTTGGGACTGGCAGAGGAGCAGTATGATATAATTACACAAAACCTGGGGATTTTATATACAGCATTTGACAACAGAGCTGAAATGCCACAAACACAAAAAGGCAGATTGACTTGCCTATGGTCACATATATAGGATAGTGCATGGATGATCATACACAACAAGACTGTGTTTTCATCATGGGGATGTGATGACATCATACAGAACTCAAGCGTTATGGTTGAAAGGTCTCTCTGATGACATCACATCCCCATGATGGAAACACATACTTGATTGTGTATCGCCAGCCATACACTGTTTTATATATTGAATGGTTTCCCTGAGATTTAAAAGTTTAATTTTACAAGGATCCATACATTGAGTTCATGTTCCTGATCACTCCCAGCATCTCAGTCTGCCACCGAGATGCTGCTAGCAAGTGTTCCCTCTCCTGACCCTCTGAAGACTCACATTGAAAATGTTTATTAAAAAAACAAAAAAAGAAAATCAACAAATTTGCACAGTTTGGTAACATGGAGCTGCCTATGGCTGTCCCTGTCCAAGCTGTCTCAGTGAACTGTTTGCTAAGTGGCTCCACCATTTTGCCCTATTTTATGCACAGCATGTTTACATCCAGTCAGGTGTCAGATCAAGAATGAAAAGATGTTGTGGTATCGTTGTGACATCAGAACAATACCACAATAACTTTTCATGGCCTATAAAGTGTATCACAACAGCATTTTGGAGTGAATAGAAATACATACACAACAGGGGATACTCATAGACAGTACTGTTATTGATCACTGACACTCACACAAACATATCCTGGATTATGGTTCTTCCCTCTTGTTGAAGACTATTTAAATCTCTGTAATAAAAGATAATATGTCTAGTCACAGTTTGAAAATACCTGCTCTTTCTAAAACAATGCAATAGTAATTATCCACTCTGGGCTACTGACAAAGAATTGAAAAGTTAACCTGTTTATTTCTCCTTCTCTGTCAAATTATTATGAAGTCGCTTACTCAGAAAAGAAAGAATCCGCTGAACAATTCAAAGAAAAGAGTTGTGTTCTTATTATTCCATTCTGTTTAGAATATACAATGCACACCAAATTACTAGCACTTCTACTCTGCAATACTTCTGATACAACACTTTAAAATAAAATAAATAATATGATATCCAGGTGCATACTAGCTTATAGTGATAAGGAGCATAGGATGTCCTCATATTCAGATAAGCAAAATCAGTGCCTTCTGAACTGCAGTCCATTCATAGCAAGCTAAACTCATTCATTTCCTGTTTACAAAAAAATAGAAAAACCCTTAGAAACCCATCTATGCTTTTAAAACTTTGAGAGAAGCATTGAGAATCTTAGTATCAATTTTTAAAAAGTAATTATTTCTTTATGATGCCTGCAAAAATGATTTGAATATAATCAGTATGCAATATATCAAATCACACCAGTGAAATTTCAAGATGGAATTCCAAAGAGGAAAGTGTATTACAAATGCACACTTGCTGAATTCTTAAATCTTTAATGTAGTAATGTGGTACATCATGGGTGAGCATACAAAGAGATCTGTTGTTAATTACAAGATGAAGTTCATGTAGCTCAGTAGAACATCTAATTATGCTAAACTATAAGATAGCATGTGAAAGCCTTTACAGCAGTTTTGCAAAATATTTGACAAAGGAGCCAATTTAGTAATGGTATGGATTGCAAAATCAATACTGAAATAAAATCACATCGTGCTTTGTAGGCAGAAGGTGCTATCCTATAACTCACTAACATTAGATGATCTGAAATCACTTTAATGGTAATTACATGAGGAGCTCATGCACACCTTCAGAACTGCCCATGCTACTGGAAATAGCATACAAAAATGATTCTCCTAAGTCTTTGATATCTCCATGAAAACCCACCTCTCAGGAATTTATTCTTCTGTGGTAGCCTGAAAATAATATTTATAAAATAAATCTAGTGAGAAGAGACTGAGGGCTCAAATTATGTGAAGTTGCTCACCTGGAAAAGGGAAAACAGGGAGTTACCACATTTCTGACTCATTTCCCCTTTTTGCTGTCACCCTATAGTACCGATGGGAAGGCCATTGTGATATAACAGTGTGGTATACATAGAAACATAGAAAGTGGTGGCAGAAGGGGGCCATGCAGCCCATCTAGTGTGTCCACAATCCTAACCCTTCCCTTTACTGCTTTTCAATGTTATGGTGCCCTTGTATCTAACCCACACCTTCTTGAAAGTTTCCACCATTTTTGCCTCCACTGCTTCCTGTGGAAGGCAGTTCTATGATTCAACCACTCTCTCGGTGAAGAAGAACTTGTGTGTGTTGCCTCTGAATCTGCCCTCCTCTAGCTTCATGTTGTGTCCTCATGAGTGATTTTTGATGTGGAACAGGTCCTGGACCTGCAGCTTGTTTATTCCTTTTAGGAATTTGAAGGTCTCTATCATGTATCCTTTGTCCCTTGGCTGCTTCAGGGAGTACATGTTTAATTCGCACATTCTCTCCTCATATGATTTGTCGTGCAATCCATGAATCATTTTAGTTGCCCTCCTCTGCACTGTTTCCAGTCTGATAATATCCTTCTTGAGGCGTGATCTCCAGAATTGTACATTGTACTCCAGGTGTGGTCTATAGAGTGGAAGGATGACTTCCCTTTTCCTGCTGATAATCCCCCTGTTTAGGCATCCCAACATATCATTTGACCTCAGTGCTGCTTTCTCATACTGCTTGGTCGTTTTTAGGTCATCTGTTATAATTATTTCCAGATCCCTTTCCTGTTTAGAGGCTTCCAGTTTTTCACTCCCTAGATAGTAATCCACTCCTAGGTTAGTCCTTCTGAGGTATATGATTTTGCATTTGTTAGTATGGACATTTAGTTGCCACATTCTTGATCACTTTTCTAGAGATTCTAGGTCAGCCCCCAACTTCTCCACTCCTTCTGAGGTGTCCACTCTGTTTCCTATCTTTGTGTCATCTGCAAACAAATTCACCTTGCCCTCCAGTCTATCAGAAATGTTACTAATGAAGATGTTGAATAGGATTGGGCAAGCATGGAACCCTGTGGTACTCCACTAGCTATGTCTCTTTTCACTGAGAGTGAGGCGTTTGCCACCTGATGACCTACTCCCATGCTGTCTAATTTGATTAGCAGCCTTCTATGTGGGACTGACTTGAAGGCTTTTCTGAAATCCAGGTGCACTACATCTAATGCACCTCTCTGGTCTACTATTTTTGTTATCCAGTTAAAGAAGTCATGTAAACTGGTTTGGCATGACTTCCCTGTTGTAAAGCCATGCTGTTTAGTGTATAGTTTGTTGTTGTCCTTGAGAAAGGATATAATCCTCTCCTTGAGAAGGGTTTCCATTGTTTTCCCAACAATTGATGAGAGGTTTACTGGCCTATAGTTGCATGCACTCACTCTGCTACTGCTTTTGTGTAGAGGGATAACTGTGGCTATTTTCCAATCTTGTGGGACCTTGCCCAGCTCAAATGATAAGTTAAAAAGATCAGCCAGTGGAGCCGCCAATTCCTCTCTCAGTAATCTCGGGTTCATTCAGTCTGGCTCCATGGCTGCGTTTGTATTGAGCTTCTCCCGTTCCTTTAGGACTTCCTCTTTTGTAAAGGGTCCTGAGTATACTCCGTTTCCACCTTTATTGTCTCCTTTAATGGTGGGTCTGCAGCCATCCTGCTCCTTTGTGAATACAGAGCAGAAATATCTGTTTAGGATTTCCGCTTTGTCCTTGTCATCCTCAGTGGTCTCTCCATCTTCCTTCATGAGTTTGACAATACCCCGTGAGGTCTTTCTTTTTTTACTAATATATCTACAGAAGGTTTTGTCTCCCTTATTGACTTCTCTGGCTATCCTCTCCTCTGTTGTTGCCTTTGCTGTTCTGATTTCCTTGAATGCAGTCCTTTGTTTTTCTTTGTAATCTTCTTGGTCCTTGTTGAATCCTGTTTTCTTGTATTTCCTGAAAGCAGCCCTTTTTCCCTAACCCTGGTTTCTTCTTCCTTAGTAAGCCACAGTGGTTTTCTTTTCCTTTTTGCTTTGCTCAACTTCTTTATGCAATGGTTTGCAGTCTGCAGTATAGCTCCCTTGAGATATGCCCAGTACTCTTCAACATCCCTCCCCCAAACTATATTTGTGAGTCTCTCTTTAAGACCTTCCTTCATTGCCACAAAATCTGCTTGTCTAAAGTTTCTGATTTTAGTTTTAGAGTGTTTGGTTTCTGTTTTTGTCCTGACATGAAACTGCACCATGCAGTGATCGCTGGACCGTAGGTGGCTTCCCACCTCTACTTCTGTGATACTGTCCCCATTCATTAGCAGCAGGTCAAGGACAGCATCCCCCCTTGCTGGGTCCTTTATCAGTTGTTTCAGGCCTGATAAGTGCAGAGTCTCCAGAAAGTCTTTGCTTCTGGTTGAACTTGCTGTATGGGTACCCCAATTTATGTCAGGTAAATTGAAGTCTCAGCACTATTACTTCCCCTATATCACTCATATTTTGAATGGCTTTCAATATTTCTTTATCCCCTTCCACCCCTGTTGTTGGTCACTAATACACTCCTACCAGAGTTATTGCTCCATTTCTAGCCTCTAGAGTGACCCAAAGTGACTCACTTTCTCATCCAGCAAGATCCATCAAACTAGACATGCTGGTGGAGAAGAGATTCCACTGTGATTCTGCTTCCTACTAGTTCTAGCTCAGTTGCAGAATATGAAGCAAGTCCCAACTCATAATACTGGCATGGTAGGCATCATTTCTACCACTGTGTTACTGGGTTGGCCTAACAAGATTAGCTATGGTACATGTTTGTTTCTACTGACTTGCTAGATCCTCAAACCTTAACATTGATTTTGTTATCCTTCTCCACAGACACAAGTGGTTGGGCTTTCTTTTGCCAAGTAGTCAGTAAAACATATGTTTTTTTTATTAGAGTGGTGGCCAATCACATAAATGATGATATAATAAGATATAGTCTGCCATATGGCAATAACGCTCTCATTAGCTGTATTCTACCTGATACATAAAATATGATATCCATAAAATGGTAGCAGCTGCCATATCTGGTCAATGCCACTGATAGTGCAGGCTGCCTCTGCACAGCATGTGTGTACCGTATGTGGGGTACTAAATCACTAAAAAATGTTGCCTAGTGTTACTACCTGCTCTGTATTTGACAATGGGATCACTTAACAAAGTCCTGCTTAGATGACTTACAAATGTTTACAAAACTGTAGTTTTTTGGTCAATGCAATAAATGTTCAGTAACAGTTCTAAATGCTAATATGCAGCTCTTATTTACAGTCCTGTGATCTAGCAGCCTGTGGGCCTGCAACTGAAGTTGATCAGATAGAGCATACAATCATACCGTCATGCACTGGCAGATTTCTCATGGATCTGAAGATTAAACTGATTTGGGGTAGATTCTCTCCAGGGAAAATGTTCATGATATTTTAGGACTATCCAGAAAACATTATCTGTTATCTGGGTTTTGTCTAACTCAGCCATATGAACAACAAATGCAGTAAGCAAAATTGATTAGTAATGAGCTCAATATGATAGCAAGGTATAAATGGTATGCACTGTCAAACAACATGTCATCTGAAGGACAGGTATGGCATCTGGATGGTAGTCCAGGTAGGGATAGTGCCTGCTGTAGTATTTTAAGAATATTATTTTCAGGAGAGCTCTGAAACCAGAAGAAGCCACAGTGTAGGAGGAATAAAACAATTTGAATGCAGGATTATGAAAAAATTTTGTTGGCAAAGTTATGATGAAATCCAGAGGACTTTAAAAATAAAGTTAATCAAACTGTCATGGTGCACAGGAAAAAAATACACCAACAAATTCTGAGAGTGAGAAGGCAATGCACTCATTAATACCTTTCTAAATACAAATGAAATAAAAAGCAGTAAAGATATTTGGTCCAAAACAAAACAATGACAAATGTGCACTGAAATCCAAACACTGGTGGCCTGATTTTCAAAAGGTAATTTTTGACACAAGGTGCCTGTGCCAAATGGGAATGATGCAAGTGGCACCTTGCATCAAACTTTGTGGCAATCCCAATTTTCAAATGCAGGCTGCATCAAACTTGGAATGCCTTGCTCCCAAGCCATCCTGCATCAACGTTATGGCAAAAGTACCCTTGCACCCAGTCAAAAGGTGGTTTGTGCCACAGCGGGGCTGAACCAAACTCTGTTTTGGAATTTTGCAAGCCCTGCCAAGGATGCAACAGGGAGCTCTATTTAGATTAGCCAGGAGGTAGTCTAAGGGCCTTGTGCCACTGCTGGATTCTGTGGTGATTGAGGGGGGACCTGCAGAGAGGGGTCCAGGGCAGAAGGAGCATGGGGGTGCCATAGAGGCATGGGTGAGATGGTGGAAGAGGAGGGTGGTGATGTGACACCTGACTAGGTTGTATTTTACAATGCCAGGCAGCCGAATGCCTGGTGGTCTGATGAGGGTTGACAGGGAGGGAAAGTGACTTGGCCTCAGGTGAGCACAGGCCTGGTACTTGCCCCAGGGGTGCTATTGATCCACAAGCCTGAACTTGGAAAGCACTGGGTGCAGGGTGAGAGCTGCTGGTGGTGGAGGGTAATTTTCTCTGGGCAGCACAACAGTCCCCTGGCATCCAGCCCCCCCAGCATTGTGGCAGACTGTCTCCAGCAAACAGCCTTGTTGGATCATGGCACCTCTGAGGTAGGTGCCAGGGCAGTGTCCACTTGGGTCCTGGTCACTTTCACCTCCCTGCTAACCCTCTTCAGACCACCAGCGAATCAGCTGCTTGCCATTGCAAAATGTATCCTGGCCATGTGTCACATCACTACCCTGATTCTTTGCCATCTCCTCTACACCCTCTAGGGCACCCCCTGTGCTTTTTCTGCCCTGGCCCCCTCCTGGCATGCACAGTCACACCTCATCTCCTTCACAAAGCCTCTTGTTCTTCATCAGGTGGGGGGGTGGATCCCTGTGCCAACACATGCAGGTGCATCAAATGTTTAGTGCAAGCCTGCAGCTGTGGCAACTCTTGGGTCTTTGGCACAATGACTGTCCCTTGTGTAAAATTGGGTGCAGGGTCCCTTATGCATCCATAGTTTGCTGCAGCCCCAGAGCAACACAACTCAAGTCACTCTAACGGCTGTTTTAAATTCGAACCCTGTGTGTTGAATTATTAATGATTGTTTGGTTTATTGGTAGGGAAAAATAGGGCTGACTGGATGGGCCTACCGATACTTTTCTGCTGACAAATTAGTTCTATGATACAGTACAAGTCACATTAAACTGTTCCCTCAACACACTGGTGTAGCATTGTTCAATGAGTTTCCTAATCTGTGCAGTGTTTAATTCAATGAATTAGTAAAAGGTTAGTATTGGTTTGCAACTAGCTGTTAGGACTATAAGCTTTATTTTCAGAGGAGTGCTTATGAGTTTCATTTCAGAAGGCAGACTAAACAACTCTTAAGGAATGCTGTGATATTTATAAACAACGCTCTTAAGGAATGCTGTGATATTTATAAACAATGCCATGAAAATGCATTGCATAAACACTGCAAAACAGCTACTGCCATATCACTAAACAGGTACAAGTGAGTTGAATAGGCAGTGAAGAATGGTTGGAAAACGATTAAAAGCTTCAACAATTCCAGTTGCCACTGCAGTAGAAATACAAAAAAAAAATGCTAGACCAGTGAGTTGATGAAACAGTTTAATGTGACTTGTTCTGTAGTATTACCATTCATTACTATCATTGAGATACCTTTATTATTTTGTATTAGCATGCTTTTATAAAAAATACTCTGTTATTATTAGACTCTCTTATTAACATATAAAAAGGGGATCGGCCCACCAGCACATAGGTAGCACTATCACCTGCAGTGCAATGTCCTGGGTTTGGGAATGAGCCCATAGTATTAGAGGGTTACCCTGAGGGAAGAGAATAGAATGATTTCTCCTCCAGGGATGCAGGGCCATGAAGTCCAGCAATATACCAACCCCTAACAATGGCTGCGAGTTGGTGGGTGTTGACGAGTTCAGCTGTAGCAGATTGGTGGGACAGTAGACATCACCACACTGAGGGCAAGAGTGCAAGAGTTGTATTGTAAATACAGAGGTTGAGCATGCAAACCTTCTGTAAGGATTTGACTGTAGGTGAATTGTGGCCTTCTTCTAATTGCTAAGCTCCCCATTAAACACCTTTGAGCCTTTCATTGGCCAGAGCACATTATAAGTAATGAAGCTAGGAAAGTGGTCTCTTTATTAAAGATAGAGTAATCAAGGAGACCCCAGCTCTGATATGGCAAGTAGAAATGTTATGCTTTTTACATGAAAGATGGAGGTGGTCACTTTGCAGAAGTGGTCAGGCTTAATCATGGTTCAGCTGGATAATGAAAACCAAAAACCCCTCCGAAATGTGTGAAAGATAAGAACATTGGATTTATTCTAAACAATTACAGGCTTTAATGCAGCAAAATGGGGCGTGGGGTGGAGTGATCTGGTACTTTAATGATATGCTTTTGTTTGGTCATACACCAGAAGCCACACCACTAATTTTACTTAGTTGTATTGTAAATACAGGGGTTGAGCTTGCAAACCTTTTGTACTGATTTGACTGTAGGAGAATTGTGTCCTTCTTCTAATTACTAATCTTCCCAGTAAACACCTGTGAGCATTTCATTGGCCAGAGCACACTGTATGTAATGAAGGCAGGAGAGTGGTCTCTTTATTAAAAACAGAAGAAGCAAGGAGACCTCAGCTCTGATAGGGCATGTTAAAATGTGATTCTTTTTACCTGACCGATGGAGGTGGTCACTTTGCTGACGTGGTCAAGCTTAATCATGGTTCAGCTGGATAATGAGAACCAAGAAACTCTCCGAAATGTATGAAAAGTAAGAACATTGGAGTCATTCCAAAAAATTGCAGGCTTTAATGCAGCAAAATGGGGTAGGGGGTGGAGTGCCCTGGTACTTTCTCTATGTGGATTCTCACAAACCCAGGCCCTGCCTCCATTGTACCCCCCCTAGGACGCACCAGTTTCAATGCCCGGAAATCCAGCTTGAGAGCCATTGCTGACTGGTAGCCCTAAGGGAGCCAGTTAAAGAAAACAACCTGTTCTGTCCCCCCTCCCCAAGTGGCCTTGACCATTTGGAGAAACCAACTTATTGACCATTTCAACTTGCATGTCCATCTGTTCAATTGTGACTCTGCATAGTAGCTGCATCTGGAAGTCCACCGCGTGGCCACCCAACCTGAATTCTTATAGAAGCCTCCATGCCACAGGTAAGTGCCACCTGGGTGTATACCATCTTCTGTGAGCAAAACACACTGTTCCATTTGGACGGAGTGCTTGATGGTTGGCCTGAAACTGCCACCTGCTCCACTCCAATTCCCATCAGTCTTCTCTGTCCAGCACCTTCCTGCTGCATGGTACAGAGTACCGGGGCTCTGCCCCCATTTCCATATGTCCCCATCCAGTGAACCCAAGCTGTTGGCCCATGATTTGCAGCTCTGCAACTCAGCCCACAACCGAAACTCATTATCACAACTCCCCAATGTTGGAAATGCTAAAGCCCAACTACAGTTAAAGCCATAGATGTCTGCAAGCCTGAGCACGATAAACATCGAGACATGGGGTACCAATGTAGCCTGTCCATGTTGTCTCACCCACTGCTATATAGCCATTATCATCACTTTACCACCTCTGAGTGCAAAAAAAATAGGAATGGTTCATGTGCCCTGCACATCTCACAGGCCACGAGGTGACAAAATGCTTGACAAGGCTGCTCACTCCCCATTCACCAGATGACACCCCGGGGTGCCACAGGCCCCTAGTCAATACGTCTCACAGGCCACAAGTAGAAAAGACAACACTTGATGGGGCCGCTTGATCCTCATTCACCAGGCAGCACCCTGTGGGGTGGCAGGCCATCTTCCTAACACCCGATGTGCTCCTGATCCTGTCCCCCAGTCTGTCCAGTGGGTGAAGACAACAGCCTACAACTGACCACCAAGGGACTGCCCGCTCCCGAGCCAAGGCTTGAAAAAACTTTCCTGCAGATCTCTTCTGCGTACCTAGGGCCACCTTCCTCACCTCATGATGTACCACTACCTAGGCCTCCACTTCCAGCACCATGATGGATCAACACCATGCACTGCCTCAACAGGCAGGCTTTCAACCAGTGAGCCCTAATTTATTCCAAAAACCAGTACTGCTCATTGCAATAAAACCACTCACGTAACCACCTACTGCTGATGCAGGTGGTCTCTCCAACAAACACATACACAAATGCTCTTAAAGTGAAGTAAACAGACTACCAGGTAGTGTTGTGCGAAACTGAAATATTTTGCCTGGCAAAATATGTTGCGTAATTCCACAATTATGTGAAATTGTTTGCCTAGGCGAAACAAAATTTTGCCTAGTTTTATGATTTCATGTAATGGTAAAATTTCACTTAAAATGCTTTGGACTGCCAATTTCACCCATTAATGCTTAAACTTTCACCTTGTGGTGCAATCCCACCTGCGTAACATTTGGTTTTGCTGGTGAAATTTTTCTCCAAAAGTGACATTTGCAATGCATTGAGGGTAAATAGGTCAAATATCACATGCAGCTTGTTTACAGCTCATTCTGCTACATGTTGAGTCTGAGAGCAGTCTGTTGTGGTGCATCAGAGCCAATAAGTCCTTTTAAAACCTCTTTAAAACTTATTTTTGAGAAATAATTGCTCCAAAATGTAAAGTTTTTTTCCTACTGCTGCTGAACATTTTCTAATGTTGCGGATTTTTGCATAATACTTAGTTTAATTAGGTTTTACTTTTGTCTGTGTCTTTGAAGGAGTTGAGTGGGGTAGGGTAGGAATGTAAACCAGTGCAGGCTATTTCTAGCCTTTTACAAATAGATTTCTCACAAATTGTGAGTTATTTATTACTGTTTTTTCTTATTTTGTTATATCTTGACAATTTTTTCCCTGTAAAGTTACTCTGTCCTGTTTGAGAGTTCCTGCCATTGTTAGCATGTGTTATACTGTATATACCAATCTTCCGCTTTTAGTTGTGATTGTGAATTCTAAAGTTTTAAACACACAGAGCTGATCCGTTATTTTATTTTTATTTGTTTGTGGTTAGTTCTGTTTGCTGGAGTGTTAACTTGTGTCACTTAAACTGTGGTTGACGTACCTTACCCTTTTTCTGTTACAGCATTGTTTTTTTAACACCTGATGTGTGCAGTATAAAAAATATATATTAATATAGTAGCTTTCAAAAGATTGCTTGCTGATCCTTCCCATCCAGACCACTACCATATTGTGGTACTCGCCTTTGTTGAGGTTTTATGGTTGTCTCTGACCTTATATGATAAAAAAAAATGTGTTATTAATTAAGTAATAACACATTACAGTACTTTAGTTGTCCAGACACAGGTGACCTGTATTTAAAGTCGGTCACTTGTGCCATTTTTTCCTTGTGTGTGTTGCTTTCATTCCTGTTTGGGGAAAGAAAAAAGTTACCTACAATACACAGTATTAGTTGTACTCTAAGTGCTGCTACCTGTCCTGATTGTGTTTGGACTTGTAAGGAAGCCAGTACTGTAGGTGTGATGTGAGAGGTGTTATTCACACAGTTAGTAACACATCCTTTCTTCAAATACTCCCAGAGAAAGGCAAAGCTTTGAAATAGCAGCCAGCAAAAATACCTGCTAAGAGATGGCTCAGTAAAAGGGGGATAACATGGCAGGGAGGATGAGGGAGCTAAGAAGCCTGATGAAAAGAGTACAACTTTAGTTCCAGTTCCACACAACAGTGAAAGCACACGTATGTCTGCATCAGTGTCTTCTGCTGTGGGCTCTGGTGGTGCGGCAGGTACCAGCAAATGAGTTGTTGGCTGTACCGGCATACCTATGTCTTACGTTTATAAGGCCCAAACTAAACTGTTGCATCCATGCTAGTGGGGGATTATGAAAGTGAGAAGAAAGGAGGCACTGACACCAGCACAGGAACAGTGGTCCATGAGGAGGATGATAAGTCTGTTGGTGTGACTGTCCCTGATCCTTCAGGAGCTGGTGATGATAGTGTTCAACCAGAGTCTGATAATTCTGGAGACAGGGATAATAAGCCCCTTGAGATGGTTGCAAAGAAAGAAAAAGGTGAAGTGCTGCAAGAAGTCAGTGATAGGGAGGAGGAGGTGGAGGAAGACAAGGACATCATCACTATTGATGGTGATGATGATGACTGGGATGATCACACATGGAAGCCTGAGTTAAAAAAGGTCAAGGGTGATGTAGGCCATTTACATGCACAGCCCATGGGTCAGTCTGTCAACAAGTCTATTAGCAAATCTCCAAACAGTCAAGTCACCCCCTCCCAAAAGTACTCTTCTGGAAGTGATGAGAGCAGCCCCAACACACACACACTTCCACATATGTTTCTGAACTATCCCAGTCCCAGAAGCATCTGAAGTCCAGAGGTCAAAATTCCTTAGTTTGGAACTTTTATGTGCTTGATCCTGCTGATGAGACCATAGCGATATGCTAACTTTGTCAAGCACATGTTAGTCGGGGGGAAAAAGTGAAGCCACATAGGCACTGGTGGCCAACATGCCCACCTGAAAAACAAACACCCACTGAGATGACAGCAACACCAGAAGGATGTCAAAGCTGTTGGTGGTATCTCCCACAGCAAGTTAAATGTAGTAGTGCAAGAATAGCAGAAGGAGGGAGCAGAGTGGGTCAGTGGTGGATGAAGAGGGTGAGCAATCCTTTGCTTTCTTGAGTAGTGGGCACAGCAGTGCCATTCCCAGCCTCGTGAGTCAGAAAAGCACACCACCACACCCTCAAGCAAATGAAATAACTGGTTTCTTGCAGTCTACATAGCCCCAGGAGTCAAGTGTTACCCTTAAAAGAACATCATTGCTGCCACAAGTACAGCGATCTGGTCAAACAGCCCCAAAGATGCAGCTCACTCTGAAGACCATCCTTGAGCAGCAGACACAGTACCCCCCACAATCATGCTGCTGCATGAGAGTTAAATGCTGCCACTGCTGAAATGCTGCCCACTAATATGTTGCCATTCTTGTTTGTGGAGAATGCTGATTTCCACAGATTGATGGTCCATGCCTGTCCCAAATGGCAGGCTCCATCATGAACCTATTTTACTAAACGTGCCATACCAGAGCTGAACTATAGAGTGGCTGATTCCATTAGACAGTCCTTGAAGTATAGTACATCACAATATATCCATATTAGCATGAATATGTGGACAGTGGACAAACAGCAGCAAGCTCATATATATGCAAAACAGCACACTGGGCACAGTTGCCTGGGGTGGTACTTGATTGTGGGCCTGGTAAAACCTGCTTGAAGCCAAATTGTGGTGGTAGCAACACACCTGGTATTCAGCAGCATGTGACCATGAGTATGACAAATGTTACTGGTTCTCACACGGCTGTGAAAATGCTTAATGTTCTGCTGTCAGAGATTGATGGGTGGCTACACACCCAGTCCCTCATAGCAGGATTCATTGCAAGTGATAATGGCTCCAATGTAGTGAAGTGCATTAGTGATGGTGGCTTTTTCAGGGTGCCTGCCTGGCACATTACCTTAATCTTGTGCTCAGCAGTTCTTCAACCATGCGGACATTAAGGAAACAGTTACTGTCTCCTGTCACATCTGTGTCCACTTTGCCCATTCTGCAAAGGCCTGTGACCATCTATGTGATCTACAGTGTAATAACCACCTGTCTCAGCACCAGATGAAGCTTGAAGTTGTGACCAGATGAAAATCTACAATGTAAATGCTTGAACAGCTGTATGAACAGTATAAGGCTATTTCAGAATACTTGCTGGTGCACACCACCCATGAGAGTACTGGAGTGTCCATTGCTCCAACAGCAGAGCAGTGGCACCAAATTGATGTGCTAATAAGCATTCTCCATCCATTTACGCATGCTACACTGGAAGTGAGTGAGGACACTGCTTGTATAAGTCAATCCATACTCCTCATATATGTGCTGAGGCAGACACTAGTTAATGTGCAACACCAGATGGCGGCACATGGGGATCATGGCTGATGTGATCTAATGGAACACATGCTCCATGTGCTGGACACAAATACCCATGTATCTGTCATTTTAAAGTTGGCTGACAATTGCCACCATGCTGCATCCACACTATAAACGTGGCCTGCCTTCTGTAATTGATGGAGGTCATCAGTGAGTACAAAAGTTGACAGAAAATATAATTAGAATGGTACATGCTACATACATGAAAAAGGCACACACTGCAGTGAAAATGGATGTCGCTATGACTACCAGGGTCTCACAGGCAACACAATCACACAAAATGGGCAAGGAAAAATGAATAAATACTTACCTCAGGGACTGTGAAAGTGGAACCATTGCACAATTAAATAAATCCCCCAGATCTGGTTAAGCAGCAGCAGCAGCAAGAATGACAGTTAAATTCGCCGGAATTCCTCATGTTGATAAAAGCAAAAAAGAACACAGTTACTATCAAACTCAGACATCCAGACGGCAGTAATTGACATACCCCACTAGTAATGAAAAATTATATACTTACTGTCTGCCTTGGGATTGGAAATGTGGTGCATTCCATCATCCCTGGATCCTAATCCCGGCCTGGCATGATGATGTCATCCACAGCACACTGAAAAATAATATAAAAGCAGTACAAACATATTAGAACTCAAAACACCACAATACCAACCCACCAACACCCTTATCTTGCATAGGAAAACAAAAATAAAGACAGATACTTATATGTGCAGCAGCAGCAGCAATATGGACACTCTAAAGATGATCCACTATCAACTATCCAAAACAGTACTCTTGTGGCAACTTGGCAAGTAGTAGTCAGAGACAGCAGCAGGCAGCAATCTACAGTGCCCCAAAATGTCATTTACTCCCTCTCCACCACCAGGCAAGTTTCAACCACAGAGTCAGTCAACACAACCAATCTGGACAGCAGCATAGGGAAATGATAATTCTACATTTCTTAATTTGATGTCTGGGTTGTGTGGTGGTGGTAGGGGGGGCACAACATCCTGTCCTGACTCAGACCATATTTCTGTCTCAATTTTATGTATCATTTCTCCTGTCATATTTCTGGACATGTACAGCCTGTTCCGCACTTGCAGAAACAAGATTCTGCATGAGATGACTTGTAAGGAGTGGTCCAAAGACCATGTTTTGGTTCAGGTGGTGGCTTGGGCACCATATAACAACATGGCTGAGACCTGATTTCTGTCTGAATTTACTGTGAAATTTTTTGGAAACATTTCTGGACTTGAAGGCATGTTAGGCAGTTGCACCACCAAGATTAGGCCTGAAAAACATTTGTAACGGTTCAGAAAACAGCAGATTTGGGACCTGATGGTGGATATGAACCATCTAACTGCAATGACTGAAACCTGATTTCAGTCTGAATTTACTCAGTCATTTTTTCGACTTCTGGGCAATGTTTGGCAGTGGCAGCACTCTGTCTCAGTGTCATCCTAATTTTTTCCGGTCATATTTCTCGTCTTATCATGCCTCCTCTGCACAGCATGGCAGCAAAAGGCTATGTTAAACTGTGGCCCAAGAGCACATTTTGGACCAGGTGGTGGGGGTGGGGTGAGGCAATATAACACCAAGTTAACATTTGTGGCAAGCCCAGGGGACACGTTTTGTTAAGCACAAAAAACATATTTACATTATGTTTAGCTTCGCAATAAAAGTGCTTATGTTTCTATGATTGTTGTGTATGTATTCAGACTGATCCAGCACACAGCCAGAACAGCTGCCTGCCCACAACATCACACAGCTTTGTGAAAAATTTTGTTCCTAGGAACAACTTAAAATATTTGACACTTGTGGCTAGGAGAAGGAAATATATACAGAAGGACTAACATAAACCAAGTAGAAAGGAACAGTCATTATGAGTACAGAGTAAAAGTGACTGACAGTAACACATGACAGGGGAGCATGCAGGGTCAGGGTCAGGGTATACATATGAGACAGGAAAGGGAGGGAGCATAAATATTACATAACACACAAAACACTGCACAACAAAAAGAAAAAAGAGGATGTAGAAGAGGAAGAGGACAGAAAATATTATTTTGTTTTTTTGTACTATTTTTCTTTTTTGTTTTTGTTATTTTTAGGGGGTGCAGATGATGGAAAAGTGACAGTAAGAAAGAAAGGACAGGAGAAAGAAAAGGAAAAAAACTTTGGCTGCCAGTGCTGCGCTGCACATTATAATTTCCAGATGGTTACACTGTGCCTGTGCCAGGCCTCAATTCTGCCTTGCAACCACCACCACCACCACCAAGACACAGCTCCACCAGGAGTTGTAATATTTGCTGTTGGTCCTCTATGAGTTTCCTGAGGTCCCCCTGATGGTCTAGCAGAACTCATTTAAATCATGGCGCAGAGCTCCCACCACTCTTCGCAAAGCTACCAGGTCTTCTTGGCTCACTGTTGGAACATGAGCATCTGAGGCTGCTGCAGTCTGTGCGGGATCACCAGCATGAACCCAGCACCACTGGTGTCTGTGGGGTGAGGGTGATGGGGGCTCTGCAGCTGCCTCCTCCTGCTGCTGCTGTCACCTTCTCATGCAGTGCCTCCACTGACACTGACCCCTGGTCTCTTACTTCTGCTGGCCCCCTTACTCTTCTGACTGCTCATCACCTCAGGCCCCTCTACCTGCTGCTGCCACCTCTTTTTGGTTTTTTTAGCCAATCTGGATGGTGGTAGTGCTGCAGATGGCTCCTTTGGCCACCAGTGCCAAAATGCCCCCCTGTCCTTCCCCTTCTAATAGATCTGGCACACAAGTTGCAGAGCACAACATTGTCGTCATTCGTGTTTTTGGTGAAAAAGCAACACACAGCTGATGACATTTTCTGTTGGGGGCCACCACCACCAGCTGTTGTCCCAGGGCTGGCGTTGGGGGTGGGACCACATGCTCCTGTTGCTGGACAACAGGATCCTTTTCCTGCTGGGTATCACACTGCTACTGGGAGGGGGCAGCGGGCTGGGGAGTGGGGGGCACATGCTCCTGCTGGTGGGGGGCACAGACATAAAGGCACACCTGTCAAGCTGAACACTGGGTGGGGGTCCTGTTGCCTTCTTCCCAGTCTCCTTGTCCCTACTTCTCCCAGCCATACTGTTTACTACAAAAAAAAAATGATGAAAAAGAAAGAGAGAGCATGAGGGAGTCACACACACACACAACACACAATCCAGCTACAAACACAACAGAACAGTAATTGTCAGCACACACCAGAAACAGAAAGACACTATCTAACTATAAAACAAATAAAGTGGGTAAACATACATATAGTTCAATACAGTATTTAAATGAAAACACTGATCTGCTGCTGGCTGCCTGCTTCTCACCCCCAAGTTTACACTCCTGCAAAGGAAATCACTCACTCACTTCCTGCCTGTATGCAGTCACCCATGTGATCTGCAAAAAGTCAATCGTGACAAGCCCAATTTCATCTAATTTTGCCTAATATTAATTCACGGCAAAATTTACGGTGAAATTAATTGGTGAAATTTCGCCATACGCATATAATTATGCAAAATATTTACCTGGGTGAAATTACGGATTTCACCGAGATTTTGCTAGCAAAATTAAATTTAGCAACATCTTTACTACAAGGTATACTACTAAAGAAAGAGGCAGACAACAAGAACTGCATGGCTATGGCCTACTTCCAGCCTCTTGACCTAGGCATGCAGCCTTCCCCACATACCCCACCTTCCTTAAGTGTATTCTTCTTGCCAGACAATGAGCTAGGACTAATTCAGTCAAAAATCCTAGCAGAAAGAGGGAGAACTCAGGGTTGCTGAGCCTTAAATATCCACTAAGGACCACAGAAGGACTCTCCTTGAGCGCCTTCCCCCTACTAATCCTGTCCTTCCTAGAGGCACCTGTCCCCTTCCCCAGGTGATGTCACACCTTACCTCATTAGGCCCCTTCCCTTACCTGTCTTGCTGCGTCCCCCCAACCCCCTTCCATGGCTATTCCTACCCCATCCTATGCTTGCCATTTCCTTAGGGTTGCCAATTGACAATTCAGGTTGCCTTTTATTGGCAACCCCATTTCCCAGACTATCATTTCTGTGAGGAGTGACACTCTAGACACTCTGCCCGAGATCTGGAAACTTTTTCTGCAACAGTTTAGTATTTGATAACAGACCTGATCAAATGTAGTAGGCATTTTATACTGTATGTGCAATCCACAATACAAAATACACAGTAAGTACAGTGTTTTATCATAAGAAACCGCATGATTGCATAAAAATAAATATTAATACCCTATCTCTTTTCCACTATATCAACTACTGAAAACACCTATAAATACTGTATATACAGTAGATACTGTCAGACACTCGCCAGTGCCACCCATCAGTATTAGGCACTCTGCTATTTGAGTCAGTTTCCTGCATGGTAAATTGTAGTATTTAACTTTGGATTGTCTTGGGTCATGCACTATCTTGTGAGATATCTCTTTCTGAAACTGGGATAATGTCTGTCTTTCTGGTGTGCAGCAATATATGCCTACATTGGGTTAGGGAAGAGCCAATAAGTAGGCTAGAATACCACCCTCAACAGTTCTGTTGATTTTTAAGACTAAACCTGCACTTGGCTGACAGAACAACTTCACTACACTGAGGAGCCCCAAAAGGATGAAACATGTATGTAGTTTGTTGATATTAGTCTGCACTGGGGAAAAAAAATATGTATGAGGGAATTTTTTTGTCTTAGGGAAGCTGGTAATCCTGCACTACCTAAAGATTTGCATAAGCTATCAGTGTTGCTGTGCTCTGAATTTGGGGCTTTAGAGTACATGCATGCATGTGGTTGGGAGAAAGAAACAGACATCAAAACATTTGGAAATGTCTTTCCCTATATTCTTTTTAGGGTCCCACACACACTGTCCTTGTAAAATGCCTCTTCTGTATATTGCATTTGAGTGTACTAAGTGCCTGTTTTCCCCTGGGAAAGCTAAAGAATTGTTGATAATGGAAGCACTGTGATATGACATACAGTAGATGCACTGTGTCAATATATATTCAGTAAAGGGAAATCATGCCAAGCAAATTTAATTTCAGTCTTTAATGATGAAACTAAACAAAACTCGATGAAAGAAAACCAATTTATAAATGTTAAAACTTTCACATCTAGAGTTTAGCAAGGCATTTGATTCATTGTTTCATAGGAGGTTAAGTCATAAAATGAAAAGGCAATGCATTATAAGAAATGGGGCAATAACAGGATGGATACTGGAAGACGGAAAGTAATAATAAATGACTGCCATTCAAAATAAATGATCTTTTATTTAACAACAGCTTTCCAACTAGGCAAAGGATAAAACAATAATATTTTTAAAGTATAACAGGAGGAAAGAACAGACTACAATGCAAACCATATTATATTAAACACATGGGGAAAAGTATAACTGCCAATGCTTACTGCTCCTGATTATATTGTTATACTGTGGGTATACAAACTGATAGCACTATTGCCCATAAAAGATAGATTATCCACTGACTTCAAGGAAGCCTCCACTGAAAGCAATTCTCCAGTAGATAAATACAAGGATTGCAATGTTTGACAAGTGGTTAAAATATCCTAAAGCACTAAGAGCTTTATTACCCCCTAAACATAGAGCGATAGCCAGAGCAATCTGTAATGGTGTCCTAAGTTATGATGCACCATGAGGCGATATCACTCTCTTTAGGTGTATGTTACCCAATGCATAGAATGTGGTAACAGTAGTAGCAGTCTGAATCAAGGGAAAATTAATGCTGTATGGCTCAGGGTAGTGCTAAGAGAAGAAGACTAGCTGGGGAGGGGGTACTACTTGCGAACTTAGTATTAAATATGAAGTACCAAGGGAGTTACCTAAAGAGGAAACAGATAATGTGAAAGCAGAGACCACTAATGACAGCACCATAGCTGATGAGGAGAAGGAATCATGTAACAACCCAAAAGTAGTGACACTGTCACAGTCTCCACATACCAGTCAGATTGACAAGGACACAATGGAAAACAATATAGTAATGAGGGATGTCCTGGTGTTCAGTGACTCCATGATTAAATATATTGACAGTACTATCTAGTGGGAGAAAAGAAACCTCAGTTGTGGCCTCATTATCTTGTGCAAAAATAAAAGATATATGTAATAACTTAGATGGATTTCTAGTGGGTCCATAAAATCAAATTACAATACTGCACTTTGGCACAAATGATGTAGGCAGAAGGAAAGACTTGGACATACACAAGGATTTTGAGTGGGTAGGTACAAAACTAAAAAAGAAAGGGTACAAAGTAAAAATATCAGAAATCCTACCAGTCCCTAGAGCAAGTTTTGCAAGAACAAGAGAAATAGTACAACTGAATGTTTGGCTTCGTAGATGGTGTAAAAGAGAGGGCTTTGTTTTCCTGAGGCACTAGGACAGGTTCAAGTACATCAACCTGTTCAGCAGGGATGACCTTCATTCAATTCAATTTCAATTTCAATTCAAAGTTTATTTTAAACTTCATCTAAACAAAGTGGGTTCTAGGCTCCTGGCACACAGAATCAGAAACTGTATAGACCAACAATTAAACCAATAGATGATGGGGAAGAGAGAGGGAATGACTATCACAAGTCCTGGAGAACAGTTTACTGGAAACTACAGCTCAATAATCCCTGCAGATAATCATAGCTGGAGGTGTCTGTTATTAGATGCTAGGAGTCTAGTTAATAAAATTGATGAATTAGAATGCATTCTCAAATGTGAGCACATTCAGATATGTGCTATCACTGAAATGTGGTGGCAGGCTCAGGACAGCTGGGGGAGAATCATCCATAGACACAACTTGTTTAGGAAGGAGATAGTTAACAAGGTGGGTGGGGGTGTAGCCCTCTATGTTAAAAACACTATACATGCAGAGTCCCTAAATGTGGGGTACTATGATGCCCTAGAATGTGAATGGATTACACTATACCCCAAATTAGGTAAGAAAATATTGCTTGGGCTGATATACAGACCACCTTCAAAAGAGGTTTGTGTAGATGAAGAATTCCTTACAGACTTAAATATATTGACTTTGGGCAATAAAATTATTCTTCTAGCTGATTTAAATATTCTAGGAATAGACTGGGATAAGTTGAATGGCAAAGGGAACACTGAAAATAGGTTCTTTGAAGTAATTAATGACAAAGGTCTGAAGCAATATGTAACCTCCGCCACCTCAGGGGGCAGTATCCTTAATCTAGTTTTAAGTAATATGGGTGAAGAAATCTCAGACTGTCAAACAACTACCCTACTGAGGAACAGTGACCGCAATATGGTCATATATTACATCATTAGAACAGCATTAAAAGTAAAAGGTGGTACCAAGATCAAATGCCTCAATAGAGCTGATTTTAACACGATGAGACAAGAGCGTAAAAATTGGCATTGGGAAGAGGATTTTAAGAATTCTGATCTAAACACTATGTAGGATATATTGGCTAGTAAACTGAATGAACTAGATAATGAATATGTCCCTGAGCACATAAAATACAACAACTCAGGGAGAATTCCTAAATGGATAGATCAAAAAGTCACAAGGACAATAAAAAGGAAACAAAGGCCTTTGTTAAGGCTAGGAAAGTCAACACACCTTGTGGATGGGCAAAATATTAAAATGAGGTGAAGCTCTGTAAAAAGATTATTAGGGCCAATAAATAAAATTATGATCAGTGTTCAGCTAGTGATGTTAAGGACAACTATAAATCATTCTATAATTATATCAGTTACAAGAGAGGCAGTAGCGTTCAGGTCAGTCCACTACAAAAGGAAAAAGGGAATTTGGTAAGGGACCCCCAATAAATGGTTCAAATGCTGAATAATTATTTTTGTACAGTGTTTAATAATAAAAAAAAAACAGATAAATGCATTCCCTTAAGTGTGAACCCCATTGCACATGGTTCATTAAGTGTGAACCCCATTGCACATGGATTAATATTAGAAGTGAGAGATGTAAGAAACAGGTTACAATAGATTGACCCTAACGAGCCTCCAGGACCAGATGGTATCCAACCTAGATTTATTTGGGACTTGGCTGATGTTTTTGGCAGAGCCAATCACCCTTTTCTTCCAAACATCCCTCAAAATGGGGAGAATGGTAGAATGCTGGAGGATGGCAATGGTAGTCCCAATCTTTAAGAAAGGGAATGGAAGTCAGGTAAATAACTATAGGCTGATTAGCCTGTCATCAATTATTGGCAAAGTCCTTGAAGATCTGATTAAGGAGAAAATATAAATACACAATAGGGACACATACTTGATTGATCCTCTACAACGTGGCTTTGTCAAGGGAAAGACTTGTCCAACTAACCTATTGGAATTTTACAACAGGGTCAGCAAGGCACTGGATGGGAGGATTGGTAGATGTTAATTATTTGGACTACAGCAAGGCATTTGATACTGTTTCACATTATGAGCTAGTGGCAGCAATATCAGGGGCAGGCATCAGTGATAACATTGTGGCCTGGATTGAATCTTGGCTATTTGACAGAGAACAACAAGTGGTAATCCATGACATACCCTCTGACTGGGCAAATGTAACAAGTGGGATCCCCCAGTGCTCGGTCCTTGGATTAACCTTGTTTGATTTTTTCATTGCCATAATAAACTGGGGGGATGGCAGTTGGGTATCTAAATTTGTAGCTGATGCTAAGGTTGGTTGTGCAGTAAAAACACCACGGGATGTTGTCAAATTGCAGGATAGCTTGTTTAAATTAGAGCAATGGGCAAACAATACACAAATTAAGTTTTAACTTAGAAAAATGTACAGTAATGTACTTTGGCAGGTCAAACAGTATGAAAAATTATGTTTTAAATGGTAAAATCCTTGAAGACACTGTTGAATAAAGGGACTTTGGTAGACTGTCATGATTACCAACAATTTAAAATTTAAGAACCAATGTCATTCTAGTGCCTCAACTGCATTGAAAATTTTAAATAGCATCAGAAGGCATATAACATCCAGGGACAGTAAAGTGATAGTGCCGCTATATTCATCTCTGGTAAAGCCTCATATGGAGTACTGTGTACAACTACGGTCACCAAGTACCAAGTCAAAGATCAATATTCTAGAAAGGGTTCAAAGAAATGTATCTATAATTGTTGTTGGACTAAGGGAATTTAGTTATGAGGATAGATTAAGAACCTTGGACCTGTATACACTGGAGTACAGGAGATGAAGGGAGGTGCTCTGTTTACTCTTCAGCTCATTGACAAACAATGATCTCTGGTACTGCTTAGGCCTGGTACTAAAGGAACACAATTACAAATTGGGAGCCCATTGTTTACAAATAAAGGGAGAAACATGCAACACTGTCCACTGGGCCACTTGGTTTTACCAGAGGGCGATTACAATTTGGAATAGTTTACCCCATGAAGTGGTAAGTAGAAAGGACATGGTGACTTTTAAGGATAAGCTAGACAAGTATTATTGAAGGGAATCTACTAGATTCTGCCTTGTGTAAAGGGGCGAGCATCATATGGGCCATATGGCCTTTTTTGCTTGTTCATGTCTATGAGATCCATTAGTAAAACAGTAGCATGCCATATGGTCCAATATGGTATTAGCTACCACTGTAATCTTTAAATTAACACTTCATATTGCAGTGAGCTAGTGCAGCTTACACATAACGAGAGTTCAATTGCTTATGCAACCAGTATAGTGTTTTGTTTGTACAACTGTTTTACTCTGTTCTGGCTGTTCCCACTCTTTATTCCATGAGGAATTACCACCCTGTAGGGGTACCAAAGGCAAGGGACCCTCAAAGAGGGTTCCACCCCTAGAGGTGCTGCGGGAAGGTTCACTTGGCTAAAGGAACCTTAGGAAGGAACCCCCAAAATAATGTTAGAAATGATTTGTGACTATGAGGGAAAGAAACAGAACGACGCAAGAGGATACTTGATAAAACATCGATGAGAAGTACAAGTTAGCAGGATAGAACAGATAAAATTGATTTCATAAATGACAGCAGGGGGATTTCTAAGGAGAGAGAGAACAACCATCAGCATCACCATCCACCCCAATCCAATGGTGGAATTTACCTAATTAAATTAGGGAATACTACTAAACCTAACTAAGTATTATGACTTTCGGTATGGAGGAGAGAAAAAAAAAACCTTTAAAGAGGAAATCTCAGGGGATTCAAGGTCTAGGTTGCCTTCCCTCCAAGCTTGGGCTATTTTTGTTTAGTGACGGTTTTAGACTGGAATGCCTCCTCACTGCAGGAAAAAGGAATGCCTCCTTTGTCTGGAGGAGAAGTTACCTTAACTTACAGAATGCCTCCTCACACTGCAGGAGAAGGGAACACCTCCTCACACTGCAGAAGAAGGAAATACCTCCTCATACTGCAAGGGAAGGGAACACCTCCCCTCACTGGAGAAGGTACTTTAAATTTCAAAATGCTCACACTGCAAGAGAAGGAAACACCTCCTCATACTGCAGGAGAAGGGAATGTGTCCTTACACTGCATGAAAATGAAATGCCTCCTCACACTGCAGTAGAAGGACTACTTTCTGAATGCTTATGCTGCAGGAGAAGAGAACACCTCCTCACACCGCAGGAGAAGAGAACACCCACTCACACTGCAGAAGAAGAAATTTAACTTTTTGAATGTTTGCACAGCAGGGGAAGGGAACACCTCCTCACACTGCAGTAGAAGGGAATGCCTCCTCACTCTACAGGAAAAGTAAATGCCTCCTCACACTGCAGGAGAAGAGAATGCCTCCTCACACTGCAGGAGAAGTGAATGTCTCCTCACACAGCAGGAGAATGTAATGCCTCCTCACACTGCAGATGAAGGGATCCCCTCCTCACACTGCAGGAGAAGGACTTTAAATTCTATCAACCATTTTTGCAACATAGGAATGCAAGGGCCAGTACACCAACAAACCATTTTTACAACACAGTGTTGCAATGGCTGATACACCAACACTGTCAACCGTTTTGGCAACAAAGTGCTGCAAGGGCCAGTATGCAAATAAACAATTTTTATATCATAGTGTTGCAATGGCTGGTATGCCAACACTCTTAACAGTTTTTGCAATGTAATGTTGCAAGGACTGGTATGCCAACAACCATTTTTAGAACATAGTGTTGCAATGGCCGATACACCAACATTGTTGACCATTTTTGTGACATAGTGCTGCAAGGGCCAGTACACCAACAACTGTTTTTACAACATGGTGTTGCAATGGCCTGTACACCAATGCTGTCAAACATTTTTGCAACATAGTTATGTAAGGTCCGGTATGTCAACACTGTGAACTGTTTTTGCAAAATAGTGTTGCAAGTGCTAGTAAGCCAATAAACCATTTTTGCAGCATTGTGTTGGAATGGCTAGTATGCCAACTCTGTGAATCCTTTGTACAACACAGTATATTTATTTATTTACGTATATATTTATTTATTTATTTATGTCTGTATGAATGTACTTATTTATTTATTGAAATGTTTCACTAGGAGGGCACACTGAACAACAAGTTGCTTGTCTCACGGTGTGACCTGGGGGGGAAGGGGTTGCATAGGGTTCTAAAGGATGATTAACGTGGCTCAGTTGGTAGCACATCCGCCTCTGGACCAGAAGGTCGTGGGTTCTTGTCCCACACCGGGATTGTACTTGCACCTAAAAATCGCTGGCATCTGAGTGCAGTATTGGGGGGTACTGTACTGCTGGGGTGTGCCGTCCTTCGGATGAGACATTAAACCGAGGTCCCTTCTGCCCATCCTTGTGTTGTCCTGGTGGGTGTCCAGGTGGAAGTAAAAGAACACAAGGCACTCTTAGCAAAGAGAAGGGAACATTCCTGGTGTCCTGGCCAACATTCCCCTTCCCATGAACCGGTTCATGCAATTATCCAAGCTGTGTGTGGGTGATGATGTGCGATATGGCTGCCACCACACATTCAGTCACTTCACTACCAGTCTAGCATTTCTTGTAAAGCGCTTTGGGATACTGTGTATGAAAAGCGCTAAATAAATGCTGATTCTTCTTCTTCTTCATCAGTTACAATAGTATGTGGGTAGTACAAACAATACAATATTGTAAGATTATGCAACAGTTGGAACACAAGGTATTGTACAATAAACAGTAGTGGAACATTGAGTAAATTACAATACATGTTCAAAATCATACAAAAGAACATATAAATGTACAAAACAGTAATAATACAACACCTCACACTGGATAAGGGAGCTAGTTCACCTGAGCTGTTTTCTCAATTCTTTCTGCTTATCATGATTCAGAGTATTATCTGTTTACCATGTTGCACATTGCTTTGATTGTCTTATAGCCTTGCAGCATGCTAAACACATAGGCCCAGATATTCAAACTGTGCCCAAAAATGTGCAATAGCAGGAGCAAGTGCAAGTCTATTGCGCCCATGCGCAAGAGACGCGATATGCAAAAATGGAGCAGTCCAAATTGCGCCAACAGCCGATGACTAAATATCGCACCACCTGCACCATAGCGCAACTAGGGAGGGGAAGCTGAGCAGATCTGATGCTCCATAGCGCAACAAGGGATGCTCAGCTGAGCAGTCCAGAGGTGCCATAGTGCAACCAGGGAGAGCCGCCCAGCAGCAGAGCAATGTAACTGCACAACCAGGGAGATAGGGGCCCACCACCCATGCCAGAGATGGTCACAGGAACACACAGCAGAACAGACATCATCCCCCCACACCCCAAGCACTGCACAACTGGGGGAGGGCTGGAATAACCACTGGCCCATGGAGACAAGCAAACAACCCACAGCCGGGCCATGGTGCCCCAGCACACCTACTGGCAAGCTGAGACTGGCACACAAGGAGGGCAGACCACCCTGTGCCACACCATCCCCCCCCAGTGCAGAGCACACCCTGCACCGTGACCCCAGACACCCCCATGAGCAGTGACCACCACTGCAGGAAACCCCATGCATGCCACCACCCCCCACTGTGACACTGCAACCCTGTGCACCACAGAACCATGCAAGCCAGCCCCACCACGAGCACCCATCAGCAGGTGGCAGCACATGGTAATGCAACAATGGCAGACACAGTACCATCATGCACAGTCCCCCTGAGGTACTGCTGAGAGACCAACCATGCATTGGCACAAGAGGTACCCCACACGGGACAGGGCGTGCCCTTGACACCACCACCAGTGGTACAGCACCCTGCATAGTAGTCCAGTGACACACCCCGACCCACCACTGGCCACAACAGCCAGCACAGCCACCCACAGTGCTGCGTGGAAGCATGCACCACACCGGATGCCAGACAGTGTATGAACAGACACCCACCCATACCCAAGGGCACACCAACACAGGGACGCAGTGGTGGTCCCACCAAGCCCCCATTGTGGGCCCATGTACGCTGTGTACACACAACCCGCAGTCCTCCATGGCACTGGAGTGCCAGCCACCCTGCGCAGGCACTGTGGACCTGTACACCACCAGCAGTCGCCCGGAGCACAAGTCACAGACAGTGGGGCACATCCCCTGCAGCACACACAAGGCGCAGCATGGAGGTGGGACAATGACTGTGGTGCCCACAGTGCCACCTGAGTCAGGCATGCACCACACCAGTGACAAGGGCAACCCAGCAAAGTAATGGGTATAGTGGCCGCCCTCCAGGGACTGCCACCACTGACATGCCAGCGGACCGTGCAGGTCACAGACATGCATGTGTGTCAGCTGCACAGGCCATGGAGGGGCCGATGGGTGAGCCATGGACACAGAGCATGCGCCATGGACCACTGCACACAGTCATCCAGTGCACAGGGCACAACACACACACCACAGACACTGACTGATAGCTACCCCCACACCATAGTCACCTCCACACGGACACACACACATCCCCATGACTGCACCATCCCTGACGCCATGCACACCACTGCAGCTGAGCACCTGTAGCCCACTGCAAATCAGAGACCACCACAGTATTCATATCAAAAGTAAATGTATTGCACAAATATAAAATTCAACTATTTACAATATTACAAAAACTATATACAATGTTGGGGGGACACAAACAAGGTGGGGGTGGGTAGGGGGCAGGGGTGGACAAATGGAATGGGAAAGGAGGGGTGTGAGGGTGGGTCCAGGGGGTAGGGGAATACAGGGACCAAGAGATCCCTAGCGGGAGCACCGTTCCATGCAGTGACTCCTCCAGCCTCTGTGCCTCCTCAGTACCCCGGTGCTATCTAACTGCCTGAAGATGTCCAGTGATTCCAGGGCCAGCAGTAGCAGTTCTCTCACAGCCTCCCTGATGTCCCATAGTTGGCGGGTACCTAGGACAAGGGAGCACAGTCAATAGGTGTGAATGCACAACCCCATACAGCCCGCCCACTGTGCATGGCATACGGCCATGGGACATACCGCTGTAATGTTGTGTGACCACCAGCAGTGATCACGTCCACAGGACCTGCCCACCAAGGCACATACAGCCATGCAGAACGCTGCACACACCCACCGGCCAAGTCACGGACAGCACCACCATGGCTTTTGGTGCAAAGGCAGTAGCACAACCATACACCTGGTGCATGCATGGACCACCATTGATGCACTCCCAGACATGCATTGCCACTGGACAGCGTTGACTGTAACAAGTTGCTTGCATGGCAGTGGTGTCGATGAATGGTGACCATGCCCCGCTGCCCACCCTGTCACACAGCATGCAATAGTAATCATGGATGTATGGCACTCACCCTCATTGGGCCTGTCAGGTGGGTGGTGATGGCCCTCGCCCCACCTGGCTGCACCGTCCTCCTCCCTCTGCCGCTCCTCTCTCAAATGGCAGCGTTCTTCTGGGTATGTGGGAAAACAAGTCGAGAAGAACATCAGTACAATCCCGAAGCAAAGTTCCCCTGCCTCAAGGTGTGTGCCCTACCACCCAGCCAGACCCACCCACCCCACACCCTGTGAACACCACCACAGCCAACACCAGACAGTCCCTCCCCTATGTGCTGGACACATACAACACTGTTACTCATATGGACGATAAAAGTGTGTTGACGGAACCCCTACCTGGACGTGGCACTGTACCCTTCCTGGCATGTGCCCGCAGTCATGCCAGTAGCTCCAGCTCCTCCTCTGCAGGTCCCCGTAGTGGTGCCTGCACTACTCCATGCTCCTCCCCCCATCCAGTGGCCTCCTCCAGGGCAGTGGCCACCTCCTGCCACACCTGGGTCCTGGCTCTGTCCAGGGGCATCTTCCCGAAGAGAGGCCCATGGTGTGGCTTCCACAATTGCCACCAGATTTACCAACTCAATCGCAGACCACTGCACTGCCCATTGTGTGTCATTCTTCCAGTTATAGTAGACCATATGGCACTCTGCAGCATGGCTCCCCACTTGCAGATGCTGCGCTGTACAGCGCTGCCATTCCCTATCATGCTGTTACTGAACAGCACGATAGAGGTGCACCAATGCCTGATGCATGGTGCCTAGGGGGCAAAGGTCGGGCACAGGGTCAAGGGTCTCTGATGCATGGCCATGCACAGGACCATTGGAAGACAATGCATGTAGTGCAATTGGCTGCCTGTGTGCCAGCGCCATAGCGGACTACCGAGCAGTTGGGCCATTGTGCCTATGATGGCCCAGTGCCACAGCGCCATGTAGTGACCATCACTATAGCGCCACTGGCACAATGATGACTGTGCTCTGCATTGCCTACCATGCACAGCACATCATCAGCGTGGCAGACGCCTGCACCAGCAACCCGGGCATGTGCAGTGAGGTGTGTACTATGCATGTCACAGAACTGTGCCATTGGCTCAGCACGTTCAACACAATTGCACAAAGCGCAGCAGCGTGATATTCAGTTGTCATAAGCAAATCATCTAATCAGCCATTCAATGGTGCAGCACTGCAATTTGCATCTACTTAAAGTTGTTCCTCACCTCATTTGCATGGATTGCACTATAAAAGTGCGACAATGTGCTGCAGTGGCCATAGTCGGTTACTGTAGTCTATTGGTGAGTTGCATGCTGTTTGGGAGTGTGGACTGTGGATTCAGGGACATGCATGGGACTGCACAGTCACAGGTAACAACTGCCATTCTTACAGGCTGCATAATGACCAAGCAGGTTGTTGGAGAGGAGGAACACAGTGGTGGGAGGAGGAGGAGGAGGCTGAACTTTACTAAGGCCGAAACCGAGGCCCTGTTTGAGGCCTACCTGGATGAGGAGCCACTTCTCAGTGTAAGGCGGGGAACACCTCAAGCCCGTGCTGCTGCATGGAAGGAGGTGGCATGTGCTGTGAACCTGCATGGCAGCCACCAGCGCTCCGTGCAGGAGTGTAAGAAAAAGATGGGCACAGACAGGAGAAGGGTAAAGGAGAAGGTGGCTGCCATCAGGGCAGCACGTGCTGCAACAGGTGGGGGACAGCCGGAGGTGGTACAGCTGACCCCACAGGAGAAGAGGCTTGCTGGAAGCATGCAGAGCAGTGCCATTGAGGGTGTTCCAGGTGGTGGCTTCCAGACGGGTGGTGGCCCATCACTGCATGGTAAGTCATGGTCTGTCTATGGGGGGGCAGGGTAGGTCACATGCACTAACGTGACTTTGCTTTCCCTTACAGATCCTGAGCATCTGCATGGGTCAGCGGTAGTGGGCCTGTCCACTGTGGACAGTTGGCTGGAGTTGGAGGAGGGCCATCCACCTCCACAGGTATACGTGGATCACTGCGACAGTGGGGCCACCTGGCTGTCCACACTGATGTCATTGTAACAGGTGTGGAGGAAGCCCTGCCTGTGTCCCAGCGTGCTGGCATCCAGGGATGCCAGCATGCTGTGACTGGCCAGTGCAGAGTCCGTCACCAGTGATGATTTATTTATTTAATTTTTGTTGACATGATGACACGACCGTCATGGGCAGTGACACATGTGTGCCACGGGATGGCCACACAGCAGGGCAATTCGCACCCATGGCTGTGGGTGGTGCCTCCATGGAGACCTGCGTGTCAGCACAGTCCCAGACTGTGCCTGTCAGCACCAGTGGGGCAGCACTGGTGTCTGTTCAGGACAGTGGGACTGTTGTGACCACTGTGGCAGCACCACTGAGCCCTGGGGGAGTGGCAGCCAGAGAGGCAGCATCAGCAGTCGCCCAATGGGCTTGGGGGTACAGGGTTCAGTGGCAGCGTCTGTGCACCACCTGTGGACATGCCCAGACCTGGTCCTGGTGCGAAGCTCCCACCCTCAAGGGGTGCTGAACATTGGGGCTGTGCACACCCTGAGGGACAGGATGCCGAGGAGGCTGATGACCTCTTGGATGAGCACACCCACCTACTGCAAGCATCAGTCCAGCAGCAGATGCAGCTTGCGACATCCATGGATGCACTGCGTGTGGCTCTGGAGCGGGCAGAGGAGAGTCGCAGCAGGGACACCGCACTGATCCTGGCAGGGATGGATTGTTTGTGGGAGGATGTGACCGCTGCCATTGACAGGCATGCACAGGCATTCATTGCTGTCATGGCACAATGGGCACACAGTCAGGTGCCCATGCATTGCGGACACCACGCAGTGCACTATCCACCCCCCATTCCCGGTGTCATCCGACTCCCACCCTGTCAATGCCGGGTTCAGCTGTGGGCATCCCGAGCACTCCTGGTGGAGGCATGTTCGGTGTGCTGCAGACCCCTGCACGAGCACAGTCACGTTCACGCAGTGGAACCCCTTGGGGACCATCAGTGCCACCCCATGAGGCCAGTGGTCAGCCTGTCAGTGCTGGCGGGTCTCAGCGGGGCCACCCATGCATCTGTGGTGGCTGTGGCACTGTGTCGTGTGACTGACCTGTCTCCCAGTGTGGCTACTGTCTGGTGCTGCCCTGTGTGCATTGTGTGTTTCAGTGGGAAGTGCATGGGTGGGTACCCGGCCCTGCACGCGGACACACAGTCCACCTGCACACCATCCCGGCTGCTCTCCGCAGTTGCGTGTGCATGATGATGCCTGCATTGCGCTGTACACCAATGCGCAATGGTGCTCAGCATCTGACACACGCACATGGACAGGAAGTGGGCATGGTGGCCTGTGGAAATGTGTGTTGGTAGGGTGTGCATTCTGGGTCGGTGTGCCTAATGCCCTCTGTGCATGTTTGTTGCATTGTGTGTGAGCGTGTGTGTGTGTGTCCTTCTGCGTGGCATGTTAATCGTCACCCATCCCTGGTTGTGTGTGTGCTTCTGTGCTCTGCCACTTCCCTTGATGGCATGCACCCCTGGTGTGTGTCCATGCTTGTTTGTGGGTTGTGCCTTAGCCACTGGTGGTTGCGCATGGCCCTATGACTTACCTGGGTTGGCTGAAGTGCTCCTCCATGATGGTGTCCCAGTGCAGCTGTGCCAGCCAGAGCAGTCGGGGGTCCCATCGGCCAAGAGGGAGCTGCCCATTACCATCATCACCAGCGTCCCCATTGTCCCCATTGCTGTCCCCCTCTTTGACCTGTACGGCTATCCCACATTCGTTGGCCAAGATGTGCAGGATGTAATAGGCCAGGAATAGCCCACAGATCTTTGAGGGGCTGTACTGTAGGGCACCGCCAGAGGTGTCCAGGCAATGGAAACATGCCTTCAGCATCCCGAACACCCGCTCAATGACATTACATGTGGTGGCATGTGCCTCACTGTAGTGTTGCTGCGATGGGGTCACGGGCCGCCGGTAGGGTGTGAGCAGCCAGGGACGGAGTGGGTATCCACTGTCACCTGTGTGTAGAGAGCAGAGGTTAGTTTGGTGATCAGCATCACCCTGCCCCAGGCCATGTAGGCCACTACCCATGCCACCTCTGGCCATGCCCCCCCAGGCCCTATGATTGTCCATGTGGTTTGCATACTCACCCAGTAGGTGTCCAGTGGGGATGTTCCCACTCTCGAATCTGTGGCACAGTGCCGACTGGTGCCAGATGAATGAATCATGTGCTCCCCCAGGGTGCATGGCATAGATATTAATTATGCACCCCCTGGCATCGTACACCACCTGGCAGTTGATGCTGGCATAGCCCTTGCAATTTAAGTATGAGGCCCCCCTCGGAGCCAGGTGGTGTGCGTATGGCCACATGGGTGCAGTCTATTGCCCCTTGCATGCCAGGCAAATGTGCTACCCTGTGGAGCTCCTGTATGTTTGCTGTGTGCTCTGCCGCTGTGCTGGGGAAATGGATGTACTCCACAGCATGTGGCAGCAATGCGCTGAGGAATTGGGTGAGGTGGCATGATGTGGCCGACTGGGTTATGCCTGTGGTGTCCCCAGTTGGTCTCTGGAAGGTACCCGTGGTGAGAAAGCACATGCAGGCTGTTACCTTAGTCTCCACTGACAGGACATGGCTCTGTCGTGTGGGTGCTTGCATCACATCACTGCACAGCTCACAGAGCCACCTCAGAATTGCCCTATTCAGGTGGTACTGGCCCACAATCTCAGTGTCAGTGTACAGCTCAAAGCTGGTGCGGGCTCGGTACTGCCTGTTGGGGGCATACCGCCAACGGGCCCTTCCACAGCCACACCCCCCTACCACCCACCTTCTCACTCCCCTCATTACAGCCTCCATTTGGAAGGTGGCACTGGCCATGTCCCTGGCTTGTGTTCACCCCCCCTGGCAGCTGTTGCTGTATTCCTCCCACTGTCCTGGCTGCTACTTCCCCTGCATCGGGTACACCTGCCTGTGCTGGCCTCTGTGCTGTGTGGTTCCCCACACCTTCCCTGTGCCTGGCTGCTCAGACTACCCTTTCCCTGGCCTCCCCTGTTTGTTCCTCCTGCCCTGTCTGTCTGGCTAGAGTTCTGCCTCATGTGGCTTCCCTGTAGCGTTCTTGCGCCTATCCCTTGCTCGTTTTTATTTTGGCTCATTTCCGCTATGGCACAACTTCCGCTTGCTCCCCTATTGAGCATGGCGCAAGTCGTTGAATATCGCACTGTGCCATTTATGCATGGTTTCCCCCTTTGGTTGTGCATGCCTTCATTATCATTGCGCTGTTGCTCAGCATGATTTCGGGGGCGCAAGTGCCTCCTGCTGAATATTGCAGAATGGCGCAATTTCGGACTTGCACAGGCGCAACCCTATTGCGCATGGCTCAACTCTTTTGAATATCTGGGCCATAATATGCTGAAGCATGATAAGCAGTAAGAATTGCACAAACATCTTAGGTGACCCTGGTCCCTTAACCAGTGCAAGGTGCTTGCCAGGCAAGGCTATAGGACAAGCAAAGCAATGTGCAGCATGGTAAACACATAATACTCAGAATCATGATAAGCAGGAAGAATTGAGCAAACTACGCAGGTGAACCAGCTCCCTTATCCAGTGTGAGGTGCTTGCCAAGCAAGGTTATAGGACAATCAATACAAGTAAATAGGAAGGAATACAAGTCAACTAGTCCATAAGGAAAGCCAATTAAAGGTGATATAACACTCAGAAGATTTTTGCAGTGAAAGCAGTATTCCAAAATGAGGAATGTAAACCATATGGGGCCACAGTAAAGCACCATGACACATGTAGAATTTAAACTAGTTTACAGCAACAGCTATAGTTGAGCTGACCTCCAGAGTGCAATGAAGCTTTATACAAAAATAGTTAACAGCTTTCAGCAGTAATTAGTTATAGCATCCAGCAGTAGCTGAGCTGAGTAGTTAAACAGGCATAGGAATTGTGGGCATAGGCAGAAATGCACTTGAAAAACAACAGTTAAAATTAGTTATAGCTTCCTTCAGTAGCTGAGATGAACAGTTAAGAAGTATAGTAATTGTAGGCATAGGCAGTAATGAACTTGAAAACAACAGTAATAATTGCTTGGTACAATTGCATGTAAGCAGGTTTGAATCCATGGAGAAAGTAATATAGAACTGCAGTAGAATCAGGTTTGATTCCCACTGAGTGCAAAAAAACATGTTTGAGCAGATGTAAATCCCCAAAAGGACTGCATGAAAACTGAGGGCCTATGGAAGAAAAAGCATAGTAAATAAAGAATGCTGAGGGAAGGAAGCAGAAAATAAACAGTACAGGAACGCAAGGCTGCTGAGCTAAAAGAGGCCTACCATAAAATGGAGCAATATAAGGTAAAACTGAGAGTGGCTGCTAGCTGAGCAGCAAGGTCAGGACCAGGAGCAATCAATTAAGGGTAGCACAGGAGGCATCAACTGCATTGGAAGCTGAAATATGCAATAACCATTGCAGGAAAACTAAGATTAGGTAGGAGCATGAAACACAGGCACATGAGAAACACAGTGAAAACAAAGGGCAACAAAATGGTGAGGAAAATGAGAAAGCCCCAAAAAGGAAACACAAACCCAAACAAACTCTGGCCAGAGCTGATAGGGCTGCAGTTGAGGATTTTGGGGTAAAAATACTGAAAGTTTATTTTGTAATATTTTTACACCAAATTTCAACATAGCCTTGTTATGATGCTGCCTCGTGTAGAAGGGCAGAAACAATGTTCAACTCCTGGCCTGAAGGTGATTTTACACCGGGACTGCAAAATCAGCTTTCAGGATGCAGAACTCACATATTTTGGGCAGGAGTTGAAAAATAAACAGTTGTCACATTCATGAGGTGTTGTAAAGATATGGCTATCTGATAACTTCTGCCCCATCTCCCTCCTCCCCACTTTAACCAAAATCTAGGTACATCTATTCCTCTGGCAACTTTCCTCCTTCCTTGACTCCTCCTCTTAGTTTACTCCATGCCAGTTGGGCTTTAGGAAATCCCACTCCTTTGTCACTTCCCTCCTCAGACTCACTGACTCCATCCTGACAGGCATTGACAAAGATCATATCACATCTGCCATTTTTGTTGACCTAGCTAAGGCATTCAACACTGTCGCTCATGCCCTTCTCCTGTCAAAGCTCTCCAGTGCGTCCATTAGCTAGGTAAAATCTTACCTGGCAGATAGGTCCCAATCAGTCAGAATTGGTGCATCTACTTCTGACTCCCTCTCTGTCACCATCGGTGTCCCCCATGGCTCTGTCCTTGCCCAATCTTGTTCTCCATTTTCCTGAATGACCTGCCATCAGCCTGCCCACACAAATCGATTCACATGTATGCAGATGATACAGTACTGTATACTTCAGGCCCCTCACCCCTGGAAGGGGTACCCAGGCTCTAGCAATATTTCAGTGATGTTCAGCTCTGTTTTCACTCAAATCAACTTATTCTCATTGTCAAGAAAACAGTCTCATTAACCTTCAGCATGAGGCAAAGACTCTCCTGACTCCCTGCCTTTCTCAGTTTCAAAACCCTAGATGGGACCCCATTAAAAGTTTACACCTCCTTCAGACATTTAGGGTCCTGGCTGGACCAGCACCTCGACTTTTCTACACATATTAATGCTACCCACAAAAATCTGCACTCCAGTCTGGGCATTTTATACCCTAACACTTGTTGTATTCCTCTGCCATCCCACAAGGAAATTGTGCAGAACATGATCCTCCCTATTTTTGACTATGGAGATGTAGTCTACAGTGCCCAATGAGCACTCCTTTCTTGCTTAGCTACCATCATGTATAGGCATGTCTTCTGCAAGAAGGGGCCTTCTCTCGCTGATATGGCCCACTCCACCTGTATTTAATTGTACAAAATGTTATTGTAAATATTATTGCCATGCTACTGTTCTTGCACTACTGTTTGTTTTCCACTCACTGTATCTTTCTCCTGTCCAGTCCTATTCTGTGTACGATGATGAGCCTTTGTAAATGAGTCTTTGATGCAAAGGGTTGCAATTCTGATACTGTAATAAATAAATAAATAAATAAGTCCACCCTGGCTAGCCTGGATATTCTTTTCAACTCTTTCTGTCATTTTGCTCTGGACTGTGCACCCTCCACCGACCATTGCGACCTCTACCGGTCCCTTAACCTCCCCTCACTCTTCGATAGGTGCCAGTCCCACTGTAATAGACTCACAGCTAGATTCTAGGCCCAGTTATTGCCCTCCTACCTCACCTCTACCCTAACTGCTCAAATACCACCTACATACTCACTCAGGAACTTCAATTCCTGGCTCCTTCATGTCCCTTACATGGCGATCTCTGTGGGCCAGTTGGCCTTTAGAGCTCGCCTGCCAAAATTATGGAACTCCCTGCCTGAGGACATTCAGCACGCTCCCTTCTCTCAGCAATTCAACTCCCTCCTCAAAGGGCACTTCTCGACCAACTGCTCATGCTGCCTAAACTCACACTAGGCAAGGGCCAGCTCTCCAACTTGCTCCAACTGTGGTTACTCTGAATGTTTAGCCCTGACCCTTTTAGTTGTCATTTGCACTTTCTACCAATTGTCTGCCTTATAAACTCAGATTTTCTGTTTTGCTTGCTGTGTACATACTGTATATATTCTTATATATATCTTTTGTCTATATTCTCTGTAATTTCTGTATTTTGTAGTTTTGCATTTGATATGTATCCTCCTGTCCCCAACACCCCCAGACGCTTCTGAAATCGAGTTGTAGTCTGCTTAGTATGCCTTTTCTGGTAAAACTTTTCATTAAATAAATAAATAATGTAAATTTGGGTTACAAATATTGAAAATGACCAATGTTACAAGGCTGCATTCACAAAATTCAGCATAGGCTCATAACTGTATTGTTTTTTAATATTTTGACACCAAATTTTCAACATGGTGGCACAATCTGCCATGACCAAGATGGCTGCTGAACACTATTCCACATGCACTTGTAGTCAAGCATGCACAATGTGGTTTGGGGGGCCATGACCGCTATTTATTTTTTCTTGAATATTACTGATATCCCCCAACCGACCCTCCTTGTCAGCACCCCCCCAAAAGCATAAGAGAGACAATGGAGGTGACCAAACTCCCAGTGTCATGATCAGGACTTCCATTTGTTTTATAAATAAAAATAAGTACTTTGCGAGTGGACAGCTCCACAGTGATGGAGTCGACTGTGATGCATGTTCTACAGTTTGCTCAGCTGGAAAGAATGCAAAGAATGCGGAGTCCTTTTTCTGAAAGCAAAAGGACTGCAGGGTTTTGCCCCCAACAGCCCTAAAAATACAAATACAGGAAAACAGAAAAACTAGCACACAAGGAAGTACACAGCAGGTGGAAGTGAAACAAAAACTAACCAAGGCAGGAGAAATACATGAACAGAATTTGGCAGAAACTGAAAAGAGCTCAGAGCACAAGTGAATTGGAAGGGATTAAGGCCCTTGCTGGCCCAAGGGGGAAGACAGACCAACAGTGTCTCCAGATGACAAAAAAATATGCTTCAGAAGGAGGCTAGGATGAATTGCTTATATAGCTCAAAAGGGGGTGTGACAGGTTGCTCACCCATTGAATCACAGGTGTAGCTTTTCAATACTGGGATTTGTATCAATGTAAGAAGCCTCACTGTCCCATTCTGAATCAGCTGGAGATTAACTTATATACATTACTGTAGAGCTCTACAGTAATCAATTGAAGTGGTTATAAAGGTCATCCCCTATTTTAGCAAATAATCTAGAGCAGTGATTCTCAAGCCTCAAATAGTTGTGACCTCAAAATATTACCACTAGTATTTGCATGTGGCCTCACTATTAATTTGCTTATCCCACCCCCGTTATACCCCAAATCCCCTGGTATAACACATTTCTTTTAACACAGTATAAATAAATTATGTCCCTGGTATATTTTCACTTGAGATGTATCTCCTATTTTATTTAAAGGTAAAACACTGACAGTTCCATCACTTTGTATGAAGGGCTCAAAAAAGTTCTGTGGCTGCAGAAAATTATGCTTCAGGCCATATGCAGCTTGGGTGGCTTCATTTGAGAAACAATGATTTAGGGTCAGCAATTGATGCAGCCTGCTGATGTTTTTCAAAGGGAACATAAGCAATTCTATTTATATGTTTTAATATAATTGTAAATTTGGGCATATGTGAAATATATTGCTTTACCCCTGTGTATTGTCCTGTGTGCTTGTTTTGAAGAAGTCCTATTTTTACACTATTTAGGACACCCTACTAATGCAATCTTTAATCTACACAATATTCATTTTCTAATTACTTAGCAGTTACAGAACCTAGTAACATCAATTCTGACGAAGACTACAAAGAAACAGAACACAGCGACATCAGTTGAGCCAGTGTCACTGTGTTACTCTTCATTATAGTGTTCAGCCTAATTGATGTCATTGAGTTCTATAACTGCTAAGTATTTAAAACACAAATATTAGGCAGGAAAAAGACTGCATAAAATGAGCCCTAAATCAGGGAAACATTAGGCTATTTCAAAGCAAACACACAAAACAATACAAGGGAGTAATTAAATAAACTTCTCACATGCCCAGATTTACAGTTCTAGTAAAAATGTAAGCACCACTGTCTATGTTCCCTCTTGGGTGATAATTGACACCTGTGAATCAAGGGATTAGATTTTATTCAAGTCTCTCACCACCTCCTCAGCAATCTGATAAACACCACAAAGAAAGGGCAATATCATGCTCTGATTTAATGCAGAAAAATGATAGTTTTGTGCAATTCAAAATTGTTCAACTGCATCTGGGTTTATTGTAGGCCTCCTCATGGTCATCCGTTATTGTACTTTGGAAAATAACTTCATTAATTTATTAACTGCATTATCACAAGTACACAGCAATGAGAAGACTAATAACTAGATATTAATCTGTATAACAGTGAAATTCCAGATTATAAAAAGACTGCCAAAGCATTGCAGCCGATGCCTCCTTCTCTGTGTCTCCCCTCTTGTATCTCTCCTCGCCTTCTTCAAATTTTCTCCCAACTTCAGATCTCTCAGCTGCAGATTTTATTCTTCTGTCCCAACTGAAGATTTTTCACTCCGGCCAGCTCCATTCCATCCAGAATTGAATATCGGGCACTAAATTTGACTCTTCTCTCCCAACTGAAGATTTTTCACTCCAGCCAGCTCCATTCCATCCAGAACTGAATATCCAGCACTAAATTTTGTTTAAGATGGTTCTGGTATGTTTTTGCTTCAAGCAGACTTGGGGGGGTATGGCACATTCTTACAAATTGTTGATTTAATTAATGCTATTGTGGTTGCCATGATCAGTGTGTTAGGAGTTGCTGCTTAAATGGTTCCCCGTCCCCCACTTACTGATTTTTTGTTCTTAGCTGAAACTGTTTTTGTCTTGCCATGTGCTTCTTGCTCCATTCTTGCAAAGTGTATGGAGGCTTTTTGGTTAGAGGGCTATCTGGAAATGCTGGAGCTGTAAGTAGAAACATTATGTGCATGCTTTGGTATTAGAGGACTAAACTGGGAATATAGGATCTGTAACTTGCAAACTGTTGCTCTTCCTTTGTGTAGATGTTTAAGCTTTAAACATGGGGTCTGTAACTGGTAAAGAGCTGCCTTTGGCTTAGTTTCCAACTCTTTGCATGATGTTGTGTAGAATGCTAACTTCTATGATCCAAAAAAGTGTACAAAAGTATGTTGGGGTATGTTTAGTGAATGTTTAGAACACTTTCAGTACTGGTTTATGATTTGGGGAATTTACAAACTGAACTTGCCTTGCCTTGGAATGGGCTACTTAAACTACAGGCTACTGTCTACTTAATGTAGCTGCTTGGTCTGAAATCCTCTTCCCTCTGCATGGCTTATTTCTTCATTTCTGGGACCATGCATTCATACTTTCAACCTTTGTCACTTAACTGAGGGACATAGACATTCAAAATAAATGACAATGGGGGCACTGGCACTCATAATGAGGGGCATATCCTCAGACATGGAAATACAAGTTCAGAATACTGAGGAAACCATTGGGTGTACTTGCACAATGTTTAATTTTGAATTAGCACCTTCAGCCATCATGCATTTCTTATTTAAAGCCTGAGTTTAAAGCACATTATCTGTGAGGGCAGCACCTTTTCCACAAGGGATGAATAAGGGACATAGCAATTTTGAGGGGTAAAATGAGGGCCACTCCTCTTAGTCGGGGGCAGTTGAGATGTATACATGTGGTGTAACTCTAATAATCTTTGTTGTTAGGGGACAGAACAACAGTTTTTTTCTTGTTTCACAGAAATCATATAATGTGTACAGCAGATGTAGCAAGTAAGTTACTTTGGGGATCAACTACATATGTCCTGCAGGCTGAAAGTACCAATGTGTCAGTTCATACACTGACTGACTTTTACTAAATCAATGCAGAGAAGTGCAAGATCATCCCTGAAGCCACCTATAGGTTGTGAGGGGAGTTGCTGGCAGTAACAAGGGAAGCAAGAGACTTGTGCATCATCATCATCACCGATGACCTGAAATCATCCAAGCAGACCACTAAAGCAGTAGGTAAGGCTAGGGGGATGTTGGGGTGTATTAGTAGGGGTATCACAAGTCGTAAGAGGGAGGTAATAATCCCTCTTTACAAGACACTGGTTAGGCCCCATCTGGAGTACTGCATGCAGTACTGGAGGCCACACCTTCACAAGGACATTAACCAAATTGAGGCAGTCCAGAGAAGGGCAACCAAAATGGTGCAGGGACTGCATCAGAAATCATATGAGGACAGATTAATGGAGCTCAATATGTATATCCTAAAGCAAAGGAGGGAGAGAGGTGATATGATTGAAACATTCAAACACCTTAAGGGCATTAACAGGGTAAAAGAGTCTAACAAGTTTCAATATAAGAAAAATAGCAGGACAAGACAACACAGCATGAGATTAGAGGGAGGCCAATTAAGGGGTAATGTGAGGAAGTTATTTTTCACAGGACGGGTAGTGGATGCAAGGAATGGCCTACCTCAAGGAGTGGTGGATATGAATACAGTGCCAGGCTTCAAACAGGCATGGGATAGGCATAAGGGAGCAATACAGATGAGTATGAATAGATAGACCATTGACAGAGCAAATGCCGATAGCATATTCATATGGTAGAAAAAGAAATGGGCAGACTGCATGGATCTTGTGGTCCTTATCTGCCATCAGCTTCTATGTTTCTATGTTTCTGGTCTTGCAGGTGAACAACATCAATGTTGCAAATGCAGTTTAAATCAACAGATCATTATGTTGGCTTGCTGTGCTTGTGCGCAGGTCAACATATTGGGAGAGTGGAGATTTGGAGGCATGGCTGCTGTTGGGCGAATGCAGGGCATGCATCAGTAGGTGCGTCTCCAATAAGCCAACATGCTAGCATTGACACAAGCATTATGGAAAGTGGACAAAACTTGTAAACAAAGTGCCGCTGCAATCAGCGACAAGCTCGTCATGCAGCGGCATAAAGACACACCTCCCATACGTGCCTTTCCTAATGAAACATTTTTAGAAACATGGCGCTGAAGCCTCCACATGGCGGGTGAAGCTCGCTCCCCCCCTTGTGTGACACGCCGATGGGGGAGCCCACTCCCCATCGGCATCACCCCCCCAACTGTTGAGTGCCGAGGGGGGTGCCCAATCCCCCTCAGCTCGCGCTCCCCCTGACTTTGTTTGCCGTGGGGTGCCCAATCCCAGCGGCATTAACCCCCAACGTGTTGTGTGCGATGAGGGTGACCAATTCCTGTCAGCTAGTGACCCCCCAAACCCACTTAGGTGGCATGCTGGGAGCCCACCCCAGTGTGCCAAAACAGTCCCGCACCTTTGTTTGCCGGCGGGGGTGCCCAATCTCCCGGTGGCATTAAACCCCCCCGTGTTCTGTGCCAACAAGGGTGCCCAATCCACCATCGGCTATTAACCCCCCCAAACCCTCTAGGTGGCACACTGGGAGCCCACCCAGCATGCCAAACTGTCCCGTGACATTTTCTGTACCTAGAATATGAAACAGTTCCTCGTAGTCTAGGTCCGCCCTCCCCCACCCGCACCCACTCTGCGCACCCTGCCTCCTCACCCACCCTCACCCCATACTTACCTCCAGAGTCTGGTGCGATGATCTTCAGTGGACCAGGAACACGTCTGCACTCTTCAAAGCTGACTGCGAACTGAGGAAATGCTGGTAAGCTGTATAATGGAGCGAATAGGGTTTTTTCAACTTTGTTGCATATCTCAGGCATTTCTTGGACTTTTTTGCACCAAATTTTCAACATGGGGTTTTTGGGGCCCCTTCTCATGAATTCTGTCACTGTCATGGCGTTTATCAGCCTCAAAAGGTGATTTCGCAGTCACTGCGCAAAATCACCTTTCAGGGCCCATTAATGAAATGTCAGTGGTGGTGTTCATGAGGTGCCCTCTTAAAAAGCCAAAGTTCCAAATTTGGTATGAAAAAAACAACAAATGCCTGTTTTACGAGCGTGCATTGCGCAGTTGCTGTGCAGGCTCATAACTTCACGCATTCACAATATTTCATTGCCAGATTTTCAGCATTGTCATTTTTGTACACCTCCTTGTGAACAGTACAGCTGTCATTTTCCACATCCTGCCCGAAATGTGTTTCCACACTTCCGGTGCACAATATCGCAGTCGCTGAGGGAAATCAGTGTTTGGGCCAGATTATGAAAATGTCAGTGACACAGTTCATGAGCAGAGGACCTAAAATGCCTATGTTGAAAATTTGGTGATGATACTCCATAAAATAACTGTGTTACGAGCATGCATTGGCAGATTGCACGCACGCTCGTACCGTCGTCCATTTGTGATATTTTCAGTCTGGATTTTCACCATTGCCATTTTTCCACACCTCTTGATGAACAGTACAGCCGTCATTTGACATATCATGCCCAAAATGTGTTTTCGCACTTCCGGCGCAGAATAGCGTGGTCGCTGTGCGAACTCACTTCTTGGGACACTTTGAGGAAATAACAGTAACACTGTACATGAGCAGAGGTGCTAAAATGCCTATGTTGAAAATGTGGTGCCGAACGCCCATAAAATGGCAGTGTTGCAAGCGTGCATTGCATATTTCCCATGCACCCTAGTAGCTCCGAAAATTTGGCATATTTACATGCCACATTTTCAACACTGGCATTTTTTTCCACCTCCTTATGAAGTGTGCAGCTGTCATTTCTCACATCCTGCCCGACATGTTTTCCTGCACTGCACTACCAAACACCCAAAGGGACACCCTACTGCTTGTCACTCTCTGCAGGGTGGGGGTGGGTTGGCATCAGTTCAATACTTCACTGCCATTCCTTTGATGCATCTGTCTAACTCTTGCACTACCGATGCCAATGCCAGCAAGCCAACATTCGGCATTGACAAATGCTTGTTATTAAATAGCCTTGCTACAGCCTATGAACATGCAGGCCTGTCTGTAAAAAAACTCTGCTCTGTGTGGGTGAGTTATGAAAAATGCATACTATTAATAATAAAGCACAGCAGTTGTGCTTTTACTTGAAAAAAAAACAACAACTTTAAAATACATTATGCTGGCACTGGTTATTAGGTTAGGTTGACATTTTAATTGCTGATTTTTTTTTCAGGGCCACGTGCTCTTATGGACGTCATCATTCCTCTAGCTATTACAGCTTAAGAGGCAAATATTACCTGTGGATATACAGTAGCAGCCACAGACACTGCCAGATATTTCTCGAAATTTCTGTGATGTTTCTAGAAATATCTCCTGCTTTCTGCATTTCCACAGTAGAAGCAGCAGAGAGAAACTCTTCAGAAATTTTGAAAAATATCTGGAAATAGCTGGCAATGTCTCTGGTTACTACTGTACATGTAGGTTTACCCAGTGGTGGTGATGGGTTGGTGCCATCCCATGAGATGGTTGGCATTCCAGTTTCAAGACAGCAACTTGCCTCCTTCCAGGGTCACTGATGTCATGATAGCCTTATTAATATTGTTTTCCTCACAGCACTTTCTTATCATTGTAGCCTGTAGCAGTATGCACATGCCTAGCAAATACAAAAAGGCTTCATTTGGCAATATAGCAGCAAACATGGCACTGGAAGACCAGCTGAGGGACATGTTTGCTGAAAAAGGCCAAGCATGGTTGGACACTTGTTTGAAGAGCACCTCAGTGCTTAAGGAGAATGCAATACTAGGATAATGAAAGGCACCAGAAAAGGGGCCCACTGCTTTTGCCGAACAAAGTAGCCAAAGAAAAAAACAATATACAAGTAAAGCAAATACTGGGGTTAATGTGGTATCTGATGAGGAATTCAGATAGATGGTGATAAGATTGTGTGGAGGAGAAGGAGACTGTTTCAGACATGGTGGAGGTAAGGGATTGTAAGCCACCCATGCCCAAACCTGCAAGGGTGGATCCAGTACCACCATCCTCAATCTCAAAAGCTTGCAGAGCCCATAGGGTCTTCCTCCCAAGACAATAAGCTGGTCAGGCTAATGGAGGCAATGGTGGCTCTTGCCAGGCACAGGGGTCCATCCTAATATGGTCACTGTAGTGCAGCATAAGGATGTGCTGCTCTGACAAAAGGGAAGCACACAACAACTCCACCCGCACACTCTCCCATGGCCACACTTATTGGAATAATGTATTTATTTATTTGCTTTTGAAGACTGGGTAAGTGCACTAGGCAACAGACCTGCCTATTTCCAGGCACAACCCGGGAGACTACCAAGGAAAATACTGACATTTCAACATACTTGAGTTACAGGTGCAAGATAGAAACAACATCATAAACAGTACAGGTATCCATGCAGGGATTTTAGTGAGAGAATGCTATGGCAACATTAACATCCAACGTATGAATGCAAGTGTACAATTCTGACACAACCAAAAGAGCAACTGAAGAAATGGGAGGAACAGTAGGTAAAAGAGAACAACGATAGGGAAGGAGACTTCTTAATTAGCTACAGACACAGGTATCAAGTGCATTAAGGTGACAGAAAAGTGCATTCTTAAGGAGGAGTGAGACAAGGAGCATTTAAGGTGAGGAGGTAGGGAATTACAATATTTTGGATCAAAGTATAAAAAAGCTTGTTCATCCATTTTGGTAGAGCAGAAAGGTAAGGAGAGTAGCTGATCATCAGAGGATTGCAGTTCCCGGGAGTTCTGCAAGGGTGTGAGTATAGTACCAAGGGAGTCAGATCTAGGTTGACTGGCCAAGGAGTTAATGAAACATCATAGAGAATAGAAGCGGCGAGCACTGGGGGACAGCCAATGTAGGGCAGAGTAGAGCAAGCAGTGGTGCGTAAGGGAAGGTGCTGAAAGTGCAAATCTGAAAATGCTGTTGTACTCAGTATCCCATCATCACAGAATACTAGCATTGGAGTGGGACAGGATTGGGAGTACATAAAGTAGCCTTGGGAGCAGGACAGCCCTGGCTACTGAGGTTCTAGCAGAGGGGCTTAAGGAGTGACGGACATGATAGGCAGCACCAATCCTGCAGTTCACTGTTTTGCAAGCCTCATTAATATGGGAGGAAAAGTCCAGTGCAGGGTCAAGAGTCACCCCCAGGTATTTAAAGGAATTGGTAGTAGCTACTGTGGTCCCATCCAGGCCAAGTATTCAGAGCTTGGGTGATGCAGTATTAACTCTTCCTAGAGGACCCAAAGAGCATAGCCTGGGTCTTAGGTAGATTGAGTGTAAGGGAGTTGGAGTCAAACCAAGATTGGAGATGGAAGAATGCCAAAGATAGATGAGTATTAAGAACACCGATGGATGTGAAAGCTGCGTAAATAACCAGATCATCCGCATACATAATGGATCAACAGTGGGGGCTGGAGGAGGGGATGTCATTTATGAAGATAGGGAAGAGCAAGAGCCCCAGAATGGACCCTTGGGGACACCACATGAGATTGAGGTAGGGGGAGAGAGTGCCTTACCAAAGGAAACAGGTTGCACTCTGTCACCCAGGTAGCTGTGGAACCGAGAGATAGTAGATCCAGTGGCCCACAGGGTGTCCAATTCATGGAAGAGCAGTGGATTATTCACCGAGTCAAAGGTTTTGGTGAGGTCTATGAGCACAGCACCCGAAAGCAAGCCTCTGTCTATGTTGGATTTGACCTCACTAGTGAACTGTGCAAGGGCAGTGGAGGTACGATGTCCAGCCCTGAACCCATGCTTCATAGGAGACTGAAGATTAAATTTGAGCAAGTGGGCCAAAATCTGGCCATGGATTAGTTTCTTGAGAATCTTGCTGAATGCAGGCAAGAGAGAGAGATGGGTCGATAGTTTGGCAGAAGTTTGGGATCTCCTTTCTTATGTACAGGGATTGTCTTTGTGGATTTCCATACACCCGGAACCAGAGATGTGGTAATGTAGAGGTTAATCAGCCAGGATAGTGGTGTAGCCAGGAGAGGGGCAGCTAGCCTAAGGATCCTGGGATGAAACCCATCCAGTGCAGGCCTACCATGAGTGGGGATAGACCTTAGCAGCTTTAGGACCTCAAGGCACATAACAGGGGTGACCTTCAAATCTCATGGAGCCTTAGGGGGAGAAGTTAGTTGGAGGCTGCCTGTATTGGGAGTGGTGAGAGGGGGAGTGTTAGGGACCGAAGTAAAAAGGGGGTTGAAGGCTGTGGCAATGGTGTGTTGGTAATTGCAGTGGGTGTTGTTAATGACCATATCATTGGGGGTCTGGGATTTTGTATTTCCCAGAATCTCATTTATTTGAGACCAGTATTTTTTTGGGCTCGAGGCAGAGGATTTGAGGAGATCGTGATAATGGCTGCTCTTGGCAGCCCAAACCTCCTTCTTACAGGTCATGCACAGAGAACAATATGCATCATAATCATACTGTAGGGAGGAGAGTTTCCATTTAGCTCAGAGTTTGTCCCATGTTTTGAGTAAATGTAAGAGAGGTCTTTTCAACCACTTAGTAACCTCCCCCTGACACAACGTGTCGAGATCAGGATGTGCCTATTCTGCAGCTTGAGAAGCGTTGTATTGAGATAGTCAGTGGCATAGCCGATATCTGTGGTGATAAAAAGGGGAGACCAGTCCACATGTCAGAGATCAGAGAGGAGTTTCCCTAGGTCCAATTTGGAAAAGTTCACAAAGGAGAGAACTTTAGGTGGATAGGCCGCAGGGTGGGCACCCCTCACACAAAAGATCAGGCAGTGATCACTGATGGAGTCTGGTAGTACTTCTGCAGAGGAGTAACAGTTCTTCTGATTGTATAGAATCCAGTCAATGAGAGTTCTGCTTGAGCCATTATGGGATAACCTGGTCGGAGATGCAGTAAGTTGAAAGAAGTTGGCCTTGCTGATGGTAGAGGTAAGGAGAGAGGAGTGAGGGCCAAACCAGTTAAGATTAAAGTCACCGAAGCAGACCACCTCGTTCTTCTTAGAGGCAGCAGGAATCCACTCAGTGAGCTCATCCAAACTGAGCTTGTTGGTCCTAGGAGGCATGTATGTGCCGAAGATGTGTAGATTTTTAGTCCCACCTAAGAGTAAGACTGAGTGAAGAACCTCACAGTAGTTCAGGGGAGGGGTGGGATGTGGGGAGACATTGAGGTGGGATTTATAGTAAAGTGCCAGTCCCTCACCTCTTTTGGTAGTGGGGCAGCTGATCCGATGCAAACTGTACCCAGGAAAGGCACAGCTCATATCTGAGGTAGAGGGTTTTAGCCACGTCTCAGAAAGGGCAAAGATGTCAGGGTTATTGACCTGCACCCAGGATTCAAGCTCAGTGAAGTTTGCCGTAAGACTGCAGATATTAAGGTGGGTCAGAGTCAGGTCCTGGGACTGAGGCAGGCACTGGAAGTAACTGTTCAGATGCTGAGAGGAAATGGGGAAGGGGCCCGGGTTAGATTCAACATCCCTGGCCAGGGACAGGGATAGTAATATGATCCAGATCATAGTGAGAACAAAGACCAGCTTAATGCTAGAGGAGGTAACTTTCCTACCCAGAAGGTACTTTAGAAGGAGACCAGCCACTTTGTAAATAATAAGCCTAGGAGGAATATGTACTGAGTCAACCCAGAGCAGCATATTAGAGAAGAAAAAATCCTCAGAGGGACACCCTGGTGGGAGTGAAGAGGTCCCAGTGAAAAAGGATAGAGAGTCAAGGGCTATAAGGGCAAGGATAGCACAGGGAATGGATAGCAGCATTAGTTTAGGCATCTCCCCAAGTGGGACAGATTTAGTACAGATTAGAGTGATGGGACAGGGAGTACTTTTAGCAAAAGTGCAGCAAAAGTGAGTGAAGTGATGTTCTCTGTACTAAGGTTGGGGCACAGCAAGTGAAGGTAATATCCCTGCAAGAAAAGAGATAAAGAGAAAATAATACATATAAAAAGCATTGCTATCAGACCAGAAGAATCTGGCAGTGTGAGAGAGACAGCTAGTGGAGAGATTGTATAGCCTGCAAGTGGAGAAACATGCTGATTGTTTTTTTCATTCGTTTTTAACGTACCTCCCCCTAATACCATGGGATGAAACCAACACAGTATAAGTAAAGCCACCTAAGGGTGGGAAGGTATTGGGGGGTGGGCAGGGAGCAGCCACAAAGTGGCTGCGGGGAGAAGCCTGGACAGGGAGTGCTGGTAGGTTCACAGCTCCCCTCTGCCACTTCAGTGAGCGATGCAGACAACCAAACTGAGCCACATACACTGCGCCTGCAACTGTACAGCATACAGAATCCCGAAAGTGCCCAGTCGCCACTGTCTCCTGCACACTTAACTCACCGTGAATCCTTACAGCTGTCCCATGGAGAAAAGAGGGGAGAAATGAGCTAAAGATAGATTAAGTCAGTTAAAATTAAGGGATCTTCCATTAATGTTCCAAAACATTAGCCCAAATTAAATTTAGCCCAAATTAAAGACCTTTATGCAGTTAGCTGAGGCGAGTTTACTTCGAGAATCAGAGCAAGCAAGTTTGAAATAATGCAGCGTTGGAGTCAAAAGGCACCAAGTTCAAATTAGATGAGATGACTGCTGGCATTAGGCAGGGTCCATACCTCATTACGACAGGTGAGTCTCCAGGTGGATCCTTGGGCAGGATGCCCAGAGCAAAGAATGGTCCGGTCTGTGGAGAAATAAATAGGGAGGGGTGAGTCAGGACTAGAAAGTAGTAGGTACCTAGGTAGGAAAGCAGTATTAGGTAACAGGTAATTTAGATCAGGAGCAGAAACCGAAGAGTGGGGGAAAGGGCGAGAGTGAGGAAAGGACGGAGACAGCAGAGGTTGGGGAGAAGTTTTGTTGGAAATGAAAGGTAGGCAGGTTACAGCAACAGAGAAAAAAAAGGTGGTAGTTGATGAGAGAGACTGAGAGGCAGCAAAGTACAGTTCCCAACACAGTTCTAATACTACTTCTACAAAAAGTGGGAAACTTCAGCCAGAAACAGTTTTGCAGTAAACCCCCCAAAAAATAAAGCTTACACAGTGCACAGAACATAAACTTTACAGGGGCCAAAGATTTCGGTGAGAGAAGCCTGAACAGGGAGTGCCGGTAGGTTCATAGCTCCCCTTCCCCACTTCATCGAGCGATGCAGACACCCAAACCAAGGCACATACACTGAGCCTGCAACTGTAAAGCATACAGATTGCTGAAAGCGCCTGGTCGCTGCTGTCTCCTGCACACTTAACTCACCGGGAAGCCGTCCAGCAGTCCTGTGGAGAAGAGAGGGGAGAAATGAGCTAAAGATAGATTAAGTTAGTTAAAATTAAAGGAACTTCCCTTAATTTTCCAAAACATTAGCCCAAATTAAAGATCTTTATGCAGTCAGCTGAGGCGAGTTTACTTTGAGAATCAGAGCAAGCAAGTTTAAAATAATGCAGCGTTGGAGCCAAAAGACGGCAAGCTCAAATTAGATGAGATGGGTGCTGGCGTTAGGCAGGGTCTGTACCTTGTTGCGGTGGGTAGGTCTCCAGGTGGATCCATGGGTAGGATGCTCAGAGCACAGAATGGTCAGGTCTCGTTGCGGCAGGTGGGTCTCCAGGTGGATTTGTGGGCAGGATGCTATAAACAGTCAAATGTAAGGCTGATAATTGTGCAGCACATGCACCAGCTCAAGGGTATATACTGTATATATGTATGTGTGTGTATATATGTATATATATATATATATATATATATATATATATATATTCATTGCAAAAAAACTTTGTTAATGCATCAGTTACGGTTGATAATACAGCAAAAATGCTTAGAAATTTGGTGTTAGGGTTACCAACCCCTACCACCCCACTTCCAACCTCCACACACCAACAGACATTGGGGTGTGCATTGTGATCATCGGGCTAACTCTCACCCCATTCCATTTGTAAACAAGCTGAATGTTGTAAGTATTGGAGGATGAGGTGAGAGTTTGGCCCGATGACCCCAACACACCCGGCTTGTGGCGTGGGGGATGGGGTGAGTGTGGGGCTGCTGTAACCTAACACCTAATTTCTAAACTTTGTTGCTGTACTATCAACCTTAACTGATGCATTAACAAAGTCTTTTGCAATGAATACATATATATGTAGCAGGTGAAGTTATATATATATATATATATATATATATATATATATATATACATATATAAATATAGATATTCTATGCAAAAAATTAATTAATGCATCAGTTAGGGTTATTCTACAGTGACAAAAGTGAGGAAATTTAACATTAGGGTTCCCACTCCTTGCACCCCGCCCCCACCAACAGGCATTGGGGTGTGCATTGGGGTTGTTGGCCCTAACTCTCATCCCATCCCATGTGTAAACAAGCTGAGGTGCTGCAGTGTAGGAGAATGGGGTGAAAGTTAAGACCGACAACCCCTATGCACACCCCAATGCCTGTTGGTGGGGGCGAGGTGGGGATGGGGTGCAAGGGGTGGGAACCCTAATGTCAAATTTCCTCACTTTTGTCACTGTAGAATAATGCTAATTGATGTATTAACAAAGTTTTTTGCATAGAATTTCCTTACTTTTTAAGATAGAATAGAAAAGTAGAAAGTTGCACAAGTTGGTGGGAGCACAGGGCCCCACCAACTTGTAAGTGTCGAGCCACAATGTGCACCTAATGACTAAAAAGTACATTGTCAACACCACAGTCAGCCACTAAACAAATGTTAATGTAACAGAACAATAGAAAACTCTGCCGCAAAATGTAAACTGCACCACACAATATCTCCAAAAATAATATATTGTCCAACATGTAAACACCGCAATTCACATCTACAGGACATGCCATCAACACCCTCCAAATTTCAAGTGAAAAGACCAAACCATATCCGAGATATTACATGTCAAAGTTTGAAATTTTCATTCGTCAGAGTGGCACAGTTCCACACCTGTTGATGTTTAACACACACACCAACTGAAAACTACATTCATGACACAAAGGCTAGGTATCCTATCAATTTCAAGCCACCACCACAAGCAAAAAACTTTCTGCAGAAAGTAAACGGAGCCATGCCATATTTCCGCCTAAAAATATTTTCCGACATGTAAACACTGTAATTTACATCCACAGTACATGCCATAAACACCCTCCAAATTTCAAGTAAAAAGACCAAACCGTGTCCGAGATATAACATGTCAAAGTTTGAAATTTTCATTCGTCAGAGTGGCACAGTTCCGAACCTTTTGACATTTAACACACTGAAGGACTGTACACTGCATCCATAACAGTAAGGCTAGGTATCCTATAATTTCAAGCCACCACCACAAGCACAATGCTGTCCACAGAATATAAACTGCACCACACCATATCTCTGCCAAAAAAAATTTTCTGACACGTAAACACAGTAATTAACATCCAGAGGACATGCCACAAACACCCTCAAAATTTCAAGTAAAAACACCAAACCCTTTCCGAGATATTGAATGTCAAACATTAGTAAAATTTCCCTATCTATTCCATTATAAAAAATCTGCCCATCTTGTCCCTATTTTGCAATCAAAGATCACAATCAAAGAATCTCATGATCAAAGAATTTGCAGGCTCACAATCAAAGAATTTGCAGGCTCACGAACAAAGAATTAAAAGTCTTATAAATCAAAAAATTGAAGGAACTGTGGTAACCCACCCCATGGTTCGACAGAACGAAGCCCCTTGAGTAAAACCCAACCTCATTTTACTTCCTAGGGCACCCCTGGGCTGAAAGAATTAATTTTTTAAATTGGGCCATCTCGTCCCTAACTCACGATGCACGATTGCGATCAAAGAATCTCACGATCACAGAATTTGTTGGCTCCCGATCAAAGAAATTGCATGCTCATGATCAAAGAATAAAAAATGGTAAAACGCGATATTTTCACTGATTTGAAGTGAACAATGCCATGCCTTGATAGAACAAAGCCTACTGAGCAAAACCCACCCTCATTTGTGTCCCTAGCTCACCCCTGAATTTGCAGGTTCACGATCAAAGATCATTAGCGAGCCGTGAATTAAGATTTTAAAAGCTTACAACTTTATTTTTTGACCAATTTGGATGAAACCAATGGCATGGTTCAATAGATCAGAGCCCCTTGAGTAAAACCCATCCAAGTTTTACTTCAGAAGTGACCCCTGAGCCGAGATATTTGTGTTTTTCCAATCAGAAATTAAAAAACAAGATGGCGGACCTCACAATCAAAGAATTTTTAAAATTCTCAGGGACAAAGATTCTTGAACCATGAGGCTACAAATTCTCTGAACGCCAGGCAGGACGAGATGGCCAGAACCCCATTCTTTGTTCACAAAACATACATATAAATTTTCCCATTGACTTATAATGAGAACTTAAAAGTGGCATAACTTTTGAATGCCTAATATTTTTTCACGAAATGAAAAGTGACATGTTCAGCCAACAATGCTATTTCAAATTAACCATCTCCCAGGGTGGCACGCCACACAATGGCTGTGCAGGGCCACGTCCAAAATCCCAAAAGCTGCCTCCAAAAATGGATAATTTTGCATTTTTCAGCATTTTCGTATGCATAGACCGAAAATCCAACTGAAACACAATTTCGCAAATCAAGAGATCTACCATGTCCCACCACACATTCCAAATTTCAGGCAAACCCATTGAATGGGTCCAAAGTTATTGATGCCCAAACCTTTGACTTTGGTATGTAAGTGACTGCTGAACCCTAACTATAGTGGCACGACCGTGCCACTATAATATATATCTAAAATGGTGGGAACTTCAGTGGGAAGCTGGGCTGCCATGGCAAGGCCTCCCCCATTACAAGCCCAGATTGCTGGTTGTAACAATGCTATTAACATTATTTCCTTTTAGAGGCAGTAGTTTTTTCAATTCAGCAGCTCCAGTGTAAAATGCCCAGCAAAAAGAGTGAAGCCACATTTGGGAATGTGGTAGAGACTGCAGGACTTAAAGTCCATGTACTCCAAGAAAGGTCATGCATGGCTGGATGCCTGCCTGAATGGGACCACAGTTCCAACAAGCAGCCAGGCACCAGGAATGTGGAGACAGCCAGAAGGAGCCAGAAGCCACTTCAAGTAGCAGAGTAAAAAAAAAACACAAAAAAAACAAACAAGAAAAACAAGCATGAGGTAAGACCAGATCAGGGGTTACTGAGTTGTTAGATGATGAATTTAAACAGTTGGTAATATGGATCTTTAGTTGAGCACCCCAAGTAGTCCCTTTTCCAGCTAGACCCAATACTAGAGCCAAGAAATCCTCCACCCATAAGAAATCAAAGCCAAATGTGGAGGGGGTATCCCAACCTCCTACACTGGAAATTGCACCAGAAGACCCAGTCATGCCATCCTCCCTACAGAAGCAGCTAGATCCCAGAAAGACTCCAACATCTGACAAGAAGCTGCATAGGCTCATGAATGTGATGATGGGCCTTGTAGCATCAGTCCAGGCTGAGAAAGATGGGAGCTCAAGCAACCCTGGGGGTGGAAGGCAGTGGGTCTGCATAGACAGCAATACCTCTGGCCCTAGGACATTGCATCAACTTAACAAAGCCAGTGGGCTCTCATCTGACTGACAAAGCCAACCAGCAAATTCATAAATGGTAATATGTAGGTATATTTTCCTTGCTAAACTGGTTAAAAGATCAGGAGGAAAGAGAGAACAAAAAAAGGAGTACCCCAATAAAAAGGCCAGGATTGAAAAGTCATTTGACAATTGACTGGCAGACATAATTTTCATTAGTACATTATTTCATACTGCCCACAAAAAGGGTGTTGACCTTATCAATTACCTGAACAGGATCATGTTAGCCCACAGGCATAATGGGGGCTGGCTAAGTGGAATGACGAGGTGTTCAGGTGCCTATGGACTGGGGTGTCCTGAACATGCCCTTGCTTGTTGAAATTATGCACGTGGGTGGGTTTGTCATGAGTGCTTTGTCTGTGGACAGCAACACCCTTTTAACCAAAACAGATCTCACAGGTTCCCACAGGGAAGCAACCAGACTTTTCAGAGAAAGCAAGGCAAGCCTTGTCTGTCCACCCAGTTGACTGCAATTAGTTTGCAATGAAGCTTGAAGGGCAATATTACGTGGATAATTGCATGCCCAAGGGTTGTTCAGTAGTCTGTGCAGTGTCTAAGTGCTTTACCACCTTCTTGCACTGGGAAACTGCTCGGCAAGAAGGGAGACAGGATCATTTACTATCTGGACAATTTTTCTATTTATGGGCCTAGCCCACTCCCTGGTCTGTTGGCAGATTCTGAACACTTTCCTTTACCTCTACCAAAATGTTGATGTCCCAGTAGCTCTGTGCAAAACTGAGCCTCCAAACATAGCCATGACATTCCTGGGCATTGAGACAGATGTGGGGTGCAGCAATGTAACTTATTACAGGAAAAGACTGAGATTCTAAAGATTCTTCTGAGCTGTGCAGTAGCGACCGAGGTTACCTGAAGGAACTTCAACAGTGGGTCACTTAAACTTTGCCTCCTCAGTCATTATAAGTCGCTCTTGTCTCAGATTTCTAAAATATTTGAAAAGATTGTATCTTGTCAGTTGAAAGGCTTTCTTGAGGATAACAATAAATTGGCATCTTTTCAATCGGGTTTTAGGGTACTTCATAGTACACAAACAGCATTGATAAAGGTTGTAAGCAATCTCCAACTGAGTCTGGACAGGAGGTTAATGACAGGTGCTCTATTTATAGATCTTTCAAAAATGTTTGATACCCTTAACCATAGGGTACTCCTGTCCGGACTCAGTGGGATTGGCTTGTCCTCTCGATCAGTTAAGTGGTTTTCTTCTTACTTGATGGACCGTAGACAATTCGTAGAAGTGGGCTCCTATAAATCTAAGATACTGGAAATAAAAAATGGAGTACAGCAGGGTTCGATCTTGGGGCCTTTATTATTTAATGTTTATATGAATGACCTCAAGATTGTATCTACATCTGCACAGTGTCATATGTATGCTGATGACACTGTGCTGTATGTTGAGGGAGATACTGTAGAATCTATAAATGAGAGGCTACAACTGGCCTTTGATGAAATTCAGGATTTCTTTAAGATGAATTACCTTATCCTAAATACTAACAAAACACAATCATTGTTGTTTAAAAATAATAATAACAATAAAAAAGATTTGCATTTGGAAATTCACACAGTCGATGGCACTGCCATCAAGCAGGTGGACTCATACAAATATCTTGGGGTCTGGTTAGACCCTAGTTTAGGGTGGGATATATATATAAACTCTCTTATAAAAAATATCAATAGAAAATTGGGTACATTGTATAAATATAAAAGGTTTATGACCAGAGAAGTCCGCCTGACTGTACTTAACTCCCTGATACTTCCAGTGCTGGATTATGGTGATTTGCTTTATGGAGGAGCCTTAAAAAAACATACAGGTAGCGTAGACTTAGTCTTTCGCAGATTGGCTCTTTTTGTTTTGGATGCCCCTTATAGAACACACAGGTGTCTACTCTCTAAGGAATTAGATTGGCTCAGTCCCACAGTGAGAAGAGATCTACATTTGCTTCAATTTATGATTAAAGTATGGTATAAGGAAGTACCCAACTATATCATTGACCTATTTGAGGTTAGAAAGATCAAGGAAAGTCTAAGGGCCTCAACTGGAACTCAATTTGTTCCGCTTAAATGTAACCTGAATATAGGTAGATCGTCTGTGCTTGCCAGAGGTATTAGCCTATGGAATAGATCCCCTCCAGCTTTGAGAAGTAACAAAACCAAGCATAACATAAGCGAACTAAGGAAATGGTAAATGTTTGCACTAAACAAGAGCACATTATGTAATAACTGTTAGCACTTTAAAGTTTGATTGTTAAGTCTTTTGGAATTGTTTTTTCATTTTTAATTTTATTTATTGTTTGTTAGTTGTTTTACTTATTGTTTTGTATTCTGCTGTGTTGTCAATTCATGTGGAATCTCCTAATGACATTTGGAACTTCATTGAAAATGAGCTATGCTCAATTGAATGTATCCAACTATTCGTATTCGAATAAAAATGATTTACTACTACTACTACTTACTACAATGGGGAACACATTTCTGCAGTGAATGGCTAAATTGTGGACAGGTACTCAGAAGCCCTACCACCAGATTTGGGTGACAGAGGGATTCAAGAAAGATATGAAGGTATGATCTACCTTCGTTTCCCACTTTTATGGCGTCTTAGTGTGACTAGTGCCAGTTGACAGCCAAGAGCTGAAAATGTTTACAAATGCATTGGGGGACTGGGATTCAAGCATATTTGAAGAGTGAGTGGTTTGCCGTCAGGTTGGACAGTAGCAGAAATCACAAAGCAGATTACACTGGCAGATTTTTTTTCAACACTGTTGGCACTCTGTGTGTAGGGCTGCAGCTAACAGAAGGTAATTTTCAATGCAACAATATGGGTGCAGTTCACACTATAAATGGAAAACTTGAGGCAAAAGGTCTGCCAGGTGACAATGAAGATTCTTATCCTCAGAAGTATATTTTTAAATATCCTCTTTAAAGTTGTACATGTTCCCGGCATTAAGAATGATATTGCTGATGCTTTATCTTGTTCACTGAGGCACAAATTCAAGAAATTGGCTCCAGCAGCAGACTGGATCCACGTCCAGTCCTGACTTTTCTGTGGAAAGTGCTGACCTTTAGGCCTGTGAGTGTACAGAAAAAAGGTTATTACTTCCCAGACCTGAGTAGCATATCACAATGTGGTGGGTGGAACACTACCATGCTGTGCATATGGAGGCAGGATGGCATAACAGCTGACCATTTTCTCAGATCAGTTGTGCAGCTACATTATGGAAGCTACTGCCAGGTCCTGATGCCTGGGGTTGTTGGTCAGCACCTGGTAGGTTTGTTATAGTTCTGTCAGGTGTTGGGCCTCACTGACCCTACTCAGATTTTTATGGTTGAAAAGATCTTCGAGGATTGGAGCAAAGGTATCCCACAGCAGGTTGACCAGTAACACCCAATTAGGTTGGCAATTCTTGAGAAAGTTTGGGATGCCATCCCAGTGGTCTGCTGGTTCCCATTTGAAGATAGGTTGTTCAAGACCGGGTTTTTGCATGGGCATTCTGCAAGTCCTTTAGGGTCTCTGAGTTAGTGTCACCAACAAAGGGTGGGGATCACCATGAGCTTGCAGTATGCATATGTGGCAGTGACACTGGAGGGTGTAAACATCTGACTCTGCAAGAGTAAGACCGACTAAAGAAGCATGTTTCTGATGCACCATGTGGACTGCTTCGATGCCAGTGTGTGACATGAAGACCATAGTGGTGGACTACATGGCCCTTCTCTTGCCGGAGGGAGTCAGCCTTTCAGCACTATGTTGATGGCAAACCTGTAAAGGCTTACCAGTTAAGGCATGTCTTAAATGTGGCAGAGCATTGGGCAGGGTTGAATTCCAAGGAATACAATTCCTATTCTTTCAGGATTGTGGCAGCAACAAATGCCAAGGCTGAGGATCGTATGGACTGGCAAATACAGGTAATGGGGCCTGTGAAGGTCCCAAGTGTTTTTGTCTTGTGTAAGACCACACTTACTTTAATATGGTCTTGCTGTTTTCCAGTTTCATCTGATTGTACCTTATCAAAAACTGGGCTACACAAGTCACTGGACATATGGGAAAACAAACTCTTGGTTTTTGGTTTATAAAAAATGCACGTAGACACCTTGAGATAGCTCATGTAGTAGGTGTATGGAAAGTTGGTGGATGACAGAAGGGTGAGTTGCTGTTTGATAAATAAATTAAATAAAACTTTTTTTTATAAACAAAAAACAAGTATTTGGTTTCCTATAAGTTTAGTGTCCATGTGGTCAAGTTTTTGATAAGGTATGATCACTCTTACAGTGGTTCCAGATGAGGATTCCCATAGCCACCTTCAATCTTGGTTTCTCCAATGGTCTTAAGTGAGTTTAGATCTGTGGACACTCCATTATCCATTGGGGAGAAGAGAGAATGGGGTATAGGTCTGGGGAGAGGAACCTAGTGATCCCATGTCAGAAGTGCATATCCATTTGCTGGGACAGAGAGGCATACACTTTGAGGACCTTCTCCCTGGTCTGGTAGTGGAGGCACAACATGGAGGTTCACCAGACATATTGATGATTCATCTGAGTGAGAGTGCCCTTGGGCTCTGAAAAGCTATCAGGATGGAGGAGGACTTGAGATCTATTCACAAACAGTAGCCAATGATCAACATTATTTATTCCCACATTATTCATTTACTCAGCAGGCAGCATGCAGGGGACATTAAAGTTATGAAGAAAGCATGTGTATGCATGAATAGGGAGATGCAGCCATGTATGGACTCCATTGGAGGAGCTCTGGTATGGCATCATGATACTAACACATATTGCCAGGAGATGTATTTATTTATTTATTTTAGTTGTTTAACCAGGTGAGACACACTAAGCTGAAAGCTTTTTTACAGGTGCAACCTGGGAGCACAGGGAAGTTAAGTGATTTGCTCAGGGTCACACAGTATGCAAGTGGAAGCTGTGGGATTCAAACCCAGGTCTGGTCTGCTGGATGTCACCAGATTTGCAGCTCAGAGCCTTAAATCACTGTGCTATCCTGCTTCCCAATAAGGTATGATCGTGAGTTTCCTTAATCCAGCCTGGCTGATCCGAACCCTGATTTTATGAGGACAGGTTGGTAGAAAATCTGACAGGGTAAGGAGAATGAGGGGGAGCTGTAGGCTGTATGCTATGGTTGTATGTATGTTAGATGTATGCTAAGGATGGTTTGAATTTACAGGACAGTGGTTGAGAATTGCTACTAGAGTCTTTCATTAGGTCTTGGAGGAGAATGTAGAGCGAGCTGCTTGGAGGGTTGAACTGTATCTGTCCTTTAGTGGCTTGAGAGTGTCAGAGCAATGGTACAAGGGGAAAAGGGGAAGGTGAGATGAGGTGCATGGGGACATAAGATCCGGTCCCCATTTTTTTGGGGGGGAGGTTGGGGTCCAACTTCATTGGATTTGCCTGTGGGAGTAGACCCACCAGATGGAGGTAGTCATTTTCTACCCAGCCACATGATCTCCACTCTCACTTATGTTTGGGTTCCAACTCAGAGAGGTACATCATTACCATGGTTTCCATAGGAGTAATTCCTTTCACTGAAAAGGATGCAGAGGTCTGAGGGGACTGATAAGATTTCCCAGGTGTGCATGCCACTCCAACATTGTGTATGCCACTCCAACATTGTGTATTAATCATTTAATAGACAAGGCTACAGCCATTTCTCCAGGAACTGTGTTATGTGCATTCTTCCAGAAGCATTGCAGCAGACATCCCCTTTTCTGTGTCCCTCTCTTTTAATTTGGACTGAGGCAGACAGGTAGGTTTCTGCCACAAGGGTGGGAGGGAAGCCCTGGCATCACCCCCAAGACAAGAGCCACCCATAAGGGGGGGAGGCATCTGGAGGTGGCAGAGAGTGAAGGGTTAAAATGAGCTGGAGCCTACAGCTCCCCCTCATTCTCCTTCCTCTGTCAGATTTTCTACCCACTTGTCCTCATAAAATCAGGGTTCAGATCAGCCTGGCTGGATTAAGGAAACTCATGGCTCCCACAAAAAAATCGCAGTGTACTCTGTCCGTCTTCTAAGGATATCCTCCACAGACCAAAAGTCTAACTCATATAGTCTCTCCAAACAGTAGTGCCCTTCCAAAGAACAGATGGAAATGCAGCCAGCAGTGATCAACCAAAGGAATGCTGTTATGGTTTTTGTATCATGCCCCCTTGAATGCACTTTGCCGAGGTGCTTGGGGCTCCCACAAGAGGTGAAAATAAATTCAACATTGGTTGATAAGTGCTGGCTGCATTTCCATCTGTTCTTTGGAAGGGCACTAGCATTTGGAGAGACTGTATGAGTATTAGCTGATTTACCTTGGTGGAGAACTCCTCCATGAGTGTGAGCGCAGTAATTTTGCTATTTGGAACTGTGTTGATTGTTGTATCTATTATCTGCAAACTGCCAGACTTTTGGTCTGTGGAGGATATCCTTAGAATACGAACAGAGTACACCATGATTTTTTGTGGGAGCAGTGAGTCATACATAAAGGTTAAATTACCAATCTTGATAGCCATTCTCTTTTTGGTTTCTTCTTTTGACTACTATCATGAACTTTGAATTAATGGAGCGAGTTGGTTTGTTTGCTCCATATGGAATTTGCAGTGATGTCAAAAGAACCAGGATGTAGTTACCAGGAAATGGAGGCTGACATTAAAGACGAAAGTTTTTGTTTGGCTAACATTAGTTCCCTGCAGTCACGGAGACAAGAATTACGAGCTGTTTTAGAGAGAGAGAGAACACAGCAGAGGATTGTGAATTAACTGATATTGCGAAAGGTAACATTAAAGCTTCATTCCTAAAATTAGTGATTACTCATTAAAGAAATAAATCTCAGTTCTAACATATCTTCGTCGGAAACCTATAAAGAAAAGAAACAAGCACCGCAAGGTTTACAAGTGCAGAAAATTCCTTCTTGCGGTTTAGATAAATTTAAACAAAAGGAACAATGGTTAAAAATCTCAGAGACAGCATCTCTAGCTTACACTGAATTAATTATTGAGGAGGATAATGAAAACTATCAGTTTTTAGTTGAGGAAATACAAGCAGCAAAGGAAGAAGTTGGATGCTTTAAAGGACATAGCTTATTTGTGAGCTTAGATAAAACACTACAGAATAAGATTCTCCCAAAATTATCGCTAGCAGAGTCCTTCCTCATGGAAAACTTCCACATCTCAAACAATACCTGCTTCTACAGGACTGGCTACCCATCTATGAAGCAACAGATGTTAACTTGGCTCTTGATCACTTCATCTCAATTTTCAACAAAGTCTGTGACCACTTTGCCCTTGCTAAAAGGTGCAAAACAAAATCTCTCTCTAACTCATGGGTCACCACGGCTCTTCTCTCACAGCTGAAACTAAGGGATCACCTCTGTCAGTTGCCAGGGCCACTGGCAAACAAATGGACATCCGAAATTACAAACAAGCACGAAATGCCGGCACAAAAGCCATCCGTCTAATGAAATCCACCTATTACAAAGACGCTCTCACCAATACATGGGGAAATGGTCGTGCTTTCTTGGACAATATCAAGGATGTCACAGGGAAACAGCCAAAAACCTCTCCAGCCATGATAATGGTTGATGGATCCTCAACCCTTGACCCCAAGGTGATCGCAAACATCTTTAACACGGCTTTTTCAGATCTTAGTGCTGTTCTACCCCATGACTTTTTCAAAAACAGGGCCTACTCCCCAAATACATCAGCCCCTCAGTCTAACCATCCCCTCTTCTACTTCAGGGAGGTAAGGCTGAATGAAGCACGCTGCTATATTACTGCAGCTATCTCTAAATCTAGATCTAGCAGCGACACCCTGGACCTTAAGCTTCTGTTGCTCACCCTCGATGAAGTAATTCATCCATTAACAAAAATCCTAAACCTCTCTCTCTCAGCTTTGGAAAATTCCCATACCTATGGAGAACAGCCACAGCGACACCCGTCCATAAAAGTGGGGATAAGAAGAATCACTCAAATTATCACCCAATCTCCATACTGCCCCCACTCTCTAAGGCACTCGAGCGCATCGTGGCTGATCAACTTAATGACCACTTGGATAAATACAATATACCTTGTCCACAACAACACGGCTTCCGGAAAGGTCACAGCACCACCACACCCCTTCTTGAGTTCACTGGAGCTTTGCACAAATCCCTTGACAATGGCCTTCTCACGGGGCCATTTTCGTTGACCTCTCCAAGGCCTTCAATACAGTACATCATGGACTACTAATTCACCAACTACTGAATGCTGGGCTATCACCTGACTCTTCTCTCTGGTTCAAAAGCTACTTAGAAAACCGGTCACAGAGAGTAAAAATTGTGGACCATCTTTCTGACACCCTGCCTGTTCGCTTGGGTGTCCCACAGGGATTAATACTGGGCCTCCTCCTTTTTAGCCTTTTCCTAAACTCCTTCCCTTACCACTGCTCTGAGCAGATCATACTACATGCCAATGATGCTGTTGTATTCTCCACTCACAAGATCCTGCAACTCTTCAACACAACCTTCAACTTGGTTTCAGTTCTGTAAAGACATGGTTTCTTAATCATAAACTGGTCCTCAATGAGAAGAAAACCAAATCTATGCTCTTCTGCAGCTCTCATAACCCACACAAGCTACACCACTTGGCTATCTCCACCACCCAGGGGAACACTGTAGATCAGGTGGGGTCCTTCAAATACTTAGGGATATAGCTTGACCCTAATCTCTCATATGGACATCATGTAGATAATGTAGCTAGAGCTGCTACACGGCTTGATCTCCTCTACAAACACAGACCACACGTCATGCCAGAATCTTTGAAGGTTGCAGTCCTAAGCTCTGTGATCTCTGTAATAGACTATGGTCCCATCATTTATAGCTCGGCCACAACCACAACTCTTAGACGCTTCTCAACTGCCTTAAATAAGACATGTCGGCTCATTACTGGAGCTCACCGTCTCACCCACAAATGTGACCTGTACACTCAGACCGGCTGGCTCCAATTATCAAACCGCATAAAGTTTCTCACCTGCTCCATGGCAAAAGAAATCTACCTTGGCCTTGCACCTTCTGGGGTCTCAACTCTGTTACAACTCCAAATTAACAAATGGTGCCTTAGGAGATCCACACTACAGCTACTGAAAGTCCCCCACTGTCACACTTCACAGGGACAGCACTCTTTTGCTTATCGAGCACCACTCTGGTTCAATGGCCTCAACCCCACCATCTCCTCTGCCCCAACAATTGGTATGTTTAAAACTAGGCTCCGGGACTATCTCACTACCAACAGCTCCTGTGACTGCCCAACATAACCTTGTTTCTCTACTTCCTTTCCTGCTCTAGTGGTCCCCCCCCACTGGATTCTACCCTCACATCTTGGTACACCCAATGCTGTACTTTTCACCCTCTCCCCACCCTTCCTACATTCCTTCTCCCCCCTCCCTTCCCCTCTTCCCTCTCCCTATGACTCTGGCACTTCTTATCTGTTGTCTATTTTCTCTGACAAATGCCGCTGGCTGCCTTGTTACAATGCTACCCTTGAATTGTATTAATCTGTACTCTGTTTGCAATGTCCACATTGTTGTATTGTCTGTCTTGCTGTTCCCCATAATTTGTATTTCTCTGACATGGAACCTTTGTAAAAGAGCCAAGGCTCAAAGTTATTTGTAATCCTAGACTTGATAAATAAATAAATAAATAAATAAATAAAAATTCTAAAGCATGAAAAAGAGATCATAGAAAGAAAATGATCTAAACATAATAGAGCTGATAATGATTATAAATCAGGTTATGCTTATATTCCTAAAAAAAGCACTAAGGAGCGATCGCTGAGTAGAGGTCGTTTAAGGAATAGAAAATATCGAAGCCACGGAAGAAGCAATAGTAAAAGTCAAAATCAAAAAGAGCCAACTGAGAATATTGGGAACAATGGACAGAGATCTGTAACTATTAATCCAGTGTCCACAGCATTTTTAGAGAAGAGAGGACAAGAAGACCCAGGAAGAGAAGAACTAGGAGAGGTATTAGAGGTGGCAAGCACAGAAGCTGTAACAAACAGAAAGCATGCACTGAGGAATCAAAAGATTAAAAAAACACAGATAATAAACCTCAGCTCTTTTACCTTGAATAATAACCACCTTACTTTGCTTAAGAAGGGTTTGAACTTTGTCCCGACTCCCCCCATAGATAGTTTTACCATTTTCATCGACCTATTCAAGATGTTCAGAAAAATCAAGTTGAAAATATTTTTTTCAAGAAAAGAGAACTTAAACATCGTTTGAAAATATGGGCTTTTTGGAGACTAGGGAAATAAATGAAGGAATATTGGATGAGACATTGGATTATTTACTGGCCGAAATAGACGCAAATGGGGACTATAGAGTAATTGAGGCCCAAATGTCTCATGAATCAACCAGTGAAAATGTAGAATCATGTTTAACTAGTGTGATGGACATTTTAGAAAGTGCTGATAAATCACAAATGGAAGGACTCTCTATACTGGAAGACTTTAAGAAAATGCAGCACCTTATGTTCAAAAATAACTCAGATTTCTGTCCATTTATCATGAACAACAATGTGGCTGCTTTTGAAAACACAGTATTGTTTAAGGTGAGAGAATTGTTGTCTAAAAATAATTAAAAAAAAACATCTGTTTTAAATTAACCAGCTTAGAAAGACAGGCCCTTAAGGAATTGACTACTAATTCAGAATTAGTAATAAAAAAGCAGATAAGGGTGGAAATACTGTGGTAATGGACAGAGATGGATATAAAGAAATGGTAGAAATATTGTTATTTGATGTCAACAACTATAAAAATCTTTCTTCAAATCCAACGCTACTGTTTAGGAAACATTTATGTGAATTATTGGACAAAGCTGTTCACGGGGGGACATCAATGATCAAGAATTTAAATACTTATTTTGAGAATTCCCTGTAGTTCCAATGCTATACTGCCTTCCTAAGATTCACAAAGTATGACTAATCCACCAGGGAGACCTATTGTTTCCAGTAATGGTTCTATCACAGAACATTTAAGTCAATTTGTGGACCTATACTTACAACACAGTATAGTAGAATTACCATCTTATTTAAGAGATACTGGGGATACCATAAATAAGATGTGTAACATTGCATGGAATAAAAAATATCTGTGGATAAGTATAGATTAGAAGCCTTATATACTTCAATAAGGTATAATGATGGTATTAGAGCAGCACAATATTTTCTGTTGAAAGATCAGAAGTACACTGGTGCACCAGTACAATTTCTGGTAGAATCACTAGAATTCATTCTGTACCATAGCTACTTGGAATTTAATAGTGAATTCTATTTACAGGTATGTGGCACTGCGATGGGGGGGGGCATCAATGGCCCCCTCATATGCCAATCTCTTTCTAGGGTTATGGGAATTAGAGACACTCTATGACCCTAACATCAATCCCTATACAGAACATATCATACAATGGAAGAGATACATTGATGATTGCCTTTGTATATGGAATGGTGATATACAGAGTGCAAAAGAATTCATTCAATGGCTCAGTCAGAATGATTTAAACTTGAAATTTACAGCTATTATAACTGAGAGTGTTGTGAACTTTCTAGATATTACAGTAGAGGGTGGCAAAGATATTGGATGCATACATACAAAAGGGTATAGGAAAGAGGGTTGTACAAATGTATTTATTTATTTATTAAATTTCGTGACCGGGTAGGCCCACTGAGCCCCGAAGGTCCCTTTTTCAGGGGCGACCTGGGATAACAATACAAGTTATAAGAATGAACAAGGACATAAGGAACATTTGAGGCATTGTGAGTTACATCATGAGGTGGTTACAGTAAAGAAAAATAGTGCATGCAAGCATGGTTACAGGCATGGTAAAAAAAAGCAGTGGATACAGGCATGGCTTACAGGCATGGTAAAAGAAAAGCAGTGGATGCAGGCACGGGTACAGGCATGGTTATCATCATGACATGTAAGCAATTGGTAGTACTTTGCATATAGTTTATTCAGGGGTTACACATGGCCTCTGGTGAGCAGTCTGTATAAGGCAGTAGTAGGAAGATTAAGCTAGAGACGGGAGTTGGAGAGAGGAGTACCTTAGGAGCTTTAAGTGCCATGACAGTGGCATGCGCTGAGGTCAGCAGATGGGACTAAGCCTGGTGCGGAAGTTCATGAGTGAGGAGGAGGCCTGGACCTGGGGAGGGAGCTTGTTCCATTGGCAGGCTGCTTGGGAGGAAAAGGATCTTCCCCCAGCATTTGTCCTTACCCTAGGGACTTCTAATAGCATTCTATCTGAGGTCCTTAGGTTCCTTGGGTTGTGTTTGAGGGTTATGGTCCCAGCAATGCTTGATGGAGCATGGGGTTTGAGAAGTTTGTAGGCCTGGACAAGCAAGGGGTGTTGGAGGCGGGTGACCAATGTGGGCCAATGAAGATTGGCCAAAGTGTCACAGTGGTGAAATCTCGGGTGGTCCAAGGTTGCAAAATGAGCTATTTTATTATATAGGGTTTGCATCCTGGTAATCTCTTGTTTAGCCATGCCCTGTATAATAGGGGCCGCAAAGGTCAGGTTGGGTAGAAGGACGCTGGTAGCTATGGAGAGCCTGGCTTCAGGGATGAGTTGGTCTCTGAGTCGGTACAGGGTGCCAAGTTTCCGATGTAGGGTCCTGGTGACCTGGTCCACGTGTTCCTTGTATGTGATATTCTGATCCAAAGCGAGGCCTAAGTATTTAAGGGAGGGGACTACGTTAATGGCTTTACCAGAGAGTGAGGTTAAGGAGAGGGATGAGGACCTGTCAAATCCCAGTGATCTTGGCCCGAATAGCATTGCCTTGGTCTTGTCAGCATTTAGTACCATTCTGTTCTTACTTAGCCAAGTCTCTAGTGAAGTGAGATCCTTTTGGAGTAGAGGACCTAGGGTAACCACGTCACACAGGGGTTGGAAGATGACAGTATCATCAGCGTACTGCACAACCGAGCTCTCCCTGCAGTGGGTACGCAGGTCATTGGTAAACAATGAAAACAGGAGGGGGGCCTAGAATTGAGCCCTGAGGTACACCCTGGTTTAGGGGTAGTGGGTCAGACATGGTCCCTTTCCATGAGACCCTCTGTGCCCTGCCTGATAAGTAGTTCCCAAACCACTTCAGGGCATGATTGTCTAGGCCTATATTTTGTAACTTCTGCAGCAGCAAGTTGTGGTCGATGAGGTTGAATGCCTTGGATAAGTCTATAAAGACTGCACCAGTGGGTATCCCTTTGTCCATTGCCTGAAAACTTCATCTGTGAAGTTAATGAGGGCAGTTTCAATACCATGGTTTGTTCTAAATCCATGTTGGGAGGGGGCAAGGAGCTGATGAGCTTCCAGGTAGTCCCTGAGTTGATCGTAGATGACTCTTTCTTGCACCTTAGCAAGTGAGCAGAGGAGGGAGATGGACCTGTCGTTGTTGAGTTTTTCCCTGAGCCCCCCCTTTGTGAATAGGGACAACATTGGCATGTTTCCACAGGTCAGGGACTGCTCCTTCTCTCAGTGATCAATTGAGGAGCATGGTTATAGGCCAGGCTAAGGAGGTAGCTCCTGCCTTGAGTAGCCAAGGGTTGATACCATCAGGTCCCCCTGACCCTTTTGGTTTCAGGTTCCTTAGGAGGTTTAGTATTTCAGTGCATTTAGCCAGGTTCAGGTGAAATGGGGGTCTTTCCAGGTGAGGTGGTTCATCTGAGGTGGGGGGGGAGAGTCTGGGGAGACAGGCAGATCTTGTAGGCTTCAGGGTCTGAGAAGTGCCTGTTAAGGGCAGCTGATATTTGAGAAGGGTCAGTTGTGAGCTGACCATTAATCTCCATGGGACAGGACTCAGGCTTTTTGCTGCCCTTGATCAGGTCATTGATATGATTCCAGAATTGCTTGGGGTTGCCCAGGCTGGTTTTCTGGAGGTGTGTTAAGTAATGTCTCCTAGCAAGTTTTATGGCTCTCTTGGCATTGTTCCTCAGGGCTTTGTATTCAGTGAGATCTGCCAGGAGGGAGGAGAGCCTAAACTTTTTCCAGGCTTTTTCCCGAGTAGCCATTAGGGCTTTGAGGTAGGGAGAGATCCACTTGTAGCAGCTGCCTTTAGCCATCCTTCTCTTCATTGGAGCAAAGAGGTTGGCCGCTGTGGTTTATTACTGAAAAATGATAGTTCACATCCAGCAAAATTAAAGAACTCCATACCATATGGACAGTTAGTCAGGATTAGGAGGAAATGTACGTCTGATAGTGATTTTGAGCTACAAGCTGAAGAATTGCTACAAAGGTTTAGGGAAAAAGACTACAAATAGATAGTGCTAAATAAAGCACTAACCAGAATAAGGGGTGAGAACCAGAAAGATGTTTTAACAAAAAGAACAAAAGAAAAATCAAAATAAGATAAGTCCAGTAATATGCTCACTTGAATTTAATGCAATTATAGGAGCAGTAGGAAATATTGTACGGAACAGTTGGGACATACTAAAAAGTGATCCTGAATTAAGTAGCACTCTCCTGGACAAACCAAGAGTAACATTCAGACGCACAGCAAACCTTCATGATAAGTTGGTTAATAGCCAATTTTATCAGACAAACCCCCCAAAAATAACGTGGTTACCAAAAAAACCAATGGGAAATCATAGATTTGGTAATTGCAACATATGTAAGTATATGCATATGGGCAATGGTTTGGTTTTACCTCATAATTTTGAAATTGAGGTCAGAGAATTCATTACTTGTAAAACATATTTTGTGGTATATATGTTATGGTGTACTTGTGACCTATATTATATACGTAAGACTATTAGACCCCTGAAGGAACGTATTCAGGAGCATGTAAGGTCCATTATTAACTAGAAACTGGACATTTCACTACTATACATATAATAATGTGTTACATTTCAAATTTATGGGATTGGAACATGTGAAAGGAAATCTGGGGGTGGGACAGGCCAAACAAATTACTGCAAAAAGAAAGTGCTTGGATTTTTAAAGCTAATACAGTTGCTCCCTTTGGACTAAATGAAAGACGGGATCTCAAACCTTTTTAAAAATATAGATTATTTAGGTAGTAGATCTAAAGTTGTCCATGTGGAGTTGGTGTTTTTTGTATGCAAAGAACTTACTAAATCCTAACTATATATGTTTTTGTTCTAAGTTTATATAATGCAATTTTATATTCTAAAATGACCATTATTGTATCTTTTACAATTTCTACAGGTTGCATTATATGTAAAAAAATCTTCCTTCTGGTACAGTTGGCTCTCTTGCAATCTTTCTGGCATAGATGGGTTTACCACATCTATCTGTATCTATCTCTCCCTCTACAACTGTAAGATATTCTTGAGGAAGAACAGTCTAAAATAATAAGTGATTTTATATACTGTTTTGGATAAAGTAAAACATCTCATCTCTATAATGCATTCTAAAGTGAAACATAAGTTCTTAAATATTTAGAAATATGAGATAAGTTTAGAAAGAGATTTTTAAGCACAGTCATTAATTGCAATTGAAAATATGATCTTTATTTACAAATGTGGTGTATCCCTAGTGTTCTAGGAGAACCCCTTGGTAAAAATATAAATATTAGATTTCTTTTGGTATACAATGATTAAGTGCAATATGTATCTACAACTGTATATATTTATTATATTCCTGACTTTAATAGGAATGTAAGAAATTTTCTTTTTTACCTCTTTTTACTTATTTTTCATAACTCCCCCGCTTTCCTATTTCATCTTGGTTTCTTCTCCTTTTGCTTATCTACTCCCCTCCATCTATTTTATTTTATTTTGTTTCATTTCCTTCTTGTTTGTTAATGTATTCACTATGATTGATCTTGATTGGTTAAAGATTTGTGTGATGTCACACTTGAATTGTATTTAAAGGAATGCTGTTATGGTTTTTGTATCACGTCCCCTTGAAGGCAGTTTGCTGAGGCACTAGGGGCTCCCACAAGAGGTAAAAATAAATTCAACATTGGGTGATAAGTGCTGGCTGCATTTCCATCTGTTCTTTGGAAGGGCACTGTCGTTTGGAGAGACTGTATGAGTTATTAGCTGATTTACCTTGGTGGCAAACTCCTCCGTGAGTGTGAGCACAGTAATTTTGCTATTTGGAACTGTGTGGATTAAGGACACCTTTGCTACACTATGGGTGACCTCACAAGGGGTCAGGGAGTCAGACTGGGTAGGAGTTTCCTGTTTTTTCCCTTAGAAGGTTTTTCCCTGGGATTTTCATCTCCTCCAAAGGGCTTTACCAAGAGTAGGTTTAGCTCTGATAATACAGCTGTTACAATCATTGTAAAATGGTGGCTTGGGACTCTCTCAGAACAATGCTACAAGGAAAAAAGGTGACAGAGCTGAAGTCTTCTGAAGAACTCTTCGTCTAGGATCAGCATGAGTTGCATGAAACCATAGGACCTGGTTCCCATTGTGGGGGGGGGGATCACAGTCCAACCTCATTGAACTTGCCTGCAGAAGTGGTGCCACCAGACATGGGCGGTCATTTGATACCAGACCTCATGAATGACCTCACCCCATTGTTAGGGTTTGGGCTCCATCTCAGAGAGGTACATCATTTCCTTGGTCTACACAGTGGTAATGCCCTTCACTGGAAGTTGTGCAGAGGTCTGAAGTGACTGGCAAGATCTACCAGCAGTCCATGAGTTTTACCATGCTGTAGTGATGGCGAGACATGGAGACTATGGAAACATCCCTGACAGTGACAGCCACATTGCCAAATGTCGGCAATACAGTGTCGGGGATTCCTCCTGTTTCCATAGGGGGGCTGTGCCCCCCCCGAACCTCACCATGTAGGGGGCTGTGCCCCCACACCCCCCCGGTCTCTAGGATTCCAACTCTGAGTCAGAGTTGGACCGGGGGGGGGTGAAACACCCTGTGAGGCTATCCCCTGGCTGTGCAGAGACCATCACAGTGACAGGTGGATTTTGGCCAAATCCTGTCACCGTGGTAGTCTTTGCTGTCAGGGTTTCGATGTGGCAATGGTATACCCAGTGCGTGCCAATCTTATATTGTGAATAAATAATTTAATAAACATATGACTGCGGCCATTTCTGCAAGACCTGCGTTGTGTGTATTTCTTAAGGGGAAGGGGATGGGGGACTAATAAGACAATGCCTCCAAAGTATCTATCCCAATGACAGACTGTAAACTGTAATTTTAAAATGGGTTAGAAATTGCCTGCTTCCTGATTAGCTGAATAAGTTCTAAGACCCATATGTTAATCCCCCACAAATGCACAGTTTGAACAAGTTTAGAAACTGTTATTTGGAAAGTTGGCGTAATACATACAAAATTCATGAGACACATCATTCATCCCTGACTGCCACCACAAACATGGCTCACTGCAGAAATAGAATACATGCACGCTCACTCTTTATCATCCAGATGGTGGCCAGACAAGAAACATGAGCAGAGAATCTGTGCTGGCTACCATCTAAAGATGTATTAGCAGCTCTTCAATGTTTGGATGGGTGAGTCGGAGTAGACTGGAGTGGGTGCTGTGTGGGTGGGTTGGGGAGTAAGGTTATAACTGTTATACCAAGGATTATGTGGGCACCACTAGACTACCAAGGTATAAACTAAATGAAATCCCAATCACTTGAGAATCAAGCAGAAAGGTGTAATACTAGACTACCAGGGAATTACATAAATGTAATTATTTAACTTTGAAATTAGGTGGATGAAGATAGTGTTAGACCACCAGGAAATAATATAATGTCATCTTTATTTAACTTAGCATTTTGACAGTAGGAGGCAGATATAATCAGCACCGATGCTGCCAAGGGGGACATGGGCTTTGGCATGGTTGTGAGTGTGTTGTAAGCATGGTACTATAAACATTTCTTTAATTTCAAAATGCTCTAATTCTGCCTACAGAACTAAGATTCAATGACTTTTTAGTCCCCACACATGTGGAGTTAGTTTTTTTGCTCTGTATTTTATACTGCTATCCTTCAATTTTTGAGCTCACAGTTGGTTACCTTAATTTAAGTTTCTTAACCTTAATTAATTAAGATTACCTTAATTTACAGCCACTATACTTATTTATTTCCTGGTTGAGCTGTTTTCCCACTGCTAACCTGTACTGTGAGCCCTCAACTGGCTGCCTTGAAGCAAAGTTGCAGCCGTTTCTGATTGTGTGTATAAAAAAACCTAATTTTTCAGCCATTTCCTTGTACCATATCAAAACATAATGATCTTTCCGGCTGGGCTATAATACTTTCTGTTCTGAGTAAAATTAATCTCACTGGAGCTTCCTTTAAACCCTCCCCCACAAAACATAATGTGTGGCAACAGTATTTATTTGACTCACCTACTCCCTGTTTCTTACACAGACAGCCAAGCCACCCGGAGCTCGCCAGAGGTCGAGAGGGACTAGTGGACTAGCCCTCCCCCATCCCCCAAACCAAAACGCTGAAAAAAAGGTACGAGTTCTCACTGTGCTGCGCATGAGGAGGATCTCTTGGTGTTATCCCCAATGGCGCAGAGCATTGGCTCCCCGCCACCCCCACCATCATCCTTGGTGGACTTGCAACTTTAGAGTGTGCGCGACCACACCCCAAAATGATTTTAACCAATCAGCCTGTTTTCTCATTTGCAGGTCATAACTGCCCTCCACTAGAGGTCATATACTCCTTGATGCTCTTATTTCCCAAATGGTAAAGAAATTACACATCTCTCCAGCCACACCATGCTCCTGACCACCTTCCTCACCATTGCCCTCTTGCCCCACTTACTGTCCCACCCCCCCCTTCAATGGGATGTGGAAAATTACTAGCACCATCCATCCACAGGCTCATTGGCACTCTCCACCTTGCTCACCCCCCTCCAGACCTCACCCGAGCAGGGAGAGTGTACAAGGGAACGCAGGCTCCCCTCCGCCATCACCCACCCTGGCACAAACAACACTACCATAATCTTCCTCACCCTCATCCGCTCTCTCAGTTGGCATCTCCTTGGGCACATGACTCTCTGTAGCCCCTCCTTCTCTTGGCAACCACCAAATGACCCCCCCACCTCACCATTTCCCCCTTCACCACTTTCTTCTCCTCCTATCAGCCCCTCATACCCTGAAACTCCCGACACCCATTTTCAAACCCTCCACGGGGCTCACTTCACGAAAATGTCACCGACTAAAGACACAAAATAGTAACATCCGTCTCAGGTCCCTTGTCCTTCTACTTCTCCTTATGGGCAATGTCCAACCCAACCCTGGCCCTCAGACTGCTCCCCTGTCCTACCCTCCTCCAACCAGTGGGTTGCACATTGCCCCAAGTAACATCTGCAGCCTGCAAAAAAAATTGGACTCCTTCCAGGTGTGAACACTCCAACACCACCCAGACATCATAGCACTGGGTGAAACCTGACTCTCCCCCTCTGTCCCAGACTCAGCTGTTAACCTCCCCGGTTATCTCCTCTTCCACTCCGATAAGGTGGGTAAGCGAGGGGGCGGTTGCGCTCTGTACCTAAAGGACTCGCTTTCTGGCCAATTATTTCCTCCGCCTCAACTAACATCAAGGGCACAGGCTCTCACTCTAAAATTAACACTAGGCATATCAACATTCCCTCTCCTACTCACCATTGTCTGCATCCCCCCAAGGACCAGAAAAAAGCCTTCCAGGACATCTTATCCTATCTTACCACCCTACCCCCACAACATAAAAAAAATAGTTATGGGGGATTTCAACATAAATGGGCTAGACAAGGCAGCCACCCCATACATTGATGATGCTACTGCACTGGATATCACTCAATTTGTCACCATCCCTACCTGGGTAAACACCCATACAGGGACTTCCTCCCTCCTGGATCTGGTTTTCACAAACTGCCCCCATAAAATAACCAACACCTTGGTACTCCCCAACGCACTAAGTGACCATTCTCCTGTACTCTGCTCCTGGTCCTACTTTGCCCCCCAAATCCCCCCTAAAATTACCTTACAACACAAACTTGGCCCTGGTAAACTCTCTCAACTCAAGGCCCACCTCAGATACTGGGACTGGACACCCCTTGTGAACACCCTCGACCAGGATTGTGTGCTTGATCTATTTATCATCGCCTTCAATGCTATCCATGATAAATTCACCCCCCTTACCAAGAGAATATCCAAAGGTAACCATGACCCTTGATTCTCCGACCACCTCCTGGTCCTACTACGTCAGCGTAACTCCCGCTGGCATCTTGTCAATGAAACCCTTCGACCAGCTGACAGGCAACGGTATAGGGAGGCCTGTAACAAGTGCACAAGAACTATACGCACTGCCTAAGCAGACTACTACAAAGCATCCTTAGCATCCACCTGGCACAAATTTTGCAACAATATTAAGGAACTCTGTGGTAAAGTTCCAAACCTGCCCCCTGACCAAACGGTTATAGACAGTAACCTTTCCTCGGATCCCCACAGTATAGCCTCAGCCCTAAACTCCACTTTCACTAACCTCAACCATGTTCTCCCCCCAAATTTCTTTTGACACCCTTCCTGACTGAACACACCCCACTCCTCCCCCTGCTCCACCCTTTTATCTGTGCATTCTCACCCCTGAGGCTGCCAAACCCTACCTAGTCAAGGCCCTAAGCCACTTTCACTATAGTAGCGATTCCCTAGACATGCGATTTCTTCGACTCACTCTACCGGAGGTCCTAAACCCACTCAATCAAATTCTCAACCGGTCTCTCTGTCAAAGAAATTCCCCTCCTGCTGGAAATCAGCTTCCCTAACCCCCATCTATAAATGTGGGGACCGCACCTCCACTAACAACTACTGCCCTATCTCCATTCTCCCCCCATCTAAAGCCATAGAGCATATTGTCACCAACCAAATCACTGACCACCTTACAAAATATAACCTTCTTTGCAGCCAGCAACATGGTTTCCAAAAAGGACATAGTACCACTACCGCCCTCCTCAAATTCACCTTGCATGTCCACTCTGCCTTGGACAAAGGACACATCACAGGTGCTATCTTCGTGGACCTCTCTAAAGCTTTTGATACCGTAAACCACGCCCTCTTACTGAACACACTATCCTACAGTGGCATCTCAGATGATGCTTTAAGCTGGTTCAAAAACTATCTGGCAGATAGGACCCAATGGGTAAGGTAGGCACCGTCCTGTCCCCCTCCCTCCCTGTCCACTCCGGTGTTCCACAGGGCTCCATTCTTGGCCCTCTGCTTTTCTGTCTTTATCTAAACTCCCTCCCATCAGCCTGATCTGGCAGCCTGCTCCTTTATGCGGACAATGCTGTTCTGTACACCTCAAATTCTGACCCCCTTAAACTCCATCAAACCCTCCAACACTCTTTCCAAGAGGCAGAACACTGGTTCACTGCCCAGCGACTAACAATCAACTACAAAAAGACAAAAGTCATGATCTTCTCCCATCCAAAGAACCCCCAAAAGAACCTCTGCCCCCAATTTCTCACTGCCAATTAAATCTCTCTTGACCAAGTGACCACCTTTAAATATCTAGGGATCACACTAGACCCAGCCCTCAACTATAATCAACATATTCTACACCTGTCTACTGCCCTTAACTCTAGATTAGGCATACTTTATCGGTACAAACGTTGCCTCACTCCTGAGGCTCTACGGCTTAGCATCAATTCCTCTGTCCTCTCACTTCTGGACTACAGTATTCTCATTTACAGTGCTGCACCCACCTCCTCACTCAACAGACTCTGGCTTGTTCTAAACAAAGCCTGCCTCCTCATCCTTGGATGTGATTGTTTCACTCACACCTGCTCCCTCTACAGTACCACAAATTGGCTAAACCTAGACAGCAGAATCAGGTACCACACTTGCCTTATGACCAAAAAGTTGACTCTAGGTCTCACACCCCCTACTGTCTCTCCACAATTATCCACCCAGCAGCACCAGTCAGAGTCACCAGTAACTCAGACAAGCCTCTACTATCGGTACCCCACTGTCAGACTACCCAATTCCAAAGAACTTGCTGCTACCAAGCCCCTACCTGGACAATCTCGCTCCCAAGCCAAATAGCCAATGAAATAAGGATTGGACCCTTTAAATCCAGACTGAGGGAACACCTTCTAGCCTCCAACCTATGTGACTGCCCATGACACCCTCCCCCCGTATGATGATCTCTCTCCCATTAATCTAATTTCCTCTGGTCCCCTTACCCAAATTGCACCAATGACTATTAGCCTATTACAGAGACTCCTGCAACTTTATGGCTGTGCTAAAGTACTGAATCCTCTGCTACCATTAAATGAAAACCACTTACTGAACAACTATTTAATATAATGTCTCTCATGTAATGTAATGTTCTGTAACCTGTAACAAATGTTGTCCCTGTACCTTCATGTATGACATGGAACCTTTGTAAATGAGTCTTTGACTCAAAGGTCTTTCTGATTATCTCAATAAATAAAATATAGAGGATAATGTAACATCTCTATCTGTAACAAGTTTGTAAACTCTTCAAGAGGTTGTCATGGTGGCGTTTGGAACCTCGAGAGCGTAGCTTGAGAGATTCAGTCACCATGGCGATCTCAAGAAGAGTTTTCAAACTTGTTACAAATAGAGGACCATACATTATCTTTTATAGTGTATGGTCACCTATCTGTTGCAGTTCAAATAAAAAATCAAAATCAGTCGGCTGCTGTCACAGAAACGATCAGTCGGTTCAGTTGTTGACAGAAATATTTACTCACATTTGATCGGTATATCGAAAGTCAACATCCATAGTGGCACATTGCAAAAAAAAAAAAAAACGGACATAGAGGAATGTCACACTTTTTTAACGTAGCCGTTTTAACTATCAGTCTCTTGGTATGGATGATCTATGTGGAAGTGTTGGCCTGACCTCCGGAACTGAAAACATAACCTCGATTAACTGTACGCTGTTTAGTGTGCAGCTCATGCTGACAGAGTTTCTTTCAAGATTCTAATCTGTTATGCTGCAGTAGCTACGTACCTGGTGCAGAATAACAGAAAGCTACTGCAGCATAACAACATTTTAGCTCGTATGGATTTCCAGTCATAACAACGTTCTACCATACATTATAAATAAATATAGCACTGCCATGGAAGATTGCTAATTCTTCCAGAACCCTCTTAATATATCACTGCACACTGTATGCAGCAGGGCCCCCTTCTTTGAATAGGTGCACCGATGTATTCAGCATCCTTATGCTATCCACTCTGCACCATTCATGGAGTTCCTTTAAATATAGTCCCCACCCCATTTGGACATGCTAAGCCAGTAATCATGGCACTATGCCTTTAAGCTCTTCCCTAACCTTATGAAAATGGGGGCTATTGTATACCTACAGTACATAACTGACTCCAAGCCTTCATTTAAAATATACCATTTTTAGCCCTCAGTATTATAAACATAGCCATTATTAAAGGCACTTTCTTTAAAAAGTGTTAAAAGCGCAACTCTATTATAACAAAAATCTTAAAAACACGAGATTTACTCCAATTATGTTTTAGCTTTATTGCTTTATTATTTTACTTTCCTTGCTGTTAGTCTACTAAATATTGTACTTAATGAACCAACTATTTCACTGACTCTTTCAAAATGCATCTGTCTCTCTCCGCTAACCACACAGTTGCTATTTGTGACATCATAGTCTGTTGTCGTGGAGAGCACCATGGTGTCATAAACAAAAGCACTGTGATGTAAATAGGTGAGAGGAAAATGTTTTGATACAGGGTTTTTAGGTTGACTACCATGATGTGCTTTAAATCTTGGAAAGAAATATTGAAAATAAAAAAAAAAGTATTTGCTTCTAAATTGTAACAGCTAAAGCATCTTATTTATGAAGGCACATGCTGAAGTGCAGATTTACTCTTTAACTAGAATTGTAAGGGCTTGAAACTTAATTTTCTTAATGAATGTTTGAAGTCAAGGAGAAATGAAGTGACGAGAGACAGTTCAGTAGTTTAGTAGTTGGCAGGAACTTTTTTTGTGGTTGGTCACAGACACTAGTACATCCACATTTTCACAACTAAACAGTTCTATTATCCTAGGGCAGGAACAGATTTTGTGTTAGCAAGTTTATCAATTGTAACATAACAAATGTAATGTAGTTTATGGTGTGTGGTGTAATTTATGATGTGTGTCATTCGTTCGATACTGGATGACCTTACACTTTTCAGTACGAAAGTAGGCAACACTTGCTATAATATCAGGCGGGCTTAAATTGGGTAGGAGTCCACAGAAACTCAGTTCCATTTCCACCACCTGTTAAAAAAAATATTCCATCACCTCTGTCATCTTTCTCCATTGACTTCCATTAGAGAGTTCCACCACCTAGAAATTACAGTTCCACCAGCTAGAAATCTAGATATAGTAGTCCCCCCTTCTAAACATTTTTAATTTATGTACTAGTATCAAGTGCTGTATCAGAAGATACTTGCGTGGGTGATGACTCGCACATGTGCACTGAACTCTGGCACTATGGCGGCATAGTCTGCCGTGTCTAAGATGGCTGCAGGAGTCCTGTTTACATGCATGGGTCATCACACATGGGCAGAAAACTCCTGTGACCATCTTGAACACGGCAGACAGTGTTGTGTTTCTCCATCAGCTCAGCTGCAGCCTTACCAGCTCTGGCCAGACTTTGTTTTTTCTAGTTTTGTACAGCATTCACATATTCTTCCTAGTCAGTGCAGAATGAGTAGAACCAAGGTACAGTGGCACTATTCCTGTCAGTCCCCTTTAATGCTCCAGATTATCCATTGAAATATGATGGTCCACTCTATAAAATACAACTGTCAAATTGAGGAGAGTCAAAAATGGAAAACTTTCTAATATCTTTGCAGAGAATATGTTATTCAGCACCTTGATAAGAATGGTTTCTGTACTATGGCATGGCTTGAGCTTGACTTGAAGGGATTATAGATATTTGTTGCCTTAAAACAAAAGAGCTGAGCTGCAGTGCTGGAGACTTCTCCCTAACCTTCACTATGATATAGAAACTAGAAATACTGGGCTTGATTTTCAACACAAAATCATAGATGCAAGGTGCCTGTGCCAAATGGGTATGACACAAGTGGCACCTTGCATTAAATTTTGTGGCTATCTTGATTTTCAAATGCTGGCTGCATCAACATTGACATCCCATGTGCCAAAGCTACCCAGCACCATTCTTGTGGCAAAAGAACTCATGTGTCAATTCCAAAAGCCCCGATGTGGTCACAATAGGAGGCTGACTTTAGGCTAGTCATAAGGTGGTCTAAGGGCCACAGCTGGGTAATGCAGTGATTGGGGGTCCTGTAAGGAGGTGATTAGGCACAGAAGGAGTATGAGGGGGTGCCCTAGGGTGCAAGGGGGGGCATGGCAGCAATGCCAGGGTGCTGAGGTGGCACTCAGTGGGGATGCCAATGTGCACTTCCGGTGAGCCAATTGTCTGGGTTAGAGGTGGGTTGGCAGGGATGGACCCTGACCCAGCCCCAGCTGGACATAGCCCTGGCACCTGCCCCATAGGTACACCAGTTCCCAACAATGTAGGTGGGCAGGAGCCTGCCTCCATGTAGGGCATCAGTAGCAGGGGACTGTCATGGTGCATGGGAAACATTCCCCTCCACCACCTGCACCCCCCGACCTGTAGGTACTTCTGCCAACCAATAATGTTGGGAACTAGTGCACCTATAGGGCAGGTTCCAGGGTTGTGTCCAGCTGGAGCCTGATCATGGTCCATCCCTGCCAGCCCTCACTTCCCTGGCAGATCAGCTCACTGGATGTGTGCATGGCATCTCTGCTGGGTGCCACCTCAACACCCTGACATTGCTGCCATGCCCCCTTACTTCCTATGGCACTCCCCATGCTCCTTCTGCCCCCATTCCCCTCCTTGATGGCATATTCACCACTACCACCTTCTAGGTCTCCTGGGTTATGCTGGGCGGGGGGGGAATGGATCCCTCCATCGAACACCGCAGGTGTGCCACATGTTTGGCACAACCCTGTAGCTGCAACAGCTTGCTGGACTTTGATGCAGGGACACCCCTTTCTATAAAATAAGTTCCAGGGTCCCTGTTGCTTCTGGAGTTTTCCATAGCTGTAGATCACCACAAATTGCAGGGATCTAGGAGCTGTCTCAAAATAAAGCCCACTGTAGATAAATAATTAGATGACCATTTCGAAATTACATTTGGCTTTCTAAGCATGGTCTGATGGCTCACTTCTTCAAGACAAGTGGTAAGAACACCACACTGAATTTCCCAACTCAGTATATAATAATGAATTGGCTCCTCCCCATAACAAAATCTTCATTCTCTCACTGAGGCTTTCCCAATTCCCCAAGGTGTGGAAGAATGCTAAAGTAACACCTGTCTTCAAGACTAGGGATAGCTCATGCATCACAAACTATAGGCCTATTTCGATACTGTCCCCCCATCTAAAGCTCTTGAAAGGATAGTATCAGATCAGCTCATGGAGTATCTCAATAAATATAACCTGCTGTGTGTGCAGCAGCACGGATTTAGAAAGCAGTACAGCACAGTTACAGCACTCATTAAATATACTAGTTTTCTTCATGAAGCCCTAGATAAAGGGTAAGTAGTCACTGCTATCTGTGTAGACCTAAAAAAAGTATTTGACCTCATGGATCACCCACTGTTGCTCACCAAGCTGCACACTCGTGGCCTCTCTGAGGAAGCTGCATCATGGTTCCAGTGCTACCTCACAGGCTGCTCTGAGAATGAAGATTAATGGAGTCCTCTAAAGTGCAAGGAGTGTCACTGTAGGAGTCCCATGGGGTCAATCCTGGGCATTCTTCTATTCAGTCTCTTTGTCAACAGCCTGCCTGATGCTTTCCCAAGGTTGAGGATGCTGCTATATGCAGATGATGTCCTATTTTCAGGCATGACCCAGGGAGGGGGATACAGATGAATGCCAACTGACCATGAACCAGATTAAGCTGTTGGTGGTATGTTTAGTGAATGGGGGGAATTTGGCTGGGACACTGGGGAAATTCCCCTACTCATTGGTAGGTGTTGCTGTGACTGGTGCTGATGGGCCAGTCATCCCTTGGTAGATGGAGGAGCAATATGTTTGTGGGACTGAGGAGAGGGCCTCATCCTCAGTCTTAAGTACCTTAGAGGCCTCTCCGATGGAAATAGAACATACAGTTTGTTCAGAAGGTGTACCTGCATTGGCTGGCATGATGGCAGGCGAGTCGGCTGAGCCAGAAAGCCATGATCCAGAAGATATGGAGGAGGGTATTGAGAATCTCTCCTCAAATGCTGACTGCAGTTATTTTTTTTAAGAAAATCAGTGGTTCCCTGCAGGGTGGAACTGCATTGAAGCTAAACTCAGACGCCGGGGAACGGAATTTGGAATGGACCAGGAGATGCACCAGGGTTTAGGCTCGGGTAATGCCAAGGAAACCAGTGACCACAATGGAAGATCAGGACTTAGTGTGGAGGCGATTACAGGGGGCTCTCCGGAGCCACAGGTACTTTCTGCAGTTGTGGTACTTACTCCGGATGGGAGCACAAGGGAGCAGGATGCTCTGAGTGCTGGTGGCATAGACTTAGGAAATTGTGCAGCAGGGGGGGAGACAGTCTGAGCAGGGTAAACTATGATGTGAGACTCTGCAATTGGGGGGATGGTAATGGAAGGCCCCTTTAAGCTCCCAGAGTCAGTAATGTTTTCCATTGGGGTCTCAGTGAGTAGTCCAAAGAAAATGGCAGCTGTTGTTAAAGTGTTGGCAGGGCAGCAAAAAAAGAAAGATAAAATGGACCTAAAAGGGTCTGTGCAGGCTGCAGTCCCCCTGCTTATGATTTCCCCAGTTAGTAGTCCTGGTATTGCCTCTGAATTCCCTGTGTGGGTGCAGGAAGCTCTCACAGGGGCAGATTGGTTAAAGACTGGAGGGGAATGAGTTGCTAACTCCTTACCTCAACAGGATGGGAGGGATGCCTTGAAAAGCCCTGCTCCCTCATCAGGGCCAATGTCCAGTGCTGCAGAGAATGTGTCTCTCCCTCCTGGCCAGCACATAGGGACTGTTGTAGGTGTAGAGTCACAACCCATAGCTCCCCATGACCTCTTACATGCTATAAGGGATTCGGAGGAAGAAAATTCTTGGGTCCCTGCACAAGTTCCACCTCAGAGAGCATTGACCCCTATTTGATGGACAGCCACAGCTAGCTGAGGCTTCTGCCTCATCAAACCTTGAACAACCAGAGGAATCCAATCTCAGGGTTCACTGGGTTGCTTCTGCATGGGAAGGTGGCCAATGGGCTAATGTATGGCATACAAATATTACAGAGTGCTTGTTTTCCAAATATGTAAAGCTGACCACAGAGCCTACAGCATCAAGGAATGCTGTGCATTTACGGTACGGGGGGACATGGAGAACATACCAGATTGATTGTTTATTGGGAGAGCTCTTTTAAAAATGAGCATGAAATACTTTGCGTATGAAATTTATGCCCTTATTCACATGTCAGGGGATACCTGTTACGACATGAGCTTTAAGCATCTGGCTGGTTTGGAGCAGTTTTGGAAATAATATTTGTTGCTGAAGAACACTGCTGTCTGGAGACCCTTTGTTGCTATACCCCTGATAAAACCTACCTTTAAGTGGATTACCATACTTTTTGGAATGAAGGGGTTAATGTGGCAGACGTTACTTGTTGGTTGAAGAAGCATTGTACTTTTACTGGGTATCCAGAATCAATACTAGATGAGGAGCATCTGTGGACTGGGGGGTGGTGTTACAGGGTTACTCTTAAACAAGAGAATGGAGTGGCCAAGTACTTACCTAATTGTTTCTTCTTGGGGCAGGATAGAGGTGTTTTGTTTTATGTGGGGCAGCCCTGTGCATGTTACTGGTGTGAAGATGTGGTTAATTCAAGTAATGTGTGTACTGAGTTGAAATGTGGGTTTTGTAGGGAATTGGGACATTCCCGCGTTCACTGTGCCAGTCCGGTAAAATGTAATCTGTGTGAGAAAGTATGCCATACTTTTCAAGCCTGTCTGTGGGCATCCTACAACAGTTTAGATACCTCTGTTAGGGCAGAGCAGGATGCATATGTGGCTACCGCACAAACAGAGCATATGAAGATGGACGAGTTAATGTCCCAGGCCATGCTTCTGAAAGCTCCGCCTCTGTCCCGTCCCCCCATTGTACGAATTGCACTGGTGCGGCTGGAGCTTTCCATTGTTGTTGGACCTCAGCAGCAGTGTGTCACTGGTGACCTGGTGGTGGCTTCAGATATGAGTAACGCACCCATTGACACCCCCCTTCCCCCTGCAGAGAGGGCTGAGGACAAGGTGCCTCCTGCAATAGCTTCTTCTAAAGGGTCCAGCTCTGATGATAGTGTTGTACACCCCCCCCCAAGGAGAATGTTGTTCTGCTACCAGTTCTCTTGTTGGAAACTGTCATGATCCCTCCAGCACCTCTGTAGGAATCTCCTTTTCAGAGAGTAACCCTCTTGAGATCCCTTGTACGCACCCCAGTCCTCATGTCAAAAGGATTTGACACAGATCCTATTACTATCAAGAACTCTTATGCAGTTCTTATGGATAGTGAATCAGTTGATTCAGAGGGTGACTCGGAAGTCTCTTCTGTTGCCTCTTCACAGCAGGAAGCTGGAGGTGAAATGTTAGTGATTGAAAAGGTCAAGGCTAAAAAGCAGAAAAATAGGAAATTATGTGTTTCTTTTTTCTTTCTTCACTTCATCTGATGTTATCACTTAAAGTTATAACTTTAAATGTGAACAGCCTTAAACCAAGGGATACACATCTTGTCACTTTTGCAAAACTGGTTATGGAGTAGGAGAATGTTTTATTTTTTACAGAATGTGAGATTGCACATACTCACAGACATAGATCAAGCCAGAGCGGATTGGTGATGGGGACCTTCGGTTTGGTCTGTGGGTGAGACTGAGTGCTCGGGCCTGGGTATCTTGTTTAAGAGTGTTGCTTTTAAAACTTTGAAGGTTCTTGATGTTCTCCTAGGTAGGGCTCTTTTGATGGATGTGGTTATTGAGGGGATACCATAACACTTAAGAAATATTTATGTGCACCATGTAAAAGCTGAAAGGATTGCTTTACTGTGGCACATTGAACCCTACCTAGATTCCTCAAAAGTGATTCTTTGGGGCTGGGATATTAGTTGTGGTTTATCTGACAGGGATTGGGCAGGAAAACCGGGAAAAAGTATTATGAGGCAAACCTGCTGCAAGACATTTTAGCTGGAAAGCACCTTGTAGATGTGTATGATTTGTTGGCTATTCCACCCATCCATATGTTCTATAAGCGAAAACTTTCTACCAGGATTGATTTTTGGTTTCTATCCGGGAGAACACTTAATGTCTCTGCTAGGGTGGTCCCTTTTGAAACCTCGGACCACTTTGCAATAGAGATTTCCCTGGGAATGGGGTAGGACATATCAATGGGGAGGGATTTCTGGAAGCTGAATTCATCCCTACTACAGTCTGATCTCCACAGACATGATACTTTACTTTTCCTATAATCTAGACATGACATAAGGTTCCTCTATGACAGCCCTGTGGACTGGTGGGAGGACAGTAAAGCTGATTTAAAGGAGATGCTTATTACACTCTCAACTACTCTGGCAAAGATGAAATACCTGGCTTATCTTATTTTGCGAGGCAAATTTTTAAAGTTAATGTCTCTAATGAGAGACACAAGGATGGACTGTTCACATAAAATTTCTGAGGTCAAACAGCAAATGTACGCATGCCATCAGGAGCAAGAAAGAAATATGGTTTATCATAAGAATTTTACCACCCAGGGTACTAGACGGGAGGTACACCCTTTTGACACTTAGACGGATAAAATAGATCAGAGAGTTATGACAGCTTTACTGAACTCTGAGTGGGTGCAAGTTACCGATCTCTCCTCTATGCAGCAGGTGGTGCAACAATATATTGCAGATAGATTTCAGGTAGGCTGCAATAAGGGGTCAGAAAGCCTATTACATACTGTTGAGTTACCCCAGATTTCACATGTGATCAAAACTCAGTTTTTGATGCCTATATCGGAGACTGAGATATGGACTGCAATAGGGCACCTCTCACTGAAAACCTCTCCTGGTGGTGATGGAATCAAAAATGAGTTTTATAAACTCTACTGTGACCAGCTGGCTCCAATTTTGATGGAAGTTTTTTTGGACATAATGAGGGAACACAAGCTCAGTCATAGCATGACAGAAGGGATTATGTTTTTACTGTACAAGAAAGGTGATTGTACAGACATTCATAATTGGAAGCCTCTTAGTCTTTTATCAACTGATTATAAAATATTGGCAAAAATTTTGACTGCTCTGCTGTCTAATCCGTCTTTTGGATGAGACGTTAAACCGAGGTCCCATCTGCCTGGATTGGTGGTAGTTCAGGTGGTTGTTAAAGATCCCATGGCAATTATCGAAAAGAGTAGGGGAATTTCCCCGGTGTCCTGGCCAAATTTCCCTCATTCACTAAAAATACCACCGACAGCTTAATCTGGTTCAAGGTCAGTTGGCATTCATCAGTATCCCCCTCCCCCGGGTCGTGCCTGAAAATAGGCAGGATTTGTCTAGTGCACTTACCTGGTCAACAAAAGCTAAATAAATAAATAAAAGGTAGCACAAAAATTTATCCTCGAAGCACAAACATGTACAATACCTGGGAGGAACATCGTACAAAACCTTATTGTTATTAGTGAAATTGTAGAGCATGGTATGCTTATAAACCTGGATGGCTACCTTTTCCCTCTGGATCAGGAAACAGCTTTCAGTGCTGTAAAGCATGGATATCTGTAGGATTATCTTGCAGCATATGGTGTCCAAAAGGCTTTGTGGCCCTGATTAATTTACTGTATGAAGGAGAACAAGTACAGCCTTTGATTAAAGGGCAGTTAGGCTTTCCCATGTACTTAATGGATGGGGTGTGGCAAGGGTGTTCTCTCAGCCCTTTGCTATATGTTTTTGGGCTGGATCCTCTGTTGCAGTGTATAGAAGCACAGGTTCAGATTTCCCCTATTTGGTATGTACTGGGTAACACAATGGCAAAAATCACTGCTTAAGCAGATGATTGCACACTGTTGGTTAAAGACCTATCATCAGGGAAGCAGGCCATTCAGGTCTTTGCACAGCACCATTGGTTACTAGCATTAAGATCAATACGGCAAAAAGTCAAGCATTAGCACTGGGGGCCACAATAGGCTCTGATTTTTTTTCATATTTGTTAAATCAGAAAGTATAAAACTACTGGGGGTCTGGTTTGGTTCTCAGGAAGCGGGTCAGTGTAATTGGGATACTGTCTATGATGCTGCTCAACTGAAGATTCAGAAGTAGAAAATGTGGAAGATGACATGGGGAAAAATGGTGTTTTTTTGAAGCCCTATATACTTCCACTTTTTTGGTATCTTTCCCTTATATTACCACTACCTTTTAAGATGCATGCCAGATTGTTGGATTTGTTTTTTTCTTTGATATGGAGTAGCCACCTCAATCCTGTAAACAGAAATCACACATATAGAACCTGGAAGGACAGAGGCTTGGATATGGTGCAGCCATTGTTTTTTCTTTTTGGGAATTTTTTTTTCTCTAATATTAAACCTCTATTGCTGGGACAGCTGGGGGTGGGTTTTTCTGTTTTGTCATTTTGGGAGCAGGGATTTCTTACTGCTTAGGGGAGAGGAAAATGGCATAGGGATGAATTCCATCTTCCAGCACTAGTACAACTTTATTTAAAGTATATTAGGCTATGGAAGCTGGAACTGACTTGGATTTTGACTGTCTCGAGGAAAAAGTTCTATGCTGTTGTGGTAGACAAATGCTACTTTGAAGATCCAGTTTTTAGGGTTAGTCCCTCTGTTGATGTTTCTTTTCTGTTGGGTTGCATGTTGGAAGCCAGAATACCTCAAAAGATGCACTATACTATGTGGATCTGTGGATGTGATAAATTAAATGTACATGGAAACCATAAACATAAACAGCTGCAGGACCACTTGTGTGAATTTGATGGTTGTTATGTTCAGGTAGAAATTATTCACTTTTTTGAGTGCAATTTTATACAGGGTTTTGGGTCTCAACTGGATGCCTTTTGGAACATCACTAGGTTTGCAAATATGACATATGGGCCCAGATATTCAGTCTGCTCCTGTCAGTGGCACAAGTGTGGGTTCAGTGCATCTGGGATGTGTTGGGCCAGGACCAGGTGATATTCAATGGTGCTGCACCATGGTACAGCACTGTTGAATATGGCATGGACTGCACAGGGGACAGTGGCACTGCGCACGGCGCAAGCCACAGATAGGGAGCACAGGGATGTGCCAGCACAAATGCAGTTACTCTGGGTGCAGCACCCATGATATTCAGCAGAGGGCATGCAAATGAGGCCATAAGATATGCGAGGCACAAATGGGGCAATTTGCATGTCATTTTGGCCCCATTTGCTTGCCTTGCACAGGGCAGCCCAGCGAATTCTGCCTGGTGCCCAGCACAGACTGACTTGTGGACTGAGGGGGTCCAGGGGCATCCCCCACCCCGTAGCCATGATTGTGGGTAATAGTGAAAGTAGCACAGTCCCTGGAGGTCTAGTGGTGCCCTCCTCCCTCCTGATAGCAACAATCACCATTATAAGGTCATCCAGACATTCCCTGGTAGTCTAGTGGTGCCCCACCTCCCTCCCATAGCCATGATCACCAGTAATATGACATAAATACATTCCCTGGTGGTCTAGTGGCCCCCCTCAGCCCCAATTGCTGGTGAAGTGCCATGAATACAGTCCCTTGTGATCCAGTGGCACCCCCCTCCCCTCCCACCCACACAGGACCCTGTGACCCTCCTGCCACTCCCATCATCTGTGGACAGCAGAAACTCACCAGCATACCACCCGGCCACCCACCAAATGACAGCATACAGTATGGGTTTGCAGAACATACTGTACTAGACAGTCACAAATATGTGAATGACATCATTCACATATTTGCGGCTGTCCAGTACAGTATGCCCTGCAACCCCATACTTTATACTGTCATTCAGCAGGCATCTGGGTGGTATGCTGGTGGGTTGCTGCTGTCCACAGATGACGGGGGTGGTGGGGAGCACAGGGTCCTGTGTGGGTGGCAGGGGTGGGGGTGCCACTGGATCACAAGGGACTGGTGAATGGAGTGTGTTATGGTTTGGTTTATAGGTTTTTGCACTGTGCAAAAGTAGCCCCTTTTGTGCTTTGCAAATGTGTTGAATATGTGGTTGTGCATATATTCCTATCATTGCTCCTCCCTTTGGCAACCAGCATATGTTTTGTTTTGTGCAGGAGCTAACCCTATTTGTCTGCCCAACCACTCTTTTTGAATATGTGCTGCAGCACAAAACTGAGTTTGCACAGGCAAACACCTGTTTGCACCCATACAGTCTTTTGAATATCGGGCCCTAGATAACTATAAAGCTACTATAGTTAGCATTGAGGTGGATGTTTAATGTCAGGCCCCTAATTTTGCACTTTAATAGCTTTGCTACTGTTCGATGGATTTGCATGAAATGTTGCATGCACAGTCTTGGGGATAAGGTCTATTGACATGTCAAGTTTTGTTCTGGTGAGATGTGCAGATGTCAAGATCTGGATATCAAAAAAGTGATACAAAATGGGGCTTTTTGCTGTTTTTTTTTTTTTACGTTGTATAGTTTGGAATTTTGGTCTTAAATTCTCAGGGTAGAAAGGGCTTGGCTCAAAGTAGTGCCTTTAATTGGTTTTGTGAAAAAATATTAATCTATTCAGGAATTATAACTATTTGAAATTTCAGTTGTGAGCATGCTCAGTATGCTGTTTTGGATTATTGATTCATATGAAAAAAGAATTTGGACCTTATGAGAAAGGATTCTGTTTCATATGGGGGTTTATTCTTGTTTCATGAGAATTTTGTTTTGTGTGGCCACCATCTCGTTTCCATTAAAAAAAAAAATTTGAAAACTCATAAAAATTATATAATGGAAACACATCAACATATGGATCTTGTTAATTGGGACCCCATTAAGTGGATTTTGCAGTTGCCTTTTGAGAAAAAATATCCAAAAATAGGGTTTTTAAAGCATTTTTAAACCTTTTTTTTTAGATGATTTTCTTTTATTGTATGGTCATACAAAGCAAGAATAGGGCTATACGGGGGGAAGGGTTAGAGGGGTGTGGGTTTGTTGCATTGTGTATTTCTTTGTTCTTATGTTTATTTTGTATTTGCTGATTGCTTAATTATGTTTGGATCCTTGTGCCCTCTGTGTCTTTATGTTTTCCTTGTTATATGGTTGAAAAGTTTAGCAAAGCATATTCAGTTGCAAAAAAAAAAAAAAGAATACGGCCATACAAACATCATTGCCTTCATACAAAACAGAATGTGGACTTAGTTTTTTTCACATTTTTTTTGTATAAAGGAATCTTTTTTCGTGAGTCATTCTCATGAAAAATGCTTCCTTCATAAACAAAAAAAACTTGGATTTAGTTTTTTTTTTCATATTTCAGCTTTAGAATGCCAAAACTCCACCAATATTTGCAGTTAAGCAGCAATGTATATATCAACAGAAAGGTTTTAATGAGTGCTACAGCACCAACACAAAACACCCCACCAATAAAAATGTTAAGGGCCATGTAAAAATCATAAACATTAACAATGAAAATTCACATAGGATAACACTGCAACTTTAACAAGCCCATCAATAATTAAAATTAAGGGACAATGTATATATCCCAAAAAAAGGACTCAATGAGTAGTACAACACTAACATCTAACCCCCCCTAAACATTCATGGGGCATGCACTGCACCCAAAAATGATCTTCAATTTTCACCATGTTTTCAAATCCACAAAGTACAATCATTATCAAAAATGCACCAAAGGTGTATCTAGTCTTCCAGCACAACCATAGCAAATTTCAGAGCAACCCACAAAAGTTTACTGACTTACAGGTAAAAAAAATGAAAAACATGTTTACGCCCATATACAATAAAGCACTGGCAGTTAAGTGGGTCAATTCATATATTTTTACTTTTGAAGTGAGCCCCACACAAAAACAATTACAAAGAAGCACATGCATTGCTTTTCTAGAGGCATGGAAGTGCAGGGTCCTCTAGGCCCTGCGCTTCCACAGCCAGATGGATCAGTGCATCTATGGTGTGATGGAAATGCAGGGTCCAGTGTTTTCCTAGCCAGATGGATGTGTTCACGTAGGTCCCATAGGGACCTGCATGAATGAGAATACAATTATACTATCTCAAAAAGTAAGGACATTCTTTGCTAAAAACTGCATTAATGCACCAGTTAGGGTTCAGAGAAAAGTGAAAAAAGTAAGAAAATGTGTGTCCGGCCCAGTGGCACTGAGGCCTTGGACGCAACATCTCACACCACGCCGGTGACCCGTGTTTGGGAATGGGCATGGGCCACTGGGGGGCTGCATGGGAGAGGAAGGGAAGGATTGAGCATCCAGAGGACTGCTCTCCTTCTCTGGGGAAGGGGGACATGCATCACCAGCACCTGGTTGCCCCCTGGCAGAGGTTGAGGAGCAAGGCACTGTGAGAGAGCAACTCAACACACAATACAGCTCTAAACCAGGAAGAAAAAAACATTAACAGGTCACCTACTGAGCTCCTGAAATGCTGTCATTCTGACATGTGGAGACATAAATGTGGGAGAAGGGAAAGAGAGAACAAGGTTAGACTAGCCAAAACATTTGCTTACTTTTTTACTGCAGTCATTATTAATCACAGAACCTGCTTTTATCGTTCAGTGACTACTGCAAGGATACATTTATAGCCACCATCCCGCTCCAAAATTAATTGTTGGTGATCTCATTAAAAATGCTCTATTCTCTCTTGTGGTAATGGTGCATGACAAAGAAATTATAATAATAAGATACTTTGTTTGTGAAGACTTGCTGGGTGGAAAAATGTCACATGCTCTGGCAAACTGTAGACATCACTTCAACTTCATAGTAATGTTATTTGTTTTTCTGTATTTTTTATTGACCTACAAAGTTTTTCCTTAGATGCACATGAAGTGCAATGAGATTGACACTCACTTCATCAAAATTCTGTTTTTATAATTCCATGAAAGTGTTTCTTGGTAAAACACAGCCACAGTACAGAGAAAAAGAACATAGGCATCACTTTTAGAAGCCAGTTAGAATGACACATATTGTGTCAGACCCCTCTGTGGCAAAGCTGGGTGTGCCAGGGATCCTTTACTAGATTTTGATAGATTTGGGGTCCTGGCATCAAAGTCTACTCAGCTGTTACAAGCAGAATGTCATACAAACAAGTGGTGCACAGATGGGGAGTGACACAGTATGCAGTCCATACCTGGCCTGTGAAGCACTGGCCCCCTACTGTCACTACAGATGGTGGGTGTATGGGCATGTATGAGGTGTGGCACAGTGGGACGCATCCACGGAATATAGCCTGACAGCGGGTGTGATGGGGTTCATTTCAGCAACACTGGCCAACACAGAAAGTGCACCAATATGACATAGTAGCATACAATCAACAGAACACAAAGGCAGTACAGGAAAATTATGAAGACTTCTGCAGTTCAGATTCCTACTGTCCCTATCAAGCAATTAGTGCTCACTCAACAGGGCATATTAGATGAAAATGTGAAAGGAACAGTGTGACTCTCACTGGTACTTGAACCCAGGCCCCTGGCGTACCATACCAGTGCTCTAACTCCTATGCTATGGGAGGATTAGTGATTAGCAGGCTTCTAGACTTTCCCTTGAGGCACACACATTCTTTTCTGTGTGTTGCATAACCAGCAACTTAGACATATGTCAGAGACACCAGAAAACTTCTCTGTTACGTGAGATGAACTCTGCATACATGGGGCTGAGAGATATATCCAGTGGCATAGCTAAGTAGTACAGTACTGAGAGTTATCCCACAGGGTGGTATTCTGCTTCCTACAGTCAACACACCACTTCTAAACTCTATCATACCAGTATTTATACCACAATCTGGGCATCAGCACCAGAACCACAGAAGGCATGCAACAGAGAAACTACAGGACCCTCAACATAATCACCAGGGGCTGGCACTATGTTGCAGCATTGCAGACATGGCCCAGCTCCTAATCATGTATAGCATCACATGCCTGCACAGTCAGTCACATGGTAGTCTGGCACCATTCTAGACAGGGGGCAGTGATCACATTGATGATAAGACATACCATGACAAATGGAGCAACACCACTGTGGCACCTATTCCTGACAGAACCTGGCATCCCTGCATGTAGTATGTCCTGTGTCATGCTCTTGAGACTGTTGTGCTGGTTGATGATAGCAGTCCAGTACCCTGTGCACATTGCAGTCACTGCAAGGATGAACAGTGTACTGGTTCTGGGCAAGAATGTTCCCACCAGCAAAATCTGCAACACCCCCTGCCTGTCATTATGCTCTGGAGTGGCATTAGTCAGAATGCACCCATCTTAGTGGTGTGGTGGGCATCCTGGGGGAAGCCTACCCATCCTGGGTTCTAGCAGACATCCTGTGGGTGCTCATAGCTATGATAGGTGGTCATTGACTCGGTCTCTCTGGCTGTCCTACATTTCTTGCCTGTAGTGGCACATAGGGCTGTTAGATCACCTCTGGCTGATCTAACAATGGCCGGGTCCCATGGACTTACAAATTCCCACAAAAGGGGATGGTGCAGCAGGGTGCTGCCATATGTCCCCTTCTACCATGGCGTTGTGCTGTGAGTGGCGCAAACTTGGCACATGCCCATAGGGTGCAGGCACCCCCCCATCAATGCAGGCCCATTTGAGAATTGGGACCGATGTGAGGTGTTGCACAGGGTGCTCCTTGCATCAGTTCTTTTTGATGCAAGCACCATGCATCAATCTGAACCCCTTGTCTCTAATAGATGCTAGAGAAACATTTATTCTAAACCTATAATTAGGCAAAACACTAGCACGAGTTTGCCAGACCAGGTTACACCATCACTAAGTCAAAAAACAAATATAATTTCTGTCAGATTTATTGTTTTCAATCCCTGTTATACAGACTTGGTCACTTTGCAAAGCTCCCACCTCTTCCTGTTCTCCAGTATGCACTACTAAGGCAAAATCTGCATTACAACAACCTGACACCAGCAGCACTAAGGAAAATAAAGATAAATCAGTAATGGTGAACCTTGGCAGAGTATCTTATCCAATGTGAGTTTATTAGAAACTTCACACTTACCAGAAATTAGACATTTTTATACTACTGACAAATAAAATGCATTATGAAATCTCAGAATCATGGCATAATGCATAACAAAAAAAACACTGCAATTGATCTTTAAGCAGACCTGGATGCCCACCTCCAGTACCACAGCTTTCTTCTTCCCCCAACCCTCCAGGGAGCCCACCCCTTTCAATTTTTTTTTATTAAGTAGTAAGCAGACCAGGGTTCTCACCTTATTTACTGGTTCTCTTGCCCCCTTGCCTCCTAGTTACATCTCCCTTTTCATTCAATATATATAGTAGCACCAGAGTGCCCACCCTGGTGCTGCAAAGAGCATCCTGAGACTAGGGTGCTTAGTCTTTAGTATCAGCTTCTGTCCGCCTATTATCTATCTACCTATTTATCTATATATATCTGTCTGTCTGCCTATCTATCTGCTTATTTTTCTTAATTGGACTTGAGTGCCCACCCTGGTACCGCTTCTTTCTCCCCTTTCCTTCCTGGTCACCCTTCCCCCAATTTTGGAGGGTTAAGGAGTAGGTGGACCTGGTGCTCACCCCCGGTACAATTTCTCTTGCTTCCCTCCCCTTCAGGTTGAACACCCCTGGTAAAGCCAATGATCATCCCAACCTGGGGTGCTCAATTCCCAGTGTTGGCTTCTGTCCCCTGACAATAATAAAAACCCTCCCTGACTGATCTTTTTTGTAGATGAAAAAAAATAAATGGTCCATCAGTGATGTGACCCCCCAGCACCCACACCCACCCAATCCTGATCACCCATTCAGCACCCACTAACCCATAGCTCTCCACACACCCTCACTTACCTGAACATGTCCCATGGCCTAGATACATTCTCCAATCAAAGCCACATCTTGCTGCTGAAAATGATGACTGTAATATGATAGCATAAGGTAAGTGTGGTTTAATGTACAGTATTTCAATGAGGTTTGAATTGTTATTCATACATTTGTAATGTTAAAACGATTTTGTAACACATTTTCAACATGGCCTCTTTGGGTCCCCACCTCATAAACAAGGGCTATGAAAATATGCAAATCCACCCCAAAATGTAATTTTGCAGTTGCTGCTCAAAATCACTTTTGGGGCAGGATTTTATCATTTTCTTCACCCTTGTTCATGAGGTGGGGTCTAAAAAGCTATACTGAATATTTTGGGGTACAAATATTAAAAAAAAATGTTATGAGTTGTTTAATTCATGTTCATAACTTTGCTAATGTTCAATATTTTGACCCCAAATTTTCAACATAGACATTTTTTAACACCACCTCATGAATGCGACAACAGTCATTTTTCAACAACTTGGCTGAAATGTGTTTTCGCACTTGTAGTATAAAATGACATTTCAGTTTGAATTTGTGAATTTTCACCTACAGGGTTCATGCAGTGGGGTCATAATGGTTGCCCACCTGACAGCAACAGTTCGACAGCGAGGTCCCCTACAGCAACTACAGTGCCATACCACTGTAGGGAACCCGCTGGAACCTGGCACTGTCTGTCGGGGGTCCTGCACCCCCCCAAATCAGCTCCAACTCGAAGTTGATAATCCTTAAGTGGAGTGGTGTGGAGGGTTCAGGGGCAGAGCCCCCTGAAGAAAACACATCCAGCCTCTGGAAACTGGAATGCTGTCAACCTGCCGGTTTCAACATCAAGGCATTTGACGGATATTTTGTCAAACACCCATCATGGATCTGGGTCATAACATGGCTATGTTGAAAATTTGGGGACACAATATTTAAAAACAACAAAGTTATGAGCATATGTTGGAACTTTTCTATGCTTATTTACAAGTTCAGTACGTTTCAATATTTTGATGCCAGATTTTTAACATAGCCATTTTTTTCACACCACCTCATGAATGGGACAGTTGTAATTTTTCAAATCATGGCCAAAATGTGTTTTCACACATGTGGCATGAGATTATGTTTCTGTGGGGATTTGAAAATGTTCACCTACAGAGTTCATGAGCTTGGGTCATAGGAAGACTATGTTGACTATGTGGCATAACATTACGGTAACATTGCTAATTTATGAGTGAACATTGAAATTTTTTGTGGTTCTGCAGACTGATGGACTCCATATTTGGTGTAGGACATGAAGGGGCCTGACCATCTGCAACTGTTTACATGAAAGTGCAGGGCCTTGAGAGCCCTGTGCCTAGACAGCTAAATGGATTCCTCACTTGATGTGGAAATGCAGAGCCCACAGGGCCCTGTGTTTCCACACCCAGATGGACTCCTCACTTTGCACAGGGAGTAGAGTGCCCTCCACCTCTGCTTCTGTAATTGCACATATGTGCAGGACTCAGAGGATCCTGTGATTCTGCAGCCTGATGGACTCCACATTTAACACAGGGCCCAAAGTGCAGGACATTGAGGACCTTGCATTTCCCTACCCAGATGGAGTTCTTTATATGGGAATGAGGATACAATTCCACAACCTCAAAAAGAAAGCAAATTATTGCAAAAAACTGTTTTAAATCACCAGTTAGGGTTCAACTTAAACAGTAAAAGTAGTGAATGTGATGTTAGGGATTCCAACCTCACTCCCAGTCAGCAAAACAACTAGCCAACAGAAGCAACTTTAGACAGTCATCATCACATAAAACAAATGACATACAACTGTTTCCAAATGACACAAATGCAGTAGCACTAATGTGCAACCTTGGTGAATATGTATCCATAGCTGCATAAGCACAGGCCCCACAGGGGCATATGCTTATGCAGCCACACCTGTCTGTATGTCATAAGGTGTGTTCTACAGATAGAAGACCCAATACAGCCTGTGCATCTCCAGAGAGAAGTACTCATGCATGCTGTACAAGGTACCTCACTGGATATCATGATCCGCTGCTGTATAGTTTTCTAAATAGAGCTGTTTAACTGACAGCCTGCTACCCCCTTAAGAAATTTCTAGCTCTGCTGCTGAAAGTCTGATTATCACATTGCAACAGTACTTCCATCTGCATAACAGGCCCCATAGGAGCCAGAAGTTGGTGTGTCCTGTATGTTTTATACCTGTGGGTGAAGAGATGCAGGCCCCACAGGATCTCTGCTTCTGCAAACAGAAGTACTGCTGCAGTTTTCGTATCATGGACTTTGTGGTTCCTGCACTTCTACAGCAAGAGGTTGGTGTGTATTTCTTACACCTGTGGCTGCATGAGCAGATGCCTGTCAGTTGTGTGTGTATGTTTTACAGTGTGCATGAGTACCTGAGGCTACAGAAGCCCTGACTCCTTGAGGGCCTGCAATTCTGCAGATGAAATAACTCTTCTAATTTGGATATAATGGATTTTTATCTGTGGCTGCTGGGGGGCCCTGCTTCTACACAGAGAAGCAGTGTTGTGATTTGACTATCCTGGATTTCTACCAGCAGCAAAAAGTGAGTGTGTATATCTTGTGGTGTGTATGTCTTGTGGTGTACATACCACAGATATAAATCAATAAAGGTAGCACATTAGTGCTACTACATTTGCGTCATCTGAAAACAGTTGTATGTGTTTTGTGTTACCTGTTGATGACTGTCTGGGGTTGCTTGTGTGGGCTTGTCCTTTTTGCTGCTTGGGGGGTGGGGAGTTAGGGTTGGAAACTCTAATGCTACATTTCCCTCCTTTTGTTACTTTAAGTTGAACCCTAACTCATGCATTATTGCAATTTTTTTTGCAACAAAAAATAAACACATTTGCATTTCCTGCATTAATATAAATAAATACATAGAAAACCACTAGCGTGATCAACAAACAAAAAAATAGCTGATTATAGTAATGGAAGGAATTAGGAGTATTGTATAAAGCTCTGCTAGCTATCAAATTTCCACAGCGCAGACATAGAATGCCCAATTAGAAGATACAGTAGTTTACCGGAGAAAAGTGAAATAATGGAAATAACTTCATTTAGCAAGCAGAAGTCCATCATTTTCTAGTGCTAAACACCTTTCAAAATCATTGTTTGTGTCTAAAGAAATTGAAGCATAAGTGTTTTTTTTAATTCATAACCCAGTGCTTTCCATCACAAGGTTGATTTTTTGAAGAAAATCTGAACTGTACTTTGATTTAAACTTTTCAAAATTGAGCATGACATCAGTCTTTTTTAATCAAATCTATCTTATCCCTTATAGTGTTTTTCCATCACTTTAATTCATGTAAGATCATGTTCAGTGGAACAGTTCTACTATAGGAAATAAATCTATAGATAACATTAATTATCAACACACTCCTGGCCATTTAACGGGCTTACAAAAGGTGTCAGTGCATATTCAGATCAAAAATGTCACTGTGAAGGGAAGGGGTTCCAACCTTTGAAATTTATTTGCAGATTTTTCAATGTTGCTGAAAATCGTAATGCCCCATGTGACAGAGAAATTGAATTTATTTAATCAGTTCTAAGAGGTTTTCATGCAAAAACAAGAAATATATGAGCAAAAATACTTACATGTATAGTTTTGTATGGAAGAACAAGCTTTTTTTTCATTTTAAATGCTTTCATTCTTATAAGATTTTACTTACATGAAGCTTTCTTTTATTTCATTCAATGCTAGGCAAGAACAATAAATAAATTGCCACAAATACAATACATTTTATTAGACTGAAAATTGTTTTTTGTAGACTATATTCACGAGTTTACTGCCTTCATCACATCACCCTCTTTATTTTTTTGGTCATTACACACAATGAACAGTTTGGTCTTTTACTTCATCATCATCTGGATACACATGCTCATTACATTTTATTGTCAAGCCATTCCAGGAAGCAAACTTACAGTTAAGGAAAAAGCAGGGTATTAGTTTTGTGCTGATTTGCTACTGCGCAGTAGCTTTGCACAATATGTATTATACCGTATGTGCATGTATGTATAACTTGCATTTTTGGATGACTGTACATGGGGAAGGGGGGGAGTACTAATAAAGTTTGACATTGTAATAACTAAACCTGGGGAACTACATGTGTGCACATTATCATTTGGCACCTAAGCTGTTCTGCAAACCCATAACATGAGTGTGTCTGTTCATGCAAATAGTGGAATATTTTGGAATTACAAGTTACAAATATAGTCACTGTATTGTAGTCTGGTGCTGCCTTTTCTTCCACTATTTCTAGGTGATTATAAGATGAAAAATTGAGATAACAGTGATGAAACTGCACAGCAAGGGCATCCACATATTTCTTCTTGTTCACGTGGAGATCAGAAATAGAAGTTTTCAGTTTTACATTTTTTGCGGTAGTCATTTGAAAGAACTACTTACAAACTGTGCCCAGCTAAACTGATACGTTATTATTCATTTTTTTCTTGTTTTCATTGCTTTTCAGGATTTCCAGTCATCAAATGTTAAATACAATTCCAAGATTATCATAGTAGCTCATGGTCCAATATCAATGAGCAGATAAAGACACTAACAAGAAACAGAAATGTGCCACTTTTTACAGAACCTCATGATGAGTCAATTTTTTTCAGTTCATTATTACTCATCAGTAATTCAGCATTATCAGACTTCAGATATCAGTGGGTAATCACATAAGAACAAATATCTTCTTCTTGTAGCTTGAGCAGATGATGACACATGACTGTCAAACATATGATTTTTGTATATCATCAACTGAACATAAAATGAATCCCATAAATAAACACGTGATTTCATGTATTAACTTTTGGTGTTAAACACCTTTCATGATCAGTTCATCTCAATAAGCAACATGGTAGGTTAAATCAGAGATTGCATGCAATGATATAAATGCTTGGCTGGTTTGACATTCACACCAGGATTATGTGGATAGTATCTGCATAGTTTCAGATTGTTTCAGTAGTAGCTTTATCTGATGGAGAGTGTGAAATTGTATAATTTTGTATTTATCCACTCTACATTTACTCCAACTAGGTCAAACTGGTTACTATCTATCGAGTCTGTCTGAATTATTTCCATTATCCTCACCTTTCAAAAACACTTCCTGCAAGATCAACCCTTCTGATCACTAAAAACAACAATAATGCCATTATGTACCCTGATCAAATGGTGGCGCATATTTTACAATCCTTAGTTTCTGTGGTGGCCTGCACAGGTAAGAATAGATGTCACTGTAAATTTCCTTCCCTCACCAGCCCCCCTGCAACAAAGATGAAGTTTCTGTACATTTATTTGGCTATTGTTCCCCCTAGCAAGCCAGTCCCATCCACTACCTTTATGGAATTTCTGTTCTGGAGCCTTTGCAAGCATTATTCCATTCACTCCATTGACTTTAGGCAGCATGAGAGTGATGGAGACGCTTGCTAACTTGCAAGTGAATCCTAAAACTGTGCACTGTGAGAGGGGCTGCAGTAAGTTCAGCCAATCAGTACAAACAAAACATTCAACACATTTGGAGTTACTGTACCATATAGTACCAAAGAGGCAGATTTGAAAAAAAAATCAGTTTGCAGTATCCAAAACGGATGCAAGTAAGAACAAATATCCTTATTATTTGGTATCTGCATGTCTCTTCAAACTGCATGCATATACTTATAAAGCCTTAATCATACTGCAAAATATCATGGTATAAAAATCCTTGTGTTGAGGCAGGGTGAGAAGACTTAACCAAAACAACAGCTGCTCCTTAAATGGGCTTTTGCGATTTTCCCAGCCTAGACTAAGAAAGGCAGAATACATTTGCATTTAAAAGTCAATTTTTGTTCCGATGTTTGTGAACCTTTCCTCAAAAAAAGACAGATTGTGCATATTCTGAAAAAGTACTGTAAGTAGTTTTAGTTTCTGCAATTGACTACAATACTGTTCACTTGCATGTGCCTTTATGTCTTATTTTTTCTGTTACTACACAAGCTAAAGCATCCTATCGTAAACAGGTCATCATGCCCCCCCCAACCCACTGATATTGTACTTATTAACCCTCCATCATTTCCTCCCAATATATGGACAACTGCAACTAAAGTCTAATCAAAGAGTTAGTGAATACTGAGTTGGCATTCAGTGTGTGTACTGAAATACATAACTTTTGACAATGGTGATGGGGGGAAGGGCAAAGTGTTATGGCCTCCCTGTGGTACTTCCATACTTCAACCGCATGACACATCATTTCACATAAAAACACAAAATATTTTGAGGCAGAAAAAGACCAAAGTCCATCTAGCCTGCACTGTTCCTAATTACTCATACCCCCCCAGCCTAAGGCAGTGTATATGTATCTGTGCCTCCTATAGGTAACGCAGCTCCCTTTCCACTCCCATAGAAACAAAGACTTTGACGGCAGATAAGGACCACTTGGCCCACCTAGTCTGCCCATTTCCCTACCTACAGGATAGGCTGCAGATCCTAGTTTACCAACAACCTATTTTTTCCTACCCCCCACAAGAATTGCCTTATGTCAGTCCTACGCATTCTTGAATTCTACCACAGTTTTAGACCCCACAACCTCCTCAGGAAGGCTGTTCCATGCATCCACTACCCTCTCTGTGAAAAAATACTTACTCACATTGCTTCTGAAATGCCCCCCTCTATCTTTAAATTGTGTCCCCTTGTTCTTGCACGTCTCTTTTTCTGAAAGATACTACCCTCTTGGACTTTGTTGATTTCACTGAGATACTTAAAAGTTTCTATCATGTCCCCCTCTCCTTTCTTTCTTCAAGAGTATACATATTAACCTCCTTTAGTCTCTCCTCATATGGCTTCTCTTGCAGACCCTGCACCATTTTGGTTGCTCTCCTCTGGACTGCCTCTATCCTGTCTATGTCCTTGTGGAGATGGGGTCTCCAAAACTGGATGCAGTACTCCAGATAGGGTCTCACCAACTGTCTGTACAGAGGGATAACAACTTCCTGTTTTCTGCTGGTGATGCCTCTCCCTGTGCATCTCAGTATACTCCCAGCCCACCCTACTGCCTTCTCACATTGCTTGTTAACCTTAAGGTCATCTTATATGATTACCCCCAGGTCCCTTTCCTTTTTATGTTGGCTTGCTGTGCTTGCGCATAAGTCAACATCTTGCAGTAGTGCAGCTTTGGAGGCGCAGCCGCTGTTGGGCGAATGCAGGGCATGCATCAGTAGGTGCGTCCCTCATTCCCCAATCAGCGGCACTCCACCATGCATGCTAATGTGGTGAGCACAGTTAAGGAAAGGTCTGCTGCAATCTGAGTAAAGTTCATCAGATGTAGCAGACCCTTCCTGCGTGCTATACGTTAAGCGCAAAGCGAGCATCCACCAATGGCCAACCTTGGGGTGCCCAATCCCAAGCCTCGACTTACTGTGTACACAAATTTGCCGACAGGGGAGCCCACTCCCGTCAGCATACAGCAACCCCCATTTTCTATATGCCGAGGGGTGCCCAATCCCCCTCAGTTCTTGTCTCCCCCCACTTTCATTGTGTGCCGACGGGGGAGCCTACTCCCTGTTGGCATAAATCAGCCCCCCCATATTTCATATATGCGAAGGGTGTGCCCAATCCCCCTCGGCTCTTGTCTCACCCCCGGCTGTCATTGTGTGCCGACGGGGGTGCCCAATCCCCGTCGGCATAAATTCACCCCCGAGCCCCCATTGTCTGCCATCGAGGGTGCCCAATGCCCTGTCGACTGCAGAAACCCTCCCAAAACAGTTTGGTGGCATGCTGGGAGCCCACCCCAGTGTGCCAAGTCCCTGAAAAAAAAAAAACTTTCCCCCAATGTTAGTTTTTTTTTCTTCTGGGTAACATGAAAATGGTCCCTCGTAGTCTCCTGCACCCCATCCACATCCACCCACTGTGCACCCTGCCTCCCCACAACCCCTCACCCCCCTCACCCCATACTTGCCTCCAGAGTCAGATGTGACAATCTTCGGTGGACTGGGAACACGTCTGCACTCTTCAAAGCCGACCACGAACTGAGGAATTGCAGGTAATCTGTATAATGGAATGAATAGGGTTTTTTCAATTTTGCTGCATATCTCTGCCATTTGTTGGAATTTTGGCACCAAATTTTCAACATGTGTTTTTTGGGGCCCTTCCTCATGAATTCTATCACTGTCATGGTGTTAATCAGCCTCTAAAGGTGATTTCACAGTCACTGCACGAAATCACTTTCCGGGACCCATTAATGAAATGACAGTGCCAGTGTTCATGAGGTGGCCTCTCAAAAACCCTATGTTCCAAATTTGGTGGAAAAAATCCAACAAATGCCTGTTTTACCAGCGTGCATTGCGCAGTTGTTACGTAGGCTCATAACTTCGTGAATTTGAAATATTTTAATGCCAGATTTTCAGCATTGTCATTTTTGTACACCTCCTTGTGAACAGTACAGCGGTCATTTTCCACATCCTGCCCAAAATGTGTTTCTGTACTTACAGCGCACAATAGCGCTGTCGCTGTGGGAAATCAGTGTTTGGGCCAGATTATGAAAATGACAGTGACACAGTTCATGAGCAGAGGTCCTAAAATGTCTATGTTGAAAATTTGGTGATGATACTCCATAAAATGACTGTGTTATGAGTGTGCATTGACAGATTGCATGCACGCTCGTACCATTGTGCATTTGTGATATTTTCACTCTGGATTTTCACCATTGCCATTTTTCCACACCTCTTGATGAACAGTACAGCTGTCATTTCACATATCCTGCCCAAAATGTATTTTTGCATTTCTGGCGCAGAATAGCGTGGTCGCTGTGCAAAATCACTTCTTGGGACACTGAGGAAATAGCAGTGACACTGTACATGAGCAGAGGTGCTAAAATGCCTATGTTGAAAATTTGGTGCCGAACGCCCATAAAATGGCAGTGTTGCAGGTGTGCATTGCATATTTCCCACGCATCCTTGTAACTTCGCAAATTTGCTATATTTACATGCCACATTTTCAACACTGGCATTTTTTTATGCCTCCTTATGAACTGTACAGCTGTCATTTTTCACATCCTGCCCAAAATGTTTTCCCGCACTGCACTACCAAACACCTAAAGGGACACCCCGATGCCTGTCAGTCTCTGCAGGGTGGGCTGGGTTGGCATCAGTTCAATACTTAACTGCCATGCCTATTATACATCTCTTTAACTCCTGCACTACCAATGCCAATGCCAGCAAGACAACATTCGGCATTGACAAATGCTTGTTTGTTGTTGTTACTACCTCCCCCCACATTGTGTAATCTTCCCCTGGGTTCTTGTTTCCCAGGTGCATTATTTTGCACTTCTTTGCATTGAATCCTAGCTGCCATACTTCTGACCATTCCTCCAACCTTGCCAAGTTTCTTCTCGTCCTTTCCACGCCTTCTTGTGCATCAACCCTGTTGCAGATCTTTGTGCCATCTGCAAATAGGCATACTTTTCCTTCCAGTTCCTCTACAATGTCACTTATAAAGACATTAAAAAGGACTGAACCCAGTACTGTACCCTGCGTTACCCCACTAGTAACCCCTCTTTCTTCAGAGTGGACTCCATTTACAATTACTTTCTGTGTGCTGTTGTCCAGCCAATGTTTTACCCAGGCTACCACCCTGGGACCCACTCCCAGGCTGTTTAGTTTAACTATTAATCTTTTGAGTGGGACTGTGTAAAATGACTTGCTAAAGTCTAGGTAGGCAATGTCCACAGCCCCTCCCTGGTCTACTATTTTGGTCACCCAGTAAAAGAAATCTATTAGATTTGTCTGACATGACCTTCCCACTGTGAACCCATGCTGCTTTGAGTCCTGTGCCCCACTGGCCTCTAGGCACTCAACAATTCTTGCATCATTCCTATCCCTTATTGACTATGCTGACTTTCTCTACGGCCATTGCTCACTCTCCCTCTTAAATAAGCTGGACACCCTGTATCATAGAGCCATCAGATTTATTACAGACCTTCCCTCCAGCACCCATCATTGCTCTCTTTACATGGCAGTCAATTGGACATCCCTACAGAACAGAAGAAAAAGGAATGCTGCAATCTGGATCTTTAAAAGCTTTATCAGGCAAACTCCCTCCTATATCTCAGACTGTTTCACCCGAATCACATCTAGACCATACACCTTAAGGATCAATAAGCTCATTATGCTAAAGATTCCCATTACCTGCACCGGTTTGGGATGGCTGCTATCAGCTATTCCTAAACATTTTCTGGAACTCACTCCAAAAATCTATGAATCTGAATACCCTCTTACCCTTATCATCCTTCAAAGATTATACCGCCCTTTTTCCAGAGTTGTGCAACTGCTTCCATAAGGCCTAGTCTCCCATCCAACCTACACCCCTCCCTTCTGTAATTCACTATGTTTAGTTTCCTTCTTCTACCCAGTCAGTTATCACATTTCATATAAAGCCTACAAAAGCCCTATTATTTGATTATTATCCCTGCTATGTCTATTATCTCTTCATTTTTACAGGTTAAGTTATTTTACTGTGCCTTGTATATCTGTAAATTTTGTATATATCTCTTATTTATTTGATTGTACTAATGTTATGCTATTCTCATGTCTTTGTAAAAAAACTTGTACCCTTATTTGTATGACCACTCAGGTCCATCTTGTAAATGAGCTATGCTCAATGATGTTCACCTGAATAAACAAAGATTTTGATTGATTGATTGATTGAATTCTTTCCTTCAGTAGGGACTCCATCACTTTCCCTACCACAGAGGTCGAACTGACAGGTCTGTAGTTTTCTGCCTCTGTCTTGGTCCCACTTTTGTGAAAGGGAATCACATCCACCTTCCTCCAGTTCTTGGGTGCCACACCATCCTCCCATATTTTGTTAAATAGAGTAGTCAGTGGTTATACTAGTTCCTCCCTTAATTCTTTTAGAATTCTGGGGTGAATTCCATCAGGCCCCATTGCTTTGTCCACCTTCAGTTTTAGGAGTTCTTGCAGAACCCTTTCTTCTGTGAAAGGACTGGGATCAACTCGCCTATCAAGAGTGCTTCTGTTAATTGGATTAGGCACTTCTCCCTCCTCTTTTGTAAATACTGAGCAGAAATATTTATTCAGTATCCCTGCTTTTTCACTGTCCCCCTCTGCCCACCCACCATTCATTCTATTCAGCCTCACTATCCCTCCCTTTGTCTTTCTACGCTCTCTGATTTACCTATAAAAGGGTTTATTCCCCTTCTTAACTGAGTTGGCTATCTTTTCCTCAGTTTGGGCCTTTGCTATTCTGACTTCCCTTCCTGCTTCCTTCTGCCTTAACTGGTGCAGCTATCTGTCCTGCTCCTTCTGTGTTTCCTTATACTTCCTGAATGCTATCTTTTTCTCCCTGACTTTCCCAGCCACCTCTTTTGAGAACCATAGTGGCTTTTCTTTCATTTTGATTTGTTTATTTGCTTTCACAAAGGCTTGTTGCCTCTGTGATGGCAGTTTTGATGATTCCCATTGTTGATCCACCCCTCCTTCTAGCCTGTTTGCTAGTGTTTTTCTGAGGCACTCTCCCATCTTGCCAAAGTCAGCTCTCCTGAAGTCCAGTACCCTCACTTTTGTATGGCTTGACTCTGTAGCTGAGTTTAACTTGAACCACGCTGTTTGATGGTCACTTGTTCCCAGATGGCAACCCACTTCTAGATCTGAGATCCTGTCACTGCCCCCATTTGAGAGTACAAGGTCTAAGATTGCTCCCTCATGAGTGGGTTCCAAAACTAGCTGTCTGAGGCCTGCCAGCAGTAGGGCATCGAGAATGGTCCTGCTCTTGGATGTGGCTGCAGCAAATGTGCTCCCGTTAACATCTGGCATATTCAGGTCTCCCATCAACAGTATCTCCCCTTTCTCTCCCATCCTAAGAATGCCTTCTATCATATACTTGTCCATTCCCTCCCCCTGACATAGGGGTCTGTCCACAACCCCTTTGTCAATTGTGGTGCCCTTTCCAGTCTCCAAGGTGACCCACCGTGCCTCCTCTTCTCCCTGATTACTCTTTTGTTCAGTTGCTTTTATCCTTTCTTTTACATAGAGAGCTACTCCTCCCCCTCTTCTCCACTGCCTGTCTCTCCTGTAGGTTATGTACCCTGCTACATTAACATCCCAATCATGGTTCTCTGTGTACCATGTTTCTGTGACTGCTACTATATCCAGGCATCCCTCTTCCATCAAGGCCACCAGATCAGGGAGTTCCTCAACTCTTATCATCCCCTTATACAGTCAAGAACTTTGGCATGTTGCTTCACTGACATGTGGCTGTCATGGGAGATCATGACGCAGTGCAGTGTGGCACAATTAAAAAAATAAATGGAACTGTATTGTCATGCTTCTTCTTTTAATTGCTTTTTACTTTGCATGTGACTAGTAAAATAATTATTTGCTTATCTGCTGTCTCTCTGACTGGGCCCCATCAGGATGGTCCCCCTTGGCCCTATAACTTGTATTCCCCATACCTTGTATGACTCCATTGTTGTCTTCTACCGTGGGACCTGACTGGAGGGGTCAGCCATTGGTGAAGGACCTGCAAGGACTGGGCCTTCACTACACTGTGGTAAGAGTTTTTAATCCATTTTCCCACCTGGGGCCTATATGTGTGTAATGATGTGATGTGCCTGTTCTGCATCCACAGAGATGCCCCTGGCATCTGTTCATGGGGTCCCTTTCCCTTGTGTTCCTATGGCACTGCCACCTGGATTCCTTCAGTTGGCAGTCAGCCTGTGGGACACACATTTCTTCATCCCCAAGGGAGGAGAGCTGTCCTAAGGATGGTCAATCCACCTTCCCTGGCCAGACCCTGAGTGACCCAACTTCATTTCCAAACCCTGGCCACTGACATAGCAGGCATAGCTCTGCCTTTTTGCTACTGCACCATCTCTGCCTCATGCTGTCTAAAAGCTATCTGCAGTTTTCATTTTCACTACTCTTCTAGGCAATCTGTTCTACCTATGCTTCACTGTCTCTGTCAAACAATGCTTTTGCTTTATTGCATCTTTTCTAAGCTCCCCCACCATTTTGAATTGGTGCACCCTTGTGCTAGACCCCTCACAAGGTTTGAAAATTTGCCAGCTGCACACCTTGTTAAATTTCCTAAGAAACATAAAGGGTTCTATCATGGCATGCATCTCCCTCCATGTTTTGACTTAATGCACTCCCCATCATCTCATTAGTCCTGCTAGATAATGTCCTCCTAGTACAATTCACCTTTCTGTTCACACTCCTATGTTGCCTTGTTGCACTGAGACAAAACTTTCAAATTGTCTTCTATAGTCACTTCCAGATCAATTTCTTCTGTTGTCTGGGTTAGACTGACCTTCCAAACTAATGCTTGTTTTTAGGACTGTTCTTAACTTTATGCATAGCTTTGGACTTTTTAGCATTGATCTGAGCTGGGAGATCCCTACACATCTCTACAGCCTATCCAGGTCTCTTGAAATATCATTAACGCCCTGCTCCCTGTCACCCCCTCCACTGCAAACACATTTTAGTGTAATTTGAAAACAAAATGATCTTACACTGTATTCCTTCACCCATGTGATAAAGAGGTTGTAAAGGATTGGACCTAAAACTATATGCTGGGACACCACGCTAATTAATTCTCTTTCCACTGAGTGCTCATAATTAACCACCAACCTCTTAGACCCCCTGAAGCCACTTTGCAACCCACACAGTCGTGTCCTCCCCCACTATAGATCCCCCAGATTCTTCACCAATCTCCTGTGTGGTACTGAATCAAAGACTTTGCTGCAATCCAGGTGCTGGATGTCAATGTACAAACAGAAGAAAGAAAGAGGTAATTGCCTCAGCTGCAACTTGAACCCAGGCTGCCTTGAATACTGTTGTGGTTGCACTACAAGCTGCACCACCAAGTCAACAGAAACCTGGCCCATCCCAAAGCACATTACTCTTTCTCCAATGTGCAACCTGATGGTGCACAGACAATTACATTTACAATGTTTTTATGCTTGCACCAGACCTGGAGGTTGCTGTATTCAGTGAAATAGTACAACAGTGTTATCAGACTATAGGCCAGTATCAGAGCAGTGCTAAGCCAAGTTGCACTGCCCCAATATGAAACAGGGCTATAGCAAGCCCATAGAGAACTGCAACCCCAGACTAGATAGCACTGGATGCTTTGGGGACAATATTCAGATGCAAAATGCAAATGAGCCCATTTGGCATGCAAGGTGCCAAGGGGCCATTAGCATACCCATTATGTTTGCATTGGAAGTAGAAGCCTGTTTGTGTCTGACCTGATGTCATCCCTGGTGGCTAGTAGCAGCCACCACTCTCCAGTCACCCATACTGATGCCTGCCATAGAGTCCCTGGTTGCTAGTGGTACCCCCACCCAACACTTACCCATCACTTACATACTTATGTATGGTCTTTTGGCTAGTGACACCCCCACTGCTTGAACAACTGTCCCCTATTTGTGGATGTATGGCCTGGTGTCATGTGGTATCCCTCACCCAATGAGCACTCATCCCAGTGCTACCACAGAATTCCTGGTTACTACCATACTCCCCCCCAACTCTGGCCTCCCAGCCAGTAAAAGTCTCTGCCACCCCCAGGTGTATAGATGTATTCTCCATCTCCTGGCCCATGTACCTGAGCCAGTTCCTGGTTTCCAGTGGTAACCATCCCAAACTGCCAGCTGCTACATGTACCACTAAACAGTGGTGGTTCTGAAGCCCCCTTGCCCACTCTGCCCACACCCAGCACATCATCCACCATGAATCCCCCACTTAGTAGGCAGGATGGGACCACGGGGTGCATTCCTCTATGGTGACAGGTGCAGCCCTCCTCTCTCTTCTTCAGTCGGTCACTGTATGACCTGCAGTAAATGCACGTACAGTCTACTGTATACTGTATGTGCGCTCACTGCAGCTCATATGGTGGCCAGCCATGGAGATGAGAGGAGGGCTGTGCTAGTCAACATAGAGGGATGTGCCCACATGGTCCCATCCTGCCAGTTGGGGGGGGTTGGGGTGCTGTGCTGGGTGTGGGCAGAGTGGGTAGGGGCCCCACAACTGCTGCTGTTTGGTGGTCCATGTGGCAACCAGTGGTCTGGGGGGTACCATTGGACACCAGGGATTGGCTCAGGTACATGCACAAGGAGATGGAGGATGCCCCTCTACACCTGGGGAGCAGGAACACCTACAAGCAAGGCAGCCAGAGCATAAGGCACACTAACCGCCAGAGAATCTGCAGTACCACTGGGATGAGTGCTTTGTGGGTGGGAGTACCACTAGATGCCAGGGTATACATCCACATTAATGGGACAGGAGTTTGGGGGATGGGGGACCACTAGCCACTAGGGCATACATAATCATGTAGGGTACAGACACTCATGGTGCAAGGGGTATCACTAGCCACCAGGGTATACAGATGCATGTAAGGGATAGGTGTTTTTGGGGTACTACTAGCCAACAATGGCTCTATTGCAGGCACTGGAAGGGTGATTAGAGGTTGGGGGTGCCACTATACATGAGGGAAACATTAGGTCAGACCAGGGGATCTGAGGGTGGTCAGTACCACTAGAAACCAGGGTAACATTAGACAGGACCAGGATGCGGGATTGGAGGGTGGGGGGTTGAGACTAGACATGAGGGCATCCTTTGTTGTACCAGGACAGGGGTTCAGACAGTTGGGGGGTGGTCAGCTGCAGTACATCTATCCTGCCACCAGGCTTTGAACCCAGTTAAGATTAGGTATGCAAAGATGGTAAATAGCACCCCTTTGGTTGCTGTTTGCCACTGACGCAAACATCTGTAATTGCTGCTGTGGTCGTGTGCATTGGGGGACTCACTCATTTGCATGGGTGCAGTATTAAATTAGCACTTGAGTGCTAACAGGTTTTGCACATACTACAGAGGTCTCTGAATATAGACCCCAGCCATGCACTGGGCACAAAACCCCATTATCACATGCAAACACCCCTTAGAACCTGTGCTAACTTTTTAATATCTGGTCCCTGCCTTCTTTATTCACATCGGGAAGGCATGATGGTATAATAACTAAGAATGGCTATGTAATTACATCTGGAACCTTAACCACTGATTCCTATATTCTATATTTTACCCAAAATACATAAAGATTTACATAATCCAACAGGTCGTCCCATCGCCTCTGTGGTGGAATCCATGACAAACAATTTATACATGTTTCTGGCCTTTTTCCTAAAATATTCTCTCGAACATCTTAGGTACAACCTCAGAGATGCTATTGATGTTTTAAACAAGTTTCAAGTTTTTTAGTTGCAACGTGATTTCCTACAGCTTGGTATAGATTTAGAGGCTTTGTATACCTCTACTGAACATGAGAAAGGGATTAATACATGTGAACATTTTCTGAGGTCCAACCCTCTTTCTTAATGTTTTCTGATACAACTCATCTTGGAAGGCCTTGCATTGAATTTTGTAGCATTGTTTGTTCCAAAAGTGTGGAAAAACAGTGGGAGCAGGTAAGGCTCCTTCCTTTGCTAATCTGTTCCTGAAATACAGGGAAACATTCCTAGTACTGCAGCCTGCATCCAATCCATACATTTGCCACATACAGTGTTTACACTGTTTTATTGATGATAAGATATGTATATGGAGAGGGAGCAGGACAGAAGCAATAAACTTGATGAGATGTCTTCCATGTTCTGGAAGGTCATCCAATCCTTTTCTCCCTTCTGACTCAATCCGCCTCTGTATTCATGGTTTGCAACTTTCTCATTTCTGACCCGTCTATTGTTGCATCTTCCTTTATATACTACTTCTCAACTGTGCCCATTCCCTCATCTAATCTGTAACCTCCTCTACCCTCTTTCTCTCCCATCACCCTTGCACTCTTTCTCCTTCTCTCTTCCAACTCCCTCTGCTTCCCTCCAGACCCTCCTTTCTCTTAATCCTCACAAGGATGTAAGCCATGACAATCTCTACTCTAAGCTTCTTCTTCTATTAGATTGTGCCATTACTTTTTCTATTACCAACCTCTTAATCTCTCCTTCTGCTATGCCACTGTCTCTGATGCCTGAAATCATGCTACATCATCACCTTTCCTAAAGAAGGTGATCCTTCATCTATTGGTAAATACTGATCTATGTCTCTCCTTCACACTCTGACAAACTTGCAACCCCTTGTTCTTTCACAGCTTTCCTCCTTTGATTCCTTCACCTTCTTCACTTTCTTTCAGTCTAGTTTCATGGAATCCTACTCCACACCAGGGGCCTGTTCTCCTCTGCCATATATGTTGACCTGGCCAAAGCATTTGACACTGTTACCCACCCCCTCCTTCTGGAAAAGCATGTTGAAGTGAGCCTTTCTGGTTCCACATTCAATTAATTCCACCCCTATTGATGGCATGTCTTAAACTCTGTGGATTGGAAGCATCATTTCCCCCACTCCCCACTTGCTCAGGCACCCCACAAGGATCCATCCAGAACACTGTTCTCTTTTCCATACTCCTGAATGACCTCCCCATGCCTACTGCTCTGCTTCCATTCACATGTATGTTGATGACACAGTGCTATTTGCCTCAGGCTTCTCTGCCTCTGATCTTATGGTTCAGCTAGAACTGGAGTTTGACAATATTCAGTAGTTCTGATCAAGCCAGCTATAACTACACATCAAGAAAATGGTCTCTATGACATTGGTTCACAACAGAGGCTTGCAGGGCTCACCCACCTCCCATGTTTCCATACTCTTGATGGTGCTGTGATTAAGGATGTCACATTCTTTTTGTAGTGCAGGATCTGGCTGGATTGCCATCTTGATATTTCAGCAAACATTGATGCAATCCACCTGAAGCTCCACCCCAAGCTTGGTGAACTCTATAGGAACAAAATGTATATCCCACTTTCTGTCTGCCTTGACACTGTATTTAAGATTATTTCTCCCCATCATCAGCTATGCTGATTTGGTATATAGCACCACTCCCAAATACTTTCTTGCCAGCCTGGACCTAGTCTTTTACTTCTTTGGATGTTTCACCATGGACTGCCCCCTTCATTCCCACCAATGTTCTCTTTACTCCTCCCTCTTTCTTCCCTCCCTTGATGCCAGGTGCTTTTCCTACTATGTCACTTTCATATAGTATTCAAATTCTGGTTTTCTTCCCTTCCTTCTGGATCCATGACTCCGGTTTGACATGACCGATGTTACAAGAACAGATTTATGTTGACCCCAATTGCGTCTGCCTTTAAGTCCACCTTTGCCCCCCAAATACCCCATGTGGGGAGCTCTGCCCCGCACCCTGCTTTATTCATATAATCTACTCTGAGTTGGAGTTGATTCAGGGAGGGGGTTCAAGACACCGAGAAAATAGTGCAGGGGTCCCAAGGTGACAGTACATCAACCCATCACTGAGTTGCAGTACTGTCGTTCATGGCACAGGTGTTGCTGCCTGGTTGGCATACTCTTCCTTCCTACCTTACCTCTCTTACTTTATCTCTCCTGACCCCTTACCTGCCATGCAGCACACTTTCACATTCCCTTGCTAGCCACCCCAAGAAATCTACTGCTTTTCTTCATGACTTCATAACTCACACCTGCAACTCTCCCTGATTCTAGACCTGAAAGGCCCTTCCCCAACCCATCTTCACTGATTGTCCCAATCCTGTAATGCTGTTGAGTCCCCCCTTCCATTATGGCCTATTGGTGTTGTTTGTCTGCGTCTACCCATACTCTATGTTATCTACAATAAGCACTTCTTGTATCCTTTTGGATGTACTTTATTTCTTGCACTGGCTATTGTCTATGTATTATATTACCCCCACCCCCCCCCAAAATGCTTCCTGGAAACTACTGTTCTCATCTTTGTATGTCTTTTCTTGTAAAACATTTGAAATAAATTATTTAATTAATCTAACTTGACCCCTTCATCCCTCCCACCCTCAAGTGCTTGATACCCTTGGATACCCTAAAGCAGCATTCAAAGTGGATAAGAAAACTTTTACCAACACGGTGCATTAATGAATCCAATTTAAGCAATTGCGTTTTAGAATAAGGACCCAGTTGATGGGTGGTATAGCTTAATTAGTAGTTGGGCAATGTGAAAACAGTACGCTGATGTGAATAATAAAAAGACCAGCACTTTTACTGAAGATAAAATAGGTAAGTGGACAATTCAGGCAGAAAGAATATTATATTTGTAAGATTTGCCATGAGGGGATGGTGTGCACTGAAGTCTCTGATTTTACAAGGATAGGGTATAACGGGGGGAATGGATAGAGCAATTGTCTTTTTCTGCCATCATTGTCTATGTTTCTGTGTTTCTAAGTATTACTCCCCCAACATTCATTTGTCATGTACATGTATACATTGATACACAGTAATATATTATAGGGATGCAGTCATGCCCCTATACTAGGGTTCAACGGTCACTTCTATGTTAATCCCCAAATTCTGAACTTTAACAACTTTGCAACCATTCAAATGATTTGCATGAAAAATTTTACGCACCTTTGGGGATGAAAGATCTCTTGATGTAGCAAGTTTCGTTCTGGTTGGATGTGAAGATGTGGAGATACACAGTGGCAAAAAATGTGAAAATTACCACTTTTTGTCAAATTCTTTGTTACTGCGGTGAGCAAACAATGGCTTGGAATTTTGGTCTGAAATGTTTGGGGTATATATGTCTTGGGTCACAGATGTGCCATTTGAAAGTTTGGTGAAAACATATCAATCCAATCAAAAGTTATTAAATTTTAAAGTATTTCTAAAGGGAAAAGTTAGATGTGAGGCTCAAAATAGGATTCTTGACTGCGACTGCCAAATCAAAGTTTGCAAATCTTGAATCCTAGCTTGTGCTGCCACTACCTTGTTTTAAGTTAGTGAGGCAAACAAACTTTAATTTCTTAAAACATATGGGCCTTTGGTAAACACCAACAGTTGTGTTTACCTCATTGGGGCCTGAGGAATTAGATTCTTTGGTCAGTTTTTGAAAACAAAATTTCTAAATGGTGTTTTTTTTATCCATGGAGTTCTTTCTCCACAAATCACAGAAATCTTTTACCTTGACATAGGATCCTTTTCCACAAATTCCGGGAAAGGATTCTGTTTTACTGTAAAACTGGATTTTTTTATTTGCAGTTTGTGAAAAATGATTTTTTATATAGATGTTTCTTTGTCACTTTATAGCAAAGAAATGGTTTGGAATTTGGGGATGAAATTTTTAGGGTACAAAGGGCTTGCCCTACAGATGTGCCTTTGGCTGGATTGGTGAAACTATATTAATTTACTGTGGAGTTGTGTGTGTTTAAATTTTGTTTTTTTTCCCCATATGATAACATTGTATAGTGAGTTTTAAAGAACTGTTTCTTTGTCACTATGCTGGGAAGAAACGGTTTACAATTTTGGTCTGAAATATTCATGGTAGAAAGGGCTTGTGCCACTGATGTGCCTTTTTCTGGTTTCATGAAAATATATTAATTCCGTGTTGAGTTACACTGGTTTCACATTTTCCTGTGTTTTCTATAGGATACCATAGCAATGTATAGTGTTTCTTTGGTGGTGCACAGTATAGAATGGGAATGCAGAGCCCAGTGGAGCCTACACGCCCACAGGTAAAGAAGGGTAGCGCTACACAATATCAGAAATTATATATGCAACTCGAGCATATACTTTTTAGTCTCCTAGATTGTATTCTTTTTCTCATATAGATTATTTTTCTTACAACAACTGAACATTCTGAGTATTTGTGGGATATCTCTATTGGAGCTAGTCTTCTCTTGGATCACTCTCCACTGTTATTAAAATTAGATGGGGGTAAACCATTTAAGTTGACACCCTGGCAGCTTAATCATACATTATTAAAGGATGAGCCCTTTAAGTATATGATAATTGAAAAAACTAAGTAAATTATACTTGATAACTCTTCCCCAAATGTTTCACCTAGTATCCTATGAGATGCATTTAAGGCAGAGCTCCAGGGAGAAATCATCGCCTATTCATCCTATAAGAAGAAGCAAGATGAAGCTAAATATAAAAGCACTGTCTGCTGAACTGGACTTTTTATGTGGGGTCTCAGGGTTAACTGTAAATCAAAAGCCCTGTATTCAACAAATCAAAGCAGATTTATAAAAGCTTTAGGACCAAAAAGTACAAATCGCATTAATGTATTTAAAGACATTCTATTATGAAAGAGGACCTTGTGGGGCCAGGAATTTATGGGGAAATTAAGAGGGTATAAATCCTCCTTCCACATACATGCTCTTATATTATTTATTTTACTGAATTTTGGTAACCGGGTGGGCCCACTGGGACATTACTGGCCCTTTTTCAGGGGTGACCTGGTAAGAGTGATACAAGCAAGAAAAACTGCATTTATAGAGACAGTGCAGTTTACAATTGTGTTGTAACAATTTACAGACACAGTGCAGTTTACAACTGTGTTATAACAATTTCAAGGATAACTATACATACATAGTATAGGCATCATATACGATCTGCAATTACAAAAAAAAAGAATTAGGCGGAGACAGTAAAATAAGTCCTTTTTGAAAGGACTAACATAGTTGGAGCAGGCAAGAACAGTGCAATAAAAGCAGCAGTGTGGGCTGAGGAGCGGAGTTGACTACCAAAGGATTCAATCAAGGTATTGTAGCTTCACACAAAAATTAGATTAGACGGGCAGTGGAGTGGTTCCAAAAGGAAGCTTTGCTGTTCAGATAAGGTTTGAGGAGAGTCATCAGGAGCAGGCACAGACAGAGGAGGCAGAGAGGTGGGATAGCAATGAGGATTTAAATTTGGGGAAGGATGAACCAGAAAGTAGAGGGTGCGGCAGGGAGTTCCAGGCATTAACGGCATAAGAGTCAAATGATTTATGAGCCACAGACAGCTGTAATTTGAGCATAATGAGCAGCAACAGGGAAATGGACCTATTAGCTTGATGTGGTTGCCGAAGTCCAACAAACTCACTAAGGCAGGGAGAAGTGTATTTATGGACCAGTTTGTGCATCAGGCAGAGGGTGGAAAAATGAAGTGGGCATTAAATGCCCCATGATTGGCAAATTGTGTTTAATTACCCCAGAGATTATTAAACTTTTTCAGAATTATTACGGTCAAGTTTACATGGACCATAGCTCCCCCACTATTCATAGACTTTCCTCCTTCCTATCAACCTTGCCTATTCCCAAGCTTTCCTAATCCCACCAAGAATTTTTATTCACCCTTATTATGATGGAGGAGATTTCACAGACCTTGGCTCATATAAAGATGCTCATATGCCAGGGACCATATAGATTCCCGGTTGAACAGTATAAGGCCTTCACTTCATGTTTGGCCCCTAAACTATTAGAAGTTTTTTGGGGAATCCAGTTGGGGATGACCCTCTTCCTTCATGGTCTAATGCTATCCTTTCAGTGATCCTGAAATCAGGTTGTGACACTCAGTTTCCAGCTTCCTACAGGCCTACATCTTTATTAAAGACAGATTACAAATGATATATGTCTATGTGGGCACACCATCTTGAGCAGTTTCTTTCATCTGTAATACATTTGGAATAATCCTGTTTTATTCGACAAAGACAAACACATGATAATATTACTAGAGTAATCCTTCTGATGGACTATGTTGCTCAGAGGTGGATCACTACAGCCTTCATCAGCCTTGATGCTGAGGAGGCTTTCAACAGGGTATCATGGTCTTTTCTTTGGCAGACTCTGTAGGCCTTTGGTTTTCCAGAAAAAATGTAGATTGGTTGAAAAATATATATCAGTCTCCATTTCCATACTTGAAAATTAATGGGCAGCTATCATTCCCTATCAAATTATTTTGAGGCACAAGACAGGAGTGTCCTCTCTCTCACATCTACTGTTTTCCCTCTGCCTCAAGCCTTTAGCCATTGCAATTTGAGGTATGCTTACCATACGGTGACACCATTACAGTGAACACATCAATACCGATAACATCAACAGTTTGCTGTAATAGTCCACCCTAGGCCCTGGCACCCTGTCTCTTGGTCCTGCACCCCTTCCCTGAAACAACTCTGACTCAGAGTTGGACTCCTTTGGTTTTGGGGGTGTGGGGGAAGAGCTTCCCACATGGTGGGGTTCAGGGGGCAAAGCATCCTGACAGAAAAAAAGACCAGGGTCTCCATTCAGATTGATGTCTACTGTAACATGCGGTTGACTTAAATCCATCACTGTGATGTCAGTCGACAGCATAGCTGTTGAACTGGCATCATAGACCCACAATTTGAGAGGCTGATGGTGTGGAGGGCATTCCTATAGGGGGCCAAACTGATAAAATCTACCTTTACATGGATGATATTTTGTTGTCTCTCATGAACCCAGAATTTTGTCTCCCAGAGGTATGGGGGGTCCTTTGTAGGTTTGGTGAGATATCTGGCTTGTGATAAACGCCTCTAAAACTGAAGTGCTGCCACTTAACTTTAGTCCGTCTTCAGCATTGAAAATACACTTACCACTTTCCTGCGACTGCATTAAGATTAAATACCTTGGAGTCATTCTTCTTAAAGATCTTCAACTCCTCAGCATCATGAATTATGAGCCCCTAACCCAGGCCCTTGAGTGGGACTTGGGTCTGTGGTCTTCTTTGAGCCTGCTCTTTTTTTCCTGAATTGATACTATTCGTATGAATATTCTCCCAAAGTTACTTTATCTGTTTCAGACACTTCCTGTGTTGCCCTCCCCTTCTCATTTTACATCCAGGAATAAAGACTTGTCCCATTTTGTATGGGCAGGCTGACACCCTCTACTTCACTGGTCCCCTCTTCAATTATTACAAGCCAAAAGTGAGTTAAACTTCCCTAATTTGCTCAGTTACTTTTGGGTGGCTACACTATGTACAGAGGCACTTTGACTTAACCCTAATTATACTGCCCCATGGAAAACAATATAATTTATTTTGTATGATCTTTTTGACATTGACAGGATTCTATTTGCTCCCTTAATGGAGCTCCCAAATTTACATCATTTTTGATTTGGCACTGCCAATGTGCTCTGGGTTTGTTATCAGCTCTGTAATCTACCCCAACTCTCTTTAATATTTTATTACACTCATTTCCTAACAGCTGAGACAGAGTATCTTCCCTCATGAATGGATCATATTTTTAAATGCTGGCAGTGGATGAGCTTATCATACATTTTTCAGTTTTTGGACTCTCAGGGAGTTCTTTCATTTGCTCAATTAACTGATATGTTTCCCCAACACATTGGGTCCATTTTTGATATTTACAAGTTCATTCATTGCTCTTACATAAAGCCCCAGAGAAATGCTGTCTGCCTAATCCCATGCCCTTATTGTTGTAACTAGTTACATACTCAATAAAATGGCTGCCTCTGTGACATTTAATTGTACAGGCTAGTAAAGTGTTAATTAAATTAGCCACAGACTCTTCAATATCAGTTCTTCAGGCTTAAAATGAGGAATTGGCATTAAATAGTACCTATTCTGATTGGATTAAATATACCCTTCCTTCTTTGAAGGTCTCCCAGTCCTCCTATTGGAAGGAGTTTGCCTGGAAATGAAACTTGAGGTTTTTCAATACTCCTTCTCATCTAGTTAAATTTCTTCCTTCAAAATACATTTTTTGTTGGAGACAGTGTGGTGAAAGTAAAGCTACCCTCTTTCATATTTTTTATTATGCCAAGTTATCTCCACTTTTTGGACCAGTTGGCAGATGTTCTAAAGCAGACTGTGGGGGCTGTGGTAGTCCTTACCCTTGAACTACTCTTATTATCCACCCCTCCTCCAGATTTTAGATTTAACCCCAAAGCTATGCTTTATGCTTACATTCTTACAGCTAAAAATGCAATCACCCAGATGTGGCATCAAAGCTCTCCCCCGATGCTTGCCCTCTGGTATTCATTTGTGAATGAAATTTACTATTTAGAGCATTTAATCACTCATTGCAATGGGAGGGAACATAAATTTGAAATAAGATGGATACCATGTGTTTTTTACTTGGGTGAATGGGACAATTCTTGTATTCCATAGGAGGCAGGTGACATGGGGGACAAAATAACTCAGGAATACAAAATGTACTGAAAGTGGAAGTGTGCCTAAGATCTTTGTTATATGGAGTTTTTTCCTTTATAGCCAAGCCGTTGATCTTACATGTTATTTATTTGGTTCCCCATCTGTTCCTTTGTCTATCATGCAGCTTTATCTTTGATGTTAATTAATAACATAGATACATATATTCCCTGTATATTACTTGGATCCCTGATTCATTAATGATGCTCTTTGTGAAAATCATTTGCTTTTCTATTTTTTACTGTTATACAATGTGTTCTGCAGATTAAAAGTTTTAATGATTGCAATTCTGAGAACTTAAAGAGAATTAAAAAAAAATGCATGAATTGGAGTGCAGGGCCCTGGACTCCAACATGAGGCACAATTGCAATCTCTCTAAAATTATGTATGGTTGGGAGTGCACAGGGCGTAAAGGTCCCTGCACTCCCACAGAGAAATAGGGATACAATTACAATGTCTCAAAAATTAAGGATTGTTAGAAGCACAGGGCCCCAAGGGTCCTGTGCTGACACAAGCAAATAAACCTATATTTATACTTTTTTTTAAAGTAAGGCAATTCTATGCAAAAAATGTTGTTAATGCACCATTAGGGTTCCCTGTGATTATGCATTCTCAAAAAGTAAGAAAATTCTCTGCAAAAATCTTTGCTAATGGACCATTAGAGTTCCATCATAGAAAGTATGAAAATGCAATCTTAGAGTTCCCAATCATAAGATCCCCTTCCCCAACCTCAGTTTTCAACTCTAAGACTCCACACGCTCCCTGCATGCAGTAACAGGCATGATGGGTGTGCATTGTGGTTGTGAACTCTAATGCTAACCCCATTCTTTTATACTGTACTCTTCCTTGCTTGCTTAGTCATGGTCTTAGTCCTTACTTTTGATGCTGGAACCCTAATGGTCCATTAACAATTTTTGCAGAGAAAAAAATATATATATATATATATATATTTATATATATATATATATATATATATATATATATATAATAAAATGTGTTTCTCCTACATTTTGAGTGTCAGGTTGAATGTTCATCTCATTAACTACAATGCAGTGCACCAAGCCCACATGGCTACACACAGTCGAGGAGGAACAAAGCACATGGTTCTAATGGAGGCACAGCTCAAGAGGAGGAACAACACAGAGAAAAAGAGATAAGCACTCATAGGAATGGACCTATAAGGGTTTATTAAATACAAAAGGTGCAAATTCACCCCTGCATACTGTGAAAACAATTGGACTGCAAATACAAGATTTACTTTTCTACATATGGGTGAAAGCTTTGCCTTCTTTTTGGGGTGAAGCATTTCCTATTACATAAGAGAGCTAATCCTGCCTATATGCACAAATATTTTCTCAGTATGCACTGGTGATATTTGTTGCTTTTTGTATTTATTTAACAGAATTTAGCATCTAGCCTTGAATGTTCAGCTCTTGCTCAGCTGTTCTGCCATGTGTTGTTCTTAGCCCATATAGATCTCTGGCAAAATGCATTCTGGGCTGGCCCAATTTCCACCATGGGTATGATTTAATGTGCATGTACTACAGTGTCAGCCAATGCCTCTGCTCCATATTCAGCTCCTCCAGTGGGTGGCCACTCAGGCAGATCCCAGTCCTCCTGGTGGCCCTGATCCCAAACCTAATCCTTCCAGGTCAACTTAAAATCATTGCCCATGTCATGGCCATAAGATTGACCACTGGGAGGTTCACTCTTGGACATTTCTTGCCACAAAATGATGGTGGTGAGATGCCTGATTTTGCTCAGCATGATGAGCTGGTCATCAGACAAGACATACAACAACAATAAATATAAGAAGACACAGAGGAATCTATTCATTTTTACCTTCTCTAGTAGAGCCAACTACCCTCTAATAGTCACCCTACCATCCTAATACACTTAGCCCTCCATCCACGGTTAGGGTATTTGGCAGAAACCAGGGAAGTGTGTGTGGAGGTGGCTTGGACTGCACCTCATAAGTGTTGCATAATGGTGGTGATATGTGGCAGAGTGCGTAAGGTGCCCTATTCCTTTCTGGGCCAACACTGACACCACACTGACATGACATGACCTTAAAGGGCCAGTCCATCCCTAGGTCATTCTGGTCAGTGATAATCTGTAAACACACTACACAGCACGCCTTATGATGAGTGCTATTACATGATTATTGATCACCATAATAGAACACAGTATACAGGTATGTGCTACAGTTGTAGCCAGTGACAAGTTGCAGTATATCCTGCTATGTTAAAAGATATTGTGATATAGCACAGGACCACAATTCATTTCAACAGGATTTGCAGTGAAATATCATGATGTATTTCAATATAGCTGAATAAACTCAGCTTGTCACTATCTGCAACTATACTGAATGTACACATGACCATTGTCTACCTGTATGTACAGGCACTGGGCTGCTATATATATATATATATATAGCAATTAATCCACAATCCCAGACTCAGACAAGACATGACTACCCTGACAGCAGTGTGATGCTTCAGAGGAATGGGTGGTGTCTCAAGAGGGGTATCAGTCACTTAGATCCATGCATCTTGTACAGTAGAGGATCAACTACAACACATGGAGTCCTACATATTAAAACTGACCCTAATACAAACAACATGAACAACAGAGAGGGTTCACATGTCACAGCTGCTATGGACAACAGTTGTGTTGCTTATCCTCTATGTGTGTGTCCTCAGTAGTACTGTTTGGGGTGGTACAAATGTAATGTGCTATACAGAAATTACAAAGCATTTCTATGCTGGTGGTTAATGTTTGCACAGGAACTATCACATGGGTGCATGCCAAGTGCACAGTCATCATATAGATAGTATTCACAGAGGAAAAGGATGGAGTGATATTGGACTGTGAAATGTTATTCCAGGGAGAAGTAATAGGAACTCTACAAGACATACTGTATACACTATGTTACACATGAAGAAGATGAAACATTACTAAGGATGGTAAATGTATTATAAATAAAGCAATAGGTCCTGACAGAATGCAGTCATGAATTCTGAAGGAGTTAGCCAAGGAACTAGCTATGACACTAATAATTAAAGTATATTAAATGAGTCTCTGTATCATGCCAAGGTGGCCAGACCCTCAAAGGACCATCCACATGATGCATAAAGATGATTTAGCTTGCCTTAACAAAATTTCTCCTAATACTGTACCATTCATACACAACTCATAACTCACTTGCAGCCATTCAAAAAAACATATACTTTTCTCCCTTTTAGTTTTTCTCAAACAGTCACACTGCACACTACAACCTATATGTGCAACATACATGGAATGTAAGGAATTTATATGTGGGATCAGTATCACTCAGACACATTATGTAATGAGCCAGGGTATCCATCTGGTACCTCACAGTCATACCTGCAAACATCATTTGGGGAGGTGCAGAATTAAAACAATGAGAGAGAAAAATAACAAAAGACCCTATGCACAATGCAAAAAAATTGATAATGAGGGAAAAGTGACCAGAAGTCTTGCCAATGATCAATGCATTCATAACATAATAATAATCTTTATTTATAAGAAGTGTAATTCAATAAATACCAAAGCACTTTTACATACATTTAAAATGCTAAAGTTAACATTATATACATAACAATTCTAACTTAATTAACAGTAAAAGCAAGAGAGAAAAATAAATTCAGGGCAGTCTTAAAACTCTCCACAGTCAGGCACCCCCTTATCCGATGAGGTACAGAATTCCACAGGGTAGGAGCTGCAAAAGCAAACACAAGGCTCCGGAGGTCTTCAAACAAACCCTGGGAATCTCTAGCTATCCCTCATCAGCAGAACGGAGTGGTTAGAGGGGGCAGTAGAGATGGAGGAGCTCTTGCAGATAACCCAATCCCTGCCCATGTATGGCTTTATAGGTCAGCAAGCCGACCTTGAAGGTGATCCACCACTAAACTGGGAGCCAGTGCAGTCTGCACAGCACAGGTGTATTACGGCTGGACCGAGATAGCCCAGTCAATAATCTGGCTGTAGAGTTATGCACCAGCTGCAGGTGACGGATATCAACCCCTAGAATCCCTAGGTATACAGAGTTGCAATAGTCAAGGCGAGAGGTCACAAAGGCATGGACCAATGTCAGGAGATCACTGGGCAGAACAAGGTACTTAATCCAAGCAATATTCCTCAGATGGTGAAAAAAGGTCTTGACGACAGATGAAACCTGAGATTTCAAGGTCAACCCCTAGTCAATTATAACACCCAGACTCCGCACCCACTTGGAGGTCATCAGGTGGCAGCCACTGAACAAAAGCACAGTGGCCCACACCCCCAAGGGCTCCTCTACCTGGTGACCTGGGTCCACCACCAAAACCTCAGTTTTGTCGGGATTCAGCTTCAGCCAGCTGGCACTCATACAGTCCTGGATCTCAGCTAGGCAGTTGTTAAACATCCAGATAGCATTAACCCGGTCAGGCACAAAGGACATGTATAGCTAAGTATCATCTGCATAGCAGTGAAAACTCATGCCATACCACCTTACAATGTCTCCCAATGGCAGCATGTACACCACAAATAACATTGGAGAAAGCACAGAGCCCTGGGATACCAAACATGGTAGAGAGAATGCATCAGAAAAATAAATTCCTGAAGCAACTCTTTGAGATCTACCAGTGAGGAATGAATGGAACCACCTGAGGACTGTCCCTGACAATCCACAGATAACCCTCAGACACTCAAGCAATACACCATGATCCATGGAGTGAAATGCTGCAGAGAGGTCAAGGAGGACCAAGATGGAATGAGTCTTCCAGTCTCCTGCTATCAGAAGATCACTGAGTACCCAGACCAGGGCCATCTCGGTGCTATGCCTCTTCATAAATCTGGACTGGAGAGGATCATAGATGTCATGGATGATAAGATGGTCATCCAGCTGCAGCGTGACCACCTTCTTAGTATCCTTGCCTACAAAGGGTAGGTTCGAGATGATTCTGTAGTTGATAAGCCAGTCCAGGTCCAATGAGGACTTCTTAAGAAAGGGTGTCATCACTGACTCCTTAAGAGAATCAGGGAACTTACCAACTGCCAATGAACTCCAGACTATTTCAGCCAGGACCTGGCCAATGACATCAACACATCCCAGGAGGTGAGTTGGGCCAGGGTTCAAACTACAGCAGGTCAACCACATATTCTGGACAACCCTCATGACATCCACGATCGCCGACCAGCTAAAAGCCATCCAACCAAACCTTGGCTCTGTAACCTCCAGCCAATCACTGCCCCCCCCACTGGAATGAATAAGGCAGATCTCCGACCTTATGTCAGCAACCTTATCCACAAAGAATCGAGCAAACTCATCACACTTATCTTGTGATAATGCTCTCCAAACCTACAGACAGGCTGGATTGCACTGTCTGTCCACAGTTTGAAAGAGCTGGGGTGGTTGATTCCTTGCAGCAGTGATCTCCCTGGACAGGAACTCTACCTTCTTACGGAGATCACTGATTGACAGTCTCTGTAATGGACCATCAATCTAAGCTTGTCGGCATCAAGGCTGGATTTCCACCAGCGTCACTCCATCCTTCATCCTATTCTTTGCATCACCCTCAAGGTCCCATCAAACCATGGTGATCAAGGGTGAAGTGAGAGGGGATGAACACTGACAGGAGCATGGGAATCCAGAGCCACCACCACAGACATACTATAAGCCTGTAGTATGTTATCTGGACCTCTGCTAGCAGTCAGAAATCCCAATAGATCCAGCACCACCATCAGGCCATCTGGGGTTACTCCCCTTAATGGATGGTACCGGACCATCTTCAAAGGGGCAGGCCTATAGGAGGGATCCTGGAAATTAAACCTGATAGTGTGATGGTCAGGCCAGCCGACTTGTTCCATCACCAGATCAGAGGTCTCCATACACATGAGAAAGACCAGATCCAGATAATGCCAAGGATTATGGGTTGCAGAGGCAATAGTCTGCATGAAACCCAACAAGGTCATAAGTTGGAGGAAGTTTTGACCAAATTTTGAGAGTTCATCATCAACCCAGGCATTGAAGTCACCCAGCAACATCATTCTGGGAGACTCCAACACAATGTTGACAATGAAGTCTATAACTTCCTGCAAGAACTGCTTCCCATACCCAGGTGGATGGTAGATGAGAAGAAACTTGCACCACACACCTGCACTCTGGATACATTCAAAGGATCTGGACTCATTTACGGGCACATCTACCAGACCCAATTCCATTTTAAAACATATGGCTACTCCTCCACCCCTATGATCCAATCTCTGGTGGTGTATCACTGAGAAAACAGAAGGAACCACTAACTCGAGAACCGGGGCAGCATTTTCATCCAGCCAGGTCTCAGTGATGCAAGCCAGGTCAGTTGACCCAACAAGATCAGCAATAATTGCCGTCTTGTTTTTAATAGACCTGGCATTGCATAACACCACCCGAGTTGGATGAGATTCCGAGGCTGACCTGGCCAGCTGCCTACAAAATGTGGAGGCCTTGGATATGGGAACCAGACAGGAAGAACTCCTGTCCAGCCTCCATTTCACTCCAGGGTGTCTCCTTGATTCCATGACCTCAATCCTGTCAGTCACCTCTCCTCCCCCACCCCAGAGCCACCCCTATACCTCCTCCTTACTATCCCCAGTACCTGACAATGATAGTAAACATCAGTATGCAACAGGGGACAGCTAAAGGGGTGAAGGCTCCGGAGCTTGGCGTAGGAGTAGTGCCCAACTGGGAGAGCTACCTGCCAACACATAATCTCTGGCCACCCAAAACAGCCACCTCCCAAAATAATCCAACGAACCAAATAAAAAAAAGATAAACTAAACCCTCCCCTTTACAAAAAATGAAATATCAGCCTCAAGGTCTATATATAAGTCAAATAGATCAGTTCAGTTTCAAAGGAAGGTATGCCAAAAGCCTCCAGTAAATAAGTTCAGGTAGGGAAAGGCTCTCGCCCTCAACCAACCAATGTAATGAAATGACCAGTGCATCTTACCCATTTCTCCACTTCTCCCCTCCTAAACAACAGTCACTAATAGACAGAATAAACAGTTATGGAGGCCTTCTCACTATCTCCTCTTATGTCCCAACCCAAACTGTGACCCTAACAGGGAGTCTGTGGACAAACAACAAGGATACCGACTAGTAGCCTTTAGCTGAAGTTCTTCTTCGCTCCCACCATACCCTGCAGTCTCCGGACTAAACACAGCACCTACCAGGAGAATGTGCACCAAAACTGAGGTTAGCAGGGTTACCCCAGAGGCAGCCAACAGGCAATCCCAAAGGAAAAAACACTGGACTGTGGGGGACCACACAACCCATCAGTCAGTACCCCCCCTCAGTCCCACCTATAGTGTTGGAAGCAATAGACTCCAGTATGATGCTGCAGATGCAAAATAAAGGGATGCTGAAAAGCCCCCAACCAGAGGAAGATAGCCTACCAGGTGCGAGACCTGCATAGAATACCCACTTAGGGGGACCCAGAGCCCCAACCATTCACCGATAGCAGGCATCCCTTACAGCAGTACACCCACCAGGGGAACTATTGTGCAGAGAGCACCCTCCCTGTTAACCCAGAAGGTAGACCACACAAGTCAAGCACTTACCGGCTGCCACCTCCAGCTAAGACAGAGCAGCAAATATCCCCAGTACAAGCAGCAGAAGTCCCTTCAATCAATCAATCAATCAATCAATCAATCAAGCAATCAATCAATCACTTTATTTAACCAGGCATAAACACCATTGAGCAAGCTCACTTTCAAGGTGGTCCTGGGCATAAATACAATACAGTACACTTCATAAGATTACAATTACGGTGGACAATGATGCAAAAAAAAAAAAAAAAAAACATTGTGAAGGTGCCGGTCAGTATGGGCCTATACATACCGGTCAACATAATTAACATGCAAAGGTACATAATGATAAGCTTTACTGAAATGAGAAGAGACAACAATCCCATGTAGTCTCCTCTGAGTAAGAGCTCATACCTAAATGATAAAAAATAAGGAGGTATTAAGGAATAGGGTAGAAACTGGGATGAAAGAGTAGGCAGCCAAAAGGGAGGCCAGAATAGGTAAAAGGTAGAGAATAGGCAGGGTCATCTTGGATTAAGGGAACTAGGCTTGTAGGTCCTCGGTTTCTGTTGTTAGGTATGTGGGGTGGATGAGATACTTAAGCGTAGGATTTGAGAGTGGCACCCGATGCTTAGGGGTCATCGGCATCTGAAAAATTTGCATGATTCCTTCAGATAATCCGTTAATAGAGCTTTGGATGTGAAAATGCTTGGAAGTGAGGATCATTTTAATGAGTCTTGCATAGTGTTCCAAAGTGATGGAAGTGAGAAATTGATTGCTGCTGAGCCAAGGGTAGTTTTCACTCTAGGAATCTGGAAGCAGATTAAGGAGAAGCGTTTCAGGCCATAGGAACCTTTAGCCCATTTAAAGATGTTCTAGATGTATGCAGGGAGGTTATCATATAATGCTCTAAAAAACCAGAGGAGAGCATTCCTTTTTCTTCTAGTTGAGAGTGAGGTCCATCTCGAAACCTGGTATAGATGACAGTGATGTGTACTACGGGGTAGATTTAAGATAAATCTTAAAGCCCGGTGGTAAAAGGTGTCCAGTTTGTTTAGCATCGTTGATGGGCAATGACTGTAAAGGAAGTCGGCATAGTCCAGTATAGGTAGGAATGTAGTTTGTACTAGTCTCATTCTGGCTTCTAACATGAGTTGGTGTTTAATGTGATAGAATAAACCTAATCGCTGTCTTAATTTCTTCAAGGTTTCATTTAAGTGGCACAGAAAGCTGCTCTTGTTATCCAGCCAGAACCCTAAGTATTTAAAGGTATCAACTACTTCAAGAGGTTCATCTAAGAGTGTTCTTATCTGTGTGATATGTGGACATCTGGAAGTAGACTTTGGTGAGAGAATCGTTGCTTTAGTCTTTTAGGAGTTGAGGAGGAGCTTATGAGTGAGAAGGTCGTATTGGAGGGTGACAAAGTCTTTCTGTAAGTACTCATGGGCCAGATCCAAGGATGAATTTGTGGTATAGAGTACAGTATCATCTGTGAATAAGTGCACATTTGCTGTGCCCAGCTGTGAGTCCAGATTATTGATGTATATTGCAGAGGATGGGGCCTAGGATGGAGCCTTGTGGGACTCCTCGTAACAAGGATTTTTGTGGGGACAGATCTCCTATGGCTTTGACTTGTTGTAACCTATTGGTTAGGTAGCTGGTGAACCATTTAATGGCAGAACTATCAAGTCCGATGTTACTCAGTGCAGTAAGCGTGATGGTATGATCCACAGTTTCGAATGCCTTACTTAGATCAAGGAAGAGGGCAAATACATGCTTCTTAGAGTCCAAGGCCATTTGCCTTCAGACAGATATTAACTTCCCGTTGTGCTCTCACCACAAAACTGAGGCCATAATTACTCCCGACTGCTCTCTCAGTGCAGAAAGGAATAAACTATCACCCAACTGTGCTCTCACTACAAACAAAGGGAAAGTTCAAAGCTGAGGCACAACAGTACGATAATCCCAATTGAAAACAGAGAGTCCTCTTCGCAGATAAGGTCCCAAACACTGCAGAGTTCCAACCGCCAGTCACTGCCAAATTCAAAGGAGAGAAGGAAGACTCCTTCAACAGTTCAGGAGGTTCCAAACTAGTCACAGGAGAGGCAATAATAATGATGGTAGCAATCAGTGCAACATACCACACAATTGGGTTGTTAGCAAGTTAAAATGAACAAGCTGCATAGACAAAAAAGTCTAAGCAAAAAATAAATGGTAACATATGGGGTAACAACACCTGTTAGCCCTTAAATGAAGCAATATCCTGACCGCTAACAGTCTGGCATAATAAAATAGTTTATTTCAATATGAGCACCATTGACCAGAAGGCAACAACTCGACCCAAAATTAAAACGCTTTAACACTAACCTTACTGAACTTCTTGAACCGTAACTAATTACTAAAAACTAAATAACACAATACAAAACAAAAAAATAAAAATAATAAAACCCTCAAAAATGCTTTAAACGGAGTATGGCTAAGCTTGTGGCTCAGGCAGCTCACACATCACATCTTTCCTTCTGCTGATTCCCCTCTCAATGCATCTCAGCATCGCACTGGCCCTGAATACAGCCTGCCACCTTGAGGTCATCAGATATGATAATACCAAGGTCCCTCTTCTGCTTGTTGATGATCAGTACCTCCTCTGCCATTGTATATACTGCCCATGGCTTTCTGTGCCCCAGGTGCATGATTTTGTTGAAACTCAGCTACCATATCCTCGACCACACCTTGAGTTTCCTCAAGTCTCTGTTCACTCTCTGCAGCCCCTCTAGAGTATCTACCCTATTGCAGATCTTGGTGTCATCTGCAAAGAGGCATACCTTCCCTTCCTTCTCCTCTGCAATGTTGCCTATAAAGACACTGAAGAGGACTGGTCCCAGTACTGAGCCCTGAGGTACCCTTCTGGTCATTTCTCCTTATTAGAGTGAGTGCCATTTACCACTGCCATCTGTTGTCTATCCATCAACCAGTTCCATACCCAGTTTACCACCAGGGGTCCCACCACTGAACTGCCCAGATTCCTTAGTAGCCTCTTATTAAGTATGGTGTTGAAGGCCTGGCTGAAGTCTAAGTACGCCATGAATACCACTCCACCCAGATTTAGTGCCTTAGTCACACAGTTGAAGAAATCTATCAGGTACATCTGACATGACCTCCCTCATAAATCCATGCTGCCTTGGGTCTTGCAAACCTCTGTATTCAAAATACTCCACTTGCCTTTCCTTTATAAGTGTCTTCATTGACTTCCACACCACTGACCTTAGACTCATCAGCCTATGGTTGACAGCCTCCTCACTGTTACTGCTTATGAAGTAGGACTACGTTTGCCCTCCTCCAGTCCTCTTGAACCACTCCTGTCTCCAGTGATTGGTTGAACATGGCTATCAGAGGATGCAGCCAGTGAATCCCTGAGCTATCAAAGCAACCTTGGGTATACCTCATTTAGACCCTAGCTTTCTTTAAAATTCCAAATCCTTTAAGGACTCTTAACTCTGTGAATGGACTTGTATTTACCTCCCTCCCCTATGTCTTTCTACTGATTTTATGCAGTCCATGTCCCTCTCCATCCACTGTGAAGACTGAGCAGAAATATTTGTTTAGGATATCTGATTTTTTCTGATCCTCCTCTGAACAATCTTCTCCTGCCTTTCTTATCCTCACAATCCCTTCTCTTGTCTTCCTAATTTCACTTTGTATCAGGAAAAAGGTCATATCCCCTTTAGTTATTCATTTTGCTATCCTTTCCTCTGTTTATGCCTTTACCATTGCAGTCACTTCCCTTGAGAATCATAGTGGTATTTTTTTTCTCCTGTTTTTGTTCACTTCTTTCATGTAGAGGTTTGTGCCTTCACTGTGCCATCCCCTAATTTGGCCCATTGTTCCTCCACCCTGGCCTGGCAATCACTCCCCCTGCTAGGTTGCCTTTCAGCAGTTACACATTTTTCTTAAAATCCACCCTCCAGAAGTCCAGGGACCTCATCTTTATATGGTTTGTCTCTGTTAAACAACACTGTACAGTGATCACTGGTTACGGGGTGTCATCCAGCCTTGACTTCCACAATACTGTCCCTGTTTGCAGGAACCAGGTCAAGCACTGCCCCATCTTGAGTGGACTCTCTGACTGGTTTTCTTTGAAACATCCCCTGCAGGGAGTCTAGGATGGCCCTGGTTCTATCTAAGGCCAGAACTGTAAAATTTCAATCAGGTAGATTGCTGTCATTCTGATGGCTTCCCTCAGTGCTTTATCCTGTTCTTCCCCCTGTTTTGGGAGTCTTTATATTACCCCAGTGTGAATAGTGACTCAGGCTTCTTCTTTTGGGTGAGCCTCAGCACCTCCAATCCCTCCTTTCACCACTGGGTCCATTGTATTTCCATCACTTTTATACTCTTTCTCATATTACAAAAACCCTCCACCTTTCCTCCCCACCCTATCCTTCCTGAACTGAGTGTAACTTGGTATGGCCATGTTCCAGTCATAGCTCCTTCTGCATTACAACTCAGTAATGTCCACAGTATCCATGTCTGTCTCTGCCCTGATGGTCTTCCAGTCTGGAATTTTATTTCCACGACTCCTTGCATTTTCAAACATGGCCCTACACATTTTGCTCCCACTCTGCCTGCAGTTCCTCTTACTCATTTTGCCTCACTACATTTCCCCCTCTCTTTTTACAACTTCTGTTCCAGTACCCTTGTCCTTTTCTACTCTGCTGCCTCTTTTAACCTGCTCCCTGTGGGAGTTTCCCAGTGCTGGGTCCTTCCTTCCTACTGCTTCAGTCTGGGGGCAGCAGTTATGCCTCCCTTTGACTGCCCTCCACCCCTCAGCTAATTTTAATGTTCATCAAAGTAACATTTAAACCACCAACCATGGATTTTAGTTTCCTACTCAGATGGATGGAGGCTGTCATCTCTGTAAAGACCCTTATCCCTCTAGGGTTGTCACCAGTTCACAGGGAAGCTAAACTCCTCTCTGCACCATTCCTTCAACCATGAACTGAAGCTTCTGATGCAGAGTACTCTATCCTCTTCTTGGCCATAGACAAATAGCACCTTGACAAATGCCACCACACAAGCTACTTGCCTTAGGCTCCTCTCAGTTCCCTGAACTCTCCTTGCACAATCTCAGCCCCATCCCCTTGCTAGGACATTAGTCCCCAGGTAGACAATGACATCCTGCTCATCCCCATACTCTGCCACACTAGCTTTCCTTGGGATCCTCTGTCTATCCCTCTTAGACCTGGTGTCAACTAGGTATCTAACCTCAATCTCCCCACCACTTCCTGTTCCCAAATCTACCCCCCCCACAATTGATTCCCCCACCAGAATTGCTTCCTCCTCCTCTGATGGTGTCCTCTACCTCAAACCTTAGAGCCCCCTTTTGGGGGGGACCCCCCACATCCTCCTTTCCACTACTTCAGGTGCGTTTTCTTGGAAGTCCCTTTCCACCAGGACAGTGAAGGAAATCTTTAGTGGTGCAGACTGAGGCATGTGCCACTGACCTGTCACCCTACCTTCCTGAAGTCCAGAAAGGTCCAGTCAGCCCTCTTTTGTTAAAGTAAATTTCTGGGGCAACCTTTTTGTACTTTCAGCTTTCTGCTCAGACTCACACAGCACACAACAAGTCATACAGTCAACATACAAAGAATACTAAGAATTTGTGTTTGTGATCAGTCTCATGCAAACATATTAGGTAAAAAAAAAAGCATCCATTTGATACATCAGAATCCTGTGGAGGGGGCAAAATTGATAAAATGAGACTGAGACAGAAAAAGGACCCCAGAGACAGCATAAAATATTGATTATAATGAACAGATTAGGTAAGTTCAGGTAAGAGGCATGAAAGTCCCTCACCATATCTGGCTAATTTCTATGGGCATGGTTTGGGATTCAAGAAAAAGGCTGCTATAACCAAAAAAAATGTTACATTGTGTCCAATTTAGTTGGGATGGACTGTACTAATTTATATAACCCAGCACAAATATTTAGGAGTGGAGACACTTCAGCTTTTCTTATTCTAAATGGACTTGCGCAGTGGGATGCTCTCTGATAGTGCTCCAATCAACTTGACTTTTCCGGTGAATGGCTGCTGCACACTGAGCTGAGCTACTGAACAGATCTGCTAAAGCAGGATTTGGTCAACATTCATTACTTGTTTTGAAAAGGTATGCCACTGTTGCCTTATTTTTTAACAAAGTGAGTAAATCTTTTCAGTCTGACTTGTGTGGCCACTGCCAGTCTCCCTTGTTCGCCTTTTGTTTTTCAGTCACCGGGCCCTGGAATTTTTGGTGGAAATAGCCTTGCCTGATGTCTGGGTTTCAAACACCCTGTGGGAGGTTTTGATGGTAAACAATGGAAGATGGACAAATAACCAGAAGAAAGGATTAGAAGAAAAGTTTAAAACTGTAAAAGTGTAAAGCAGAGGAGAGTCTTTTCCCTTATCTTTCTGACTCTTAACTGTTTGTTTCTATCCTAATGTGATTAATGCCTAATGACTTGAAATCTGCGGTTTAGTCCGCTATTATTTTTTCAGTCTTTATCACACTGTTTTTACTACACCATGATAGTAGATACCACCAGTCTAGTCCATATTCCCAGATTTTGTTTATTTGTTTGGCCTTTTATTGACACTGGGGACGATGTGTAATTATTGAAAACTAGCTGCTTTGGTCAATTTTGGTCAATTTTAATTTAGAATTTTAAAAGGAAAAATCAGACTCCTTTTTATATATTGCCTAATACAGCTCAGAGTTTGGTTATTGTAGATATTTATAACATATCCGTAACACTACTGTATATGCTAGTTGCAGATATAGTAACATTATGAACATTTTAGAAATTTTTATTTTATTTACTTACTTTGTATTTAGATTCATTTTAGACATTTAGTCTCTGAGTTTAATTTTCATACCATAGTCACACACACCTTATGTCACCTGTGTCACTGACTCCATAAAGGCACTCCCATTTTTCCCTAAACAGCAGCATCATTTGGAACTCTGCTTTCATCACGGTTGTGCGTTTTTCTCTCTGCTTGCTGTTGGCTTTATTTCTACTATCATATTTTTGATCCCAAGTTTTGGGAGGTCGGATCGAGGTTGCTGTTTACTTGAAAAGCTCTAACACCAAAAAATGCTAAAAAACGCAGTATGCTTTGTCTTGTTAATTTAAATGCGGTCAGTACTTGTATTTCTAATAGTATAAGACTGTAGGCTGCAGACAACTTTATACACCTTCATATCGACACCTAACAGATGCTGCAAGTAAGTTAAAGATTCTCTGGTAACCTAGTTTTTAAAAAACCTTTTTGGTAACAGTGTGCACTAAATTTTACTTGAATAAAATACTTATACAAGATCAGGCTCTTTAGGTTGAGGTCTAGGACTCTAACCTACACACTCAATTAGTGAATTAGTTTTATTTTTTAATTTTTTTAAGCAGAATCAATTTAAAAATGGGCTATAACAACTCTTAAAAAATTTTTGTCTGTTGATTCTAGTGGCAGACAGCCTTCATGCAGGGAACTTATACTGTCAACAGCAATTGGAGATACTGGAGCCCCTAACCTTCCCAATCCTTATTCAGAAAAGAGAGGGCTGTCACTTGGCTTTCTTTCGGGGAAGAGACTCTCCAAATTATATGAACTTTCTGATTATATGCTGGGACCTTTGTGTTTTCCTGCATTGACTGACTGAGACTTGGACCACGACCATCTCATTGAGTCATGTTTTCCATTCTGCCTTTGAACTATTTCACCTATGGAACTTTTGTATTTTTTTTTAATGGCTAAAAAATTTTATTCAAGAATCTGTTGTATATTAATTAAGACTTGAGGATCTAAGATTTAAAGGTTTAAACAACTATTGCTAGAAATATGTTCACATCAGGAAAGATCAATCAGTAAAGCCATGTATACACAAAGTGGTAAAGTGTTGAATAAGTATATTATTTACTTTTTACCCCTACCCCTATATAAGCGGTAGGGGTAAAGAACTTTAATTACAAGAAGATAACCAGAGAATAAACAAGAATGGTTGTGTGTTTACTCAAGAACTGGTTATCACGGCCTCTATCCCTAAAGAACACCTTGGAGCAACTCATCAGTCCTTTTCCTCTGATTATGTAAAAGAGGAAGCTGCTTATGATTATAGAGCTGCAGTGCCTGGAGCTAAATCTGACCCTAATTATTTTAAGCAGAATGCCTGTATAGAGAAGGGATCAAATCAAGATTTATTTTTAAGCAAAATGGCTATACCTGATCAATCTGGCCTAGGGTTACTTGAAAGTATTGAGTATGAAAAAATCAGAAATAAATATTTAACAGTTAAATCTAAAAATGGAGATTCTGTGATGGACTTGAGGGAAAATAATTCAATTCTCCATTTAAACAAATCATTTAGTCAAAGGAAAATTACAGATTTTTTTTCTAAAAAATTGAAGAAACCTCAAAAGGATACAATACTGGATAGTCTGAGTTCAATGAATCTTTCTGGTAATCACTCAGACATTCATTTGTTAAAACGCCTTATTAAAGGACAAGAAATATCACTCCACCCTAACTATATAGGTCTTTTTATTCCTTCTAAATCTATTACTAGCATAGATCACTACTTGGACTACTTAACCGATTCACAAATTTTGACTGATTCCCCAGAAAAAGTGTTTAATAAAATAGATAAAGAAGTCAAAGCAATTAAACTAGATCCCACATTTCTCAAACAATGTCCAGAAGCAATCTCAAAATATACGATTAAAGCATTAACACATCCAGTTATGACGAACATAGTTTTCCTTGAAGCATACAATGAATTAAAACATCATGTAGAAAGATTGTTTGATTTTATTATAAACAAACTTACAGACATTTCAGATAAAATTGATAATAAAGAGTACAAGTATTTCACTGAGAATGCAAATAGGCCCTTCTTCTCTTCAATTTACTATCCAAAATCTTCATTAAAGAAAAAAGTAAAAAAAAAAGAGGCCACAGAAAACTGAGATAGAAAAAAATCAAAAATAAAATAAAACTAAAATGAAAAATAAACAACACAAAAATAACACAAACAAAAAACAGGTTATAGCAGATAAAGTGAATACAATTACCATAAATCAAGTAAAAACAAGTAGCGAGGATAACGAAAGTCAGGTTAAGGAAGATAAAATAGAATGCTTCCCTGTTGTAATGGAACAGAGCACTTTGGGCAATAACTTTTTACAAAGTATGGATACAAACTTGGTATCCTCTGAGAATCTCAAATTGCAAAGTTCACTTTCTTTAAATCATAATCCAGAATCTATTACTGTTGCAGGGAAAGATGTAGTTTTTAAAATAGAAAATATCTATTTAAAACCTCAAGAAACTATTGATACATTATCTTCCCTAATGTCCTATCTGCTTAAAGCAGAATTAGAACTCCCACAGGCAGCTTCCAATATAAATATATGGTTTACAGAGATCATTCAGCAGCTAATCAACCAGTTTACATATTACTATCCGATATGGATACAGCTAAGAAAAGTTGGGCTAAACAAATACATCTAAATAAACTTGATATTTAATTTTTTTCTCCAGTAAATTTTTCAACTATATGGATGTTTGCTTATGTGAATAGGAATTTACCAATAGGTGCTATGATCCCCATTGAATCTATAACCTCAACTCTAACATTGCTTATTTGGAACTTCGATAAAACATCAGATGCTCATCTTCTTTCTCTATTTGGAATAGCAAGGTTTGAAGGAAACAATAGGCACAGATTACTCTCCCTTGTTAGAACTCTTTTTGAGTCAGGTCTGGATATAGAAATAGCTAAATCTGACTTGGGAGAGGTCAGGAGAGTCCATAAGGATAAAATAGATTCTGAAATTGATTTGGTAATAAAATCAGAAATTCTATATAGGAACTTATTATATAATGTTCATAAGCTGGATAGAATCAATAGTGGGCCTACCTGGGCATCAAAATTTAATAAATAAATAAATAAATAAGAATCCAAGTACTTTTAACTAATTTCCAGTTTAAAGAAAACTGAAAAAGAATCACTGCGGAAACCAATATCAATTCATGACTACCCAATAATCACTCTATTTCATCAAATATGGATGAGTCCTTAACAAATAAAGTCTTAACATCTTTTAAATTAGATAATTTTATGTCCTAGAAGATTCCAGGCATGGGGCAAAATTTGGTTGATCCCGACTGGAAAGAAATGGTTTCTCAGTATGAACTATTGCTGTTTCAAAAGACATGGGCAATCACATAAATTCATTTAAATGGTTATGAAGCATTTAGTTTGTTAGCACAGAGGGAGAAAAAGTTTGGAAGGCCGAGTGGTGGGTTAACCACCTTTATAAAACTTAGAACTGGTATCCATGTAATTGATCATCTTGAGGTTAAAAATGTAGCAGTGATAAATATTTTCAAATGAGACCTGTTCACTTATATGACTCTGAATGTGTATGTTCCCCCTAATACTCCAATTATAACATATGGTAATCTTTGCTCAGAGCTCTCCTTGATCGTGGATAGTTTGTATATCAAACATCATATAGACATAATGCTAATAGGAGGTGACTTCAATGCTCCGATAGCCTCCTTTGATAATCTTTTAATGTTGCCCTCCCATTTATATATGGGTGGCTTAGACAAGAGGAAATCAGTGGATGCCATTGTTAATCCAGCTGGAATTAAATTTAAAGAATTCATAACTGAGAATAATTTATTAATCCTGAATGGTAGAGGAGCAGGAGACCTAGAGAAAGCATACACATACTTTTCTTCAGTTGGAAACAGTGTAATAGACTACGTATTAATTTCTACTGAATCATCTGGCTCTCTACAGAATTTTCGGATAAATGTTAGACCAGAAAGTGATCATGCTGCACTTACTTGCCGTATGGTCACATTTAAAGATAAAAAAAGGCTGCCTTTGAAAAATATTTATCCTGTTCCATTAGTCCCTACGGCGAAATCCAAACTATCTTTAAATAATAACAAAATGAAGAATATAGAACATATTATTTTTTCCACACCGATTTATAGCTGATTATGTCTTAAAAAATGAACATTTAATTCAAGCTACTATTGGAAATTTTGAGAATCTTCTATCTAGAATTACCAGGGAACTATACCTATATAAGGATCAAACATCATCCCCTCTAACTTGGTTTGATTCTCACTGTCAGTATCAAAGGAAGAAATTAGGCAAAACAATTAGGGATTATCTCAGAAATCCATCGAGCTATAGCAAAGTAAAACTAAATCATGCCCGGAAAGCATATAAAAAAGTCCTAAAGATAACAAAATATGAATTTACAAAAATAAGATGGGAAATTATTCATCAAACAATATTGAAGAATGATAAAAGGCCTTTTGGAGTATGGTAGCAAGAAGGGTTAAATTATATCAACCCACACTCCCATCTTATATCGCCAAAGAAGCATGGGTCACCTATTATCCAGCTTTATTAAACAAAAACATTTTACAAAGAGACCAAACAAATTCTTCACAATGGATATTTTTGCTTCCTTACTCACCTATAATTTTTACCTCTGATGATGTTCAAACAGCAATCTTAAAATTAACAAACAATAAAGCTCCTGGCTGAGATAAAATTCCAGGTGAGATTTACAAAGAAAACCTCAACTTTTGGATCCCTTTTCTACTCAATTTATTTAATATTTGTTTAAAAGAATGTACAATACCATTGTCATGGCAAAAAAAAATAACAATTCCTATTCACAAAAAAGGCTTGTTATATAAACTAAGCAGTTACCATCCAATAGGTTTACTGGACTTTGCAAGGAAAATATTCTCTTGTATATTGATAAATAAACTACAAATCTGGATAGATACTAATAGCCCTCTTTCTAAATTTCAAGCTGGATTCTGCTATGGATTTTCCACAAAAGATAATGTTTCTCTATTATTTCACTTGTTTGAGAAATACATACTATTTAGGAAAATGAGACTTTATGTTTTATTTGTTGATTTCTCCACTGCATTTGACTCATTAATAAGACAGACCTTATGGGAAATTGTTAAGATTTGCGGCCTTCCTTCATCTTTAATTCTCCCTATAGTTTTACTTTATACTAATACTTACACTGCAGTGAGATTTGATCAAAAAGGAAATATTACAAAATACTTTCCAACTACTAAAGGTATCAAACATGGATGTTTACTAGCTCCCCTATTATTCAATATCTATATAGATACCTTATTAGATTATGATTTAAACAAACAATGGGATTCTCCAAAAATAAAAGACCAACATATACATAATCTAGCATACGCAGATGATCTAATTCTTCTATCATTGACTCCTAAAGGATTAGAATTAAAATTTAACTCTCTCATGAATAAAGGCAAAGAATTAGAACTGAGAATAAACCTGGACAAAACAAAACTAATGATCTTTGGAAGTCATTCATCAAAACCAAGGATTTTCTATAATGATATCCCTATTCAAATAGTGACATCATATAAATACCTAGGTATGACATTACATCCCAGAAATTTCTGGGCACATCACATTAAGGAACAAATTAACAAGGATAAGTATGCAGCAAAAGCACTGCTAAGGTTTAACTTTAAATATGGAGCCTTTACGGTAATACCCGCTATTAAAGCAGGGGAGGTGAAAATTACCCCACTACTTTTATGTGGAGCGGAAATCTGGGGATATAATCATTACCCACATCTAGAAACACCACTCTAATATTATTATAAATCTATCTTACAAGTTCCTACTTCAATGGCTGGATCAATAGTAAGGACATAATTAGGCAGGTTACCATTGACTTCCCTTATTCACCTAAGGATAGTCACATACTGGTTGAGATCAATAAACAATACAAATAATGTTATACCATTGAATTGCATAATAGAAAAGAAATCCTGGCACAAAGATGGTTTTATTTCTTCATGATTAAAATCTCTCTTCCAAATATTATACAGTATAGAATTTATACATTTATGGAATGATTGGCAAGCAAACATAAAAATACGTGAAAATTATAAGGTTAACTTAAAAAAAAGTTTTCATAAATGCTACACAAACTCAGATGAATCAAGTAAGGAGCAAAGACAAGCCCTTTGGTTTGTTAAAATTAAAATTGATTTGAACATGGAAGAAAATTTGCAACTTCCCTTATCACCACATATATGTAAAGCAATAACCTGGGCGAGATTTGAACTTATCACATCAAAATACATTTACTTTAAAAATGAAAGTTAATTGAACCATTTCAGGACAAATGTCCTTGCAACAAAGGATTTATTGAATCGTTAAAGCATGTACTAATTCAATGCCCCCTACTTAGTAACATTCTTTCTAAATATTTGGGGGAAATTCTTATTAAATATGCAGACTTAACATATGATGTGATATTTATATTGATGCACTCAATGACTGTTGATGAGGCAATATTGTTTGGGAATTTTATAATGTCTGTAATGAGTGTTAAGAAAAAAGCATATCGAAAGCAGCTCAGAGATAAATAAATTGCTTTTGTATAATGTGAAGAACCTTAATTATTATGCTTTCTTTTTAGAGTTCACTATTGAGATAAGGAGACCGTTTAACTAAGTCTGTTATCCATTTTATATCGTGTCTTTTAAATCCAAAAGTTGTAATGTCCAAAATTTTTTTTTATAAATTATTGGAAGAACAATAAACTTGAACTTGAACTTGAACTCACCATATCTGTCCCACAAAACTGTAGCCTCGTTTGGGAGTTGTCTCTCTGAAAGAACACAATCCATGAAGTTAAATGGAACACTTTCTGACCCTAGGGCTGTGACCCTCAGAGTCCCTCAAGGGTCTATTCTTGTCCCTTTACTGTTCAGCCTGTTCATTAAAACTCTGCCTTCTGCCTGCCCTGCAAACATGTTGCTTTACGCAGATGATGATGTAATCTTCTGTGGCGGCAACCAAATGTCCCAAATACCAATGGCACTCCAGGATAGCTTCCTAAAGCTTGAACAATGGTTTCTCCAGAACAAACTTCTTCTAAATTACACGAAGACAAAAGACATGCTGATTTATATACCCAGACAAAGAAAAAAGCTGTCCCCGACCGTCTTCAGCCAAGAAGAGGTAAAACTGCTCCAAGTCAGCACCTTTAAACACTTAGGAGTGTAACTGGATGACACCCTATCACTTTGCACATAGACCACATTGTTAAAACCATGAACGTAAAGCTTGGACTGCTACATTGACACAGGCATGCACTGACCCCCAATGCACTGCAACTTCTAACTAACAGTTCTGTACTGTCCGCAATAGAGTGCGGGCTGGTAATATACAGCCCAGCCATCTACACTGTCCTTAGGATGGTTAAAGTACTGTTAAACAAGGCCTGCAAACTGGTTCTAGGGGCTGATAACCTAACACACACATGCAGCCTATACACCCAAATGGGATGGCTCCCACTTCACTTCAGGACTACTGGGTAAGAAGGCCCTGCTCAGACAAAGCCCAGACTCTATAGTGAGGATTTTCCAATACTCCCAATCCACACAAAACTTGAGAAGCAAAGCTAAGTGTGCACTGCAGGTCCCTTTTAAACTTATCTCCCTTGCCCAGAGATCCCTATCCTTCAGAGGATCTCTGTGGCTCAATGACCTCCCTGTCTCCCTCATACACATTAGAAAACAATGCCTCTCCTCAGTAAGCAGCTATGGCTGTCATAGCTAGCCTACCATCTGAACCCCCTCCTTTCTCATTTCACTATTCAATCTGAGCAATTTCTTCATTTAGAGCCCTGCAATCTGCATGACTAGACCAATTCTCTCCCCCTTTGCAGCACAACAAGGCCACCGTTGGCCACCACTGTCTCTCTCCTCATCTGTCACCTTTGAGTCTTCATGACTTGGCCAGCTGTGTTGCTTACCTTATCATTGTAGCTATGATACCTGTATAGGTCTCCTCAACATGCTTATGTACCACACTTGTTGTGCTGCTGTATTTAAATTGTAATTATGGACCAAACTTTTATAAAATGGGGATAACGGACAGGTGTTTTGGCACAACATACAGACACTGACTGGTATGAAGTACAGAACCCCTCCTGATCTCGTTGTTGTGCCCACAGGCCCTGTACAGCATCCTAAAGGCCTTGCTATTGCTTTTAATCAGGTCTTCACAGACCTAAGCAGCATCGTACTGCCAGAATATCTTTACCCTAACACTAACTCTGCACTACCAATACTACCCCCAACCCTAACACCAATCAATTGCTCTTTTACTTCAAACAGATTACTATGTCCCAGACTATTAAATACATCAAATAAATACCATACAAAACCAGAATGGGCAGCAACATGCTGGATATGAAGTTAATTGCTCAAGCACTAGACGAACTTGCCCACCATCTCACTATGTTATTTAATATATCCCTGAGAACAGGTATATTCCTTGAGAAGTGGAAGAATGCCCTTGTTATTCTGGTCTTCAAAAATGGTGATAGAACCAATCTGGGTAACTATTGCCCAATCTCCATCTTACCACCACTCTCAAAGCCCTGGAGAGAATTGTGTCAGATAAACTCACAGAATACCTAAATAAATATAATCTTCTTTGCCCCCAGCAGCATGGGTTTCAAAACTTTCACACCACTAGCACTCACAGATTTTATCGCCCATTTATATGTTGCCCTAGACTCTGGAAATACAGTTAGGTCTATCTTTATAGACCTAACTAAAGCATTCAATACTATCAATCACCAGATGCTGCTCAACAACCTTGCTTCCCTAGGCCTCTCCTATGATACTGTATCCTGGTTCTTAAGCTACCTATCACACAGGTCCCAGTGTGTTTGGATAAGAGTGGTAACATCAGAACCAAAGAATGTAACTCAAGGAGTCCTTCAAGGATCTATACTGGGGCTCTTACTTTTCAGATTATTTATCAACTCTCTCCCAAGTGCTTGCCCAGCTAAGATGTTACTCTATGCAGACAATGCAGTTATCTCTGTTTCAGGGAGCCAGCAAACTGAATCACTGCATCTCTTCAAGATAGTTTTTCCAAGCTTGAATCCTAGTTTTCCCAAAATCGGCTCCTCTTAAACTATGAAAAAACTGAAACAATGCAGTTTACTCTTTAACACTCAAGAAAGAATGCCAGCCCCTTGACCATCCTAAGATGCTGAGGTGATGCCATAGAACAGGTCCCCACCTTCAAATATCTTGGCATCCACTTAGATGACACCCTCTCCTTCACCTCCCATTTTGACTATGTCATAAAATCTGCTAATAGTAAACTCAAGATCCACTACCACCACAAAAAAGCCATGACCCCAGAGGTCCTCAACCTGGCCACACGGAGCTCAACACTGACAACCATAGATTACAGACTAATCATATATGATGCTGCCTCTGAAACTGTGCTAAAGCCTGTTAAATTACTCATCAACAAGGCCAGTCATCTAGTTTTAGAAGCTAAACACCTCACCCACATCAGCAGCCTATATTCTACCACTGGTTGGCTCCTGCTATACCGGAGGACTATGAATCAAGCATGTCTAATTGGTAAAAGAGCTCTACTAGAACTAGCTCCTGACTCAACAGCAACACTATTCCAGGGTGGCTGGCACACCTGTGCAATGTAACTTAACAACAAAAACTTCCTGAAGTTCAATTAAGGGAGTACAGCATGTCTTTTAAATGAACCTCCTTTGCCCAATGGTCACACTCTTATAGTGGGCCCCTGTGGATGGATGAATGACCTTCCTCTTACAATATGAAAAACTTGGCCCTCTTAAAAATGAACTTCATATCCTCCTGGCTGACACTAACCACTGTGACTGCACTCCCTCACTGTAGGTGATCCCGTCCTTGTCCCTGGGTCTTCCATACCTGTCTCCCCTCTCTCTACTCACCCCCTTCCCTCTTTTCCCCCTAAGATCCCTCCCATGACAAAGCCATGGATGGCTGCTACTCCAGCACTTCCAGCTCCTGAATGCTTCAGGGTACCCAACAATGTCCCTCCCCCCCTTCTTGTCTTTCTCCCTTTTCACCCTTCCTTTGACAGTGCCTTATTGGGCTGCCTCCTCCCCACAACTTGCACTTAATAATCATATCTACCTGTCAACAATTATATCTGGAAATATGTACAACTGTTTGAAATTGTTGCTCTTTTTTAGTTATCTGTTTGTTAGAACTTTAATCCACCCTGGATCATTGTAACTGCCTTCTTAATCAGTTCTCCTGTACTTTTTGTTTTGCTTTGCTGTGTACATACATATATTTTGACATGGAGCCTTTGTAAAAGAGCTTCTATGCTCAAAGATTGTAATTCTGAATATGGCATACATTAATTAAATAAAGAACTTTGTCTGTAGTACTGTTGCTGTCTATATGAACTTGCTTGTACCCCTTTGTATTGTCTTACTCTGATTGACTTGGAACCTTTTTAAATGAGCCTTCCAGCTCAAAAGTGTTAATCCAAATTTTAAATAAATAAATATTAAGCATCTGTGAGTGACATGCAGTGCTGGACACCTAGCAGGCAATAGATAAGAGATAAGTGCATATTTTTATTTGTTTTCTTTCTAAATATGTTATTTCCTCCTCATGTCCAGAGGGACAGCTCTTCAGCCCAGTCCCCAGCCCTCCACATTGGCTTTCATACCATGCCAGCCATGTATCTGTTTGTATGGTTTCCCTACAAGCTTCCCCTCATGGCAGGGCTAAGGAGGGATGGCTATCTCTCCTCCCATTTAACATATACAAGTCTGACCAGTGTGGTGGCCTGACAGTGATGCAGGTACAGTGCAGCTGCGCTGGGCCTCATTGAGCACCTCTGATGCCATTTTTAAATGAGTCGCAATGGGAAGAGGTAAGGCGCTAGGTGCCTCAGCCCTCTACACCACCAAGCCAGAAGAAATGCATCTTTTTCTTTTTTCTTAGTATGTAAATGCCTCAATGGGAGAATTTTCATAATATTTAAAGCATGGATCATCCATCAACTTGTAATTACTGTTATTTCCCTGCCCCAGACAAAATATGTGTGTGTTTGGCTGTCATGATTTTCTTAAATAAGCACTACAATTAGTAGTTTTGTTGGACTTAAACAATCTGAAAATATTAGTTGCCGAATTTACAGCTGTGTCCTAATGACTAAATGTTTTAAGAGGATGCTGTCCTCTGTAATTTATCAAACAGAAGTAGGTTAGTAAATACACACCATATCAAAGCAGGAAGGAAACAAACATAAAAAAAACTTGGGTTTAGTGGCTCAATCATGCCAAATAAAATGCATTTTTTTTAATGTCACCAAAGGAAATAGATATAGGGAATCCTGTGGAAGAGCTACTGTATATCTAGATGTTAGCAAAACATGTGATACTGTTTCTCACAGGAGGCTACTACCTAAATTAGAGAACCTGCAGTTGGTATAACTATGAGTGGATGCTAAAATGGGTTCAAAATCAGATTCAGCATGTGGGGTAAAGAGTAATAATAGTAACCAATACACATGAATATAGGTGACCAGTTCTACAAGCGTTGTTTCTAGGACCTACAGTACATTATTCAGTAACTTCTTACTTAACAGGGAGGAGGGTATGAGTTGCTGGATCACCAAGTCTGTTGATAACAACAAAATGGAAAGAGCAGTTACATCAACAGGAGATAATGCAATGCATAAAGAACCAGACATATTTGGGAAATGGGAGGCAGACTGGCAGAGGAACTTTAAGGTTGAGAAATGCAAGTTGATCATTTAGGAAAAAAATGAACAAAAAGAAGTGGAAGACAGAGTATATTTATCCATTTTTGTGCTGTAGAAATTTCACACAGGAAGTGGAGTATTTTAAAAGCCTATATCAAGATGCAATATTCTACTGTAAAACTTTGAGCATTCTCCAAATTTCCCCTGTGTCTAATTTTCAAATCTGAAACATTGCTGCAGTAAGTCACATTTTTAAAACTCTGACTTATTTATGTCCAGTTTTCAATGTTCACATATGAATCTGCCCAGAGACAATTTTCAGACTGAATTTAACCTGGTCTATCATTTACATATGCTGTATGTCTTTAAGTTTCTGGGGCCTCCAGGGGATGCTTCTTATGGTATAAGAGACCCCAAGCCTGAAGTTTGGGCAAGAGGACCACAAAGTGAACCTAGGCAGTTTGGTCTGCCCAAACCTCAGAAGAAGAGTCTCTTAAATGATACAAGACATCCTTCAGAGGCCCTATTAACCTATTCTAAATCACTGTAGTTTAGTTAAGTGATTTGCAATAAGTTTAATCTTTTTTTTTTATTTGACTGTGCCTCCCCCCCCCCAGGCATTGCAGTGGATCACTGTCTGCTGGTGATCACACACGAGAGCACACTATACATCGAATAAGAGGTACAGTAGCTGATTGGATGAAATTACATTAATGCTTTATAATAAACATTTTTTATTCACAACTAGATGTAGAGTATCATAAATAGTTAACATCTTGCAGATATGCCCAACTCTTAAAAATACCTCTAATAAGATTCAATATAGCCTAGACATACCAGGACAGTTTCTAACATTGCCATAACAAGGATTTACATGCATTTTACATCTTTTAAAAACCTCAACTGACCTAACTAGAAGTCACATACATTTTTTGAAAAACCCACCTTGTGTAACTGAGTTGCATCAATTTTATGACTTTCTAGAATCTTACCAGCTATAACTGGAGGTTGACACTATTTTACAACTTTTGAAAATCTTGCCCAGTGTCTCACCTTTTGCAATATATCTTTATTTAAAGTTGTCTAATTGTTTTAATTGCACTTGTATTTTATCTGTACCTTTATAAATATGTAGTTGTGAACATTTATTTATACTAGAGTACTTACATCACTGTATTTATTGTGCAATACGCTGTCTTTTTAAATCTATGGCTTAAATGACTGGAATGAAATCCATTCTCAAAATGATGGGCAAGAGGGAGGTGATTCTGCTAGGGGATTTCAACCTCCCTGATGTCAGCTGGAGCTTGTGGACAGTGGCATCTATAAAGAGCAGGGACTTTTTGGCAGCCCTACAGAAGGCAGGACTAGAACAGCTAGTAAAGCAACCCACAAGGGGTGAGGCTGTTCTAGACCTGGTACTCACAAACAGTGATAAAGTTACACATGTTGAAGTGGGGAGCCACTTGGGATCTAGTGACCACAACATGGTGTGGTTCAAGGTAAAGGAGGGAGTGCCTGATCATCCAGAGCTTTAAATCTGCTCTGAAAACACATTTATTTAGCTTAGCCTTTCTTTAATGTTCATAGTATTCTGAGATAGTTACTTAAAATTGTATATGCTATAATTTTAAATAAGTAGTCAGGAACTTTTAGACGTTATGTGGCTGGTTTAAAATTTGATTGCATTGTTTAAAATTGTTTGTATTTTTAATATTATTGTACAACCACTTTGAACAGACCCTGGAACAAGCCATTCCAAAATTAGGGTTTTTCAAAAAAACTGACTTCCCACAAATCAAGAAGTATGTTAAGGAGAATATAAAACATGGACTGGGTGAGAGGTCTGAGACATGTTGGGCTAATCTAAAAAAGGCAATATTAAAGGTCACTGAAATGTGTGTCAAACATGTTAGCAAATCCCAAAAAAAAGAGAAACCCTCTGTGGTTCTCTGGGGAGATCTCCAAAATGACTGAGGATAAAAAGTGAGCATTTATTAAGTTTAAGCAAACTAAATCTGAAAAGGATCTGGAAACATATAATGAGAAGCTGAAAGAATCGGACAAGGCAATCAAGGTAGCAAAGGCACAGACAGAATCAAGAATTGTGCGGGGTGTCAATAAGGGAGGCATGACCTTCTTCAGGTATATCATGGAAAAAGGAAAAATAAGGGAGGATTGTTAGACTGCAAAAAAAGGATGGAGGGAATGTCAAGCGAGATAGGGAAAAGGTGGAAGTCCTCAATGAGTACTTCTGTTCAGTATCCATGGTAGAAGAGGTTGCAGGTCCAAAGCTGGCTGAGAGGTATCCCATCACTGGTGAAGTGGACACCAGTCCCATCTCAGAAAAAAAGGGTGCTGGAAGAGCTCAGCAAACTGAATGTGACAAAGGCTATAAGCCCTGATGGCATCCATTCAAGAATATTTAAGAAACTGGGGAATGAGCTGGCAGAACCCCTGGCAAACATTTTTAACATGTCCATTGAGAGTGGGGTTGTTCCTGAGGACTGGAAAATGGCAAACGTGGTCCCTATCCACAAGAGTAGGAGTGAGGATGTGGCAGGAAACTACCGTCCAGTCATATTAACCTCAATAGTGGGCAAGGTAATGGAATCCCTTCTTAAGGGGAGGAACTTAGAATTCTTCAAATCTAGTGGTCAGCTGGACCCAAGACAACATTGCTTATCTGCAGGCAGATCCTACCGGACACATCTGGTAGAGTATTTTCACATGGTGACCAGAGTGGTGGATCGGGGAGGGGGGCCGGTGGACGTGGGTCACCTTGACATCAGCAAAGCTTTTGATTCTGTACCCACAGGAGATTGGTTGGCAAGCTGGATAACCTGGGATTGAGTCAGAATATAGTGAACTGGGTGAGAAATTAGATATATGGCAGAACACAGAGGGTAGCTGTAAATGGCTGCCTATCAGAGAAGAGGTAGGTGACTAGTGGGGTGCCACATGGGTCTGTATTGGGTCTGATACTATTCAATGCCTACATCAGTGACATTGTGGATGGCTTAGGGGGAAAGGTCTGTCTGTTTGCAAATGATAAAATGATCTGCAACAGTGTATATTCAGCTGAGGAGGTAAATCAAATGAAGGAGGACCTCAGAAAGCTGGAGAAACAGTTGGAATATTGGCACCTAAAATTAAATTACAAAAATTGCAAAGTCATGCACTTGGGTAGAAAAACCCTGGGGTGGAGTACTTCATAGGGGGAGAAAAGATGTCTGCCTCAGAACAGGAGAGGGAACTAGGGTTTTTATATCCAGGGACTTGAAGGTGAAGAGGAAATGTGAAAAGCTACATTGAGGGCAAACGGCATGCCAAGGTGCATAAGCAGGGGCATCACCAGCAGAAGAGTGGAGTTGGTAGTGCCACTGTATAGGTCCCTGGTAAGGCTGCATCTGAAGTATTGTGTCCAGTTCAGGAGGCCACACCTAAGAAATGACATAAACAGAACAGAGATGGTCTAGAGGAGAGTGACAAAGATGGTCAAGGGGCTGCATGAGAAACCATATGAGGAGAGACTGAGGGACATGACAGAAACCTTCAAGTACCTCAGAAGTATCAACAATACCTAGTGCAATAACCCTTTTCAGTTAAAAAATAATAGAAATATGAGAGGACACGACATGAGACTAATAGGTGGAAAGTTTAGTGGTAAGACAAGGAAGTTCTTTTCTCACAGAGAGGGTGGTGGATGTATGGAACAGCCTTCCCCAGAAGGTTGCTGAAGTCAAAACAATCAGTGCATTCAAGACAGTATGGGACAAACAGAAAGGGATACTTACTCCTGCAGAGTAAGTAGACATGGGGGTAGTTTATTGGGCAGACTTGATGGATCTGGTGATCCTCATCTGCTGACGCTTTTTCTGTGTTTCTGTGTTTCTATGTCCTGACTGATGAACTCTCCCCCCTAATAGAGCTATCATAGCTCAAAGTACTCTCGTCATTTCAGCAGGTTGTTTTTAATTTTTTAACAGTGTTTTGTGGACACTGCTTACCCAAATTGATCTCCAAGCCTTGTGAATCATTATCAGAGCACTGCCTTTTGTTTCCATTGGGAAAAAAGAGCATGCATTGGAAATACCACCTGAGTGGCATGGAGATTATTAAACTCAAGCAGAAAAAGGACCTGGAATTACTGATCAGCAACAACTTTATTTAGGAACAGGGGAGTGAGACAGCAGTTAACAAGGCAAACAAAATGATGGCATGCATTAGGAGAAATTGTGTAAGTGGCAGGGGCTTTGACTATATGGTGGCAGGGGCTGTGGTACTACACTTGGCTTATTGGCTACATGATGAATAGAACAGATACACGTGTGAACTTCTACTCTCCACCTAAGGCTATCACATATCACTACTCTAGTCCTCTAATACAAAAAAGAAAATAAATAAGTAAAAATCTTCTACAAAACAATCTGCCCCTCTTTAGACAGGGTTGAATCACTGGTGTCAGAGGGAACTTTGGGATCTACATAGAAACATAGAAGTTGACAGCAGATAAAGACCACAAGGCCCATCCAGTCTGCCCATTTTTTCTACCTTATGAATGTACCATAGGCCTTTACTCTGGCAATGGCCTATTTATTCATACTCATCTGTATTGCTCCTTTATGCATATCCCATGCCTGTTTGAAGCCCTGCACTGTATTCATATTCACCACTTCCTGAGGTAGGCTGTTCCATGCATCCACCACCTTTTCTTTGAAAAAGAACTTCCTCACATTACCTCTTAATTGACCTCCCTCTAAACTCATGCTGTGTCCTCTTGTCCTGCAATTTTTCTCATATTGAAACATGTTAGACTCTTTCACCTTGTTAATGTAATTAGGACATTTGAATGCTTCTATCATATCACCTCTGTCCCTCCATTTCTCTAGGGTATACATATTGAGCTACATTAATATGTCCTCATATGATTTCTGATGCAGTCCCTGCACCATTTTGGTTGCCCTTCTCTGGACTGCCTCCATTTTGTTAATGTCCTTGAGCAGGTGAGGGCTCCAGTACTGCACACAATACTACAGATGGGGCCTAACCAGTGTCTTGTAAAGAGGGATTATTACCGCCCTCTTATGACTTCTTGCATTACCTCAGGGACATTGAGATTGAGACACTCTATTAAGGGTTGATGAACAATATTTTAACCATTTTTAATAGACACTGTTAGTTTTCTTAGCTATTTTCTTGTGCAGAAAAGCAGGACTTATTTTTAAACAAGCATTTGTCAATTCCGAATCTTTCCTTGCATGATGTGTTCCATGTCAGGGAATCCAAGAGTATGAAATGGATGAATAACTGGAGCAGTCTTCATGAAGCCCTGCCCACCTACCTGTGCCTACCACACACCACATAAGGTACTGCTCCAATTCTGGATGGGAGTCATCTGGTGGGGGGAGGACAACCTTCCCTTCCCCGAACCGGCAATCTATGGGGGGACTTTGGGTTCACGGTGTCTAGGGGGAGGTGAGTGCCAGCTGGAAGAGACAGGAGCAGGGCTGAGAACCCACCTGCATTGACTGCCAAGGCAAAAAGCTTCATGGGGGAAAAATCTGCAGTGCAATGAGTAACCTTAATTCACACACAGACACAGACAAACACACACACTTTCTATCTCTCTCTCTCTCTCTCTCTCTCTTATCTCTCTCTCTCTCTCTCTCTGTCACTCTTTAACAAGCCCGGCAGAGCCATTAGAGTAAACCTTACTAGTGTAGGTGATATGTAGAGGGTTTCTTACCTGGGTAATAGGGAGCCAGAAGTAGGACTTTGAAGGGATGATGTCAGTTGGACCAGGTAAAATAAAATATAGGAAACAGGATACAAACACTCTACAGTTCTTAGGGAATAAATAGGGTGTAAAGGACAGGTTAGACATAGAATAATACTTATCTGATAGGGGAGGAATCACTGTCCTGTCAGACCTGTTAAAGTAAAGAGGAAAATAGGTTAATATGGATTAATTACAGTAGCAAAAGCAGAAACAGAGTACATATATATGAAGGGGTATAGGACTGCACTGGAGTAACAAGGGGAGATTTAAAGTTACAGTTACATAAAAGTAGGAAAGTAGAGATATAGTAGAATAAAACAAGCATTAGTCAATATCGAATGTTGTCTCGCTGTCATTGGCATTGGTAGTGGCAGAGTTAGAGATGCATAATAGGAATGGCAGTGAAGTATTGAAGTGACACCAACCCCACCCCCACCCTGTAGAGACTGACAGGCATTGGAGTGTGCCTTTGGGTCATCATCTGTAATGCTCATGCCATTGTACCTCACTCTACCCTGTAGACACTGACAAGTGTCATGGTGTGCTTTGGGGTCTTTATACTTACCCCATTTCATAAGGAAATACACTGAGGTGGGTGCAGTAAAGGGGAATGGGATGAACTTCATGGCCAAACAGTGCAAGGCACACCATGATGCCTGTCACTGGCTGCAGGATGGGGGTGGGGTGGAATGGCGTGAGTATTACAGCCAATGATCCCAAGTCACACCCCTGATGCTTGTCAGTCTCTACAGGGCGGGGTGCTACAGTTGGAAACCCTAACACCATAGACGTGTGTTTGTATTTTCACTCCAAATTTTCATCATGGGCTTTTTGTGAACCCACCTCATGAAAAGCGGCAAAATCAGTTTGTTAGCTGAAAGGTGGTTTTGCACAGCAACTATGCCATTTGGCGACACAGGGATGAAAACACATTTTGGGCAGGATGTGGAAAACGACAACTATATTTTTCATGAGGAGGTGTAAAAAAATGGCAACGTTGAAAATCTGGAGTGAAAATATGAAAAATTGGTGAAGTTATGAGCATGCATAGAAACTGCCCAACACACATCCATAACCCAATTATTTTGGGGAGTTTGTTAGCTACATTTTTAACATAGGCATTTTGGGACCTCTCCTCATGAACAGTGGCACTGTGATTTTGTTAATCTGTCCCAAAAGTTGATTTCCCACAGTGACCACGCCATTGTGTGCCACAGGTACGGAAACACATTTTGTGCAGGATGTGAAAAATGACAGCTATACTGTTTGTAAGGAGGTGTGAAAAAATGCCAGTGTTGAAAATCTGGTATGGAAATATTGCAAATTTGCAAAGTTACAAGGGTGCATGGAAACTGCGCAACACACACTTATAACATAGTCATTTTATGGAGTTTCAGCACCAAATTTTCAACATAGGCATTTTAGGACCTCTGCTTATGAACAGTGTCACCGTTATTTCCTCAAACTGTCCCAAAAACTGATTTTGCACACCGACCATGCTATTCTGCGCTGGACATGTGAAAACACATTTCTGCCAGGATATGTAAAATGACAGCTGCACTGTTCATCAGGAGGTGTGGAAAAATGCCAATTTTGAAAATCTGGAGTGAAAATATTACAAATTCATGTAGTTACATGCGTGCATGGAAACAGCACAATGCACACTCGTAAAACAGACATTTTTTGCATTATTTTCGCCAATTTGCAACATAGGCTTTTGAGACCCCCCGCATGAGCAGTGGCACTGTCCTTTAGTTACTCAGTCCTGAAAGGTGATTCCATGCAGTGACCATAAAATCACCTTTCGGGACCGAATAACACCATAACAGTGAAAGAATTCATGAGGAGGGGTCCCAATAACCCCATGTTGAAAATTTGGTGAATGAATTCCAAAAAATGCCCAAGATATGCAACAAAGTTGAAAAAACCCTATTTGCTGTATGCCATTAGACAGCTTACAGGCATTTCTTCAGTTTGCGGTCAGCTTTAAGAGTGCAGATATGTTCCTGACCTACCGAAGATCATTGCGCCAGACTCCAGAGGTAAGTATGGGGTGGAGGGTGCAGGAAGGTAGGGTGCTAAGAGGATTGGTGTGGGTTATGGGAGGGGGCAGGGAGACCACAAGGGACCATTTTCCTTGTTTACAGGTTCCAAAAAAAAAAATCAGAGGAAGGGTTTTTAATTTTCAGGGGATTTGGCATGCTGGGGTGGGCTCCCAGCCTGCCACCTAAGTGTTTTGTGTGCGGATGCTGTAGCCAATGGGGGATTGGGCACCCTTGTCGGCACACAATGAAAGTGGGGGGGCAAGAGCCGAGCGAGGTTGGGCACCCCCGGCAGAACATAACAAATGGGGGGTGCATTATTGGGGAGTGTTCTCCCCCATCAGTACATACATCAGGGCAAGGCATGCCGACAGGGAGATTGGGCACCCCCAAAGTCAGTATTTATGACAGGCAGTGGGCCACCACTTTACAATTTTTTTCCTCACCAGGGAAAGCACATTGGAAGGTTGGCTGCATATGATGAGCTTTGCTCACATTGCAGCAGACTTTTCCTTAGATGTGCTCACCACATTATGTATGCAAGGTGTGGCACCAGCATGCTAACTTGTTGGGGAATGAGGGACACACATACTGATGCATGCCCTGCATTCACCCAACAGTGACTGCACCTCCAAATCTACTACTACCACAATATGTTGGATGCACATGCATGAGCCAACATAAAAATGTAGTAAAACATTAGAAGAAGATAAGATAAAGTGCTGTTTGGGGGAGGGGTCTCAGCCAACCCCCCCCCCTTAAAACCCCTAGATGGTTGAGTGGCTAGTATTTTTGAGTAGTAGCCCAAGTGGGCTAGTGGGGACTCTTTTGTGATAGTTGATCAAGATCAATAAAATAAAGTTAGCATAGTGGTCCTGGGGGCTAGAGGTAGTCTTGGAGGCTAGAATTGTTCCAGGGTGGACATTCATTTTATATATCTGCCCTGTTGAGCTATTGGGCTATTTATTTTTGGCCAGGGGAAAACAGTTTAATAAAGTAATAAGCATTCCAACTAGAGGCAGGATCAGTGGGGTGCAGAATTGGTATGGAAGAAATCAGTTGGCTCCCCTAGGAGAGCAACACAGAAAGTTGCAACATGGCTGGTGGTGAGAGCATCGAGGAACCGCTAGTTGTGGGGAGGGGGGCAGAAAGCAACACAAGGGCTGAAGAGCCCATCAGGTAGATGAGCTGAAGGGTGGCTGTTAGTAAACTTGTAATTAATTTTAGTAAATAGGCAGTAAACCAGATACAAGTGTGTACAGTTCTATCAAATACCTGTGTTCCTCCTGCTATATGTTATATTGTACTGAAACTTTTAATTGTAACTGCTGTACACTGTTATCAGTTTTCCTGTTGTACAATGTTAAGAAAAGTGACAATTTTTCACTTTTCATAACATTGTACAATAGGAAAACTGATAGCAGTGTACAATACATACAATTAGAAGTTTTAGTACAATATAATATACTGTATAGCAGGAGGATGAAAACCAAATAAAAAACTTTGTGGCAAAAAAAAATACATTTAATCAAGAAAGCCTCCTTAGGACTTGCCTCAAGAGCCACAAGAGCAATGGACACATTAGCAGGTCTGCCCACCACAAGAACTGACTCTCACTTATTGCCATTGAGGCTGCTTAGTGTAGACAGCGGGTAAGTAAGGGTGGTGTTGCAACGGTGCTTGCTGTCAAGGATCCCACATTTTGAGGAATGTCATTTCATTTCACCCTCAGATTTGCAGTCACACATTGTCCCTCCCAAAGGTGCTACTGCTCACAGAAAGAAGTTTGGAGGAACAAGCCACAAGGTGAGCTGAAGCAGTCAAACAGTGGTGGTAGGACAAGCAACAACATTACAAAGGGGCAGCATACAGAGAAATGAGCAGAGGCTAGGACATACCAAGGAAGGCAGAAAGACAGACAAGGAGGCATTAAAAGCCAGCCACAGAGTGGCAGAAGCACGGGAGAGAGCAGAGAAGGGGGTACAGATAAGCTGTGAATGGTAGCAACATAGCAGATCCCAACTGATTGTTTGTAGCACACTGGTGGGGAACAGGGACAGAGCTGTTATCTTTATGCAATGAGCCATGAGGTTAGGTGACATAGACCAGGGGCGGGGGCAGGGGGAGCAGAGCGGCAACATTACAAAGGGGCAGTGAACAGAGAGATGAGTAGGGGACAGGACATACCGAGGAAGGCAGAAAGATAGACAAGGAGACATTACAGGAGATAGAGCCAACAGCAACATATAGAATAGTATATGGGAAACCGTACTCAACAAGGCTGAGTTTCCATCGAGGGCTTGAGATGACATCACAGGGACCTTGAGAGCAAAGCTCAAGAGGTCCAGATGTCATCTCAAACCCGAGATGGAAACACAGCTTTTGTTTGTGTATGGTTGCCCATATACTATATTATATAGTATATGGTTCAAAAAACTATAGGACACAACTGACTTCCAGCTTGTCTCACCCTGCCAACTCAATCAAATACCTGCCTGCTTGCTAGAGAAAATGGGCTGCTAGGCTCTCTTTCCTCTCGCTTGCTCATTTAACTACCTACTTGCTTGTTTCCCCCAACCACCTACTCACTCATTCACCTGTCTTCACTCATATGTCCCCGAACTGCAATAAGTGGAGAAGATTTTTTAAAAAACAATGTTTCTGACACTAAATGAAGTATTTTTTGAAGAGTGTGGTGCGGCTTTCATTATCAGCTCCCGACTGTGACTAAAAAACTGCTGCCAGCCCAATCCGTAGAGGCATGCTTGTGCTATTAATAAGAAAAGAAAAAAAATATTCTAATAGTGTTTTCCTACTGTTCTACAGCTAAGGGGTTACAGTTGGTGGAGGGTGGTAAGTGGTACACCTTAGAAACCAATTCCAGAACTGTAACAATGAACTGGATGGCTCAAAATCAGAAAAAGTTGTTGTACTATTGATGTGATGTCAGAACAATAGTAAAACAGCATTTTTGACCTTTGAACTGTCCTACAACAAGATTATGAAAGCCTCTGAATTCTATGCACAATAAACCTTAACCACATAATATAAAATGGAGGAAAGCAGACAGAATGGCAGACCAACCGCTGAGTGGCAGAAGTACAGGAGGGAGCAGAGAAGGGGGTACAGATAAGCTGTGAATGGCAGCAACATGACAGATCCCAACTGATTGTTTATAACATGGCAGCAGGGAACAGGGGACAGAGCTATGGCTTTATCCAAATGAGAGTAATGAAGCACTCACTCTCATTGGAGCTCTTCATTTCTTTTAACTACACACAGTTTCCAGCTGTGAAATTCTGACCATCATCATACTCTGCTTGTGTGGTCATTGGTCAGTCAGGTATGAGGCCAGTGTAGATTGCTCTGCATTGAGCTAGTCTGTGGCACACCTCTGAAATGCTGTTCTCTGAAGTACAGCAAGATGTTTCTTGCACACATGCAAGGAAACATAAAAAATAATTTATTTATTCCTGCCCGAACTGGAATTCTGCGGATCTTCAATTCTAGCCCTGACCCTAAAAACACTACCCCTGAGGTAGCTCTGTGAGATAGGGGCTGCCAGTGTCAACCAGGACAAGCCAGATTAGCCAGGAAACTAATGCACTTATACTGAGGAAACATATTCAATAATTCAAACATGTATATGTACAACAGCAACAAAATGTACACCTCTGAGGAGAATCATGGGAACCTGGAGTTGTTTACACATAACAAATGTAACTACTTCCTTCAACCAGAAACTAAAATATCAATATGAATGGTAAATATGGCTAGGTTAGAATGGCTCTATGAATAAGAAAAGTTCCAATCTAGCATCAATTATCTGTTGAATATATATTTAGGGGTTATCCTAGAAGCCTGTAGCACAAATGTTCACATGACTATAGATACTTCTGCCAGTTGCATCTTACCAAACAGTGCAGGAAAAGGAGAACCTAACAATACCATTACCAAGGATGGAAGGAAAAGGGCGGGAAAAACAAGACTTTCAAACCAACTGTGATGACAATGAATGGGCCTTGGTGTCATGGCACAAATGGAAGAAAAGAATCAGACTAGCAGACTGCATTTAGTACCCTTAACTAATAGATTTCAGGCAATAGCCACATGTGAAGTGAGACCCAGTGCAGACTCAAGTGATACTGTATACTAAATACTCCATTCAAAAATTCAGAGTTGCAGGTGAATACAAGTATGTGATGTGGGGAGTTAGAACAAGATATAGTAGAAATCCAAAACAAAATAATGCCACAAAGTTGGAAAATCAAAATGTTTTTGTACTTACAGATTCAATTATAAGATATAGTGACTGAAGGATCTGCAGAGGAAGAAAATATATCAGCTGTATGTTGCCTTTCTGGGACAAAAATAATATTGAAGGGCTCATGTAAAACATTGGTGAATCACAATTAATCATTCATGCTGGTGTCAATGACATAGGAATGAAAATCAACAAAGATACAAAACGTGATTTTGAAATTGTTTGCCAACATACTAAAGGGAAAAAAATGCAAAATTATTGATATCAGAAATTCTGCAACTGCCAAGGGCTGGGTTTAGATTGCAGAAGGCAATTAAAAAGTTGAATGCTTGGCTAACAAATTGTGCTAAATCGGAAGGGCGCACTTAATAAGAAATTGGGATTTCTTTAACAAAAACAACCTACAGTATATAGAAATGAAAGACTACATATTAACAGATGAGGGGCATGCATCCTGAGGAGCAGAAAGAGATTTCATATAGACCAAAATTTTAACTAAGAATTCCAGGGGGAACAGTATCAAAAAAGTACTGTAATTATAGATTTGTTAAATCACAAATTACTGAAGAGTCGCTGAACAATAGCGAAGTAATTGGCACATCACCAAGTGTAGAACAACCAATGAGGTTTGCCACTGGAAAAATATACCAAAAGGTACAGAAACAAGGAACCTAAGATGTCCATTGATTTTAACACCCATGGTATGAATAAAAACTAGACTTACTAGAAGTAATAGCACTCAATGAGAGAATTGATTTAATAGGAATGAAAGAAACATAGTGGTCCTGGGGATAACTGGTGAAAAGATATATCAGGCTATACTACTGTATCTACAGGATGGAGTGAGGCATAAGAAAAATAGATGGAATAGCTACATATATTAATTATGACATAATGTACAAAGTCATTAAATCAACAGAGGTAACATAGAATTGAAGGTTTTAGCAACTTAACTTAGTAATACAGACTCAAACTCAAGTAAATTGATGCTCATTTATAGACCTCCAGATTCAGGTATACAGAAAGACAACCTACATATTAAAATACTCCAAGAAACTGCACAATTACAGGATACAATCCCTACAGATGATCAACATATGCCAGGTATAGACTAAGATAACTGCACACACAAAACCATAAATGAAAAATAGTTCCTTTAGTCTTCAGTACAACCTATCAGCACATGTTAACAAACCCATCAGGGAAAAGGCAATGCTTGACATACTGTAGTACTTTCTAGCATAGTATGTAAAATACCACTGGAAATTGCATCCACAAAAAATCACATGAGAACAGTGACCATCGGATGGTCAAGTTTTCTATGAATTGAAAATATCCAAAATGGAAGTAGAGAGATAACAGATTTAAAAAAAGCCAACTTTGATACCATGAGAAACCTAATATCCATGTGGAACTGGGAAAATGAATTTAATAGTGTATCAGTAGAAGAACAATGGTGCCTGTTTAAAACTAAAATGGAGCAACTATCAGCTAAACACATCCCTACCAAGCAAAAATACTCAGCAACAGGCAAAATCTGATCTGGATATCCAATGAAATCAGGAAATTATTAAGAAAGAAGAAGAGAATCTATCAGCAAATTAGAACTAAAAAAAAAACACCATAAGAAGAATTACTATACAAAAAAAACCTCACTCATGAATGTAAAAAATTAATGAGAGAAAAAAATTAAAAGATTAAGAAATCTAGCACCTAATATTAAAGATAACTATAAACATTTTTACACATATATCAACTCCAGAAATCAGAATGAAAAAAACTGCTAGACTGTTAACAATAAATGATCAAGAGATCCAAAGGGACATAGAAATGGCAACAGAGTTTAATAAATAGTTTTGTTCCACATACCAGGAGAAGGGTGAACAGACAGAAGAGCAAAACTTAGAGTAGATGGGGATAAATGACCACTAAACATTCTATGTATGATGATACATAAAATACTAGACAGACTAAAGGTTAACAAATAAGCAACACCCAATGACATGCATCAAGGAGTTCTTAAAGAATTATCAAATCACACTGTAAAGCCATTAACACAAATTATAAATAATTATATTAAGTATAGTACCAGAGGAGTGGAGAAGTAAAATAGTTATACCTACTGTATAAATGAAAAAGATCCTAAAATTAATACAGGTAACTACAGGCCAGTAAGTGTGAAAAGTATTGTTGGAAAACTGGTAGAAGCTATTAGTAAAGAAGAATTCAAGAGCTGGATCAAACATAACCTATGTGATATTTCCTAGAATGGATTTTCAAAAAACAATTCACACCAAAGAAACCTAATGAACTTTTTTGAACTAATCAGAAGGCACTTGACAATGGTTTGGTAGCATATGTGGCGTACTTGGACCAAAGCAAGGCATATGACATTGTGTCACACAAATTGCTCATTGATAAAATGCATAACTACTGTATACAGTATCTTACAACTTAACACTCCAGGTGCACAGTTGATTAAACAATAGGAAATAAAAAGCCAAAATCAAGGGAAAAGTATCAGAATAGGGTAAAGTTGCCAGTGAGGTTCCTTAGGGTTATTTCCTGGGACTAACGCTCTTTAACTCATTCTATCTTGCATAGCCATTTAGGTCAGGTTAAGCAAAGGATGGTTCTGACACGATTGGCACTACTGGTAAGAATAGGTTAATGTTTAAATTACAGACATGACAAATGGAACAACAGGATGAAAAGCAAAATTTGCCAATTATGCAATAATTGAGGTCATAATAAACTCAACAGATGATTGCTACGTCATTAAAAAAATCAGTATTCTACAAAGGTAGTCAGAGGATTCTGGCATGAAATTTAACTGTGATAAATGTACTGTAATGCATTTTAGGAAAAATAATCCTAAGTACAAATATCAGTTCATGGACATCACACTTCAGAGTAGTACAAGAAAAAGAGATGGTGTAATTGATACCAATGACCTAAGATTGACTGAACAAGCAAATTTATTGGATAATGAAGGAAGTCAGATCACAGGATGCATTAAAAGAAATAATGTTTTAGCAGCAGGGACAAAGTGGTACTGATGCTTATGTACAGAGATCTTTTAAGATCCCACTAGGAATGTGCTGTAGAGGTACAGAACCCATACTCTAAAGTTAAGATATGTAAAATCAAGAAAGTTCAAAGGACATTCTATAAATTAGTTAAAATTATGGGCAAAGTAACTATAAAGAGCTTTGATCTTATTAGAAACATAGAAACATAGAATTTGATGGCAGATAAGGACTGCTTGGAACTCCTAGTCTGCCCATTTCCCTACCTGATGGATAAGCTGCAGATTCTAGTTAATCAACAGCTTACTTCCTCCTACCCCCCACTTGAATTGCATTATGCCTGTCTCATGCATTCTTGAATTCTCCCACTGTTCCTGACTCCACAACCTCCTCAGGAAGGCTGTTCCATGCATCCATAACCCTGTCTGTGAAAAAATACTTTCTAACATTACCTCTGAGCCATCTCCCCTCTATCTTCAAATTGTGCCCCATTGTTCTTGCACATCCCTTCTTCTTGAAAGATACTACCCTCTTATACTTTGTTAATTCCTTTGAGATACTTGAACGTTTCTATCATGTCCCCCCTCTCAATCCTTTCCTCAAGGGTATACATATTAAGCTGCTTTAGTCTCTTCTCATATGTCTTCTGGTGCAGACTCTGCACCACTTTGTTTGCCTTCCTCTGAACAGCCTCCACTCTCTCTATTTCTTTGCTGACATGGGGTCTCCAGAATTGCATGCAGTACTCCAGATGGGGTCTCACTAACTGTCTGTACAGAGGGATAACAACTTCCTGTTTTCTACTGTTGATGCCTCACACATTAGAAAGAAGGTACACAGGAGTTATGACCATGGCTCATAGAACTAGTGTGGGTAAGACAATAGAAAATATATTACACCTGGAAACCAAAAAAAATGTCAACAACAGAACACACAATCATAAATATGAAGGGTAGCTATTCAAAACAGATTAAAAAAAATGGTTTACTCAAAGAATAATTGATGGTCAGAACACACTAACTCAGGACATTGTTACATTTAAAAAAAGTGGACAGTGTTAAAATCTTTGATGTACATTACAAATCAAGATCTGATCTGTGAGAGCAGAAAGACAATTAATAAGCATGACAGCCTGTCTTCGTCTGCAACATTTAGCTATGTTACTATGTAACTACTGTATATAGTAAATCAAGACATGTTATAATTTCATTATACAGATACTTGATCCAGCCACATCTTGAAGCACAACATTCACTGTGCAGTTCTGGTCAACACATCTGAGAAAAAATATTGGCATGATGGAGAGGGTACAGAAGAGAACAACCAAGTTGATCAATGCTTGGACTGTATGGCCTATGAGCACCAACTAACAGCAGTGGCTAACATGGAAAGGAGAAGATTCAGAGGAGATGGGATTACATTATTCAAGTATCTAAAAGGGATAACACTATCATATCTAGTACAGCTCTTCAAGATGCACAAGTACTGTATAAATGATAAAAGAATAGTCAATGTTATGGAATGGAGGTAAATTCAAGGCAAACATTACAAAAGTCTACTTCACAGAATGAGAGCCGAACACTTGGAAAATATTTCCACAGCACATAGTATCAGCTGATACAGTAATTACCTTCAAGGTTAGACTAGTCACATACTTTGAATAAAATGGGGTGACAGGTTATTGTCCCGGATTCCCCCCTTTTCCCTCACAAAGATACAGAGACCATTGTTTGTTGTTGTGCTCAGATTGGTGATTTATTTATTTATGCATCATAATTCAATTTTCCATTTCATCATTTTTTTTATTATTATATCGCTCAGAATTTCACTTATTTCCAGTCTCAAAATCATGGTTTCTTAATAACCAGCTTTTAGGGGAGGAAGAAATAGTGAACCACATGAGAGCATTTATTAAAGATTCCTGGAATAACAACTGGGAATCGGTGGAGAATAAAAATACTCTTTGGGGGCAATGAAAGCGGTATGGCGAGGAGAATTAATTAGATTAGCCTCCACGAGGAAGCGTAAGAATTCCGTGCAAGTAGAAGAATGGCTAGCCAGAATAAAGTTTATAGAATCCCAATTGCACCAGGCAACAGATGAGCTCATGTGGGAGGAACTTCATGTGCTAAGAGCCAAATACGCAGCGTACCTACTCCATCATACATTGAATCAGCAGCAAAATGGAAGGCTACATATATAGGACAAGAGGAAAAATCAGGGAAATTGCTAGCCCTAAGATTAAAAAAACAGAATAAAGCTAACTGGGTAGTCAACTTAAAAGATAGTGCTACAGGGAAACTAAATTCAAACCTGGTGGATATAGCAAATGACTTTAGGAAATACTATTCAAATTTATATACAGCCCCTCCCTTAGAGACAGATTATCATCTGCATTTAGAGAGCTTTTTGCAAGATATGGATCTTCCTCAGCTCACATTAACACAGCAATTAGAGCTTAAAGGAGAAATTACCATACAAGAAATCAATGAAGCTATAGATAGACTACCTTTGGACAAGGCTCCCGGGCCTGATGGTTATTCGGCCCTATTTTATAAGACTTTCAAAGAAGAACTTAGCCCATACTTCAGAATGCTATTTATCCACCTATATTCCTCTCCTATCAGGGAGTTAACAATGTTGGAGGTGAGAATTGTGGTTCTACCAAAACCAGGGAAAGATTTGACTAGACCCGAGAATTATAGACTGATTTCACTATTAAACATAGATATAACGATATTGGCAAGCATATTAGCATTCCAACTTAAAAAGTTTAGTCAAGCCTTATAGGGCCAGATCAAGTTGTATTTGTCTCCGACAGACATTCAAGTGATCATTTCAGAAAAATATGGGATTTGCTTTCTGCTTCGGGGGACACCAACACCGACATGGTCTTCGTGTCCCTCGATGCGGAAAAAGCATTTGATAGGGTTAGTTGGAAATTCCTATTCGACTTACTACCCAGGTATGGATTACCCTTTGAATATATAACATGGGTCAAGATTTTATATACATTCTCTTCAGTGAGAATCTTTTGTAATGGGGTTACCTCAGACAGTTTTAGGCTCAAAAGGGGTACTAGGCAGGGTTGTCCCTTGTCCCCTATGTTATTCAATTTGTATATCGAACCCTTGACTAGGAAAATTAATAGTGTAAAGGAGATAAGGGGCATAACCATAGGGGAAGAAGACTATAAAATGTCCATGTTCGCAGACGACATTCTTCTACATCTCTCGTGTTGGCAAGTGTCTCTAACAGAAGTGTTGAAAATAATAAAGAAGTTTGGTGCTTTCTCAGGATATAAACTGAACTGTAACAAAACATTGGTTCTTCCATTGAATTCAACTTGTTCTAGGAGGGAGGTAGAAGAACTGGGACTGGGGTGGTCATCAAAAGCAATCACATTGCAGTGTCAGTGGCTCAGTAGGTAGCACACTCGCCTCTGAGGCCGGGAGATCAGAGGGTTGTGGGTTCAGTTCCCACATCTGGCACTTGGGTTAATATCCCAGTACTGACACTGTAATGCAGCATGAGAGGGGTGCTGCATTTCTGAGGTGCCGTCTTTCAGATGAGACGTTAAACTGAGGTCCCATCTGCCTGGATTGGTGGTAGTTCAGGTGGATGTTAAAGATCCCATGGCACTTATCGAAAAGAGTAGGGGAATTTCCCCGGTGTCCTGGCCAAATTTCCCTCATTCACTAAAAATACCACCAACAGCTTAATCTGGTTCAAGGTCAGTTGGCATTCATCTGTTTCCCCCTCCCCCGGGTCGTGCCTGAAAATAGGCAGGATTTGTCTAGTGCACTTACCCGGTCAACAAAAGCTAAATAAATAAATAAAAAAGAAATAAACATTCCTGGGAATAGAGATTGCTTCAGATATCAACACATTGAAATCATTAAATATCGACCCAGTTATCAAACAGATGCAACAAGATCTAAAATGGTGGCAAAGATTATCACTTTCTTTGTGGGGGAGAGCAAACATAATCAAGATGGTGATACTTCCCAGACTAATGTATCCTCTTACTATGTTGAATGTATTTGTCCCTAAGGCATCGTTTAAAAAGGTAGACTCTATTTGGTCAGCCTTTTTATTGAAAGATAAAAGACCTAGAAGAGCAATCTGCAAACTAACAATGTAGAGGAAAAGGGGAGGGTTGGGTATGCCACATTTGTTTCTATATTATTTAGCCCTTCATGGTAGCAAATATCTCCAGTGGCTGACGCCCCAAGAGAATTTAGAGTCACAGTTGGCGTGGCTTAAAATAGAAAGAGCTAGGTCTTCAGAGCATTTTCTATCGACAAAGGCATTATTGTATATCACTCAGAAAAAAATACCCAAGACTTGGCACCACAACCCCATTGCATGGTCAGTGCGGGCACATACCCAGTGGTGTGCATTATTTAATTTGGATAAGAGACGGTACTTGGGGCAGATGGTTTGTCATAACGTGAACTTGCAAATCAGGAATAAGCCTATTTCTCCTTCCTTCTGCAGGGAACTAAAATATGTATCTCTGTTAGACTTAATATCAGATAACAGTTTCGATTCCCTTAAACAAGTCCAGCAAAAGTTGGGTGTAGTGTCTCTACCTGGGTTCAAATATTTACAGCTTAAAAATTGTATTCAGTCAAATTTAGGATCCCCACCTTGGTCCTCCAAGACGACGGAAATATTAGGGCAAATGTTTCAAGTAGCAATTCAACCTAGACCTATCTCTAAAATCTACAAATTTTTATTGGTAAAATTTTGGCAGAAGTACCCCTCGAATGCATTTTATTGGAAGCATTCTGCAGATATCTCTTATGATTCTGACACATGGGAACAGATCTGGATGAGCAATTACAGATGGTTAAAACAGGATAGATTAAGGCTTCGTCATTTCAACATATTACATAATTTATTTTACACACCTACGAAACTTAAGCTGATGGGCAAAAGTCAAAATGGAATATGTCCCAGATGTTTACAAGAGCAGGGTACTCTAAAGCAAATGTTATGGTCTTGCCCTATAATTCAAAACTTTTGGCAACAAATAATAACATTTGTAGATCCATTATTCAAAGGATCATGTCACTTTGATATAGAGACCTGTGTATTGGGCAACCTTTCAGCCATATCATTCCAAACATATAAATATTATTTTGCTCTTATTTCAGTGGTAACACTGCTTCTCATTCTTAGATACTGGATTAAAGACACTGAGCCACCATTCAGAGAGTGGGTTCAAGAAATATATACAGACTTTTACACAGAATAGCTGATAGCAGCAAAATTCTATAATGCATCTAAATTTAATGAGAGATGGAAGCAATTTACAGAATTTATGGCTGGGAGGTTAAAGCTACCTGATAGACAGTAATATTTCAGCTTTCCTGGAAAGAAGGAAGGCGATATGGAAAAAAGCGGTCATTCTTTGTTTGCATAAGTGTCCAAGGTAATACCATTCAATGGAATTGGAAAGCTGTCCCATAAATAAGAGAGGGAGTTAAGGGAGGAGGGGGAGTGAATAGTGACATATTATTGGAAATGTTATGAGAGGGGGAGGAGGGAGGGTGTATGGGATAGAAGGAGTGGTGGGGGGTTGGGGGAACCATCCAATGTAAAGGGTCAGATGTCATATGGAAAGTTTTGATATGTATGGTACTGCATTTTTTTTTTGTTTCTTTTTCTTTCCTGTATATGTATTTTCTGGAAAACCTTAATAAAGCATATTATAATGAAAAGAATTTCATTTATTTCCATCCATATATCAGTCTCTGATCATCCCTCTTTCTTCCTCTTTTTCTCCCCCCAGGTGAAAACCTGGTTGCCTTCTTCTTCTCCTTTTCTGTTAGGTAACGGTGAAAACCGAGACCACTTTCTCCTTCATCTTCTTCATCTTTTTGTGTTATTCCTTTTTCTTTCCCCCTTCCCTCCTTCCCAGCCCTTTTTTCCTCTTTTCTCCTGCCATCTACCTTTGGCAGTCCATAACCATATTATTATCTGCCATCCACCTTTGGCAGCCCAAACTGTCAGACCGGACACGTCTGTCATCCACCTTGACAGACCCACCATACAGTCCCTTCTTGACTGTCTTCCCCTCTTGCTCTGCATTGTAGGGTGGGTGGGAGGATCAAAACCCCAGCAAAAGTGGCTGAAACCCCTCTTAGCTGTACATTATGTACCTCCACTTGCTCCTCCCCTTCCTGTTGCCTGGCCATTGTTCTATCCCCTGTCCCCTCCTTCCTTCCCCCTCCCTCCTGAGCACAACCATCCTAATGAAAAGGGAAGGGTGCCCAGTACAACCTGGTCTGCCCCTAAAGGGCAAACTCCTTGTCCTGGATTCCCTCCTTTTCCCTCACAAAGAGGGAGAGACCATTGTTTGTTGTGCTCAGATTGGCAATTTATTTATTTATTTATACATCATAATTCCATATTCCATTTCATTGTTTTTATTATTATATCTCTCAGAATTTCATTTATTTCCATCCATATATCAATCTCTGATCATCCCTCTTTCTTCCTCTTGTTCTCCCCCCAGGTGAAAACCTGGGTGCCGTCTTCTTCTCCTTTTCTGTTAGGTAATGGTGAAAACTGAGACCGCTTTCTCCTTCATCTTCTTCATCTTTTTGTGTTTTTCCTTTTTCTTTCTCCCCTCCCCTCCTCCCCCCTTTTTCCCCACTAGCCAGTCTCCAGCTTGCGTTGGTTGACTGGCTTTTCCCACACTTAGGGCATTATTCTCCCTTACCTCAGGGAAGATCCTTCTTAATCCTTCTCTTTCCCTTTTTTTTTATATTCCATTTTTTGTGTGTCCCCTCCTTGCCTCTATAAAGCCCATTGTTTCTGTATTAAACATGTCTATGGCTAGTTCCGACAGGTGCACCCCATCTGACCTGTAGAAATCTTCTATTCATTCTTCTACACATTGCAGTATTATCTGTCCTCCCATATTCCTTACCAATGTCCCTACCCTTCTGTTCATCTATCTCCTGGCCATATCCACAGCTCTATGGCTGTGCTCCTGCCTCCACACCCTCCTTGGTATCATATCCAACCAGGCAAGGCTTACCTGAGGCCACCACTGCTGTATTGCTCATAGGTCCCTTTTTATCTGCAAGTATGTGTCTACCAATGGCTTGCCAGCAAGGCCATTGCCCCCCAAATGTATAATAATTAAGTCTGGACTGGGTCACCATCCCTTAAGTTCCTTCAAGGTGGGAAGCAGTTGTGCCCATCTCATCCCCCCAATGCCACACCAGATCAACCTACATTGTTTCACATCCTGGTACATCTGCTTTCCCCCAGCCTTTTTCTCTGCTCTCTTTTCAGCCCATTAAATATAGGAATGGCCACAGATCCAGACTTCCGTGATCCTCCCTCTTCCTATGGGGTTTAAGCAAAATAATTTTCTTATACATGCTCTTAGTTTCCTCACTGTAGCATCCCCCCTGCTCTCCCCATCCCCATTTTGTCACCACATCTGTAAATAAAAACAAAGGCAATACGTTAATTTCTTACTTCAGTGCTCGAATGTATCTTTTATAACTGAGAGACCACCAGTGTCCTTTTTCCAAAATATCATTCACAGTTTTTCCTGCCACTGCCCACTGTGAGGCAGCCCCAATTGGCAAGGAATGGGACGAATAATTAGCCGGGTCCTCCCCCATGAATTGAATGCCTTTTTTGAGCAATGCTGTGACTTGATAGCCAGTGACCCTTTTCCCATCACCATGAACAAATAATCTCCCTGTCCTGGTCCCATGTTCTGTGGCAAAAGCCCACAAAGCCTGCACTGGGCATACTGCACCCTCTACCTGCCCCTTTAGTGTCACTATGCAACCCTGTCCCCTTTGATCCATTTTTGACCTCTTAATTTTGATCCGTATCTCTTTCATCCCCCAGCTTATATCTTCCCATTCTAATCCCCCTTCCTTGTCTTTTTTGCCATGGCCTACCACCTCACTCACTCTCATAGCCCCTGAAAACATTACAACATAAATTGTGTGAAATAGCTGGGCCTCGGTCTTTGATCTGCATTTTGCTGGGAGCACTCCCTTTAGTTTTGCTAGCCACTGTTCCCCTATTGGCCTCCTATTGTCTACTGGCCCTTGTTTCAACCTGCCCCATCCCTGCATCATCTTTCTAATGAACAATGATTTTGTCAGGTCCTTCCACCCTTTTAGACTGCAGATAACACTAATTCCTGTCAAGTAGACCCCCATTGTGGTGTGGGCTGTTCCTTTTTGCCACAGCTCCACGGGGAACTTTCCCAACTGTTCCTCTGTGGGTGGCCTACTTACCTCCATCTGGTGTGCTGCCCTGAATGTTTGAAACACTTGCCAGGCCCCATCGTAGGCCCTTAGAGTCTGAGGTACCCATGAGCTGCAGAACAACAGTTCTGCTCCTTTTCGCCAATGTCCCAGATATTCATTGGTATGGGCATTTTTTGTTCCTCCGCTGTTGGTGCCAGCCTCCGAAAATGGTCCAGCTGCAGACTGGAAAGGCTGTCAGCCAGGGTACTGTGCACCCCTTCTATGTGTTTTGCTCTGAATGACATGTTCAGCTGCAAAACCCTTAACACTAAAAGTCGCAACACTTGCATGACTATTTCTGACCTGGCCCCCTGTTGTTTAGGACTTCCACCACTGCTGTATTGTCACACCAGAATGTCACTTTCTGGTCCCATAATTCCTCCCCCCAAACCAGGGTACATGCCCATATGGGCATGATCTCTAACAATGTTATATCTCTTACCTTGCCATCCCTTATCCAGTTAGCAGGCCATGGTTCTGCAAACCACCTGCCCCTCAGGTAACCCCCCATGCCTAGCCCCCCGGCAGTGTCTGTGTAAAGATCAAGGTCTGTGTTGTACACCAACTCCTCTTGCCAGAAAGATCAGCCATTATACTCCCTGAGGAATTCCTCCCATACTTTAAAATCCTCCCTGACACCTTTTGTCAGGTCTACACCAATGGTGTGGTCTGGTGACCCCGGCTGTAGCCCTAGCTAACCTCTTTGTGAATGCCCTCTGTGGCCCAATGGCCCTGCAGGTGAAGTTCAGGTAATCCAGTACCTGCTGCACTTGTTTTAATTCTACCCTTCTCCTGCTGGTGTGTACTTGGATCAGTTCTTTCAGTTTTCTCACTTTTTTGTCTGGCAGCCTGAATATTTCCCTCAGGGCATCTATCTCAATCCACAGGAATTCCAGCACCTTGCTGGGCCCATCTGTTTTTTTTCTGGTGCCAGTGGAACCCCTAGTTCCCTCACAATTCCTGAAAATTGACCAGCATATGCTGTGTCTCCCTTTCTCCCCTACCAATGAAAAGAAAATCATCCAAATAGTGGATGACCATTCTATAGCCACTTTTTTCTTGAAATATCCACTGCAAGCAGGTGCTGAATGCTTCAAATGTTGCACATGCTATGGAACATCACATCGTCATGGCTTTGTCAAAATAGAACTGAACCCCAATTTTAAAACCCAATAGGTCCCAGTCTTCTCTCCTAAATGGCAGCAATCTGAAAGTGGATTCAATATCCATTTTTGCCATCCATGCACCCTTAGTAGCCCGGATTATCTAGACTGCATCCTCTAGTGTCGCATACATCACCTTGCTATGTTCCTCCCAGATAAAATCATTCACAAAATCCCCTTTTGGATAGGATAGGTGGTGAATCACCCTGCACTCCCTTCTTGTTTCTTGGGTACCAAGCCCAATGGTGAAATCTGCATGTTCCACAATGGGGGGTATCAAATGGGCCCTCTACTCGCCCTGCTGCCTTTTCTTTCCATATCTTCTGTCTTAACATCTCTTCCCTCCCTTTAACTGACCCCAGGTTGCTCGCCTCTCTTGCTTGTCTAGGACCCTCACACTGCAGAGAAAAACCTGTGCAAAAACCTTCTATAATCATATCCACCACTCTTTTGTTCAGATATCTGTCCAACCAGACTCTCCATGCCTATAACTTGATGGGAGTTCTGGCCACCCCAAACTGTTCTCTATCTTTCCTCCAGTTTTTCCTCCCCAGTCCCTCCCTCTTGTTTTGTGCTTGTTTTTTCCGGTCAGTGATTCTGACCTCCTCTACTTGTGTTCTCCATACCCCTTCCTCCCCTGCTCCATGTCTGCTTTTAAACCCCTGTCCCTCTCAAAAAAACTGTTGACCTGACATATGACCCCATGCCCCTGTGCCCCTTGGGCCATGTCATTCTGCATCTGCTTGCCGAGTGTGCTCCCCCACATTTTGAACATGCGTGCCAAAAATGACATTGAGGCCATGAACAAAAGGCCCTGTTGTAAGCCCAACAGCACCTCTGTGGCATAGCTCTTTTCCTCCCCCACTCCCTTCGGGTGTGGACTGATCTGTTACATAATCTGTCCATAAATCTAGCTGCTATATATCCCATCTTACATCCCTGAATGTTGCCATTTTCTGTCTAAAAAATTCATCATAGTATAACCAACCCACCCCCCCCCTTTGTTTTTTCCTGCCTTATTATTAGGGAATATGTGATGAGCGGGATGTCCAACCCCTGCTTCTTTTCCAGGACAATGGCTGAGAAAGTGGCAAAGCCTACGAACCACCCATCCCAAGTCTTCCCTTTTGTGAACTTGTCCTCCTCCTTCTTCCCTAACAGCACTATCGCTGCTGCCATTTCACTTTTACCTATGTTCTCTGCTTCCTCGTACATCGCTGCCACTTCCTGGCTCACCAGAGCGAATATATCCACATACTCTCCTTTCCATATTTTTTCTATAGTATATAGAAATGAAAGACTACATGTTAACAGATAAGGGGCATGCATCCTGTGGAGTAGAAAGAGATTTCATATAGACCAAAATTTTAACTAAGAATTCCAGGGGGAACAGTATCAAAAAAGTACTGTAATTATAAATTCATTAAAATCACAAATTACTGAAGATTCACTGAACAATAGTGAAGTAATTGGCACATCACCAAGTATAGAACAACTAATGAGACTTACGAGTGGAAAAATATACCAAGAGGTACAGAAACATGGAACCTAAGATGTCCATTGATTTTAACACCCATGGTATGAATAAAAACTAGACTTACTAGAAGTAATAGCACTCACTGAGAGAATTGATTTAATAGGAATGAAAGAAACATAGTGGTCCTGGGGGGATAACTGGTGAAAAGATACACCAGGCTATACTACTGTATCTACAGGATGGAGAGAGGCATAAGAAAAATAGGTGGAACAGCTACATATATTAATTATGACTTAATAGGAATGAAAGAAACATAGTGGTCCTGGGGGAATAACTGGTGAAAAGATATATCAGGCTATACTACTGTATCTACAGGATGGAGTGAGGCATAAGAAAAATAGGTGGAATAACTACATATATTAATTCTGACATAATGTACAAAGTCATTAAATCAACAGAGGTAACAAAGAATTGAAAGTTTTAGCAGCTTAATTTAGTAATACAGGCAGAAACTCAACTAAATTGATGCTCATTTATAGACCTCCAGATTCAGGCATACAGAAAAGCAAACTACATATTAAAAAACTTCAAGAAACTGCACCGTTACAGGATACAATCCCTACAGATGATCAACATATGCCGGGTATAGACTAAGATAACTGCACACACAAAACTACAAATGAAAAAGAGTTCCTTGACTTTAGTCTTCAGTATAACCTATCAGCACATGTTAACAAACACATCAAGGGAAAGGCAATGCTTGACATACTGTAGTACTTTCTAGCATAGTATGCAAAATACCATTGAAAATTGCATCCACAAAGAATCACATGGGAACAGTGACCATCTGATGGTCAAGTTTACTATGAATTAAAAATAGCCAAAATGGAAGTAGAGAGATAACAGATTTTAAAAAAGATGACTTTGATACCATGAGAAACCTATTATCCATGTGGAAGTGGGAAAATGAATTTAATAGTATATCAGTAGAAGAACAATGGTGCCTGTTTAAAACTAAAATGGAGCAACTATCAGCCAAACACATTCCTAAATAACAAAAAAACTCAGCAACAGACAAAATCTGATCTGGATATCCAACGAAATCAGGAAATTATTAAGAAAGAAGAAGAGAATCTATCAGCAAATTAGAACTAAAACGCACCATAAGAAGAATTACTGTACAAAAAAAAACTCACTTATGAATGCAAAAAATTAATGAGAGAAAAAAATTAAAAGATTAAGAAATCTAGCACCTAATATTAAAGATAACTATAAACAATTTTACACATATATCAACTCCAGAAATCAGAATGAAAAAAATTCTAGACTCTTAACAATAAATGATCAAGAGATCCAAAGGGACCTATAAATGGCAACAGAGTTTAATAAATAGTTTTATTCCACATACCAGGAGAAGGATGAACAGACAGAAGAGCAAAACTTACAGTAGATGAGGATAAATGACCACTAAACATTCTATGTATGAAGATACATAAAATACTAAAGAGACTAAAGGTTACAAAATAAGCAAGACCCAATGACTTGCATCAAGGAGTTCTTAAAGAATTATCAAATCACACTGTAAAACCATTAACACAAATTATAAATAATTATGTTAAGTATAGTGCCAGAGGAGTGGAGAAGTACAATAGTTATACCTACTGTATAAATGAAAAAGATCCTAAAATTAATACAGGTAACTACAGGCCAATAAGTGTGAAAAGTATTGTTGGAAACTGGTAGATGCTATTAGTAAAGAAGAACTCGAGAGCTGGATCAAAAATAACCTATGTGATATTTCCTAGCATGGCTTTTCAAAAAACATATCACACCAAACAAACCTAATGAACTTTTTTGAGCTAATCAGTAGGGCACTTGACAATGGTTTGGTAGCATATGTGGCGTACTTGGACCAAAGCAAGGCATATGACATTGTGTCACACAAATTATTCATTGATAAAATGCATAACTACAATATACAGTATCTTACAACTTAACACTCTGAGTGCATAGTTGATTAAACAATAGGAAATAAAAAGCCAAAATCAAGGGAAAAGCATCAGAATGGGGTAAAGTTGCCAGTGGGGTTCCTTAGAGCTATTGCTTGGGACTAACGCTCTTTAACTCATTCTGTCTTGCGTGGCCATTTAGGTCAGGTTAAGCAAAGGATGGTTCCGACACCATTGGCACTACCGGTAAGAATGGGTTATTGTTTAAATTACAGATATGACAAATGGAACAACAGGATGAACAGCAAAATTTGCCAATTATGCAATAATGGAGGTAATAATAAACTCAACAGATGATTGCTACATCATTAAAAAAAATCAGTATTCTACAAAGGTAGTCAGAGGATTCTGGCATGAAATTTAACTGTGATAAAATGTACTGTAATGCATTTTAGGAAAAAGAATCCTAAGTACAAATATCAGTTCATGGACATCACACTTCAGAGTAGTACAAGAAAAAGAGACCTTGGTGTAATTGATACCAATGACCTAAGATGGACTGAACAAGCAAATTCATTGGTTAATGAAGGAAGTCAGATCACAGGATGCATCAAAAGAAATAATGTTTTAGCAGCAAGGACAAAGTGGTACTGATGCTTATGTACAGAGATCTTTTAAGATCCCACTAGGAAAGTGCTGTAGAGGTACAGAACCCATACTCTAAAGTTAAGATATGTAAAATCAAGAAAGTTCAAATGACGTTCTATAAACTAGTTAAAATTATGGGCAAAGTAACTATAAAGAGCTTTGATCTTATTAGAAACATAGAATTTGATGGCAGATAAGGACTGCTTGGAACACCTAGTCTGCCCATTTCCCCTACCTGATGGATAAGCTGCAGATTCTAGTTAATCAACAGCTTACATCCTCCTACCCTTCACTAGAATTGCCTTATGCCTGTCTCATGCATTCTTGAATTCTCTCACTGTTTCTCACTCCACAACCTCCTCAGGAAGGCTGTTCCATGCATCCACAACTCTCTCTGTGAAAAAATACTTTCTAACATTACCTCTGAGCCGTCTCCCCTCTATCTTCAAATTGTGCCCCCTTGTTCTTGCACATCTCTTCTTCTGAAAGATACTACCCTCTTGTACTTTGTTAATTCCCTTGAGATACTTGAAAGTTTCTATCATGTCCCCGCTCTCAATCCTTTCCGAAAGGGTATACATATTAAGCTGCTTTAGTCTCTTCTCATATGTCTTCTGGTGCAGACCCTGCACCACTTTGGTTGCCCTCCTCTGAACAGTCTCCACTCTCTCTATGTCTTTGCTGAGATGGGGTCTCCAGAATTGCACACAGTACTCCAGATGGGGGTATCACTAATGGTCTGTACAGAGGGATAACAACTTCCTGTTTTCTATAGTCGATGCCTATCACATTAGAAAGAAGGTACACAGGTGTTACAACCATGGCTAATAGAGCTAGTGTGAGTAAGACAACAGAAAATATATTACACCTGGAAAGCAAAAGAAATAATGTCTACAACAGAACACACAATCATAAATATGAAGGGTGTCTATTCAAAACAGATAAGAAAAATGGTTTACTTAAAGAATAATTGATGGTCAGAACACGCTAACTCAGGACATTGTTACATTTAAAAAAAGTGGACAGTGTTAAAAATCATTGATGTACATTACAAATCAAGATCTGATCTATGAGAACAGACAGACAATTAATAAGCATGACAGACTATCTTTGCCTGCAACATTTAACTGTGTTAGTATGTAACTACAGTATATAGTAAATCAAGGCCTGTTGTAATTTCATTATACAGATACTTGATCCAGCCACATCTTGAAGCACATCATTCACTGTGCAGTTCTGGTCTGCACATCTGAGAAGAAATATTGGCATAATGGAGAGGGTACAGAAGAGAGCAACCAAGTTGGTTGATGCTTGGACAGTATGGCCTGTGAGCATCAACTAACAGCAGTGGCTAACCATGGAATGGAGAAGATTCAGAGGTGATGTGATTACATTATTCAAGTATCTAAAAGGGATATCACCATCATATCTAGTGCAGCTCTTCAAGATGCTCAAGTACTGTATAAAAGATAAAAGAATAGTCAATGTTATGGAATGGAGGTAAATTCAAAGCAAACATTACAAAAGTCTACTTCGTAGAATGAGAGCTGAACACTTGGAAAATACTTCCACAGCACATAGTATAAGCTGATACAGTAATAACCTTCAAGGTTAGACTAGACACATACTTTGAACAAAATGGGGTGACAGGCTATTCCCACTAAGCTAGTAGGAGGTATGAACACAGTGGACTACTTGGCTTCTCCCCCAAAATATATATGTATGTACTGTATGCATGTATGTAAGTGAGTACATTATATATGAATGTCTAACTATATCCTGGTGCAGTCATGTGCAAGCATGAGCATACAGATACCAGACTAGAGATGTCATACAGTGTTCTATTCTAATGATGTTAAATTTCACTATCTCTGTTGTTTCTATTGGCTGTAAGATAATGTTGCACCATTTTCATTCCCCGAGCATGTCTGGGTATGGTATTTTATGGTTTGCTTCATATTTGTCATCTTGGTCATGCAAAGCATGCAATCCTTGTCTAGGGAATTTTTCTGAAGTCCCTATTGGGGTCTTCTCTATGATCCATTTTGTTTAATATCCCCCTCACAAACAGCAAAATCATTGAAGGAACCATTTTCCCCACCTGCTTGTACCACCGAATTACATCCCCTTCTTATAATCAAATTACATACCATCCTCCCAGCTCATTACCCATTCACCTTCCAACCCCCCATTCCACTTCAAGAAGAGGATGTTGAGAAAAAAGGAATGATAACTGGCACATACAGCCATCTCTAAATGAATGGGAACACGCTCACAGTTTTTATTTTTTTAACTCTTTTTTATTCACATGGATTGGCCATGAGGGATTGACTCTGAAACCCTGCAGCCTCATCACCCTGCCTTCCCAGGAACTAACTATTTGCTTACTACCAGGAGACCATGATGAGCCATCCGTTGTGGGCCCATCTCAATTGAGAAAGATGGAAGGGGACTAAAATGCTAATCCAGAATGAGCTTGCCCCAATTCAGTGAGTGCAGGCCCTAAGACTGTCTGGGATGTCACAGTGCACAATCAAGGGGAATTTTTCTTCTTATTTCATATTTTTTAAAACTTCTTTATTCAGATGGTCATATCACATATACAGACAGAGCATTGACATTATGACATTATTAATAATGCTTACAGAGGGAAGGCTTAGGGTTTCAGCCAGATATTGTTTCATCACCAATCAGGCAATAATTACAACAGAATATAAACTGTAACATTGCACTCTAAAATATGTAGGATATGTACTATATTAAAAATATTGAAATCAAACAGATTTTCTCATATTCTGCTCCACAATACATCACAGAAAATACATATATGACCTAATACTTCTGTACTCTCTATGATATTGGGTGTATTACCTAGTCAATCAAGATAATCTTTATAATATAAACAACCAGAAAACTTGTTAATAAACAACAACAAAACAGTAAAAGACCTGCACGAGATGAAACTTGGGTTTCAACATGTGGAGGGAGATGGCATCACATAAGAAATGCATCCTCGGGTGGGAGACCCTGAACAAATCAGTAGCCCCATGCCTTCTGAGAAAGAACCGATGTTCCTTCATACCCTTGCACAAAAAAACATAAAAGGATACCATGTGCTCTGAAATTTTCTCATGTGTAGATGAAGGTCAGCAGTGATTTTTTTCCATATGATAGATACTTTTTATATAGTGCACCCAGTCTTGCAATGAGGGAGAGTCGGGAAGGAATCATTTCCTGGAAATGGCCTTACTGGCCATTTCTAGCAATATTCCCAGAAATTTTCTTTGATAATTCATTTGCTTCCCTTTGGGGAGCAATCCAAAAATCAAAAGCTCAAACCCAATAATCCCTTAAATACCTGTCAGTTGCTTGTATTCTTATCCCAACTTTTCACAGAAGGGCTGTAGTATAGAGCATCCTCAAAAAATGTGGTAAGGAGTACCTTCCTACCCACAGTTGTGCCAGCATCTGTCTGAATGGTTCCATGCCTAGTGTTCCATTCTATTTGGAGTTAGAAAGAAATGACTAATTAATGTTTTTCCATCTAAATTCCCTTCAGAAGTTTGAGGCTGATGTATGAAAAACCCCATTCCATTTACACTGCCAGTCTTGAGAAGTAAGGTTAAGATCTAATTCCCTTTCCCATGCCAGTTAATACTGAGGTGGTGTTTTTATGTTGGTCTGCTTGTAAGTTTGGACTAGTTTTGAAATATGTTTCTTATGTATATGACCCTCTGCTTCCAGCACTGACCCTCAGCTGTCTGCCTAAGAACCAAACATATGGGGTAAGAATCTCTCTGAGCTTCTAGTAGATGGGAGCCTGATCTAAGGGAGGAGACCACTTGAAGATATCTAAAAAAAATCTGACTGTGTCAAGTGTTATTCTCTCTGCATATCTGCAAAGAACCAGAAAAGTCCCCCACAAATAAACTGGGAAAAGATGTTCAAGCTCAATCTCTTACAGCAGTGAAAGATATAGTCCATACAAGGGGGGAGAAATTGAGTACATTGAGCTAACTATGCTGCATTCTTGTTAGGCCTGTTGTGTCCAAGGATTGGTCGCCATTACTTTAATTAATTGCTCTGCTGGTTTATCAAAGCCCGGCAGGGGGTGTAGGCCTAGATTACTTCATATTTCTTGCAAGGAAACAGCAAAAAGTCGCACCACTCGGGAGACCAAAATAAAGGCAATATATACTTTATTTTATAAAATAACACCTCTGCGCCACTACGACCACAACAGGTGTGTGAAAGGCAAGGTAACCTCTACCGGTTTCGCTCAGTTAGCGTCATCAGCCAGACCCCTAACTTAGCTTCTTCTTCCTGTAGATATGCAATCCAGGGCAGTAACTGAACCACTTGAAAATATCTTAAATTTGGCAAGCCTACACCTCCTTGATCTTTAGGTCTTTGAAGGACAAACCATTTGATTCTGGCCCTGAGGCCTCCCCAGACAAAATGATGTAGAGCCTTATTTATTTTAAGCCTGTCCTTTTGGAGGCTATCCAAACAGAGTGACTGGAAGAAAAAATAACAAACGAGGGAGAATGTTCATGTGAATAGTATCTATTTAACCCAGACAAGAGATACATAGATACATACATAGATACAAAAACAGTGTCGGCAGATAAGGGCCTATGGCCCACCCAGTCTGCCCATTTGAGCTTGTAAGTTCAGTTTGTTTTCCAAGAAGTCTGTTGCACCTTACCCCTGACCTCCAGAATTCCTTTATGTCTATTCCATGCATTCTTAAATCCCGTGATTGTTTCAGCCCCCACCACTTCCTCTGGCAGGGTGTTCCACTTGTCCACCACCCGTTCTGTGAAGAAATTCTTTCTCATGTTTCCTCTGAATCGTCCTCCCTCCAACTTCATCCCATGCCCTCTAGTCCTGGAACATCTTTTTCGCTTAAAATAGTGTTTTCCTGCATCCTGTTCCTCCCTGTAAGATACTGGTATGTCCCTATCATATCCCCTCTCTCCCTCCTCTCCTCCAGGGAGTACATGCTCAGTTCCTTCAACCTGTCTTCATAGGACTTGTGATGCAATCCATGCACCATCTTTGTTGCCCTCCTCTGAACCTTCTCTACCCTGTCTATGTCCTTATGTAGGTATGGTCTCCAGAACTGTACACTGTACTCAGGTGGGACCTCACTAGTGTCTTGTATAGCGGAATTATGACCTCCTTTCCTGCTGGTAATGCCCCTGCCTATACATCCCAGCATCCTATTTGCTTTACCTGCTGCCTTGTCACACTGTTTCCTACCTTGAGGTCATTAGAGATGAAACCCCAAGATCCCTTTCCTGCTTGGTGCATGCTATCTCCTCACCCCCAACTGATATATTGTGCCAGGGTTTTGTGCCCCAATGCATTATCTTGCACTTTGCATTGAATTTCAACTGCCAAACCCCTGACCATTCTTCAAGTTTCTGCAGGTCGTCTCATTCTGTCTACACCTCTGGTGTGTCTACTCTGTTACAGAGCTTTGTGTCATCAGCTAACAGTGAAATTCTGCCTTCTAGGTCCTGTGCAATGTCACTGATGAAGATGTTGAATAGGACTGTCCCAGCACTGATCCTCATGGTACCCCACTGGTCACTCTTCCTCTGTGGAGTGACAGCCATTTACCACCACCCTCTGTGTCCTGCCACCCAGCCAGTTACCTACCCACCACACTACTGTCCTGCCCACACCCATATTCCCCAGTTTGTGTAATAGTCTTCTATGTGGCACAGTGTCAAAGGCCTTGCTGAAGTCCAGATAGGCCATGTCCACTGCTCTCCCTGATCCACCTCCCTAGTCACCCAGTCAAAAATTCAATGAGGTTGGTCTGATATGACCTCCCTGGTGAAACCATGCTGCCTTGGGTCCTGCAGTCCATTGACAACCAGATGTTCCACCAATCTCTCCTTCAGTAGTGCTTCCATGATTCTTCCCCACTCACTGAGGTGAGGCTGACTGGTCTGTAGTTCCCTGCTTCCTCTTTGTTCCCACTTTTGTATAAGGGGACTACATCTGCTGTCCTCCAGTCTTTGGGTACCTCCTGTTTCCAGTGATCGGCAAACAGGATAGCCAGAGGTTCAGCCACCACTTCTCTTAGTTCTTTTAAGGACCTGCACCCCATTTGGCCCTATTGTTTTATCAACTCATATTACTTCCAGTTCCTTCAAGAACTTTTCGTAAAGGACTTGTGTCCATTTCTGCACCATTCTCACCCCTTGTACTCCTTCAGACCCATTACCCTCCTCTTCCTCAGTAAAGACTGAGCAGAAATACCTATTCAGTATGTCAGCTTTACTGTTGTCATCCTCCACGTGGCCCCGGCCCTCCCCTTCAGTCTCACTATCCTCCCTTGTCTTTCTTTTTTTTTCACTTATGTACCTGTAAAAGGTTTTATCCCTCTATCCACTGATTTTGCAATGTGTTCTTCTGTCTGAGCTTTGGCTTCCCTTACTGACCTCCCTGCCTCCCTTTGCTTCTCCTGGTACTTCTCCTATCCCCTTCTGCCTGTGTCTTTTGTATTGCCTGGATGCAATCTTTTGGCTTTCACTTTCTTTTGCTACCTCTTTGGAAAACCATAATGGTCTCCTCTTCCTTTTCCTCTTGCTAACCTGCTTAATACATAATTCTGTTGTTCTTGTAACCCCATTTTAAATACTGCCCACTGTTCCTCAACCCCTGATTCCTGTCCCATTCCCTTAATGCCTCTTCAAGTATCTCCCCATTTTCCCAAAGTCTGCCCCCTAAAATCCAGGATACATGTTTTTGTGTGGTTTGGTTCTGCTCTTTCTGTGATTTCAAACCACAATGACTGGTGGTCACTGTTTCCCAGGTGCTCCCCCACTGTTACCCCCATCACACTGTCCCTGTTTGTGAGCACAAGGTCCAGTATTGCCTTCTGCCAAGTTGGTTCCATGACCAGTTGCTTGAGGAAGGCACCCTGAAGGGAGTCCAGGATAAATCTGCTCCTAGTTGATGCTGCTGAGTATTTCCCATCTCTTAACGTCATTCAGTACTTATGTAATGAGTTTCATATAGTTTGTGAGGTATCATACTATACTGGTTATCAAACTGGTTTGTAGACAGAAGACGCAATTTTTGACCATCTAGTGTATCTACCCACATCAGTGGGTCAAATTTACCCCACTGGAGAATAGATAATTATCAAGTTTTATTTTAAACATATTAATGTTACTGCTCCGTACTATATCAGTTGGTAATGCATTCCACATTCTTCCCGCTCTTTGGGTAAAAGTATTTAATCTTCTATTGTTCTTACACTGGTCTCATTTAATTTGACAGTTATGGGATCTGAGTCCTAGTGGTATATTCAGTGTTTCCATGCCCTATTCAGTCATTAATTCTGTGTCGCTAACAATCTTACACATCATCAGATGATCCCCTCTCATGCATTTAGTTTCAAAACTGTATAAACCCAGTTGCATCAGCCTATCCTCATAAGATGTTTCTTTTAATTCATGGATTAACTTCATAACCCTACACTGTATAGGTTCTTCAAATCCACTTGGAGAAACCCCCTAAATATCTGATTTGTGTGGTAACCCATTTGAAAGGTGTCAATTGATTAAGTGTGGACATTATGGAGTCACAGATCAAAATGACTTCCATTTTTCCAGCATCTATTTTAAAACCTGAAATCTGTTCTTAAGTCTGAAGAATATTAGATAAAATTAGGAAAGTATGTACTGGGTTCCTGAGATATAACTTTGTATCATCCCCATACATGAATATTCTATTACCCCCTTCCCACATTTGTATTCCCCTTCAAATCAGTGTGTGACTGAATAAGTTCAGAGAGGCATTCAATGCTCAGGATGAAGTGCTGAGGAGAGAGGGGACAGTCTTGTTTGATTCATTGCCTTTTAACAAAGGATCTGACTCAGTACCATTGAACTTGACTCGTGCTTGCAATATCTGATAGAAAGCCTGAAGTCAACTACAAAATTGATTTCCAAAGCCATATTTGGTAGGTGTGGCAAAAAGAAAGTCCCAGTTAGGGTGATTGAAAGCCTTTTTGGCATCAGTAGTAATAGCTAGTTGTTGCTTCACTGCCCACCCCCAGTGTAGAATGTTCAGACATCTTCTGACATTATCTGCTAAGTGACAGTCCTGGACAAACCCTGACTGGTCTGGGTGAATAAGATTCCCGAACACCTTGACCACCCAGGTGGCCAGCGCCTTGGTAAATCTTTTGGAATCTACCTGAACATTTAATGATGAAATCAGATTGTATGATTCACATTTGTCTGACTATTTCCCTGGCTTATGAATTACTGTTATAAATGCAGATTGCCAAGAAGTAGGCAGGTCTCTGGGCTCTTCACAAGAACTGAAAACTGTAGTGAGAAGGGGAAGTAATTGTTGTTGACATTGTTGATGGAACTCTACATTAAAACCATCAGGACCCAAATATTTACCTACATTCATGTTTTATATGGCTTGAGAGATTTCATCTGATGTTATAGAGGCATCTGTCATTTGTTACTCGTCTTCAGTTAGGCAAGGAAGTACAACCCTATTGAGGAAATCCAAAATTATTTCTTTATCCAGGGGAAGAGACTTTTTGTTTTTCTGATTTCCTCCCTGCCTCCAAGGCTGGTGCTATACATGGTTGCCTTGCCACTGACATACACAGATCGTATGTCTGCTGCAGCATCTGATTCGAGCCTCACCTATCTGCATTGCAAGTCTCTCCAGCTTGCACTGCCACCTATGGTGCCCAGGGTAGCACTAATGCTGTGGGGGAGAAGAACATCTGCTGGTATGCTAAATTCTTCTCCCTCTGTCTAGTCCCCAGTGATCAGGGCTCACCTCTGTATCCCTGTTACCAATGCCATAAGTGCTTGTTCTACCACTACTGCTGTGCTGATATTCTGGCCAGGAGCATATGCATAGCTCTTATTACTATGAGTGGACAACCATACATTCAGATAGTGGCTGGCCAATGTGGAGAGAGAATGGCCTATGCAGCTCATTGCCCCTGTTCCTCCATACCATTTCTCTTTCTTAAAGTGGCATGAGGTGTGGAGAGTGGATGACTGCCAAGTTGGTGGGATGGAGAGGGGCTATACACTATTGACCATCAGAAGGGGGAGATTGGGGTTTGGTGGTGCAAGTGGGTTGGGGAAGGATTCTTTCAATGATTTTATTGGGGTTTTGGGAGGTTGGTGTGAGGATGCTGTCCAGAGGAGGGAAAGACGGTTATGTTTCAAGAAACCAGGTAGGGCTGGGTGGGAGAAGGATGGTATGGAATAACTTAAGAGGGTAGGAGATAGGGGTTAGGGAAACTTTTCAAAAAATAACAGAACTTGTGAAAACACTCTGCACAATGGCACCTTATGGACAAGTGCCACTTTGTGTAATCTTTCCTTTGCAAAAGTTGGCATTTTGCTATTCATTTTGCTACATGGCAGGCCATGGAATATAGCAGGACTTTATGTAGGGTTGCACTTAGCAGTATATCTTATTATTTTGCACACACATATGGGTTCCTCCTCCTGTACATTTCTCTAGATGTGCCTCGCCACAAGAGTGGTCTCAGGGACAAGACTGGTGACTACACACCAGTCATCCCTACCTCCATTGTAGGGAAGTTAATGGAGATCATCCTAAAAGAGAGATTGGTATAATTTCTCAAAGAGAATGGTCTCCAGGACAAAAGGCAACATAGGTTTGTCTCAGGGAAAATCTGCCAGACCAACCTAATTGACTTTTTCAATTGGGTCACAAGGGCACTCGACAGGGGCCATGCCGTAGCTATCCTGTATCTGGACTTCAGCAAAGCCTTCGACTTAATGCCACATGGAAGTTTGCACAGCAGACTAAAAAACCTGCAAGCCTGGGAGAAACTAGTGGGGTGGGACAGGGGCTGGCTGCAGAACAGACAGTAGAGGGTACTCATAAGGGGGGAACCTCAAAGCCAAGACCTGTAACCAGTGGGTCCCTCAGGGCTTGGTGTTCGGACCAGTGTCATTTAACATCTTTATCAAGGATATAGCAGAAGGGGTCAAGAGTAAGATCAGTCTGTTTGCAGACATTATAAAGATTTGTACATCAGTGGGCAGTAAAGAAGGGAGGTAAGAAATCAGTGAGGAACTGGCAAAACTCAAGCACTGGTCAAGTATATGGCAGTTGGGGTTTAACGCTAAGAAGTGCAAGGTCATGAACCTTGGAGCCAGAAACCCCAGGACTAGCTACTGGCTGTGAGGTGTGCCAGTATCCATTTTGAAGGAGGAAAAGGACCTAGGGGTGCTAGTCACAGGGGACATGAAACATTCTGCATAGTGCCATAGGGTGGCAGCAAGAGCCAACAAAATGGAGGGATGCATAGCCAGAGGAATCATGTCTAGGAGGGAGGAAGTCATCCTGCCATTGTTCAGGTCACTGGTGAGACCACACTTGGAGTACTGTGTGCAGTTCTTTTGACCCTTTTTAAAGAAGGATGTCAAACTACTGTAGGGGCTGCAGTGAAGGGTGGCAGAGATGATTCTAGGACTCGGGGATAAACCATAGGAGGAAAGACTGAGGGAGCTCAACATGTAATCCTTGGAAAATAGAAGGAAAAGGGTGGATATGATAAAGACCGTCAGATACTTAAAGGTATTAATATGGTTAGTGCAGAGGGAATGTTCAGCTTAAGGGGAGGGAGGGTCAAGAGGAGACAGTTTGAAGTTGGAGGGTAGAAGATTCTGGCGAGAAATGGGGAGACACTATTTCACAGAAAGAGTGGTGGCACGGTAGAATGAATTACCACAGTAAGTGAACTCACTGAAGATTGTGGGCAGTTTTCAAAGGTGGCGGGATATGGTTAAGGGAAAGGTCAATACTGAGGGAAGACTGGGGGGGCAGTGTTGGTGGACTGGGAGGATCAAGATGGGGATGAGGATTGTGGAGGCAGCTGCAGTAAAGCAAATTGTGAGTTGCACATGGAGGCAGACTTGATAGACCTTTAGGCCTTTTTCTGCTGGTGTTTTTCTATGTTTGTATATTCGTATGTAGAGGGCTATTTGTTTAACTTCTCATGCAGAGCAGGGATGGTCAGATCACCTCTGGGTGTCTTGCTTTGCACTGTTGTGCCAGAGGTAAAATGTTTGCAAGTTTAAAAAATGTAGCATGTCACAGTTAGGGACATACAGAATACAACATGCTGGGTGCCAGTTTCCTCACTCTGCACTTGTATACGACAGGGCTCCTTTTTTTCAGTTACTAGCCCTAAATTTTAAGACCACTTCCAGGGGCCTCACCCTGAGATGCAGTCTATACGGTAACTTTTTTTACACTATTAACAAAGTGCTACATGCATTACAATTGGGGATATGCACAGTCCTACAGGCATTCAATATATTGCAATATAGAATCAGATCAGATACAGGAAAACCAAACAAATGGTTTGGCAAGGGCTGAGCAGGCTGGAAACAAGACTTTGGTGAACATATTAGAAGTAAAGTACTAAGAATAGAAGCACTGGTACAAAAAAATAAGTCAGCTGTAACTACATTGGCTGAATCTGGAAAAAGACTTAAATCTTTTCTATGATTGCAGCTAAAATAGTCAAGAATGTAGCCAATAGAAACAAATGTTAAGGGCCCACAGTCACACAGTAACCAAACAGCAGGAATACATTAATACATCTTGACATGGAGCTACACAGATCAGCACTGTGGAATATAGAACTCAGACAACTCAAGAGTGGATGTTTTCTGATACTTCAGACAAAAGGAACAGTCTCAGGAACTAGAAGAAGTTGCTTTAAAAGATCTGATAGTTGTAAAGTTGACAATTTGATTAGGCAGGAGATTATACAAAGTGGGAGACCTAAATAGTAAAGATTTTTGTCCAGTTTTTTTTTTTAAGTAATTTTAAAAACAAACTTGCTTTGTGATCTTGTTCCCTGAGTATTGATGGTCTTAGGGAATAATGACATATCTGTTTGCAGAAGCTGACCAATGATTACCTTGAGAACCATGAAACCTAGCCTTAGACTACATCTATTTTCAAGAGAGACAACCTGCTGTTTTATGCAGGATACAATGATTTGTTCTCCTTGGGAGGTAAGTGATGAAATGAAAGACATTACTGTATGTTACCTTCAGTTTTGCCACAACTCTATCACTAGATGAAGAATAGAAAGCCCACAGTCCAGTACACTGAGTAAGAGACCAATGGCTATCAGTCTTTGTAATTCAGGTAACAAAATCTTGTATATCCTAAATAAAAGGCCAAGTCACTGTTGAATCAAACTTTTAACATGTTTTACATGAGATTCAAATGTATGATTATTGTCTAGAATAATCCCTAAGTATTTAAAGTTTTCTAGAACTTCAGTATGTTCATCTTTAAGATCAACTACGGGGGACTTCGGGTCTCTAACTTTTCTGGGACCTGAAAAATAAACATAACCTTACTTTCATGGTGTTCAGTAATATCCTTCTAGACAAATGCTGTCTTTGAAAAGAATCAACATCTTTTTTGTATAACACTTAATACTTCCTTGGGTACCGTCCCTGTGTGAAAAATAACTGTATCGACTGCATATAAGATGATCTTGGATTTTTACATGATTTGAGAGCAGAATTCATAAGCAGTGAAAACAAAAGAGGACCCAATATTGAGCCCTGTGGCACCCCACATTTGATCAAGTGGCCATCGGAAATAATTCCTGCAATTATTATTTTGTGTTCCCTATCCATTAGATAGTTATAAAACTACTTTATTATGTTCCTGGAGAAGTAACATTCAGAATGGCTGCCTAGAATGAGATCATGATCAATATGATCAAAGGCCTTGGTGAGATCTACAAATATCACTGCAGCACAGTGCCCTTTATCAATGGTACTCTGCACAAAGCTTGTAACCCAAACAAAGGTTATCTTTGTGTTGTGGTCAGATTTGAATCTATACTGTGAAAAAGTGAATAAATCGTATTAGTCTAAATAACTCATAACCTGGCCAAAAATAATTATTTCAAGTATCTTTGAGAGAAGGTCCGAAAGTGAGATAGGTCAATAATTTGAAACTACTTTCTTATTACTTGTTTTTAATATGGGTTTAATAATTGCTTATTTCCATAACTTGGCAAAAACCTTGTGTCATAATGAATCATTAAAAATAAGTGTAGATGGGAATGCCCAGGCAGGTATACCCAGTTTCAGAACCATTAAATCAATGTTATCTGGGAAAGTATTGCAACGTGGATTGTATTTCACAACATAATTCTGTACCAATTTGGGTGTAACACTCCAGAAATAACATTTTGGATAGTCAGTATTGATGTCGCTTTCTTTTTCTAATATCCAAATCCTTCACAATAGGCTGGACCATGTACTTATCCAAATCACCCAAATAGTCGTTAAACATCTTGGCTACACAACTCAATTCACTGATCAATCTGATCAATTCAATACCATCTAGCAGGGAAATGTTTTTTTTTATTATTATTATTTCTATGCCCAATATGCAGGTTAAGGTTTTCCAAGAGTCCCCTAAGTCATTAAGCTGTGTTTTTCGAAGTGCAACTTAGCCCTTCTTATCGCAGATTTACATTTCCAGAGTTACTGAATATCTTAATACTTCATACCTTCTCCAATGAGCTATCTCTTTGTTTCATTAAATCAAGTAACTCTGGGGTTATCCAACTATTTTCACTTGCCCTAATTATCATTTGTCTACTAGGAGAAATTCTATGAATTATTTCAACAAATAACTGACTATTTTTTTTTCCCAATAAATCAATAATAGCTTTGGTGATGTCCAAAGAGGTCCAATCAATTTCCCTAAGAATAAAGGAAAGCATCTCTGAATTAACACATTTTTTGATTCCTAAAGTTTATATACAAAGGGGGCTTTCCCATATTTCTAGTAGTACAATCATAATAGACTGGACAGTAGTCACTGCTGAAATCTGACAAAACCCTGGTCTTAATAACCTTATCAAGGTGTGTGACCACTACCCAGTCTATCATGGTGCCCTACCCATTCTGCAGTTGTGCCTGGTGGTTTCAGTGATAAATTGCTGAACACCTAGCTCAATAAAAAGTTCCCCAATCCCACTATATTGCTCATGACCCCAAATGAGATTAAATTCACCCAGTGATATACATTCACTATTGAGGGACAATTTACTTTTTACTTCAGCTACCAAATGCAATCCCCTCTGCATGAGTCCTGGTTGAATATAAACCTAACTAACAGAGAAATGTTTTTGGGATCATAAAAGTAAATCTACAGTTGTAAGGTCACAGCCTGAAGAACCTGATAAAAATGTAATTCCTTGAACTTTGAATTTTGAAGCAACATATAGTAAATCATAGAACCACCGGCCTTTCTCCCAATCCTGTCCTGTCTGAAAGCAGTATATACCTGTAATGCAAGTTCCAGATTATCTATTTTATTAGTTAGCCATGCTTTGGACAGTGCTATTATATCAAAATTATGGAATTCCACCGATGCCTCAGATGGGTTCCACTTTGCAAGCTTTACAAGGAGACTCTGATTGTTTAAATGGGGAATCCTAACTGTTGTAATTCTTAATGAAATATTCTTAACTCCATTGGTCTTGACTAAACTGGAATCACCCAGTTCATTAAGAGAACCAGGGTTGAGTGTGAGCCTGAAATTCACAGCAATAAAACAATTAATTTCCTAAATAGCACCTTGTTGTGGCAGATCATCTCCTGTTTTTTTTAAAGGTTTCACACAAATATCCCTACATAAGCAAACATTTTAAAGCCTATATAATTAAACAAAGGCCCTATTAAAAATCCAGCTCGCCAATCCTTATGTAGTGCAAGTGATTTTGTACTTACTGGATTAATGCCATTATAACAGTATCAATCATTGTTCCCTGTTCATAACTTCTATTTAAATATCACCGATTGAATGCTGACTTTTAATATAATAAGTGTTGCTTAATACCTAAGATGATATCAACAAACTAAAAATTAACATATATATAAACATGTTTGATGTTTAAACAACAAACTTCAGTTAAAATCTGGTTAAAACTATACACCTATTCTATTGTTAGAAATAAGTAAGTAGACAAAACTGACCTCAATCCAAATCAAACCTATACCTAACAGTAGTCATAGCTGAGCACACAGGACTCAGCTGACCAAATTACAACAGTTTGGGTAAGAATAATAATAATGTGAGCCAAACAAACAAAACTTACAGACCTTAAAAATGCAGACCATTCATCTACTTGTAACCCCAACTCCACAGTGCAGGGCTTAACCTTTAGATATCAAAGACTCATAATGACCTGCTATTGTTGTCTGTATCCCCTTACTGGAACTGCTGTTTTGGACCAAGTGATGAAGAGGATGCAGATACTTTTATAGTGTTCCATGCCACCAATGAATGCAGCATTCCTGTGCTTGAAAACAATTGTTTGGATATCCAACCAGAAAACTGTATCCATTAGCCATGGACTGGATATTATTTTTATTTATTTTATTTTATTAATGGTATCAGAATTACAAACCTTTGAGACAGAGATTCCATTACAAAGGCTCCACATCATGGTTAGACACAGGTACAACAAGCAGTCAGATGTAACAATACAGATATAAAATTATCCTATGGTAGCAATAATATAAGACAGTAAGCAATAGTGCAATTTATGTACAAGCACAGTCTGAGAGGTAAGGAGACTGGACAGTAGTCCATTGTCGAAGGTGGAAAGATGTCAGGTAAAGCGGGACTAACAAGTAGTCCAGGGCTATGGGTAATTACAGCTGTGTATGGCGTGGAGGTGGCTCTGGAGTAAGGATTTGAAAAGCCCAAGTCTGTTCTTGTTAGAGATGGAAGCAGGGAGGAAGTTTATCCAGATTGGGGCTCTGTGGTTGAAGGACCTCCGGGCCAGGGCAGTCCTGACTCTGGGCACATGTAACAAAGCTTTAGTGGAGCTATGGGTGGCGGGTGCAGAAGGGGCAGGTTGAATCAACAATGAAAGTCTTGGTGGGGCTAGACCAACCATTATTTTTGGGGCAAGAGGAAGGTCTAGTATTTGAGTCACTCCTTGAAGTCAAGTAGGTTGGCTAGGGTATAGACAAGTACATGTGTTGGTAAGCCTGGCACAGCTTGTGAGGAGGCGGCATGCTTTGTTGAGGAAAATTTTGGTTTCTATGGGGGGCTGTATTGGTGGTTACCCAGTAGGCAAGGAACCCATAATCAACAAGGCAGAGGACCGAGGAGGTAATAGTGAGCCTAAGGGCTTCAGGGGGAGGCAGCTCCTGTGGTGGTAGAGAAGGCTGATACAAGTGTTGACAAAGGAGCAAATGAGGTGGATGTGGTCATGGAAGGATAGTGCCAGGTCAAAGGTTATGCCAAGATATTTGAAGCTGCAAACCTGTTCAATGGGGTTACAACAATTAGTGATTATTCAAAGTGGGGAGCTCAGAAGTCTGCTCTGGATGTGGGAGAAGAGCATGAACTTCATCTTTTTATGGTTGAGAATGAGCCTGTGGTCAATGAACCACGATTCTGTCTCACTGAAGGATTTTTGAAGGATGTCTTGTAGGGTACGGGGGTCAGGATGGGAGGAGAAGAGAACGGCTTTGTCTGCATAAAGGAGGATGTGTCCGAACAGATGGTGGGAAGGGTGTTGAGGTAGAGACTGAATAGTTGAGGACTCAGGATTGAGCCCTGTGGTATGCCAGAGTGAACTAGGCAGCAGCCAGAGATAGTGCCATTTATTTTGACACATTGGAAGTGGGAGGAGAGGTAGTTGGTAAACCAGGTGGTGACACCCTGAGAAAAGCGTAGTTGGGCAAGGGTGGACAGGAGGAGTGGGTGGCTAACTGTGTTGAAAGCCTTCATCAGGTCTAAAAAGACAACCCCTGCCAGGTATCCCCTGTCATGGGCAGAGTGTTGCTAACTGGAGAATTCCAGGAGGGCTGTGGTAGTACTAAGGTCTAGGCGGAAACCATGCTGCTCCTCGCAGAGGAGTTTGTGAGTGGAGAGATATTTAGAGAGCTGGTCCATGACTATTTTTTCTATGGCTTTGGAGGGTGGAGGATATAAATTGGGTTATAGTTCCCAGGATGTCATTCGGTCCCCACTCTTGTGTATGGAGTGATGACCACTACCTTCCAAGTAGAAGGGAACTGGTCAAGGCAGAGGGAGCAGTTAAGGAGGTTAGTGAGTGGGGAGAGCAGAACAACCAAACCTGGTGAACCAGTCTGAGATCAAGAGAGTCATTACTGTGGCTAGGGCCATTAAGGACTTTTTGGAGGTAGTGTTTAGCCTCCTGTACCGAGAGCACTTGGAAATAGCAGGAAGGGTGAGTGAGAGATGTGGGTGGGGGGTGAATATAGGGTCAAAGAAATTTGGGGGAGTACTGAGCTAAGGTCAGAGAAGGTAGAGTTGAGGGTATCAGTGATGCCCTGATGATCAGAGTGGATGGTGCCATTGATGTTAATCTGAGAAGGGGTGGGGACCGGGATTTACCACTGAGCTCCTTAATATTGTCCCAGAATTTGTGGGCAGATCCCCAAGAGGAGATCAGAGCAGATTTGTAGTAGACAGCTTTTGTTTTCTGCATGGCCCAGGTGCATTTATTACGAGCCTCACAGTAGAGTTGTCTATCAGAGGACTTGCCAGAGTCAAGGATATTGTGCCACAGGTTGTCCCACTGGTGCATTTGGTTTAGTAGGGATTGTGTAATCCAGGGGGTGTTAGTGTTTTTGACAGTGTGTTTGGGGAGGGGCACGAATAAGTCACAGGCCACATTAAAAGAGCAGATAAAATAAGTCAGAACTGTGTCAATATCAGGCACTTGGTTGATTGGGGTCCAATTCCAGCATGCCAGGTAGGTTTTTAGCTGCTCCAGTTTACCCAGTGTAAGGTGACGCCGGAAGGTGGTTTTGGAGAGTGGCTTTTTTACTGTACCAGACCAGGAGCAGATTACAGGGGGTGATCAGTAAGGGCATTGGAAGGACTGTGGTGTCAGAAATGTTGAGAGGGTGATTAGATAGGATGATGTCCAGAACAGAAGTGGAGCCATTGGAAGGGTTGATCTGGGTGGAGTGGGTGACCAGTTGGGTGAAATCTAGGGCAGCAAAAGAGCCTTTTTGCTGGGAGGCAGAACTGGAGAGCAAATTAATGTTGAGTTCCCCCAGCGTAATTTGTTCGGCTTTTGTGGGTGCTGGGAGAGGTGGTGAAGTAAGGATTGGAGGGCTAATTTCTGGTGGTGCAGGGGGATGTAGGTGGCAATGATGTATAACTGTGCCCCGGAGGAACCAGGAAAGACTTTGATAGTAAGGGCTTGGGTGCCATGGGCAAGTTGTGGGGTAGGGAGTGCATGAGTGTGGAGAGAGTCACTGAGATAAGTGCCACAACCATCCCCCCTGTTTCCCAACCCTGTCTTCTCAAAACAGTATACCCAGGGAGGGCGAAAAAGGAGTCAGAGGTGGTTTTTGAGAGCCAGGTCTTGACTATAGCCAGGACTTCAGGTTGGTGTTCGGCGATCCAACCCTGGTGCCCATCACATTTTTTTAGGAGGCTGCAGATGTTCATTGTGGCAATATGAATCCTAGGTGAGCAGGGTATGTGTAGGGAGTGGGCAGTGGAACCGGGGGTTGGATGTTACCTGATATTAGGAGGAGAAGAAATATTATTCTAAGGAGCACCAGATGGGGCCTGCAGCTGGGTGAGGCAGAGGCAAAGGGGAATGAATGTTCAGAGGTGAAAGGGGATGTTCACCTATCATTAGGTTCCAGCAATAGTTCTTGGAAATTCTCTGCAACAGCACTCTGTAGTAGCAATAGCAGCAGCTCAGTTTGGATAAACTATAGGGATGCTAACAACAATTTCTGGGTAAGCTGCTGTTTGAAATAAATAACCAGTTCAGTGCCAGTAACAGCATGGACATCACCATCTTGGAGACCCTTGACCCCTGAGCCAGCCAGTAGAAGCCTGAGAGTCGCAGAGAAAATGCTTGAAGTACTCTTCCTGCCAGAGTGGCTGTGTTCTTGGTACACTGTTTGCATAAGTATCGTAGTGGGTATGTGGGAGAAAAGCACAGAAAAAAAGAAGTGGGTGCAAACACATACAAGTGTGTACATTTATTTACAAAAAAATAAAATACTTTCAACAAAATAAAGAAAAATCTAATTAGCATTACACAGATCGGACTTAGCTTCAGTCCCACCCTCTCTGCTTCCTCAGTCTGTTTCTTTCTTTTAACAGGTTCTGCAGACTTTTACACCAAGGCACATAGCCTCTAACTAAATTAGGGGGAGAGGACCAAGGGGACATAAAGGCAGCTCCCTCTCTCATAACAGGGTTTTTTAAACAGGAGTTTGCCTAAGAGCTCTGTTTCTTTCTTAATTGCTGCAGTTCTGCTATGGAGAAACAAGCCACGTATTTATCTGATTATAGACAACTTTATACAATATTTACAGCATTTCCTCAGACAAAACAAAACAAGGAAATATCTGAGGAAGCTGTTTTGATTTATTAAAGCTGCTCTTTATATTACGGCAGCTGCGCAGTGCTGCAATTGTGTGCATGTTCATGCAGGAAAGCACAATGGCGCTTCACACAAAAGTTTGTTTTACAGAGGGAGAGAGAGAGAGAGAGAGAGAGAGAGAGAGAGAGAGAGAGAGAGAGAGAGGCGTAGGTGGCCTGCCTACAGTACAGTAAAGAAGTGGAGAGAAAAATGGGTGCTATTGCACAACAGGCTTTCAGGTTGGAAGAAAGATAACAGTACAGAGTCTCTTATCTCAGACTTGCCTCCCAAGTCGGGGGGGGCACAGTACTACCACACGCCATCCTGCCCAGAAGGAAACCAGGGGTACAACTGTCTGGTTTCCTTAATAAGGACACCCCTTGCACAACCCAAGGGGGTTGTTGGGATTTCTGCCCACCCTGTCTAGAAGTCCCACCCCAGTGCACCCTTAATACAAATGGGGTAGTTGCACCATTACAGCTCACGGTTGCATAATCATGATTATGCACTACAGTACTTTGTGTAGTCTTTTTATAAGCTAAAGACTACCATTCTGCTACTTACGACACCATACTAGTGCTATTCCACAAACCCAATATCTATATTCCTACTCCTCTACACATATTTACATATTTACAGGGACTGTTTCTATGCCTGCAGCATATCGAGACATAAAGTCCACATTCTTATGCTGGGAGCCAGGTCAATGTTTTACACTGAATTTATAAGGTGCAGGGCTAAGTACCACTGGAGTATTCTGGCATTTTTGTCCTTCATTTGGTTCATCCAACAAAGGGGTTGTGATCTGTAACTAAAACAAACTCAGTGCCCCAAAGATAAAAACAAAGTGCCTCTATTGCACACTTTATAGCTAAACACTCTTTCTCAATGGTAGAATAACGCTGCTCCCAATCATGTAGTTTTCTGGAGATATGTAAGATGGGATGTTCTTCTCCATCTATGGTCTGACCTAAGACAGCACCGACCCCAACATCTGAAGCATCAGTATGTACTTCAAAAAGTCTGTCGAAGTCAGGGCACCAATGAACTGGGGAAGAACATAAAGCAATCTTGATTGTCTGAAATGCTTGTTCACATTCTGGTGTCCACGTAACTGTATTCCCAAACATTTTGTTGGTGAGATCTGAAAGAGAGGCTGCCACAGAGGCAAAGTTAGGCATAAACCTCATATAGTAGCCAGCAAGCTCTAAGAATGACCTCACTTGCTTTTTTATTTGATGTACAGGACACTTAGCCACTGCTTCCACCTTAGAGATCTCTGGCTTTACTTGTTCATTGCCTAGAATAAAACCCAAATGTTTGGTCTCCCTCATGGCCACTGCACATTTACCATGGTTAATGGTCAACCCAGCCCCACTGATGGTTTGCAGAACAGCTGACAAATGGTCCATATGCATCTGCCAGTCTGGACTAAAGATGACCACATTGTCCAGGTAGGCAGCAGCATATGCTGAATGAGGGGCTAAAAGCTCATCCATGAACCTCTATAAAGTTCCTGGGACCCCTTGCAGACCAAAGGGCATGGTTACAAATTGAAATAAACCCATGGGTGTACTAAATGCTGTTTTTTGCCACCAAGATGATTGACCCAGAGGAATCTGTCAATATCCTTTTGTTAAGTCTAATGTTGTATTATAACTGGCATCACCTATGTGGTCAATCAGGTCGTCGATCCTGGGTACGGGGTATCCATCAAACTGAGACACCTGGTTCAGTTTCCTGAAATCCAGGCATAATTGAATATCACCCTCTTTCTTGGGGACAACAACAATTGGTGATGCCCAAGAACTCTTTGAGGGTTCAATGATACCCAACTGTCTCAATTTGAGTATTTCTTGCTGTACATTGGAACTTACCATCTCAGGAAGCCTATAAGGTTTCTGACTGATAGAAGGGGAAGAGGTATGGATGTGGTGTTCTACACCAACTGATTTCCCCAGTACCTTGGTAATGGTGGTGGAAAACTGTCTAAATATTTGTATTAAGTCCCCTCTTTTTTGGTAGTCTAGAGTTGGGTTGATATCAAGTTCTAACTCTCTAGTCTGACCCTCCTTCTCTAGATGACTATATGCCACATCCATATCAATTTCCCCCTTTTTCTGGCATCATTAACATGCTAACCAAGGGCTCAGATTTCTCTAGCCATTTTTTCAAAAGGCTAGCTCGATAAATCTTCTTGCTTGGGCATTTGTCTGGTGTCTCTACCTCGCATGTTATACTGCCAACCCCTCTAAGGACTTTAGAGGGCCTTGCCATTTCATAAGAAGTTTATTTTCATTTGTTGGCAGCAAAAGCAACACCTTGTCCCCTTCCTGAAATTCCTGATTAGAAACCGTTTGGTCATAATATTGTTTCTGATAATGCTGTGCCTGGCTGACATTTTTGTGAGCAACCTAAGTATATTTCACCAGATGCTTTCTTAGTTGGATCATATACTCAGCAATGCTGGTGGTTCTGACTTGCTGACCATCCTCCCAATACTCTTTAACAACATTGAGAGGCCCACAAGGATTTCTCTCATACAATAGCTCAAACGGGGATTATCCAGTTGAGGCTTGGGGCACCTCTCTATAGGCAAAGAGTAATAGGGGAAGACATTGGTCCCATGTTTTCCCTTCCTTATGAACACATTTCCTAAGCATATGTTTAAGAATCTGATTAAACCTCTCCACAAATCTGTCTGTCTAGGGGTGATAGGGTGATGTTCTGACTGCTATCACTCCCATTAGGTGGTATAGCTCTTTAAGTAAGGCGTACTAAAATTATTGCCCCTGTCAGTAAGAACTTCTTTAGGGATTCCCAACCTACTAAAGACTTTTACCAGTTCTTCCACAATTTTGTCTGCTGTTATGGAACGTAAGGGGATGGCTTCAGAATACCTGTTTGCATAGTCACAAGCCACCAAGATGTAACTATTCCCTTTGCAACTTTTTTCAATAGGGCCTACTATGTCCATAGCTATCCTTTCAAATGATGTAGTTACCGTTGGCAGGGGCTCTAATTGTACCATGTCCTTTCTCCCTATCTGGGCCTCTTTTTGGGATGTTGCTCAAGATTTAACATAGTCGGCTACCTGGTCATGGATGGCAGGCCAGCAAAAACATTGTAAAAAATGGGCCAAGGTCCTATCCCTACCAGCATGCCCTGAAGAAGGTAAATCATGTACCAGATACATTAACTGGATTCTATACTTTGCTGGTACCAGCAGCTGATCTACTGTCTCCCCTGTTTTAGGGTTGTTACAATGTCTATACAAGATTTCATTCTTAATCACAATTTCTGGGGCACCTTTTGTTAACACCTGGCCCACCTGTTACAAGAAAGAGGTTAGTGATAAATCACATTTCTGTTCAGTAGATATTTTGTTAGGTATATTTAATGTTACAAGTGTCTCAGTAAGTCTTTTATTGTTCCACAGAGTTTTTAACATCCTTTTTTCTTTCTTGGTCTTTCTATCCTTTCCTGGAGTATCCATGACATCTTCATCAAAGGAGAATGTATTCCCCAGAAGTTTTCCTTGCTGGCTTTTTGCCCTAGTGGTAACAGCAGCAACAGGTGGCTTTAAAGCCAGCAAAGTGTCAAATCCCAGGAATTCATAACCAAGAACTACTGATATAGGCAGATTGGGTACTAGGCCAGCACACGCAGTGTTTTTTGATCCTTTACAGTCATTTTGACAGTAGAGGTTTGGTAGCTGTGTGTGTCCCCATGGGTACAAACAACATCCACTGTTGCCCCAATCATATTTCTAGGGCTTAGTAGTTCTGGATAGATCAGGGTGTATTTATTTCCTGTATCAAGGAGGCCCAAAACATTTTTATTATTAATCGATACCTTAGTCACAGTGTAGCCTGTTGTCAGTAAAGCCAGGTGTACAGGATCTGGTTTCTTTTTGGGACAAAACCTGGCTATATGACATTTCTCATTACAGTTATGACATATAACTAAATTAGAGTAATACATCTTCCCTCCTCTTCCTAACCTCACATTATATCTTACAGTATTCTGTCCAGCAGGGGTGAGAGAGGAAGGGGGGGGAAGTTGAACTGCAGATGTGGTGGTTTCTCTTCTGACATTTCATTTTATGGATGGTCTAGCTGACAAAAAGTCCTCTGCTAGGGTGATGGCAACCTCTGCTGACTCAGGATTGTGCTCCCTCATCCAGAGTAGGATTTCATTAGGAAGTATCTGTAGAAATTGCTCGACAACCAAGGTCTCTGTGATTTCAGTGATGGAGTTCTCTTCCAGTTGTCACCACTTTGTGCATAACTCCCTTAACCTAATGAAAGTCTCTCTGGGGGGGTATAAGATGACTGGTAGTGTAAGGGATGAAATCTCTGCCAGTAGATCTCAGTATTGATATTGTACCTTCTCAATATCTCTTTCTTAACTGGATCATAGTTTTCAACATGTCTGGGGTCTATATTACTGTCAAATAAGGGTCAAGTCTTACAACCCACTTGATCTGGGGCCACCCACAAGCCCTGGCTACCCTTTCAAATGCTGTCAGGTAAGCCTCTATTTCATCAGTGGGGGTCATTTTAGTTAGTTTAATGTTTTTCAGGCCAGTGTCCTGCTCTCTGTTACCTGTTCCCATACTTTGTATTGCCATCAGGATCTCAGCCCATCTCTGGTTCTGCCAACGTCCCTCCTGCTCATGTTCTTGAAGATCTCTTTCCCTTTGTAGTTCCATCTCATGTTGGTGGACAGCCAGCCATCTCATTAGGTCTGTGATATCTGTTGGAGGTACATCCATGTGTGGGTTTTCCACTGGATCCTTATCACTCTGGTCAAAGAGATCCACCATGGCTGCAGCTTCTAGTTTCTGCTTTGGATGGGTCCCTGGTCCCAAACCAGGAAGGAGCTTCTCCCTGCTCTGAACCACCATGTGCCTGCTCAATACTCAAGACACTTTCTTCTCCTCATACAACTCTTCAGGTTTCTCCACCATGACACCTCTTTTGTGCTTTCTCCAGATATCTGGACAGATGTCTCTGATTGGTGTCCCCCTGTGAGCCTGGACCACCAACTGATCCTTCTTCTGACACCACTGTATAGCGGGTGTGTGGGAGAAAAGCACATACAACAAGAAGTAGGAGCAAACACACACAAGTGTGTACATTTATTTACAAATAAAATGAAATAATGACTTTCAGCAAAAAAAAAATCAAATTAACATTACGCAGCTAGGACAGAGCTTCAGTCCCGCCATCTGTGCTTCCTCAAACTGTTCCAAGGTTGAACTAATCTGCTTTAGACTTGGAGACAGGACCTTATATACAGACTAGTCACAAGGTGCATGAGGAGCCACCTCCTAGTCTAATGCAAAAGTGTTTCTAGGCTAAAAAAAATAGAATTCAAACATAACATCCCAAGTAATGTAAATCATAATTCATAATGAAGGCCTCCCAACAGAAAAACAAACAGTTTTAGCATTTTTAGGAGCATTTGTCCACTGTAGCTCCACCCACCTGCTGTGAGTGACAGGTCAGCCTCTATATAAACAGCAGCACAAAGGGGTGCTGACCCATAAGAGAAGACCTGCAGAACAGCATCTATGTGAGGCCTGCTGAACAACACCCAGGAGAGCTATGACTGTTTGGCAGTACAGAACATAAGTAGTAAAATAATTCAGTTCTTTGTCAGGATGAAAAAATGATATTGGTATTTGTACAAAAGTATGGGTCTGGTTTATCTTAAAGCTTGGTTTTTGTTTTCTTTAATGCAGAGGGTTCTTGTTTTAAAGAGGGAAAACCAAACAACAACAACAGAAAATAAGAGCAAGCAGATTTCAGGAAGAAGTTCTCATGTAAAACAACATTTTTTGGCATGATAAACCTTTAATGACACTGCTCTTAAAGAAAGTTAATTTCTTAATTCTGCTCTGTAGCCCTGTTAGTGTTTTAGGTGCCAAAATAAAAAACACTAATAGGAGATACAGAGACAGAATTCATCTTAAGAAAGCTCCTCCTTTTTAACATTAAGTTTTAATACTTAGAACAGGGATACTGCTATTTTGAACCCACCTTTCTAGGTTTTTCATGGGGTTTTATCAAGATACAGCAGCAAGTGAAAGTCTCTGCAAAATTCACATACTTTAGGTCAGAGCTTTCGCTCGCTCGCAGAGCAGAACTACAAGCTGCAAGCTTGCAGCACTGAAGAAGGCATAGTTTTGATTTCTGTTTCTTTTTCTTTCTTTTGATAGGTTCTGTAGACTTTTACACCAAAGACACAAAGCCTCTAATTAAATTCGGAAGATAGGAGTTAGGGAACATAAAGGCAGCTCCCTCTCTCAGAACAGGGTTTTTTTAAACAGGAGTTTGCCTAAGAGCTCTGTTCCTTTCCTAATTTCGGCAGTTCTGCTATGGAGAAACAAGACACATATTTATCTGATTATCTGATTATAGACACCTTTTTACAAAATTTACAGCATTCCATCAGACAAAACAAGGAGATATCTGAGGAAGCTGTTTTGATTTATTAAAGCTGTTTTTTATATTACAGCAGCTGCACAGCACTGCGATCCTGTGCATGTTTATGCAGGAAAGCACAATGGCGCTTCACAACACAGAAGCTTGTTTTACAGAGTGGAGCTGCTTCTGCATCTCTGCAATAAAAACTTTCTTCTATTTTACTACTGACATGGCAGCCAATTGAATGCAGGAAAACCTGGCAATAGCCTGCTGTGGTTTTCCAAGGCAGAGAGAGAGAGAGAGAGAGAGAGAGAGAGAGGAGAGAGGGAAAGAGGGAGAGCGGGATGGAGGGAGGGAGACAGAGAGAAAGAGAGAGAGAGAGAAGGGAAAAAAAACAGTACTGTAATAGATCTGCTTACAGTACAGTAAAGAACTGCACAGAAAAGGGGTGCTGTTGTGCAACAGGCTTTCAGGTTGGAAAAAAGATGACAGTATAGAGTCTCTCCTCTCAGACTTGCCTCCCAAGCCGGGGGGGAGGGGGGCACAGTGCTACTACAATCAGTTCAGAGTCAAGTACTGTTGCTGTGAATGACTGACAGCCCAGACAGCAAATGCAGAGTCAGATTGTCTAGGACCTTTACTGTAACTTTCCCACAAGCTAGGAGGGGTTTCAGACAGCACCTCTTAGGCATCTGAAAGAGACCAATGTGCTGATAAGAGATAAATCCCTAAAAAGATTTGGAGCCAAAGGCTGCTGCTGTGCTGTTAAACCTTGTAAATTTTATCCAAACTGAGCTACTACTGTTGCTACTACAGAGCGCTGTTGCAGAGAATTTACAAGAACCGTTACAGGAACCTAATGATAGTTGAACATCCTCTTTCACCTCTGCTGGAGTGAGTGAGGAAAGGGTGTGGAAAAGAGCTCAGGCACCAGATACCACAATCAAGTGTTCACCTTAGGAAGGGATGAGGGAATATAGCAGTCAAGACCTCACACTGACCTTGACCTCTGTCATGTTTCTTTGACAGCTGACCTGAGCTAAGGTGCCTGTTTGAGTATCCATTTGTTCTAACCTGTACTTGAAACCATCCATTAGAGAGCTTCTCCTGTGTGCCTGTGCCAGCCAGTGAGACCTTGGAAGGGGCTAACAGCACTATTAACAAAGAAATCCATTGTGCAGTGCAGGGCAGGGCCTGTTTCTGGTCTGAGGGTCCTGTGCTGCTGATATTAGAAATGGCAGTCAATTGCTTAGCAACCTTTTCCTTTCCAGGACCTGTTCATATTAACAAAGTCCTCTTGTTATTTTTCCATAATTTTGTGTGTTACACACTTCAAAAGTAAACAAAAATATCTAAAATTCCTCAAGTTGTGCTGAATTTAGGGGAACATCAAACCAGCAATCTGTGACAGGAATCTCCAGCCTCTCTTAAGGAACAACCTTTTTTTTAATCTGTTCTAACAGTTCTTCTATTTCTTAGCCTTATCCATCCTTTACAATTTCTAGACCATAAGGTTGGCCACCTATGGGCACCCCCTTCCCTTTCTTGACTATGCTATAGTGTTCTCTTTAAATTTTCCTTCTCCATCTCAGGTTCTCATACCGGGAGGTTATTGTGGTTACCTCCAAATGTATGTAAAATAGGTTGTGTTTATCATTGTTGCATTTAATACATAATAACACTATGTCATAAAATACCTTAATGCATTGTATATAGCTTATGTTTATGAAACCTGTAAATGTTGAAAATACCATGGCGCTAGGTGTTTTTGATAAAGGTAAAAAGTACTAGTTGATTGAATTATAAAGATTAAGTTATTTGTGCTATTTAAAATGCATTTAAATTGCTGTAAACTGAACAAGTCTGAAATTCCATGGTGATTTGCATATATCCCAAGATGCTTTGCATTATGGAAGTATGTATCCATACCTCTCATCTGTCACACATTATGAGGTACGTCACTCATTTTACCTCGCAGAAACCCTTTGTCCATCATGGGGAAGGTGATATTCCATATTCCCCACTGAGACTTTAAAGCAGAAATTCATAATAATCTATTATGCTTAGTTATACAAAAACATTAGGAGCCTTAGTGCACTGATAGCTATAGTGTTCTGAGCTTCCAGTGCCATGTTAGATGATATGTCACACATTTTGCTCATTTTTCACACATCATGTCACACATTTTGGTGGAGAAAGGTTGAGAGCTATGTATGTATCTGTGGGGGCATGTGTGATTTTGTATGTATGTATCATGTTGTATTTCTTTGAAATTTGACTTGTTGCCAGTGCCCTTTGGGGCAACCCATGCTTCAGTGTTCTGCACTGAGGTTCTTTTTTCTGAACTTGTTTTTTTTTTTACTTTTGGAGCCCCCACTTCCCAAGTAAATGTGGCCCACATAGGTATGAAGCATTTTTACTGAAAAGTGGTTAGATCAGAGCTCAGAGTCAGTAGGTGCTGGCTAAGTGCAGAGAAAGGATATTCATAGTCTGTTGCTGCAAACTGATGTACTGAAGATGGAATATTCTATTGCTGAAGCATATTTTCTGTATTCTGAAGAAACAACACACAGAGATTGTGTGTTGAACCTGAAGTTTGATATCTGGTCCATCTGTTATCCCAGAACCTCTCCACAGACTTGGTGTTTGAAGTGTGATAACTTGCTGGAAGCATCTGGACTGGCTGAAAAGGGACTTTTTCTGGAGGATATTCCCATATATCCCAGGAGGACTGAAGCACCAGGAGTTGCCAGAAGAGAACCTGGAGAAGAAAGTTTGTGGAGTTCTGACCAGAACTATAGTTGACAGATGGAGAGAAGCTGCTTCCTGGATTGGCACTGGGACCTCAGAGGAAGGCCAAGTCTAAAGGCAATAAAGAGATGCAGGTTGAGGCAGATTGGAGGTGCAAGAGACAACACCCCAGAGGTGGAGACGCTGATGACAATGAGCCGCTGGAGTAGTGGGCAATGGCTGGGGGCAGACTGACTCTGCAGAGAGGCAGAACATCAATGCCAGGTGCTCGAGATGTCCCTGCTGAAAAGTTTGGATAAAGAGTTGGAGGAGGATTTTTCATGGCCTCAGTTCGGGAGGACCCCATGACTGAGCAGGATATTCCTTTGTTTCCTGTGTTCCCAGGCTGTTACCTGTTGGAAGTCAGAGATGCATGCAAGTATGGAACTTGAATGTGAGACCCCAGGTAAGACTGTTCCTAGTGATATTGTGCTGGGGTTGAAGACTCCAAGCAAGCAAGAAGAAGCCTATGAGGCAGCAGGGACTTTTTTTTTGTATTGATGCAGCTAAATCTAACATAATTGACTGGGGTATACTGTATGCTAAAAATGCTAATGTTGCCAAATTGTTACAGTATGTTAAGGTGAAGGAGAGTAGAAACTACTATTGGTTCTTTCACATTCCTGCAGGCACTTTGTGTAAGACACTGGGGTCAAGTTAGTTGCAGGCAAGGTCAGATGTGGCTCTGCCATGGTCAATTTCTGTATGCAAAGTGTAGCATGTTTGGTCAGGGGGTGGGACTGATGTCAAAGAAAGAGGTACCCAAGGGCAGACAAGGAGTCTGAAGTGGTACATGTGTTTTATTCTTTTCTGAGGGAAAACCTACGAAACAGGAGGTGGATGGAAAATGTATTGGAACCTGTGTTGGGGTAACACCAAAAGAGTGTCTACCCTCAGGTGTCTGTAACAGTAGCAAGTGAAATGAATGACTCAAGAGACAGTGAGTTTATGTAGAGGAGCTGAACCTAGGACTGGGCCCCTGCTTAAAACTGACATGTCTTGTCACATTGGAGCAGGTAATTACTTAGCCCAGAAAAAGTGTTTCTATGGTACTGGACTTTACAACCATCCAGATTTTTTGGTCAAGAAATACGATGTATTTTCCCTAAAAAGATATAGTCCAGGGAAGGTACTGTTAGTCTTTATTAAGAAATGTGTTAATATCTCAGGGTAAAGAATGATGATATCCACTATGTTTCTGATAGAATGTTTATCATTTATAGGGACCCTGAGACAGAACTTCTGAAGTTGGATGGGTGGAAGTTCCATCCCTTCCTGGGACAGGAAGGTGGTAAGCAGTCTGCAATAACTGCTTCCCTCTAAAGGTAGGGGATATGTGACAGGAAGCTCCTGCCACTCTTGAGGACCAACCTTTTTTTAAATCTGTTGCAACAATTCTTCTATTTCTTAGCCTAATCTATCTGTAACAATTTCCAGACCATAAGTTTGGCCACCCATTGACATCCCTTTCCCTTTCTTGACTATGCTATAATGTCCTCGTTAAATTGCCCTTTTCTTCTCTCAGGTCCTTGTACAGGGAGGTTATTGTGGTGACCTCCAAACATATGTAAAACAGGTTGTGTTTATTGTTGGATTTAGTATGTAATAACACTATATCATCAAATACCCTAATGCATGTTATATAGCTTATATTTATGAAACATGTAAATGTAGATGTAAATGTTGAAAATACAATGGCACTAGGTGTTTTTGATAAAGATAAAAAGTACTAGTTGACTGCATTATAAAGATTAAGTTAGTTGTGCTATTTAAAATGCATGTAAATTGCAGTAAACTGAACAAGTCTGAAATTCCATGGTGATTTGCATATATCCCATGTTGCTTTTCATTATGGAAGTATGTATGATGTTGTATTTCTTGGAAACTTAACTTGTTGCCTTTGCCTTTGGGGTAACTCATGTTTCAGTGTTTCTGCACTGAGGTTCTTTGTTTTAGCTTGTTTTTTATTTTCTTTTTGAGCCCCACTGCCCAAGCAAACAGGGCCCACATAGGGATGAAGGGTTTTCACTGAAAAGTGTTTAGATCAGAGATCAGTGTCAGTAGGTGCTGGCTAGTGCAGAGAAAGGATGTTCATAGTCTGTTGCTGCCAACTGATGTACTGAAGAAGGAATATGTTATTGCTGAAGCTTATTTTCTGTATTCTGAATAAACATCACACAGACATTGTGTTTTGATCTTGAAGTTTGGTGCCTGGTCCATCTGTTATCCTACTACCGCTCCACAGACTTGGTGCTTGAAGAGTGATTACTTGATGGAAGCATCTGGACTGGCCATAGAGGGACTTATTCTGGTGGATATCACCCAGATATCCCAGGTGGACTGATGCAACAGGAGTTGCTGGAAAAGAACCCAGAGAAGAACGTTTGTGACGTTCTGACCAGAACCATGGCTGACAGATGAAGAGAAGCTGCTGCCTGGACTAGACCTGGGAGCTCGGAGGAAGGTCAAGCCTGAAGACAATGAAGAGATGTAGGTCAAGGCAGACTGGAGGTGTGAGAGACAACAACCCAGAGGAGGAGGAGGAGACCCTGATGAGGATGAGCCACTGGACGAGTGGGCAATGGCTGAATGCAGATGGACTATGCAGAGAAGCAGAACATCAATGCCAGGTGCTCGAGAGGTCCCTGCCAGTGAGTTTGGATAAAGAGTTGGAGGAGGATTTTTCATGGTCTCAATTTGAGGAGGACTCCCGACTGAGCAGGCTATTCCCTTGTTTCCTGTGATCCAAGGGTTTTACCTGTTGGAGAGCGGAGATGCATGCAAGTATGGAAGATGAATGTGAGACCCTAGGAAGGAGAGTGCCTTGTGATATTGTGCTGGGGTTGAAGACTCCAAGCAAGCAAGAAGAAGCCTGTAGGACTGAAGGGACCTTTTCCTTTATTGATGCAGCTTAATCTATTTAAAGTATTGACTTTGGTATACTGCATGTTCAAAATGCTAATGTTCCCAAATTGTTACAGTATGTAATGTTAAGGAGAGTAGAAACTACTATTGCTTCTTTCACATTCCCACAGACACTTTGTGTAAGACACAGGGTTCAAGTTAGTAGCAGCCAAAGTCAGATGTGACTCTGCAATGGTCCCTTTCTGTAGGCAAAAGTGTAGCATGTTTGGTCAGGGGGCGGGCCTGATGTCAAAGAAAGAGGTACCCAAGGGCAGCCAAGGAGTCTGAGGTGGTACATGTATTTTATTATTTTCTGAGGGAAAACCTACCAAGGAGGTGGTAGGTGGAAAATGGATTAGAACCTGTGCTGGGGTATTATCAAAAAAGTGTCTACCCTCAGGAGTCTGTGTCAGTAGCAAGTGAAATGAATGTATCAAGATACAGTGGGTTTATGTAGAGGGGTTGAACCTAGGACTGGGCCCCTTCTTAAAACTAACAAGACTGGTGGGGTTGGAGCAGGTAATTACTTACCCCAGAGAAATAGTTTCTATGGTACTGGACTATACAGATGTCCAGATTTTTTGGTTAAGAAATATGATGTACTTTCCCTAAAAGGAGATAGTTCAGGGAAGGTACTGTTAGTTTCTATTGAGAAATGTGTTAATGCCTCTGGGTAAAGCATGATGATATCCACTATATTTTTGACAGTATGTTTATCGTTAATAGGGACCCTGAGACAGAGCTTCTGAAGATGGATGGGTGGAAGCTCCACCCCTTCCTGGGACAGGAAGGTGGTAAGCAGTCTGCAATAACTGCCTCTCTCTTAAGGTAGGGGATATGTGACAGGAAGCTCCTCCCACTCTTGAGGACCATCCTTTTTTTAAAATCTGTTGCAAAATATCTTCTATTTCTTAGCCTAATCTATCCATTACAATTTCTATACCATAAGTTGGCCACCTTTGTGCATCCCCTTCCCTTTCTTGACTGTGCTATAGTGCCCACTTTAATTTTTCCTTTTCCCCTCTCAGGTCCTCGTACAGGGAGGTTATTGTGGTGACCTCCAAACATATATAAAACAGGTTGTGTTTGTCTTGTTGGATTTGGTATGTAATAGCACTATGTCATAAAATACCTTAATGTATGGTATATAGCTTATGTTTATGAATCATGTAAATGTTGAAAATATCATGACACTAGGGCCCAGATATTCAAAAGGGTTGCGCCATGCGCAACAGGGTTGCGCATGTGCAAGTCCAAAACTGCGCCATTTCGCGATATTCAGAAGGAGGCAGTTGCGCCCCCGAAAACATGCTGAGCAACAGCACAATGAAAATGAAGGCATGTGCAACCGAAGGGGGTGGATCCATGCATAAAGACCGCAATGCGATATTCAAAGACTTGCACAATGCGCAATAGCGGCACAGCCGGAAACTGCACACTAGCGGAAATGAGCCAAAATAAAAAGGCTCAAGGAAGCGGCGCAAGAACGCTAACAGGGTGCCAAGCGGGGGAGAGAAAAATACAGACAGAGACAGACAGACAGACAGAAAAGGGCAGGTAAGGAAAGTGTGTCCCATAGTTTGTAGAGGCCAGCGGGGGGTGCCCGGTGCAGTGGAAGTAGCAGCCAGGACAGTGGGGGTAACACAGCAACACCAGCCGGGGGGGGCAGAAGCCGGGGAGATGGACAGTGCCAGTTTCCACATGGAAGCCGTAATGAGGGGTTAGAATCCATGCCATAGGGCGTGGCTGTGGAAGGCCGTCGGTGGTCATGCCCCGACAAGCGGTACCGTGCCGCATCAGCTTTGAGCTGTACACAGATGTAGAGATCGTGGGCCGGTACCGCCTGAACAGGGCAATACTGAGACTGCTCTGTGAGCTGTGCAGTGATGTGATGCAGGCACCCTCATGACAGAGTCACGCTCTGTCGGTGGAGACCAAGGTGACAGCCTGCATGTGCCTGCTCACCACGGGCACCTTCCAGAGGCTGACAGGGGACACCACAGGCATCATACAGTCGGCCACGTCACGCATCCTCACCCAATTCCTCAGCGCACTGCTGCCACATGCTGCGGGAGTACATCCATTTCCCCAGCACCGCGGCAGAGCGTATAGCAAACATGCAGGAGTTCCACAGGGTAGCACGTATGCCTGGCGTGCTAGGGGCCATAGACTGCACCCATGTGGCCATCCGCATGCCACCTGGCCCCGATGGCCATGAATATCAGAACAGAAAGGGATTCTCCAGTGTCAACTGCCAGGTGGTGTGTGATGCCACTGGGCGCATAATCAATGTCTGTGCCACACACCCTGGCAGAGCACATGATGCCTTCATATGGTATCAGTCTGCACTGTGCCATCGATTCGAGAGTGGGGACATCCCCCACAGGACATCTAGTGGGTGAGTACACATGTATGGAATGCAAACTCTGGGCAAGGGTGGGAATGACACAGGTGCCATGGTAGTGGCACACAGGAAGATGGCCAATATGGACCTGAACATGACACTGCTCTCCACGATCACCACACAGGTGACTGCGGATACCCACTCCATCCCTGGCTGCTCACACCATACCGGCACCCCATGACCCCAGAGCAGCTATGCTATAATGAGGCACATGCCGCAACACGTAACATCATAGAGCGGGTGTTTGGGATGCTCAAGGCACACTTCCGATGCCTAGACACCTCCGGCGGTGCCCTACAGTACAGCCCCCAAAAGGCCTGTGGGATATTCCTGGCCTGTTGCATCCTGCACAACATGGCTAAAGACCATGGGATAGCTGTACAGGTCGAACAGGGGGACAGCGATGGGGACGCCAGTGGCACCAGTGATGATGGTTATGAGCAGCCCTCCCTAGGACGGAGGGACCCCCGACTGATCCTGCAGGCCCAGCTGCACCGGGACACCATCACAGAGGAGCACTACGCACAACACAGGTAAGTCAAGGGGACATGTGCAACCAACACTGTCCATGCACAAACCACAGGCACACAGGGGAACACACCAGGGGTGCATGATGGTCAGGAGAGTGGAAGGGTCCAGGCATACCAACACACCATCAGGGAGGGGTGAGCCCTCATATGGACACACACACATACCAGGCACAGAGCGTACATGGGCAGATGCACAGCACTGCAGAACCGACATTGCTAACACACAGCACCACCGACCACCCCCACCACCCGTACTGTCCAAGTACGTGTGTCAGAACCTGGGCACCCTTGCACCTTGGTGTACAGTGCAATGCAGGCATCATCATGCACATGCACCTGTGGACAGCAGTTGGGAGGGTGTGCAGGTGGTCCGTGTGTCGGCGTGGTGAGCAGAGCACCCAGCAGTGCACTGCCCACCATGACACACATTGCACACATGGCAGCACCAGACAGGGCCTGCACTGGGAGACAGCTCAGTCATGTAGCACTGTCCCACGGCCACCACGGATGCGTGGGTGGCCCCGCCATGACCCAACAGCATGGGCAGGCTGAGCAGGGGCCACATGGGGTGGCACTGTTGCACCATCAGGGGTCCCACTGCGTGAATGCAACCTTGCCCGCACAGGGGTCTGCAGCATGCCGAACAAACCTGCACCAGGGGTGCTCGGGATGCCCACAGCAGAACCCGGCGTCAACAGGCCTGGTGTCGCATGACGCCGGGAACAGGGAGTGGAGAGTGCACTGTGTGGGGTGTGTGGTACAGGGGCACCGGACTGTGTGCCCAATGCATTCACGACAGAGACCACTGCCTGGGTCAGCCTGTCAATGGCGGCGGTCACATCCGTCTGCATACGGACCAGCTCGGCTCGGTCCCGAGCACACTCCCTGCTGTGCCACTCCACGGACACAGACAGTGCCTCCACGGACCTTGCAACCCATCCCTGCAGCTGTACTGATTCCTGCAGCAGGCAGGTGTGCATGTCCAATGGGCACTGTGCCCCAATGGTATCCTGACCCCAGGGTGTGGATGGTCCTGATGCACATCACCCCTTGAGGGTGGGCGCTGTTCGCCAGGACCAGGAATGGGCGGATCAAAGGGCGGTGGACATGTGCCACTGCTTGACACTGTACCCCCAGACCTGGTGTGCGACTGCTGCTGCTGCCCCTCCAACCGCTGTGCCCCAAGGTCCACCTGTTCCACCACTGTGCTGGCAACAGTGCCAGACACCTGCACAGCCACCGGTGCTGCCCCACCAGTGCTGACAGGCACAGCCTGGGACTGTGCCAGCATGCTGGTACACATGTTTGAACCAGAAAGGCCCAGGGGCACGTGCTGGCCTGCCGTGTGTCCATCATGGGACACACACCTATCACTGCCCATTGCAGGCCTTCTATCATCAATGGTGCAGGTACGTGCTACTGCCATGGTCACAGTGCTGGCATGCTTGCATGCCAGACTGCTGAGACACAGGCTGTGCACCCCCCGCACCGTATCACTGACACCAGAGTTGTTGGCCCAGCGTGCATGCTGCTGCAGTGCCTGCTGGCTGGTGGTGGAGGTGGATGGTCCCTCCTCCATGTCCAGCAGGTCAGCATCACTGTCTGGACCCACCACCACCGTCTCCTGAAGACGAACAGGATCTGTAACAGAAAGAGAGTACATGTGAGTGCATGTGAACAACCGCCACCCCCCCAAACACCACCACCATGTCATACCGTGCAGTGATGGGCTTCCACCTGTCTGGAATCCTCCGTCTGGTATGCCCGCAATGGCGCTCGGCTGCATGGTTGCGACCAGTGTCTCCTCATTTGGGGTCAGCTGCAACACCACTGGCAGGCCCCCACCAGTGCCAGCACATGCCACCCTGAAGGCTGCCACCTTCTCCTTCAAGCTCCTGCGGTCAGTCCCCATCTTTTTCTTGCATTCCTGCACGGAGCGTTGGTGGCTTCCGTGCAGATTAACGGCCCGAGCTACCCCCTCCCATGCAGCCACACGGGACTGAGGGGGTGCTCCTCCGTCCACTCAGTATTGGCTCATCATCCAGGTAGGCCTGGAAGAGGGCCTCCGTCTCTGCCGCTGTGAAGTTGGGCCTCCTCCTATGCCCACTGTCCTCACCCCTCATCTTGGCTCTGCTCGGTTATGGTGATCTGTATTGGTGGAAGTGGACACCTGTCACTGTGCAGTCTACAGCATTTCCCCATGAGCATTGTCCTGAACATCACACAGCATGCAACTCACCTCTCACCTGCAGTAACCAAATCTGGCCAGCACAGCCCAATGTCGCACATTTATAGTGCAGCACATGCAAATTAGGAGTGGAGCAACTTTAATGACATGCAAATCACGCCACTGCGCCCTTGAATGGCTGATCAGATGATTTGCATGTTTCAGCTGAATATCGCGAATCTGCGCTTTGCGCAATACGGAAGAGTCAGCTGAGCCAATGGCGCAGATCTGTGCCTGTGTGGTACACTGCATTGCGCATGCCCAGATAGTTTACGCATGCGTCTGTCATGCTGCTGACGTGCTGAGCGCGATCGGCAATTCAGGCCATGGCCACCATTGTGCCAGTGGCGCTACAGCACTGGCCACTATATGGCACTGTGGCACTACTGCGCAATAGTCCACTGTGGCACTGGTACACAGCTGGTCAGTCACGCAGGATACCTATACGTCAGATGGCACTGTGCATAGCCTTGCGTCATTGCTCATGACCTTGTGTATGCCCTTTGCCCCCTGCCGCTGTTCGCCTGCCATGTGTACATCCTATTATAGCTGTCTGAGCGACGGCGCTGTAATAATGACGGTGCTGTTCGAACAGCGCGATTGAAACCTGTGGTGGTCTATTGTGCAACATCTCCACGTGGGATTACGGTGCAGCAGGGCACCATATTGCCTGCTGTAAACTGGCTAACATATGGCTAGGAGGAGGGCTGTGGTTGGAGCCACTGGGTGGCCAACTTGGTGGCCCTAGTAGAGCCCCACTATGAGGCACTCTATGGTGAGGCCCCTCACCATAGCAAGAATGGAGGTGTGGCAGCAAGTGGCCACTGACCTGGTGGGGGTCACTGGATGGTGCCGGTCTGCTGAGCAGTGCCGGCACCGGTACAGTGACCTCCGACGGAGGGAGCCAGACATGTTGGCAAGGCTGCAGGCACGTGCCAGGTGGGGCGTGGTGCCTAGGCCAGGTGAGTGTACCATCTATGCACCTGTCTTCTCTGTAGGGGTGTGTGTGTGCTTTGGTGGCTGTGCATAGGTGACGGCTCGGCCACGGTTGGCTGTGTCAGTGTGTGCAGCTGTGAGATGAATGGGTATGGCTGTGTGGGCAGGCACTCTCACTGGGGCAGGGGGCACTCTGCTTTTGAGTCACACTGATGTTGTCTCAATATATGTCTCCCACAGGCTGGGATGTGAGGATGCAGGGCTGGGTTGAGGAGGGCTGTGCCAGGGCCCCGGTGGCAGCGGGAGTTGTACCCCGGCTGCAGCAGCAGCAGCCACAGCAACAGCAGCAGCAGCAACAGCAGCAGACACAGCTGCTTCAGCAATGTGAGTATCATGACTTCATGGATGCTATTGCATGCTGGGGGGGGAGACCACTTGCCCTGCACAATACAACCATGCAGGAAAGGGGAGGTCATAATTCCACTATACAAGACACTAGTGAGGCCCCACCTGGAGTATAGTGTACATTTCTGGAGACCATACCTACGTAAGGACGTAGAGTGGGCAGGGAAGGTTCAGAGGAGGGCAACAAAGATGGTGCATGGCTTGCATCACGGGTCCTATAATGACAGGTTGAAGGAACTGAACATGTACTCCCTGGAGGAGAGGGGGGAGAGAGGGGAAATGATAGAGACATACAGGTATCTTACAGGGAGGATCAGGGTGCAGGACACACTATTTTGAAGTGAAAAAGATGTTCCAGGACTAGAGGGCATGGGATAACGTTGGAGGGAGGATGATTCAGAGTACACATGGAAAAGGATTTCTTCACAGAACGGGTGGTGGATAAGTGGAACACCCTGCCAGAGGAAGTGGTGGGGGCTGAAACACTCACGGGATTTCAGAATGCACAGGACGGACATAAAGGAGTTCTGGAGGTCAGGGGTAAGGGGAAACAGACTTCTAGGAAAACAAAGTGAACTTACAGGCTCAAATGGACAGACTGGGTTGGCCATAGGCCCTTATCTTACGACACTGTCTATGTATCTATGTATGTATGCACAACACAGGTGACATGCATCACTGTCCAGTATCACAGCACGTCTGTGTATGCGTCAGTGGTGGTCCAGGCATGCACTGGGCACATGGCTGTGTAACTGGCATCGTACCACATTGCCACGTCACTGGACAGCCTTGTTTGTGTTGTGATGGCCATGTGCATGTTCACTGTGGGTGGGTGCATGCCATCACAGGTGTGGGACATTGGGCTATATGGCTTGCAGGTTGGGTGGTGTTCAGGGTTGTGGTCAGTCACAGCCATTGACTGTGTTCCAATTTTCCTAGGCCTCAAGGTTCTCCAGTGCATTGGGAGGGATGTCCGGGGCCTGCGACAGCTGATGGAAGACAACCAGGCCATCCTGCATTCTATTCACAGGCATGGCCTTCGGAGGAGGCGGCATGGGACGAGCCGACACCAGCCAGGAGATGGGCGGCCGGCGGGACCATAAATGTTTTTACCCTTCCCACTTCTCCCATCCCTACCACACTGCCTTCCCTCTCCAAGTTTGTAATCCCTACCCCTCGACCAACCCGACCGTGTACCCATCCCCCCTTGTAAATAGTTGGACTTGTTTTGCTACTGTTTATTGTTGTTTAATACATGTTTATATTTTTATATGAATAATGTGTTGGTCTGTGATTTTCAGCTGCCTATGAGTGCCCAGTTGCAGGGGTGTACATGCCATCTGGGCTGGTATGGTCCTGGGTATGTGTGTGTGTGTGTGAATGGGGAGGTATCTCCAGCATGGCATTGACTTTCGGTTGGTCTTGCCATCTGCTGCCACCCACTGCTGGGTGCACAGGGTGTGTCTGGCTTGTAGGCTTCTGTGCTGCACGGGGTTGACGTGTGCTGGGGGGGATGCATGGTTTCCTGCAGTGCCAGTCACTGCACATAGGTGGTGTCTTGGGGTCACAGTGCAGGGTGTGCTGTGCGATGGGGGCTGCTGTGCACTGTGGTTGTCAAACCCCTGTGTGTGGCACTCTCAGCATGCCAGTGGTTGTGCTGGGGTGTCATAGCTCCCTATGCTGTGTTGGCTTGCCCCATGGGCCAGTAGATCATCCGTCACACCCCAGTGATGCTGTGCTTGGGGTGTGCAGGTGTGGTGTGGGTTCTGCAGTGTGTTCCTGTGCCCATTGTGGCATGGCTGGCGGTGGGCCCCAGCCTGCCTCCCTGGATGTGCAGTTCCATTGCTCTGGGGGCTCTGCTTGCGCTATGGCACCTCTGGAATGCTCAGCTGGGCTGCCCTGGTTGCGCCATGGCGCAACATTTCGGCTCAGCTTCTCCTTCCTGGTTGCGCTATGGCGCAGTATGTGCGATATTCAGACGTTGGTTGCTTGCGCAATTTGTTCTGCTCCATGTTTGAATATCGCACCTGTTGCACATTTGCGCAACTGGTTTGTGCTTGCTCCTGCTGTTGCGCTCATTTTGAGCGCAGTTTGAATATCTGGGCCTAGGTGTTTTTGATAAAGATGAAACATACTAGTTGACTGAATTATAAAGATTAAGTTAGTTGTGCTATCTAATATGCATGTAAATTGCTGTAAAATGAACAAGTCTGAAATTCCATGGTGATCTGCATTTATCCCAAGATGCTTTGCTTTATGGATGTATGTATCATGCTGTACTTCTTTGAAACTTGACTTGTTGCCAATGCCCATTGGGATAACCCACGCTTCAGTGTTTCTGCACTAAGGGTCTTTGTTTTTAGCTTGTTTTTTTTTTTTTTTGTGAGCTGCCACTACTGAAGCAAATGAGGCCCACATAGGGATGAAGGGTTTTCACTGAAAAGTGGTTAGATCAGAGATCAGTGTCAGTAGATGCTGGCTTAGTGCAGAGAAAGGACATTCATAGTCTGTTGGTACAAACTGATGTACTGAAGAAGGAATATGCTATTGCTGAAGCCTATTTATTGTATTCTGTATAAACATCATACAAAGATTGTGTGTTGAACCTAAAATTTGGTATCTGGTCCATCTGTTATCACACAACTCCTCTGCACAATCCCCTTCCTCTGATTCATTTCTTGTTTCCACTATCACAAGGAACACATCATTATTGCAGTAATACTTTTTAATTGTCATGCAGTGGCAGTTAATTTGTAGAGTGTTGTCTGTGCACAATTAAAATATGTAGAAACAGAAGATGCAGCAATCTTGACACCACTACCATGTGGCAGCAATCTTGAAGCCACTACCTTGTGGCATCACTTGCTGAAGTCAAATGAATTAATGTTAATTGACACAGTCCATGCAAAGGCAGGGAATGTAGAAGAGCAGCTAGTCACTGACTCACTTGAATAGTGGTTGGGAAGAGGAGAAGAAAGAATAAATAGCTCTAAGGAAAACTGGATGGGTTAATAGTAAGGAAAGGGAATGGGGAAACTGTTTAACCAGGACAGGCACACTAAGCTGAAGCTGTATTCAGGTGTGACCTGGGAACACAAGGAAGTAAAGTGACTTGCTCAGAGTCACACAGTATTCGAGTTGGGACTGTAGGATTCAAACCCTGGTTTCCAGGTTTGTTGATCAGTGCCCTTAACCACTGTGCTATACTGCCTCTAATGCTAGAGTGACCAAAGGTCACTCTAGCATTAGACTGTTTTGGTTTCAGCAGTCCCTATCTTACAGAAAGATGAGTCTGGATAATAGCAGTACACTGGGTTACGATTGCTTTGTTTTCATAAATTGCTACCAAAAGTCAGTCAGGTGGCATCAATGACTTCCCTAGTCAACATTCACAAGAAGTGGCTTCATAAGGCAATTGGCCTTCAAGAGCTTACTCAGAAAACCAGCAATTCCACTAATACTACCCATAGAATTGAGTGTGCAGCTCTCCATTGTCTACTTTCCTATGCAAAGACAAGGAACAAATTGCATACAGTATATTGTTCTCCAGTAGCCATCCCCCAAAGCTACGTCACAATATAGCAGATGGTTAGGGACTACCTCACACAGACTGAGTGTCCTACAGTCCACATTACTACCAAAATATGGACAAATGCCCAGACTGTGGATGACGTGACTATCACTGCTACTAGGCAGCTTTCTCCTGTGTCAGCAGCAACTGTGTCAGTAGCCAGTCTATCAAAATTCTGAATTTTGCCATCCTGTCTGTCTGCTCCCATTGAAAGACACACAGTTCATGTAAGCTGGTGAAAGAACTTGGAATAATCAGGTTTCTAACCCTGATGGAGTTGAGTGTGAGGTTTGTGATGTCAGAAAATTTGATCTGTATATAGTCAATGCTCTGGACAGTTTTTCACACATTTCAAGCTTTGCCCATTTTCAGAACCTCTGAATCTGGCATTGACTAAGTTTCCTAAAAAACAGAAACAAGTTACTACTGTACCATTTTCGCATGGTCAAAAATTTTGGAGTCAGTTCAGTCACTCACCAAAGGTACATGCTCTGTTATTTAAGTTTCAGACAATGTATCACCTCTCCCAGCACCGACCCTTTCAGGATACTGCTATAAACTAGAGTTCTGCTTTTTATATGCTGGAGTTCATTCTCAAGCAAAGGCTGGTGGTCAGTGACTACATTCAGAACAGCTTGATAGCAAATGCTGTGTACTATAAACACATGATCATTAGTGGGATCTTGTAGGTTTTGTCTGTGCTATCTTGAGATCCTTTGAGATGGCCACCTTATATGATATTATATGATGTATGCCATGCCACACACTCAAATTTGCTTCTTGCACCACAAAATGGCACAACTGAAAATTACATTTACTGAGGAAGATGCAGACAAGACAGCAGTGTCAATAGTAGGCAGGATGAATGACAAATTAGAAAATGGTGAGTGATTTAATGACATACTGAAATGCAGGAAAAATATCCTTGCCACAGTCGTTGACCCTAAACTAAAATTAGATCAGATAGCTTACAGTTTGTATGGCAGTGAGTACAACAGTTCCTATTAGAATTCTACAATATACATGCTTTGATTCACTTAAAGAACAGAGCAATGAAAGTCCTATGAGCATGCATCTGGTGAGCAGTTGGCCATTCAACTCTAGGGGAAGAACATGTGGGACACAGATTTGGACCTCATAGTTAGTTGGCAACAATACTCTGATCCGGACCAGTTAGTGCCATGGCTGGCATGTATCTCATGAAACCAAATATCTGTTATAATGTGAATCATTTGATGTATTGGTATAGCAAGAAGCATATCTGGTCTGATCTTGTGCAGCTATTTTTTTTTACTTTATTTTATTTGTTTTCCAGGAAATGACCTCAGTCAATGGTTCATTTTAAGTTCCTCCTGGATGTATAACACATAACACATAAAACATAAGCAGCTCAAAACACATTGAAATACACAACCATCCAATACAAAATAAGAAAGATTTGCTTTAATATTTGCAAATATGTAATTTGCAAATATTTGTCCTGCCCTGTCGACCCACAAGTGTATACTCTTAAAGGGTTTTGAATTGCTCTTGCTCACTGTACAAAATACAAACTAACTTCCCAACTAAGAGTGTGGTGATGCTAATAATTGTCAAAATTAATTTAGATGCACAAAATTACAGGTACAAGTTTGATCTGCCAAAAGAAAAAGGTCAAAAAATACCTAAATAATTCAAAAACACTAAATATTATCACAACTACACAACACAAGAGTAGAAACTACAAGACCAGAGCCACTTTATGAGGCCCTTTTTGAAGAAATTAATGAATGATCCCCTGATTTTCACTTGACCACAAATTAAGACTGATTCTCTAAGCCCTATGTGAAGCAGTAGAGTTGTAGGTCATGGTTCCAGACCTTAAGCTTGAAACAAATGACCAGTATGCATGGCCCTAGACCTGTAGCTGTGTCTTGAGTCAAAATGCTAGGAGCTGGGTCAGGGGAATAGCATTAGGATGGAAATCCCTGAGGAACACCACACCACTGCTTTGCCAACATTTGGGACTTTCAACCCTAACTTTAATTTTTTTGACTTTTTCCTCTTTGGATTTCTCATCCCTAACCGATGCATTAACATAGATTTTGCACTTAATTTCCTGTTTGAAAATGTAGAGTCATAACTTATTGTCACTTTTTTTGGGCAGAGCCACCTGGCTCCTGCATGAAACAAGAACTAAACCCTAACTTTCTTCATGTAGGGCCTTTTGGGAGCCATTGAAAACAGTAGCTGAGTCCAACATTGCTTAATGCAGCACCCTCTGGATTCTTTGCAATGAAGGATGCACATGGTCATTCAGGCCTTGTACACAACAGGAGTTAAGTCCTAACTTGCTTTGTGCATTTCCCCTTAGGCTGTGTACAAAACAGGAGCTGAGTGCCATATTATTTCATGCAGGATGTGCAGGGCCCTGAACAAAACAGATCCTGCTTGTAGAAGCCCTTTGGGCCCTGCATTAACTATGCAAAAGTCCATATTGTTTTTGGGACTTAGTGCATTTTTCACTTCAATTTTGTAAATTTAAAAACTTTGTTCTTGTTGGATTTAGAAATATTTTCTTGAACACTTTTTTCCTTTCTGTATAAAAATAGAGTCCTTAAACTGCCCCGATGACCCAGCAGCAGTACATCTTGCTGCTATGCAGATCAGTAGAGTTTGAAACCAGACTCCACTAATTGAATCTGATGGCTGGCTAGGCTGCAGGCAGCTACTGTAGTCATTGTGCTTCAGCCAGTGAGGGCTGGGAGCAGGTACCAACATGCAGATACCCATGCAGGTGGGATAGGAGCTTGTTTCTTCTGTAGGGTCTCACCATATTGCCAAGACTGAAGGCATGGACCACATCTGGGTGGAGTGAGGAACAAAGGGAGAACATGAGGAAATAAAAATCCCCTGTTATCTGAATAATGGTGTATCACCTGAAGAAGGTGTGCCCCTGACCAACATGATGAATCCCTGGGTGACAGAAGGGAGGGGCAGAAAAATCTTTTTTTTAAAAATTAGTCCTGAAATGTACCTACTGAGAATGCACATGGAGTTATATTTTAAGTTTATTTCTTCTTTTACTAATAATTGGGCCCTTTTTACTATTCCTATGCACCGCATATCTCAGGTACATTGGCAGCCCTAGATACAAATGCCATGTAGTGGGGCTGCTGTGAACCCCCGGCAGCATTCATTAATGTGCACACCATCCAGATGCACACTGGACATACAGGCCAGCATGGGCAGCTAAGCACCATGGCCGGGCAGGGTGTGTGTCAGTAGCATGCCCGCACACTGCACAAATTCACAAAGGCATGGAATCATGTGGAGTACCACACACACTGGGGTGCTTGAGATATGGCAGAGAGAGTCTGCCATAACTGGTTTATGTGGCCAACTGTCGTTCACCTCCTAATCCATCCTGTATGTACCATTACTGTATTGATTATGTGCCTAATAGTTCTCAAATGCTGTTAGCTACCTAGTGTAATCCCTGTGATGCCTGTTATTTTCTGTATGCTTAACTTGACTCCTTTACTGCATTTGTATTTAACATGTAACCCTCCCAGGTCGCACCTGAAAATAGACACTTGGCTGTCTATTGTGCTTACCCAGTTAACAAAAGCAAATAAATAAATAAACTCATGTGCACCCAAGTGCTGCAGCTGCAATGAATATCCTGTAGAAGGGCATTCCCACAGGCAATCAAGTGCACCCCTATCTCCAATCCTCATGTAATGTAACAGCTATCCTTTCCTGGTGGTCTAATGGAGCCACTCACTGTCCCTGATCCCCTTGTGTAGTAATGTCCATCCCTCCAGTGGTCTAGCAGACACCCCCTCCATATCACCAATCCTCATGTACTGTAAGAGCTAGCCTTCACTGGTGGCAAGTGGACCCTGCACCCCTGATACCCTGCAGTATGATATAGAATGTCCAGCCTGCTAGTTTAGCAGGCCCCCAAGCCCCCCACCCCAACAGGTATCACCCCACCACCCCTCCAAACCTTCCAATCTCTGAGCCAGCGACCAGCACACCCCTTCATTCTCCAGCATAGCTGGCTATTGACTGATATGTTATTGAGTGTGTATGGTAATAGCTGAATGTACAGTATATGCTTATTTGACATCTCAGTTGACATCCAACTGCAGTGGAGCATGGAGATCTGTGCCAGTCACTGGCTCGGGAATTGGAAGAAGGGTGGCGTGGTGGGGCAATTCTTGTTGTGGTGGGGTGATGCTCTAGACCAGTAGGGTAGACATCCTCTGTCACACTGTAGGGAATCAGGAATGGGTAAAGAGTTCAGCTAGCCACCAGAGAAGGATAGCTCTTGCAGTACATCAGGATCAGGGATGGGGGGGGTCCACTACACAACTAGAAGGGATGGACATTACTATACAAGGGGATCAGGGATAGAGAAGCAGATCCACTAGACCTCCAGGGAAGAATAGTAAGTACTACATATGGGGATCAGGGATGGGCAGACTGCTTGACACTTGTTTTTTTATCTAACATACATAGAGATTTGAACAATGCACTACAGGGATAGAACATACACGCTATAGGCAAGTACCCAGCCCATGCAGCCATGGTGGCCATGGTGCTTGGTGTGCAAGTGGTCACATAGGGGATCCACTCTGTGATCCAGGCAAGACTCTAATTAGATGCCAGTCTGGGTCCCGCACTCTGCCCCATGCTGCTGTAATCCAGCAATGCACAGTTGCATGCTGGGAGGCAGGGCCATGAACAGGTGGATAGCAATAGGAAATATGGACAATGCACACCTATCCAAGGGTGTTGAGCTGCACAGGCAGGGCAAGTGCCTATCGAACATACCCTATGCCCCATACCCATGAATAGGGCCCATGCTGACACTGAATTTTCTGGGTGGGCAAGTTGCCACCCCACCTCTTGAACATGTAACTGTTACCTTGTATGGCTCCCCAAAATGAGTTTTGGGGATTTGACCTTAAAAGCACATCTAAGATTGCATTTTCAATGTGTTATTTATATGTTCATGAGGTGGGGTATTGATTTGGCCATCCTGAAAATCATGGTGAAAATGCCCAATGTTAGCCAGACTGCAAGTAAAAGAAAAGAAACATTCAACAAAAACAAAACAAAACAAAAAAACAGACTAAGACCACATGCATGTGCAGTAGGTGCTTTTCAGGACTTTCTTTTTTTCTTGCAACACAGGTAGAGGAACATACTGAGGAGCTGAGCTTCGGGCCATTGAGGATTCGCAATTACGGATCCAGACATGGTACCAGTTGGGGGAGAAGGGAAGCAAGGGTACTACAAGTTGATCAAGTGTGGAACAGTTTTGCGATGTGTCGTGACAGAGGAGATACTGACAGTGAGATTGTCAACCTGCCACCTTAAAATTTAACAGCTGTGTTGGGGGATCCAGTGGCAGGTTTGGGCACCCACCTATATTATACTGTATTTTGGAGCATGGCTGGGAATTAAAGTTGTTATGAGGTTGGGCACCCACAAATAGTAATTAATTCAACAGCCAGGTCAGGGGGATATGAGTGTTAGAATTGGGAACCCACCAGTAATTCATTCAACAGTTTGGTCAGGGGGATATGACAAAGGGAATATATTGCCTGTCAGTATACCAGTAGCCCACTAATAAATACTAGTTTTATTTAGCAACTGGACTTTGGGTTGGAATTTTAATTTGTCTGCTTGTAGCATGGTATTTTTTTTTCCATTCACATATGACAAAGGGATTAGGCACCTACCACCTGTTATTTCTTTAATAGATAGACTGGGGTGGAGAGACTGGCGGTAGGGTTGTGCATCTGCCACTGAAAAACTAGTATTTTTTTGTCTGTTATGTGACATATAGCAATCACATAACCAGCTGTGTGCAGCACAAAAACTGACCGTGAGTCAGAAAATGAGGCATAGATTTCATGATTTTCACTAACGAAAAAAGTAAATAGAATATAATTTATAGTATGTTTAAAGACAATAACTGAAGAATCATGCTGACACCATACAACACTGACAAAAACAGTATGAGCCTGATATTCAAAAAACCGGGCAAGTGCACCACAGCCATTTGCATTGCGCTTGCCCCTGCACTCCTCCTCGGCACCTGCGATATTCAGTCAGATAGCACTTATTAATGAAGCGGTGCAATCTGACTGAATATCAGTACATATCCATGCAGTGCTATGTGAAATTGTACTGCCTGACATGAACTATGGCTGCATTTGGCCCACAGGGTATAGCACTGACTGAAATGGGATAGCCACAAATTCTCTGTGGGCCACATAAAGCCCTAGCATGCACTACAGTCCACTGGGCATGCAAGGTGCTGAGGGCCATTTGCCTGCCCATTAAGGGATCGTTTGCATATGGCACAGCAGCTGACCATATGCTGTAGGAATGATAGCTATGGTGTTCTGATGGCACACCCTACTCCCTAGTCTCCCATTCCTGTTAATGGTAAAATATTCTGATGGTACAGTGGCACCACTTATGCCCCAATCACCCATTCCTGTTGATGGCAAAATTCTGTGGCAGTCCAGTGGTTCCCCATCCCTATTTTATATATTTTAAGTAGTCCCTTGTGGTCCAGTGGTTCCCCCCCCCACACTCCGATCCTCCAGAAAATATTATTACAATACTCCCTGGTGGTCGAATGCTCCCTCCTGAACAGCCCCCACCTGATCCGCTCACTCACAGCCTACCTCACTGCACCCCCTCTTAGCCAGGTGTCCAGCATTCCTCACAGCTACATACAGCTGCAGCCAGTACAGACCTCCTTACACCTCTGCAGCTGGCTGCCATGTGAACTGCCAGTGTAGAAACAGCTGTGATGAGAGTTGCACTGGTCTCCGTATGTACACTGGTGGATTGGGGCTGGGGGGGGAACCACTGGTCCATCAGAAAATACATAAAATATGGACAACTGGTGATGGAAAGCATTGAATCACCAGGGTATTTTACCATTAAGAGGAAGAGACAATCTGGGGGTGCCACTGGAGAAGCAGGGTGGGTTACCATTAATGAGACTGGGTGATTTGGTAGGTGGGGAAACCACTGGATCACTAGGGTATTTCACAAATAATGGGAACATGTGACTGAGTGGGTGGGGGGGCACCACTGGACCACCAGAGTATTTTATCATTAACAGGAATAGGTTATTGGGGGGTGGGGGGGCCACTGAATCACAAGGGAATACTGCACTACACTACACTGGGTGATACCTAGATACATAGATACATAGACAGTGTCAGCAGATAAGGGCATGTGGCCCACCCAGTCTGCCCATTTGGGCTTGTAAGTTCAGTTTAAGTTTTCCTAGAAGTCTGTTGCCCCTTACCCCCTGACCTCCAGAATTCCTTTATGTCTATCCCATGCATTCTTAAATTCTGTGATTGTTTCAGCCCCCACCACTTCCTCTGGCAGGGTGTTCCACTTGTCCATCACCCGTTCTGTGAAGAAATTCTTCCACACATTTCCTCTGAATCGTCCTCCCTCCAACTTCATCCCATGCCCTCTAGTCCTGGAACATCTTTTTTGCTTAAAAATAGTGTATTCCTGCACCCTGCTTCCTCACTGCAAGATACTTGTATGTCTCTATCATATCTCCTCTCTCCCTCCACTCCTCCAGGGATTACATATTCAGTTCCTGCAACCTGTCCTCATATGACTTGTGATGCAATCCATGTATCATCTTTGTTGCCCTCCTCTGAACCTTCTCTACCCTGTCTATGTCCTTATGTAGGTAAGGTCTCCAGAACTGTACACTGTACTCCAGGCAGGGCCTCACTAGTGTCTTGTATAGTGGAATTATGACCTCCCTTTTCCTGCTGGTGATGCCCCTGCCTATGCATCCCAGCATCCTATTTGCTTTACCTGCTGCTTTGTCACACTGTTTCCCTACCTTGAGGTCATCAGAGATGATAACCCCAAGATCCCTTTCCTGCTTGGTGCATGCTATATCCTCACCCCCCAACTGATATATTGTGCCAGGATTTCTGTGCCATATATGCATTATCTTGCACTTCTTTGCATTGAATTTCAACTGCCAAACCCCTGACCATTCTTCAAGTTTCTGCAGGTCCCTTCTCATTCTGTTTACACCCTCTGGTGTGTCTACTCTGTTACAGAGCTTTGTGTCATCAGCAAACAGTGAAATTTTGCCTTCTAGGTCCTGCGCAATGTCACTGATGAAGATGTTGAATAGAACCAGTCCCAGCACTGATTCCTGTGGTACCCCACTGGTCACTCTTCCCTCTGTGGAGTGACAACCATTTACCACCACCCTCTGTTTCCTGCCACCCAGCCAGTTACCTACCCACCACACTATTGTCCTGCCCACACCCATATTCCCCAGTTTGTGTAATAGTCTTCTATGTGGCACATTGTCAAAGGCCTTGCTGAAGTCCAGATAGGCCATGTCCACTGCCCTCCACTGATCCACCTCCCTAGTCACCCAGTCAAAAATTCAATTAGGTTGGTCTGACATGACCTCCCCCTGGTGAAACCATGCTGCCTTGAGTCCTGTAGTGCACTGACAACCAGATGTTCCACCAGTCTCTCCTTCAGTAGTGCTTCCATGATCTTCCCCACTACCGAGGTGAGGCTGACTGTTCTGTAGTTTCCCGCTTCCTCTCTGTTCCCACTTTTGTATAAGGGGACTACATCTGCTCTCCTCCAGTCTTTGGGTACCTCCCCTGTTTCCAGTGATGGGCTAAACAGGATAGCCAGAGGTTCAGCCACCATCTCTCTTAGCTCTTTAAGGACCCTGATGGGGGTGCATCTCTGCAAAAAGCTGGGCAGCTGCAGTACCATCTCCCTGCCTTCAGGGGGCATATACTTAGCACCCTTTTAAGAGGAGGTTTCCAATGGCAGTAAACAGCTCAGCTTAGGGGGTTGTTTACTGCCACTGCAAATCTTTGAATATGCTGCAGTGCCTGTATGCATGAGGGGACCCCTCATTTTAATAGGCACAGTGGCATATAGTGCCTTGACATTGCTGGGTTTGGGGATTGCTCCTGGGGCCTCTGAATATGTCCCTGGCCAGAGAGCTGATGCAAACCTGGATTAGTGCCTGCACTAACCATGTTAGCATGGGAACTAACCTTTGAATAGCAGGTCCAATAAGACTTACAGTACCTGCCCTCACATTTTTGTTATTTTTGATGTGCAAATGTTTTCCTTCGTTTTAGATTTCATGATCTCTAAAGCCTTCAAAGCAGCTGTGGGGTTTGCTCATCATGTCAACGAAACTGGATGACAAAACTGAAGTACTCTCAGTACTTTCCACATCTGCTCTGTGTCATGGAACCCTGGCCATCTTCCATGATTACTGACTCAATCTTATCCATTCCAGATGATCACCTTTTCAGGCTTGACAGGGGTAAATGTGGTGGTGGCGCTGCCCTTTATGTTCACCAGAGAGTCTCTCTTGCACCATCACTTTTAGGGAGGCTACACCCTCCTCCCATGTGTTCCTTTTAGATACACTTTCCTTCTTAATTACTAATTTTTGTTGGTGTTTTTATTTTTCATTGAGAATCTATCCCTCTTTTCTCATGACTTCACTCTAAACTTGCTCTTCGCAATTCTCTGCTGGTGAGATCATCCTCTTAGGTGTCTTCAACATTAATTGACTTTTCCCATCATTCAGGTCAAGTACACGTAGGATTGAATCTCTTAACCTTTTGAAGCTTTTCACAGAACCCACTCAAATCAATCTTCACACATCTAGTCACACCCTCCTGGATTGGGTTCTCTTCTCTCCTCTCACCCCCACTGCATGGTTGAAGCAGGCATACTGATGGGTGCCTTCACTGATTACTCTATGACATTCTGCATCAGAAAAATGTGGCTTCCCCTCAATACATTTGGTCGAGATCCTTCCAGTCACTGACCTTTATTTTTTTTTCCTTTTGTTATCACTTTGTATAATCTCTGATGTGGAACTTATGAAATTAGCTTGTTCTTAAAGGTGTTAATCCAAGATCATAAATACATAGGTAAATAAATTAAGGTTCTACTAAGAGACCTAGCTGCAATTAATTGGTCCCATAAGATCACTTCTGAACATATCAGTATGGTACTGTCTCTCTTCAATGTATTATTTACTTCCATTTGGGATAAACATGGCCCCTTTAGGATATCCAGGGTACAATTATCTCACCACACCTGTATCACCTCTGATCTCATTGACATATGCAAAACCCATGAATAGAGCTGGGCAAAAGCTGAGAATTCTGCTTTAGTGGATGTGAAATTTCGCAGCGTTCATGGAATTTCCCACACTTCCAAATTTGCTAAAATCAAAAATCTTCCAAAAGTTTAGTGGGACCTGCAAAAATGGAATTCACAAATTTTGCCCAGCTCTAGCACCCAAAAAAATATTTCCCTGGTGTCCAGTGGTCTCCAATCCATAATCGCTAGTATAGTAATAGAATAACATTTCCCTCATGTCTAGTGGACTCCCCACTCCCTATTCCCAAGCAGCAGTATAGAAACAAAAATAACATTCCCCTGATATCTAGTGATCTCCCCATCCCTGAGCATCCATAATGTTTCCCTGTTGTCTAGGAGACCTCCCTCCCTATCCCTGAGTGCCCATATAGAAATTTTTCCCCTGGTGTCTAGCGAACCACCCATCACCAAGCGCCAGCACAGTAACTTTTCCCTGCTGTCTAGTGGACCCTCCTCCCTATCCCCAAACACCCATATAGTAATTATTCCCTGGTGTCTAGTTGCCCCCCCATTCCCGAGTACCCGTATAGTAATTTTTCCCTTGTGTCAAGTGGAACCCCATCCCTGAGCACCCATTTAATTATCACAAAGCTTTTCACTGGTGTCTAGCAGACCCCACACCACAGAAGGAAGTGCCCTTTCATCCCTCTCTCTCCTTCCTATCCCAAAGCCAGCAACCAGCACAGCCCTACCCCTTCCACCACAGCCAGCTGCCGACTGAGCTGTCAGTGAATATATACTGTACAATCAGTTGTTACAGTATGTGCTCATTGACAGCTTAGGTTGATGGACTGGCCATATTGAAACGAAGGAGCTTTGCCATTATGCATCTCAAAAGATGGGGGAGTTGGGTGGTGGGGCACCATGATGTGGTGGGGATGTGGGGAAGTTGCTCTAGACACCAGTGAAAAGCTATGATTACTATACAGTTGCTCAAGAATATGGAGGACGGCCCCTTAAACACCAGGGAAAAATTACTATACAGTGCTTAGGGATAGGGAGGGAGGGTCCAGTAGACACCAAGGAAAAATTACTGTATGGGTGCTTGGACATAGGGATGGGGAGGGTCCACTAGATACCAGGTATGTCTATTCAACACTAACTATATTGGCAGTAAAGTGTCAACATAATATAGTACTCTTGGCCCACTACCTTTTTTTCAGTTTAGTGGTGTAAGTAGCTGAATTGCCAAAATGCTGGTTGACAATGTTTCTTGCAGCCTTGATTATTACAAATCATTAAAGAATTAAATAATTGCAATGAAAATACTTTGAGTTCATTGCAAAATGTATCCTGAATTAAAAGAGATTCCTGACTGTTTTGGCATTAATTGGAGAGCCAGAGCAAATGGCCTGTTGCATTGGGATATACGTAATGATAGCTTTGTTCAACTAATAGCAGATAGATGCAAAATACTGAAAACTATGAATACTAACAGGCTATTACTTCAACAACTGATGAACTGGGGTTAATCTTGTGAAATAAGGACAGAAGTGACAAGACTCATTGAATATTTGTGTGCAAGTAATAGTCTTGTTCATGTTATTTAAGTATTCAATCATATCACATAATGAAAAGAATGAAGTAGAAGTCACAAGAGGGGGTCATGCATCATACATAACAAAACACAAGGGGCTGGATATTCAAACTGTGCTATTTTGTGGTGCATGCCCTTGCGCTGCACAAAATAGTTGCGCAGGGGTGTGTCCAGAGCAATATTCAAAGAAGTTGCGCCCTTGAGCAACTCCTTTGAATATCACCCCCTTGCCACAGCCACTGTGCATGGCGCAGTGGAACTTGTGCCACCGCAAGTTGTCAGAGTGGATCATTCAACTTGCGGTGGCACAAGTACCATTGCGCCATGTGCAAAATCTCCATATTCAAAAGGTGACATGCAAATGGGGCCATAATTCATGCAAGGCGGGGGGGCCATTTGCATCTGATTATGTCCCCATTTGCATGCCATTAGCATGCAGGTGCACCGATCCCCGAGGACTTGTGCCTGGCACCCTGACAGGCAGCAGCCATCGGGGACCGACGCCCCCAGCAGCCCGATCGTGGGCGAAACGGTGCACAATCCCCACCACCACCCCTCACTGGCCCGATTGCGGGCATAGTTTAATCCCCCCCACCAGCCTGATCGCGGGCAGCAATATGGCTCCCCCAACGTATCCCTGGTGGTCCAGTGGACCGAAAAGCCCGATCGTGGGCGGTAGTTGTTCAATAAACCCCCCTGCTGAATTCATCCCTGTTGGTCCAGTGGCACATCCCGATCGCGGGATGTAAATGTTGAACAAACTCCCCGAACATAGCTCTGGTGGCTAGTGTCCCCCCACCCACCCACCCACGAAGCCCCACCACCCGCTCCCCCTGGCAGCCGGCGGGCGGCAGTATCCCACCCGCTGCCACCCGCCACCCACCGACCGACTGCCTGGTAGAGCTGCCGCCCATTGGTGCAGAGCAAGAGCCAATGGGCGTGCAGCCCATACCGTACAAGACAGTCCAGTGTTGTGAATGAATGAATGTATCCCTTTCACCCCTTGCACTGTCCCTCAGTCATGAAAGATTGACAAGGCTCTCCCCTTCCAGAAAGAGGGCAATTCCTCCACTGCTGGCAGCTTTTGCCCTATCTTTCTCATGCCTTCTCTTGCAAAGTTGCAGAAGAAACAGGTCTATTCAAGGCTTGCTTACTTCCTGTAACGTCTTCTCCCAATTGCAGTATGGTTTTAGGAAGGATCACTCCACTGTCACCTCCCTACTCAGGTCACTGATTTCATCCTCTCAGGTGAACCAAGGGCACCTCACTGTGGCCATGTCCATTGATCTGGCCAAGGAATTTGATTTGGTGTCACACTGTCTCCTCCTAGATAAGCTGAGCACTGCCAGGCTCTCAGCTTCTACAGTCGACCGGTTCTGATCTCATCTCATAGGCCATCAACAGTTAGTTCAGGTAGCAAGTGCACTCTCTCTACCACTCTCTGTCCAAGTGGGGGTCCAGCATGGTTTCATATTTCATCCAGTCCTTTTCTTGATTTTCCTCACCTTTGCCTGTGCCAACTCGCATATTAATATGTATGTAGATGACACAGTCCTTTATGCTTCAAGTCCCACAAAAACCTTTCTTTAACTCCATTCCAATATGACTTTCACAATGCTCTGCTCTGGTTCCAGGCAAACCAGCTAAGTGTCAACACACAAAACAAAAACTGTGTCCATGATTTTTGGTACCAGCCAGAGATTGGCCCAGCTCACCACCCTCCGAGTTTTCTTCACACTAGATGAGTCCCTGCTAAAGGCTGTCCCAGCCTTCAAGTAACTTTTTCTGTGGTTTGATGGCTGGCTTGAATTCTTGGTTCACATTGATGCCATCCATGCCATGCTCTACCCCAAACTCGGTGCCCTTTACTGCAGTAAGGATTGGCTCTTACTGATGGTCTTCCAGGAGTTAGTCACCAAAATGGTCATCCCAGTCTTTAACTATGCAGCTGTGGTCTATGGTATAACCCAATCTACTTCCCTGGCCAGACTGTACACCCTCTACAATGCCTTATGCCTTTTGCCACTAACTCTGTCTCTTGTACTCACCACTACTCTCGCTACTCCTCCCTATCCATCATCCTGCTCCCCACACATCGGCCACTCCACTATTCTTCGATCATATCTAAATTCTGCTTTGGACACCTCCCTTCCTTCCTTTCCAATCTCATCTCCCCATCTCCTCTTCCTTCTCCTAGTCCTTGCATTGCAGGGACCCGTACATATCCTCCATTTCTTACTCACACTCCTTAGCTGGAAAGGTTTCATAATAAGATCCTAAACAGGTGAATGAGCATTAGCATTTTCTTAACCTGCACCAAATCTATATCTCTACTGAAAAGTGATGTACAGAAAGATAATTACCTAGCACCCCTTTGAACAGATTTAAGGTTCTACATGACACCACTGAACTTGGTAGAAAATTCCACTGGGATATCACCCTCTAAGAGAAACAAATCCTTCTCTGTTTCTTTCTGTAATGATCATCTTTCAGTAACATATGGTGCCCCCTAACTGTTTTTTTTTTTCTGGTCTTAAACATAATCCTGTAAATTCCTATATATCCTGGCTATCAAATGCTTTATAGACTTGGCACATGTCCTCTTGGAGTCTCCTATAATTGAGTGAGTACAACCCTAAGTCGTGGAGTCTCTCTCTTCACAGGTGTTATCTTTGACATTTGCCACTAATTTGTTTGCCCTCCTCTGGACCCCCTCTATTTTCCTTAGATCAGTTTTTAGATGCGATGTCCAGAACTGGCAACAGTACACCATGTGTGACCACACCAGTGACATGAACAGTGGCATCACCACCTCCCTGTCCCTACTCCCGATGTTGTTCTTAATGGAAGCCAGTATACCATAACCAGTTTTTGCTTTACTGGGACAGTGGTTGGTAAAGCTCAAATTGTTATTAATTAGGACTTCAAAATCCTTTTCATATTTGGTGGTTTGGATTTCTGTTCCATTAATATAATAAGTAAAGTTAGGATTTCTCCTTCTAAAGTGCATTAACTTGAACTTGTCTATGTTAAATCTCAGTTTCTTGTTATTTGCATTACCAGCCATGGCACTGATATTCTTTTAGAAAGCTCTAGCATCTTTCTCTTTTGTTACCAGCATGCCCATTTTAATATTGTCTGAAAATTTTGTCATGCATGCCTTATATGTGCAAGTAATTGATGTTACCAGGATATTAAATAATGCCGGTCCCAGCACAGAAACCTGCAGGACCACACTTGTTACCTAGATCCATCTAGAGTAGTGACCCTTAATTATCACTCACAGTTTCCTCATGGACAACAATGTTGTAATACAAAATATTATTTTGTTATCCAAGTTAATTTCCCTCAAGTTAATTATTAGTTCAACATGTGATATACTGTTGAAAGTGTTTTCAAAATCGACATACAATATGTCGACTGGTACATCATTTTCCAGAACTAAACTGACTGGGTCAAAGAAGTGTAGTAAATCCATGCTGATTATATATATACATATTCGGCAAGGATTTACTACATATATTTATATATCTATATATATTTATCTATATCTATATCTATCTATATCTATCTATGTATATATATATATAGATAGATATGCATTTGCCCCTTGTCCTTAAGATGTTCCTCAATTTCTTCTTTTATCAGTGTCTCCAGTGTTTTACCCTCGGTGGAAGTGAGGCTAATTGGCCTATAATTGCAGCATAATGATCAAGGCCACTGTTTTTCGGTTTTTACCGGAAAATCTGGTAAAATTCCGGAAGTAGGGCTGCCTGAAAAACGGTAAAAATGAAGATTTCATGGAATCTTTCATTTTCTATCAGATCAGTAAATCTGTAAAAAAGGGTGTTTTTCTTTTAATTCCTTCCTGTACTATTTTCAATTTGCTTTATTTAATGCTCTGTATATTAAGCCTCCTTTAATTCTGATTATTTATGCACATACTAAAAGAATGATAGCAGAATCCCAGTAAAATCCAGAAATTAGAGTAACAATCACCGGTGAAATTCCGGAATCTTAAGTCTTGAAAACGGAATTTAATTGTTTTAATCACCGTAAATCAGTGGCCTTGATAATGATGTTGATCCCTCTTTGTGTACTAAGATGATGACATGGGCTGTTATCCAGTCACCTAGCAATACTCCTTCCTGCTATGAATTTTGACAGGTCACCTGAAGCAGCTCACGTATTATTTCTGACAGTTCTTTTAAAAGCCTGAGGTACAGATTATCTGGAACAGGTGATTTAATAGGATCTAGATTTTGAAATTTTTCTTTGATCAGTTGATCAAAATCTGCCATCTCTTATTGTCTCCATCTTTATGGAATCAACTTCCAAACTCCATCATTCTCTTTCCCACCCTTCCATCTCTCAGGTGCCAAATTAAACTCCACCACCCTTTGTTTCTGAATGCCCTCTTCCTCAACCGTTCCAAACCTGGAACTGTGTACTGATTCCATCAACTAGGTTCCACAAAACTTCTATTTTTTAAACTTTTTATAATCTTGTGCTGATTCTACATACTATTTATTTATTTATTGGGCAATCTGTTGTTAATTTTGACATTACTGTCTGAACTGCTGTTCAGTTTATGCACTTTATGTCCATGTGTATCTAGTTATTATCATTAATCAGCCTGGTTTGTTTTTCTTCTAACTGTGCTCTCCCCATTCTTTTCTCCTAGGGTTGCACCAAGAAATGAGACTTAGCTAAGTGTGCGTCTCCCGATCACCAATATTCAAATCAATCAATCAATCAAATAATAAATAAAAGTAATGTCAGGTTTTATATGGACTGTGCTTAAGCAGAACCAGTTTTTGTTACTTACTCAAAAACTACAGATTTTCAGAAAAAAAGTACCTTTCACATTCCCTGAGACAATTCTAACAAACCTGAAAGTTTCAGGTTTCAAATTCTAACTGTTTTTGTGTTGTTGTTGGTGTGTATGAAATGGCTTTCATTTTGTTTATTTTTGTGTTTTTAACCATTTTAGAACTTTTACACTGCTGAACTGAATGTTAACAAACTCATAGGATCCATTGATCCTGAAATGGTCTTTAGGCATGCCAAATTTTAGGCCGATTGGTCCAGAGACATTCCCATTATTAATGTTAAAAAAATCAGAATTAAACATTTACTGTACCTTCCTACTCAACCCTAATATACCAGCACTACCATGCAACTACACTACTAGGACCTATCTCCAGCTACCAATGTACAGTATTTGTTCCATGGTGTGTTTTTTCACTGTCTATACAGTGAACTGTACATTTCTGGTAATCCTTTAATGTACAGTACCTTGGAGGAAAAATATGTTTTGAAACCCAATATAAACTTGCAGCCATATTGTACACTATTTTAACAAGCTTCCTTTTTCTGGAAATATGCCTTCTGTGGCTTATATTGACCTTCTGCACATGTGCAATTCTTATGCAGAGGTATGTGTAGGAAATGTTTTGGAATTAATTATTTAGTTCTGAATGAAACTCATTATCATTGATATGCATTAGCCATGATGAGTTTGTTGAACTATTATGAGGTGGAACATTAATCCTCAATCATTCTTTAGAGTGATCTTGTTGTGAGGTGGGATAGTTGTGTGATTTGAGGTATTACTTAGTCTTCATAGCCAAGCTTCTTAATGTCCTATGTTGTCCTGGTTAATAAAAGTGAAGGTGTACATTATGTGGCAACATTGGTCTTTTTTTAATTAATTTCAGCAGACATGATTTCATCTAATGTATATAGATGAAAATTGTGTTTTGGAAGATCTTGGAGGTTGTCATTTTGGGTGTGCAAGGCACTTGGGGGGGAGAGGATGAGGAGGACTTATAAAAATTGAAAATGAAGATATACTTCAACAGGAAGACCTCACCCAAATAGTCTTAGTAATGACCATTTGTTAAAGGTCATGCTGTTATTAACATCTATTATTTTCTGCTGTGAAAGCAACAGCCAAAATGCAGATGCTGTTGTATCCATCACATGTTCAGCTTCATCAAAATTGTCTCTCTCGGTAACTGATATGAGGTGGAATTTGGGACATGATACAATCTTTCCAAACACATTATATTAGTGAAATGCACTCACTACAAAAATTAAACATATGCTACACTTCTTTCTCTATCCACTTATACAGTGTTGTCCCCACTATTTGCAGCCCTCCTGATTTCCAAGTTCTTACAACTAGCTCATCAACCCCCCTGAGGCTCCCAAACCACACTGCTACAACCTCTCCACTAATCATTTTTTTATCAATGACGACTTCAGACACTGTCCCTCCAACATCTCCCACACAAGCCAAAATGATTCTGCTGACCTATACTCACACACCCTCATGTTAACCCTCACACCCCCACAAGATACGCATTGTACCTCAGCTATCCGTCCTTTCAGACCACAAACCCACTCCACCCTGGTAAGCCCCAAACTCATCCCCCTCACTTTCCCAACCTTACTAGCTAGCATCATTCCCAGTCTCCCAGTCCCCACCACCAATACTAAAAGCCCTACACCCTACCAATCCCAACGTCACATCCAAGCTCTGCAGGCTGGCCCTCCTGCGGCACACCCTTCTACTTCTCTTATTATCTGGCAATGTCCACCCTAACCCTGGACCACCCAGTACAATGGCCTCACCTAACAACCCAAGGGGGAGCCTACTGCTAGCCACTCTTAATATATGGAGTCTACCAAAAAAATACACCCCCCCCTCCAAGGCTGGGTTGCCCAGCATGCACCAGACATCCTAGCCCTCTCCGAAACCTGGCTCTCTGACAAAATACCCAATTATGCGGTCTCCCTCAGTAATTATTCCATCTTCCGGGCTGATAGGATCAGCAAGAGAGGAGGTGGCTGTGCAATATATGTTAAATCCTCACTCCAAGCCACTTAAGTTCAAACCCCCACATCACTACATGGCGCCCAGACACTTACAATCAAACTCAGTCTGGGTTCCGAAACGCTCCACATTACCTCAGCCTATATCCCTCCCAAGAAACCAAAAACCCGCATTTGATTCTATCCTCCACAGTATCTCACTCCTACCTAATACGAGTGAATCCATCATAATGAGTGACTTCAATGTCAACTGGCTATCCCCAGCCTCATCCAGCTTCAAAGACACTGCCATGGCATACGATCTTGCCCAACTTGTCACCTCCCCTACCAGATAGAACAATAGATCTGGGACTTCCACCCTTTTAGACCTCATCTTCACCAACAGGCCACGGAACCTCTCCCATGTCACGGTGCTCCCTGACACCATCATAGACCATCCCCAGGTGATCTGCTGGTGGTCTGGTAAATTGCCTCCTGCCCCCCCTAAAATCTCCTTGCAGAGACGGCTAAAATGAGGTGATATTGAGAACCTCAAAGCCCATCTAACCAACAGCAACTGGCTCACCATCTACACCACGCAGTCAGTAGACCAAGCACTCGCACACTTTATAACCACTTTCAATAAGGCCTGAAACATTTACGCTCCGCTCGTCAAGCAAGTAGTGAAAACCAGAACCACCCCCTGGATCACACCCTCACTACTAAACCTGCTCCAACAAAGGGACAACCTATGGCACAAGGCCCTAGACTCCCAACGCATGCAGGATAGACAGCTATACCGGGAGGCTCGCAACAAATGTACATGGGCCTTACGGCAGGCGAAAGCTACGTACTACCAACAAACCCTTACCTCCTCCTAGGGAGACAGTAAAAAATTCTGGAACAATATAAAAGAACTCAGTGGGAAATCCTGCTTCCCCTTCCCTACCCAACTCTCTATTAATGGGGCTGTCACCCAGGATCCTTCCACTATAGCAGAAGCCCTTAACTCCGCTTTCTCGGATCTCTCCCATATCCTCCCTCCTAATTTCTTCCACCCTATTCCCCCACCTCCCTCACACCTTGTAATATCAATTCTATACCTTTCAGGCTGAGAGTCATCTCCTACCATGATGTAAAACACTACATTGCCAATGCTATTGCCAATACCCGTTACAGCAATGATTCCCTAGATCTTAAACTCATCCAGCTGACCCTGGATGTCATATTACCACACTTTACTAAAATTCTCAACCTCTCACTTTGCCTCGGTCAGTTCCCCTCATCCTGGAAGAGAGCCATAATCACCCCCATTCTGAAAAGTGGCAATCCCACAAGCGCCAGCAACTATAGACCAATTTCAATACTTCCACCGCTCTCCAAAGCACTGGAAAAAATAGTATCAGACCAGGAAACAGAATACCTAACTAAACATAACCTTCTCTGCCAGGAACAGCATGGTTTCTGGACTGGCCATAGCACTGTCACAGCACTCACGGAGCTCACCTCATTCATCCACGAGGACCTTGACCAAGGCTCAATGCACTGAGTCGCGATCTAGTGGACCTGACCAAGGCATTTGACACGTCAGTCATGAGCAAGACCCCAGAATTCCCATGGCTACCGAATTTCAAGTGAGAACTTGCAATCTATCAGAACTCTCTAGGTGCCGCAGAATTCACTCTTCTTGTTGATTTTTTATTAATATTTCTGTTTCTCCATAGAATCTGGTTCCCTTCCACTCTTTTTATATCCTAAACCCCCGATATGTTCAGAATGTGATGTTATCATTGCTATAACACCATACATTAGCTAATTAAATGACTGCATTCTGCCACAGAAATGAACAGTCACTTATCTACCACAGCTCCCACTGCCAGAGGTGGTGGCACAGCACATCAGGCACGGTGATATTTACTCAACCTACACTACAGCCTAATACAATTTTCAGTCTTATGTTATTGCACTGGGGCCAACTTAAACAAAACCTTGTCAATAGCACAGACCTGTTAAGTCCATACCTCACTTTGTACAAACCTATTTGTGCCTTTAAGGTATAGAGATGCCATCTGAAATGAATAACTGGTAAAATGAATTTAACTGTCATTTTTAAGAACAATAAAGTAATTATTTCCAGAAAAGTGGAATATAATAATGTGTAGACCTGTTGAAAGAATAGACCTGTTAAATAAATAATTGCGCTGTATGCATTTTTGCCAGGGTTATTGATTACATATTGTCATTGGTTGATAGAATCACCTAAAAGTTATGGAGAAATGTTGTGTGCAGGGACAAGTGTTGGGCCAAAGGGAAGCATGCTATGTTTCCATGCCGGCAACTCAGGTTCAGAGATTAGCTCTGGGAACTGGCTGGGCAGCACAAGGATTGGTGGAACACATCATTGCTCGGAGCCTGGGAAGGTATGGTGCAGTGTTCTGTCACATGGGGGACACATTGTGGTGGTCTGGAGAGCTCTATCTCACAATTGGTTCACATGCACGTCATGGCCTGATGGTGTTACGCAGTGTGTCAGGGAAAGCAGGTTGACATCAAAAATGAGTTTTGCAATAACTCCTCTATTCCATTTCTAATGGGACTTGTATGAATGAGGATGCAAGTTCATGAAAATATAAATATAAATATATATATATATATATATATATATATATATATATACACACACACACACACAGATACATACAGTATCTCTGTCTCTCTCACCACTCACACACACACACACACACATTTGTATGTATGTTACAGATTGCATAGAAATATATAAGTGATACACAGTGGGAACCTCATGAGTGGTCTAGAAAGCACATACAAATATATAAGTGATAGACAGTGGAGACCTCACTAGTGAGATAGATAGCATGTATATAGAAATACCTTATTTATCACATAAGATCCCATCTGCATACATCATTTATTTAACAGGCTAGGACCTTAAAGGAGAAACATTTGTTTTGCTTTTTAGGCATAAAAATATTTTTATAATTCTGTTATTTTTTGAACTAGTGTTACTGTGCTTTCCGCCATCCTGATTGCTATAAAAACTGCCATGAGAGTGAAGTCAGGATGACAAGCTGTCACTGTGATGTGGTAGTTTGTTAGTGCCACAGAACTTCTGCAGAAATTACAAACCACCGCCACAGAAGTTCTGTGGCAAATGGTAGTCTTGCCGCAGAACTTGGTCCCACTGTGCCGCAGAAAAGTAGGGGCCCTGGTCATGAGCTACTGCTTTGTGTCCTTCCACAGCTAAATGTGGTCCCTGAGGCAACTGCCTGGTTCAAGGATTACCTCTCAGGCCGGTCTCAACAAGTCAGGATAAATGCCACCATCTCCTCCTGCAAAGCAGTTTGCTCTGGGGTCCCTCAGGGATTAATACTTGGCCCGCTTCTTTTCACCCTCTTTTTAAACTCTCTCCCCAAGGCATGCAGTGGTCATCTACTACTCTGCTGATGATGCGGTCCTGTTCTGGAAACACCCACAACCGAGTACCCTCCAACTAGCCCTACAGGGTTTCTTCTGGGAGCTTGAGACCTGGTTCACTGAACACCACCTGATCATCAACTATAACAAAACTAAGCCTATGATCTTTGTGCACCGTCAAAGCCCTCACAGTCAGTCGGCACTCCTAATCAAAAACACACAAGGTGCCCCACTTGAACAAGTTAATAGTTTTAAATACCTGGGTATCCCATTAGACACCTCCCTCTCCTACCATAGTCACATTCAACTCCTCACTTCCACTGTCAATGCTAGAGTGGGTATCCTCTACAGACTGAAACACTGCTTACCCACACAGGCCATGCATCTTGCAATCTCCTCCTCAATCCTCTCCCTAATTGACTACGGGATTGTGATCTATGGCTTAGCAGAACCCACCACACTACGTAACATTAACACTGCCATGAATAAAGCCTGCCGCCTAGTCACAGGCAGCGACAGACTAACTCATACCTGTGAGCTCTATGCCTTAGCTGGTTGGCTTAACTTCCAACAAAGGCTAAAGTATCACACCTGCATCCTCGCAAAAAAGATACATCTCCAGCAAGCCCCTGTCGGCCTTCTCCCCATTGTCAGCGCTGCCCCCATCAGGCGCAATACAAGACTCACAGCAAACTCCTCATTTCTGATCCCCCCATTGTAGAACATCCCTTGGGCAAAGATCCTTCTACTACCGTGCCCCACTTTGGCTCAATATGTTACCACCCCGGCTCTCTCTGACCCATAGCATCTCCCTTTTCAAAGCAGACCTCAAAGCTCAACTTCTTGAATCTGCCTTATGTGATTATGGCTAACACTGCCCAACGCTTGTGCTCCCAAACCCTCCTGCTACCGACACAGGGTCTCTCTAGATCCCACGAATCAGCATTTCCTTCACATTTTTCTGTCAACTGATTTTCTGAATACTGCCTATTACTGTCACCAGTTTATCTAATTTAATGCCTGGACTGTGTTTCCAGAACTGTTATGTGAATATTGCTTGTTTTGTATGTTTTCTTCCTGTACTTGTTTACCCTCCACCCCCATGTAACTGACGTGGAGCTTTTGCAAAAGAGTCTGTGACTCAAAGGATTGTAATTCCGATTTTATTCAATAAATAAATAAAAAATAATATATATATATATATATATATATATACTGAAATTCATGCTCTATGTGATGAAATGTATGCATTGTAGACCAAAATGCATGCAACATATACTGAACACTCAGTGCAGCATATAGTTAAACATAAACACTGTATAGTAAAACAGTTACTACTTTACACAGTAAATTCCTTACAATAAGAACTTATAATACACAAATTCAAAAAATAATTTAATATATCTAATTGGGTTAAAACTCAAAGCATGCAAAGTAAGGACATTGAAAAAATGAGATTTGAAGTGTCTAGAATCTTCATAAATCAGTGGTGTGGTACTCCTATGCTGTTTGAATTATTATGTGACCCTAGGTTAGTATTTACCCTAAGATCTGCAATGTGTTGCCACAGAAACTAAATGACAAAGCAACGCATGCATAGAGGGTGCCAGCATTAGAGTAATGGAAACCCTGCATCCTGTGATCACTGAGACCCTAAGAAGAACAAAGCACCGTACTGCCAACATTTCTGAGACTTCCAGCCCTAATGTTTCATTTCTTTACTCCATGCACTTTGTGTTTCAGAACTAATAGATGCATTAATGTAATTTTTGTTTACAATTTACTTCATTACTTTTTGAAAAAGATATCTAAAATCATCTTCAGTAGGGATGTACAAATTTGGCAAACTTTGCTTTGTGAAATAATTCACAAAGTTTGCTAAATTTGTGAACTGCAAAGTGCTGACTTAGCAAAGTTTTTGGCAGGCGAAGTGGCACTTTTTCAGGTGAAGTGAAGCAGAACTTGAAGTTTCACCTTAACTTCACCAGACACCTCAGAAAGTGCCATTTCCCAAGAAAAACACAATGTGAAGTGTCAAAGTGGCAAAGTGGGCAATTTGGGAAGTTGTTCACATAGGTGAATTTTGCAACTTCACTGGAATTTTGCTGATAAAGTAAAACTTCACATCTCTAATAGCGATCCTCACTGCACCAGAAGCCATGTTGGCCACTCATGAAGCCACTACTGTACATGGTTATGCTCACTGCAATAGACCTGTAGTTTGCTTTGCAAGTAGCCCTTTTTAAAAACATAGTGACAACAAAAAAAAGACCAAAGGTCCATTTAGTCTGCCTGGAGTTCTCTATTTGCACAAGGACCTACTGATCATACAGGGTTTTATCCTTCCCAATCCAACTCCCCCCTCCCTACTGCTACTGGCATAAGCAACCACTAAATCCTTCACTCTGCCTCAGCCATGCTTGATACCATTTACAGTCTTGCTGTACACTACCTCTTCTGGCAGATTGTTCCACAGATCTAGCACACTCTCCATAAACCAGAACCTCCTCATGCCCCTCTTAAGCCTTCTCCCATCAGATTCCAGTCAAGACCTTTGCTCTTGACTCTGTACTTCTGCAAAATAGTTTCCCATGGTTCACCTTGGTTATTTCCTTCAGGAACATGAAGGTGTCTATATTACTCATCTCTCATGTGGTCTCTAGTGACTACATGTTCAGTGCCTTGTGATGATCTTCATAGGTTCTGCTCTTTTGACCCTTAATTATCTTGGTCACCCTGCACTGCACCATTTCCCTCCTGTCCATGTCCTTCCTTAGCTGAGGACTGCTGAACTGAGCACAGTATTCCTGGGTCTAGATTAAAAAAAAAGTGCAAAGCACAGGGCAAAAGTTTGTGTTGTGGTTTGTGATTGCACAGGTGTCAAGTGTCGCTATTTACAGTCAGATAGCACAACACACTATCATTCTGAGAACAGGGCCAGGTTGAGTCAGCGCTAACCCCAATACTGAAGTGCTAACCCCATTAGCACCACCCCAACATGTAGCCAGGAGTATAGCTCTGCAATGAATAACACAGGTGCGTTATTTGCAATTCACAAAAGCCACTATGTAAATGAGCACATTGGCATGCAAGGTGATATGTGTCCATTTGCATTCCAATTATGAGCCCATATACATGGGCTGCAATGGAGATTTTTGTGCTCCCAGCCCCTGCTCCAGAAGAAGCCCTGTGTTCATGATATCTGGTGTTACCCCCAGGATTGGCAGCCTGATTACAAAGGAAGATATGTGCCTGGTGCCTACTGATTGATTGGCATGAAATGACAAATAAATGTTCCCTTTTGCTTGTGGTCCAACCCCCTAGCCAATCGCCAGCCCAATTACAAAGGAAGACATGTTCCTGGTGCCTAGTGATTCCCCATGCTAATAGTTGGCCTGAAATGACAAATACATTTTCCCTGGTACTAGAGTCCCCTCCCTTCCAGTCACCAGTTCAAATTGTTAAATACCTTTTCACTGGTGTCCAGTTCCCCCCCCCACCCAAGCACAAGCCAAATAATAGAATATATTTTCCCTGGTGTTTAGTGCTCCCTCCCCCACCCACAACAATGACCCATGTCAAAACACAAATGGCCCAGTGCCCCATCCAGATCCCCTTTAGATGAAAATGACACCATTCCTTTGTGTACATGGCTTCTCCTGCATCCATGATCCCCTAGAAATGATAGATTGAAAGAAACATCCCAGTGCCTGGTGTCTACCAGCACCCCTCCCTATCCCTGATCATGGTAGAGATGGTAGGGTAGTGGGGTGGTGGGGCACTTCCTGCAAGGTTGGGGGCTCAGAGCCCTCTAGACAAGAGGGACATGTCGAAATGTAGTATACAGGGGATCGAGGATAGGGAGATGGATTTGCTTGATACCAGGAACTGGGATGTTTCTTTCAATCTATCATGTTCAGGTGATCAAGGATAGAGAGGAGAGAGAAACAGTGGACACTGGGGAATGGTGTTGTGTTTGTGTACAGGGGATCAGGATGGAGGAGGGATCACTGGATATCATGGAATATGTGTTTTAACATGGGGAATGGGTGCAAGTGGAGAGAGGGACCACTGGACATGTGGGAAAAAATATCCTACTATCGAATGGGAGCTCTGGTGGCGGGGGCCACTGGACACTGACTAGTGCTCTTGGGGGAGTCCACTGGTCACCATGGAAAATTTATTTTCCATTTTGAGATGCTGATCAGTGGTTGGAAAGCACTACAATCAGGGAAAATTAATTTGTCATTTAGTTCTGGGGATGGGTGATGGAACTAGCAACAGGGAAAATATATTTGTAATTTTGAGCCAGTGACTGGTGGGGGGGCACTAGTACCAGGTCAAATCCACTTGTCACTTTGGGCCTCAATCAGCAGGTAGGGAGACCACTAGACACTAAGGACACTTGTTCCTTTGTAATCAAGCTGGTGAGCAACAGGGGATCACTATCACTAGGGAAATTAATATTTTCTGTTATGCTGTGTGACTTGGACAGCATTGATATGCACTTCTCCTATGTATCATTTGCATTGTGGCTCCCTCCACACTTTGCCCTAGTGCAAACCTGGTTTGTGCGCGCAAACTGGGCTTCTGTGAATACCAACTTAGTGGAAAACCCAGTTTGCTCATGCAAAACAAGGTTTGTGCCGGGGAAAAGTTTGTGAATTCTGGCCCAGGTGTGGCCTTACTGCATATACAATTAGTTTATTTTAGACATCAGTAAAAGCAGCAGCAGCAGCAGAGGTGTAAACCATAAATTTATTTTCTAAGTAGCAGCATCAACTTAAGGGCATGAGGCTGCCTTGCAGTTTGCATGCAGGCTAGGTTTAACAAAAAATTTCACAGTAGTTTAAACAGCAGTATAAGCAGCAAAAGAAGCAGTGGCATTAATCATAAATTTATGTTCAAAGTACAGTAGCAGTATCAGCAGTAGGGCATTGGGTTGTCATGTGGTAAGAATGCCAACTAGGCTAATACCATTAATATACAATATTTTATACAACTGTTTAAGCTGTACAGTTTGCTGCCATCTCATACACTCTCAATAATTGAAGGTGATTGGAAAAGTTTTTATACCTCTCAATACCAATCTATTTTCATTTGAATCTATTCAAAATTCTTGTATATTTTAACCTTTTTGTTAAATTTGTAATCGAATTTTATTGCCTTTGTAACTACCCTGAATCCCTTGCTCCTCTGCAGTTGCTGCTTTCTCTTTCCATACTGCCTAAACATTCTATGACATCAGTAACACCATTCCAGGCCATTCAGATGAATAGCATGGAGTGGTGTAATTGATGTCATGGAATTACTTAAAAATATGAAAAGAAAGAGCGGCTGCAGCAGAGGATCGTGGAACACTACCTAGATCTGAGAGCACTCCAAAGCTAAATTATTTATCAGTAATTTATCAAAGTAAATCAGAATATATAACTGGCATGGAAATGAAAAAGGGAGGGCAGTTAGCTATGTAAAAATCAATATCTACAGTACCACCTTGAAAAGAAGTCTTTAGTCACCAGCCCCTGTGCTCTAAGCCTATACTTGCACTGAGACAGGCAGTGAATGGGTGATCTCATTCAATGAGGCAGGCCTGGTTATAACCAATGTCATACTGGAGATGCATAGGATTTTATTTCAATCTCCTTGACATCAACAAAGAATCCCCTTCCCCTGCAACCAGGTGCCATACATTGGAGGGGGGACTTCTGACTGTCACAGATCATTGTCATGTCCTCAAGTCATTCCACCATGCTCTGACCCAGCTGTTTGCATAGTTCTGTGGAAATATCAGTACTATTGAGAAAGACCTAATGGGGAGCTGGAGAATGCCTTCAAGGCCTCACTGACACCCCTACAAAATACTTTAATGTTAGACTAATTAAGTCTTTACAAGATATAGAATATCTTTTTAGAAACAAGGACATATATAATGCATATATAGAGTAAAAAAATCATATTGGATCATAATACAATAGATACAGAAGTTACATTTTCAATAGTGCAATTGATTATTGTACAAGAATACATACAGTACAGTATATCAGAACTCAGTCTATATGGATTACAGTTGATGTCAAAAGTATATCCATATCTGGCTGCCAGTAAGTTCATCTTGGTTGTCGACAAAGTTAGGTCTTGCCACAAGTTTATTCAAACATTGTGATATACCCTCTGTTAATTACAGTATCTTTATTTCATTTTCCTCATCCATTTAATCAGAAATCAGCTATGAGTAATTATTTTGGCATGTAATCTGTAAGTTTGATTTATTCAGGCAATTTTTCCGATATAGTCCGTTATTAATATTTTAGTTGAAAATATTAACATTTCCTTTATTATACTATTCAAATTTATTTTTAAATATTGCAACTGTGATACATAATACTAGAAATTATTTTAAGTATTTATTTTTAGACATTTCTATAAACATCTTTTTTAGTATACCGTACCTAGCATATCTCTTGCTACTCCTTCAAGCTGCAGAAGCATTAGTAGACTGAGAAGTTCTTCTTTAGTTATGTTGTCACCTTTCATATACTGTGTCATAAGAGATTTTCTAAAGCATTTATATTTAGCACAATACATTACAATATGTGTAAGAGATTCAAAGTCCCCTGTACCACAATCACATAAGAAGCCCTTATCTTGTTCTTTCTTCTGAGAATAAATGAATTCCAAATATTTAGAGGGATATAATTCCAGTCTGAATTTGGTAAATGGAGTTTGCCCTTTAAAGGACAGACCAGGATGTCCTGGTGCACCCCTTCCCTCCTTCATAGGATGGTTTGTGCTCAGGAGGGAGGGAGGGAGGGAGGAAGGAAGAGGAGGAGGGATAAGGGTCAGAACAATGGGCAGGTAACAGAAAGGGGAAGGGTGAAGGGAGGTACATAAGGGACAGCACAAGGGGGCCTCAGCCACTTTTTGCTGGAGTTTTTGATCTACATCAACTGCAGCACATCGGATTTGGCAGTTTCTTTGAGGTTTGTTCACCAGGAGAGAGAGGTAAGGAAACAAACAATTGATTTGCAGAGATGTGAAGTTGTTTAAAAAAAGAGGGAGAAATAATATATGTAATAATAAGACTAGATATGTCACAGTGTATAACAGAGGAAAATAAGGGGGGTCCTGAATAGTGATGGGGATCAGATGAGGAACTTTGGGGCATGATTGTTAAGTCTGATGGTGGGATTTGCAGGCCTAGGGGCACTGTTAGTAGGACAAGCAATGCTAGTGGCTCAAAGGAGTAGATGTTTGCCACTGGTAAACAAAAATTGTGGGTTTTTGGTTCAATGGCAGGAGCCTTGCAGGAGGAGGATTGGGGTGAGAGAGCAACCCAGGACCACGTGGTGCGATGCCACATGCCGCGTGGGGTTTGGTAGAAAGCTTTTCCTTTTCTTCTGTGCTTTTGTGGCTGTTTGTGGTTTGTTTTTTGGTTGCATGGTCAGAATAGTGGGCCTGGAAGAGGCTCTGAGGCAAGGGAGAGAGAGTGTGATCTGGCACCATGTGGCATGATGCCACATGCTGCGTGGGGTATGGGAAAAGCCTTTCCTGGGTTCTCAGTGTTTTTATGGCAGTTTGTGCCATTTTTTGTGTGGCCTGGTAGGATTACTAGGCCTGGAAGAGGCTTGGAGGCAGAGGAGAGAGACCACGATCCGAGACAGCATAGCGTGCCACTGCACGCAGCGTAGTGGTTGGTAAAGAAGTCCTTTCTTTTGTTTTGGGGCTGTTGTGGCTGTCTGTGGCCATTTCGTGGCTCCCTGGTAAGGATAGTAGGCCTTGAAGAGGCCCTGAGGCATGGGAGAGAGCACGATACGGGACCACGTTGTGTGACATCACACACCACGTGGGGGTTGGAGAGAAGATTTTTCCTTTTGATTGATGCTGTTTTGTGGCTTTTTGGCCATTTTGAGGCATAATGGGATACATGTAGGGGGCCTGGGAGAGGCCCTGAGGCAGTGGAAGAGAGAGCATAACCTGGGACCTTGTGGCGTGACGTCACACGCTGTGAGGGGGCTGCAGTGGAAGCTGTGCCCCTTTGGTGGGGCTGCTTGCTGTGTTAGGCCCTCCCCCTTGTTGGATGGGGGTTGCTGTAAAAGAGAAGAGGCTGGCAGAAGCTTGAGGAATGGCAGGAGACCAAAATTTTGGTGACCACGTGGCGTGACCATTTCCTATGGTTTGGGGTGCTAACCGCATGGTGCCCTGGTGGGATTTAGCCCAGTGCAGGCTGGGAGGCTATATTAATAATAAAAATGTTATCATCCACTGTTAGGAAGTTCCTGGGGAGGCCAGCACAGCTCAGCATTTCTGGGGGGCAGCAGCAGGGTGTTTTGTTAGAGGCTCGAGGACAGTTTAAAAAAAAAGAAATGGAGGCACTTGTGTGGGTGCAAAGGGGGAGAAGGAATTGGTGGTGAGTTAGGGACCAGCGGGGGGGTCCAGTAGCAAGGTGGGGTGGAAGGACTTCGTGACCACGTGGCATGACAGCAGGGCACATGGGTGGGAGTAGGGGGATACAAATAGAAGAGCAGGAGGAAGGATAGGAGAGGGCAAGGGAGACTGGCTCTCCTGAAATGGGAGCATGAGCGTGTACAGAAGGGCAACACATGCCAGAAGGCTTAGAGGGGCTGATGAAGAGGCTAAGTGGGAAGTGGCCCATGTAGCATTGGGTCTCGCCCATTGGACATGGCAGAGAGCAGCCAAGGGACCCGGCGACCTATCGGGCATGATGAAGGCCTTTACTGGGGGCCCGACTGGTCATATGGGCATGTGGAGTGAGGGACAGAGGGAAGGCATTACAAACAGGTGTATATATACAATTAATCCTGTTTTTTTTTCTTCCTGTAGTTGTCTTCACAGAGCAAAGAAAAAGAAGGACATGGCACCAAAGAAGAGCAAGCCATCAAAGGAAGACGCTTACAGGGCTATAATTGAATTGGCAGAAAAGGCCAATAGAATGTGGGAACTGGTGGAGGGAGAGGAACCAGGGAGACCCAGGGAGAGGAGAAAAGTGGGCCCGGGAAAAGGTGGCAGAGGGAAGCGACCAGCCAAAGGACCACGTAGTCCCGCTAGGGTGCCACTGGTGGTAGCGGGACCCGCCAAGATGGTGGATCCAGTACCTCTGCAGCCTATAGACCCAGTGATGCCAGTACCTCCCCGATCAAGGTGGGATCTCCCTGGCTGAACCCGGACCCAAATCCCAGAATGTAGTGTTCCCTCCACAACCCCTAGCAGTTCACCCTCCTCCTCAACCATAGGGAGAAACAAGGGGACCCTTGGAAGACTCCAGGCAACACAGCCCAGACAAGGTTACAGGTAACACATCCAGTGCAGTGGGGGACAGTATAAAAGAATATATAGGGCAAATTGTGGTGGCGCTGGGGACAGGAGGTTTAGGGCAGATGGAATCTGCTCTGGCAGAGATTAGAATGGAGAAAGAGGTGCCAGGAAAAAATGAAAGGGGTGCAGAGAGAGAGGGAAAAGGTGCAAGGGAGATAGGTGCACCTGGGATGAGGATAGGCAAGCATTTGCCACTGGCCACAAAGGAAAAAATATGGAAAGGGGAATATGTGGATATCTTCACTTTGGTGAGCTGGGAGGTGGCAGCCAAGTATTAGGAAACTGAGGGCATAGGTAAGAGTGAAATGGCAGTGGCAATAGTGCTTTAAGGGAAAAAAGAGGACCATAAGTTCACAAAAGGGAAGACTTGGGATGGGTGGTTCCTAGGTTTTGCCACTTTCTCAGCCATCATCCTGGAAAAAAGGCCGGAGCTAGGCATCCCGCTCATTACTTACTCTTTGATAATATGGATGATGAAAGCAAAGAGCAGGGTGGGGTGGTTATACTATGATGAATTTTTTCGGCAGAGAATGGCAACATTTGGGGACGTGAGATGGGACACCAAGCAGATAGATTTGTGGACCGATTATATAACAGATCAGTCCACACCCGAAGGTGAGTGGGTAAAAGAGGGTTTTTCGCCCCAGAGATGCTGCTGGGCTTACAACAGGGCCTTTTGCTCATGGCCTCAATGTCATTTCCAGCATTCTTGTCCAAAATGTGGGGGATGGCACCCGGCAAACAAATGTAGAATGACATGGGCCCAGGGGGCACAAGGGGATGGGGGTCAAGGGTCAGGTCAACAGTTTTTTCGAGAAGGCCAAGGGTTTAAAGGACAAGCATGGAACAGTGAAGGGTGGGGTAGGTGGAACGCGTGTAGAGGGGGTCAGAATCACTGAGAGAAGAAAGGTCGGGCAAAATGAGAAGGAGGGGTGGGGGAGGAGTAGTGAGGGGCACAACAGGGAGCAGTTTGGGATGGCCAGAACCCCAATCAACTTGAGGGCATGGACAGCCTGCCAGGACAGATATCCTGACACTAGCGTGCGGGATATGATTATAGGGGGTTTTAACACAGGGTTTAACTGCAGTGTGGGGGGCCCAGACAAGCGAGAGAGGCGAGCAACCTGGGGTCAGTAAAAGGGAAGGAAGAGATGTTAAGACAGAAGATAGAGAAAGAAAAGGTAGCAGGTAGGGTCGAGGGCCCATTTAACACCCCCCCATTGCTGAACATGCTGATTTCGCCATTGGGTTTGGTACCCAAGAAACAAGAAGGGGAGTACAGGGTGATCTGCCACCCGTCCTATCCAGAAGGGGACTCGGTGAATGATTTCATCAGTGAAGAGCATAGTAAGGTGACATATGCGACACTAGACAATGCAGTCCAGATAATCTGGGCCACAGAGGATGCATGGATGGCAAAAACGGACATTGAATCCACTTTCAGACTGCTGCCAGTTAGGAGAGAAGACTGGGATATATTGGGTTTTAAAAGTGGGGGGCAGTATTATTTTGACAAAGCAATGCCAATGGGATGTTCCATAGCATGTGCTACATTTGAAGCATTCAGCACCTGCTTGCAGTGGATATTCCAGGAAAAAAAGGGTGGATGGTCATTCATTATCTGGATGATTTCCTTTTCATTGGTAGGGGAAAAAGAGAGACACAGAGGATGCTGGGTAAGTTTCAGGATTTGTGCCAGGAGCTGGGGGTCCCACTGGCACCAGAAAAAACAGAGGGGCCCAACAGGGTTATGGAGTTCCTGGGGGTTGAGATAGATGCCCTGAATGAAATATTTAGACTACTGGACAAGAAAGTAAGTAAACTGAAGGAACTGATCCAAGTACACACCACCAGGAGACAGGTACAACTAAAACTAGTGCAGCAGGTTCTGGGGCACCTGAACTTCACATGCAGGGCCATCGGAACAGGAAGGTCATTCACAAAGAGGTTAGCTAGGGCTACAGCAGGGGTCACCAGACCACATCACTTTGTAGACCTGATCCAAGGTGTCAGGGAGGATTTTAAAATCTGGGAAGAATTCCTTAGTTAATATAATGGGTGCTGTTCTGGCAAGAGGAGTGGCTATACAACACAGACCTCGACCTCTACACAGATGCTGCTGGGGGGCTAGGCATGGGGGGGTACCTGAGGGGTAGATGGTTTGCAGAACCCTGGCCTGCCAGCTGGGTGAGGGATGGGAAAGTGAGAGATATAACATTACTGGAGATCATGTCCATATGGGCATGTACCTTGGTTTGGGAAGAGGAATTACGGGATCAGAAAGTGACATTATGGTGTGACAATAGACCAGTGGTGGATATTCTGAACAACAGGGGAGCCAGGTCAGACACAGTCATGCAGGTATTATGACTTTTAGTTTAAAGGGCTTTGCAGCTGAACATGTCATTCAGAGCAAAACACATAGAAAGGGTACACAATACCCTGGCTGACAGCCTTTCCCATCTGCAGCTGGACTGTTTTCAGAGGCTAGCACCGGTAGTGGAAGAACAAAAAACACCCATACCAACGAACATCTGGGATGTTGGCAAGAAGGAGCAGAACTGTTGTTTCACAGCTCATGGGTGCCCAGGACTCTGAGGCCCTACGATGGGGCCTGGTGAGTGTTTCAAACATTCAGGGCTGAGCACCGGATGGAGGTAAGTGGGCCACTCAAAGAGGAACAATTAGGAATGTTTACCGTGGAGCAGTGGCAAAAAGGTATAGCCCACACCACAATGGGAGTCTATTTGGCAGGGATTAGTGTTATCTGCAGTCTTAAAGGGTGGAAGGACCTGACAAAATCATTACTCATCAGAAGAATGATGCAAAGATGGAGCAGGTTGAAACAAGGGCCAGTAGATAAAAGAAGGCCTATAGGGGAGCAGTGGCTAGTAAAGCTAAAGGACGTGCTCCTGGCAATATGCAGATCAAAGGCCGAGGCCCAGTTATTTCACACAATTTATGTGGTAAAGTTTGCAGGGGCTATGAGAGTGAGTGAGGTGGTAGGCCATGGGAATGAAGACAAGGAAGGGGGGTTAGAATGGGAGGATATAAGCTGGGGGGTGAAAGAGATACGGATCAAGATTAGGAGCTGAAAAACGTATCAAAGAGGACAAGGTAACATAGTGATGCTGAAGGGGCAAGTAGAGATTGCAATTTGCCCAGTACAGGCTATGTGGGCTTTTGCCGCAGAACATGGGACCAGAACGGGGACATTATTCATACATGGTGAGGGAAAAGGGTCACCGGCTACCAAGTCACAGCATTGCTCAAAAAGGGCATGAAATTCATGGGCGAAGACCCGGCTAATTATTCATCCCATTCCGAGCGGATTGGGGCTGCCTCACAGTGGGTAGCAGCAGGAGAGACGGTGAATGATATTTTGGAAAAGGGACGCTGGCAGTCGGCCAGTTGTAAGAGATACATTTGAGCACTGAAGTAAGAAATTGGAAGTTGTGTTCCTGGCTTAACTGCAGATCTGGGGGGGCAAGAAATGGTAAAGGTGAGGGGAGGGCGAAGGGGGAGATACTGCGGGATGACTCTGAGAGCATGTGTAAAATAATTAATTTTGCTTGAACCCCATAGACAGAGGGAGGACCATGGAAGTCTTGATCTGTGGCCATTCCTGTATTTATTGGGCTGGAAAGAGAGCAGAGAAGAAGGCTGGGGGAAAGTAGCTGTACCAAGATGCGAAACAGTGTAGGTTGGTCTGGCATGGCATACGGGGGTTGAGTTGGGCACAGCTGCTTCCCTTCTTGAAGGAACTGAAGGGACGGCGCCCCAGACCAGACCTAATTATTATACATCTAGGGGGCCACGACCTTGCAGGCAAGCCATAGGTAGACACATACTTACAGATAAAAAGGGATTTAGGAGCAATACGACTGTGGTGGCCTCAGGTATGCCTCGCCTGGTCAGATATGATACCAAGAAGGGTGTGGAGGCAGGAGCACAGCCATAGAGCGGTGGAGAGGGCCAGGACAAAGATGAATAGAAGGGTTGGGACATTGGTAAGACAGATGGGAGGACAGGTGATACTGCGGGGAGTATAAGAATGGGTAGAAGATTTCTACAGGTCAGACGGTGTGCACCTGTTGGACCTGGCCATAGACATGTTCAATACAGAAACAATGGGCTTTATAGAAGCATGGAGGAAACATGCAAAAAATGGGAAATAAAAAAAAAAGGGAAAAGAAGGAAAGAGTAAGAAGGATATTTCCTGAGGTAAAGGAGAATAATACCCTAAGTATGGGGGAAACCAGCCGTCCAACGCAAGCTGGAGGCTGGCTAATGGGGAAAAAGGGGGGGGGGGGGAGGGGGGAAGAAAAAAGGAATAACACAAGAAGAGGAAGAAGATGAAGGAGAAAGCAGTCTCAGTTTTCACCGTTACCTAATGGAAAAGGAGAAGAAAAAAGCACCCAGGTTTTCACCTGGGGGGAGAAAAGAGGAAGAAGGAGGGATAATCAGAGATTGATATGTGGATGGAAATAAATTAAATTTCTGAAAATATGATAATAAGAAATGAGAAATGGAATATGGAATTAAGAATATAAATAAATTAATTGCCAATCTGAGCACAACAACAAACAATGGTCTCTGTCTTTTTGTGAGGGAAAAGTGGGGAATCCGGGACAATATCTGTTTGTCTTTCTTATCTTGCAAATCTATAAAGTATTGTTCAAGGAAATAATTAATTTTATTTTGTGAATACCATCTATGCAAATGTGTTTTTCTTACTTTTTCCATATCTTCATTAAATTATAGAACTTTAAGTTTATTTTAAGTGTTTTGAATAATCTGATGAAATTATTACCCCCTTAAGTGAATCATTCCATAGATGTTCAGTGTCTGTTATTTTCAATGTTTCTAAAATCCTACCAACCATATTGATGTATAACCTCTGTTATACCATTCTATTTTTTCTTTTAACATAATACTTGTCAGTTTAATGTCTTTCTGAGCTGCTATTTTAATCCAATATGAAATCTTAGCAGCCTTAGCTAAATGAGAGATCTTAACTCTCCCTAATTCTGCCCTATTTCAGCTGCTATACATCTTGGTACTTTTTTTTTTATTTCTTGTGTTAACCGGGTTAACATATGTGCCAATGCCCTTTTCCATATGTGACCCGAGACTATAAAATAGTCACAAGATGTTATACAAAAAGATAACTTTTACATTAACTTAATACTGGAATACAAATGCATGACATATAAGACAAACAATATAATACAAATTATTTAAAATAGCAGTGACATTGCAAGCTACTCAATAAATGATGCTTCATTTTCTTTTTGAATAAATTATGACTACTCATAGTTCTCAATTCAATTGGAAGATCATTCCAGTATTTTGGTGCTTGGATAGGAAAAGAGTGAATGAATTCATTCACATATCTGGACTGCCTTGTACGGTATGGGCTGCATGCCCATTGGCTCTTGTTATGCACCAATGGGCGTGCAGCCCTATTGGGCAGTCAGTCGGCGGGCGGCGGGGCGGCAGGCAGGTGGATGCTGCTGCCCGCCATTGGACGAGGAAGCAGGTGGTGGGGCTTTGTTGGTGGGTGGGGGCCACTAGATCACCAGGGTAGGTGGTCCTTGGGGGTGTTTGAACAGTTTGCAGCCTGCAATCAGGCTTCGAGGTCCGCTAGACCACCAGGGATATGTTCTTGGGGGGTGTTTGAACACTTTGCAGCACCAGCGATCGGGCTAGTGGGAATTACATTACACTTTTCCCGCAATCAGAATAGTGTGGGGGGGGTTACATTACACTTTTGCCCGCGATCGGGCTGGTGGGGGATGGGGGTTTATGTAAACTTATGCCCGCGATCGGGCCAGTCGGGGATGGGGGAATTTTACACTTTTGGCCACGATCGGGCCAGTCGGGGAGAGGGGGTTGCTATATGCCCACGATTGGGCTGCAGGGGAGGCACAGGGAGTAGGTTGAGGGCCACCCACAGGTGGAAGCTGCTGTGTTGCACCCTACAATGCGGCTGCTCACCTGTGGGTGGCCATCGACTTACTCCTTTTTTTTTTTGTTCAAAGTTGTACAGGCGCAGGTTGGGGGTTGCACCTGCACGACTCTGCACAGCCCGCTGAATATCGGGCTGTGCAGTTTATGCATGGTTCCTCCTCCTCGAGTTTAGCATGCCTTCATTAGCATTGCGCTGTTGCTCAGCTTGACTTTGGGGGGGCGCTGAATATGGCAGAATGGCGCAATTTCGGACTTGCGCAGGTGCAACCCTATTGCACATGGTGCAACCCTTTTGAATATCCAGCCCCACATGTTTAGACAAACTAGTAAACAAAAATGAAGTATAATTCAATTGAGAAAGTAGTATACTTTGGGCTACATGTTTCCTGGCTTGTAAAGTTAACACATTCTGTAGTCTGAATAAAAAACCCTAATTTTTGATTTTTTTGATTTTGTTAAAGTCAATATATGATTTGAAAATGTTAAATTTGAGTCAAAATTAATTCCCAAATATCTAAAACATTGCACCTTCTCCAAATTAGTTCCATTTTTACCAAAAATATCAAGTTTCTCTAATTTAACCAACTTTTGTTTAGAGGCACATATCATACTTTTGGTTTTTGAAATATTCAATGATAATTTTAAATCCAACATACAATTTTCTAGACTCTGAAAATCAACAGCCAAATCTTGGGCAATTTTGTCTAATGAAGTAGCGCTATTATATAATATTATATCATCACCATATAAGATTGTCTTAGCCTTAAGAATTTTACTTGGTATAATATCCATACACCCTTTTCTAAAATTCTACTCTTTGACACTGAACCCTCATAAAGAACTTGTAGATCCCTACCTGATAAATAACTCTCCACCCATTCTAATGACAATCTGGATAATCCCTTGCCAGCTAGGCTCCTGAGCAGTAGGCAATGGTCAACAAGGTACTTTTAAGATTATTCTATAGAGGAAAGATAAATGAGTTTCTAAATGTTCAAAGTTGTTATTATACCAAACTTCTACCACATAGAATGTGATTGGGAATAATTTTGCTTCCACAGCTCTCAGCATTGATAAAACTCAGTTTCCTCCACAGTGTGAATTAATCATAATAATGCATCCCTTATCCAAGTTAATTTGTTGGCAAGATAGGCCATATGTGTTATTTCTCATACTCTTAGAGAAGTTATAACCCAAATAACACAATGGCCCAGATATTCAAAAGGGTTGCGCATGGTGCTACAGTGTTGCACCATGCTTAGTATCTGTCTTGACATTATATTCAAAAGGAAAAGTGCACAGCACAAATCCCGATGCGCTGGAGCGCGATCAGTACGGCGGTGGCAGGGTAGCGTGCCATGCATACTCTGCACAGCCCGACACTCAGCCTGGGGGATGTGCAGAGCCATGCATGTGCAACCCCTACCTACGCCAGCACAAAGCTGATCCAAAAAAAAAAGGAACAACGGATGGCCACTCACAGGTGAACTGCCGCATTTCAGGGTGCAACATGGCAGCTGCCACCTGTGGGTGGCCACCTAAGCTCCGGCTCCACCTCCCTGGTGGCACCCCCCCATGCCCGAATGCGGGCATCAGTAGAAAAAGATTCATCCATAATCCCTGGTGGTCCTGTGGACCCCTGCCCACCCAATTGCTGGCTAAGTAAATAAATAAACTGCATCAATATCCCTGGTGGTCAAGTGGACCTGCCCGGCCAATCGCGGGCTAAGTAAAAACTCACCCAAAACAGGAACCAAAACAAAAAAAGCAAAACAGAAATTCAAAAAACTTCTCATTATAGGATACTTCATAATTCGGGGAGTTGATACCTATCTCCAGCCCAGGGTAATGGTCAGATGTCTCCAGGTACATCAGTGTGGAGAGACACTGACTGCATTGCTAAAATTGTTCAAGAAGCAGGGGAAAACATTGATGCCCTGGTACACATAGAGATTAATAATCTCACCAGCCGGTCAGTTTTGGAGACCAAGGAACACCTGACCAGGCTGGGTGACAAACTATCATCCATTTCATCTGGCATCTCCTTCTCTGAGATCCTGCCAGTCTGGGAGAGGGGGGCAGAGGGACAGAAGGTCAGAGAAGGGGAGATAGGGGAGCTAAACATATGGCTCAAGGGCTTGTGCCAGGAAAAATTACACAAATTTGTAGGGAACTGCAGCAGTTTTGGGAGTGAAAGTTCTTTACATTTGATGGACTTGATCTGACTAAGGAGGAAGTCAGTGCATTTGGGCAGAAGTTTGACATCTTTGCAGAATATTTAAACTAGCAAATGGGGAGAGGGGTGCAGCACCCCATACGTTGAATGGGAAGAACACCCCTCCCCCCTCAGCTAGTAGTCAAACAGGAGTTCAGCATGTTTGCAGTTCATTTGCATCACCAGGTAAGGAAAAAGGTCTGGCTCCCCATACAATGCACAGAGGAAACACCAGACCTCACCCAACAACTAACACACCAAAATCTGGCCAATGAAAAATCATTTATACAAATGCTTGCAGTCTGGGATACAAGATCCCAGACCTGCAGGCAATGATGACAGAGGCTAAACTGGATATAGTAGCATTTAACGAGATGTGGCTTACCAGTAATCAGACTTGGGAGACATCAATACCTGGCTATGTACTGTTCAGAAAAGGGCGAGGTGCAAAAAGGGGGTTGGGGTGGAGTGGCCCTGTATGTCAATGAAAATATCAAAGCTACAGAAATTCAGAATGCACACAAGGAGCCAGAAGAACTGTGGGTCACCCTGGAAACAGGAAATGGGACAGTCATAAGAACTGGGGTTGTCAACAGGCCCCCAGATCAGGGGGAAGACATAGCCACATTACTGTTAGAACATATACAAAACATGACAGCTAAAGGGGAGGTTCTGATAATGGAAGACTTCAACATGCCAGATACAGATTGGTCAATACCAGCAGGAACATCTGCCAGAAATAGGCACATGGTAGATTCCCTGCAGGGGGAGGGCCTCAAACAACTGGTACAACAACCCACAAGAGACAGGGCTATCTGAAATCTAGTACTGACTAACAGGGAAAGGATCACAGATCTCCAGGTATAAGGTTACCTGGGGGCCAGTGACCATCACATGGTATGGTTCAGTTTGGCCACTACAACTAAATATTCCAATTCCAAGGCAAAAATATGGGACTTCAGAGGAGCTGACTTTGATAAGATGGCCAACAGAGTTAAGCTAGTCCTGACAAAAAGAAAGACAGGTGAGTGGGTGCAGGCAAAGTGGGCAAGCATTAAGGATGTAATACATGAAGCAACATCCCTTTGTGTTGGAGAGAAAAGGAAGTGCATAAGAAGAAAACCACTTTGGTTCTCAAAAACAGTAGCAGAAAAGGTCAGAGCCAAAAGGCTGGACTTCAGGAAATATAAGGGAAAGCAGTGATATGAAGATTTGGAGGCATATCAAACTTCCCTAAGGGAAGCAGGGAGGGCAGTAAGGCAGGCAAAGGCCGAAACCAAGGAAACACTAGCACAAACAGTAAAAGAAGGTGACAAGATTTTCTATAGATACATTAGTGAAAGGAGAAAGTCCAGAGGGGGTATTGCTAAGATCAAAGGAGATAAGGGTGTGTGTGAGGAGGAGGACCTTGTAAAACCATCTATTCTAAATAAATACTTCTGCTCAGTATTTACTGAAGAGCAGGTATGGCAGGGCCCACAGTTCAGCACCATGGACATGGGGGAGGAGGAGGTGAGCACTATCCCTATCACAAAAGAGAGGTCCCTACAAGAGCTCAATAAGCTCAGGGTGGACAAGGCAATGGGATCTGATGGCATACATCCTAGGATACTACAGGAGCTAAGGTTGGAACTAGCAGATCCATTATCAGAACTGTTTAGTGAGTCTATGAGCACAGGAGAGGTCCCAGAAGACTGGAGAAGGGCTCATGCGATCCTGCTCCGCAAGAGCGATAGCAGAGAGGAGGCAGTGAACTACAGACCAGTCAGTCTTACCTCAGTATTTGGCAAGATTATGGAGGCACTCCTCAAGGAAACGATAATGCAACACCTGAAATCCATATGAGCACAGTATCCAAGAGAGCACAGGTTTACAAAACAAAGATCCTGTCAAACTAATCTCATAGATTTCTTTGACTGGGTAACCAGAATGCTGGACCAAGGAGGAGCAGTTGATGTTGTCTACCTTGACTTCAGCAAAGCTTTCGATACTGTTCCACATAGAAGATTGATTAATAAGCTGGGTAGGCTCGGGGTGGGTCAGAAGTTTGTCAACTGGGTTGCAAACTGTTTGACGGGCAGAAAACAGAGAGTGGTGGTAAATGGTATACAGTCAGAAGAGATGTAAGTCACTAGTGGGGTACCTAAGGGATCAATCCTGGGGCCAGTCCTCTTCAATGTCTTCATCAGTGACATTGCAGATGGACTGGAGTGTAAGGTTTTTGTCTGTTTGCAGATGACACCAAGATCTGCAACACAGTAGATGATTCAGAAGTGGCTGGCAAAATGAGAAGAGATCTGGATAAACTAGCAAAATGGTCAGAAGAGTGACAACTGGGGTTTAATGCAAAGAAGTGCAAGATCATGCACGTAGGGAAGAGAAACCCTGAAGCAACCTATAGGCTGGGAAGAGAGTTGCTAGCAGTCACATGGGAAGAAAGAGACTTGGGCATCATCATCACCGATGACTTGAAATCATCCAAGTAGACCGCTAAAGCAGTAGGTAAGGATAGGGGGATGTTAGGGTGCACTGGCAGAGTATCACAAGTCGGAAGAGGGAGTTAATAATCCCTCTTTAAAAGACACTGGTTAGGCCCCATCAGGAGTATTGCATGCAGTACTGGAGACCACACCTTCACAAGGACATTAACCAAATTGAGGCAGTCCGGAGAAGGGCAACCAGCATGGTGCAGGGATTGCATCAGAAAACATATGAGGACAAATTAACGGAGCTCAATATGTATACCCTAGAGCAAAGGAGGGAGAAAGGTGATATGATCAAAACATATAAACACCTTAAGGGCATTAACAAGGTGAAAGAGCCTAATATGTTTCAATATAAGAAAAATAGGACAAGAGGACACAGAATGAGATTAGAGGGAGGCCGATTAATGGGTAATGTGAGGAAGTTCTTTTTCACAGAAAATGTGGTGAATGCATGGAATGGCCTTCCTCAGGAAGTGGTGGATATGAATACAGTGCAGGGCTTCAAACAGGCATGGGATAGACATAAGGGAACAATATACAGTAGATGAGTATGAATAGATAGGCCATTGACAGAGCAAAGGCCACTGGAACATTTATAAGGTAGAAAAAGAAATGAGCAGACTGGATGGGCCTTGTAGTCCTTATCTGCCATCAGCTTCTATGTTTCTATGTAAAGGAATGCCTTTCACTGCTGAGGATTATGACCTTTTTGTTAAAAACTGAGCTGGAAGATTGTTAACAAATGGGTTGAACAGCAGGGGAGCCAGTATACATCCCTGCTTCACCCTCTAATTTGTTCTAAGACCACCCTTCAGATTATATCTAATTTTGGTCCAGTTATCTGAGTATAAGTTTATTATGATTTTTAATATATTGGGGCGTATAGTCATATTATGCAATATTTCCCATAATATTTCTCTGTTGACTTTATCAAAAGTGCTTTTAAAATTCACAAATGCAAAATACACAGGTATGATCTTTCTTAAGTAGTATTTTTTCATGATATGCTGTACAATACAAATATGATCAACAGTTGAAAAACATTTCCTGAATCCTGCTTGAAATTTGTTTTAAAGATCTCCTTTATCAATCCAGTCATTTTATTGTTGCAGAATTACCCTAGTGAATATTTTACTTAAACAATCGATTAAGCTTATGGGCCTGTAATTTTCTGGAGAAGTCAGATTGCCCTTTTTTTACGTAGTGGAATAATATTTCCTTTCCAACTATCTGGAACACAATTTGCATCTATTCTTTTGTTAAACAAGATGGCACATTGGAACCCAGTTACACTGCAAATAGAAATATGTATGTTTATTTCTAAGGGGAAGTGGACATTTTTTAACCAAGAAAGGCACAAGAAAGCCGGAGCTTGTTTCCAGGTGTGACCTGGAAGCATAAAGAAGTTAAGTGACATGCTCATTGTGACACAGTATGCAAGTGGGGGCTGATGGGATTCAAACCTAAGTCTCCAAGTTTGCAACTCAGTGCCCTTAACCACTATGTTGTACTGCATCCTGTATATCTGCATGTGCTGTACTGTGTGATGAGTATAAATGGTGTAGGCATGGAAAATTGAGTCTTTTACCAACACTGCAATTTCTACAAAGTACATGCGAACCAGTCACAGCACTTACCCAACACACACAAAAAGCAAATGGAGAGTCCAAACTGGTACTTGACTTTAAAGCTACATTTATTTGAATCAAACATAACAAGAAAAATGACCATCCTGGGTCAGGGAGACAGGTACTGTGCAATGAGTATTGATGTTTCACCTTGTCCAAGGCTTTATCAAAGATATTACCCCTGGAGAATCCCTTTCATAGCAATACCGTGTAGCACATGTTCAATCCTTAAGGTGCTAGTAATAGTTACATATATATATATATATATATATATAAATATTATAGTGGCATGGTAACTTTGCCACCGTATGATGGATTTGCCCGAAATTTATTTTGCATGTGTGGTCTGGTACCATAGATATCTGGATCTGGCAAGTTGTGTTATGGTCGGATCTACAGCTGCAGAGCTACAGAATGCCACAAAATGAAAAAAAAACTGACTTTTTGCATGTTTCCTTGCTCCTGCTCATAGCCCACATGGTTTGTCCATTTGGTCTGAAAACTTCATGGAAGATGCAGTCTGGGTCACCGGTGTGCCTTTCTAAGATTTGGTGTAAAAATATTAAACCATTCAAACGTTATTCAAAAAAACAAATTTCTCATTATAGTCAACGGGGAAAAAAATATGTGCATCACAAAAGTTTTGCAAATGCAGTTTTGCTTTTGCAAATGGCCCTTTTACTTTTGTCATTCAGCCATCTTGTTTTCAGTTAGTGAGAGAGAAAAATGCCTGATGTTTAAAATTGAGACCTTCTAGGTAAACACTGACTTTTGGGTTTACCTAGTTGGGTCCTGAGGATGCTAGCCCTATATTTTTTGGGGAGTTAAATCCCCCAGAAATACTGTTTTTTGCAAACTGTTTGTGATTTGCGAAAGTATTTCAAAAAATAACTGCAAATCTTTGTTATCCTCCTGCAACAAAACGGCTGGGTCTTTTGGGCTGAAATTTGCAGGGTTGCAAGCCCTCATCGCACAGGTGTGCCTTTTGGTGGTTTGGTGCCAAAACATTTAATAGGCCCAAAGTTACAGCAATCCAAAGTTGAGAAATTTCCCATAGGATAACATCAAGGTGCAGTTATGCCTTTTGGTGCTCGTATCTCAAAAAGGAAGAGATATATGGAGTTTTCGCTACTGGCAGCTTAGATGACACCTGCAGTGGAATATTTTTCCTACTTGCAACGGTTAGAGACATATTGGAAAAAACATGTTCCAAGAGTTCAAAGGGTGCATTTTTAATGCTTTTTGGTGTGCATATCTCAGAAACAATACTAGATACGGATTTGGTCAGCTTATATTGTGTGAAATATTCACTGTCATAATTGCACCAGCACTGGAATTTTACAAGGCTTCCTTGCCCTATAGGGCTGCTGTATGGCTCCATAGTTATGTAGAGTAAGAGCGCAGGGCCCAGAGGCCCTCCCACATATAGCTACCTATTGGCAAAAATGAACATCAGTAAAGGAAGCGTGAGGGGCCTGAGGGCCAATGCTCCCACTAACACATACCACTTACATTACACTTTCTCAAAATAAGGGAAATTCATTGCAAAAAAAAGCAAACTCTGTAAATACATCAGTTAGGGTTAATAGTACAGCAGCAAAAGTTTGGAAATGTTCTGTTAGGGTTCAAAACCTTAACTCAGCATTCCTCCCAGCCCCCCCCCCCCCACATACACATATGCAAGACACATGCAAGACTGTAAGAGACTATACCACTCTGACACATTTGTAACCACAATACTCACAGCACTGTACTTATTTCACATAACACTATGTAATTAAAAAGTAAATATAGTATAATCAACTGTATACTATTAGCACAGTATGATGACACATTATTGCTGGCAAATCTTCTTCATATAATGAGACTTATTCTGTACACATTTTAATAATATTGACTTTTATGTGTCCCTATTCAACAATTGGATTGCTGCAGGTATTGCTGCTACCACATGGGCATGTGGTAGCAGGAAAGATAGAGATGAGACATACTACTTTTAAGATACTGCTCATGTATGAAACTAGCATCATCATATGTTGTTATACTGCTGTGTTACCTGGAAATACTTATTAGCAGCATGTTATTTTTAGCTTTGGATGTTACAGCTATTGCCTTCACATGTTACTTGCAAACTATACTACAAATAATTACTTTTGTTCTTACTACCATTTGTTATTAGAACTCACTCACTTTATCAAAAAAATAAATGCAAACCTCCAATAACTATTGGTAGGCTTATACTTACTCTTATTTCCAAGAAATTATCTGTGGGTAACATACTGTGTGTTACAGCCCTTTTTCACTATTGAAATACAGGCATCTGCTTAAATATTGTTATTGCTGTTTGTAACGCAAAAATGCTTACTGTGGGGCATCACCCATGGTTGTCCAGCATGCGTGTCTACCTCCAAGGCACTATGATGGCAGCAGAACCTATACAGTTTGTGACCCATGATGATGGATGTGTCATGCAGTACATTTAGAGAGCTATACGTTACTTCTGTTACCTGCTGCTGGTTGTCTCTGATTGATTGTGTTGCCTTGGCCCTTCCCTTGCTTGCATATGTGTGTGTGGGGGGAGGATGCATAGTTAGGGTTTCGCACCCTAACAGCACATTTCCAAACTTTTGTCGCTGTACTATTAACCCTAACTGATGCATTAACAGAGTTTTTTTGCAATGAATATATATATATATATAATTTTCTAAAAAATGTGTTAGATACCTAATTATTATATAATACAATAACCCATATGTGATTTAAAACATACTTTAAATAGTACACACAAACACTATATTCTACAGTTAATCTCAAAGACACATTTAACTCCCCTTCAATGTTAGCCCGATGTGTTAAAGTTAACTATTAAACATTTCAATAGTTTTGCTAGAACCACATTTTCTTACATTCTCTTTAAAGTTATCAGAAAGGGCAATCCTCGAGCTAACACTGAGAAGAAGGTGGGTTTAAATGTGTTTTCCTGATTTGTATTTTATATTATATTTAGGTATCTAACATAAATATATATATATATATATATATATATAAATATACATATATATATATATATATAAGATACAAAAAGAACCTCTGTGGGTAAACACTGAGGCAAGGGTTATCCCAAAGGGCATTTGGCTGGGAAACCAAGTTTCAAGAAAATACAAAATCACACATGCCCCCACAATGCAAAGCATCATGGGCTGCATATGCAAATCACCACAGAATGTTATGCTGGTCCAACTTTAAGCAGAATTGCATGGTGCCAAAGGCCTCTCACACAGTTTGCAAAGGGTGCTAACAGAAGACATAGACACATGTTTCGTCTGACCAGGACTCATCAGTATGCCTCGTCTGTTTGACACCCCGGTGGAATGGACCAGCTATCCCTAAGGCAGTGTGCCTGGGATATATTGTGTGGTGAACCCATTAAAATAAAAAACTATTTAAAAGACAAAGAACCTCTGTGCGTAAACACTGAGGGCAGGGTTACCCAAAGGGCATTTGGCTGGGAATGCAAAGCATCATGGGCTGTATATGCAAATCACCACAGAATGTTATGCTGGTCCAACTTTAAGCAGAATTGCATGGTGCTGCATGGTGCATGGTGCTTTTGCATGTAGGGCATGTGTATTTGTATTTTCTTGAAACTTGGCTTCCCAGCCAAATGCCCTTGAGGTAACCTTGCCTCAGTGTTTACACACAGAGGTTCTTTGTCTTTTAAATAGTTTTTTATTTTAATGGGTTCACCACAATATATCCCAGGCACACTGCCTTAGGGGTAGCTGGTCCATTCCACTGGGGTGTCAAACAGACGAGGCATACTGATAAGTCCTGGTAGGATGAAACACGTGTCTGTGTCTTCTGTTAGCACTCTTTGCAAACTGTGTGAGAGGCCTTTCGGCACCATGCAATTCTGCTTAAAGTTGGACCAGCATAACATTCTGTGGTGATTTGCATATGCAGCCCGTGATGCTTTGCATTGTAGGGGCATGTGTGATTTCGTATTTTCTGAAACTTTGGCTTCCAGCCAAATGCCTTTTGGGTAACCCTTGCCTCAGTGTTTACGCACAGAGGTTCTTTGTCTTTAAATAGTTTTTATTTTAATGGGTTCACCACAATATATCCCAGGCACGCTGCCTTAGGGTAGCTGGTCCATTCCACTGGGGTGTCAAACAGACGAGGCATACTGATGAGTCCTGGTAGGACGAAACACGTGTCTATGTCTTCTGTTAGCACCCTTTGCAAACTGTGTGAGAGGCCTTTCGGCACCATGCAATTCTGCTTAAAGTTGGACCAGCATAACATTCTGTGGTGATTTGCATATGCGGCCCATAATGCTTTGCATTGTGGGGGCATGTGTGATTTTGTATATATATATATATTACTAGCAAGCTCTTTAAGGATTGAAAATGAGGCACACGGTATTGCTATAAAAGGGATTCTCAACTAGAGGTCAGTATCTTTGATGAAGCCTTGTACAAGGTGAAGCATCAAAGCTCTTTGTACCTGTCTCCCTTACCCAGGAGAGTCATTTTCCTAGTTTTGTTTGGTTCAAATAAATGGAGATTTAAATTCAAATAGTGGTGTGGGACTCTCCATGTGCTTTTTGTGTGTGTTGGGTAAGTGCCATGACTGGTTAGTTTGTACTTTGGTTACTTTGTCACTGAGCACCCCACCCAGCCTTTGTGCAGCTCTGTGAATTCATGAAAAACTGCAATGTCTACAATTAGTTTAATTGGTTTTAAGTTAAAATTCTTTCTAAAATCTCTGGTCTTCCCTTCCCATGAAACTGCATAGTCCATTGCTAGTGTTTGGTTAGCATTACTAGAGCTTCCATGGGATTCCAGTCCACTACATTGTTAATTCTATTGCAGTTCCTTCTTATTTAAAATGCAATTGTTTATTCATGCTAAATATGGGGTAATTTGAATTTTTCTGATTTAGTATGCTTTTTCAAATTGTAAAAACTTTGTAATTGAAATTCTATAAGATGATCATACATTTGAGCCATATCAGAGTACAAAGAATGCTGATCAAAAGTTTGCAAGCAAAACAATATAAAATGTTTAGATAGTTCTAATTTATTAGCTTCAATAGCTTCAGATATTACTGTACTTTATAAAATGGGCAAAAAAAAAAATCCAGAATGCTGATTGGCTAAAGCCTACTTTCAGCCGTGTCCTTATCAGCATGTATTGTGCCAACTGGCACTAATTCTGCCACTTTCAGCCTTACCACACAAAAATATCATTGTCTTCAACACCATCCTCTGTAAAACAATCAATCTGCAGCTCCGTGACACACTAATCAGATGTGCAATCACTGTGCAGAGTACTCCCGTAATCGACAAAACATTCCCCGATGTGACACTCTTCCCATAACAAATACAATCACGAACATTATGTTTTTTTTATTAAAAACTCAGTCTGGTCTTTTCTTTCTTGCCTCCCACCCGACCATTTTGAAATTGACTTGTGCTGTGCTGTCAACTGTACTTAAAGCTGGCCGCGACTTTCAAATACAGTTACAAACCCACACGTCCAACTACAGAAATTCAGACCTGCTCCTCTGCTGTTTTTTTTCCAAACTATAAAAACATTTTAAATCCTATAACACAGATCCGCCAGTCATCTTAAGTGCAATCTAGAAAGTGCAATTCCTCATGCTGTGCAGCACTCGAGGACACCACATGAATTCCTCACATCTCCGTCCCTGTAGTTCCACTGCAGATACTACAAACTGTTCATTTCGTTTATGTCCAATAGTCCCCCTCAATATCTTCTTCTTCTGCACTCCTTCATAATCTTACTTCTTAATCCTGAATGACTAAAAACAATAACTTCCCACCCCATACTATATCACATTACTGAACCATGAAGGACGAAACCACTACATATGGTGGCCAGTAACGGACACGCCCGCTTCACTTCACAACCTGTGCTGTAAAAAAAAAAAAAGATAAAACTACATTAAAAAATTCAACAAACAAAACTGTCTTTATTTCTGCCACCATTTATTTCAGACTTTCTCTTTCTGGCTCAAGTCACTTACAGACAGTAAAATTTCCACACACTCGCTACTATAACTGAAAGCAAAAACTTGCTGTCAAAAAAAAATAATCTGACCATGTCAACCAAGAAAAAAACACAAAAAAAACTATGTCACACAGGAATTTTATAGTACATAAGAAACAATGATGGACATACTCTCAGGATGGAACACATAAGGACCCTCTGTTTCCAATGAAACACATTAGAAAGTAACTTAATAGAGAAACTATTTTTTTTCTATTTCAATTATTGAAACCTTTTTTTATATTTTTGACTATGTTATATTTTTCTAACCATTCAATAATTATTTGGACAGCCCATTTTAAAAGTGCAATAACACACTCTGAAGTGTGGGTTATCACCTGATAAGAGTATGCCCAGGGGCATAAGGAACTCTGTGCAAGCGCCTTGTGCCTTAGTACACCCCTGGGCATGCTCTTATCAGGTGATAACCCACACCTCATCTTGTGTTACTGTTTGCATACAGGGAGCCAAAATTGGAATGGTAATGTTTTAGTTTAAATTACAAATAGGTCAGAATAAAACAAGTTCTCTGTGGCTACTCCATTGCACCATCACCCAAAATTTGCAAAGCTGGTGGTACACCTCAGGGGGAGGAGTATACCCCGTGACTGTGGTTAAAGGCAAAATCACTAATCCATGCCAGTAGGTGCTATCAGGGATAATGCCCAACGACATCTTTTAGGATTGTTTACAGTTGCATTGCTCTGCAGCACTGTAATATGTTGAGATGGTAGATAGTAATATAACATTTGGGGCACCTTCCCATGTTATATTCTAAGCATTTTCTGTTGTTTAGTGCTATCACCAATGCTATCCCATCACCAATGCCATCCCCCAGGAGATCCAATACCTCCATGGTAGTCTTAACTCTCATTGAGACATGATCTCACTATTGATGATCCAATATCCTCCTAAATGACATTGGTTCCCTCTGTTTCTCTTTTGCTTTAAAAAATAGAGTGTTCCTTCTGTACAATGGTCCGCCTCAAACTACCTAACCCCCTCAATGTCTTTTACTAGCATTCTAAGGCCCCCCACATCTTCACCCCATCAACATATGGAACAATTCATACACAACTGTTGTTTTTTGCTTTGTATTTTAAAGTTGGAAATGCATTGACTACTTCCATTGGCACCTATACGGTATTCTGGGTAGTTCTACACCCACTGACAGGTGCACAGTGGCCGGCATTCATGATCTCTGGCCACTGCGCTGTGCCTTTTCATGACATCACCCCACTGGCACTCATGTGTCTGGGGGATGGATCAGGGAACACAGGTGAGCATCCAATCAGATTCCCGCCCAGGTCCCATAGTAGATCCACATAGATCAGGGTATTGTAGGGTGGGTCTGTAAACTATAACCAAGTTGTGCAAGTGCCCCAAAGGCTGTCCCTGCCCTCCCTGCCTGTCCAGAGGATTAAGTAAAATGTCAAGGGGGGTTCATCCCATCCCATCACAGCTGGCAGGTGTTACCTGGGGGGGTGCACAACAGATATAGCTGGGTCCATGTTGCCACATCTTGCAACTACTTTCATGCGGCACTCTGCACCTATGTGAATGGCTTGGAGTGCAGGCCATCCACACACATAGCTGCATGAACAGCTGAGGGAACAATTGCAGAAAGGGTGTAAACCCCTTCTGTGATGCCACCAGGGGTCTGTGGGATCTCCAGTGCATGGTGTTAGGTTGCCTACACACCATTGATACATACTTTGTAGATAATTCCTGCCTTTGTGCATAGGGCCATTGTGGGTTTTTTTCAACTCTTAACCAGTTTAAGAGCAATGTTTACCAAATGTTTGTGCAACTCAACTGGAAGGCATCTGGTGTTCTGTAAAAATACAAAGCAAAACTTTGTTCAAACTCGTAAGTAAAAGTTGTTGTTTTTTAAACACGTGTAATGGATCCAGCAACACTTTAAAACTCATTGGGAAATGCTAAAGCAACTAGTTGGTGAAACAGTTAATGTGAATTGTGCTATAGGTCCTGTGTTTTGTGGCCTCATCAACATTCTTCCCTACTGTCCAGTAATTCCCTTTCTTCCCTGTCCCCTGTCATCTGGCATTCTCCCTTGGCCTTTATAAGTGGTCTTCCATTGTTAATTCTGTTATGGTGCAGTAGCTTGCAACATGAGGGTGCAAGGGCCAAAACACAATGTGGGTGACCTTGAAAACTATTTGCAGTGCAGCCATAACCACCTTTCCCATGCACTTGTATATAATATTTATAAGGTCTTGGGAGGGGTTGTGACATTGTTGAACATGAATAAACAGGGTTGTAAACTTAGCATGTTTTCAAAGTGGTCTTTGTGATCACATTTTGACTGCCAACATGAAGTGCCATTTCTTTCAGAATTCTGGTTTGGGACATACTGTACAGCAAATGTCAGAGACATAGAATTGGAATCAAAAGAACCTAGGTGTAAGTATCCCCCAGAACCTTTGGCTCCTGATGGAGAGAAAGGAGGATGGGGTTTATATCCCCAGAAAGGATTTTCCTCTCATAGTACTAGCTTCTGCTGGTGGGGGAGGACACCATTGGCTTCTGCATATGATAACATTGGGTTTCACCTTTGTTTCTGGCTGATGCCAGTCTTTACTTGTGGACAGAAATAGGGATCATAAGAGAAAACCATATATTTATAAGGTGGCAAACCCTATCTTGGCCCAGAGCTGGTGCATTTGGAGATCTGTAAATGAAATAGTTTCAAAAAATTTTATAAATGAAAATAATAGAGTCCACATATGCGCAGAACAATAACATCAGCACTTACTCAGATATATATGATTTCTTTGATCGAGTAACGGAGATATGTGATTGGGGGGGTTGTGGACATGGCTTATCTGGACTTAAGAAATACCTTCGACACCATCCCCCTCAGGAGACTAATAAGCAAGTTAGGTAGCTTAGAGGTGGGGAGCAGACTAACAAACTGGGTGGAAAATTGCCTAGGGGGTAGAACTCAGAGGATGGTGGTTAATGGGGGTGCACTCCAAGGAAGGAGAGGTGACGAGTGGGGTTTCCCAGGAGTCCATGTTGGGTCCCACACTGTTTAACATATACATTAGGGACATTTCAGAGGTCCTAAATGGGAAGGTGTGTCTGTTCACAGACAACATGAAGATCTGTAACAGGATGGACATACTGGGAGGAGAGGAACGAATGAGTTAGGATCTGGCCAGGCTGGAGTGGCCAGGGAGGTGGCAATTACAATTCAATGAAAAAAGTGCAAAATTATGCACATTGAGTGTAAAAACCCAGTGGCAAAATACAGGCTGGGGGAAGGGACTTGAGGTAACTGGGCAGGAAAGGAACATGGGGATCATCATTTCACATAACCTGAAGGTTGGGAACCAGTGCAATAAGGTGGTGGGGAAGGCAAGCAGAATGTTGGCATGTGTAGAGGGGCTTTACAAGCAGGAGGAAGGAGGTGATCATGCCACTATACAACACTATGGTCAGAGCACATCTGAAATATGGGCTCCAGTTCTGGAGGTCACACTTAAAAAGGGAGGTCAGTGTCTTCGTCAATGACATTGGAGATGACATTAAGGGCAAAATGTGCCTATTCATGGATGACACCAAGCTCTGTGGGAGAGTGGACACAGCTGAAGGGATACAGGACCTACAGGAATATCTGACAAAGCTGGGGAGGTGGTCCAGGATCTGGAATCTTGGCTTCAATGCAGAGAAATACAAAGTTATGCATATTGGAGCCAAGAATCCTGAGACAGAGTACTACATGGGTCAAGTCCAAGTATCTGCATCAGAGAAGGAGAAGGACCTATGAGTGATGATCACTAGTGACCTGAAGCACTCCACATAGTGCAAGAAAGCAGCAGCAAAGGCAAACAAGATGTTGGAATGCATATCTGGGGGATCAGTAGTAGGAGAGAGGAGTTTATACTGCCCTTGTACAGGTCACTGGTAAAGCTGCATCTAGAGCATGGAGTTCATTACTGGTGCCACACCTCAAAAAGGACATTAACCTGCTGGAAATGGTCCAGAGGAGGGCTACAAAGATGACAGCAGGTCAGCAGGTAAGGCATATGAGGAGAGGTTCATGGCATTTAACACGTAGTTCCTGGAAGACAGGAGAGAGAGAGAGAGAGGGGACATGATTGGGACCTTCAAGTACTTGAAAGGGATAAATAAGGTTGATAAGGAGAGTCTCTTTAAGCTGAGTGACAACCATAGCAAGAGGGTGCACAGTCTTAAGCTAGAGGTTGGTAGGTTTAGGAGGGAGGTCAGGAAGCACTTCTTCACAGAGAAGGTGGTCGACACTTGGAATGCACTGCCAAATGAGGTAATCTCTTTGAAGAGAGTGGGTAGCTTTAACAGAGGATGGGACAGGAATGGGGGAGGGTAAGGGTCATGGGTAAGGAGGATGGGAGGGGTGGGAAGAGGGGCAGGCACAGTGGCCCAAGCTGCGGACTCTGCAACATGAACAGACTTGATAGACCAAATGGCCTTCTTCTGCTGGCATCTTCGTATGTTCGTATGTTCATATGTAAGGTAACAGATAGATTGGAGAGGGTTCAGAGAGGGGCAATCAAGATGGTTCAAGGGCTACATAGGATGTCATATGAGGAATGGCTGGAAGAATTAAATGTATACATGCTGGAGATGAGGAGGGAAAGGGTGGATATGGTAGAAACCTTCAAATATCTGAAGGGAATGAACAAGGTGAGGGAAGGTAGCATGTTCAGGATAAATGAAAACAAATCAACTAGGGGACATGCATTCAAGCTGGAGAGGGTGGATTTAGAGGAAATGTGAGGGGGCAGTTCTTCATTGAGAAAGTAGTGGGTCCTTGGAATAGGCTGCCAGAATGGGTGGGGTGGGGGGTAGATTTGGTGAGCAAATTCAAGAGGGCTCGGGACAGCTACACACAGCTAAATAAAAGTAAAAATGGCTTGGAATGGATAGAGTAAGATAGATTAGACGGGAGTGGGTATTTGGGCAGACTAGATGAGCCAAGGGGTCCTTTCTGCAGGCACATATCTATGTTTCTATGTTTCCAAATTCAAAACCAAACATGACCCCCTGTGTTGTGGTTGCAAGCTCAAACCACATACTTAAAAGTGGGGAAATAAAGATGTGCTTACATATACAAACAGATCTTTACCTAAAAAAAAACAGGGTATGATGTCGCCTGTGAGCGCCCATCCCTGGGGCTCATTAGTGCTCCCCCACTTAGTTTTCAACAATGGAAACCCATCTCTGTTACAGACAATGACAATTTTTGTTTGTTTTTAAAACAGCCACAAGGAGCTCTTCACTAGTGGGGTGCTTCTGCCCGACACCCTGCCAACTTACTCCAACACAGGGAACCAATCCCTGGTATTAGAAGTAAAAAAGATTGCAAACACCAGGAGCACATCCCCCATGGCATGCTTCAGCCTTCACCATTCTAACTTGCTCCAACAATAGGGGCCCATCCCCTGTATCAAATAAAAAAAGGGGTGGTAATCACCAGTAGTGCACCTCCACCTTCCACCTTGCCAACTTGCTTGAACATGGAGAACCAATACACAATGTTAAAAATAAATGTGCAATCATAGGGACTCATCCGTAAGAATTTGCCGCTCTACCTTCCCCTCCTGGGTAACTGGCACAGAAAACACCACCCAAGTGCAACCAAAGATCCCTTCCCCCAGACAGCAGTCAGTATTAATCATCTACCTACGTTCTCAGCTAGCCGCTATCTGCATACATTGCAACTGAGATTTACAAAATTCATGTGCCATTTTATTCCTACTTACTCATAAATCACAATTCCTTATAAGAAATCAAAATACATTAGAAGATTTATTATTATGTTGCTACTTCTCACTACTGGAGACACTAAAACAAACCCTGGGCCAATCACCCCCTCCACCTCACATCTTCCCAAGGGACTCAAAATCACCCACCTTAATAGATGCCTGCTTGCTAAGGTAACCCTCCTCCAGCTCCTCATGTTAAACCTCCAGACCGATGTCCTCATCCTCTCAGAAACCTGGCTTTCCCTAAAATAGCCAATAATTGCCTCCAAATTCCAGGCCGCTCCCTTATATGCCAAGATATGCCCTCTAAGGATGGCAGCATACCGATGTATCTATCTTCTCACCTCCCATTTTCCCCAGTGATCTCAATCTCCTCCCCCTCCTCATTTAAACTTCTCTTTATTAAACTTTCATTACCGCACACTCTACCCATATTTATAGCAGACGCATAGTGCTGCCCCGGACTCTCCAACTGAGCAATTGTAGAACTAATCACCACCATAACTTCACATGCCACAACATGTGAGCTCTACATTCTAGGGGATTTTAACCTAGACTGGCTGTCTCCTACCCACTGTAAAAAAGGCACAGATATTAAATCCCTTAAACTTAAACAACTCATCCAAACCTCAAATACCTAAACCACACCCTTCTAGACTGAGCATTTACCTCACACCATCACTGCATAATTGATTCTGGCATTGTCCCTGACACCCTAAGAGATCATCACATGATATTCTACATTTGCAAGACTCATCAAGTACCACCCCCCCAAACTGATCACACTATGCTCCTTTCATTCTCTGAATCTGACCCCTATCCTAACTGACCCAACCAACATAGACTGGTATCCCATCTCCACAGATACTTCTATAGATGATGCTTTCTTCTATTTCTGCACCAGATCTATGGGAATCGGGAACCAGTATGTTTCACTGAGATAAATTAGAGTAAGAGGTACACACCTGCAATGAATTACCCCAGAACTGCTGGCCTGCATGCATGTTCATGACAAAGCTTGGAAAGACTATAAGACTTCCAGCTTCTACACACAACTGAAGAGATACTGTTACCTGTGAAATGCTTACACCAGAGCCACCAGATTTGCTAAAGCTGAATATTTCTCTACCTGCTTTAACCACAACATGTCGCCCCTCAAAATTTTGGAAAGTTGTCCAATCCCTGTTCATCCCCCCTCTCAGTCCCCCATGCTACTACTCAAGGATGGTAACACCACACTACCTTACCACTCCACTGTAGCAGCCATTTTTAACACCTTCTCCACCTCATGAACTTTAACTCTCCTTTCCACACTCCCCACCTCAACTTTCCTCACCTCCAATATCTCTCCACCCTCTAAACCCATTATAGTCAGTCATTTCTCCTTCTCTCCCATCCCTCCAAATGAAGCCCTTAAAGTTCTCCTAGCCATAAACCCTTGTAAGGGCAAGAGTTGCGATGGACTTGATTCCAAACTCCTGCACCTCTCTGCCCAGGCTATCTCCTCCCCCGGCCACACTCAAAAACCTTCTTTTCTCTCTCTCTAGTCACAGTCTCATCTAAGTGGAAACACTCCACAGTCATCCCGTTCCCTAAAGGTGAAGATCCTACTCACCCTGGCAACTATTGCCCCAATCTCCTTACTTCCCATTGTAGCTAAACTTCAAGAACATATTGTGCTCTACCAATTATCTCCTTATCTAGATTCCTTCTTCTTTTTCACTCCTTTCCAGTCAGGCTTCCAGAAACAACACTCTACTACTACCTCCCTCATCCATCTTATTGATTCCATACACACCAGTATGGACCAAGTGCACACCACCTCTGCAATATTTGTCGATCTGACCAAGGCTTTTGACACAGTATCACACTCTCTCCTCTTCCACAAACTAACAGCTGCAGAGCTCTCCAACCCTGCAACTGCTTGGTTCCTATCCTATCTTCAGGATAGTATGCAATCAAGGTTGGCTCCTCCCACCCCCACCCACTCCCCATCAATTACTTTTCACAGCCCAATTCTGATTTGGGTAACTACTACCATACATCACCTCTACTCTATCTACCCCAACCCCAACCCTAACCCCCTACTCCCTCTGCAGCTCTAGTTCTAGAACATTGGCCCTACCCCCTTACGACCTCAACAGCTGATCAATCTGCATTGTCATTTTGTTGTCCCAAACTGTGGAATGGCCTCCCTCCTCTAACGAAAACACCTCCTCCCCTGCTATCCTTGCCTCCCTCCTAAAAGTCTATACTTCTCCTACTTGTTCCTGTCCCTAATCTCCACCTCCATCAAACCTAACCCCTCCCAATCCCTTAACTTATAGCTCGTACACCACTGCAAGTCACTATAACTCACCAGAACCCAATCTCCATTCCATTCTCTCAACCCCCTCATCTAGCCACTACACACTCCACAGTTAAGGTCTTTTACACTCACAACAACCTAATCCTCTTACTTTTTCCTCTACAGAAGGTCTCCAAATTTTACTTCACAACAAATCTAGATCTGAGCTCCCATCTTGTACCTACCCCTTCTCACCTATCCTTTTCGGTCCAAAGGCTAGTTTCCATATATAGCAATCCCCTCAAACTCTTCTATTTCATCTACAATCTTCAGTTCTACTCATACAACTCAATTGCCCCTCTATATATCTGGCCCAGCTGACCCTGACATTCTCCTTATCCATTGATAAATATTTTTCCTCCCTCCTCTACTAATTCTGCTAATTATTTCCAACATGGCATAGTATTAACTGTGATTGCAGTGTTGTCCAAAACACATGCTTGTATAGTTGCTATTCCATATTGTGATAATTGTTACTTAACCTATACCTTGCTGCATCTCTTGTAAAAACTTGTATGATATGTTTCTAACAATGTAAATACTGTACACTGTGAACTACTCTCCTTTCCCCTTTCCCCACAGATGCATCTGGAAATGAGCTACAGTATATTGCTCAGTATGCTTTCCTGGTGAAACAATTAAATAAATAAAAAATAAAACTTTGGTTCTCAAGAACTATCACAAACCAGGATTTATGAAATACATGCTGTATGTGTATTTTGAAACTCTTTCAATCTATTCAGACAGCAGTCGACCAAAGAGGTAAATGAGGGATTAGAGCCTGCCAACATTGGGAGGGTGGCATCACTGGGGGGGGGGGTACCACTGGATGCTATGGATAAAGTAATGGACATGGTGTTGGGGGAACCACTGGATGCCAAGGAGTTTTTAATTGGGGCAGATTGTGAAGGAAGTACCACTGGATGGTAAATAAAGCCTGATAGTTATCACAGTCTATGTGTCTTTGCGATGACTGGGTAGGATAAGCTGGGTAGGCTCGGGGTGGGTCAGAAGTTAGTCAACTGGGTGGCAAACTGGTTGATGGGCAGAAAACAGAGAGTGGTAGTAAATGGTATACAGTCAGAAGAGATGCAAGTCACAAGTGGGGTACCTCAGGGATCAGTCCTGGGGCCAGTCCTCTTCAATATCTTCATTAGTGATCTTGCAGATGGACTAGAGGGTAAGACTTGTCTGTTTGCAGATGACACCAAGATCTGCAACAGAGTAGATGATCCAGATGGGGTAGGCAGAATGAGAAGAGATCTGGATAAACTAGCAAAATGGTCAGAAGAGTGGCAACTGGGATTTAATGCAAAGAAGTGCAAGATCATGCACATAGGGAAGAGAAACCCTGAAGCTACCTATAGGCTGGGAGGGCAGTTTCTGGCAGTCACAAAGGAAGAAAGAGACTTGGGCATCATCATCACTGATGACCTGAAATCATCCAAGCAGACCTCTAAACCAGTAGGTAAGGCTAGGGGGATGTTAGGGTGTATAAGTAGGGGTATCACAAGTCGTAAGAGAGAGGTAATAATCCCTGTTTACAAGATACTGGTTAGGCCCCATCTGGAGTACTGCATGCAGTACTGGAGGCCACACCTTCACAAGGACATTAACCAAATTGAGGCAGTCTAGAGAAGGGCAACCAAAATGGTGCAGGGACTGCATCAGAAGACATATGAGGACAGAGTAACCGAGCTCAACATGTATACCCTTGGGCAAAGGAGGGAGAGAGGTGATATGATCTAGACATTCAAACACCTTAAGGGCATTAACAAGGTGAAAGAGTCTAATATGTTTAAATATAAGAAAAATAGCAGGACAAGAGGACACAGCATGAGATTAGAGGGAGGCCGATTAAGGGGGAATGTGAGGAAATACTTTTTCACAGAAAGGGTGGTGGATGCATGGAATGGCCTACCTCAGGAAGTGGTAGCTATGAATACAGTGCAGGGCTTCAAACAGGCATGAGATTGGCATAAGGGAGCAATACAGATGAGTATGAATAGATAGACCACTGACAGAGCAAAGGCCGATGGCACATTTATAAGGTAGAAAAAGAAATGGGCAGACTGGATGGGCCTTGCAGTCCTTATCTGCCATCAACTTCTATGTTTCTATGATGGCCCCCTGATTGCATGAGGTACAGGAGCAAAAATCAGTGGTGGAAGCCCATTGCTAGGTGAAGAACAATCCTCACAATAAAAATCCTTTTTATTTCTCAATCATCCCAATGCTTCAGGTGTTGGCTTCTTCTGGGGACTCTGCAAGTTATTAAATACACAGTATAAGCATACAATAAGAGTAAAAGTAACATAATGTTCACTTCATAAAGTCTCTATATGTTTAAATACAAAAGTATGGATATTTTATCTTAAATGCTGCTATGTTTAAGTATCTGTCTGTCAGAAGATAACTATTTTTAAGCAATTGATTGTAGACTATGACAAGAAAATAAAAACAGAAATTGTTATTTAAACTGGTATTGGCCATTAGATTTTATTGTTATTTGTCAGTAGCCCAGTGGCCACCACAACTTCTACCACATGCATTTTGGGGAGTGTTCACTGGTCTTTACTGTTCATAGTTCACCTTATGTACTGTTGTTTGCATGATTATTTGTTTGTTTGTTCTATATTGTTTACTATCATTGGTTCAGTATTGTGAGACAGAGTAACTCTGGTTGTGTTTTGCATGTCAGGTTGTGGGGAGTGGGATGCATTCTGGTTAATGTTAGCGGATGGATTAAAAACTATCTCATGGAATGTTTGAGGGCTGAACAGCCCTATCAAATGGAAGATTGTTCTTATGCATCTCAAATGGTTGTGGGGCAAATAATATTTCTACAGGAAACCCACCTGGTTAAGAAGGAAGCAGAAAAACTGGGCATGCTCTGGGGGGGGTCCAGTGTATGAGTCTTTACTCAACAAAGAACCAGGGGGTTGCAATTTGATGCAGTCGAGAGGTCAATTGGGTCTCTGATCAGGTTAAACAGGATAAGGAAGGGAGGTGGTTACTTGTTAAGAGTCGACTAGTTGGGCTGCCTCTGATCTTGGGCACAGTTTATGCCCCAAATATTGATGACTCACTTTTTCATGATGTTTCTCAGGTACTGTTATATTTGGGGCCTGCTACAGTTTGGATGGGTGTAGATATGAATGAGGTCCTGGATCCATCGTGTGACAGGAGTGGGGCCCCGTCAACTACCCCCTCTGTGGGCAGCAGAGCTCAAGTTATTATTGAAAGACTATGGTCTCAAGGATTTATGGCACTTGGAGAATCTATCTGACTGGGATTATACATATTTCTCGGCCCCACATAACACTTATAGCAGAATCAACATGACCTATCATCTGGCTTTGCTGCCCATGGAGTTCTTCAATCCACCATTGAACCCATTTTAATCTCGGACCATTCTTCTGTTACATATTTCTTTCACCCTGGGACTTCTGTTATAGTTGCTAAGCAGTGGCACTTTAATGTTAGTTTGTATAGAGACTCTACCTTTAGAACTTGGCTTTGTTATGAGATCCAGACATATTTAGAGCTTAACCAAACTGGGGATATGGCATCTAAGTGGGTTTGGGAGGGGCTCAAGGATTTTATTCGAGGCCGAGTTATTGCGTATGCCTCTGCTAAGAAAAAAGATAGAGCAAAGGAGTTACAATCCCTGGAGGCACAACTTCCTGATTTGCAGAAGTGGCACAAGGCGGGTGATCAGTTCTCTACTTTATGCCACGACATGAGAGCCTGTCAATATAAATCAATGCCATAAACTCTCAACAAGCAGACTTTCTCTTCTGTCGCACTCATCATGCCTACTGAGAAGAGAGGGGGGAGAAGGCATGCTGCCTGCTCAAATACAGATTGTGGAAATTGTCAGCAGAGGCTAAAATCCCCAGAGTCCAGCAGGATTCTACTCTTCCTTTTTTTTTTTTTGGCAAATAACTTTATTTTATTTTATTTTATTTTCATACAGCGAACAAAAAAAAACATTTCTTAATTACAACTTATTCCCTCCAAACCCCATAAAAAAAAGATTATTTAATCCCCCTACCCCCCCGCCACCCAAATCCACCCCCATGGCAGCACATAAATGCATAATAAAATTAAATAATGATAATCCACTCCTCCAACACATGGATCAACTTTACCATTGGTATCTTAGACCTAGCACTAGCGGAGGAACAGAACGGTTATCAAGCTAGATCCTCCTGAGGAGGGGGAGAGACAAGAAAAAAGGAAAGAAGAAAAAAGAAAAAAATAAACAGCCTACTCAGGCAAAACCCAAAAACCTTGAAAAAAGTTACGTGACCAGCGAGGAGTTCAAGAGAGATGTACCAACACCTAGGGACCCCGGATGTGCCCTAAGAAGATTAGAACTATTACCTAATATTGGCCAAATCGATTTTAAATTTGAAAAGCCTCCCCAGCACTTCTGGAACTTCTACAGAAGAGCCAAAAGGTTCGCCACCAGCCTTCGGCATTAATAGCACTTAAAAATTCATCCCACCACTCTTTAAATGAAGGTTCCCAACCTCCCTTCCAATGTCTGAGAATAATTTGTTTGGTGACAAGAGCTACCAAAGCCATTTGCCACTTTAAAGTCCAGGTCGGGATTTGAGTAAGCAGGCCTCTAAGCTGAAAAAGGCTGAAATCTTACAGTACGGGCCTGTCCAATCCTTAACAGAATCCCAAAATTTTGCTATCTTAGGACAAGTCCAAAACTTATGGTAAGTGGTGGCCAGGGGGTCCCCACAGTCAACACACACCGGTGAGAAGGACTTATGTATCCTGGAGAGCTTGGCCGGAGAAAAATACAGGTCATGCAATATATTGAACTGGATATTCCTAAATCTGTCTTGTTTACTGTATGTGTAAATATCTCCCCAAACCTTTTCCCAGACCTCTACAGGCCATCTTTTAGCTAAATTAGATTCCCAATAATGGGCCGAAGGAGAAATTTTACCCATGATTTCCAACATTATAAATTTGTAAGTCTTAGAAACAGCATTACGAGTGGTAGCCAGCTCCCTCAGCCTACCCAGAAAGGATCCTGCTCTGTCATTCCAAGGGCCCCTTCCTAAAAATAAGATTACACATCGTTGAATCTGATAGAGCCAGAATGAATCCTTTTGTATCACCCCTAATTTAGATGCCAAATCCCTAAATGGCTCACTGAGTTACCTGTCACAAAATCCGTCAAACGGAGTTTGGTAACAAGGCTGCCTATAGGTCTCCCAATAGGCTTGCCCCCTACTAGAAGATTGAGGTTTTTTAACAGAGGTTGCGCCAAATCTTTCTTGAAGGGGATATGCAACAATGAGTAGAGTTGGAGAAGAGCTTTAATATCCCAGCCTAACGGGTGTTCCTAAGTTTGTGAGGGCATTTGGACCAAGGGGTGTATAAAGAGATTCCAAATCACGTTGAGACTTTGACAGCCAGACAATCCAAATGAGTCCCTGATGGGCACGAAATTTCTTCCGTCGCTGTCACCCACTGCGAGCATCTTATACCATGGATAGCCAGATAGTAGGCATAAAAGTTAGGCAATTGCAACCCCCCCACCTTTTTACCACTGGTCAATTTAGCATATGCCCGACGAGGTGGTTTACCCTTCCATAAAAAGTCCGAACAAATTCTATATAACGGCTTGAAGAAGGATTTTGGTAAGTATATGTTCAGGTTTAATAAAGGATAAAGAATTCTGGGAAGAACCATCATTTTTATAGTGTTGGCTCTGCCCCAGAATGTCAAGGGTAATTTAGTCCACCTTCTAAGTCATCCTTAATATCCTTTAAAATGGGCTTAAACTTAAGATTGACTAAACTAGAAAAGTCATTCGATATTTTAATGCCCAGATATTCCAGTGAACCCTTCTGCCACTGAAGGCCCAGAGGTGCACCACTCCTTCTGCAAGAGGGAGATAACGGATACACCTTAGTTTTACTTTTGTTTAGTTTGTACCCGAAAAGACACTAAAATGAGAAATAACTTGGAGTAGTTGAGGGAGTGAATTCTTAGCATCCGTAATATGAATGAGTAAGTCATCGGCAAAGGCTGACAATTTATATTCGAGATCCCCAAAACTAATACCCTGAATTCGATTGTCCATCTTTAAAGCTCTTATCAGAGATTCCATATATAAATTAAATAAAAATGGAGAGAGTGGGCAACCCTGTCGGGTACCTCGGGTGAGGGGAAACACTTTCGAAATGAGGTTGTTGCATTGAATCCTCGCTGAAGGGCAAGCGTACAGAACTTGAATATAATCTATGAATTGTTGGGGGATACCAAATTTACCTAATACCTCAAACATAAAACACCATTCTACTCTGTCGAATGCTTTTTCCGCGTCTAAAGACATGAGAGCTGCTTCCAGATTCGGGTCTTCAGATGCGGAAATTAGATAAAATAGCTTCCTAAAGTGATCTGCGGATGAGCATCCCGCCACAAACCCAGTTTGTTTGGGCTGAGGAGTTCCTCCCATGAATGTTTCAATCTGCTAGCCAGAATTTTGGCATATAGCTTAGCATCGATATTTAAAAGGAGATGGGCTGTAATTGCCCACTTCCTCTTACGATTTCCTGGCTTAGGCAGAAGAATGATCCGAGCCTCGAACAGAGAGTGCTCTCAACTCCATGGGCATGCCAGTATTCATACATTTGTTGTAGCAAAGGAATTAGCCACTTTTTAAAAGTTTTATAGAATGAGGCCGTGAATCCATCAGGGCCAGGCGCTTTATCAAGCTTTAGAGAGTCAATAGCAATAGATATTTCCTCTCTCGCAACAGGGGCTTCAAGTGTTGACTTGAACTCATCTGGCAGTTTTGGAAAGGGAATCCTATTTAGGAATTCCTTCATGTTAGAATCTATCTCTGGAGTGGTGGACTCACTGGAATACAGTTTCACGTAGTAATCATGAAATAGGCCCAAAATACCTTCTGTGTCAACAATTGGGGCATTAGTTTGTGGGTGTCTTAAGGAAGGCACCCATTTTGCTGTAGCCCGCTGTTTCAGCTACCACGCTAAAAGCTTTCCTGCTTTACTACCTTGTCCGATATACGAAGCTTTCAAAATTGAAGCCGACCTCTCGACCGATTCTCTAAGGGCATTAGCATATAGGGCTTTAAGTGTGGAAAGTTCCTGCTCTTGCGAGCTAGAAAGAGTCCCATCACCTTTATTATCCAGTTCCCTAATTTTATCTAAACAGTTTGCTAAAAAACAGTTCCTTTTCTTTTTACGCACAGATGCTATACGGATAAGCTCCCCTCTCCAAGTGGCTTTTAGCGCAGCCCATGCCCGATCCATTGCAGCAACTGAACCCCAATTAATTGTAATTGAACTAGACAGAAATTTTTGGAAATGCCCCACAATTTGGGTGTCGGACAAAAGTTTGTTGTTCAGCGCCCAGGAATAGGATCTTAAGGGAGTGGTTGACAATAGACATTTCAGTATTATGAGGGAATGGTCTGATATTACCCGTGCCGATATGTCTACATCCAACACCTCTGGTAGAATCTGCTGGCCAACCAAAAAATAATCCAGCCGGGAATAACTCCTATGAACTGGTGAAAAAAAGGTATATTCCTTACTTGAGGGATTAAGAATTCTCCAGGGGTCTACCAGGCCTAACGACAACATAAGTTCAGATAAAGCTTTCTGAGCTGGGGACCCTTGAGTAGCTTTACAGTGAGTACGATCTAACCGATTTAATTGAACTAGATTCCAGTCCCCTCCCAAGATTATAGGTAAGGTTGAGAAGGGAGCTAAGATCATAGCCAAATTTGTAAAAAAGGATGGCGTTTCTAGATTAGGACCATAGATAGAACCCACTACTAATTTTTGACTGCCAATTACGGCAGCTACCAAAATATACCTGCCTTCTGGGTCTGAAATAACTTCCATCGGAAAAAATGGGAGCCCTTTGGTTACCAGGATGGCTACCCCTCATTTACTAGGTGAAAACCCCAAACCAAACACCTGCCCAACCCACCTTTTTTGAAGATGACCCAGTTGTTCAGGAAGCAAATGGGTCTCTTGGAGAAATACAATCGAAGGATTGAATCTCGCCAGATGGTTTAATAAAATAAATTTCTTTTTATTGTCTCTCCCCCCCTTAACATTCCAAGATAAAATGTTCAAACAATTAGCCATATATAACTCTTCTTAGAACACAGAAACAATACACCATGTAGCTGCCCCCACCCCGTCCCAAAGAAAACCCATCACAAAATCTCAAACACCCTTTCATCCCCCTAAATATTAACCACCAACCCTACCCCCCATAGAACCATACACCTGTACACCTGGCTCCAAGCCGACTCCTCACTAACTGGCCCATGACACGGGCTAGAGTGAGCTAGCCCTCCCCCCCTTCTAAAGAACCTTACTCATTTCTACTAACCAAGCTTATAGTCATTAAACATACCTATAATTTTGTCAATAGTCAAGCCCTTAATATAGCGACAAGTGTCGCCTTTAACTAACACTCAAACTACTCCCAGCCTCTAAGTTCAAAAACACAAAACGACTCCAAACTAACCTACCTACTTGAAAATGTCTAGTAATGTGGAAGACCCACCAAAACTAGTAGGTGTGTGGATTAAAATAAAAGAAACAAGGGATCTGTCCTTCTTAGGAATATAATCCTAATGCCAAGCCCCCATAGGGATCTAGTCTTCCTTTGGAGATTGAGGGGAATCTACCAGGCCTAAGAACAAATGGTAGGAAAAGGTTCTGAATACCCTCAACCCCATACATTCGTAGGTTGCAATGCCTGAACCCAGAGGAAACCTTGGCCTTCAAACTATCATCTTATTTAGGGCAGAACTACCTAATATGGATTCATACACACAGACCCTGACCTTTGGGAGACCTTCCCAACAATAAAAGAAATTACATCGAGCCCCAGGACAAAATAATCGCTTTAACCCGGTATGAAGCATACAAAATAGGCTGTCAAAACCATGTTGGCAGTAACTAATCATCATTTTTAAGGACAGTGCTCCCTCTAGTGGCCTTTGTCAATATAACCATTCAACTTAAGCATAAAGCCCAGGGAAAACATGGCGGAAAGCGGAAAACCCTGCCAAAAAGTGTCCCCCAAGCCCTTCATTCTGCAGAGCAGGATCAATAGTCACCCAAATTGGAAGCTTCATAGTCATTTGAGTTCTCTACGAATGCAGCATAGAAGGAGTCTATATCCCAACTCGGCGCAGTACCATCAAGATTTCCCCGGAAGTAACAACTGTCCAAGCAGACCCCTACACTCACAGGATCCGACAAACTGCCAAAGGGAGTTCAGTTCAGGTTTTAGGAAACAGATCCGGGTAGAGGCTGTGTAGAGTTTTCAATGCCTCTTCAGGCAATTCAAAACGTTTGGTACCATCTCTCAAAGCGATCTCGAGTCTCGCCGGATACAACATTCGGTGCTTGATTCCTGCAGCCCAAAGTTTTGAAGTAATCGGGTGAAAACTCGCCCACTGCAAGCGAATTTTTAAAGTTAAATCTGGCACCAATCTGAGTTTCTTCCCCTCCCAAAGGATCGCCGACAGCTTCCTTGCTTCTTTAAATATAAAATCACGATCTAAATAGTTTAACAGTTTAAAAATAATCGGTCTTGGAGGGTCGGTAGCAGGCGGTTTAGCACGTAACAAGCGATGGCCCCTTTCAATAATATACTCCGGACCATTCGGGGAGGGTCCTACGGTTGCTTTCAGAAATTTCTGCAAAAATGTGATGGTGTTAGGGCCTTCGTCTCCCTCAGGGAGACCCAGCAGCACCAAATTGTTACGCCTGTTCCTCCCCTCCAAATCTCCAAGTGACTTTCCAGCTTTGCAACTGCTTTCTTACACTCCCCAAAAGCAAGGCCATCTTTTTCAAATTTTCTCTCTACCGATGAGATCCTTGCTTCCGCTTTGGTGACTCTTCTCGCCAACTGCGTTAGAGCCAGCTTGAAATCCGCCACTTTTTCAATCAGTTTGAAGAGAGCATCTTTGATCGTTGACAGTTCGGAGTAAACCCGGCTAGGTGTCAGACTCTCTTTGGGCCCTGATGGTGAAGAGCTACGCCGGGGCCGCTTGGCCTCCAACTCTTGGGCTGGCTCCTCCATTCCTCACCAAATAACCCACGAAGCCAGACAGTCGGCAAAACAACAGCGATTTTATGCTATAAATACTTAAATTGTCCTGGTTGCTGATGAGTAGTGTAGTAATTTTAGGCTTGAAAACTCGGGAAGGAGAGAGCTCACACTCGAGCAGCTACCCTCTCGCTCGCATCACGTGACCTCAGACTGGCAGGATTCTACTCTTCTAACAACCCCTGAGGAGATAAATGAGGCCTTCTATACTTACTATGCAGGGTTATGCACTTATAAATTAGAACAGGGGGGCCAAACCACCAAAGATATTAGTGCTTTTTTTAGACTTGATTAAAATAGCCAGGTTATCTGAGGAACAACGGGGTCCCTTGGAAAGTCCTTTTACCCCTCAGAAAATAAATACCACAATTGGTAAGATTTCAAATGGCAGGAAGAGGGGTCCAGATGGCTTCCATGTTGAATTCTATAAGCAGTTCGAGGAGCTCTTCACCCCCTTGCTTGCTGATACCTTCCAAGAGGCCTGGGACAGCCTTTTGCTGCTGAACTCAATGACTGAAGCCCTCATTTCTGTATTGCCAAAAAAGGGCAAAGACCCTTACCAATGCTCCAGTCACCACCTCATGTCTCTCTTGAATGTTGATTATAAGATCTTGACTAAAGTTTTGGCCATGAGGCTGCACAAAGTACTACATTTTCTGGTTCACCCAGACCAAGTTAACCTCATGGCAGGAAGAGAAGGGGCAGACTATATTAGGCGACTGGTAAATTTGGTATGGGTTGCCGAGTCTTCACCTGACCCGGTGGCTGCAGTTGTATTGGACACAGAGAAGGCATTTGACTCTATCGAATGACCATATTTATTGGCTGTTCTTCAGGCTTTCAGATTTGGGGATGGTTTTGTTAGGTGGGCCCAAACTCTTTATTCTGTTCAACAGGCCTTTATTCTTACAAATGAGCCTATTTCCACTCATTTCCCTTTAACTAGGGGAATGCTGCAGGGATGCCCTCTGTCCCTGGCATTATTTGTTTTGGCACTTGAACCCTTGGCCCAGAAACTACATGAGGCTTCTCATATTCTTGGGATTGAACTGGGTGCATAGGGGTTCAAGCTGATGATTTTTGCAGATGATATTTGGATTACCCTGCAAAACTCAGCCCAATCGATTCTGGCTTTAGTCATGGTATTAACTCAATTTACAAATTGTTCTGGCCTACGTAACAACTGGAAGAAACAGAGATGCTGGCACTAAATTCAATGTGCACCTCTGTTTCCCTTCAGGTTATTGGGTTATCCTGGGCTCAACACCCAATAAGTGATCTTGGCATTTTCATTTCTTCTGATTGGAAGGAATGAGTCCATATCAACTTCTCCCCCCAGTTGAAGTCAGTAAATGATGATTTTGATAGATGAAAGCACCTTCAACTTACACTGTGGGGCAAGTTCCAAACTCTGTGAATGATGGTCCTTCCCAAGGTATTATAACTTATTCATTATCTGCCCCTTCCCATTCCTGATTCTATTTGGAAATCTTTGGATAAGTTGGTTAGGTACTTTTTATAGGAAGAGGGAAGCTGTGCATTTCTTTACTGCAGCTGATGGCCCCAGTGGCTAAAGGACGACTTTGTATTTGCTGGTTTCAAAGATAGTCATCTGGTTTCTGGGGTATCCAGTGATAACAGCAGTCGCAAGTCAATGAGTTACAGAACAGCAACTACACAATGCCGAATGGCATAATGTGTAGTTGTTGAGAAGGGTGCACAGTGCTCAATTTCACATCAGGACCTTGGCAACATATGTCAAAAGGGTGAATACCTCATATGGGCAACAGGCAAATCAGTGAAAAGGCAAAAGGGCAAACCACCCAAAATAGCAACCCCACACGCACACTCATACGTGTGCAAAAGCCCTTTGGCAGCAGACTTCAAAGCAATGCCAGGCCCTCTCCTTCCCAGCTGTCAGGACACAAACTACAGCACCCTCTGTCCAGGGGTCAGGCCACATGCTACAGAATGGGGATGTCACCCCCCCTGCCCCTGCTCACCAACACCAGATGATGAATGAAGTGGCCGAAGCTGCACCCATCAGCAGTCGCTCATAGTGTACATAGGCATATGGCATGTAGTTCATTGAGATGTGGTGCTGTGGGCAATGGTGCAAGATCATGCAGTAGCAATAGCATAGGTTATGGAGGCATGGAAGCACTGGAGCAACACAAATTGAAGGATGAGCACTAACCTTGAAGTATTGCAATGTGTCCTGTCTTCCAGTCCACCTCTCTCCACCATGCCACACTCCTGCAGCAGTTCTGCCTCCCATGCTGACATACAAAACAATGGCAAAACTGCACTAACAGTCACACATCACCTTTTGTTGGTGGACGCACATGGTTGGCATTCCCCCTCTGACACACCCCACCTGTCAATCAACACCACATGGCCGGCCCGAAAGTATAAAAGTTCCCCTCTGGTAACAAAGGCCATCTCTCAAACACAGCAAAGGAGAATGGATGCTCCAAAGTTCCACAAAAGCCAGAAGGGGAGACCCCCTACTATCCCTTGGGGGATACATTTACAGGTATGATAAGGAGGTACAAGGAAAAGTGTACTGGTGCTGTTGCCAGGACCACAAGTTGCCCAGCCCACCTGCACACAGAGGAAGATCATGTAGTGCACTAGGGACGGACACACAATCATGTCACTGATGCTGGGGAGACAGGTGTGTGGACAGTTGTGGCACAGGTCCGAGACAGGGCAAAGGTCCAGAATGGAGAGCACAGGGAAGATCATTATCCAGTACACCTCTGGAGTATCTGATGCTGTGGTGGACAGGCTGACCACCCTGCCACTTCTCAAGTGGACAATGCAGTGGAAAAGACAGGATGCGAAGGGCTGTCCTGCAACCCCAGCCACAGTGTAAGAGCTGAACATCCCAGTTGAGTATTGGGTCATTGTGGTGGGATAGCCCTTCCTCCTGCATGATAGTGGGCGCCATCAGCAGACAGGGTGCTGGTCTTTATGACACAGTAGTCTCTCCTCTTCCTTGGTGACAGTGAGGGTTGGTCCCTTGATAGCACTGTTCATGCATCACCAACCACCTTCGGTCAATTATACACAATCCATGGACTGTGCGCAGACGTCTTGGTACCTGCTGTGTACATGTTGATGTACAGCCATCAGGAGCAGGTCTATACCCCTGTGTTTGGGAAAGTACTGTGACTGTTGGGGGACAGCACACTGAAGATGGAGCATATGGATTTTGAACTGGCGACCTGGCATGTGTTTGCTGCTTTCTTCCTGGGTGTAACAGTCAGGGGGTGTTATTTTCACTAATGCCAAGCATTCTGGCACTGCATCTAGTGTACCCCTGAGGTGCTGCACTGCTATTCCTCTAATGAGGAATTTTGCACTACAGATCTGGATGGTGTTCACCCTCACCTTTGTGCCTGTTGTACGTTGTGGATGCCTATGTCTCCCTCTGTGACAATACATTCTACAGGGAGCATGAGGCACTCTTGAGGCCAGTCCTCTACTATGTCAAGGACACCTGGCCTGACAGAGCCATCAGGTATACAGCTATGCAATGCCCACTGTTTCCACTGGAGGTGTGGAACGTATATGATGCCACCCACACAGGGCTGGCATGGACCAATAACACAGTTGAGGGCTAGTACTGGGGCTTCAATACCTGCCTTGGTGCCACCCACTCTGGCATTTCATTGACTGCCTCCAGGAGGAGCAGCACCTCAGTGAGCTCCACAAGGAGCAGATTGTCTCTGGGGCTGCCACAGGCTACAAATGCAAGCACTACAAAGACCTCACCTGGAGAATAGAGGGCATTGTCCAGGAGTAAGGTTTAGTACAGCAGGACCTATTACCTGAGGAGGGCTTGCCTATAACCTGCAGCTTCAGGTGTATCTGGCTGGTTGGTACATGCTGCACTCCTGCCCCTCCCATCTTCTGCTTGCTGTCACCCAGGCAGGTAACCATGCTGGCCACTGACCCCTCTTCTACTGACTGCAGCAAAACCTGTCCATGCCTGCTCAGTACGTGTCAATTGTTACATCATCTGACACCTGTGTGTTCCTGGATCCATTGCTACCTGTGCCAGTTACCATGTCCACCAGTCTGCAGTTTGCACATTCTCCACCTGCCCCCTCTTGCATGCATGTGGTGCTCTGTTTTGTTTGCAGCCAGCATTGCACTTCACCAGTTCACTGTGATGCCCATCCATGTGGCCCATGCCCCACATTACCACATCTCACCATTACCCGCCTTGTCCTGCTGTGCATCTGTCGAGTCATGGTCAGGTCCAAATGCTCACTCCCAGGTGTTCCCCTCACCCTACACCATCTCTGGCATACCACATTCCTTCCCAGTCCTCTACATGTCTCCTGATGCTGGTGATGATGTTTTTTTTTTTACTTGTGCTGTTTGCTATTATGAAGGTCACCGTTCCAGCAGCTGTGCTGCTTTGTCATGCTCTCTTTTCCATGAGCCCCCTTTACATTACTACTATGAGGTCACTGTCTTGACATAAAACTGATCTCTGGCAGGTCTGGGTGGTGGCTGCATGCAGAGCACTCTAGGAGAGTAGCCCAAGTGGATTGCTCTTGAAGAGTGTTTGGCTCAAGGTGCTACACCTGAAATGTTTTTATGGGACTCTAATAGAAATCAGCCAGGTTACCCAACTCATGCATACATGAATAGGATCTGCAAGGTGGTGGCCAAACTGGCTTTCTCGCCTTAGCAGGCTCCCCTATACAGATGGCTGTTGTGGAATAACCCTAAGTTCTCTGTTTCGAGTTCACCCATCTATTGGCCAAAATGGGCAAGGGTGAGGGATTTCGAGGGTTGCACATCTCTTCCATTTGCAGACTGATCTTTTTGAGGATTTTGCCATCATCAAAGATCAGGCGGCCTTACCTCAATCTCATTTATGGCAGCATTTCCAAGTGCATAATTTATTGACTAACTTTACAGGTTCTCAACTTCATTTGCCCTTGAGAGAAATTTGGGATGATATTTTGGGGTTTGTGGGTGGAGGATATAAGGTAGCAAAACTCCCTAAAATTGATCAAACTGACAAGGGCCTCCGGCAGGAATATACTCCTTTAATGACCAACCTTAAGGTTCATTGGGAAAAGCTACTTGGCCACCCTTTGGAAGAGACTGATTGGGATATCTGCTGGTCTTATATTTATGGCTTATGCCGGGATATTGGAGGGAAACTTATGCAATGGAAGATTGCATTTCTGCTACAGTACTCTGGACAAGTTGAAGAAAATGAATTTGGTTATGGATTCGGAGAGCTGGCAGTGTCACCAACAAAATGATACTTTATTACACATCTTGTGGTCTGTCCTGAGCTAGCTGATTGGTGGACTAAACTATGGGCTAGAATCTCTGGGATACATCACTGTGAGGTTTCCATGGATGCATCACTACTAGTTCTGGATAATATAATCCGGCTACCAATCTGGCAAAGATCCCTGCATCTTTGATTTATGGCGGCCATAACAGAAGCCAAGCGAATAGTGTATAGGGGGTGACAGTCTGAACAGCTTCCTACTTTGGAGGACAGGGAGGATAGTATGTACAGACTTGACACTACTGAATGCTTAACATACTGTATTTGGCTGTGGACATGGTTGCTCTTTATAATAAAGCATGGGGGTATTATCTTTCTTGATTCCCTTTAGCAATTTTTTTTGTGGTGAAATATTCCTATGCCCTATCAATTAATTATTTCCTTCTTTTGCACACACGAGCAAGTTGCTTGGTTAATTGTGGGGGTCTTCCCTCCTCCCTCCCTTCTGGTTGGAGATTTTAGGCTGGTTCGAGTACAGGTCATATATCCATTGTTCCTGATTTCATACAGGTTTTTTCTTTGTGGTACCATGTATCACTCTGTCTCACTTCTTTTTATGTTGGCTTGAGCGCATGCGCAAGCAACATCTTGCGACAGTGCGGGTCTTGGGGGAATGGCTGCTGTTGGGTGAATGCAGGGCATGCATCAGTATGTGCGTCCCTCATTCCCCACTCAGCCTGCATGCCACTGCCACACCATGCATTTATAATGGGGCGAGCACATCAAAGCAAAGGTCCGCTGCAATCCGAGCAAAGCTCATCATACGCAGTGGCCCTTTGCTTGCCGTGCTCGCTGCTATTATGACCATGGTCAGTGAGCAGACGGCTGCCTCACATTTCCCGATATCGGGTGCCCAATCCCATGTTGGCAACCCCATGTTTGATATTGCCCGTGGGGGCCACTCCCCGTTGGCATCCACCCTGCATATGTGGAATGAGGGGGAGCCCAATCCCCTCAGCTCGCACCCTCCTGCTTTCTTTGCCGCCGATGGGGAGTCCACTCCCTGTTGGCATCACCCCCAACTGTTGAATGCTGAGGGGTGCCCAATCCCCGCCGGCATTACCCCGTGTTGCGTGCGACGAGGGTGCCCAGTCCCCGTCGGCTACTGACAACCCCCACAAAACCCACTTAGGGTGACATGCTGGGAGCCCATCCCAGCAAGCCAAATGCCCTGTAATGTGAAAACTGTCCGTGACGGTTTTCTTTTATTTTTACCTGCCAAAACGAAAACCGTCCCTCGTAGTCTAGATGCCCCTCCCCACCTGCACCCACCCACTGTGCACCTTGCCTCCTCACCCCCTCACCCCATACTTACCTCTGGACTCCGGTGCGATGATCTTCCATGGACCGGGAACACGTCTGCACTCTTCAAAGCCGACTGCGAACTGAGGAAATGCCGGTAAGTTGTATAATGCAATGAATAAGGTTTTTTCAGCTTTGCTGCATATCTCAGGCATTTCTTGGAATTTTGGCACCAAATTTTCAACATGGGGTTTTTGTGGAGCCCCTCCTCATGAATTCTGTCACTGTCATGGCGTTAATCAGCCTCAGAAGGTGATTTTGCAGTCACTGCATGAAATCACCTTTTGGGACCCATTAACGAAATGACAGTGCCAGTGTTCATAAGATGGCCTCTCAAAAAGCCTATGTTCCAAATTTGGTGTAAAAAATCCAACAAATGCCTGTTTTACGAGCGTGCATTGCGCAGTTGATACGCAGGCTTGTAACTTTGTGCATTCGCAATATTTTAATGCCGTATTTTCAGCATTGCCATTTTTGTGCACCTCCTTGTGAACAGTACAGCTGTCATTTTCCACATCCTGCCCTAAATATGTTTCCGCACTTCCGGCGCACAATTGCGCAGTCGCTGTGGGAAATGAGTGTTTGGGCCAGATTATGAAAATGACAGTGACACAGTTCATGAGCAGAGCTCCTAGAATGCCTATGTTGAAAATTTGGAGCTGATATTCCATAAAATGACTGTGTCACTAGCGTCCGTTGATAGATTGCACGCATGCTCGTACTGTCGTGCATTTGTGATATTTTCACTCTGGATTTTCACCACTGCCATTTTTACACACCTCTTGATGAACAGTACAGCTGTCACATCACATAACCTGCCCAAAATGTGTTTCCGCACTTCCGGCGCAGAATAGCGTGGTCACTGTGCGAAATCACTTCTTGGGACACTTTGAGGAAACGACAGTGACACTGTACATGAGCAGAGGTGCTAAAATGCCTATGTGGAAAATTTGGGGCCAAACGTCCACAAACTGGCAGTGCTGCAAGCGTGCCTTGCATATTTCCCAAACACCCTTGCAACTCCGCAAATTCTGTATATTTGTATGTCACATTTTCAGCACTGGCATTTAATTACACCTCCTTATGAACTGTGCAGCTGTCATTTTTCACATCCTGCCCAGCATGTTTTCCCGCACTGCACTAACAAACACCCACAGGGACACCCTAATGCCTCTCACTCTCTGCAGGGTTTGGGGTGGGTTGGCATCAGTTCAATACTTGACTGCCACTCCTATGCTGCATCTCTCTAACTCTTGCACTGCCACTGGCAGCAAGACAACATTCAGCATTGACAAATGCTTGTTTCTTTTTCTCTTGCTATTTATTATCTTTGTCTGGTTAAATATTGCGTTAGGTTTGTATGAGTTATACAGCATGATAGTTGTTTCTCAACCCTGGGGTGACTGTTATCAATTCCATTTAAGGATTTGTTTTAGAATCAACTTATTTAGAAGGGCTATTGGGTTTCTATTGGTTGTTATGATTGCTACTGGACCTAATTCACATGTACTTCAGCACTGAAGCTGTCATTTGTACCCTAGAGATCTTTTTTGGTCGGATTATGGGTGGAGATACACTCTGGGGTTCTACTATGAATGTATTCTTATGTTATACTTAAAAAATTAATAAAAGGTATTAATAGCAGAAAAAGAAACTGGTATTGGCCTATTACTCATTTGACACAAAAAGGCTTCTCCAAATATTGTACTGTATTTAACAATGCTCCAAGGGAGCTATCTCAGTTTCAACCCAGCTCACTATTGGTGCTATGAAATCAATGAAGAGGCTTCAGTCTAATTTCTGGATGAAATATATTAATGAAATTCCATCCAATGTGTTGTTTTCATACTGGAGATGGTTAAAACTATGTATCAAGGAAGTTTGTTATGTTTTACACACTAATGACCTGGACTGTGTCTATGCCTCTCATCAACCAATGGTAACAAGCTCTCTGGGAAAATGAATAATATGATTTGAGTATTAACCCACACCTAAGAGATTCATGTGTCATTACTTAGTTCACCAAACATTAGATGTTTTTAATGTTTTTTTAACATTGTTTATTTTTTATTTATTTAAATAGTTCTAGCCTTGGTTATTTACAAGGGTGTTTCATTGTTACAGCGATACCTTTATAGTGACTACACTGTCAGTGAGCTGTCTCTGCTGCTGACAGGTGCATTACTTTAACAAGTGTGTCACACAGTGTTTTTGAGAAGAGTTGTGTATCTGGGTTGGGCTGTGGGAGTGCCTGTTGTGGAGTTGGAGTCACGGGACTGGTGGTACTAGTGGGGGACCTGTTTCGTACATTTTTCTCCATGCTATGTGCACTTTAGAGTTTGTTATATTAATATATGTGGGTGTCGGTTGTAGGGGGGATAGCCTTTCACATTTGCAGTTCAATTGTAGTGTTTCTTTGCTTGCTGTTACATTTGCGGTATTTTTCACTGTGGTGGTGTTTCGCTTTTGTCGGCTGGCGGTATAGGGGTTGTCATGGCTATCTTGTCACTATAGAGGCCGTCGGTATTTTTTCTGATGAACCAGCTTGGTGAAACCATTTACAAGATGCTTATGTCAGATGATAGTGTTCATGTGATGGCAGGTGGCATCTTGCGCCACTTCCCAGCAAGCTAGTTTATTTCAAAGATAAGTATAATTTCTTTGTGAAGGAAATATTTAATTATATGTATCTCAAAATCATATGAAAAAAGTCAGAATCTTTAACCATTTCATCTATTGCTCAGTTTCAGAAATGCCACAGAAAATCCTGTTGCTGTATTGGTCCTTGTAACACAAGATCCTCACAAACAGATGATTTGATACATTTTATTGGACCAACAGAATTGATACATAAGAAAACAGGTGCTTTTAGCTTTCTGATTACACAAAATCCTTCATCAGAAATCAATGGCAGTTGGTTTGTTCTTCCACAGCCCTCAGAAGACTGTGGGTGCTATCCCCACAACAGGCACTTGGGTTAAAACTCAATACTGACACTGTAGCTCAGCAGGTGCTACCTGCTGAGCCACTTGATTGCTACAAGGTCATGATGAAGCCACCAATTGCTGCATGCCCAGCAGTGTGCAAGACTGCAGTTTTGTGAACTAACTGTATCTAATGATATTATATAACCTATATATTAATTATATGGTACATAATTAATTCTATCTGCTCAAACTGTTTAATGATGTAATTGATTAACAGATAGCACCTGTTAAGAGCACTATATGAACATGGCATGCATGGGTATGCCACACCCCTGATGAAGAGATTCTTGGATGCTCAAAGCGCTGGGCTGCACTTTTTTGGTATGTGAACCTACATTATGTATATGAAAAAAAAACATTTTAAATATACACTGTTTTTTGAAGTAAAATAATTACATTTTTTCATGCATGCCTGGAGTGCTGTTCCTTATTTTCTCTGTGGCCTTTCAGTAGTGCAGGTCCTGTGGCAACTGGCCCATCCTGCTGTCAGATGCTGTTTTCCCCATTATTCATACTGACCCACTTCTCTTGATTCAGTACGTGGCCCTGTCAGCCCTTGGTATACATATAAACTCTTTGAGAGGAAAGGCTTTACAGCTTGCCACAAGGTGTGGTCTGTGTGACAGGACAGTGTGCCATTCCTTCCACAGCTGGGAACAGAGTCACACAATGGCAACGGCCCCCATTCGTGTGTTGCCCAGTTGTTCCCTAAGCTCTTTACCAAACATAAGTCGCCAACACATAAACACAACATGCTACCCATCAGGCCAACAAGCATCCTTGAATGAAAGTTCTCTTTTTAATGTCATTGTTTTTGGAGATTTGGCTCCAAATTTTCAACATAATCTTTTTATGCCCCACCCCTTTCCGAACATGACAGGTGACATTTGTATAATACTACATGAAATTTAATTTTGAGGCTCAAGAGAGAAAAGTTGTTTTGAACAGGATTTGGAAAACACCTGTTACATTTATGAGGCAGGGTAAAAAAATATCTAGGCTAAAAATTTGCAGTCAAAATATTGGAAAACAGCAGTTATGAGTGAACAATGAAAATGTCAATGCTCATTCATAACCGTGGTGTTTTTTGATATTTTCAACTATTATTTTCAACATAGTCTTTTTATGATCCCACCTCATGTACCAGGTAGGTGATTTTTTTTTTTTTTAATATTGCCAAAAAGTAAATTTTGTGTGATCGACTATGAAATCACCTTTTGGGCCAGATTTGTAAAATTTCACCTCACTTGTTTTTTTTTTTGTGCCAGTCCTCTGAAGGCTCATCCCCAACTCCTCTGGTCCCCCAACATAGCTCACTAGGAATTATCTTGGGTGGTGATTTTCCTGGGCTTGTCCCCCAGAGCAGGGCCACCGAGTAAATGCACTGCTAAAGGAGTGTGAACTAGGCTTCAAGCATACTGCTACAAGTGTGTCTGCCTGGCTTGCCCTCCCAACGCAGAGCTGTGGGATCAGGCCAGTTCTGATGGAACACTGAACTCAGTCACCAACCAGCTGAGTAACATGGGCAGGTGGTTTGAGATTGGTGGAGATGGGCCTCATACATTGGGCTGGCATTTTTCTGAAGCTGTATGTATCCCTGTATGGGAGGTAAGATGTGCAATAATGTGATGGTGCCAAAGAGCTAACATCTAGCACACCTCTCCACAACTTAGGCTCCAGTGGCTGCTCTCTCTGGCCTCCACCAGAGATCAGGCATGCACTGGACACTCACCCACCCTCCCTCAGGAGGAGGAGGGCAGTCATAGGATGCTCAGCCATCCAGCTCCTGACTTGCCCTCTGACTCTCGGGTCCATTACTGAACCCTGGATGTTGGAATCACAAGCAGAAACCCAACCACTGAGCCGGCAGGCCAGCTTGCCTCACTTGTTTATGAGGTGGGGTCTAAAAAAGGCCATGTTGAAAATTTGGTAAACAAATATTAACAACATTACCAAGTTATGAGTAAAAGTTCAAACTTTATTAAAAAGCCATTGACTACACTTACCTTGTTTCAGTCAGTTCCCAGTCAGCATTGAAGGAACAGGGCAGTATTGTCTCAGAGAAAGGGTTATGTTGGTGGACATTTTTTTAGGTGAGTGAGGGGTGTGAGGGTGGGTGGTGAGTGCTAAGTTTGGGATCAGGGTGGGGTGGGTAGGGATAGGGGTGGAAACAGATGTCACAAAGGAACTATTCTTTACAGAATAAGACAAAAAACAAATAAAAGATCTTTGAAGAACATTTTTCTTTATTTCAGGTATACAGACATTAGGGATTTGTCACCTCAGTTCTGGTGGTCTGTTCAGTGGCACAAGAGGTGGTTACCCAACTTTCGCTATGTATCAGTGAGAGGGGCTTGCATACATTACTCTAGGGGATCTTCACCTACTGTGGCACTATGAGTGGGCACCCTGGTGCCTCTCGGTATTTAGGGAATCTCTGCTGGCACCAGGAGTTGGGCTCCCCAGTATCAGCAAAAGAAAATAAAAATTATAATGTGGCTGGATTGGACACCCACCATCCATTTTACATAACAAATGTGTCAGAATAGAAAGGGATTCTGACAGTGGGAGGGCACCCACTGCTAAGGTTCTAAAGATAGCTGGTATAAGAAAGCTGCATGTTAAAAAGTGATTTCTTTCACACTGCTTTCATCATCAGTGAATGCCATCACCAGTTTAGACACATTTATTTGAAATTTCCTTTTTAGTTTTTACTGTTCAATTATATGCCTAGATATTCATTTACCTGTAGTAGCTGTGAGTGGGGAACTGGTATTTTGAGGTGTTCAGGCAGTCTTGAGATGTGAAGCAGCATCTGGTTTGACAGTCTTTTTTTTTGTTAATTTTTTAAATGAATATGTTTCCCAGGTGAGCATTGTCTGCCCATATTTTCCTAATATATCATTTATTGATCCTGTGACTGTACAGGGTGGGAGCAAACATTATTTTTAAGTCAGGAATTTTGGCAGTTAAAAGCATTGTGAAATGCGCTTTTGTCAGAGGAAGCAGCAAGCGGGATTTACAAGTGGTACTGGTTCAGTGTAAATGAACCAACAATTAAAAAAATCAGAAACTGAGTGAGTTTACATTATTTTTTGATAATTCCTATAATTTCTGTCCCTGCATGCAGTTGATGTCTTTAGAGTTCCCTCCTTTGAGAAACAGGCCATAGTCTGAGTTACACAAGGGCAAAGAGTTTCACTCAACTGGTAGCACTTTCACTTGCAGCATGAATGAGGTTTATTTTGCAATATTTGATTTTGCTTTCTAGAACTGAGAGAGGGAGAGAGCCTCATCTGCCCAAAATACCTACTGAATATTTGAATTTTATATATTTGGACATTTTGGTAATATTTTCCTTTTTTGATTGAAAATGTTGTTTCTGTGTTTTTTTTCTGTATTTTGTTACATTATAGATTTAGTTTGGGGTTGTTTAGATTTTTGTTTCTCTGAGTTTCCCCTGGTGTGAGTGTGTGGGGATTCTCAGAGAAACTATAGGGCTTTTAAAGTTATTAATTTTAACATGTGTAGAAGGCCTGTCCCCATGGTCATACGCAATTCGTCCTCCGCTCTTCATGCCCTCAACCCTTTCTCCCCCTTACCATTACAGTTGTCAACATACCAATACTGTAGAGCGTTGGGTATTGTGTGAAATGAGAGGAGGGGTTTTGGGGGTGTGAAAAGTGGAGGTCGAATGAGCGGGGACACCGTACTGAGGCAGTGGAGACCAGAAGATGCCCTGGGGCGAAATGGACTCTAGACGAGGTCATTCTTGTTGGTTTCCATACCCAAGGGCACCACCAGTGATGATGGGCAAGTGGTCCATGCTGCTTCAGAGGCCCGTCCAACCTGGGTGGTACTGTGCAATGCCAGCTCCATAAGGAACAAGGCTGCAGTTATTGCGGACCTTGTTGAGTCTGTGGATCTGGCATGCATTACAGAGACCTGAATGGATGAAAATGTGGGTCCGATTTTGGAAGTAGCAGTTCCAGCTTAGTACTCGGTGTTACACCGCCCGAGGCTGGACCGCGGGGGGGGGGGTTGCGGTGTGTTTCAAGACTGAACTGGGCCTCACAAGTGTACCACTTGAGGGGGCTGAGTCCTTTGAGTGTGCTGTAGTGGCAGGTGTGGGTTGCAGAATTGCTCTCATCTATCACCCACCAGATGATGAGAAGCATTTTCTGCAGGAAGTAGCAGACTTCATCATTGACATGGTCTTTGAGTTGCCCAGGCTGATGGTCCTGGTTGACTTTAACGCCTGGGTCGGTAATGAACTCTCGCAGTTTGGACAACACTTCATCCAATTAATGACATCTTTGGGCCTCACACAAGTGATTATTTCTGCCATTCATAAGGGTGGTCACTCTTTGCACTTAGTCTTCCTCCTGGGGATTAAAGCCTTTGACTTGGGAGTGGAACCTGTCAGTTGGTCTGATCATTACACTGTGGGATTCAGTTTTTGCACCCCCCCGCAGGCTTACCCCTATGGAGATGGTCAGGTACCGCTTTTTGTGAGGTGTTAGCTCTGCAGGCCTGGCAGCAGTGTTTGGCCTATCAGAGTTTTCTGGAGAGAGCAATGATCCTGATGCCTTGGTGTTGGCCTATAACAGGGCCATTTCCTCAGCTCTGGATCTAATTGCTCCTGCCCATGTTCATCCTCTCCCCCTTCGCCCTCAGTCTCCATGGTTTGCTGGGACCTTGAGGGAGATGCAGCAACAAGGAAGAAGATTAGAGCATTGTTGGTGGAGATCTGCCCTTGATGCTGACCATCTTAGATTGATTGAACATTATCAACTCTAACATTCCACACTCTCCCATAAGAAGGCAGAGTTCCTGTCCAGGGAGATTGCAGCTGCTCAGAACCAACCTGCTCAGCTTTTTTGAACTGCCAACAGACTGTGCAACCCAACCTGTCTGCAGGTTTGGAAAGCCTTTTCATAAGTGGAGTGTGATGAGCTTGTTCACTTCTTTGCGGCTAAGGTGGCTGACATCAGGGCAGTATTCCAGCCTGCTCCCTCTATGGGAGAAGCTGAAGATCAGTGTTTGGCTGCAGCCTCTCATCTTGGAATTCCTTTGACTGGCCTGAGTTCATTGATGTCATGAGGATTGCGCAGAGTATGTGCTCTACATGCTGTAGTTTGAACCCAGGCCCGACTTCCCTGATAAAGGGTTGTCATGATATTATCGGCCCAGTCATAGCACAGATAGTCTGGTGCTCCCTGGATATGGGTGAGTTTCCTAGCTCCCATAAGGAGACGGTGGTGACTCACCTCCTGAAGAAAGCTTCCTTGGAACCTGACTGCCATGCTAACTACAGACCAATCTCTAACCTTCCCTTTGTAGGAAAGATTATTGATAAAGTAGTGGCCATACAGTTGGAGAACCATTTAACCATCCATGACATCTATGAACCACTCCAGTCTAGTTTTTGAAAGAGGCATAGTACTCAGACAGTGCTGGTTCAGGTGCTCAATGATCTTCTGATGGCTAGAGATCAGAAGAGCTGCTCCAGCTTTGTTTTTCTCAATCTCTCTTCAGCCTTTGACACTGTGGACCATGGTGTACTTCTCGAGCTCCTGGAGTTCATCTGTGGCCTGTCAGGTACAGTCTTCAGTTGCTTTAGATCTTTCCTCTCAGACAGAACTCAGAGGGTGGTGTCAGGGATTAATTCTTCCTGCCCAGTCTTTCTGTCATGTGGGGTTCCCCAGGGCTCGGTGTTGTCCCCCATGTTGTTCGCAGTGTATATGCTACCCCTCAGAGACATTATAAGAAGGTATGGACTGAGGTTTCATTGCTATGCAGATGATGCCCAGTTCTACCTATCTTTTGCACCTGACCAGGATAGAGCTTCCTTGGTATTTAATAGCTGCCTCACTGAAATCCAGTGCTGGATGAATTCAAGCTGGCTGAAGTTGAACTTGGAGAAGACTGAGGTAATGGTTGTGGATCCGGGTGACAGGGTAGAGGGGACAGGAGCTGGTTTACCTTCAGGTTTATTTCTGGGTGGTGTCCAGCTCCCTACCTTTGAACAGGTGCAGAACCTTGGAGTGATTTTTGGCAATGAACTGACACTGTGTTTGCAGGTATCAGCAGTTGTCAAATTATCCTTTTATCATCTTAGGAACATCGCCAGGATTAAGCACCTTGTTCCGCCCAGTGATCTGCCTACATTGATCCACACTTTTGTGACCTCACATCTTGATTATTGCAACTCCCTTTATCTAGGGCTTCCAGGGGTTGATATCGGCCACTTGCAGCTGGTGTAGAACGCTGCAGCCCGGCTATTGATGGATACATCTTGTGCCTGTCATATTTCTCCAGTTCTGCGTGATCTGCATTGGCAGCCAATACAGTGGTGGATCACCTTTAAAGTTGGTCTTTTGACTTCCAAAACCCTACACGGACAGGGCCCGGACTACTTGAAAGAGCTTCTGGTCCCCTACTGCCCTAAGTGATCTCTCCGTTTGGTGAATGGGGGGTTGCTAGAGATTCTGAGGACTTCTTTAAAATCTTCAGAAGCTCGTGCTTTTATGTATGCTGCCCATATCCTCTGGAATTCTCTACTCCATCTGCTTCATCAGTGTGCATCTGTGGAGGAATTTAAAAATGCCTTAAAGACCTATTTATGATGTAAAATCTATCCTGACTGATTATTGGGATATTATGAGCTTAGATTGATGTTTTATTTGTTTTATCTGTAATTATTGTAAGGCATCTTGAGTTTGAGAGAGGTGCAATATAAATAAAGTTTTATTATTATTGTTATTATCATTATTATTCAGATCAGGTACACTGCAACACCTCATATCCTGATGCCTCACAAATTCTATTTTTTATGAAAATGTAATGGGAGACAGAGAAAATAACTTTTAAAGATACATGTCTCTACCTATTTTAAACCAGATTTGCACAAATTGTATGTAATTACTAGCTATATGGACCTGAAAAATGAATATGGCGAGTGGGTGCATAGTGAGGGATGATTGACAGGTGAACAGGGCAATAGTTGAAAAGACTATTGCCCAGTCCAGTGAATTTATTGACCAGTTTCAGTCTGAAACTGGTCAATAGTTCAAAACCCTTCAATGTCATTTGAATGGTCCTGGTTCAATTAGAGACCAGGATTTATTTTTATGTTTTATATATTCAGATGGAGCAGGATACTTCCCCCTGAAGTGGGGGACACTGACCACATACATGAGATAAGTATTATATAACCTTGTTTTTCTTAGTTCATTACTAAAGAATTACATATCCTTTGTGACCCCATTGCTATTATCATTTTACAGGTACAACTGGATGCTCCTTTGAGCCACCAAACCCCATCCCAAAATCCTTAACAGTCAGGTGAGAGCTTTTTGTTATTATATATGCTAGGATGGCATGATTTAATGGTGTTAACTACAAGTATTTAGATACTGTTGTCTTTCAACTGCTGGTTGGTTGATTGGTGACACAGGGCTATAAATAGTTCCACTATCATATGTATTCAATTTCCTGCAGGTCCCAGAGGGATTTGCAAGAATGAAGATGCTTTTGTGCTATCTGAAAAAGGAGGGAAATTAATTGCAAGAAAATTGTATTAATGCAGACATTAGAAACATGGAAAGATAGAAACTGATGGCAGATAAGGAATGCTAGGCCCATCCAGTCTGCCCATTTTCCCTATGTACTGCACAAGTCACAGACCCTACTAGATCTCTGGCTTTACCTTATCTTTCCTGTCACTATGGTTCCCCATGCCTGTCCCATGCATGTTTGAATACCCCCACTGTGTTAGTCCCCACCATCTCCATTAGGAGTGTATTCCATGCATCCACCACCATTTCTGTGAAGAAATAATGTCTCACATTACCTCTTAGTCTACCCCCTTCATGCCCCTTGTACCTGAACATCTTCTTTTCTGAAAGATGCTACCCTCCAGTACACTATTTATGTCCTTTGGATATTTATAGGCTTCTATCATATCTCCCCTGCCTCTCCTCTCCTCCATGGTATACATATTGAGGTCTCCCAGTCTCTTCTCGTATGACTTTTGGTGCAGGCCCTACACCATATTTGTTGCCCTTCTTTGAAATGCCTCCACCCTGTCTATTCAATTAAGGAGAGTCGGCCTCCAGAACTGGACACAGTACTCCAAATAATGCCATTTGTTTTTATATACCAATGTTTTATTAAGTTTAATAGAACAAGTCATACCAGATTACATAACAGAGACATAAACCAAATGCCACAAAAATATTTCTATACCACAAATCCAAATTGTGTAACAAAACAGACAAATACAAAAGCATAATAAGAACTCTTTTTCAGAAAATAAGGCATCACCTTAAATGGATCAAAGTAAAACATAAAAGAAGCCCAAAGGCAGCCAAGTAACACCTAATACATTCAACAGCAAAGGTAGGAACCATGGCAACATCATTTCAGCACCCTATTCTCTGATTAAAAAAGAAAAGAAAAATAGCACAATGAAGAGCCTGCAGTATCCACTTATGCACCCTAAAACCTGATAAAGTATCCTAAGTACTAATTACCTAAACCCCTGTTAAAAAAGAACCAGTCTAAGATATACTGTCATTGACCCTGAACTTGGAGAGCCAAGGTGCCTAAGTTGTGTAAAAAACTGAAAGTTTATTTTTCCTCCCAACTAATATTTGTTGATAGGAAGCAGTTTTTGATACAAACTGTTACCAACTTACAAAAGACGGTAGGGAAATTGATTTCCAGTTTAGTAAAAGTAATTGTTTGGCCTCTAAAGCTACTGAGTACAGAAATAACATGTAAAGTATTTTATGCCCAATTTGCCTAGTACAAATGGCTCCCCCAGGATCCAAAAGCATGGGTTATGAGGTAGGGACATGTGAAGAGTATTTTCTTTTTTTTTTTATTTAATATACTATTTTAAGGTTTTCTTAAATAAAAAAGAGAAACAATTATAGCTATCTCAGTCATAGTGACAATAAAGACATGTAAATGCAAAACAAACATAAATAACTGTTAAAAACAACTAAAATAAGAGTACTATCTTCCATCCCCCTCACCCTACCCCTTCATGAATATATAAAACTAAAGAAAAAGCAATGATACAAAATCATTAATTATAAGAAGGAAATGAATATTAAAGAATAACCCAGCAGTTATATATGATTTGATAAAGTGGCTCTCCAGGATTCCAAAGGACACAATTTTTCCAAGTATTGAACATATTTTCCTTGAGTGGATGCTAACATAATTATCACCCTCAAGATCCGAAAGATTTCTTTATACCATTATGTGAAAAATGGTACATTTTAGTCAAACCAATGTCGCAAAATGTTTTTTTTTTTTTTACCATTGTTATTAGGCTAAAATAATAGTGCTTATTAACTTTTATATTCTGGACATCCACCCCAATATACAATTGTCAATTGTGAATGTTTTTTCTTAACCCATTTTTGGATCTAATTTGCTTATGATTATTTTCTAAAGTGTTTTGGCTTTAGGGCAATCCCATAAGATATGCAGTGAAGACCCTGTATCACTGTTACACCTTGTACAAAGGTGTGAATTTAAAATTTGCCATTTATAACGTTTTTCTGATGTGTTATATATCCCATGCATAATGTTATATTGTATAATTCTATAATCATCAATAGGAATGAATTTATAAACTTTCCCCCATATAGTTTCCCATGTTCTGTTACAAAAGATTTGTTCAAAACTTTATGTTAGTAATGTGATGTTTTTCTGGAGTTTAAGTCTCCTTCTTGTTAAATAATCTTATATACTGTATAGCAGGAAAAATTAGCTTCCAGTTTATTTTCGCTATATTAGCTTAACTGACAAAAGCGCTAAAATAAGCTGATAGCTAATATTACAGGGAGCATAGTGTTGTAATTGGACATGAAGCTGATGCGCTAATTTAACAGGGCACTAAACAGTACTGCATCCCACTCCGCGCTAAATAAAGAGGGTGCCAATATACAGTAAGCTGCTATACAGTAGTTTTGAAATAGCAGGGCTTTCCCAACTTATTTTTCCTAAGGTTGTTAACAAAGTAGATTTAAATTTCTCCCTGGTGGGAATCCCTAAACTAGCCCAAATGAAATGACGAATCTGATAGCACATTAAACTGTTTTTCTTATCTAGTTTATAACATTTAATAAAAATATTTAAAGGTACCCAGATGTCTCCCTGGATAAATTGTATTGGAGTTTGAATCCCTCTTATATGCCATTTTATGTTTTCCATGACTTTATCCAGAATTTTGAAATTGGGATTTGACCAAATCGGTTGTTCCCATGCATTAATAAAATTGTGCTTTTTTTTATTAAAGAGAACCTGTAATTTTCCAAATGTGGATAAAGATATCCAAGTTGGAGTGTGTTTCAAATTTGTCATCAATATATATTGTTTTATGTATAATAAAGCCCCTAGAGATATGTGGTGAACAGAACATCATTCTTGTTCTATTTTAAGCCAAAGAAGTATGTGTCCTGTTGAATCAATTTGATTCTCATACAATAACCATCTGAGATATATAAAAGCTTGTGTTCCATGGTAGTACAATAAAACATTTGGAGCTGTAAGTCCCCCATGAGTTTTTTTTTTAACTTATATTTATTGATTTTTTTCTTTTTGTATATATACATGTCATAAAAGTAAATACAATACATAAATACGTACATGCATACATACATATAGCTCTCATAGCTCTCATAACTCATTATATAAGGCAAGCCTAGACCAATCAAAATGGGGGTGGGGATTGGAAAAAAACACATTTTTTCTTATATCTACAGGCTTTGGCTACTAACTTTATTTTCAAAAATTATTTTACTTCCACCATTATTCCCCATTAAGCTACTCCTCTCATATATCACTCATTTATTTATTTCAATAAGTAAAAATAATTCATACTCAAACCTAAACAGTCTCCCCCACTCAGAGTCTTGACTTTTTAACTTTATAAATTGCACATACTGATCACATATCCATCATCTCTTCTTCAGAGAGAGTAGGAAAATCAATTTCCTCATTCTCTTGAGCATAATGTGCTCTTATAAATGAAGTTACTTGATCAATATCAAAAAAGACATGTTGTTTGCTCTTATACTTTACTTTTAACTTAGCTTGTGCCAATAGTTGAAATTCAGCACCCAGTTCAAGTATTTCTTGCATATAAGACAAAAAATGATGCCTACATTGATGTGTTCTATATGAATAATCAGGGTATACCAAAATCTTATATGATTTTTACATTAAACGAGATTTCACTCTAAATACTTTCATTATCAAATCTCTATCAATATCAAAGGCAAACATTACTAGAATCATGACTTTCTTTTGAATAGTCTCATCTAATGCTTCTTCCGATTATAGTTTAAATTTTCCAGGTAGCCTATATGCTCTGGTAATAAAAGGGAGATTTTCTTCAGATGAATCAAAAACATCCACAAAAATATATTTCACTAGGTCTCTAGTTGACTCAGAATCCTTCTCTAGTGTCATAGGTAAACACCGGAAAAACACAAGTTCATTTAGCACTGTTAGTTCTCTAGGGTCTCTACTTTTCTGGCCATTGAGTAATTGTCCCACAGTAGATTTGCACTTGTAGCTTCCACACCAATGATCTTGGTAATAGACTTTGTCACTTCCTTTTTCAATATTGTGAACTCCTTAGTTACTTCATCTATTTTTTCATGGTTTTGTTTGGCATCAGATTGAAGGACGTCCACCTTCTGTGATAGAGCATTAAATTTTAAATCAAATGACTGCATCCATAATAATAGCTTATCCAAAGTGATCCCAAGTGACTCCAGTGAGCAGTGACCTCCCTTAGCCATTGCTGGCTGTTGCTGCAGAGGATTCCTGCTCTTACTGTCAGTTTCCACAGATCGTTCAGGCAGTAAATCCAGTGAATTAGAGTCAACTCCACTTCTCTCTCTTATATAGGCTGAATCAAGTTTGACTTACTCGAAGGAGATGGAAGTTTCTGAGTTAAAAGCAACTCTGAATGGTGAGCTCCCAATTTTTTTTACAATTTCGGTAGTTTCTACTGCTTGAGGGGAATTCAAGGAGGGTGCAGAGGGTGTATTTGTAGACTGAACTCAGCTCACCACAATGGGATGCCTAGAGGGCTGTAGCAGTCGATCTAATGGCTTCCTGCCAGAGTCAAGGTTCTTCTCCCTGGCCCCTTTGCCGTTTAAGCCTGATTGCAATTTGAAGTATTTCACCGTGAGCTTTTTGAGCTGTAAGACATGAATAAGATAGTCAGGGTTTCCTTCCCCACAAAAAAAAAGTGGGACAAAAGTCTGCGTAAATCTTTAAACCATTTAATTGGTAATTTAACCAAAAACACTATCAAGGATTACATTAATTTATGTAAGAGAGATATTTTTATTAAATGTATTTGCCCCAAAGTGATATTGGTAAATTATGCCATCTTTCCAGATCAGCTTTTATAGAGTCTATCAAGTTAAAGAAATTATTTTGGATTAGTTTTTGTATTGAGGTATTTATTTTGATTCCAAGACAATTCAAGTTCTAAGTGACCCAAGAAAAACCGTGTCCCATGAAATCATATTTTTTAGGCAAGTGGTTTAATGGAAGAATTTGATTTTTTTCTATGTTTAACTCATAATGAGAGATTTGCACACATTCTTTAATTATCTTTAGTGCTGTAGACAAATAGATTATTGTGTTTGATAAGTGAAGAAGTATGTCATTTGCATATGCAGATATTTAGTAGTGTTTTTTTCCCTAACCTTATTCCAGAAACTGAAGGATGAGAGTTAATTTTCCTTATCAATGGTTCAAGATATATATTAAATAAGAAAGGAGATAGTGGGCAACCCTGTCTTGTTCCATTACTAAGGCATATAGAGGATGAAAGTACATGGTTGTATTTTATTTTGGCTGAAGGATGTGAGTAAAGTAATCTGATCTGAATAATAAATTCTTTAGGAAAGTCCAATCTTTCCAAAGTTTTAAACAAGTATTTCCAGGAAATGCAATCAAATGTTTTTTCTGTGTCTAGGGAGGACAGCTCCATTGGGTGTTTGACCACCCCAGATACAGAAATAATATGATGTAATTTTCTGACATGGTCAGCTGAGTGCCTTCCTTTCATGAATTTGACTACTTCTGGGCCTATCAGGTCTGACCATACAAGTAGTAGCCTATTAGCAAAGGTTATATTTATTTATTTATTTATTTCAAATTCAGACTGATGCCTTTGAGCCAGGGGCTCATTTACAAAGGCTCCAAGTCAACAAGGAATACAAGACATTTACAGGTGATGAAACATTGCAGAACAGAAAGAACATCAACTAACAAGTAGTATTAGTGTGCAGTTAGAACATTAAATAGGGTACAACAAGTGAGGAGAACCAGGATCACACTTATCAGGAAACATATTAATGCAGCACTAAGTAAGTGCTTAATAATCAGTGTTTAATAATCATGTTACAGTTCAGATGGTGCACTCCCATTCTGCAGAAATTCAGTTTTAGGAGCCAAGGTGAGGCCTTGTCAAGGGGAGGTAGTAGGTGGTGGGCGGTGGGCAGTCATGGAACAGCAGGGTGGGTGTGAGAAAGGGTAGTGTTTGAATGGTGTGAGAACTGCTGTCAGAGGTCATGGCTTAAAAGAAACCCTGGCAATCAGATTTGCTGGCTAGAAGAGATCAAAGCCCATTTTTAAAGTGGCAAGTCTGGTGGAGTTGGCAAGGCCTGCAGAAGATCATTGAACAATTGAAAATTGGCTAAAATTGTTAAATCAATGTTAAGCAAAGGAATGGGTCTGTAATTGTAAACTTTGCTTAAATCTTTCCCGGGCTTGGGTAAAACTGAAATAAATGCTTCCTGTAAAGATGCATCTAAATCACCCAAATTAAATATTTCTGTGAAAACCTTTAACAGCTGAAGTAATTTTTTTTTTTAAAGTGCTTTATAGCTGCCATCAGGGGCACTAAATAGGATAGCAGCTTAAAGATCAGCTCCACAGCCCAGAGGGAAATATCCTTTAAAATCCTTTTTCTACCAGCTGGTATTATATCCTCACTCTACTGTAACTTGTAGGGTAATACTCAAGCTACACTAATTTAGCTTCATTGATACAAAAAGCCTTCATTTGCTGTGTGGCATTTGTTATTTTACTGAAGAGCCTCTTGGACGAGGTAAGACTGAAAATATGGCTGAAGGCCACTTGCCACAAACCTGGGAGCAACCATCAGTTGAGGTGATGTTCGGCCAACTTATGGCCCAGATGGCACAAGTCACTGTGGCAACTAATCAAAATACCCAAGTGGTTGAAAATTTAGAAGCCAGGATGCTGCATACTGAACAGCAGGTCTCGGCAATGGAGGGACATGTTCAGGACTTAAGGGTAGAATTAAGAGATCAACATCGGACCATACAGATGTGCAGTAAGATGGATGACCTCGAGAATCAAGGTCACCATAATAATCTTTGCTTCCTGGGCTTCCCCGAGCATGTAGAAGGCAAAGATACTAAGGGATTTCTACATTTAGCCATCACTGAAGTGCTGCAGTTGGACCCATTGATACCGCTCCAGGTGGAATGCGCACACCATATGTTAGTCCCCATGTCTCAGGCCCAGGACAGACCATGACCTATCATAGTCTGATTTATTGATTTTAGGGTCAAAGAGAAGGTCCTAGCTAGAGCTCATGAGTTACAGCATGTAGTGTGGAGATCAAATAGGATCCATATATTTCAGGTCTTCTCTAAGGATCTGTCGGACAAACACCAAGCAAACTCTGAGGCAAAGCATAAAATGCACAGTATTGGACTGTCCTTCTCCTTGCGTTACCCAGCCATGATGCTGGTTATGCATAATGGGGTCCTGAACAGTTTTGACTCTCCTTATGCACTCATGGATTTTTTTACAGTGCAACTGGCCACAAGAATTCACCACTTCTACCCAGGGAGCCCCTAAGGCAAAAACTGCTACTGTCAGGTTGGATTGCCACTCCTCTCCATCAGTGAGCAGGCCTGCAGTTTGGCAAGACCACAGGGAGCAACACTGGGAATTCCCCCCAAAAGTACACCAAAAGAGGCAATCCTCAAAGAAACATGGCCACCAGGAGCATCCTTTGGAGAGAGGGCAAGATGACACAGAGGAGGCCCCAAGCATGGACACTGTAGCTCCAGATCCATTACAGGCCCACCACACCACTAATAGATATGAAGCTATACACCCCAGCTCTCTGGATCAACACCCAGGCATCATGTATTCAACCATGGAAGGCAGGCCTACTCCTATGCTGCACCCCAGCTACCTGTCCCCATCAGTAACTCATCACCAGTCACAGAATGGAGCTACAGATAGCAGAGGGCAGCATCCACCAAAGGCTAAGATGTTGGCCTCCTCTACTGGTGGAGATCTCATCTTCAGTGTGGACCATCCTGAGCTCTCTACATCTCCAGGGCAATCGATCAGAGAGAAAAAACACCAGCGTGGTCAAATAAGTAGTAATCCTTCTATTTTCTTTTTATTCCTGTTCTTTTAATCCCCCAGGGAGTTGTAGGTATGGGGCGAGTTTGGGGTGTCTGAATTGATTGTCAGTGGACAATCTCCTTGGAAGACCCATCTGCTACTCTTTCTCTGTGTTACCCATGTAATGGAACTTTCAAGCCCTTCTTTACCCCAACCTTGACCCCCAACTTGCACTGCCATATGGCAGAGAACATGCCTCACTCCTATACCAGGAGGGATTCAACAACGCCTACCAACAAACTCTCAGTAGACATTCTGATCAAAGGTCCAGGCATGTCTGAATGGCAAAGAAGGCCTTTTTTGTACCATCTGATTAAACAGCAGAACTTTTGTGGGTTCTACCTCACCTACAGTACTTGCGTGTGTGTGTGGGGGGGTGAGGTCCACTGGGAAGCTGTGTCATATAATATGAAAGTATTTGTGAACAAGCATAAACTGTTGCGCTGAATGGGTAGCCAGGATGTATTTTATGTGAGGCCCTATGTGGTGAATGGCACAGGCATGTGCCTCTCTGGTATGTTTTTTTTTTAATTATTTTTTTCTATCAAGTTGAAGTCTCCCAGCCCCTGTATCGAGTGTCTTATAGTACACCCTTCATAGGTGTGACAAGCCTGACCTCACAAAGATTTTTGTTGTGAGAACACGTTGGCACCCATCAGCAATAACCGTAGGCTTGCCAAAATAGTGGGCAGTTCTGCCCCACTTTCTTTCCTACAAAACCCCACCTCATTAGAAGTGGTGTGTAGTCCCACTTTAACTACCCCAGCTTCTGAGCTACACCACTGGAGCAGCTCTCTCAACCATCTGGGGTTGCAATGAGCCACGTGGTCCAACCTTCTTATTGGGTTGCTCGATTCTCTCGGGGGGAACCCCCCCCCGCACTCACCATAGTGCTAAGAAAGGATGGATACCACTTGATAACACCCTGGGGATAGGGGCTGGACTACAGCAGGGCTCTGTGGCTGAAGAGATGCCTCTATATCCCCAAATTGCATGGTACCATGTACACAATGTACATAGTTTGCTAATGCATTTATATATGTTTGTTTCACAAGAGATACACACAAATGTTTCATTATTTGTTAGTATAAGGTCATCTGGTAGAGACAGGGTATAAGGGCTTTACCCACTCTCTCCATATCTGGTGGCGCTCTATAGAAATTTTCCTCTTCTGGTTGGGCTGCCCTTGCCCCCATCTGCTGGTTGTTCTTGATATATCTCTTAATTAAATATTTACTCCCTATTACTAATAGGCGATATTACTTGTCTGACATGGAACGTCATAGGGCTTAACACCCCAAACAAGAGGAAGCAAGTTTTAGGCCACCTTAAGTGACTGGGAGTGAGGTTCACCTTCCTGCAGGAGACCAAACTTACCAGGAGGGGATCCTGAGAGACTGAAGAGGGAGTGGGTAGGTCAGGTCATACATGCCTCGGCCTCTTCTAGAAAGAGAGGGGTGGTGATTCTGCTTCACAAGCAACTACAATGGAAAATGCAGAGACAAGTGAGAGACCCTGTGGGTAGATGGGTGGTGGTACTCATGGATACTGGAGAGGGACCTCTGATCCTGTATAATGTATACGCTCTGAATAAGAACTCGCCCTCCTTCTTTCACAAGTTGGCCCAGGTGCTGGGATCCATAGCTCCAGAAGACACCCCCATTTTACTAGGGGGTGATTTTAATCTTACTCTGGACCCTTTCCTGGATAGATTCCCTTCCAATACTGAGCCCCACTCCAGGCCTGTAATGGCAGTGGCTCAATTACAACAAGAGTTGGCCCTTATGGACATCTGGAGAATATTTCACTCCTTCCAGCAGGACTACACCTTTCATTCCCCAGTACATATTTCTCTTAGTAGAATAGACTTCTGTCTCACCTCCCCTACTATTACCAGTAACACTGTTAATACCCTTATTCATCCCTTAGTTATCTCAGATCATGCCCCTACGCATCTTGCCTTCACATGGGGCACCTATCTCCCTAAGTCTCCATCATGGAGGCTGGATCCATTGCTACTTCGTACCCAGACTTTCATCCTTGGCTTCAAAAGGAAGCAATGGAATTTTTTCTGCATAACTTCATAGCAGATACCTCTTCGGGTACCACATGGGAGGCATTCAAAGCTACTCTATGAGGGGTGATAATGGGGTACGCGAGCCGGCACCGAAAGAGGAGGGAACTACAACTGAGGTGGAATGAACGATAACTCCGAGAAGAAGAGCTTGCTTTTAAGTCCCTTCACATCCCTTCCCTTATGTCATAGGCAGGTCACAGGGTCACCTCTCTGAAGATGCAAGTGAATGAGCTGATCTCTAGAAAGGCAGAGATTTCGATCATTCAACTCAAGCATAAATATTGGGAAGTGGGAGAAAAAGGAGGAAGCTGCTGGCATACCATCTCAAAAAGCAGCAAGCTGAAAGGCATATAGCGGCTTTAGAGGATGCAGGAGGTAGGAGCCAGACCTCGGTGCAAGGTATTAATCAAATAATGATGGATTTTTACTCCTCGTTATATAAATCCTCCAGAGCCCCAGAGCCCCAGGGGGTCCACCCATTTCTGGAGTCCCTACATCTCCCCAAAATCTCAGAAGCCCAGGCTAATGCCCTAGATGCCCCAGTCTCAACCCAGCAGGTGGCAGACACCATCCTCTCCCTTAAAAAAGTAAAGGCCCCAGAAGGGGACAGTTTCCCTATTGAAGTGTGGCAGCTGTTGCATCCCATAATCTCTCCGGTATTGTAACAAGTATTTACTGAGTCATTGCAAACAGGGTCTCTTCCTTCATCCATTATTACTATCCTACCAAAAAAAGGTAAAGACCCTCTTAAAGCATCCAGCTACCACCCTGTTTCACTACTGAATGCTGATTGCAAGGTGCAGGCTAAGATACTAGCTAATAGACTTAATCCTCTCCTTCCCAATTTGATCCATCCATCCCAAGTAGGCTTTGTTAAGGGCTGCTTTAGCACGGACCATATTAGAGCATTGTTAAATTTAATCCATAAGGCCCAAACATTATCTTCCCCTGCAGCTGCCATTGCAATAGATTTTGAAAAGGCATTTGATTCCTTGGAGTGGGACTATGTCCAACAAGTACTTTGCACTATGGGCTTGGGACGGTGTTTCCGGTCTGGATTGAGGCAATATATACATCCCCAGCTGCACGGATACTCACCAGTACTATGCTGTCTCCCCATTCATACTGGATAGGGGTCATCAGGGCTGCCCACTTTCCCCACTACTTTTTGTATTGGCAGTAGAACCCCTGGCAGCTGCTATTTGGCAAAATCCTCTAATTTCTGGGTCAAGGTGGGAACAAGGGCATACCCTACTCTTATGTATGCAGATGACCTGTTGCTCCCCATAGCCAATATCGTCACCTCCCTCCCTCCCCTACTGTCCACCTTGTCAGATTTCTCTACAGTCTCAGATCTCAAGATTAACCAGGCCATGATGGAGGTCCTATCTTTAAACTCTAAGTGTACCTCTCAAATGGTTACTCAGCATGGCCTCCGATGGGCTCCAGAGGGGATTACCTACTCGGGCATTACTATCTCTCCTAATTTGCATAAAATCTGGGACCTGAATATGAAACCACTTTTTGCGTCCATTTGTACAGAACTGGACAGATGGAAATCTCTTTGACTGTCGCTGGTAGGTAAAATATCCATAATTAAAATAGTCACAGCACCAAAAATTATGTATCTTCTCTCCCACATTCCTTTGAAAATACCTAATTATTGATTTACTAAGTTAGACTCCCTGCTGGGATACTTTTTGTGGGAGGGTAAGAAACCTAGGTACAGTAGAAATAAGCTCAGAGCTCATTGGTCAGAAAGGGGGCTGGGGTCTTCTGTGGTTAGATGGGTATAAATGGTCCTTTCGACTGGCTCAGATGTTAAAATGTTTCCTTTTCCCTGAACACAATGCTCCCCAGTGGCTGGATATGGAGAGAGATGTATGTCAGCATACTCACTTGGTACTATTGTTATTTAACCATCCCCCTAAGGGCACTCAACCTCATCCTACTATAAGTCCCTCTCTGGAATATTGAGCCAAGGTGCATAAGAAGTTGGGCACCTCCACATCTCCCCTAAGATATACCCCACTATGGGGCAATAATGAGATTACCATCAATAAACAACCAATTGCATGGCCTTCATGGGAATGTGGTGATATCTCATTGCTTCAAGATATGCTCATTCCTGCTACAGATACCCTTAATTCCTTTGAGGGCCTGTGTAGCTCTTATGGGATCTCTTCCAAAGATGTCTGGCAATACTTTCAAATAAGAAGCACCATCCTTACATACAGGCATAAGCAGCACCAAGAGCAACAAATCTCCCAGGTAGAGTCATGGCTGGTCCTAGAAAGAGGACAGTCAAGCCGGGTATTTGCGGCCATTTGGAATACCATCCCATCCCAAACAAAGGAATCCAAGCATAAATGGAAGAATGCACTGCATGCCCCTATTACGAACCTGGAGTGGAAGTCTTCTCTAAAACTAGCTCAAGGGGCATATCCTGACACCAGTAGTCAATTAATGCAGAACAAGATAATTCACTCCTGGTACAGGACTCCTGTAGTCCTCACCAAGGAAAAGCTGGCTCAGTCTGACCTGTGTTGGAGGTGTCAGGAACTCCCTGGTGACCTGTTCCATGTACTTTGGTCCTGTAGGCTGATCCAGCCCCTATGGCAGGCTACCTGTGAGAATGGGTCCAAAATACTTAGGAAGCCCGTGCCTCAGTCCCCTGAGTTGCTGTTATTAGGACTCCGGACCCCAGCCACTCACCTTCATCTCTCCGAATTGAAACTACTTCTGACTCTTAGTATGCAGGTTAAAAGACTCCTACTGTGTAAATGGCAGTCCCAGATAATCCCCTCCCAGGGGGAGGTACTTACCTCCATGGCTCAAGTTGCCAATTGGGCCAGACTATCACATACTGTGACCAATACCCTCTTTAAATATACTGCCCTCTGGACTCCCTTCCTTCTGTTTTTGAAACCTAGGGAGGGAATCAGCTCAATAGGCACAACTATGCTACTATAATGTTCTCCTCTCATGGTGCATTTAGAGACAAGTGTTGGAGAGTTGTTTTATTGAGTTATAGGAGACCCAGCTCTATGGATGACTTGGTATAATATCAGTAAAGGATAGTATCTTCACTGACAATGAAGACCTATTTGTTTGTGTGTGTGGTCTCTTGTATTTTCTAGGCTTAAAGTAGAGGACAGCAGCCCTGGACTGCTCATAATGTCTGTTGCTTTGTCAAATACTGCAGAAACTAGCAGGATGGGGCTAGGTAAGATATGTTTGTATGAGTTAGCCATAATGCAATGCATCAGCTTCAAATACTTTCAAAGTTAATCTCCAGCTGTATAGGTGTTGTACATCCAGGCACAATTTTCAGTCTACTATTTGGCCAGGATGTTCCGTTCTCTGCTTCTACAGACATATGCAACAGTCTGTAAAATCTTTGCAATGTATCCAACCGTTTTAATGTTTGTATCGTCTTAATAAGTCAAATCAATAAAACTTATCAACTACAAAGAAAGTGGTTTGTAGAATCTCATTGAGAACCCATCAGGTCCCAGAGCTTTGTCACTAGTTATTTTATGCAATGGCTTATTTAATTATGTTAGAGTTAATGGATGAGCTAAAAGCTCTTTATCCACATTTTTTATTTCAGGAAAGGCACAATACGCGAAGAATGAAATGTGTTTTTCATCTATTCCCCCATCTCCTATCCCGTATAACTCTTTATAATACTTAACAAATTCTTCAGCTAAATTTTTGGGATGGAATATAAAATAATTATCTTTGGTATCATTAAGATATTTTATGGTATGAGAAGCTTCCAGCCAGTAGTTTAACTGTTTTTTTTCACCAGCTGTTATGTATCTGCAGTTAGATTTTAATATTGTTAATTTGGCCTGTGATCTACTAAGTTTGTGACCTTGTTCTTTTAATGCCATTAACTGAAGAGTTAATTGGTCTGAGTATTGTAAAGCTAATTGAGCCTCCATTGACCTAATTCTGTTTCAAAGTTCCTTTATCTTATTATTTTTGTCTTTCTTAATTTTTGATGCTAACCAAATTATTTCTCCTCTAATAGCACATTTATACACAGACCTTATGGTTGCTTGCTTTTCTACAGAACCTGAGTTTTCTTTGAAAAATCACAAATGAAAATCTTTAAGATGGGTCACTAACTTGGGGTCACTTAAGAGAGCATCATTCATCTTCCAGATCATATCTGACTGAACATTTGGTTCTAACTGTAATTTAATCTGTACTGAAGAATGATCTGACAATATTCTAGCTAAAATATCAACACGTATGAGGCCATTCAATAACTTGTAGATTACTAAAAAAAATCAATCCATTGATGTATAACATGTATAATTTCAATGAGGAACCTTTGTAAATGAGCTTTTAGCTCAAAGGTTGTAATTGGAGATATTAAATAAATAAATAAAATAAGTTTTAGTGAAAAAAATATTTTGGAACATAAAGGATTTAGCTCATTGTAAATTGTTTTGATTAAGGATTACCTGTTCAGCCAATTTCAGAGAAAAAAAAAGTCAGATTATTAAATCAAGTGGCTACCACAGAAAATTGTACACAGCAAATATTGCAGTCTGGTATTTTTATGGAATTTTTATTTCTTAATATAACTAACTCCTATAATGATGAAGAGAAAAGAGAAACTGTTTCCACATCAAGATAAGGAAGCCGACTCAGATGCTAAAAAGCTCCTGCACACACTTTTGCAGGTGTCTAATCTCTCAGACGAGCAATAAAACAATATCTGATGAACAGAAGTTAGTATGTTTCCAGGAGCATAATCCCTTAAACTGCATAACTTATTAAAGAAATACAGGAGCATAAACTCTTCATTAGTTATTTATTGAATATTAAATATAAGCCACTGGATTAATTCTAGGCATTCTGTTCATCCAAACCAGAACTGAGTTTAACTAACATCAGAGAGTATATTCTACTGTATAAATGATGTTCTCCCACCAATCTTTTAGTGAGGGACATCCCCATAATATATGATATAAGGTTGCAGTCTCTTCTGCACATCTCCGACAAGCATTGGAAGTGGCAAGTCACATTGAAACTAAATGATCTGGGGTCTTGTACCACCGACTAAGGATCTTGTTTTGAATACTTTAAGTTGCTGCCTTGGATCTGGTGAAGCTTGATGTGGTTCACCCCAAAGATGTGTCCAATCATCTTCTGCTATTGGATACTGCAACTCTGTATCCCATTTATGTCTATATGTCTCCCAGTTGGGCAAATAAAAATCCTGCATTAACTTGTAAATAAGGCTGATCTGGCCATTAGGGAGCTTAACCTACTTCTATAAATGTTTAATGATGTCTTTTTGGACTAGTGTGTAGTCTTTTGTAAGCCAAGGCTGAAGCACATGGCGCAATTGAAAATACCTTCAGAGGTCCCGGGTAAGTTAAAGAAACTCCTGTTGTAATTGATTTAAAAGTCTTAAAGAGCCCTGCTTCTGAATCAAAGAGATCTCCCACATTTTGAATACCATTGGAAGCCCAAGAAAGTCAGTGGATCTGAGTTCCTCCTATCCAGATAATAAGGTTGTTCCAAAGATGCTCGAGAGGACCCAGAAACTGTGGTTCCAGTTAATCATTTTCAATAACCTTCTCCAACACTGTTGTGTAAACTTAATTGGAAGAGTATACATATCGTTGCTCTGTTTGGAGTATCCAAGCAAAACTGCCAAGGGTGTTTCACCCACTATTGCTAGTTCAATTTCCACCAAAAGTGGTACATTCACAAGGGACAAAGATATCAATTGAACTGCATGATTAACACCTAATGTCTCATGATAAGTCCAAGGCCATGGCATGTTCCACCCCCTTTTGGTCTTGGGGCCCTTAGTAGCTTCCTGGCAAACTGTGGAATTCTCCCCTCCCGTATGAAATTGAAAACAGTTTGTCTATTTTATCCCATAAGCTTGAGGCAATTGCCATGAGTAAATTACTCAGAGTATAAAAAAACTTAGGGAATGCCATTAACTTTATAGCTGCTACCTTACCTGGAAGAGTTAAGCACAACTTCATCCATCTATGAAAATCTAATTTGATGTTGGCCAATACCTCTAATATATTTTTAGAACACATATCATACACATCACTAAATATATGCATACCTAAATACCTTATTCCCCCAGGTGACCATTTTAACGGTTCTTTATGGATGGATGCCCAACTGGGATACCCTCAGTGTAAGGGTAACATCTCTGTTTTAGTCCAATTAACTTTTAGGCCTAATATTGCACTAAATTAATCTAACACCTCCCATGATTTAAGAAGTGAGAATTCTACCTTAAAAAGCAACAGAAGTAAATCATTGGCATAAAGTGAAGTGGAAAAAGACTGAGTGTGCACCCATATCCCATGAATTGCAGAATGTTGCCTAGTGGCTGCATTTAAAGTCTCCATAGCTAATAAAAACAATAAAGAGCTTAATGGACACCCTTGTCTAGTGCCATAAAATAAAGTGAAAGGCTCTGACAACACCCCATTAGCTATTACCCTGGCCTTTGGGGAAGCATATAAACACTGAACCCAGGACTGTAAAAACTGGACCAATGGCCATTGCTGAAAGAACTTACAATGTGTCATTACATTAAATGGAATCAAAAGACTTCTCATCATCAATTGCCACTATGGCTGTTGGCTCCAGACCCCTAGTTACATTTTGGATAAGATCCACCAAGGCTCGGAGGTTATCACTGCCCTTCCTACCTTTCATAAAGCTGGCCTGAGACTTATGTATTAAACAAGGAAGAGCTGTTTCCAGCCATGAAAGCAAAATCTTAGCTAAAACTTTGTAATCAACCTTAAGTAATGATATAGGCCTATTGTTAGCACAAAAAGTTGGATCTTTATTCGGCTTAGGCAGGACAGTGATAGTGGCCTCCTACATTCATGGAGACATAGACCTGGTGTCTCTTATGTATCAAAAGAATTTAAAGAGATGGTGTGATGACTCCTCCTGAAAGGCCTGGTTAAAAATCAGTGCTAAGGACATTCAGACCAGCGGTCTTACCTAAAGTTAACTGGTGGATAGTCCGTTGAATTATGGCAAGTGAAATGTCTGCATCCAAGGCCGACCTAATGCCTTGAGGTAGATGGGGCAATGTAATTCCTGCAAAAGGAATCATAATCACCCTGGGAAGGGGAGATAGAAGAAGCATAGAGGGTTTGTAGTACTCTCGGAATAGATCAGAAATTTGTTAAGGGTCTACTACCACATAGTCTCCATCTTGTTTTAGATAGGGGATCTGGGTCTCATAGACATTCTCTTCAATCAATAGGTCAACAGCTTCCCTGACCTTGTCTCCTGATTCCAAATAAGCCTGCTGCAGGAAAACAAACAAAGCCCTTGAGGCCTGTAGGTGGAGAATACTATTCAGTCTGTATTTGAGTTCTAAATGTTCCTGAATCTGAATTGAACTTTCTGAGGGCTTTGAATAATTAACATCTTCCAACATTTTAATAGAGTTGGATAAATTAGAGACTTACTGTTTCCAAATGTTATTCTCTTTGAAGGCATAGGAAATAACCCAGCCTCTGATAAATACTTTAAAAGCATCCCAGATGGTGAACTGCAAAATAACAGGATCGATATTGGCTTGAAAATAAAATCTGATTTCTGACATTAAGAACACCTGAAACCCTTCAGAGCATAACAGAGCAGGGTTAAAATGCCAACAAGGGGATTTGGGAACACTCCCTTGTGGTACCCAGACCAAGCTAACAGGGGCATGATCGGAAATTAAAATAGGGACTATAGCCACATCCAGCAGTTCAGAAAACAGTGTGGAACTCCCCAAAAAGAAATCTAACCTACCGCAGGTGCAAAACCTGTGTGACTGAAAATGTATACCCTAGGCCGTTGGGATGAAAAAAACCTCCAGTAATCCATTAAATTAATTTCTAAAGATAATTGAATTAACACTGCTCTAGAACGTTGATGTGAGGGAGCACCATTTGTCAGTTGGTTTCTATCAACAAAGGGATCCAAGACCAAATTGTAATCTCCCCCCCAACTATGATGTAAATAGGAGGATGATACCAATCTGCAATAATATGGGTGAGCTGTGAGAAAAAGTCTGTAGTATCAATGTTAGGGGCATAAATATTAACTAACAAAAGACTAACCCCAAACATTGTCCCCAGAATAAGAATACTGTGACCCTCCCTATCAAGCAAGGTATATTCAAACCAAAAAGGACAACCTTTTTTGAAAAGGACTGAGACCCCCCACTGTTTGAGAGAGTATGTACTGGAAAAGGCCATACCTAGCCACCCACTCACCTGCTTAATCACTTCAGCCCTTAAAAGGTGAGTTTCCTGAAGGAATACAATATCACAGTTACGTGACCCCAAAAAGGAAATCATCTTTTTCCTTTTTATGGGGTGATTCATACCCTGAACATTCGAAGTAATTATTAGGATATCAGCCATTTGCAAAACTCTGCAAAATCAGGATGCTAACAACAAAAAGCAGGCTCAGTCTAAGAATACCCACTAAACATAGATCACAAGTGCATGCCATTTTTACATTGTACCAAATGATGATCGCATGTACCTTATTTACTGTAGAACCATGATCAAAATGTAAAAGATAAAGCAAGCCACAGGTAGCTGAACCCAACCATCAGTAAAACTAGAACTGCAAATATTAATATTTAATTTCAAATGCAATCACTCCCTAAATAATATCAGAAAAACAGGTGTGTGCCCCTCAGTAACTGAAGAAACAAGTTTAGGGAGAGCCCATACTTTAGAAAACACAGACCTAGTAAATAACTGTCAAGTTCTGTGATGTACCCCATTTACTAAAAAATTGCCCAGAGAATCAAAGACTAATGTGAGGGGTATTAGTACTATCAGTAGGTGTAAAACAAAAGGCTTAGGGAATGGGAACCCAAGGACTGACGGAGGTATCTAGTCCAGACTCTCCCACTCCCAGCAGGTGTAATGGCAGGCATACAATCACAATACTAGGATTAGCTCCTTATATGGCTGACATGAAAAAACTCCCACCACCCACACCTTGACCCCTTAACTGACTTTTGGCCAAACTTGTAGTAACACAGAAAGTGCCTTCAAAACAGGACAGGACCAAAATCCGTTACTGGGACTGTAAGAAAGGGATTTACCACTATAGGCATAGCTACAGTGGGAGTATAAACAAAAAAAGGTTGGCATCATTGAAGGGGAACTAGGGGAGGTACTTGTTTAAAACTATAGATTTAGGCAGCAAATTCAACGCAGTATAAATTCACAAATTTCCTTGCACATAAAGAAACTGAACAACATTCATTGTTCCATCACCCTCCGTACCCCCATTTACAATAAAACTAAGACAAAAGTCCACAATGATTCACAGCACTCAGCGTTGTTAAGTGATCCTCTAGCAGTTCATGAGCAACGAGTTCACGGTCCATTGTCTCGATCCACCATTTTCTGATGGTCAGCAGAGTGGTTAGCAGAGGTTGGACCTGGGGGCACTTCAGTCAGTTGATCCATCACAGAGCCAGAAACCAATGCAGCTATCAGAGATGGCAACAGCTGCTCTGATGGTAAGGTAGCAATCAGCTCATCTTCCAGGTAATAAGTCCACTCCCTGTTACCGGTCTGACTGTTCTCTGCTTGAAGCATTGGGGAAAACCTTGTGTGTTTCAGATCAGGGTCCACTGACCACCACTGATTATTGGAGGAGAACGAGGGTTCTGAGAGAATTGTGCACTGTACCAATGAGACATTCTCATAGAATCTTTGCTGTGCAGAGGAGTGAAGAGGGTCCCTCTGTCATTTGGGTTTCAGGGCTGGGTTCCCCTCACTTATAATGGAGGCAGCTGTGAACTTTTTAGGGGACTGTCTAGGGAGAAGACCAGAGGCAGAGGTAGAAGAGGAGGGGGAAACATCTTTGGTGCCAGCCATAGCCTTGCTACCCGATCCTTTCCCAGCAATAGTATGCCTTGGGACCTGTTATGTAAAACATTGTGGAGACCATCTCTGTTCTGACAGAAACACTGCACTTCATTGGGGGGAATTGAACCACAGCCAAAGTCCATCCCAGAACACTGTAAGGATTGCCAGATATTTGACTGAGTATTGAATCTTTCTCATAGCAAGCTATTTTCTGATAGGGGCGAATGCTTTTCGAAAAACAGTGACATCTTTGGGAAAATCTTGAAAACTATGAATTATACGGCTGTTCCATTTGAGAGGGCCCTTCTCTCAGGCCAACCTCAGAATTAGTTCTTTCATAAAAAAAAGCAGAAGGTATGCTGTGATGGGACAGTGAGGCAGAACTCTTGCAGGTCAGGGGCCTAATGACCTATGGACCCTCTCTGTTTCTAATGTTGAGTGCCAGTAGCAATCCACCTTCTGTGGGATGAACTGGTTCAGGAATTAAGCCATACTGGGGCCCTCAGTCCCTTAAAGGACCCCAACAATCCTAAAATTATTTTGCCACCCCCTATTTTCCAGACCTTCAGATTTTGCCCTTGCTGACTGTAGTTGTTGTTCAAGTCTGGTAATGCAATCCCCATATCTATCAGTTTCAGACTCCACATTCAGAGAAAAAAGTTCATTGACACCAGTACACTGTTCAGCCACTTCTATGAGATTATTTAGTTGAGAAACCAAGGATTTGATGTTAGTGATATCCTGAATCAGGGTTTGTAGCATTATACAGATATTTGACAGATCCTCTAAGCCAAAGGCAAAATGAGTCTCCAACATCACCATTTCATGTATTAGAAGCAATACACCACCAGAAAGTGATGCAGTGTTCTTCAGAACAGTCCCGGTAAGACATTCTCTTTCAAAAGTTCAGGTGTTCAGCTACTTGTTATATTAATTAAGGCAGGTCAAATGAGTTGATTGGTGTCCAAAAATGATGGATCTTTACATTGAGCGGAGTTACTGTTTTAGTTGGCCATCCAGGAATCCTGCTCTCATGCACTCCCCATGAGGCCCCACCAATGCTTTGCACATTGTCATCACTACCTCTTTTCTTCTGCTGGAGATGCCTCTTCCTATGCACTCCAGCATCCCACTGGCTCTCCCCACAGCCTTGGCACATTGTTTGACTGCCTTTAGGTAATCAGATATGATTACCCCCAAATCCCTTTAATGTTTGATGACCATCAGTATCACCGCCCCCACCATCATGTAATCCTCCCCTGGGATCTTGCACCCCAAATGTATGATTTTGCACTTTTTCACATTGAATCTCAACTGCCACATTATAGACCATTGCTCCAGTTTACCTAGGTCCCTCCTCTTTTTATCACCCCTCCCAGAGTGTCCACCTTGTTGCAGATCTTAGTGTCATCTGCAAAGAGGCATAGCTTACCTTCCCGCCCCTCTGCAATGTCACTTATAATGATATTAAACAGGACTGGCCCCAGAACTGATCCCTGTGGCATCCCATTGGTCACCTTCCTTTCCACAGATTGAACTCCATTTACCACCACCCTCTGTCTCCCAACACTCAGCAGTTCCTAACCCAATTTAACATTTTGTGACCCACTCCCAGGCTACCCAGCTTGTTCATGAGTCTTCTATGTGGAACGGTATTGAAGGCCTTACTGAAATCAAGGTAGGCCATATCCACTGCTCCACTTTGATCCACTTCCCTAGTAACCCAGTCAAAGAAATCAATTAGGTTTGTTTGACATGACCCTTCTGCTGTGAATCCACACTGGATTCAAGGCATTCCACAATCCTTTCTCTAAGTAGTGATTCCATAATTTTCACCACTATTGAGATGAGGCTGGCTGGTTTATAGTTTCCAGCTTCCTCCCTACTCCCACTTTTGTGAAGAGGGACTACATCTGCCCTCCTACAGTACTTTGGAGCCACTTCCATATCTATTGATTCATTGAACAGGGCTGCCAGTGCTGCTGCCAGCACCTGCTGTAGTTTCCTTATTATTCTAGGATGTATCCCATCCAGTCCCATTGCCTTGCCCATGTTCAGTTTTGTGAGTTCTTTTACAACTTTCTGTTCCGTAAATGGACTGGTGTTCACCTCCCTCCCACATTTGCTCATGTTGCCTAATTGTGGTCCCTCACCTTCTGCTTCTTCTGTGAATACAGAACAAAAATATTTGTTCAATATTGATACTTTTTCCAGGTCCCCTTCCCTACACTCTCCTTCTTCCCCATTAAGCCTTACAATCCCACTCCTATTTTTTCTCCTTTCACTAATGTACCTATAAAAAGTATAGTCCCCCTTCCTGTGCTATTTTTTTCCTCCATTTGCACCATAGCGCTCCTGGCTGCTTTCTCTGCCTCCCTTTGTTTATCAATGTGCACTATCCAGTCCTCCTTCTTCTATATTTCCTTGAATTTCCTGAAATGCATCATTTTTGTCTTTACCTTTATAGGCACTTCCTTTGAGAACCATAGTGGTTTTCCCTTTCTCTTACCCTTGTTTACTTGCCTAATGAAATGTTTGTCACTTCCACTATGGCTCCTTTCAGATGTGCCCACTACTCCTCAAATCCCCTCATTCATCCCTCCCTCCCTGCCAGAGTATTCTTGAGACATATCCCCATCTTAGTAAAGTCCAGCCACCTGAATTCCAGGACCCTCACCTTTGTGTGGCTTGACTCTGGCACTGTACTCATAATGAACCACACCGTGCAATGATTACTGGACTCCAGGTGTCCTCACTTACTGACTTCCACAATTCTGTTCTCGTTAGTGAGTAACAGGACCAAAATTGTACCCTCCTGGGTGGGCTCTAGCACTAGCTGCCTGAGGCCTGCCCTTGCATGGACTACAAGATAGCCCTGCTGCTGGCTGAGTCAGCACCTGGGATGCACCAATCCACATTTGGCAGATTGAAATCACCTACCAGCAGCACCTTTCCCTTAGCTGCCATCTTATGGATGGATTCCATTAGAACCACATCCACTTCCTCCTCCTGTTCTGGAGGTCTGTATATCATGCCTGTGAAAATAGCTGTGCCATTGTCTGTCTCAAGTGTGACCCCACAGTAACTCCTGCCCAGCCTGCATTCCCTGTATCTCAGTTGCTCTAATACCCTCCCTGACATAAAAAGCCAACTCCCCTCCCTTTTTACCCTCTCTGTCTCTCCTAAGCAGAGTATAACCTGGTATTGCTACATCCCAGTCATGGTTTCCAGTATGCCACATCTAAGAAATAGCTACAATGTCCATGTCAGCCTCTATCATCAAAGCTACCAGGTCTGGGATTTTATTTCCTAGGCTGCGGGCATTAGTATACATGGCCTTCTATGTTTTGCCATTTCTCCTTTTATCATGCCCCCTTTTGCCTTTTTGCCTCCTCCATTTGTCCTTCCTGTTTTTAACCCCCTTCTTCTGTCCTCCGCTGTTCCCAACTGGTCCTGCATTGTAGAACCAATCAGTGCAAACTAACCAGAAGCAGCTTGATCCCTATTGTCTGGTCCCAATATACATACATACACACCCACTGAACAGCATGTCTGAAACAAAGCAAAGCAAACAAAAAAACAATTGAGCTAATAGTGAATTCTTAGCTGTACCAAAATAGTCTGATGCAAAATGTCACCAAAAAACAAAGGCAATTTAGAAAATCAACTAGCAAACTAATAAATAAATAAACAGTATTTCAACCCCCTATTAATTCATAAAAAGCAAATGAAAATCAGTATACTCAGCCCCTTCCCCAGCAGACTAGTAGAAGGAAATCAATAATCTCACTTCCTTTCCCAACAGACTAGTACAGAGGAATTTAATATTTTAACCCCCTACAACTTAGCAGCAGAACTGTTCAAAATACAGCAATAAAAACCCTCCACTCCTTCAGTTCATAGCCAAAATTAGAGGAAAACTAAGGTAGACTTTGGCATAATGGGTGAATACCTGAGGAGTGCATTACCAAATGGCCAGAAAGGAGGGGTGGAAGAACAATGAAGAAAAAACAAAATTGCCATCATGGAGGCAACAAGCCTTTGTCTGAAACAAATATAGAAAACAAAGCAGAATAAAAAAAACACTATGGTTCTCAAAAGAGATGTCAGGGAAAGTTAAGGAGAAAACAGCTGCATTCAAAAAGTATAAAGAATCACAGAAGGAGCACGACAGGGAACTGTATCAATTAAAGCAGAAAGAAGTGGGGAAGGCAGTCAGAAAAGCAAAGGCCCAAACTGAGGAAACAATAGCCAACTCAATTAAGAAGGGGGATAAAACCTTTTATAGGTTCATTAGGGAGCATAGAAAGGTAAAGGGAGAGATAGTGAAGATTAATAAAGGAGATGGGCAATGGCACAAGGAGACAGTGAAAAGGCAGAGATACTGAATGAATACTTTTGCTCAGTATTCACAAAAGAAGAAGAGGAGGAGTTACCTAAACCAAACAATAGAAGAACTCTGGGTAGTGGGGTTGGCACCAGTCCATTTACAGAAGAAAGAGTCATGAAAGAACTCCTAAAACTCAAGGTGGACAAAGCAATGGGGCCTGACAGGATTCACTCTAGAATCCTAAAAGAACTAATGGAGGACCTAGTGACACCTCTGACTACATTTTTTAACAAATCATCGGAGGATGGGGTGGTACCTGAGGACTGGAGGAGGGCAGATGTGATTCCCCTTCACAAAAGTGGAAGTAAGACAGGGAAACTACAGACCTGTTAGTTTGACCTCAGTGGTGGGAAAAATGATGGAATCACTTCTGAAAGAAAGAATTGTTGAGTACCTAGAGGCCAGCAGGGCACAGGACCCAATGCAGCATGGATTCACAGCAGGAAGGTCATGTCAGACGAATCTAATCAATTTCTTTGACTGGGTGACCAAAGTAATAGACCAGGGAGGGGCTCTGGATATAGTCTACCTAGACTTTAGCAAGGCATTTGACACAGTCCCGCAAAAAAGATTAATAATCATTTAAGCCAGCCTGGAAGTGGGTCCCATGGTGGTAGCCTGGGTAGCAAACTGGCTGCACAACAGGACACAGAAGGTAATAGTGAATGGAACACATTCTGAAGAAAGGGGGGTTACTAGTGGAGTACCTCAGGGCTCAGTACTGGGTGCAGTCCTCTTTAACGTCTTTATAGGTAACATTGCAGAGGGTCTGGAAGAAAAGGTATGCCTCTTTGCAGATGACACAAAGATCTGTAACAGAGTTCATACACGGGGAGATATAAAGATGAGAAGGGACTTAGCAAGGCTGGAGGAATGGTCAGACATATGGCAACTTAGATTCAATGCAAAGAAGTGCAAAGTAAGGCACCTGGGAAATAAAAATCCAGGAGAAGACTACACAATAGGAGGGGATGTACTAACAACAACAATAATGGAAAGGGACCTGGGGGTAGTCATATCAGATGTCCTAAAGGTGGGTAGGCCATGTGAGAAGTCAGTAAGGAGAGACAGGGGGATACTGGAATGCATAGGGAGGTGCATCACAATTAGAAAAAGGGAAGTGGTTATCCCTCTGTACAGACAGTTGGTGAGACCCCATCTGGAGTACTGCATGCAGTTTTGGAGACCTCATCTATGCAAGGACATAGACAAGATGGAAGCAGTCCAGAGGAGGGCAACTAAAATGCTGCAGGGTCTACATCATAAACCATATGAAAAGAGACTGAGAGAGCTTAATATGTATACCCTTGATTAAGGGAAGGACAGGGAGGACATGATAGAAAATTTTAAGTACCTCATGGGAATCAACAAAGTCCAGGAGTGTAGCATCTTTCAGAAAAAGAGATGTGTAAGAACAAGGTGGTACAATTTAAAGACAGAGGGAGATGGCTCAGGGGCAATGTGAGGATTTTTTTTTTCATGGAGAGAGTGGTGGACACATGGAACCACCTTCCTGGGCAGGTTGTGGGGTCTAAAACAGTGGGGAAATTCAAACATGTATGGGACAGACATGAGGCACTTATAGTGGGGAGGTTGCAGGAAGTAGGCTGTTGGTTAACTAGAATCTGCAGCTTATCCAATAGGTAGGGAAATGGGCAGACTGTGTGGGCCAAGTGGTCCTTATCTGCTGTCAAAGTCTATGTTTCTATGACTTTCTTAAGCACTTAATCAAGATTATGCTGCTCTCTCTTTGTGGTCATGGAAGTGATCTGGGCTCCTGGTTCAGTGCATCTCAATGCAGCCTTCTCCTTGACCAGATAAGCTCCTTATTAGGGTCTAAGAATGTAAATACCAGGGCTAGGTCTGACAACCCCAAGGAACAAGGCACTACCGATTCACCAAGATTCCTGAGACTCAAAACACTAATGTTTTTCATTTCCTTACTTGTGTGCTTTACATTATTTAACTCTAATGGCTGCATTACTTTTTTGCAATATATATTATAGTGGTGCTACTGCACCACTATAGTTAGGATTGAGCAGGCTGTTTAATGCTGAACCTCTAAATTTTCACTATAATAGCTTCGACATGATTCAACAGATTTTCCAAAAATTTTGCATGCAGTCTCGGGGGCAAGGTCTCTTGACTTTTCAAGCTTTGTTCAAGTCAAATATGCAAATTACGAGATCTTGGTTGTGAAAAAACTGAAAAAATTGGGTTTAGTTTTGCTGTTTCTGTCATCACCTAGCACCCAAACAGTTTGAAATTTTGCTCTGAAATTTTCTGAGTAGAAAGGGCATGGGCTGGAATGGTGCTTTTCACTGGTTTGGTGAAAAAATATGAATCTGCTCCAGAGTTATAAGGATATGACATTTTGGTTCTGAGTATGCTCATTACAGTCTTTTGAATATCTGCTTCATATAAAAATAGAATTTGGCCCATTTTAAAAAATATTCTGTTTCGTATGGGGATAATCTTTTTTTGTGAGAAAAAATTTTGTTTTTTGTATGGCAGCCATCTTTATTCTTTTTTTTTATTCTTTGGAAAAACCATAAAAATTATGCCCTGCAGAGACACCGGCATCTGTACCTTGCTAATTGGCCCCCATTATGTGGATTCTGGAGTTAGTTTTAGGAAAAAACACCCAGATATATGTTTTTAACATATTCTAAAATATTTTTTCATTACCTGAATTTCTTTGTTCATATGGCCTTACGAAAAAAGAATAAGCCATATGAAAAAAGATTCCCTTCATACCAAAAAAGAATTTTGACTTAATTTTCTTTCACATTCTTTTTTGTATGAAGGGATCTATTTTGCATTAATGATACAACTGCATGAAAGAAGATCACGTCATATGAAAAAAATAATTTGAATTTATTTTTTTTCACTTTTTTCCAAGTAAAAGAATCTTTTTTCTTTATGAACGACACAACATCATGACAAAAGATCCCCTCATACAAAAAAAGAATTTGGACTTAGTGTTTTTTCACCACATTTCAGCTTTAACAAGCCATAAAACTGGAAGCAGGTAGAGAAACCCTGTAGTTTGGTAGTTTTCATATCAAACTACTGGCTTATTTTTAAAAGCTACTGTGAATTTTACCATGTAAGGACATAATTGTAAACTGTGTGCCAGGTCGATGAATGAGTGACCTTTGCCCATTTTGAGCTTCTGTTAACAAACTGGGTGACTTTGTAGTCACTGTGACACTATGAGAACTTCCAGGTCTTTCCTGCAGATAAATCCTGCCCTGCTGCAAGCAGGGCATGCGCAGCATCGTACACAAAGATCTGTGCCCAGACACGCACATTTATGCATGTCAGGCATGTCCAACAGGGGCAGGGCACATGGCAAGAAATATATGGGAAATGTAGTCCAATTTTAAAGTATTTCTTGTGTACTATAGTAGCCATACTAGGACCTAAAATGAGGCAATGCAAAATGTGTCAAATGTACACCATTGACTTTCCTTTACTAGACATTCAATTTGGCAAATGTCTACTAATTGTCTGGCTGTACCATGAATTAGAGAGTCTGCAAAACAGAACAAACATTCAGATGGAAATTAGCCTACTCAAGGACTTTATTGACCAAACCACTGCAAACTTAAGTCAACCATCAGTAGCAGGATCCCTAGAACATCCTGATCAAGCTAAAATATAGAAACATGTTAGTGTAACAACCATGGGGGCCTCAGATTGTCATACTGAACAAGAAATAGATGACTGGTGCACTGTTCAGAGCAGATTAATAAAGAGGAGGGAGGCAGATTTTCAATAGTGCCCCAGTAGAACTATTTAATACATATGGCTTTTTGGAGCATTTGTAGCCTATGGGATTTAATGATAATAAAGTTACATTGCAAACTCAGCTGACAAACACTACAAAAGATGTTCCGGTTAAGAGGATCCAGGCTCAGAAACTTGATAATACAACACATGCCAATACAATTAAAGGGCTAAAGAAAGGGATAGGCACTACACAAAGTGGTACTGAGGACAAAAAAACATGGCAAAAATCACAGAGATATTCTCGTGATTGGGAACTCAGTAATGAGGGGCATAGATTCAATAGACTGCAAATGCAGAAATGAATCAACAACAGTAAACACATTACCAGGGGCAACAATCTCAGATGTGAAAACAATGCTTAATGGCCTGATGGCAAACCTTAGCAAGCCACTTGTAGTCTTTCACGTAGAGGTCAATGATGTAGGCAGAAGGAACCTCAAAGATATGTATAATGACTATGAGAATGAGGCCTTGATAATTAAAAATAGGGGTGGAGACATTATATTATCAGGGGTGCTGCCAGTCAGAGGAAGGCACTGCAAAAAAAAAAAAAAAACAGGAGATATTACAATGCTAAATTGATGACTATGGGAATGGTGCCAATTAAGGAGGCAGGGCTTAATCAACAACTGGAATATATTTGGAGATGAGAGCTTAATGAACCTTGATGGGCTTCACCTAAATAAAATGGGTTCTAGAAGGCTGGCCAGAACATTCAACAATTCAATTAGTATCCATTTAAACCTGAATTGGTGGTGGGGGTTCTGGAAGGAAACATCAGAGCCCCTAGACAAATAAAAGTCAACAATAAATCAAAACAATGAGGACATGAGATGGAAAGACTTGTTGATCAATGAAAGGAGCATAGTAAACAAGTTTGAATTGAAATACAGATTGAAATCACAACACATTAAAATCTGTGCCATTAAAGAAATGTGGTTAAATGCAAACCATTCATGGCAAAAAGAAATAAATGGATATAACCTCTTCTCTAAATCAAGAGATAGAAGGAAAGGTGGTGGAGTAGCAGCATACATAGTAGAGAATATACAGGCTGAACCAGTGTCCATAGTCTCAAACAAGATAGAGGAGTTTTGGATTAAAATAACCCACCAAGAATCTCCTAAAATCATAGTGGGGTAGTATATAGGCGACCATCAATCACTAAAAAAGATGACATCACCTTACTAAAATACATCCAAGATCTTAATCCAGTTGACAGAATTATATTGTTGGAGGAACCTCCACAAAGGAGACCAACAGGAGGGTGGCATGGGACACCACAGGGGAAGGAAACAACTCCTGTTGGGGGACTCCATTGTTAGGAAAGTAGAACTGGGGGAGGAAGGGGAGAGGGAGTTAAGATGCCTGCCTGGCACCATGGCTTGGAGGAACAGGGAGCGAATCCTCAGGATCACAGGAGTAGCTGCACAGGGGAGGAAGCTGGATGTCATTGTCCACCTAGGAACAAGTGACCTGGCTAAGAAAGGGATCAGAGCAGTGCAAGAAGCATTTATGGAGAAGGGAAGGGGCCTTAGACAAATAGCACACATGGTAACCTTCTCAGAGGTGCTGCCTGTCTATGGCATGGATGAAGCTAGGGTGCTCCACACCATGGGATTCAATCAGTGGTTGAAAAACTGGTGCAGAGCTCAGGGATTTGGCTTCATTGGGGACTGGGGATCCACCTGGATGGATGCAGGCCTATACTGGCGTGATGGTCTGCATCTGTCCAGGAAGGGAACCAGGATCCTAGATGATAGGTTTAAATACTTCATTGGCAAGCATTTAAACTAGCCAAGGGGAGGCACTGGAAAGGATCAGGGAAATCCTAGCCCCCCCCAAAAAAAATCAGGGTACTAAGTGAGGTAGACACCAACATAGAGATGTCAATAGGGAGAATTGCAGGGGTAAATGGAGACAGTGACAAATGCAACAAGGACAGGGATGGGACAAAAAGGGGTAAGGCCATCAAGAAATGGAGGGTAATGAGTACCAACGTCTGTAGTCTGGGCAACAAGCTCCCTGAACTGGTGGCCTTGATGGAAGAGGGATGCCTGATATTGTAGCAGTCACAGAAACATGGTACACAGAGAACCATGACTGGGATATTAACATACCAGGGTACACAACCTACAGAAGAGACAGGGCAGGCAGAAGAGGGGGAGTAGCTCTCTGTGTAAGGGAAGGGATAAAAGCAACTGAACAGAAGAGCAAACAGGGAGGGGAGGAAGCACTGTGGGTCACCTTAGCGACTGGAAATGGCACCACAATCTGCACAGGGGTTGTATACAGACCATGTCAAGGGAGGGAAAGGACAAGGATATGATAGAAGGCATACTTAGTATGGCAGAGAAATGGGAGGTACTGTTGATGGGGGACATTAATATGCCAGATGTTAAGTGGAGCACCTTAGCTGCAGCCACATCCAAAAGCAGGACCATTCCTGACGCCCTTCAGGTGGCATGCCTCAGACAGCTAGTTTTGGAACATACTCATGAGGGAGCAATCTTAGACCTCGTACTCTCAAATGGGGACAGTGAGAGGATCTCAGATCTAGAAGTGGGTAGCCATTTGGAACAAGTGACCACTAAAGAGTGTTATTCATGATCAACTCAGCTACAGAGTCAAGCCATACATAAGTGAGGGTTCTGGACTTCAGGAGGGCTGACTTTGGCAAGATGGGAGAGAGCCTTAGAAAAGCACTAGCAAACAGGCTACAAGGAGGGGTGGAGCAACAATGGGGAAATACCAAAACTGCCATCACAGAGGCAACAAGCCTTTGTGTGAAGCAAATAAACAAATCAAAATGAAAGAAAAAGCCACTATGGTTCTCAAAAGAAGTGGTGGTTACAGTTAGGGAGAAAAAGATAGCATTTAGGAAGTATAAGGAAACACAGAAGAAGCAGGACAGAGAACTGTACCACTTAAGGCAGAAGGAAGCAGAGAAGGTAGTCAGAATTGCAAAGGCACAAACTGAGGAAAAGATAGCCAACTCGGTTAAGAAGGGGGATAAAACCTTTTATAGGTGTATCAGGGAGCGTAGAAAGACAAAGGGAGGGACAGTGAGGCTGAATAGAATGGATGGTGGGTGGGCAGAGAGTGACAGTGAAAAAGCAGGGATACTGAATGAATACTTCTGTTCAGTGTTCACAAAAGAGGAAGAGAGGAGGTGCCTAATCCAATTAACAGAAGCACTCTGGAGAGGGGGGTCGATCCCAGTCCTTTCACAGAAGAAAGGGTTCTGAAAGAACTCCTAAAACTGAAAGTGGACAAAGTAATGGGGCCAGATGGAATTCACCCTAGAATTCTAAAGGAATTAAGCAGAGAACTAGTGACACCACTGACTACCCTTTATAACAAATCATGGGAGGATGGTGTGGTACCTGAGGAATGGAAGAAGGCTGATGTGATTCCCTTTCACAAAAGTGGGAGCAAGACAGAGGCAGGAAACTACACACTTGTCAGTGTGACCTCTATGGTTGGGAAAGTGATGGAATCACTTCTGAAGGAAAGAATTGTTGAGTATCTAGAGGCCAGTGAGGCACAGGACCCAAGGCAGCATGGGTTCACAGTGGGAAGGTCATGTCAGATGAATCTAATTGATTTCTTTGACTAGGTGACCAAAGTAGTAGACCATGAAGGGGCCATGGACATGGTCTACCTAGACTTTAGCAAGGCATTTGACACAGTCCTACACAAAAGATTAGTAGTCAAATTAACCAGCCTTGGAGTGGGTCACAGGGTGGTAGCCTGGGTAAAACATTTGGCTGAACAACAGGACACAGAAGATAATTGTAAATGGAGTCCACTCTGAAGAAAGAGGGGTTACTAGTGGGGTACTGCATGGTTCAGTACTGGGTCCAGTCCTTTTTAATGTCTTTATAAGTGACATTGCAGAGGTACTGGAAGGAAAAGTATGCATCTTTGCAAATGACACAAAGGTCTGCAACAGGGTTGATACACAAGGAGGCTTGGAAAGGATGAGAAGGGAATTGGCAAGGTTGGAGGAATGGTCAGAATTATGGCAGCTTAGATTCAATGCAAAGAAGTGCAAAGTAATGCACCTGGGAAACAAAAATCCAGGGGAAGATTACACAATGGGGGGGTAGTAACAACAACAAAAATGGAAAGGGACCTGTGGGTAATCATATCAGATGACCTTAAGGTTGGCAAGCAATGTGAGAAGGTGGTAGGGAGGGCTGGGGGGATACTGGGATGTATAGGGAGAGGCATCACCAGCAGAAAACAGGAAGTTGTTATCTCTCTGTATAGACAGTTGGTGAGACCCCATCTGAAGTACTGCATCCAGTTCTGCAGACCCCATCTCCGCAAGGACATAGACAGCATGGAGGTAGTTCAGAGGAGGGCAACTAAAATGGTGCAGGGTCTGCAAGAGAAGCCATATGAGAAGAGGCTAAAGGAGCTTAAGTTGTATACTCTTGAGGAAAGGAGGGAGAGGGGGAACATGATAGAAACATTTAAGTACCTCAGTGGAATCAAAAAAGTCCAAGAGGGTAGCATCTTTCAGAAAAAGAGATGTGCAAGGACAAGGGAACACAATTTGAAGATAGAGGGGGGACGGTCTTAGGGGCAATGTGAGGAAGTATTTTTTCACAGAGAGGGTGGTGGATGCATGGAACAGCCTTCCTGAGGAAGTTGTGGGGTCTAAAACTATGGGAGAATTCAAGAATGCATGTGACAGACATAAGGCAATTTTTGTGTGGGGTAGGAAGAAATAGGCTGTTGGTTAAATAGGATCTGCAGCCTATCATCTAGGTAGGGAAATGTGCAGACTAGGTGGGCCAAGCGGTCCCTATCTGCCATCAAAGTTTATGTTTCTATGTTTCTATTTACCTGGGATTTGCCAGAATACCCTAGAAAGCTCATCCATAATAAAGAGAGAGTATTTACACGTGTTTAGTCAGGTGGGACTGGAACAACTAGTAAATCAAAAAACAAGGGGATATACCACTTTGGATTTAATCCTTACAAACACAATGACAGATATACAAGACTGCAAACTTACAACACCCCTAGGTGACAGTGATCATGTAACTGTCTCCTGTACCATCAAGGAACTTAACTCTTACCAATCTGTGGATACCATTATACTGAACCTCCAGAAAGCCAATTCCACTGCTTTAAAAAAAAATAATAAATTCATGGAACTGGAGGGAAGAGTTTCAAGACAAAAGTATTGAAGAGACGTGGCACATGCTGGAGGTGAAGCTAGCAAACTGTATAAAACAATTGATATCAACTAAAATAAAATACAAAAAAGGGAAACAATAACTCAATTGGTTAAACAGTAGAATAAAAAAATGATCAAAAAACACAAACTTTTTAATCACTTAGGGTGACAATAAGGTAGAAGGGTGGATAAGGTTTTGAAACCTTTAAAAGACAGTGAAAAAAGAAATAAAGGAAGCTAAGGCACAATATGAGATTAAACTGGCAGCAAAAACTAAAGACAACTATAAGTCATTTTACACCTATCTTAACAACAGCAAGAGATAAGGAAATACTATGGGTCATCTACTGAGCCCAGATGGCTCAGTAGTGAATAGCAACAAGGAAATGGCTGAAATTCAAAATGAATATTTCTCAACAGTATTAAGTACAACAAAAGACCAGGGAAGTCATGGATTTATAAAATGTAATATTTCTCATAGCCCAATACAAATTAAGGAAGCAAATGTAGAAGAGAGAAGCAGAAAGTAGAAAAAAAAAATTTATTCAATTCATATACAAAATGAATTAATCAGATAGCTCAACTGGGACAAGCTAATTTCCAGTGAAATCCATTGTGCAATTTTGCAAAATAACACATAATTTCATAATACACAATACAAAATAAAAAACATATAAAAAAACAATTTTGAACGCAATTGCATAGAATAAAATGTCAGCAATACTCTATTTAAAGTGTACTCTGCTACTAATTTATAACAGCAGACTCCGAAATATCCTAGGAAAGTTCAAGTAGAGTTTGTTGTCTTGCTTCTTTTACAAACCAAGATTTAGTATCACCTACTCTGATAATACCATTTACTTACTGAAGAGCTTGTGGAACAGAGTTCTGCAACATCAGCCCTCTTGTCAAAGATATGTGACCTACCCATTTTTAATCTAAAATTTGATTGACAGTATTCCAGGCTTAATGCTGACCTCAGGCCTTGCCTTATTGGCCTGGTTACTAATTTATCAATAATATAATCCAGGGCCTGCATAAATCAGGTCCCCATATTCTATTATCGGTGAAATTAATGAATTTACCAGGTGCTTCCTTGTTGCTTCATTCAGGGAAAATGTGTTCCTGTATAAGCATCCTAAACATTTTCCTACTTTCTTTTCAAAGGATTCAATGTGCTGGTCCCATTTCAAGGCTGAGTCCAAATGGACTTCAGATATTTGTGACTCTGCACATGATCTAAGATAACATTATTAATAGTTTTAATTTGCAAAATTATTTCTGTTGAACCCAGTTTTTGTGGTTTAGAGAAAATCATCAGTTGGGATTTTTTGGTATTCAAAATCAGCCTAGAGTTCAGCAAAAAAAGTTGGAATTCATCAAAAGCCTGCTGGAAAATAGGTTGAATACTTTCTACAGAGGTACCTTTAACATACACAATGGTGTCGTCTACATATACATGGTATTTAAACCTAGGATCTGTCATAGCAACCTTATTCATATAAATGCTATACAAAATTGGACCCAGGATTGAACCCTGGGTTGCACCTGTTACTATTGACCTTTGACTAGATATCCAATCCACAATAGAAACAACTTGTTTCCTTTATGTCAGATATTGCTGAAACCATTTAATTACAGGGTCAAACATATCGATATTGTTGAGGTTAGACAGGAGGATGTCATGGTTCAAGGTGTCAAAAGCTTTGGATAAGTCTATATAGACTGCCCCCAATGACATCCCCTGTCTAAAGCCTCAACAATATCTCCAGTAACCTTCACTAAGGTGGTGGTAGTACTATGCGATGATCTAAAATCCAATTGCATTCTATTTATGATTTTTTTATCCTCCAGAAAATATTGAAGTTGGACACTCAATAATCTTTCAAAACTTTTGGCAATAATTGGTAAGAGAGATATCAGGCGGTGATCTTTAATCAAGGATTTTGACCCATTTTTATGGCTCTGGGTGGAGCCTACAGCAACTTTGATATCTGTAGCTTGAAAAATGGAGCTTCGTGGAACATATTTTTGGGGGACTTTTCAATGTATCCTTCCACATTTACAAATCACTATGACAACTAAAATAAAGCAATCCCTTCTTTCTGTTTAGAATGTTGGAGACATAACTCCAAGCTGCTTATCTGATGGCCATTAGGAAACTGAAACAGCTTATTAAACATTGGTTGCCTATTAAACTGGGGATTTGTTTACCCCCTTTGAAATGCAACAGCTTGCACATTTAAATGATTAGCATGTAAACATTTTTTGCTACTAACTTCAGTTGGGGATGAATATCTTTCAAGAAAGATTCATACCTCATGAATGTTATCCTTTCCCAGCAAATTAAGTAAAGATTTACACTGTTTTTAACCTCTCAAGACCTATCTGATAAAATAACAGGTCTTCAGTGAACTACACAGACCAAATACATCCATTTCTTTTTGACAGGAAGGGCTGCAGCCTGCTTCCCAAACATAACAGATAAGAGATACTGAGATCTCTTATAGTAAGTGTGTGTGTGTGTGTGTGTCTGTGTGTGTGTGTGTGTGTGTGTGTGTTTGTGGGGGGGTGGAGAAACATTCAAGCTCTGGCAAGGGAGACCTCATCTAATGAATTAACTGCTGGCAAACCTTGAGTGATACAGAAGCACATAATTTGATACATCTATGTTGGTCCAATAAAAGGTAACAAAAAGAACTTATACCATTTATACAATTCCTGATCAAACAACTGCAAACATAAGATGTTTTTTTGTCATTTTATAGTATGATATACTGAGTAAGTATTTATTCAGTTGCTGGATCAGGGCATTGATAAAATAATAACATTTACTTAACTCATTCAAGATTCCATCAGGAGGACAGAAAAAAGTCTATAAGAATTTGTCTAAAAAACTAACAACTGTAAGATGCAAAAATAGCATATGTGTGTGTGTGTGTATATATATTAGAGGCAAAAAACTCCGTTTAATGCATTAGTTAGGGTTGTTCCACAGCGACAAAAGTGAGGAAATTCGCTGTTAGGGTTGAAAACCCTAACTCCGAATTCACCCCCCCCAGCACCACACACACACACACAGACACACACACACACACACACACACACACATTCAAGTATGGGGGAGGACCAAGTCAACACAACCAATGACAGACATCCAGCAGCAGGTGACAGAAATAAACAATTTTCTAAATGTACTACGAGACATCCCCACCCACCTGACCAGGTACTGCATGCTCAGTGGAGATCAACAGCAAAACTGAGGCCATGTACACCAAACGTACACATCCCTGATTGCAGCTGCACACAACGTACCACACTTAGTAGTTGCATGGCCTTACCTACCGAAGCCCCACACCACACCACAACTGGTACTGTGCCGTTATTCAACATAAATGCTGAAGGTGCATGATGACAGTTGTAGAAAGGTTTTAACACTAGTGAGTATACATTAATTAAGAGAAGCACATAAATTAACTACAGGACACTAGCATGCTCAAGATAAAAGTAGTGATACATTTAGTAGGTGATTTACATAGTAGTACATTTACTGCAATGGTTTACTCAACATAAGGAGGCTGATGTAAACGTATGGAAAAGCATTGCCTGTTCTATGCTGTGAAATTCGTACTGCCAGTATCGCATGCATTCTTACTGATGAAGGTGTACTGCTGATGTACATACATAGACCTTCAGTGTGTTTCAATACTAAAGATGCAGTAAGTATTCTTTGTAAGAAACATTGTAATTGCATTGATCAGGCCAAGCAACTTCTAAATATCATAGCACTACTGAGCCAACAATGATGTACCTGTATCAGAGATGTATATAGGATAGATTTTCCTGTAGGCACTTTCTGAGTATGTTGTACCTGATTAAGACAATCTCATTGCATTTGTGATGACTAACTTATTCAAATAGTAATACATTTACTATTGTTGCAATGAGTGATCTATGCCACTTATGGACACAGTGTAATTTTTTTAACAGTTGTTTCATACTCAGGCTGTATGACTACTGTTTGGTTTATACACTTATGTCACTGATGCTATCAAAGTGACAACTATGTTAATTGTACAACAGGAATCAAGTAGGTATGGTGTAGATATAAACAGAATGTCTTTTAGTATTAATTTAACTCACAATGGGATAAGTGTACTAGGACAGCAGGGGTTATCCTCTATCACTGACTCTGTCAGTTATAATCACACTAGGGTTTCGATGACTGTAATGATCAAGTTACACTGCTCATCTTCATGAGTTCATATTCACAGCCATTCTCCAGTAACTAGACAGTGTATGGTGTAACTGGGTGGGACACTGTGTTTCAAAGCTGCTGCAGTGCCTAGCAGAGGGAAAGTATCTACTCATAAAGACAATTAAGCAATAAGGCATGACCAACAGTTATGTTAAATGGTCTGTTAATCACCCTGTAGTGGTTTATTGTTGAATGAGGCATAGCCGAGTGCCACATGTCGATAGACAGTGATAAACTGACCATTAACATAATACCTGGGAGTGGCTTATTGCTATCATAATAAAACTGTTTTTTAAACAACATTAAACCATGTTCATCATATGGTTAGGCTCTACATGTATGTTAATAAAAACTAAACATAAGGCTGTTACAATGTTTACAGTCAATTAGAAAGCTGCATTTCTCAAACCCTTGTTATAATCAGAGGTATTATTCCTGTACAACTCCTTGGTTTTGCTGAACTGTATTGCTCAGGTGGCCCACCACATGTGGTGTGGTCTGGTGTGGGGCATCAGTAGGTAAGGCCATGCAACTACTAAGTGTGGTATGTTGTGTGCAGCTGCAATCAGGGATGTGTACGTTTGGTGTACATGGCCTCAGTTTTGCTGTTGATCTCCACTGAGCATGCAGTACCTGGTCAGGTGGGTGGGGATGTCTCGTAGTACATTTAGACAATTGTTTGTTATTTCTGTCACCTGCTGCTGGATGTCTGTCATTGGTTGTGTTGACTTGGTCCTCCCCCATACTTGAATGTGTGTGTGTGTGTCTGTGTGTGTGTGTGTGGTGCTGGGGGGGTGAATTCGGAGTTAGGGTTTTCAACCCTAACAGCGAATTTCCTCACTTTTGTCGCTATGGAACAACCCTAACTAATGCATTAAACGGAGTTTTTTGCCTCTAATTTCCCTTCTTTTTGAGAATGATAACGAGAAACAGTGAATGTAATGCAGCGGTGGGCCCGCGCTCCCACCACATGATGTCTTGTGGCATAGTAACAGGAGCAGCAACGCAAACACAAATGCTAACAGTGGCACACATGGTAACACAAGCGCGAATGAGAACAGAAAGGGTAACGCACACGGTGGCGTAGACGGGAACGGTCTGCCACGTGATGTGTTATCACATAGTAACATGGTGCCTACAAATGGAAATGTCAACGGGCATGGTGATGCAAAGTGAAACAGCAAGAGAAACAGTACTGTAGACACAAATGGCAAACAATAACAGAAACGCAAGCGCAAATGAAAACGCAAAGGATAACGCACATAGGGCCCCATGCTCCCGGCATGTAATGCGGCAGCGGGAGCGCGGGGCCCAAAGGGCCCCACACTCCCACCACATGATGTCTTGTGGCATAGTAACAGGAACAGCAATGCAAACAGAAGCGCTAACAGTGGCGCACAAGGTAACGCAAGTGCAAATGAGAACAGAAAGGGTAACGAACACGGTGGCGTAGATGGGAATGGTGTGCCACGTGATGTCTTGTCACATAGTAACATGCTGCCTGTAAATGGAAATGGCAATCGGCATGGTGATGCAAAGTGAAACAGAAAGAGAAACAGTACGGTACACACAAATGGCGAAAAAGTAACAGAAACGCAAGCGCAAATGAAAACGCAAAGGATGACGCACGTGGTGGTGCAGACGTCAACGGTAAGAGAAACGGGCATGGAACCGCAAGTGGAAAGGGCAATGGTAACAGTAATGTAAGCGCACAGGCTGGTTTTCCCAAAAGCTGAATAGAGAAAGACAGTGAGTACAAAGAATGTATGCATAATAATGGGTATCGGAGCAGAAAATGAGGACTTGGAATACTAAATAAGTTATATCTCAGGAACCGTATGATGTAGAAAAAAAATTTAAAAGTCATATGATTTATGACTGTCCTGGCTAGTTTTGTACTTAGCCCCTAGCAGGGGGCTAAGAATATTTCCAACGAAAAGTCCGTATCTCGCACCGCTTTCGAGATACGGGCCCTGAAAGGTGTGGCGACTGCCGTAATGTTATCCTATGGGAAAAAAAGAGAAGTTCGGAAAGCCATAACTTTGCCTCCCTGTAATATTTTTTCACCAAACCACTGAAAGGCACATCTCTGAGCTGTTGGCTGTCTTCCCTCCAAATTTCAGGAAAAAAGACCAAACCGTTATTTTGCAGCAGGGATCCAAAGGATTTCTATAATGCGTCGGGCGCCGTAATGTTATCCTATGGGAAAAACTGTCAACTTTGGAGTGCCGTAACTTTGCCGTGTAATATTTTTTCAATACAACACTGAAAGGCACATCTGTGAGATGTCTTCTTGTCCCTCCAAATTTCAGCCTAAAACTCCCAACCGTTCTTTTGCAGCGGAGTGCCAAAGAATTACTGTTATTTTGGGCATAGTGTCGCAAAGTAGTGTCGTGATTTGCGAAAGCTTCAGCAAAAATTTGCGACACTTTTGCAAGTGCGACACTACTTTCCGACACTACTTTTTCCAGAAATTTGAAAAACATATTTCTGGGGTGTTTAACCCCAAAATAAAGACATGGCTAGCATCCTCAGGGCGCGACTAGGTGAATACAAAAAGAATTAGGTTGCTAGAGGGTCTCAATTTTAAATGCCAGCCATTTTTCTGATCACCATCTGAAAACAAGATGGCAGATTTGCGACACTAACAGGGCCATTTGCGACACTAAAAAGTGCATTTGCGACACTGTCAAACTTTTTGTTAACTTTTCCCATTGACTTATAATGGGGAACTGTTTTTTGAATAACTTTTGAACCGTTTAATATTTTTTCATGAAATCTTTGAAAGGCACATTGGGGACCCTGGCTGCACGCTCCCTGAAGATTTTGGACCAGTCACACAAACCGTACGACCTGTAGGCACGACCGTAGAATTCCAGAAAAGCGTAAACGTGTGCACAGATCATGCTTAATAACTCCGCAGCCGTATATCCGAGCAGTACAAAACTTGGCAGATCCCAAGGCCTATGGTTCTTGATTGTGTATTCCAAATTTCAGACAAATCTGTTAAATGGTTGCAAAGTTATTAAGGTGCAAAATTTTGGGTTTAACATAGAAATGGCTCCTCAACCCTAACTAATATATATATATATATGTCTCTATTTGCAATAAATTTGTTTACAGGCATTACTAGTATCTTTTGAAAGATTGTCTGACTTGTGATTACTAATTTTGAGCATAGTTCATGAAATAATGAGCTTGATATTTATTATTTCATATAGTCCCCCATTATGCCTTACAGATAGCATATAAATCCAAAACATTCCAAGGCCATTGTGATATATAATAATAATTCTGAGCAGCAAATCAGAGCTCTTTTCCAAATAAAAGGCTGCTGATATAATACATAAAGATTAAAATCATAAATAAGGAACAAGCGGCTTATGGAAAAATCTACAGGGATTCATAAAGAGATTTTATTCTGCCTTTGTGGGGAAAACACAGTGAAAATGAAGGTTTCTTACAGGATAATGGTCATTTGGATCTGGGACCACTGAATATGTCTTATCCTCTATTTTGTATCCTGGATAAGGCAGGGGAGGTGCTACATCTCATTGTCACAGGGATGTTCATTTACACATCTTTGCACTGTACTTACTCAGGCTGTCCCAGATTAGATGCAATACCTTGTTTTCAGTGGGGTTATGATTTTACCATTTTTATAATGTATTTATGCAGGCTACCTAGTTCAGGGCCCACATATTCAAAGGAGATATGCAGTGCATCCCAATGGAAAATGGAGATGTGTCACACAAGTCCAACAATGCACAGCAGCGCGATATTCAAAAGTATGGGATGTGCCAGCCACAAGGGAATGGACCAGGGCACATACAAATGGTATGCCATTCAAGTCAAGGGGCAACCCCATGCATATGCCATGCTGCATCATAATCAGTGAGAATGTGCCCCTCACAGTCCAGAGCACTGTGGCCCAAAGTTAAGCAACAAATAGCTGGCCTAACCTGACCAGCCACCTACAGGCAGGCTGCTGACGTGCACCCAGATGCACAGCAGCCTGGCAGCCCTGGTGGACTAGAGGTACCCCCTTTCTATCCCCAATCTAGCTAACTCAATCCCTGAACAGCTACGTAGTGTAGGCCCCCCCAGACCTGATTGCACCAGAGGACACCATGGTCCATATCCATAGTCTAGAGGACTCCCATCCATCACTTCTGTGCACAGACACACTCACTCCACCCATACCTAACCTGTTGCAAAAACAGGCACTGCCCTCCACACCCTGTCATGGCCAGCTACTGGCTGCACTGAACCCAGGCTGGGGACCTGCACTCTGGAATGACCCAACTGACTGTACTATGCATTCGGGCACAATGCCAGCTGTGGATCCACCAGTGTATGCAGCCGTGTGTACGTCCCTGACAAACTGAAGAGGGAATTTACATACCTCCAATGCATGCCTTTCCAATACTGTATCTTCCTGCTGCCACACACCGCTGCAAGTCCACACTTTTCCCTCTTTCTCTGTGTAAAATTCCACCCTCTGGACTGCTGAAGTATCCCGGGTGTCATGGGGTGTGGTATCCTGTAATGCCATTTTCAGTGTATGCTTCAGGCTATAGAAAGTTTGTCTGCAGTTCCACAATTATACAAATGAATGGGAGGTCAGCTGTAACATGCCTGTTTTGGAACCTGTGTGAATGGGTACAGCATTGGCCATCACCCACAATGAGCAGTACAATGGCACTGGGATGATGGATCTGCATGCCAGTGCCTGAGAAATATGGCCACTGGGTGTTATCACCTACACACAGCTCATGCCTATGTATTACAAATTTCAGCATCCTACTGCAAGTGCTCCTCCACCCACCAATAGAGTGGTACAATCCCATTACAAAGGCCAGTCGCCGCAATGAGATGGGCAGGGGGGCAGGGAGGGGGGTGTCTGTGCACCGTTAAGGGGGATTGGGGGCCACTACACTATGGACATGAACTGTAGGTGTATTCAGATGCAATTAGGGATGGCATTGGGGTCCCTACAATATGGAACTGATAAAGCCTAGACTCCGGTAAGACCAGGCATAGTGGAATGGGTGGGGGGATGCCACTATACCACCAGAGACTTCTGGGCCTATCCCACATGGGAGAGATTGGGGTCAGGGCTTGGGGGCGAGAGCTTCTCCGGCACATTCATCCCCATGACAACATGCAAATAGACTGGTAATGAGCATACATAATGCCACTTTGCACCCTGCATGCTTAATTAGTTCATTTGTATTCATGGGCTGAATATCGCCCATGGGGGCTGCGGTGCACACCCGTATGTGCCACACATTCTCCCTGAAAGATATTGAGTCAGGGTCACCCTGGATGCATCTGACTTGGCAGTCGCCAGCACTGCGACTCCCGTCCAGGGTCACATTTTCAACCGGAATGATGAAGCCCGCTAGGATGAAGTACAGTGTCACAAGTTTACTGCATGGCAAAAGAGATCAACTGACTTTGAAACTCTGTTGTTTGTTGCAGTAACTCTACTGCAGAGTTTTGTAGTGCAGAGCTTCATCTTGGTGGGCTTCACTGTATCCACACCCTGTACTAGTGGTGCATTCTCTTTGAATATTGTATCAGTGCCGAATGGTGCACCCACTTTGTGCAACACATCTTTCTGCTCATGCATCAAGCCAACACTTAATATATCCCCACAGATGAAAAATATTGTTTTTAGTGCATTCTGATTTTACACAATGCAGCATAATATTGTGTAGCTGTAGAGCCCCACTGAAAATAAGATGCCATTTCTTCTGTGAACTATCCGGACTAAATATATAGCAATCAGCAGTCATATTCCAGGAAAATACACTGCAAAAATGTGTAAATGGAAGACCACATTAAAATTGCTTCTCTACAGATTTGTATTGTGCAATTCATTAGAAAAAATGGGTAAAAACATCCCAAAACCTCTTCACAGTCATATCATCTCTGACCAGAGTTTGTTATAAATTGGAATTACTCTTCCTGTTTTCCACAGTACTTGAAGTTCAGATTGGGTAAGGGACATATTGAAAATTGTTGCTAGCAGATAAGTAATATTGGGCACTGTATACTTTAACAATTATGTAGGGATTTCACCTAGTCTGCAGGCTTTTTTTACATTCAGTTTAAATAATGTGTATCTTACTTCATTAGCATTAATTGGGCAAAAAGAAAATATTTCTATGCATGCAGAAAACTTAGCACTTTTAACCCTTATAAGTCTCCTGGACCAGATGTTTTCCACACAAGACTGCTCAGAGAACTAGCAGAAGAACTAGCACAACCAATAAGCTATTTATTTCAACATTCACTAGTCAAAGGGGAGGTTGTGAACTCTTGGAGAGAGGCAATTGTGATCCCAATCTATAAAAAAGGTGATGAAAAAAGTCTATCAAACTACAGGCCAGTCAGCCTGACAAGTACCCTGTACAAAATAATGGAAGAAATAATTAAGGATTATAAAGCCAACTTCATAACCTAAGAACAGTTGAGAGATGACTCACAACACCGATTCAAGAAAGGAAGATCCTGCCTGACAAATACACTACAGTTCTACAATAGGGGTAGCAAGCATCTAGATGTAGGCACAGCAGTGGATATAGTTTTTTAGACTTCACAAAAGCTTTGGACAAACTATTTCATCAAGAGCTAATTCAGACACTTAAATCTATGGGTATACAAGAAAATTTTGTCACTTGGATTTATTTATGGCTTAAAAACAGAAAACAGTGGGTTAGCATTGGGGGGGCTCTATCCAATTGGTCTGATATAACAAGCAGAGTTCTAAATGGCTCATTATTAGGGCCATGACTCTTCAACATCTATGTGTCAATGCTAAAATGTGATCAAAATAATGTATGAATGACCAAGTTTGCAGATGATTGCTTACAGGGAGTGGAAGTTAAAGAGCAAGGGAACCATGACACATTGCAGGAGGCTCTAATTTACATACATGAGTGGTGCAGGATGTATAATTTCTCTCTAAAACCAGACAAATGCACGCTAATGCATTTAGGCAAAAAATAACACCAAACAGGCATACAGCAAAGGAAGTACTACCCTTAGAATGGTAACTGAGGCGAAAGACCTATGCATACTTATCACTAATGACTTACAATTCAAGGCTCACTGTAACAATATAAGCAAAATAGCAAATGAAATATTGGATTGTATTTTAAGGCATATAGCAAGTAGAAGCAAAGAGGTTATAGACTCCTTGCATAGGTCCCGGTAAGGCGTATGTTTGAATGTGGAGCTCAGTTACGGTCACCATATCACCAAAATGAGATTGGGATGTTTAAGAAGGTACAAAGGAGAGATACACATTCTAAAAGGGGATTGGCAGACAAAAATATGTTACTAGATTGGGAGAACTGAATTTATTTCCTCTGGAGTACAGGAGATGGAGAGGAGACATGCTTGCTGTTCAAAGCACTAACTGATCATGACCTGTGGGAGAGATGAGACTGGAATTTAGAGATCAATCATTTACTACCAGATCTCATACATCCCAGTTGAGGGGCAGGGGGAATTGTAGAACATGGAAGCACAAAATGTGGTTCAATCAACGGGTGGTATCTAAATGGAACATACTGCCAGAAGATGTATTTGGCAGTCCATCAGTGGAGATTTTTTAATTAAAATTGGATAAGTTATACAAATCAGGGAGCCTTTAGTTATCACAGCAAGCACTATGGATGAAAGTCTAATTAGCATTGTATTGACCTTATGTTTTTGTGTAAATTGCATTTGTGTTATTGTGTGTACTCAATAATTACGATGTAACTCCCTTTACCCATTCCCCAGGTTGTATCGGGAGACAAGCAACTTGTTGTTCAGTGTACCTTACCTAATGAAACTTTTCAATAAATAAATAAATAATACCTATGATAGCTGCATCATCATTTGGAGTTAAGGAGCAATCTATATAAAGGTCTTAATGAATACTACATCACTAATACATAACCCCCCCCCAAAAAAAAATTAGGTGGCAGTATGAAAAAGCATAAGAAAATAAAGAATTGCAATTCCTGTGGGATAACATTTCAACTTTAACAAGTTGTAACTCTGTCAACCTTTGGAGTTAAAGGACAAAGTACGGTGTATAATAATACAAAGGTCTTAATCACAGAATCACAGAATCACAGGAATCTGATGGCGGAGAAAAACCTCAACAGCCCATCGAGTCTGCCCTTTCCCTCCTCATCTGCTCCTCTCCACTCTTGTGGGCCTTCTTCTTCCCCTCACTCCCAATTCCATATGTCTGTTCCATGCCCTCTTAAATCCCTCTACCATTTCAGCCTCCACCACCTCCTCTGCTAGTTTATTCCAGGCCTCTTTCACTCTCTCCATGAAGAATAGCCAAACTCACATTGTTTCTGTATCTTACACCTTCCAATCTTAGGCTATGGCCTCTAGTTTTAGCCCCCCCCTTCCTTCTGAGCAAGCTCCCCTCCTTCACCTTATTGATCCCTTTCACACATTTCAAAGTTCCAGTCATGTCCCCCCTCTCTCTTCTAGTCTCCAATAACTACTACAACACTGAACCCCTAAGAAATAAGAACTGAAAGTGGTCAATCCCTATAAAAAATGCTTTTCCACACCCACATGAGCATGTGGATAAATGGAGGCAAAAAAGCGCTGAGCCCAGATGGCCCTGCACTTCCACGATCACATGGATCTGTTCACACAAGTCCTGAAGTGACCTGCATGAATTATAACATCATACAGAGTTCCTTCTAGGGAAAGCAGGGCAGGAGGTAAATGGGGAGTCTCTGGACACTAACTGGACTCTTTGTTTTTATCCTTTCCATATAAAAACAATGTTTTCAACAGGGACTGTTGGAGCTGCAACCGAGGAGAATCACAGACATAGGAATAGCAGGAGTCAGAAAGAAATGCAGTATCAGGCTGACTTGTCATGTTCAATAACTAATTGTCTGGTGTTTTTCTACAGTAGGGTTACTGGAAACGCAGGAGTACAGGGAATTTGATTGTTTTTTTGCTGGATATAGGGAATTTGATTTTTTTTACAGATACTAACAGCAGAGGTAGATCCTACCCACACACCCCCTTCCCACCCACCTGGACTTGTCCATTCTTATAAGACACAATACCAGAGGGATAAACAGCTTCCAGCTGAAAGCAGGAAGGGCAAAAATGACCAGGACAAACAATTAGGTAGCTACCACTTCCAAGGATTGGAATTCTAGGGTGTGAGGTCTAAATAATATTTTTTATAAATGGAAGTAATAGGAGTGCTTAGGGAAGAATAAGGACTAATACAATATTTGGGCTCAAACCAGAGTTCAGGTGTAGTTAGACTACTGTAGGGAAAAGCAAGGAACAGGGGGGAAATAGGAAACTGAGGGAGACCCAGAAATAATGGTGAATCTACTGTTTAACTCAAGTTACAAGAGGTTATACACTGTACCAGACTTGAAAAAGAAAGAAAAAAGGGATTATTACAACACAGCTAAGCAAGGTTGAACAAGGTAAATAATGTAAGGAAAAAGAGAGGCAAAGGGGTTTATTAGAGTACAGCTAAGCAAGGTTAAACAGCATAGAGTGGGAAGATGAGGGCAGCAGTGCAATGCAATGGCTGTGGGGCAGCAGTGTTCAGCAGGACCTTCTCTACACTGCAGTGTTCTCACATTTGCAGGCACCTGTCTCAGCTGAAGGTGGAGGTTGCTAGTCTCTGGGCTGAGCTGACAAGGATTCAGGGAACCTCTTCCTCCACTCAGGGGCCACCAAGTCAACCTCAATAAACTCAAAGGCTGCCTAACAGAAGGAGTGGATGAACTACGGTGGGCTCAGAGAGGGTGATAGCAGATGCACAGAGACATATCCTCCACCTAGTGATACTTCAGAAATCCTACATGATGTTAGAGGAGTGGGACGGTCCCAGAGACACACCCAAAGTAGTTACATGTGGGGATGGGAGGGACATCCAGGATGGATCTCTGGGGGTGAGTAGCAGAGGACCACAGAGGAGGAAGAAGCAACTACTGGTGGGGGACTCCTTTGTCGGGGGAATATAGTCTGGAATAGGGAGCAAGGGGAAGAGGGAGGTTAAGTGCCTACCTGGAGGCACAGCATGGAAGGATGGGGAGCAGATTCTGAAGATTACAAGGGCAACAGCAAGGAGAGTGGTGCTAGGTGTCATTGTCCACCTAGGGACAAATGTCCTGCTGAGAGATGAGGAAGGGGTAGGATGAATACAGGATGAGTTCAGAGGCTTGGGGAGGGGCCTTAAGCAGGCAGCAAGCTCTGTGGCCTTCTCTGAGGTACTGCCTGTCCACAGAAAGGGGGGCACTAGGACACTCCAAATCAAAAATTTCAACACATGGTTGAAGGAATGGTGTATAGAGGAGAGGTTTGGCTTCATGGGTGGGACTGGGGCCCCACCTGAGGGAATGTGGGACTGTATAAGGGAGACAGTCTGCATCCATCCATCCAGGGAGGGTACCAGAGTCCTTAATGAACAGTTTAAATGTTTCATCAGCAAGAATTTAAAATAGTCAAAGGGGGAGGCGGAGGGTGTAAGGGTGACAGTATCCACCCCCCTCAAGATCATGGAATTATCAATAGAAGCCTGGAGAGGGAAAGGCAAACAAAGTACTCAAGTGAAAACAAAGTCACAGAGATGAATGAAACAATTAATACTAAAAAGGTTATTGGGAGAAGTAGGGATGGGCAACAGGGTAAAAGGAGAGAGGGAAGAACCACAACATGGACAGTCATGCGCACAAATGCTTGAAGTCTAAGCAACAAGATAGGGGTCCTGGAGGCCACCATGGAGGAAGCAGATCTGGACATAGAAACCATCACACAGACCTAGTGTAATGACAAACAAGACTGGGAAGTGGCAGTACCAGGTTATACTGTTTAGAAGAGATAGGGTAGGAAGTAAAGGGGGTGGAGAGGCTCTTTATGTGAAAGACAATATAAAGTCCACAGAAATCCAGGGGGAACATGGAGGGGAGAACATACAGTGGGTCACACTGGAAAGGAGAAAGGGGGCAGCTAACTGCATAGGTGTGATCTACAGACCTCCAGTGCAGGGGGAGGAGGTACTGTAGATAAAAAAATGATGCTAGCAATCCAAAGGATAGTGCATAGTGGAGAGTTGTTGTTGGTAGGAGACTTCAGTCTACAAGATGTGGATTGGAGCATCTCTGTGGCATTAATAGCCAAGAGCAGGAACATCTTGTACTCCCTACAGGAGGCATTCCTCAAACAACTTTTCATGGAAGCCACTCAAGAGAGAGCAATACTGGATCTAAGGCTTACAAACAGGGACAGTGTGATGGAGGTCACAGAAGGGGAACACCTGGGGAACAGTGATCCCCATACAGTAAGGTTTGACATAATAGATGGGTCAGAATCTAACCACACGAGGATGAAGATCCAGGATTTTAGGAAGACAGATTTCAGGAAAATGGGGAATTGACTGATGGAAGCCCTAACAGGAGTAGGGAATATGGGGGAGTGGAGGAACTGTGGACAACTATCAAAGAGGGAACTGAAACAGCAACATATCTCTGAGTTAAACAGGTCAGCAAGGGCAAAAGGAAAATGAGATCATTATGGTTCCCTATGGAGGTGGCAGAAAAAGTAAGAGCAAAGAAGATGGCATGTAAGAAATACAAACACATGAGAAAGGGGATAGGGAGAGTTATCAGGAAAAGGAAAGGGAGGGAGGTAAGGCAATCAGGAGCACTGAGGTGCAAACAGAGGAAAGAACTGCAAATTCAGTGAAAAAGGGGATAACAATTTTTATGGGTACATCAATGAAATGATGAAGGCAAAGGGAGGGATAATAAGTCTGAAAGATAAGGAAGGGTGTTATGTGAAGGATGACCACCAAAATGCAGACATTTTGAACAAATACTTTTGTTCCGTATTTTCAGAGTAGGGAGCAGGTAATGAGCCAGTGATAAAGGACAGAGGCATAGAGGGGCGGGAGGTGTACACAAGTCCTTTTTCTGAAGAGAGGGTTCTTGGAACTAACATCACTAAAAGCTGAGAAGGCAATGGGATCAAATGGGTGAACCCCAGGATACTGACAGAACTAAAGGAGGAGCTGGCTGCACCTCTGGCAGCCCTATTTAACCTGTCATTGGAAACTGAGGAGGTACCGAGGAACTGGATGAAGGCTGATATAGGCCCAATGCATAAGAGTGAAAATAAGGAAGAGGCAGGAAATTACAGGCCAGTCAGCCTAACTTCAATGATGTGCAAGGTAATGAAACACTAGTGAAGGAAAAGATAGTAGAACACCTGGCTGTCAATGGTTTGCAAGACCCAAGACAACATTGTTTTATAGGGGAAGGTTGTGCCAAACAAACCTTATAGAGTTCTTCGACTGGGTAACTAGGCAGATAGATCGAGAGGGAGGTGGAAGTGGTGTACCTTGATTTTAGTAAGGTCTTTGACACCTTTCATTGTAGAAGGCTAATTAACAAACTGGAGAACCTAGGAGTAAGTAACAAAGCTGTGACATGGGTAGAGAATTGGCTTGGAAATAAGACTCAGAGGGACATGGTAAACAACACACCCTCTGGAGTGGGCAGAGTGACCAGTGTGGTTCCACAGGGATCAGTGATAGGCCAACTCCTCTTCAATGTCTTCATCAGTGACATTGCAGAGGGTCTAGAAGGGAAAGTATGCCTGTTCGCAGACTACACAAAGCTCTGTAGCAGAGTGGACACACCAGTGGGGGAAGGGGATAGAATAAGGAGTGACCTAAATAAGCTGGAGCAATGACCAAGGGATTGGCAGCTGGTGTTCAATGCTAAAAAGTGTAAAATAATGCACATGGGGTACAGAAACCTGGGGGCAACATACCACCTGGGAGGAGAGGCAATAGCATGCTCAAAACAGGAAAGGGACCTCTGATAACCTGAAGATAACAAGGTAGTGTGATAAGGCAGCTGGAAAGGTTGGCAGAATGTGGGGATATATAGGCAGCAGAATCACCAGCAGAAGCAAGGGGGTAATAATCCCACTATGCAGATCATTAGTGAGGCCACACCCTGAGTACTGTGTCCAGTTTTGAAGACCCCATCTTTAAAAAGACATAAACAGGGTGGAGGAGGTGCAGAGGAGGACAACCAAAATGATGTGTAGCCAGCAACAAAAACATTTAAGGAAAGGCTAAAGGAATTAACTATGAAGTCCCAGGAAGAAAAGAGGTAAAGCAGGAAAATGAAACATTCAAATATCTCACAAGGAAGAACAAGGTACAGGAGGGCAGCATTTTCAAAAGAAAATATGCTCAAGGACAAGGGAGGTTCAGAGGAGATGTGAGGAAGTACTTCCTTTTTTGTTGCTCACATTCCTCCCATTCACCTCTCTCCATCCCATCGGACCATCGTTATTCCCCATCGATGTTCATCCCAGATTGTACCCCCCCGGGGTGGGGATGCTGGGTGGGGCAACCCCAAGTACCCTTCCAAACGGTGCCATGTTGTCTAGTTTCATTGTCAGTGGATCTCCGAGCTCAACTTCATGGGTCCAGGGCTATTAGATTCTGGTGCATCCATTTTGTCCCCCTTAGGTGGGAGGTGTGATGTGCAATGACATGTTGACGCACTCACCATCATCCAGCGCACCTTCCAGAACTGCTAAGCTTCACTTGCACTGGTCCTAAGCCTCCACTAGGGGCCAATCACAAAGCAAGTTATTCCCAACCCTCCCCCTGGAGGAGGAGAGCTGTCAATCCTGCTCCTCCCTGGTGGTCCCCCAACTCCCGAGCTTGCATCCAAACTCGGGTTGTCGAAATTGCAAGCAGAAATCCAACTGCTGCGCCGACGGGGCCAGACTGGGGAAGTTCTTCTTCATGGAGAGGGAAGTGAACAGGTGGAACAGCCTACAGGCAGAGATAGTGGGATCAGAAACAGTTACAGGATGGAAAAACACATGGGATAGGCACAAAAGTATTTTGGGAGTTAAGAGGGAGATACCTAAGGCTGATTATGGCCTGCAGTGTCACTATAGTTAGGAAAATAGGGCAGACTAGGTGGGCCTGGAGGCCTTTATCTGCCAAAAATGTCTATGTTTCTTTATCTTTCTATATTTCTATGATACTACTATCTCACAAAATAAGGAAATTCAATGCAAAAAAAAAAAATTATTAATGCACCAGTTAGTGTTAAATCAACAAAACTAGGGAAATGTGGTGTAAGGGCCTCTAACCTTAATACCCTACTCCACCCTTCAAGCAGCAAAAGGAAAACAACATTACAGTTTTGACTGTCCTGAGTCTTGGCAAATCAGGGCATATGTTTTCCTTGGGGTTATCAACCCTAATGCTTACCCCATTTTCATAGAGTCTGCACATCTGAGCTTATTTGCAGATGGACTTGAGGGATCATTAGGGTTGATAATCCCAAGGAAATACCAGGCTTTTTTTGCCAATACTCAGAACAGCCATAACTGTAATGTTTTTTTTTCCCTTTTGCTGCCTTCAGGGGGGTGTTGGGATGTTAGGGCTGGAAACCTTAAAGGGTACCTAAACAAGCAGTTTTTTTAAAACTGCAAACTCCAAAATCTTGGTTCATAGCAAGGTAAAGTAAAGGCTGCTGTTTACATTTATGCTAAAACTGCATTTATGTAAATAACATAAATGCAGTTTCATAGCATTGTAAAAATGTAAAGATCAGCCTTTCACTTTCAAAAAAGAGCCTTGGTTTCTCCCTAAGATGTCTGCCAAGTGTGTTAAGTGATGAGTCATGATGACATCACCGGAGCCAGAGACAGAGATCCACATATATTTCTATAGTGCTAACTAGTTCTTCTTTCCCTCTTTATTTTGAATTGTTGTACCAGAATGATCAACACTATGTATTAACTTGTGGATTATTTTGATCAGTACACATGTTAGGCTATGATTTTGTTCATTTTGTTTACTTCAACTTGCTGAAAATGTTTTGCAATCCAGCTGACTTTTTCTTTGGCAAACTGCATTACAGTACAACGCTTCAAATACCTGATGATCTAGTGGTTATATGATGCACTGAATTTTGTTTTTTGTTAATCATGAGAGAAACACTAAGCTGAAAGCTTGTTTACAGGTGTGGCCTGGGAGCACAAGGAAGTTTAGTGACTTGCTCAGGGTCACACAGCAAAGTACGGTCATGTTCAGTTCCAAAGCTCATGCTGTTTTGTTAATCCACAAACAAGGCTTTATTTTTCCATGTGAACCCGCTGCACCTAGCCTGCCTTCTGTTGAACACCCCACTATCCATATCCTATCCTTAGTATTGCCTGGGGCCGCATATGAGCTTGTGGTCTCATGAAAAGAATTATCACACCTCAGATTGTAATCTTGTATCTCAGAGAGTTGTGCACACCTATACTGATCTGCATCATCAGCTGGCACTGTTAAAAAATGCCTCCCAAATCACTCTCCAGTCCACATGCTCAATGTTTGACTTCTGCGCCCACAATAAACACTGAATGGATCACCACCCTTCTGCACAGTGAGGGTAGTATGTACAGTTACCTATTGTGTTTTTTTCCCCACCTCATTAACCAACAACTAGGTCTTCCTGGAGGACCAAGCAATAAGCATCATGACCCACCAGAAAAACTGCTGTTCATGCCCTCATAAGGGCTGCACTTACAATGAATAACAGTATTATTAGCAGGAGAGGCATTCTAATACCTTGAACGAATCCACCTGACTTCCAGTGTCAGTCTACTACTTTAACTGTTATCTGCAGAATCCTGCAGGACAGTTCCCAGCAATTCTTCTCCAGTACTTTTCTGTGCTCTACTCCACAATGTGAGTTGGCTGGCTATCACCCTTCCAGATCTTGAATGAGCTATACACAACTCCCTCAATACTGCCCTAACAAACATCAACACCACCCCCCCACCCAAGGGTAATCTCCCTACACTGAATTCAAGTAACAGTTTAGGTGCAGCCCTGCCACTCTGAATATTTGTCATTGCTGGCTACTCTCATCCACAGTCAGGTACTGATCACAATGCTGGCAGCCCCACATTTCAGATCTCACAGTGATCTGCTCAGCGTCCTCCTTCATGTCTTCAACTAACCTGCATATAGCTGTACCCTGCTGGAATGGCCTCTTCAGTCCCTTTCTGGCATTCTTTCTTCTCACCTGCTCCCTACACCAAAAACTAGTGAGTTCACTACCCTTCCGCATCATGAATGTGTTTAGTACAGTCTACCGTGTTATATTTACATATTAATAATAAACATGATCTACTGGTAAGCTAGGCTGATAGCAGCATGGCACAAGTGGAACAATAGGCTTTCCTGCCCATATAAGATCTAAGCCACCTATGATTAAGCACTATTATATGACGTACATAATGATGTGCACACCCATCATTTAATAGTGCATAATCAAAGGTAGCCTTGATCTTTTAAGATTAGGGAATCCCATCATTCCCTTTGTTCCCTGCTGCTATGAGCCTGACTTACTGAACAGATATGTTTATATTTGATATATCAAAATAAAACAGGGATTTACTACTTACATTCATGATGCAGAAGGGTGATGAGCTCAAAAGTTTTCGATGTGAGGAGGAATAGTGAAGAATGAATACCAGAGGGGGACTGAGAAGGCCACTCTTGCAAGGTACTGCTATATTCAGAGTAAGAGGAAGATGGAAGAAGAGAAATATGAGCAGATTATTGTGAGAAATAAGATGTGGGGCTGCCAGCACCTTGATCACTACCTGACACAGTTGTCCTGGCCAACATTCCCCTTCCCATAAAACCAGTTCATGCAATTGTCCAAGGCTGTGTGTGGATATTAATGTATGAAATGGCTGCCACTACATGTTCAGTCACTTCACTACCAGTCTAGTATTGCTTGTAAAGCACTTTGGGGTACAATGTGTATGAAAACCCCTATATAAATGCTAATTCGTATTATTATTATTTCCCATGGAAAAAGAATATTAGACAAGCATATATTTGAGTTTTGAGAAAGTATGAACTCTAACATTGGACTGCACAAGAACTTTTTTACAAAAAAAAGTGGTGGCTCTAGGGGGTGGTGAAGGGTGTGGCTGCAACCCCCCCCCCCACATAGTAATGTACTTGATTGCTGCTGCATTTCACTTTGTTGAAGAAGTCTGATTTATTGATTGTACACGTTTACATTCAAACTATGGATTACATTTGTAGGTTCTGTCAAAAATGTACTAGAAAAGAATAATAGTAGAAAATATAAAGGTATAGTAAAAATGTTAAAAAGTGCATATGAAGTTTACACACCACCCCAGCACCCCACTTGTAGCATCCTGGATCCACCATAATCACTAGATTACCAGGTTATTCAAGATTTGTACTGCACTGTGGTTTGCCACAGAGAAAGTCGGTTGGATTAAAATACATTTTCAGCATGTTAAACTAAAAAAATTAACAGAACCATAGCCTGACATGTGTATTATGCAAAATAATGCACATGATTTTGACCATTTGGGTGAAACAATTCTATACAAAGGGAAAAAGGAACTAGTTAGCACTATAGAGAGCCATATATCTCACACTGACTTTGGCTCCAATTATGTCATCGCATAACACATTTGCCGGCCATTTTAGGAAGCAGGTAAGACAGTTTTTTTGAAATTGGAAGGCTGATTTTAGAATTTTCAAATGCTCTGGGACCACATTTAGGTAAATTATGTAAATGTGGTTTTATCATTCATGAATACGCAGCCTTTCCTTTAGTCACCTACAGAGTCAGATTTTTGAATAGTTTGTTGTCAAAATGTTGTTTAGGTATCTTTTAACATCACAGTTCCCTAGTTTTGTCAGTTTAACCCTAACTGGTGCATTAACAAAGTTTTTTTTGCAATGGATATTTCCAGAAAAAGAGTAACAAAACAATAGATTTAGAAGGTAAAACATAAAGGAATATAATCAAATCATACAAGCTTTAGTAAAGAAAGATTCAAAGAAAAATAGTGTTTCAAAACAATAAAAAAGAGGAAAGCACAGCTGTAAACTTTTAGGAATATAATTAAAAGAAAAGAAAGCCTACACTCCTACTAACTGAAGAAAGATGCATAACAGCCTTACAAACGTTCAGATCAATTTACTTTTTAAATGAAAACAACTAGAGCAGATCTGTCCTCCAACACACACTCACTCAGACTGTAAATTGAAAGTGAAGCCTCAACCTTTATATAGAGCTGGCTGTACCATGTGACCTAGATGTACAGTTGTTTACAAATGTCCTCTTTCTGAGGTTGTCACCCCCAAATTTTGCTTAACCTCACTAAATCCTCATGCAAAATTCAGGGCAAAGTGATGTACTAAGCGACAGTGAAGTTTCCCTAGTGAATTGGATAACATTTTCGAAGTGATTAACAAATGTGAAGTTGATCACTGCACTGGAACTTCACCTGTGAATTAAAAAGTTGCAACATCTCTACTCATGGGCAATCACAGTCCAGCAGATAAATACTAGCAGCATCTTCAGGGCACCTTGTAACTTAATACTTCCAACAGGTGTGATTGCAAATCCACAGGTATGGGACAGTGCAGGCAAAGGGTGGATAGCCCAAAAACTAAGAACAGAAGAGTCAAGTATCTAGTCTCGGAAGTAAAGAATAACACCAGCTTTCTTCCAAAATCAAGTGCTTTATTGAGGAATTGTCACAAAAGCAGGTGCACAGATGTGTTCACTGGCTACTATTAGCCCCTTATAGCTTACCTTCAAAATGAGAACCAGTATGACATTAATCCTGCAAGCAGCAGCTGTGGTACCCATGCCAGCCACAGCACTCTGGTGCATATTGTTTGTGTCTCTGCAGTGTGAGCAGTATCTGTCCTCATGACCATCTGCATTGATTCATACTGTGCCTCCACACATCCTAGCACCATGATCAATGTGTATACACAATGATTCTGTAATGACACGTGAAGGTGTTCATGAGTAACACCTCATATATTGCAAACCCTGCACACAACACTCCAAAAGTCACTAAATGAGTACTCACTCTAATGGGTTTCACCACTCAAAAATAGGTATCTCTGTTGTCCCTTAATCCATATTCCTGCCTGGAGGGGGTTTCTAGGCAACAGGTCCCTCTGCATCAATGTCCATGGATACAGCTTAGTTCTCAAGGTCCACAACCTGATACCTACACTTATGCGGCTGTGTGACATAGAAACATAGAAACATGATGTGATGTCACCCACATACTGAAATGATGCATGATGAAGAAAATGTGATTTATAATGGCTGAGGAGGAAGATAATGATGATGATGATGATGAAGAGGTGTTTTGTTTCCTGAAGCCAGAGTTTTTCTATGGTATACATTTTAATGCAGTTATGAGTTATTATTATATTTATAATATATAAACAGAGAAATAAAAGTGTTGTTTAATTGGTGAGAGTAAAGCTCAGAAAAGAGTAGGCAAACAGACATGATGGGAGTGGTGCAGTGGCTGTGGGGGCAGCAGTCTTCTGGGAGATATTCTGGAGGCTGCTGTGCTGCCCTATATTCAGGTACCTCTCTGAGCTGAGGGCAGAGGTTGCTAGTCTCCAGGCAGAATTGGCTAGGATTGGGGAGACCTCCTCCCCCACCCAGGCACCAACAATGCCACCCCCACTGCCTCAAAGGATGGCAGTAAAGAGGGGAGGATGGACAACAGTGGGCTCAGGGTGAGGGAGGTTGAGCAGAAATGCATACCACCTGTGGTTCCACTCCACAACTCCTATGCTGTTCTGGTAGAGTGAGGTTATCCCATGGAGGCACCTCCAGTGGTGGACAAAGTGGATACAAGGAACCTCCATAGTTGAGACCTAGGGGAGGAGGCAAGGGACCCCAGAGGAGAAGGAAGCAACTCCTACTGGGGGGCTCAATTATTAGGAGGGTAGAATTGAGGTGGGAAAGGCAGGATGGAGAGAGGTAAGGTGCCTACCTGGCACCTCAACTTGGAGGAATAGGAGAAAAGTCCTAAGGATCGCAGGGGCAATAGCATGGGAGGGGGAAGCAGATGTCATTGTAAACCTGGGGACAAATGACCAGGCTGACAATGATGTTGGGGCAGTGCAGAGGGAGTTCACAGAGTTGGGGAGGAGTCTTAGACAGATGGTGAGCACGGTAACCTTCTCAGAAGTGCTGCCTGTCTACGGCATGGAAGATGCCAGAATTATCTGCACCATGAAATTCAACAAATGGCTGAAGAACTGGTGCAGAGTAGAGGGTTTTGGCTTCACTGGGGAATGGGGGCCCACATGGAGAGATGCAGACTTGTACACAAGGGATGGTCTGCATCTGTTTGGGGGGGTTCAGGATCCTGAGTGAAAGGTTTTAATGTTTCATTGGCAGACATTTAAAGTACTGTAGCCAAGGGGGAGGTGGACATATGAAGCTAGAACACAACTGCCCCCCCCCACACAGGTCAAGGTAGTCAGACAAGAAGATACTAAGTAGGAGGGAATACAACAGACTGAAACAGGGAGTAATGTCAGAGGAGTCACTGGGGGGAAGGATGGGATGGGAACAAACAGGGGTGAAGCCATCGAAACATGGAGGGCCATGTGTACAAATGCCAGCAGCGTGAGAAACAAGATTCCAGACCTAGAGGCCTTGATGGTGGAGGGAGACCTGGATATTGTGGCAGTCACTGAAATATGGTATACAGAAAGCCATGACTGAGACATTACTATATCACGGTACATGTTCTACATGAAAGAGAGGGATGGCAAAAAGGGAGTGGGGTAGCGGTCTGCATCAAAGAAGAGATCAAGATGACAGCAATAAAGGGGAAACAGGGAGGTGAGGAGGCACTGTGGGTCACACTGGAGTCAGGAAATTGCACCACTATCTGCACAGGGGTTATCTACAGACTCCCAATGCAAGGGGAGGAAGCAGACAGGGTCATGATAGATTACATCCTTAAAATGGAAGAGAAACAGGAAGAGTTGGTGGTACCTAAATATGCCTGATATTAACTGGAACACCTATGCTGCAGCCACATCCAGGAGCAAAGTCATCCTGGATGCCCCACAAGGAGCATGCCTCCTGCAACTAGTGGAAGACCCCTTTTGTGAGGAGGCAATTTTGGACCTGGTGCCCTCAATTGGAAACAGAATAGCAGATATATCAGTGGGCAGCCATCTGAGGTCAAGGTAAAGACAGTAGAAGAATCAAGCCACACAAAAGCACAAGTCCTAGACTTCAAAAGGGCCAACTTTACTAAAATAGGAGAATGACTCAAGAAATCACTAGCAAAGGGTTAGAGAAGGGAAGCAGAGCTACAGTGGTAGAACCTCAAAAAAAACATGACTGAAACAACAAGCATTTGCATGAAGCTAGTGCACAAAACCAGAAGAAAAAGAAAACCATTATGGTTTTCCAAAGAAGTGGCAGGGAAGGTTAGAGACAAAAAACTGGCATTCAGAAAGTACAAGGAAACGCAAAAAGAGGAAGACAAGGAAATGCATCAGGCAAAGCAGAGGGACGTGGTTAAAGCAGTCAGAAGTGCAAAGGCACAAATAGAGTAAAGGATAGCCCAGACAGTGAAGGAGTGGGACAAAACCTTCTTCAGGTACATAAAGAAAAAAAGAAAGGCCAAGGGAGGGATAGTAAGGTTAAATAAAGGAGGGGGGCCCAGCCTGGTGGTGCTGGGTGTTGAGGCACTGGATGCCTTACCTCATGATACTCTGGTGACCAAGGTTCGGGAATGAGCCCGGGTCATCGGAGATCGGCAAGGGAGGGTGCGGATCTGGATGGAGTGGCCAGCAGGCAGGGTCTTCTCTCTGGGGAGGTGATGTAACATCCCTCTGCCAATGGTGGACCCCAGTTGAGGCTGGGGTGGCATGGGCTTAGAGGGTGCCAAGCGCTAGACCATGGGGTGGGGGAAAGTGGGCATGGCTGGGGCTATAGATGCATGCATGCCTCCACACACATGTGCTCCTACTGCTGGGGCCCTTGGGAGAAAACCAGAGGAAGAAAATGCAGGCAGCAGGATGAAGACCGATTCCCCACAGGATCTGCTCCTGGGCTGGGCACAAGGTAAGCACTGGCTATTCCAGGTGACGGGGCTGGGGGGTCGGTCAGATGAGGGCTGACCTAAGGAGCATAAAGAAATATATATAAAAAAAAAGTAAAGGAAGAGGGGTGTGGGCAGAGGGGGAACTGGAAAAGATTGAGATACTTAATGAATACTTTTGCTCAGTATTCAAAAAAAAGGGGAGGGACCAGAATTACCCAGTAGATACACACAGGGAAAAGGGGTGGACACAAGTCCATTCACAGAAGATAGGGTACTAAAGAAACTCATGAAATTGAAGGTGGGCAAGGCATTGGAATCAGATGGGATGCATCCCAGAATACTTAAAGAATTTAGAGAGGTGCTAGTTATACCACTGACAGCCCTATTCAACAAATCGTTGGAGGAGGGAGTAGTACCGGAGGACTGGAGGAGGGAGAACATGCTACCCCTTCACAGAAGTGGGATGCAAAGTAGAAGCAAGAAACTATAGACCAGTCAGTTTGACCTCAGTGGTTGGCAAGATGATAGAATCACTGTTAAAGGAAAGTACTGTAGAATACCTAGGGGCCAGTGGGGTACAAGAACCAAGGAAACATGTATTTACAACAGAAAGCTCTTGTGAAATGAATCTGACAGATTTCTTTGACTGGGTGACCAGGGTAGTAGATCAGGCAGGGGTGGTGGACATGGCCTACATAGATTTTAGCTAGGCATTTGATACTGTCCCACACAAGAGGTTAATTAATACATTGGACAATCTGGGAGTGGGTTCAAAGGTGGTCAACTGCATCAGTATTTGACTTAGCAACAAGACACAGAGGGTGGTGGTAAATGGAGTTCAATTTTAAGATAGGTGGTAACCAGTGAGGAGCCACAGGGTTCAGTGTTGGGTCTGGTCCTCTTTAATATCTTTATAAGCGACATTGCAGAGGGACTTGAAGGAAAAGTATGCCTCTTTGCAGATGACACTAAGGAGCTGCAATATGGTTGACACTCAAGGGGGGAAGGGAGAAAATGAGAAGAGACTTAGGCAAGTTGGAGGAGTTGTCAAGAGTGTGGGAGCTCGGATTCAATGCTAAGAGTTGCAAAATCATGCACTTGGGGAGCAAAAACCCTGAGGAGGAATACACAAGGGGGAGGGTACTAACAACAGCAAAGATGGAAAGGGACCTTGGGTACTCATAAAAGATAATCTGAAATTAGCCAAACACTGTGAGAAGGTGGTGAGGAAAGCCTGTGGGATACTGGGGTGCAATGGGAGAGGTATCATCTGTAGAAAAAAGGAGGTGGAGATGCCATTGTACAGGCAGTTGATGAGGCATCATCTAGAGTACTGCATGCAGTTCTGGAGACCACATTTTTCAAAGAACATTTACAGGGTGGAGGCAGTCCAGAGAATGGCAACAAAAATGGGTCTAGGGCTACACAGCAAACCATATGAATAGAGATTGAAAGAACTCAGCATGTATAGGACAGGAGAGAGAGACAGGGGATATGATAAAGACATCCAAATATCTCAATGGGATCAACAGAGTTCAAGAGGGCAGTATTTTTCAGAAAAGGAGAGGGGCAAGAATAAGGGGTCACAATATGAGGCTGGAGGGGGAAGACTCGGGTAACATGAGGAAATATTTTTTCACAGAAAGTTGGTGCATGCAAAGAACAGGACACAACAATGGTTAGTGAATTCATGAATGCATGGGACAGGCAGAAACAACAGTAGAGGTAGGAAGGAGGAGGTAGGCTGCAGATTAATAGGATCTGGAGTTTATACAGTAGGTAGGAAAATGGGCAGGCTAGGTGGTCCAGGCAGTCCTTATCTGCCAACAAATTCTATGTTTCTGTTTTTATATTTGGCATTGTCTACATGCTGAGAGAACATGATTTCAGTGGATTTGTAGTGTTATCTGTAAAATATCACACTGCAGAGGATCTGTTTGAATTTTTGGTAGTGCTGGTGGGGGCAGCGGGTACTTCTGGAGAGTAATTGGGCACAAGGTAGCAACTGTGAAATCAATTTTTTGTTCCATTGTGGAATAATGCACCTTCAGCTAGAATTGAGCAGGGCAGTAGATATGATATTTAAGCAATTAATATAGTTTGATATAATATGATATAGTATATGGTATGGAGTATGATAAAATAATGTAATCCGACATGATATATGACAAGATAATATATTCTGATATATGATAAAATAATGCAAGCTGATAATCTGATATAATGTATGATATATACTTTGTAATAAAATAATACATTCTGATAGGCTAGAAGTAGAGGACAATGTATGGTCATCAATGGTTAACCAGTTAGTTAACCTTCGAGAGGTTGCCAGAGCGACCATGTAAAACTTGAGAGAAAAGCTCAAGAGGTTTACGTCACCATGGCAACCTTAAGATGGGTTAAGAAAACGGTTATCCTTTCGATGTACCATACATTATATTTTATAGTATATGGTACCATTTATGTTTTTTTTTAAAAGAAAACAGTTCCTTACTGCAGTTTTTTTAATGTCACCGCTGAGGCCTTTTCAAAGCCATCCGATCCAGTTGCATGCATGCTCAGACTGTTCCTCATTTTTAACCCATAGATGTGACCTACCATCAATGGGTTAACAACATCTTGACGTCACATTGATGGTAAAACGTTGTTATAGAAAGGTAGATTTCTACCTATAACAATGTTCTACCATACATTATAAGTAGATAACATAATCTGTTATAATGTAAAATGTATAAACTGATAATATAACTGTTACACTGTAGGAAAACAATGATGTGCCAAGTCTGCCTCTCCTTTGGATTCGCCATACTCTGGAATGATCTGCCCCCCTCATTAAAATCCACTGGCTCTATCAGTATCTTTAAATCCCTGCTTCTTTCATCAATCACTCCCTCTAGTCCTTCTAACTGCTATCCCTGACCTGTAATCTGTCCCCCCCATCTGACATCTCACCAGGAACACCTCATTTAGTCAACTCACTGTAAATCTCTGCTACCAACCCCAGTTAAGCCCTATCTCCCAGGGACTCATTGTTTCTCGCTGGGTGTATTGTACTACTGGCTGCTTTATTATGATATTGTTTTTGTATTATATTGTATTGTTCATTATTCTTTCCCTAGAACCTCATTGTTACCTTACTATTTCAATGTACCTATTGTAATATTAATATTTTACTGCCCATAATATATTTGTATGCTATTTATCTGCATGTTGTTGTCCTCTATTGTATCTGACCCTAAACCCCTTGAAAATAGGCACAGCCTAAATGTTTTGTGTGAAATAAATAAATACATTCATAAATACATAAATAAATAAATATGGCTTAAAAAGTTATGATGCGGTCTCAGAAATAGCTTATACCACAGTTAACATTCCACAAGGATCCATACAAGATCTGATACTTTTCTCATGCTTTATCAGTAGACTGCCACTGTGAATAGCCCCATGTACAGCCATTATGTATGCTGATTACCAAATCCTTCAGTGCTTCTGCAAATGTATCAGTGACCTAAATCTTTAACTTAATTTGGATTTTAGATCTGTGCAGCACTGGTTATCTCAAAATAACTAACACTGAATATAAATGACATACAGTAGACCAAGCTGTTTGGGTCACCTGCATAACTTCACACTTATCCCATCATTTTACAGATCACCTGTCTTGATGGCCCTTCTCTTGTTACTGGTAAATCTTCTATTTACTTGGAATTCAGTCTTGACCCATTTCTTGACTTCACTCTGCATATATATGAAATTGGCAAGACAATTAACCTACGGTAAGGCTGGGACTTGCATACGGAATAAGGCAAATCCTGACTCCTAAGGCTCAGGCAACAATAGCTCGAGATGTTCTATTAGCTAAATAAAATTACAATTCATTAACTTACTGTAACTCCTTCAAAGCTAATATGAGAAGGTGGAATGCCACTTACAATAATATATGGTGCTTTACCCTGGTGACCACCCACCCTACACATCTTTACACCTTGTATGTACAGTAAGACTTGAGCAGCTCTTCCATAAGGCTATGCACACCATCAGCCTTCTGTTGGGGCTGGCAGTATGAGCTTGGTACATTCAACTGATCTGGGTTTGATTCCTACAGCCTTCACTTGCATACTGTTTGACTCTGAGTAAGTCATTAAACCTCCCCAGTGTTCCCTGGTTGTCCCTGAAAACAGGCACTTGTGCTAACTGGGCCTTACTAGGTTACCAAAGAATGAAACAAAACTGTAAGATTCCTTGTAGAGAATGCTGCACATCATCAACACCCTTCTTCCTTAGCTGCACTTTTAACAGTGTCACATTGCTCCTCTTACAATCTCAGGTCCCCTTATCAAGCACAGCTAGCAATCCCAGTACGCACACAAAACTTGAAGAAATTACCTTTTCCTGTTCTGTAGCAAAACTTTGGAAGTCTCTCCCTCTAAGAATTCACTGTAGCTCCATGGATTCATAGGATGTGTACAAGTCAAAAAGCTAAGAATAGCCATATAGATTCACCAACATTACATGTTGGCATGATAAAGTATTTATTAGAGATTTAAATGTCTCCATCAAGTCGCTATCAACAATATTTTGTGGTAGAGAAATCCAAGTTGAGACAACTCTCTGATTAAACTATTTGCCCCTTTAATTTGTGTTGTATTTGACACCCTTGGGCTGTTTATTGTGTCTCTGTAAGTTCTTATTAGTAGTCTTATATTCCAGACCTAAGAATTCGAAGAGGTCAGGTGTTGTTATAGCTATGTATACTAAGCATAGGTCACCCCTGAATCTTCTATATTCCAAGGAATATAGCTTTAGTTCTAATAACCTTTGTTTGTATGATAGTGATTTCATGTTACTTATCCTTTTAGTTGCTTTCCTTTGTATTCTTTCTAGGAGAAATGTATCCTTCTTTTTGTAGGGACACTAGAACTGTGCACAATACTCAAGTTGTGGCATAACCAAAGCTCCATACAACAGCAGGATGACATTACTCTTCCTACTAACATTGGTGCAATTCTCTATGGTGCAGGATGTTCATGCCGCAGGAGTATATCCCGCCCGAAGAGGTCTGTACCCAGGGACTGCTCTGCGGTGGCTGTATTCTCAGCCTCCAGCCACTGCACGGCCCCCTTCCATGGCCCACCCCCATGGTGAGTAAGTGCATGGGGGCACATCTGCGGACAAATGGTGGAGTGCCTAGATGCAGTAGATCTGCAGTGCATTGGAAATCCTAAGACAGAATGCTGTGGCATTCACTGAAGGATTGCATTTCCCTTCCACACTAGATCCCCCAGCTGATCAAGCAGCTATGCATTCAGCTGGTTCAGGGGGGTGACTAGGGTGTACCTGCACTCTGCATGATTCACCAAGGTGCAGATTGCTGGGCAAGGGGGGTGTTCAATATAGCAGTGGACACCCTGACATATCTTTTGCATGCCCCCTCATGACACTCGTCAGCTGCTGTGGGAGAGGGATTCCCTACACTGTGCTGCTGCAACCCACTGGTCTGAATGGAAGGCTGGGGAAATCCATTAAGGCACTCATCCATTCTTTAAAAAAAGGCAAACTTACATCTAAGCAGCATCCCCTGCTCATGAGGAGCAGAGGATCCTTTTTTAGGACCGAAGACAGTCATCCAATTGGATGCCCAGCTGTGTTCCTTAATTCCTCCTCCTCCCCCCTCTAGCAGCAAAGTACCAGGGTCATGGACAGGCACCTCGTGGAGTCACACGGTTGTGCATACCATGCAACCTACTCAAATCAAATCAAACTTTATTTATAGAAGGCGCCTTTCCAAAACCAAGGCACCTATACATAACACAACAAAATCAATAAATAATTAAAACAATATTAAAATTAATCCATGGCAGCAGCATTTAAAAATCATTGTGTGCAAGGCTAAAAAGATGTGTTTTTAATGCCCCCTTAAAGCTTTCGACAGTTGGGCAATCCTGCGCCTGACGAGGTAGAGAATTCCACAGGGTGGGGCCATAAAACTAAAAGATCTGGCCCCAGAGGTTTAAAGTGAATCTTGAGAATCTCTAACAATCCCTTGTCAGTGGATTGGAGAGAGTGGGAGGGACAGTAGGGACGAAGGAGATCTTTCAGGTAGCCAGGTCCCTGATCATGTAGGGCCTTAAAGGTCAGCAAACTGACCTTGAAGGTGATTCACCAGCATATTGGCAGCCAGTGCAGTCCACAGAGCACAGCCATTATATGACTGGACCTAGAGGAACCAGCCAATAGCCTGGCTGCCGCATTCTGCACTAGCTGCAAGTGGTGAATATCAACCCCCAGTAGCCCAAGATAAAGGGCGTTGCAGTACAGGTGTGGAGCTCTGAGGGCTAGGTATGTGCAAATTGTGCGTACCCAACCCATAATAATGTATAGCCCCCTACTGAGTGAACCTTACCACAGAACTAACTAAAGGGAGACTTTCCACCTAAAACAACAAAAAGTAATATTACTAAAATGTATCTGGGGATTAACTTAAGGTCCTTTTCTGTGTGATATTTTTGTTCTCTTAAGCTATAAACATCATTTTAACTTATTAGTTAATTTTTTATTAATACTTTTCCAAACCAGTTTCTTTAACTCATTAGCATAACGTATGGAAACATTTTAAAAACAGAAGGAACTGATCATATACAGCAGTCTACAAGCTAAGGTCATGTTCTGAGTTATTTCTACTGTAAATGAAGAAAACACTGTAGAGTACAATAAAATGGCAAGAGCAGTTATCTGAAGCTAATATTCAATACTTATTTGAAATTATGTCTGAGGTTTACACTGCTGTTTTTTTAACTTGGTATATTAGTTTAATAATGTTAACATCTATATGTTAATAATACCCATAGTCTTATTTTATTTGCTGTACATTTTAAATGACAAAATAAAACTTTGTTTAAACATGTCAATGGATACAGCTGATCGGCACTACCAGCTCTTCTTATTACAACATACTAAGTTAAAATGTAACACTTTTTCATATGGCCTTTACTTTCCTGCAAGATCAAAAAAAGATTAATTTAGTGACTAAGTTTTTTGTTGCAAATAAAAGAGAATTTGAAAAAAAAAACATTGGGGTCTTTTCCTAGTTTGTTACATCTCTAAGTTTCTGTGCTGCTCTAAATCAAATCTTTTCTTAGTCTGAAATAGCACTAAGAGCCATTCCACAATCTCTCTTGCATCCTATAACTGTGGTACCAGGTTTCCATGGAAATCTGTTAGTTGATGTACAGGACAGTAATACATGCTCATTAAATCAAAATCTACACATACTGCAATGCAATCCCTTTTGATTTTAAAACAGCTACAGTGCCATTACATAACTTTAATCATAACGCTACTGTCTAAACCTCAGACACATTTTCAAATAATTAATGAATCTTAGGCTCAGATAAACATTTGACTGTTTTATTTTACAGTATTTCCTTTATTTAAGAAATGTTCAGTGTTCACTTCTGCTTTTGACCAGTTGCAATGACAGTTTCCTGCTGCTGACCTATTGTACTGTTGTCCTTCTGGTGAATTGCTAATACAGGCTAAGGTGCAGCACTGTTCATGCTACTAGACAATGTTGGATGGTTAGGAAGAGATTACTATGATTGTGTAAGGGCCTTGCAGTGCCTGTCCAGCACCCTTGTTAGATGCTTAAAACATCTACAGTATTTGTGGCTCTTTGATGGTTGCTGATGTCTGTGTAGATGCTAGTCGCCCAGACTAGATACATTAATCTACTGCTGCACACAATAGATTGCCATCATGTGCCATTTGCCTTGATGCATTAGGCCTCTGTTACTTCATAAAATATATTATTGGGTACTATATCTGGAGACTGTGAAATCATGTATACTTGTCTGAGGATATGTAACATATTCAGATGTACCCAGGAGGGTCACTGTCCTTATGATGTGTATGCACATGGTCACTGCCTGCTACTGTTGGCAACATATTAGGAAGATGTCCATTGAGGCTTATGTTATCTGTGTGTATTGGCTAAACAGCAGTTTTGGTAAACTAGGTATTTGGGCCTCAGCACTGCTGTCAATGGTTTTCTCCCTGAACAGTGTACCATTGACAGCGTTATTGTTTTGATTGGCCATGTTGGTTGAATGTGTCTGGTTCTTTATAGCTGTGACACATCCATTATCTATGGGCAGAAACTGGTGCCTTTCATTCTGCAAAGGTTGTGGACATGATTTTGTTGTGGAGGGTGTCCATACCCACACTGCCTCTACTGTCTTTAGGCACTGGAGGGGGTGCTTTTGCTGGCACAGGAATCTTGGGTATTTGGTTTTCTTTTGGACCATCATCAACACCATTTAGTGATACAGGTACAGTGTCTGTTGATGTAGATGTCATGCCATAGTATGCCATTAGCATTGTGTAGTAGTACACTGCTTTAGCACATGTAACACATGTGCCATACTCACCATAAATAGTGTTTCATGTGTACTTTCATACAGTTCCATTCAATACATATCAAAAAAATGTAAAAAGCAGCCACCTACATTATACAACTCTACATTGATAATTAATAATTTCAGTTGTTTAAAACAATCTTATACAAGATTAAATTCATCTAGTAAGCTTTTTGAAACATGTTGAGTATCATCACTGTCCTAGAGGCTATATTCAGCCTATTGCAACATTTAGCAGCACCACTGCAAGTCCTCATTTCCCAAAACCTGGTATGATTTGTGGGAACATTCAACCTTATTTCAGAATTCTTGGTATCATTAATTCTATAATCATGATTTTCCAAGACCAAGTAATGGGAAAGTGGATGATAGCTTTCAGATTTCCACATTTTAAAAATCATAATTGATCATTTGATTGCACACCTATTTCCCAAGGAGTTCCAACTAATTGAACATACATATCACAGTGGTGGGTGAGGTATTTTGCCTTCAAAATAAAATGTGCCAAATTTTTATATACTTTGTCAAGTTTCCGCAGATACTTTTTGTTTGTTGCTATATAGGCAATTCTCACTGGTAATAAAAGTGTAATAATAGTTTTAAGGTTTAACTCCCTTGTAATACACCTTGAGACACATCTCAAAGTCCCCCATTTTTTGTTTTCTTGAGAGAAATGTTTTGAATATCAATTAAAAATGAAAGATGATCAACGAACACCACACACAGGTATTTATACTGTTGAACCCATATTGCTTCTAAACTTTCAAGGTTTCTAATACATAGCTTGATTTGTTTTTTGTCAACTGCTCCAAAGTTCATGCATCAGGTCTTGTTTGTATGCATGACTAGCTTCAACCTGTTGAACCACTCCTGAGCTATTCTAAAGTCAGCTTCTCATTTCTGCTGGAGTTCCACTACTGTGTTATCACTTGCTACAAATACAGTATCATCTGCATACATTGTGACCACACAGTGGTCCGGTACCTGTGGGAGATTATTTCAACAGTGAGGCACTCTGCTACAGAGGTCCCTGGGGCCTGATAGACAGTTAGCCACCCATACCTTTTGCGTTCTCCCTACTAAATATGTCTTGAACCACTCCACAGAATTGGAATGCATGCCGATCCCAATCAACCTCCCCAGCAGAATGGAGTGGTTTACCAGGTCAAATGATTTTGTTAAGTCTGCATAAACTGCTCCAGTAACTTTCCTGTCCTCCAGTCCTGAGGTAATCCAATTTTTTAAATCCAATAAAGCTGTGTTGATAAAGTGTCCAGTATGGAAAACATTTCAGAATGAAATGATTTGATTAGTGGTGTCCAGAAGTTGTAATAACTGGCTATGAACCAGTTTTCTGAAAGTCTTTAACCAGGTAGGCAAAAGAAACATTTGCTGGTGATTTGAAGGGGCTGGACAACCACCTCCATTAGGGATTAGAATAACTGCTGATTTTCAAGCTCTTGGGAAAAGCTCCCTGCTTAAGGCTTCAATTGAACAGATACCTTACAGTTAGTGCAATCTCCCAGGCACATATCATAAGGAATTTAGATTCTAATTGGTCCAGTCCATAAGCTTACTCCATGTTTTTTTTTTTAGCTCTGCACAGCTCTCTGACAATTTCAGAAATATAAATGTCCTTTCCTTCTCCACATTACATTCACTGTTGTTACTCCCTCCTAGTCTACCATCTCCAACCAAGTTATTTAACTTATTTTCTGGCATAAGTTCTTCATCGGGTAATTCAGAAAATTATTTATTTAATTCCTCTGCCACCATACAAGGCTCTTTTATAGAAGTCTGTCATTTGATACATTCATTTCAGGTTGCTGTTGAACAGGGTTTCTCAAGCCTTTAGCAATCTGACAATATTCTTTTTGATTTTTTGCTGAAGACAAACAACATTTAAAATATTGAGCAATGGCCAAATGCAATTGCTTATCACACTGTTATTGCATTCTCTTAAATTTGTTTAATCTTTCAGTGCATTTAAATTTCTTTGCTTTCTGCCACAAGCATTTCTTTACCCTAAATAGTGCACTTAATTTGTCAGCATTCCATGATGTGACCTTTTTTCAATAAAACAAATTTGTTCCAGCTTTCAGTGCATTAAAATTTCTTTACTTTCTGTCACAAGCATTTATTTACCCTAAATAGTGTACTTGATTTTTAAGCATTCCATGATAAGTGACCTTTTTTCAATAAAACATTTTTCCAAGGTGCATGCAAGTTGCAAATTGCATTAAACAATGTAGAAAAATATTCTACTGCAGTATCCAAATCTGGAATAAGCAAATATCTATCTCTTCTTGCATGGCTCAGTTGACAGCACATCCTCCTCTGGGCCAGAAGGTCATTGGTTCTAGCCCCACACTGGGTTTTGTCTTGTACGTAAATGTTGGCTCCAAAATGTAGTATTGGGCGGTTCTGTTCTTTCAGGGTGTGCAGTCCTTTGAATGAGATGCTAAACTGAGGTCCCTTCTTCCCATCCTGCTGGATGTGCAGGTGGAAGTAATAGAACCCAAGGCACTTTTCTCAGAGAGTAGGGTTTATTATTAAAGACAGAAAAACAACAACAGAAAAATCATTCAGAAGAAATAATACAATCAGACAAGAACACTTCAGCAAAGCACAATATGAAACAAAAATGTACAAGGGGAATAAACAGTAAAGGAAATCAAAAGGCAGCAGAAATTAATACAAAGCAAAAATGGAAGAATGAACTAGAACAGCTGTATAAAATTAAAGAGAAATAGCCAGCGCAGTGGCATGCATCTGCTCATGATGCCGACAACCTGAGTTCAGGAATGAACCCAGGAGTTAGAGGGCTGGCTGGGCCAGAGAAGGCTTGAGTGCAGTATGCCAACTCTCCCTCTCTGGGGGGGTGAGCATTCAATCCATCAGCAGGACCCTTGCAGAGGCTGGGGAGCCTCAAATACCCAAAACCACATGTTAAAGGGAGGCAGAACAGATGACAGGGCATGTCTGTTGATTTCATTGCATGTGCCACCGCCAGAGAACACAAAGCATCCACATAAATCTGGCCCCAAGAGTGATGTTCTCACCTCCACCACCACTCCCATGACCAAGGTCCACAGAGGGGGATCCTGCTCCCAAGGCCCCATCCTGGGAGGTGAGCCAGGGCTCGCAATCGAACACCTGAGGAAGGGGTGCCTGCATGGTGGCCCTGCCTGTAGTTATGCCCAGGGCTGATGGGTGGCAAGTCAGGGCAAGGGCAGAGGAAGCCTCTGCCTGATCAGGAAGTGGTGTGGGGTACCTGGCCAAAGCAAAAAATAAAGAGAAATAAATAAATTACAACATTAAGTACAGTAATAGCTGGTCTGAATCAGTCACCTTTATTCTTTATGTAACCAGGCCTGGGTAACTCATCTGGCCTCTTTCTGATAAATACATCTGAGTTCCTGAGTGATATTCAAGAGCACTGCAGGTTGTGAAGATTTCTATTGTTGAAGGCTGCAGAAAGATCTAGTCCTCCAGATAAGCAATTTAAAGAGCTGCTGGCAACTTAAAGAAAACTTTGAAAAACATAATAATTAGGTACAGTTCAGCTTCAATTTCAAATATATTCTATAGATTTCTTCTTCCCATCTTTCATTACAGAGAAAATTTGCATGAAAACATGATCTTTATATATTAGAGTTCATCTGTCTCTGTAGCTTACTCCCTATTTCATGTCATAATCCTCTGTTGTGACATCACAGTCTGTTGCCATGGGAGTAACTGTGATGTCACAAGTGGTGCATTATGACCTCAGGTGGGGAGAAAATAACAGGAATAGATTAACTCTTCAGGAGCAAAGATCATCTTTTCATGCAAATGGCCTCAGTAATAAATAATGGGGAGGAAAAATACAGAACAAATGTGAATATAAGCTGAACAGTGTCTAAATATTTTGATTGTTTAAGTTATCCTGAAGGCATCACCTGTTCTTTAACACATAGAAAATAATACACACAAAGTACTGCTTTCCCATTTACTCCAATTCCTTTTTATAAACTCTATAAATCAAAATTTCATAAGTCACATATGAAAAAGTACCTTCAGACCAGTGCTTGGCTGCTACATCTCAAAATCCTGAAATAAATGGACAGGTAAAGAAAAGGTGCTTCGTAGTCTTGAGTTGATCTGAACAAGATGCCCTAGGGCATGTCCTGTGAGCCATTTGTTAATGTTTTTTTGATTAGCCTTTACATGGAGTTTTTCATGGCAACAAAGCCAATGTAAATTCCACATGGTAGGTAGGATTTGAGACTCAGAAATGTGGCTTAATAAGGGTGTAAGAAACTGGGGGGGGGGGGCAAAGCTGAAAAACCATTGGAACTGCAACTTATGTGTCCAAAATCCAGTTATACAGTGCTTCCTATTCATCGTCATCATCTGACTACTAGTTATGCACCAGAAGAGTAATTTACTAAAAATGTCTCTAACATATAGAGGTGCTGATGCTTGCTTTCTACCAACTTTCAATAAACCTCTATTCCAATGTTGAAACCAAGTTTTACATTTAAACTATAACCAGCGTTCTCAACTTTTGTTCATACTACGCAAAAGTGACAGAACATTAGCAAAGAAAAAAATTACATAAACAGAAAAATATTTGGTTATTTGTACTCCACCCCACTGGAATGAAAGATAGGTAATGTTTCTTTAATCAGATTCAGTGTGCTGTCCCAGAATGCCTGGAACAAATGCTAAACAAGGCAGCTTCCAAAATTCATGGGTGGTACTGAGCTAACATATAAATACAGAAATGAGAAAGCTCATTATCAAAAAGATCATCTTCCCTTTCCCCATTTGTCATCAGGTTCATTATTGTACCTTTGTCTTCCCTATTTGTAGTTTAGATTCCCAATTTAAGACATCCAAGTGATCATTTCCAAAGTGAATTCCCAATATTTTGATGGGGTCAGATTGTATTCTGAAGCCTGCAATATCATGTATGATAGGGGAGGCAGTATTCAACTGTCTCTTCATACATTTGTCAATGTTTAAAGAGGCACCAGAGAGGCAGCCAAAGTCCTCACAAATTCTCAAAGCAGATTCAACAGAAGTCCTATCTACAATGAACAGCTACACATCATCAGCATACAGTATGCTATAGCTTTAATAGGGATAATCCCTTATTCAGATCATAGGGGGAATGGAAAAGGAGAATTTAGCTGTCTAAGCAAGAAATCAGTGCAAACAATATACAGGGTAGGGCTCAGTGAGCAGCCTTGTAATACCTCTTTCCTTATAGAGATAGGAAGTCCACATCAACCATTGACAACAGACTGAACAGTCACTATAGTATATTTTATTTTGGTTTGTCATAAGCTGGAGTAAGTTATGATCAGAGAATTCAGCAATTTTAATATCTGCAGCTAGTACTGGCAGGCCAACTGATCAATTTGTGTAGCTAAAGATCCTTTGTGGAATGTCGGATCTCATTGGCCAGTATGGGTGAAATAGGCAGCTTTCAAACTGACTGTGTTAATAAAAGTGTTTAAGTAGTTTGTGTCACAAAACACTTTTGTAGTCTTATTGTGCTGTCCTCTATCATGTGTGGGTAACCCACAGCTGAAAACATCCCCGAATATCACAAAGTACGAGGAAAAAAACATATGGTTGTACAGTCTGAAATAAATCTATTATGTCACATTTGGAATGTGGGACATAAATATTAATAAATCTATAGATATGATTATATATTCTTGTATCCAGTATTAAAGCTCCACCAGGTACCAAGTCTAACAATTTAATAACAGTAACCTCTATATTGCTGAACTGAATTCCAACACCTGAACTTGTGTCATGACCCAAAGACCAAAATTAAGGCCCTACATACCCAGCATTAGTGCCAAGTGTAATGTCAGGAAGAGTGTGCAATCTAGTATCCTGTAAAAAAGAATGTCTGGTTCAGTGGTTAGGAGACAGGAAAATGCAGATTGTCTTTTCTTTTTTTATGCTGTTAGCATTAATGGTGCTAATAGTAAAGTTAGGCAATTGCATGGCAAAGAAAGGAAAAAGAAATAGAAACAGAGAGTTCTCATGTTTTAGACTCCTGTTTCCTTACTCCACCTGTTTTCCTTTTAGCAGAAGATTTAGTCTTTGTCTTTGCTGAAGGTCATGTGGTCGGGAGCCATACAGGGATGCCCTGTATTCCCAGTTCATCAATTTCAGACATAGGGACCACAGAGAGGAAGTGTCAGATTCATCATCTAAGGTTTCCAAGTGGTCTTGTAATGCATCATATCTATTCATAATAGAAACCTCTTCAGTTTTGGTCATTTTAGGGCTATGCCCAAAAGTCTGATGCCGTTTTGTAATCATCTGTCGCTTGCTCAGTTCTGGAGTCTGGGGAGGAAGCACACAATCAGACATTGTAGAACTGGTTGTTTCCATGTGAAGAATCTCTACTTCATCTGTGGCCATTGAAGGTGATGAGGACATGGGGTGAACACCCAGAGCAGCTGGAGCAGAGGAGGAGATAGGATTTTCTGGTTCAATAGATTGGTCTTTGGAAAGTAATACGGGTGAGTGCTGCATAAGAGATACCAGGGTCAGTACAGCCAACGTTGAAGTGGTAGGCAGCTGAAGAAATGCAGCTTTGGAAATGCTGGGGTGCTTCCCTGTAGAGTCAAGGTGTGGAGAATGCACCTGGGATAAGTAGTGCCATGCTAGTTTGGCGAAATGCAGGAAAGTACTGGTAGCAGGCAGCTGCAATCCACAGAGAACACTCAAAAACAAGTCTAAAGTCTATGTAAACATCTGCCAACAAACACTTGACACCCACTGCTTCTTGTAGTAAAGGAAAAGATCATACCTAAGGATATTCACCAAAAATGCTTCATATTATTCTTTGTACAGACACTGTGTTCAACAAGTTAAAAAGCAGTTCATGAAACCTATATGACCAATACTTTCCTACAGTACCCCCCTGTAGTAGCAGAAGCAGTTGAAGAAGTATTCAATTCAATTCAATTCAACTTTATTTTTATAGCACCTTTCAAAACCAAGGCACTTAACGTATAAACAAAACAACCAATATAAATAACATTAAAACATAAGAGTTACATTATCCATCACTAGGGAAGGCCAGGTCAAATAAATAAGCTTTAAGCTCAGTTTTAAATCTACTGATGGTTGGGCATTCTCTCAACCAATGAGGTAGAGAATTCCACAGGTTCGGCGCTGAAAAAGCAAAGGCACGGGAACCAGACATCTTTAATCGAACCCTGGGAATCTCTAGCAATCCCTCATCAGTGGAACAGAGAGGGCAGAGCTGGCTGTAAGATAACAGAAGATCTTTAAGGTAGCTGGGTCCCTGATCATGTAGGGCTTTAAAGGTTAGTAAGCCAACCATAAAGGGTGATCCACCACTGAATAGGCAGCCAGTGCAGCCCGCGGAGCACAGATGTAATATGACTGGTCCTAGATGTCCCAGTCTAAAGCCTGGCTGCCACGTTCTGCACCAGCTGCAAGCAGTGGATATCAACCCCTGGAAGCCCGAGGTAGAGGGAATTGCAGTAGTCAAGATGAGTCATAAAAAGGCGTGAACCAATGTTGGAAGATCATCTGAGGGAACCAGATGTTTCACCCAGGCAATATTCCTCAGATGATAAAAAGAGGATTTGATGACATTTGACACCTGAGATTTTAAGGTCAAGCCATCATCAAAAATAATGCCCAGGTTATGCACCTGGCCTGAGGTAGTGAGTGGTGCACCACCAAGTAATAAACCTAATGGTTGTCCAACCCCCAAACCCACCCTCGGATGACCTGGGTCCACAACCAACATGTCAGTCTTGTCTGGATTCAGCCTCAACCAGCTGGAACTCATCCAAGATCTGATCTTGACAAGGCAACTATTTAGCATGGAGACTTCAACATTTTGTCCTGGCAGAAAGGACATATACAGCTGAGTATCATCTGCATAGCGGTGAAAACTTAGACTGTATCGCCTGATGATTTCTTCCAGTAGCAGCATATATACTGCAAACAACATGGGGGCTAATATAGAGCCCTGCAGCACCCCACAAGGCAGGGAGTGAGTGCCAGAGGAATAAATTCCAGTGGTCACTCTCTGAGACCTGCATGTGAGGTATGAATGGAACCAATTTAAGACTGTACCAGACAGTCCACATAAAAACCGCAGGCGCTCCAATAGCACACCATGGTCTATAGTGTCAAATGCAGCAGAAAGATCAAGAAGAACCAGAATGGTACATGCCTTTTGATCTCTAGCCATTAGGAGGTCATTCAATACCCAGACAAGAGAAGTCTCCATGCTGTGCTTCTTCCTAAAACCGGATTGGAGAGTATCATAGACATTGTGAGTTTTAAGATGATCATGCAACTGAAGTGCAACCAACTTTTCAATAACTTTACCAACAAATGGCAAGTTAGAGATAGGTCAGTAGTTAGCTAGAAAGTCTGGATCCAAGGAGGATTCCTTAAGGAGTGGTCAAACAACTGCCTCCTTGAAGGAGTCAGGAAAGACTCCCCTCTCCAAGGACTTCCAGACAATGTCAGCAAGGATTGGGCAGATAACATCTACACAACCCATCAAAAGTGGTGTAGGTCCCAGATCCAAACTACAACTGGTTGGACACAATGTTTGGATTTCATTTCATTTCATTTTTAATTTTTATACTTGTAAATCCAAATGAGCAAACTGCCTGTTTTCATTGGAGACAAGTTTAAAACTAAAAAAACACACAAAAAATTAACAAACAAACATAATACAAACAAAACATTCAATCAAAAAAATACAATACATAAAAATACATCATGTTTCCAAAGATAGTCACTGTTTTAACTGTGTCTTAAAACCCTGACAGGAGTTATTATTAACAACTTCTGAAGATTTCATGTGAACCTGAAAAGAACTGTTCTGAACAATTTCTAATGGAATTCTATTAAAAAAACTAGGTGTTCTAAATAATAAGGATCTTTGCCCAAAAGTAGTCTTAAACAATGGTATTTTAAATTTAATAATTGTGCTGCGACCTAGTAAACAATGCATTAACTAATCTAGGAAACATTAAAGAAATAGAACAAGGAAAAAAATTACATTTAACTTTAAATAAGAAAATGCCCATCTTATAAAATACTCGATTTTCAAAAGATAAGGAAGATGACTGATTGTACAGATAAGAGCAATGGGTTCGAAAGGGTAAATTTAGCCAAAACCTCATAGCTGAATGGTAAATTACTTTAAGAGGACTCAAAACATTAGTACATGAGGATGTATAAATCAGTACGCCATAATCGAGTATGGAGAATAGAAAGCTATGAATTAAGAGCTTTCTGGATTCCAAAGTCAAAAAAGATTTAACTCGATAAAGCATACCCAACCTCTGATGAAGGATTTTCCTAAGATTCTGAATGAGAGGTTCAAAAGAAAAATGTGCATCCAACGTAATACCTAAGTATTTAAAAACTGATACATTTTCAATTATGTTTCCTGTCCTATCAGAAATTGAAAGCAAATCAATTGGTACACTTTTCTTCTTAGAAAACACCATTACTTTGGTTTTCTGGGAATTCAAAACCAGGTGACTTAAGGATAACCAATCCTGCAGGAAATTAAAATCAGTTTGAAGATAGGAAAGGGTGACATTGGGTCTGGGATCTGAACGAAAAAGAACAGTGCAATCTGCATAAAGAATCATTTTAGTTTTTGTACATATATCAGATACGGAGTTCATAAATAGGGAAAAAATAAGTGGTCCCAGAATTGAACCCTGGGGCACACCACAAACTAAGGGAAGAGAATGGGATAAAGATGAACCAATAATAGTTCTAAATGATCTTTCAGACAGAATGTTTTGATACCACATATTTACTTCATCAGAAAAATTAAGACCTTGAAGCACACTGGGAAGAAGATCAAATTCAACCAAATGAAAAGCCTAGGTGAGGTCCACGAACAATGCCACACATGAAAGTCCACTATCAAGTGCTCCATGGACACTGCCCGTGAACCCCACCAAGGCTGTTTCAGTGTTATATCCTGGCTTAAAGCCACGTTGGTTCTCTGATAACAAAGAATACCTCCCAAGAAATCCAAGGTTTGGTCCATGACAATCCTTTCCAGAATTTTTGAAATAAGCGATAAAAGGGAAATAGGATGATAATTAGTAAATAAAGAAGGATTTCCATTCTTTAGGATGGGTTTTATAACTGCTCGTTTCCAGTTACTCTGAAAAACATTATGATATAAGGAAAAGTTAAAGATATGAACTAATAGATAAACAAAACAATCAATACCCATTCTAATTATCCTAACATCAACACCATCCTGGCCCTGAAAATGTTTTGGATTATATTTCAAAAAGTCTTTTTTTACTGAGGAAGGGGAAAGAGACTTAAAATAAAACTTTGGATTAGTGTCATTATGAATATCATTATTATCAGATACATCATCCAAATCTATGGGAGTTCTATAGGGGCCTAAGTTCCCAAAATGACTATTGAAAATATTAGATACCCTTTGGAGGCAGTATAGTGCAGTGGTCTAAGGCTCTGAGCTGCAAATCTGGTGACATCCTGCAGACCAGACCTGGGTTTGAATCCCACAGTTTCCACTTGCATACTGTGTGACCCTGAGCAAGTCACTTAACCTCCTTGTGCTCCCAGGTTACTCCTGTAAAAAAGCTTCTAGCTTAGTGTGCTATACCTGGTTAAACAACTAAAATAAAAAAAAAAATAAGATGATCAGTTATACTCTGTCCATTATGATGAAGAATAGGAACGGAATCTACTTTACCCTGTCCAAAATTTTATTTAAGGAACTCCAAGTCTTTTTAGGATTGGCCCTGGAATTCCCTTATTCATTTAAGCAATAGGCTACCGTAACTTTCCTAATTTCAGATTTACACTTATTTCTAAGTGTCATGTACTCTTGAAGAACAGTCAGGGTTCTAGAAAGAGTATAAGATTTCCAACACTTGTCACGTTTTCTCACTTGTTTGAATGATCTAATTCTTATTTTCTTTAAGAGAGAGATTATATTTGCAATTGCATGATAAGCTATGCAGAAAAATCCCCACATTTCATCAATGTTAGTGCTAATTACCAAAGGGGACCAGTCAATTTTATTATATAAATCTTGGATTCCCGGGGGGGGTGTAAACTTAGCCAAATTTCGACATTCAACATATCTGGGAGGACTTTTTAATAATTTTATGGACCACTCACATTTGACAGGACAATGGTCACTCATAGCGTCAGCCATAACCTCAGATTTAAAAATTCTATCAACATGAGTGACAATGATCCAATCAAGGATGGTCCCTACACCTGTTTTATAATTGAGTCTGGCAGTTTCCTTAATTAATTGTGTTACACCCAGATTAACGAAAGTCTCTCTGATTCCACCCTTCAAACTTTTATCCCAACTGCAATTAAAGTCACCAAGAGTAATCCATTCTCTATTAGGGGGGAAAACTTCACAAAAAAGGGTCAATAAATCTAAACCATTTAAAATTTTACCAGGGGAAAAATAAACAGTATTAAGAGTCAAATGTTTACTTTGTCCAAAAATCAAATCAATAGAATTCATATTACATCCAGAATTTGTCACAGAAAAGTCAAAAATAGTGTAATCAAATTTACAAAGAACATACATTACAACTCCACCTCTTCTTTTTCCTTCTCTGTCTTGTCTAACGAGATTATAATTAGAGAGATAAATCTCAGAGTCCTTAATACCATTATGCAACCATGTCTCAGATAAAGTAATAATATCAAAAGAATCATATTGGTACCAGGCCACAAATTGAGACCATTTAGATAACAAACTCTGTATGTTTAAATGAACAATGTTAAGAGTAGGAGAGAGACAGAACCCTTGTTAATACTAACTGTGGCTGACTCACAGTCTATCTCAGAAGAAAAGTTAGGTCCAGGATGTGGATGCACTGATCCAGACATAAGTAACAATAACATAATTAATCTTTTTAAATTATTCCTTTTCTCTGTCTATCATTTTTAGTGGATAAGGTAGTGACCAATCTACATGTGCACTCACTATATTGAAAATTATGAAATATATGAACTTCATTAGAAAAAGACAGAAGTAAAACATGAGATTCTGACAAATACATCCCTGTAAACCCATTGCCCTGATCTGTACTGAATGGGCAAGAATTGTGCAATAAACACTCTACTTTTTCAACATGTGAAACGTTGAAAATGAGCAAAACGTTAATAACATCAATATTGTGTAAATAAAAAACATGATAATAAAGAAAATAAGGAAAAAACAAAATTTAAAACAAACTAAAAAAGAAAAAAATAAAATTACAAAACAAAAAGAGTGTAATAAATTCAAACAAGGCTTTAACATACTTAACAAATCAAGATAAAATTTGCCTTCTGAGAGAGAGCAGGATTAATTGCTAACAGATTCTCGCAATCACTCGCTCTAGCTAGCAGTGCAAGCGTTTAAAAGGCAGGAGAGCCCACCTCCCAGTAAACAGCAACAGGTGCAGTGACTTCCCCAACTCACAACCCCAGTAATCAGAAAAGCATCCCAAACAGTACCTGGGGGGGGGGGATGACATGTAAAGTGCGATTGCAGCAGAAACAATCCCTTGTGGACTGCTCGCTTGAAACAAGTTGCACAGAGTTCCTCTCAGAACCAGACAAAACAGCAGCTACTGTGGAGATACTAACAGCACTCATTTAAGTCCAGCTGGTGAAAATCTGACCAGACAGACAAAGTGCCGGTCACTTCCAGTCGACCACTGCAATCACTCATAGAGGAGGATGAACCGATGCTAGATCTGATGCTGGCAACCTTATCTGCAAAGAATCGAGTAAACTCCTCACATCTTAGCTGAGAAAAGGCTTCTCTGGGCTGGAGACAAATTGGATTGCACAATCTGTCAACAGTCCAGAAAAGCTGAGCCAGTCAATTCTGTGCAGCAAAAATCACCTTGGACAGGAATTCTGCCTTCTTACAGGTGATTTCAGATTGATAGCTATCATAATGTGCCATCAATCTAAGCCTGTAATCATCACAGCTGGACTTCCGCCAAACTCTCTCCATCCTTCTACCAACTCGCCTCATCTCCTTCAAGGAGCCATCAAACCAAGGGGTCCTTGGGCGAAGAGTGAGAGGCTGAACAAGAACAGGAGCAATCTTGTCCAGAACATTTCCAACAGCCTTATTATAGGCTAGAACAAGATCATCTGGACTCGTGCATTCACTCGACAAGCCTGAGAGGTCAAATACCACCGATAGGTCACTGGGGTTAACCCCCTTAAAGGATGGTACTGAGCCAACTCCGTAGGGGCAGACCTATTAGAGGGGACCCTGAAACTGAACCCTATGGTATGGTGGTCAGACTAACTGACCGGTTCCACCCCCAGATCAGTAATCTCCTTACCCAGAAGAAAGATCAGATCCAATGAATGACCCTCTACATGGGTTGAGGAGGTAACTACCTGTGATAGGCCCAGCGTTGCAATCAGCTGGAGGAAATTTTGACCAAAGTGCGAGAGTTCATCATCGACCCAGGCACTGAAGTCCCCAAGAATTATCCATCTGGGGGACCTCAATACCACCTCAATGATGAAGTCTGCTATCTCCTGCAGGAATTCTCTACCATCTCCTGGTGGATGGTAGATGAGGAGAATCCCGCAGCTTACACCCTCACCCAGGATATATTTGAAGGATCTGGTGCTTCTTAATGGCACATCCATAAAGCCCAGCTCAGTCTTAAACATAATGGCTACACCCCCACCCCTATGATCCAACCTTGGACGATGTATCACCGAGAAACCAGCTGGAGTTGCCAAAGCCAATGCCGAGCCTGCATTTTCATCCAGCCAGGTCTCGGTGATGCAAGCCAGATCAGTTGTTGCAACAAGATTAGCTATAACAGCTGTCTTGTTTTTAATTGATCTGGCATTGCATAACACCGCAAGGCAGGATGAACGGTCGAGGAAGACCTCAGCACCTGCCCATTTATATCGGGGTCCTTGGGTATGGGGACAATACAGGGAGAGCCCCAATCCTGACTCCAGTTTGCCCCAGGGTGTCTCCTGGATCTCACAACTCCAATCTGACCTCCCTCTTCCTGTCCCCCATCAGGCCCAGGTCCCCCTTCCTTTTCCGTTTTCTAAGTATGCCCAATGCTCAACACCTAAAATATGTGTTAGATGGCAAAGGGGTGACACTCAAAGGGGCATAATTCCCTGAGCCTGGTAGGGGAATAATGTCCAACTGACACTAAGCCCCCCCAACACATTATAAAATAAAACAATAATTAAAATCAACCAACCCAGCTAGAAAGGTGAATCAATCTTAATAATACTGCAGGATTAAAATAAAATAATGTAAAATAATAAAAATAAATAAACAAAACAAGACCAGTCCACTCTAAGATGATAAATAGTTCCTTCTTCTGCTCTCTCTCACAGATTAAAAGAAATAGAAGGAGAGGTCAACAAATATAGTCCCACACACTGTCTCTCACACAGAAGGGGAAAAACAAATAAAAATGAAATAAAAATATAACAACTAAAATCCAGTCTCAAAGTAACTTTGTCCAATACTTCTCTTGACCAGGAGCTCACACCTCCAGGGACCCAAAAGCAATGTCATTAGGTCTTTCCAGTGGGCTGTCACCTCCACCCAGGACCAATGAGCAGACTCAAGTCACACAACAAGCAGTCGGTTCTACAGCAGTAGGCTGCTCCGGTCCTGCAAGAAGGTCTTGAGATGTAATAGGGACAGTGCACTGCATAGAATAAGCAATGGTTGGCGTAGACATAGTCGATGTTGTAGGGTGCAGAAGGGAAGATTTAGATAGCTGACTCAAAATGATGTAAAGATGCTGTTCAGCCTGATTAACCTTGTCCAACTGGTTGTGGGACAGCCACGGAAACCTTTGGTAAGATTAACCACTTGCATCACAGAGGTTACACTTTCTGTCATTCTCACAATGCATACTCATGTGTCTCAAGCCCCTGTAATGGTTGCAGTTTATCTTGTCGCAGACACCACTTAAAGGGTCAGGGAGCCACATTTATAGCAGGTTTAGGATGACCAGTGTACAAAAGCACCCCTCTATCCCATCCAATGAAAAAACTATTCAGTAAATGCTCTATGCCTACAGTAGTGGACTTTAGCATGATGCAGATTCTCCAGCCACCTGCCAGATATGTTCCAAGTCTAATAGCCTCCGGATCATCAAGAACTGTGAATTTCTGTTTGAGCCAATATATGATGTCAGTGATGCTGACACCCTCATTCCAGAGCAACATAGTTACTACCTTTTCTACAGGTTTTGCAATGGGGATAGCACTAAAAGGAGACCACAAAGGATTTTTTTAACACATGATATTTGACCCAAAACCTTTCAAGAGCATTAGTGGTTTTAAAACTGATGTCAAGGGTTGACTCCCCTGAAACATGTATCATGGCATACAGTTCATTCACAAAAAAACTTCATTGAGTACTTAAGCAAGGTCACGGATATGAATACTGTGATTGCAAATTCTCTCACTGTAAGTATTACCTGAGCAACCACTCCCATCGTCACGGGGCAAAAACCACACCACTGGGTTTTGTCTTAACGTCGCTTTATTTGATCAAACCTTACACATGCAAGTGGGACTTCTACAACGGAGAAGGTCTCCGATTACAATTTACAGCAGCTTTTTATAAGCTAGATTTTGCACTTCTTATCTTGAAAAATACCAACATTTCAGTATAAGCCAATCATAAGACAGTATAACAAGTTTTCAGCAATGTAACAGAAAAACAAGTTGATATGTATGAGGTACTTTTCCACTACTTATTCTATTTCTTTCCCAATACTGCTTGATACATATGCCTGGGTCAAGCTGACCTGAAGAGACAATGAGTTTCACTCACACCATAGCAATGTCTCTACGTGCTGTTATCTTTATATTTTGTCCGAGCCTGTTATACAGGCTGGTACAACCAGTTCTGCTCAGTTTTATCTAGCTTTCTGTTTTTACAAATGTACCTCAAGTAACCTCAGTATCATTCTTTAACCCTGTAAAAAAGAAAACATGAACTCAGAAGTTTCTACTACATTCATTATGACTTTGTTACAGCATGACTTTCAAAGCAAGCATAGCTTCAAGGCATATAATAGCAAATATAGCTTTAGGATATATAAAAATTCCCTCACACTCTCCCCCTTTTGATACTATGTATCAACTAACCGATCCCTTTTTACTTTTTCTCACTTTATACTTTGGTCACAATTTGGCTCTTTTGTATCGGAAACACCCCCTCCTGTTTAATGGGGTCCTTTTGTTTGGGTTGTAGCAAGGGGGCAGGTGGGTGGCGTCCCGTGACACCATTGTGTTGCACAGGCATTGTATGAGAAGTTTGATTAGGACAGTCAGTAGCCAGAGTGCCAATATGACCACTCTAAAGTACTGTCACCCACTGAGAAGAGTAGCACCCCAGTCACCAACTACGCTTATAAGCCATGACCATGGGTCCCATATTTATGTGTAGCAAGCTTAGAAAAAAAATGCAAGGCTGGAATTTCCAAAGAAACTATGACAGCATAGCCTGGACACCTGTACATTAATACATTTTCATAATTAAAGTTTTTTTATACATATTTGTAGCTACAATTTTTGAGACATCCCATAATAAAAGTGGTTGGTTATGAGATGTACCTGACATTTTGCCAAGACAGGGGAGTTATTCTCACTCTTGGAGGGGAAAACAAATGGTGACAGAATAGTATATTTATCTCAAATAACTTTTGTTTTGGGAGCCAGAAAGCATATGAGAGAAGTGACTAGCTTGCTACAAATGTCAAAGTAACCTTATACCAGCAACTAAACGAGGTATCTCATTATTTTTATCAGTTTTTGTTAAACATATTTTTTTTAACACGAGAGAATTATATGATGAGAAACTTTAATAGTCATGGAGTTAAACACAGCTGTGTGCATATCTCCCAGCCATAGCCTCATTTTATGCTTTCAGCTATTTTTTTTTCATTGTATAGAATTTTACAATTAACCCTTTTAAAATCTTACACACACACATATTAAGTGACATGGTGGTATTTAGCCACTTACAGCCTTTTGCTACTAGATATACTAATTTACATGTTGGCATCATTTAGTCATTTACTAACCATTTTTACCTTTTACTAGCCCTTTAGCAATTTACACTAGCCATTTTACACCTTTTTATTTCCTCAGTTTTATGGTTAGCCAACTACATATTGTTGATAAAAGTTTGGTCACTGATTACTAAAACCTTGGCCACTGACCACTGTTAATAATTTCCACCCTGAAGATAGGAGGCCCCTGAGGGACTCGAACATTCACAAAAATTGAACATAAATGTAAAGATATTAGTTAATAACTGAAGGTTAAAAAAACTAAACATTTCTACTTTTAGACTGTTAGACTAGGTGAATAGGAATATGATTTAAAACTGGTTGCCAGCATACAGATAGTCAAGGCATTTATAAAAAGCATCCTGTTCTGGAGTTGGTACAGGGGTGGTTATAGACGGAACACAAATCGTGAGTTTGTAAAACATAATACAGAATTGAGGGATGTCAACACCACAATTGAAATATGTGAAAAAATGCTAACATGTGACACCACATATAACACAATATAACATAACAATTTTGTTGATGAAAAAGAGTTCATGGAATTCACTTTGAGAGTGAATAAGGTACATGCTACCTTGTGTTGAGGTGTGGCACACCCTTGGAGCTTGATTGAAGAATCTGTTGATAATGTCTCTTGACAGATAAGTCCTTATAAAACATAACAGTCCATGAAATTAACAGTTCATAAGTTCATATAAGTATCCACAGGTTGATGTAGTTACAGTACAGATGAAATGCCATTTGCAGAATGGTGGTAACCCCACAAGGCATATGGGGCAATGCAGACAGTAATTTAAAAACAAAACACCAGCATAGTAGAAAAGTCAGTGTTCATTTTGCTGGCTGCTGGATGGCTGATTAGTAGACACACTGGCCAGGGGTGCATTGAGTCCTTTTAATGGAGTAGCCACACACACACTGGCATGGCATTTGTTTTGTGGTAGTTGATTACACCCCGGCATAAAGATTAACAGTCCATAAAAAGGTAACAATTGACAATAAACCATTAAGAACACAGTCCATAACAGAGCAATAGGGTTGTAGAAAGTACCAGCCATGTTTGGAACAAGTGGTGGAAGAAAATGGATGTATTGCTTGAAGGTCAATTGAAGCATAATCTTCTCTGCTGGAGTTAGGGGAGTGCCCCTACCCCAGACTTAACTTCATAGTAAGCAGAAACAACAAGCTTGATTGCAGAGTGTGAACTGACTGGACCTTTTTCAGTTGATTTAAAGTTTTACAAATAGGTGTAATTTTGCTGAAAACATTACACTTGCAGAGGTAATAATAACTGGATTCATGCAATAGTCCTTATAAGGAACCAGTCAGGCACAAAGATGGTGATAACATCAAAACTGTGGCAGTTGTTTTTCTTTTTTAAGGAAAAAGATGAAGGTCTTGGCAAGTTAGATGAAAGTATTACTGCTGTTGAATGTGGAGATCTTATGTGTGCCACACCGTGGAAACCAGCAAACTTGCAAAGTGTGTTAGACACTGAGTTAAAACACATAAATAACAATCTTTAAACCATTTACTTTTGTTTTGTAAAGAGTGGTGTGACAGAGCCTAAATTTGGCAATTAGAAAGAGAAAAATAAAATGGACATTAACTGCACACCTGTGGGTGCGGCCGAGGTTCAATTATACCATTTGACCATCTGTAAATCATGACAGTGTTATGGTTACCTCCTGCTTTTAAATCACAGAAGCAGTTATGACAGTGATGAACATTATTTCTGTTCGTTGCAAGCAGGCCTGACTGAGACCTGAGTTATAAAATCTTGCAATGTTATAATTACACGCTCAAACATATTGTTCATAACATATGCCTTTTACACAATGCAATTAGTGGGACAAATATATATGTTGTTGGCTATGCCAATTTAATAAAAGTGCCTATTGCACCTGTGACAAGTGAAAAGGTCTACCTTCTTTACCCTGTATAGTGAAATACTCCAAGTACTGAGAGGGGTAAGGCTTGAAGCATAGGTTTGGAGTACAATCTAAATTTTGTATATTATAATTGTTAAAATTTAAAATGACAAAAACCTGCATAGAGTACACTCATTCTTCAGGGGTACCTGTGAGTAATAAGACAAACGGAGCATTAGTTTTACTTTTGGTTTTGCTTTAGAACATATTGTAGGGGTGGGTCAGCAATGCTGGCCCCAGTATTTAGGTTTGGTTATGAGCATTAAAAACGTTATACATGTGGAGCACTTTTCTGAATACACACATGATACAGTGTAGCAAGATGTATATCAAAACATTATAACATAAACATGAAACATAAGCATGTTTGTAATAGAACAATTTCAGTATTGAGCATAATGCATAAAATACATTTTAAACAACACATATAGACTGTAAACTTAGCTTAGAGTCCAGAAATGTTAGAGTACTGTGAATTTACTGGTTGAAAAATGCATTCATTGCTGTAAGGCAATGACAAAAGTAGTTTTGCATTTGTTTTAACAGGATAAGAAAGCTGAAAAGACAATCAAAAGAATGAATATGTGTGACATAATACACAACTTCACCTCCAGCGTAACTGATTACTTGCTGAGGGCAGAAACCCTTGTACCAATAATAGTGTGAGATTTAACTGTTTGCACTAGAAAAACAGAAGGGCTTGGGCTGGGTTATGCTGTTAAAATACCTTGGGTCTTTTTTAAAACCTGTAAATAAGAAACAATTATTGGCAAATATACATTTTCTTTATTTACCCCTTTGGGGGAACAGTGATGTACCTTGCAACCTTTGTGGGTACTACACTGGAAGGGATGGAGGAAGGGTAGCTTACCTCCTCCCCCCAAGCTCCTACTGGTGGAAGAGACAGCTTGAAGTGAAAGAGACAGCTCGAATACTGTAGCAATAAAAAGGTTAGCTGTGGATGGTGACATGATCCCCACCTACTACACTTTAAATTATAACAAGATAATATTAAAATTAGTTTAGTAAGTTTCATACCTTACTATAAAGATGGGGAACTTCTTTTTCTCTAGAAGAAAGAGAAGAAACACAGACAAACAACAAAAACAAACACACACCAGTTTAAAAATAAACAAGATTATTTCCATAGGATAAAAGAAGCTGCTATCCCCTGAGTTCCTTATCCTAAGCATGACAAAATGTCAGCTGAGTTTATAAAAAATCCAGATTGATGGTAATACTGACGACGTATCTCTTAGAATGCATTTGAAAAGACAAAAAATGATTACACCATGGTCACACATAAAAACAAAAGCCATTGTTTTTTAACTGTAGATGGTAAACCTCAAAAACAACTGTAATAGTCCTTTTTCAAAAGCGTACTATATATATATAATAAAAATATGGGAGATGATGAATAATTCTCCTTCCAGCTGAGTATTGCCTGTGTTGGCTGCAAATCAGAAGCAGTGAGACGAGAAGAAAAGTTTGTTCCTCTTCACTTAGAATACTAGTTTTGCAATAAAAGTCAAATTACATGGTTCACTCTTGGTGTGCTTTCATGAAAACATACATTTTGTGTGAAAAGTTGTGCTTTAGGTATGGAATACACATCAAGTTTGAACTGGTAGTAACATAAAATGTTGAAACACAAGAAGGTCAAATAACGTGCAGAAGGTCACAGTGTGCATGCAAGGGTCGTTCAAACCCAGTTATTTTTTTAGTGTCCTTGAACACTACTGATATTAAATATCTTTAAATAATAATAAAGCATACAATAAAACTGCTGGCCAAGACAGTACACACACATACACATACACAAAAAGAAATACTTAACACAAAATAAGACTGACATTGTTTCACACCAATTTGCTGAGGTAATGCCCATAGTTTCATTAGAAAACTGTACGTGTTTTAGATATATGTGCTGCCTCCCCCTGTCTTGTAACACTGACAATTTTTAAATCAACACATTTATACATATCGCCATGCCAAATCTTTCCAGAACAAAACACTTTTTAAACACATTTTAACTCCGTTAAAACGCAGCACAACATATCATCTGTAAGTGAACACATCTTGTATAACATGGTTACACCTTTTGGCGCATAGCCAAAATATGGCACCCTGCCATTTTGCAAAAAGTTTCTGGTTATAACTAGAAGTATGATAAAGCTCATTTATAGCTGTTAACACATTACATTTTCACCTAGCAGTGGCTTTCGACATTGCTTGCAAACTACAAATCTTTCTGCACATTGCAATCTATATGACGTCATAACTCTTCACCATCAACACTACCTGCTCCAACCAACAACTACAAACAAAAGTTCTTCACTGACCCTATCTAGGCAGCACAAATGTTCCATTAAAAATAAAGCCAATTAAAACAGTCAGCTATGAAGCAAAGAAGCTTCTTCTTTCTTTTTTTTACTGTAACATGTTGTGCACTGAAGGCAGTCAATCCTATCTCGCAACCTTGACAACAGAACATAATTACAGAACACAGATATAAGCTAGAAAATATGCACGAGAAAGATGGAGCATTACCTTGTTTAGTATATGTATTACAGAAATAAAACAGACAGACATAAAACAACTTTAAATAAAAATTCAGACTTACCCGTGCCAAGGTATTTCTTCTTCTTTTCCGATACACTAGTCTGAGTAAGAAAACTGACTGCAGGACCGTCATGATAATTTCCAAACGCTGCAGCTATTAACCCTTTCAAAGGTTTTCTTTTGGCCATTTTAGTAACCTGCCAAACCAAGTCTTTTTCCAGAGCTCTGGTTTGCAGTTTAAAAACAAAACAAAAAAAATCTCTAACAGTACTAAGTTGAGATCCATCTGGTAGAGGTCCCCAGTACTTGGGTTTGGGATCAATGTTTCAGCCTCTATAGGAGGCAAAGGAACTTGAAATTGATACAGAAAAACTTGAAACTACACAGATAGGCAACATGGGGGGATTTTCAAATCATCCGTCTGTAGTCACCTACTGTGCGTACATCCACAGTAGTATATTTTTCTTTCTAGATGTTGCTTATCTAATTTTACTTAATCAGCCGCTGCTTTCTCTCCAAAGCAGCCTGAACTGTGAAAGCCATCATTGACTCTAACTAGTATATACTTGCAGCAAGCACAAATTACAAGTACAAAGGGCAGTGCATTTGCCCTTGTAATTTGTTTGGTCAAACCTGTCAAACATACATTTTGCCGGTCCAGATAATACTAACTCTGGACCCAGCTATTTTTTTTCCCTTGTTTCCAATTATCTAGGGCCTGTCCTTTATAGGTACACTCGCCCAAGGTATTCTTGTACTTACAGTGATGATGTGAGGTCGCCGCCCTAGGCGCCACGTCCTGATGGGGTTCCACAAAATGTCCTTCTTTTGTCCAAGGAAACAACCTCGATAATGAGGTGACATGGACCAAAGAACTCATCCTGCCGACTATGCCAAAACTGTGATCGCAAATTCTCTCACTGTAAGTATTACCTGAGCAACCACTCCCATCACACGGGCAAAACCACACCACTGGGTTTTGTCTTAACGTCGCTTTATTTGATCAACCCTCACATGCATGGGGACTTCTACAATGGAGAAGGTCTCCGATTACAATTTACAGCAGCTTTTTATAAGCTAGATTTTGCACTTCTTATCTTGAAAAATACCAACATTTCAGTATAAGCCAATCATAAGACAGTATAACAAGTTTTCAGCAATGTAACAGAAAAAAAAAACAAGTTGATATGTATGAGGTACTTTTCCACTACTTATTCCATTTCTTTCCCAATACTGCTTGATACATATGCCTGGGTCAAGCTGACCTGAGAGAGACAATGAGTTTCACTCACACCATAGCAATGTCTCTACGTGCTGTTATCTTTATATTTGTCCGAGCCTGTTATACAGGCTGGTACAACCAGTTCTGCTCAGTTTTATCTAGCTTTCTGTTTTTACAAATGTACCTCAAGTAACCTCAGTATCATTCTATAACCGTGTAAAAAAGAAAACATGAACTCAGAAATTTCTACTACATTCATTATGACTTTGTTACAGCATGACTTTCAAAGCAAGCATAGCTTCAAGGCATATAATAGCAAATATAGCTTTAGGATATATAAAAATTCCCTCACAATACCCTGTCAGGGACTTCTTCCATACCTCCAATATAATGCTGGCAAACTGCTGGTACATGCTGGAGACAAGGAGGGAAAGGGGAGACATGACTGAAACTTTTAAATATGTAAAGGGGCTCAATAAAGTGGGAGAAGAGGGTTTACTTAAGAGGAAGGAGGGGGTCAAAACTAGAGGGCACAGCCTCAGACTGCAAGGAAAAAGATACAGGGGCAATATGAGAAGGCATTTCATCATGGACAGGGTGGTGGAGCCCTGGAACAGACTACCAGATGGAGTGATGGGGGCTAAATTGGTGGAAGAATTTAAGAGGACATGGGACAAGCATATGGGGCTGAGTATCAGGAGGAGGGTGAGAGCTGACAATGAGGGGGAGGTGTAGGGAAAAAAGGGTCAGACTAGATGGCCCAGTATGGTCCTTTTCTGCTGTCAAGCTTCTATGATTCTATGATATGATTTAACTGGGCATTAGTGGAGGGAATAATCAACTTTCCATCTCCTAATCTTGTCATAAATTGTTCTGTTGTATGGTGTCATGGCATGAGTAGTACACGAAGGGTGAGAGGTGGTTTCCCAGCAGTTTAGCAATGGTTCCATCCACCGTGCTACCCAAGGACCCCACACCCGAGGTGTTGCAGAAAGGTTTGTGGTAACATCCCAAGCTAAAAACTGGTTAAATGCATACACAAGGGGGTTAATCAGATTCAGGCCTCCAAGTTTCAGGGAAAGGTATAATGTGTTCCATTTAAAAAGATTAAGTCTGCTTCCCTATATTAACTGAAAAATGAGTCTATATAATGTGACTTCTAGCATTTTAGGTATCAGATAAACAATACTAATATAAGTATAAAATGGCAAAATAACAGTTTTTAAATAGTCACCCATTTCTTTTTGGTCTGCTGCCATGTTTTCCAAACTTGAATATCTGTAATGAAAGGGGACATTTTTTTCTTCCCAGTTTGTCATATCCATATCACCTGGACCAAATGTAATACCTAATATCCCAAGTGGAGCAGAAGACAAAGCTATACCACCTATGTGTTTGATGTGACATCAGCAGTTCTTGTACCCAAAGCAAGGCCCCAACATTTATTCAAGTTAATTTTTGTACCAAATATTGGGGTAAAAGAGTAAAAAACATCTAGGGCCATATACCCAGAGGGAACATTGTGAACAAATAAAGTCTCATTATCCACATATGCTGCAATTTTCATTTTGTGAGCTCTAGTTGGAGAGCAAATAACCAAGATTTGTGAATGTGTTTGGATTTATGAAGGATGGAATCTATACTATAAGTTTAGAGAAGGGGGCTAAGGGGGCAGCCTTGTCTGACTACAGATCGTTGGGAATTATGAAGCCAAGATAACCATTGATTAGGGTCTATACACTTTCCAAGTTATATAAAAGTTTTAACCAGGAGCAAATGGCTTTCAGGAGACCATAATGTTCAAGGACTACAAACAAATAGTGATGCAACACTTTGTCAAACACTTTTTCCTGATCAAGCATTATAAGCTAATATCCTATCCTGTGGTCCCATGTCAACTATCTCCCATAGCAGTATGATTTCATCTGCTTTATGCCTATCTAAAACAGAACAGGATTGTATTTCTGAGATTATCGGTCAGGCGATCAGGGATAATCTATTATTTAATTTTTTCATTAATATTTTCAGATCAGTATTAAGTAGGCAAAAGGGATGCCAATTATTCAGATCCACATCCCTCCCTTTCTTAAAGGGAAGAATTTGTAAAGCTCTCATAAACATATTGTTATGATTCTGTGTTGTAATATCCAGTAATACACTATTACTATGATGTTCACAAATGTGGGTGCCAGATGTTTATAGAATTTGGTGGTAAGGCTGTCTGGTCCTGGAGCAACATTACTGTGTAGACTAGAAATAGTTTGGGACAGTTCTTTAGTGATCAGCCTAATTAAGTCATGCTGGGATTTTTGTGAGATGGTAGGAACGGTAATGTTACTCAGAAAAGTTCTGGGAGGAAGAGGGGGTCTGCCTGCCAAATATATTAATCAAATGAGAGTGGACCAAGGACATAATACCCTCTCTATCTAAATATAAAACACCATCTAATGTCTCCACACCTTTAAGAATTCTATGTCACACTCAAGCTTTACAACTTTCAAATATATCACCCACACCCTTAGTGCCTTGTGTCCCACATTTATGTTCCAAAAGGAGGGGGTGGGATCTATCATATTGTATTTTTTTTTTCATTTGGTCATTAGTGTTTACCACCTGGGAGTTATACATTCCAGTACCAGTGTAGAACAGAGTTAAAGTTTAATTCAGTTGAAGTCTTAAGTCTAAATACTGTATCTAGTTATTCTTTTGTGATCAAGAATAATTAATGAAAATACCCTTTAGTGCTCTCTTAGTGTCATCCCAAAATGTACTGTACATAAATCATCCTCCATACATGCCCAGGACTGACACGCAAAAAGGAGATCATAGACTTTGGCTATGGTCAGGGGGTCATCCAAGGCAAAATTATTTAAATGCCAATAACCTTATCTTTTTGGAAAAGTATCCATCTCCCCGAATGCCCCCCCAATGAGGAGGTGATCGGACAATTGTACCGGTAACAGTTAAATGTCTAGTGTATGGAGATGTGCAGAAATAAAAAGGATGTCTATATGGGTAGCTAAGTGAGACCTAAAATATGTGAAACCTCCTTTGGGTAAATGGATTTATATGCATCAACCAGAGAGGCAACCTTCAACATTTTGGTGAGGAGATTAGTGTCACAAAATAATTTTGTAGTCCATGCTCCTCTATCAGTATGGGAGAGACCACAATTAAAGTCACCTAAGCAAGCTACATTTTGTGACATGTGTAAATGGAGCTGAAGCAATTTCAATAGATCAACTCTGGCCCTTTTTGACTGTGTTTGTATATATTAATAAGCTAAAATGGTGAACCATGGTAATGCACATGTAACATGAGACCCCTTCCATAGTCAATGTCTACCAAGCAGGAGACAGTAATATATGACCCTTTAAACATTATGCTCAGTCCATCACAAGCATCCATCCCCATGGACCAGAAAGAAGGTCCCTAACACCAGTATTGTTGTGCCATGATCATGTCCCTTGTGGAGGTGTGTCTTTTTTCTTTGATGAAAAAGATGTCAAAAGCAGGTCTTTCAGGAGTGAGAAAAGAATCATCTGTCTGGACACATTTTTATGCTCTTAGCACTGATGGAGGCTAGGCGCATGTTGGAAGCCATGATGTAAAGATAGAAAGGGTAGTCTACAGTTACATGTAACAGTCCATAGTGTGTTCCACTACACTTCTCATTACCATTCTGAGTTTTTTTCAAACTTTGGTTTTAGTCCAAGCAGGAGCAGAGTCCTCCTCCATATCTGTCATTACCTCTGGCTTTGAGGATTTATATGAAGAAACATAAGAGGCTTAACTAACATCTGATTCCGGATGGTCATCTTCCAACACCTCATACTTGTTTTCCAAAGGAACAGGTGCACCCTGGGAAGAAAATTTCAAAGGTTGAAAACTTAATTTGTGAGATCAGAGTGATCTTTTATGGCTCACAAGTGTCATGTCTGGTGTTGACATATCTGATACTTCGGGTGGGGTAATGGTCATGGAAGGAGAAGTGGAAAGGTTCTCTGTCTGAGGGAGCTCAATAGGCACATTCAGCTTGCCATTATATGTCCTGATGACAATGTGGTCCATCGAGATATCCAAAGGGGGCAGTACACTTGGCGTTAACGTAGTTATCTGTGGAGAAGGAGAACTTGCCAAATCTGATTGATGCACCTGCAGGCTTGCTGCTTCTTTATGGTGCCATGGTGGCATGGTCCCTAGGTGCATACTGTGTGACCCTGAGCAAGTCACTTAACTTCCTTGTGCTCCCAGGTCACACCTGGAAACAAGCTTCAGCTTAGTGTGCTACTCCTGGTTAAACAATGTTCCCTTCCATTGCTACAATATTCTATGAGCATTTTCTATGTACTATAACTATCCTGTGGATTCATATCCCCCTTATTGTGTGTAATCCACTGACAGTTTTGATAAGAATGACCAGTTTTCTCACAAAGGTTATAGCAGAGTGCGTTAGAAAATAGGCACTACTGTGCCCTAATTTTAAACAAAGGTTACACAGCACCTTGTCACAGGCATTACTACGATGTGAACCTGACCTATATTTAAAACATGTTTTTGGTTGCCCTAGGTAAAAACACTGTGCCCCTTCATGACCCAGGAAGAAAATACTAGCAAATGTAATCCAGAGGTGGAATGGCAAAGTTGTACTTTAAATCACCAGTTTCCAGTCCAGAACAATTCAGTGTCAAGAATGGGCTGAGGGTGTCCAAGAACATCACAGCACTGAGACAACCAATAGCAGATGTCCTGAACACTCACACCCTCATTTTCAAATATCACCATCACTGTACAAAGAGCAGGTTTTGTCAGAGGAATGGCTTTGAAAGGTAACCAAAGGGGAGTGTTCTGCAAAGTTTTGTATTATGTTCAGAACATACCTAAATAAATTGCTGTCCTGAAGCTTGTTGAAATACCCTTCATTAGGAAGATGAATCAAAGAATAAAGTTCATTGGGAGTACAATGTAGACAGTCTCTCAGTAAAACCCTAAAAACATAGGCCCTATCAGTTGGGTGGTCCAGACCACCAGTATGGAGCAAGTGCAATGCATTCCATCTTTGTGCTGGTACAGGTGAGGTAGAAAATGCATTAGCTTTTTGAAAGTTAGTCCATGTTTGTGCAGGGGTTGATTCAGGGCATTAATATACTGGAGGATGGGAAACAACTGCAGTGTGCAAGTAAGCCATGTCCACCCTATCAGGCCAAGATATTGTGGTTTGAACCTGTAGTAACAGACAGGATTCAGTGGGTATGTCAGTAGGATTACCTAAAGTTGTCACAGCTATGATCTATACAGGGGGCACAGGGAGCATAACGTGGAATTGTCCAGAATCCTTTGGCTCTGTAATGGTCCTTAAAATATAGAATTGAGGAGTTCTTAGGCACTGAGCTACCACCAGAGACTGACACTTCACTGGTTGGGGAGCTGGAGATAAGTTGGTAAATGGTGGTGAACCTTTGGAGATAATCAGTAAGGTTGGTAAATTATTACAAGCTGTTAAAAATTGAGAACAGAGTGTAAAACATCCCCAAACCACATCTGTACTACTTCTCCAAGCTGGAGGCTGCCACCAGTCCAGGGAAAGGTAATGGAGACAAGAGGATGTGACTTTCAGGGCTGGCTCTGTTGAGTAGTAGAAAGGGGCTAGAAGAGTTGCAGGCAAAATTATACAGTGTCTCATATACTGTAGAAGAGCAGTTGAAGAGTTCTTAAATATCTTGCCCCAGTGAAGATTGCCAAGGGAGGGCAGGACTATGGTGGAAAGCAGATCTTTTACAATGTAACAGTACTGGCTTGTACTTCCTTTCCAAATGAGGGAGGAACAATGAGGGAAGCAAACAAACAAACAATACTTTCACCATACAGCAATACTGAAAGGAAATGTCTGCCTGTTTGTAGCTGACACCAAGATCTCTAACAGGGTAGATACTCCAGAAGTTGTGGACAAAATGAAGAAGGACCTGGGGAAGTTTGAGAAATGGTCTGAAGACTGGCAACTGTGGTTTAATTCAAAGAAGTGCAAAATTATGCACTTGAGACATAGAAACCCTGGGAAGAGCTACAGGATGTGGGGGATTTGCTGAAAGTCACCAAGGAAGAAAGGGACCTGGGGGTTATTATTTCAGATGAACTTAAAATGTCAAAGCAGAGTGCTAAGCCAGCAGGGAGGTCAGTGGCATGATGGGGTGCATAGGAAGGGGCATCGTCAGTATAAGGAGGGAGGTACTGATGCCGTTATATAAAACCCTGGTTAAGCCTCACATGGAGTACTGTCTACAGTTCTGAAGGGTGCACTTTCAAAAGGACATCAACAGGCTGGAGACTGTCCTGAGAAGGGCAACTAAGATGTTACAGGGCTTGCACCACAAAACTTATGAGGAGAGATTAAGAAATCTCAATATGTACTCACTGGAGGAGAGGAGGGAGAGAGTAGACAGAACCATTCAAGTGACTCAAGGGGATGAGCACGATGCAAGGGGAGACATCTTCCAATACAGGAGGAGTACAAGAACAAGGGGGCATGACGCAAAATTGGAAGGTGGGAGGTTAAGAGGGAATGTGAGGAAATTCTTCCTCACAGAGAGAGTGGTGGTTGCATGGAATAGTCTGTCATAGGAGGTGGTGGGTGCGAGCACTGTGGTTGGATTTAAACATGAATGGGACAGGCATAGGGGAGCCATGGAGGTAAAGCAGTGGAAGGGCACGAAGCTTTAATCCAGTACAGGGCTTACAGGCAGACTAGAGGGGCCTAGTGGTCCTTGTCTGCTGACAATTTCTATGCTTCTGTGTTGTATAAGTAACATAGAGGAATCTGAAATAGATCTCATAATGCCCCCCCCCCACAATGCCTCCTCCATGCCTCTCGAATAAAGGCTGCCACTTCTTCTGGATGGGTGGAAAGGAGATGAGAAACAGAGACAGTTTATTGAATAACTGTGTAAGTAGTGGAATAGAGGCACTAAAATAACTCTACCAATAGACAGGGCAACTATGCAAAATAGGGAGGAAAGTTATTAGACCTCCTAAGGAAAGCAGAACAAATCAGATGGTCTCACTTGATTTTTCTCTGGAGTGGCAATGTCGCCACAGGGCAGCACAGGCTTTAGCAGTAATAAAGCCCTGCCCACTTGTGACATGGCTCAACAGCTAGCTAACCCCTAAGCCCCAGGCCAAATAAGCTGTCTCCTTGAAGATGGAATGGAGCAGAAACTGAGAATTTACCAATGCTGGAGATAACCCTATGGATGTTTTCAGCTGCCTCTGACCATGGCTGTGGTGAGACCTCTGGGAGAAGGCAGTATGCTGTCATAGCTGGAAACACAGGAGGGCAGTATGAGCTATAGTAGTAATGAAGCCCCGCTTCTTCATAGCAAGTCTCAACCACCAGCTCACCTCCATGCATCCTGCTGACTGATCCATCTCCTTGGAGATGAAATGGAGCAGAAACAGATCAGTTTTCAATGTGGGAGGCAGCCTGTGGATGTTTCAAGCTGTTGTGTTAAGACCTCAGGGAGCAGGCTGTACACTGTTTGTCTGTACTGTATTTAATTATGGGAGTTCAGGGAAGGGACCAATGGGGGTGGGTGGGAGTAAAGGAGAAGTGGAGAGGGGGAGAAAAAATTAGGAAAAAATGATTATTGAAAAACGAAATAAATGGAGTTTGAAGGAGGGTACTTTTTTCAAACTAAATTTTATAAAATGCATAATTTGGAAAAGATGCATAATAAACTAATTCGCATAATCTTTGTTTAATTTTTCAAAACAAAATGTTCAAAAGCAAAATTTACAATTTCACATTATTTTGGCAGTGCAAATGAAATCTGGCACAAAATAATTACTAGTAATCTCTTTCCCAAAAAAAAACAAATTTCCAAAAGAACAACCATTCCAGTACCCATATGTTAGCAAAAGTTGTGTCCCAAAGCAGAGTGCTGCATATTATAAATCAATAAAATGATTTCAGTTAATCAGTGTTCAGATCCACTGACTTTCTTATCCTGCATGCAGTGTGCTATTGTGTGGGAGCAAGAAGGAAGAAGGCTCCACGGGGCACCAAGGGGAGGATGACATAAGGGAATTAAAAACAAAAATGCTATACACCTTTTATAAACCATTTGAGATAAACTACAATGATTTATGATAAGTTAATAGGACCTCTGATCTTTGCTTTGTGGTCCTCTCCCAAACCTCATGCTCAGTGTCTCTTATACCATAAAAGACACCCCTCAGAGGCCCTATTAACTTTTACCACAATATTCATGATGTTTGAAACCCATATGCCATGTCCATTTTCATTCATAATTGTGGTCATCATTCGCAGTGGAGAGATATTCTGAGTGGAGTATCAGGGGTTGCTGCAATGTCAGTTGTTCTCTAAAATATTTCTAACTGGCCTTGAAGAGGTGTCAACAACAAGTTGCTGAAAGTAGCTGATACAATGGCAGGAAGAAATGATACAGCTGAGTCTGATGGATTGCACAATAGTGAGGTCTGTATATATATATCTATATATATATAGATATATCTATATATATATATAGATATATCTATATATATTAGAATGTGGGTTAAAAATGGGGGTTTAGATTTAATCCAGAGATGTGCAAGATACTACACTTAGAAACAAAGATGCCAGGTCACATATACATCCTATGTGAAGCAACAGTGGACAGCACAGCTGATAAGAAAGGTATTGGGGCTATTGTGGGCAGTATGCTGAAGCAAGGCTAGAAATGTAATGCTCTAGTCATTAGAGCAAATGCAATATTGAGATGAATAGGGATGGGAGAAGGAGCAGATCTAGGGAGGTGCTCCTCCACTGCAAAGCCTTAGACTGCACCTGGAATAATGCATCTCTTTCTGTCATTGTTGATACAGGATGGATGTTAAAGAGATCAGCACAAGGTCATCAAGGTGATTAGCAATATTGGGGACAACAGCTATGAGGATACACAGGGCATACTCAGATTGTTTAGGATAAAGAAGAGAAGGCTGAGAGGCAGCATGTTCCCTCTGTTCCAAATGCTAAATCAGAGAGGCATGGAGGAATATGCAATGCTGATTCAGTTGTTTGAACTGGAGATTCAAAGCAGAACTACTGTAGAGAAATACACTTACTGTAAAATAAACCAAGTCAATTCACGCAAGAACTGAAAGTGTGGAATGGAACCCCTTAGCAAAGTCAAAAATTTAATATGCAAGCATTGTAAGTTTGAGTTATAAACAGCAAATAGAACAAGCATTGACCAATGCCAGAAATGTATGCTTGTTTGTATTTGCTGGGTAGATGTTTGGCCTAGGTAGCATAGCAGTTAAAATTTAACAAAAAAAAAAGAGTTTTAATAGTCAAATTGCCATGATTAAAAAATTGAAGCGTTCACACAGAATATTGTTTTTTTCTTAGACTGTGATCCAGAATTTTCAACAGTGGACTCAATTTTCAGAAGCAAAATTTTGGCACTAGGTACCTGCACCAAATAGTTTTGTCACAGGCAGAACCTTGCATCAAGTTTGCAGCAATGCCAATTTTTGAATTCAGGCTGCATTAAAATTGGGATGCCATGTGCCAAGGCCACCCTTGTGGCAGAAGCACTCTTGCACCGGTCGCAAAGTGGTTTGCACCTTGGTGGTCTGCACCATCTCCTTATGTAGAATTATAGAAGCCCCTCCATGGTCACGTGAAGGGGTTCAGCTTAGACCAGCCTGGAGTAGGTCTAAGTGCCCTGCACCACTGCCTGGCAGGGTGGCAAATGGGAAGCACCTGGAAGGTGGGGACTGGGGACCAATGGAGCAGTGGAGGTGCCATGGGGTCAACAGGGGTACAGTGGCAGTGAGAGGGATCTGAGGAGGCACCCAGTGAAGGTGCCATGTGAAATGACAGAGAGACGATCAGCCTGAATATGGGAGTAGCATAGCCAAAGCCTCATGACCCGACCCAAGGTGGCAACAGCCCTTACATCTGCCAACAGGACCTATAGTCCCCTACATGCAGTGGGTGGCATTGGGTGCAGGTTATGGGGTGCATTCAGTAGATGGGTACATGCTCTAGGCACCCAACATTCCCCTTGTACACAGCCCCTACCCCACATGGTGGCCTGCGGATGCCTGACAGCACTGCTTGGGACTGTGTGTCATGTGGGGAAGATGCCAGGGCTATTGCCACCTGTGGATCAGAACATGATGCTGTGACCATGCCACCCCCTACCTGGGCTGATCCGCTATCTGCCACATCACATGGCACCTTCACCGGGGGCCTTCTCAGATCTTTCGCACTGCTGCAATACCCTGTCACCCCACAAGGCATCCCCACTTTATCATCCCTCAAGAATCCCCACCATCCAGGCATCTTCAAGCCTCTAACCTCTATGGTTTATAGAGGCTTGAAGTAAGGGGGGGACTTGACAGAGCCCTCTGTCAAACCCCTTGGGGTGCCACATGTTTGGATCAAACAAGCAGCTGCAGCATCTCTTATGACATTGGCACATGGACCCCCTGTTTTATAAAATAAGGTGCATGGTCCGTGATGCACCTGCCATTTGCTGCAGCTGTAGATCAGCATAATCTGCATCGATCTATGAGCCATCTGAAAATTGAGCCCAGTATGATTAGTACTCCTGCATACTGTATGAACATGACAGGTGTCAGTTATTAAAACCCATCCACAATGTGATTTTGCAGAACTATCATGAAAACAAGATTGGGAGGGGGATTTGAAAAATGACATTTGCCATGGTGATGAGATGGGGTAAAAAAAACTGTGTTCAAAATGTGTGTTCAAAATGTCTAACAACTTGCAATGTTGTGAGTAAATACTGGAAAATGTCAATGCCTGTTATTAACATTGTTATTTTTGAGATTCTGACCCCAAATTGTTAGCTTAATATTTTTATTGCTTACTCCTTATGAACAAGACAGGGGTAAAGTTTTAAATTCCATTCAAAAGTTGATTTTGTGGAGCAACTGTGAAAACATGTTTTGGGGGGATTTTGAAAATTACGTCTGCCCTGCTCATGAGTTCATATATTATTCATTAGATTTAAATGCAGAAGAGCAAACATTTGCAGTGTCTAGATAAGCTTTAAAATTGGCTGAACTAAAGTACAGCAACAAAGAGTACTCTGTAATCTGCTTGCATGGCATCAGCAGTGTGGTGGGGAAGGGAGCCTACCAACTTTAAGGAGGAAGCTGGGAATTGCCTTTATATTCCAGACTATTACAGCACATCCCATCATGCTCATGTTCCATTACGTGTGTGGAAAAGAGTAGGACTGGAGCATTTTACTTAGGGACTCTTTAGGGTGTTTGGAGAGTCAGAGCAGGTATATTGGAGACCCTTCAGGTGGGACAACAGAATAAGGTAGGATGTGATACGTAATTACTGTGACAACCAGATAAGGTGTAAACAGCTAAAGCATGTATCCACAATAAAGGTGTGAAGGGGGTAGAAGGAACAGGTTGAAGACTTAGGAAAGGAAAAGCCGGAGATACTCTATTTTGGGTAGGTTAGCAAATTGGACACAGCAAAGTAAAGACAGGGGTAGCAGTACCATGGGAGTAAGAATATGTAGAAGCTTAAACTGAGCCTGCATAGATACTAAGCGAGGGAAGGTAATGATCATGAGACTGGGACACTGCAATGGATGTGATGCCACAGTATTTCTGGAGACATTCATGAGACTAAAGTGTTGCAGCATGTACAGTACTTATCTTACTAGGTTGCAGAAAAAGTGACTGGATCACAGGTCAGATTGGTAAGTGTGCAGCAGACCTTCTGCCCATCCTTTGGATCACCTAGACTGCTGCTGTCCCCCCAGTGGATGCCTTGACAGAGGGTTGACATTGGTGAACTCTGGAGGGTGGGGAGGTAGCTGGGGGCAAGTTCCTTCACCTATACCACCATAGAACATCATCAGTGGACTCTCAGAACAAGGCAACCAAGACAAGGTACCAATCGCAGTGGAAAGGTGAGAAGTGGGGTTCATCAGAAATGAAAGCCCCAAGGATGGAGGGAGAGGGCCACAGCCCAAGAGGAAGCAGCTGCTGGTGGAGGACTTTGTTATTAAGGGGGTAGACTTGGGCGCCAGAGGGAGGATGTAGAGGTGGTGTGCCTGAGTGGTGCTTCAGCTTGAAGGGATGGAAAGCATATCTAGAGGATCAATAGGGCAGCAGGACCTGAGAGGAAGCTAGCTGTCATAGTCTATATTGGGACAAATGACCTGGAAAGGAAGAAGGTAGGAGTAGTGCAAGGAAACTTCGGTGATATAGGGAGGGGCCTACAGCAGGTAGAATGTATGGTGACATTTTTCAAGGTGGTACCTGTCTATGGCCTGGGGGAGAAAAGCTTTCTCCATACCAGGGCATTAATGACTGGCTGAAGGCACGGTGAGTTATGGGACCTTCAGGGAATAACACAGGTAGAAATGGGAAGTTGAAGAATGACAGTGGACATGGGTAAGAAGGTGTGGAGAGCCATATGTGCTAATGCAAGGAGCCTGGGAAACAAAATTCCAGATCTGGAAGCCATCATAGTGGAGGCTAACCCATTTTCAGTGGCCATAATGGAACTATGGTGCACTGAGCAGCTCAAGTGGGAAATAGCCATGCTGGGTTGCTCTCTGTGTAGTAGAGACAGGGTGGGGAGGAGGATGAGTATTATATGTGAAGAAGGTAATTATGTCCACAGAGTTACAGGGCACAAAGAGAAAAAGTAGGGACTGAAGGTGTGGTGGGTCATTTTGGAAAAAGGCTTAAGGATGCTATCCATACCAAAGTAGTGTACAGACCTCCAGCATAGGACAAAGAGATAGGTAAGACACTTGAGGAAGTCATCATCAGAATGGCAATAAAGGGGGAGGTGGTATTAGTTTGCTATTTTGGTCAGCCAGATGTGGAGTGGAGCCTCCAAACTGTGGCACTGGCAAGAAACAGGGTATCCCTTGAATCCCTACAAGAGACTTTTTTAAGACAGCTAGTACAAATAACCCACTTGGGACAGGGCAGTACTGGCTCTGGTGCTTACAAACCAGGACATAATTACAGATGTCACAGTGGGCAGTCCCTCTAGGTACCAGTGATCACTGTAAAATGTGGTTCAATATAAGGAAAAGGGTAGAGGAAAACTACATGAGGACAACGGTCTTGTCATTAGGACGACAGGTTTTAACGAAATTGGAGACTGCCTCAGAAACTGTCTTGAAATGGGGGGATTGCCAGGAAGGGGTAGAGGCACAGGGGAAAAACATAATGGAAAGTGTAATAAAAGAAACCAACCTCTGTGTGAAGGTAGTGAGGAAAAGCAGAAGGAAAATTAGACTGATATTGTTCTTTAAGGAAGTGGCATGGGTGGTAAAAGAGAAAAGAATGGTATTCTGGAGGTATACAGAGATAAAGAAGGAGGAGGAAGAGAGGGAGGGAGGTATACCAAGTGAAGCAGAAGGAAGCATGCCAGACATTTTGGGTAGCAAAGATACAAACAAAAAATATGTCCAGAGGTGTCACTGAAAGGGATAAGACTTCAGGTACATAAGTGAGAAGAGAAAAGCAAGTGGAGGTATAGTACGAATTAGAAGGGCGGAGAGGGTGATTGTACAAAAAAAGACCAAGAAAAAGTTGCCATCTTAAACATGTACTTGTGCTCAGTCTTCACAGTGAAAGAAGGAGGGGATGGACCACCAAGGAGAAGCAGCAAAGGGTGGCAAGGAAGGTGGATTCAAATCCAATTTCGGAGGAAGGAGTCCTGAAAGGACCTGCAGCCCTGAAGATGCGGAAGGCTACAAGACTGGATGGGATATATCCCAGGGTTGTGAAAGAACTCATGGAGGTGGCTGCTGCCCCACTGATGACCTTGTTTAACATCTCTCTGGAAACAGGCATTGTTCCATAAGACTGGAGAAGGGTTGCCATAATCCCTTTACATATAAGCAGCAGTGCGGAGGAGGCTAACAACTACAGGCTGATCAGTTTTGCTTCAGTGCTGGGGAAATTCATTGAATCCCTACTGAAAGAATGACTGGTTAAGCATCTTGAATCCAATGGACTGCAAGACCACAGGCATCACTTTTTCAAAGGTGGAAGGTCATGCTAAATGAATCTGACAGATTTCTTTGACTGGGTGACAAGGGAAATCGATCATGATATGGCAGTAGACATGGCCTATCTGGACTTTATCAAGGCATTCAACACTGTGACACACAGGAAGCTGATAAAGAAGTTGACAAGCCTAGAAGTGAGATACAAAGTGTATAATAGGGTTATGAACTTGCTGTCACATAGGAGACACATGGTGGTACATAATAGTTCATGCTCTGAGGATGCAAAGGTGACCAGCAGGGTACTAAAGGGGCTCAGTACTGGGAGCAGCCCTCTTCAATGTCTTCACAGGGGACATTGCAGAAGAACTAGAAGGGAATGTATGCCTTTTTGTAGATGACATCAAAATCTGCAACATGGTGGACACTCAGGAGGGTGTGGATAAAATACATAGCAATCTTGAGAAACATGAGGAGTGGACTAAAATATTACGGTTGTGGTTCAGTGCCTAACAGCACAAAATCATGCAACTAGGGCACTGGAATCCAGGAAATGAGTATTGGACAGGGGTAGGTTTTGACAGTCACTAGACAGGAAAGATAATTTGTGGTTATCATACAGGTATCTGAGGATCTCAAAGTGGCAGGGCAGTGTGACAAGTTAGTAGACAGGTGAAGTGGGATGCCGGGGTGCACAGGGAGTTGCATCTCCAGCAAGAGAAAGGAGATGGTGTTGCTGCTGTAAAACTTGCTGATGTGACCCCACCTGGAGTACTGGTCCAGCTTTGAAGACCACACCTATTTTCATTTCATTTCATTTTTATTTAAACTGGTAAGCAGATGATCAAAAATGCCATTTTTCACAGTGACCAGTGCCTCAGAAAGGACATAGACAGGGTAGAGGCATTCTGCTGAGGGCAACTAAAATGGTGCAGGGTTTTCATGAGAAGCCCTACGAGGAGACACTGAGGGATCTCAAATTGTGTCCCCTTCTTCTTGAACATCTCTTTTTCTCAAAAATGCTATCCTTTTGGACTTCATTAATTCCCTTGAGGTACTTGAAAGTTTCTATCATGTCCCCTCAATTCTCCTTTCCTCAAGGGTATACATATTAAGCTCCTTTATTCTATCTTCATATAGCTTCTGTTGCAGACCCTTCACCATTTTAGTTGCCCTCCTCTGGACTGCTTCCATCCTGTCTATGTCCTTGCGGAGATGGGGCTCCAGAACTGCACCAACTGTCTCTATATAGGGATAACAACATCCTGTTTTCTATTGGTGATGCCTCTTCCCATACGTCCAAATATCCCCCCAGCCATCCTTACTGCCTTCTCACATTGCTTGCTTACCTTTAGGTCTCTGATATGACTACTCCCAGGTCCCTTTCCTTTTTTGTTGTTGTTACTACCCCTTCCCCCATTGTGTACTCTTCCCCTGGGGTTTTGTTTCCCAGGTTCATTACTTTGCACTTCTTTGTATTGAATCAAAGCTGCCATACGTTTGACCATTTCTCCAACCTTGCCAAGTCCCTTCTCATCCTTTCCACTCTAGCTTGTGTATCAACCCCTTTGCAGATCTTTGTGCCATTTGCAAAGAGGCATACTTTTCCTTCCAGTCCCTCTGCAATGTCACTTATAAAGGCATTAAAAAGGACCAGAACCAGTAATGAAACCTGCGGTACCCCAATAGTAACCGCCCTTTCTTAGGAGTGGATTCAGTTTACAATTACCCTCTGTGTTCTGTTGTCCAGCTAATTTTTTACCCAGGCTACCAGCCTGGGAACCACTCCCAGGCTGGCTAATTTGTTTATTAATCTTTTGTGTGGAACTGTGTTAAATGCCTTGCTAAAGTCGAGGCAGGCCATGTCCACAGCCCCTCCCTGGTCTACTACTTTGGTCACCCAGTCAAAGAAATTGATTAGATTTGTCTGACATGACCTTTCCTCTGTGGATCCATGCTGCCTTGGGTCCTATGCACAGCTGGCCTCTAGGTACTCAGCAATTCTTTCTTTCAGAAGTAATTCCATTATTTTCCCTACCATTGAGGTCAAGCTAACAGGTCTATTGTTTCCTACCTCTGCTTTGCTCCCACTTTTGTGAAGTTGAATCACATCCACCCTCCTCCAGTCCTTAGGTACCACACAATCCTCCATGATTTGTCAAAAAGGGTAGTCAGTGGTGTCACTAGTTCTCCCCTTAGTTCCTTTAGAATTCTGGAGGGAATCCCATCAGGCACCCCTTGCTTTGACCACCTTCAGTTTTAGAAGTTATTTTAGAAATCTTTCTTCTATGAAAAGACTGCTATCAACGCCCCTATTCAGAGTGATTCTATTGATTGGATTAAGTACCTCCCCCTCCTCTTCTTTTGTGAATACTAAGCAGAAATATTTATTAAGTATCCCTGATTTTTCATTGTCCCTCTTTACCCACCTACCCTCCCCTTTATTAAGCCTCACTATCCCTCCCTAGGTCTTTCTTCACTCCCTAATGTACCTATAAAAGATTTTATCCCCCTTCTTAACTGAGTTAGCTATCTTTTTCCTTGGTTTATCCTGTCCTGCTCCTTCTGTTTTCTTATGCTTCCTGGATGCTATCTTTTTCTCCCTAACCTTCCCCGCCACCTCTTTTGAGAGCCATAGTGTTTTTTTTCTTTTATTTTGATTTGTTTGCTTCACACAAAGACTTTTTGCCTCTCTGATGGCAGTTTTGATGTTTCCCCATTGTTCCTCCACCCCTCCTTCTTGCCTGTTTGCTAGTGCTTTTCTGAGGCACTCTTCTATTTTGACAAAGTCAGCCCTCCCAAAGTACCGTACCCTCACTTTTGTATGGTTTCACTCTGCTGTTTTGTTTATTGTGAACCACATTGTTTGGTGGTCACTTGTTCCCAGATGGCTACCCAATTCTAGGTCTGAGATCCTCTCTCCATCCCCATTTGAGAGTACCAGATCTAAGATTGCTCCCTCCCGAGTAGGTTCCAACACTAGCTGTCTGAGGCATGCCCCCCTAGGGCATCAAGAATGACCCTGCTCTTGGATGTGGCTGCAGCAAAGAAGCTCCAGTTAACATCTGGCATATTCAGATCCCCATCAACAATAATTCCCATTTTTCTGCCATCCTAAGGATACCTTCAATAATTTCCTTGTCCATTTCCTCCCCCTGAGACAGGGGTCTATATACAACCCCGTGCAGATTGTGGTGCTATTTCCAGTCTCCAGGGTGATCCACAGTGCCTCCTCTCCTCCCTGTTTACCCTTTATTTCCATTGCTTTGATCCCTTCCCTTACGTAGAGAGCTATTCCTCCTCTTCTACCCTCCCAATCCCTCCTGTAAATAGTGTACCCTGGTATGTTGACATCCCAGTCATGGTTCTCTGTGTACCATGTTTATGTGACCGCCATGATACCCAGGTGTCCCTCTACCATCAATTCCACCAGTTCAGGTAGCGTGTTACCTAGACTACAGGCATTAGTACTCATTACCCTCCATTATTTGATGGCCTTACCCCTTTTTGCCCCATCCCTGTCCTTACTGCCTTTGCCTTTTTCTCCATTTACCCATGCCCTTCTCCCTACTGACTTCTCCATCTTAGTGTTTACCTCACTAACTACCCTGATTTTTGTGGGAGGTCTAAGATTTCCCTGCTTCTTTTCAGTGCCTCCTTCCTTAGCAAGTTTAAATGCTTGCCAATGAAGCATTTAAATATATCACCTTGGATCCTGGCTCCCCTCCTGGACAGATGCAGACCATTGCTTCAGTATAGGCCTGCATCTCTCTAGGTGGACCTCCATTCCCCAGTGAAGCTAAATCCCCTGAGCTCTGCACCGGTTTTTCAACCATAAATTGAATCCCATGGTGCAGAGCACCCTAGCCTCATCCATGCCATAGACAGGCAGCACCTCCGAGAATGTTACCATGCATGCTACTTGTCTAAGGCCCCTCTCCAACTCCACAAACTCCTTCTGCACTGCTTTGATCCCTTTTCCAGCCAGGTAATTTGTTTCTTGGTGGACAATGACATTCAGCTCCCTCCCTCATGCAGCTGCTTCCGCAATCCTGAGGATTCACTCCCTGTTTCTCCAATCCATGGTGCCAGACAGCACCTTACTTCCCTCTTCCCCCCATCCCCCAGTTCTACCCTCCTAACAATGTAGTCTCACACCAGGAGTTGTTTCCTTCCCTGTGGGGTCCCATGCCACACTTGTGTGGGTCTCCATTGTGGAGGTTCTCAGCATCCTCCTTGGTCTCCACTGTGGGTACCTCCATAGAGGAATCACACACTGCCAGAATGGTGTACAAATGAGAGGTACAGTGGGAGGCATGCCCTTCTCTTCCACCACCCTTACCCTCCCAAAGCCCACTGTGGTCCAACTGCTCCTCTTTCTTGGCAACCTCTGAGGCAGTGGTGGCAGCCCTGGTGGTCCCTGGGTGGGAGAGGAGGTCCCTCGAATCCTGGCCAACTCAGCCTGGAGTCAAGCAATCTCCTCCCTCAGCCCAGATAGGACAACACTGCATCCTCCAGAACATCTCCTGGAAGACTGTTTTCAGTCACAACTCGGGCCACAGTGTGGCAGGCAATACAGAGAACACAGCAGCACATACAGGTCGATACAATCCATGCAGTATTTATGTACAGTATGTTATCCATGGCATTTAATTGCCTTTGTATGCTCTCAAAAATAAGCTTTCTAACTAAAAAACGTCATTCTGGTTATCAATAAACAAGCAAACTAGCAAACAATCTAATGATAATCTATGTCAAAGTAACCTATGTGAATAAAATATAAGCATCCTGCTTCATTCTGTTTTTTGGCAGAAAAATATAAACACATAGTACTATATCTCAATAATAATTTATTAAAGATTTGAGAATAGGGCCCTGGTGGTAAATTATAATACCAGTTCTTGAAATCAACAGTTACTTTAAAAGTAAATAGCAGCTTTTTTTTCTTTTACAAAAGTAAAAGGAAAGGTGAAGCCCCAATGGTGGGGTGAATCGTGAACTGGGCAGACAGGCTTGCCCTGTGCTGCTAGTGCCTGTATTTTCTATTTTCTTCTAAATGCCTCTTTAATAAACCAAGAATGGACTGAAAATGGTTTATTTCTTCATTCTTGGCTGAATGATGTAAGCATCATCTTCATTGCAAGTAAACCGAAATATTTGAGGATCACTCCACTATCCCTGAGTGCTCTTTCTCACTAAATGTGAATCATTCCATGTTAGAAAAACATACTACAGTATACCACCAACAGCACAACGTAGTATCAGGCAAACTGTCAAGATAAAAACTTCCTAAATATATCATTTATCACTATTCTTATGTATGGTAATATTGAGCTATATGCTAAAGGATGATAGCATTCTGTACTCAAATGCATTGGCTTCAACATACTGTATGCGTATGCTGTTGTATATCGCAACTGGATAGCTTGGAAAAGGTGAATTCTCAATGTTATAGTTTTAAAATTTTACAGATAAGTTTCTATATATTAAAGTTTTAAAATTAAATTTCTATATATTGAAGTTTTAAAATTACTTTACAAAAGCATAGTCAAACATTTTATTATCCAATCGTTTTCAATGATAAACAATGTGTGGATGTGTAAAACTATGAAAATACAATTTTGAATTATTTTTGATGCAGATAAATAATAATTTGATGCTAAGACCCCTTCACATTTATATATAATTTATAAAATAAAACATTTGAAATAGAAAGCCATAACAAGCCAACTTGTCAAGAACTGGAATATGTTTCTGTTAAATAAAGATTACATTTGAACCAGTCAAACCTGCTTGATTAAGGATGGTGTGATTGCCATGAAATCAGAATTTTTTTTTTCAGATGAAATTTCATTCCAAAAAATGCTGCCAGAAATTCTGTAGCATTCAAAAGAGCTGTGGTCCACTGAAACTGTGACTATTGATAGGCAGATAATTATTTGGTAAAGCAGTACAGCGGCACTTTATGGATTCAAAATTCTTATTGCATCTCTGTAGCAGCATTGATTTTGTGTTTATTTGTTCTGTAATAACTGGGGAGCCCCTTTGTAAACCAAAATGTGGTTGATGTCAAGTGCCATAATACACCCAGTTATTATAGAATTTCATTAGAAGATTGTTGCACTGTCTGTAATCAGGTGGCATCTGACAGCATGAGCTGCACTCTGGTGCTGTCAGACGTGAGGGACTCAGTGGGAAACTTTAAATTGCGAGTCTCAGTTGGCCCTCCTGTGTCACAGAATGGACAGTTCATGAAGAAATGCTGCAAAAAGAACAAACTGTGGCAACACACATAATTAAGTGAAGCACTTAGTTCTCAATCCATCACCCTATGATTCTCATCAAGCCCATTTGGTTTTATGAGAAAAATCAGTTTTGTTTTATGAGTTTTTCTTACTGAACATGATGCAACTTCTTATGCTTGAATTGGACCAGTTATTAAAAAAATAACACTCAGGGTATGTGAGTGTATTCACAATTTTGTTTCACAACCCCTTATTGTGTAATGAACCCATAGACCTCTCGAGCCTCACTCTTGAGGTTTCTGGGTCATCGTACACCTTGGGTGTGTAAAATAGAAGCTCATAACACACACACACATGCCTGAGCGATATTCTATATTTATTTATTATAAAATTATTGAATGGGAAAGGCACTCAGAATCTATGCTTGTTTCATGTTGTCATTTAGAGGAGAGGGCTTTCTGGGGGGAATGAACAACAGTCAAAACAAATACCATCAATTGGTATCCTAAATGCTAAAAATGAATAGTGTAGATACTTGCATAAAAGAAATATAAACACATAAAAAAATGCAGATAAATGAAAAATATATATCATGAACAACAAACTTCAAATATAGTAAGCCTCAAAAGCAGTAAAAAAAGAATATACTGTAGTTACAGCAGAACATAATCAGTTTAAAGTGTTTAAGTGTACTGTACAGTTTAGATAAATAAAAAAAAAATAAGCCTATGCAAACTACTTGGAATGGGAGACATGGAAGGAAAAATGGTAGCAAAGAAAGCATCAGAAAAAAAAGTTAAAATGTAGCAAAGGGTCAGTTGATGGTTGGGTATAAGGGCCATGAAGTAGTGAAGTGGGAGGGACAAAAGAATGGTTTAGGAGAAAAGTGGAAAGAGGCTAGGTGACCAGAGAACATTGGAGACACATGAGGATGTGGATTGATAGTAAGGACAAAAAAGAACAGCATACAATCTCAAAACATGATGCAAAACAGAATACCAGTCTTCAGGAGTAAAATGCAAATGCACTTCAAATGTGTAATAGTAAAGAAATATCCATGTACTGTGTGTGCAGATGACTGAGTTAGGGATCTATCTGTTAAAGTGCTTAATGGAGGGTGTGTCCAACGTACTGTAACAGTTCTGCATGGTTAAATGAATCAGTCTCATACTACCACATTTGATTTGTTTGGGGGTATGTTAGGGCTGCTGTGGTTCACAGACTTATTCCTATTATGATCATAGTGGGTGGTGCCATATAACAGAAAGAATGCTTGTGTGGTCAGAGAAAGCCAGAGATTTATTACCCAATCTAAATTAGCAAATGATTGCACTTAACTTGTATTGTGAGTTGTAGTTGTTGCTATCAATTACTGTCAGTACGATACTTTCAGCCCTTGATTGACTCTATTGGTGTGTGGGCTGCAGCAAATGTCTTGAGAATCAGGGCAGGAAAGCTTTTAAGAATGCAATTAGTGTTTGTGAATGTGCATTTGGAAAACTGTCAGCACCAGGTTCTGTGCCAGGAGCACCTTTTCGAACCTGTATTCAGAAATGTGAACTACATTCTCAAGAGCATTAAAAAGGACGTTCATCTTGGTGCAACAAACTAACCCCTTAATTTCTTCCACCATGTCCCAAAACCAGTCAGTGCAACTGAAGCACAGACACACTTGGAAACAACTTGGGAAGCCCCAGTGCTGCTTTACGATTTTGAGAGGGGAGGGCTTCCCAGTCCCCTCATAATCTCCCCATGGACAGAAGCTACAGAGAGCATCTGGGCACCACAGCCCAATTCATTGGTGGTATCCTTGAGCAAAGATGTCCAAAACAGAAACTGGCAAGCCTTGAGAAGCCAGTCCTTTGAGGGTATTGGTTCTGGAGAATTCAGGGACTCAGTGAATAGCAGCATCAAAATGAGAGCCCTCACAATATGTATGCACACCCTGACCCAAGGCAGATTGCATCATTAAGTAGTTAGTGCACTAGCAACAGCAGTTGTCACTATACCTTTTCTTTTGCTCTACTTATAAATGGAGATATGCCGCCTGATGGGGAAGATGTTCACTGTATCAGATATTATCATGTAACTGCTGCTACAGACGAGTTTGCTGTGGGGTGCTGGATTCATCATTCATGACTTCCCCTATTCATTTTTTTTATATCCCAATTAACACGACAGACCCTGCAAACACCCAACCCATTATATATACTGAGATTTCACCTTAACAGTGCCTTCTACCTCTTTAGACCTCACAAGACCATTGCTTCAAAAACCTTCATCGTAGTTGCTTCAAATACAAGGTATAACCTGCCCACAATTGCCAAAGAACCCCCAACTACTATATGAGTACCTTTAAAAATATCTTGTTCTAGCATCTCAATAATCTCTGCAGATGTCCATTACTCTTTCTCTCCTTCTAATTAAATATTATACACACCTAAACCAAAGCAAGTGTCCTTTGGGTTGATGCTCTGATGCTCCTTAGCATCTGATTTTGTGTTCCACTTTGGCAGGTTATGAAGTGAGAGAGTATGCTCAGCTGCAACTGATGGTGTACAAGAGCAGCTGAACTGTGAGCACTGAGACAGGGATGGTGGATTAGTACATACAGAGTCTTCATGTTCATTCTAATAAGAAGTAATATAAATGACTAAATGAATGACTAAATGAACTTGAAATTAATCCTTGTGGGGCATGATGTGTTTTCCAGGGTGAAAGCATTTGCTGCTATTAAAGTCAATTATTTATCTGTGTTACTGATTCAAAACTTGTGTTTTATTTTAAAGAAACACTTGCCTTGAAAAAGGTAACAAGAGGTTAGTGAAACATTGGGGAATGTAAATGGTCTCCAGAAAACTGACAATGCCATTTATTAAACAATGACTATTTAATGTGGTGAACTATACTTCAGGGGCTCCTATTTGGTGCCTCAGTATCCTATTGATGTGACTGACTCAGAACCTCTTTTGAGACCCAAGAGGCCTATTTGTGGTTGAGAGTGGAGTGCATTCTGCTTCTGACAGAGACATGCCCCATATTCACCTACATGCATCCATGGCATGATTGCACCTTGCTGTCCATACAGTTACTCAACCATTATCTTTCTGTTTCTTCAACAGGCAGTGGCAAGGAGCACCAAGGACAGTGGGAATCAGGCCAAGAAGAAAGCTCCAGTGATTGGGACTGGAACCAGCATGCTCAGTTTGCCCTTACCAGTAGTAAATACACAGTAACATGTGTGCATACATCATTGTTTTGCTTCCACTACTTTCAATCTGTTTACTTCCACATGGTGCAGTACATCACAAGTTGTGCATTTGCAGCATGCAGACTCACACCATGACCAATACTCCAACACTCATACATCAGATGTTGACAGTAGCATTACTTTCAGTATATACAGTATGACATGGTTGCAATAGGAGGAGCAAAAGGTTTTGAACAGCAATGCTGCTTTTACCACATGCCTGCCTTGTGTATGCCATGTTACGGCACATGTCGAGTAAAAAGTTTAAAGAGTGGCACACACACCAAATGTTGGTAAAAATATTTCATTAAAATAATAATGTGCAAGGACAAAACTGGAAATAGACAACAATCCTAGTGCACGTCAATTCAGTTGTTACATTTTTGGTCTGCAACCCATTACTGCAACATATCAATACATATAATTGTGCATACCATTGTTCACTGGTCTGTTTTATCTGTGGGGCTCTGGTGCAACAGTGTTGTGTACATTATCTTACATAATTATAGGGATGAAGTACTGTCAAGCTCCCATGCTCACACAACTTAGATGTGGATGTCAATAGGATCACTATGACATCCTCACTGAATGTTGTCATTTAACATCTTGATTTTCCCTGCCAAATGATGATTCAGTGTTAATGGTAGACCACTACTGGTATGTCACTCATGCAAGTGTACCACACATTTCACAGGTTATAGCTGATACCATCTGTGCCTGTATGTCATTTGTATCCACTGCATGTTTTGCACTGTCCTATCTGTTTCATGTGTAGACCAAGAGCAACAATGGCTGGACAGGAGTGGTCATGTCTAGTTAATATGTTTCTGGTATTGCCTGGGACCCTACACTAAATCATGGACATCCACAAATAGCTGTTGAAATTTATACCACTGATCTACTGGCAGTCTTGGTATCAGATGCTGCTAGCACCAGAGGACCAACACAGCTAATCAGTCCCATAGATTTATCCTGTGGCTGGGTGCTTGGCAGACACATTTTTAGAGACACAGTATTGTTTGGAAACAGGGAAACTGTAATTACTGTTTGGAGCCCTGGGTGTTTTATTGCATTACGGGTTTATGATCTGTTCCCTGTGTTTTTGTAAATTGGCCCAGGACTGGGGGCATCTAATGTCCTGCTTAATGGATTGATGGAAGGATTACTATGCTCCTGGTGTTACATTTTCTTTCCCCATGGTCATTTTCTATTGGAGGGACTGAGCAGGTGGTGATCATCTTGTGTATTATTAAATAGTATATATTTTATCACAGTCATGTGTTTGTCTTGTTTTGGTCAGCCATATCATTCACATGCACTAATGGGCACATATCTGCAATTTTTGTATGTTTTAGCATCCTATTCAGTTTGGATTACTGCTATGGAGTTTTCACTTTGTTTCTGCTCTTTCCAACTTTGTTATATTCAAATGCTGTTTGTAGCATCACCCTTACAGTGTACCTCTTCCAAAATATATAGTTTTGCCATGGTAAGGTTACATCATGACTAAAGATACTGTATCTTGATACTACTGTCACAATATCCTCAGTCACATCTAGTTTTAATACGTGGTGTCATTTGCTGTCACTGTTTTTTTGAGTTCTATAAATGTAAATCACCATTTTCAGAGTTGTTACAAGTAAGCAGGTAGTGGTGAACAGAAAACAGTGCTGCACAAGTCTGTCTCCACAAGCTCTTTAACCTGCTGGGTCTAGTAGAAAGCTGTCAAACCTGCAAGCAGAGAAACAGCACAAGCAGAGACTTTTAAGTATATGAAGGGAATAAATAAAGTGAATGAAGGTAGATTATTCAAAAGGAAAGTAGGAGTTAAAACAAGGGGTCATAGTTTAAGATTGTAAGGGGGAGATTGAAGAGCAATATAAGGAGATGTTATTTCACTGAGAGGGTGGTGGAACCCTGGAACAAATTACCTAATGAGGTGGTGTGTGCAGAAAGAGTGTAGGAATTCAAGAGGGCATGGGACAGACACAAGGGTCTGGCTGGTGAACCTAGGAAAATATCCCTGGTAAGTGGAGACAAGTAGGGGTGGGTGGAAAATGAGCAGACTAGATGGACCAGGATGGTCCTTTTCTGCTGACGCATTACTGTGATACTATGATATCATTCAGAGACACAACAGGCAGACACTAGTCTTAGCAAGATAATTTTACTGAACTTAGAAGAAAAACATGCACAAGCACCACATGCACATACAGAAAATACACTAGAGTATCTCCTTTTCAGAAAGCTTCATTAGAAGCCCCATAATGAAAACTCCTGGGAGACGTGAATTGTTAGGTCATTTCCTGTGTGCGCTTGTGCTGCCCAAGAGATTTGGTTAATTTGCTACTGTATATCTTATACCTACTGTACTGGTTGGGGCTCTGAGTGCCTTCATTTGTATATTTTTCAGGCTTGACATTACTATGGCACCCAACCCCTGAAGCTGGTGTGGCCAATTCTATGCTGCATTTTCTCCAACTTACATACATACAAGTTTCATTTCTGTCAGCTCCTCTGGAAGTGCATTCCAGGGTGCCACTTCTGTGAAGTAATGTTCCCTCACATCCTCTCCAAATCTTCCCCTCACTAGTTTTAGACTACAGCCTTTGGTAGTCCACTTCCCCTTTAAATTGAGCAGATACCCCGACTATACCCCATTGATCACCTTCAGATATTTGAAGACCTCTATCATATCCCCCTATCCCTTCTGTCTTCCAGAGAGTACATGCTCAGCTTCCTAAGTCTGCCCTCATATGCCATTTCCCCCAGACCCTGGATCATCTTTGTTGCCCTTCTCTGGATCTGTTCCATCAGAGTGATGTCCCTCTTTAAGTGAGGGCACCAGAATTGTACACAATATTCCAGGTGTGGCCTCACCAGCGAATTGTACAGGGGGAGTATAACCTCCCTGGTCCTGGATGAAATCCCCCTAGCAATACATCCAAGCATTTTATTTGCTTTAGCAGCCGCTCTCCTGCACTGCTCAGAGTTGTTCAATTTGGCATCAGTCATCACCCCCAGATCCTTTTCCATCATGAAGATGGCCAGCTGTTCTCCTACCCCCCCAACGATAGCTATACCCAGGGTTCCTAACATCTAGATGCAGAACACTACACTTATGAGCATTAAACCCTAGCTGCCACATGTGTGCCCACTTTTCAAGCCTCCCCAAGTCATCCTGTAGTGTCCATCCTACCCTCCTTACTGTCCACCTGAGCTTACAGTTTGGAATCATCTGCAAACAGGTTCATTCTACTCCTCCTAACTCCCTTCCCATGTCAGCAATGAAAATATTGAAAAGAATAAGGCCTTATAGCAAATCGAACTTGCAAGATGATAGTGAAATGTGATGCCCTTTACTATTCCCAACTGTTGTTCACTCAAGATAATGACTTACACGACTACACATGAGAGAAGCTGATGCTGGACATCACTATACTGCTGGTCTTCCACCTGCAATAGCAGGGTCAAAGAGAAATTTGTTCCTGGGTTTAGACTAATTTCCACAAGGCTGCCCTAATAAACAGTATATGTTGTAAACAATTTGAAGTGCTCTATGTAAGTAAAATCTTGCAGTTTAATAAACTTACTACTAACTAATCTCTGCATTCTCAGGAATCTGATGCAATTCATTACAATTCTATTACTCATCTAAGCATTTAAGTTAAAATACATAAAGTAAAGAAAATGTTAACAGGCAAGGAATTACATAGGCATGTGAAGTCATTGCACACATTTTCCTTCATTTGTTCAACTACATACTGTAGCTCAACCCACATGATTTGTTTTACATAATTGATTCTAACATTGAATGCTTCTATTGAATTCTTGAGAAGCAGAATATGTCACGGCTATATATAAATGTGACTATTGCTTAAAGACACTAACAGTTTACAAGAAAAGTTTCTTAAAAAGAGAATAACTAGGGAAAAGTAAACTTTGAGGCATGTTTGTACTATACTGGAATGTGTGGCTTCACTCCTGTTCACAGAGGTGAGTATTCCAGGCAGTGCTTACCCAGCAACTCTATGTCCTTTTCTACTATTGAAAATGCCTTTTTTGACATGAGCATATAATGTTGGGCACTGCATATTTGGGGAAGGATTCTGAAATGGCACTTTATTTATAGATGCAGTGTTTCTACTGATGGGACATGTTTACAGTACGTACTGTAACAACTCCATTAAAACAGGGATCACCAAATGATCCTTGATCCCTACCCCATTTTGATAAGGGGTTAACATTTCTCAGTCTAACTGACAAAAAGAGAAATGTTTCTAAATGCTGGAGTTTACTGTTTTGCAGAAGCCTTAGTCTTCAAACCATTGTAAGTTTCAGGTACATCCAGTGCTTGTTCATCACACTGTAGGCTTGGTTTTGTCTGGATTGTTTGCCCTCAGTGTTATAGGTATGAGTATAGAGTCAGAGCAGTTCAGTTCTTTCTGTGTTCCAGGAGTTACAATGTTAAGCAGAGCTCTCAGTGTTCTTGACAATTATGGGTACATTTTCTCTGGCAGCAATTCGCTGTAGGGAGCTTTTAGGATGAGGATAGTGGCAGGGTCCTGGGTCTTGAGTGGCACTGGCTCCCTTTGCTGTGGGTCTCTATATTCTAGGTTCCCTCCTGAGGTCTGGGACTGGGGACAGCGGAGGCCTGTTGAGTGTCGACCCTCAAGGAGGGCTGCCCGAAGGTTTCCACAACACTGTCCTGTGTTACAGAAAGGCAATGTGTAGCAAAAACTGTTTTGGGCAGTGGTTGCCAAGGTCTAAATGAATGATGAATGAAATGAAGGTTTGCAGAAGAATAAGTTAGTGCAGAGCATCTGTATTGGAGGGCAAAAGGAAGGATTCAGGGAGCAAGGATAAGCCTCTGTATCTCTGATTGCAAAGCACTAGACACTGAATCCCCAGGGTGCTAGGTGTAGTGGCCAAGTTGTTTACCTTATACTGTATTTGCTGTGTCCAAGTTGGGCACTGTTATTCCACCAGAGGAGAGTATACCCCTCTTGGCACATCCTCTCACAGTTGTGAGGTAATCCCTATCTGTGTCACTTTGGGAAATTCTGTAACTACTTAACATTACAACTTAATGTGTACCCATGGCTAGTTAGTCCTAGACTTTCCTGATGCTGATCAGTACTAAATACTGCTGATTTTGATTGGGCCTTTGGCAGGGTACTGGTTGGCACTCCAGCCATGTCATAAAAACCTCCACAAGCAAATGAACACTGTGCAAGATGCTGTATAAATAAATCATTTTATTTGAAGCAACTTCAGTTTCAAGTGTGGTGGCCTGCTTCCTAAAGTTCTTAGCTGGAGTAAGTAACCAAAGAGTAAAGAAGGGAAAAATGTTCAGTCTTTTGCATATTAACATCAAATCAGTCTCCCATGCCACTGCTCATTTTCTGTCCAGCAATCAACTTTTGCTAGAAGCTACCAAATAGTTGGCTACAGCTACCAGACTTGAAATTATTTATTTTGATTAATGCAATTTATTTTATGTTTTACCTCTTTTATTTATTATTTATTAGATAGTTATTCAGGAGTTCTTAAATTTTAGAATGATTTTTATGTATGTATTTTCCTCATCTTTGTACAGCGCCTCGAGCCCCAGGGACTATGTCCTCAACAAGTAAAACGCTACTTAAATACCTCAGTTAGGTTGAGTGCTCCCATAAACAAGACAATCTACAAAATAAAAAAAAATGGAGCATCCTGCTGCTTCTTCTATTAACTGCTTTACTATCTTTTTTATGTGCTCTTCAGTACAAAAAAAAAGTGCAACAGAAAGTATGATAATACATACATATTGCAGTTCATCTCAGCTGTCCTGAAGTGACAAGTCCTGGCACTTCAACTGTCTTCCTCAGGGGGGCGTGGCTAATACCACGTACTGCTGACTTTCTCTTTTTTTTAATATACATTTTTATCCTTCTTCTACCTCCTGCTGCCCCCTTCAGACCACCCCCCAGCCCCATCACTCTGGTGTCACTGGGACTTACCCCTGCCCAGTTGCTGGGTGCAGAGCCTGCGGCAGGTTGGTCGTCATTTTGCAGCTGGAGGTGGTTTTCCTTTGTTTCTCCCTTCCCTATTACTGGGGGACACACGCAGGACATTCATACATAGATGCATGCGCACACATGCAGAAGTCTTGCAGCACCCTCCCTTCATCTGGCCCCACTGAACTGCACTACCCTCTGGCCTCCACCTGGGGGGTAGTCATTCGGCAGGAGTGCCAGTCCTCCCTCCCTGGGAAAGGAGAGCTGTCCTCCAGATGTTCAATCCTTTCTCTCTCCTGCTAACCCTGATTGCCTGTGCTCTTTCCCAAACATAGGTGACTGTCATGACAAGAGGTGTGGCATCCAGCACATCTACCCTCAGTGCCACTGGGCTGGCTACAGCTGACGTTTTCAAGGGGCAGAGTGATGAAGTAAAATAATGTCAGAATTTAAATGTGATTATTCAGTAAGATTAGATATAAGGTATCCTCCTGAAGGAACCAAATTGGCAGCAGTCTCTTATTAGATAGTTTTCCCAATATGTTAAATTTAAGATATTGTGTTTGAGGAAATGCTGTTAATACCATCTGATAATGGTTTTACTGCCATATCATGTCAAGAGGATTATATATCATTGGAGAGAGATACATAAAGAATTTAATGATATCCCAATAATTTAAGAAATTAGAATTCACTAATATTGGGCTTTATGCATGAATGGGTAGAGGTACGTGGAAACTGCACATAACCCCACCCATGCAGCTGTGCATCCATGGACAGGTGAATACCAGTGATATGCATGACCACCAGCAACCTGTCCATAGCCCCACCCCCCTGGCATGCAGGACTCTGCTGGGTGGCTGGGGGTGGGTTCACGGTGGCTGCCTGGGCATCCAATCGGATACCTGGACAGAGACTGCACTGGATCCCTTGAGTGTCTGGGTTCTCATTGGCAGTGCTTCCAGCAGAAAACTGACAGCTGGCGGCAGTGGCAGGTGAGGGAGGGCAATGCTGCCGCCCCCCCCGTTGGCACCAATCAGTGTGGTGGGATGGGTGGGGGGGTATGACTGCAGGCAGTGTGCGGCCAGGGTGGCCAGCACCACTTTTGAGGGGTGCCATGAGGTGCAGCTTGGGGGCAGCAGCCCTGTGCCAATGTCCATACCCCTGTGTGGGATAAGTGTGAAGTGGGGTGGGGGGTCACATAACACACTGCTGTGTGCTGGGGCAAGTGGGTTGCATCTGGCATCCCAGTCCTGTGACTCTGGGAGGTAGATAGACTGTTCACCCAGTCCAGTGGGGTGTGCATGAGGAATGTAGGGGGTTTATGGATGGGTCCTCTCTAGCATACCCTGCACCCCTATGCACTCCCATGGCCAGCACTACACATGATACTGCATGGCGCATAGGTGCTGGCTCACCACTCACCTGCCCCTGGTGTATTGATCCCATATGGCCTGGGATCGGGTGTGTATGTGCTGTGACCCCCTTATGCATATCCCACACAAGGGGCGCATAGAGTGCAGAGTGGTTTTGCACCCCAATTGCACATGCATCATGACTCTGCACAAATTGTAAATGCCAATGTGAACTCATAAACCAATAGATGTTCACCATGCAAATAATGTTTTCTCTAAAAATTACATTACTTCTAGAAATTGGGGGGTGGGGTGATTTATAAAAGGTTTAAAGGTAAAGGAAATTTAAAATTACTGTTTTTCAAAACATTTCTTGTGGCAATCTACTGTATCAACATGCATCTAATGTTTAAGCCCAAGTTTATGATATTAAAAAATTCCCTTGACAATGAGGAGTTACTGAGACAGTCATAGAATACACAGGTCCAAAAGTACTATCTCATATTATTCTTTGCATTTTTTTTTTGCATTTTATAACAGTGCAGGGATTTAGTAGTGAATTCAAGACTTGCACATCTCTTTTTCTGAAAGATTCTATCCTCTTAGACTTTGTTGATTCCCTTGAGGTATTTGAAAGTTTATATCATGTCCCCCTCTCCCTCCTTTCCTCAAGGCTATACATCTTAAGCTCCTTTAGTCTTACTTCATATGTCTTCTGGTGCAGACCCTGCACCATTTTGGTTGCCCTCCTCTGAACAGCCTCCACCCTGTCTATGTCTTTGCGGAGATGGGGTCTCCAGAACTGTACATAGTACTCCAGATGTGGTCTTACAAACTGTCTGCACAGAGGGCTAACAACTTCCTGTTTTCTACTAGTTATGCGATGGATAAATGAGGGTAGTAGCTCCTTGAGTAGGAATACTGGCTGGGGATATGGTAGGATACCCAATAAAGTCACGGCAGACTGGAAGATGCCCTGAGCTTATAGGCAGAGATGGAAAAGTAACTATCTGTAGATGGAAGGAAAGTCCAGAGTAAATCTCAGTGGATTTGAGGACTGAACCAGGATGGTGTCAAGGTGAATAAAGTCAGATGGCATACAGTGCAGGAAGGAACAGGACCAGGTCAGCACCTCAGCAAATGGCAGCAAAATGCAGGAAGGCTGTAATAGTCAATAGAAAATTTTCCATTGGGAATCGAGGAAGTGAAGTGAATTACTAAGGGTTACAACAGGGTTGCGGAACATGGGTCCTACATCTGATGAAGGCTTCAACCAATCAGTGAAGGAACTGAAGCTGCTGGAGCAAAAAAAGATACTGTTCCTACATCTGAAGGAGAAAGCAAAACTCTGACTTCAACCGGACAGTAACCTGCAGCAAAGATGTCCTGGAGGCAGTCAAGCTGGATCAAGATAGATACCAGACCAGCTGGCAAGATCCAAATCATGAGGAAAAGTAGGTCAAGGGGTGGAGTATGATGGACCATGAATGAGCAGGATGTTGACAAGTGAGGAAGGCTATACATTAGACTGAGAAATTGGGCCCTGAGACTGGAGGGAAGTGGTAGTGAGGTACGATATGGGCATTACATAAGGTGGGACCTACGGTGCAGATGCAGGCTCCTACCTGACATAGGTGAGGTGAAATAAAGGGAATGACACTCCAGATAATGGCTAAGGGTGAAGGCACAGTAGGGAAATGCTCATGTCCAGGAGGGAGCAGCAAGTGACAGTCCAGTAGAGAGCAGGTAAGATCGAGACAGTTGATTATCAAAATGAGCTTCCAGGCATGGTAAATGGGAGAGAGAATGAACCTTCACTATCACTCAGGAGAGGTGGGAGGATGGAAGCAAATGAAGAATAAAGGTCCTCTTCAAACTGGAAGCAGCAACCAGGCAAGACAAGGAGAATACTTTAACCCAGTTGATCCAGGAACAGGCTACAACTCCATAATATCAATGAGATGACTTGTAGTCAATGTCGACAGGCAAAGATGAGGGCAGAAGGCAGGTGGAGTGTGATGGTCCCATTCCCAAATGGAAGCAGTGACTATTATAGGGTAGAGGAAGCAGATGGTAGAAACACTGATGCAAGCTCAGACTGTGGACCAGGTGAGGGAGTGCAATGAGGCTGGCAGGATGGCTGCCAGCAAGGGGAAATGGAGACTGTTAGCAGGAGGAGGAGGTCCAGGTCCAAAGGGGTGTGGCATCCAAAAGCAGGTGGAGAATGAACAGATGTGAGGCAGTGAAATGGATGCTTATGCCACCAGTAGTAGAGGTTGATGCAAGAGACCATGGATCAAGACTGCAGACCAAGCAGGAAGTAGAAGGCAAGTCTGGCAAAGTCATGAGCTAGAAGAGAAGCAGCGGCCATTCATCTGACTGAGAATACATAAAGTTGCAGCTGTGAGATGGAGGTTCAGACACCCATTTGCGATGGCTGAGGTGGGATGATCCTGTCTTGATGCATCTAGACATAGGCAGGATGAGGAGCACATTGTGAATAAGTTCCATTCCTGAAGGAAATCGGCATCTGGTATAAGGTAGAGAAGCATGTTATGACTCAGTATCTTTTAGACGTGGCTCCTTTCTATGGTAGTCAGAGTGAGCTAACCTTCTCTTGATACTGTAAAGCAGAGTTAGGGACAGAGGCTGTCAGGTTGGTAGATGGAAGTAATGAATGTAACGGAGTCCCATCCCCGGTAGACAAAGGAAGCCTACCTTTGTTTGGCACCTCAGAAGGTGCGAGTTTGGGATGGAGTCCAGAATACTGCTGGTATGAGCTGGATAAACAAATCAAAACAAAAGAAAAAGCCACTATGGTTCTCAAAAGAGGTGGCTGTGAAAGTCAGGAAGAAAAAGATAGCATTCCAGAAGTATAAGGAAACACAGAAAGGAGCAGGACAGAGAGCTGTACCAGTTAAGGCAGAAGGAAGCAGGGAGGGAAGTCAGAATAGCAAAGGCCCAAACTGAGGAAAAGATAGCCAACTCAGTTAAGAAGGGGGATAAAACCTTTTATAGGTACATCAGCGAGCGTAGGAAGACAAAGGGAGGGATAGTGAGGCTGAATAGAATGAACGGTGGGTGGGCAGAGGGGGACAGTGAAAAAGCAGGGATACTGAATGAATATTTCTGCTCAGTATTCACAAAAGAGGAGGGGGAAGTGCCTAATCCAATTAACAGAAGCACTCTTGATAGGGGGTTGATCCCAGTCCTTTCACAGAAGAAAGGGTTCTACAAGAACTCCTAAAACTGAAGGTGGACAAAGCAATGGGTCCTGATGGAATTCACCCCAGAATTCTAAAAGAATTAAGGGAGGAACTAGTGAAACCACTGGCTACTCTTTTTAATAAATCATGGGAGGATGGTGTGGTACCCGAAGACTGGAGGAAGGCGGATGTGATTCCCCTTCACAAAAGTGGGACCAAGACAGAGGCAGTGATGGAGTCACTTCTGAAGGAAAGAATAGTTGAGTACCTAGAGGCCAGTGGAGCACAGGACCCAAGGCAGCATGGGTTCACAGTGGGAAGGTCATGTCAGATGAATCTAATAGATTTCTTTGACTGGGTGACCAAAGTAGTAGACCAGGGAGGGGCTGTGGACATGGCCTATCTAGACTTTAGCAAGGCATTTGACACAGTCCCACACAAAAGATTAATAGTCAAATTAACCAGCCTGGGAATGGGTCCCAGGGTGGTAGCCTGGGTAAAACATTGGCTGCACAACAGGACACAGAAGGTAATTGTAAATGGAGTTCACTCTGAAGAAGGGGGTTACTAGTGGGGTACCGCGGGAGTTCAGTATTGGGTCCAGTCCATTTTAATGTCTTCATCAGTGACACTGCAGAGGACTGAAGGAAAAGTATGCCTTTTGCAGATGACACAAAGATCTGCAACAGGGTTGATACACAAGGAGGCGGAAAGGATGAAAAGGGACTTGGCAAGGTTGGAGGAATGGTTAGAAGTATGGCAGCTTGGATTCAATGAAAAGAAGTGCAAAATAATGCACCTGGAAACAAGAACCCAGGGAAGAATACACAATGGGTGGAGGTAGTAACAACAACAAAAAGGAAAGGGACCTGGGGTAATCATATCAGATGACCTTAAGGTTAGCAAGCAATGTGAGAAGGCAGTAGGAGGGCTGGGGGTATACTGGGATGTATAGGAGAGGCACCATCAGCAGAAAACAGGAAGTTGTTATCCTCTGTACAGACAGTTGGTGAGACCCCATCTGGAGTACTGTGTCCAGTTCTGGAGACCCCATCTCTGCAAGGACATGACAGGATAGAGGTAGTCCAGAGGAGGGCAACTGAAATGGTGCAGGGTCTGCAAGAGAAACCGTATGAGGAGAGACTAAAGGAGCTTAATATGTATACCCTTGAGGAAAGAAGTGAGAGAGGGGACATGATAGAAACTTTTAAGTACCTCAGTGGAATCAACAAAGTCCAAGAGGGTAAGTACCTCAGTGGAATCAACAAAGTCCAAGAGGGTAGCATCTTTCAGAAAAAGAGACTTGCAAGAACAGGGGGACACAATGTAAAGATAGAAGGAGGGCAGTTCAGGGGCAATGTGAGGAAGTATTATTTCACAGAGAGGGTAGTGGATGCATGGAACAGCCTTCCTGAGGAGGTTGTGGGGTTTAAAACTGTGGGAGAATTCAAGAATGCATGGGACAGACATAAGGCAATTCTTGGGGGTAGGAAGAAATAGGCTGTTGGTTAACTAGGATCTGCGGCCTAACCTGTAGGTAGGGAAATGGGCAGACTATATGGGCCAAGCGGTCCTTATCTGCCGTCAAAGTCTATGTTTCTATGTTTCTATGTTTCTATAAAGTGCAAATGTTGCTGTAGAGAGAGAATAGAATTAGGATATGTAAACAGGGATGGTTGATGGGGCAGTAGTTTCAAATAATATGAGTAGTGCGGGAGGTATAGTAATGCTCATCAGGGATGAAACATGAGAAAAGTGCCTTAAGGCATATGTAGAAGAAGGAGATGTGCAGAAAACAGGCAGGAACAAAAGGCTGGTAATGGAGACATGAAGTAGGCATAATGCAAGGAGCAGTAAAGGGGAAGACAATGGAGCAGAATCACAGGGATGCAACCTCCTTCTTCATCCGGAAGGGGTAGCATCAATGTCCTAATGGTGGTGGCAGCAGGATAGGGACTAGCTAAGTACTTTGAGTATAGGCTTAGAGTAGTAGGAGTTTGGCAGGATATGACCAACATTTGTTAAATCGTGAGTGGGCGAAAAACATCCCCCCTCCCCGAGTTGACTCAGATAGCTTTCTTAGCAAATCAAAGACAAGAAACATAAAAAATGAGAAGCATACATGTGGAGTCATGAGCATATACATCAAGCTGAGATTCCTTCTTGAGAAGGGGATGCCCAGCTCAGTGGAGCAGTGGTGTATCAGCTGCAGAAAATATATGGTGAAAGATGTATGGGTCAGGAAAGACATCCGTTAGTGGCTAAAGTAGGACTGGTGAATGTGTACTGAAGTGAGATGCCTTGAAGCATAGCTGGAGTCCTGTCATCCGTGTCAAGGAGAAGAAGGGAAAATCTGAAAGAGTGTCCTGGCTACACGTTAGGTTTGGGTAATGCAGTGAAGCCAATGGGGTCAGTGGGGAAAGGAATGGATACATACCGGGAAGACAGGAAGAGGGAGAGGGAGTAGACATAGAAAGGGAAGAGGACATGCCATATTGGGACTCCTTTAGTACTCTGCTGGTGGGAGACGTACTGAGAGGAAAATGGATGGAGGCGCCAGTAACAGAAAATGAGTCAAAACACGATGCTTGGGGAGTGCCATGCAGAGCTGGGAGAGAAACAAATGACAAACAATCCCTAAAAGTAGAACGAAAGGTAAGGAACCCCATGGCACCTGGAAATGAGTGAAAACAGAACAGGGAGGCGGCTGAGGTGGCCATGGAGGCCAGGGACAGAAATGGGACAGATGGTAGGGGGAAAGATGGGGGGGAGAGAGAGTAAGGAAACACAAATTGGAGAAGAAAAGGCACAGAATGGGAACAACAAGAGAAGCACAGAGCAGCGATCACGTGGCAGCACAGCTACATGAGCCATGCAGGGTGCCGAGGAAAAAACACTACCTAAGCAAGGGACGTGCAGTTGAGGAGGGATTAATTAGAGGTTGTGGGAGGAGCTATTCCCCTCATTGAGCTATGGGCTAGCCCTCCCATACAAAGAAAATTAGAATACTAAATACAGAAGCTTGTTGTCAATACTGGATTTAGCAGATGGGCACATTTGAAGAGTTAGAGTTATTTCCTTTTCACAGTAGTGTTTTTTTGTAGCAACCACTTCAAGCTGTTATTCCTAATGATATTTTTTTTTTCAAGCAAATACTATAGATCTCTTTCAAATGCTCTGAAATGATGGACCAGGAAATCAAACACAGCAACCAAGTAATACATTTTTTTTAACTTTATCTCTTCATATTGCAGTTTGTTGAGTACTGTGGCAGAAGAGAATGCACAGTTTAAACTGAAAATTCATAATGATGTCAGTAGTTTATAACTAAGCACTATCATCTAAAAACAAGTCTGTTAAAAAAGATATACACAAATATGTATATAGTACATGAATGAAAAATGTATTGGAACCAAAGGAGGGGAGGTGGAAGGGAAATTTTGAGAGGTGGGAAGGTGATGAAAATGAAATCATAGACTGAGATACTGTACTGTTTTTCCAAGAACAATATAACTTAACTGTCTAAACAGTAGATCAATGATTTCTCAGGGACCACACTTGACCCTTTGGTATGTGCATATGGACCCTTTATGATTATTACATGATACTGTACTTATGGTAATTCTACCAATCAAAGCAGATCCATTTTCAAATCTATAAAAATCATTTCCAGTCCATGTGGTCATTAAATCCTTTTGATCTAAATGTTTTCAACATAAAGATCCGTAAGGACTCTTTCTGTAAAGATTGTGAGTGCTATCCCCTCCCCTTGGAATTGCTGGAGTGGCTTTAATGCTCAGATATATTGGATTTTATAATTTCCAGCATTGTGTCTGTGTATGATATGGTTAATTATGGGATGATCCAACTGGTTGTTGCCCTTTGTCCCGTAGTGCTCCTGTATCTATTCTTTTAGTGTCCTCCCTGTTCTGCCTATATAGGCCTTACAACAGGACAGAGCATGCAGTAGACATCAAAACTGGTGGTACATGTAATAAATTGTCTTACAGTTACTTATATTTTTCTATGGGGAGCTGAATTCATAAATTTGTTGCCCTATATGGCAGGTTCTATGTGATAACGGCGAGCGCCGATTGGTGACCTGCATTATCACGACGTCAGGGCAGCCAAAACAATTTTGCCACCCTGACATCCATGGCGCATGGAAGAATGGTGCCAAGGACTTGGATCTTTTGCTTTCTTTGTGGGGGCTGTGCCCCCCACCCCCCACCAGGGTTACAATGTTGTCACATATTAAGAAGAATGTGTTGCTACTTGCAATGAAAAATGCTGTTCATAAGTCTTCTAATGTTGTCGCTAGCCTGGATACTTTACATGTGCTGCAGAATCCAAAATGCCAGGGGTGTGTGTCTGCTCTTTAAAACATAAATTACTTAGATTCTATCATTTTTTCAACAGATATATTTTATTGTCATTCACCTTAATATTTTGCCATTTAATATCAGGGCACTGCTTTAAGTAAATTTATAGCCTTTGACTAAAAAGGAATCTGAGGGAGCATATATCATAGAGAGGAATAGCAAGGAAGTGCCACTGAGCAGCTAATGTGAATGACAGCAAATGGCAGCATTTTTGTTGTGGGGGGGATTGTGTAGGGATGAAGTGCCACAAAGTGGATAAAGTATGTGAAGAATCTCAGCAATTTTGGAGGAGGAGCAGAGGTTGGTGAGGGGAAGGATGCAATAAACGGGATCCAATCTAGGGAGAGGGAGGTGACCAGCAGAGTACCACAGGGATCAGTATTGGTACCAATCTTATTCAATGTCTTCATTAGTGATATTGCAGAGGGGCTGGATGGAAAGGTCTGCTTATTTGCAGATGACACCAAGATCTGCAACAGAGTGGATACTCCAGAAGGGGTGCAGAAAATGAAGAGGGACCTGGAGAACCTTGAAAGACGGTCACAGGTGTGAGAACTGAAGTTCAATTCAAAAATGTGCAAGATAATGCACCTGGGTAGGAGGAACCTTGGGGAGAGCTACAGAATGGGTGTGGTGCTGGCTGTCACCAAAGAGGAAAGAGACCTAGGGGTTATGTTATCTGATGACCTTAAGGTATCAAAGCATTGTACAAAGGCTGCAGGGAGGGCCAGTGACTTGCTGGGGTGCATAGGCAGATGCATTACTAGCAGGAGACAAGAGGCATTGATGCCATTATATACAACACTGGTAAGGCCTCACCTGGAGTACTACATCCAGTACTGGAGATCACACATGTATAAGGAATTAGACAGGGTGGAGGTCAGTCAGAGAAGAGTGACAAAGATGGTGCATGGCTTGCATCACAAAACATATGGGGAGAGATTAAGATTTCTCAATATGTACTCACTGGAGGAGAGGAGAGAAAGGGGGACATGATAGAAACTTCCAAGTACCTCAAGGGCATAAACAATGTGCAGGTGTGGATATTTTCCAATGTAGAAAATATATCAGAATGAAGGGACGCAATATGAAATTGAAGAGGGTAGATTAAGAGGCAATGTGAGGAAGTTTTCCTACACAGAAAAGGTGATGGATGCTTGCAACAGTCTGCCACAAGAGATGGTCTGGGCAAGCACAATTGAGGGATATAAACATGTCTGGGACAGGCACAAGGGAACACTGGATGGGGAGGGAGTGATGAAAAGGCATTGATCATTTAGGGTCAGTGACTGCGTACAAGTTCAGGGCTTATGGACAGACTAGATTGACATAGTGGTCCTTAATTGCTGACAATTTCTATGTACCTATGTATCTATGATACACATTAAGTGGTGAACAGCAGATAATGTGGCCTATCAGAAATGGGGAGACATTGTGGTGAGCAAAGATCATAGTGTGAGAGAGGAGAGTGCCAGTGGTGAACAGCAGGTTATGTGAGTTATGGGGAATGGCAACATTTTGGGGTAGGGACATAGACTGTGGAGTGGGGGAGAGATCAATTGCTGCTTGAGCAGCAAGTATATACAGCCAAGCTGGCATGTTGTGAGGGGATTGGAGATCAGGGTGGGATAGAGAGAAAGTGAGGAACAGTGGATTGTGTGTTTCACAGGAAGATGTGAGGTGCAGATAAATGATAGGTGTTTGGAGTACGTGTCACTGAAAGGCAAATGTTAAGTTATGAAGAATGCAGTTCGGTGTATTCAGAGTGATGCAGTATGTATTCAAAACACTGGGTAGAAGCACAGAAGCAGAAGGAAAAGTAGGAACAAGGTTTCATGCAGAACTTAGGAATTGCACAAGAAACCTCTCTACTTTACATTTTCCAGCTATGAAATTAGGAAAGAATGTCAATGGAAAAGATACAGAATAAGTGAAATTAGGAAGGAGATTCAGTATTCAGGTGCTAAGCTAGGTAAAGAAAAGACATGCCACCAAAATCCCTCTGATAATTAAGACCAACGCCAATTTATTCAAATGCTTTCTAACCAAGAATAACAACAGGCTGCCTAGAGTATATAATTCAGCACTATTTATTTATGTTGTACTGACTAAAATGCTTTAATTTTTAGTGTTCAAAACACAGGTAAACAGAATAACACAGCTCCTTACCTAAAGTGATTAATGAGTTTGGGAGCATGTTAGAACATCTGTTTTACATGCTTTTTGCCACATATGAGCATGCATTAATTCCATGAACTGCAAGGACTGTATCATGGGCATACAAATGATACAAGCTGTGCAAAATCTCTACCATGCCCTTAGAAATAAATCACTAAATTGCAGCCAATATAAATGAAATTAACAGTAGAACATACATGAAATGGGAAGCAGAGACATGATTTCAAGCCAGAAAAATTAAGAGAATACAAGAAATCCTTGAATCTTGCATTTTCTAGCCTTGTGTTTGAGCAAGGCCTTCAAAGAGAAAAGGAGGGGAAAGGCAGAGAGTGGGTAGAATTAAGGAAGAGAGTCGGTATTTTGAAACTGTGATAGTTGAAGGAGAGACATGCCCCAAAAAGCCATTTCACACAGACTGATATCAGCATACAGAACAAACTCTATCAAGAGCCAATATGGCTGTGAAATGATGGTATTGTGGGCAGTGAAAATGTGTAAACTAGCAATGTTTGCACTAACCACTGAACCACCTAACTGAACTTTCTAATTGTTGTGATACACACACACTGGCTAATACATATGCACATATATATTCCAGTGTAACATATAAGTGCACTGTCTACACACATTTGTACAGATAAAAAAAAGACATCAATGAACTATTTTCTTCTTTTCAGGCTCCGAGGGACATTGAAGGATGGGAGGTTGCCACTAGACAACTCATTTAAATCAGCAACAACATGCATATGGCTGAAACTGATCTAGATAGTGGGGGAATGTGGACTAGCAATGTTTGCAATGAACACTGAGCCACCTAACAGCACTTTCTAATTTTTGTGATATATATATACACACACACACACACTGCCTAATACATATACACATATATGCATTTATTTTTCATGTAGCAGTTGCTAGTTTCAGCAGCAAGATGTGTCTTCCATGGGACAGTGGATCTTTACACTGGGATCTGTTCAGGTGAGTGAGGGGAAGTGAAGGCATATGGGGTATGTGGGGTGGCAGGCACTTAGTGAGAGGTTGGGTTGGAGGTGCAGGTGTTGCATCAGCAATGGACCCTTTTTTACAGAATAAAAAGACATAGAAGAATCGTATTCTTCTTTTCAGGTTCTGAGGGGCATCGGAGGGTGGGGGGGTTGCCACTAGACACTTCATATAAATCAGCAATAACATGGATAAGGCTAAAACTGATCTACATAGTGGAGGAATGTAGACTAGCAGTTTTTGCACTAACCACTGAGACACCTAACAGCACTTTTCAATTGTTGTGAGACATACGCACACACTGACTAATACATATTTATGTATATTCATATATATTCCTCTATAACATAGCAGTGCACTGTCAACACACATTATTACAGATTAAAAAAAAGACATTGAGGGATCATTTTATTTTTTTTAGGCTCTGAGGGATATCGGAGGGTAGGGGGTTGCCACTAGACAATTCATGTAAATCAACAATGACGTGCACAAGGGTGAAACTAATCTAGATAGTGGGGGAATGTGGACTAGCAAATTTTGAACTAACCACTGAGCCACCTAACTGCATTTTCAAATTGTTGTGATACACACACCCTGACTAATACATACACACATATATGCATACATATTCCAGTATAACATACAGTACAAGTCACATTAAACTGTCCCTCCAATTCTCTGATTTAGCATTTTTCAGTGAGGTGCTTAATGTGTACTGCTCATTGCAATGAATTAATCAAAATTTCCTAATGGTTTGCTTCTAGCTGCTATTTAGTTTCAGGTTACTGTACTTTGCAGCTCTCTGGAAACTTTTGTCAATGCAGTGCATGAGAAGTGCACACATTAAAGGTACTCTATCAGCTTTCAGCAGCTATACTGAACTTGTGTGACCAGTGTGCTTTTAATAAAGTTTATGGCTAAATAAACTATTTATGTGCCCCAGTATGAGTAACAGTAAGATCTGTTACCTAAATTTTAAAAATATATTCTTTAGCTTGGGCCAGGTACATTACCTTATTGTTTGGCTGATCCTCAGCCACCGGATGCCTCTTTTCAATGTGAACATACATTTAACATTTACAAATTTCCTGAACAATTCTAAGTGATAGTTGGAGCTAAATGTACATGCTTTTTTGAGAATTGGGATCTTTGTAAGTGTAAGCCCCCCCCCCCCAATCAGTGGGCTTACTACAATGCCATGGGGGCATTTGTGCCACATGTGATGCCAGAACCCATAGATACTGGTGGGTACCTGGCTTCACTATAAAAGGGATCCCATGGCAGGAAAATGGGGTCTTCCATGAAGCGGTGCAGTGGAGTCCGGAGACAGTAGGTGTCAGGGCTGCGGGCCTGGGTCTGGGGTGGGGCAATAGCCACCCTGGCCCTCGAGACTGTGGGATCTGGTCAAAAATACATCTGATGTGAGGGCAAAGTGTTTGTATGGCACCCCAATCCCATTGTGGGAATCCTAAGATGCCTTGTCACTGTTATCCAGTGGAGTCAAATCTGGTGGAGAAAGAGGGGTCCCGTACTATAATTTTGGCACCAGGCAGGCACAGCATGTTGGAAAGATTGGTGAGAATGCCCACAGCAATGTTCCAGAGACTGGGCAGCCATCATGGGGGGGGGGAGTTTTGAAGAGTGAGAGGCCGGCTGAAGCAGGCTGCGGAATGGCAGATCATGGCCTGTTAGCCCAGAACTATGTCTACCTACTGGATGGATAGTGTGTCATCTGGAAAATTAGAAGCTGTGACTGTGTCCAGGTACCTTATGGAGCAGCAGCAAAGGGTTGTAGTCAGGCCCAGGGAGACCACCACTTCAATGGGTTCCCGGGATAATGCTGCACCAAGTCATGCTTACTCCATTAAGGGAGGGGAAGTGAAGCTGTACAAAGATAGGATCCAGGCCATGGAGCTATGCCTGTGAAGTGTCTAAGAACTGTAATAGCCCTGTATGACTGCAAAGTTCAGGAGTAGACATGGACTGTTCATTGGGAATCCTGCCCGAAAGATTTTGCCCAGTGATGTTTTCCATCAGCCCAACCCATTCTTCTACTTGACTACAGATGGGGCAGCCAGGGATGCCAAGGATCCAAGAAAGAAATTGACTTACAATGCACCATGGTGCTGTATTTTGGACTGCTACTGCTCCCTACTGGACTACAATTGGTGAGGCTGTGTTTATGTTTAAATGCTATCTGAATGGTAAAAATGTGAAAGTTTGAAAACTCAAAAAAATGTGAAATGTGAAAAAAAAATGTTATTGTGTAAATGCCCATTTCAGTGATTAAAAATGTGAGGTGTTACGTAGATAGTAAGGGCCTTATGCTCAGGGAAATTGGGGATTTATTCATCTGTTGTTTAGAACGTAGCTATGTAGCTCTAGTGACTGTAAGGGGTTACCCTGAGACCAAGCTGTGGTGAGTTTGTAAATGGACACTGTCCTATGGATTCCCAAAAATTGACTTACCCTCAGGGCACCCGCTAAAAATTGTCACTGTGGTTCAAACTAGTATTTGTGCTAATGTAGCAATAAAGTGTAGTATTACCTGTTAAGTAACTGTAATACTTTAGGTATAAAGGAAAAAAATAACAGTGAACTGGTAGAAGTATGGGATTTTAGTGTAGGTATAGGGTGGCATTAAAGTATTTGACTGTGTTGCTTGCCTAAAGGATACTGAGAGTCCAGTAAATGCAGAAAAAAAAAAGAAGTAATGTGGGGGAAGTAGCAGCCTATGTTCTGTTAAAAACATTCTTTTGGATACCCATTTCCACCTCAGAGGTTTGCTGTTAAAGTTTAAAATGTAGAATGTTTAGGATAACTGGTAGCCAGGAGCCTGTGCACCTTCAGCCCCTGTGTGCTGAGTTAATTCCCTTCACTATTTGAGATGCCAAAGGGCAACCTAGTCCCTGGTATGTTTAGGCCCCCTGTTTTGTGTCAAGGGTGGGGGAGCTGGGTGGAACGCTGGTCCTGATGTACTCGACAATATGTCCAGATTAAGTCAGGCCAGATTGCCAGAGCAAAACCCCCTTTGGGTAGTTGGGGCCCAAGAACACTGGGAGACAAGTTGAGTTATGGTGGGTTCACCCACCAGGGAAAAAGGGGTGGCCACTGCATGTGTCTAGGCCAGTGGAGGGTCTAGGAGAGGATGTCAGGGAGAGATGCACATTATCCCCCTCCTCCACACCTGGGGTAGTCATGTCAGCAACTTCATCTGGAGGTGTGGTTCAACATAAGAACTGTGGCAGACTCGAACCACACAAATATGAGGGTCCTGGACTTCTGGAGGGCTGACTTTAAAAGGATGGGGGAAGGCATCAGTGATGTCCTGGCAGGGGGAGAGCACATGGGTGGAGTGGAGGAACAGAGGGCAAAACTAAAAGGGACACTGGTTAAGGCAACAGACCTCTGCATCAGGCAAGCAAGCAAAAGCAGGAGGAAAAAGAGACAGCTAATGTTCTCAAAAGAGGTGGTTGGAAAGGTAAGGACAAAAATGTTAACATTCAGAAGGTATAAGGAGACACAGAATAAAGAGGATATTGAAGGGTACAGCAGAAACAGAAGGAGACAGAGAAAGCAGTCATGAGTGCAAAGGGGCAAATGGAGGAGAAAATACCCTTGGCATTAAAGAAAGGGGACAGGAAATTTTATTTTTCAGGTATGTAAGTGAAAGGAGAATGACCATGGGAGGCATTGTAAGGCTAAGGAGGGAAGGTGTGTGTGGGTGGGTGGATAGGGACCAGGAAAAAGCAGGCATCCTGAACAAATATAATTGTTCAGTGTTCTCAGAGGAACTGGAAGGTGACAGACCTCAGATAAGTGACAGAAGAATCAGAGGGAGGGAGGCAGACACCAGTCATTTTCATTTCATTTCATTTTTATTTTGTTAACCGGGATATGGCATTAGAGCAAGTAAATTTTCAGGCCCAGCTCGACAAAAAACAAATGAAAAAAAACACAATACATATATAGTACAACAAAAGTACAAAGCAGTAACAGTATAACAATATACTAATAATAATCAAAAATATTAGAAGCCATTAAATATTGCTTTAAATTAGCTTTAAATTTACATAATGAGGAGGAAGCCTGCAGACTTTCTGGCAAGCTGCTCCAAAACAAGGGGACAGAAACTGAGTAAAATCCTGATCCTAACTTAGTTTATTAATGAGTAAATAGTTAAACTATACTTTGAGAAGACCTAAAGGAAGACAGAGTATTCCAAACAGTTCCTAAATCAGCTAAGGAAAATTTCAGAGACAAAACATGAATTTAAATATTTGACTACCAAAATAGTAAGCACATTTTGATTTTGGGAGATAACCAGGACAAATTCGAGTACAACAAACAATGATGAACATGAATAAGAGAACCCAATACAAAATGACAAGTATTGTATGCAACCATGAGCATTTTTACAGAGGACAAAGTCCCGAAGAAACTTGTAAATCTGAAAGTGGACTAGGCAATGGGGCCAGATGGGATACACCCAAGGATACAGATGGAGCTTAGGGAGGTGCTGGCTGCACCACTAACAGTATTGTTCAACCACTCACTGGAGACAAGAGTGGTTCTGGAGGACTGAAGTAGGGCAGATGTAGTCCCACTTCACAAAAGTGGTAGCAGGGAGGAGGTTCACAACTAGAGGCCAGTCAGCATGACTTTGGCGGTGGGGAAATTAATTAAATCACTACTGAAATAAAGGACTGTAGAATATCTTGATTTCAATGGCTTACATGGTCTGACTCAACATGGATTCATTAGGGGAGGTCACGTCAAGCAGATATAATAGAGTTCTTTAACTTGGTGACTAGGGAATTAGATCAGGGTGGAGTGGTGGATGTGGCCTACCTAGATTTCAGTAAAGCCTTCAACACCATTCAACAGAGGAGACTCATAAACAAGCTGGTCAGCCTGGGAGTGGGACCCAAGGTGGTAAACTGTGTAAGAAATTGGTTAGGGGATAGGAAACAGTGGGTGGTGGTAAATGGAGTGCACTCCAAGGAAGGGAGGGAGGGCATCAAGCAGGGTGCCACAGGGATCAGTACTGGGACCAGTCTTTTTTATTGTCTTTATTAGTGGCATTACAGAAGGACTAGGAGGGAAGGTATGCCTTTTTGTAGAAGATACAAAGATCTGCGACAGGGTAGACATGCCAGGGGGGATGGAAAAAATGAAGAGGGATCTAAGGAAGCTTAAGAAGTGGTCAACAGTGTAGCAACTAAGTTTCAATACAAAGAAGTAAAAAATGAGGTACTTGGGGCAAACCCAGAGGTGGAGTACAAGGTGGGGGTAGTGGTACTGACAATAGCCACACAGGAAAGAGACCTGGGGGCTAATCATATTTGATGACCTAAAAGTGGCAAAACAGTGTAACAAGTGAGTGGAGAGAGTCAGTGGGATGCTAGGGTGCATAGGGATCACCAGCAGAAAGAGAGAGGTGGTGATACCACTGTATAAATCATTGATGAGACTTCATCTAGAGTACTGTATCCAGTTCTGGAGACCACATAAAAGTAAGGACATATACAAATTAGTGGCAGTCCAGAAGAGGGCAACTAAAATGGTGCAGAGTCTGTGCAAAAAGCCCTATGATGAGAAACTGTAGGACCTCAATATGTACTCTTCGGAGAAAAGGATGGAGAAGGAGGACAGGATACAGACTTTCAAATACCTCACAGGTATAAATAAGGTACAAAAGGGAAGCATTTGTCAGAAAAAAAGATGTTCAAGAACAAGTGGTCATGTTACGAAGCTGGAGGGGGTACACTCAAAGGAAAGAGTGGTGGATGCATGGAACAGCCTCCCAACGGAGGGAGAAAGGGCAAACATTGTAATAGGATTCAAGATTGCATGGGATAGACATAAGAGATCCTTAGTGGTTAGGAAAGAGAGGGTAAAGCCGGAGATCAAGTAGGGTCTGCGGTATTACAGTAGGTAGGGAAAATGAGCAGACTAGCTGGGCCAAACGATCCTTATCTGCCATCATATTCTTTGGTTTTATGTTTCTATGTTAACATGAAGGAACATAAAAGGAATTCCAGCTTTAATTATAAAAACATACTTGATGACAAGACTTTACAGATCTTAAAATCTTGTATACCTGAACTATTATAGTACTGTTCTTCAGATGGGTGGATTTTGGAAAATGAAGGAGATGCTCAGGGGAAACTAAAGGGTGTGGGAAAGCCAGTGGGGGTCGAAAGCATTTGGAATATAATTTAGAACATAATGTTCAGTTATTTATTGAAGACTTGATAATTTTTGCACTTTGGATTAATTTTTGTTGGTACACAAGTCCAATCCCACCTCACAACCATGTAAGTGGCGCATTTCGAAGGAACCCAAAATGTGTTTTTGGAGGTGTTGACACCCAAATCACATTTCAAGTTGGATTAACAAAGTACCATTTAGGTGATTGTATACTGAGGGGCTGATGTCTTGGGCACTGTGAATTTTCTGGAAAAATGAACAAGTACTAAATAAAGAAAAGGTTTGTGCCCAAAATGTTTTAAAATTACAGAGTTATGCGAGTAATCAAATGTTCTTGAGAAAAATAAAATCATGAGTCCGTGTGTAAGACACTGTTTAGTTTCTTGGACTTTATTTTTGTTTCCATTAAATCCATGAAACAGTGCACCGAGTATGCATTCAAATTAATTGTTGTTTTGTTTACAACAAAATGTTGCTACATTCATAAAAATAAAATTAAAATTGTAAGACATCTGTGACTCAAACATACAGTATGAATTGGCCTGTAAGATAGGTACATGCATGCATAAATAGCATACTGTAGAAGAAGAGTACAGTGCATATATCACACAAGTACAATTGTAAAAAAGTGTGTAACCTTAATTTTATATTTTGTGCACAAAATTATAAAAATACTATTTAAAATAATAAACAAAAAGACACTATTCACAGCAGCAGTGGGCAGTCTTCTGCACTGTAAGGGCAGCCCAGAAAACAGTCACACTGCAGCAGAGTGCGGGGCCTGCACAGTCTCTCCTCCACATTTTCAACACCCAAGAAACTGACGTTTCAAAAAAAATGACTCTACACAAATACATAAATAATATAAATTATAATACATACTACAAATTATGTTTTGCATGATTTTCACAAAGTTTTTATGATTTATGTTGAATAAACTCAAAGTCTGAGACACAATGGGCTTGATATTCTTACGGCCACAAGATCAGTGCATGGTGTGCCAATCCAGAGCTGTAGAAAACTTTGGGTGCATCAGAAACTCTACGCCCTATTCCAGCAGAAAGAAAATCCCTATGAAAAAGTCACAAGAGTTGCTGCAGTGTTGCAGCAAAGAAGTGGCACACTTGAGGGATTTGATGAAGGGTCCCTTCAAGCACCCTCCCTTGCTGGTGCAATGCTGATCCAACTGTGGAGTTGGGAAAGGGAGAAGGAGCCTGCAAGGGTTGAGAACCTGGGCTTAGGGACCAGTGGGGGTGCTGAACTGGGTGACAGGGGCATGATGGCAGTGGCAGGGTGACAAACAGACGAGGCATACTGATGAGTCCTGGTAGGACGAAACACGTGTCTATGTCTTCTGTTAGCACCCTTTGCAAACTGTGTGAGAGGCCTTTCGGCACCATGAAATTCTGCTTAAAGTTGGACCAGCATAACATTCTGTGGTGATTTGCATATGCAGCCCATGATGCTTTGCATTGTGGGGGCATGTGTGATGTTGTATTTTCTTGAAACTTGGCTTCCCAGCCAAATGCCCCTTGGGGTAACCCTTGCCTCAGTGTTTGCGCACAGAGGTTCTTTGTCTTTTAAATGTTTTTTTATTTTAATGGGTTCACCACAATATATCCAAGGCACACTGCCTTAAGGGTAGCTGGTCCATTCCACTGGGGTGTCAAACAGATGAGGCATACTGATGAGTCCTGGTAGGACGAAACACGTGTCTATGTCTTCTGTTAGCACCCTTTGCAAACTGTGTGAGAGGCCTTCCGGCACCATGCAATTCTGCTTAAAGTTGGACCAGCATAACATTCTGTGGTGATTTGCATATGCAGCCCATGATGCTTTGCATTGTGGGGGCATGTGTGATGTTGTATTATCTTACAGGCGTACACACAGTAGACAAGCACAGCATGGCAACACACATTGTGTGTGTGTATGTGTGTGTGTCCAAATTAGCACTTATGGTAGACCAGCCACTGCCAGCCAGCCCACCAGCATAGAGTGAATCTCCATATTTGCTTAAATACCAAATTTAAGTCACCTGAATGCTTGTGACTCCACATATGGGTGTTTTGCCCTGTTGGGCATCCATATTTTCCCACTGATCAGCATTGCAGCCAGCAGCAGAGAGGGAATCTACCAGTGCCTGTTTAAATATCAAATATAAAGTCTTTTAATATTTTATGACTCCACATGCTCTGTCTACATGTGTTTTGCCCAGTCCCAGCATCATTAAAGGAATCTGTGTACCTGTTAAAATATGTGATTCTGCTAAAATTTTATGACTCCTCATAAGACCATTGTGCCCTGTCCCGGCAACATAGAGGGAATCTCCTTATCTGCTTAAACCATTTTTACAGTTACATTCTCAATTCAAAAATCATTTAGCATAGTTGCTGAAAAACTTCTGCCTGTAGCCTGTTTCCTCTCCAAAGTCTCCAACTCAAGGCTTAGAGTTAGGGCCCAATAACCAAAAGTGAAGTACCACCTTCTACACCTACAGGGGGGTTATGAGAGCTTATGGTGCACAAACGTCTCTCCACACAGCCACTCTCTGGTAGCTGGCCTCTCTGAACTCAATCCCACTACACATACAGTATGTGACTACAGGGGTGGCTGGGCTGTGGTGGGCCAGGGGGGTGGGTTGAGATATGTGCTGCATTCTGAACACAATTTCTGCAGTGCTGACTTCCAGTGGAGGGAGTGGCTCCTATGCCTGCCATGTCACAATCATCTGGGCCCAATCAGAACTCATCCTGCAGCTCCAAGCCCTAGGAGCCAACAAGGTAGGCTGTGGGCATCACAGGCACCATCTAGAGTGTTTTCATTAAAGCTGTGGGTTCCAGTGAGGATACAGCAGTCATTTTATGACTGTCATATCCCTCTGCAAACCAAGTGGCATGGTGGGATGACGCTCTGGGCACCTCACCTGTTGCCACACCAGTGACCTGAGTTCGGGAAGAGAGGTGGGTCAGTCAGGTGGCTGGCTGAGAAGGCAGGACAGTGCATCCCAAGGATAGCTTTTCTCCTTTTTAGAGGGGAGTATGTACATCCAGCTAGGTGGTTGCCACCTGGAGGATCTGGGAGGTAGCACAGTGGATGCTATGAAAGTAGTCCCACCTAGGTGAAGCCAGGGTGTGTCTCTTCCAATGCAGAGTGCACAAAAGCCATCATTGCATGCATAGTGGGTCCTGGGAGACAGATGGAAGAAACCTTCACCAGCTGTAACAGAATGAAAGTCTGTCCCCCACAAGCACTACAGTGGGGACTGGGCTCTTCAGGTCCTCTAGCAAGGACAGAAAAAGTAGGTAAGTCTCTGGGAAAATTGGTGATGGGACTGGATGGACTAGTCCTGAGTAGGGCAGGTCAGCATAAAGGAGCCAAAATTACTTAAACAAAAAAAATGTCTGCCATATCCCATCATTACAGGCACTCTGTGTAGAACAGATCCACTGGAGTACAGGAACAGGCAATTGATTATATGCCCATTGTCCAGACCATTTCTGCCAATCTTTGCCACCCTGTGCCCCAGCAAACATCTCTGCACTAGCTCAGCATGGTGAGTTGGGCTGTGGATGCCGTCCAGTGCAGATCAGCATTGGGGTGCACAGAAACATGGATGACATAAGCTCTATTCAAGCATATTCTGTCCACCTATGTGGAGCAGGCCATTAGTCAGTTTCTTTATCTCTAAAATTTCCCAGAGCAACTTTTAGGTAAAGTAATGTGCAACACATGTCTTGCTGGCTAATTTTTCAATAAGTCGGCATATTTTTACACCTGACATGATATTTCTTTGGCAAACTACTTTTTCTCCATCAGCTATTAAAAGTAACACATTATGCCATTTTTTTGCCTTAATGAAGAGGGACAATGTCTTCGGATGAGATGCGAAATTGAGGTCCCTTCTACTCTGGTCTCTGGTCACTATCCATGTGGAAATAAAAGATTCCATGGCACTTATCGAAGAAGAGCCATGTAGTTTCCCCCAGTGTCATGGCCAACATTCATATTATCACTAAAACAGGTCCATGCAACCTGCATCCCAGGATGCACTTGGATACAAGCTATAACAGTTGTGTGTGCTATTACTGGTCAAATATTACAAACAAAAAAATAAAATTTAACTACTTTGAAATTTTTTATTTTAATGTTTCACAGTAGTTTGGGCTGTAGAGCATTCCAAAAAATTTTAAAACTTTGTAGAAAATAAACTCTTTGTACTTAGTCCTGAAATGTGTATGATTGACCTTAGATTTTTTGGTAAGTCTTGCACTATGTGTAAACATTGAAATTTCCATTCTGATCTGTGATACAAGTGAACAATTTTTTTTTTTTTGGGGGGGGTTATATAATGAAGAAGGTGCCAGCAGTTGCCAACTATGCAAGCATAATCATGCTCCCATCATATGTATGCACTATATAGCCTCACTCCTAGATCTTTTTTTGTCATCACATTTAAATTCTACTCCTTTCAGATATATTCCCATTGCCTCTTCTTGTTGCCAAAATGTATAATTTCATATTCTGAATAGATTTATCATTTGAGTGCACACTACATTAGTTTATCTATTTTTTTACAGTTTATTTACAATGATAACCCAGCAGAGATACAACATTTAATTTCCAGTAGAGCCCTGCTTCTACCCTATTTCTGCAGCTGGGTACAGTAGTGCACTTGGAGTTTATGAGACTTGCCCAAGGTCACGTATTGAGTATTTAGCTTGTGTGGGGTTTGAACCTGTGACCTCCTGGTTCCAAGGCCAGTCTTCAACCACTATATAAAACCACCTCCATGTTCTTCTCTAATGTCTTTGCATATGAGCCCTACAGAATCCAGACATACAACTGCCTGACAGCCAATATTGTGACACTGTCTTCCCGACATTGAACTGCCTGACACTTGTACAATCCTGGCACAGGACTACCTGACAATCCAAGTATCAGAGGCATGGGGTTGTTTATATTTAATTTTGGAGGGTGGGGGGGCAAAGCTCCCCACAATTGGGGCCAATTATCAGGCACTGTCATGTCGGCATGTTAAACTTGTCGGGCACTTCAGTGTTAGGAAAACAGAGTCAGAATGTTGAGTGTTATCAACTTAGATGTCAGGATTTTGTACTAGTCCCACCTTGCATTTGTTCGATTGCTTGTCACTCTTCCTAGCTTTGTATTATCAACAATGGTTGATGTTGACCCATCAACTACTCCACTATTATGATCAAATCATTCATTTATATGGATAACAAGAGTGCATCCAAGACAGACCCCTGGGGTACCCCACTTGACACTGCCGGAAAGCCTTATTGAAATTCCTTACAGAATCCCTTTGATACTTGTCTTTTTGTCATCTCTATATCAAGCAATGTTCACTTTTGTACCACTGCGGCTCTTTATTCTTACTACCAGCTATAAAATTCTCAACACATTTCACTGTCTACTGTATTTCTTTCATATTTTATAGACTCAGCAGTATTGGGCATTAAAATTATTTTGCAAGTTGGCTGTCCAGAATGACAACTCCAGACCAGCAAATAATTTTAACTGATAGGGTTGTTGCATGTTGCCTTATGCAAGGTACAGTATTACTGTTAAATGTAAGACAGACCATTTATTTAACAGACCTGGATATCATAGTCATTAGCTGTTATTAAATTTGACTGATTTAGTATATGGAGAAAAAATCCCACAACAGACCTGCCCTAGTTTCAGCCATAAAGCAATTTAATAGAGATGTGTGAATAATCCATGGAATTTTCAGGATAGCCATGAATATCACAATGTAGTCACTGAGCTGTTGACTTGGATAACATAGTAGCTGCATTGGGTTTGACACAGATACACATGCTGAGGTGAATTGACTTCATCCGGTAAATATATTGTCTCTATCTGGTAGTATACTGTAGATATATAACTGGAAAGCCATCAGCCCCTCTCCCTCCCCAAAAACAAAACTCACATTTCCTACCACACCCAAAATTTATAAAAAGACCACAGTATTGGCTCCTGACACTGGCATCTTCCCTTCACAGGTCTGGGCAGTTCTGCAAAGTACTAAGCCAGTTGTAAGTGGTATGGTATGCTGGTGCACCCACCCAATATCCCAACTACTTTCCCAATTAGTATCTTTAAAGGGACACTGTCAACCCTCTTAGGCCTCAAATTGTTCCTAGTTTTAAAAAAAATATGTATTTTATGATTGCTTACATTTTGTAACGATTGCTGATGTAGCTGATTGATTATGATCCCTTGTTCTTTCTAAAAGTGAACAAGAGACTGCCCACCACATTGGTGTTACCACACAAAAATGTGTTTGTTTACATTCCTTGATCAACTTCCACTGCATCTTTCCTGGACTTGGGAAAGCCCCCACCTAGCCTAGCCACTCATGATGCAGTGAGAGGAGAGACTATTGCATCATGAATGGCTGTACTGTTTTTTTTGGGGGGGAGGGGTTGTAATGTTCAGCAAGTAAACAAGATTTGAAAACAGGTTGGGTATAATTATACCATTTGAATTAATTTCAGTTCTACTAAGAAAGGAAGCAGATAAAACAACCAGCGACATTAATGAATTTTAGGGAAGGTAAGCAATCATACAATGTGGTTTTTCAGTGAAAAAATGATATAATGTAGAAAGGGTTGACAATGTCCATTTAAAGTTTTTCCACAGATCTACAGGGGTCACTGCTATGACCCTTTCTTTTTTTTTGTAAATATAAATTTTTATTCAACTTTTCTAGAAACAACATTGATCAGCCAATGTTATCATATCATTGTATACAAATAGGATTTAAGACAAGGTACAATAAGCCAGAATATAGTAATTTATATATTTATTTAAACATATAGGAATTACAATCTGTTGAGTCAGCTACTTCTTCAGAAAGGCTCCATGTCAGATAAGAAACAGTGTACATAATACATACGGAGTACAGAACATGGTGACATGAAATAGACAGCAGTTACTGGCATGAAACAGAGCATTGGTTGAAGCTTGTGCAGAATTAAGTACTAATTTACATACTTTATGCAGAAGTAAACACTAATATTTATACAGGGATAAGGTGTGCAACTTTCTAAAGGTAGGCAGGATGGAGATCCTTTGTCATGAGAGTATAGGTCACAGTTGAGGCTTATCAGAGTTATCAGCCGCACCATAGACCATGATCCCATAGTCTATGAGGGACAGGATAGAAGATGAGACAGCAAGATGGAGGGCCTCTGGGGGGACACAGTGTTTATACCAGTAGAACAAACCATTTCTGGCATTGACAGCAGTACTAAGGAGGTGGATAAGCTCATGTTAGTTGAGTGCTGAGTCCAGGGTGACTCGGAAGTATTTAAAAATATCAATCTGCTCAAGGGGTAACAGTTGGGAGTTGAGGATTTGCAGTGGGAAGCCTTTGTGTTTGCCCTGGTTGTGAGCAAACTTCATTACTTTGTTGTTTTTTTTTTTTGTGTAATTTAGCACCAACCAGTGGTCAGCAAACCAGGATTTCACCTCATCGAAGAATTCTGCAGGGATAGCTGTAGCAATTAGGGGTCAGGGTGGGTGGAGAAGAGAATTGCATCATCTGCATATAAGAGCAATTGCCAGAGTAGGCCTTAGGAGGGGTGTTCAGAAATAGACTAAAAAGAAGGAGCCCCAGGATGGAACCCTGGGGCACCCCAGATTTATCCAGGAGACAGGTAGAGAGTGTGTCATTTATTTTGACTTTCTGAGACCTACCAGCTAGGTAGTTAGCAAATCACTTGATGGCATCCTGGGAGAGACCTGTGTGGGTGAGGGCAGATATCCTCATAAGTTGTTGCTTTGGTACATTAAACTCTATCCCCTTTAGGCACAGATCTGGGGAGAGAAAGGTCTATATGGTTCTATACAAATTCAATGCAGAGATAGAGGATCATCATAGTGCTGTCCAAAGAATAGTATTACTTTGTTCTTAGTATTCTTGTAGTCTGTCCTAGGCATGGCTCAAATGAAGGAACTGGAAGACAGCCCCAGGTGGACAGGCCCAGACCTGAGTTTAAACTAGGGTTCAATATACTGTGGAGCCTCCAATACCCATAAATTACAGTATGTATCAGTTCTTATGGGACTATAGTGGGATCTCTGCTCATGGCATGAACCAGCCACCTTTGCTATTGATTCATACAAATTTCAGCACAGTCACTGAGGGAAGAGGTGAGTCTTTCCATTTGATAAATTTGGTTGACTAACACTTTCCACATCATTACATCAGGCAGGGCAGGAGTCACCCATAGGTAGTAATTATTTTTTTGGCAAGTGTAATAAGAATTCCGAGGAGGTATTGTGAGGGAATGTCTCTCAACTATGATCCTTTCAGATCTCATTTCTTCATTCTTATCCTCACAAGGACCCTTAAAAATCCTTAGGAAAATAATGGTAGAGATCAGGGTTGCACTGCACAAAAGAATGCCACATCTAAGGATGGGATTCTCTGCACTTAAACAAGGACACAATTCAAGGAGGAAAAGAGGCAACGGCTCACACAGAAGGCAAGGAGGCTCCAATGCTTGAATAATGAGCAGCCTCATACTTTATTCAAGGCCATACACAGTACTATGATGATCAAATATTAGAGATGTGAAGCTGTATTGTGATACGAACACTTTTGCTCTATGGAGCACTTTTTTTCAAAGATGCTCACTCCCTTAGAAACATAGAAACATAGACTTTGATAGCGGATAAGGACCGCTAGGCCCATCTAGTCTGCCCATTTCCCTACCTACAGGATAGGCCGCAGATCCTAGTTAACCAACAGCCTATTTCTTCCTACCCCCCACAAGAATTGCCTTACGTCTGTCCCATGCATTCTTGAATTCTCCCACAGTTTTAGACCCCACCACCTCCTCAGGAAGGCTGTTCCATGCATCCACACTACCCTCTCTGTGAAATAATACTTCCTCACTGCCCTTGAACCGCCCTCCTTCTATCTTTAAATTGTGTCCCCTTGTTCTTGCAAGTCTCTCTTTTGAAACATGCTACCTTCTTGGACTTTGTTGATTCCACTGAGGTACTTAAAGTTTCTATCATGTCCCCCCTCTCCTTCTTTCCTCAAGGGTATACATATTGAGCTCCTTTAGTCTCTCCTCATACGGCTTCTCTTGCAGACCCTGCACCATTTTAGTTGCCCTCCTCTGGACTGCCTCTATCCTGTCTATGTCCTTGCGGAGATGGGGTCTCCAGATCTGGACACAGTACTCCAGATGGGGTCTCACCAACTGTCTGTACAGAGGGATAACAACATCCTGTTTTCTGCTGATGATGCCTCTCCCTATACATCCCAGTATACCCCCAGCCCTCCCTACTGTCTTCTCACATTGCTTGCTAACCTTAAGGTCATCTGATATGATTACCTCCAGGTCCCTTTCCTTTTTTGTTGTTGTTACTACCTCCCCACCCATTGTGTATTCTTCCCCTGGGTTCTTGTTTCCCAGGTGCATTATTTTGCACTTCTTTGCATTGAATCCTAGCTGCCATACTTCTGACCATTCCTCCAACCTTTCCAAGTCCCTTTTCATCCTTTCCATGCCTCCTTGTGTATCAACCCTGTTGCAGATCTTTGTGTCATCTGCAAAAAGGCATACTTTTCCTTCCAGTCCCTCTGCAATGTCACTGATGAAGACATTTAAAAGGACTGGACCCAATACTGAACCCTGCGGTACCCCACTAGTAACCCCTTTCTTCAGAGTGGACTCCATTTACAATTACCTTCTGTGTCCTGTTGTCCAGCCAATGTTTTACCCAGGCTACCACCCTGGGTCCCACTCCCAGGCTGGTTAATTTGACTATTAATCTTCTGTGTGGGACTGTGTCAAATGCCTTGCTAAAGTCTAGGTAGGCCATGTCCACAGCCCCTCCCTGGTCTACTACTTTGGTCACCCAGTCAAAGAAATCTATTAGATTCGTCTGACATGACCTTCCCGCTGCGAACCCATGCTGCCTTGGGTCCTGTGCTCCACTGGCCTCTAGGTACTCAACTGTTCTTTCCTTCAGAAGTGACTCCATCACTTTCCCTACCACAGAGGTCAGACTGACAGGTCTGTAGTTTCCTGCCTCTGTCTTGGTCCCACTTTGTGAAGGGGAATCACATCCACCTTCCTCCAGTCTTTGGGTACCACAATTATCCTCCCATGATTTATTAAAAGAGTAGCCAGTGGTTTCACTAGTTCCTCCCTTAATTTTTAGAATTCTGGGGTGAATTCCATCAGGACCCATTGCTTTGTCCACCTTCAGTTTTAGGAGTTCTTGCAGAACCCTTTCTTCTGTGAAAGGACTGGGATCGACCCCCTATCAAAGTGCTTCTGTTAATTGGATTAGGCACTTCCCTCCTCTTTTGTGAATACTGAGCAGAAATATTCATTCAGTATTCCTGCTTTTTCACTATCCCCCTCTGCCCACCCACCGTTCATTCTATGCAGCCTCACTATCCCTCCCTTCGTCTTTCTACGCTAGCTGATGTACCTATAAAAGGTTTTATTCCCCTTCTTAACTGAGTTGGCTATCTTTTCCTCAGTTTGGGCCTTTGCTATTCTGACTTCCCTCCCTGCTTCCTTCTGCCTTAACTGGTACAGCTCTTTGTCCTGCTCCTTTTGTGTTTCCTTATACTTCCGGAATGATATCTTTTTCTTCCTGACTTTCACAGCATTTATGTGATGTATGTATCTGCCTGCTATGCAGGCAGTCAGTGGCATAACACATCATTGATTAAAGGCTTAGTTCTATGGCAGATTGCCTGGCCAGGTTGGACAGGAGTCACAGATAACTGTGAGTTTGTTTTTAGAATGTTTAGAGTCAGTGAGGGTGGGGAATATCACTTATGTTGTTTGAGGAATAATGAGGGATTTGTGAATCTTCAGCACTGAACTGAAAAACAGTCTGGATATATTTTTGATACCAAAACTTCATTCCAGTTTGTTTATCTGCTTTTGTTTCCCCAATACAGAAAATCTAGACAAGTTATCTTCAGGTTGACAAATGATGTGATTGATACATTATCCAAGCCACTCTACGATGTATTATATAGAGAATAATCAACGGGTAGGGAGTTATAACGAGGATTTTACACATCCTTAAGGGGTGGGATGCCACATAAACCCTGAGAGCAAAGCTTGAGAGGTCTATTCAGGCATCCCACCCCAAGGGGGTAGGTAAAACCCAAGTTTTTAACCTCTACCCATCCTTTATTTTTTATAATTGCTGTGGATAATTTTTTCACCACAGCAATTATACAAAATAAATGCATTTCTTCATGGAGCTGAGCCATGGACCATTGGGGTTTCAGCATGGTCTGTGGTCTCGCTCCAGATGTAAAGCAGTGATGGTTTTTCTTTGCTGGAAAATAAACATTCTGCCACAGATATTTTTGTTTAAAAAATTTAGCTTACCCTAGTCTCCTACTTTGGGGAACTGCATAGCCTTGAGGAGTAAGACGGCAGAGAACAGGAAGTTTGCAGCTACTGGTTACCACAAGGGATGAGCGGGAGTTGGTGCATGCCCAGTGTAATGGGAAACTGGGCACATGTTCATAACAAGCTGATTATAATGACAGAATTATAACCCAGTTTCCCCAATGGGGAAAAATGATAATCAGTTATAATAAATCAATTATGTGATTTTAGCCAATCAGTGCACAGAGCCACTGTACCTCTTATCCTGTGTACAGTAGTCTGTTATGAAGATGCATTAAGAATGGTGCTTTCCATGTCACAGCCAGGAGGAGAGCATTTGACTTCAAAAATATTATAAAAAGTAAATAAGGCCTCCACCAGGGGTCTCATATGGTATAAGAGACTCAACTTTTGAGGTCTGATCGTCAAGTATCAATTAGCTTTGTTTTGCAGTCCTCTTTCCCAAACCTCACAATTGGAGTCTGTTGTACCATAAGAGACATCCCATGGAGGTCCTATTCAACTATAGAATGTCAAATGGCTTTATCCTAAACACTAGACAATTACTATTACAGAGTTTCCTGACCACTGGCAATGTGGCAGCTGAGGAAGAACCAAGTGATCCAAGCACCAGGGCAATTGAGTCACCATCTCTGTGGCTCACAATAAAGTATTTACTTTATTTAAGTCCTCAGTTTTAAATGTGTTTTTTACTGTGAGTGCTTGCCTATGTTCCTTCATCTTAAAAAAAGGTATAAGGCAACAATTATTCATACAGGCACTAACATCTTTAGTGTGTGCATCCTTTTTTTCTTTGTGTTCTATATTTTATACATTCAATAATTTTTTTGTGATTTTTTCTTGTTAGTTATGTTCAGACAAGGATATCTGGACAACATGACACCATTGTGGGGGCCAATTTAATATCAGCAAAATGCATATTCAGTGGCTTTCAAAATACATTGAAAGTGTCAAGTAAGGTCCCATGGGATAGAGAGTGGATGTAAACTTAGTTTATTGAGCTGAGTTGGGTTAACTTTTTGCTGTCTCCTGATTCCCAGAACAATGTGCTGGAAACACATAGGGGCAAGACCATATCAATACTGCTTGACATTGAGTGGCTGTTTTATTAGGAGTTAACCCTGGAGCTCACCCTCACACAGTAACAGAATTTGACAACGTCAGTGTTAAGGCCACATCAAGAAGTTAATAGTAAACAATACATATCTGCTGTGCCTTTCCAAGGTTTAAATTTAACAATGTGTGCATTTCAGTGACAAATGTTGAATCTGACATATTGACTAGTAACTTTTTTTTCGATTACAGAAGTCCAACATTACTGGTGGTGACACTATGTGCTCTTAGCTATACACTCATTACCACTGTGTCACAGAAAAATGTGACACTGAAGTACTGTATGAAATTCAATACAATAGCTTAGTGTGCCATAGTACAATACCTCCTACAAATGCTTTGGTTTCACTTACTATATGCTGTGCACCTACTTTGTAACACTTTTGTTCTTAAAGACATTCCCTTGCGTTTCAAATTCCCAATTTTCTGATGCACTTGAAAACGTTTTCAAGGTTGTTGTCTTGCACAAGTACATTCTTAAATATATGGAGGCATTATTACAATAATGATTTATCCTATTATATCATGTCTAGCTAAGAATATATACATGATGGCAGCAAGGAAATTAGCTCCCACAGTCACAGCAGTTGGTATCATTCAATGCGCTTTACCTACATATGTTTGTCTTTGGTTACACTGTTTAGTTTATGTTAATGTACTTGCCATGCTGCATGTACAGATGAATTGTTTGAGCAGCATTCTTTCAAGTTTTTTTTTTTCATTGGGATGTTTCGATTATTTCTGTCCTGAGCCGACCACCTCTGAATCTGAAACTCTGAAAACAGATATAACCAAAGAAGCATGGCAACCCTATACTGCTTTCCATTTCTATATTCATAACCATATTCTGCATCTATCAGAAAAGTTTTATGAAAATGACATGAGTTTGAAATTGTTTTATATGAAAATAAAAAGTAAAAAAAAAGAAATGATTTTATATACAAAAACATACACATACTGTATTTCCCCCTTTTTGGGGGATATCAGTTCATGAGGGTATAATAATATAGGTAATTTACGCTTCATTTTTTGCATTTGTGGAAAAAATGAAGCAAATATCATGACAAATAATATGCTGTTGTTTCTCATTTTCTTTCACACTCATGTTGACGTCTAAAACATTGATGTTATAATTACATAAAACAATTTGACCCCTTCCAGATCTTTTCCATAAAGAGGGATTAAGTCTGATAAATGTAACTGAAAAGCAAGTATGGCAACCCATGTTTTTTTGTCATGGATTTTAAATACTTAGGTGACCATTGTGTACTGGGCAAAAAAAAAAAAAAACCCACCAAGGAACATCCTTAAAGTGGCCCTGTTTTTTAACCAATTAAGGCAATAGACACAAACATAATTCTATCTTATACTGAAGGTCCAATGAGGTGAGACCATACTTAAGGACTGTACATATGGGCCTGGATATTCAGAAGGGTTGCGCATGGTGCAACACTGTTGCTCCACACGCAACCCACTGATGTGCCCTGGCGTGATATTCAAATGGGGATAGTGCCTGCCACAAATCCCGATGCGCCACAGTGCATCAGTAATGTATGTGGCGCAGGTGGTGGGGGCGTGCCCATGCATACTCCGCACATCCTGATATTCAGCCCGGGATGTATTGAGCCCATGCATGCACAACTCCTACTTGCACCGCACACAGGTGAGCCAAAAAAAAAGGAACAACAGATGGCCACCCACAGGTGAGCTGCCATATTGCAGGGCGCAACACAGCAACTGCCACCTGTGGGTGGCCACCCAAGCTCCGGCTGCACCTGGCGGCGCCCCCCCATGCCCAATCACAGGCATACATAGAAAATGGACCCTTCTAAATCCCTTGGGGTCCAGCGGACCGCTCGCAGCATGATCGTGGGCATAAGTAAAATTAAAAGAAGTCCAATATCCCTGGTGGTTCAGTGGACCACTCGCAGCCTGATCACGGGCATAAGTTAAAATAAAAGAAGTCCAATATCCCTGGTTGTCCAGTGGACTGCTCGCAGCCCGATCGCGGGTGTATGTTGTAAAGCGTAGAGGTTCAATAACCCGCGGTGGTCCAGTGGTACCCCCTCCCACCCGCCCACTGGGCCCCACCGCCCCTCCCCAGTCAGCGGTGGGCAGCAGCACACCACCCTGCCACCCCACCGCCGCCGACTATGCCCATTAGCCTCAGCGTAGTTAATGGGCGCAGCCTGTACCTAATTAGACAGTCCAGATATGTGACTGGATTCATTCACATATCTGATTGTGTAGTATAACACAGGCTGCACGTCCATTGGCTCACGCTGTGGGCCAATGAGCATACAGACCTTCCCTACGGTGTCAGTCGGCGGGCAGAAAATTCTATGCAAAAAACTTCATTAATGCATCAGTTAGGGTTCTTCTACAGTGAAAAAAGTGAGGAAATTCAATTTTAGAGTTCCCACCACTTGCACCCCACCCCAGCTCGACCCCACCAACAGGCATCAGGATGTGCGTTGGGGTTGTCGGCCCTAACTTTCACTCCATTCTCCTACATAGCACCACCTCAGCTTGTTTACACATAGGATGGGGTAACAAGCACTTCACAAATAATTTTTTTCCATGTGTTCATGATGAGGCACCACAAGTCACAGCTAAATTGCCTTGTGGACAAGGGAGCTAGGCCATCACCACACAGAGGTGCATGCAGATTGTTCCGCTGCACAGCCTACAGGCACTGTTTCCATTGCATGCTGTTCCATGACCACTGCACAGCACCAGCACCTGCATGTTTGTTTCTCTGGTACATTTTGTACATCCATGAAATGAAACACATTTTCTGTGCTGTTCAACATAGGGGTGTAAGACATTTTCTCAAGAAGTTGCCTATAATGTACTATCATATTACCCTTACCTAACTTGCATGTGTCACTTGGTCACATCTTTTCCTTACCGGTAACACCTGTCATATCTACCCTAACCCAGGCCTTATTGCCCCTAGCTCCTCTGGTGCTTTCTCCTCTGCTACCGCCCTCTGTTCTCCTCTCTCATCCCTCCCAAAGGGCTTAAAGATCCTACGTCTAAACACCCACAGCTTGTTGAAAAAAATAGACCAGATTCAAACCACAGCATGCACTCTAAAAGCAGACATTCTAATCATCTCAGAAACTTGGCTAAAGAGCACTATCCCTGACCACTCGGTCTCCATTCCTGGCTACTCACTTCTAAGGCAAGACCATGCTGGCAGTGGTGGTAGTGTGGCCATTTATGTCCTAGCCTCCTTCCTATATTCTATCATCTACTCATCCTCCAATCCTGAGACCCATGATGCCCTAGCTATCCATGTGATGCTCCCCTTTACTCTCTCAATCTTTGTAGCCGGCATTTACTGATGCCAAAATGTCACACTAGACCTTCTAACCTCCATCACTTCCCTTGCTCCCTCTGGGGAATTATTCATCTTAGGCTACTTCAAGATAAATTGTTTGTCACACAAAACTACCAAAACTAAAAATTAAATTGGAGTCTTAAACCTCTCCTAACTGTTCTCCGAATCCACCTATCCCAAACCACACGACACAACAACACTCCCTGCTTGACTGGGCCCTTACCTCCCACCCCCAACATGTCATCACCTCTGTAGTCCTCCCTGATGCTTTTAGTGACCATAACCCTATATTCATAGTTAGGAAAGTCCACAGAACTAAATCACCACACAAAACCATACACAGAACACAGAAACATAGACTTTGATGGCCAATAAGGACCACTTGGCCCATCTAGTCTGCGGGTTTCTCTACTTACAGGATAAGCTGCAGATCCTAGTAAACCAACAGCCTATTTCTTCCTACCCCCCCCACAAGAATTGCCTTATGTCTGTCCCATGCATTCTTGAATTCTTCCACAGTTTTAGACCCCACAACCTCCTCAGGAAGGCTTTTCCATGCATCCACCACCCTCTTTGTGAAAAAAATACTCCTCACATTGCCCCTGAGCTGTCCCCCCTCTATCTTCAGATTGTGTCCCATTGTTCTTGCACATCTCTTTTTCTGAAAGATGCTACCATCTTGGACTTTGTTGATTCCACTGAGGTACTTAAAAGTTTCTATCATGTCTCCCCTCTCCCTCCTTTCCTCAAGGGTATACATATTAAGCTCCTTTAGTCTCTCCTCATATGGCTTCTCTTGCAGACCCTGCACCATTTTAGTTGCCCTCCTCTGGACTGCCTCCATCCTGTCTATGTCTTTGCAGAGATGGGTCTCCAGAACTGGACAAAGTACTCCAGATGGGGTCTCACCAACTGTCTGTACAGAGGGATAAAAACTTCCAGGTTTCTGCTGGTGATGCCTCTCTCTATACATCCCAGTATCCCCCCAGCCCTCTCTACTGCCTTCTCACATTGCTTGCCAACATTAAGGTCATCTGATATACTTACCCCCAGGTCCCTTTCCATTTTTGTTGTTGTTACTACCTTCTCCCCATTGTATAATCTTCCCCTGGGTTTTTGTTTTCCAGATGCATAATTTTGCACTTCTTTGCAATGAATCCAAGCTGCTATACTTCTGACCATTCCTCCAACCTTGCCAAGTCCCTTCTCATTCTTTCCATGCCTCCTTGTGTATCAACCCTGTTGCAGATCTTTGTGTCATCTGCAAAGAGGCATACTTTTCCTTCCAGTCCATCTGCAATCTCACTAATAAAGACGATAATAAAAAGGACTGGACCCAGTACTGAACCCTGCGGTACCCCACTAATAACCCCCACTTCTTCAGAGTGGACTCCATTCACAATTACCTTCTATGTCCTGTTGTCCAGCCAATGTTTTATGCAGGCTACCACCCTGGAACCCACTCCCAGGCTGGTTAATTTGTTTATTAATCTTTTATGTGGGACTGTGTCGAATGCCTTGAAAGTCTAGGTAAGCCATGTCCACAGCCCCTCTCTGGTCTACTACTTTGGTCACCCAGTCAAAGAAATCAATTAGATTTGTCTGACATAGCCTTCCCACTGTGAATCCATGCTGCCTTGGGTCCTGTGCCCTACTGGCCTCTAGGTACTCAACAATTCTTTCCTTCAGAAGTGATTCCATCACTTTCCTTACCACAGAGGTCAAACTGACAGGTCTGTAGTTTTCTGCCTCTGTCTTGCTCCCACTTTTGAGAAGAGGAATCACATCCACCTTCCTCCATTTCTCTGGTACCACACCATCCTCCCATGATTTGTTAAAAAGGGTAGTCAGTGGTGTCAATAGTTCTCCCCTTAATTCTTTTAGAATTCTGGGGTGAATTCCATCAGGCCCCATTGCTTTGTCCACCTTCAGTTTTAGGAGTTCTTTTGGAACCCTTTCTTCTGTGAAAGGACTGGGATCAACCTCCTCTGTCCAGAGTGCTTCTGTTAATTGGATTAGGTACCTCCCCCTCCTCCTTTTTTGTGAATACTTAGCAGAAGTATTCATTCAGTATCCCTGTTTTTTCACTGTCCCTCTCTGCCCACCCACCGTACATTCTATTCAGCCTCACTATCCCTCCCTTTGTCTTTCTACACTCCCTGATGTACCTATAAAAGGTTTTATCCCCCTTCTTAACAGAGTTGGTTATCTTTTCCTCAGTTTGGGCCTTTGCTATTCTGACTTCCCTCCCTGCTTCCTTCTGCCTTAACTGGCACAGTTCTCTGTCCTGCTCCTTCTGTGTTTTCGTGTACTTCCTAAAAGCTATCTTTTTCTCTGTAACCTTCCCCACCACCTCTTTTGAGAACCATTTTGATTTGTTTATTCGCTTCATACAAAGGATTGTTGCCTCTGTGATAGCAGTTTTGATGTTTCCCTATTGTTGCTCCACCCCTCCTTCTAGCCTGTTTGCTAGTGCTTTTCTAAGACACTCTATCATCTTGCCAAAATCAGCCCTCCTGAAGTTCAGTACCCTCACTTTTTTATGGCTTGACTCTGTAGCTGAGTTTTTCATGAACCATACTGTTTGGTGGTCACTTGTACCCAGTTGGATACCCACTTCTAGATCAGAGATCCTCTCACTGTCCCCATTTGAGAGTACGAGGTGTAAGATTGCTCCCTCATGAGTGGGTTCCAAAACTAGCTGTCTGAGGCATGCTCCCTGTAGGGCATCAAGAATGGCCCTGCTCTTGGATGTGGCTGCAGCAAAGGTGCTCCAGTTATCATCTGGCATATTCAGGTCCCCCATCAAACGTATGTCCCCTTTCTCTGCCATCCTAATGATGCATTCTATCATATCCTTGTCCCTTACCTCCCCTGAGATAGGGGTCTGCATACAAACCTTGTGTGGACTGTGGTGCCATTTCTAGTCTCTAAGGTGACCCACAGTGTCTCCTCTCCTCCCTGTTTACTCTTTTGTTCCATTGCTTTTATCCCTTCCCTTACATAGAGAACTATGTTCTTTTAAGTCTCTTGACCTTGAACCTCTCCTAAGTAACCTTATCACTTCTGATTGGTACCCCTAACCTCCTTCCCCTCAGTTAATAAGGCCACTGCCTACTTAAAAGAAATCTTTCTTGTAAACTGGAATGCCTTTGGCCCACTAAAACAAACCAGAGTCAGAGGCAACCACATACCTTGGATAATCCCTGAACTTCTGGCCTGTCTCAGGGCTAGAGAGTGGGCCTGGAAGCATCATAAAGCTACTCAGCATCCTAGTTACCTTGCAAACTACCACATGCTGCACCGGGGCTACAAGGTTAGCCAAGTCCAAATATTTCAAATTTGCCTTCATCACCAACATAAATTCCCATTCTAAGTTATATAAGGTTGTCAACATCCTATTTACCCAATCAACTCACCCCCCCCAGTACTTAAAGTAAATAGCTCACTAGTGTCTGACCCACCAGCAGTAGCAGTGGAATTTAACTCCTACTACACATCCTGCACCACTGAGCTTCTGAAATCCCTCCCCTTCTTCCCATCACCCTTCCCACCCTCTACTGGTGTGCCCCCTCCAGCACCCTCCCACCTCCCCTTCTCTTTCACTACTGTAACCCCAAATGATGCTCTTAGTGTCCTCATCACCATCAGCTCCTCTAAAGGTGTCTCCCCTGATGGTCTCAACCCAAAACTCCTCTCCTTCTCTGCTCCGGACATTGCCTACCCCCTCTCATTAATCCTAAATCTATCATGCTCTACTGCCTCAGTCCCCTCTTCATGGAAACACACTGTGGTCCTCCCTCTACCAAAAGGGGGTGACCCCTCATCTCCTGGCATCTATAACCCCATTTCACTCCTCCCTACCCTTGCCAAGCTTCAAGAACACATTGTCCTCTCCCAACTCACCTCCTTTCTATCTGAGACCTCCTTTTTCACCCCTTTCCAGTCTGGTTTCAGGAAAAACCATTCAACCATTTCCTCTCTCCTATGGCTCACAGACTCAATCCTAACTGGGAGGGACAATGGACAAATTACCTCTGCCATTTTTGTCAACCTGGCCAAGGCCTTTGACACAGTCTCTCACTCCCTTCTCCTCGACTCACTCCCAGCAGCTGGCCTATCTCTCTCCACCACAAACTGGTTCAAGGCCTACCTTATTGGCAGAACCCAATCAGTTAAGATCCTGTATGCCACTTCACCTCCCCTCTCTATTAGCACTGGCATCTCCTAGGGCTCTGAATTATGGCCCCTCCTGTTCTCCATCTTCTTAAATGACCTTCCTTCTGTTTGCTCCCCTTCCACTGCTATGCATATGTATGCTGTTGATACAGTGCTGTATGCATCTGGCTCCTGTCCTGCTGAGGTTACAATCAGCTTACAGCAAGACTTTGACAAGTTTTAGCTCTGGTTTGCTAACCATCAACTTTTCCTCAATGCCAAGAAGACTGTCTCCATGACCTTTGGCAAAAGGCAGAGACTCTCTAGGTTTCCCTCCCTACCCAATTTCCACACCTTTGATGGGACATTACTTGAGGACACATACTCCTTCGGGTACTTAGGTGTTTGGTTGGACCAACATCTAAACGTCTCTGGACATATTGATACCATCCAGAAAAAACTGCACCCCAAGCTTGGTGCCCTGTTCATGAACTGTAGTTGCATCCCTCCTACGGCTAGGCATGAACTTGTTCAGAAGATCATATTGCCCATTTTTGAGTACTGTGACGTAGTCTATGATGCTGCCTGTAAGTGCTCCCTGGCCAGACTGGACACCCTCTTCAATTCCTTCTTCTGCTTTTCCCAGAATGCCCCCCTCTAACCCACGACTGTGATCTTTATCGTGTACTATCCTTCCCCTCTCTTACAAATAGACGACACGCCCACTGTGCTAAATTCATCTCCAAGCACTGGTTGGATGAGCTCCCTTCCTGTCTAACCTCATCCTTTATAACAACCCCCCCATCCTCCCATTCCCTTAGATCAACTGACTCCTGCACCCTGGTAGTCCACCGCAGATCAACCCTAATCAGTTAATCCACTTATTCTCACCACTTCCCCAAAATTTGTAATTCACTCCCCTCAAATTTGACACTCATCCACTGTCTACTCCATCAGCTCTGCCCTCAAAATTTATCTTACGCCTAGCTGCTCCTGCCATGTCCTTCCCTAATTCCCTACTCTAAGCCCTTGATAAACCATACCCCTCTGCCATCACCTTCATTTTATCCTGTGCACCCCCACCCCCCAAATTTCCAGCTCTCCTCCCCTTCCCCCAAATTGCACCCCCTTACTGGCCTCCCTTGATCTCTCACAGAATGTCAGGGACACCAAATGCTCTCCATGGGTCCTTCTCCTACCCCCTAGTGGCTTGTATCCCTCAACTACTCCCTTCCCCTACATCCCTCCACCTCACCCCTCCCTTTTCTTCCAATCCTTTTCTTTCACATAAGCACTTGTTTACTTATTAACTGGGCCCTTATTATTGTTCACTTTTTCTACATATTATGCATGACTTTGTTTTAACACTGTTTGTAACACCTGCCTTACAACTGTATGTTAAAGTTGATCTTGTAACTTCAATATAACTTGAACACGACTCTTCCCCCCCCCCCCACCTCAACCCTCCCTCTCATTTCCCCCTCTCACTGCCCTATTTTTCTTTCATGTAAGCACTTGTTTACTTATTAACCCGACACTTATTATTATCCACTCTTGCTACCTATTATGTGCAACACTGTTATACCACTGCTTGTAACACCTGCCTTAGAACAATATGTTAATGTTGATCTTGTAACCTGAATGTTTAATGTTTCACTCCTATGGTACCCCTTCCCCACAGGTCGCACCAGGAGATGAGTGACTTGTCGCTTAGTGTGCATTCATGGTGAAGCATTTCAATAAATAAATAAATAAATAAATTAATTAATTAATTCAGCCTTCACCATCTGAACAACAGGATACAAATCACTCTAACAGATGCTGCACCAGTTTGATGACATCATGACTGTACCTCTATCAATGATTTTACATCAGGATTGCCTTCTCTCCTGGTGTGAGTCAGTGTCTCTTGCCTTATACCCCTCAGTCACTTGCCTGTCTTTTGCTAGTACCATTTCTTATGTCTGATGAACAGGGTAGGAGGCTTTTGGCTGCCTCCTGATGTTTGATAGAAAGTGTACCAGCTTTCTGCTGCCTCCATGCATCACTCCTGGACAAGTGCTACTCACAACTGCCCCTCATGTAGCTTGTCAGTCTAACATCAAGAATCAGAGGGACACTTTCTGTGAAGATTACTTTTGATTGTCAGGCATGTTCTTCCAGGTTCCATTTTTTTTGTTATTCCTTGCTGTGGTGCTGTGTATGCTTGTATACTTTCCCAAGTGCAACTCAACAATATTTCTGTAACTGCTTCTGTAGGTCCACCATAGGTAGAAGCAACACATGACATCAATCAATCAATCAATCAATAAATCAATCAATATCTTTATTTATCCAAGCGGGCACCATTGAGCAAGCTCATTTACAAGGTGGACCTGTGGTCCTAGAGTAATAATACAGAAAGACAAGTTACAATAGTACAAACAGTAAAAATAGCTGCTATTATAGTAAAAATGCACATTTACAGGTAATATACATTGAACATAGAACTACAATGAGTCATGGATAATGAACTTGTGCTGGATCCAAGACAAAAAACTGTGCATTTTGTAGTGGGAAATGTTAGGGAGAGGGTAGGCATACCAGATACAAGATATCAAGTGCATAATGTAGGGAGAGGTAGGGAATGGGGTGCAAGTGAAAAGGACCCAATTGTTAGAGCAGAGTGAGGGATTGGGAGGGTGGAGGACTGTACAAAAGGTGACTAAGTGAATTTTGCCCCAAAACATGGCAACATATGGAGAAGAAAAGCTGCCATCGTACTAAGTGCAAGAGGAGGAATATAGTAGCAGGGGCATAACTGGAAGGGTCCTGGAGTTTGGGGCAGAGGGATTTGTTGGATGGATGAGGGACTGAATTTTTTGGGGGTGAAACATGATAATTATCCCCAAGTGTGGTAGCATGTGCTAGAATCAGGCTGCAGCTGTTCAGAGCATCAAAGAATGAGATATGAGAGTTCAGCAATAAATCCTGTGGATCTGTTGCTGAGCATGCTAGAGGCAGAGGCACACATTTTAGCTGGGGGCCCGCCATTTGCAGGCCGCCATTTGAGGGAGGGAGGTTAATTAGTGTCTAGTAAAGCAGTTGCAAATTTCCGTAATGCCATCACGGTAAAGCCTTTTGAACAAAGGGGTACTTACTGGGGTTTTCAGCTTAAGTATTTGTTGGGTTTTATTCTATATTGATGGGAGTGTGAATCCAAAGGCAGGTCTCCTGACTCGTGTGAGTGCCCTGGGTATATTTAGCAGGAGTTGTGAACAGCTTCTAAGGGAATAAGTCCTGACCACAATCTGAGACAGATAGTCAACGATGTATTGAGGGAGTTTGCCACTGAGGGCTTTTAGTGTCCAGAGTGCTGCATTAAAGTTGTGCCTGTAGTGAAATGAGGTCCAGCCTGTGGTGGCATATAGTGCACAATGATGGGTAGAGAAGGAGAGATCAGTGATGAAGCGTATAGTTCTGTGGTAGAGCGTATCCAATTTTCCAAGATAGGAAGCCGCACAGCTATTGTATATGAAGTCTGTGTAGTCAATTAAGGACAGGAACATGGCTTGGACTAGTCATTTCTTTGCGTCTGCTGTAAGAAATCTTCTTATCCTATAAAAAAGGCCAAATTTTTGTCTTAATTTTTTCAGCAAGTCTTCCAGGTGATCAGTGAACGAGAGTTTACAGTCAATCCAGACCCCAAGATATCTGAATTTTGGAACATACTCTAAGCACTCTCCCAGCATCGTGGTTATTGGGGGGAGGGAGTCAGTAGTGCTTGTGTAGTTTGCAGGGGAAAATAACATGGCTTTAGTTTTCTTAGCATTTAATAGCAGTTTTTTATTGGTTAGCTGGAGTTGCAGGAGGTTGAAATCTTTTTGTAGGTCAGTACAAGCTTCTTTTGGTGTAGGACGACTCAGGTACAGCACTGAGTCATCCACGAATAAGTGAATACTTGCATCCTTGATTCCCTCATCAATGTTGTTGATATACACTGCGAAGAGGAGGGGACCTAATATGGATCTCTGAGGGACACCTCTTTGTAAGAGTTTTAGGGCAGATAGTTCACCATCCGCTTTCACCTGCTGGTATCTGTCAGTCTGTCAGATATTCAGAGAACCAGTTTAGAGTAGTAGCATCCAATCCTAATGTTTTTAGTGAGTCGAGGAGCAGGTCATGGTTGACTCTGTCAAATGCTTTGCTGAGGTCAAGAAACACAGCACATACTGACTTTTTATGCTCCAACTCCAGTTGCCAGTCATTGGCTACTTTAGCTAATGCCGAGACTGTACTGTGGTTGTCTCTGAATCCAGACTGAAGGGGGTTTAGTAATTTTTCTCTGTCAATGAGGGATCTTAGTTGGCCATTTACTATTTTTTCCAGTAGCTTGCAGAGTGTGGGTAGGAGTGAAATTGGTCTATAGTTATTAAGGTTGCAAGGGACTCCAGATTTAAATAGCGGGATAACGTGTGCGATGTTCCATATTTGAGGAAGGGTACCTTGTGTTAGGGACAGGTTGAATAAATGAGTAATAGGCACTGCCAATACGTAGCATGCTATCTTTAGGAAGTATGGTTCAAGTGCATCTGCGCCAGCACTTTTCTTAGTATCCAGTTGGAGAATCAAGTCTTCCACTTCCTTAAGGGAAACCAATGAGAATGAGAAATATTGACAAATGGAGTCAACATTTGGTGGGGTCATGCCAAGTTGGGTGAGCAGGCTACATGCAGGTGAGTTATCAAAGGTTAAGCCTGCTGTGGCGAAGTGCGTGTTGAAGGCTTGCATTATCTCTTTTTTTGTCATTGATTACTGTATTGTCAGAGGTAATTTTTGTAGGGAGCATATTTTGTAACTTGGCTCCCGCCAGTTCTTTGATTGTGGCCCAGAATTTGAAGGGACAATTGGCTGCAATATCTAGTTCTGCTTGGTAATAGCAGGCTTTAGCTTCCCTAATCAGTTTGGTGCAGTGATTTCTGACTGTTCTAAAGAGGCGCCGATCTTCCTCTTTTTGGGATTTGTGGGCAGTTTTCCAGAGTTTATCCTTGGACAGTAGTGCAGCCTTGAGATCTTGAGTGAACCAATGGCATTTCCTAGCCTTTATGCCTATTTTTAACAGAGGCACATGTAGATTCATGGAGTAGGTAATGATTTCATGTAGTATAGAATATGCAGTTTCCACTGTTTTAGCAAGGTAAAAACTTTGCCACAAGGGGGAGTTTTTTAGGTCAAGTAGGTATGCCTTTGGGTCGAATGACCTGGTTGACCTTTTGGTGGACAATTTGGCCATAGTTGTCACTTTGTTGGCTGCCCAAACTCCAGCTATTAGGCAATGGTCACTAATATCCGCATCAAAGCTTTCAATGTGGGAGACGGAATGGGGTTTATTCACAAGCAGGACATCCAGAAGGGTACTACTTTTGGCTGTGTTCTTTTTGTTGATATGGGTGGGCTCTTCACTGAGTAGGGTGAAACCAAGGAAGTCACAGAAAGATTTAAGCAATTGACCAGCTTCTGACAGCCAATCGTAGTTTAGATCCCTGAGGATAATTGTTTCCAGGGGGCTAGTGTCCAAGATAGTTTTAAGATAGGACAAGAGCTGAGTACCGGCAGATGGTGGTCTATAGCATCCTATGACTCAGAGTGCTAACGATGGGGATAGGTTGATTTTTATGTCAAGACACTCAAATGCCACTACTAGTGAGTTAGAATTAAGGGTTGATGCCACGAATCTGTCTTTGATGTAGATGACAACCCCACCTCCTCTGGATTGCCTATCACATCTAAAGATCTGGTAGTTAGGTATATTAATCACACTATTTGGCGTAGAGGGCCGAAGCCAGGATTCTGAAATAACAAGCACATCTGGCATTGTATGGGCGGTCCAAGCCTAGATAAGGGTGAATTTTTTCAGCAGGCTGCACATGTTAATGTGCATAAAACTAATACCTTTAAGAGATAGTGACTCAGGAGGGGAGGTAAGTTTATTTATGGGCCCTGGATTAAGCTCGACATTGCCAGAGCAGAGTAAGAGGATGAGTAGCAATTTTTTTCAGGGATTCAAGTGAAACGCAATGAGCTTGAGGCTTTTTCCGGCTTGGCATGGAGGAGGAACTGGGGTGCCAAGCTTTGTTTTTTAATTTATGCAAGCCTAAGGACACTGAGGCTAATACTCTGGCTGTGTAACACCAGTGGGAGTAACTCAAATTAATTAGAGATAAGGAAGGAGGCATAGACAAACCTGCAATAGTTGCTCTTTGAGGAAGGTAGTCCACCTGGATCAGTTGGCAAGGAGCCTTGGCATAACATGTGATGTGTAGAGTCATATTGGTCGAGCAGTCTTCAGGATGAAGATGTGGTGTACCCCCAGTCTCAAATTTTTCAGATAATAAGCCAGTAAGGGCTATGATGCACAGTGCAGTCAGGAGGAGGAATTGCCACGAGGCTGCCATAATTGCAGTTGTTGGGCAAATGTGGGAATTTTGATAACAAGGGTAGCTCATTGGATGCTGGTTGCAGGATTCCCCTGGCAGAACCCTGGCAGTAACAAATTATTTTAGTAAGAAAGAGAAGGCAGGAGATTCATCAGGGATGGGAGTGGGCAGTGCTAACGGGTCTATATAATAGCACACAGGAGGGGGGATGACAGGGTGGGTGAAAAATTGTGGCTTTGCCATACCTCTCAGGCAGTGGATTCCGATGAGGAGGTCTCGGGTGGTGGCTTCAGAAGCACTGACTGCCCGGGGTCCACAGTCCACATGGAAGGCGTCTGAGCTGGGATCCCTAGCAGGTTCTCAGCTAGAGAAAAGAGAGAGGAGCTTGAATAAATAGTGGGGCAACACAAAGGCTAGCAGTCTGCGCGAAAACAGCTCAATTAGCAACTGAAAAGCCAGTGATTTCCTTGGTGTCTTGTAGTCTGGAGAGAGCTATAAAGTCACGAAGGGGCTGTAACACTTGGTTGCTGGGAACATCTTTTGACAATAAACACAGTATTTTGGCAAATCAGTCACAGATCAGTAATTTGTAGTGCAATTATCAAGTAAAACAGTGCCTTAGCAAGACAGGATTTGCTAGTCAGCAAGACAGCATATGCTAGTCAGCAATAAGCAAACCTAAAGTACCAAAATGGTGTGCCTCAGCAAGACAGAATGAGATAAAGCTGTTAGAAGGCTTAGTTGCAAAAAGTTGATGGGAGGAATTGCAGTTGTTGACAGTAAGTAACCAATAAATTGAAACATCAGATAGGAGTGGGCATTTAAAGGAGGCCTGGGAGGGGGAGGAGGGGTGGCACGAAAAATCAAGGGGAAGTTTGCAGAGCTAGCACTGAATCAGTGCACATACAGTTGTAGAGAAACTGCAGTGGGGGGGGGAATGGTAAGTTACTTTAAACAGGCTGAGCAGAACAGGCTAAATTAAAATATATAAATTAAAAGCCGAGTACAGGGATGCAAGCATACATTAAGCCACACGTCTTGGGTGCTCCTGTCTCAGGTGAGTGAGACCAGACAATCAGGGAGCTCTATACAGGTGTGAAGCCAATAACACTACCCTGAGAAGGCGCTGAAATTGAAAACAGCAAATTGCAAGTGATGATCCGGTTCAGCGTTCACACAGCCCAGAGAAATCATGGCAATTTTTTCAAGCATCGTGCCTTATCTATCTCTTTGAGGGGTAGGTGGATCAGGCTTCTTGCACCATAGAGGTGCTATGGCTGGATTGTAACCACTGCCCGAGGGGGCAAGTGGCACCTGTAAGGAGGGAGCCAGCAGACTAAATAGGAGCAAATGTGTGTGTGTGTGTGTGTCTAAACAGAGACACTCAAAGAAAGCTAAGCACCAACTTGAAAGACAAGTCAGGGGGCAGTCTCAGACAGAGGCAAGGTGCAATCTAACTCAGGAATCCAAAACAAGCACAAAAGAACAGACTGATGGGGGAGGGCAGGAGGGACAGAACACAGAAAGAGGAGGACAGGGGGGACAAAGGAAGATGATTAAGAATGAAAGTCAAGGGCAGGAGCCTTAGGCTCAAGACAGATGCTACACAGATTTTACAATTCACTGAATTTTCTAAGTCCATAGCAGTAAGCATGTAAACCCAGTACAGTCTTAAATAGGATTAAAAAAATATATATTAACAAAGCCAGTAAAACTTTTTTACAAACTCAGTTCAAGGCAGTGTACAGAGTGAAAGCTTAATTGGAGAAAAAATCAAGGGGACGTTTGCAGAGCTAGCACTGAATCAGTGCACATACAGTTGAAGAGAAACTGCAGCAGGGGGGAATGGTAAGTTACTTTACACAGGCCAAGCAGAACAGGCTTAATTAAAATATATAAATTAGAAGCTGAGTACAGCGAAGCAGGCTTACATTAAGCCACACGTCTCAGGTGCTCCTGTCTCAGGTGAGTGAGACCAGCCAATGAGGGAGCTCTACACAGGTGTGGAGCCAATAGCGCTAACCTGAGAAGGCGCTGAAACTGAAAACAGCAAATTGCAAGTGATTATCCAGTTCAGCATTCATACAGCCCAGAGAAATCATGGCAATTTTTCAAGCATCGTACCTTATCTATCTCTTTGGGGGGTAGGTGGATCAGGCTTCTTGCACTGTAGAGGTGCTATGGCTGGATCATGACCACTGCCCGAGGGGGCAAGTGGCACCTTAACTATCTCTTTGGGGGGTAGGTGGATCAGGATCCTTCACCATAGAGGTGCTATGGCTGGATTGTGACTGCTGCCTGAGGGGGTAAGTGGCACCTTATCTATCTCTTTGGGGGGGGTGGGTGGATCAGGCTTCTTGCACCTGAGAGCCTTACATGACATTTGTGCTGTGGTTCACATCTAACCATATCCTGTGAAGAGTGGTATGCTGCCAGCAACATACATGGATGGCTATCATTGACTCTAAGTTGTACACAGCTGCATGATGTTAAATGTCACCGTCTGCTGCTTCTATTAAGTGTCACCAATTAATCCTGCATCTCAAAAGTGTCATACATTAAAATGTACCTTACTTGATACACGAAGTCATGTTCACACTGATGTGCATGCCTATGTTGAAAACTATTTGTTAGTACACAACGCTGTACACAGAACACCACCATGCAAATGTCTCAGCAGACATGCATTGTGAAGTGGCTGCGGTGTTGTCCAGTGTAATCGCAATGTGCATGTTGTCAGTACAGTGTGCTAATGTGTTCATTTGTTTGCATGAATAGTTCCTTTGCATTGATGTGGTCATTTTGTTGTCATGTATTGGTAATGTATATGTTGCTTTCTGTTTTCCCACCAACAGGGCCAATGAATGACATAAGAACATTGAAACCTGAGGCAGTACCTTCATTGTTCAGGAAACGATCAGTGATGCATGGCCACCCTGCAACTCAGACACGTGCCAGAGAAAAGTATTGCTATGGTTTCAGGAGAACTGTATCACCATAGACCAAACAGAGGTCTTCTACATGATGGTTATACATTCACTAAATGTATTATTATCATTATTATTATTTAAATTATTACATCCATGGGTGATGCATACTGAGGGAACAGTTCATGACATCAGTGGACTGCATGCAGCAAGCTCTTCCAGCAGCCATGTGACAGCACAACATGTGAATATGTACACATGTCAAGACAGTGGTGCCATTTGCAGCAAAGTGTATCTGTTGACATCACCATATTTGTACAGCATTGTACATTTGGAATGTGAAACTGCATTGGTGGACATTCAGAGCCAGGTGTTGACAAGTGACTTTGCCTGACAACTATAGACCTATAAGTCTCACACCTATTCTATGTAAAATATTAGAAAGTATCATAAAGGAAAGAATATTAAATAATATGGAAGTAAATGATGATGAACAACATGGATTTCATAAGGGACGCTCCTTTATTACGAATTTAGCATCTTTTCATGAGACAGTGAGCAAATATCTGGAAGGGAAGACCCCTTGTGATGTAATATTGTTGGATTTCAAAAAAGCCTTTGATTCTGTACCACATTGGGCATTACAAAAAAAGCTAAGTACCGTTAACATACACGTCAGAGTCATTAAATGGATATAAAATTGATTAACTTCATGTTCACCAAGAATCATGATTAATGGTTTTTCATCCAAGTGCAAACTGGTGACCAGTGGGGTTCCAAAAGGATCAGTATTGGTGCCTCTAATGTTCCAGTTATTTGTAAGTGATCTGTTTGATAATCTTAGAAATTCATATAGTTAAATATGATGATGATTGAAACTTGGAGGCCCACGTAAATTAATAAACCAAATATTATCCATACAAAATGACTTAAACAAATTATCAGAATGGTCACAAAAATAAGGCCTCTTATTTAACACCAAAAAAAGCAGCGTAATGCACTTTTGTTTAGCAGATATACAAACTACTTATAGACTGTATGATCAATCCTTAAACACAGTCTGAAAAAGATTTAGGTATCATTATGCAAAATTATTTTGATGTCAATAATCAAATAACAGAAAACATAAATAAAGTTAAGTGTATCTGGTAGTCAATTAGACACAATATTAAAGTCAAAGAGGAAGCCTTCATTCTTCCACTGTATAAAGCATACGTTTGTCCCTTATTTAATTATTCCTTACAGCTATGGTGTCCATATAAATAAAGACATTTTTAGAATAGAAAAAATACAGAGAAAAATCACTAAATATATAAAAGGAGCTCATACACTTACCTATACACAGCAACTAAAAAAAAACAGGATTAATGACTCTAGAAAAAAGAAGTCTTAGAGGGGACCTTATGTTAACCAGGTTATTTGGTTACTTGGTTTTGTGGCCAAAAGAAGGCCTTGGCCCATCGAGATTGTCCTCCACATAGTGAGACATTTAACCCCACATTTTTAATCGAGTAGCCATTTGTCTATTTGATTTTTGAGTGTTGTCAAGTGTTCACAATTGATTATTTTTGAGGCAATGTATTAGGGAAGTCTTAAATGATGAAATACTTATGGCCGGCATGAGCACTGAATTCAAACAAATTAAAATCAACCCTAGCGGTCATCCCTTGCAATGAAAAAGAAATATATTCCACACCAAAATAGAGTTGTTACTTTTTTCCACAGAGAATTATAAATCCCTGGAATTCTCATCTGACTGAAGTTATTATTAGCACAACAAAAGATATATTGAAAAAAAAAGACTAGACACCTTTTTAGTACATTAACATTCCCTAAGTTATTACGGGTGAAGAGATAGGAGAGGATATGGGCTTCCAGTCTTTTACTCCTTTGACAATTCTAAGTGATTCTAAGTGATTCTAAATGCATGAATCACCAGTAAATCTCTTCAAAGATCACATTTACTCACAGTCACCTGAAAGTGAGCAAACATTTTCCAAGCCACTAACATTGACATTGACACCTGTGAAGGCTGCACCTTATGACATGCACCACCGCAACCTCTATTCTTCCATAGGCTGGAGCTCCCTTAGCTTCAGGAGGCAAAAGAATGTTATTATATGGACATATAAGGCAATCACTCATAAATTATCTCAGTTCCTCACCAGCTGCCTAACTCCCTGCATCCCTAGTGCCTATTCTCTCAGAATTCTTACCATCTTATTTCTTGCTATCCCTAAAGTTAAATCACTTTGGTAGAGCCTCAATAAGCTTCACTCTTCCTACGTTCTGGAATAAGATCCAGAAAACCTTAAGGCTTGCTTCCCCTGTTACATTCTCCCTCTTCAAATCTTTGTTCCTGAGGGCCTTCTCTGAGGTCTATTATTGCTTCAAGTCAAGGTCTTAACATCAGTAGCGGAGCCAAGTTTGGGAGCATTTGTGAGCCGGGGGGGGGAATTCAGTCAATCATGGGCTCCATAGTGGGCACTAAACATTGAATAATGAAGGTGGTGGGGCACCACTACTCACACTGGGGTAGCCAGGAGGGGTGACCACCCCCCAGCCCCCCCTCTAGCTCTGCCACTGCTTAACATCACAATTTGTTACTGCTTTAAATTCTGGACTTAAACCTCAACCATCACCTGAGGCATCATTTGAATCCTCCCTTCTGTCATTGTCCAAATTAAGGTCCCAACATCACGATCAGTCTTTGCTTCAAATTTTGGACTTAAACCCCAACTATTGCCTGTGGCATCTGTCATGTTCTCCCCTAGAACAGTCGTTCCTCCCTAGGCCATCATGCCCAACCCTCTCCTATCTCATCTGACCTTTCCTCCCCACTCCCTATAATCCTCTGCCCTTCCCACCCCACTTGCCAGGCCATGCCTACAGTACTTATCAAAGGACTCTTACATCTCAATCTTCTTCACACTTTGACTCTAGAGGAACTGCCACTCCTGCTTACTATGACTCCTCCAATGATGTTTACAGTATAAACTTTAGCTCATTACCTTACATCCATATATCTGTATCTATGCAATTGTATTTAAATAGCACTATCTCTTGTTGAACCTATTTCTATGTTCTGGTGGAAGTACCTTGTTACATGTGATGGTTATATGTTATTATGTTGTTATTATTATTACTATGTAATTGCTATGTACGTTCACTGAACCTGTTATGTCTTAACCCTGTTGACAATTGTTTTGCCCCAGGTCCATCTTTATAAATGAGCTTTTCTCAATGATGTTCTGCCTGGGAAAATAAAGATTTTGATTGATTGATTGATTGATTGATTGAAGGCACTGGCCATGCTTCAAAGCATGGAGAGCAGCAATGTGTCAGTATTGACATCTGAGCTGAGCGATATCCTTGAGCAGGATGTCTCCATGTTCTCTCCAGATAGGGACATGAACAGTGACTCTGATTCTGATGACATAGCTTGTTTGCAGGAATCAAGCTCTGCCAGCAGTCTCACAACTCAACAAAAACAAATAGTGTTCAAAACACTATTATCCCTGCTGTTTGAAATGCTTATGTGCCAACTGTGCTGAATGCCACTGATACTGATACAATTTTACATCAGAGACACAATGTTTGTGGTTGAGTTTTACTGTGCCAATCCACACTGTTTCACATGGCTATCACACCTCCTCATAGGCAAGTTGAGTGCGGGCAACTTGCTTTTCAGTTCTGCAATGTTATTTACATGAAACACATATGTATTGCTGAGTTTTTCAAGTGCATTAACATGTCATTCTTGTCACAGTCACAGTATCACCACCTCCAATAGCAGTACCTTTCCCCATTGTGAATTTGTCATGGAGTATGCAAAGATTAAAAAAATTAACAACTGGCAGCTGGCTGTACAGTGACAGTTATTGGGGATGGTCGATGTGACTTTCCCGGTCACAGTACCAGATGCTGTACATACCCTATAATGGCTATGGGCACCAACCACATACTGCAGACGGAGCTAATACAGGTGATCTGGGTAGCCAGTTTCAAAGTGTATAGAAAAGCAGGGGTTCCTTCTGGCACAGAAGAAGATCACTGATGTGGGTGTGGGAATTGTGACCACTGCAACAGACAGACATCCTCTGATTTCTTTGGTGGTGTCAAAGGGCACCATATTCCCTGGAAGTTTGCATCAGGATGATGTCTGGCATGTGGTGAAGTCTATAATTAAGAATATGGTTGCCAGAGGTAACCAGCAGTACTGCCAGGATCTTATGTCCTAGACACCATCTAGCATGAACCACTTTTGCTAGTCTTCCTCTACCTTTAAAGAAAACTTAGCCCTATTGAGGAAGAAGTGGGTATCTGTGTTAGAGCACCTCACAAATACACAGTTGTGTGGTTGGCTTAGTTTTTCAGGCCTGTGAACAGAGGCCACTTGATGAGACTACAGAAATGGAAACCTGCTGGCTGCAGAAGGGAAGTGCTGCATACGATGCCTTCAGAGCAATCATGATGGGTAGCAGGCTATTAAAGGATATGGGCAAGGTCATCAAGATCTGTCATATGGTGAAGTTTGAAATATTGCACTCCCTGTTAAACAATTACTATCCTAAACATTAGCATTTTTCCTATGGCGTTATGCTTGTGAGAACACAGCTTTCTATGCTGAGCTACTCTTCAAACTGTGTCAGAGCAGTGGCCATGTGCTTGGTAGGACCCAACAAAGGAATTGAGAGGCGTAACGTTGTGTTTTCCAACTAAAAGAAGCAATGGAATCAGGCCTGTGTATGAGCAGAAAACATATAACTTTCTGGACACCATGCTGGCAGATTCAAGAGTGGAGAACTGTCAAACCTACCTAATATTGAGAAGCCACAAGTACCCAAGCACATAGCTTTGGTGCCATGTCCAGAGAAGGAAGATTTACTTAGGCAACATTATTCATGTTTCTCCAAAAAATAGTTCAAGACAAACATGCAAAAGTGTTTCTGCATTGAAGACATGTATACTGTTTAGTTATCAGGGAAGCATTGCTATGTTTAGAAATGTAGATAATAATATCATCACTGTAACATCCCATTTTGTCGTCGTTTGCCGATAACATTCTGTACTATTTTTGTCATGTTTGCTTATTTGCTATGCAAGACTAAAGGTTTTTTGGGGGAGGGTGGCTCTCAATTACAAACCAACCAAAAGAGGTAGACAATAAAGAGGGTTGCCCAACTTAAAGGGGCAGACCATGTTGTCCTCACGACCCGGACAAGAAATAATAAGGGAGGTGCCTGGAGGGGGGATTTGTCTAGGATGAGGTCACAAGAAGGCAAGGAAAGAGAGGAGGGGAAGATAGGAGAGCAGGCCAGAATTGGTGAAGCAAGGAAGGGGTGGAGTTAAAGAGGGCTTAAGAAGGGCTGCAAGGGAGCAGACGGGCACAATTTTGCTCCAGAGGAAGTTTTTTAAAATTTCCTTGGGAAGCACAGCAGTTTGGCAGGATTTGTCAGCCTTGAGGCTGGGCAACACAGGGATAATCTGAAGGTCACTTTTGTTTAAAAACATAATATATATATTTTAATATCATAGTAGCAGTAGGTGGACCAGAGAGAACTAAGCATTAAGCCAGACGCTGTAAGTATCGGAAATCGGACCAGTGAGAGAGAAGAACGGAGAAGGTGGGAGCAGTACCATTTGGAGGTAATGTAAAAGGTTTTGTGTCCAGGCAAGGATCGTGAGTGCAGGTAATACGTGAGTAAGCATTTGTGGCTTCTGAGGTGAGAGTGGAGGCGGAGAAGAGCGAGGGACAGTGCAACAGGCAGAATATAGGCGCAGGTACGAGAAAGCGAGTCGGAGGGTGAACAGCAGCACAGTAGGTTTGGGAGAGGCATGAAGTGGTGGGGGACCAGCCTGAAAAGTCTGGAAAGTCAGAAGCGCATGGTTGTGGTAGCGCAAGCAGTTAGAGGATTGTGTGGTGGGCAGTTGGTTGCAATTGCGGTTGGGTCACAGTGATTGTGTCATTGCAGTGAAGGGGGGTTTCAGGCACAGGCACAGGTTTTCACAACAGAAAGGGGAAGGTCATTCCCGCAGGGACTGGCAAAATTGGATGGGCAATTAAGTGAAGGGTAGGCTGAGAAGTTGAAAAGGGCGAAGGACGAGAGCGGGCAGCAAGGAGCCCAAAGCATAGGAAAAAGGGAAAGGCCAAAGCCAGGAGGCAGAAGGACAGAATACAGCTGTAGCTGCTTGAGGCAGTGGCATGCAGCGAGAAAGGGACAAGCGTGGAGGACAAGGGAGAACCAGGAGAATGCAGGGTGGGGGGTAATGAGAAGTGCCACGTGGGTGGCCTACGGGGGGCTCATTACAACAGATGGGAGGAGGCATGCCATGCACGAAGTGGAAAAGGGTGCCGTGGGTTAAAGGGCGGTGGAGAATGGGAGAGACAGAAAAGGAAAAATGAGCGAGCAGGGGCAGAAAAACGGGGCCTATTGTGTGGGATGGCATCTGACGTCATCACCACGTGGCAGTAGGCCCAAAGGGAGGGGAGGAATGAGGAAGAAGAGTGCAAAGGTGGCCCTCAAAGTAAAGCAGTGCTTGTCCTGTGGTGGAGTGGACAAAGCACAGGATAATTGACATTTTAGTTTTGGGAAGGTCAAAACTAGCTTCTCCATGTGTTTGGGCAGCAAACAAAGGAGAAGGGGTTTGGAGAAGGGCAAAGTATGCCTGGACAGCAAAGGATGGGCACGGTTGTGGAGGGAGTAATAATAAAAAAAAAAAAAAAGGGGAGATATAGAGTTTGGTGGAGGCATTCGATGCTTCCAGTGGGAGAGGAACCAGGTTCAAACCTGGGTGGGTATATGTGTAGTACCTGTGCCAGTTGGGCTGTTTTAGTGGGACACCGAAGCACGGGGCCTCGAAGGGGTTGGGGGACACAAAAAAAAATTGTTATTAATGGTATGTCTTCTATGTTTAGTAGGTACGAGAGGATGGCACCAAAGAAAGGGAAAGCAAATAAAGAAGAGTGCTATCAAGCAGTCATGGACTTAATGGAGAAGGCCAACCAGCTGCTAGAGGTGGCAGAACCAGACGGGGTGGAACAAGGGTCCAAATGGAAGGGGAGACAGGCGAAGGGGCAGGGGAAGGAGAGGAGGTCACCAAAGTGAGCATGGGTGCCAGATCCTGGGCACGAGGAAGGGGTTCCAGCTCTGGAGATGCTGCAGAGTATCACAATGCCGGCTTCTGCTTTTTTCCCCTCACCAACGCCAGTGCTTGACACCCCACTGGCCCCACCACCAGGGCCAGGACATACACCTCCACCTGGTGATCCCACAACAGGACCCAGTGGCCCCTAACCAAGCCCCCCAGGTAATCCAGTGGTGACACTCAAAAGCAGTGTAAGGGAATATGTGGAGCAGATGCTGAGAGACATGGGGGAGAATGGACTGGGGCAACTGGAGAAGGCATTAGGGGAGATAAAAGGAGCAGGGACAAGCACAGATGGAGGGGGGGAATGGTCCCACACCCAGCAGGGAGGTTGGAGCTCCAGGGGTCAGACTAGCGGAGCACGTGCTTTCGGCCATAAAAGAAAACATTTGGAAAGGAGAATATGTTGACGTATTCACCTTAGCAAACGTGGACAACATGGACAAATTGGAGGAAAGGGATAGCTTTGAGAAGAAGGATATGGCGGTGGCAGTGGTGCTGTTAGGAAAGGGGGAGGAGGAAAAAGCAGGGAAAGGGAAGACCTGGGACAATTGGTCCACAGGTTTTACGTACTTTACGGCCATCGCCATTGAAAAGAAACAGGAGTTAGCAACCCCGCTTCTGACTTACTCCTTGATCATTAAGAATGCGTACAAAAAAGGGGGGGCATAGTTGGCTAAGATATGATGAGAAGTTCAGAAAGAGGATGGCACATTTTGGGGACATGAAATGGGATGCGTGGCACATTGATCTGTTGCTAGAAATCTATACAGGGCCAACGGACAAGGAGGTAGACGGAGAAAGGAGAGGCGGAAAAGGGTTAAAGGCTTGTTGGGGATATAACCAGGCATTTTGCTTTTGGCATAATTGCCGATTCCGGCATGTTTGCACAAAATGCGGGGGGCACCATCCAGACACAAGGTGCAGATACAGTTGGGAAAAGAACAGTGGGGAGCTGGAGCAGGCACACTAGCAGCCCTTTCGGACAAGCCAAGGGGCATTTCAGGGACAACAGTGGGGGAGGGGCAACAGGGTCAGAACAAGTGGGGAAGGGAGGGGTCACGAATACCAGACCAGGTACCAGGACAGCTGAGGTAGAAAAGGGCAACTTTAGGTTGGCACAGACACCAATCAAGGTGGCTGCTATTCGGGAAGATTTGGTGGGTTACCCAGACCAGATGGCAGCTAAGGAGCTGGGGACAGGTTTTCATATAGGTTTTAGTTTAAAGTATAGGGGTGGTTGGAAGGAGACATAGGCAAAAAACTTTAAGTCGACTCTAGGGAAAAGTGCTATGCTAGCACGATTAATTCAAAAAGAAGTGGCAGCGGGAAGGGTGCAAGGCCCATTTAAGTCACCTCCGCTGCCAAGATTACGCATATCCCCACTGGGTTTGGTCCCCAAAAAGCAACCAGGGGAGTATAGGGTGATACACCACCTTTTATACTCGGAGGGGGATTCAGTCAATGATGCCATAAGGGAAGAGGATAGCAGGGTTACCTATGCCACATTGGAAGAGGCAGTGCGACTTATTAAGGCAAAACAGGAGGCATGGTTGGCAAAGACAGACATAGAAGTGGCATTCCGGTTACTACCAGTAAGGCCAGCAGACTGGGACCTGCTCAGTTTCCAGATAGATGAAGGGTACTACTTTGACAAGGCCATGCCTATGGGGTGCTCTATAGCATGTGCCACATTTGAGATGTTTAGTACCTGGTTGCAGTGGCTGTTTCAGAGAAGGTTTGGGTACCGGACAGTAGTGCATTACGTCGATGACTTTCTGTTCATAGGCAAGGGCAGAGAAGAGACAGAAAAGATGCTGGGGAATTCAAGGTTTTATGTCAAGAATTAGGGGTGCCGTTAGCAGAAGACAAGATGGAGGGGCCATCCCAGAAGATAGAGTTCTTGGGTTTGGAGCTGGATATGGTACAGGAGCCATACCGGTTAACAGAGCTGAAGGTCAAGAAGCTACAGGTGTTGTTAAAGCAGGTGGGAAAATGCAGGACAGTACAGCTCCGACAGACACAGTGCCTAATGGGGCACCTGAATTTCTCATGTAGGGCCATTGCACCAGGACGCACGTTTACACAGCGGCTTGCATGGGCAATGAGAGGGGCAAAGCAGTCCCATCACTGGATAGATCTGAATAAAGGCACGAGGGAGGACATGTCAATGTGGGAGCATTTCCTGCAATTGTATAATGGTCAGACATTCTGGCAGGAGAAATGGCTTTACAACACAGACCTGCAGCTCTACACGGAAGCAGCAGGGGGGGTGGGCATGGGAGGGTATTTTCAAGGAAAATGGTTTACAGAACCATGGCCTGAAGAATGTGCAAACAAGGAAATAACGAGGGACATAACATTTTTAGAAATATTTCCCATATGGGTAGCAATGGTGGTATGGGGGGACGGTCTCAGGAACAAGCAGGTCACCTTTTGGAGAGATAATCAGGCAGTGGTGGAGGTGTTGAACAAGAAAAGTGGCAGGTCAGAAAGGGTAACAGGGGTTCTAAGGAGGATGGTGTGTTTAGGATTGACCCTGAATATGTCATTCAGGGCTAAGCACATTGATGGAGTGGAAAATGTGATAGCTGACTGCCTCTCCTGATTGCAGATGGACAAATTCTGGACCATTGCACCCAGAGCAGAAGCTGAGGGGACTACCATTCGAGCGTCTGTATGGACAATTGGATCAGGGGAGCAGAAATATTGTTCCAGAACTCCTGAGCCCCAAGAACCTGCAGAGCTTATGAGATGTCATGGAGGGCATTTCAGAAATTTCGGGAACAACATGAGGGACAGGTAAGTGAGGCAGTAACACAGGAAAAGGTGGCTAAATTTATAGTGAAAGGGTGGGAGCAGGGGGGCGCATGTTACTATGGGTGTGCATTTGGCAGCCATAGGGCAAGTATGTAACCTGAAAGGGTGGGGGGACCCCACAAAAAGCAGCCTAACTCGCAGAATGATGCAGGGTTGGGCCTGGGGGACTGACAGGAAACAGGACATTAGTAAACCAATAGGTGAGAGCATGCTTGCAAGGTTAGAGGGGGCAATGCACCACATAGCGAAGTCAAGGGGCTAGGCATTGGTCTTTCAGGCCTTGTATCTCACAATGTATGGCGGGGCTTTTAGGTTAAGTGAGGTAGTGGGGCACAACGGGAAGGACAAAGGAGGGGATTGCAATGGGGGGATATAGAGTGGAGTAAGGAGGCAGTGGTCATAAAGGTAAGACGCTCAAAAACAGATCAAAAGAGCCAAGGGAACAGAGTATACTTAAGGAAGCATAGCAACATGACCATTTGCCCAGTAGGAGCCTTATATGTGTATGAATCAGAACTGCCAGCGGGTGAATGGTCCAACCTATTCATACATGGTGATGGCAAACCAGCCATCGGATATCAGGCGACGGCTGTTTTGCGAAAGGGGATTTGATTTTTTGGGCCAACCCATGGAAGGTTACTCTTCACATTCATTCAGGATTGGGGCAGCATCAGAATTGGCTGCACAGGGGGTCACGGCTGCAGCAATCATGGAAAAAGGAAGGTGGAAATCTGAACAGTATAAGAAGTACATACGTAAGGTTCCACAATAACGTGTTTCTTTTTGTCTCCCATAGCAGGTACGAAAGGTGGGGGGGAGGGAAGACAGGCAGTTCACTAACAACAGTATGTTTTTTCACATGCAGGAAAAACCAAGAGGCTAGAAGCATGGATTTGTGGTGATTCGTTTATCCATTGGGCAGAAAAATGGGCAATCAGGAGGCAAGGGAGAAATCAATTGTACCTGAATATGGATGCCATCCGGTTGAGGTGGAAAGGCCAAAGGGGAATAAAGTGGGCCCAATTGCTGCTGGAGCTGAGGGAGGTCAGGAAGGTACACGGGAGACCGAACCTCATCATCATACATCTGGGTGGCAATAATTTGGGGACACGGCCATGGTTGGACTTATTTTACCACATAAAAAGGGATGTGGAAGTAATTAAGGAATGGTGGTCTGAAGTGGCTTTGGCCTGGTCAGATGTAACTCTGAGGAGGGTGTGGCGACATGTGGAGAGCCACAAAGGTATGGATAGGGCTAGGAGGAGGATGAATGCATGGGTGAGCAGGTTATTTGAGGCCCTGGGTGGAATGGTCATTCACCACGCAATTCAAGAAAGGGTAGATGGATATTTACGGGGAGATGGTGTACACCTCTCTGAGCTTGGGCTGGCACTCTTTAACCAAGAGCTAGCCAACGCCATTGAAGGATCGATGAAGGAAAGGGCAAAAACTAAACCAGTGTGAATATAAAAAAAAATAAATAAATAAAAAATAAAGAGAGGGAAAAGGTGGGGGATTCCACCGTCCATTGCAAGCTGGAGGTGGACTAGTGGAAAAAGGAGGACTAGGACAGGAAAGAGCTTTAAAGAAAACAGGAAAAAAGGTCACAGGGAGAGAGGACAAAGGCAGGGTATGGGTTTACGCTCATACCCTGGGCAACAAAGAGGAAGAATGGGGGTCCCCACCCTTCCGTGACTTATGTCTGGGGGGAGTCAAAAGAAATTGAGTGACACAGTGTATGTATGTGCATAATTATAAGCAATATGATTGAACTGTGTGTAAAGGACAATGAGAATGATCAGTTGCTGTAAAGAATGGAAACTGGAGTCTCAGTAAACTTTTGCCGAATGCAACAATCACGAGCATTGTGTCTGTGTCTTTATTGATCAGGTTCGGGGTACAATGAGCTGTTATGTCCTCAGTAAGCAGATCATTATCTGTGATGTATGTGTCAGCAGCATCACGATTGTGAGTGTCACTGTGGCAGGGTAGGTCACAAAAAAGACACAGTGTCACTTAACAATACACAGGCATCTACAGAGAACTAATGAAGCACATGTCATCAAAATGATCACTGACTGCAATTACACCACTGTCATAACACGACAGTCCTGTCAATGCAATGTGGAATTTATGGCACAGAACCCAAACAGACAGCAAGCATTGCAGCTGCCAGCAGTGATGGGAGCACATACAAACAAGGGATGTTACTCACTGATGGCATCGGTTGGTGTTCCAGTGCATGGTACAGGCAATTTGTGTAAGCAACACTTGTACAAACCAAAGATTGCACAGCTCTGTCAGTGACATTGTGCACTGTCAGTGTTGATCACCACATGAGGCATGCATGTTACCTAGTGAAGTGTTACTAGCAAGGTAAGGCTGACATTTGCCACACATCATAGTCTTCTGAATGTACAATCTCTATGCCACTACAGATTCTGTCCAATGGTGTCAAAAGTGATCTGTGGCTTACCACCATTGTTCAACAGTGGTACAACAGACAAGTAGTAGTAGTAGTAAAATCTTTATTTTTTTTTGTGCTGAATCAGTTGACATAGTTACAACATTAGGACAAGTCCTGTTTATAAGGTGCTCCTGAGACTGAGCATTACTATATACTCCAAGGTTTCATACACAAAATCCATAAAATAATACAAAACCACTTTACAAACTCACATTACATTTAAAAGGTAAACAAATTCAGCTACACTAAGTACATTAACCTAAGATCTTATGTTGTGGTAGTTCCTAAGCCTAGTCTAAGCAAGCACATCTTGTAGTCAGTTCTTGACTTAAAAATGAATTAAATTTTCTATAGCTTTCATGGATATGGTTAGTCTGAAATTTTTGCTAATTCCGTATTTTTGCAGCAGAATATAGAAAAGTCATTTCTCCATATCTAGTTCTAGGATTATGGATCTGTTACCCCCAACTGTATTACCTCAGTGAATGGTTACATCCTGTGAACTATCTCTGCTCAACTTCAAGGTACAATAAACATGTGGGTGGCATGCAATGATATTTCAAGTGCATAGATGTATACATGTGCAGCATTGCTAAACACATGTCTACAAATCCCAATTGTGGGTCTGTGATCTGGTACACCATCCATTAAAAGTCAAATGAAATGCCATGACATGACTTAGCAGTTCAAAGTAACCATTCAGGAACCGGGTTCGTTCATGAAAAGGGGTTACCAAAGTATGATATAAGGGTCAAATTTTCAAATGATTTCTAGGTTACATTTGCAATGCATTTCAAGATATTATGACCCACATAGGAAAAAAAGAAATGTATTGGGAGATAAAAGCCTCACAGGTTCCTGAGATAAAAGAACTATATTGTGGTGAGTGTAACAAGTGACACCACACTCCATGATGAATGTAACACCTGACACAAGACATTTGTTTTAGTAGTAAAAATTAAAAAAAAAACATGTGTAATGAGTTATATTAAAAAACGAGAAGCAAATATTTATAAGAATTATATTACATTAATTGCAGATTTGATGTTTTGCACCACGTACCATGGTGAAAGTAACAAGTGATACCACTCTCATGTTTCACTTACTAAAACAGTACTAAACATGCTTAACAACTAACATACTACTGCTGCTGACTGGCATACTGCCATAAAACATGAAAAAATTTGGCAATTACATTACTGGCACGTGTGATGCTTAACACCACATACTGTGGTGAATGTAACAAGTGACACCACACATTTGTTTCATTTTTACAAAGTTTACTGAACATTCTTAATGGCTAACATTCTACTAATAATAACTGACACAGTGCTACAAAACCAGGTGTAATCTGATAATAATAACAGTACTGGCAGGTGTGATGTTTGACACGACATACCGTGGTGAATGTAACAAGTGACACCACACATTAGTTTCAGTAGAAAAGGTTTTACTGAACATGCCAAATGGCTAACATGCTACTACTAATAACTGACACAGTGTTACAAAACCTGGAGAAATTTGACAAAATTAACATTATTGACGGGTGTGATGTTTGACTCCACATACCATGGTGAATGTAACAACTGACACCACACATATGTTTGACTTACTAAAACTGTACTAAACTTGCCTAACAACTAACATACTATTATACTGACTGACATACTGCTATAAAACATGAAAAAATTCAACACTTACATTATTGGCAAGTGTGATGCTTAACACCACGTAATGTGATGAACGTAATGAGTGACACCACACATTTGTTTCAGTTTTAAAACATTTATTGAACATGCCTCATGGCTACATGCTACTACTAATAAGTGACATAGTGTTACAAAACCTGGAGTAATTTGTCAATAATAACAGTACTGGCAGGTGTGATGTTTGACTCTACATATCGTGGTGAATGTAATGAGTGACACCACAAAGAAAATCCATTTTAACCCTCCACCCCATATGCACAGTATAATCCCTTTTACAACTGATGCCCAGAACTTTGCCTAGACATGCGGTTGTCACTAAAATTTACTCTCTGAAAATTTGTTCCATAATCAGTGAATGATGGTAACCAAAGCCTACCTATGGTGAAGGTAACTGCAGCCCTTGTTGTTTCATGCAGTTCTTATCTTCATGGAATGTTGCCTTACAAAATGGAAGCACCACATGCAAACAATGGGTTTTAAACCACAACTCAGCTCCTCCTCCTATGGTTGCTGCTTGGTTTTGGTGGGCAAGCTATGACTTTGCAACTGTCACAGACTGATGGGTAAACATTGGGCCTGATGTAATGCCAAGTAGAGTGAGGGTCAAAGGTTGCTCTCCCTTCTGTGGGAAAGCTAGATCAGGCAGTAACACAGTCAATTATCACATGGAGGCAAACTAGGAGAGCAGCCAGAAAATCATTTAAAGTACTAATAACACAATTACAGATTTGGGAGCCATGCGGGTGAATGTAACATGCTGTGACACCAACTGCTACATTCATCACACTAAATACAAAGCTGCACAAATTAAAAATGGAGCATTCTAATGGGCTAAAGAGTACAGATAATTAAAAATACAACTCCAGATTAGTAAGTGGATTTACTTTATTTGGGGAAAACAGTAAATAAAGTGTGCAAAAACAATTAGTAAAACATGTGTTTTTGCATGTCATATTTTTTCAGGTAAAAAAAAGTGACAAAATGGAGCGGGACACCCCATCAAAAAAATATGGATACCCTAGAACTCTATAGTGATGTTATTCATCTGCACATATACCCAGCTTTTTGATTTAGGCAAAAACATATGACTGACAGTTCTTGATTTTTAAAAATGTGATATGCACTGTATGGTGGGCACTGGTAACCCTTTTTCATGGACAGACCCAGCCGTGTCATGTCTGTCAAACTTTCCCACACCCAAATGTGGATTGTGAATGCAGCATAACTATTGTTCACATTCAATGTTACCTACCACTATCCATGGCTACAACCTTATGGAACTACAATTTTCAAAACATGGATTGTGAGTAGATGTCAGCATAACCTGCCTGTCTCATCACTGCTATGCAACATGAGTTGTGTTGTTGAGGTGATGGGAAGGTCATGCTGAAGGAGCATGGGTGGGGGATGGGGGCCTGGTTGGTGGCATTATTCTGTAGTCTGTGTTGGTTGTACGCTGGTCAAGCATCACTAAGTTCGGGAAACTTCCATTACTGGTAGGTTCAAAGCATGCATCTGGTCACATGTCCACCACTTTCCTCACTGTGTGCCACTAACCATCAATATTTTCAGTGCATGCACCACCCTCAATCCACCGTCATGCATCCTTCAAAAGTTGCACTACAGTGTACACTGTCAGCAGAATGAAATGTATGGTAGTCATGCTATGTTCTTTCTGTCACTGACAGCATCAGAGCAGCATTAGTCCATTTCACAACGTGTGTTGCCTGTCTTGCAGCACAGTAAATGTCCATTGAGTCAGCCATCCAGGACACGAGGATGCCCACAGACTCGCCCCTGTTATATAGGTAGGTAGGTAAAACTTTATTTTTATATAGGAAATACATGTCACTTGGACTTTGCAGTCCGCTTTACAAGACAGTCATATGGTTAAAGTTTCAATACATAGAACATTGTAGCTTAAAATTAATAGATCTCATACAGAACAAGTGACATGTTATTAAAAAAAACAGAAGACATAACAAATACACTCCTACTTAGCATATATACCATATTTGCATTAGCATGCAAAAAATAACTAAATTAGTTAAATACCCTGACAGGTAAAAAGCAACAGTCCCTTAATTACTTGTAGAAAACTTGATTTTCTGATATTGCACAAATAGTGGGAGAACGTATATTCCATAGAGCAGCTGCCCAGAAATTCAGAGTTCTGTCTCCATATTTGTTCATTCTTTCATCTAAGTAAATTTTGTTTGAATGGACTAATCTTGATAGTACCATCTTATTTTTGGTCTCCAATGGGAAAAGGAGTTGGGAGGTGGGATCTGCACTGAGCAATCCCAATGTACTGTATGTACATGAATTCACTGTTTTAGGAATTACACACCACCAGTGGCAGAGATCACCCACATAAATGCAGACCACCACTGGCATCATGTTCACAGTACTCAGTACAATACCCATGCATGATTGTCTTGTGACAACTGTCTTACCCCTCTGTGCCCTTAGGTTGTGCCCTGCCCACCATTGTGGTTGAAAATGCTTGGACAGCCAGCCTATGCAGACACCGACTGATACTGACAATGCCAACACCAACAGCATGATAGTACTATTTACCTGTACTAGTTATCCTGAATGTTGAAAGTTGTCTCCTGATGACTATACTCATCATGCAAGAGTCCACGGCCACAAGTACCACCCACCTCTTTCACCAGCAGCACAACCTAAGCACCAAAAAGAACACCCCCAATCCTCAACATTGTGCCTTGTATGTGCTGTCTTTGCTACCAATCCTCAGAACCAACTTTTTTTATATCAAAGCAAAGTTGGACCAATGCCACACACCACACAGCCTAGCCAAAACAGAGTGGTGGAATCAACAGTGACACCCATCCTGGATGTCGCCAACCTCTCGCCTGGCACTTGAAACATAGAAGGCCATTCTGTGTTTAAACTGCAACTTACAATCAGTAATGCCAACATGGACAGCAACTGGGTATAACTATGTGCCATTGTTCCTGTTACTGGCTTTCATAACATCTCTGTTCTGGACAAGGAAAGGATGCCAAGATCAGTCACATTGACCATTGCTATTATGATGTGGTTGTGTGACCTGCATCTACATAGTCATGTCCACCATCCACGAGTGAAGTGTGTCACCAAATAGTGCACTAAGTGAGGCAGTGATGCATTCTGCATTGTCACTGCCACACTGATGTTATATGGTGGCAATAGGAGTTACCCATCATTGACTCCAATTTTTGGCTCCACGCTGGCATGCCAGTATACCACCTTGCACCACACGTGGGGTGCATTTACTGATAGACAGTTCTCTATCCCTGTGGATGTGTTACACAACAACATGACATATGCCACTTGCGTGAGACTCATAAATTGAGGCACCAAGGCACTGTAGTATAAGCATTGTTTTTGATGGATGTGCAGTAAATTGTAACCGGACATCCATGGAGGGAAGCAAAGTAGTCTTGTAAAAGTTAATGAAAGTTAAACAAACACTTTAATGTATTGTAGTTAACATTTCAATCAGCGTTGTTGGATGAGTAAATGCTAATTGCACACATCAGTTGCAATAGTTGGACACTAAAGACAAACACTGAATTGTTTAAATTGTATTGTTGTCAGCACATTGTTTGTGAGACATATGATGTGGATTAACATATAATTTGTTATTGAAGTTGTTTACTAATATTTTTATACAGTAAAACATAAACCTTCAGTTTAAAGAAGATACTGTATAGCAGTTAGTATTAGCACCTGATATATTTAGCGCAACGACTCTGGTTGTACATATTAGCACCTGATATAATTAGCGCTCAGTGCTTACTGCTGGAGTACAGTTAGCATGGTAGATTATATTAGTGGTCTGTTTATATTAGCGGTTCTTTACTTTCAGCTAATATAAATGGAAAGCTAATATAATCTGCTAGACAGTAAGTATGCTGGCACTGTGGCACTGAGGGTTGAGGCGCTGGATGCCACACCTTGCGCCACACCAGAGACCCGGGTTCAGGAGTGAGCTCGGGTGCTGGGGGTCGGCAGGGGGAGGGAGAGCACTGAGCATCCAATGGGCTGCTCTCCTCTCCTGGGGGGAGGGTAGTGGGGTTGCACAGTGTCCCAGCGACCCCCGGGAGTGATAGGGGGTGCTGCAGGATGCGGACCAGCGTGTGGGTGAATGTGGCAGACACTGGCAGGGTTGCTGTGCACCATGGCATCATTTTACTCCATGCTTGGGGGGGGAGGATGCTTATGGGGAAAAACAATGAAAATCTCACCTCCAGGAATAATAGGTGATGGCTGTCTGGGGGGAAAGTAATGTCCTTGAAGAAGGCAGGGATCACAGTGGGCGGTATAGCGGCATAGGTGAGTGAAGCATCCAGAGAGAGTTCTGGATCTGGGAGGTGACAAAATAAGTTGGAAAAAAAAAGAAGAAGATAAGTAATACAAGTACAAATGTTCTTTTTTTATGACCAGTTGAGTTATCATGAATCACGTACAAAAACAATACTATGTATTGTGCCAAGGTTACAGGTGACATGCACTGCTGTGCAAAAGCACTGCTGCTTATTTGCATGAATTGGTGTTATTCACTGTTATAGATGGTTATGATGGCAAGTCTTGGATCTTACAGGCACTGCTGTCCTGCATATCAAAAACCTGTGAGGGGCACTAACAAGTGACATGCAGTTTGGTGTCACGGTGTCCACATGCAGATCGGTATCAGGCATCAAATTGGGCACCACTGTCTAAGGGAGAATCTACGGACTTCGGCAACATGTTCTGGAGTGGCAGTGATAGTATTGTCAAGAGTACTGCCATGGGGCGGGTGTTTAGAAACTGGCAACCAGTACAAAGGGTTGCAGACTAGCACAGTATATCAGTTGCCCTGAGAAATATTCAGCGACTATCGGTAATGTGGTTGTCACCCCTTCAACAATTGTAGGCTCTACATACTGTGGTCACCATCTATGGTGTGGAAGTGCATGCAGCCATGAAGTACTCCATCCTTTCCATTGAATGGGGGTGGCATCATGGGAGAAGAACAGATGATTACTAAAGGTGGATGTACTCATTTATGGATGTAAAAAAACACAGGTGTGGTTTTCGATAATGCTGCTTTGCTAGGCAGTGTTCCAGTGTCAATTTTCCCTGTGATTGGTGGGGCATGTCAGTTTGTTTTGGGTGGAGGGTGCATCACTGCAGGTGTTGTATAGAGGATGAGTGACAGACACACAAAAATTAAGGAATGCATATGATTTATGGAGCTTTGCTTCAATGCTGAAAATTGCAGAAGCAATCACTTGGGACACAGAAGGCCAGCTGAAGGCATCCAACAGGAAGTAACAAATGTCAATAGTCATGGCATGTAGGAGAGACAGTGGTGAAACTCATTTCTGATGATGTTGAGGTGTGAAAAAAGATGAAAAATGGAAATGGGGAAAGCTAGGGGGAGGCGGAGATGGATGCCAGGGTGCATCAACAGCAGAAAGAGGGTGTTAGGAAGACCACCGTATGGATCACTCTCCATAACATGCCCCAAGTATGTGGTCCTGTTAAGGAAGCAAAACTTTGGAAATGATACAGACAGTGAACTGTATGTGCACAGGATGGCAACCACAGTGGTTCCGGTCCATCATCAATGGATGTGCAAAACACAGATGAAGGACACTGACATACTCCACAGGAGGCTGTGGGTTACAGGGAAGATGCAGTAAAAAACATCAAAGTATTTCAAACACATAAACAATGGGCATTAATGGATCAGTTTGCATAAACAAAGCTTAGTGGGAAACACTTCTGACATTCTCATTGTTGCAAGCCCTTGGGAAATGACACTAAGCAGTAATAGAGTGAAGCTGTGGTGACTGATTAAAACAGTCTCCCACTGGGGGCACTTGATTCAAACATTTTCATGGCTCTCAAGAACACATGGAATAGCATCAGGGGGATGTCCAAATTCCATGAAGAAAGAGCAAAACACAAGAGCACTAATCACAGTCTGACATGGTATAGTACTCAAAAACTGGGGGGCACCTTGCCTGATGCCCACAAGTATAGTACTATGTTGTCCATTTTCTATGAGTACTGCTGACAGAGGCATTAATATATGTTGTGTACAATGTTAAAGAACCACAAACAACATGGTGGTAACAATCATGTCATTAATTAAAACTTAAGAAAGTGTAATCATGCAAAACCGTAAAACGTTTAAGTCGAAGCAGTAAGCCATTAATTGGACACTGTCAGCATGACTGCAAGCTACTACAACTCATTCAAGAATGACTAAGACCAGCCATTGTCGTTTTCCTCATCTGCCTCATGAAAGCCTTTGTATTGGCCGCTTGCTTCTGGCCACTTTGCATGGATGGATGTCGCAACGCATGTCGGTATAACGTGCCGAATCTTCCTCCCCAGATGTGATGCACCCAGTGGGTGTATTGAATATATGATGCAAAGCACATTGACCTGAGGGTTAAGTAACAGTTAGAATTTGAGCAATCTTCAAAGCACTATATTGAGATTATAATTAATTACTGTAACAGTTATGACCAGACATGCCTGGAGTTGAAGTGCTGTACTACCGATAGGGAACGATTAGGGATCATGAAGCATTGACAGTCATTCCACAGATGGTAAAATTGTACAACAGACATATCAGGACTGATGAAGGGCACAAGTAACCTCACATTCCCAAATCACAACCCACTTTTTATCAAGTCTCCATAAATGTGCCAGTGCTACCAGGCACACTTCATGCTCACCACAGAAGGTGAACAACACTAATGTATTACGCCCCTGTGCATGTGTATCATACAAGATTACATGGTTGCCATGTGCCTCTGTTGGTTCACTACTAAACATCTGGGGAAATAGTGCATTGCTATGGTGCCAGAGGTACGAAAACATCTTTGTAGAAGCATGTGGTCATTTAGAACTTAAACAGCACTGTTTAAATGCAACACTGTGCATACTTGTGCATGATGCTGCTGAAAGGGATTGACAGTCACTCCATGTAGTAAGGCACAAGGTGTATCAGAGTGACATGCAACAACCATTACCATGCCAATGGAGGAGTGACATAGTTAGCCCATGAGGTCTGTGTGATGACCGCCCCTTTACGTGGGGCTCATCGGAGTGGAGAGGAAAGTGAGTCAGTATGATGAATGGCATTGTGCAGACTGAGGGGCATCCAACTGACATTGGTCACACACAACCATAATGTACTGTCACAAGATCTGAACTGCACAGGAAGACACTAGTATCCACAAAACTGCTTTCTCACAGAAGGACTACTGCAGTTCCACTGTATCCATGGAGGTGGACTACTAGTCCTCTGTTCTGAGTCACAATCAGAGGAACTCAACTTTGCTGATCCCCCTTTGCAGGCTTTGCACAGTACTAAACCACCCACCCTCTATGGGTGTGTAGGCAATGCCCATGACATGTCCTACCCAACATGGTTGAACAACTGCCCTACCCTCACCCACCCAATATAACAACACTGTAATACTGTAGAACCTTGCCTGCACAGAAGTGGAGGTAAGATCCATGGCAAGTGGTACCCTGGAGGTGAGGAAAAGTTCTCTTACCCCCCCACATGACCAGGAGCCGAACTCTACAGCTGCCCAGTCAGCTGAATCATGCTTCTGAAGCACCCTGTCCAACCTCCTCAGGTAGGAAAACAATGCCCATGCCTTCCCTCTGAACTAGTCACTGGAATACAAGCCCCTATACATGTATGGGAGAGACAGTTACACGAGTGACATGTCCAGCCTCTAATGTCACATATCACTGAACTGAACTGACACGACTGTCATGTGACATCTACTCACATGCACTCCCCTCCCTGGCCAGCAACTGAACAGCATTGCTGTATCCCCATGGCACATGGAGGCAATTCACCTGACCAGCCCACTAGTCTGTTGAGCCATGCCTCTGAAGCACCCTGTACCTCCATGTCATATGGAGACAATCCACCAGAGATTCCAACCATCCCTCCACTGAGCCATGCTTCTGAAGCCCACTATGCTACCTCCTCTGTCCAGGAAAATAACATCCTATGCCCTTGCTCCCCATCACTAGAATACAAGCCCCCTGACATTACTTTGACAGACATGGAGACAATTCACTGGACATGTACACCATCACCAGCACTAGAACACCACTGCATAACATTCATCACCAGATTGGAAAATGAATTGTCATAGAATCCACATCTGGCCTTTGATCAATGATAACCTGCCCTCACTACCCATCTCCTAACCACAAGCACCATGACCACAATAAACAGCAATGTAAAACATGTCCCCTGACATCTCCATAGTGTTAGTATTCATTTTATTTATTGCTCTCAACCATGAAAGTCACCTCCACTGACCTCTCTCCCAAGCCAAGGAAATGCACTTCTCTACCCTTCCATACATCAGTGCTGACACATAAAGCAACTGACCTACATGCATGGCACTGGAAAATAACTAAACTGCCATCAATCCATGAGCATAGAAAAAAGTGCCAAAACATACCTGTCACATGGCCCATGCTAGTCCCATCCACTATGAACATGCCACATGCAATGAGCAGAAGTATTATGCCATCCTTCCATGGATGAGGGACAGAAGTCACCACAACTCCCTTGCCCTGGCATGTTCAACTGGAGTACAGTGCCATCCCTACCAGACCAGTGACAAGAAACCACAGCATTTCAATCAGTGAGCCATGGAAATGTTACCCAGGCATCAACCCCACAAACCCACATCAACACCAACAGTGGAACACAAGTCAAGACTGGATGAATTCAGTATGACATTTAATTACATAAAGACATGTAAGTACATATTTGTTGCAGGAGCAGGTGGGTGAGGATGCATATAGCATGCAAAGATGGTTGTTAGTGCCAGACACACCACAAAGGGATCTAAGCAAACCAGCATAAACTGGGGGTGCTCAGTGATACAGCTGAGACCATCAAGCTTCTCTCCAATATAATGAGAAATCTCTTGGCAGCCAAGAGATTCACAAACAGAAGACATTAGAGAACAGTGGCTACAGGTACACCGGATGACATTACTGAGCCGATTAAAAAATGAACCTTCACTGTCCTCATCATCAGAACTTGAGGCATCAGCAGTGGTTACAGCAGGCTGTGATGAATTTGAAGGTCTTCATGGCTCAAACTGGTATGGCTATGTGCCAGTACTAAAACTGAGGTTCAGCATATCATAGGTTCATAGGTTCATAGGTAAATTACAAGATCGAGGGACTAGCCCATTATGATCATGCCACTTAAGCTAAGTGGGTTGCAAATTTAGAATCATTCATATATATATATCTAATTGAGTTTTAAATTGTGTCAAAATTTACGCAATTTACCACCTCATATGGGAGTGAGTTCCAAATTGGAACTATTCGTTGGGTAAAAAATTGTGTTCTTTTGGTGGTTCGATTGATTGGTAAAAATAATTTTAAATTATGCAAACGAGTTGAAACTGTAGCAGAGTTCCATTTCAAATGCAATGTATCAAACAAGTATTCATTTCTAGATGCTTTATAGAGCAAGCAGAGATCCCCAAGTATTGATTTATATTCCATACTATACAAATTAAGTTGTTTAAGTCTTTTCTCATAAGTCAGATGTTCATTCCAGCTATATTCCTGATAAACCTTTTTTGCACCTTCTCCCTAGATACTTTATCTCCCCTCTGTGTGGGGTGAGCAAAATGAAGAACAATAATCACAATTTGCTCTTATGATACTAGTGTATAAGGGGACCATTATTGATGGCTCTCTACTTTTAATGTTTCTAAATAAACAGTTACTAAATCTGGAACATTTGTTAACCATAAAATTTAAATGTTCAGTAAAATTTTATTTATTATTGATAATAACACCCAGATCTTTCTCAGGTGTAGTAACACTTAATGTGTGATTCCCTATATAATATTTAGCACATCTATTATTACTTCCGAAGTGCATGACCCTACACTTATTGGTGTTGAATTTCAACTTGTGATTGCTAACCCATTCAGATATGTTATTTAAATTTTTCTGTAATATGGATATAGATTCAGAGTTATTAACAATCCCTTCTAATTTGGCATCATCAGCATATTTAATAACCCAATTACCATTTTTTATGTTCATACCAGTTATAAGAATATTAAATAATATTGGACCCAGGACGGATCCCTGAGGGACTCCACTAGTAACCAAAGTCCATGGGGAGAAAAAAACCCTCAAGCATACCCGCTGCCTTCTGTTGGATAGCCAATACATTCCATTAACACATCAGAAGTGCCACTGTCACAACCACGCTCACTCTCACCATTGCTGTCACTAGATGACTCATACACTATGCCACTAACATTGCTTGGGTCTGCACTTGCCATTGTACAGCACTCTGATATTGGAGCACTACTGAGGTGGACAAAGCAGTGACACTGCGAAATGCTGGTACAATGGAGATGACAGAAGTTGGTCTGTCACCAACAGTGCACAGAGTCGATTGGACACAATGTCACCACTGTAATACACAATGCTTGCTAATACTGCACTTACTTTGAAAGAAAAAAAACACTTCAGAGGGCAACAAAAGTTAACGGGATGAGCAAGTTATGGAGTGACATAGTCATATATAAAAATATTGCAGCATTGAATGTGATGACATTATTTATATATTCACATGTGGAATGGCTACAGAGAGAGATTTGAACCTGCAAATATTCAAAACAGTGTGGCAATCCTGAAACAAGTGGCTGCTTTATATCACAGTAACACTGACATGCAACTTGTGTTTCATCTGTTTCACAATGCCACTGCAGCACTACTGCCATTTTTGGAAACCATCACAATGGAGAAGGGGTGCTTCAGCCAAAGACACCATGAGAGGTACACATCAAAAACACAGAAACCCCACTTGATTTAACAGAGCACAGTGTCACTTCAATAATTCAGAACAGTACTCCATGGAACCTGCTGCTCAAGTGGTAACTTTTCCTCCACTTTGATAGACCAATGCATTGAATACCAGGCAACTAAATTCAGGAACTGGAACACAGGAAGCACTACACTAGAACATGCTTCACTGTGTTCCATTTCCTGGAAGCAACATGAAGAGAAAGCAGTGACCATGAGGGAGAACAAGAGCAGCCCAAATAAAATGCAGAATCCAGCACTCAGGATCGAGCACACTATGTTCATTAGCATAGCTGTTGCAGTGATTACCAGTGCTAAGTAAGACATGGTGCCACACTACTTAGGGGACCTATATCTAAAAACAGAATGAAAATAAAGATGCAATCAGCCAAGGTACGGAGGAAAAACAGCAGTATAAGGTATAAATGTTGATGTTGCAGTCTTGTGTTCATGACGGCTTTCCTTTAAGCATAGGTCTTCTTTAGGTATTACTTATAAAGACAAAAATAAGTAACTGGATCTCTCTTCCTAGATAATGCATGAAGAAGACCTCGGGATGTTATACTTCTTAGGAACTGTTATACATAAACCCCCGTTGATGCCAACTAAAAGCCTGTGGATTAAGTATAAGTGTTTGGGTTAATAAAGGCTCTCTCTGATGTTTCTCATTTTATAAAGACATCAGCAGCTTTCTGATGAATGATCAGTGCTGGAAATCATCTTTTTGTTTCATTTTTTATTAAAACTAAAAATTGACATTTTGGATCAATTGTTTTCCTTATTACTGCACAGAAACAAGGTGGACAGAACAGATAGTTAGATACAGAGATAAAGATGGATGTAATTACATGCCACCTCCTGATACTGCAGCAACAGAACACTTATATGTTGAAAACTGGTGTGCAGTGATGCACACGGGAATCCATTACATGATTATCAGACTGAATAAGGCTAACTGAAAACCAGTAACATAATAAACACTGTGCTGCAATAAGAGGGCACTGACAGGACGTATGCCCTCAAGCTAAAATTTCTCTTGCGTTCTTGGAAGATTTTTGTAATAGAGAAATAAGTGTTGTCTACCTTAGGCTTGCTCAGTCAGAATGCATTTCTGCAGATGTGCATGCTGATATGACAGGTGAAGGCACCGTAAAGAGTCTTGGTGCCTACGGGCATGAGTCCTGCACATTGAGCAGGCAGGGTCAATGCTGCATGCTCTAGACAACAACAAATAGAAAACATTATGTAGGCATAGAATGGTACGTGATGTGAAAATAAGTCAAGCATATCTGGAATGTTGCATACCGTACAGTGACTCTGGTGAGAAATTAATCCCTAAGGGTATAAACAAATAGACAATACTAATAAAAGTGTGCAGTGCTGTATACTGATAAGCAAATGTCCTATTTCCAGGATTTATTCCTCAAAAGACGTTCAACACCAAATTGCACAATGCCTTGTATCTCAGAATAATAGCTTAAATAATAGTAGATAGCTGTATCATGCTACTTTTATTTTGTTGTTGGTCTTCTAATGATAAGATTTAAAAACAAAAAAAAAACCTCCTTATGGAACTTGACTTATACCTGAGTCATTGCAGTCTCAGAGCCAAAAACACAATGGCAGGAACATATGCGTGAAAGGTACAAATCTGGGCATGTATCTCCTTACACCCATGGAGGCCAATGCACTTGCAGCAATCCACAACCCTGGCCTCCCTGATCAGTGCATGTAGAGGAGTATAGAAGGATCAGGGGCATGTCTCATGGTGCAGCAGGATCTGACACCAGGCATTCAATCAGATGTCAAAGTTTGCAGCAGGGTGGATTGCCTGTTCTGTGCATAGCAGGAGACTGTGGGATAACGCAGTCCTCAAAGAACTGCCATAGCGACTGCAAAATCCCATTACAGGCATGTACACTTTTTATGAAAAAACATTTGAATTGAACAGGGCATTTTTGCTAAATAGCATCAGTTAGTAAAGTTCCAGTTTTAGAAGTGAAATGTATACCTCAGAATGATTTATATTTAACTATACCTGAATAAACAATTGTTTTCTTTTTGTGGACAGCATTCTTAACAGTTGTCTTCCTGAGCCAGTTATCATTAGGGCTGGAAGCACTCTGTGAAGTTCTGACTCTTATTAAATAAAAACCAGAACATTGGGGGAAGGGGGTTCTTATTAGTTCTGATTATTTCTATATATTTTGATAAACGAGGTAAAATACATTTTAAGAGGTAGCATTTGTGGTATTCATCACTGTGAGGCAATGGGAACACTTTAAATCACAATGTGCATGAAAAATAAAGTAGAACTGGATGTGGAAGGGAGGTAAACAAGCACAGCAGGCACCTTCTAGGAGTGGAAATGTCGGCAGATGTAGCATGCAGAAGCTTGCAGGCAGACAGGGTCATCCAACACAACAATGTTTGCTCTCTCTTTTTCCCCCTTTTGGCTACTTTTTGAATATTTTTGTTTGTTTGCATCCTGGCAGCTACAGGCACATGTAGCCATCCCTTTCAAGTGTCCCTGATTATGAGGGATGTCCTTCATTTCACCCCTCAAAATTGCTTTGTCCTTTACTAATCCCTCAAGAAGTTTTCTAAATATTCTAAGATGCTAAATAAAAAGAAACTTTGTTCAAGTACAACCAATGTCACCCCCCCCCCCAACAAATACACACAATGTTCTGAACTTGTATCTCCATGCTGGAGGATGTGTACCTCATTATGAGGGCCAGTGTCCCTGCAGGACACTGCAGCACAGGAGGTAGCACAACAAAACTCACCAAAAACAGGAACCAAAACAAAAAAAAGCAAAAAGGAAATCCAAAAATCTTCTGATCATAGGAGACTCCATGATTCAGGGAGTTGATACCTATCTACAGCCAGGGGTAATGGTCAGATGTCTCCCAGGTATATCAGCATGGAAAGACACTGCTAAAATTGTTCAGGAAACAGGAGAAAACATTGACATCCTGGTACATATAGGGACTAATGATCTCGCCAGCTGGTCGGTTGTGGAGTCCAAGGAACAGCTGACCAGGCTGGGTGACAAATTATCATCCATTTCTTCTGGCATCTCCTTCTCTGAGATCCTGCCAGTCTGGAAGAGGGGGGCAGATGGATGGAAGGTCAGAGAAGGGGAGATAGGGGAGCTTAACATGTGGATCAAGGACTGGTGCCAGGAAAAAGGACACAAATTTGTAGGGAACTGGCAACAGTTTTGAGAGCAAAAGTGCTTTAAATTTGATGGACTGCATCAGACTAAGGAGGGAGTCAGTGCATTGGGGCAGAAGTTTGATGTCTTTGCAGAATATTTAAACTAGCAAATGAGGAGAGGGGTGCAGCACCCCATACGTCAAATAGGAAGAGCACCCTTCCCCCTCAGCTAGTGGTCAAACAGGAGTTCAGCATGTTTGCAGTTCATTTGCATAACCAGGTAAGGAAAAAGGTTCTGCTCCCCATATGACACACAGGAGAAATGCCAGACCTCACCCAACAACTAACACACCAAAATCTGGTCAATGGAAAATCATGTACACTAATGCACACAGTCTGGGAAACAAGATCCAAGATCTGCAGGCAATAGTGACAGAGGCTAAACTGGACATAGTAGCAATTAGCAAGACATGGTTTACCAGTAACCACACTTGGGAGACTTCAGTACCTGGCTATGTACTGTTCAGAAGAGACCGAGGTACAAAAAGGGGGGGGGTGGAGTGGTACTGTATGTCAATGAAAATATCAAAGCTAAAGAAATTCAGAATACACATAAGGGACCAAAAGAACTGTGGGTCACCCTGAAATCAGGAAATGGGACAGCCATAAGAACTGAGGTTGTCTACAGGCCCCCAGACCAGGGTGAGGACATAGACACATTACCGTTAGAAGATATACAAAACATGACAGCTAAAGGGGAGGTTCTGATAATGGGAGACTTCAACATGCCAGATGCAGATTGGTCAATACCGGCAGGAACATCTACCAGAACTAGACTCATGGTGGATTCCCTGCAGGGGGAGACCCTCAATCAACTGGTACAACAACCCACAAGAGACAGGGCTATCCTTGATCTAGTACTGACAAATAGGGAAAGGATCACAGATCTCCAGGTAGAAGGTCACCTGGGGGCCAGTGACCATCACATGGCATGGTTCAATTTGGCCACTAGAACTAAATCATCCCATTCCAAGGCACAAATATGGGACGTTAGAGGAGCTGACTTTGATAAGATGGCCAACAGAGTTAAGCTAGCCCTGTCAAAAATAAATACAGGTGAGGGGGTACAGGCAAAGTGGGCAAGCATTATGGATGCAGTACTTGAATCAACATCCCATTGTGTTATAGAGAAAAAGAAGTGCAAAAGAAGAAGGAAACCACTTTAGTTCTCAAAAACAGTAGCCAAAAGGGTCAGAGCCAAAAGACTGGCCTTCAAGAAATATAACGGAACAGCGGGATAAAGATAGGGAGGCATACCAAACTTCCCTAAGGGAAGCAGGGAAGGCAGTAAGGCAGGCAAAAGCCCAAAATGAGGAAACACTAGCACAAACAGTAAAAGAAGGTGACAAGACTCTCTATAGATACATTAGTGAAAGGAGAAAGTCCAGAGCAGGGTATTGCTAAGATCAAAGGAGATAAGGGTGTGTGTGAGGAGGAGGACCATGTAAAAGAATCTATCCTAAATAGATACTTCTGCTCAGTATTTACTGAAGAGAAGGTAGGGTATGGCCCAGAGCTCAGCACCATGGACACAGGGGGGAGGGAGGTGAGCACTAGTCCCTTCACAAAAGAAAGAGTCCTACAAGAGCTCCATAAGCTCAGTGTGGACAAGACAATGGGACCTGATGGCATACACCCCAGGGTACTAAAGGAGCTAAGGCATGAACTAGTAAAGCCATTGCCAGAACTGTTTAGTGAGTCTCTCAGCACAGGAGAGGTCCCAGAAGACTGGAGGACTCATGTGATCCCGCTCCACAAGAGTGGTAGCAGGGAAGAGGCAGAGAACTAAAGACAAGTCAGTCTTACCTCAGTAGTGGTCAAGATTATGGAGGCACACCTTAAGGAAAGGATAGTGCAACACCTGAAATCCATAGGAGCACAGGATCCAAGACAGCATTATATTTACAAAAGGAAGGTCCTGTCAAACTAATCTCATAGATTTCTTTGACTGGGTAACCAGAGTGGTGGACCAAGGGGGAGCAGTTGATGTTGCCTACCTTCACTTCAGCAAAGCTTTCAATACTGTTCCACATAAAAGATTGATTAATAAGCTGGGTAGGCTTGGGGTGGGTCAGAAGTTGGTCAACTGGGTGACAAACTGGTTGATGGGCAGAAAACAGAGAGTGGTGGTAAATGGTATACAGCCAGAAGAGATGCAAGTCACAAGTAGGTTATCTCAGGGATCAGTCCTGGGGTCAGTCCTCTTCAATATCTTCATCAGTGACATTGCAGATGAACTGGAGGGTAAGGTTTGTCTGTTTGCTAATGACACCAAGATCTGCAACAGAGTAGATGATCAAGATGGGGTGGGCAGAATTAGAAGAGATCTGGATAAACTAGTAAAATGGTCAGAAGAGTGGCAACCAGAGTTTAATGCAAAGAAGTGCAAGATCATGCACATAGGGAAGAGAAACCATGAAGCCACCTATAGGCTGGGAGGGGAGTTGCTGGCAGTCACAAGGGAAGAAAGAGACTTGGGCATCATCATCACCGATGATCTGAACTCATCCAAGCAGACCACTAAAGCTGTAGGTATGGCTAGGGGGATGTTAGGGTATATTAGTAGGGGTATCACAAGTCATAAGAGGGAGGTAATAATCCCTCTTTACAAGATACTGGTTAGGCCCCATCTGGAGTACTGCATGCAGTACTGGAGGCTACACCTTCACAAGGACATTAACCAAACTGAGGCAGTCCAGAGAAGGGCAACCAAAATGGTGCAGAGAGTGCATCAGAAAACATATGATGACAGATTAACGGAGCTCAATATGTATACCCTAGAGCAAAGGAGGAAGAGAGGTAATATGATCAAAACATTCAAACACCTTAAGGGCATTAACAAGGTGAAAGAGTCTAACATGTTTCAATATAAGAACAAAAGCAGGACCAGTGGACACAGCATGAAATTAGAGGGAAGCCAATTAAGGGTTAATGTGAGGAAGTTCTTTTTCACAGAAAGGGTGGTGGATGCATGGAACAGCCTACCTCAGGAAGTGGTGGATATAAATACAGTGCAGGGCTTCAAACAGGCATGGAATAGGCATAAGGGAACAATACAGATGAGAATTAATAAATAGGCCATTGACAGAGCAAAGGCCAATGGCACATTTTGTAAGGTAGAAAAAGAAATGGGCAGACTGGATGGGCCTTGCAGTCCTTATCTGCCATCAACTTCTACGTTTTTATGTTTCTATTTTAAGTGCTCATGTCCCTCATTTCTGTGACAAAAGATTGAGAGATATGCAGGTAGGCACCACATCTACTACCAGACTCTCTTTTCCCCTCCCCTACACATTTGTTCTGTATAACCTGACTCTTAATTTTTGAAACTCCTTTTACTGCTTTCCAGTATTTCTCACTCAGTTTGCACAGCAGCCACGATTACGCATATATAAGTAGTTGCATGCAGACTGTGGCTTACTGCCTTCCCTCCTTTCCTTTTAGCCAGCAGCACTGCCACATATTAAAATAAAACACTGTGCTCTATGACTTCAGTAAAGAGAAAGAGAAAGTTTTTTTAAGTCAATTTAAACACTTTTTATGTTAATTTCCCTTGACTTTGCACACATCCAAGCTCTCTCTCTCTCTCTCTCTCTCTTTTTCTTTCCCTCTCTATCAGAGAATGCCATGATGCCAGCTCACACTGCCTCATACCCAACCGTTAAGAGCCATGTCACATGAAAATATTTCTTGCTGTCTTATTAGATTGGCTGCTGCTACATCTCACAAGCATTTCTCCTTCTAGAGTTAGCAGAGCCACCGACATGTGCAGTTCATGCTGCTAACCCAGTCCATCACTCACCCAGACATGCAGGATTGGAGCCAGAAGTACGCAGATAGAAGGAGGGGCACATCATATAAACATAGGCAAGGTGAGAAGTGGCTGGCTGGCTCCATTTTTTGCATTTAGCTTGTCCACAGATTCAGAACCAGACTTAAGTAGCTGAGTCCATATTTAACCGAGTCTATGGGTGAGTCCTGGATCCTGGGGGGGTGGTCTGATTTCTGACAGAATAGTCCACCCACTCCTACTAGACATAAACAGTTGACTTCTTGGAACAATGCTTACAGTCCTGCATACATACTTTGACATACTGAGGGTAAAACTCCTCCAGAACACTGGTTCTATGAAAAGAACTATAACAGAATGCTGGAAGAAGAATTGGGAAGTGGTCAAAGGCTGAGAGAGGAATTAGGGAAGGTGGATAGAGAGTGGTTAAACAAGAAGGGGCAAATTGAAAGAACATAGTAAGGATGAAGGGTGGTGTTGGGAAGGGAGAGTACAGTGGGATGGAGGGGAATGAAAGGAATGAAAAGCCCTATGCACAGTGCAAGGAATTGAGGAACTAAATTTCCTGATCTTGAGGCAACAATTGCGAAGGTGGACGTGGATCTAGTTGCCATAATAGAATCATGGTTAGCATGGTAGATAAGGCTGCCCAGGGGTTAGGTAAGTTGGTTTGGTTTGGAGATGAGGAGCAAATAGGCTCCTCCTTCTTGTAGCAAAAATTTTGAGGCAGCAGCATCATCACAACTAGAACACCAGTAGGACCATGGTGAGGACATCTTTGGAACTAAAACTGTTTTTATGTTAACAAATAGCAAGTGATCTGACATCTAAGGAAGCTGAGGGAGTTCAGCTGGTGATTTAAAAAAAAAGGCAAAGAGTTGAAATGGAGTGGGGATGGTGTTCTAGGGGACAACATGACTCAAGTGTTGAATAATTAGAGCTTATCTGAGAGCACAGAGAGCACTCCTACACCACAGAGCACTATGGGTAATTCAGTGTGGCAGAGCATTAAGGTAGGGCTTCAAAGTAGGCAAGTTAAAAAAAATACATATGCAGGATTTAAAACAACCTAGAAAACCCTAGAGGGGGCCAGTACCCCTCCATCCACTGATCCTGATGCCTCAGGGTTTCAGAGCTGGTGGCAAGGAGCAAGGGCCAGTGAACAATAAAAAGTCAGGGATGAGAAAAGAAGCATGTGATGAGAGCTGTGGATAATGCACAAAGTGCACAGGCATGAAGATTGGGAGACCGAGTCTGGTAGTAACTCAGCCGACTGGGAGATCCACAATAGGAGCTAGGCACAATTAGTGTCTAGTGCAGGGTCCCTTGAAATATTCGCATAGCAAGGGAGAGCATGGTATCATGGAAGCCACCTTGGCAAGCAGAGTGAATTGTGCATGTGGGAATAGCCATGTTACGGTGTCTAGGGTGACAAGATGGCAACTTTGGGTGGCCCTTACACCCTTGTAGAGAGCAGGCCAATGTATTAATGAGTAAAGTAGCGGATGAAGCCAGTTAAATGGCAGTGATATAAGGGTTACAGTCTAATAGTTCAGCTGGAATGTGAGGCGGCATGGTTTGGCCAAGCAAGATGACAGACCAGTGCTATCTGAGCTCCCTAACTGCACCTATTAAATACAGTAATTCCAATGATAATCTACAAACTAAACCTCAAGTGAGAGATTAATTATGGTTTGTTTACACAGTACAGCCACATGAGAACAGAAAGCTAGCATGTGCAGGGGCAGGTTTTCTGTGATTTTGTTTTTTTGTTGGTAATCAGGGAACAGGGTGTTGGGAAAACAGAAGGTGATGCAGAAAAGGGGGAATGGAGGAGTTCAAGAAGCAGCTGCAAGCACTGGTGCAAGCAAGAGGCAAGGCCTGGTTGGAGGCCTGGTTTTCTGACTCAAGGAGGAGTTCAGAAACCCAGCAGAAGAAGGGTCTTCACGATGTCCAGCTCAGCCCTACCAGAAAGAAGAGGGCACCAGCACCTTGGCATTTGGCTAGCAAGATACCAGCAACAACGAAAGCTGATGTCCAAGAAGATGATGCAGAAAAGCGTCAACATAGGGATCCAGCAGTGCCAATCAACACTGAGCAAGTAAGCCAAATTTTGGGGAAGGGAATCTGGAGCAGATGAAAGCATTGCTCATAAGCACATTTGAAGCTGGCAACCATAGAGGGAGCTGGTGAAAAAAAGACCCAAGAGCAGCAGGGGGATCCAATACCCCAGCCAGGCTGGAAACCCAGTGAAGATGCCAGACAAAACAGGGATCAATGTGGGTAATGCCCAACCTATCTCCTGGACCAGGGGTATCTACTAGGGACCACTTGATGACCCTTGCATGAACAGTCATGTTGGGGAGTTTAGGTGTCCTAGTGGGCCAGAGAGGACATGATGGGATGCTGCCTGAGGAAGCCCCTTCCCAGATGCTTGAGATGTGGGCACATGGGTGCTTTAGTGGGAGTCGGGGACCAGGAAAGAGCCACATGTGTGGCTTAAGGAGTCAGAGGCAGCGTGTCTTGGAAGCCAGAAAGAATCAGGGGGCAGCACATCTTATAGCCGCAAAAAGAACCGGGAGATAAAGATGACTTTTGGCCTGCCCACCCACCCTGGAACCAACCTCTATTAAAAGGTCAAAGTTGGAGGACTCTAGGGCATGGAGCAGCAAGGAACCAATGGCTGGAGAGCATCAGAAGGTGCCACCTCCTAGGTGAAAGAACATACACAGAAGGGGTCCAAGAAGGAGCTGAACGCTACCCAGACTTCAGGAACTTTGGCTAAAGGCAGATGGTGAGTCAGTCTGGTACTATTTTTGTCTACAGGGGGTGAAGGTGGGAGATTGGCATCTTATGTTCTATTTTGGCATACTATACTGTATTTGTGGTGCACGTCCTTAGTGGGAAGGTATTTTAGGCAGTGACTAGAGGGAAAGCAATAGGTAGTACTGCATTCTTTTCTTTGTATTGTACTGTAAGTTCATTTTTGTGGGGCAGGACTATTTAAAAATGCACAAATAGTACTAGTTAAAAGAAAAAAAAAACTACCTATTGGTAGTACTGTATTCCTTTTGCACTATTCTTTCCTGTGAATTAAGTACTGCTTAAACATGGCTAGAATAGTGGGCAGTAATGGATGTGGGGTAGCAGTTTGGATGAACACTTTGTGGAAACTTGGAGGGTGTCCAATCTGTCACAGGCTAAGAAGGCTCAAGAAGGTGCTGATGTGGCTTGGCAGGGAATTGCAGAGGATGGGATGAGGGAAAGGGGCTGCTGGGGCAAGTGGGCCACCCCTAGGGGGTAACATGAGGGCACCACATGGGAAGAATATTAGGTTGAGAGAGGGGATGGGGAAGGTGTGTGGGAGTAAACCAAACAGGAGACCAGGCACTATAGGGAGGGCCATAGTCAGGAGGAAAGAGCTGATGCACAGCAAGGCAGTTGGGGCAGGTAATAGATATGCTGTTCTGGTGGCATTGGTGGAGGAGGTGGGGAGGATCACCTGGAGGGCACAGGAGAGGGAAGGGGAGGGGGGAAGGAACAAGAGACCATAATAGGTCAGAAGATGGAGCTAAGGGTAAAGGTGGGAGGGCACAGATGGAAGGATGATAAAAAGAAACAGAGAGGAAAAAGAGAGGAACAGGGAGGGAAAGAGGATGGGATAGAGGGGGTCAGGGAGGTTGGGAGGGAAGTGGAGGATAGGGATGGAGTAGGGAGGGAGAGGGGGGCAGATCAGGGGTGGGTGGTTGGGAGCCTTAGGGGGGAAGGGCAGGGATACAAAGGTAGAGGACTCCAGAGATAGGTACCTTGGTAGTAGGGTGGGTGCAGGAATGAGAAATGATGAAGCGGGGATACTAGTGTTGGGGGATTCCATACTAAAAGGGATAAGATGGGGCATTAAGGGGAAAAGGCATGGTCGTATATGGGTGGAGTCCATACCTTGGTTAACAGTGAGCAGGGCGGGGCAGTCAGTTCTGAAGTGCACAAGGAGATGGAGGAGGAAACTACATCTTGGGTGCATGTGGGCACGAACAACCTGGTGGAGGAGATGGTGGAGGTTGTGAGCAAGAGGTTTAAGGAACTGGATAGGGTATGTGAGGAACTTGGGGAATCGGTGGCCTTTTCAGAGGTGCTCCCAGTGCTGTATACGAGTATGATGAGAAAAGGGAGGATTTGAAAGTTCAACACATGGCTAGGGGGAATGGTGTCAATCCAAGGAATATGGGTTAGTGGGGGGCTGGTGAGGTACCTGGGACAACAATGACCTATACGCTGGAGATAGGCTACACTTGAGCAGGAAGGGGAACATTAAAACAGGGGATAGAGGTGTACATAGCAGCAAAGATGAGTTTAAACTAGGTGGCTGGGTTGCAAATGGACAGCCGGTAGGCAGGGAACCAAGAGAGGGGAGCCCAATGAGCTTACCCCCCAAGATAACAGGAGAGGTATCAGGGAAGAGGCACAGTGGGGGGGATGGGGGAAACCAAACATATTGCAAGGAAGAAAACAGGGTAGAGGGTGTTCACATTGAATGAGAGATGCCTAGATAATAAGTTAGCTGAATTGCAGGCTCTCTTGGAAGTGAGGAGGGTGGAAATTGCTGCCATCACAGAAATGTGGGCTACCCAGTACCAGGACTGGGATATGATGATCCCAGGGTACAACATATTCAGGAAGGATAGGGCTGAAAGAAAATGAGGGGGTGGGGCAATCTATGTACTTGAAGGGATAAGTTGTATAAGGGAGGAGGGAGAGGAAGACAGAACAGAGTTCCTACGAATGCAGTTTCAGGACTCGAAAGGGGAGGTCACTGAGGATGGGGATAGTGTACAGACCACCAGTGCAACAGGAGAACCTGGACAAAGAGCTACATAGCTAAGCAAATCAGAAGTTTCTGTAGGAAGGAGAAAGCAGTGGTGGTGAGGAACTTCAATTAACCTGGGGTGGATTGGAGCACTCCAGCCACCATGAGCACGAGGGAGCAGATCATACTAGAAGCATTTCAGGATAGCTTCTTGATGCAGTTGGTACATGAGCCGACTAGATTGCAGAAGACTGTGGACCTGACACTTTCAAATGGGGAGGCTGTAAGAGATCTGGGGGTGGAGGACCCTCTGGCTGTGAGTGACCACAACTCGGTGTGGTTCACACTCAATATGGGTAGAGAAACAGGTGCTATGGGAACTAGGGTGATTGATTGTAAGGGGACAGACTTTAGTAGGATGAGGGAAATTTTGAGTTAGTATCTGGTAGGCATTCATCAAGACATGGGTGCTGGTCAAAAGTGGGATATTATTACAAGAGATCTGATAGAGGCCACTGGGAAGTATACAAAGACATGGAGTAAAAATGGAAGGGCAAAGAAGCCCAGTTGGTTGACTCGGGAGGTTATGGAGGGGGTTAGGGCCAAGAGAAAGTTATTTTGGAAACTCAAGAAATCGGGGGGGGGGTTGATAAGGTGGAGTATACGAAGAAGTCCAGGGAGGTTGCCAGCCGAGTCAGAGTGGTCAAGGCCTCTAGAGAACTGAGAATGGCACAGAGTATTAAGGGAGAAGAAAAGGACTTCTTCAGATAAATTAGGGAAAGAAGGAAGAACAAAGACCAGATTGTGAGGATTAGAAAGGTAGGAGGGTGGGTGGAGAAGGAAGGGGGACAGGCAGAGGCACTAAACGAATACTTCTTTACGTGTTCATGAAGGAGAAAGGGGGGGCAGATACCCCAAGGGGGGTAGGGTGGGTACAGGAGGGAAGGGGGTGACTGATGTAGGGATTGCAGAAGACAGGGTTCTGGAAGGATTGAGGGCACTGAGAGTAGACAGGGCATCGGGACCAGATGGCATTCACCCTAGGGTACTCAGAGAGCTAGCAGAGATCCAGTTAGGGCCACTGACAGACCTGTTTAATACCTCCATGGACACAGGCTGTGTACCACAAGACTGGAAGATGGCCCACGTGGTGCCCATTCACAAAAGTGGACCAAAGGATGAGCCAGGTAAATACAGACCAGTGAGCCTCACACTGATTGTGGGAAAGCTCATGGAGACAATCCTAAAGGAGAGGCTGGTGACCTTCTTGGAGGACAATGGTCTCCAGGACGGTCATCAACATGGGTTTGTCTCTGGCAGATCCTATCAGACTAATCTAATTGAGTACTAAGACTGGGTGACCAGGGAACCAGACAAGGACCACGCTGTGGATGTCCTATATTTAGACTTCAGCAAGGCCTTTGATTCCATGCTGCATGGGAGGTTGGGGGGAAGCTGGAATACATAGGGGTGGGAACAAAGAAGGTCAATTGGATCATCAACTGGCTGAATGGAAGGCAGCAGAGGGTGGTGATGGAGGGGGAACTCTCATCACCAAGGGAAATAACAAGGGGTGCCACAGGGATCGGTACTGGGACCGGTGTTGTTTGAGATATTCATAGCTGATATCTCACACGGGGTCTGTAGTAGGATCAGTCTGTTCGCTGATGATACGAAGATAGGAGCTGTGGTAGATGACATGGAAGGGGCTGCAGGAGGACCTGAACAAACTACAGGAGTGGTCAGTAACATGGCAGCTGGAGTTCAACACCAACAAGTGCAAGGTACTGCACTTCAGAGCTAGAAACCAGGGGAGGAGATATCAGCTGGGAGGGGTGCAGCTGGAAACTAGCGAGGAGGAAAAGGATCTGGGGATGCTTATAATGTGCAGTATGAAAAACTCAGCTCAATGCAGGAAGGCAGTGGCAAAGGCCAATAGGAGGCTAGGGTGTATAGTGAGAGGAATCTCCTCCAGGAATACGGAGGTGATTCTTCCCCTGTTTAGGTCTCTGGTCAGGCCTCACCTGGAGTACTGTGTGCAGTACTAGTGCCCATTCCTAAAGCAGGACATCAAGTTGTTGGAGGGGGTGCAATGTAGGGTGACAAAGATGATCCAGGGATATGAAGGAAAGTCATATGAGGATAGATTAGCTGAGCTGAACATGTACTCCCTGGAGGAGAGGCGGGAAAGGGGGGAAATGATTGAAACCTTTAAATACCTTAAGGGGATAAATAAGGGTTCTACAGAAGGGATATTCCAGCTTAAAAGAGGGAGCGATATGAGAGGGAATCGGTTGAGGTTGGAGGGGGGAAGATTCAGGAGGAAAATCAGGAGACATTTTTTCAATGAAGTGGTGGTGGACAGGTGGAATGCTCTGCCCAAAGGGGAGGGATGTCCTGTAGAATGGTGGGTGGCTTTAGAGGGTTGGAACAGAGTCAGGGGTTATGATAAAGAGGGGTGGGGAGGGTGGGGCAGCTGCAACAGGGCTAGCTGCACAATCGAGCAGACTTGATAGACCATAAGGCCTGCTTCTGCTAGCATTTTCATATGTTTGTATAAGCCAGACAATCAGTTCAGGTGAGTGAGCCAGTGTGGGGGGGGGGGTGGCTGTCGGCATTGGTGCAGAGGCTCAAACACACTCTGGCATACATGGAAGATAATGCATTGAGTGGAGGAAGACCTCTTCCACAGCCATCATGGCCAATGTCTCTCAGAAGCGGTTGTGGGTGCTGGTGATCTGGCCTGAGATACTGATTTTGACACTACCAAAAGTGGCACCCTTCCCCCACAACAGCCTTTATAAATTAGGCCAATCCAATTGGGTCACATCTCATGGAAGAGATGTAATCACAGATTAATATGGTAGAATATGTGGACAAGATCTCACTCCTTAATCAACCTAAGGAGCTGAAGAGGAGAACGGCAACAAAGAAAAGAATGTTGGGGTAGAAGCAAGAAGAAAGTTACAGGTCCTCCGCACTTGGTAAAACTGGTTGAAGGCTTTACAATATTCATGGGGATGACACAGAAGGTAGCCACTGAAAAGCAAGGAAGCATAGAATATCGGATTTCAACAAGTGACTTAGGGAATGATGTGGGACAATAGAGTATGGATTGATGGAGGAGTGGGCAAGAAGTGGGAGAATAAGATCCTATATACACCGGATAGGTTGCACCTTAACAAAGATTGCTCAAGCAGGGATTGGGGGATTTCATTCAGGCTAGCTACAATTTAAACTAGGAAAGGGGGGTGAAGCAGTGGGCAGTCACCAGGAGATGGTGCCCTTTGGGCCTCCCCAAGAGCCACGTAGGAGGAAAATTCATATAGGAGAGGGGATGGAGGGAGGGGAAAGGTACTCAGGAGTTAGGATCACATTGGAGGGAGGTATCATTGAATGCTAACAGCCTGGGTAACGAGACTGCAGAATTGCAGGCACTGATGGTGGAAGAGGAGGTGGACATAGCCACCATCACTGAGACATGGGCAACCCAATACTATGACTGGGACCTAGCTATTCCAGGTTTCAAGCTATACCACAGGGATAGAGAAAAAGGGAAAGGGGTGGCTATCTGTGTTAGGGAAGGGATAATGTGCAATACGGAGGAGGGGAGGAAGGCAGGGCTGAAGCCTTATGGGTGCAGCGCCACTGCTCAATGGGTATAAAGGTTATATTGCGGGTTGTGTATAAACCACTGCCTCAAAAAAAGGAGATTGATAGGGAGCTGGGAGAACAGATAAGGAGGCTTCATGGCAAAGTTAGCACTGTGGTGATTGGGGACTTTTACCTGCCAGGGGTAGACAGAAGCATCTTGGCTACCTCATGTGCTAGGGAGCAGATCCTCCTGGTGGCCATCCAGGATGTCTTCCAGACACAGAAGGTAACAGAGCCAACTATGGAGGGGAACATTCTGGACCTGGTACTAAAAGACAGAGAACAGGTCCAGGATGTTAAGGTAGAGGACTGCCTGGTGGGGTGCAAGGAGTGTTTCTCATACCATGGCATAACTTGTTGTCAGTGCTCAGAATATGCCAATTACAGTAATATACAGTATATCTCTTAAATGATGTATCTGAGGACTAAACATAGTAATAAAGTCAAGTGTATGATTCCTATTGCTTCCCTGGTTCCTTATTCTTGCACTGGGGTGAGGAGGGTGTCTCTATTTATGTCATCTTTTTTTTTTTGCTTTGTCGACGACATCCACATTATATCCTCTCTCTCTCTAGGAATCTATTGGCCGGTATAGTTGCTCATATCTGATAATCATGTTTAGTCATGCAGTTACATTTAGTTCTCATAAATTGGCCTATAGGGATGTTATTAGTCACATGTTTTGGGTGACAACTTTCATAACCAGCTCTAACACTGGATGAAATCTTGGCACCGCTAACTAAAATATTGAACCTGTCACTAAGGTTAGCTCATTTACCCCAGAAGTGGAAATCTGGCATGATTGCCCCGTTCATAAATGCTGTGTCAGGGCTCAGCATTCAAACTACAGTCCTATCTCCATCCCCCCCCTTCCAAAGCTCTTCAGTTTATAGTTTCCGACCAGCTGACTGAATACCTGGAGATATGCCAGATTCAGTGATCTGGGCAGCATGGGTTTAGTAAAGGACACAGTATCACCTCCGTGTTGGTTGAATTCACCGGATTCATCCACAGCTTGCTTGACCAAGGTCAATTGGTAGGGCAGGCCTTTATAGATCTAACCAAGGCCTTTGATATGGTCAATCACTCTCCTACTCAAGCAACTTTCCTGTACAATGAAGTAGCAGGTTAGTTCAAAAGCTACCTTGAGAGTAGAGTGCAACAGGTGAAGATACCCGATGTCCTCTCTGATAGACAACCAATCTGCTCAGGTGTCCCACAAGGGTCTACACATGGTCCCCTCCTGTTCAGCCTCTTTTTAAACAGCCTTCCCCTCACTTGCTCCAACAAGATCTTCCTATATGTAGATGATGCAGTAATTTTCACCAGTCACTCAGATCCCTTACTGCTTGTGTACCAGCTTCAGCTAAACTTCTCCTGTGTAAAGACTTGGTTTAGTAGGCACAAACTATTGTTAAACTTCAAAAAAACAATGGTCATGTTATTTAATAGTTCCTGCAACAAGCATAAAGCCCACTAGTTAACAATTCATAATAGCACAAACATTCCACTTGAACAGGTACAACATTTCAAGTATCTTAGGGTCACCATTGATAGCACCCTGTTATTTGCACACCACATTGAAATTGTTGCTAAAGTAGTCATCATGAGTATCAGGCTACTCAATATATACAAACATTGTTTGACTACTGAGGCCCTAAGAACAGCTGTACATAGCTCAGTCATTTCCATTATAGATTATGGGCTGGTAGTGTACGACACTGCTACTGATGTATCTCAAAAGTGGGTCTCAACAGCACTAAAAAAAGTCTGCAGGCTCATCATTAGTGCACACTGACTCACATGTATGTGTGAGCTCTATAAGCAGACAGGGTAGCTCCATTTGAAAAGTTGGATCAAATATCAAATCTGCCTACTGGCCAAAAAAATCTAGTCTTGGACTTTCCCCACAGGGGGTGCAGACGTACCTTAGCCTTTCTAGTAACCCTCACCATACAAGAGGATCAGATAGTAAACCCTTCCTAGTCCCCTTATGCTGCACTGTGCAAGGCCAAAGGTTATTTTCCTACAGATCCCCATCTTGACTTAACTCCTTACACAGTGACATCTTGCTGAAGCCAAACGGGGTCCATTTAAACATAAGCTTCCTCAGTTACTTATAGCACAAAGTATTTGTGATTGCTTTCCTTAGCTGGACCTTGATGGGTGCACCATGGAACTCTGGAACTCTAGAACTTAGACAATTTTGGCACTAGCCACTAAAATTATGCCAGCACTATCCTGTCCTAACTACTCCTACCCCCTCTCCTACCTAATTTCTCTCATCCTTGGTCACCTGACCTTGGTCACCCCCCCTTTCAACTGCCCAAGCTTCCCATTATCTTCCCTTTCCACCCTACCCCCTCTCCATTGTGCCTTCCCCCTTCCATTGACTAAGTCCACTCCAGCTGATTCTCTTGGTGTCCATGTCTCCCCTAAGCCTTTTATCCCCTTCCCCTCACTCTTTGACAGTGCCTCCTCTGGCTAATTTCCACACTATTCTACCCACTCTGTAAGCTCATAATCATGCTAAAGTTACCTTGCTTCATATATAACCTGTGTTTGTTGCAAATTGTTTAGTTCTGTTGTATATTGTATTACATATTGTGGACCTTGCATATTGCTATAATCAATGTATTCTAATTTGACTCGTTATACCTTTACAAAATGTGTCATCAATTGTGTAATCTGTTATGTCTCCTATGTCCTGTTGTTATTGCTGACGTGGAACTTTTGTAAAAGAGCTTCTGGCTCAAAGGTATTACAATTCCTAGATTGTAATAAATAAATAATGTAAGAGGGAGTTCCTGTCTGCCCTTTTCTGTATAGTTTGGTCACTATACTGTTATTCTCACCCTTCTTAATGGTAAGATCAAGGGAATTGACCCTCTCAAGGTCAAAGGTTACCTCAGTACTCAAAGTTTCATTAGTTGTCTCCAATTACTCCACAAATAGATCCACTTCTCTTACAGGACCTTTCAAAATGAGGACTAAGTCATCTATACATGATTTCATTTTCATTTCATTTCATTAAATTTTTTTTATAGTGGAAAGCATGTGAGCTAACTGCCCGGTTTTACAAGCATCCTACAAAGTATGGATTCAGAAACTTAACAATAGAAAAGATTATAAATAGTTATACAAGGTAACTACATCAACTATTGTCACAGTTGTCAGTCTGATTTAAGTAGGAGGTAATAAATGTGAGAAGAGGACAATATTATGTGCAGAAACAGACAAACTTCTCAGGGAGGTAACATTTTAGATTATTTTTGAAGGTCCTAGGGACAGATACTGAACGAGGGAGTAGGGGAAGCTGTTAAACAGTCTATTACCCCTAAAGATGAGGGAGTGCAGTCCTGTGTGGTGTGGTAGAAAGGAACCATTAAGCAGTGGTGTGATATGGATCTGGTGGTACAAACCCTGGTTAGCCTCTAGAAACAGGAAGTACTGCTGTTGGCAAGCAGACCCTGGAGAACTTTATAGAAAAAGATCAAGATTCTGAACTTAATTCTATCTTCAAAAGTAAGCAAAATTTCTGCCTTGTAGAGGTGGCAGTAGTGAGTGCTACAAGATAGTCCTGTGATGAACCTGATAATGCTATGGTAGGTGGTTCTTAACCTACTGAGAGTCTTAAGGGATGGGGTGGAGGAGTAGATAAGAGAGCCATAGTCAAGGAGTGGAAGCAGGAAACTGTTTGCTACAAGTGTTTGAGTTTCAGGGATGGGAAACTGATTAATTCTATAAACCATTCCAAGTATTTGGTGTATGTTCTTGATAAGTTGTGTGATGTGGTATTCGTAGGGAAGGTGGCAGTAAAAGTAGATGCCAAGGTACTTAAACTCATTAACACTCTCAATACAGTTACTTTTGTTATCCCTGAGTGTGAAGTTAAAATTGGAGGCTTTTCTGAAGCCAAAGAATACCATGGATTTGATTTTATTTTGGCATTGTGGACCAGAACATGAGTGGAGTCCCAGGAATACAGCTCGCTGAAATCATGCTGGAGTTTGTTGAGGAGATTTGTGGGGCACCTATCTTTACAGAACAAAGCTGTGTCATCAGCATAAAGGATTAAATCAGTGTGTGTGCAGATAGTGGGAAGGGAGAAAAGCATGGGGCCCAATATGGATCCTTGAGGGACCCCATATTAAATGTGATGGACATCTGAGTACTGTCATTTAGTTATACATACATACACATACATGTGATATGTTCAACTTGCTTAAGAGGGAGATTTGGGTCAAATTAGGAGGGAGATTGGCCTGCTAGTAGGGAGATGCCATAACATCATGAGTTTGTCCTTAAATGGCATCAAAAAAATAAGAAAAAAGTCATTACAAAAATGTAATGTATTTAATTTTGTCAAGAATAAGCACTAAAAAGAATAAACAACTAGTTATATAAAGTTATCAGATACATTGTTCATCACTGATTTAATTTTTATGTGTCTTTATCTGCCCAAAAACCATGGATGTTTTGGACAGAATTTTACTTAAGCAGGAGATTTTGTTTCCCAGGAGGGAGGGAGGGAGTTCAGTCAAAAAAAAAAAACAGGAGTCTCCTGTGTAAAGAGGGAGATATCACATGTATGCATACATACATATTTGCCAGCAGATTAGGCCTAATGGTCTACCTTATCTGCCCAATGCAGCTCACTGGCAGTGCACAGTAGATGCTCTACCTCCCCCCATTATTTCCCTCCCACCCACGTTCCCACCCTCTACAACTCTGGTGATCTCCAAACCCCCACCTTGAACCTACCCCTGTGCCTATATCAATCCCTAACTTTAGATTATGGCATCTTGTAGTCCCCCTCCTCCCTCAACCTGAGTAGACAAGTCTTGTTCCCTCTGTTTAACCCCTTCACGTATTTGCAGGTCTCAGTCATATCCTTCCCCCATCCATTCTGTCCTCCAGACAGTACATATTCAGCTCTCTAAGTCTATCCTCATATGACAACCCCTCCAGACCACTAAACATCTAGTCACCCTTCTCTGGACTCTCTCCATGAATGTGATGTCCTTTTTAGGCCAGGCGCCAGAACTGCCCACAGTACTCTGGATGTGACCTCACCTATGAGGTGTACGGGGAAGTATAACCTTCCTTCTCCTGGATGTTATCCTCCTGGCAATAGACCCAAGCATTTTGTTTGCCTCAGTCACTGGTCTCCTGTACTGTTCCGAATGGTTCCATTTAGTGTCAATCATCACCCCCAGATCCTTTGCCATTGTTGCAACAGTCATCTGTACCCCCCCCAAGTGGTAAGTATACCCAGGGTTCCTAACACCTAGGTGCAGAATGCTACATTTGTGTGCATTAAACCCTAACTGCCACTTGTGGGCCCAGCTTTCCAGCCTGTCCAGATTATTCTGCAGTGCCCTCCTTCCCTCCTAGCTTTCTACCACTGCTGACTTTGGCAAGATGGGAGAGTGCCTCAGAAAAGCACTAGCAAACAGGCTAGAAGGAGGTGTGGAGCAACAATGGGGAATTATCAAAACTGCCATCACAGAGGCAACAAGCCTTTGTGTGAAGCAAATAAATCAAAATGAAAGAAAAGCCACTATGGTTTTCAAGAGGTGGCTGTGAAAGTCAGGAAGAAAAGATAGCATTCCGGAAGTATAAGGAAACACAGAAGGAGCAGGACAGAGAGCTGCACCAGTTAAGGCAGAAAGAAGCAGGAGGAAGTCAGAATAGCAAAGGCCCAAACTGAGGAAAAGATAGCCAGCTCAGTTAAGAAGGGGATAAAACCCTTTATAGGTACATCAGCGAGCGAGAAAGACAAAGGGAGGGATAGTGAGGCTGAATAGAATGAACGGTGGGCAGAGGGGACAGTGAAAAGCAGGAATACTGAATGAATATTTCTGCTCAGTATTCACAAAAGAGGAGGGGAAGTGCCTAATCCAATTAATAGAAGCACCCTGATAGGGGTCGATCCCAGTCCTTTCACAGAATAAAGGGTTCTGCAAGAACCCTAAAACTGAAGGTGGACAAAGCAATGGGTCCTGATGAATTCACCACAGAATTCTAAAAGAATTAAAGAAGGAACTAGTGAAACCACTGGCTACTCTTTTAATAAATCATGGAGGATGGTGTGGTACCCGAGGACTGGAGGAAGGCGGATGTGATTCCCTCACAAAAGTGGGACCAAGACAGAGGCAGGAAACTACAGACCTGTCAGTCTGACCTCTGTGGTAGGAAAGTGATGGAGTCACTTGAAGGAAAGAATAGTTGAGTACCTAGAGGTCAGTGGAGCACAGGATCCAAGGCAGCATGGTTCACAGGGAAGATCATGTCAGACGAATCTAATAGATTTCTTTGACTGGGTGACCAAAGTAGTAGACCAGGGAGGGGCTGTGGACATGGCTCACCTAGACTTTAGCAAGGCATTTGACACAGTCCCACACAAAAGATTGATAGTCTAATTAACCAGCCTGGGAGTGGGTCCCAGGGTGGTAGCCTGGGTAAAACATTGGCTGCACAACAGGACACAGAAGGTAATTGTAAATGGAGTCTACTCTGAAGAAAGGGCGGTTACTAGTGGGGTAACGCAGGGTTCAGTATTGGGTCCAGTCCTTTTTAATGTCTTCATCAGTGACATTGCAGAGGGACTGGAAGGAAAAGTATGCCTTTTTGCAGATGACACAAAGATCTGCAACAGGGTTGATACACAAGGAGGTTTGGAAAGGATGAAAAGGGACTTGGCAAGGTTGGAGGAATGGTCAGACGTATGGCAGCTAGGATTCAATGCAAAGAAGTGCAAAATAATGCACCTGGGAAACAAGAACCCAGAGGAAGAATACACAATGGGTGGGGAGGTAGTAACAACAACAAAACAGGAAAGGGACCTGGGGATAATCATATCAGATGATCTTAAGGTTAGCAAGCAATGTGAGAAGGCAGTAGGGAGGGCCGGGGGTATACTGGGATGTATAGGGAGAGGCATCAGCAGCAGAAAACAGGAAGTTGTTATCCCTCTGTACAGACAGTTGGTGAGACCCCATCTGGAATACTGTGTCCAGTTCTGGAGACCCCATCTCCGCAAGGACATAGAGAGGATAGAGGCAGTCCAGAGGAGGGCAACTAAAATGGTGCAGGGTCTGCAAGAGAAGCCGTATGAGGAGAGACTAAAGGAGCTTAATATGTATACCCTTGAGGAAAGAAGGGAGAGGGGGGACATGATAGAAACTTTCAAGTACCTCAAGGAATCAACAAAGTCCAAGAGGGTAGCATCTTTCAGAAAAAGAGACTTGCAAGAACAAGGGGACACAATTTAAAGATAGAAGGAGGGCAGTTCAGGGGCAATGTGAGGAAGTATTATTTCACAGAGAGGGTAGTGGATGCATGGAACAGCCTTCCTGAGGAAGTTGTGGGGTCTAAAACTGTGGGAGAATTCAAGAATGCATGGGACAGACATAAGGCAATTCTTGTGGGGGGCAGGAAGATATAGGCTGTTGGTTAACTAGGATCTGCAGCCTATCCTGTAGGTAGGGAAATGGGCAGACTAAATGGGCCTAGCTGTCCTTATCTGCTGTCAAAGTCTATGTTTCTATGTTTCTATGCTACCACTGCCCCCAGTTTGGTAGAGCATGATCTGTCACTAAGACAGTTCTGGAACCACTAAGGTAGTTTGGGAACCAATATAGAACTTCCCTAGAGAAGGTAAGTTGGGGTAGAGTTTTGAGGAGTATGTGGTGATCAATTAGATCAAAGGCCTTAGTGAGGTCCGCAAAAACAGAATCTCTGTAGAAACCTTCATCGATGGCCTCATTAATAAAGTTTGTGAGCTTAACTGGGGCAGTCTTTGTGTTGTGGTCTGACCTGAAACCATGCTGTGAATCTGAGAGTAGATTATATCTTTCCAGGAATTCCATGGTTTAGGCCAGTAAAATGTTTTCAAGGATTTTGGAAAGGGGAGCAAGCAGCGAGATTGGTATGAAGTTGCATACATGAGTTCTAGAGATGGATTTATGGAGGGGTTGATGGTGACACTTTTCCATTTACTTGGAAAGGTGCCTTTTCAGAATGAATGGTTGAGAATGTTTGTGAGGGCAACAGCGATGTGTTCACATACAAGTTTGAGAATGCAGTAATCTATGGCATCGGCTACCAGGCTGGGCCTGGGGTAATTCTTCTTTATGTAGTCAATTACCTGAGATGGTTGGAGATAGCGAAAGTGGAAACTGTGGCAGGAGGTGGCAGGGTGTGCGTGGGGGAGTTGGGTTAGGAACTGGGCTTGGTTCTTTGCATTGATAAACTGAGGGCTTATATATGTCAAGGTCACCCAAATGAAATTTAAAAAGGTTGGCAATATCCCTTGGATCCTTGATGAGACTTCTGTCCTTGATAAGGGTAATTTGCTTATCAATTGTAATCCTGTCAAGTAGTTCATTAACTGTGTTTCAGGTGAGTTTATGGTGGCCCAAACCTCTGATTTGGTTGTCTTTGAGAAATGTAACTTTGGCTGCACTGACTGCCGATTTGCAACTGTTACTGAGAGTCTTGTATTGTTGCAGGAAGTTGGGTAGTTTGAGTCTTCTGTACAAATCAATTTTGTCTAAAAAGAAGTTACTGTGCTCCTCCCAAAAAAATTCCTTTTCCCAATTAGACATGTTTATAACGCATAATCCGGGGCCATGTCTGCACCCATGGCAGTCCCATTTTCTTTTGCGAATACATGACAATCTTTGAATAAAAAGGAATTGCAGGTCAAAACATTTTCAGTTAATGCAACAAGAAACTCAACCAAATGTTGGGAATATTCTGTGTCTTCATACAGAGATGCATGTAGGGCATCTTGACTCTGGTCATGGGGGATATTAGCATATAAAGCCCTAACATCGAGTGTAACAGATACTGTACCATTCAGGCTGCATGCCTACACTTTCTAACATGTTTAATAAGTCAGTGGTTTCTCTTAGATAAGATCTGGTTCTTTGTGCAACTGGCTTAATGTGACCATCACTGAATTGTGCCAGGGACTCAGTAATAGAGCCCATGCTGGCTACAGTCGGTCATGCTGGTGGTTTATCCAAATGTTTATGGATCTTTGGCAGCCCATAGAGGACTACCTATACTGGATGCTCCACCAGCAAAAAATTAAACATTTAAAGAGTTGCTGACATGATCTGGCCAAAAGTGCTACATTGCAGAATTAGAATAAGCATATCTACAGTAAATCTTATGCCAAAAAGTAAATTTCTGTCTTACTTCATTTTAAAGTTATTAGCCATTTTGTAACCCTGATTTCACTGCCTGTTCCAAGAAAGTCTGTTCCAGTGAAGAGCTGCTGCTGATGTCACCTGGGGACCTTACAGTTTATTCTTCCATGTCAGCAAGCTTATAGGACCTGTTTTTCTAAAGTTGTAAAGATCATGTGCAATGGTTTTCATAAATAAAACAGGTAACATGAGTTAGTAAACATTGTTTAAAAAACTTTGTGTTTCAGGGTTTGTAACAAAACTGACAATATTTTGTCTGGATGCCTTTTTATTGAGGTCCTTTTGCAGAATGCTGGATCATAGCCCACTGTGAGGTTTGCAGACTGAATAAGTTTCTGATGAAAAGCTGAGCTCATTCGCACTTATCAGTCAATTGAGGCAACTTCTAAGAATTGCAATTTAAAACAATTATCCCATCACAAAGGGATGTGGATTGACCACAGATTGTCCTTACTCGACCATATTGAAGAACTTTCCAAAAAACTTATACAGAGGCTCGGCATATTCTTCCATATTAAGCACCTGCTAATGTTGGAAGTGAGAACCAGAATTGAACAATCCACCTTACTCCCCTTACTAGACTATGGGAATATTCTATAAGGACAAGGGAACATCACAGCGTTAAAAAAGCTTGACATCTTATATCACCAGGCATTTAGATTAATATCAGGAGCCCCCTACGCTACACACCACTGTTTCTTATATGCCCTGGTCGGTTGGACCTCCCTTGGCATAAAGCGATACAAAAACGCCACAATCTGGACCTACCGTGCTATCATCAAGAAACTGCCCTTGTATATCTTGGACTGCCTCCCTATTTGTACCCCTGGTTCATATGCACTAAGAAAATCCACCTATATCACTCTTGTTATTCCCAAAGTCAAAACTCGTTTTGGCAAAGTTTCCATTGGCTACTCACTTCCTACCCTATGGAACAAGATCCAGAAAGTACTGCAAATTGCCTCTTCACTTTCCCTAGCTACCTTCAAAACCCTACTGGCCAGGACAGCCACAGAAAATTGTAATTGTTCATCTTAAAACCCCTATGCTAATACCTCTTCTTCCTTCTCCTATCTAAGTCTACTAGCCAGGACTGATACAGTAAATTATAAGTGTGCTTCACAAAATGTCCACTGGTCAAGACCGCTACAGAAATTTACAAGTGTGCTTCATAAAACCCCTATGGAATCACCTTTCATTTATTCCCTACCTCAGGTCCACACCACTATGTTTTTTCACTGCCTCTTACTCCCCATATAAGTGATCCGGCATACCTACGTCTTCTGGCCCACACATTTACAGTACCTCAGATAGCTATTGTCCTGGACTCTTACTCCTTTATCTAGATCTGTTTTTCATAATTCAGAGTTGTCCTTTCCTCCTTGCAGTCTCTTGATCTACTGGCCCTGGCCTTGACATCCTGTCAGTCAGTTTTAACGTTATCAGTATAGGCTGGTACAGCAAGCTATTAGAGTTCTTGAGTATTTTGTGAATTGTTTTTCTTTAAACCAATTTGTGTTTATCTTAACCAATCTCCAGAAATACAAATAAATAAAATAAAAATAAAAAATAAATCTAGCCAATAGAATGTCTATTATATTCATTTTTTTTCTTTTTTGTACTTTGCTTCAACACATCTGTATATATCCTAATCATTTTCTATAAACACCCAATTGTATGTTGTAAATATTTGGTATACCTACTCTATGAGGATGTGTTATTGTATATTCCAATGTTATTCTGTCTCTTATGTAATTATTACCAGGTCCATCTTATAAATGAGTTTTTCTCAATGATGTTTAACCTGGCTAAATAAAGATTGATTGATTGATCTCCTTGTTAATGGGGGTGGGGCAGGCTCATCTATGTTCTACTCTGAATTACAATGATCATTTTACCAGAGGTAACACTTCCACCCCTAATAGTCATGGGTTGGAAAGTTATTCATAGAGGTGTGCTGGAGCAGGATGAAGAATTTTACAGGATAGATGGGGTACACCATTCTGGGCAAGGCCTGGTGATGTTTAACTCAGATATTGCTGATAAGATTGAGCCCTGGATGTGGGAAATGGCTGGGTAAGGAAAAAGGGGCAAAGTCCAGAGTCCGTCATAAGTGGGAGGTGGACTAATGGAAATTAGAGGAGGGGAAGGATAGGTTAGGGGGTAAAAGGGAGATAAATAATAAGTAGGACATACCTGTAAGACAAAACTACAAAAACAGCTTGTTCGCCTTGGGCTGGAAAGGATGAACAAAGTCGGCCCCCAGGATGTAAATCTGAGGGGAGAAGAAGATAAGAAAAGATATGAGAATGAAATGGAGAATAAAACTGAGACTACAATTAAGTAATGAAATGATGGCATGATTAAATGGATATGAAATGCATACTGTTGTATGGAATATGTATTATATACATGTGTATTGATTCATGGATTGAAATGGATTTGAAATCAAGGAGTTAAGTAAATTAATTGCCATATCTGAGCACCCACACACACCTGTCTGGTGTCTTCTTTGGTGGGGATCCACCCGGATCCGGGGACAAAGAGGGTTGCCCAATTAAAGGGTCAGGTATTTTTGTCCACTAGCCCAGACCAAGAGGTGTACTGGGTGTTAAGAAGATTTGATTGGCAGGGGAAGGATAAGGGGATAAAGGGAAGGGGGAGAAGTGAGAATAGGAGTAGTAAGGATGTCAGAAGGGGGAGAAACTATGAAGTCAGAGTAAGAGTAAGAGTGAGGTGGTAGAAGGGGATTGGTCAGCAAGGAAGGGAGAGAGAGGGTTGAGGAACAGGGGTATTTAAGGTCAGGCACAGACCCTAGGAGCTCACAATTTTGCTTGAGGAGAATTTCTCACCCACCCATCCCAAGGGAAGAGATACAAGGGGAGAACTGATCGCTGCTGTAGGTGGAGAGCAGTGGACTAGGGGCTGCCAAAAATGATAAAAGGATAAGACGGATAAGGAAAATAGGGGAGGGAGAGGATAGGTTATGAGGGAAAGGGGGTAGATAATAAATAGGACTTTAGACACTACAAAAACAGGGGTATGGTGTGAGCGCTCCAACCCATTGGGATGAAAATGATGAAGAAAGGCTGCTTCTAGGATGTACATCTGGGGGGAGAAGAAGATAAGAAAAGACAGAAGAATGAAATGGAGAATAAAATTAAGAATAAAATTAAGCAATGAAATGATGGCATTATTAAATGTATTTGAAATGCACAATGTTATATGGAATATATATTATGTACATATATGGATTTATGGATTGAAATTGATTTGAAATCAAGGAATTAAGTGAATTAATTACCAAATATGAGCACCCATACATACTTGTCTGGTGTCTTCTTTGTTAGGGATCCTGGGACAAACAGGGATGCCCAATTAAAGGGGGTAGGCCCCATTATCCACTAGCCAAGAACAAGAGGTGTAGTGGGAGTTAAGAAGGTTTGATTGGGAGGGGAAGGGTTAGGGGAAAGAGGAGGAAGGGGGACATGGGATAAGGATGTCAGAAGAGGGAGCTATGAAGCCAGAGTAAGGGTGAGGTGGTAGGAGGGGGTTGTTCAGTAAGGGAGAGGGAGGATAAAATATTATTATTAATAAGGGCTCAACAAAGTTACTTGCTCAATTTTGTGACGTTTCAGTAACAAACAATAAAGATTCCTCAACAAAAGTAAATAACAAATGGAACATGGAGGCAAGAAAAAACTTCATAATGAACAATGGGAAACTATCATGATATTAAGTAATAAAATCTATATATCTGCAAAACATAAATCAATTCAAAATAAAATAATTCATAGGGCATATGTCACCCCTCACCAAATTGCCAAATAAATAAGTAATATTACAATTTATGTTGGCAAGGTTGCAAACAAAAACTATCCTTTTTCACTGTTTATGGAAATGTCTCATAATAAAATGGTGGCAAAATATTAATAAAATATTATCAGCATGGTTTGACAAACAATTACCATGCGTATCCAAACTCTGTTTAGAAACATAGAAACATAGAATTTGACGGCAGATAAGGACCACTTGGCCCACCCAGTCTGCCCATTTCCCTACCTGATGGATAAGTTGCAGATCCTAGTTAACCAGCAGCCTACTTCTTCCTACCCCCACCCCCTAGAATTGCTTTATGACTGTCCCATGCATGCTTGAATTCCACCACTGTTTCTGACTCCACAACCTTCTCTGGAAGGCCGTTCCATACATCCACAACCCTCTCTGTGAAAAAATACTTCCTTAAATTGCCTCTGAGCCGCCCCCCTTCTATCTTCAAATTGTGCCCCCTTGTTCTTGCACACCCCTTTTTTTGAAAGATGCTACCCTCTTGGACTTTGTTGATTCCCTTGAGGTACTTGAAAGTTTCTATCATGTCCCCCTCTCCCTCCTTTCCTCGAGGCTATACATATTAAGCTCCTTAAGTCTCTCTTCATATGTCTTCCGTGCAGACCCTGCACCATTTTAGTTGCCCTCCTCTGGACAGCTTCCATCCTGTCTATGTCTCTTGGAGACTGGTCTCCAGAACTGCACGCAGTACTCCAGATGTGGTCTCACCAGCTGTCTGTACACAGGGATAATAACTTCTTGTTTTCTACTGGTGATGCCTCTCCCTATGCATCCCAGTATTCCCTCAGCCCTCCTTGCTGCCCTCTCACATTGCTTGCCCACCTTTAGGTCATCTGATATGACTACCCCCAGGTCCCTTTGCATTTTTGTTGTTGTTAGTATCTCCCCCCCCCATTGTGTATTCTTCCCCTGGGTTTATTCAATGATTTTACTCAAACAGACCTTTCCCAGGCACAAGGCAAAATAATTGCTCTTGCCTCTATGGCCCTTAAACGTACTATTCTAGCTAATTGGAAATCTTATCAATTACAAAAAGTGGATCTGAATCAATGGTAGAATGTTTTTTTATGATACGTTGATGTTGAAAAAAATCAGTTGAACTGGATAAAAATGAGGATGATATTCTAGGTATCAATTTGAGGAAAACATTTAATAGTTTTCCTCCCCTAATGCAAATTTAAACATACATGTTTATTGTCTGCATTAATATAGGTGTTTAAATGGCAGGGTAAAATAGTGTAATCTGATTGGCTCTTATTTATGTGTAAACTATGATTTACACATGGTTAAAAAAAGGACTGCTCAGCAGTGAATAGTCTGCAGCACAGATCAATGGGTATTTGGAACACAGGCCTTACAGTTAGCCTTCTATTGACAGAACTGATCTTCCACCACAAACATGGCTCCTACCTTTACACTGTAAAAAACTTCAACTGAGCCCTAAATATAAAACTACCTTAAATATAAAATAAAACACAGGAATTAAGTGCTGTTTCTCTTATTATCACACTCTTCTTACATACATAAACAAATAAGAAACAATAAATATTGTTTATAGTTTTCACTACATCAGTTTTTTTGCTGATAGTGAAAAATACCCTTCTATCTTTAATTGATTATCAGGGAACTTTCTTCTTCTTGCCCTGACAGTGAGATAACTGGGTCTCTGTCTGCAACAAAGGCCTTTGTTGTCTGTGTGTACAGTGTGTTGGGAGAGAAACATTCTGCCAGTTGAACTGAGCAGAATTTTGAATGCAAGTATTTCATGATAAACATTCCACGATAAACATTCAATATCTTGAATGTGGAGAACAACAGAGGAAAAAAAAAAGAAAGAAAAAAGAAGGCAATGATACCATTACATCATCAATTACTCACTTGCAGTGGGCGGAAGGATTATTTTATCACAAATGCACACAAGTAAATCTATTTTTTTCTACATATAAACATGCTTTTACTAATAGTCAAAAGAAAAAAAAAGAAGCCAATTTTCTAAGCGCAATAAGGCACTCAGGGGTGTGTGTAAATCATAGTTTACACACTGCCAGGGGCTGAAGACACCCGGCCTTTTGCCTCATACCTTACTACACCCCTGGCCATGTGTAAACTATGGTTTACACACGCCCCTTTGTGCCTTATTGCTTACTTATTCAAAGGAAAAAAAAATGAATTAGATGGGAGGGAAGAAGAATATAAAACCTTGAATGATGCATAAAGTAACTACTATCTGCATATTTCAATATACTATGGAGGGTTGAGGGTGAGGTGATACTATGTTCTCATGTATTGTAATCAGATTTCAGTTGATATTGTTAAATCAATAAAAAATGTTCATGCAAAAAAAGAAGAGAAAAAGATAATAAATTAGTGGTGAAGGGGTGAAAATGGGAGGAAGGATGTGATCAATGTAATATTCAAACACATCTGTTGTAATTTCTTATTGACAGTCTTTGATCATATCTTTTACTAAAGAATAAGTTACAAAATCATTACATATACTGTACAAAATAAGTACATGTGAAAAACAGTATTAGAAGTACAGTGGAATGAAATAACATATGAAAGGTGGAGGCATCTCTAGGTATTCTTTATAACTCAGTGCTTACATTAATTGGTAACATTAACAAATGCATTCACTATAAATTATTGATGTTATAACATTTTACAAGATATGAAACACATTCTTGTCATTCTTAAAAGGGTTTAGTATAAGCATACAAAAAATGCTAATCTTTTTTTTTAAATGGTTCATGCCATGCAGACTAGATATGAATAATTGTTTCCATTCAAACTGAGGAATCCATTTATGAATATTGTTTTCCTTTCGGTTTCTTGACATGGTCCTTTTTCATTGCCTCTGCACTTGGTCTGAGCTTATCAAGCTCTCTCTTATCTATTAACAAAGATTCAAATTGATCTTATATCACATGCATTAAATTAAGCTGTGCATTTATTGCTATTAAACGTTCCAATATTTGAAAAAAACTTCTTGCCCTCATTTTTGTATGAATAGGCACTCCCAAAATGCATAAATCTGTTCCTACTTCACTAGTCTGTGCCAACATTACTTGATGTTGTTCAATGCATTTTTAATAATCTGGATGGAGTGCAATAGGCACTGTGGATAATTTTACTGTATATTGTATAGTCCTTTCTCTAGAAGATATATTTGCTTACTGAATTTATTGTAATATGCTGTAACACTGTGTCTCTGCTTTTACTTTTTTGTTTCTTTTGATCATTTCTCTCTTATTTCTTTGTATAGCTTATTGATGTCTATATGCATGCTTCTATACAACCAAAAGAATAGTCCTATATTACATTAAATTTATATTCTTAATTTACAAATTGTGTATATTTTCTGTACTGGGAGCTCTTTCCCAGTGAGAAAAAAAAATCTTTGTTAACAATGTTTCTAAGCTGTAAATATTTGGGAATAAAAAGGCTTAAGTTGTATTGTGCTTTACAAAAATCCATTGCATGAAATGGTCATTTGTAATTAAATCTGACCATCTATATATGACATTTCTTTTCCAGGATGAAAATAGATTGTTCTACCATTTCCTTTGTGATTTGGATTGTTCCATATAATACCAGAAGTAAATTTGTTAGCTGACCACCTATTTTTATTATATAATACTTTTCAGTTATTTGGCTAATAGTAGTTATTAGGGTACTTTCACAGTTTATGTATGTGGATGGGGCATGTCAGATATTACAAACTGATTTATGTGAATTTGCCTCATAATTAATAATGAAATCATGGATATTATTGTAGTATGTCTCATCATAAACCAATTCCATCATTGTTTTCATTATATATGTAATATAATATTCCTTTGGCTGTGGACATGCAAGTCCTCCAACTTCCTTAGATAGGCAAAGCTTGTTCCAAGGAATGAGTGGATGATTTTCCAAATAAATTATTTAAAAATGTTGATAATGTTTTGAAGCAAAGATCTGAAATAGGGATAAGCAAAGTCTAAAATAACTGTGGGAGAAAAGATCTTGCCAACATTTTTAGGGTCTTTATTTTTCCATAAATTGACAAGGACAGTTTCTGCCATCCCAGTTTTTTTTTTCGTTTTTTTTTGGTATTTTAACTTTTCTAATACAAGAATGTGATTTAGTTTGAACATATCCACAAATTATTGATGATTCTTAAAAATGAATAATCCATTCCTTGTGCTTTGTGAATTGCACTAAAAAAATCTAGCATTCTGTTTAAATATGGGTGATAAATTGTATTAGTTCTGATATTTTTTCATTCTTTTTGTAACCTGATAATAAAGAAAACTGTTATAAGACTTGTTTTCTGGTTTGTTGACTGTGCTTAAATTTTGTCAAAACCAAAAGTATATTTTCTGCATAAGATATAAGCTTCACTTCCACTTGTCAAATCTCCACCCCTGAAATGTACTGATTACCCATAATTTCATTCAATACAGGTTCTAATGTAGAACAAGTGTAGTAGAGAGGGGGCATCCCTGCCTAAGTACCCTATGTAAATTAATTTATTTTGTTAATAGGTTGCTCACTTCTAGCTTGATTTGGGGGAAATACATACTAACTTAAACACATTGCATGAATTTAGATTGAAAGCCCCAGCTGTTTAGGAAATAAAATAAATATTTTAATACCACTACATCAAACGCCTTCCATGTGTCTAAACAAATACACATAGCTTCTCCTTTTTTTTCTAGATGTTCTATTATAAATTGCAAGTTGTGCACTGCTGTATGTATTGACCTATTTGGAATAAAAAACAGTTTTATCTGGGTGTATGCATTTTCTAGATATTTAAGAATCTGACTGCTAAGTATTTTTGCCAAGATCTTATATTTCTTATTTAATATTGCAATGGGTCTGTAATTCTGAACATATTTTGAATCTTTCATTTGATTTGCAACTGAACAAATATAGGCTTTATAAATGATTTTGGAAGTGTTCCTCCTTTCTGAATTTTTTGGGTACAGGGATTCAAAAGTTGGAAGTGAGGCATCAGAGAAGGCTGTGTAAAATTTGACAGTAGCACCATCTTCACCTGGGCATTTCCCCTCTGTCATGCCTAGTGCTGTATTTTTTGTTTCTTTGTCGGGTGTTGAAACATTTATAGTTTCTTCCTTTAACTCTATTAGTCTTAGTGCATGACAATAATTGTCCCCTGAATCCCCCCAGGAATGATGGATGCTACAACAGTTTAACTTGATTGCTCGTTGGCAAATTTATTTATGGCACAAAGAATATATTTTACACCGACAGATTTTTTTGACTTCACAATTCAATTCCACACCAAATTTCTTTCAAAGCTTCCTTCTTCTGATCGTTCTTCCATCTTGACTTTCAAAGCCCAGACACTGTGAATCTGGCCCCCTCCTACACACCAGAACCAGGCCAGTTCCACCTACTCAGGCTTTTGCCCTCCAGGCCTGGACACTTCTGAATCTGGTGCCTGGACTGATCCCCCTTTCTGCTTTACCACCACATTGGGGTCCCTTGTCCCCAGCCCATGTATCCTACCCCCTCTCCCTTCCTTTCCCTGCTCCCCACTTTTTCTTTCTCCAGTGCCCCTCCTCCAGCTTGTGGCGGATGGAGGGGCTCCCCACTTGCGGGCTAGTATCTAAGATCTTTTCTGGCTATCTTGTTCACTAGCTCCCCGATAGGCCTTAGGAATAGGCACATGCCAAACTCCAATATTTGGACTCTGTCAGACCTGTACACTGCTGGCTGGTCAAAGGAGATGTCCTTGTGCTACAGGTGCACCCCCCCATTTCGATCACTGCCCTGGCCACCCTTCTATTTAAGCACTTCCTGACTTTCTCAATCAGCCAGAAATCCTGCACCCCCCTCCAAACCCTCCAGGAGATGATATTGGACAAGTCGATTGACACCCTCGGACACCACCCTCTAAATGTTTCTAAATCTCCCATGATGCTCTGCCCCAATGCCACCCATGGCGGGCCCACCAAATTGTTGCCCCCCAGGTGTATAATAATGTAATCTGGCATGCTGCATTGCAACTTTAATTCTTCCATCAGAGGCATGAGTTGTGCCCACCTCATCCCCCTAATGCCTTTCCACAGCACCCTGGTATGCTCGGTGTTATATCTCAATTTTGCTCCTCTGGAGGTGGCGACTGCAAACCTTTCAGCCCAATATACAGAGGAATGCCCCACTATCCAGATTTTCCTGTTGGAACCTGCCATGGAAAACAAAATAAACAGTGTGAGTTGCTATTGTCAATACCTCACATACCTCCTATAGCAGCTGTACTTCCAGCACCCCACCTTCTGTATCTTTACCACTGCAGCCCCTTCCTCTGCTGCCTTCGTGGCTGCCCCCAACCAAAATAAATGTGGGGCAAATTTACTTGGATCTTCTCTGAGGAATGTCAAAGCCCTCTTGAGTACTGCCCCACCTGAAACCCCATGACCGGTGAGCCATCCCCGTGTCAGGACAGAACTCCCCTGGCCCTCCCATGAGTGCTCCTGTATGCCTCCAGCATGACACAGCTGGTAGACTGTGGTTGCTTCACTAGTGACACCTGGGTCCACCTCCCATTGATCCATCTTAGACCTGGCCTTTCTCCCATGATTCCGGCCAAGGCTCTGTCATCAGTTCTACTTGGATGTACACCCCTATTCCAAGGGAACCTGACCTTCCCAGCCTCCTTGTAAACAACTGGCCTGGGCTGATGGCCTTGCAGGAAAAATTAAGGTGCCACAGCAGCTGTTGGATTTCTACCAGTGGCACCCTCAGGCTTCCCATAACCTGGTCTAGCAGGTCTCTAAGGCATGCCACTTTGTCCCTGGGAAGCCAAAAACATCCCTCCTCTGTGTCCACCTCTAAGCCCAGGAATTCCAACTTATAGACAGGGCCTTCTGTCTTGCCCTGTGCCAATGGTATACCCACCAGTCGGCACATTGCCTTAAAATCCTGTAACATCACCTGCGCCTCTGCCCTGGATTCCCCGATGAGGAGGAAATCATCCAGGTAGTGCACCACCCTCCTGTGCCCATACCTAGCCCCAAATACCCACCATGCTAAGGTGCTGAAAGCTTCAAAGGTGGAACAAGCCACCGAGCAGCCCATGGAAATGGCCTTGTCGAAATACATACCTCCTTGAGATTGAAAACCCAACAGGTCCCAGTCCTCAGGCATGACAGGTACCAGCCTAAACACTGATTCCATGTCCATCTTCACCAGCCATGCCCGCTCAATAGCCCTGATTAGCACTATTGCCTGTTCCAATAAGGCATATGACACCACCCTAAGGTGATCAGGTATGCCCTCGTTTACTGATGCTCCCTCGGGGTAGGATAAGTGGTGGATAAAGTGGCCCTCTCCATCTTTTTGATCCCTGATTCACCCATGTCCCCCATCAGGCCCTCCAAGTACCCTTTTTGGCTGTTTTCATCCAAAAAATCCACATCATCCTTACCACCATCCAGGTTCCCATCATCTGGCTCTGGTGAGGGTAGAGACACCAGGATATATGTGTGATGTGGCACTTCCCACCTGGGCCTCTTGCCCCCTGTTCCCCTACCTGGGTGCTCCTCTTGCTCCTTCCAATTTCTCAAGTCCTCCTTTTGCACCTCCCTCTGCTTTGCCGCTGCCACCAGCTCTGACATCTCCCCAATCAGATTGGACAACTCCTACATCAATTTTTCACTGGACAGTTGGGTTCACTTAGGTGCCATGTTGGTTTCTATGTCACTATAGGCAGAGGAGCGAAAATCAGTTGTTTAGCTGCAGCATACCACCAACAGGAATACTTTTTAATAACACATCTTTGAGGCCCATACATCCAAGGACCCCTTGGGACTGTGCCGATCATCCCATCCTGCTTCCTGGTGCCTGTTGCTTACCCACACCCCACTGCCTTTGTGCACAATATTCCCACATCCCCTGAGAAACTGGCCCAAAAAATCACCTGCAGGGCCCACCCAAGCTGAGGTACCTGCCACCTGCTCACTTATGCCTTATGCCTGGACTCCACTATGTGCTTGTCCATGGCCCCCCATTCTCCACTGTCCCCTTTCAGTTGTTGGCCAGCCCTTTCTCCCTTTCCCCTCATGATGTGCCTGTCACACATCCTCAGAAGAGGAGGCTCAAATCATTCCATGGATTGTAAAGCCACTTTGCACCATACCTCCATTTGACCACAGACCTGCTCTACAAGCATTTTACACCTTCTCCTCAGTCATCAAATGTTACCGAAAGTAAACAAAATACCAAAACAACCCATCCTGTTATCTCCAAAGGCTGAGACACACCTCCTTGCTTGGCCCCTTCTACCATGGGCCTGCCTGGATCCGCCTGGGTGCTGATGGCTGGAGGCACCAATTGCTCCCTTTCTCTATCTTCTGTTTGTTTGTTTCTTTTCCTTTTTGTATATCCTTTTTTTTTGTATTTTAGCACAAACACTACCCTGATCCCATCGCACAGACCAAGAAGCCACACTCCACCATGGCTGAGCTCTTGCTGTGCCAGTCCCCCCTGTGGGTTCATGCCCATGGCCACGGCTACCCAGCCCTAGTCCCTTCTCCATGGCCAATGACCATTACTGCCCAGAAGGAACCCCTCACCTCATAAATTGGCTGCAGGGCTGTGGCGCCTTGTCCCACTGACCCAAACCACGGTACACAACTGTGCAGCCACTCCTACCTGGATTTCCATGCTGCAGGCCACCAAGTGTGACCTGGTTCTGCATTAACATCCAGGCTCCCCCGCAGCTCCCTGGAGCAAATCAAAACACCATTCTACCTGTTAACCAAACCCCACCCTTCCCTTCCTTGTATCCCTGTCCAAGCACCAACCTCGGCTCTAGGCCACACTGTATCATGTGGCCTCACCAGGACAATCCTCTTCATCACTTATATTGGGAGGGCCCTCCCCATGAATCTCTCCCTTCAACCTAGCTCTCCCAAGATGACCCAGAGTGTGTATCTTACCATTTTCCTCTCTTCAGTCCTACGTGCCCCTGAAATGCACAATTTTTCTTCTGGCCCTCCAGTGCACTCAGGCCTCACAGGCCCCACTTTGAACAGCAACTAACAGTGGTTAGTCAATTGGAAAAAGTGCACCTGTGTTCGGTCCACCAAGTTCTCCACAATTCTGATTGAAAAAGTCACAGAACCAACTGTGCTGCGCCCTACCCACATCCCACACTCCTCCTTCCAGTTCAAAATGCCTGCACAAGCCATCCAGTCCCCATTCCAATGACGAACGACATCTTTCTTGCCCAGCTGCTGTTAGATTACATGCCATGCCCCAGCAAACTCATGTTCCCTGCATTCATAAAAATTAGCATTTCCTTTTTTTTAAAAAAAAGGAACAACGAGCACACCCAGCGAAGCCCTGCTACTTCGGCCAGGCTTTTTCTTAATTTTTTTTTTCAAAACAAGCTAACCAGAACCAGCAAAGCCAAACCATCTGGACACAGAAAATGCCTGAGGAGGCCCAGTGCCCACACCATCTCTACCCAGCTTTCATCTAAATAACACACCTGAGATAACACCAGTAAAACAGCATTTCTTTACCCCAGTTCTCCAATTTAGATGCCATATACTTCAACCAAACCCCCAACCCACCCTTTTAAACATCATTTTTTGAGAAGATGAATGAAAGAAGAGAGAGAAAAACACTCAAAAATAAAAAGGAGAAAACAGGAAACAAACGCAGCACGCCCAGTGAAACCATGTTATACTTGTACATGCCTTTCTGTCCAATTTACACCCAATGAGAGAATCCACAACCAAATTAAGCTGTCCACCTAGGTCCACGTGGCCTACAAGGCCCAGCCATCCCAAGTGCCTTACCTAATGCTTGCCAATGATGTGCTGAGTTCTTCAGTCTGAAAAATTACCAGCAAAAGAGGTCATCATGCCTGAGCCCTGGCCTAATATACCCCTACAGACCCCTGGTCAGGACCCCTTTGGGCTTCGCCCCCCAGCCAATCCCTGGGGCTCTAGCATGCCCTTCTCATTTTACACTTTTTATGCCCTGGTGATGTCACCAGGCCCTGCCCCTTCTATTCCCTCTGCTCCCCCCACCCCTAGCCCTCCTGTGCCACTTCCTGGCAGGGATCATTAGACAACCTAACTTGCCTTTTAGTGGCAACCACCATTCTCACAGTATTTTAAATCTTCACTTGAGGGTGAGCATTCTGAAGAACAAATCTTTATATAAAACTTAAAAAAGCAGTCTGTGATTTTTTTTTTTGTTTCTCTGTTTTTAGTTACTCATATGTTTCACAAACTGAAGTATATCATTACTTTCTTCCCCTTTTGAAATTTGTTTATCTAGCAACTTGCCAGCAATCTCAGTTGTTAAACATAATTTTATTTATAAGCTGTTTTTTTAAGTTGTAGATTTATGTATTATATATACATTTTTTTCAGGTTTTCATATTCTTCCTGGCTTGGTCTCCAGTTCTGGCTTGATATTCCAGTACCAGTGGTTTTGATTCTATTTTCAGTTTTCTTTCTTATCTTTTTTTTTTCTATTTCTGTTCTCTGGGATAAAAAATAATAATAATAATAGTAATATCACCTCTAAGTGTTGCTTTCAATACATCCCAGTTTCATATTATGTTGCTTTCTGATTTATGATTTTCAATCCAGAAGTTATTGATAGTGGCATTTGCTCTCTCTATGACAGTTGTATCATTCAATAATGAATTACTAAAATTCCTTATATTGAGATTATGACCACAATGTTCCCTTACCATTTGGGGAAAAAAAACAGGATTATGGTTAGGTAAATTTTGCAGTTCAACATGTGAGACAGGACCCACAGTTTTAGTAATTATCGATTTTGACACCATTACATAGACCAATCTTGCACTAGACATGTGTCTGCTTGATGTGTGAGTTTATGATTTTTCTGCCCCATTTAATTCCATCCTGTAATCTGACAACAAACGGCTACATAAAAAGTTCTTAAAGATTCTGGCTTTGCACCTCTTGTAGCATTTAGCTGGAGTAGATTTAACTAGAGATACATCATGAAGGCAAGTCATTTCTCCTGCACTTATAGGGTTCAATTCTCAAAGCTCTGGAAATGGTACAAGTGGCACCTTGTGCAAGAAACTGCCAGCAGGGCTATTCTCAAAGGCAGCATGTGTCAATAGCAGGCTGCCTGACCCACATGGGGCTTGCACCTCCCTTATGCCCAACAATGGGCTGCGATCTGGCACGAGAGGTCATGTGGCAGATGCGAGCTGCCACATCCCTGAAAACAGTATTCACAGAACTCTCTCTAAGGGAGAAATTCTATGTACCCTAGACCAACCAAGGCTGGTCTAAGGGTACTTAGAAAATCCCCTCTAGGAGAGTAGCAATGTGCAGCAGTCCCCCCTCTCTGATCCCTGATGTCCCAGGTATAGGTGCTGGTCCAGTGACCCCACTCCCTGAACCCAGTCTTGCCCATAATGTAAATAAAATGTTAAATCCCTGAGCCCTGGTGATACAGTGCCCCCCCACTCAAACTCAATCTCATCTGTATTTGAAATAAACTTGTAAATCCCTGAACCTTGGTGGTACAGGGACCCCCCTTCCCAAACCCAATCTCACCTGTATGTTAAATAAAAGATTAAATCACGGATCTCTGGTGGTATAGTGACCTCCCTCCCAGAACCCCGATGTTCCTGATAATAATACTGTACAACACTCCCCGTTGATTGGTGGTCCAGTGCCCCCCACCCCAGCAGGTTGTGCCTACAACTCCACTCTCCCCCATCCCACGACAGAGCCGGGGAGTGACACAGTGCCTCCTTACACCTCCATGGCCAGCCCCCAACTGAACTGTCACTGAATGCCTACTGTTTCAGGAGGCGCTCTGTGGCAGTTCAGATGGTGGCCAGCCATGAAGGTATTTGGAAGGATGTGCTGGTCCCTGGCTCTATCATGGGATGGGGAGGGGCAGTAGGCATAGCCTTCTGGGATGGGGGAACAGAATCTCAAATGAATGGGGTGTGCGGTATAGTATTCTTACCGGGGACATCGGGGTTTGGGGAGGGGGCACTATACCACCAGGGATCAGGGATTTAAACTTTTTTTTAAGATATTGGTGAGATCGGGTTCAGCGATGGTGGTCACTGTACTTGTAGGATTGGAGCATTTAGCATTTATTTATAATCGAGCACAATCGGGGATGGGTTGGGGGTGCACTAGCCCACCAGGGACTAGAGTGGCACACGGCTGCCCCAGACTTGCTGCCAACCCTTCATGGAGCACGACAGGGAACTGTATCAATGAAAGCAGAAAGAAGTGGGGAAGGCAGTCAGAATAGCAAATGCCCAAACTGAGGAAAAAATAGCCAAGTCAGTTAAGAAGGGGGATAAAACCTTTTATAGGTACATTAGGGAGCATAGAAAGGTTAAGGGAGGAATAGTGAAGATTAATAAGGGACAGGGGAGGTGGGCAGAGGGAGACAGTGAAAAGGCAGAGATACTGAATGAATACTTTTGCTCAGTATTCACAAAAGAAGATGAGGAGGAGTTACCTAAACCAGACAATAGAAGCACTCTGGGTAGGGAGGTTGACACCAGTCCATTTACGGAAGAAAGAGTCCTGAAAGAACTCCTAAAACTCAAGGTGGACAAAGCAATGGGGCCTGATGGGATTCACTCCAGAATCCTAAAAGAACTAAGAGAGGACCTAGTGACACCACTGACCACACTTTTTAACAAAGAAAGGGAGGATGGGGTGGTACCTGAGGACTGGAGGATGGCAGATGTGATTCCCCTTCACAAAAGTGGGAGCAAGGCAGAAGAAGGAAACTACAGACCTGTAAGTTTGACCTCAGTGGTAGGGAAAATGATGGAATCACTTCTGAAAGAAAGAATTGTTGAATACGTAGAGGCCAGCGGGGCACAGGACACAAAGCAGCATGGATTTACAGCAGGAAGGTCATGTCAGATGAATCTAATAGATTTCTTTGACTGGGTGACCAAAGTAATAGACCAGGAGGGGCTGTGGATATGGCCTACCTAGACTTTAGCAAGGCATTTGACACAATCCCACACAAAAGATTAATAATCAAGTTAGTCAGCCTGGGAGTGGGTCCCAGGGTGGTAGCCTGGGTTGCAAACTGGCTGCACAACAGGACACAGAAGGTAATAGTGAGTGGAACACATTCCGAAGAAAGGGGTATCACTAGTGGAGTACCTCAGGGCTCAGTCCTCTTTAACATCTTTATAGGTGACATTGCAGAGGTTCTGGAGGGAAAGGTATGCCTATTTGCAGATGATACAAAGATCTGTAACAGAGTTGATACACAAGGGGGTGTAGAAAGGATGAGAAGGGACTTGGCAAGGTTGGAGAAATGGTCAGACATATGGCAACTTAGATTCAATGCAAAGAAGTGCAAAGTAATGCACCTGGGAAGCAAAAACCCAGGAGAAGAGTACACAATAGCAGGGGAGGTACTAGCAACAACAAAAATGGAACGGGACTTGGGGGTAGTCATATAAGATGATCTAAAGGTGGGTAAGCAATGTGAGAAGTCAGTAAGGAGAGCCAGGGGGATACTGGGATGCATAGGAAGGGGCATCACAAGTAGAAAAAGGGAAGTGGTTATCCCTCTGTACAGACAGTTGGTGAGACCTCATCTGGAGTACTGTGTGCAGTTTTGGAGACCTCATCTACGCAAGGACATAGACAGGATGGAAGCAGTCCACAGGAGGGCAACTAAAATGGTGCAGGGTCTGCATCAGAAATCATATGAAGAGAGACTGAGAGAGCTTAATATGTATACCCTTGATGAAAGAAGGGACGGGGGGGCATGATAGAAATGTTCAAGTACCTCAAGAGAATCAACAAAGTCCAGGAGGGTAGCATCTTTCAGAAAAAGAGATGTGTAAGAACAAGAGGATACAATTTAAAGATAGAGAGGGGACGGCTCAGGGGTAATGTGAGGAAATCTTTTTTCATGGAGAGAGTGGTGGATGCGTGGAACTGCCTCCTGGGGAGGTTGTTGGGTCTAAAACAGTGGGGGAATTCAAACATGCATGGGACAGACACAAGGCAATTGTAGTGGGGGGTGGCAGGAAGTAGGCTGTTGGTTAACTAGAATCTGCAGCTTATTCAGTAGGTAGGGAAATGGGCAGACTGGATGGGCCAAGTGGTCCTTATCTGCCATCAAAGTCTATGTTTCTATGTTTCTATGTTTCATGCATTCCCTCTCTTTGGCAAAAACCACGGTTGCCGTAAGCCATGGGACTTTCCTGCTGGGACCCTGCCAGTTAGAGAAAGGGGCACAGAGTCCCTGGTGCACCCGGCTTCGGTGCTAGCTTCTGTTTGCCATAGCTTACTCCATTCCAAGCCAGCTTTGAGAATCGAGCAAATAATGTTAATGGCATCAAAACTCACATAATATCTTGTTAATATTTTCTAAGAGGGGAGTTAAATATTTGAAATAGGGAATAATTTGTCTTCATTGTCTGTTACGGAATATGGTCTATTATAGTACCATCTTTTTTTATTCTTGGTGATAGTAACCTATTTAGTTATTTGTTAGATCAATTACTGTTATTTCCTTCAAATTTGGACAAAAAAAGCCTCATGAAGAAAAGTCAGATCAATTTGTTTTCTTTTAAAATAGTTCTGAACTCTATAGCATTTTGCTAGTGAGTTGATTCCATTAGCAGTCCAAGTGAGACAGTTACAGTTAATATTTGTTTAGTTTTTGTTTACCAGGAAAGGAGTGCTAAGCAAGTCTACTAATTTCAGTCTTTTCAAAGTGGGGAGAGCTACAAATGGCAACCAAGTGACACTGAACCAGATTAAGCTGCTGGTTGTATTTTCTGGTGAATAGGGGAATTTGGCCAGGATACTGGGGAAAATACCTTGCTCTGTCAGTAGGGTGAACTGCTGGCCATCAGTAAAATGTCGGACCCTGGCATGAGTGGTAATGGAACTGCTCTGCTACTGAATGCAGCATCAATGGAAGTGGATATATCTGGCAGAACAGATGATGTACCAATGGATTTGCATGATCGGATACTTCAGACATCAGCCATGATGAGGCCAGACTCGATGGACCTAGAAACACCAATGGTTCCCATCTCAGGGCCTGCGGGTTGATTGGTGACTAGGGTGGATCACCCACCAGATGATCCACACCTCTTGTATGGCCTCTTAGTGCAATGGCAGCAGTTGTTACATCTGATAGACTTTGCAGACATTTCATCACCGCAAATAATTATGGTTTCTGGACTACATGAGCAACATCTGATAGACAAACTTTTGTTCTTTGGAACAGGCTTGCAGCAGGATATGGATTTTACAAAGTGGGACAAAGCGCCGCCTGGTAATGCCAGCGTTGTTGTTCCTGGCTTTGTAATCAAGTCTCCCTCTCAGATCCTGGATACCCTAGACTGGACAGACCAGAATACAGCAGCCAGAGTGCCGGTAAATGGGCAGTTACTGGCATTCATGGATTTTTGTCTGTAACACTCATCTGGTGCTTCTGAGTTCTGATGCTCTGCTCAGCTTCTGCACATATTTTTGACTGAACCATCATTGCTTTTCTCACCCTGAGATGTCTTACAGATGAGAGGTTACTGCCTCTCCAACAGATGTAGAGAAGCTCAAGTACAGGTCATGGCTGATTGACTAGCAGAATTTAGGGCCTATGCAGAGAAAAGGGGGGATTCTATCACACACGTTCAGCCATGTACAGATGCACCAGGAAGAACACAGCTACCAATGACACAGGCTCCAGGTTACCCCTCCAACCCAGCTGTTTCTCAAACTGTGCCTGAACATGCTGCAATACATCAGTCCCAGCCTGTTGTTCTTGAGGCCAGTAGTTCTCCTTCTTCATAGATTACAGATCCCTCTGTCTCAACACTTGATTCTGACTTAACGATTTCACAGGGGGGCGGTTCTATCCCTACCCCTACCATCCCAGTTTCTGTCTCCCAGCCTTACCATGCTGGGGCATTAACAGCATGTTTGATGGAATCCTGCCCTTCCACACCTTCTTGTACACCTGTGCCACATCTAATGTCCTCCACCCAGGGCTAGATCCCAGAGAAAGCCCTTCAAAAGGCCATATGGATTATTGGGCCAGATGAGCACTACTTAATCCCTGACCCAGCTCTCTTGCCAGACTATCATATAGTCACTTGTGAATCAACTCCCTTGGGGATATGTCAGAAGACTGACACTCGATCCCCAGTCCAACAATGCCTCTCTTTGCTCCTTACCCCAGAGACAATGGCCCACCCGCCTTGATCTCCAGACACCTCTGCTCTGGCTGTCTCAGTGGAACCACATGCTTAGGGTTCAGGTTCTGTGGATGATGCTCCAGATCCACCCAGAGGATCTGATGCTTCACAGGAATCTACATTTAAACTTTTGTACCTCTTCTCAGCGCAGCTGACTCCTGCACTGAGATGCAATGCAGTCCATCTCAAATACATCAGGGCAGAGGATCTTCCTCCTGACTGATCCTTCTTGGTCGAAAAACATTTGATGGACTCACATGGTTTTGCCCTAGTAGATATACAGTATTTGCCACCATCTATACCTCAGGATCTGTTTTCTATCATGTTAGCTTTCAGCTCCATTATTCTTTGGACTGCATCTGGATAAAGAACAATTCTCTGAGGTATTCTGAACTTTGGCTGCTGTTTCAGGCTATTCTCTTAATGAGACATACAATTCATACAATGACAATAATGTTTCTTAATGAAGGGGTGGATGTTCACAATGTTACATATTGTTTGCAGGAGTGCTGTGAAGTGCTTGGCTCTCCGGATGCCATTCTAGATAAATACAGGATCGGGACTGGGGGTTGGAAATATCGAGTACAGTTTTGTGCCTTGGACTCTTGTCTTTTCCACCTCTCAAACAGCTTCTTCTTCTTTGTCAACCGAGGTGTTTGTTTTATTCAGACCAACCAAAGGCATGTGTCAAGTGTGGTTCACTTAATCACCTTACTAACGTATGCGACCAATGGCTATGTAGCCTCCGTCTGGAGCATGGCCACATTGCAGTCCAATGCAGCAACCAAATGAAATGCAATCTCTGTCAAACTGGTGGACATTCCTTCCGAGATTGCCTGTGGGCAGCTCATAATAAATCACTGGGCACCAATTCAGCTGACCCGACCACTCCAGCCACGAACCCAACTGTGAGCCTTACCTAGGAGATTGCATTACAGCATCCCTCAATAGTCAGACCCACTACTCCTCCACCAACTGTTCGGCTTCTGTGGTCATGTCCTCAGGAAGAGATTTTGCAGGCTGCTTCAGAGCCTGTCTTATCACCCCAGGTATTATCAGTCATGACTTAGCCTGCCAGTCCAGCAACCCCCAGCACTGCTGATTCTGCCTGACATCCCAGAGAATTCTTCAATGTCTCCTCCTTCCACCTTTACCGAGGTGCCTCACTAGTGGTCTCTTCAGAATCACACACTTCATGATGGCCCACCATCAACACAGGCCAAGTCACTCCCTCTTCAAGATAGATTCCATCCTCTGGCTTCCTCCAAGAATTGGGAAGATACTGATGTGATGCATCTTCTATGATGTCACTTGGTATCAATAGCTACCCGGACACTGAGGATGACACTACAAATAGATCAACGCCACATAAGCAAAAAGATGACCCCCTTACCTCGTTTAAAGATCAACTTTAAAAAGAAACATACCCAACCCATTAGGGTGCCAATCATTGAACTATGGATTTTTCTTTTGCCCCCTATTTTGAATGAAGTTTGCAACACTTAATGTTAACAGCATTTATGACCTTCTTTGTGGGAAGTCAATGAAGCAGGTTTTCCAGGATTCTAGTTCAGACCTTATCTTTTTATAAGACACTAGATTACGTTCACTGATGGACATTGCCATCTTTCAAAGACTTTGGACATCTGGTGTCTCTTATTTTTCTCTGGGCACTGATACTTGTTCTGGAGTGGATATACTGTTTTAACATATTTCTCCTTTGGTTTCTAGAGTAATTGATGTACAAATGGGTTGGGTTCTACTGCTCGATTTCTGTATTGACGGGATGGCCTTCTGACTAGTGGTGATATATGCCCTTAATGTAAATTTGATAGAGTGACCTTATTTAAATCACTCCAACCCTTTTTCTGTACCTCTAGAACAATTATTCTTTGGGGAGACTTTAATTGCCCACTTAACTTTCGAGATATAGGAGCAAAGATGACCAAGTTGTTTTATTCCTACAAACCTTGTGTTGAGAATCCCACCTGGTTGATGCATTTTGTGCTGTACATCCTACTGGTGCTTTTACGTACCATTGTGCACAATTAACTACACATATTTACTTTAGTTTTGTTTCCTTTAGGTGTTCTGTTCAATCAGCTACCACTTGTCCCATTGAATTTTTGGATCATTTTCTCCTTAGTTCCAGGATCCCAGTTGATCAGTCTAATTTGCCTGGACACTCTCTCCTCCACATGATTGGCACAAAGTTACAGCTTGTGGATTCAATTAACTCTTTTTTAGATTCTGTACCCATACTGCAGGTGCCCATCCTGGAGAATTTGCTCCTCATTCAGCTGATCACTTAGAGGGAAGATCTCTCTGCAATTCACTCACTTCATAAACAAATTTCTCCTGGAACAGATGGCCTAATGTCAGAGTTATACTAATTGCATCCAACCAATTTTGGCCCTATACTCACTGTTGTGTTTAATTCTATATTGGCCCATACAATTAATGACTAACATTGCTTTGCTCACAGGTTATGGTATAAACTATTTCAAATGCTGTGTGCTTCCCATTGGGACCCATGGTATTCTTCCTTCTAAGACTGGAAACATTGTGGTTTCTTGGAACCAGTTAAAATCATTGGTATTTTTTTTGGCAATATGAACTTGGCAGACATGAATTGTGGTCATGCTTCTGAAACTAGAGCGGCCTGAGTGGCTCTCTGGAAATCATTGCAAATATAACAAAAAAAAAAAAAAAAAAGATGGTGGGTGTCATCAAAACTTTTCTGGTCCCTATTTTTGTTTACATGAGTGCCATTTTTCCCCTTCCCCTTGGTTTTAAAACATATTTATGTAGTGTAGTTTTACTATGATTGGGGGGGCAGATTAATCCCCATTAAGAGGGATATCTTTTACCTCCCATATGACATGGGTTGGTTAAGTACGGTGAATCCAGCGGTATTTTTCTGCAGTATTTTTTTTTTATCTACAACATAATTCCATGGATTTCAGGCCCACCAACTGTGTGCAAGGAATGGGCATCCTTTTGGATGATGCCCCTCCACTTAGAGTGGAGTAAGCTGAAACCATTCTTCTGGTAGGCTAGCTGGTTTCCTGAGTTTGTGATACCTTTTTTATCGTTTATTAAAAAATGATGGTTGTCTTGGGACATCATTCAAACCCAACATAGGAAAGCATTTTTTAAGGTGCCCCCCCCCCGGCAATGAAAATTCTGCCAGGAGTACAGCCCACCATGAGACAGCAGGCTTTGAGGTATATGTCTCAGCCATATTTCCCTTTCCAATATTGTGATGTCATGTGGCTGTGTTGCCCTGGTAAACTGAGTATTAAAGGTAACAATAAACATGAAAGCATCACAGAGAGATTTTGCCCAAGGGACAGTTGCAAAGATGCTATTGGGTCCATTCAACATTTGTATTTTGACTGCCCCATGTATTCATCCTTTTTGGTTATCTTTGGGAATTAGATGGGGGGGGACACCTTTTGGCCCTTTCTTAACTATGAAGCCCTGATATATGGTTCAGTGACTACTAGGTTCTCTAGGCATGATCCCTCCATTTTGCTTTTGAATTTTTTTCTTGTCTTAAGGTGATGATCTAGAGAGTCCATTGTAAATATGTGCTTCAACAACAAGTTTGGGATCATACTGCTTTATTAAAAATTGTGGAATTAGTTATTTTCTTAGACAGTGTGTGGCTGAATGTATCAGCCTTCCCTCCTTGACATGGATTCATTGCTGGAAACACTGCCTATGGGAACTTTTTTGATCTATTTCTGGGAGTTGTACTATTACTTGGACTCTCCATAGATCAGTACCCTCATTTCTTGGTTTACCTTGATTGGTTCAATTACTTTGGTTATTTTTACCTTTTGTTTTCCTTACTCATGGTAGTAGTTCCTTTTAGGTAAAATTTTTTGTTTGATGTTTTGTGTTTTCTTCTAATTTGACTGTGCATGCAGTCTCATTTTTTCTGTATTGGTACTCCTTGATTTGTTATTAATAAATCATTCACCGATTCTTGCCTGTAGAGGGAACCCTTGGCCATCTGTACAAGATGGCTGATTCTGGTGAGGAGGGTGCAGCTGGAGAGGTGACTGAGAGAATGACCTCTGTCTCAGTCACTTCAACATTAGAGGTCTCTGAGCAAATGAAAATATAAAGAATGAGCAACAAATTAAAAAAAAGAACACTACTTGCTTGGATCCTGATATTGCCACAGAATATAGTGACCTGGAAAGGGTAGAGCAAGAATTAATGATGACTTTGCATGGCAAGAAACAGAAACTGCAGGCACTAGGGAGCAGGACAGGGATAAATGCAGAAATATGCGATAAGGACAGGGATGGGGCTAAAAAGGGTAAGGCCATAAAAAATAAATGGAAGGTGATGAGTACCAATGCCTGCAGTCTGTGAAACAAGCTCTCTGAACTTGTTGCCTTGATAGAAGAGGGATGTCTGGATATTGTGGCAGTCACTGAAACATGGTACACAGAGAACCATGACTGGGATGTCAGCATACCAGGATACACAGTCTACAGGAGGGACAGGGTGGGTAAAAGAGGAGGAGAAATAGCTTTCTATGTAAGGGAAGGGATTAAAGCAACAGAACTAAACAGTAAACAGGAAGTTGATGAGTCACTATGGGTCACCCTGGAGACAGAAAATGGCACCACAATCCACATGGGGGTTGTGTACAGACCCCCATATCAGGGGGAGAAAATGGACAAGAAAATGATATAAGGCATCCTTAAAATGGCAGAAAAAGGGGAGCTATTGTTACTGGGGGACCTGAATATGCCAGATGCTAACTGGACTACCTTGGCTGCAGGCACATCCAAGAGCAGGGTCATTCTTGATGCCCTATGGGGGCATGCCTGAGACAGCTAGTGTTTGAATCCACTCGGGAGGGAGCAGTCTTAGACCTGGTACTCTCAAATGGGGAAGAGAACGCATCTCAGATATAGAAGTGGGTAGCCATCTGGGAACAAGTGAGCACCAAACAGTGTGGTTTACAATAAACACAGCCATAGAGTCAAGCCATACAAAAACAAGAGTATTGGATTTTAGGAAGGCTGACTTTGGGAAAATGAGAGAGTGCCTCAGAAAAGCACTAGCAAATGGGCAAGAAGGAGAGGTGGAGGAACAATGGGGAATAATCAAAACAGCCATTGCAGAGGTGTGAAGCAAATCAACAAAACAAAATGAAGGAAAAAATCACTATGGTTCTCAAAAGAGGTGGCAGGGATGATTAAGGAGAAAAGGATAGCATTCAGGAAATATAAGGAAACACAGAAGGAGCAGGACAGAGAACATTATCAGTTAAAGCAGAAGGAGGCAGGGAAGGCAGTCAGAATAGCAAAGGCACAAACTGAGAAAAAGATAGCCAACTCTGTTAAGAAGAGGATAAAACCTTTTATAGGTACATTAGGGAGCGAAGAAAGACCAAGGAGGGATAAAGAGACTTAATAAAGGGAAGGGAATGTGGACAGAGGGTGACAGTGAAAAAGCAGGGATACTGAATGAATATTTCTGCTCAGTATTCACAACAGAAGAGGAGAGGGAGTTACCTAAACCAAACAAGAGAGAAACTCTGAATAGGGGGGTTGATACCAGTCCATTCACAGAAGAAAGGGTTTTGAAAGAACTCTTGAAACTGAGGGTGGACAAAGCAATGGGATCTGATGTGATTCACCCAAGAATTCTAAAAGAACTAAGGGTTGAAATAGTAACACTACTGACTACTGTTTTAAACAAATCATGGGAGGATGGGGTGGTATCTGAGGAGTGAAGGAGGGCAAATTTGATTCCACTTCACAAAAGTGGGAGCAGGGCAGAGACAGGAACTACAGAGCAGTTAGTTTGACCTCAGTGGTAGGGAAAATGATGGGATCACTTCTGAAGGAAAGAATTGTTGAGTACCTAGAGGCCAGTGGGGCACAGGACCCAAGGCAGCATGGTTTCACAGCAGGAAGGTCATGTCAGATGAACTTAATAGATTTCTTTGACTGGGTGACCAAAGTAGTAGACCAGGGAGGGGCTGTGGATATGGTCTACCTAGATTTTAGCAAGGCATTTGACACAGTCTCAAACAAAAGATTAATATACAAGTTAGCCAGCCTTGGAGTGAGTCCCAAGGTGGTAGCCTGGATAAAAACCTGGCTGGACAACAGGACGCAAAGGGTAATAGTAAACGGAGTACACAGTGAAGAAAGGAGGATAACTAGTGGGGTACCGCAGGGTTTGGTACTGGGACCGGTCCTCTTTAATGTCTTTATAAGTGACATTGGAGAGCACATGGAAGGAAAGGTATGTCTCTTTGCAGATGACACAAGATCTGCAACAGGGTTGATACACAAGGTGGAGTGGAAAGAATAAAAAGGGATTTGGCAAGGTTGGAGGAATGGTCAAATATGTGGCAGCTCAGATATAATGCAAAGAAGTGCAAGGTAATGCATCTGGGAAACAAAAACCCAGGGAAAGAGTACACGGGGGGGGGTTAATACCAACAACAGAAATAGAAAGGGACCTAGGAGTAATTATATCAGATGACCTAAAGGTGGGCAAGCAATGTGAGAAGGCAGTAAGGAGGGCTGGGGGGATACTGGGATGCATAGGAAGAGGCATCAACAGTAGAAAACAGGAAGTTGTTATCCCTCTGTACAGACAGTTAGTGAGACCCCATCTGGAGTGTAATTCTGGAGACCCCATCTTCGCAAAGACATAGAGTGGAGGCTGTTCAGAGGAGGGCAACCAAAATGGTTCAGGGTCTGCACCAGAAGACATACAAGGAGAGACTAAAGCAGTTTAATAGGTACACCCTTGAGGAAAAGAGGGAGTGGGGAGGACATGATAGAAGCTTTCAAGTATCTCAAGGGAATTAACAAAGTATAAGAGGGTAGTATCTTTCAGAAGAAGAGGTGTGCAAGTACAAGGGGGCACAATTTGAAGATAGAGGGGGTATGGCTCAGGGGTAATGTTAGAAAGTATTTTTTCACACAAAGGGTTGTGGATGCATGGAGCAGCCTTCCTGAGGAGGTTGTGGAGTCAGGAATAGTGGGCGAATTCAAGAATGCATGGGACAGATATAAGGCAATTCTAGTGGGGTGAAGGAGGAAGTAAGCTGTTAATTAACTAGAATCTGCAGCTTATCCATCAGGTAGGAAAATGGGCAGACTAGGTGGGCCAAGTGGTCCTTATCTGCCGTCAAATTACATGTTTCTGTGTTTAGCTGCTGAAGAGGATAACAGGTTTAAAAATGAAAGAACATTTGCATCAGCTGCATAAGTTCAAAGAAGCTGCCGATGTGTCAGCTGGGGTTCTTACAGACACCGCAGTGCCAGCAGCAGCTTTACAGACTGAGCACAGCATGGAATAGAAAATGCTGGGGGTAAGAAAACCCTCATTCAAAAAAACAACTCAGACTGAACAGAAAAAAAAAAAACTTTGGCCTGCAGAGTAAGGGCTGCAAGCAGCAGGATGGAAATGGAATCACAAAGGTGAACGGGTTCCTGATGAAAATGATCTGTGCTTCAAAGATACAGGACATAAAAAGTACAGCAATCAGCTGAACATCAAGCTGAAGAAGCTGCAACTGACAGGAACACTGAGCAAAGCCTGCCAGGGAATGGAGTTCAAAGTATTGACAGTGAGCAGAAATTGAACTCTATTGAAACACCCTGCAAAACATCAGTGCTCCAGCACAGAAAATGGTGAGACAAATGAATCCACTCTGCATAATGCAACAAATGACAGTACTGTTAAAATGGATATCGCTAATCTACAGGACATTCCTGAATCTCCCCCTGTAGCTGGTCCTCCTAGAGAGATAATTACCACTGGACCACCTTCTTAAGTAATGCATAGTGTATGAATGGAATCCCAAGATCAGCCCCCAGAACAAAATTCTAAACCAAGACAATATGCAGATTTATTTCAAAACAGAGAGGAGCCTGCCCCATGCAGAAATGCTGTCAAGCTCATTTAAAAAGGCGGGTTGGAAACACCACCCAACAGTGTCTATATTGCTAGGATGCTGTTAATGTACTTAGATAAGTTTTTTGCCTCAGAAATTTATCCACTTATTCACACTGGAGATTCAAACTATGATATTAATTTTAAGCACATTGCTCATCTGGATTGGTTCTGGACACAATATAACAAACAAAAAGTTACACCTTTTTGTCTGTACCTTTGACTTGATCTAAACTCCAAAATATTACAGTCTCATTCAAGACTATAGGAGTGAATTTTGGGGACATTTCATACTGGTTAAGACACAAATGTGAAGTCTTGAATAAGTCTAAACCCATAATTGATTCAAAGCAAATATTGACTGGGGGTGGAGAATAAGGGTTAAACTACTACAATCTGATACTGGGGTCACACACTTGCCTAGTATCTTCTTTGTGGGTTGGGACAGAGGAACTTTATTTTATTTATTTATTTATTTATTTGAATTTAAGATTACAAGTAGCTTTGAGCCAAGGCTCTTTTATAAAACTTCCATGTCAATTGAGGTACAATTCACACAAGACATTGAATAACAGGCATAACAGTGGATTACGGGCAGTTACATACAGTTTTATACATTCAATACAGTAGTAAAAAATGGCAGAAGGAGGTCTGAGTTAACACAGTATGGAAGAGAGACACACTAGTGGGGGTGTGGCCATAGCTATTTGTCAAATAACAATTAAAGTGCTTAAGGGGGGGTAGAGAAGGTGGGTGGGTGGTGGGGAGGAAGGGTGGGTGTATGTGCGAGTGGGAGTTGAGGTGGGAGAGAGTTAAGTGTGAGGTGGAAAGAGCAAAGAAGAGAGGGCAGAAGAATTAGGAAGGACAGTCACAGGAGCTGGTTGTAGACAGGATGTGATGGAGACTGGATCTGAATGAACCAAGCTTTGGCATTGAGGAGATGTCAATGTTGAGACCATTGAAACAGCTAGGAGCTCTGTGTGCAAAAGATCTTTGCCCTTGTGTTGTGAGGCAATGTGGGACATGCAGTTGCTGGGATTCAGAGCCCCTGGTGATGCAAGGAGTCTGTGCTGGCAGAGGAGAGCTTGGACACCTGGGGGGGTGTGAGTCTTAGTGTTATTTTCTTTGCCATAAGGCAGGTTTGGTACTTGATTTGGTTTGAAAGTTGAAGCCACCCAGTCTGTGCGTAGAGATCACACATGTGGGTGAGATGATGGGTGCCAGTGATGAGATGGCAAGCTTTGCTTACTGCGATGGATATGTGCCTGAGGGCGGTGGCAGAGACAGAGCTGTAAATGATCAGGCTGTAGTCAATTATTGAGATTACAGAGCTCTGTACTGCAATCCTTAAGGCATCTGAGGCAATGCATTGCCTATGTCTGTAGAGTAGGTCAATGCAAGTGTTGACAGCCTTGGCAACGTTGTCAATGTGCATAACATATGATAGGTTACAATTGATGGTATCTCCTAGATATTTAAAGGATTGGACCTGTTTGAGGGATGCACCAAGGCAGTTTGTGATCATTATGGGATTGAGCCTGTGTCTGTTGTGTGGGCTGCAGAAGAGCATGGACTTGTTTTTTTTTATAGTTGAGAACCAATTTATGTGTACTAAATCAAGTTTCAATCGAAGTGAAGGCAAGCTGTAGATTCTCTTGAAGGAGGCCTGGATCCTTATGAGTGGAGAGGATGACAGCATTGTCTGCATAAAGGAGGAATTGTTTGGGACATGATTGTGGAAGATCATTCAAAAAGAGGCTAAAAAAAGTGGCCCAAGAATGGAACCTTGAGGAACTCCTTTTATCATGGTCAGTCCAAGTCTTGTTATAAATGTGTTTCTAGAATGCATGTAAGCAATGCTTATGATAGCTCCTGATGCAGTCATTGCTTAGAATATGGGCACATGACAATAGTCTGTAAAACTGTGTTCTGCAGTAATCTTTGAGAAAGAAGAGGCTACTCCTTTGCTAAATGTCCATGTGCCTCTCGCAATGGAGGGGAAGCCTGTCACAGCAGGACCTGGTAACACAGGCCCAGTAGAAAGTCGCAGCTAAGGCCTCTGAAAAATGGTTGGAGGCCCTGCAACAGGCTGAAAAAGATAGGAGAGGGCCTGAAAATACATCTGTTGACACTCAAGCTAACTCAGCGGAGTCACAGGGCATGGAGGAATCCATCCCAAGTCAATATACGGAGGGTTATTCAAGTCCTGGAACAAGGGTGGAAAACCTTATGTCTGAAACAGCGAGAACTGATTGTTCAGAAATAAAAAAAAATGGTGGGGGAATCATCTCAAGTCCAACCATATCTTGTGCAAATGCTCCCCCCCCCCCCAAGGAGTTTGAAGTGGTTACAGCAAAAGGAAAACTTAAAAGGCCTAGAATTAAAAGTAAACAAAGACTAAAAGAGGAAAAAGTGACATGCCTCTGACTGTTCAAAATAAATATAGTATTCTCGCTCATGGAAAAGAATGTGGGGACACAGATGAAGAGAGTAGGGGTTCTGAGGATTCTTCTCTCCACTCCTCACAACAAGATTTATCTTAAAATCAGGAAGACTCTCAGTCAGAGTCCATTGTTAATAAGATGAAAAAATGGAAGACAAGATCAAGAGGTAAACTGAAATGAAAATTATGGAAGGGGGGGTTACTTTTTCTATCTACTAATACTCATGAGCTCTTTGTGTACAACCACTTTAAATGTTAACAGTATTACAAGCTATAAAAAGCATATTTTCACCTTTACAGTATTGCAGGCATCTAAGGCACAGATAATATTGTTACAAAATACAAGGTTAAAAACAAAATATGAAAATACACAAGCCTCCAGACTTTGGACTAAAGGTCCAGCATTTTGGTCAATAGGGACAGAACGATGCAATGGGTTAGAATTTTACTGAATAGAATAGATTTTAAGGTAACCAATCTGGTAGACATTTACACAGGTAGAGCATTAGCTCTGGGCATTATTCTTAGGCAAGACAGGTTAAGTATCATTGCTGTATATGCTCCTCAAAGAAAAGCTTCATGGGAACAATTATTTCAGGAAATCCAACCCTCTTTGCACACATCTAGAATAGTAGTATGTGTAGGTGATTTCAATTGTAGAATAAAAAGACCTGATAGGGGCCTGCAAACTGAAAAAATGTATAGTGACTCTAATTGCTTAAATACTGCAGTGAGTCAGACATTACTGAAGGATACATACAATGCTAAACATTCAACAGGTGGACATACTTATTTGAGAGGGGGTATCTCCACAGGAAATGATCATCTGTTTGTTTCCTGAATAATCACAGTGCTGGATGCAAGAGTGTGGAGTACTGAAATATTAGACCACAGATTGTTAAAATGTACAGTAATCCGATATGGTAAGGAGTCCTCACTCATGAGAAGGGGCCCTGGAGACTAAATAATAGTACTTTAGCAGATCCATATCTTTAAAGAAAGTGGGAATCCTTGTGGAAATCAAGACTTTCAGTGCTGTGCTTTTATGATGATATCGTCAGACAGATGGACTAAGTTTGGAATTTTATGAAAAGTTTAAATATTGCTAGCTACTTCCCTGGCTAAAGTGTATAATCATTGCCTCCATCAAGGTGCCCTTCCTGACTCCATGATGAAGACACTTTTGATATACATTTATAACAAAGGAGACAAAGCTGATTTAAGGAACTGGAGACCCCTAAGTTTTCTGAATACATAATATAAGATCCTGGCAAAGATCTTTGTAGATAGCTTAGAAAAAAAGAAGTTGTAGAAATCCTTACATGCCCCAGTCAGACATGTTTGATCAAAAAGAGATGGATACAAGATAATTTGGTAGTTCAAGGAGAATTATTAAGAGAGGGCCAGTGAACCCGGTTAGTGACTATGCACTTAGCATAGATCAAGAAAAAGCCTTCAACAAGATTTCACACAAATATTTGTTTCAAGTATTAAAGGTTTTTAACATACCCAATACATTCATACAACAGATTCAGTGCCTATATCAACAGGCAGTCATTATCTCGGAACAACAATGGACTCACTGGCTAGTGAGAGAGTTAGCACCACTAAGAATATTTACATAGTGGACAAGGAGTCCTACTAAAAAATTACTTTAATAAAGCAATTCTGCAAGCAAACTAATAAAAACACCTAAAGTAAATGTAGTTGTATGTCCATCAGCAACATGTATGGTGAGCAACAAAAAAACACAGATACACTGTAAGCAAAGAAACAGCAGTTTTTAGGCATCTAAGGCAGTTTCAAACAAAACTTGAAGAACCTGGACTGATGTCCTGCACAATCAAAGCCTGGCAAAGTTAATCCAGAGAAGGCTGCCGGAGACAGCTGGTGCAAATGTTGTCCTGTTGTTCTTAAATCCAAAGGCCTTCATAGCCAAAAACAAACATGAACACAAAGCAAGTAATGCCAGAATGTCAGACAACTGAACCTGCCACCATGCAGTGTGTCGTGGGTGGAGTTTGCTTACATATCCACCGGATAGGTTATCTTCAGAGTGTCTACAGTAAAATAGCTGTTGTAAAATAGCTGAACAGAAAGTGAACATCTGGAAATACAAACGGATATCAAAATTTAAAAGAATTCTTCTAATAAAAACCTTACTGATTCCAGTCTTCTTGCATGCCAGTTATATTTTTCCTCCACTCCAGACTTTGGAAACAAAATTATATAATATTTTTTTTTCAAGCACTGTGGGGTAGTCGCTTAAACCCAGTAAAGAGAGACATCACATACAAAACTACACAAAGCAGAAGATTAGGGATGATTAATATACTGGCCTTTTATTTTAGTTTCTTCTTAATGCACAATATCAATATGATTATTAGAAAAAAAGAGAAAGTGTGGACAGATGCACTTAATGAATGGTTGTCACTGTATGGTGAAGCCCACCAGGATGAAGCACAGTGCTGCAGAATTCTGCAGTAGAGTTACTGCAGCAAAGAATGCAATTTCAATGGGAGATACTCCCTTTTGTCATACAGTTAACCTGTTACACTGCACTTCATTCTGGTCAGCTTCAATGTATATCACTGTACATCCCTGACTGGTAGCTTTCACATTTAAAAGTAATCAAAAAAGCAAACTTTGTGACAGATTACATTATGGGAGTGTTCTAGAAAATAAAAAAAATGGGAAATAACATTCAGAACAATGCTAACTGTTAACAGGAAGTGATTCTATCACACCATTATGGAAAGAAATATTGGCTGTGACAAAAAATTTCCCCAATGCCAGGAATCGGACAATGAATTGGTTTTAAAGCATCTGAGAAACAATAGATTCCCCCCCTTTTTTGTGGGCTGTTAAATGGCTATGCAGACTTGGGAAGTTCGGGGTCAGAAATTCTCACAAACACAAACAGCATAGCGAAAGGCAATGCTTAACAGCAGGTTGTGAAATAGTTTTGGAAACCTAGAAGCATTTGTGTTTCCATTGCCCCTATATGAAATAATTTTAGATCTATATTGCAGCACAGTGGAGGGAACCTCTATTCCAATGTATAACATACCCAGAACTAATAATGAGAATCTTTTCAGATAAATGGAAAATGTATAATACTAGCACTTTACAAGTTATATGTGCAATTTTGAAATAATATGTACGGCAGGCAACATGTTCCTGTGTACAGCAACAGAAATCTGTATTATACCATGAAATAACACAGGGTGTGAGACATGAAATACAGAAAGTCTATGAACAAGACAGTAAAAAAATATAGGTATGCGATGATTAGTCAATTATGGAACAATTGTAGTAACTTCCTTTGAAAAGTAAGTCTCCTATATTTTTGATTAGTGGACATGCATTTTTTGTTTTATTTTAAATGAAGAATATGTTGTTTGTTTAAGAAAGTTTAGAAATCTTACGTAATAGGCACTCTTACATTGTATGTTCATTGTTTCTCAATTAAGTTCCCCTACTCTTTTCGAGAGGTACCTTGGGATCTTTAACATCCACCACAACAGGCAGATAGGACCTCAGTTTTACATCTCATCTGAAAGATGGCATCTCAGGAGTAAAGCATCTCACACATGCTGCACTACATTGTCAGTATTCACTACTCCAGTTACCTTGTGTGGGGCTAGAAAAGCCACAACCTTCTGATTTTCTGGCCACAGAGGCGAGCTTGCAGCCTGATGAACCACTGATGCTGCACTTAATATTCACTAGAAATATTTGCATTGAGCATGAATTGCAATAACACCCTCTATATTGGTTTTCTCGCCATACAAAATACATTTTTTGCAAACTTATTTATTTTTCATTTTTTGCTTTTTTTTTCAACTAGAACCTGTGCAAAACCCAACACTGTATTTTCAAAAACTGCTCACCCATAGGACCACCTTTGCTTCCCCCTAGGACTGCCATGGGGAAAACCCCAGAGGTGAGCAGTGTACTTTTTGAGGGACCTACAATAGTGAAGGATTGACTTCAAATACTCCTTAAACTTTTATAATTTAGATTTCATATTCTGCCATGAAGTTGCTTTTAAAAATCTCCAGTAGATGAATCCATATAATAATGTTTTTTTTTTATTGTCCCCTTCAACAACAAAATAATTTAATTAGGCCTATACTGATTATTAATGAGTTTAAGGAACATGTATACAGCAAAACAGGTAATAGTAACTCATGATTTCTGTATCAGTACATCAAACATCATCTAGAACATAATGTTTAATTCTTCTGTTAGTTCTCATCTAACAACATTTTTATTTTGAATGTTCTTAATATTCAGACAATTAATATTAAGCAAGTTTGGTAGATATATTTGTAAGAGGTCCACTCCAAAGATCCCAGGCAAGATCCCAACACACAATATCCTGACACTAAAATTCCAACATGCAAAATCCTGACAAGATGAAAATGCTGACTAGGCAATTTCAGTATTGTACTGTAGGGAGCTCCACCTCCTGCATCCCCCATTACATTCTATTTAAATATGATTTATTATTGGAATGTTCGGATACACCTTTGAGCAGAGCTTGTTTACAAAGATCCCATGTCAAATAGTACAGAAAACAAGAATAAATCAGGTTGGGTGCAGAATACAATTAGACAGTAATATGTGGAACCATGCAATGTCCCAGGTAAATATACAATGACCCAAATATTCAAACTGCACCCAAAAAGTGCACAACAGCAGGAGCAAGTCCACTGCGCCCATGCGCAAGAAGCTTGATATTCAAAAACTGCACAGGTCAAGATGCAACTGTGGCACATGACTGAATATCGTGCTACCTGCGCTATAGCATAACCAGGGACGTGCAGTTGTGCAGTCCAGATGCATCATAGTACAACCAGGGATGCTCAGTGGAGCAGTTCAGATGCACCATAGCGCAACCAGGGATGCTCAGTGGAGCAGGGCAGCAGTTCAACAGCACAACCAGGGATGCACAGGGACAGGATGCAGGGGCCCACCACCCATGCCACAGATGGGCAGAGGAGCACACAGCAGAACAGACATTGCCCCCCACACCCCATGCACTGCACAAATGGTGGAAAGCCGGAATAACCACTGGCCCATGGATACCGGCAACAAACTCACAGCCAGGGCATATTGCCCCAGCACACACCCTGACAAGCTGTGACTGGCACACAAGGAGGGCCGATGACTCGTGCCATGCTATCCCACCAATGCAGAGCACACCCTGCACCATGATCCCCAGACACCCTGCCCAGGAGCAGCGTCCACCAGTGCAGGACATCCCATGCATGCCACCCCCCCACTGTGACAATGCAACCCTGTGCACCACAGAACCATGCAAGGCAGCCCCACCACAAGCACCCATCAGTGGGTGGTAGCATACAGTGATGCAATGACTGCATACACAGTGCCACCATGCACATCCCCCCCGAGGTACAGCTGAGAGACCGGCCATGCGTCGGCACCCAAGGTACCCCACATGTGCCAGAGCATGCCCCGGACCCCACTACCAGTGGTACAGCACCCTACACACCCTCCCAAGGACACACCCCAACCCAGTACTGGCCACAACAGCGAGCGCAGACACCCACAGTGGTGCATGGAAGCATGCACCACACAGGATGCAACACAGTGCATGGACAAACACCCACCCATACCCAAGAGCACACCAACACAGGGACAGAGTAGTGGGGCAACCAAGCCCCCAGTGTGTGGCCATGGAAACCTTGTACACATGGCCAGCACCCCTCCATGGCACAGGAGTGCCAGCCACCCTGCGCAGGCACTGTGGAGCTGTACACCACCAGCATGTGCCCAGAGCACAAGTGACAGACAGTGGTGCACATCCCCTGTGACACACACAAGCGACAGCATGGAGGTGGGACAACAACAGCAGAGGCCACAGTGTCACCTGAGGCAGACATGCACCACACCAGTGACAGGAGGCAACCCGGCATTGTGCCGGGTACAGTGGCTGTCCAGCAATGACAGCCACCACTGACATGCCAGTGGACCGTGCAGGTCACAGACATGCAAGGGTGTCAGCTGCACAGGCCATAGATGGTTTGACAGGTGCGCCATGGACACAGAGCATGCACCAGGGACCACTGCACACAGTCATCTAGTGCACAGGGAACAACACACACACCACAGACAGTGACTGATAGCCACTCCCACACCATACTCACTTCCCCACAGACACACGCACATACACATGACTGCACCACCCCTGACACCTTGCACACCACTGCAGCTGAGCACCTATAGCTGGCTGCAAACCAGAGACCACCACAGTAGGCATATCAAAGGAAATGTATTTAAAAACAGCAAACAAAACTATATACAACTATTTACAAAGGTTTGGGGGGAGGGCCACAAACAAGGTGAGGGTGGGTAAGGGGCAGGGGTGAACAAATGGTAGAGGGAAGGAGGGGTGTGAGGGTGTGTCCAGGGGGGTAGGAGAAATCAGGGGCATCGCTAAGCTCAGCGGGAGCCACGCTCCCTGCTCCAGCTGCTCCTCCTGCCATGACGCCATCTGACACCCAGCCTGTCGATCCATTCTAGTATCTCCAGTGATGCCCCGGCAACCTGGAGGATCTCCCGCAGTGCCACTCTGATGTCATGCAGCTGCCATCCACCTAGGACAAGGGAGCAGAGTCAATAGGTGTGAATTCACAGCCCTATGCAGCCCACCCTCTGTGCATGGCATATGGCCGTGAGACATGCCTCTGTGATGGTGTGTGACCACCCACAGTGATCGTGTCCACAAGACCTGCCCACCCAGGTGCACACAGCCATGTGGACTGCTGCACCAACCCACTAGCCAAGTCCTGCACAGCACCACCGTGACTGTTCAGTGACATGGCTATGCGGTGTGAAGGCAGTGGCACAGCCATGTACCCGGTGCATGCATGGACCACAATTGATGCACTCCCAGACATGCAGTGCCACTGGATAGTGATGACTGTAACAAGTTGTGTGCATGGCAGTGGTGTCAGTGGATGGTGGCCATGCCCCGCTGCCCGCTCTGTTACACAGCATGCAATAGTAATCATGGATGTAAGGCACTCACCATCATCAGGCTGGTCCCTGCACCTGTCTTGTCTGGCCACCCTCTCAGCCTGCTGTTCATCACAGCGCAGCTTCCCCTTCCTCGCCCGCCTGCGCTCTTCTGGGCCTAGGGTGCAAACATGGAGAGAGGAACATCAGTACAATTCAATAGCAAAGTCCACCCGCCCCATGTGTGTCCAATCCCACACAGCCATACCCATCCTCCCCCCACCCTGATACCACCACCACAGCCAACACTGGATGGCCCCCCCATGTGCTGGACAGACGCCACCGTGATACCCATATGGACATTAACAGTGTATAGATGGAGCACCTACCTGGCCATGGCACTGTGCCCACTGTGTCCAGGGGTGCCCCCAAAAATAGGGCAGTGGCATGGGGCTCCACTAACTGGACCAGATTGGCCAGTTCCAGTTGGCTCCAGATGGGCACCCGTCTCCGTGCCATCCTGTACTGTTTTGGTGTCAAAATGGCACTCTGTAGCAAATGTTCACCACGTGCGGATACTGAGCGGTACTGTGCTGTCATTCCCCATCGCACTGTCACAAAACAGCATGATAGAGGTGCACCCATGTGGATGCATGGCACCTAGGGGGCAAAGGTCGGCACAGGGTCAGGGGATTCTTGCGCATGGACTGCCACAGCGTGATTGGTACTCACCATGTGTAGTGCAGTAGGGCACCTGTGTGCCACTTTCTGTAGCGGCCTACCGTGCTGTGGCCACAGTGTGCCTACAGTGCCCCAGTGCCTGAGCATCATACATGTGAACAGCGCAGTAGCTCCACTGGCACAATGGTGGCCATGCCCTGCATTGCCTCACGCGCACAGCACATCAGCAGCACAGCAGGCAACGGCGTCAGCATCCCAGGCATATGCCATTTGGTGTCCACTGCACATGTCACAGAAATGCGCCCTTGCCAGAGCATGTTCAACACAATTGCACAAAGCGCAACAGCTCAATATTCAGCCAGCATATGCAAATCAGCTAATCAGCCATTCAATGGCACAGATATTGCATTTGCATCCACTTAAAATTGTGCCTCTCCTGATTTTCATGTGTTGCGCTATAAAAATGCAACATTGGGCTGCAGTGGCCATAGTCTGTTATTGCAGTCTATTGTGGTGAGTTACATGCTGTTTGGGAGTGTGGACTGTGGTGTGTGGAACATGCATGGGACTGCACAGTCACAGGTATCACCTGTCATTCCCACAGGATAAAGAATGAGTGATCATGAGGTGGAGGGAGAGGAACAGAGATGTGGGAGGAAGAGGAGGCCTAACTTCACCAAGACAGAAACAGATGCCCTGTTTAAGGTCTACCTTGAACAGGAGCCGCTGATCAGTGGACAGCAGAGAACACCACAGGCCGTGCTGCTGCATGGGAAGAGGTGGCACATACCGTCAACCTGCATGGCAGCCACCAGCGGTCCATGCAAGAGTGCAAAAAGAAGATGGACACAGACAGGCGGAAGATTAAGGACAAGGTGGCTGCCATCAGGGCAGCACGGGCTGCGACCGTTGGGGGACAGCCAGCCATGCAATGTCTGACCCCACAAGAAGAGCGGGTTTCTGGCAGCATGTGGCGTTGTGCCATGGAGGGTGTTCCAGGTGGTGGATTCCAGATGGGTGGTAGCCCGGCACTGCATGGTAGGTTCTGGTCTGTCAATGGGGGGGAGACAGGGTAGGGCAGATACAATAATGCTACTGTGTTCCCTTACAGCTCCTGAGTGTCTACATGGGTCAGCGGTGGCGGGCTTGTCCACTGAGGCGATACCATGGACATAGAGGATGGCCCATCCACCTCCACAGGCATCCAAGAGTCAAGGTGACAGTGGGCCTGCCTGGATGTCTGGACTGATGTTGGTGGAGCAGGTGCGGAGGAGGCCCTACCCGTGTCCCAGCATGCCAGCGTCCATGGATGCCATCATGCTGAGACTTGGGCTGGTGCAGGATCCATCACTGATGATGATGGAGCTCACTTCAGGGACAGTGATACATGTGGGCCGCAGGATGACCACACAGCAGGTGACAGCACGGGCATGGCCATGGGTGGTGCCGCTGTGGAGGCCCGCGTGATATCACAGTCCCAGTCTGTGCCTGTCTGCACCAGTGGGGCAGCACTGGTGTGCATCCAGGACAGTGGAGCTGTTGCAGCTGCTGCAGTGGCACCGTTGAGCTCTGGAGAATGGCAGCCAGAGGGGCAGTGTCAGCAGTTGGCCAATGGCCCTGGGGGTACAGTGTCGGGGGGCAGCATCAGTGCACCACCTGTGGACATGCCCAGGCATGACCCTGGTGTGTAGCACCCACCCTCAAGGGGTGCTGCCCATCACAGCCGTGAACACTGTGAGGGACAGCATGCCGATCAGGTGGGTGACCTCTTAGATGAGCACGCCCGCATACGCCAAGATTCAGTCAATCAGCAGTTGCGGCTTATGATGGCAGTGGATGCACTCAGTGTGGCCCTGTACCAGGCAGAGGAGCAGCGCAGCAGGGACACCTGTCTGCTTCTGTCAGGGATGTTCCAGATGCAGGATGATGTGACCGCTGCCATTGACAGGCGGACACAGACAATCACAGCTGCCATGGCCACAGTGGGCACACATTTATTTGCCCATGTGTCGCAGACACCGAGCAGTGCAACGTCCACCCCGCATTCCCAGCATCATGCGACACCCTCTTTGTCAACACGGAGTTCCGGTGTGGGCACCCTGAGCACGCCTGGTGCAGGCATGTTCAGTGTGCTGCAGACCCCTGCGCTAGCATGGTTGAGTTGATGCAGTGGAACCCTTGGGGGACCGTCGGTGCCATCCCATGAGGCCATTGGTCAGCCTGTCACTGTTGGCGGGCCTCAGAGGGGCCACCCACGCTTCTGTGGTGGCCGTGGCACTGTGGCACGTGACTGACCTGTCTCCCACCATGGCTACTCTCTGATGCTGCTCTGTGTGCATTGTGTTGTTCAACATGCAATGCATGGGTGGAGTACCCAGCCTTGCACACACACACACACACACACTCACACACACACGCACACACACATATTCCATCTGCACACTCTCCTGGCTGCTGTCTGCTGTGGCATGTACATGATGATGCCTGCATTGCGTTGTCTGCCACTGTGCAATGGTGCCCAGCGTCAGACATACGCACAATGACAGGCACTGGGCATGGTGGTCTGTGGACGTGTGTGTGGCTAGGGGTGGTGGTTGGGGTCGGCATGCCTCCTACCCTTTGTGCATGTCTTATGGGTGTGTGTGTGTGTGTGTGTGTGACCGTGTGCAGTGTTAGACCTTGTTCATCCCTGACGGATTGTGCGGTTCCATGCTTGTCCAATTCCCTTAACGACATGCACCCCTGGGGTTTGTCCATGCATGTTTGTGGGTTGTGCCCTTGCCACTGGTGGTTGCACATGGCCCCATGACTTACCTGGGTTGATTGAAGTGCTCCTCTGTGATGGTGTCCCAGTGCAGCTGTGCCATCCCGATCAGTCGGGGGTGCCGACCAAGGGGCTGCCCATCATCTTCACCAGCGCCCTCATCGTCCCCATTGCTGTCCCCCTCTTTGACCTGTACAGCTATCCCACAGTCGTTGGCCATGTTGTGCGGGATGCAACAGGCCAGGAATAGCCTGCAGGCCTTTGAGGGGCTGTACTGTAGGGCACTGCCAGACATGTCCAGGCAACAGAAATATGCCTTCAGCATCCTGAACACCCGCTCAATGACATTGCATGTGGTGGCATGTGCCTCATTGTAGCATTGCTGCGATGGGGTCGTGGGCCACTGGTGTGGTGTAAGCAGCCAGGGACGGAGTGGGTATCTACTGTCACCTATGTGTAGAGGGTGGACATTAGTTTGGTGATCAGCGTCGCCCTGCCATGGGCCATCTAGGCCAGTAACCATGTCACCTCTGACTATGCCCCTCCCAAGCTCCATGTCTTTCTACGTGATTTGCATACTCACCGACTAGGTGGCCAGTGGGGATGTCCCCACTCTCGAACCTGTGGCACAGTGTGGACTGGTGCCAGATGAAGGCATCATGTGCTCTCCCAGGGTGCACAGCACAGACATTGATTATGTGCCCCCTAGCATTGCACACCACCTGGCAGTTGATGCTTGCATACCCCTTCCGATTCATGCATGCGGCCCCTTCGGGGCCAGGTGGCTTGCAGATGGCCACATGGGTGCAGACTATTGCCCTGAGCACTCCAGTCATACGTGCTACCCTGTAGAACTCCTGTATGTTTGCTGAGCACTCCACCGGTGTGCTGGGGAAATGGATGTACTCTGCAGCATGTGGCACAGTGCACTGAGGAATTGGGTGAGAAGGCGTGATGCGGCCAACTGGGTTATGCCTGTCATGTCCCCTGTTGGTCTCTGGAAGGTACCCATGGTGAGCAGGCACATGACAGCTGTCACTTTGGTCTCCACTGACAGAGCATGGCTCCGTCGTGTGGGTGCCTGATTCACATCACTGCACAGCTCACAGAGCTGCCTCAGGATCACCTGGTTCAGGCGGTACCGGCCCACTATCTCAGTATCAGTGTACAGCTCGAAGCTGGTGCAGGCTCGGTACTGCCTGTTGGGGGCATACCGCTGACGGGCCCTTCCACGGCGGCGCCCCCCTGCTGCCTGCCTTCTCACCCCCTCAGAACTGCCTCCATCTGGATGGTGGCACTGGACATATCCCTGGCTTGTGTCACCCCCCTGGCAGCTGCTTTACTGTTCCCCCACTGTCCTTACTGCTACCCCTCAACCGGGAACACCTCCTGTAGTGGCTGTACTGCTCACTGTCTGTGCCCTCAGTGCTGTGTGGTACTCCAAATGTTGTCTCATGCCAGGCACAGGCTCCCCACACCTTCCCTGTTCCTGGTGGTTCCAGGTGCTCTGTCCTGCTCCTGCCCTGTCCTGCTCACAGTTTCTGTGTGCCTGTGCGGCTGCCTGCAGTTCACCAACATGTGGCTTCCCTGTAGTGTTCTTGCACCTCTCTCTTGTTCCTTTTTATTTTGGATCATTTCCGCTATCGCGCAACTTCCGTTTGCTCCCCTATTGCACATGGCACATGTTGTTGAATATCACACTGCACCATTTATGCATGGTTCCTCCCCCTTCAGTTGCACATGCATTCCTTACCATTGCACTCTTGCGCATTGTGATTTGGAGGGTGCATCTGCCTCCTGCTGAATATCGCAAAATGGTGCATTTTTGGACTTGCACTGGCGCATCCCTGTTGCACATGGCTCAACCCTTTTGAATATCTGGGCCAATATTTAGAGGTTACAACAATTACTTAAGTAAGGCCCTAAATTCTTGACATGAGTTTTGCATGAACCTTGCAATCTACCGAGAACTTCTTGGTGCCTGCAGAATCACCTCTTCTTGGTGATTTTCTATTAATATTTCTGTTTATACATAGAATCGGTTCCCTTCCCCCTTTTTATATCCAAACCCCCCCTATATGTTCAAAATGTGATGTTATCATTGCTATAACATCATAGATTAGCTAATGAAATGGCTGCATTCTGCAACAGAAATGAACAGTCACTTATCTACCACAGCTCCCACTGCCAGAGACGATGGCACAGCACATAGTGCATGGTGATATTTGCTCAACCTGCACTACAGCCTAATACAATTTTCAGTCTTACTTTGTTGCACTAGGGCCAACTTAAACAAAACCTTGTCAATAGCACAGACCTGTTAAGTCCATTCCTCACTTTGTACAATCCTATTTGGGCCTTTAAGGTACAGAGACGCTATCTGAAATGAATAACTGGTAAAATTAATTTAACTGTCTAAAATTTTAAGAAAAATAAAGCAATTATGCCCAGAAAAGTGAAATATAACAATGTGTACACCTGTTGAAACAATAGACCTTTTAAATAAATAATTGCACTGTACGAATTTTTGCCAGGGTTATTGATTACATATTGTCATTGGTTAATAGAATTACCTAAAAGTTATTGAGAAATGTTGTGTGCAGGGACAGCTGTTGGGCCAGAGGATAGCATGCTGTGTTTCCGTGGCGGCAACTCAGGTTCAGAGATTAGCTCTGGGAGTTGGCTGGGCAGCACAAGGATTGGTGGAACACATCAGTGCTTGGAGCCTGGGAAGGTATGGTGCAGTGTTCTGTCACATGGTGGACACATTGTGATGGGCCGGCGAGGTGTATCTCACAATTGGTCCACATGCACGTCATGGCCTGATGGTGTTATGCAGTGTGTCAGGGAAAGCAGGTTGACATGAAAAATGAGTTTTGCAATAACTCCTGTATTCCATTTCCAATGGGACCTGTATGACACACACACACACACACACACAGTATCTCTGTCTCTCTCACAACACACACACACGCATATTTGTATGTATATTACAGATTGCATATAAATATATAAGTGATACACAGTGGGAACTTCATGAGTAATGTAGAAAGCACATACAAATATATAAATGATAGACAGTGGAAACCTTATTGGTGGGATAGATAGCATGCATATAGAAATTCCTTATTTATCACATAAGATTCCCTCTGCATATGTCATTTATGTAACGGGCTAAGACCTTAAGGGAGAGACATTTGTTTTCCTATTTTAGGCATAAAATTATTTTTATAAATCTGTTAATTTTTGAACTAGTGTTACCGTGCTTTCCACCATCCTGATTACTATAACCACGGCCATGAAAGTGAAGTCAGGATGACAAGCTGACACTGTGATGTGGTAGTTTGTTAGTGCCGCAGAACTTCCGCAGAAATTACAAACCACCACCGCAGAAGTTCTGCGGCAAGTGGTAGTCTTGCCACAGAACTTGGTCCCACTGTGCCACAGAAAAGTAGGGGCCCTGCTTAAGAGTTTCTATATACATGTAAGATACAGTAGTACAGAAGCAGCAGGCATTGCCTTGTCAATGTTAGAGCTTCAAGCAGGAGCAGTAGCAACTTTGTCAGCAATTATTTATCTATTTCAAGGGGCACAGCAGGAAGACAAAGTCTAAGACGATCTCTTTAGTGATTTTAACAACATATGAATTGCTGGGCAAGATATTTTTTGAGGGTCAATTAAAAATGGTTCAGTTTGGGTAATTCTAACAGTGTGGAGAGGAGTTCATTTAACCAGGTTGGTGCTTGGTAAGGGAAAGCCTGCATTGCTTGACTGGGCTTAAAGCATGGGACATGGAGGGTATTTTTTGCAGCACTCACAGTACAGTAGTGGTTATAGTGGGTGTGTAGCAGGGAATCAAGGTAGGTGGGGACGAAACCATGTAGGGCCTTCTTGCCAACTAGTCAGGCTTGGAATTTTAACCTGAGGTCTAGTTGCAGCCATTTTGTGTCCAGGTAGAGGCTGTATGTGTGTGTGAGCTTGTTCGCATCTAGGACAAGGTGACAGGCCTTATTTAGGATTATTTTATCCTAAATTATTTTGGTTTTGATTCTGTTGAGGTTGATGTCTGTTGCAGTGCCAGAAATTATCAGTCCATAGCCCAAGGGGGAGCGAACCAAGTAGGCTACAGCCAGTTTTCCAGTCTCATGTTATAAATTTATAGATAGTACTGTGTTTTGTACTTAGGTGTAGCACCTTAATCTGTATTTTGTTGGGAAATGTATGGATGGTATTGTATCATAGTTAGTAGTGTTTTATGCTTCTCTACCACTGGAGTTGGTATTGCATTTTTAAGTAGGGACTGGCTGGTTAGAAAATTATAGATAGAACTACATTTTATAGTTAGTACTGGTATCGCAGGTAGGATAGCGGGCTGTAATGGATGTGGGGTGGCAGTTTTGATTAACATTTTGTGGAGCCTAGGATGGTGTCCATTCCGTATCTGGTTGAGGAGACTGGAGGAGGAAGTGCTGAGGCTTGGTAGAGAGCTAGAGAGGATGAGGGAAGGGGGAAGGGGCCTGGAGGCAGGAGGATGACATCCAGGAAATAACATGAGGGCGACACAGAGGGAGTAACAGTGGCTCAAAGGAAGTGGCAGGGAGGGAGTGCTGGAGTGGAACAAACAAAGGAACTAGCATTAGTGGAAAGGCCAGAGTTGCGGGAAGGGAGCAGAAGCATAGCCAGGCAGGATGGGCAGAAAATAGGTCTGCTGTGCTGGTGACACTGGTGGAGAAGGGGGGTGTGATCTGCAAGGAAGAGCAGGAGAGGGAGAAAGAGGGAAAACCACAAGGAACAGGAGTCAGTCAGAGGAGGGTGACAGGGGTTAAGGGGGGAGAGAAGCACTGCTGGTAGGGTGGACGACAGGGTGGAGTACAGGAGGGGTGCCAGGGTGGAGGGGAGGGATGTGGGGATAGGGAAGAAGCAGTAAAGGGGGCAAGGGACAGGATGGGGAGAAGTAGGAGAGAGCAGTACGGAGGAAGGGTGGAGTTAGTGAGCTAGCATGCTATAAGATCGGATACCCTGGGAAAGGGGTGGGGCAGGGATAAGGAATGCAGAAGGCAGTGTACTAGTGCTGGGTGATTCCATTCTTAAAAAGATCAGATGGGGCTGCAGGTGGGAGAGGAATAGTAGAATATGGGTGGAGGCTATACCAGGGCGAACAGTGGACAGAACAGGGCTGGCAGTTCTTATGTGCACAAGGAGAGGCAAGAAGAAATCACATGTAGTAGTGCATGTGGGCACTAATGCCCTGGTGGAGGAGACAGTGGAAGTAGTGAGGAGGAGGAGGTTTGAGGAATTAGGAGGGCTATGTGAGGAAGTGGGGGAATCTTTTCAGAGGTGCTCCCAGTGCCCCACTCAAGTATGGGAAGGAAAGGGAGGATTGAGAAGTTCAACAAATGAGAGAATGGTGTCAGTCTAAGGGGTACAGGGTAGTGGGGGACTTGGATAGTACCTAGGAAAATAACGATCTATTTCCAGGGGATAGGCTACACCTGAGTACCGAGGGGAAAGGGGTATTAAAGCAGTGGTTTGGGGGTACATAGCATCAAGGATAGATTTAAACTAGGTGGGGGGTGATGGCAAGACAGCTAGTAGGCAGGGATCCCAGAGGGGGGAGCCAAGCATCCTACCCCCCAAGCTATCATAGAGGTATTTGAGGTGGGGACACAAGGAGGGATTAGGAGGGGGTGAAATCAGGGTGGGGGGTGAAAGACACAGGTCGGAGGGTGGTCTCACTCAATGTAAGCAGCTTAGGTAACAAATCAGCCGAACTACAGGCTGTCTTGGCTGTGAAGTGGGTGGACATTGAGCCATCACGGAGGCATAGGCCACCCTGAACCAGGACTGGGATATGATGATCCCAGGTACAAGATATTCAGGAAGGACAGGACTAAGGAGAAAGGGGGGATGTGGTGATCTACATGAGAGCGGGGATAAGGTGTATGAGAGAGGAGTGATGGAGTGCAGGACAGAGACCCTAATGATGCAGTTTCAAGACTCTAAAAGAAAGACACTGAGGATGGGGGTAGTGTACAGGCCACCAGCTCAGGGGGATGACCTGGATAGGGAGTTGGCCGAGCATATTAGAAAAGTTTGTAGGAAGGGGGACACCATAGTGATGGGGGACTTAAACCTCCCTGTGGTGAACTGAAACACCCCAACCACCACATGTGCAAAGAAGCAGAGATTAATAGAAGCATTTCAGGACTGCTTCCTGGTGCAACTGGTCCATGAGCCGACTAGGGAGGGTAGGACGCTGGGTCTGGTATTAACAAATGGGTAGGCTTCAAGGGATCTGAGAGTGGAGGACCCCTTGGCTGGGAGCGACCATCATACGGTGTGGTTCACACTCAATATGGGAAGGGTAACAGGAGGAACAGGTACCAGGGTGATCAATTTTAAGGGAACAGACTTTAAAAGGATGGGGGAAATTTTGGTTGAGCATCTGTGGGAATTTATACATGCATGAGTGCCAGCCAGAAATGGAATATCATAAAGAAAGAGCTGGCAGAGACTACTGAGACCTTCACCAGGACACGGAGCAAGAAGGGGAGAGCAAGGAAGCCAAGCTGGCTCACTTGGGAGGTAATGAAAGGGGTGAGGGCCAAGAGAAAAGCATTCTGGAGGATTAGGAAATTGGGAGGGCAAGGGGACAAAGACGAGTAAACAAAGAAGCCCAGGGAGGTTACCAGGCTAGTTAGAGTGGCCAAGGCTTCCAGAGAGCTAAGACTGGCACAGAGAATCAAGGACAGGGAAAAGGACTTCTTCAGACACATTGGTGAGAGAAGAAGAAACAAAGACCAGATTGTGAGGCTTAAGAAAGATGGAAGGTGGGCAGAGAAGGAAGAGAACAAGGCAGAGGCACTGAATGAGTACTTCTGCTCTGTGTTCATGAAGAAAAGAGGTGGGCAGATGCCCCATGGGAAGGGTGAAGTGGGCAGGTGGGGTGGGGGTGGCTGATATTAGAATTACAGAGGACGGGGTGCTGGAGCGACTAAGGGCACTGAGGGTGGACAAGGCACCGGGGTTAGATGGCATTCACCCTAGGGTACTTAGGGAGCTACCGGAGATCCTGGTGGGACCACTGGCAGACCTGTTTAGTACATCACTGGACACAAGATGCATGTCACAGGACTGGATGATGGCCCATGTGGTGCCCATTCATAAAAATGGCCCAAAAGATGATCCAGAAAATTACAGACCGGTGAGTCTCACTTCAATTGTGGGGAAACTCATTGAGTCATTCCTAAAAGAGAGGCTGGTGACTTTTCTGAAAGTCACAATCAGCTCCAAGTTGGCCAGCAACACTGTTTGTATCAGGCAGATCCTGCCAGATGAACCTAGTTGAGTACTATGACTGGGTTATCAGGGAACTGGACAGGGCCATCCAGTGAACATCCTATATTTGGACTTCAGCAACCCCTTTGACTCGGTGCCGCATGGGAGGCTGGGGGGGAAACTGGAATACATTGGGGTGGGGACATAAATTGTCAACTGGATAACCAACTGGCTAAGGGGTAGGCAGAAAAGGGTGGTGGTGGTGGAGGGAACTCTCATCACCAAGGGATGTCCTGAGTGGGTTGCTCCAGGGTTCAGTACTGAGACCGGTACTGTTTGGGTTATTCACAGCCAATATCTCAAATGGAATCTGGAGTAGGATCAGTATATTCGCAAATGATACTAAGATTGGAGCAGTGGTAGATGACATGGGGGTGGAGGGGACTGCAGGAAGATCTGACTAAACTACAGGAATGGTAGTAGACATGGCAGTTGGGGTTCAATTCCAAGAAGTGCAAGGTACTACACTTTGGAGCAAGGAACAAGGGGAGTAAATATCAGTTGGGAGGGGTACAGTTGGAAAGCACAGTGCTGGAAAAGGATCTAGAGGTACTAATAATGGGAAGTATGAACCACTCAACTCAGTGCAGGAAGGCATCTGCAAAGGCAAACAAGATGCTGCAGTGCATAGTGAGGGGAATCTTCTCGAGGCACAGAGAAGTGATCCTACCCCTGTACAGGTCACTGGTCAGGCCAGACCTGGAATACTGTGTGCAGTACTGGCGGCCATTCCGGAAGAGGGACATCAGATAGCTGGAGGGAGTACAGCGTAGGGCAATAAAGATAATACAGGGACTTGAGGGAACATCCTGCCAGGAGAGGCTGTGAGAGCTGCAAATATATTCCCTTGATGGGAGGAGGGATAGTAGGGATATGATCAAAATCTTTAAGTATCTAAAGGATATTAACAGGATTAATACAGAAGGGATTCTTCAGATCAGAAGGGGGGGGACACGAGAGGGCATCGGCTGAGATTGGAGGGTGGGGAGATTCAGGAGGGAAATCAGGAGACACTTTTTCATGGAAAGGGTGGCAGAGAAGTAGAACACTCTGCCAGAGGAGGTGGTATCATGTATAATGGTGGGAGGATTTAAGAGATGGTGGGACAGAGTGAGGGGGTGGTTATGAGGAGGGGAGGGAGGGTGGGGCAGCTGCAAGTTGAAGGGCTAGCTGCACAATTGAGCAGGCTCGATAGACCTTGAGGCCTATTTCTTCTGGCATTTTGTATGTTCGTATGTGTCATAAAGTTCTTATGTCTATAGAGGACCCGTAGTTTTTTGTTAACTGTACTAACTATATGGTAAATATGCCAAATTAGAAACTTTCACCAAGTGAAATATTTCATGTAATCCCCCGCATTATGAGAAATATTTTTCAGGTGCAAAATGCAAAATCCCCCCCTGGCAAAATGTGAGATTTCACCTGCGAAATGCTGATTTCACCACTCGTGGGCAAAATTCTGCATTTGAGAGCCGGGGGGGGGGAATATGCTACAAAAAAAATGATGTTATTTTTTTTTTTTTTTATTCAGGTCAAGGATTACATCCTTTGAGCTAAGAGTTTGTTCACAAAGGTTCCACATCAGGTAAACAAATAAAGGTGACAACAACTTACATCAGGCATTGCAAGCAGGTGATACAATCACAGTTTAAACATGCATTTGTCAATGCCAAATGTTTGCTTGCTGGCATTGGCATTAGTAGTGTAGGAGTTAGAGAGATGCATAATAGGAATGGCAGTGAAGTTTTGAACTGAAGCCAACCCCATCACCACCCTGCAGAGTCTAACAAGCATTGGGGTGTGCCTTTGGGTTGTCAGACATAGCGGCCATGCCTTTTCACCACACCCTGCCCCGCAGACACTGACAAGTGTCAGGGTGTGCCTTAGGGTCTTTGGGCCTTATGCTCACCCATTCCATAAGGAAATACGGTGAGATGGGTGCAGTATAGGAGAATGAGGTGAACTTTGGGGCCAAGGACACCAAGGCACACCTCAATGCCTGTCACTGGCTGCAGGGTGTGCGTGGGGGTGGAGTGGTATGAGCATTACAGGCGACAATCCCAAATTACACCCCAGATGCCTGTCAGTCTCTACAGGGTGGGGCTTTATGGCCAGAAACCCTAAGGCCCCAGGAGTTCATTGGTATTTTCACTCCAATTTTTCAAGATGGGTTTTTTGTGACCCCCACCTCATGAACAGTGGCATTATCAGTTTGTTAGTCGAAAGCTGATTTTGCACAGCAACTAGCTATTTAGCACCACAGGTGCGAAACACATTTTAAACAGGATGTGGGCAGACTAGATGGGCCTAACGGTCCTTATCTGCCGTCAAAGTCTATGTTTCTATGTTTCTATGTGAAAAATGACAGCTGTACTGTTCATGAGCAGGTGTAAAAATGGCAATGTTGAAAATCTGGACTGAAAATATAAAAAAAACTGGTGCAGTCACGAGCGTGCGTAGAAACTGCACAACCCACACCCGTAATGTAAATAGTTTGGGGATTGCTTACAGCAGATTATCAACACAGGCATTTTGGGACCTCTGCTCATGAACAGAGTCACTGTGATTTTCGTAATCTGTCCTGAACACTGATTTTCCACAGCGACTATGCATTTCTGCGCCTGAAGTGCGAAAACACATTTTGGCCAGGGTGTGAAAATGACAGCTGTACTGTTCATAAGGAGGTGTGGAAAAATGCCACTGTAGAAAATCTGGACTGAAAATATTACACATTTTTTAACTTATGAGGATGCAAGGAAACTGCACAATGCACTCTCATAACACAGCCATTTTATGGACTTTTGTCAACAAATGTTCAACATAGCCATTTTAAGACCTCTTCTCATGAACAGTGTCACTGTGATTTTCTTCATCTTTCCCAAACATTGATTTCGCACACCGACTGCACCATTGTGCACTACATGCACAAAAACATATTTTGGGCGATGTGAAAAATGACAGCTGTACTGCTCATAAGGAGGTGGGGAAAAATGCCACTGTAGAAAATCTGGACTGAAAATATTACAAATTTGTGAACTTATGAGGGTGCATGGAAACTGCACAATGCACAGTCATAACATAGTCAATTTATGGACTTTTGTCAACAAATTTTCAACATAGCCATTTTAAGACCTCTTCTCATGAACAGTGTCACTGTGATTTTCTTAATCTTTCCCAAATATTGATTTCATACACCAACCACGCCATTGTGCACTACACGCTCAAAACACATTTTGGGCGATGTGAAAAATGACAGCTGTACTGCTCATAAGGGGGTGTGGTAAAAAGGCAATGTTGAAAATCTGGACTGAAAATATTAAAAATGTGCGAAGATACAAGTGTGCTTAGGAACCGCACAATGCACGCTCGTAAAACAGTCATTTTGAGGAATTTTTTCACCAAATCTTCAACATTGGGTTTTGGGGGTTCTACCTCATGAACTGTGGCACTGTCATTTCATTACTCAGTCCCGAAAGGTGGTTCCACACAGTGACTGCAAAATCACCTTCCGGGACCGAATAACAAAATGACAGTGACTGAGTTCATGAGGTGGGGCCCCAAGAACCCCATGTTGAAAATTTGGTGAAAAGATTCCCCAAAATGGCTGAGATATGCACTAAAGTTGAAAAAAAATATTTATGCCATTATACAGCTTACCGGCATTTCTTCAGTTTGCGGTCGGCTTTGAAGAGTGCAGACGTGTTCCTGGTCCACAGAAGATCGTTGCACTGGGCTCCAGAGGTAAGTATAGTGTGGGGAGGTGGGTGCACAGAGAGTGGGTGCGGGTTGGGGAAGGGGGCAAGACAGTCAATGAGGGACCATTTTGGTTTTTACAGGTGTCTTTTTTATTTTAGAAGATGACGTGGGACTTTTGCCACGCTGGGGTGGGCTCCCAGTATGGCAGCTGGAAGTTTATTTTTTTGGAGGGGTGATAGTGGAGCCGACGAGGGATTGGGCTCCCCCGTCAGCCATACGGATGTTTGCCACGCTGGGCTGTGCTCCCAGTGTGGCAAGTGGAAGTCATTTTTTTTCCCTGGTGGGGGTTCAGTGGAGCCGAAGGGATTGGGCACCATCTCCATACAGACTTTTGCCACGCTGGGAGGGCTCCTAGTGTGGCACCTGGAAATCTGTTTTGGGGGGCAGCAGAGCCAATGGGGGATTGAGCACCCCCGTCAGCCATACAGTGTGTGGGTGGGGGAGTGCATGAGCACGCTGGCATGGGCTCGCAGTGTGCTACGTAGGTGTTCGGGGTGGGGAGGAGAACTGTCTATGACAGTTCAGATGCAGTGTGACATGTAGTCAATTTGCATACTGCCGATGGCAGTATGCAAATTACCTACACATTACCACCGCTGATTGCAGTGGTTTTTCACTTTCAACTGTACGCCACTGCATCTGAACTGCTGTCATAAACAGCTCCGACATTTATTGGTGTGGTGAGACAGTGCCTGAAAAGGGGAGCAGGGCATTGGAAACTGAGTGGCACTCCTACGAAAATTCATATGGTGGCACTATGTTTCTTGCACATGCATGCAAGCAAACATAACAAATGGAGCACTTGAATTGTGGGAACAGAAAGATGAACAAAAATGGTAGGGGAGGTAAGGGATTTGATAGACAAGGGAGAGGTCCAAGATTCTTAGGAGGTTGAGAATGTGGAGGGTGGCCTCAGAAGAGGAGGTTCAGGACCCATGGACCGGGGGAGGAAATGAGATAGGAGAGCAGGGCAGAAATTAGAAAGGAAAGGATTTAGTAGATGTGGTGGGAAGGAGGCGGACAACTATTAGGGAGGCAAGAGGAAGGGGTAAAGAAGTGTGAATAGGAGGGATTGGAGGATGAAGGAGGAAGCTGAGGTATCGAAGATGGTGATAGCAGGGTTGTGGGGATGAAAGTGTGGACAACTGAGAGGAGAGCGAGTGTTAGAGGATGAGCAAATAGGGAGGGGCAGATGAAGGGGTGAGTGCTAGAGTAGGGGTGAGTACCAGGGGGAGATTAAGTGCAGGTAGTATCAGTTCGTAAGGGTTATTCTTTTTAAGGATGAGTCATTGGTCGCACAATAAATGATAAGGCCATAATCTATAGTCAAGAATAAAGAGCTATTAATGGCAAGTTTGAGGGCTTCTTCAGTGAGGCAATGTCAGTGTCTATACAGCAGCCCTATCTTTCTGTTTGCTGATCTAGATACCTGGTCAATGTGTAAAGAGTAAGAGATTGAGGTGTCAAGTGCTACTCTGAGGTATTTGAATGAGTGGACCATCTCGAGTGTTTCATGTAGCTTGTTGTGGATGGATAATTTGAAAGCTCTGTGCTTAACTTTGAATAGAGGCGAACAACATTGTCTTTGTTTTCCTGTAGTTTAGCAACAATCAGGATTTAGAGAATCAGTCTTCAACTAGATTGAAGTTACTTTGCATACGTTGTTTGAGGACAAATGGGTGCACACTCATTCATTGAAAAGGACTCACTCGGTCTCATTTCGTCAAAGAGCTCAGGTGGGCTGCCGGCCATGGAGGTGAGTGGAGGGCTGTTCCAGTGGCTCATGGGGGTGCTAGATGGGGGGGTGCAAGGTGGGGTGGGGTTACTACTAACGAACCGGGTGAGGTCCACTAGACACCAGGGAAAGTTGTTTTTTTATTACATTATTTGAAGATGTCGGACTTGGCACTTACGGATGATGGGGAAGGGGCGAGTGCAAATCTCAGTGCGGGAAGGGTGTCATCATTCTTCATTTGGCCAGCTATTGGCTGAGGGGTGTGTGGTCATTTATGTGGATTGGGGATGGGGCTGAATCTCGGTGGTGGGGGATTCTTCTTATTGTGGGCCAGCAATCAGCCAGAGGGGGGGTGGGACTACAAGACAGCAGGCATGTGGGATCTTCAGAAGGGGGGGGAAACACTTTTAAACAAAATTAAATATGAAATTCTGTATTTAGCACTGACAAAATGCATGAATTTCGTGAAATATTTCTCAAGGCGAAATTCCCGATTTCACTGGCGAAATACAATTTTGATGCAACTTTAATGTCAGTGCACTGTCTAGGTGGATGCCAAGGTATTTAAAGGTATTTACCTGTTCTAAGACTTCACCCGTCTGGTTGTAGATTGTCTGGGGTAGAAGTTTATTTTTCTTCTGTTGGCTAGCGAATATCATTGATTTCATTTTTTTTGTGATTTAGAAGCAACTTATTCAGTAAGAACCAGTGTTCCTTGACAATGAAGTTTTGCTGCAGGGTTTGGTTAGTATCTTGCTGCTGAGTGCTACTGGTGTAGATAATCACATCACCTGCTTATAGCAGGATGCGTGCACCTACACAGGATTTGGGTAGGTCATTCATGAATAGGCTAAATAGTAATCAACCCAGTATTGATCCAATTAGTCGGGAGGTCCACCATACTGTCAGGATTTTGCATTTCAGAATTTTGGTGTTGGGATGTTGTGCATCGGGAAATTGCCTGTCGGGATTTTCTAGGGCTCCCTTTTTTAAGTCTTTAGTAACTTCTTCTGTTTTCAAAAAGTAGAGATTGATTATTCTGAAAAATTCAACTTAGCTGTAAACCTTATTGTTGACTTTGCATTGCCTTTCCACAGATTTTGTTGCAATGCTGAATATTGTTTGTGTTGTTTCCACAGTTCCTACAAATAGTACAGTTTAATGGAAATTTTCTGACCTCTATAAGGAAAGCAATTTCCTTGTGAGGTAGCTCATAAAGTTTTGAATTTATCATTACGTCTCGAGAATGTCAAAATAATAGGGTGAGGACCTTCTTTGAAAATAGATTTTCAATCTGTCAGTGGACCCTTTCTGTGATAGCTTCATTGGATTCTGTTTTCCAAAAGTGTTTTAAGAAGTCTGTTACAATGTCTATCAGAAATTAATCCTTCTCCTATTCTTAAAGACAAAGAACCTTAGTGCAAAAGCACTATGGGGTATGTGTGATTTTGTGTTTCTTTGAAACTTGGCTTCTTGACCAGTACTCTTCAGGGTAACCATTGCCCCAGTGCTTTTGCACTAAGATTCTTTGTCTTTTAGCTTGTTTTTTTTTTATTGGTCTCACCTCAACCTAAACCCAATAGACCAACTTAGGGTTAGTACAGTACATTCCCCTGGGGTGTTGTACAGATGAGGTACACTGATGAGTTCTGGTAGGATGGAACACATGTCTGTGCCTTCTGTTTGCACTCTTTGCAGATTGTGTGAGAGGCCTTTCAGCATCATGTATTCCTGCTTAAAGCTAAACCAGCCTAACATTTTGTGGTGATCTGCATATATAGCCAATTATGCTTTGCATTATGGGTGTATGTGTGATTTTTTTTGTTTCTTTGAAACTTGGCATTCTGGTGAATAACCTTTGGGCTAACCCTTGCCTCAGTGCATTTGCACTAAGGTTCTTTGTCTTTTAGCTTGTTTTTTTTTTTGTTTGTTTTTATTGGGCTCACCACAACCCAAACCTAATAGATGAACTTAGGGCTGGTTCATCCCCCTGGGGTGTTGTATAGATGAGGCACTCTAATGATTCCTGGTAGGACAAAACACCTGTCTGTGTCTTCTGTTTGCATCCCTTGAAGATTGTATGAGAGGCCTTTCAGCATCATGCATTTCTGCTTAAAGCAAACCAACCTAACATTTTGCGATGATTTGCATATATAGCCCATGATGCTTTGCATTATGGAGGTATGTGTGATTTTGTGTTTCTTCTCCTATTCTTGTAGTATTCCAAATATTCTTATATTTTTGCACCTAGCACAATTTTCCAGGTCTTCTTATTTATATTTTAAAAGTTCATATTGGTTTTTCAAGACTACAATTTTTTTTGACATGTTCAGTAATCTGTTTTCTATTTCTGATTGCCTTTCACTAAGTTCAGTGATTCTCAGTGATTCAGTATCTACTTCAAGTTCAAGTTTATCTATTTCTTATTTAATTTTCAAAATATCTGAATTGGCACTGCTCAGTTTGTCGAGGCTTTCTTAGAATTTAATTGTGCTGTTTATGAGAGATAAGGCCCATCTGGGTGGATTTGCTGTTGTAATTTGAATAATGCTGACTGTGGCTTGAACTGAATTGTTCTCATTACTAGGACCAGGTGACTCCATATATATTTCATTATTGCCATCTGGAATTGTAGAATTACCAGTGGTATTTTCATTTTATTGAATTGTTTGTTCAATTATGTTGGCCAATTCTATCTCTTGACTCTATTTGTGGTAACCATTTAGCGATTGCTGACACCACCATAATTTCTTTCTCTTTTTTTAATCTAAGTACAGCTGATCACTTGTCACCATTATTGGCCTGCTAGCAAGTTCACTTTTAGATTGATTTAATTGACCCTGTACTAGACTTCTCTGTTTAATAACTTTAGCTTTAGTTTTACACTGTGTAACCTCTTCAGTGCTGTCTCTGTGTCTGTTTTCTCAAAGTAGTATCTATTTATAACTTTTTTTCTGAAGTCCTGGAGAATGTTTTTAGTATTTTTTTTATTTTTAGTGGAGTCCTCCATTTGTGGCAAGCTATTACATTTTACTTAAGGTGTTGTTCTCTGTGGCCAACCAGTCTGCATTAGAACTTGTATCACTACTCCAGTAGAGAGTGAAAACGTTTTACAGACACTTGATAGAGCTATTTTATTTTGTAGTACAGTATTTTACATTTGTTGATAATGTTAGTCAATTTAGAAGTTTTCTGAATGTCTTGACTACAGTTGTTAAACAGTTTATTTTAATTGTTCAGAGGCTATTTGCGTATGCAAAGTTTCTTATCAGCTTTTATTCATATACTTTGCTGGTACCTGTAGGCAGTATAACAGTGATGAAGGGCACTGAACTGCAACCCTGAGTTTGAATCCCATCAGGCCTCACTTGCATACTCTGACCTGAGCAAGCCACTTAACTTTCTTGTGCTCCCAGCTCACACCTGGAAACAATCTTTGGCTTAGTGTGCCTTTCCTGGTTAAACAATGTCCGTTTTCTCCTTGTAGCATGTGATCCAGCCAACAGTCTGGGGCTACTCAGATAGTCTTCTTCTTGATGTCACTGTTGCTTTGGTGCCATTGTATTACTGCCATCAAGGAAATCAGGAAGTGAAACACCCAACACCATGTGTCCAATCATGCTTGACTGGAGAAAGGAATTACAGGGGTTAGCTGCTGCTATGCCTCAGTGCACTACATTGCTCTTCTTCTGCCATGAGAAAAAAAAAAGAAGCATGTAATTCCATTGTAATGCAGCTGCTACAGCCATAGAAATCAGGATGCAAGAAACGCCAGACACCGAGTACTAGGTCACCCATACCTGGGGCGGGGGCAGGCAACATAAGGAGCAATAAACTTCATGAAAACTCTTTCTGTTTGTAAACATGAGGAACTGTAGATGCTCAGAATTAGTCAAACCAGAAGAAATGTTCACTTGACTGACATATCATGCCAGATAGTTCAAATGCAGTCTATTTCTTGTAGCTGTGCATTTTGAAACTTGACTTTGCAACTGTGGATCATCCGGTACTGAGTACAAGGTCATGAACACAGTTGCTGACCAAAATAACAAGGGCTGCTTGGTACTGTATGTATTTGCTGCAGGAAAGACCTAGGTAAAGGGTGAATGTGAGGTTTCCTTTGTTGCTTAAATTAAACCTTTGGTATTCTTCATGGCAGACCTTTTGAATGATGACTTTGAGGAACAGTGTGAGCTTGCTATCCACTGTTCATATTCGGATTCATCTCCTGACCCCACCAACATTTGCTAATAAAGTTAATGTACTTATGACACCAGAACTGTGGGAAGTTCTCCACAGAGGGCCTAACTGTATCCTTGCAATTTGGAAGGATTTCTTCTTTTGCTGTAATGGTCACTCTTCTTTTGATGCACCCCAGTATTCTCCTGGACCTCTTGACAGTGGCCATACACTGCTTGCCTTGCTTTAGCCCGTTCTCTGTAATGACCCTCATGTACTTTTCCTCCATGACTGCTACAGTTGCATTTTTACCTAAAGGGTTAATGTAACTGTTATGCCTCTAAACCAGTTGTGTATAAATCAATCACGCAATGGCTTAACAATAAATAGGCATTTTATTCCATTTTGTCATGGCTAGTGTCCTCATCATAACCTGTTCATGACTTTGCCAAAAGTGAGTTATGCTCCTGTTGCTTAGTATTGGAATGAACTGCATATTCCTAATTAGGCCTTGACATATCCCATATGCATTATGTATTTTGGCACAATAAATTATATCACAATCTTCAATTATTACACTTTACATTTGCAACATTCTCTCCAGCTAACTGCCATTATCATTTCTGGTATGAAAAACAGTTCGAAAAGCATCATTTTTAGTACTTTGGGTTTCACATACAGCATATAGCTAACCCTTCCTGTCTAGCATTCTGTGTTATTTTTGGGTCAGGAGATGCCTTTTCCTGGCACATTTGCACCAGCCATTTTAAGTTAACAGTCCTTTTTCAGTGGCATTCATTTAAATTTAATCTGATGTGACAGTTTCTGCATGGTCTCACATGAAAAATGAAAGTGCCCCTTTAATTATGCAGTATTTATTGATAAGAGACCTAGTTACAGCTCTCTCTCCTAGAAATATTAATATAATCTCCAAAAGGACAATTCAGTCTGCTATGTTTGTCACATCTATGTAATTGAATTCCTGTTCTCTGTACATACTGTATATTTCAATCACTGTACGTGAAATTAAAAATAAATCGTCCTGTCTCCAGTATTGTCCTGGTTTTGTGTGTGCTTCTAAATGAATAAGTGCAAGCTTCTGTGACATGTCAGAATTCAAAGGTTTAGTTCATCAGTCAGGGGACAGGCCTTCCAGCATGCAAGTGGACAAATAAAACCTCTGCATTTAGCATCTAAGAGCTAGAATTACAAGATGCAACTGATTAAGTACTCATTTGCAAAAGCTTTATTCCTAACATATGATTACTGAAGTTGCAATTTTTTTTTTAAATGTAAACAAATGCCTCTCTGAACAATTAGACTAATTTCAGACAAGAAAAAGCATGTACTGGGCCAATCAGCTGTGCACTGTGCAACCAACTCCCAGAATAATGCATGGGGACAGCATGCACTATCCAAAAGCAACCCCTACTCTGAAGCACAAAGCAGTTCAGAGGGAAAGAGAGCATCTTGAGCGTGGGAGGTGGGCTGGTTTGGTCAGGACTTAGGGCTTCCAACAAGAAGGTCTGTGTTGCTTAAATGTTTCTTCTCTTCTACATGGTTGAACGAGATCATGGAATGGTAGTCCACTGCCTGGACTGCCATATCCCCTAGTCACTTCAAGACTTTAACAAAAAGAAACAAAAACTAAATACTGCCAGTTAGGGGTGTTCTGGCCTTCCATGGTCATGTCTGAGGCTGAACAGAGACAACACTGAAACATTGGTGTTGCATAGGTCCAAACACCTACTACCCAAGGGGGAATGAAGCAGTGATGGCTGCTTTTCCGCAGCATAGTGGGACTTCCAGGTAAGCTCCACATGCAGCACATACTCTGCATGATTAATAGGTGTATAGGAGTGCCCAACATGTCACAGCCTCCACAACTCCTCAGTCTGAGCTGCTGTGTAACTGCATGTGATCTGATGTGGTCGGGTGTTGACCAGATTACTCAGTCATGGGAGATGCTTAAAAAAAATCCATGGGTGTCTGTAGAGACAATCATCATCATACAAAAAAGCCTGCGAAAATATGAAGATTACTTTAACTATTTGCCAAGATTTTGTACAGTTAGATATCTTCTATATCATGGCCAGCACTTTGATAACTGTATTGCCCATGTTGCTAATGCTGTATACTGTTGATTATGTAATCAACTTTGCTAAGTCTAGAAAACCCTTGAAAATGAACTTATTGCTCAATAGTGTTGTTTTCATTTCTGTTTAATTAATTTTAATGCTCCAGCTCCCTTCTGGCACTGTGGACCCCCTACTCTTCTGGTGCTTAGCAACCCCACTCCAACTCCATCCTCCTTCCATCACCAGGGCTTACCTTCTCCCAGCTTGCAGCCTTGGCTTGTGCCACCCATAGTGGGGCCATCAAGATGGCCCAACCCCTTCCAGACATTCTTTCTTTGGTTGTTGCAACAGACAGGTATATTTAAAATGTCATTACTTCCTTTCCCCAAGGGCTCTACAGATAGACATCACAAGATGTATGTGTGTGTTTTGTACACATTTATCTACATCAGTTGTATCCTCCCCTCCATCTTTCAGGACAAGTTTCACCTTCCACTGTGGTCACTCAGGGGTGATGTGGCATTTGGAATCAACTCCCTCCATCCCTGGAGTAGAGGAATGTCCTCTGGGATGCTCATCACTCTTCCTCCAGTTGCCCACCTAACAATCCATGCTCCTTCCACAACTTGAGTCACCAGCATTATGAGCAGTAATGCTCCTGCTGCACTAATGGGCAGCCCATCCTTTTCTTTTCTGAGAATAAATTCATTAATACTACCACTGATACACCTGTGATGCATGTAACTCAGACAAATGAACATAGGGTCCAAAAGGTTTGGGCAGAGGCCAATATTTTTCCACTGTGACCTTAGTTTACTAATAGCACTAGCTGTCTCTTAGTAAATGAAATATAGATTTGCAAGACATATTAATTTATTTAGTTACTCATGAGCGACCAGGAAGGTCCTACTGACTGATAACTGTTCAGTTTCAAAGGCCTGGGAGAAAGTTACATGCAGGAGCAAAGCATGCAGTATCAGAAATGTTTCCAATGTATAGAGCTGATGTAGGCTGGTTGCTTACCGGTGACAATGGTTGCATTAGTTTGGCTCATAAACACCAACAGCCCTGCCAGTGGCATCTGAGAGGGGGTAAACACCAGTTTGAGATTAAAATGATTGCAATTCAGCCAGTTAAACATCAAGGAAAATGATGGACAACATGGAGCTTAACTGCAACCAGACTACAAATAATGAAGACTAAATGGGTCACCAGCATTGTGAGTAGTAGTGCTCCTGCTGCATCAATGGGTGCCACATCATACATTCACCTGGTTATCAAATACATATATACATACATACATAGCTACATACACACATACATACATAACTAAATCAATAAATCCTATATTGTCCAGTGAGTGCAGAGGTGTTATTAAGAGTAAGACAATGACAAACTGTGTCTGATCAAGATTTAAGTGTACCAATTGACACTACTACAAAAAGTAATCTGAAAACCCTCTTTCACAAACTTAATAAGTGAAGGCACATGAAATTACTGCATGGTATTATAGAAACAATTTAAAAAGATGGTGGCATTGGTTGTATATTCTGCCCAACCCAGCAGCATACTTTTAATGTGAATAATGTTTTTCTCACACATATTTAATAAAATACTTTTGTCTGATGGCCTCATGCTGAACAGGATAGATGTCAAAGTGTTTCATATCATTCAGGATCCTTGTGCATGTTGCTTGTTGGAGTCCTGCTTTTATAATATAATTTCAATCTGTCATGCATGCTTTATATTATATATTCATAGCAAACATTATGCTTAGGCATCAGTTATGCTTGAAGCACACAGCCTCAAAAAATAGAAAAATGTAAAGTTAGGGTAAAAACATCACATTACTCTTGGTGAATGTGTGGTGTGGCATTCCTTGGGGTTTGAATGACTGATTGATGCTGCATTGGTGTTACCAAACATTTCTGTGTTTCAAGGCATGAAATAGTAGTTACACACTGATGCTTTGAAGGAGTGGTACCTAAGTTATCGTAACACCAATGTTGTATCAATCAATCATTCAGTTAGCTAGGAACACTACTCCACACTACATCCATTAAGAGACGTGATCATTTTATCCTAATATCACATTGCCCTATTTTTGATTCTTTGAGCTTAAACCCTAAATGATGCCCAAATGTATTTTTTTTTACTAATACCTTTTCTTCCTTTTTTGGATATTTAATAACAGATTCATGCAGTCACACTACGGCATTTTGCATGGACAATATGTAGTCGGTCTCTGTTATCCAGGGGCACTAACCAACCTCACCATGCCCCTACACCAAGCAGTCAGTAATGTCCAGTTGCACCCCATCACTCACCTTGTCCCTGTTTTTGTGCCAGACTCTTATAACCTGTTACCTCTCATACCATGCATACAATCACATTTTGAGAGGTAATGCATGCTCCAAATTAAAGATGTTTGATTACATTACATTTTCCCTTCTTGGTTTCACAATGCAACTATGTCTATCATTAAATAATTATAACTTTCTGTTTTTTAATGTTTTTAGTTCCAAAACCTGGCTGAATATGGCACAGTTGCACCATGGCACAACCAGGCTTGCACCATGGCGCAAACACAGTTGTGCCATGGCACAGAAAGAGATGCTCCAGTGCAACTGTGGGAGCAGAGCAGCAGAGCAACAGAGGGGGGTGTGGCACAGAGAAGAGACTCAGGGACAGAGCCAGAGAAGCACAGTGACGGGCCACAGGAGGCCACCAACAGCAGGGTACAGCAGGGTGCACACAGGCACCCAGACCCCGCCAGAACACAACAGTGGCACAGATATAAGGCAACAGGAAGTGCCAATGGCCAATGGAGGGCCCCAAGGAAGTCCCCCACAGGCTGCAGGCCATACCCCCCCCCACACACTCAGACCAGAGCAGGCCACACCCAGGGCGATGTAGCCAAGCACACACACACGCCACACAGACACACAGGTGGCCCACACAGTAGGCACGGAACATGCCGGGAGGCACATAGCTGGCAGACCACATGGGATAGGCCACACAATGCCAAGCAGCAGCACCAACACAGTGTGTGGCTAGTATGTGCCCAAAGACCATGGCCATGTGCCATCACCATGCACACACCTGCCACACACCCCTGACAACCACCCCATGGGCACCCCAAGGCACGGTCGCTGACCAAGGGGAGGGACACCACCACCATAGTGGGACACACCACAGCACACAGCAGTGAACCACAGAAGCAGAACACAAACCCCGACACATGCACACCACATGGACAGACACTGAGTCACTGCAGCATGGCTCCTCATGCCACCTGCAAAGCAGACACTGATACAGGCAGGTAAGTCAAAAAATACATAATTCAAAACAAAACTATTTACAAGGGGGTGGGAAAGGTAGGAAAGTGAGGGAAGGGGAAAGGGAACAAAGACTGTATAGTGGGATGGGGGACTGTAGGGGGAGATACAGGAGGGGAAACAGGGGAATGCTGGAGCCAAACTACCGGCAGCCATAGCCTGCCACCCCTTGGTTCCCTTGCTGCTTCCATTCCTCCAGCAGCAGGTGGTGAACCTGCAGGACCACCTCCATTGTGGTGGATGTCATAAGTATTAGCTGCTGGAGCAGCCTGCAGCAGACGGGCCTCCATCGTCTTCACTGGACACCTTTGACAAGGGACAGGACAGGTGATCAGTGTAATGTCTCCCAAGGAACCATGCCCACCCACAGCACGCAATGGGCAGTGGGAACACACACCCCAGGAGGGCCCGTACTAGCCACCCGCAGGGGTGGGTGGGCAAAGACCTGTCAGTAACGCAGCACACCACGACAGTGCACAAAGGTGGTCCCAGCCACCCAATGGCCACCCGACTGTATAATGACAGTCACATGGCACAGTGCACCAGCAACACCACAGCAACATCAGTGGCAGCCGGGTGCACACCCACCCCACCAACAGCTGGTACACATGTCCAATGGATGCGCCATAGTGGCAAACACCACGCATAGTGTGACACACACAGCTTCCACAGCACATGGCACAGGTAGCCATTCCCACACCCATGCCCCCGCCACCCCCATGTAATGCGTGAAGGACCATGACAGTGCCTACCTGCCATCCAGGGCCCCGCTGGTGCTAGAGCTGCCCCTGCTATACCTCCATGACCCACTGTGGCCTGCTGTCCTGCTGCTGCCACTGCCTGTGCCTGCCGGCAATTCTCAGGCCATGGGAATGGAACATAGACAGGTACACATCAGAAAACATCCACAGCAGCTGCCCACGGCCCCCACCCCTGTGCACAGGGTGAGCCCATGCCTGACACATCCCACACAGCTGTATCACAATGCAAGTGGCGGCTGGCAATGCCACCCTGTGATGCACACAATGAAAGTGCACCACTCTGCAGGGCATGCCAGGCAGCCTAGCCAACACCACAGTACAGCACCAGGGCACACATGCAATATGGGCCGACTTACCTGGCTGTGGCACAGCCCCATGCCTGATGTGTGCCTCAAGCCTCCTCAGGTGCCCTGACTCCCTCCTCACTAGTTTGCCATACTTGTGGTGGCTCTGCTCCCCCATCCTGGCCACCCTGGTCCTCTGTTGCAGTGTGGCAGCAATCCGCTGCCACACTGTGACCCTTGGCTGCTGCAGGAGCACCTGGCCAAATAGTTGGAGGGCGTGGGGCTGGACACAGGCGACCAGGTTGACCAGCTCTACCTGTGTCCAGTTCTGTGCTCTCAGTACTCATCACTGCACCATGCTGGAAAGTGAAGCCAGTGACCAAAATGGAGGCAGTAAGTGCATGTGGCCATGACATGCTCCATATGCGCAATGCAAGGGAACATGCACTGTGTCTGCCCATCATGCAGTCCCAGAGATGCACAGCATGTGCGTGGCTAGGCGGGGTCACTGGGTAAGGGGTGTGACCCAGGGGTCAGGGGTCACAGCAGGGTCAGGGGATGCCCACCTCTGTGCAATGTGCACATGAGCGATAACAGGCCTGGCGCATCATGCGCTATGCCCCCCATCACACTGTCAGCGCACAGTGTGTGACTGGCACCATGATACCATTTGGTGCATGTGCACTGTGGGCCTGAGCACTGTGCATTCATGAGCTTTGCACCGCGACTTGCTCCAGAGCAATCTAATTGTGCATGGAGTAAAACCACAATATTCAGACACCACTTGCAAATGAGCTCATCAGCCAATGCGTGGCACACTAGGTGCATTAGCATGTCATTACTGTTGTGCCAAACCTCATTTGCATGTCTTGCACCATTTCAGCTCCACAGAACAGCACAGGCCATGGTACTGCATCCTTTGGAGGTAAGTTGCACATGCTGCTGCAGCCCACTGGGAGCAGACAGCACAGAATGGTGGGACAGAACAGGGTGATGCTGCCACCGACACACTGTGCTGTCCATGTCCACAGGAAGTGAAATGTAGTAATGCGAGGAGGGTGAGGAGCATGGGCCTGCTCGCTAGTGCAGGTCCAATTTCATGAAAGTGGAGACAGAGGCCCTGTTCAATGCATACCTCTACAGGGAGCCCCTGTTGAGTGGTGCCACAGGCACACCATAGGCCAGGGCTGGGGCCTGGGAGGAGGTGGTGGCATACATCAACCAGCATGGCAGCCACCAGCGGTTGGTGCAGGAGTGCCAGAAGAAGGTGGGCATGGACAAAAGGTGCATCAAGGAGAAGGTGTTGACCATTCATGCCTCCCAGAATGCTACAGAAGGGGGGCCTGTGGATGCACCACCGCTTGTTGCACAGGAGGAGTTGGTGGCAGCCACCATCCACTGCAGCACAGTGGAGGGTGTGCTTGGTGGTGGTTTCTAGACAGGTGGCAGCCCGTCACTGCATGGTTAGCATGTCAGACATGCACAGCTGGTGGCACAGAGACTGTGGACATGGGCATGCTGGAGTGCATGCAGCTGGCATGCATGTCATGTGCACATGTGTGCACCCATGCACATGCCATGCTGTAGGACACATGCAGTTTGGGGGGCATGTGTGAGCAATGCATCACTAACATGCCTCACTTTCTCTTGCAGCACCAGCACACCTCCATTCAGATGATGGGGTGCTGGTGGCGGCAGCGGCCATGGATGCTGGAACAGCCCCAGAGGACCAGCCATCCACCTCCACTGGTATCCAGGGGCCTGACAGACTGCAGCTCACCACCACTGTGCAGGTGGATGTCCTGGACTTGTGGTCAGACGAGGCTCTGAATGTGTTCCTGCAGGATGCCAGCCTTGGTATCCCCTGCACAGAGACACAGATCAGGCTGGGGTTCAACACCGTTGACGATATCATGATTATCCTGGACAGCATGGTAAATGTTGTGGGGGAGATGACCCTGCTGGCCACCAACACAGACAGCACAGCCAGTGCTCTGCCAGGGCTGGAAAAGCTGCCCACTACCACTACACGGCAGCGGTGTGTGCTGCCTGTGCAACATCCACCAGAGAGGGGGCTGTGCAGCATGGCCGGTCACCACATGGGGATCGATGTCCAGCCCAGGATTCCCAGGATGCCGACCCGCTGGTTGAGCACACCCATTTGTTGCGGGCGTTCTTTCAGCAACAGGTGCTGCTTGCTACTGGGGTGCACGCACTGCATGCGGAGGTGTGCCACTTAGCTGAGCAGCAGGAGAGGGGCAGCACGCAGATCCTGGCAGGGATGCAGCACATGCAGGAGGACATGACTGCATCCCTGGATCACATTGCCACTGCAATCTTGGATGGCACTGCACTGCTGGCTGCCACGGGGTATGGCTGGGCACAGATGAACCCCTGCAGTGCACTGTCCATCCTGTGAACCCAGTGTCGGGCTACCCCAGCACAGTCGATACTGGGCTCTGATGTTGGCATCCCAAGCATGCCCGGGGCAGGCCTGTTTAGGTGCCTTGACACCCCCATGCGGACACGATAATGGTCCTGCAGTTGAACCCTTGGGTGGCTGTTGCTCAGCCCCCCCATGGCTGATGCACAGCTTGTGGCTGCCAATCAGCCCAGGCATGGCTTCCCCCATGGCCGCGGTGACCATGGTTCCGTGCAGTGGACCTGATGTGCGGGCAGCCCCGCCTGCGGTCTGTGGCTGCTGCTCAGTGCACGCATGGGTGGTGTGTGTGTGCCTACCACTGGTGTGGCACCTGTGTGTCATGCCACACACTGCCTGTTTGCATGCTTACCCAGCTGCTGGGCTGTGTGGCATGGGCGTGATGATGGCAGTCTTGCATCTAATCCACACCACATACCAACGACTGTGTGTGTGGGTGTGTGTGTGGGGGGGCTGTGTGTGGTGCTGTGTGTTGATTGTGTGCAGTTGTGTGCTCCTGTCTCCCCTACACCTGCTTCATGCCTCTGTGTGTGCATGCTCATTGCCATGCATGCCCCTGCCAGTGTGCTCTACCTGTTTGTGTGGCCTATGAATGTGTATCACACCACCTACCTGTGTGCACCATAGTGCTCCCATGTGATGGTGTCCAGGTGTCGTCGCACCTGCTGTTGCAGCCAGAGATCCCTCCGCCCAGGTGGTGGCTGTTCACCTCCCTCCAGCCCATTGCCTCCATTGTCCCCACTACTGTTGCCCTCATCAGCCTTGACAGCTATCCCACGGTCAATGGCCATGTTGTGTAGTATGCAGCAGGCCAGGAATAGGCCACAGACTTTTGGGGATCTATACTGTAGGGCACCGCCTGACCTGTCTAGGCAATGAAACCATGCTTTCACCAGCCAAAGACATGCTCGATGATGTTGTGCATGCTGGTGTGTGCCTCATTATAGCATTCCTCTGCTGTGGACAATGGGTGCCAGTAGGGGGTGAGCAGCCATGGCTGCAGTGGATAGGTGCTGTCTCCTGTGTGGATAATAACATGGTTAGCCCTCTGCTATTCTATGTTGTGCCCCTTGCCTGTCCCTGGCACCCACGCCACCATGCACACCCTGCCCTTCCCCATCCCACAGTCTGCTCTGCCCACCACCCCTTGCCTGTGCCATACTTACCCACTAGGTGGCCTGTGGGGATGTCCAACCTATGGCACAGCGCAGATGTGCACTCCAGGTGTGTGGCGCAGACATTGGTAATGCGCCCCATGACATTGCACACCACCTGGAAGTTGACACTCGGGCTTCCCTTCCTGTTGATGTTTGCCACACCCTTGAGGCCAGGTGGCATGTGGATGCCCATGTGGGAGCAGTCAATGGCCCCAATCGCACCAGGAATTTGTGCTACCCTGTGGAAGTCCTGCAAGGTTGCTGTATGCTCCGCCTGTGTGCTGGGGAAATGGATATATTCTGATATATGTGGCAGCACAGCGTTGAGGAACTGTGTGAGGAGGCAGGATGTGGCCAACTGGGTTATGCCTGTGGTGTCCCCTGTTGGTGTCTGGAAGGTGCTCATGGTCAGCGGGCACATGACAGCTGTCAGCTTTGACTCCACGGACATGGCGTGGCACCATCTGGTTGTGGCTGCATCTCCTCACTACACAACTTGCAGAGCTGCCTCAGAATGACCCTGTTCTAGTGATACCAGCCTGCAATCTACGTCACTGTACTACTTGAAGGTGATGCGGGCGCGGTACCACCTGTGTTGGGCATGCCGCAGATGGGCCCTTCCTTGCCCATGTTGCTGTTCCACCTGCCCCTCACACCCCTCATTATGGCCTCCATCATGAAGGGCACACTATCCATGCCCTTGCTGTCCAGTATCCCCCTGGGTGGTTGGCTGCTGCTGGCTGTGTGCCACCCAGGTGCACTGCCTGTCAGTGTGTCTGTCTGTCTGTCTCTCTCACTTTCTTTGCCCCATCTACCTCTTTAATGCCACCCCATGTCCCTCTCCCTCTCCCTCTGTGTCTGCCTTGGTCTTTCTTTCTTTCTTTCTTTCTTTCTTTCTTTCTTTCTTTCTTTCTTTCTTTCTTTCTTTCTTTCTTTCTTTCATTCTTTCTTTCTCTCTCTCTCTCTCTCTCTGCCACTCCCTCTTGCCTGGCACATGTGCTTGCAACCTGTATTTATAGGAACAAGTCTGCTCAGCGCATCTTTGATTTGCTCTGCCCTTGCGCCATGGTTTCACAGTTGAATATCCCACTGTGCTGGATATTCATGGGAATGACCCCTGCACTTGCACCTGCATTCATTTTAGTTGCATATCGGCATAATGAGATTTGTGCTGCGCACTGGCTCCCACTGAATGTGGCTCCTTGGCGCAAGTCCCCATTTGTGCTGGTGCAACTCAGCTACGCCACGCACAACTGCTTTGAATATCCAGGCCTCAATTTATTTCACTGTCAGAAAAACCTGCAAGTTCCAAATTTCAAATCTGAGGCCAGGATATTTAAAATATTAGCACTGCACAAACTATGATTAGCGTGAGTGAAAGAGCAGCATTTTGCTTTGTTGCTAGTGGAGCCAGGGTCATTTTAAATGTGACAGTTAGAACTTTGTTAATCTGTTAGCATATATGGGATATAGAGATAGGCAAAGTGGGTAAAATTTGCTTTGTGAATTAATTTGCGAAGGTGGCCTAATTTACAAAGTACAAAGTATCAACTACGCTAAGTTTTTACAAAGCAAAGTTGCCCTTTTTCTAGGCAAATTGACTTATATTTGTTTAACTTTGCCTAGCTTTGCCTTAACTTTGCCACCTTTCTGGGCAAAGTCAGGTGAAGTTAGGCAAAGTTGCAAAGTGGAAAGTTCTTGAAGCAATTTGCGAAAGAGAATTTTGCAACTTTGCCAGTACTTCACCAGTGAAGGAAAACTTTGCAACATCTTTAGTGGGATAAAAGCAACCAGTTAACCAGGCACTTGTGCAACTCAGGGGTGTCTCACTGCATAATGGGTGCCCTTATATATTTAATGATTCCTAGACATTTATGCAAAGTAAGACACATTTTATTTCTGGAGTCCCTTTCCTGAAGGCTCAGGGTGCTTCACAGTCAGAACAACATACAGTAGGTTTAATAAATCTAGAATACATATATATATATATATATATATATATATATGATAGTAAAATTATGTAAAAACTGTCTGGGAATGCCTTCATGAATAAGTAAGTTTTCAAGGAGGTCTTAAAGGCCTTAACCATGTCAGCTGGTCAGTCATTTATTGGTAGGTCTTTCCATAGAAAAGGAGCTCTATGCTAAACCCCCTGTCACCAAATTGATTCAAACATGAAGTTGGAACAGGAAAAAAACTGAGACTGGAGAAGCAGAGGGAGCGAGCTGGGTAGTAAGAAACCAGTAAATCTTTTAAGTACAAAAACAAAGAAACCTGGCAGAGCCGACCATCACTAAAAGTAAACAGAATAGCTTCAGTTGTGGTGTGTGCCCCACTTCACTGTTTGTTTTGAAATCGTTTAAGTAATCAGGTCCCAGACCACACAGGGCCTTGAATGTTATCAAACATTATCTTTATTGTGATGTGCCACTACATAGGCATCCATTCGGATGAGACGTTATACCAAGGTCCCATCTGACTGGATTGGTGATAGTTCAGGTGGATGTTAAAGATCCTGTGGCACTTATCAGAAAGAGTAGGGGAATGTTTTATTTAAAGAAAAATTAGTCCAGTACATTCAATAAATAAAATACAATGTCAACTTTGCAGAAACTGTAAATAAGGTTTGCAAGAAAGACAAAAGGAAATCAACCCACAAATAAAACCAATAAACAAGGGTGAGGGGTAAAAAAGGAAAAAGAAGTCAAAAGAAACATTTCACTTTAAATGGAGCAAAATAAATGCTTACTAATACAGAGAGGAAAAAAGAAAAACATCTTCAGGGTACTGCAGTTTAAATCCATGCACAATTGTTCAAATATGAACTGTATACAGCAGGAGTCAACAACTTTTTTTCCGCATTTTGGATTAACACAAGGCTAGAAACAATCTGTGCAACTATTTGCATTGCAGAAAACACTTTCTGTTGCAGGAGAAAGGCGCACCTGGCCTGCCATAAATAATAGCGGCAGGATGCAAAGATGAGACGTAAGGTCCCTGTGTGTTATTTCTGTAATCCGGGGGTATATCTCATATACCTGGATATCATATGTTACATTCTGAAGTGCCTTTTCTTTCCATTTATGTAAAAGGAGGGTCCAAACAACTTGACTATATGGGCAATCAATAAAAAAATGATGCATGGTTTCCAGTACAGCTGTACAAGAGTCTCGGGGGCATATTCGCTCCTCTACTGATTTATGTTTTAGGTTGTTCTTGACACCCAGTCTTCCATGACAAGCTAGCCAGGAGATATCCTAAAATTGTGTGGGGATCCTGGGGTCAGTTAACTAAGAGAAGGGCATTTCTAATTCCAGAAGGGAGCCCTGTGTTGATACTATCTGTGGTAAGTCAGAAAAATGGGTATCTAAAACAAAGTTATAAAGCTGTCTCCTGGTTTTAGACAATATATGCGCTGGAGAGAGTTTTCATTGCCGGATCTTCAGAAAAGGGGGGAAGAGGGAGCTGGGGATACCTAGTTTTCTGAAGTTCCTAGGGATGTCATGCGGGTGTTGTTGCCATATTTGGCATACCTAAATGGTAAAAGAATATATAATTAAATGCCAAAATAGGGGTGGATCATGGAGTAAGTGGGGTATAGTGATTTTCAGGAATAGGCTATGGAAAAATACTATCGGGTTCAGCATCCGTACCCCACCATGACAATAATCCATGTATGTGTATGATCTTTTTGTGGGATTTAAATGGCTGCCCCAGAAGCCTTGAAAAAAAACATTGTAAACTCTTGCCTCCAGAGAAAAGGGGACCGGAAACACTGATGCCACGTGTAAGAAGAGGGGAAGTATTAAAGTTTTCAATAAAAACAGTCTTTTCCATTTTGCAATGCTATGTCCTTTCCAAAAGGAAAGGGAGTGTGATGCTCGATTTAATACTATATTCCAGTTATAGCTGGCATCATCTGAGGTGCCATAATGTAATCCCGGGTTTTTTATTGGAGCGATTGCCAGAGGGATATCTACAATATGCGTTGGTAAGTCCATGCTGGGTGAAGCTGGCACCACTAGTGCTGTGCTTTTTGCCATATTTATTTGGGAGCCCGAAGCTGTCTCAAATGCTTTGAAAATAGGGGGAAGTACTATCTCCTGAAGATAGGGCATAGTACAAATGCACAGATCATCAGCATATGCACATACTGGAGGCAGAGGTCTTCCAATGGGGAAGAGATTCTAGGTAAAGATGGGTGCAGCAGTAGGGTTCGTAATAAAGGGTCCAGTTGGAAAATACAGTATATAAAAGAGGACTTAAAGGGCAGCCCTGTCATACTTCTCTAACGCCTAAAAAAGGGGGGCATGGAGAACCATTTATATGGGGTTGTATCCAAGCAGTACTATATAAGAGTTTAAGCCAAGAGATGAATTTCTGGGGAACATGGTAGTGTGCAAGAACCTGGAACAAATAAACATGGCTGACCTGGTCAAAAGCCTTTTCTTGGTCCAATGAGAGTAACAGGGCAGGTGAAGAGGGGGTACTGTTTGAAATAATGTCTCAAATGAGGGATAGGTTGGAAAGGATAGAGCTGCCTGGAAGGGTACAAGTCTGCACCTCAGAAATAATCTGAGCAACAACAGGGAGCATACTATTGAGCAAGATGGAAGTGAATATTTTATAGTCTACGTTTAGCAGACTTAGTGGTCTCCAGTTCCATATATCGGCTCTGTTCCCTTTCTTGAATAATAAAATCATAATAGCAACAGAAAATCCTTTAGTAGTAGAATTAGTGCTTATGATGGTATTATATATTAACGTCAAAAAGAGGGCAAAAAATAACATAAACTGTACATATAATTCTGCAGTAAGGCCATCGGATCCAGGGGAAGTGCGCTTCTTTTGGCGTTTTATAGCCTGCTGGATTTCCTCTGGTGTAATAGGTTTAAGGAGATGTTTCAATGTATCTTGGGATGGAGGGGGAATAGAAATACCTGAAAGGAAAAGTATGATACTATCCACAGCAGTTGTGGTGCCAAACATCGTAGCTGGATAAGAGATGGCAATACGCTTTATGTACAGCAAGGAATTGTGGGGGGTATTGGAAGCAGGATCAAAACGTTCCTCTGTTTGGGTTGCATTTACCCTGTCAGTGCAACTTTTATAGAAATCTAAGGAGGGACCAGAGCCTTGTGTCCCATGTTGAGCTTCCATCCATAAAGAATGTGCTTGGTGATACTGGAACTGTTCCATTTCTTCCTTAATGGACTTCATTGTGTGAGAGTAGTCCATGTGGGATGTGAAAGAAAGAGATATGGCCTGTTGTAGTTTTTGTCTGAAAGTGAGGTATCGAAGATATGAACTCGGTGTTCTCTTCCTCCCTGTATGTAGGAAGAAAATCTTGATATCACTCTTAGTGTCTTCCCACCATTGTAGAGGGAAATAATATGCTTCCAATACAGACAGCCGGGCCCTTAGAAGGTCTGTGTAATGCACTGAAATGGCTGGGTCTGTCAACAATGAACTATACAATTTCCACCTAGAGTGGGGTTGACCAGGAAAGGAGTTCCCTGAGGGGGAGCAAACGAGAGAGATCTCCAGATGGTCTGAAGTCTCACAGGGTATGATTCTTGCCTGTGTGACTGAAATATTCCGTGAGACAAAAAGAAAATCTATCCCGGTAGCATATGGGCCTCTGTGATAGGTTTTGGCACCTGGACCATGTAAAGCATTATGTCCATCTATGAGGGCCGCAGTCTGAATAATTTTGTTCAGGGCAATTGAATCTGTGAAAAGTTTTTGGGTGGAGCCGCCCCGATCTGAGAGAGTAAGACCACAGTTGAAATCACCTCCCATATAGATTTGCAGGTTGGAATACAGGTATGGGTGTATTTTGTTAAATAAGTCTGTTCTGGAGGCAGTACTCTGGGGGGGCATATACATTAATGAGCCTGAGTTTGTGTTGTTGGTATGTACAGTCTACAAGCATGGCTCATCCTGGTATTATGTCTACCAACTGGGAAATTTGGAAATTAAAATTTGCAAACAAAATACCTAGGCCATCACACCTATCCTCCCCGTATGACCAGAAAGAAGAGCCCTGATGCCAACAAGTTTTAATTTGAGAAAGCTCATCAGGGGATTTCAGATGGGTGTACTGGAGAAAATAGATGTCATGGTGTAAGTCAGAAAGGTACTGCATTGTACAGAGTTGTTTTCTATAGGATTTAACGCTGCATGCATTTAGGGTGAAGCAGCGGAGTCCTTGGTGGTGGTTCATCCAAGAAAGTACAGTGCCATTCTGGAGGAGCTAGTGTCAGGTAATGTTAGCATGGGTCCTACCTCCATCTGCTGAAGGGGGGGGGATCAAGCTGGGAGTCATAGAAGAAGTCCATATGGGAGGAAGAGGCTAGAGAAGAATCCGAGTCTCCATCTTCCCCTTCCGTGTCTCCCCATTGTCGTCTGTTGGCTAAGGCCTGAAATTTATTCCTCATGATAATTGTTCTCTTGGGGGTGAAAGCTTCTGCTTTTCATTTGCCTTTACCCTGTTTACAAAGGGGGATTACCACAAAGTGGTCTGAGTCCTTTGGGGGGGGGAGGCATGGTAGCCTGGGTACTAGCAGGGACTGATTCAGAAGGGGGTACTGCTGCTATGGGGTGCCAGGGGACTTGGAAAGTGCCCCTTGTCTGGCCCTAGGTTCAGGATCTTGTGGGAGAGGAGGTTCTTGTGCCAGAGTAGAAGTGGCAGGGGCCAGGGTCTCCCTGCAGCATAATGCCTGAGTCTGGGAATCCGTTATAAGCGCTATCTGGTCCTGGGGAGGGCGGTCGAGCCTATTATGATACGCTCAAGGGCACTGGTGATAGGAGTGCCTCAGCTCATCACACAGATTGCAGTATAGAGGGTTTGGACAACCTAAACTCACATGTCCATAGGATAAGCACAAAGTACATCTGGGCTTGTTGCAAGTGCTGCTCTGGTGGGTGCAAGAACCACACTTATGACAGGTCCATGGTTGTACAGGGTAAAAACATAAGCCACAGTCCCTGCCTATGTGAAAGCTGCTTGGTAAATGAGAGATACTGTACCTTTATCCATGTTTTTAAGTTGTACCATTACTTTCCATCCCCCAGTCCATACTAGGTCCTCATCCAAATAGGTCGAGGGACCTCTAGTATATCGCAGTGCTGCCTGAGTCAGTACTGGACATCCGCTATGCTCACTCCCTTGCTACAAAACAGCAAGGTAACAATTTTCACTGTTGGTTTCATAAGGGGGATGACCATAAAGGGGGCCCAGAGTGGCAGATGTTTTACATGCTCATATTTCTCCCAGAATTTCTCCAAAGTGTACACATTTTTAAAACTTAAGTCATACACAGATTCCCCATGCACATGAATGAAGGCAAATAATTCTGCTGCCCCATCCCTAAAGAGTCCCGCAACATACTATGCAATACAGTTCTTCTGTCAGGGCTTGTAGCAATGTCCCCCATGAACTTCATACATACAGCATTCCTTCGCTGTGCTGGCTCACCTAAGTTTGTGAACAGATCACTGAGTTTAAGTGGGGTCGAGTTAGTGCCCTCACCTGCAGGCTGTGGACCAAATGGCTCAGATGTACCAGCTAAATTAGGTTCTGAAGTTGAGGAGGATGAAGTAGATCCACATCTGGCTAAGTTGGGGCCTGTGACAGTATCTGTGATGTCAAGTGTCGTTTGGGAGATAGCAGGTGTGCTTAAAGCATTACTAGGGAAAGTTACTGGTTCCAGAGCTGTTTTCATTAATAATGGTGTGTCTTCTGAAGATTGGAGTTTGTTGCGTGCCTCAGAGATGATTTCCTGGGCTGAAACAGCCCTTGGGGAGGTTCAGGGGTGCTCCTTCTGATTGTTGCTGCCAGCCAGCAGCATGGAGTGCCGCCGTGGGTGACCAAATGCTCTCAATGTCCTCTGCGGTGCGATGACTATCCCGTAGATGCAAAGAGAGAGGAGCTCCCGATGCAGAGTTTGTGGCATTTCTGGTGCTAGGAGTCATATCAGAAATGGCTGCTGCAGGGTAACTTGACAAAAAAAGGCTGTGAGGAAAACTATGACTCAGAGTGTATTAGACCAATAAGAAAGTCCTTGTGTGCAAAATACATGCTTCACAGATAATGTTCTGTGCCATTAGAAGTGCTCTGAGTTCCTGAAACTGGGTAAAGTGCTGTCTGAGGCAAGTCTTCTTGATGATTGTCTGGCAGTTCATTTAAAGTGGTACCTTCAGTATTTCTTTCTGCAGATTGCAGCCTTGTAGGTTCTTCAGAGGTAATGTCAGGTATTCTTGACTCCATGGGTGAAGCTATAGTCAGGTCAGAATCCAAAATATCTCCAGCAATTCCACCAGCAACCACACTGTCATCCGCCATCTTGGTACCGCAGACAAAAGGGTCCCCTCTGCTCACAGGAAGCAAGGCCCCCTGCAGGCAAAGAGTAGGGGAATTTCCCCAGTGTCCTGGCCAGATTTCCCCCTCATTCACTAAAAATACCACCAACAGTTTCATCTGGTTGAAGGTCACTTGTCATTCATCTGTATCCCCCTCCCCTGGGTCATGCCTGAAAATAGGCAGGATTTGTCTAGCGCACTTACCCAGTCAACAAAAACTAAATAAATAAATAAATAAGATCAATCACATGCAGAATTGATGTGCTGGCCCTTCCTGGAGAAGTCCACAGTCAATGAGGCTGCAACATTCTGGACCAACTGCAGGTGTCATAACAAATCTCCAGATAACCCTAAGAACAGAGCGTTGCAACAGTCAAGCCTTGAGGTTAAAAATACATGAGCAATTGTTGCCTGGTCCTCTGGGGCTAGATGCAATTTAATCCTGTTGATATTACAGAAATGATAAAAGCCAGATTGGACCTCAGTTGTCAACTGCTGGTCAAGTGGCAGCTTGAAATCCAAAATGCCCCCCAGTTTCTCAACCACATTGTCAACAGAAAGTCATGGCACTCCCCACTCAGTTCCAAGAAATAGGTAGCCCAACCAGATTACTTTTTTACAACTCATTTTTATTGTGCTGAACAAACTCAGCAAAACAAACCAGCACAACAGGAAGTAGGAGGAAGTCATAAGGTTTCACCTGGTTGGCTTTTTCAAATAAAGGTGCCCTTTAGGGCACAGTCTCATTTACTGTATAACAATTTCTACAGCTGCATTTAATTCTCTACATTTCAAAATCGTTAAAGTGTCACAGTACAGTATAATACAAAAAAGCTAAAAAAACATATACCACATTCATAATAGAAAAAACATGTCACATATTTACAGCACATATAAACATGTGCAATGTTGTCCTCCACTTTAACAGTTACCATATTTATATTAAATCATACACTTTATTAAAAAAACAGTTTTAAGAAGAATTTATGTTAAACTTGGTGGATGGACTGAAGAGCAGTTAAAAACATTATAACATGTTTCATTGGCTTATATTTGAATTAGTTTAACATACATGGTTACTAAATTAGCACAAAGTGTTCAACACTATTACAAAGATAAGGAGTTGTGGTGGGGAGGGAGGACAGGGCAGGGGAGGAGGGAAAATATGAAGTGGGTGAATCAGGTGTGGGGTGAGCAAGAAGGTCAAATAAGTATAAGGACAACACCTTAAAACCACATCTATGCACTTTTATAAATTTAGACTGAAAGGTCAGACTAGAGGCAGAAGGTCACCATGTCCAGGAACAGATAATCTGAAACAAATGTATACATTACCATCGGTATATGTATAAAATAGAGGTTTCCTTTCGCTAAGAGGCGTGTTAGTATCTCGTTATGGACAAAAGCAGTGTCATCCAGTATTGCGGCTCAGGGATGCTTATTCCTTTTTTGGGGATTTAAGAACATTACCAGCATATCTTGGTGGAAAGAGAAAGAATGAAGATACCATTAGTGTATGTAAACACTCAATTCTTTTCAATTAAGAAAGGTACCAGTTAAATCTGTTCTTTTATTCCTTCATTTATATTGTCTGCCCCCAGCCTGTGAATCCAAAAGGACTCCCTTTGTTGAGAGATACTTCCCTGTTTGCAAGTCTGGGACCCTGTTTTATTTGTTCCAGCTCTACAAACGACAAGGCATGTTCTTTCCTCTCTTCATTCTTGATATGCACTGCCAGTACATAGTCTATAACATCATTTTTACTACCCAGATGTGTTCTCATATCCTTGCCTTAAGCTTCTTTTTTATCCTCCCTATTTAGTATTTGCCACATGTATACATGGCTGTACTGTATATACTTCATGCATGGTATCTCTGTTGATGAAGCTGGGGATGCCTATTATCTCCTTAGCTTTGGGATTTTGAAATTCCCTACATTCATTTATATATGGGCAATATTTGCATCTCACACACTTCATGCAGGCTTTCAGCAAGGGTGGTAGCCAAGCCACTTGTTTGTTAGTGGGCTGTACTGAATGGACTAGCTGGTCCCTCAAATTGCTTGCTCTTCTATACACATGTCTAGGAGGGGTGCTGGCTGTCTCCCTCTGCTGGTGGTCACTGCCTAGCACAAACTAATTCTTATTGATAATGTCCCTTACCCTCCCTGCCCTGACACTATATGTTTTGACAAAATTCATCTGTTCTTGACTCTGTTGCTTTCCTCTGTCCATGTTGTCTAAATTGTCCCTCCCTTTCTACGCTAAAAGAGCAGCCCTGTGAGTATCATCTTTACCACATCTACAGTTTTTGTGGTTAGACACATAAAAGCATGTAATTTGTCAGCAGATAAGGATTGCTGTACTCACCAAGTTTGCCCCACTTTTCCCTGCCTATTCTGCCACTACTGCCCCTACTTGGTACCTGGTCACCTCCTACCCCCCTGCCTTGATACCAGTTTTCATTTATACCTATCCCATGCATGCTTGAAGCCCAACACTCTTTTCACCCCCACACCCTTGCTGGAGGATTGCTCCAGGCATCCTCTATACTCTCAGTGAAAAAATACTTCCTCACATGCCTCCTAAACTTCCCCCATCCAGTTTCATTGCATGCTCCTTAGTTCTTATATTCCTAATTTTCTGAAAAATGCTTCCTTGCTGTAACTTATTCATCCCATGAGGTAGTAAATGGTCTCTGTCATGACCACCTCTCCATATTTTCTTCCAGGGTGTACATGTTTAAATCCTTCAGTCTCTCCTCATAGGACATTTGGTGCAGCCTCTGCACCATTTTTGTTGCCATTCTTCAGATGGCCTCTACCTTGTCTATGTCCATTCTGAGTTGTGGTCTCCAGAACTGGACACAGTACTACAGGTGTGATCTCACCAATGACTGATAAAATTGCAACACCACATACCTCCTTCTGCTGGTGATACCCCCCTTATGCACCCCAGTATCCCACTGGCTTTCCCTACTGCTTTGTCACATTGGCTTGTGACCTTAAGTCATCAGTTACGATTACCCCTGGGTCCCTTTCCTGTTTAATGAACATCAGTACCTCCCCTCATTCTATACTCTGCCTATTGATTTCTGTGCTAAAGGTATTATTTTGCACTTTTTTGCATGGACATCCAGCTGCCACACCCTCGATCATTCCTCAAACTTTTTCAGGTTTTTACTCATTCTCTCTACCCCCTTCAGAGTATCCACCCTATTGCAGATCTTGTTGTCATCTGCAAAAAGGCACACCTTCCCATCCAGTTCTTCTGCAATATCACTTATAAAGACATTACAAGAGACTGAACCAAATACTGAGCCCTGAGGAACCCTGCTGGTCATTCTCCCTTCCCCCACGTGAGTGCCATTAACCATTACCTTCTGTCACTTATTCATAGGTGTACCACCTTGGTTTCTGTCCCCAAGCTTCCCAGTTTACTTAAAATCCTCCAATCTGGCATGGTGTCAAAGGCCTTGCTGAAGTCAAAGTTAGCCAAATCCACAATGTCCACTGATCTATTTCTCTGGTCACCTAGTCAAATAAATTTATTAGATTTTTCTGACATGAGCTACCTCCCTTGAATTCATGCTGCATTGAGTCCTGTAACACACTGGATGAAAGTCACCCAACAACTCAAGAATCACCATATCACACATCATAACTGGGCCCTGCCTAACCAGCTCAACAATCTTGACCTCCATCTTACCAGAGTTGAGACATAGACAATTAGAGGAGATCCAGTCATTAATTTTGGCAAGACATCTCCCCAGAACAGATGCCACCTGAGTACCATTAGGAGTGCTAGACAGATATTGCTGAGTGTCCAGTGAGATTGAAAGCACAATTGCAGATGCTTATAGATGCTGAAATCATCCAAGTGACCAACAAGTTGCTCCACCACCACCTGCATTAGGAAGGTGGGAGAATTTAGGAAGAGAGATGGCATGGCTGTAGCTAGGGAATGTGTTTATTGATATCATAACTGGGATCAGTTGAGGGAGAGGCTGCCACTGGAGCCTCAGAATGTAATATAACTGGAATCTGGTAAGGGTGGTGACCACCACTGGACCCTGGGAATGTATTTATTAATATTATAACTGGGGTAAGAAGAGGAAAGGGGTTCACTAGAGCCAGTGATGCCTGGTCAGGGGAGTGGGGGGCACACAGCAGCAGGTAGCCAAGCATCCATAAAATCAGTGGAGTTTAGGATTGCTACTGAGATGTAAATGGACCACTACTGAGCTGTTAATTACCTGATAGGGTTTTCCATGGGAACTAAGATAATTTGCATTTTGACATTAAAAAAATGGCAGCGTTAATACAACAGTGCTAACTTGTTTAGGACACCATAACTTTTTGATTACTTTCCCACTTGTCAGTCTACTTTTTCTGCTAACAGTGATACCATACATCTCTAGCACCCTTTTAGTGCCTTGTGCATACTGCTGCACTCTTGGGTGTATTTTAAAACACATTTTGAGCACACTATGGTTGCTCTAAGCTTTTTAAAAAAATGCTAAACGTTGTGTCTTCTCCAAATTAGTTCTTAAATTGGAGACATTACATGACACAAGCCTCAAATGTTTAAATTCTGGCTTTTTATCTTTTTTCCAAATTTTTAAGAGCAAAATCATTTCTTAAAGGCTTCTACTACACTTCAAATGTAAATACATTTTTGTGAACATGCACCAAAGGTAACAATGTGTGAATTCATTTTCACTTCCTGATTTCAAGACCCAAATTACTGTCCCTTTTTATGTGCAGAAATGATAATTTTCTAATATAAATGTTTTAATTTCAAAACACAAAAAAACACTCCTTTTCCTCACTGTCTGACACTCTTAAAAGTATCTGTTTTCAGCTACTGTGCAATATATGGGACAAAGACTCAACACACCAAGCAATGAAAATCCCACACATCACTGTTAATTTGTCAATGTTTAGCAGGACTCAGATATGCTTGCTTTCTCAGGAAGAAGAGTTGTGATTTAAATAAAGTAATCAAGATGTCTTCACTGAATAATTATTCCTATTTATGAATATTACTATAGATAATGCAATTTTCCTGGTTGGAATGGAGTATTGATTCCCTTCATCCCTCTCAATATGCATTTCACATAGTGCTCTATATTTTACACTCAAATTGTTTACACTCAGAATGGATGTGCCACTAGACCTTTTCTCGGCTGTCACTTTCTATGTTTCTATGTAAAAATTCCTGAGGTGGAGAAACAAGGTAGACAGTGGGAATCAGTTCACTAGAAATGATACACGGTGATAAGAGGTCTTGGAAGGAGGTTATTTGGGGGAGAAATAAAAAGGTTATTAGGACTTTTTTGTTTACCAAGAGGGTAATGGAACAAGTGACTAGATTGATGAATTATGTGGTGGAGACAGAGGGCAGGATTCACAAAGAAGGCCAAAAATCTCTCAGCTGCGGGACAAAAGCCTGCAGCACTACAGAAATGTAGTTACACGGTATTCTGAAAGAAAACTTGTGCAGGTGCGGAATTCCACAAAACTCCCTGCAGTTGCAGAAATTTAGCAGCTGCGGAAATTGAGCAAGTGCTGAAAATCCGCAACTCTGGATCCACAGCTGTGGAAATGGCTTAGGAGGCACAGCAACAGTGAACTGAATTAGGTGGAGCAGCAGACTTTAACATTTCTGCCATAGCATGAAGCTGAAAGCACCCACAGAGAGACCAGCAACCAATACCTCAACTGGGACAACTGCAGCACCACAGGTACCAGCAATATCATGGCACCACAGTGGCTGTCTGTCACTGCTGGTCATCCCTCCCTGGAGTGTTCCTGGTGCCTGCAGGAGTAACACTCACTGCAAGGCTATTCAGGCTCTACTGCCTGTAGGTCTCCTTCATGGGTTGCACTGGGTCTGGTGGTTGTGGTTTGTTGCCATTCAGTGGCAAGATGTGCTAATGTTGCTGTAACTTTAGCTACTGATATACCCACTGGGATGCTATTACCTGTGCCTGACCTCCACTTTAATTGTATTTCAATTGTGGGGGCACTACTGCAGTTTGCTGAGGGAGTATTACTCCTCACTCCAATGTGTGTAACATTTTTTTAGCAACCGCAGAAAAAAAATGGCTGAGGATAGCCTTTGAGGGTCTGTGCCTTACTTATCAATTACCTTTTTTCCTCAGGAATTTCTGCAGCTGCACTTTTTTCCGCAGTCTGTAATGTATTTTTTCTGCAGCTGCGGAGGTTTTTGTGAATAGCACTCAGAGCAATTTCCATTTTTTTCCATATCTACAGAGGTTTGGGGGACTTGAGGAAGGTTTTACACCTTCAGAAAGCTTTGTAAATCCTGCCCAGAATCTGTAAGAGTCTTCAGAGAATGCTGGGACAGAGTCAAGGAGATCATTGTCCTTAAAGAAGGGGAAGGGTACAGGGAACAGTAAAGTAAGCAGAAAGCTCAAGTACTGTACAGGTGGAGCAGAGGAACATGTATACACAACACTGCAAGTGGCTCTTGCACACAAAACAAGCATTTGTCAATGCCGAATGTTTGCTTGCTGGCATTGGCATTGGTTGTGTAGAAGTTACAGAGCTGCATAATAGGAATGGCAGCGAAGTAGTGAACGGAAGCCAATCCCACCACCCTGCAGAGAGTGACAGGCATTGGGGTGTGCCTTTGGGTCATCAGGCATAACAACCACGCCATTTCACCACACCCTACCCTGCAGACACTGACAAGTGTCACGGTGTGCCTTGGGGTCTTTGGCCCTTATGTGCACCCCATTCCATCAGGAAATACAGTGAGATGGGTGCAGTATAGGAGAATGAGGTGAACTTTGGGGCCAAGGACTCCAAGGCACACCTCAATGCCTGTCACTGGCTGCAGGGTGTGGGTGGGGGTGGAGTGGTATGAGCATTACAGGCGACAATCCCAAATTACACCCCAGATGCCTGTCAGTCTCTACAGGGTGGAGCGTTATGGTCAGAAACCCTAATGTCTCAGGCATTCGTTGGTATTTTCATTCCAAATTTTCATCATGGTTTTTTTGTGACCCCCACCTCATGAACAGTGGCAATATCAGTTTGTTAGCCGAAAACTGCTTTTGCACACCGACTATGGCATTTGGCACCACAGGTGCAAAAACACATTCCAAACAGGATATGAAAAATGACAGTGGTACTGTTCATGGGGCGGTGTAAAAAATGGCAATGTTGAAAATCTGCTGTGAAAATCTTAAAAAAACTGGTGAAGTCACGAGCGTGCATAGAAACTGTGCAACACACACCCGTAATGTAACTAGTTTGGGGATTTTTTGGGGGAGCGTGGCATGGGGCAATTGTTATGTGGCTAGGACACTTAGTTTTCTCATATAGTGTACATTTACTTCCTTCTACTAGTTGTCAGTGGTTGGATTACACACTGTCACATTTTTAAATCTGCTCATATTAAGATGCATATCTCATTTACTTGGGGGTTCATAAAAGGTGTAATTCCTTTGGGTTTTCATTTAGATTCCTTAGACTGATTATGTGCATTTTTGTTATACATGGACTCTGTGTTGAAATCTGCACTTATCAGGCTCATAGTCTCATTTTCTTGGGGGTCCTTGACAAGTATTTTTGTATTTTTTTATTTGGCACTTACACTTACAAGTGATACTATCATGCATCATGTATATATGTGTATGTTAATTTGAGGCTTGATTTCAACTTGTAGTTATACCTAATTTCAGGATTTTGTCTCTCATTATCTGTTCTTTAATATACCAGGACAATTGGAATGTAAGTTGTAAGCTCATCTTACATGTATTAGAGAGAATGCTACCCCAAGGTTTTTTTTTTTTATCACTAGAATGCTTTCTTGGCATACTGAGACATTTTAAAATTTATGTGACAAGAACTCTCTGGTTGTAGAGAATTCTTGATAACCTTTGCCCTTCTGAGGCTCCTCAGTTAAAGGCATACTGGTGTTAATTAGCTTCTCTAACGTAATCTTCTGTTATGTTTTAAATGTATATGTTAAACCAATGAGAATTATTTCTGTTTTTCAATATAATCTAGTGTTAATAGTATGGGATATTTGAAATAACTGTCACAAAGCTTCTGAAGAAGGACCTGGTTGGTTTGAAAGCTAGAGCACTTTGTTCTTTTCTGTAACATCCATGTTGGTCCAATAAAAGGTATCAAATCATTTGTTTCTGGATCTGTTCTTAAAAGGACCAATACGGCACCTACAACATTTTTTTGCATGCTATTAGTGAAAAATTAAACAGACTTTATTCTGGCATAACATATGAGCATGGTGGTGAAGGGTTCTATCTGATAATAGTGACTGCACAAAGGCGATCACTGTTATGTCAACCTGCAATATCGCCAAAACAATTTTGGCGTTATGCACAATAAGGATACAAGGAATTGTGCATGCGGGGGGGGGGCTGCCAGCAGCCCCCCAAATAAAGAGTCTCAACTCCAGGGTGCATGTTGGGAGGGGCTAATCCCGGCTGCAAAAAAATTCTAAGTCCCACAACCACAGGAATCGCAAAATTTACACACCTGCCCCCAGTCCTGAACCCGAGACCTGCTCCGTCGGAGCCATGCACCCTACCCACCACACTACATGGCTGGCTCAACAGAAGTAGGTTCCCCATGGGTCACACCCCATCCCCATCCCTTCACATCCTTTTGCCCACCCTTCTTTCCCATCACCTATCATACAGTCGCCCCGTAGGCAGTCGCCATCCCCCTACAGTCACCCATAAGGAAAGCACCATTATATGGGTTGCCATTATGATGGTCTCCCATATTCAGTCGCCTTCCTCACATGCTACCATGGTGAAGCACTAAAATATCTGCAAACACCAGTCACCCTGGTGATTCTACGCTTGGCCTTCATCAGGTGGTGGGCTTCTGGTGAATGACCCCCCCCCCAAATACCTGCATACTATGGTATCCACCGGTTGGGTGGGCCATTTACAATTGAATGACACTCACAAGTGTGGTGGGGCTCAAACCTACAGCTAACAGTAACAAAAATATAAACAAATTTAACAATGTATTACAATGTAGACAATGCTGAGAAACATGACAAAATGAAATATTCACTCCTGTAAAAACAATTCACAGTTTTGCATTTTAAGAATTAATGTATGAAAATGTCTTTTCTTTTAATATTTCGAAGAAATTCTCAGTGAACAATTTCCTCATCAATTTGAATTCTTGCTGCAGCAGAAACTGTAGAATAAAAACGTCTTGAAATGAATTAAACAAAGAAAACCTATTAAAAGCACATCATTTTAGTTTTTCAGTTTACAATATTATAAAATATATAATGCTCCCAATGGTTTCAATACCCTCTCCTGTGCACCGCCTACAAAATAATAAATGATGCTCACCTACAGTAACAGATCTTGCTGGGATGCTGGGCCCCAAGCATCCAGGTAGATTGCTCTGCACTTCCTCTCAGAAGCTCCTGGATGTTCCCAGGATAAAGACATCGGCAGGTAATATATCCTTCGCCAAGGCAGCTCCAATCCTCTGGAATAATCACCCTGACCATCTGCAAAATGCAGACTCACTGGTCTCCTCTAGAAAAGGGATTAAAGCACACATGCTGGAAAACAACCTATGCACATGCCAGAGATAATCTAGCAATTAGACCCCCAGAAACCTATCCTACCTGAGATGTGAAAGCCACACACAAAAAAAGGCATAACTACATAAGCTGAACAATGTGAAAATGGTCAGCATAGTTTGATGTGTTACCTGTAACCATAGTAACTTGTATTAACACTTTGTCATTGTTGGTAGCCACCGCCTGTCTATACAAATGTGTTTATAAAATGGTTAGGTTTGTTCCTCTAAAGTGTAAGACATCTAGAATTACCGTGATTGTTCCTAAAATTGCCTTGTATCATTGAAATGTCCTGTATCCAACAGGTTTCTATGTAATTAATTGCAGGTCACCCCTGAAAAAGGGACATTTAGGGCCCAGTGGGCGTACCCAGTTAGCAAAATGAAATCAATAAAATAAATAAATTATAGGTGAGGTTTCAAGTCCCAATCATGATTAAGCCCCTTAGGTGAGAGTGATCCCAATCTGAAAATCTAGTAACTCTCTCTCTGTGGAGTAATTTTTTCTGTATGTCACCACCCCTCCTATTAAATTTGACATGTTCAATACCCATGTATCTCAAAACATCAGAGTTACCATTACGGAAACTTAAAAAAATGTTCTCCAAGTAGCGTATAAAATCTTTGATTCTATATATCCCTAATACGTTCTTATACCTTCTGATGGACATGTCTTACTATTTTCCCAATATATAATTTAGAGCATGGGCACCAGAGGGCATAAACAACAAATTCTGAACCACAAACAATAAACTCACGCACATCCACAACCTTGTCATTTCCCTACAGCTTGAACTCATTTGCTTGTTTACAGTTTTTACAAACATTACATTTGCCACTTTTGAACATACCTGCAGGTCTAGTAGGCAACCAATTACATATATTGGAGTCATCTGATGTCTTAGTAAGTCTACTGTGTACTATTTGTTCTCCTATGCTCTGAGTTTTTTTTAAATAAATAATGGGCATATCTCCCATTGCTGATTTAAGTTTAACATCACTTGTTAAGATGGATCAGTACCTCCTAACAACAGCTCCTATCTGACCTGCCAAGTCATTGTAATCAGTAAAAGAACATACTTTGCCATCAGTTTTGTTTTTATAACTACTGTACCTTTTGGTAAGAGTGTTTGTTTTCTTTCCAAATAATAAGCCATCTAAAAGCCCTCCTCAAAGTCACAACCCCTATATCCCCTATTCCTTAAGTGTTCCTTTAACTCCTCAGATTGCTCTGAAAATTTAGCCATTTTGGAACAATGTCTTTTTAACCTTACAAATTGGTCATATGGAATAGATTTAATTAGTGATCTGGGGTGGGATCTATCTGCCTGCAAAAGGGCATTGGTGGCTATTTGTCTGTAAGATTCAGTTTGAAAGGGTGATATCCAAAGAATTCTATGCATCACTACTGATATGTGCTATGAATTGCAAACCACAATCACTTGCATTTAGCCAATGAATAAATTAGTCAGTCTTTTCATTAGTGCACTCTCATACACAAATCACACTGCCAATAAAGTGTGGCCGCTTTACATTGTGGTCTGAGTATGGGTTTGAATACCTGTTTTGAACAAATCTCTACCACTATCCTAGCATTACGTTTGTGTAAGAGGGTGCCATTCTACAAATAGTACACAGTAGATTTACTAAGACATAGGATGACTCATATATGCATAATTAGTTGTGTACTAGACCAACAGGTATGTTCAAATGTCACAAATATAATGTTTGTACAAATTGTAATCAAGCAAAAGAGTTCATACTCCAGGGATATGACAAAGGTGTGGATGTGCATGAGTTCATTGCTTGTGGCACAGAATTTGTTGTTTATGCCCTCTGTTGCCCATGCTCTAAATTATATATTGGGAAAAACAGTAAAACCTGTCCATCAGAGGATACAAGAATATATTAGATATATACAAAATCAAAGATTTGATACACCACTTGGAGAACATTTTTTTAAGTTCTCAAAATAGTAACCCTGTTGTTCTGAGATATATGGGCATTGAACATGTCAAATTGGATTGGAGAGGTGGTGAAAGACAGAAAAATTACTCCAGCAAGAGAATTGCTGGACTTTCAGTTTGGGGTCACTCTCATCTAAGGTCTTAGTTTGGATTGGGATTTGAAACCTTACCTACAATAGAGTACTATATATTTTATAATATTGTATACTGAATTAGTAAAATTGTTATGAGCCTTTAATAGGTTTTCTTTGTCTAATTCCTTTCAAGATGTTTTTATTCTGTAGTATCTGTGCAGTGAGAATTTGTATTGATGAGGAAATTGTTCACTGGAAATTTCCATGAAATGTTAAAGAAGAAGACATTTTCATGCATTAATTCTTAAAATGAAGAACTGTAATTTGTTTTTACCATTGTGAATGTTTAATATTTTGAAAATTATTACCATTGTCTACTTAGTAATATATTGTTGAATTTGTTTACAGTTATGTTAGTGTTAGCTATAAGTTCAAGCCCAGCCACACCTGTGAGTGTCATTCAATTGAAAATAACGCACCCAATTGGTGGATACTATAGTATGCAGGTATTTAAGGTGGGAGTCTTTCACCAGAAGCACACCTCCTGATGAAGATCAAGTGCTGAAGCACCGGGGTGACAGGTATTTTCAGGTATTTTAATGCTTCACTACCACACCCATATGTTACGCTTTAATAAAGTCTGTTTAATTTTTCACTAATAGTGTGGTATCAGTACATTTTTTTGTGTGCAGAAGCCACTTGCAGTGTTGAAGGGTACAAGTGGGTGGGAAGTGGCAGGGAGGTGGCAGAAGGAAGTGGGGACTGGAACATAAGGTAACTACACTATCTGACTATTGGACAATAGAGATTAAATGGGATTTGGAGGCAGATTCAATGATCCTTGAGTCTTTTTCTCTGGTAATTTTTTTTTTGTTTTGTACATGTTTTCTCTTGCTTTACATAAAAAAAAATACCGATGCTCTTCATAATATTAGAACTGTGTCTGGACCCACCTACTTAAAGCATTAAAGTAACTTGATAGAAATATTCCTTTATTCTAAACATGGGGGGCCACTATTCATTATTATTCTTTAAAGTAAGACAGTGCTATACTTTCAAGTGATTAGCTTCATGTTTTGAAGGCCACTGATATCTATTTTAATGCTTAGGAGAAGTGTCCTTAGCTGTGTAGAGATAAGCAGGTATAGGGCCATCCCAGTGGTATCAATGGTTGAGATGCAGGATGCCAAACCTCCCACCATGCAGGTAACCCTGGTTCAGGAATGGACAATGTTCACTCAGGGGCCAGCCAATGGAAACTGGATCAAGTATCCAAAGATAGCGCTCCTCATTCAATGAGGGGGAAACAGCACATACCACTGCTATGCTGAAACCCTGATGAGGCTGAGTTGTACAGCAAGCAGTCATTCAAGTCAGGTGGGCTAAGATGCTGAGGTTTACAGTATTGTAATGCTGTGTGTGCACAACATAGCATGCATTCCAGCCCTGATGGAGAGCGAGAGAATTGATGGAAAAACCATCCAGTGGTGGGATAAAACCAGCAAACTCACAGTCTACACATCATCTACCAGGACACATCCATGGAGGTAAGTATGTAATGGGGAGCACCAGGAATGGTGAGTGATGGAGCTGGGGGTCACCTTCTAAAGGGGGCCAGTGGAGAAGACACAGGAGATAAATAGATGATGAAAAAAGCGAGAAGCATGTATGAATTCATTATTTATTTTAAGACATATAACGGTGCACATGGGGGCATCATCCAAAAGTCTTTATTTATATATTATAAATAAAAATAAAAAGGTGCAACAGGCCAAAATAACAGACTTTCTGACAAAACACCACTGCTTAATTGCTGGACTGTACAGACTACAACTCAATTACTGTAAAAGTCAAGTGTATAAGTTTGTTTTTAACCACTACTTTGGGTGATGTTTGAAATATATAGATATGAATTAAATGTTTGAAAATTCTAAACCATGCCTCCAAGCCTCTATGGCTTGGTAGCCTATAATTCTTCTGGTGTACTAGGCTGCTGCTACAGGTAGAAAAGGATATCCAGCAGTGAGTCCCCCCCCCCACCACACACACACACACACACACACACACACACACACACACACACACACACACAGTTACATGAATTTTCATTATAAAAAAAGACTGTCTATTTGAAGTAATGTTTCTCAAATTGCATTTAAACCTCAAAGTGTGAGCTGTAACATTTCAAGTAATCAGCAATATAGAATGCCAAACCTGTCACTAACATCAGAAATGACATCTAACTGTTCCTCTTATCCTACATAAATTATAGAGAAAAAGACAATAAGTTCTAATCTGGGGAATGAACCCAGGGCCTTCTACCCTCTTTTGTTGGTAGCCTGTAGCTCTACTGTGGTACTAAGCTTCCTATATGAGTGATCTATGCTGTGGCAAGGGACATCCAGCAGGAAGTGCTGCTACCTCCCATCCCCCACACAGCTGCTATGTATATCTTAATTAACAGTCTATAATTTTATAGTATTTTTCTCAAGTTGCATTTAAACCTCAAAGTCTGATCTAGAACTATGCCAGTTATCAATAATATGGAACTCAAAATCATGATGAAAGTCTATCATTAACATCAGCATGACATCTAATTATTTCTTTCACAATACATACATTGTAGTAAGAACAATTTCCATTTAAGGGGTCAAACGCAGGGCCCCTATATTATACTACTTCATAGCTGGTAGATCTACTGCTGTACTAATTTTCCCATTCAGGAAATATATATTGTGGCAAAGGACATCCAGTAGTAAGTGCAGACACCCTCCTACACAGCTGAAGTAGATGTTCATAAGTAACAGTCTGTGTATTTGAGGTAGTGTTTCCCAGGTTGCATTTGAACCTCAAAATCTGAGCAGAAACTTTCGAAGTTATCAGCAATATTGAAATTCAAACTTATCTTAATGTCTAAAACTATCATCAGCAATGGCAATGAACAATATCTCTCATACTATCTAAACTGTAATGAGAAATAAAAAAAAATGTTCCACTGTGGGGATCAAACCAAGCCCCTACCCTCTACTCTACTGTTTGGTAGCCTGTATCTCTACCACTGTAGTAAACATCATGTACTGGACATGCATGTGTGGTAAAGGACATCCAGCATTTTATGCAGACGCCCCCCCCCATACACAGGCGCATGCACACACAGCTGCAGAGGATGTTTCTAATCAACGGTCTGTCTATTTCAATTCGTGCTTCCAAAGTTGCATTGATAATTCAAAATCTGAGCTGAATTTTTTTAACTTATCAGCAATACAGAACATCAGACCTTGCTGAAACTCTATCACTATCATCAGCAAAGACATCTCACAATTTATTTTATATTACATAAATTCTAGTGAGAAAGAAAAAAAAAATATTCCACACCAAGGATTGAAGCCAAGCCCTCTACAATGAATTCCACCAGGATGAAGCCCAACTCTGCAGAAATATGCAGTAGAGTTACTGCAGCAAACAAGGCAATTTCAATGGGAGATAATCCCTTTTGTCATGCAGGAAACCTGTGACACTGCACTTCATCCTGGCAGGCTACACTGTACCCACCATTCCTTGGTAGCCTGTAGCTCTACCATGGTAGTGTGGTTTCATTACAGGAGATACATGCTGTGGCAAAGGACATCTAGCAGTGAGAGCAGGCCACCCCCTACACAGCTGCAGTTTGTTTTCATGATGAGGATGTTTGCAAGTAACAATCTGTCAGTTTGAAGTAATGTTTTCCAAACTGCATTCAAACCAGAAAGTCTCTGCTGGACCTTTTCAAATTATCAGTGATAATACAAAAAATAACATCCAAACCTTGCTGAATCTGTATCACAAACATTAGCATGACATATAAGGTTGCCAATAACAGGCAGCCACAAATGTCAGATGGCCTCCCAAGGAAAGAAGAAAGGACAGGGGGAGGAGGAAGGGGAGAGGGGATGGGAATGGGGGGAGGTCATCAGGTGGCAGGGGAAGAGATGATAATGAGGTCACCAGGTGACTCATCTGACACAGGTAGTAGGAGAGCAGCCCATTTGCCATGGGGAGGGGCTTGAACTTAGCCTGGTGGTAGGGCCAAGAGGGATATAAAAGTCTGTGTAGCCATCCGGAAGCCCTCTTTTGCTGGAAATTTTCTGGTGAGGATTTTCAGCACATTCATGTGGCAGCACAAGGTAAAGCACAAGCTGTTGGTCTTCTTGATGACTTCAGGCCACGTGGAACTGTGGTTGGAACTTATTAGCCATTGGTTTCATAAGAATTGTCTGTTTTTTGCATAAAAGATTGTAGCAGTAAAGGTTGCGGTTTTTGATTACCATACTTCCTCAGTGTTTGTAAAAAGTGTGAAATCTATTTATTTATTCCATTTAAAATGAATTTGTCTGTTATTGATATCTGTTTATGAAATGATTTCCCTGAAATTGTATAGGAGCTGAGAAAAATAAGGTATTTGTATAATGGTCTCACCAGGGTCTTCAGCCACGTGGAGCCATGCCTAGATATTGAGGAGCTTGGTTGAGTTTTTGTGGTTGTTCTATGGTGGGGAATTTCCACCAGTTTAATGAGAAGAATGAGTGGACAGTGAGGAGAGTTGGGAGGAAGGGAGGCAGCCCTCAGTGGTGTGGTTTTCCTCGGCAGGGGGTCTGGGAGGCACAGGATCTATTTGGCAGCAGGTGAAGGTGTAGGTCAGGCCGTCGGAGCATTGTGGAGTATTCGGTGCTCGGCGGGCCCAGTCCTGGAAAGTGCAGCACTGGACATGAGGCCGTGGCATTTTTCTAATTGTTTGAGAGTCAAGGAAGAGGCCTTTCTAGTGAAACATACAGCAGATAAGGACAAGTGGGAGTTCCTGCTGGGTTACTGAGCGAAAGCGGAAAGGCACAGAATTAAAAAAAAAAAATGTTTAAAAAAAAAAGTTTAAAAAGAGGATGAGAGAATGTTTGGGCCCACTTTGAGAGCTGGCTGTAGGGGAAGACAGCATGGTTTTTGGGTGGCCAGTGGGTGTGGAAGGTCAAGCTGGCCAAGGAGGCCATGAGGGTGCAAGGGCACCCAGAGGCCATGAGGAGCTCAGAGAAAGGGAGGGGAATGCTTTGCAGGCTTGAGGGATGGTGGGTCTGTGGACCTTAAACAAAAAATAATAAATAAATGGAGGTACAAAGGAAAGAATGAAGGAAACAGGGTGGAGGGGCAAGGAAAGGCCGGTGATGGTTGGTGAGGGCTAAACAGGATGTGACATGCCCAAAACACAGATTGGAGCATAAGCAACTGGGAGACCTTAGTGTGGGAACCACTGAAGGCCTATATGGGATGGTGGCAAATCATGGAGGGGCTGACGCCATCTACAAGAGAGAGCAGCCATGTTTTTGTTGAGATAGGAGAGTTATGTTGGGGTGGGCCATGGAAGATGGTGACATTCTGGAAAGAGGAAGTTTTTTCACAACTTCTGTTTAATGTTTGTTGGTGAATTAACACAAAACACAAAAAATAAAATGATGGAGGGAAAGCAGAGGGTTTCTGCCACCACTATGGGTCAGCTTGCTGGGCATGCTTTGTTTGGCCCAGGAACATTCCTGCTTCATCACATTGCAGGGCATCAGAGATGGGCAGCTCAGTAATGATGGATCTCTGCATTTATTGTAAGATGTCAAGCTATAGTGAATTGGTGGCACTGGCTGCAACTCACTAACACCTGTCACAACCCCCCTCAGCAGGTCAGGCCCTCTGCTCCCACAGTGCCAACCTCCAAGCACTGTATCATGAACAGGGCAACAGAACAGGGTAACCCTCCTGTCTGTTTTGTGGGTTTGAATCACCTTTGGTCTCAAGTTCTGGAGGGATTCAAACTGTGAACCTCTTGCTAGCGTACCCAACTGTACAGGCTCAGATAATTCTGCTCTCTGGGGAATGACAGCTGTCTTTCACCTATGGGCACCTAACCAGGTATACAAAATTAACCCTTAAAAACTCTATGAAAGACCTTAGATAAATGTTTACCTTTTCCCAGTTTGATATACCATCAAGCTTATGAACAATGTTGTCAAAATCTTAACCATCCATACATCACAGGCAAAAAGGAAGGACTTGGAAGACACAGGCAGTCTCTTTAAAATAATAGGTTTTACTTAAAATTAATAAAAAATGTAAAATGTAACCAAAGAACAATATAACACAACACATAAAATCACTTAAAAGAACGAGGTAAAATACAAACATAAACTCCTACCACAATACACTTAGACTTGTCTATCTAATGTATACCTTTTTACAGTGCTTTAGTTAGCTATTGTTTCAAGAGAGTCCAAAGAGAAATGTGTCTAAGTGGAAATACAGAATACAGTTAAACTGTCTCTAAAGCTGCCCCTTTCATGATGTCACCTAGCTCCTTCCTGTACAGTATAAAAATGAACACAAACAAGATGTCCCATCACTCAGGGGGTATATTAAATAAGGTGAAATCAGCAAAAACTCATTTCCCCATATGACCCTTTGATCCTGAGTCTTTCCTTTGATCTAATATGTTTTTTTACAACTCTGAAGTTTCTCACACAGCTGCAACATAGTTTTTCAGCACCAGCTGAAATGAACTGCCCTTCTTGAAGACGTCATAAATGGATATTTTAGTTCCTGGCTTCAAGCAACACAATCCTAAACAAAGCTATAACATGCAAGTTCTTGGAAGTTAATCACATTACAGAGCTCTGCTGTTTCACATATCCTGTCCTTTGAACTGAAACTGGGGGGGGGGGGTCATCCCAGGAGTACAGGATGTCTCATCAGAGACACTCAATAACACATTTTTATATTACAAAATCATAGAGCAATTAGAACCAGCTGTTCAAGAGTCACAACACCTGCCAGCTGAAGGAACAATTTAGTGGAGAGTGAAGGACTATTCTATAAATGATCAGTTCAATGTAGCCCTCACAATCTATCATGGGAATTGTAAGACCTTGGATCTTGGGGGGACAATTTTTAATTTAGTATGGGGGTATATATTTAATATTGATTATGCTAGACTTGCATGCTTAGAGCAGTGTGACCCCCATAGGAAAGGCTGGCAGGTGGAAGGGGTGATGAGTGCCCTTGGGGAGAGGAGCTTGGAGGGTACCAGGGGGGCACATCAGGAGATTGCGGGCCTGGCAATGGGCGATGTTTTAATGGAGTGAGGAGAGGGGATGGCAAGTTTCCACTCAAGGTGTTTTTTCCCCTTGATACAATATTGCAGCATTGGGAAGGTGGCACTAAAGAAGGACTCAGTTTCCAGCACCAAGATGATGGAGGAGGCATCTAAATTAATGAGTAAAATGACGTAGCTGGTTGAGGTGGCACAATGAAGGGAGGAAGAGGAGGAGGCATCAAGGAAAAGGAAGGTGAGAGAAGAATAGGCAGGAGGGAGCAGAGAGGGGAAGAGGCCATGGGGAGCCGGGAACACCTTTTCATCCACCACACCACCAGAGCCCACACCGGAGACCACACTGCCAGGCCCAAATAAGCGTAAAGGCAACATGGATGTTATGAATGAGGGTGATCTGAAGGAATACTTGGAAGGGCTGATAGGCAATATGGGGGACAAAGGGATTGAAAGATGAAATGGGTACTGCAAGCAATTGAGGGCAGCAGCAAGGACCGAGGAGGGGCTGCAGAGAACCCACAGCAAAGAAGAAATTGTACGACAGACACCTGAGTTTTACACTGGGCTACCATGTGCCATCTTCACTAAAAAAGAATATTTGGAAAGGGAAATACATGAACATTTTTGGGTTACTGTATGAGGACACAGCCAAAAAGTATGAGTAGAAGGAGTCAGTAGAAATATCTGAGATGGTGGTGGCACTAGCAGTGGTGGGGCACAAGGAGGAGGAGGCTAAATACAAGGGGAAAAACATAGACATGTGGCAGGCAGGTTTCCTCATTTGCAGCACATTGATCCTGGAGAAGCAGCTGGAGTTGTGAATTCCCCTATTGACCTACACAGCAATCATTAGAGACTCGTATTAGACCAAACTGTGATACGGGTGGTTGAAATATGATGAGGCATTTAGAAAGTAGATGGCAACAAAGGGTAACCTGAGGTGGGATTGCACACACTCGGAGCTGTGGGAGGGAACTCCTTCGGGCCCAGCGGGTGAGCCCGGGGGGGGACATAGCAAGAAGGGCACTACTCCCCCCCCAGCAGCTAAGACATGCTGGGGTTTCAACAAGGCCTCGTGGACATGGACAAACTGTAAATTTTGCCATGCTTGCTCACCCTGTGCAGGCCCACACCCAGTGGCAAACTGCAGGCAAGGGGATAGGAGGTATAACAGGGGGGACAGTACCAGGAGCAGTCCTTTCAGGGGAGGAGGGGAGGTGAATCAGGCAGGGGTTGAGGGGGACACAGCAGAGAGGGGTAAAATTTCAATTATGGGTGGAACTAACAGGTGGGGCAGAGGTGGGCATGGGGGGTTTTCCTTGGCACACACCCCCATAGCATGGAGCATAGTGGAAGCTTGGACACAGGAGTACCCAGACACAATAAGAGTGGAATTCCTGTGAGCAGGCTTCAAAATGGGTTTCCAGCTGGGTTTTGAGGGGGGGCACAGGGCAGTGAGGACGAAGAATTTGGGGTCAGTAAAAAGGAAGGAGAACATTGTCTGGGCAAATATTAAGAAGGAGGCACTGGCAGGGCTGATGGAGGGATCCTTTACTGAGCCTCCATGTCCCCATTTCAGGGTGTCACCTCTGGGAGTGGTACCAAAGAAGAAGGAGGGTGAGTTTCAACTCATACACCATCTTTCTTATCCAGAAGAGGCATCAGTGAATGAAGGGATTCCAGATGATTTACGGGCAGTCTCGTATGTGTCCCTGGATCAGGCAGTGGTTCTAATAAGATTGGTACAGGAGGCGTGGCTAGCAAAGATGGACATTGAATCTGCCTTCAGGCTACTACTAGTGAGAATGGAGGATTAGGACTTATTAGGTTTTTAATTTTGAGGAAGGGCTGTATTTCGACAAAGTCATGCTAATGGGGTGCTTGGTGGCTAGTTCAACTTTTGAGGATTTTAGTTCATGGGTGCAATGGGTATTCAGTTGGAAATATGGGCACAGGAGAGTGTTCCACTATTTGGACAATTTCCTACTTATAGGGGGGAGTCAGGCAGAGGCGGAGGGGATGCTGTCGAACTTTAAGGAGATATGTGGACACATAGGGATTCCACTGGCAGAGGGGAAGACAGAAGGTCCAAGCCACTAGCTGGAGTTCTTGGGGATTGAAGTAGACATGGTGCATGGGTGCTTCCACTTGCCCGGGGACAAAGTGGCCTGTCTGAGGGGTTTGTTAGCTCAAGTAAAAGGGAGGAGGAGGGTGCCGCTGATGTTAATGCAACAGCTGCTGGGGCACCTCAATTTTGCTTGTAAGGCCATCAGTATGGGCAGAGTCTTTACCAGGTGACTAGCAAGGTATATGGGGAAGGCTAGGATGCCTCATCATTGTGTAGACATTACAAAAGGGGTAAGGGAGGACATAGGGGTGTGGGAGTAGTTCCTAGAGGGTTATAACGGGGATACATTCTGGCAGAATGACTGGGCATACAACACAGAGTTGGAGCTACATATGGAGGCATCTGGGGCCTTGGGAATCAGGCCCTACTTCAATGGGGACTGGATCTTCGAAGCATGGCTGGGTGCTTGAAGGGAAGTAGGTTTGCTGAAGGACACTGCCTTCCTGGAGATCTGGAATTTTGGGGGGACGGTTTGAGGGGGAGAAGGATCATTTTTTTGGTGTGATAATAAGGGGGTGGTGAAAGTACTAAACAGACAAGAGGGGGTTATAGACTCAGTAGGAGGGATTATGCATTATTTGGTCCTATGGAGTCTGCAACTGAACTTGTCATTTAAAGAACAGCATATTAAAAGAATTCAAAATGATGTGGCTGACAGTCTTTCCTGTTTGCAGCTGGACAGGTTCCTGTAGTTGGCGCCAAATGCAGTGGTACAATGGACCAGGATCCTGGACCATCTATGGGAGATTGGAGGGAAAAAGCCATATGGTTGTACTGGAGATCCTGGGCACTCAATATGCTGAGGGCATACAAGGGAATGTGGGAGCGTTTCAGGATTTCCAGGCTAGAGCAGGTTGGGACATGAAGGATCTGGTTTTGGAGGACCAAGTGAAGCAATATGTAGTAGAAAAGTGAGTAGAAGGTTTGGCCCATACCATGATGTGGGTACAGATGGCAGGCCTAATCTGGGCAAGTAAAGACAGAGATTCACCAAATGCCACAGCTGGGAGGAATGTGAGGTGGATGGTCACGGGTTGGCAGCGAGAACATGGGTGGAGGAAAATAGGAGACCCACCAGGGGATAGTTACTTATGAGAGTGATGAGTGCCTTACAGCATGTATGCACCACAGCTAAGGAAGCATGTCTATTTAGAGTGGTCTTTGCAGTCATGGTGAAGGGAGCTTTCAGGGTTGGGGAAGTGGTAGCCTTGAGGAAGTCAGGGATAGGACAAGAGCTACAGGTAGGGGACATTGAAGTGGGAGAGGACAGGGTGGTAATTCATTTGTCACAGTCAAAGACAGACCGGGGGGCAAGGGTGAAACCATGGTCTTGGTCAGGCAGGGACCAGGTGAGATATGCACTGTTGAGGAATTGCAGGAGTATGGAAGGTGCAGGGGGAAGGTGAAGGGGTAGGGTTCCACCACAGGGATGGGAACCCAGTGAAGGGTTTTCAGGTTGGGGTGTCCTTAAGAAGGCTTTTCTTTGTTGGGAAGACCCTGAATGTGCCTCTCATTTCTCCACATGGGCTGCCTCAAGGCAGCATCCCTGGGGTGGAGGTGGAGGTGAAGCAGATGGGAAGATGGAGGTCCAATTGCTATAAGAAATATATGAGATAATGGCATGAAGGTTTTTCACCGTAGTGTTTTTTCTTTTAATGCAGGAGGAAAATGACAAGTCTGGTTGGTGGGGCACTCATTTTTCTACTGGGATGAGAGGATTACGGCATCAAGGTGTGGTGGGACACAACTGCGGATGGATATGCATCACACAAGGGTGCAATGGAAAGGAATAAGCAGCATGAGATGGGCACAATTGATGCCACTATTGGAGGAGCTCCAGATCCAGTGGAGCAGGCCTGGATCTGCTCATCATACACCTGGGGGAACAGACCTGGGCAACACACACATGGGGGCATTAGTGCAGGACATAACAGTGGACTTAGAGAGGTGAAAGGGTGGTGGCCAGGGTGGTCATCAGCTGGTCCGAGATCACATCCTGCAGGGTATATGGAGGGCCAACAAGTTAAGGCAGTTGAGAAAGGAGGAAAAGGCTCAACAGCAAGGTGGCTAGGGCAGTAATTGAGATGGGGGGTGCATATACAGCACAGGGACATATCTTTCAAGAGGGAAGAAGTGTACTGGTCAGACAGGGTGCACTTGACTGAATTTGGCATGTTTCTCTTCCTGAGACACATGATAGACCTGGTGGGGGGATCGATAACAAGGGACCTAGATAATAGCCTGCAAGGGGTGGGAGCCCATCATCCATCACTAGCGGGAGATGAGGCAGTGGAAAGAGTGGGAGGAGAAGCAAGGGGGGAAGGGGCAGGCAGATGGGGAGGGAGGCAGGCACACATGTGCTGGGGAAAAGTGGCACCCAGGTGTGGGATAAAGGGGTGGGGAAGGAGTAGAGATGGGGTTCGGATCATGGTGTCCGGACTTAAGGGGTGGAGGTACTGACAAGAGAGTACCCGGTACCGGTGATGGTGTGGATGGTTGGATCGGAGTGTCTGGACCCCAAAGGCGAAGCACGCAAGAGAAAGATGGCCAGGAAGGAAGAAAGTTCCAGAAGAATAATGGACACCTGTACTGTACTGTTTAAAATGTAATAACTTCTTTGAAAAAAATAATTGACATGTAAATATTAATTAGTGCCTAAATATATTGTTGCCAATGAGCATCCAAGCTAGCAGCAGTGGACTGAGTTTTATTTCCGAGGGGGGATCAGATGACAAATAAGGTTGCCAATAACAGGCAACCACAATTGTCAGATGGCCCCCCCAAGGAAAGAAGAAAGTACAGGGGGAAGAGAAAGGAAGGGGGGAAGGGGGTTGGGTTGAGGTCACCAGGTGGTAGGGGGAGGGAGGGATGATGATGAGGTCACCAGGTGACTCATCTGACACAAGTAGTAGGACAGCATCCCATTGGCAGTGGGGAAGGGCTTGAATATAGCCTGATGGTATGGCATAGAGTGCTATAAAAGTTTGTGTAGCCCTCCACCAGCCCTCTTTTGTTGGAAATATTCCCACCCAACCCGCCCAAGGGGTATAGACTAGGGGAGCCAAAAGAGGCAGGCCCAGGAATCAGAGGATGGAGGACCTTGGGGCAGGTCTCATGGTGGTGCCATTGGGCTTTGCATTCATGGTGAAGGGAGCTTTCAGGGTTGGGGAAGTGGTAGCCTTGAGGAAGTCAGGGAAAGGACAAGGGCTACAGGCAGGGGATATGGAAGTGGGAGAGAACAGGGTGGTAATTAATTTGTCACGGTCAAAGACAGACCGGGGGGCAAGGGTGAAACCATGGTCTTGGTCAGGCAGGGACCAGGTGAGATATGCACTGTTGAGGAATTGCAGAAGTATGGGAAGATGCAGGGGGGCAGGGAAGGGGGTAGGATTCCACCACAGGGATGGGAGCCCAGTGACAAGTTTTCAGGTTGGGGTGTCCTTAAGAAGGTTGTCACTTTTGTTGGGGAAGACCCCAATGAATTTGTCCCCCATTCATTCCTCATAGGTACTGCCTCAGAGGCAGCAGCCCGGGGGGGGGGGGGGCGGAGGTGGAGGTGAAACAGGTGGGAAGATGGAGGTCCAATTGCTATAAGAAATATATGAGATAATGGCATGAAGGTTTTTCACCCTAGTGTTTTTTTTCTTTTAATGCAGGAGGAAAATGACAAGTCTGGTTGGTGGGGCACTCATTTTTCTACTGGAATGAGAGGTTTACAGCATCAAGGTGTGGTGGGACACAACTGCGGATGGATATGCATCACACAAGGGTGCAATGGAAAGGAATAAGCGGCATGAGATGGGTACAATTGATACCACTATTGGAGGAGCTCCAGATCCAGTGGAGCAGGCCAGATCTGCTCATCGTACACCTGGGGGGAACAACCTGGGCAACACACCATGGGCGGCATTAGTGCTGGATATAACAGCGGATTCAGAGAGGCTGTAAGGGTGGTGGCCAGGGGTGGTCATCAGCTGGTCCGAGATCACATCCCACAGGGTATGGAGGGAGGCCAAAGAAGTTAAGGCAGTTGAGAAAGGGAGGAAAAGGCTCAACAGGAAGGTGTCTAGGGCAGTAATTGAAATAGGGAGGTGCATATACAGCACAGGGACATATCTTTCAGAAGGGCAGAAGTGTACTGGTCAGATGGGGTGCACTTGACTGAATTTGGCATGTGTCTCTTCCTGAGACACATGATAGACCTGGTGAGGGGGATCGATAAGAAGGGACCTAGATACTAGCCTGCAAGGGGGGAGCCCCATCTTCCATCACCAGCGGAAATGGGCAGTGGAAAGGGTGGGAGGGAGGAGCAAGGGGGTTTGGGGCAGGCAGATGGGGAAGGGGGGCAGGCCTACATGTGCTAGGGCCAAAGTGGCACCCAGGCATGGGATAAAAGGGGGAAGGGGGAAGGAGTAGAAGACAGGGGTCGGATCATGGTGTCCAGACTTAAGTGGTGGAGGTCCTTACAAGACAGTACCTGGTAACGGTGATGCTGTGGGTGTTGGATCGGAGTGTCTGGACCCCAAAGGTGAAGTTTGCAAGAGGAAGATGGCCAGGAAGGAAGGAAGGAAGTTGCAGAAGAATAACGGACACCTGTATTGTACTGTTTAAGTAAGCAATAATACTCCACAGGGTGGGCGGTGATTGACAATACCAGACCACCCAGGGGTGTAATGAGGCCCGATGCCACAGGCGGAGGGCCTTATAGCCCCTGGAAGGTCCAGTATTGCCCATACCGCCCATCCTGGAGGGTATTATTGTGCTTAGAAAATGCCCAGTTATAAAAATTAAAATAAAAAAAATAATTCAATTAAAAAATTGTTAGTAGGTTAAGATTAGTTTTGTAATAAAATAGTTCCTCCACCAGGATGAGCTATGCAGTTACATCCACCCATAGTCCCACAGTAGTCTGTTTATACTGCCTCCCCATGCAGAGTGTGTTTAATTTACTTTGTGTTTAATGCTGGCCCCCCCCCCATGTTTACTATTTGTGCTTTGTTTTTTGGCTGGCAGCAGTTGCCATGCTGATCACAACAGGAAGAAAAGGCAGCGTGAACATGTTAGCAGCAGAGCATAAGACAAAGTGACTGCATTTGCAGCAACGCGATTAATTTTATGACTGAATATATCAATCTTTTGTGTCCCTATGGTATGCAATTATGCTCTTTTGGGAGACTGAGCATGACCAAGGAGGCGACTGCTTACTTCGGGCTGCTTTTATTTAATTGCGGTCACAAGTCACAACTGAGAAGCTGTATGCTGACCTCACGACCTTTCACCATGCTTGAAGTAGATCCTGTACTTGCTGTGAGGGAGTGTTGTGAGGTACAGGATGTATTTCTTTTTCAAATGAGAGTGTGGGGGTATTTGTATTGTGCTTAATTTACTGGTTTGCTGCTTTTTTTAAAAACGGCACGTGAAGGATACAGCTGATGTGAGTGACGGCTTTGGGGATGGCTACCTTGTGCAAGTAGAGTTTGAGAAAGTCTGGTCAGAAAGTGGTGCCATTTAAAACAAGACTGCTTTCTTTGCTCTCTGACCACAAAATCTGTTATTTATTTACTGCTAGCTGCTACGAGGGAAAGTAAATTGGGGGGCACTAGTCTGTCGCTAAGCGAGAGAAAAACATGGTGGTGATTTTAAATTTCATCAGCAGCCTTCAGCCAATGAGGAAGTAGGCTTGGCAGCAGGGTAGAAGGGTAACTTGTGAAGTGGCACTTTGGCTGGCACTTATTTTTAGCTAGGCATCTATTGAGAAATAAATGCCCAGCTTGGAGGCAGTATCAGCCAATCAGGGTTGAGAATTATTTCTTGCCATTTTCTAAAATGTAATAACTTCTTTGAAAAAAAAATGAAATGTAAATATTAATTAGTGCCTAAATAAATTGTTGCCAACGAGCATCCAAGCTAGCAGTAGTGGAGTGAGTTTTATTTCGGGAGGGGGGATCAGATGACAACTAACAATTTCTTTCATACTCTATAAATTGTAGTGAACAAGAAAAAAAAATGTTCTCCAATGGGGATCAAAACTAAGTTTGTGTGGGTCTGAATCCCTACGTCAGTACCTAACAGTCCTATCACAGACATCATCAGTGACTTCATGCAGTTGAATTACTCACACTGAATGCACCTTTGAACTTGACTTAATGCAAAAAAGAATACACATGACCTCAATAAGTGATTATAGCTACACTGCAGGAGCCTAAAAATGAAAAAGTACAGTGTAACACACATGCGACATTGGTACAGCAAAAATACATGATTTCATCCTTTTTTTGTCTATATCTCTGATGGGCAGCAACTCACAACCTGATAAAGGTTTATAGTTTTTAGGTCCTTTACATCTTTGTCACACCTCTCTCAACCATCAAACCTAAGCATTTTCCATGCACTAGCCATAGAGTGTGAGGGGAGATACTCAGTGGCTTTCATCTGATCTTTTCAAATTTATGAAAGAGCATGACTTGTCATGGGCTGCTTTTAATGCTGCCCCATCTCCAACCCCCTGGAATACTTACCAGCACTTGCGTAATGTCTGCAAATGATGTATTAAAACCAGGAAGTCAGACTATTTGCAATCCCTGCAATCTAAACATCTAGGTAATCCCAAGCATTTCTGGTCTGCTATTAATGCCATGCTCTCCCCCTCCTCTAAGCTGTCCCCTTTCCCACTTAATATCCCACAAGGCCCACTGACTGACCCTACTGAAATTGCAAATGCACTCAGTACCCGTTTCTCCAACCTTAGTAACTACCTAGATAAACTTCCCCCCAACTCCACCTTGCCCCCTTTCAGCCCTCGGCACTAAGCAGCCACCCTTTCTATTTTAAGACCATCTCCCCACCTGGTAGTCTTAAACTCCTCCTCGGCCTGCCGTCGCAAGGGTGTGCTGGTAGTGATGGACAAGCCTCCCATTTCTTAAAACTAGTGGCCCATGACATTACCTACCCACTCACCTTCATCTTTAACCTCTCTCTCATTATGGCATCTGTCCCTACTGCCTAGAAGCAGGCCAAAATTGTTCCCATTCATAAAGCAGGTGGCTCTAGGCACCTGGACAACTACCTCCCCATTTCCATACTTCCTCACCTAGGAAAACTACTAGAGAAGGCAGTGAGTCATCAAATTACTAAGCATATCATAAAATACAATCTCTTTTGCCCTCAGCAGCATGGTTTTAGGAAGGGTCATAGCACTACCACAGTGCTTGCTCTTTTCACTGACCACGTTCTGAGGCAGATGAACGATGGGAAACAAACAGGTGTGGTGTTTGCTGATCTGATTAATGCATTTGATCTTGTGAACCACAACCTGCTGATAGAAAAGTGCACTGCCCTTTGTTTCTCCACTGCCTCCACAGCTTGGGTCACTAACTACCTCTCTGGCAGAACCCAAATGGTTTGTCTTGGTGATGCCTCCTCTCCCCGTCTGCCTGTCATAATGGGAATCTCCCAGGTTCTGTCCTTGGCCACCTCCTCATCTCCCTCTTCATAATCTCTCTGCCATCAGAGGGTCCCAACTGCAACACACTTCTCTATGCAGACTATCTGATACTGTTCCTGAGTGACTTTTCCCCAGCCTCTCTATCTACCTTCCTCAGTGATGACTATCGAAAGGCCCATCACTGATTCTCAGACAACAAGCTCTTCATCAATGGTTCCAAAATGATGGTCGGGCTATTTGGCTCCAAACTGAAACTCTCTGCTCTAGCTCATTCTAGCCTCACTCTATCTGTCCTTTCCCCAGATGGTTTGTCACTCAAAACTGTTTCTGCCTTCAGATATCTGGGGGTAATCCTTGCCCCATCCCTTACTTACACTAAACACATAGCCTGTCTAATAAAGTTCATAAACCAGAAGATTGGGCTCTGCTATCATATCATTGATCACCTCACTCCTGATGCCTGCCTAGCTGTGGCTTGTGGCAATCTACTTGCCCTCCTCGACTATGGGTGCCCTGTCTACTCTCTTTCCACAGCTGCCAACCTAACATAGCTTAACTCTACTTATAATTGAATATGTCACTTTGCCCTTCGTGCCCCTCTCGCTAATCATCACTGCACACTCTGTCAGTCCCTTAACTGTCTCCCCCCTCAAGCCCGGCACTCTTACCTCCTGGCCTGTACAGTTGCAGACACCCTTCATAATCCCTCCTTCTCACCACTATTTACTCTAATACAACCCAGACATTTCAGGTGGAATTTGCATCAGTCATCACACCTCCAACTTGAATGCCCCCACCCCCAATTTCCACAAATATGGGCATAAGAACTTTTTCAGCTGCTGGCCCCTCACTTCGGAATGATCTCCCTTCATCCCTACATACACCTGACCCCCCCCCCCACAAATACAACCTAAATACTCTGCTAGGAACTCTTTTTCCTATCTCACTCTGCCTGTGACTGTCATTTGGTATCTAATCCTTCTGTCTCCTCCTTTGTTGCCCTCACCTCCTGCCCTCTATAGCTTCCCCACCCAATGCCCTGTGTACCCTCCATAATACCTCACCTGACTAGCAGTTCTTACCTACTTTACATGTACCTTTCTCCCCTACGTCTCTCTTGTGGACTTAAAATGTCATATTGTTGCATGTGTATCCGTCAGTTGCCCTTTCTTTGTATGTTAGTTTTCATTCCAATGTTTACTGGACAAATGATGTCCACTGTTATTCCCCAACCCTCACCAATGATGTATTGACTAGCATACTTGTATTATGCCTGTCACTGAACCCTGCATCATTTATTTGATATTTGTTCTGAATGTTGTTCTGACTATTTGCACTGAATCTTGGCCTGTATCTTGCACTGTTGCTCTGTAATTGTTCACTACCTCTGTGAAAAAGGTATTCGGATCAGTGCACCAACCCAGTTACCAAATGAATAAATAAATAAAAACAGTTTCCTTATTATTGTAAAACATTGGCAGTTTAAAACTAAAAAGATTAAGAGCTAATCTAAATTCCACAACTTCTCAATTAATTTTTTCGGTAGATAAAAAATTCTCATTGTGCATTTTGGGCTAGGGTTAGATGCAGGAAAAGAACATAACATCTGGCATTTGCACTCATGTTTAGGAGAAAGAGAGCATTTCGAATAAATCTCCCTTTATCCTCTTCAACACTGTTTCTGAAACACTAGAATGTGAACTGCCTTTTGTAGTATTTCTTTTCTTACTAAGTACTTGAGAATGATATAGCTTTGCTGGACATAGAGTAGTCACGCAAATCACACAGTGGCAGCTTAGGAGAAACCAATGGCACTGTCATGAAACAAGTCACTCCAAACAAAGCAGAATTGTGGATTGACAGTTAAATGGAGCCAGAATAATGCACTGACTCAGATAGTCTTGATTAAACAAATAAAACAAACAAACAAAAAAATTTGTAAATGAAAACACTAAACAAGGATGACCATGCAGACACTCCCCCATTCATGATGTTTTGTGCACACTCCATGTGCCTTTTCAAAAAGTGCACAGAGCATGCACAACAAGTCAGGCATGTGGAAGTGTGTGCTTGGTCATCCCTGTTTATTGTTTTCATTTATTAAATAAATGTCTTTTATCAAGACTATCTGAGTCAGTGCATCATTCTGACTCCCTTTAACTGTGAAGCCGCACTTCTGCTTTCCTTGGATATACAGTATAATGTTCCCAAAATTTTTTATGTTGTATCCTTTAAAGAAGAACTGTGTTGAATCTACAAGTATTTTGTTTTCTTGATGCAGGTTTCACGCATGGTGGTATTTCCCTAGTTGTTACCTGGGTATGGCCAAAGAGAGGAAAGAGCACTCCATAACATGGCTTTTATTTATTTGCTGTTGAAGAAGAATTACAAACTAACCAGCAATACAAATATACAGTAAACAGTATACATAAATTAAGAGCAACATTATCAGGGGCTTACAATTAATAGACATCACAAAGCAAGCAGTAGTGCAAAGAAAAATTGCAATAGCTGGTGCAGTTAAAAAATGTACTTGCAAAAAAAGAAACAAGGAATAGGGAAAACCACTGATATCAACTTCACTGGTGCAGGTACAACATACATAGAACAAATATATTTAGTGTTAAAGATAATACACATCAGAGAAATCAAGTGGAAAGTGCAACAGTGCTCGGGCAGCAAGTCTTGTGGTTTCTAGCAGAAGCAAGGGCCACCAAGACACAATGGGTCAGTGAGTCCTTTAGAGCTGAATAGAAGATTGGGTGTTTAGGAGAGGTGTTATTCCGTGGAAAAATAGTTCCTGTAGCAGGGACATAGAATGCAAAAGCCAGTTTTCACAGGCAAGTGGCACACCGATGCTCAATGAGAGCCTGGGAGTCTACAGACCTTAGCAATTATGTAGAGGACAGGTGTGCAGATACCTTGTTAGGGAAGATGGGGAGCCTGTTCAAAGATGTTTTCAACAAAATTACCTAGAGCAAGCATTTGTTGGCCAGCTGAGGAAGGCCAAGCCAGACCAGTGTAAGGGAGACAGTGATGTGTGAGCGTAGAAGAAGCCTAGGCAAAGTGACACACATTATTGTATGTTGTATCCCACATAGAGAGGCCAGTTTTGTTTGCACTCAGGAATTCCAGAAGGCCATATGTGAGATCTGGAAGGGGTTCCCCTTGTGCTAAAAGCTGTCAGGCAGCCAGGGATAGGCAGTGTTTGACCCTATAGGCCTTGCCCAGCTTAGCATTAACAGATTTGGAGAATGAGGAAACATGGATGAATAAATCAAGTGAGGGATCTACACACACTCCTAAACACTTGAAATTGATGACATTCTTGAGTGGGACCTAACATTACAGGTGATGGGCAGTTTTGAAGAGAAGAGATAGCATGGAGTTTCAGACCTGAACCAAGAAGAATGGGCTTGGTCTTATTGATGTTTAGGATGAGCATGTTTGACGATAGGCAAGATTGCCTGATTACGACAACACTGGAATACAGGACAAAAACATCAACATACAGCAGTGAGCTGCAGCCACAGGCAACATAAGGGAAATCATTGATATAAGTAGAGAAGAAAAGTGGGCCTAGGAATGAGTCTTGGAAAACCCCAACGGTAAAGTCAGCCAGGCTGCAGATAGCAGAGTGGAGCTAACCTTGCTGTTTCTTGTCAGTTAGATATTTGGGGAATCAGGAGTTTGCAAGTGTGGAGACACCAAAGGTGCGAGTTTAGTTTTGAGGAGTGAGTGACTGACCAAGTTGAATGTCTTAGATCAGTAAACATCCCACTAGCTAGTAGCATGGAGTCTATTGCTAAGCTGATGGCATTTGTCAGTTTGGCCAGGGCTGCAGATGTGCTCTTGCTTTTCTTATAACAATGCTGGGTGGAAGACAGGAGATTTTACTTGGATAAATGGTCATTTAGCTGTGAAGCTACATCCTTTCTAGGATGTTGAGGAGTACTGAGAGTACAGAAATGGGGAAATAGTTGACCATGAGTCTGGGATCACCAACTTTGAACACGGGGTGATTTTGGTCACTTTACAGACATCAGTAACAACTCAGTAGAGAGGGAGAGATTTAGAATTTTTGAGATGGAGAGTGTCATGGAGGGGATTTTGAGCTTCAGCAGCTTTGGTTCAAATGATAAGACCCTGATATGTTGTTGGACATGATAGAGAGCAGTAGATTATGAATCTCAGCCACCTAAATAGATTGAAAGCAGAGAGGGGGGAGTACATTAAGACAGAGGAAGGCCATGTGACAGATGCCAAGGTCCTGGGGTGGACATCAGCAATTTCTGTGAAAGCAGAGAGATCTAAGAATTTGGCGTTCAAGGCATCTGCGATTGTGAAAGAGTTATTACAGTGTACAAAGTCACACATGCCCCCACAATGCAAAGCATCATGGGCTGCATATGCAAATCACCACAGAATGTTATGCTGGTCCAACTTTAAGCAGAATTGCATGGTGCCGAAAGGCCTCTCACACAGTTTGCAAAGGGTGCTAACAGAAGACATAGACACGTGTTTCGTCCTACCAGGACTCATCAGTATGCCTCGTCTGTTTAACACCCCAGTGGACTGGACCAGCTACCCCTAAGGCAGTGTGCCTGGGATATATTGTGGTGAACCCATTAAAATAAAAAAACATTTAAAAGACAAAGAACCTCTGTGCGTAAACACTGAGGCAAGGGTTACCCCAAAGGGCATTTGGCTGGGAAGCCAAGTTTCAAGAAAATACAAAGTCACACATGCCCCCACAATGCAAAGCATCATGGGCTGCATATGAAAATCACCACAGAATGTTATGCTGGTCCAACTTTAAGCAGAATTGCATGGTGCCGAAAGGCCTCTCACACAGTTTGCAAAGGGTGCTAACGGAAGACATAGACACGTGTTTCGTCCTACCAGGACTCATCAGTATGCCTCATCTGTTTTACACCCCAGTGGAATGGACCAGCTACCCCTAAGGCAGTGTGCCTGGGATATATTGTGGTGAACCCATTAAAATAAAAACCATTTAAAGACAAAGAACCTCAGTGCGTAAACACTGAGGCAAGGGGTTACCCAAAGGGCATTTGGCTGGGAAGCCAAGTTTCAAGAAAATACAAAGTCACACATGCCCCCAGGTCTTCTTTTTAAATGTTTTTTATTTTAATGGGTTCACCACAATATATCCCAGGCACACTGCCTTAGGGTAGCTGGTCCAGTCCACTGGGGTGTTAAACAGACGAGGCATACTGATGAGTCCTGGTAGGATGAAACACGTGTCTATGTCTTCTGTTAGCACCCTTGCAAACTGTGTGAGAGGCCTTCGCACCATGCAATTCTGCTTAAAGTTGGACCAGCATAACATTCTGTGGTGATTTGCATATGCAGCCCATGATGCTTTGCATTGTGGGGGCATGTGTGACTTTGTATTTTCTTGAAACTTGGCTTCCCAGCCAAATGCCCTTTGGGTAACCCTTGCCTCAGTGTTTACGCACAGAGGTTCTTTTGTCTTTAAATGGTTTTTATTTTAATGGGTTCACCACAATATATCCCAGGCACACTGCCTTAGGGGTAGCTGGTCCAGTCCACTGGGGTGTTAAACAGACGAGGCATACTGATGAGTCCTGGTAGGACTAAACACGGTTTATGTCTTCTGTTAGCACCCTTTGCAAACTGTGTGAGAGGCCTTTCGCACCATGCAATTCTGCTTAAAGTTGACCAGCATAACATTCTGTGGTGATTTGCATATGCAGCCCATGATGCTTTGCATTGTGGGGGCATGTGTGACTTTGTATTTTCTTGAAACTTGGCTTCCCAGCCAAATGCCCTTTGGAAATACAAAGTCACACATGCCCCCACAATGTCTTTTAAATGTTTTTTTATTTTAATGGGTTCACCACAATATATCTCAGGCACACTGCCTTAGGGGTAGCTGATCCAGTCCACTGGGGTGTTAAACAGACGAGGCATACTGATGAGTCCTGGTAGGATGAAACACGTGTCTATGTCTTCTGTTAGCACCCTTTGCAAACTGTGTGAGAGGCCTTTCGGCACCATGCAATTCTGCTTAAAGTTGGACCAGCATAACATTCTGTGGTGATTTGCATATGCAGCCCATGATGCTTTGCATTGTGGGGCATGTGTGACTTTGTATTTTCTGAAACTTGGCTTCCCAGCCAAATGCCCCTTTGGGTAACCCCTTGCCTCAGTGTTTACGCACAGAGGTTCTTTGTCTTTAAATGTTTTTTATTTTAATGGGTTCACCACAATATATCCCAGGCACACTGCCTTAGAGGGTAGCTGGTCCAGTCCACTGGGTGTTAAACAGACGAGGCATACTGATGAGTCCTGCAGGACGAACACGTGTCTATGTCCTCTGTTAGCACCCTTTGCAAACTGTGTGAGAGGCCTTTCCGCACCATGCAATTCTGCTTAAAGTTGGACCAGCATAACATTCTGTGGTGATTTGCATATGCAGCCCATGATGCTTTGCATTGTGGGGGCATGTGTGACTTTGTATTTTCTTGAAACTTGGCTTCCCAGCCAAATGCCCTTTGGGGTAACCCTTGTCTCAGTGTTTACGCACAGAGGTTCTTTGTCTATTACAGTGTATACCACTGATAAGTATGTAAAATAGGGGAGGTTTAGTTTTTGTGCCCAAGATGCTTTATCTGCCATCCGAGAATGTACTTGTGTTTCCAAAAGAGGAAGTAAATTTGTTTTTGTAAAAGAAGCCCTTGCTAGACCTAATTCCTGATTTGCAGATATTTCTCTATCTCCTATACTCAGACCAGTCAGAGGCTAGGCCAGATTTTTTAAATTTATCTCAGAGTTTGTCCCTGTTTTTTTTTTATTTTGGCTAGAAGGTCACTGGTGAGCCAATTTGTGGATGAGCCCCGCAGCCTATGTTTCATGCGAGGAGTGTGTTTTTGCTGAACAGTGGTGATAATGTTAATGAATTTTGTTTGCACCTCATTTACACAAATCAGGGGCTTAGGAAGGGCCGGTCAGTGGTGGCCAGTTCACACAGGAAGTCCTGAGAGTTTATTAGAAAAGTCATGGAATTAGGGCAGTCAGGGGGGGATGGGGAGGGGGCTTTTGTGGGAGGTCTGCCACACTGCAAAAATTGGGGAGTGGTCCAAGATGGCATCAGGTACAGTGCCAGCTGTTACAGTTTTATCACTCCTGTTTGTGAGGAACCAGTCCAGCAGGGATTGTCTGGCATTTTGTGGCAAGCATCTGGTGGGGTAGTGATTAACTGAGCCAGATTCAATGTTTAGATAAGCAATTCAAGAGACTTAGCATGAACACCCAAACAATCAAGGATCTAGTCACCAAAAATTAGGATGTGCTTAGAGCCAGCAAAAGGGGTAAGGTAGTCCATTAAGGTGAGAAATCCAGATAGGCCACATGGATGGAGATTATATATGAAGATTTTCAGTTTTACCAATTGTGAGCACCACGTAGAGGAACTCTGATGGGATTGGAAGGTGGAGTATAAGAGGATGATGTGAGTAGTTCAGATGATCCTTAAAATAGATCAAAACCCCACAAGCCCTCTTGGGGTGTCCCTGTCCAAGCAGACAAAGCTATAACCAGGGGTAAAGCAGGACAGTTCATGTATGGAAGGTTTCAGCCAAGTCTCTGTAAGACCCAATATGTCAGGATTGTCTGAGGTGACCTCGTCATCCAGTTCTGCTTTGTTTGCCATTAGACATCATAAATTCATCTGCACTAACTTAAGACCCTTTGCTGGGTACCAAGTTGGAGAATGCACAGTGACTCCCAGGTTAAGCTCAGTCACCACATAACAGCAAGGCAAAGGTGACAAATAAGAGGAGTGACCTGAGCATTTCCTGAAGGGGATACAGGCAAAAACCATAGTGGGAGGCAGTGACAACAGACAAGAGTTATTAATTACCTACAAACAGGTCAGAGGTATCTGGCAAGGTACATGTGAGAACTAGTGATTTCATAAAGGTATAGTCTACAGGAGTGTAGCATGCCACTTTATTCTCAGATTAGGCTAACAGAGGGAATAAGTCAGACAACCATAGTATGCAGAGAAGTATGAGCCCTAGGACTACTACCTGGTGGTGGGGCCATGCTAAGATCTAGACTGAAGGCTATTCAAATTATTTATTTGTTCATTGGGCAGCAAATTGGTAGGGAGCAAGTCTAGGACACAGAACAGGGAGCTAAATTTCTGCTGTACAAGTAGAGATCCCCAAAAACATAACTGTTAATGGACCCCAGAGTGTGAGGTATGAGGGTTCCCATATCACAAACAACCACATTTGACAGAACAACAGTGCCTAAGTAAAAACAAAGCTAGATATTTTGACAAGAAATAAACTAACACTTACAGTTTGTGTAGTGTGTGTCTCCTTGTGAAAAAGTCTAATACACCCTATAATTTGTATATGAGACATGTACCTAGCAGACTAAGCATGGCACATTCCCAAGTATCAGCCTAGGGCCATGAAACATTTATGTGACTCTTGTCAGGTGCATATAGGCAGTAGGGAAAAACAACATCAGCCTACAGTAGTAGCACCGAATTAGTCAAGGGATTTTTAAGGATTTTTAAAAATCCCTATTGAGAATTGTGAAACCCTTTGTTAGGGATTTTGTTTTATTTGTTAGTGGGTTTACTGTTAAGTGGAAAAGGTGCTCTCATCTGATAATGCAGTTGAAAATCTACCAGATAGCACTTAAGTACCTTAATAGGAACTTGCCTCTTTCTGTAGGTTTAACAAAAAAGAATTTTAGAGGATTCTTTTTCCTTAAATTTTATGAAGGATAACTAGGGAATCTCACAAAATTGCATGACAAATTCAGCGCTACTACTGTATCAATGAATGCAACTAGTGTTGTTGCAGTTGTAGCTCTAGAGTACTTATACAAGAGTGACATGGAGCTCTGTCTTTTTCAGTACCAGCAAGTCCCTGGAGCACTATGTTGATGAGGGTGCATACTGTTTAACAATTGGTTGAAGACATAATGCATGGAGAAGGGCTTTAACTACAGTGAGGGCTGGGGACTAGAATGGGAGGATATGGGCCTCTAAAGTGGAGATGGCCTGCATCCTTCTAGGAAGGGGACCACAGCCTTTAGTGGGAGATTTAAATGCTACTTGAATGAGAATTTAAACTAGGGCTGTAATACCAAAGGAAGCAAAGATATTCTCCCCAAAGATGATGAAACAACAATAAGGGAGGGCACAAGAATAGGAAGCTTCCACTGTGCAGGGTAACAGAAAGGCAGGGGTGGGGACAAGGTTAAAGACAAGGGGGTATAAATCAGCATAGCAAGAAGAAAGAAGTAAACAAGAAAGGAAATTGAGAGTGTAATAAGGGAAAATAGAGATCAGTGAGAGCTCTAGGAAATGGCACAGGCAAGGAGGAGAAAGCAGAGAGGCAGGCAAATGGAAAATAAGGTATGGAGAGTCATGTAAGCCAATAAAAGGAATCCAGGAAAGAAAACTTTGAATCTGAAGGCATTCATGGAGGATGCTAGCCTGAATTGGTTGCCATAAATTAGTCATGGTGCACTGACAGCCATGACTGATATGTGGCTATACCAGGCTACTCTGTTTTCAGGAGAGACAGGAAAGGGAGAAGGGGAGGAGGGAGGAGTGGTTGGACTATAAGTGAGGGAGTGAATCAAGGCTACAGATGTGCAGGGGCACCTGGAGGAAAATGAATGACTGGAGGTGACATTGGTCATCCCAGAGACAGGCACTGGTGCTGCTATAGATACAAGGGTGAAATACAGATGTCCAGCCAGGAGAGGGGAGTTGGATAAGGCACTTGGAGAGGACATCATCAGGATGACAAATTAGGGAGAGGTGCTACTAGTTGGCGACTTCAGTCTGCCAGATGTGGATTGGAGCCTTCAAGTTGCTGCTTTGGTAAAAAGCAGGGCCATCCTTGATCCTTGAAGGCAACAAGTTGTCTTCTCAGGCAGCTAGTCAATAAGCCCACTAGGGAGGGGGAAGTGCTACACATGGTACTTACAAACAGGGACAGCACTGCAGACTTCAGAGTGGGCAGTTCCTATATACTAGTCATCACTGTACAGTGTAGTTTAATATTAAGATGGAGGCAGAGGCAAACCATACAAGGACAAACATATAAGACTTTAGGAGGGAGGACTCTAAAGAAATGACAGACTACCTCAGAAACTGCTGAGTCGGGGGTGGGGGCAGGTAAGGGTAGAGGAATAGTGTCAAAAATATGGAAGGGCATAATTAAGGCAACTAGCCTCAGCATGAAGAAAATGAGTAAAAGCAAAAGGAGACTGTTATAGTATTTCAGGAACGTGGCCACAGAGGTGAAAGAAAAAAGAGAGGCATTCAGAAGGTATAAGGAAACACAGTGTGATGAAGAAAGGGAGGTTTAACAGGTAAAATGGAGGGAAGCAGCTAAGGCTGTGAGGAGAGTAAAGGTGTAGACAGAGGAAAGGATAGCCTGAGAAGTAGCAAATGGGGATAAGAATTTCTTCAGTTACCTAAGTGAGAAGAGGAAAGCAAGATAGTGAGGATAAGGAGGGCAGTAGATGGAAAAGCAGACATCCTGAATTGAGTGGCTTCTTTTATTCATAGGTTCATGGGTGCAGACACGAGTCATGTAGCTCAGAAGGCCATAGTTGACTTGTCACATATCAGTCAAGGAAACTAGTTTTTTTTTACCTATGTGCTCATCTAATGCTCTTTTCAATGACTCCATACTAAGGGCTAATACCACATTTTCAGTTAACACATTCCAGACTTCAGCGATTCTCTGACTGAACCATTTACCTCATCTTGATGTCCTATATGAATCTTATCTTAAGTGGTAACAATGAAACCCTTACAATCTATGCCCTTCCTTTCTACTCAATCCTGATAATACACAAATAATCTCATTGTGTAAAGATTTATACATGTAGCATAAGTCACCTCTGAGCCTTCTATATGTTAATGAATACAGACCCAAGTCCTCTAGCCTTTCTCCATATATTCTATCTATTAGATTGGTCACATTCTTCGTAATTCTTCTTTAAACTCTATAAATGTTATACTCCCATTATATTGGGGTGTAGAAAAGGGTGCTCCACACTCCAAAATGGTCATCAACAATAAGGTGTACAGGAGCATGAATACTTTTGGACTTCTGCTCTTAATATTTCTTAAGATATTGCCCACTATGCTGTTCCCCCTCTTAACTACTTCCTGGCTTGGTTGTCAAAGCTCAATGTACTTGTAATAACTACCCCTAAATCTTTTTCATTATCTCTGCTAGCTATCACTTTATTTATTCTATATTTGGCTTTGATGTTGTTGTATCCAAAGTGCATCACCTTGCATTTTGTTTTATTAAATTTGAGCGTGTGTTCTTTAGCCCATCATTAACAAGGTGTATTTGGTTTTGGAAGTGTCTTGCAGCCTCTGTGTTTTATTTATTATGGTCCCTGTTTTGGTGTCATCTGCATACTTGCAGAGCCACATTATCTTTTGAGGTTCTCATGGTAGGCACAAAAATCCCAAATAATGCAGATCCCAGGATTGAGCTCCAGTGTGACAGAAAGACCCTGACACTGACTTTCTGTTCCCTGTTACTAAGCCATGATGCAACCCATGCTACCAGATTTGCATCCATTTTGGTATCTATTAAGGTATTTATTAGTATGCCATGCGATACCAAGTCAAAGGCTCTAACATAATCTAGGTATATCACGTCCACAGGAAGACTGTGGTCTAAAGCTACACTGACTGGTTCAAAAAATCCAAAAGGTTGTTGATACAAGCTCTACCCAGCATGAAACCATGTTGGGTTATGTATCTCAACCCCATATCTTTTATATGTTGATCAATTTCTTCCTTTATAAAACCCTCCATCATCTTCCCCAATATTGATGTTATACTGATAGGGCAATAATTGGTTCCTTCTTTCTTGTCACCTTTCTTTAATATTGGAGTAATATGTGCCAGTTTCCATTCCTATATTACACTTACTTGTGTCATAGAAGAATTAAACAATACCGCAAGGGGGCCTGCTAGATCTACAGCTAGTTCCATTAAAAGTCTGGGATGAAGACAATCCAGTCTGCCCTTTCCGTAAGGAAGAGATCATACCCTGGAATTTCTTCTATCCATTCACCTTTTTTGAACCATGTTTCCGTCATTCTGGAAAAAAAATGTAATCATTGTATAACATGTATTTCAGTTCATCCATTTTTATTTTTGAGACTTCTGGCATTTATTAATATGGCTTTAATTTCACCTTCTCTATTGCTGGTGGAACATGCCTCATTAATACTGCTCCTTCTGTTTGAAATATGAATGACTTGACTGGGTCCCCTCTCCCCTGGGTATTTAGTTTAAAAACATATTGATATGTGTCTTGAAAAACAAGACCCATTCTGATCAAGTGCAGACCATCACAACAAAACATACTTTCATTGTTATGGAATATTTCCCAGGTTTTTACACACACTGTTCCCTGAAACAGACACCACCTGCATAGCCAATTGTTTATCTTAGCATTTTTTTTTATTTACTCTGTGTCCTGCTCTTGTTACAGCTTGCATTTCTGATATAACAGTTTCCCTATTGGCTTCCTTTATAACTTTATGTATAGATTTAAAATCATTAAAGATTTCATCTTCCATTTTGTGCCTCAAATCATTTATGTCAGTATGTACTACTGGATTTTCTTGATTTATTTTAACAATTTGGGGTATTGGTTCTTTAATATCCATGATGGAAGCCCCAGGCAAAAAGTTTCTAACTCTGTTTTCTTTGTCACACCTGGAAGTGTAGGAGGCGGTGTAGTTCACAATAGAGTCATCTATTATATAAGCTGGACGTATACCTATGTTATTTATACTTGGTGCATCACCAGTAATTTCCATATTATTATCCTCTTGCACATTTACTGTGGTGGATATGTCATTCACCTCTGGGTTATGTTGGGATAAAGTGTTGGATATTTCTTTGTCATGTTCCCCTATTGTTGTTTCAAATTCTATTAACTTTATTTTGTGTGCACATCTTTAAAGAAGATGTCTAATTTGTGTCTTCCTGCAAGCTAGAACTGTTGATGTTTGTATCTTTGTCATATGCTATTTCCAGCAACTCTTGTGATTAATTTTCCAGGTTTTCTATTAAGTTCAGAAGTGGTGTGAAACTATAATATGTAGGGATTGAGAACTGCATGGCTCTTTTTCCCTTTTTATTCTTGTTTGGTTGTTACCTCCTGGCTACAACCCTCCTCTCCATCCATAATATCTCTATCTCTTTTTGCAACTCCTTCCTTGTTTCCCTCTGTAGTGCCATTATTTTTAATGACCATGTTTACTTGTATATTTTTTGCAATTTAATTCAACTCCCAATAACTTGACTTTTAAGTCATTTACATCTAAACACTGTTTACACATGTATTCAGTGAAACTTGTGAAGTCCTCATTACTAAATTTGGAACATTTTTTGCACCTAACACAAATTTAAACATTGCTGAAAGTAACTGCGTTTCAATCCATGTCCATTTCAAAGTTTTATCCTGAGCCTGACAGTCACCATCTCTTTTTCCTCCCTGATAATATTTCCTCTCACTGACAGTACTATTTGTCTGTATAGGTAAAGCTATGAGAAATTTCTTTTCACTTACTGTGTTTTTGCCAAGAATGATGTTAGTCTCCTGGCCCTTTTCCCCTTTTCCCCGACTGATGCCTACAGACACTGCTGGCCTCTGTCCATGTTTTCTCTGCTCCGCACTCACCACCTCTCACTGCAGTCAAGCTTTAAGGAGTACCTGTTTGATATCACTCCTGCTACTATGACACTGGTAAAATCAAGCTCCAACGGTGGACTTTTGGCAGTGGCCTGCCTTTAAAAAGACAGGCTAAAAACCTAACTGGCAGCTTAAATGCTTCTTCCAACCACCTCTAAATGGTGGCTGTCCAGTACTATTGCTCTCAGAGTTGGGGGTTGCAGGAGTGCCGAAGCTGCAGTTTCAAGCACTGTACTTTATAAGATTTAAAGGTTGCACTGCTGCCTTCCCCTGCAGCCCAACTAAAAATACTTCAGACCCCCATGGTCCAGGTAGCGTTTTCATTCCACAGGACTGACAACACAAGTGACAACATGCTACTAATTTTTTAATATTACTTGTGTTAGATTATCACATTTTTAAAAGAATGCAGTTTACTTAACTTAACACAAAGCCAGATCCCACAAACACAGCATGAATACTTTTAGAATGAAAATAATGGATTCTACAGTATTAACCCAAGATAGACCAGAAGAGATGTAATATGTCATTTGCAATGGGGAGGCCCCAGCACTGACTGCTATAAAACATAATTGGTGTGATCTTCACACTGCTGTGAAGAAGAAGGTGGCCCATAAACACGAGCAGGCCAGAGTACAGGGGGTGGACCCCACAGTATTGAAAGGCCAGCTCTCACCATACAGAGGAACGTGGTGGAGGCACTCCTTGATGTCGATGTCCATGGTGAGGTAGAAGTAGTGGACACCGTGGAAGGTACACATGCAATGTCAAGGATGGGGACACACAGGGAATGTGTCCCATGCATGTAGTAACTGACATGTGTTGAATCCTCAAGCACATCTGCTGAGCCATGTCTGCCTGCAGTGGCCACCACACAATCCATGGACATTGTGGCAGTGCAACAGACATTCAAATCTAACAGGCAGGAGCAGGAAGGGTCAGGTGGGTATGTGTGCCATAATCACCACTGCATGGGTACTGCAGTGGAAAACACAAACAGCATAATAACATGCTCATGTCCCCCACAGGTACTAAGAAGGACACTGAGATGGATGTGGAGAGCACTGTGGTACCACAGGAAAAGAGCACTGTGGAGGTTGGCAACATCCCGGCCGGAACCACTGCTGAGCAAGATATTATGAAGGTTAATGGGTGAGACAGATGCACAGACTCAGATAAAAGGTTTAGAATGCACTTTGTGGTATTTATTTTCCAAAATAAAATTATAAACATACAGAATTAAAATAGGTGATTAGTACTTCAGTTCTGCAAAAACAGTGCACAATTCCCTCAGTGCACAACTTCCAGTTTTTGTTCCAGTGCAATAGATTCCTAGTACATGAAAACTTTCATGCACTGTGAGAAACAGTGCACTGTTCCCTCGGTGCACAACTTCCAAGCTTTGTTCCAGCCAGATAGATTTCTAGCACATGAAAACTTGCATATACTATGATCTGCTTCCTCCACAACAGTCAGGTCTCCACTGACTGACTCATCTGACTCATCTGTTTTGCATCTCAGAAGATAGGCTTTTATCCCTGCCTACTGATGATGCCAGCACCATGTCAGCCATCTGACTCACAATTCTCTAAGTAAACACAGGCAGGCTGACTCATCTGGAATAAACACATTTCTTTAAGTAAACACACGCAAGCTGACTCATCCTAAATAAACACAGACAGGCTGACTTATCTGACCTTTACACATCTCTGCTTCACGCAGGAAAGAATGTTTTGTTTTGCCGTCTTACAAACCCAAAGCAGTTTACACAGACTAAAACACCGAGTGCAAGGCTCTATGTTTCAATTTGTTTTCATTACTTACATTCCCTCTGTGTCTGCCTACAGTACAGCACAGGAGAAGGCAATCAACTTACTGCTTCATGTCTTACTTATATGTTCCTTATACAGTACTTGGGAGAAGGGGGGAAGAGAGACTACAAGATTGAAAGTGGCCAGATGTAAGCCTGTAGCTAGAACAGTAAACTTACAAGAACAGGACAGTGTAAAAGAAAATACAGCACAAATTCAGACAGGGGCTCTGGCCCTGTCAGAGAGATAAGCCTGTCCCAAGTACCCCAGTGCCAGATCCAAGGTACAGTGCCATGTGCACCCAGTGCCATCACCAGAACAGACAGGCCATCCATGGGAAGGAGGACCAGGAGTGGTATCCCACAGTCATGCCAAGACAACAGTGGCGATGAAGGGCCATCAACATGGCCACCCAACCGCAGCCAGACAACATGTGCACAGGTGTACATGGAGGTTCAGTACCATGTGCTACACCAGCTGGAATTGGACAGGCTGGAGACACAGTGCCATAACACCATGGTGCTCATTGCACTAATGGAGGAGGCATGTGGCATGCACCGCAGCATAGAGAGGTGTGTTGACACACAGGTACAGATACTGCAGCACCTTCTGGGTTGCCATGCACCACCCGGTCATATGCCACCATGACAGATGCTGAAACCCACTGCCCCCTAGCATGCCGTTCCCTGTGCAGGACATGGCCACACAGCCATGCACACCAGCTGGTACACAGGGGGTCATATCATAGCACACAGACACTGCTGCCATCCTGGACACAGAGGCACAAAGTGCCCAGGTGGCAGACACCAATGCTGCAATCAAGCAGGTGGAGACATATGGGGTGGTAGCAGTCAAGCTGAGCCTGATGAAGAGGTCTCGGACAGAACTGCTGCTGACCACTCACAGGGTGACAGGCAGCCACACTGTGCAGCACAACACTGTGCACTCCTAAGGAGACCAGGGACAATGGTGTCTGAATGGCACAGTTGAACAGTTCATTAGCACAGTAGCACAGCTGTATAATAGCCATGCACATTGCACAGGTCTGCAGATGGACTGGGCAGGGAAGTGTGCCCCACCCCCTCATGGGCAGTACACAGCCCCCCCATACAGATATGAAACGTACGCCCCCACACCAATATACGGTGCACACCAGACTGGTATGTATTATGCACCACCCCACAAATGTACAAAGCACCCAGCACATGTCTGTACCCACCCCCCATCAACACACACACAAACACACACACACATATACACACACATTGCATTTGTCCATGAGGGCATTCCACAGGCAATAATAGCACCCCCATACCATGACTCAGTAATGCATCTACACACACATGGCCCACATTTCACACAGAGCAGGATATGCTTGCATTCACAACCCCACCCACCAATCCATGCAAGAGTGCATTCAGGGAGTGGTAACATCCTCATGCACCAGCTCCCCATGGTGGATATGACACACACTGTGTGTGACACTGCCAGATGTAGCTATGTCCTGAACATGGTTGGGCACTGAGGGTGAGACATGCCACCACTGGTGGTGCATGTCATTGCAAATTACTTTCAGCACAGTAGGCATCTCAGGGAGGCACACTAATACTGGAACATCCTCTTGACCAGTGCAACCTGTGCCACATGACCACCCACTGTCCAGATCTTACAGCACACCTCTACAATGGCCTCATCATTCTGTAGGTAGATGTTCTGGCATCGGCACATTTCCACTTATCACAATATTATGGAGCATGGCACAAATGGTGAACACCCTTTACATGTTTTTCTGCTGGGAATACCTGTGCCATTCTTGCACACAACATTGGTGAAAGTCTCCTGGACTGAATTTCTGCAAATCGCCATCATCAGGTATCAGCTTTTTAATTTTAAATCAACTTTCTTGAAGCCTCCCCAAGGAAGCATATGCCTTACAACTAGTCTTACAAACATGGTGATGCTGGGTCCTGCAACTGAATCAACATTTTCAACATTCTTATCTGACCACTCTTAAAGCAACTGCACTTGTGGACTTTAAAGAACAAAGGAATTTTAACACATTTTGTGACTGAATCAACATTTTTGTCTGACCTTTTCCAAAGGTATTGTACTTGTCTCTGAGGACTTTGAAGATCAAAACATACAGAAAAAGGATTTCACACATTGCATATGCCTACTGTCTGACCTACTCCCAAGGTATTGTACTTATCTCTGAGGACTTTGAAGAACAAAGAAACATATAGACAAAGATTTACATTGCATATGCCCAGGCCACAGTTTATCACCTTTCAGGAACTTTAACATATTATGTGATCCTGGATCTCAATAGTACTATAGTACTTCTCTTAAACCCTCTGGCACCAAACCATCCCAGTCTTTTTTTTTCATTTTTCTCTGTACTTCGCCATAGTGCTTAGCTATCCACCTTAGCCCACTAAAATCCATACCCCACCACCCTCCTATTGCTCGCCACCCCCCCGACTGCCTAGCCCACACTACTTCTCGGCTCTCTCCTGCCTCGCTAAAAAAATGCTTTGGCTTAGTCCCCACCATCTGTTCCTGCTCACCCTCACCCTCCTTTTCCCTTTATGCCAATTTTCCCCCTCCGCCTACCCTACCCCTCCACCTACTCTCACCTTTCTATACTACTACCCGAAACATTGTACCATGGCTTTTACTCTGGAAGTCTTAAAAAAACATCACCCAATTAATACCTGGGTGCAAAGAGCCATATTTCCTAATTGGAAACTGCCACATCATTATAACTCACTAACGATCACCCTCTATTGAGACTCAGAAGACAATCCAAGCATCTTAAAAGTACAAGCAGAAACTCACTCCAACCTATTATTAACTCAGAGATGGCATCGCTGAAACTCCTGCTCCTCCTACTTTTAATATCTGGTGGGATACACCCAAACCCTGGTCCTGTTGCACTGAAGCCGACAAAAACAGGGAAAGTTGGTAGTGGTCTATCCATTATCACTCTAAATATCTGCAGCCTCCTTCCCAAATTGACATCTCTTCAAACTCTCGCTGGACAAAAAAACCCTGATATACTAGCCATTGTGGAAACCTGGCTATCTCCCAGCACCCCGGATCATGCGGTCTCGCTTGAAGGCTACAATCTTTTCTGACTCAACCGGGCAAGCAAGAAAGGTGGGGGCTGTGCTATCTACATAAAGGACAACCTCTCCTGTCAACGTGGAAGCTTCAACCCCACAAATACGCAGATGCAACTCCTCCCTATCAAACTGCTTCTTGGTGCACAAAACACAGTTCTCACAGTGGCTGCAGTCGATATCCCTTCAAAAGACCACCGTGCCAGTATTAAGTCTGTACTTGATTTTGTTAGTCTGCAGCCCTCTGAAAATGAGCTCCTCCTCCTCCTCGGGGATTTCAACATAAACTGGCTCACCTCTGACACTGGCTCTTACAAAGATGACATCCTAGCAGCAAACCTGACTCAGATGATAACCTTCCCCACCCGGAAAAATTACAAAACTGGTACAAGCACCCTTATTGACTGGGTTCTCACAAATCACCCTGACCGGATAAAAAACATTAAAGTCCTCCCTGACTCCCTCAGTGACCACTCCCCAGTGTCCTGTACCTGCTCTAATAAATTTCTCAAGCCATCCCCCAAAGTTATAACAAGCAGAGTATTGCCTTATGGGAATCTTATCAAGTTGAAAACCCATCTCCTACAACAGGACTGGATGCCAATCCTTGAATCAACTGATATTAATACGCTTAGAGTCCTTCATTAAATCTTTCAACTCTGCATGTGACTTATCTCCGATAAAAACGTAAAATCAGCGCTATCAAATCCATGGATTCTGCCAAACTACTTGCCGAGCTCAAGGTTCAGGACCACCTCTGGGCAGTTGCCAGAGACACAGGCTCACCTCATGATACCTAAAATACAAGCAGGCATGAAATAGATGTACCTCACAAATTAGGCAAATGAAGCGCCTATTTCAAAATGCCCTTGAATCCACCTGGGGTGATGGAAGAGCTTTTGGGACAACATCAAACATAATGGGTAAACAATCAAAATTGTCACCTACCATTATGAAAGTTGATGGATCCACCACTCTTGACCCAAAGTCTATTGCAGATGCGCTTAATAAGACATTCACAGACCTTAGTGGGACCTCCCCAGATTTCTTCTCAGACTTACCTGTGCCTAGCCCTAGTATCACAAAACACCCTCGTGACAAACCACAATTTTACTTCAAGAAAATCAAAGTGCACGAAGCACACAAGTACATAAGAAAGGCCTGCTCCAAATCCAGAACAAGTAGTGACACGCTAGATCTAAAAATCCTGTCTCTCACCCTGGATGAAGTAATTCACCCCCTTGCAAAAATTCTTAATCTGTCACTTTGCCAAAGTCAATTTCCCAACAAATGGAAATCTGCCATAGTTACGCCAGTGCACAAAGTGGGGGACAAAACCTCAACAGGAAACTATCGACCAATATCAATACTCCCTTCCTTCTCCAAAGCACTTGAACGAATAGTGGCAGACCAACTCTCTGATTACCTGGACAAATAAAATCTACTCTGTAATCAACAGCACGGCTTTAGGAAAGGACATAGTACAACAACAGCCTTACTTGATTTCTCCAGAGAAGTCCACTCAGCCCTGGACAAAGGGTGCCAAACAGGTGCAGTCTTTATCAATCTTACAAAAGCTTTCAACACAGTCCATCATGGCCTACTTACCGCCCTACTTTCTAGCCTAGGCCTGGCTGAAGGTCCTTGTGCTTGGGTAAAAAGTTACCTGTCCAATCGGTCACAGGCTGTAAAAATCTCTAATGAACTCTCCGACTTCAAACCAGTTCTCTCAGGTGTACCACAGGGATCAATTCTTGGACTGCTCCTCTTTAGCCTGTTCCTTAACTCCCTCCCAGATATCTGCCAGGAGAAAATAATCTTATACGCTGATGATACTGTAATTCTCTCTTCCCACAAGGATCCAAACTCCCAATGAAAAAGCCTGCAACTTGCTTTCTCTAGTGTTGAAAGGTGGTTCCTAGATAGTAAACTTGTGCTAAACCACAATAAAACAAAAGCCATGCTCTTCTCCAATCACCAAAACAAAAATAGGCATACTCCACTCACCATACAGACCTCTGCTGGAATTACACTGGATCAAGTAAATACTTTCAAATACCTTGGCATCACTTTTTACCAAGGGCTCACCTTTGCAACCCACATTGACAACACTGTGAAAACAGTGAACCAACGCCTTGGAATACTATTCCGTAACCGTCAATTTCTAAATCAAGCGGCATTGAGAATAGCTATACAGAGTTCCATAATCTCAGTCATTGACTATGGCCTTATTATTTATGGCTCAGCTACCTCCACTGCTCTAAGGCGTATCTCAATCACTCTAAATAAGGCCTGCCGGCTCCTCACGGGGGCTCAAAGACTGACTCACATGTGTGATCTGTACTATGAATCAGGCTGGTTGAACCTATCAAATCATCTTATTTATCTCACCTGCACAATGGCAAAAAAATCTATCTTGGGACTGACTCCATTATGTATTCAAAACCTACTCCGACTGAATCCTGGCTCACGACCCTCCACCAGATCTGAACGCCAACCTTTTCTGGTTCCGAGATGCCGGACTGCACAGGGACAAAGATCTTTCGCATACAGGGCCCCGACATGGTTCAATGCGCTTAGTCCACCTAATCTATCCTCAACCTCGCTTGAAGCTTTCAAATACATGCTCTATGTCCACCTCACCACCACTAGCAACTGTGACTGCGCTAGATAAAGACTACTACTCCTCATGTCCATCCTCACATCTGAGGCCTCTTCCTCCCTGACTAATGAACCCTCTGGTACCTCCTACTTCCTGTCTCCCACCCAAACTCACTCCCCCCTTTTTTCCTGTCCCCTCTCTCTTACTCTCCCGCTCACCACCTTTCCCTCCTCTCTAGCCTCCTTTTGGCGCCTAATGATCACCCTCTCCCTGGAAGTTTCCTTAACCTCGAAATTGTCTACTCACTTGAACCTGTTATAGCTTGTTTTTCTATGAAACTTAAAAACGTTACTGCCTTAAACTGATAGCAAATTTATGATGTAACTTTCCTGTCTGGTTTTACCTGTAATGTGTATCGTGCTTTGTTAAATGTTCTTTGTGACGTGGAACCTTTGTAAAAGAGCCCTGGCTCAAAGGTATTAATTCCTAGACTAATAAACTAAACTAAACTAAACTAAACCCTGCATGCCCTGCCCAGGACCAGCATTATAGTCCAGCCAGTATGTTCCGGCCATCAAAGTCCATCTTCAAAAGCCCAATGGTCCTTTCCACGATACTCCATATTTTCTGGTGTGCGTGGTTGTAGGCCTTCTCAACAGGTGTTGACAGAGCCAGTACTGGTGTCATCAAATATGGTTGGAGTTGGTATCCTCTGTCACCTGCAATGTGGGAGTGATCAGCTTCAGTGACATGTATGATAATATATGCAATGCATGAACAGTGAGAGTGGTATTATCATTGGCATTATCATACTCACCCAACAACCAGGTGTCCAGTCATCTGCCAAAGCCATAAGGATTCCAGTATATAGGCATCATGGCATGACCCAAGGTACTTTGCACACGTTTGTGAAGATGTCTTCTGTACCACACACAACCTGGCAATTGACACTGTGGAATTCCTTTCTATTCAAGTATGCCTCCTCATTTACTGATGGTGTAAGTATGGCAATTTGCATATCATCTATTGTGCTGTACACATTCGGCATGCCATGCATTGCATAGAATGCCTGCTTCATAGCATGTACATGGAGTAAATGGAGTCCACTCTGAAGAAAGGGCGGTTACTATTGGGGTTCCGCAGGGTTCAGTATTGGGTCAAGTCCTTTTTAATGTCTTTATCAGTGACATTGCAGAGGGACTGGAAGGAAAAGTATGCCTTTTTGCAGATGACACAAAGATCTGCAACAGGGTTGATACACAAGGAGGCGTGGAAAGGATGAAAAGGGACTTGGAAAGGTTGGAGGAATGGTCAGACGTATGGCAGCTAGGATTCAATGCAAAAAAGTGCAAAATAATGCACCTGGGAAACAAGAACCCAGTGGAAAATACACAATGGGTGGGGAGGTAGTAACAACAACAAAACAGGAAAGGGACCTGGGGGTAATCATATCAGATGACCTTAAGGTTAGCAAGCAATGTGAGAAGGCAGTAGGGAGGGCCGGGGGTATACTGGGATGTATAGGAAGAGGCATCAGCAGCAGAAAACAGGAAGTTGTTATCCCTCTGTACAGACAGTTGGTGAGACCCCATCTGGAATACTGTATTCAGTTCTGGAGACCCCATCTCCGCAAGGACATAGACAGGATAGAGGCAGTCCAGAGGAGGGCAACTAAAATGGTGCAGGGTCTGTAAGAGAAGCCGTATGAGGAGAGACTAAAGGAGCTTAATATGTATACGCTTGAGGAAAGAAGGAGAGGGGACATGATAGAAACTTTCAAGTACCTCAAGGAATCAACAAAGTCCAAGAGGTAGCATCTTTCAGAAAAGAGACTTGCAAGAACAAGGGGACACAATTTAAAGATAGAAGGAGGGTGGTTCAGGGCAATGTGAGGAAGTATTATTTCACAGAGAGGGTAGTTGATGCATGGAACAGCCTTCCTGAGGAAGTTGTGGGGTCTAAAACTGTGGGAGAATTCAAGAATGCATGGGACAGACATAAGGCAATTCTTGTGGGGTGCAGGAAGATATAGACTGTTGGTTAACTAGGATCTGCAGCCTATCCTGTAGTTAGGGAAATGGGCAGACTAGATGGGCCTAGCGGTCCTTATCTGCCGTCAAAGTCTATGTTTCTATGTTTCTATTGTCTGGCACTGTAGGGAACTTAATGTGCTTGTGGACATGTGTGAGATGGGCATTGGTCACCTGCCCAACTGCCAGGTACACAGACAACTGTCATATGCCCACCGTGTCACCTGTCACATGCTGGAATGAGCCTGTTGCATAGTACGCAAGGGTGTACAGCACTTTTTCTCAACCGATATCACCAGTGGCCGCCATATCTGTGGTCCAATGCCTTCATGGTCCATGTCGAGCAGCTGGGTGACAGTGGCCCATGGGAAACAGAACCACTCAATGCAGTGTGTGTCTCTCTTGGTAGCAGCATCAATCTGCAGTCAGAACACCCATGGCCATGGCCCTTGCCTCCTCTGCATCTGCAACTCATCAATAAGCAGATCTACATGCATCATTGCTCCAGGACACATCCTTCACCTCCATTACCACTTCCAGTCAGTCTGTGCACCCATCCCAGCATCCCCATTTATAGAGACTAGGACACCTGTATTCACCTTTAAGTGGGTGTGCTGTGACTCACATGCGCTGTCCCCCAGTTGTGCAGGTAAAATGTGCAAATAGTGTTGCCATTACCACACACAGCACTGGATAGCATCCCAGTGTTGTGATGATGGTGGTGGCCTCAGTTGATAATTTTACGTGGTTCCCACAGTGGATGTGATGAGCGTCGGAAGACACCTTCATCAACAGACATGAGGGGAACACTGTGGTGTGTAACAGGCCATGATCAGGTGAGTAGCAGTCCCAAGGGTGCGCTCATGGGCCCATGTGAGTTGCGGCCACTGTCCAAGATGCTCTGTATTATTTAGTGCACCACACATGATCACCTTGGCCTGCCACACCAGCAGGTGTTTGTCAGACTGGAGCACTCCAATGGTACCCAATGCATTATATGGACCCCCTCACACTTTGCAGGAGATACTGGCACCTGGAATATCCGTCTTACTTCACCCTGCACCTTGATGGCCCAGATCTTCATTACTTGGCCGTTGGTATTGTTGTCTGGCAGGCAGAACTGCCCTGGGTCATGAGTACACAGTCACTGGGCTGATGCCCTAAGCCCCAGGAAGGGCTTAGTATTGTACCATGCATATATACAGTGTTATTTTGCTGTCTGTGTATTGCCTTACAGTGCTACAGGAGACCCATCAGATAAAAGGTGTTGCAGACACTCAGCAACTTGCACGAGACCAAGGACAGTGGCACAGACAACAATGGGTCCAGGATGGATTAGCCTGCATTCCTACCATGGATGTGGCCATTGACACTGATGCAGCAAGATTTGGAGTATGGATGATGGGGGGAGCATGACCCGGCCATGTGGTGGATGTTGTGTTGTCTGTTTACATACCTGTGTTTCTATATAGCCTTGTGTATCATACATTTCTTTCTTGTGTTGTACGTTATGTTGCCTATTTACACTTGTTCTTATTAAACATCTTTTTTTATTACATGTGCTTGTGGCATGTGGGTGTGTGTGTGTGTGTATGTGTGAGGTGCCACTGTCACATCCAGGGGGGTGGTCATGTGACTCCATAGGTGGGGGCCAGCAGTGGTGGTGGTGCCTGTGTCCTGCTTGTGTGTCACGTGTGCCATACATACAACGCATGCATGCAGGGCACCGGTTGGTTGCCACTGTATGGGTGGGGTGGTGCGTTATGGTTTGTGTGCATACAGTTCACTGTCCATCATCTGCATACCATCAATGTGGGTTGTTGAGCAGCGTACCCTCTGTGGTGCCACCACAGGTGGCAAGAATGGCCCATCATTGGCTGGACAGCCATTAAGCATGCAGTGACACCCATGGATGTTCAGGGACTGTGCTGGCTTGCCTCCATAGGCTTTGCATTTGCAGCCTGGTTGTCAGATGCTGTGTGGCCACTACATAGCTATTGCCAGCTGTGTATGTGTCATTGCCCCATGTTTTGTCCTGCTCATACGTGTGCATGGCCATGCACCACTGTCTGACTTCACCCGGCACTGCACGCATTCTATGTTCCACAAGACTGGTCGGGGAGCTTGGCAGTCTATGTGGCTTACAACAGTCACCTGCCTACATAAAGGACATTGTCCAGGTAGGGAAAACATCTAAACCAGAGTGTTTATTCACAGTTCACATTTCATTACAAGTGTAAAGTGCAGAGTGCTAGTGCAAATAATTCAAACAACCACAGACTATATTTTCCTTGCTGTTATCAAAATAGATTTTCTTTCTTAATATTTGAAGTTATAATGATATGCTGTTTATGTTGCCAAATATAACTTCCTATCCCCTTTGTTTTCCCTACCAAGCCACCCCTTTCCCCTTCCCCATTTTACCTCATCCCCTTTTGCCTCTCCCGTCCGTTTCCTCCCTTGGCCTTCCCTTCAAACCTGTTCCCCTTTCCCTCCCCTCATTTAGTTTATGCCCCCCTCATTGAACATGTAACTACAAATTTAAGAAACATTTCATTCTCAGATTTGAGGGGTGATATATGTGTTAGCATATGTGATTATTTGTGTGTGTGTGTGTGTGTATACATATATATATTCATGGCAAAAAACTCAAGTAATGCATCAGCTAGGGTTGTTTCCACAGTGACAAAAGTGCAGAAATTCAAAATTAGGGTTATCACCCCACCACCCCACCCCCACGCCCCCATCTTCAAAACCCTAACTCAGCATTTGCAAACACACACATTCCCCTCACACACACACACACACACATATGCAAGCAGGGGAAGGGCCAAGGCAACACAACCAATCAGAGACAACCAGCATCAGGTAACAGAGGTAACATATAACTCTCTAAGTGCAGTACAAGACACATCCATCATCATGGTCCAGCAACTGTACATGTTCTGCTGGCATCAGAGTGCCTTGGGGGTACATATGCATGCTAGGTAACCATCGGAGATGGCCAGCAATAAGAATTTGTCTGTTACAAACATCGATGACAAGATTTAAGCAGATGCCTATATTTCAATTGTTAAGAAATGATGAAACACAGAGTATGTTATCTGTAGATAGCTATAATGGAAATAAGCGTTTGGGTAACCCTAGGAACAGTCACTGAATGTTTGCATATTTTTTTCTGATAGAGTGAGTCAGTCCTAGTAACAAATGGCAGTGATAATAAAAGTAATGTTTTGTAGTATAGTTTACAGGCAGGATGTGCCAGCAATAGATGCAACATCCAAAGCTAACCATAACATGCTGCTAATGAGTATTTCCAGGTAACTCAGCAGTATAACAACATGTGATGGTGTTAGTTTAATACATGATCAGTATCTGAAAAGTACTATGTATGTGTCAGCTCTATCTTTCTGCTACCACTTGCTTATGTGGTAGCCACAATACCTGCAGTGAGCCAATTGTTGAAGTATGGCACATAAAAATCAACAGTTAGGTAATTTGTATAGACTAAGTTTCAATGCATAACAAAAGATATGCCAGCAATAATGTGTCATCATACTGTGTGGGCAGTATAGAGCTGATCATACTGCATTTGTTTTTTCATTACATAGTGTTATGTGAAATGAGTACAGTATAGTGATTATTGTGCTTACAGATGTGACTGACTTGGGGTGAGACTTAGGGCTGACAACCCCAATGCACACCCCAATGCTGGTTGGGGGGGTGGGCAGGGGGGGTCTAAGGGGGGTTTTCAACCCTAACAGTGAATTTCCTCACTTTTGTCGCTGTGGAACAACCCTAACTAATGCATTAAACGGATTTTTTTGCCTCTAATATATATATATATATATAAATATTATGGTAGAGGAGCCATTTACATGTTAAGCCCAACATTTTTCACCTTAATAACTTTGCAACCATTTGACAGATTTGCCTGAAATTTAGAATACATGATCAAGACCCATATGCATTGGGATCTGCCAAGTTTTGTACCAGTCAGATACACAGCTGTGGAGTTATTAAGCATGATCTGTGCGTGCATTTACGATTTTTCTGGAATTCTATGGTCGGGCCTACAGGTCACACGGTTTGCGTGATCGGTCCAAAATCTTCAGGGAACTTGCCGCCAGGGTCCCCAATGTGCTGTTTGAAGATTTCATGAAAAAATATTAAACGGTTCAAAAGTTATTCAAAGTCAATGGGAAAAGTTAACAAAAAGTTCGACAGTGTCGCAAATGCACTTTTTACTGTCACAAATGGCCCTTTTACTGTCACAAATCTGCCATTTTGTTTTCAGTTAGTGATCAGAAAAATGCTTGGCATTTAAAATTGGGACCCTCTAGTAACCTAATTCTTTTTGTCTTCACCTAGTCGAGCCCTGAGGATGTTAGCCATGTCTTTATTTTGGGGTAAAACACCCTAGAAACATGTTTTTCAAATTTCTGGAAAAAGTACTTTCGCAAAGTAATGTTGCACTCATGAAAGTGTCGCAAATTTTTGCGACAGCTTTCATAAATTGTGACAGTACTTTTCTAGGCTGTGGGAAAATGACAGCAATTCTTTGGCACCCAGCTGCAAAAGAACGGTTTGGTGCTTTGGCCTGAAATTTGGAGGAAACGCAGCCGACATCTCACAGATGTGCCTTTCAGTGTTGTGTTGAAAAAATATCACACAGCGGCAAAGTTACGGCACTACAAAGTTGATGCTTTTTCCCATAGGATAACATTACGGCATCCGACGCATCGCAGCAATCCTTTGGTGCCCTGCTGCAATATAACAGCTAGGTTTTTATTGAGCTGAAATTTGGAGGGAAGACAGTCAACATACCACAGATGTGTGTTTTAGTGGTTTGGTGGAAATATATTACAGGGAGCCAAAGTTATGGCACTCCGAACTTCTCTTTTTTTCCCATAGGATAACATTACGGCATTCACCACGCCTTTCAGGGCCCGTATCTCGGAAACGGTGCAAGATATGGACTTTTCGTCGGCTAATTGGGGCTAAGTACAAAACTAGCCAGGAAAGTCATAAATCATATGACTTTTAATTTTTTTTTCTATGTCGTACGGTTCCTGAGATATAAGCTGTTTAGTATTCCAACTCCTCATTTTCTGCTCCGAGACCCATTATTATGCATACATTCTTTGTACTCACTGTCTTTCTCTATGCAGCTTTTGGGGGTAACCAGCCTGTGCGCTTACATTACTGTTACCATTGCCCTTTCTGCTTGTGGTTCCATACCTGTTTCACTTACCGTTCATGTCTATGCCACCATGTGTGTTATCCTTTGCGTTTTCATTAGTGCTTGCGTTTCTGTTATTTTTAGCCATTTGTGTCTACAGTACTATTTCTCTTTCTGTTTCACTTTGCGTCACCATGCCCATTGACATTTCCATTTGTGGGCACCATGTTACTATGTGACAAGACATCACATGGCGGACCATTCCCTTCTACACCACCATGTGTGTTACCCTTTCTGTTCTCATTCGCGCTTGTGTTACCATGTGCGCCACTGTTAGTGCTTCTGTTTGCATTGCTGTTTCTGTTACTATGTCACAAGGGCCCCACACTCCCGCCGCTGCATTACATTCACTATTTCTCATTATCATTCTCAAAAAGAAGGGAAATTAGAGGCAAAAAACTCTGTTTAATGCATCAGTTAGGGTTGTTTCACAGCAACAAAAGTAAGGAAATTCAGTGTTAGGGTTGAAAACCGCCCTTGGACCCCTCCAACCAGCATTGGGGTGTGCATTGGGGTGTTCGGTCCTAACTCTCACCCCATTCTCCTATACTTCTGCTGCTTTACACATGTGATGGGGTGAGAGTTAGGGCTGACGACACCAATGCACACCCAATGCAGTTGGGGGGTAGGGTCTCTAACACCGAATTTCTTCACTTTTGTCACTGTGGAACTACCCTAACTGATGCATTAAAAAGATTTTTTGCCTCTAATCTATATATATATATATATATATATATATATATATATATATATATAAATAAATAAATATATGGTAGGGGACTGTATGCTCTCTATCCCCGTGTATTTTGAAATGTTAAATGGGAGTTTGTAAATACCTATCTGCAGTCAAATAGCAGCTAAAGTTTTCAATTATTTGGTCTGGAAAACAGGAACTTTTCCTCTGTGTAGAAACCTGTTGCAATAGTACTCAGCTCTCTGCTCTCTCTTCTGTCCCTGTATTCTTTTGTTTATTTCATCTGTTCCCCTGCTCATGGAATGGCCACCTGTGACTAGTCTCTCTCTTCCTAATCTCTCTTTGTGTCTTCTTTCTTTGTTTTGCACCCAGATATTGCCAAAACTGCTGTTTGACTGTGGAAAATCCCCCATATAGTTTCACATAGAAGGTTTCTAAGACTTTGTGTGAATTTTTGCACTGTTTAGTGATCACTTCCATGTCAGTGCTGAACTAGAGAAACAGCACTTTAGTCTGATGCTTAGAACCTCAGGGTTTGTATTTCTTCAGTGCAAGTGAAGTCACTGAAGCGAATACAGCTTCTTGTAGCCAGCAAACTGTGTGCAAACATTCAAAAGTAAAGCAGGTTTGAGCTGGGTGATGTTTGTAAAGCCACCTTGTTGAATTATATTAGGTAGCTTATTTTGTTAAGCTAGTCACACTTTGTAAGCTGTTTGCTTTAAATGTTGTAAATAGTAAAAACAACTGACCTGAAAATGACTCGTTTGTTCAGCAGCCTCTCATCTTAGCTTTCCATCTGTCTAGAGTGCCGGCCATCCCTTGCTCCACCTCTTTTATGATGAAAGCTGATGGGAGGAGTCTGCTGCCTTCAGAAAAAGGGTAAAAGATGAAATTACTAGACATTTTTAACTTTAATGAACCAGAAAACCACGTAGTGGTGAAATGAATGTCTAAACTAAAACTCAGGTGAAATATAAACTGTGTTTGCTGTTAAAAAGTTAGATTCATTTTGTATAGGGAGGAGTTTTCCTATACCATGTGATCTGACCACAGTATATATTGAGTGCAAAAGAGTGTATTAATTCAGTGTGTGGTAGGAAGGCAAGCCTACCAGTTGTCTAGCCAGTTTCTAGGCAAACCCTTTCTCCAGTGAATGTAACTGTAGAATTGTATTTTCTTTTCATTCTGCTTAGTGTCATTTTATTTTTTCGCCTTTAGTCCATTTATTTTTCCTGCTCTATGAATAAATTTAAGTTTGATTTCTACAATCATGACCATGTGCTGGACTCCATTTGATCCCACGAGTACAAGTTGGTGTCAGAAGAGGGATCTAAGAAGGCAAGTTTACCTTCTGGTGAATATCGTCCAAAGATATCATGGAGGAGCAAAAGAAGTAGGGAAAGATGGAAACACCCACACCTGAGGGAGTTTTCACCAGAACAATGGTAGACAAGTACCAGGTTCCATTGGCCAGCAGTCTGGGTGACATCAGGTAGAAAGACACTAAGAGTGATATGAAAGAAGAAGGAGCCATTGGGGGTGAGCACAACAGTTCAGCAGAAGAAGCACCTCCTTCTGATATGCAAGACCTACTCAGATGGCTGTGTTTGAAACAGATGGACATTGAGAAACAAAGAGAAAGAGACCAATACCAGAACGAGGCCTGGTGGGTGGAGACCCTTAAAGCTATACAGACTATGGGGACTGCCAGACCCAACCCACCAAGTGAAGGGCCCAGGGATATTAAATTATCTAAGTTAATGGACAGTGATGATATAGAAGCATACATCACTACTTTTGAAAGAGTAGCAACTGCCTGTAGTTGGCCTAGGGACCAATGGGTCATTCGGTTAGCCCCTTACCTCACAGGAAGAGCTCAGTTGGCCTATAGCCATGTAGAGACACAAAATGCCTCAAACTATGATCATGTGAAACAGGCAATCCTTAAATGGTACAATATCAGTACAGAGACGTATCGCCAATGATTCTGGACATTTCAGTATTATACAGCTGATTCTCCACAAGAAGCTTAGGTTTGGTTGCAGAATTTATGCACCAAATAGCTACAGCCCACTGTGAGAACTATGCAGCAAGTGGTAGAGTCCATAGTCTTGGAACAATTTTTAAAGATATTGTCCCATGAAGTACAGATGTGGGTAAGAGAACATAGACCAGAAACAGCAGAAATAACCATCAGCCTAGCTGAGGACTTCTTGACAGCTCACCCACAATGACAGAAAGGGCTTCATGGGACATCCCCATCTACCACTACAGTAAGACAAACATCTAATACCCCCTCTACTAATGTTTCCAGTACTTCTCCCTATAAGAAAAATAGCAGGCCATATAACCCAGATATCATTTGTTGGGACTGTAAGGCCAAGGGACACATAGCCAGATTTTGCCCTAGAAAGAAAACTGAACCCTTTCACCTAGTTTTGGCAAATTTGGGACAATATACAGTGGCTGTGAACATTGAAGGGCATGATGTGACTGCTTTAATTGATTCTGGGAGCAAGCAAACTCTGGCACATGCTGATGTATTCTGTGAGGCATCTCAGACGCTAAGTGATTAAAAAACAGGGGTTACCTGTGTACATGGGGACACTCACTTCTACCCTTTGCAAGAAGCAAGTATTAGTGTTCAAGGTACTGTTCATCATATGAAGGTGGGGGTAGTGCCAAAATTACCAGTTCCCATTATTTTGGGTCATGACTTTCCTACTTTTGGTGATTTGCTCACTGCCTCCTCATCAGTTTGTGCTGTGACCACTCAAGCTCAGGCTTGACAAGAAAGAACTGTTACAGAACTATTTCCTTTTAATGACACATTATTCGAAACACCTGGGAAAACCACAAAGTCCAAAAGTCAGAGAAGACTTGATAAACTTAACTGGACTAAGAAAGAGGACTTAAGTGTTGTTGATGATGTGGTGCTTAGAGCTACTATGTTAGAGTCATTTGCTGAGGCTCAAAAGAAGGATGCCCCACTAACACCTTTGTTTTCACAGGTTGTTCATGAGGAGGTAGAAGGTACACATCCTATGTACAGGGTTCAACAGGGAAAACTATATAGAATATGTATAAATCCCAAAACAGGAGATCGTGTGGATCAGTTAGTGGTCCCTAGCCAAAACAGGGAGCAGTTGATATTTTTGGCACACAATGTGCCCTGTGGGGGTCACGCAGGTAGGGATAGGACCCTATAGAGGCTGTTATACAGGTTCGTCTGGCCTGGTATTCATGACCAGGTAGCAGAATACTGTAAATGCTGTGACAAGTGTCAAAAGGTAGCCCCGGTCACTAAGAAAGACAAAGTTCCCCTGCAGCCATTGCCATTAGTAACAGTTCCTTTTCAGCTTATGGCCATGGATATTATAGGGCCCCTCCCCAAAAGTGTACAAGGAAATAGGTTTGCCCTCATACTATGTGACTATGTTACTAAGTATCCAGAGGCCATTCCTTTGTGAACTGTTACAGTCAAAAGGATAGCTGAAGAACTGCTCAAAATGTTTAGTAGGGTAAGCATACCCAAGGTTATTCTCACAGGTAGAGGAACCAATTTCTGTTCTGTCATGTTGAGACATCTCTATCAAGCCCCAGTAGTGGAAGCAGTATAGACATCTCCATACCACCCCCAAACTGATGGCTTGGTTGAGCACTTCAATAAGACATTAAAGAAAATGATACAGAAATATGTGGAGGATGAGGGTAAACACTGGGATCTGTATTTACCATTATTACTGTTTGCATATCGGGAGGTCCCACAGGCATCAACAGGATTTTCGCCCTTTGAGTTACTTTATGGAAAGAATCCAAGAGGCCTCCTAGGTGTGGCCAGGGGAACAATGGGAAGATACAAAAACTTGGAAGAACCCCACTATCCTTGATTATGTTACAGAAATGCACCAACGGGTGGCAAGGTATACCCAGCTAGCCCATGAACAAAACCAGGCCAAACAGAACTATCAAAAGGAAAGATATGATACAGGGGTAGGAAATAAACACTTCAGTGCTGGAGATTGTGTCCTACTGTTACTTCCATCAACTGATAATAAGCTGACGATGAAGTGGCAGGGGCCTTATGTGACTCAAAAACAAACTGGACCTGTCACGTACTTGGTGGAAGTACCAGATAGAAAGAAAAAAACTGAAGGTGTACCACGAAAATCTTTTTAAAGAATGAAATGACCGTTCTGGGAAAAGCATGTATGTATGTCCTACTTCTGTTGATAATTAAATGGATTTAGCATATAAGAGACTGGATTCTGAACAGTCTCCTTCTACCCTAGTAATAAATCCTTTCTTGACAGAAAAACAAAAACTAGATTTGGCTCAGACTATAAACCAGTTTTCTTCTACATTCACAACCATGCCAGGAAAAACTACTGTGATCTCTCATCAGATCCAAGTATCCCAAAACAACACCCATCAGGGTAAAACCTTATCGTATCCCAGAAAAGATAAAACCAGAAGTCATAAAAGAAATAAAGAAAATGAGAGAAATGGGTGTCATTGAAGAGGCCAACAGTGAATGGGGTTTCCCAATGGTGATAGTCCCAAAGAATGAGGGTGGAGTCCGACTATGTTTAGATTTTTACAAGTTGAATGTGATAACTAGATTTGATGGGTATCCTATGCCTCAGGTGAATAACATAATTGACCAGCTCGGGCAAGCCCAATATGTCAGTACTCTTGATTTAACAAAAGGGTACTGGCAGATTCCGCTTGATTAGACAGCCAGAGAAAAGATGGTCTTTAGCACCCCTTTGGGATTCTTTTAATTCACCATGATGCCCTTTGGACTTCATGGTGCACCAGCCACATTCCAAAGATTGATGGATAAGTTACTGAGACCTCATCTGGGATATAGTGCAACTTATCTTGATGACATGATTGTCTTTAGCTCTTCATGGGAAGACCACGTCCAACACCTAACAAAAGTATTAGACACCATTACACAGGACGGCCTTACTGTTAACCCTACTAAATGCTCCCTTGCTATGAAGGAAGCATGTTATTTAGGATTTTTAATAGGTGAAGGGCAAGTAAAACCAGATATGTGTGGAAGGTAGATGCAGTAGCCAGGTGTCCCCGTCCCATCACGAAGAAACATGTACATTCATTTCTGGGTCTAGCGGGTTATTAAAGATGCTTTGTGCCCCAGTTCACTACCTTAGCCAGTCCATTAATCGAGGTAACAAGAAAGAATAAACCTACCAAAGTAATATGGACTACAGAGTGTGAGGAGTCCTTTGTGTGATAAAGGCTGCCCTTTGTTCAGCTCCAGTACTAAAGAGTCCTGATTTTTCAAAGCCTTCTATCGTCCAAACAGATTCATCAAATGTAGGTATTGGAGCAGTATTATCCCAAATCCAGGAAGGAGAAGAACATCCTATACTATATATAAGCAGGAAGCTTCATGCCAGATAAACTAAATATTCCACCATAGAAAAGGAATGCTTGGCACTTAAATGGGCAATAGAAACTTTGCAATACTATCTATGGGGAAATAATTTTGAAGTCTGGACTGACCATAATCCTCTTTGTTGGATCCAGAATATGAAAGACAATAATCCAAGGATTATGCATTGGTATTTAACCCTATAGCCATACAACTTCTCTGTGAAGCACAGATCTGGGACAGCCAATAGCAATGCAGACTTCATGTCTCGTTTTGGTGCAGATATAACCATATATACAGGAGTAGACCTCAGGGTTTTGATTAATTGAATTGTTTGAGGAAAGAATATGTCCTCAGACATGCATATTAATTATATTATTGTATAGGACCCTGAGGTGGAGCTTCATGAGAGGGTGGGCCAAAGCTCCATCTCTCTGCTAGAGAGATCTACATATCCTGTCTTGCTAAAGATAAAAGCTGATTTTATTTAAAAAAAAAAGTTTTTTTCTTAGGTGGGGAGGAGACTACGGTAGGGGCTGTCTTCTCTCCATCCCCGTGTATTTTGAAGTGTTAAATGGGTGTTTGTAAATTCCTATCTGCAGTCAAATGGCAGCTAAACTTTTCAATTATTTGGGCTGGAAAACAGGAACTTTTCCTCTGTGTAGAAACCTGTTGCAACAGTACTTAGCTCTCTGCTTTCTCTTCTGTCCCTGTATTCTTTTGTTTATTTCATCTGTTCCCCCGCTCATGGAATGGCCACCTGTGAGTAGTCTCTCTCTTCCTAATCTCCCTTTGTGTCCTCTTTCTTTGTTTTGCAACCAGATATTGCCAAAACTGCTGTTTGACTGTGGAAAATCCCCCATATAGTTTCACATAGAAGGTTTCTAAGACTTTGTGTGAATTTTTGCACTGTTTAGTGAGCACTTCCATGTCAGTACTGAAATAGAAAAATAGCACTTTAGTCTGATGCTTAGAACCTCAGGGTTTGTATTTCTTCAGTGCAAGTGAAGTCACTGAAGCAAATACAACTTCTTGTAGCCAGTAAACTGTGTGCAAACATTCAAAAGTAAAGCAGGTTTGAGCTGTTTGGTGTTTGTAAAGCCACCTTGCTGAATTATATTAGGTAGCTTATTTTGTTAAGCTAGTCACACTGTGTAGGCTGTTTGCTCCAAATGTTGTAAATAGTAAAAACAACTGACCTGAAAATGACTTGTTTGTTCAGCAGCCTCTCCTCTTAGCTTTCCATCTGTCTATAGTGCCGGCCGGTCCTTGCTCCACCTCTTTTATGATGAAAGCTGACTGGGAGGAGTCTGCTGCCTTCAGAAAAAGGGTAAAAGATGAAATTACTAGACATTTTTAGCTTTAATGAACCAGAAAACCATGAAGTGGTGAAATGAATGCCTAAACTGAAACTCAGGTGAAATATAAACTGTGTTTGCTGTTAAAAAGTTAGATTAATTCTGCATAGGGAGTAGTTTTCCTATACCATGTGATCTGACCACAGTATTTATTGAGTGTAAAAGAGTGTATTAATTCAGTGTGTGGTAGGGAGGCAAGCCTACTAGTTGTCTAGCCAGTTTCTAGGCAAACCCTTTCTTCAGTGAATGTAACTGTAGAATTGTATTTTCTTTTCATTCTGCTTAGTGTCATTTTATTTTTTCACCTTTAGTCCATTTATTTTTTCCTGCTGCATGAATAAATTTAAGTTTGATTTCTAAAATCCTAACCATGTGCTGGACTCCATTTGATCCCATGAGTACTATATAGATCTATATATATATATATATATATATATATTCGGCCAAATGCATATCTAGCATCATTTTTGAGATACGGGCACTGAAAAGCACTAAGAAGTCTCCCTTCGAACCCTTGGAATATGTTTTTGCCATTATATCTGTAATCGTAGCAAGTAGGAAAAAAATTCCACTGCAGGTGTCATCTATTATTTCCAAATTTGTTTCAGCAGGATAGTTCTCCTGAAAGTGAACCAAGTTGTCAATAGCGAAAGTCAGTAGCGAAAACTCCGTATCTCGCTTCGTTTTCGAGATGAGGGCACTGGAAGGTATGACGGGCAATGCAATGTTATCCTATGGCAAATTTCTCAACTTCAGAATGCTGTAACTTTTGGCCCCTGGAATGATTTGCACCAATCCACCAAAAGGCACATTTGTGGGACAAGGGCTTACCATCCTGCAAATTTCAGCCCAAAAGACCCAATCATTTTGTTGCAGGATGATGGCAACGATTTGCCGTTATTTTTAAAAATACTTTTGCAAATCACTAAAGTTTTGTAAAAAAAGCACAAAACTTTCACATTTGTGAAAGTATTTTTTTTCCCTGAATTTGAAAAAGGCATTTCTGTGGGGTTTAACACCCAAAAAAAGATAGGGCTAGAATCCTCAGGATCCCACTAGGTAAACCCAAAAGTCAGTGTTTACCTAGAGGATCCCAGTTTTAAAAGCCAGGCATTTTTCTCTCTCTCACTAACTGAAAACAAGATAGCTGAATCACAAAAGTAGAAAGGCCATTTGTGAAAGTAAAAATTGCATTTGCGAAACTTTCGTGATGCACATATATTTTTCCCCATTGACTATAATGGGAAAATTGTTTTTTGAATACCTTTTGAATGGTTTAATATTTTTACACCAAATCTTTGAAAGGCACATTAGTGACCCTGACTGCATCTTCCCTGAATATTTCAAACTGAACAGACAAAACGTGCAGGCTGCAGGTGCAAGCAAAGAAACGGGCAAAAAGTCTTTTTTTTTTTTGCATTCTGTAGCTCAGCAGCTGTACATTCAACCATAATGCAACTTGACAGATATGGAGATCTATGGTACCAGACCACCCATGCAAAATTTCAGGTAAATCGGTTGTACAGTAGTAAAGTTATTAAGGTGAAAAATGTGAGGTTTAATATTAAAGTGCTTACTCAACCCTAGCTATAGTGGCACTACCGTGCCACTATAATGTATATATCAAATGCAAAACACTTTGTTCATGCACCAGTTAGGGTTTCTGTCATGCCCTTGATAGGATGGAAATATCACGTTAGGGTGTAAAATCATAATAGCACATGTCAGATTCACAACACAGTTACACACATGGCTAACATACAGAACTATAACTGCAACACTTACAACAGCTTATGTTACACTCACTCATAAGGAATAGCACTCATAAACCAACTCCAACCACAGCTCCCAACAGAAATGGTAATGTGCACGGTGATGCTAAGCAAAACACAAACAGAAACAGTAGTGGAGACACAAATGGTAATAGTAGCACAAATGCAAGCACAAATGGAAATGCAAAGGGAAATGCACACGGTGGCTTACACGGGAACGCTAATGCAAACAGGCACAGAAACACAAGTGTAAAGCCTTCATGTAACAGTAACTGGAGCGCACACCCTATTTGTCCCCAAAAGCTCCATTCAGAAACACAGTGAAAACAAAGACTGTATGCATAATAATGGGCCTCGGAGCTGAAAACAAGCAGTGGTAATACTAAATTGCTAATATCTCAGTAACCATACGACGAAGAAAAAAAAAATGTTCACATGATTCATGACACTCTTGGCTACATTTTCAGCCAAAAAAAATGTATCTCGCATGGTTTCCAAGATACGGCCCTGAAAGGCATGACGGATGCCACAGTGTCAGTCTATGGGAAAAAGTGCCAACTTCAGAATATGGTAACTTTGCATCCCTGCAATATTTTTTCACCAATCCACCAAAAGGCACATCTGTCAGATGTTGATGTTCTTTCTTCCAAATTTCAGCCCTAAAGTCCAAACTGTTCCTTTGCAGCAAGGTGGCAAAAAATTCCTGTCATTTTGGCCATATTTTGAAAAGTAGTGTCGTTATTTGCGACACCTTTTGCAAAATTTGCGAAAGTGTCGCAGATGCGACACTAATTTGTAACACTACTTTTCTCAGAAATTTGAAAAACATGTTTCTGGGGTGTTTAGCACCAAATAAAAAGACATGGCTAGCATCCTCAGGGCTCAAATAGGTAAACACAAAAAGAATGATGTCCCTAAAGGGTCCCAATTTTAAATGGCAAGCATTTCTGTGTCAGTAACTGAAAGCAAAATTGTAGGTTTGTGACACTACTAGTGCCATTTGAGACACTAAAAAGTGCATTTGCGACACTTTCAAACTTTTTGTTAACTTTTCCCATTGACTTATAATGGGAACTTGTTTTTTTGAATAATTTTTGAACCGTTTAATATTTTTTCACAAAATCTTCAAAAGACACATCAGGGACCCTGGCCACATGTTCTGTGAAGTTTTCAGACCAGTCACGTAAACCGTGCAACTTATAGGCACGAGCAAAGAATGTGCAAAAAAAAGGTAATTGCATGCATGAATGCCTCTTAATAACTCCACATCTGTATATCCGACCAGTATGAAAGCTGTCAAATCCCAAGATTAATGGTTACTTCATGTGCCTGCCAAATTCCAGGCAAATCCATTGAACAGTAGAAAGGTTATTAAGGTGCAAAGTTTCACCATTTAACCTTAAAAGGGGCACTCAGCCCTAACTATGGTAGCACTGCCATGCTATATATATATATATATATATATATATAAATAAAATAGCCACATGGTAGTGCAACTATAGTATCTATAGTTAGGGTTGCCCGGCCACTTCTATGTTAAACCCAAAATTTGCACTTTAATAACTTTGACACCATACAATGGATTTGTCTGGAACTGGATGTAGCAAGTTGTGTTATGGTCAGATGAGTGGTTGCAGATCTGCAGAGCACAAACAAATGTGCTAAAACAGTTTTTTTGTGTGTTTCTTTGCTCGGGGCTACAGCCCACACAATTTGCCTGTCTGGTCTGATATCTTAGGGGAAGATGCAGTCTGGGTCACTGATGTGCCTTTTGAAGATTTGGCACAAAAATATTAAACTGTTCAAAAGTTATTCAATTTTTAAGTTTTAACTTTGAAATCAAGGGATAATAAATATATGTGCCTCTCAAAACTGTCACAAAACCACTTTTTACTCTTGCAAACCCACTAAATAGTGCTGTGCTGCTGCCATCTTGTTTCAGTTGGTGTAGTTAAAATTCTAGTACCCCTAGGTAAACACTGACAGTTGTGGTTACCTAAACAGGTCATGAGGAACACAGTGGTGCCATCAGTTTTATTCTAGGACCCCTTAAAATACCTTTTTAAAAATCAGGTCCCTCATAGTGTCACAAATCACAACAGTAGATTTGTGACATGTTTGCAAATCACGATACTGTGGCATCTGTACTGTTGCAATTTGCGACACTACGGCACCAAAAAATGCCATTCCTTTGCCACACCACTGCATCTAAATGGTTGGGGCTTTTTGGCTGAAATGTGCAGGGTGAAAAGCCCTGGGCCAACAAATGTGCCTTTTAATGGTTTGCTAAAAAAAATTAAAAGGGTTGAAAGTTACACCGCTCCAAAATTGAAAAATGTCCCATAGGATAACAATGTGGCACTCGTGGTGACTTTTGGTGCCCATATCTCAAAAATGATTCAAAATACAGATTTTGGATTCTCCACAGCTTAGACTAAGCTTGTGAGGAGGTTTCAAATTCATGATTTCAACAACAGTAGAATTGTTTTCGTAGGTGCTATGGTTACTGAGATATTGACAAATTTGTGTTACAAGGGTTCCTTTTCAGTACTATAAGGCTGCTGTATGCCTCCGTACTTATGTGTCAGTGGGAGCGCAGGGCCCAGAGCGTCTGAGCTCCCACAACCACATACAAGTTACCAGTTACATTACAGTTTCTCAAAAAGAAGGTAAGTTCATTGCAAAAAACTTCATTAATGCATCAGTTAGGATTTATAGCACAGTGACAAATGTATCGAAATGTGATATTAGGGTTTCCCCTCACCACCTGACCCCCCACCCTTCGACTCTCCACTCACCAACAGATGTCAGGGTGTGCCATGGGGTCATCAGGTCTAACTCTCACATCATTCTCCTATGCTGTAGCATGTCAGCTTGTTTACACGTGGAATGGGGTGAGAGTTGGGCCTGACTACCCCATGGCACACCCTGATGTCTGTTGGTGAGTGGAGGCTGGGGGGGTTGATAGGGTGGGAAACCCTAACATCACATTTCCATCCTTTTGTTGCTGTGTTATCAACCCTAACTGATGCATTAATGAAGTTTTTTTTCAATTATATCTATCTATCTATCTATCTATCTATCTATCTATCTATCTATCTATCTGTCTATCTATGTAATTATTATAGTGGCACAGTCGCACCACTATAGTTAGGGTTCAGTTGTCACTTCTATGTTAAAGTCAAACTTTTGCGTGTTAATAGCTTTTGATCCATTCAATGGTATGCCTGAAATTTGGTATGTGTGGTGGGGCATGGTAGATCTCTTGATTTGCCAAATTGCGTTTCAGTTGGACTCATAATCTTTGCATACGAAAATGCTGAAAAATGCAAAATTATCCATTTTTGGATGCAGCTTTTTGGATTTTGGATGTGGATCTGCATGACTGTTGTGTGGCATGCTGCTCTTTGAGATGGCTCATTTGAAAGAGCTTTATAGGCTGAACATGCCACTTCTCGTTTGGTGAAAAAGTATTGAGGCATTCAAAAGTTATAGCACTTTTAAGTTCCCATTATAAGTCAATGGGAAAATTTATATGTATGTTTTGCGAGCAATGGCATTCTGGCCATCTGGACCCACCTGACAATCACAGAATTTGCAGCCTCACGGTTCAAGAATCTTTGTCCCTGAGAATTTTTACAATTCTTTAATCGTGAGGTCCGCCATCTTGTTTTTAGTTTTCCGATCGGAAAAACACAAATATCTCGGCTCAGGGGTCACTCCTGAAGTAAAACTTGGATGAGTTTTACTCAAAGGGCTCTGACCTATCAAGCCATTCCTTTGGTTTCATCCAACTCAGTCAAAAAATAGAGTTATAAACTTTTTAAATCTTTGATTGTAGATCGCTAACAATCTTTGATACCGAGCCTGCAAATTCTTTGATCGCGATCTTGCATCATGAAGGTACGACTAGATGGCCCTTTGAAAAATTCAAATTTCTCAGCTCAGGGGTGGGCTAGGGACACAAATGAGGATGGTTTTTGCTCTGGGGGCTTCATTCTATCAAGGCATGGCAGTGGTTTCATGTAATTGTGCCCAAAACCCAAGTTTCACCATTTTATAATCTTCAATCATGAGACTGCAGTTTCTTTGTTCATGAGCCTGAAAATTTATTGATTGTGTGATTCTTTAACTGCAATCATGCATCGTGAGGGTATGATGAGATGGCCCTTTGAAAAATGCTAATTCCTCAGCTCAGGGGTAGGCTATGAACACAAACAAGGGTGAGTTTTGTTCAAGGGGCTTTGTTCTATCAAGGCATGGTGATGGTTTCATTTTATTCAGTGTAAGAATCGGGTTTCACAATTTTTTATTGTTTGATTGTGAGGTAGCTATTTCTTTATTCATGAGGTTGTAAATTCTTTGATCGCGATCTTGCATTTTAAGGGAGGGACAAGATGGACCTTTGAAAAATGCAAATTTCTCAGCTCAGGGGTGGCCTAGGAAGACAGATGAGGGTGGGTTTTGCTCAGTGGGCTTTGTTCCATTGAGGGATGGTGGTGGTTTCATGTTATTCTGGCTAAAACGCAAGTCTGACTATTATTATTCTTTGATCATGAGTCTGTAAATTCTTTGATCATGAGCATGCAAATACTTTGATCGTGAGATTCTTTGATCGCAAGGGAGGGACAAGATGGTCAGATTTTATAATGGAATAAATATGTAAATTTCTACATTCTTTGATCTTAAATATAATGGAAATGGTTTGCTGTTTTTACTTGAAATTTGGAGGGTGTTTACACCGTATCCTGTAGCTGTGAATTACAGTGTTTATGTGTTGGAGAAAATTTTTTTGGTGGAGATATTGCATTGTGTATTCCATGTTATGCATTCAGCATTTTCTATTGCATTAGTGGGTTGAAATTTGCATGGTACCTGGTTTTGCTGCTGTCAATGTAGGTTTTACTTGTCAGGTGTGTAATGTTGGCAGAAATTTGCAAGTTGGTGGGGCTGTGGCCGAAGAACTCCATGCTCCACAAACAGATAATTTTACCTTACTTTTTTTTGGGTCTTCAGCTGTACAATGTCTCTTCTTACTGCTCCGCACTGAAGAGATTGCGGATGTGGAGTGCTGAGCTACAGGCAAGTAAGGTCATTAACATGAATGGTATAGCTCTGTGATAAGCACTGCATAGTTGTTAGTACACTCATGAGTTGCATGAGTGAACAACATAATGTCCTCTACTCCAGCTCCTTGTTCACTCCAGGAATTGGATGCTGAGTGGAGACTCACAGGCTAAATAAAGACATGGCCCCTGTTCCTAGAAAGGTTATGCCTGGTGTAACAGCACTTGTGCAAAGTAGAATGGCTCAAGTAGCAACTTATGCATAGAGTAATAGTAAATGGAGTCCACTCTGAAGAAAAGGGGGTTACTAGTGGGGTACCGCTGGGTTCAGTATTAGGCTGGTCCTCTTCAATGTCTTTATAGGTGACATTGCAGAGGGACTGGAAGGAAAAGTATGTCTCTTTGCAGATGACACAAAGATCTGCAACAGAGTTGATGCACAAGGTGGGGTGGAAAGGATGAGAAGGGACTTGGCAAGGTTAGAGGAATGGTCAAATGTATGACAGCTTAGATTCAATGCTAAGAAGTGCAAGGTAATGCACCTGGGAAACAAAAACCCAGGGGAAGAGTACACAATGGGGGGTGAGATACTAACAACAACAACAATGGAAAGAGACCTGGGGGTAGTCATATCAGAAACCTAAAGGTGGGCCAGTAATGTAAGAGGGCAGCAAGGAGGGCTAGGGGGATACTGGGATGCATAGGGAGAGGCATCACCAGTAGAAAACAGGAAGTTATCATCCATCTGTACAGACAGCTGGTGAGACCCCATCTGGAGTACTGTGTGCAGTTCTGGAGACCCAATCTCCTCAAAGACATAGACAGGATATAAACTGTCCAGAGGAGGGCAACTAAAATGGTGCAGGGTCTGCACTAGAAGACATATGAAGAGAGACTTAAGGAGCTTAATATGTATAGCCTCGAGGAAAGGAGGGAGAGGGGGAACATGATAGAAACTTTCAAGTACCTCAAGGGAATCAACAAAGTCCAAGAGGGTAGCATCTTTCAAAAAAAGAGGTGTGGAAGAACAAGGGGGCACAATTTGGAGATGGGTGGCAGCGCAGAGGTAATTTAAGGAAGTATTTTTTCACAAAGAGGGTTGTGGATGCATGGAACGGCCTTCCGGAGGAGGTTGTGGAGTCAAAAACAGTGGTGGAATTCAAGCATGCATGGGACAGTCATAAGGCAATTCTAGGGGGTGGGGGTAGGAAGAAGTAGGCTGCTGGTTAACTAGGATCTGCAGCTCATCCATTAGGTAGGAAAATGGGCCAACTGGGTGGGCCAAGCGGTCCTTAGTTGCCATCAAATTCTATGTTTCTGTGTCAGTAGTTGTGCCTTGTGGTATTCTACTAAGTGGTTTGTGATATATCGCGGGCTAGTTGTGGAAACAGCTGTTATGCCAGTAGTTGTACCACGAGCCCCCTGTGACATGATGCTAGGGGGTTTATGGCAGCAGTTGTACCCCCCATTCCAGAATGGCAGCAACAAAGTACCCAGTGTTGGTATTCTACAAGAACCTCCAGAGGAGAGCCGACAATGTAAGTTACACCTGAATTTAGCTGGTGTAACTTACATCCGTACTTCAAGGGTCCTGTGGAATCTGATCCGTACCCCTCCCCACATGGGCAGACCACCCCTGTTGTTGCCACACTGGGCATCATGCTTGATTCTGCCTGATCTTGATATTGTACATGCCTCCCCATACGGTGATGGCTCTGCAGGGTGACTCACACCAAGTACATGGCCATGAGTATGTTAAATGCCCCACAGGGCTGCCTACACCCCCAGCACCCCAAATCCACCATTGATAAACACCTTTCAGGGTGGCTCTGTCATCACCCCACCTATGCCCTGATGCCCGAGTCAGTAGCCAGAAATGCAGCAAATAATGTGACAAGCCCTGGTTGTCTAGTGCCCCCCCCACCCAGTCATACCAGCACTCCCAGCACCCCTCCCACTCCTGGGCCCAGCTGATGACTGGTGCACCGAACTCTCACCTGCACGTCCAGCCGCTGAATGACTTATGTAGCAGTGCTACTGGAAAACACACTCAAATATTTATTTCTGAGCACATCTTTCCAGTTGCGGTCCTACATAAGTAAGTCAGGGGCTGGGTATGGAGATGAGAGGTGGGCTCTGCAAGTCGCTAGCTGTGGATGGGTGAGTGAGTGGTGCGAGGGCTGGCATGGGCAGGTGGGGGTGGGGGCACTAGACTATCAGGTGTTTTTAGGTTATTTGTTGCATTTCCGGCCAGTGAATTGGGGATTGGGGCATGGGTAGGGGGATGACAGTGGCATCCTGAAGGGCATTTTACATTGGGTGATTTGGGGTGCTGGGGGTGTGAGATGCTCTGCGGGAAAGTCACTGTAGGTTTCAGGGGCAGGGGGTGGGCAGCCCTGTGGGGCTCTATGTGTACATGTGGTGGTGGCAGTTGATGTGGGTTGCCATGTGGGGCACCTATTGAGGCTGGCTTACCATGGGGGGCACTTGCAATCTGTATTGCAGCTTGTGACATGTTTTTCAGGTGCACTCAGAGTTTGTCATTCCTGGCTGCATGTCGTAAGTTGTAGGACTTAGCTGTGGAGACTCTGTGTCTTATAGAATAGGGTGCAGGGTCAATGTTGCAGTTGCAGGTGGCATAAGTTGTGTTTGGCAGTGACTTGCACAACCTTCTAGAATCAGGTCCATGGAAATAAATGGTATAGGTGTCCCATGACAGCTATACACAAGTTTGAATACTGACAAGCTGGATGGAGTCAGCCAGATAATGTCCTACCCCACCTCAGTACCCAAGAGGCACTGTGTAGTGAGTACAGAGCTAAAGCCCTAGTAAGGTTATTAACATCGATGGTATTGCTCTATGATAGCAAGTGCATACTTATCACTACATTTAAGAGTTGTATGGCATCAGTCAGCGAATGCTGTGAACCCATTAGGCCAGGACTTGGGTACTGAGTTGACAGTCACAGCAGAAATAAATATGTTGACATTAATGGTATGTGTTCTTCATATCAGCTGAACATAATTTGCAACTGTGAAGAGTTGCATGGCTTCAGCCAGAGATTCCCACCCACCCCCCAAAACCACAGACTATGAACAGCCACTAGATGCTGAATGCAGATGCAGAAGTCAAATAAGGTGATTAACATGGATGGTATACTTCTGTGATAGTTCCTGTTTAGTAGTTATGCTGTTTATAAGTTGTATGGTGTCACACAGGGAATGCCTCTACCCCACTAGATCAGGAATTTTATGCTGAGTGGAGACCACAGCCCAAGTTAAAATATTGATATAAATGGTATGCCTTCGTCTTATGAACTGCACAAATTTGAATAGTGATGATTTTATTAGGCTCAGCTAGGTAGTGTACCACTCCCCTCTGTGCTAAATGGATGCCTGATGGTGAGTGTGAAGTGACAGCTGGAGTAAGTCTATGAAGATCAATGGTATAGTTGTGCAATGCCATCTTCATAGTGGTTACTACACTCATTACTTGCATGGCGTCAGACAGGTAATATCTGCCACCTACCTATAACAGAGATTGGATGGCTAGTGTCAAGTCACAGCCCAAATAAACACATAGACATAAATGTTATATTTGTGCCATGAAAGATGAACAGAAGGTAGAATACTGAGGGGTTGCATAGTTTCAGCTAGGCAATGCTTCCACCCACAGCCACTGTTGACCAGGAATTGGATGCTGAGTGTAGATGCACAGGCCAAATAAACACCTGTGAATAAATGGTATTACCCTTTCATTCAAGCTGTACACAACTTAGAACAGTGAGCAATTGTGTGGGCTTAGTCACACAATATCCCCCCCCCCCACACATACATGCTAGAGGCAGTCCATTATGTGAGTTATTCGGGATTTGCTCACTTTTTGTGCGGTGAAGTCACTTGGCTGTTCCTCATGAGAAATCACTCAAGGCATGGGTAAACCCACAGTAACACAGGCCCTGTTGTTCCCTATTGGTTAAACATCCCTTATTCCAGCTGTAGAGAGGTTAGAACAGTGATCAGTTGTACAGCCTTAACCAGGTAGTGTGTGAAGACTTAAGGACCAGGAATTCAATTTTGAGTACAAATGCAGAACCCAAATTATGGCATGGACATTGCTTCTATTACTACTTTATGTCAGCTGCACAGAAGTTAGAACTTGGAGGAGTTGCACAGCCTCAGCTTAAACATCCACACTCCCCCTTCCAGCAAAGCCTCTCTCCACTGCCCCGCCTCCATACCCTGGACCATGCAGCGGATACTGAGTGCAGAGGTACAGCTGAAATAATAGCATGATCTTGAATGGTATAAATGTGTATATCAAATGTTGAGTAGTTGTTAAACTGAAGGGTTGCACAGGCTGAGGCAGGTAATGCCTGTCACAGAACCTTGAGCAGGTAGTGGGCTTTTAGTGAACAGACACAGCCCAATAAAAGATATGTAGATCAATACTGTACCTCTGTGAGAACAATTGTGTTTAAATAATACTCAAGACACATAGGATAAGGTTTATAATTAGTTTATTATTTCAGTATTTAAATATATTTAGGCCAAATTATTTGGTTGATCTTGGGATGGGCAAAAAAACAGTTCCTGGTATATATTCTTGATAATTTTTGGATGCTTGTGATTTTTGGTATTTCACAAAGTTATTCTACATGGTTTCATTTTAATATGTATTACATTTTAAAATAAGACTTTATGTAGAATTAGTAAGTGATTACATATGGACGTTTATGTTAGAGAACATGTAGTGTGCAAATCTTTATCTTGCTTACATTTATTGCTGAGTAGTATTAGTAATGTGTCCATTGACATTATTGCATTGATGAAATAGACTGCACACTTAGACATTAAGGCCCAGATATTCAAACTGCGCCCAAAAAGTGTGCAACAACAGGAGCAAGCTCAAGTCCACTGCACCCATGCGCAAGAAGCACGATATTCAAAAACTTGCGCAGGTCAAAATGCGCCTGCGGCACACGACTGAATATCATGCCAGTTGCACCATAGTGCAACCAGGGATGCTCAGTCGAGCAGTTCAGATGCACCATAGCGCAACCAGGGATGCTCAGTGGAGCAGGGCAGCAGTGCAACAGCACAACCAGGGATGCCCAGTGGAGCAGGGCAGCAGTGCAACAGCACAACCAGGGATGCCCAGTGGAGCAGGGCAGCAGTGCAACAGCACAACTAGGGATGTGCAGGGACAGGATGCAGGGGCTCACCACCCATGCCACAGATGGGCAGAGGAGCACACAGTAGAACAGACATCACCCCCACACCCCATGCACTGCACAACTGGTGGAGAGCTGGAATAACAACTGGCCCATGGATACCAGCAACAAATCCACAGCCAGGGCATGGTGCCCCAGCACACCCCCTGGCAAGCTGTGACCGGCACACAAGGAGGTCCGACCATCCCATGCCACACCATCCCACCAAAGCAGAGCACACCATGCACCATGATCCTTAGACACCCTGCCCACAAGCAGCATCCACCAGTGCAGGACACCCCATGCATGTCACCACGCCCACTGTGACAATGCAACCCTGTGCAGCAAAGAACCATGCAAGGCAGCCCCACCACGAGCACCCATCAGCGGGTGGCAGCAGACAGCGATGCAATGACTGCATACACAGTGCCACCACACATGTCCACCCCAAGGTACAGCTGAGAGACTGACCATGCATTGGCAAATGAGGTACCCCACACGTGAGAGGGCACGCCCCAGACCCCACCACCAGTGGTACATCACCCTGCACACTCTCCCAAGGACACATCCCAACCCAGCACTGGCCACAACAGCCAGTGCAGACACCCACAGTGGTGCATGGAAGCATGCGCCACACAGGATGCAACACAGTTCATGGACAAACACCCACCCATACCCAAGGGCACACCAACACAGGGACACAGTAGTGGGGCAACCAAGCCCCCAGCATGTGGTCACGGAAACCATGTACACATGGCCAGCACCCCTCCATGGTACAGGCACAGGAATGCCAGCCACCCTGTGCAGGCACCATGCAGCTGTACACAACCGGCATGTGCCCAAAGCACAAGTGACAGACAGTGGTGCACATCCCCTGCGACACACACAAGTGACAGCATGGAGGTGGGACAACAACAGTGGAGGCTACAGTGTCACCCAAGGCAGACATGCACCACACCAGTGACAGGAGGTAACCCGGCATTGCGCCAGGTACAGTGGACTGTGCAGGTCACAGACATGCAAGGGTGTCAGTTGCACAGGCCATGGATGATCTGACAGGTGTGCCATGGACACAAAGAATGCACCATGGACCACTGCACACAGTCATCCAGTGCACAGGGAACAACACACAAACCACAGACAGTGACTGATAGCTACTCCCACACCATAGTCACTTCCCCATGAACACACACACACACACACATATGACTGCACCACCCCTGACACCATGCACACCACTGCAGCTGAGCACCTATAGCCTGCTGCAAATCAAAGACCACCACAGTAGGCATAGCAAAGCAAATGTATTGTAAAAGATCAAAAACAACTATTTACAGCTATGTACAAAAGGTTGGGGGGAGGGCCACAAACAAGGTGGGGGTGGGTAAGGGGCAGGGGTGAAAAAATGGTAGAGGGAAGGAGGGGTGTGAGGGTGGGTCCAGGGGGGTAGGGGAAATCATGGGGTGTAAAATGCTCAGCGGGATCCCCTCTCCCCGCTCTGATTGCACCTCCTGCCAAGCCGCGCCGTCAGACTCCCAGACAGTCTAGTCACTCCAAGACCTCCAGGGAGGCCCTGGCCACCTGCAGTATCTCCTTCAGCATCTATTGGATTGTCTGAAACTGCTGTCCACCTAGGACAAGGGAGCAGAGTCAATAGGTGTCCATGCACAGCCCTCTGCAGCCCACCCACTGTGCATGGGACATGCCTCTGTGATGGTGTGCAACCACCCACAGTGATCGTATCCACAAGACCTGCCCACCCAGGTGCACACAGCCATGTGGACCTCTGCACACACCCACTGGCAAAGTCCCGCACAGCATCACCATGGCTGTACAGTGAAATGGCTATGCGGTGCGAAGGCAGTGGCACAGCCATGTACCCAGTGCATGCATGGAACACCATTGATGCAGTCCCAGACATGCAGTGCCACTGGACAATGCTGACTGTACCAAGTTGCATGCATGGCAGTGGTGTCAATGGATGGTGGCCATGCCCCACTGCCCACCCTGTTACACAGCATGCAAAAATAATCATGGATGTAAGGCACTCACCATCATCAGGCTGGTCCCTGCGCTGGTCTGGTCCAGTCACCCTTGCCGCATGATGTGACTCATGCCACAGCCTCCCCTTCCTGGCACGCCGGAGCTCCTCAGGGCCTAGGGTGCAAACATGGAGAGAGGAACATCAGTACAATCAGGTAGCAAAGTACCCCACCCCCGTGTGTGTGAATCCCACACAGCAATACCCATCTGCCTGCCACCCCTCTACCACCACCATGGCCCACATTGGACAGCCCCCCCATGTGCTGGACACATGCCACCGTGATACCTGTATGGACGTTAACAGTGTACGGATGCAGCACCTACCTGGCCGTGGAACTGTGCCCTTCTGGGTGCGTGACTGAAGGTGAGCAAGCCTGTCCGGGTCCCGATGCTGCAGGTCCCCATTGTGGTGCCTGCATTGCTTGGCCGTGTGCTCCATGCCCTTCGCCTCCTCCAGGGCCACCGCCACCTCCTCCCACATGGTGCTCCTGGCCCTGTCCAAGGGTGCCTCCCCAAATAGAGCAGAGGCAAGGAGCTCCACCAAGTGCACTAGACTGGCCAGTTCGACCTGGCTCCAGATCGGTGCCCGTCTCCGTGCCATCCTGCAATCTTTCAGTATCAAATTGGCACTCTGCAGTGCACATCTGCCATGTGCGGATGCTGCGCAGTACTGTGCTGCCATTCCCCATCACGCTGTCACCGATCAGCATGACAGAGCTGCAACCATGCAGATGCATGGCACCTAGGGGCAAAGGTCGGCACAGGGTCGGGGTCTCTCGCTCACGGACCGCCACAGCGCGATTGGTACTCACCACGTGTAGCATGGTAGGGCACCTGTGTGGCACTTCCTGTAGTGGCCTACCGCACTGTGGCCCCACTGCGCCTACAGCACCCCAGTGCCAGAGCACCATACATGTGAACAGTGCAGTAGCTCCACTGGCACAATGGTGGCTGTGCCCTGCATTGCCTCCCATATACAGCACGTCAGCAGTGTGGCAGGTGTCGGCGTCAGCACCCTGGGCATGCGCCATTCAGTGTCCACTACGCATGTCACAGAAATGTGCCCTTTCCTGAGCACGTTCAACACAATTGTGGAAGATGCAACAGCGCGATATTCAGCCTGCATATGCAAATCGGCTAATCAGCTACTCAATGGCGCAGATACCACATTAGCATCCACTTAAAATTGCACCTCACCTCATTTGCATGCATTGCTCTATATAAATGCGACATTGGGCTGCAGAGGTCATAGTCAGGTATTGCAGTCTATTGTGGTGAGTTGCATGCTGTTTGGGAGTGTGGACTGTGGTGTGTGGGACATGCATGGGACTGCACAGTCACAGGTAACACCTGTTATTCCCGCAGGATCAATAGTGAGTGATCGTGAGGTGGAGGAAGAGGAACAGAGATGTGGGAGGAAGAGGAGGCCAAACTTCACCAAGGCAGAAACAGATGCCCTGTTTGAGGCCTACCTTGACCAGGAGCTGCTGCTCAGTGGACAGCGGGGAACACCACAGGCCTGTGCTGCTGCATGGGGAGAGATGGTGTGTGCCATAAACCTGCATGGCAGCCACCAGCGGTCCGTGCAGGAGTGCAAGAAGAAGGTGGGCACAGACAGGTGAAGGATTAAGGACAAGGTGGCTGCCATCAGGGCACCACAGGCTGTGACCGGTGTGGGATAGCCGGCCATGCAACGCCTGACCCCACAAGAAGAGCGGGTTGCTGACAACATGCGGCATTGTGCCATCGAGGTTGTTCCAGGTGGTGGATTCCAGATGGGTCGTAGCCCGTCACTGCATGGTAGGTCCTGAGCTGTCACTGGGGGGGATGACACAGGGTAGGGCAGATATATTAATGCTACTGTGTTCCCTTACAGCTCCTGAGCATCTACATGGGTCTGCAGTGGTGGGCTCATCCACTGAGGGTGATACCATGGACACAGAGGAGGGCCCGTCCACCTCCACAGGTGTCCAAGGGTCAGAGCAACAGTGGGCCAGCCTGGCTGTCCAGACTGATGTTGGTAGAGCAGGTACGGAAGAGGTCCTGCCCATGTCCCAGTGTGCCAGTGTCCATGGATTCCTGCATGCTGAGACTCGGACTGATGCCGGACCCATCACTGATGATGATGGAGCTCACATCATGAACAGTGATATGTGTGAGCTGCAGGATGGACACAAAGCAGGTTACAGCATGGGCATAGCCATGTGTGGTGCCACCGTGGAGGCCTGCGTGACATCACAGTCCCAGCCTGTGCCTGTCTGCACCAGTGGGGCAGCACTGGTGTAGGTCCAGGACAGTGGGGCTGTTGCGGCCACTGCGGCGGCACCTTTGAGCCCTGGAGAGCGGCAGATGGAGGGACAGTGTCAGCAGTCGGCCAATGGCCATGGGGGTACAGTGTCGGGGGCGGCGTCATTGCACCACCTGTGGACATTCCCAAGCATGGCCCTGGTGTGCAGCGCCCACCCTCAAGGGGTACTGCCCATCATGGTCATGAACACTGTGAGGGACAGCATGCCGATCAGGCGGATGACCTCATAGATGAGCACACCCGCATAGGCCAAGATTCAGTCGAACAGAAGTTGTGACTTGTGACGGCAGTGGATGCACTCAGTGTGGCCCTGCACCACGCAGAGGAGCGGCGCAGCAGGGACACCGGTCTGCTCCTGGCAGGGATGGACCGGCTGCAGGAGGATGTGACCGCTGCCATTGACAGGCTGACACAGACAATCACAGCTGTCATGGCCACAGTGGGCACAGAGTTATTTGCCCATGCATCACAGACACCGTGCAGTGCAATTTCCACCCCCCCATTCCTGGCATCAAGCGACACTCTCCTTGTAGACACCGGGCTCAGTTGTGGGCATCCCGAGCATGTCTGGCGCAGGCATGTTTGGTGTGCTACAGACCCCTGAGTGAGCACGATCGCGTTCATGCAGTGGAACCACTGGGGGACTGTCGGTGCCACCCCATGAGACCATTGGTCAGCCTGTCACTGCTGGTGGGTCTCGGCGGGGATAGCTGCCCTCGAATCCATGGCGGCCGTGGCACTGTGGCGCGTGACTGACCTGTCTCTCACCAAGGCTACTGTCTGACGCTGCCCTGTGTGTAGTGTGTTGTTCAACATGCAATGCACAGGTGGGGTACCCGCGGCCCTGCACGCACACACACACACACACACACACCCATTCCATCTGCACACCCTCCAGGCTTCTGTCCGCTGTGGCATGTGCATGATGATGCCTGCATTGTGCTGTCCGCCACTGTGTAATGGTGCCCAGCATCTGATGCACGCACAATGACAGGCACTGAGCGCGGTGGTCTGTGGACGTGTGTGTGGCTAGGGGTGGAGGTTGGGGTCGGCGTGCCTCCTACCCTTTGTGCATGTCTTGTGGGTGTATATGTGTGTGTGTATGTGTGTGTGTGTGTGACCACGTGCCGTGTTAGACCTTGCCCCTCCCTGACAGCATGTGCTGTTCCATGCTCGGCCAATTACCTTTATGACATGCACCCCTGTGGTTTTTCCATTCATGTTTGTGGGTTGTGCCCTTGCCATTGGTGGTTGCACATGGCCCCATGACTTACCTGGGTTGGTTGAAGTGCTCCTCTGTGATGGTGTCCCAGTGCAGCTGCGCCATCCGGATCAGTCGGGGGTCCCTTCGACCAAAGGGGGACTGCCCATCATCATCTTCACCAGTGTCCTTATCGTCCCCATTGCTGTCCCCCTCTTCGACCTGTACACCTATCCCACAGTCGTTGGCTATCATAGGTATCATAGGTATCATAGGTAATTTCAGAGCAAAGAAGACTTACGTCCATTGTGCTCACTGTTAATTCTAATTTTCATACCCCCCTTATTTTATTAACTATGCAATACTTATCTAGTTTCCTCTTAAACTCCACTGTAGTCTTACTAGTGACTACCTCCTCAGGTAGGTTATTCCATACTGGAATAACTCTAACACTAAACCAGTGCCTTCTTTTCGTGGTCTTAAAATTTTGCCCCTCAAGTTGCCGTTAATGTGACCTAGTGTTCCCTCAATGTAAGTCCTAATGTAACCCTTAGATTTGTATTTTTAAGTACGTTATACACCATACACATATCCCCTCTCAAGCGCCTATACTCCAATGTTAACATCCCCAAGTCCTCCAATCTATCCTTATAGTCCTGGTCCCTAGTATCTGCTACTAACCTGGTAGCCCTCCTCTGAACCCTCTCCAATCTTGTGACCAGAACTGCGCACAATACTCCAACTGTGGCCTCACCAGTGCACTGAAGAGAGGCACAATCACTTCCCTCTTCCTACTCTTTATATGTTTCTTGATGTTTATAAGAGTACCATTAGCAGATTTTATAACCTGATTGCTATGCTGGTGGAACTTAAAATCGCTTGTCACTTTCACTCCCAAATCTCTCTCCTCCACTACTTTGCACAATTTATGTCCATTTAACCAGTAGTCAGCTTGATTATTATTTTTCCCAAAATGCATTACTACACATTTATCAGTGTTAAAGGATAACTTCTTACCCCTTGCCCAGCTTTTCATTTTGAGTAAGGCATTTTGCAACTTTGCCACATCCTCACCATTTCTGATAGTAATGTCAATTCTAGTATCGTCTGCAAATTTGGTTTCCCAGACATCCTTTCCTTCAGATAATAAGTGTATATAGATATTAAACAAGCAGGGTCCCAGAACAGATCCCTGGGGATCTCCACTCTCCACTCTAAACCAATCTGAGTAAACTCCCTTTAGGCAAACCCTCTGCTTTCTCTCACTCAGCCATGCCTTTACCCACGTTGTAATATACCCTGGTATTTTATGTTCAATCAGAGCATCAATCAATTGACCGTGTGGGACCTTGTCAAACGCCTTCGAAAAATCCAAGAACACCACATCCACAGAGACACCCTCGTCCAATGCTCTGCTCACATGCTTATAAAACTCCAAAAAATTAGTTTGGCATGATAACCCCTTTTTAAAACCATGCTGAGCATCATCACAATCTCCCACTGTATTCTGAAACTCCACTATTTGATCCTTTACAATAGAGTCCAACATTTTCCCCAGGACAGCAATCAAGCTAGCAGGCCTATAGTTGCCCACCTCCTGTCTAGATCCCTTTTTATAAATAGGGATCACATTTGCCTTTTGCCAAACCTCAATCACCTCTCCATTATCCAAAGATTTCTGAAACAGTGCTGTTACAGGTTCTGCCAATTCTGTTGCCAATTCTCTAAGGACCCTAGGATGAATTCCATCTGGTCCTTGAGATTTATTTGGGTCCAGGTGTTTTAGTCTATCCTCAATATCATTTTTATTTAAAACAATTTTATAATCATTTTTAGTCAGATGATCTCTCTTATTTTTTGACTTATTAAATGCTGATGAGAAAAAGGTATTGAAAAGCCCTGCCATAGCTTGGCAGTCCTCAACTAGTATACCATCCTGATCCTTAATGGGCCCCACTGAAGTCTGATTTCCCTTTTTGTTATTGATATGTATGTAAAAAGATTTATGATTATCTTTCACTTTTGAAACCAGGTTTAGTTCATGTTTTCGAGTTGCCTGCTTTATGGCACTTTTAGTTTCTTTTAATAATTTTTTATACAAGGCCCAATTTGTTTCACACTCACTTTTCCTAGCTATTAAATAAGCTCTTTTCTTCTTTTTGATCAATTTTCTAATTTTGGGAGATAACCACAGGGGAATTTTTCCTAAAGCATTGTACTTCTTTCTTAATGGGGCACACCTATCAATTAAGGCCATAATTTTTTTTTCTCAAAACTATTCCAGTTCTCCACTATTGATCTATTTTCAAAAACATTTTTCCATCTCCAATCCAAGAGTTCCATTCTCATATAATTAAATTTAGCTTTATTAAAATTTCGGACCATGGTTAAGCCAAACGAGTTTGAAAAAACCCCACTTAAATCAAAATTTATCACACAGTGATCACTTGAGCCTAGTGGTGATGTAGTACTACAATTTTTTATTTGGTCTCCCAAATTACTTAGCACAAGGTCTAATATTTTATCCCCTCTAGTGTTATTCCCTACATACTGATCAAATCCAGCTAATAAAAAGGAATCCAGATACCTTAGCTCGTAAGATGGCTCCCCTGTATACCTAGTCCAATTAATACCGGGAAGGTTAAAATCTCCTAAAAGTATAATGTTTTCTGTAATCTCTAAGGAGTCCAAAAATTTTAGCACTGCCTCATCATCTTGGGTGGAAATTGAAGGAGGTCGATAAATTACCCCAATTTTAATATTAGGTCCCTTTTCTGGCAATACCTCTGGTACCTGGTTACCTCTGTATAACCCTATGGCGGAGCATATTGCTCCTGTATGTTAACCCTTCTGTATTTACCAATCTGTTGGGGCCTGCGGCTCTGGTGTGTAACCCAACTGTTGGAGCATGTAGCTCCTGTATTTTGAAACTGCCTGCCTCTATGGATTCCTTGTAACTTCTGCATTCGAAATTGTTTGTCTCTGTTGATACCCTGTAACTCTCCCGGGTTGCTCCTGAAAATAGGCACATTGTTGCCTAGTGTGCTTACCTGGTTAATAAAAGCAAATAAATAAATAAATAAATACCCTAATCCACACATGCTCAATGCCTGGTATTTTTTGGACTTCAATAGCCACTGATTCAATTTTGTTGGATACATACAGTGCTACACCACCACCCTTTTTATTCTCCCAATCCATATGATATAGATCATATCCCTGAATATGATGGTCCCAGGTGTCAGTGGATGTCCACCAAGTCTCTGTTATGGCACATATCTGGACGTTGTCAGTATTCAATAAACAAGTTAATTCCTCAAATTTTTTTGTAAGACTCCTAGCATTGAGGGAGAGGCATTTCCAGTCCTGAGAGCCGTTAGTGTTCTCAAGTGAAGTTGAATTCTTTTCAGATGTCCTTAAAGTTTGATGGCTGCCCCCACCCCCCTTGTACTTAGTTTAAAAAGTTAACCACTTGATTTTGAATTTCCTTAGCTAATATTCTAGACCCATGTTTGTTTAAATGTAGTTCATCTTTCCCAAATAACCCTAGGTCCTTGAAGGTGTCCCAGTGTTTGATAAAGACAAAACCTTCCCTATAACACCACCTTTTCAACCACCAGTTTAGCTGTATAATGTCCCTTTGTTTGTTCACACCCTCACGAGGTATGGGCAGGATCTCTGATATGAAGATACGGGATCCATGTAACCTCAGGATTTCCCTGATGGCCTCAAAGTCCCTTTGGATTTCTAATAATGCCCTTTTTTCCCAACATCAAATGTACCTACATGCAGTACTGTGACTGGATTTGTAGTATTTTACAATAATCCTGGTAACATTTTACAAACATCCCCTATCCCTGCTCCTAGTAGGGTACTAACAGTACTTGACTCATTCCTACCCTGATGTAATATCCTATCGATATTTCTAATCATGGAGTCACCGATAACCAAAAGGTCATTTTTTACTGTGTGATTTCCTTGCACTTCCTGCTTTTTATGCCCAGTCTTGACCACATTACCTTCCCTATAGTCACTAATAACTGAAACCCCATTAGTAGTGTCGTCTTGGTCTAGTTCTGTATTAAGAACACTATATTTATTTTTTTAGCTCAATCTGTCCATGGCCACCAATATTCCTCCTTCCCTTTTTAATGCCCTTTTCCACTCTACACCAATCATCATTTTCCTTAGAGTCAAAACAATTTGTTGCCTCCAGAAATGTATCATTTCTTACAGTGTTAACAGTCCCTACTAGCTGAGCTATGTTGTGCAGGATGCAAAAGGCCAGGAATAGCCCACAGGCCTTCGAGGGGCTGTACTGTATGGCACCTCCAGATGTGTCCAGGCAGTGGAAGCGTGCCTTCAGCATCCCAAACACCCGCTCAATGACATTGCGTGTGGTGGCATGTGCCTCATTGTAGTGTTGCTGTCATGGTGTCACGGGCCGCTGGTATGGTGTGAACAGCCAGGGACATAGTGGGTATCCACTGTCACCTGTGTGTAGAGGGTGGACATTAGTTTGGTGATCAGCATCACCCTGCCATGGACCATCTAGGCCAGTAACCATGTCACCTCTGACTATGCCCCTCCCAAGATCCTTGTTTTTCTGCGTGATTTGCATACTCACCCACTAGGTGGTCAGTGGGGATGTCCTCACTCTCAAACTTGTGGCACAGTGTGGACTAGTGCCAGATGAAGATATCATTTGCTCCCCCCAGGGTGCGTGGCACAGACATTGGTTATGCACCCCCTGGCATCGCACACCACCTGGCAGTTGATGCTTGCATACCCCTTTTGATTTATGTATGCGGCCCTTTCAGGGTCAGGTGGCATGCAGATGGCCACATGGGTGCAGTCTATAGCCCCAAGCACGCCAGGCATATGTGCTACCCTGTGGAACTCCTGTATGTTTGCTGTGCACTCCGCCGGTGTGCTGGGGAAATGGATGTACTCTGCAGCATGTGGCAGCAGTGCACTGAGGAATTGGGTGAGTAGGCATGACGCAGCTGACTGGATTATACCTGTCGTGTCCCCTGTTGGTCTCTGGAAGGTACCCTGGTGAGCAGGCACATGACAGCTGTCACTTTGCTCAACACTGACAGAGCATGGCTCCGTTGTGTGGGTGCCTGCATCACATCACTGCACAGCTCACAGAGCCACCTCAGGATCACCAGGTTCAGGCGGTACTGGCCCACGATCTCAGTGTCAGTGTACAGCTTGAAGCTGGTGTGGGCTCAGTACTGCCTGTTGGGGGTATACCGCCAACGGGCCTTTCCACAGCCGCACCCCCACTGCCTGCCATCTCACACCCCTCATTACTGCCTCCATCTGAATGGTGGCACTGGCCATGTCCCTGGCTTGTGTTACCCCCGCTATCCTTACTGCTACTCCCCCTGCACCAGGAACACCTCCCAGTATTGGACATACTTTCCTGTGTCCATGCCCTCAGTCCTGTGTGGCACTTTCCCCTTTTGTCCTGCACAGTGGCACAGGCTCCTCACTCCTTCCCTGTTCCTGGTGGTTCCAGGTGCTCTGTCCTGCTCCTGCCCTGTCCTGCTCACAGTTACTGTGTGCCTTTCCTGTAGCGTTCTTGCACCTCTCTCTTGTTCTTTTTTATTTTGGATCATTTCTGCTATTGCACAACTTCCATTTGCTCCTCTATTGTGCATGGCGCATGTTGTTGAATATCTCACTGTGCCATTTATTCATGGTTCCTCCCCCTTCAGTTGTGCATGCATTCATTACCATTGCACTCTTGCACATTGTGATTTGGGGGGCGCATCTGCCTCCCACTGAATATCACACAATGGTGCATTTTCGGACTTGCGCTGGTGCATCCCTGTTGTGCATGGTGCAACCCTTTTGAATATCTGGGCCTAAGAGAATAAAGACTAAGAATATATTATTTCATATGTGGGTATCACCATTTGACACTTATTTAAGACAAGTCATTGGAATAAAATTAGATTTTTACATAATTTATGATTTGATGGCATTTAGTTATTGACTGCAAGTTCACATGAGATAGTAAAAAACATTTAGTGGTTCTCATGAGCATATAAATACATTTTTTATAGGACAGCCACATGTGTAGATTATGCCAGCAGTGTTAAAGTAGGTGGCAATATTTTACATATGATTAGACAGTTTTACTTGGATGTCAGTAGAGACATTATGAAGTTTTATTTGTCCTTACGTATTTATTCTGTATAAGTAAAATAGCAGACATTTTTACATTTTGTATTTGAGTATTATTGTACTTTATAATTGATGTCTACATATCTTTTAATACTATTTTTTGTTTGCTAGCAGTTATTTATTTGAAAATGGACCAACCAATATCAAGAACTTAAAAACAGATGAAAACAAGTAAATAATTTGTTGAATATTTGACAATATCATGGTGTAGTGAGAACAGTTCATTTCACAGCCATTTTTCCACTAATGCTGAAAAGGTTAATCCATCTCCAAATCAATGTGTTTTTTGAACTATTTATCATTTGTGGAGTTGGGAAAAATTCCTCATCTGACCTCCAAAATATGGACGATCCTGTAAAAGCAAGAGCATACCAATTGTTTGCACTGTGGAGCAGAAGTACACAATCATTTTTTTACATTTTCTGTTGAATTATCAGTTGCACACATCTGCACAGATATATAGAAATGCATTGAACAGTATAAATAGGCCAGATTATCACATGTATACATCTCAGCTATGAACAATAGCAACAGTAGCACTTAATGCAATGCAATAACATTAAATGCATGGAAACGGCAGTTTTGGGACAGTTAATGAATTAATGCATGCAATTTTTTTCTTTTTTTTGTCAACAAACATAAATAGCTCAGAATCTATGTAAGCAACATACACTAAATTTGCAGTTCAGTACTATATACATATGTACAAGTCTGAGTCACATTTGTTTGGTAGAGTTTGTCATATTCAGTATTGAGAGTGTAGTCCAAGAACAGCGACAGATAATCCTGTCAGTTACTGTTCAAGAAATGCAGTTCAGTGGTAGCAGATGACACCATAATGTAGGAAGTCATGCTGTTAAAGTGAGTGTAATAACTACATCTGCCAAGACATAACTCACTAACTGTCATGTGTGTAATATCCAGCACCCTCGAATCTGCTTGAATTTAGTGGCAGTTAATTAGGTAAGTATCATAGTCAAGGTGAAGAATGTAGATAACAACAGGAAAAGGAGTCAGAATTTAACCTGATGTGTATTGTTCAAACAAGTATAGTTCTCAACACAATATGTGGAGAACAGTGGTTGCAACTCTGATAAGCATGTTACTAGATTACTGATTTTGTCATCACCATGTAAGATTGCACTGTAAAACAACTGAATACATAGCCACATGTTCAAAGATGTACAAGCTTAACTGAGGCATCTGAAAAGATACATGTCTCACTGACTGTCTAATGATTACAGCTCAATATCCTCAAGTCTACTTGAACAGTAACACTGCAGTTATTGTAGTAAGTGCATCAACATTGTAAATGCTCAATATTACAGTACAACTGATTTTTGAAAATTGCATTGCAATAAATGATGAAAACAATATTGTTTTGCATCCAACAAATCAGAATAACAGTGAGATAAACAAGTAATTGTCTACTACAGTCTGTTACATTGGTGTACTGTTGTGGTTGTCTTCTGCAATGGCAGAGAAATCAGAGTAATTAACATGGGCTGTAGCAATAGTGTTCAACAAGTAGAACACATAGATCACCATGAGTGGTTTTACACAGCAGTAGTTTTAGATTAAAGGTGTTACTACTTCTATTAAATGAAAAGAAATATTTAAATTCATGGAAAGAAAATGTTGTCTGCATGGAATATACACATGGAATGCTATTGTTGCAAAGATGCTAGTTTAGTGAGGTGCTGTGATCAAGTAGCATCACTCCTCCACATATTGTGCAACATTGGTGCAATGGAGAATGATGACGTATGCATCTTTCAGATTCCTTGGTAGTCTTTCTTTCACAGTGCATACTGTATCATCGCACTCCACCCATCCCTTTCTGAACCTTCGCCAAGTGACATAGTGGCCAGAGTGAATGGATAGGCCGTGATGGAAGATAATTGCATGGGTGTCAAATTGACTTCCTAAGAACATAGTTCTCCCAGCAATGAAGTGAAAAATTGGTGGTGTGATTTTCATGCCTTGAGAGTTAAAATGTTGCAATACAATCATTATGTATGAACTTGAAGATGTAACTTTCAGAAAGCAAACACAAGAATGAACACATCTTCAGCACAGCCAATCAGTTTCTGCATTTGCAAACAACTTACAGAACTTCACGGTTCTCCGTTCAGGGACATAGATGGCCACAGCATGTCCTGAGTTGCTTGTAATTCTTTGTGGCCATATGACAAACATGTGTGTTTGCACACATAGTCAACTTTAAAGTGTTGCCGCAGATCAATGCCATCATCTGATAAACTGTTTATCATTCACATCATGAACTCTGTGACATCTTGTTGTGCATTGTCAGCAAACATTGATTGTCCTGCATATTTTGCAAGAGTTAGTGATAGAGGAGTCAAATTGTGTAAACTGGGCAACTGCTCTTGACTACCTCTAATGACTGTCTTTAATGCTTTCGACAGAGGTGTTGACTGACTTGAGCTCAAGACATCAGCAAACTCAGGGATGTGGAGAAGTGCCTGCATTGTAGCATTTGCATAGCAGTTTACTCCTGTGCTGTTGTCAAATATTAGCAGTGTGTGAACCGCAATACATTTCTTCATAGGCGGAGATGCGGGTTGTTTATGGAGAGACTGCTTCATAATATAATGGTGAGGTGATGACTGTGGAATCTTACTGTGCTTTCTCTTTAATTTGCGCCCTTCATCCATTGGGATATCTGTTTCTGACGCATATCTGGGAACTGGTAAAAAAGTAACATTTGGTTGGTACAATATATGTAATCTGTTGTACTCAACAATGTATTTTGTGTCAGCACGTATTTTACTTTCTGCAAGATTTGCTATGTGTAGTCCAGACAACTGCCTGACATGAGACAAAGCAACATAAGATATCCCATCATTGAAAATGCCAGTGGTTATATCTACAATGGCACTATCAAGGCTGACCCCTTGTGACTTGTGTATGGACACTGCATAAGCAGCACACAATGGAAATTATTTCTTTGTCACATATATGTCTTTCACAAGCTCAAACTTGACTGTAACTCTGTATATTGGTCGAGGAGTTTCACAGTTGTCAAACTTAACAACCACAAACTCCACCGTTGTCTTTTGCACATTATACTGGAACTCATGGATGTACCCATGGCTCCATTCACAAGACCTCACTCAACATCCATGTTTCTGTGAAGCATGATGCATGCATTTCTATACAGTGGTAGCACAGCTTCCAAGCCAGCAGTATGTGACACATCACTTGTGAGCTCTGTGAGACACTCAACCATTTTTGATACCATTGTTTGTGATAGACTTACACCATCTATTGTATCTATACATGTGAGAGTGACAATAGGTTGATGTTCTCTCTGCATCATGATCTCATTGAACTCTGCACACTGTTTAAGTCTGGGGAATAGACATACAACATGTACTCCAGATCTTTGTACATGTGCAACGATATCACAAGCATCCTGAATAGGAGCATTATTTCTGGTGATCATGTGCTATCTTAACATTTCAACATGAGTGGGTAACAATGCACCAATGTGAGCCTCATCAAGCAATGCTTTGTAAGACATGTCACCTTGCTGTCTCATATTCTGTGAGAGTTCAACATATGAGAAGAACTCCCACAGGTTGACTCCACCTATGCATCCAATTGTTTTCTTTGCCTCTTCAATGGAAAGAGTACAGAAAGCATTTATTTATTTTATTTATTTATTTAGAGTATAGGATTACTAGTACCTTTGAGCCAAGGCTCTTTTACAAAGGTTCCATGTCAATTGAGGTACAATACAAACATTACATAGAGTTGAGCAGCAATGCAGAAATAGTGCATAGACATTTTTAAGCAACTGAAATATATTAAATTGAGGGAAAGTGAGTACCGTGGGCAGGGTAGCCACAGGTAGCTGAGACTTGGAATGGACATAAAATGAGTGGTGCAGCCATGGGCATTTGTCAGGCCTCAAAAAGTGCTTGAGGGTAGGGGGCAAAAACAGGAAGGGAGGGGAGGCTGTAGGAAGAGGAAGAGAAGGGGTAGGAGTAAAAGTGCTAAGAGGGAGATCAGATTATGAGGGACAGCCACAGGAGATAGAGGCAGCTAGGTGGAGATGAAGGTTGGCTTTGAATGGGCCTAGCTTTTGCAGAGAGGAGATGTCTTTGTTGAGTCCATTAATCCAGCTAGGAGCTCGGTATGCAAAGGATCTTTGGCCCTGTGTGGTGCAGCACCAAGGAATGTGCAGCATTTGATTTTCTGAAGCCCTGGTGAGGCAGGGGTTGCATGCTGTATAGAGAAGACTTTGGACTCCAGGGGGAGCAAGATGCAGCATAATTTTCTTAGCCATTAGACAAGTTTGGTACTTGATACGGTTTGATAACTGGTGCCACCCTTTTTGGGCATAGAGGTCACATGTATGGGTGAGAGGGTGGGATCCTGTGAAGAGCCGGTAGGCTTTGTTTATGGCCAAGGATAAGTGCCTAAGGGCTGTGTCACTTGCAGAGCCATAAATAATCAGTTCATAGTCGATTAGAGAAACCGCCAAGCTCTGTACTGCTATCCTTAAGGCATCCGAGGTAAGGCATTGCCTGTGCCTGTAGAGGAGACCAATGCATTTGTTTTCAGCTTTGGCGATGCTGTCTGTGTGGATGCTGTAGGATTGGTTGCTGTCTATGGTGATCCCCAGATATTTAAAGGAGTGAACCTGCTCAAGGACAACACCAAGGCAGTTTGTAATATTAAGGGGGTGAAGTCTGTTTTGTTGTGGAAGCCACAGAAAAGCATTGACTTGGTTTTCTTATAGCTGAGAACCAGCTTTTGACTACTAAACCATGTTTCAATGGAGGTGAAACCCTTCTGAAGCTTGTTTTGGAGTAGATGGGGGTCCTGTTGGGTGGTGTGAATGACAGCATCATCAACATAGAGTAGGATTTGTTGTGAACAGGATTGTGGAAGATTGTTCAAAAACAGACAAAAGAGGAGTGGCCTGAGAATGGATCCTTGGGGGACTCCTGAGCGTACTGGTCTAGCATGTGAGAGAACATCAGCAATTTTCACTCTTTGGGAACAGTTTTCCAGGTAGCTCTTAAACCAAGTTGTAGAATCAGGGGAAGAGCCCAGCTTTTAGCAGTTCTGTGAGGAGTATTCGATGATGGATGGTGTCAAAAGCCTTGGTTGGGTCTATGAAGACCGAACCAGTGAGGTTATTATTGTCCAGGGAGTTGTGAATTGCTCCTGTAAAATCAAGGAGGGCAGATGTGGTGTTGTGACCTTTTCTGAAGCTGTGCTTTTGTTTACAAAGGATGTTGTACTTCTCCAGATATTCCATTAGCTGGTCAGATACCAGACATTCAATGGCTTTAGAGAGGGGCTGTAGTATGGATATAGGCCTATAATTTCCATGAAGGGCCTTGTCCCCACTCTTGTGGACTGGTATCACGGCGGCATATTTCCATCTGTCGGGGAACTGACCAAGGGTGAGGGGAGAGGTGGAAAATCCAGGTTAGAGGAGATAGCACTTCATCAAGAGTAAGGTACAACAGTTTGAGGTTGAGTGAGTCGCCACTTATTCTAGATCCAGCAATTGCTTTACAGACGTATCTATGGACTTCATGTGTCTTGACTGCTCTGAAGTAAAAAGGTGGATGACTTGAAGAAGGGGGCAGGAGGTGGGGGATGGTGCAGGTGGGAGGTCTTCATCAAAGAAGTCTGGAGGAAGAACACTACTGAGGTCAGTGAATGCGTTATTGAGTGTGTTAGCTATAGTGGAAGGGTCAAGAGATATAGCCTCATCCACATCCAACATTGAAGGTGATGTTTTGGGCAGTATTCCTGTAACTTCCTTGAGATTATTTCAGAAGGACTTCCCCTTTCCCAAGGTGTTTGTGAGGGCATCTTAGTAATAGTTACTTTTCTTCAGGTTTATTTCTTTGGTGCAGTCATTTCAGGCATGTTTGTAGTTTTGTATCTCTACTTGGCTACCGGTGGCCTGGGCCTGAAACCAGAGGTGGTCTCTAGCTTTCAGCACTGTAAGGAGATCAGCAGTGAGCCATGGATTGCTAAGGCCTTTTACTTTCCTCTTTTTGAAGGGGGCGTAAATGTCACAGACAGCATTGAAGGAGATGATGAAGAAGTCAAGCGCAGAGTTGACATCTGATGCATGGAAGATAGGTGACCAGTGTTGTTGTCTAAGGAGTAATTTGAGGTGCTTCAATTGACCACATGGAAGGATTCTGCTGTTTATTAATTTGGGTGGTGGTGTTTGCCATTTATAGGAGCCAGCTGCAGGAGTCCCCAAGAACAAGAATATTCTTACCACCAAATGGTATGTCATCATTGGTACCAAGTATCTCCTCTAGACATAGGTGGACATATGTAAGGAGAACATTTGAAACCATGCTGATCTCATCTATTATTAGCAAATGTGTCTTGTCAAACATTTACCTCAGTTCAGAGGCAATATCATATGACAATTTCCTGTAATCAACGCTCTTGTCATGCTCAACTGGCAACATGAATAACCTATGAAGTGTGATACCACCTATGTTATAAGCTGCCAAACCTGTAGGAGCAGCAATAATAACTGAGGTTGCAGAGTTAGTAAGGTCACGCACACCTTTTCTTGTAGCTTTAATTAAGAAACTTTCCTGTCCCAGCAGCACCACTAACAAACATCCTCACTGGTGTGTGATCCTCACAAACACAATGCCTGGAACTGTGATGAATAGCATGTTGCACAGCATGTATCACAGAGTGATACATGAGTTTTTGTTGTGAGTTCAAGTTCTCAACAATGTTTGTAGCTGACTCTGAGAACTGCATGCTTTGTTGCATTGTGACCTCTACCTCTGACATTAGCATAGCTGGGTCATTAGAAGGAAGAGGGGCACCAAGAGTCCTTCTCCCTCAACATCAACCATTTCCTGTGATGTTACTGGGGTGTCATCATCCAGAATGTTCTTAGCATTCTTCACCTGATTTTTTTCCTTTACAGGTCTGTCAGTGTAAGTGTCAGAGAAATGACTCTTAAAGGTATCATACGTTTCTATGAACTCTTGCTCATATGTGTCAGATAATCCTTTCAATTCATATTCTGACCTCCAATAGAAATAATTGAGCAAAATAGTAATGTTCTTTGCTTTCTGTTGTGTTCAAGCTGAGTTTTCAGGGGTCAGTTAGCCATGGTTTTCAGTTTCTCACAAGTGAACCGTCAAACTCAGTGACTTTATATATGCTATTCTCTGGGTCAGAAGGAACACCCCACTTTTAATCATACCATTGAGCAACTTCAAAGAGACACAGATCATCCATAGCACTGTGGCGCTGTGGATAGTAGTTGTCAATCAACTTGCTCTTGAGAATATTTGCAGTTGTTGGTCTTGTAGCAGCCAGATCCTCAATCTCTTCATGGCTCTTAAGGACACGACACCTGTTCTGCTTGTAGTTCACATTCAAAAAATGAATGAAGTCTGACTTGCTATATAGACATACACCTGGAAGTCAGTCACTTGCTTCATAGGCTCCACACTCACAGTGTGACAGAGTCTTAAGTCCCAGTGACCATAGCCTGGAAGACATTGACCTATCACAGTTAGACAACTCTTCCCACATTTTGTGCAGGTTTGTCTGCTCATGCTTAGTGATGCATGATGTGACATACCTCACCAGAGCCATTGAATTGTCAGCAACAAACTGAACATCAATGGTTGCCTGCCACATCAACAGAAGAGAAGGGCTATAGTCATTGAAATAGATTGCTGATGCTCTGTGAGGTAGTTCATACACTCACTTTGTTCATTTTGCCTTCAAGTGGTGTTGCATGGCAGAAAATACATCATTCAGACAAGCATCCAGGCAAGCTTGGCTTGGGAAACCAAAATGGCACTGACTGTACTACTGTCCCTTGTTCTTCACTTTCCTATAACAGTACTTGCTGCACAGGTGTTGTTGGAATTTCTGAACCAGTTCCCAAAGTGTTGCACTGTCATGCTTGTCTGGAATCTGACTTGTGAAATACTTCAATATGAAGCTTAGAATCACACTTGTCTCGTTATCAGCAATACATGGGGCATCTTTAATCCACAGCAACATATGTATGTGTGGAGCTCAACGAACTTGGTACTCAGCCCTCCAGAAGTAGTGCTCAACAATGCCAAGCAGAGGATTTGTCTTAGACAGTATGAACTTCAAAAGAACGTGGAACCGGTGGTGGAAGTAACATGAAACAGTTACTAGATCAAGTGAACATAGTTTGGTGAGAGTCATACTTTGTATGTTCTCAACATCAGAGTTTGCCCATCTGAGAAAATCAAGAAGATCATCCCAATAATATTCAGCACAACTCTCTCGGCATACACATCACCTCAGAGTGTTGTCTTTACCAATATTCTTTAGTACCATGCATGCTGGACAAAATGGAAGACAGCCTGACTTGGAGTGTTTCATCTTTGTTCTGCAGCTTATTTAATAACTGTGCAGCTATCATATTGGTGAACTCTGTACCAAGTCTGAATGTATGATCAATACTAGCAGATAGGACACTAAGTTCACTTTCCCAAAGAAGGTGGAACAGGTATGCAATGTTTCTTCAAAACTTGCCATCCTTATGTAGAACTCTTAAGGCTCTATAGTCAGCTCCTGGGACACAAAGTTTTTCTAATTCATCTAATCAACCACCTGAGCCAAGTGGAAACAGATCAGGAAAACAATAAGCTTCTAGAGTAGCCTCCCATATACTTACAGGAGTGCCCTTCACTTGCTTCATTTGATACAATTCATTGTTATCTATCACTGGATCCTTGCCTTGTAATGGGTGTATGGTGAATTGATCATAGACAATCCATACAGATGTGTTGTCAGCCTTCTCCAGTATTGCTTTGTCAGAGTTTTCCACAGCATTACCTGTTGAAAGGCCAGCAAATGCATCAATGTTGATATCAGCATAAAAAACATTATGCTCCTTTAGGTATCGCAAAGCATGCTTTACCTTCTCAACATTGACAATGTCCTGCCATATTGTTTTTGCCTTCATTGGTAAACCATTCACCAAGATGACTACACTATTGTCCTGAGAAATAGTTCTGACATTTTCTTGCAAAGGCAAATATACTACAGAACCCTTCAGAGACCATACCAGTTATTTGCTTGGTAGCTCTCATGCATTTGTATTTAGCCTGATGATTGTTTGAAATGGCTTCATGGTCTGAATTAGAATCCACTCAAACATGTTCAAGACTGCTATCTCAGGAGCAATTGGTTCAACTTCCATTTTATTAAGCACAGACTGAGGAGGTAAAATGTCACTCTTAATTTTGTTACAACGGTAAGTACAGAGTGACACAGTTCCAACTTCTCCAAAGTCAGACCTTAAGAGGAGATACGCATGAAGATGTCCCCACGTTACATTCCATCGTGAAATGTTCTGCAGGTCTATTTTGACACATAAGTGTTTGTAGAACAGGCGCTCACACGATACGCAGATTACATCAAATGTTTGTGTCTTGCTAATTTCAAATCTAGCAAACTCACAGCCAAAATTCTTCAGAGGCTGAGCTTCTTGCACCAGTGATGTGTGCATTGTGTTTGCGTGTTTGCCAACAGTAGCATTAAACCTCAGTCTAAGGGTTGTTTGCAACTGTTTGATGAACTCCATAAGTCCTTCTACATCTCCATCATTGAGCAATGCTTGAAAATGTATATAGTCTCGAAAAAACATATCTCACTCGATATAATCTTTGTACAAATTTTCGAATGCCAGAGTTATGCACTGCTATAATGCAAAAGTGATGGAACCCATTGTCACAGTTTGTGCTCTCTAATCATGCAAGGGAGTGACCCATTGGGCCTATGTGAGGCCGAATCTCACACTTGTCAATGGTGTGAATCAGTCTATGTCATTCAGATCTCTTTGTAGTTACAAATGTTGACAGGAAAGTTTCAATGGACATTACTGATTCTTCCTTGACATTACATGTAGTGTCACATGTCCATTTCTTAGCTGATGACTTTGAATTACTTGTAGCCTGTTCAACTTCAGCGTCATTGTGGAAGTTAAGGATTTCGTAAGATACAACTAAGACATCCCGAACTTTACAATGTTCATCAATTGTCAAACTGACATTTCTGTTGTGTACATGGTATGTCTCTTCCCAGAAGAATGCTTCTCAGTATTCTGAATGAAACCAGTCTCCTTGAAACAGCACATAGATATTTTCTATGTTCAAGTGTTCAAAAGATAATAGTTTATTTCTCATCTCCTCAATCTTTAAACTTAATTTATCAATAGCTGACATCATTTCAGCCCATAACTGGGAACGAATTGCTAGAGCTACATTAACAAATCATCTTACTCTCAAGCGCAACGTCAATAATGCAGCCTTACTACACAGTCTGTTCTCTTTGTGTCTCACTATATTAGAGATCATATGGACAATTTTAGATCTATGGACACGTTTTTTGGAAAAACTTGCCTTACTGTGTTGTGCAGTAGCAAAACTGTCACGCCCATCATTTTCTTTCTGTCTCTCAGATGTATGCCTTTTTGATGACAATGCTGGACATTGTGTCTACACAGTACCTGTAGAAAGTCTACTGATTGTCATATTACTAAAGGAGGTGTTGTCTTTGTTTAAATGTGCAAGCTTTGTGCTATGTCTACTTGTAACAGAAGAAATTGTCATTTTCTTCTTCTGACATGTTACACCTTTACTGTTTACATGGCATGACAGTGAACAAGCAGTACACCTAGCACTTTTACTTTGTTCTTTTACTTTACGGCACATGGTCATGATGAAATACCTCAAGTATGTGTTCAATCTCTTGTATGTTGCATTCTCCTAAGAAAGAAAAAAGAAAACAGCAAGTATTAGTACTACTGATTGATAAGTAATGTATAAGAGCAATGTGCTATAGGTTCATAAGAAGTGCATACTGAACAAGTCATTGACAGCATGCAACACTACAAAAAATTGTATTTGTTAAATGCTAAAATTTGAATCACAGTGTGTGACCAGTTTCAATAATTCTCTGCACTACAGTGTTATCTGAACATTGGGTCAGATTGTAGAAGAGTAATGGTTGTTGAAAGACAACCTCTGGCAAGTGCAGTGGCTCAAGTATCTGCTTACAACAGAATTAAAAGTTGCAAAATTGTTAAATGTGACTTGCAACATGTTTAGGCCACTTATGTCAACCAGTTGTTATGATAGCAGATGTGTCATTAAACATGCTGCGACATAGTGTGATGGTTTTTACAGGAGGAGTTGCAGTGTATTCCTGTAGAAGATCCAAAAAGTGCACAATATGAGGATTGTGGATGGACCTACAGAGGAAGAACAGCAATGTAAGTAACAAGCACTAGTTATGTGGTCTACGTTTACATATGTTCTCTGAGTGGGGGGGTTGGGTGACCTGTTTTTCATAGTACTAAATTACCTCACCACCCCTGTCAATAATGTGTTGTCAGTACTACACAATGCATCCCACAAGCAGAACAGCACATGCAATGTACCACAGTAAATGTGTGCAGCTGGGGCATCTTCATACCCAGCTGTCAGAATCTCAAAAACGTCAATGCAGTTGATGATAATCCAGAGATATCATGCTGTAATCCCACAATACTACTATCATGCAATGCAGCAGTGCACCCTTCTCCTCTAACTACATTAGTGACTATTATGAACTAACTGATGCAAATGATACATAATAACATTGTCATGTGATGCCACCCTGATTGCTAGCCAGTGAGTGGCACATTCAGCCTCTCTACTGGATGGTCATCTGCTGAGTGAGCTATGTATTACTTTTTACTATATATATATATATATATATATATATATATACGATGTGAGATGGATGACTGGGCAAGGGCTAGTAGACTGCCAGGTATCTTGGGGTAATTTAATAATTAGTCATTTTTGGCATTTACTTTGAGTGAGGGACTGGCTGGTGGATGGGGACACAGATGCCTTGCAGACTTTCAAAGGGTGCCTTATACTTGCTGGGGGGGGCTGCAACTTCTGACATGCCTCTCAGTTATGATTGTTGGTCGGTCTGTCTTTACACATGTCGCATGTTGCAGTAGTTTGTGTGTGCAGACCCTTCCCCCTAAAGAATAGGTTGCAGGGTGTATATTGCAATCATGTTTGGTGGTAGTTTTCTTTACCAGGAAGTTGTAAAACATCATAGAAATTAACCCATGCTATATTATTTGCAAGCTGATTGTTTGGAAAAAGATAAGATATATAAGGAAGTAATGACGGGATAGGCTGGGTACTATTGCTCAATGGAGATAGTGTATAGTGGTATGACTATGCACAAAGGTGCAACTGGATTCTTTTATAGTGTTGGAAGGTATTACATTAGCAATGTTGGTCAATTTAATTACATATTAACATCAATGAAATGTTAATTGAGTAAGAAACTGAAGCTACACAAAATTACAGGAGTTGCACATGCCAAATTTCAAATTTTCTGTCATTACCAAAGAATTTGCTGCCTCATGAACTATCCTCGCAATCAAAGAGGGTCGCAATCAAATATTTTGCGTGTTCGCAATCAAAGAACATGAAAACTCAATAAAATAACACTAAACGCTTATTTGGTATAGTTACTGTGGTAGACAGTTATTCTAACCTATAAATATACGTGTGTCTATAAGGTGTGGTGAGAGTATATAAGAAAACAGAGTTTCTTCAAAGTGCTCATCTGAAACAGTTGAAATCTCACATTATTCTCACGAACAAAGAAATTGCGAGCTGACGAATGATCCTCGTGATCAATCTGGTGGCGATCAAAGATTTTGCTCACTTGCGATCAAAGAATTAAAAGTACTATTGTTTTTTTAAACACAATGACATATTGTTATTTACATTACATACAAGTGTTATAAGTAATTAAAAGAGATATGATATTGAAAATTAGTGACAAAAATGTTAATTTTATTTTTATTATCTTTCAAACTTCAAATCTCACGTTATCCTCGTGATCAAAGAATTTGCAGGCTCATGAACGATCCTTGTGGTCAGACTGAGTCACGATCAAAGAATTTGCATGCTCACAATCAGAGATCATAAAAATATTGTTACAGTTTACAAAATTTAGTAATAATGATTATTCCCATGATATTTATGTCTGATGAGTAGTGGAAAGACTCAGGACTACTCAGCCTGTTGAAAAAATGAAAATTATGACTTTTTTTGAACTACAGAGGCTCCAGCATTGAAGTCTTGCTCTATTCCCATGATCAAAGATTTTGTAGGCTCACAAACGATCCTCACAGTCAAACAGAGTCGCGATCAAAGAATTGTGCATGCTCGTGATCAAAGATCGTAAAAATATTGCAACAGTTTGCAAAACTTAGTAAAAATGATTATTCCTGTGATATTTATTTGTAATAAGTAGTAGAAAGACTTAGGACTGCTCACTCTGTTAAAAAATAGAAATTATAATGTGTTTAACAACTATGGAAGCTCTAGCAACAAAGTCTAGTGTTATTCTCTTGATCAAAGATTTTGCACACTCACTGTCAATCCTCAAGAACAATGTGAGTCGCAATCACAGATTCTGCAGTCTCGCGAACAAAAAAATGGCTAACTTCATCATGTGACTTCTCTGAGCCACTAGAATCAAAGAATAACAGTTTGGGGTCTATTTTGAGACTAGTACTCAAGCAGCAGCAACTCCAGGGTCTAATAGTGAGTAATGATCACAGTCCAATTTTAGATCATTTTTATTAAGTTATTAGCTACTTGCAAAGCATCTGTGAAGTTTTTAAACAGCATAAGAAGCACTGTGCCATCTTTCATGCTGTTTTTGCCAATCTGTTGTTATCTCTTGGTGTGAGATGTTAAATGTTTAATTTTGATTCATATTCTTTTTGAGTGTTTATAACAGTTATCTTATAAATGTTACTGTGAGAATTATTATAAGTGGATGCTCATACTGCCCCAGGTTTGCTATTGCTTGTACCAGTTTACCATTTTTATGAGACATTTGCCAACATTTAACACTTGTTGCAGAAAGGGAGATCTAGTGCATTTTTATTTGAATACAGTTTGTGCTGGTTGCTTAATTGTTATGTCAGAATAGTACTACAATCTGTTTAAATATGTCCTTATTTTAGCACATGTTCAGTGCTACCTGGGAATTACATTCTGTGCTGGCTAGGCTAAGATGCTACTAACTGTTTTATTGTTATTAGAGAGAGAGTTTCAAACTTATTAGTAGTTCACATATATAACTAATTATCTGAAAATACATACTAAGCACTGAATAATGACAGCTGCAATTATAGTACAGTAGCAGAATGAAAACAGATAGTAGATTTTTAAACTTTTGAAGACTATGTCTGTGAGGTACATAGTTATGCTTCCACTCACCACTCAAGCTGCTAGCTGAGAAAGAGAGGGAGTTGAGGTTCACAGTCTATAATGACTGCTAAGCCTATCCAATGGAAATCGCTGTTGTTGACAAGTCATTAAGTGTGGCCAATGACCAGGCAGTGTTCTCCCACCAAAACAAAAAGAATGTTTAACACAGTAAACAAAATACCAATAGAAATAGCCTTTACAGACATAACTATATCATATAGGCTGTATGAGCCAATCTGGGATCAGAATATTAATTGTGATTGTTTTGACTGTTTTTATCTTACAGATACAAGTGAATACTAGTCATTCTGCTGATTAGACTTGGTACTGCTTGGTAGTCAGACAGATACAAGTTTGATATTTCTTCATCTGAGTTTTTAGAGGTTTCTTACTCAGCATGGCAGAAAAATAAAGACTGAGTGTATGGATAGTGGGATCAAGTTTGGTGAAAACGGCAGCAGTTTTTAGTAGAGGTAGTCATTTTGGCAATGACTTGCACCTACCTGACTGCTCAGTGTCTTGGTTTGGGAAGGGTGGCATCAGGTGGGAGCAGCTCATGCCTACCATATACCACTTGCTGGAGACACACCCAGAACCAGACATACTCCTTATACATCTCGGAGGTAATGATCTGGGGAACCAAAGGGCTGCTGATTTAATTAAAGCTGCACAGTTTGACTTGCAGCACATTATCAGTGTGTTACCAGCATGTCAAATTTTGTATTTAGATAGTACACTGTGCATGATCTGGATAAGTGAGGATTACTGTCCTGCACTTGAAAGATCATGCAGGAAGGTAAACATACAAATATCTGGATTCCTCTGTGCTATGGGAATGCATACCATTCATCACCCCCAAATTACATGTGACAAATATTGGCTGTATCTAAAAGATGGTGTCCGTCTCTCAAGCACAGGTAATAACATTTTTGTTGGGGACCTTCGAAATGGCATCCTTACACTTCTGTGATTGTGTACTTGTACAACTGTACCTCTGAAGCACATGACATAGGCAGTGACAAAAACAGCACTTTTAAGAGCCAATCTAACTGGTCAAAAAACAGAAAACGTTACACTATACACATTATTGCCTATAGCTTACAGTGTAAAGTGTTTGGTCACCATACAGTGTGTGGTATTTCTATCAGGGAGGTATTATATTAATGGTAATCGTTTGCTTGGGATGTTGATTTGTACTCAGGATGTTATACCTCTTTGGTGGGTGACATATTGGTAGGCTGTTGCTATGCAACTGTTTGTTTTTGTGACATGTGTTCACCTGGTTTAAGATATGTGTACTGTTACTATTCTGAAGTTTTCCTTGGTATGTGACTCTCCACTCAGGATGGAGTATGGTTGATTTTAAGGGGGGGGGTCTGTTGTCTGACTAAGGATGTGCAGCTCCTCAGTGTTTTAAGTGCTGTGCAGTTGCTATCACCCACTTGTGCTGAGCCAGTTGCAGTGAGGCTTGACTTGCTGGATGCCACACTTTCATCCACACCAGTGACCTGTCTTTGCGAATGAGCTAGTATCATTTTGGGTTTGTAGGGGAGGACTGGGACAAGCAGCTGATGAGTGCTCTGCCAGTAGTGTGGACAATAGTGGGATACAGACCCATGTCTGACAGTGTCTGGGGAAGCTTGCTAGTACCGTGAACGTGCACATGTCTGTGAGAGGGGGATAAGTGGTGGACATCTGGATGTTGATGCATGGATGTCATTGCATATCTGTGCTTCTATTGTGGCAAAAATGAAAAAAATGAGGGTTGAGCAGAGCAGCTTGATGGCTGTACCCTGACATGCAGTTAGCAGTGTCATGGAAGCTTAGTGGAGTGGGTTTGGTGCCAGTGCAGTGGTTAGGGAAAGGGAAGCCCTTCAGTGTATTGGCCATGGCTATCTCAGAACCTCACCACATCATGTTACTGATATGGTGGCTCTTCCTGCAGGTGGGGCAGGTGTGTGGATGCCCTCATTGGTAAGGTGCTGCAGTTGTGGACAAATAGAACTACAATGAAAATAAAAAAGTGATACAGTTATACTATTAATGTCCATGACTTCAGTTACGTTGTTTTCTGTAGTCACTATTTAGTATATGGGGGGTGGCAGTGCTTGGATGCTACTGTTCATCTTCTAAGTGTTGGACTATGTGTGCATCTGCTTTCATGGAGGTATACTATTGCTGTACATGTCTTTAGTCTTGGTGTGCAAGAGCACTCATCATTCGTTTCCTTCTCTGGAGTCAGGGTATTGGGAGTATTGGCTGGTTGAAGGTGCGAAACTGCTCAGTGTTCTAACTTGAATGCATCTGATGTATGAGCTTATCTGAGCTATATATCTATAATGACCAAGTAGTACCTGGTCTGGTGGGAGAGAGGTATTCCCTGGGCGAGGCTTTGCAATTACTTATTGTTGCTAATAATGTGCAGGTTGTATAACAGATTTTTGGTTATATTTTTGTTATATAACTGACTGTGTTAATGTACACACAGTAATATTGTCAGTAATAGTAGAAATTGTCTTCCTGTTTGTTGTGTGGATGTGGTGCAGCAGTTCATAAGTTCGGGATGTTTACATTACAAATTTACAATGCGTAGCGTGGCATAGTACTGAACATTTGCATTTCCTAAGCATTCCTCGTTCAGCATTGTACACAAACCAGTCTGTGTGTGAGTGTGTGTGCAGTGCTGCATGCATCAAATAATACACTTTTTATTGTGCCACAGACTAGTGTAACTTCAGGCACAGCAGTGTGAACCTGCTATGCACTGCAGCTGCCTGATTTCGTACTGCAATCATGGTATCTGTTTTTAGTTTTGCTGCTTGTAGTGCTGTAAAAATCAGCACTGTCTGCATTCATTGCCCCCCCACCCCCCATTCAAAAGGTATTTTTTACTAGGTTGGATTGTTTTTGTGACCTCATCAGCACCACTGGTTACTGAAGTTGTTTTAATTCTGTGACAGTCTCAGAGTAGTCTCTTATCTGTTGCTGAATCCACAGTTGTTTATTTGGCTTCACATCCAGTGTCCCTCCAATAAGAGAGTGAACATATCAAAATCTGAATTTGGTTATAATATTTGTGGTTGATCCCCCAAAATGCCTGCAAAGAGATGTACAATCAAAGCTGTTTCTTCCCATGACAATGTTGGCAGTAAGATGGTCTGTGGGCGTGGTAGTAGTTCGCAGACGCAGTAGTGCATTGCTGATGTGAGGAAAGGTATTTCTCCTGCAATGTTTTTTTACAGCCCAATCAGTAGCTTCACTCATAGTTGTAGGAAATTATGTTTTCCCAGCTGGTGGTGTTAGTGTTACTGGTGTTAGTGGTGGTGGAGGTAGTATTTGTATTGTTGCATCAAGTTATAATTCCGACCAGTGCACCGTATACAAAAATATTGAGTGTGAAGCAGTGCAAGTGAGTGGCAGTGTAGATGATGTCATACTTCCCAGTAACATCCCAGTAACTGAACCTGAGGATTCTGATAATCATGTCAACGATAGCTGTTGGGCATTATTACTTACTTACATGATCATGGGTAAATTCTGCATTACCCATGGCTGAGGAATGGCATTTATAAAAACAAAATTAAATACATTTTTACATTTATTTTACACGAGTCCATTGTATAATCACAATAAGACACTCCAGGGTGTGAGTTACTTGGGATTTACCACTTCTTATGTGGTTAAGTCACTCGACTGTGCCTCATGACAGACCACACAAGGTGTGGGTAAACCCCCAATAACCCACACCCTGTTGTGCCTTATTGCTTAAATACAGAGTAGTTAGTAATGCATGATGTTGCTACTCATATTATGGTGCTATGCAGAAATGGGAAACTTGGTGACAACATGGCCTATGTCATGATCCACAAATCTGTAAGTTGGTGTAGCATGGCAAGTAAAAGGTCCTCACACTCTCACTAATACATGAGATGTACATCTTATATCACACTGTTAAGCAGAAATGGGTAACTTTCGAAACTTTATGCAACTGGAGTGAGTCTAAAGCTCCTGTGTTCTCACCAAGTATTTTTATCATGGTAATATGCAAAACTCAACAATTAGTTGGAAAGATTGGGATATGCTGCTATATGGGAATGGTCAAATTGCTGGTCCTTCATCCCCAGTAACATGTCTCTTTTACCAATTATTTAAATGTTTTACAGAGAAACTGGCAGGTAGGTGGAGCCATGGGTACAGTGCCATGCAGAAATGGTAAAGTTCATTGTACCATACTGTAATGCTTTTATTTACAAATTGTTAAGTCTCTAGGGGCTAAGTACCATTTCCTTAACAATCAATGTATTTAAGTATTTATATTATTGTGTTATCCACAAATGCTCAAGTAGGCTGACATATCATGGAGCCCTGTTATGTACAATTGGCAACTTTGTGATACCATGTGGCTATACTCTTATGCAGTAACAAGTAACTAAGTGGAGGTGTAGAGTATGCTTTCATGCAAAAATTGACTAGTTGGTAACACAGCAGTAGACAAAATGGCTCTACAGTCAGAACAACACATGTACATTAGTATTAGTAATATGCTGTTATGTAGGAGGCTGTGCACATATAGGAAAGTGAAATGGCATAAGAACTGATACAGTTGGTGAAACATGATGATGGATGCCTGTTGCAGTATGTTTAAGAAGTATGTTATTTCTGTTGCGTTATGGTGTCTGTCTGTGATTGGTTGTCTTGCCTTGTACTGCCCCCCAGAGTTGTGTGCTCTGTGTGTGTGTGTATATGTGTGTGTGTGTGTGCCAGTGGGGGAGGAGGTGGTGGGGGGTTGGGGGAAGCCGGAGTTAGGGTTGAAGAGCCTAACATCAAATTTCCTTGCTTATGTCACTGTTAAAAATCCTAACTGCTACATTAACACAGTTTTTTGCAATTTATATATATATATATATATATATATATATATATATATATATATACACAGATGGGATAGACAGTGGGGAACTGTCAGATAAATGATTTATCTACACAAGTGCTGTTTGTCCTTGGGTAAGCTCAAGAGTGGCATAAGCCATGAGTGAGGTGTCCGAGGTCAACCATCACAAGAGTAGATAAATCATTTATCTCACAGCTCACCATTGTATATTTCATTTATGCAATATGGATGCTTTCTGTCAGCACACAGAAACATAGAATTTGACGGCAGATAAGGACCATTTGGCCCACCTAGTCTGCCCATTTCCCTACCTGATGGATAAGCTACAGATTCTAGTTAATCAACAGCTTACTTCCTCCTACCACCTACTAGAATTACTTTATGTCTGTCCCATGCATTCTTGAATACTCCCACTGTTCCTGACTCCACAACCTCCTCAGGAAGGCTGTTCCATGCATCCACAACCCTCTCTGTAAAAAAAATACTTTCTAACATTACCTCTGAGCCACCCCATCTTCAAGTTGTGCCCACTTGTTCTTGAGCATCTCTTTTTCTGAAAGATGCTACCCTCTTGTACTTTGTTAATTCCCTTGAGATACTTGAACTTTTCTATCATGTCTCCCCTCCCTCCTTTCCTCAAGGGTATACATATTAAGCTGCTTTAGTCTCTCCTCATATGTCTTCTGGTGCAGACCCTGTGCCATTTTGGTTGCCCTCCTCTGAACAGCCTCCACTCTGTCTATGTCTTTACAGAGATGGCGGTCTCCAGAATTGCATTCAGTACTCCAGATGGGGTCTCACCAACTGTCTACACAGAGGGATAACAACTTTTTGCTTTCTACTATTGATGCCTCTCCCTACACACCCCAGTATCCCACCAGCCCTCCTTACTGCCTTCTCACATTGCTTGCCCACCTTTAGGTCATCTGATATAATTACTCATAGGTCTCGTTTGATTTTTGTTGCTGTTATTATCTCACCACCCATTGAGTACTCTTTCTCTGGCTTTTTGTTTCCTAGATACATTACTTTGCACTTCTTTGCATTGAATCTGAGCTGCCATATATTTGCCCATTCCTCCAACCTTGCCAAGTCCCTTTTCATCCTTTCCACCCTACCTTGTGTATCAACCCTGTTGCAGATCTTTGTGTCGTCTGGAAAGAGACAAACTTTTTCTTCCAGGTGCTCTCCAATGTCACTTATAAAGATATTAAAGAGGGACATTTGCTTTTAACTGTTTATCTTTTTTTTAAAACAGTAATTTATTTGTTATTTTATTTGTTAAGTCTTGGATTACACATACCTTTGAGCATTGAACACTTTTACAAAGTTTCCACGTCAACAGTTAAGACAAGAGATTATGCAGAACACAGATGCTAGTCAATTACAGGCACAGATAAATGATAGCAGTCAGAAATTATATAGCAGCCAAGGGCTTTGTCAAGAAGAGGAAGAGGAGGGGGATAAGGTGGGCAAGAGATGAAAGGGGTGTGGAGAGGGAGGATGCGGTGGGTTTGAAGACAAGTGCTAAATAGTATAACTGTGGGGCAAGTTTCAGGATGTGGTTTATTTAAAGAGGACAGTCACAGGAACTAGATGTTGAGAGGAGCAGACAGAGCTTGGATTAAAAACGGGTGAGTTTTGGTTCAGAGGAGATGCTGCTACTGAGATTGTTCAACCAGAGCAGGGCCCTGTGGGCAAATGATCTTTGGCCCTGTGAGGTTCACAGTGAAGGACTTGTAGGAGCTGAGATTCAGACCTTCAGGTACAGCGTGGTTTACTGGGGGGACTTAGGAGTTTCTGAACTCAAGATGGTAGGAGGCTTAAGGTAATTTTCTTGGCCATCAAGCATGTTTGGTATTTGGTGCAATTTTTGAGCTGTAGCCAACTAGTTTGGGCATGGAGGTCACACATGTGAGTGAGATGTTGAGATTCTGTAATGAGATGACAGGCCTTGTTGAGAGCAATGGAGATGCACCTGAGGGTGGAGTCAGTGGCAGAGTCATAGATAATCAATCCATAGTCACTAATAGAAATAATAGAGCTCTGTATGGCAACCCTTAAGGCTTCAGTGGTCAGAGATCATCTGTGTCTGCAGAGTAGGTCAATATGAATATTTAGATTTGGCAATGTTGTCTATATGCTCACCATATGATAGGTTGTTGTCAATCATGATTCTGAGATATTTAAAGGATTGTAGTTCATGTAGGGCAGTTCCTTGGCAGTTAGTAATAGTTAGAAAATGTTGTCGGTGTTTACTGTGGGAGGCACCAAACAGCATAAGCTTTTTTTTTTATAGTTTAGTATCATCTTGTGATTGGTAAACCATTTTTCCACAGAAGCAAATCTGAGTTGTAGCTGGATTTCAAGGAGTAGAGGGTTAGTGTGGGTGGTGTAAATAACAGCATCATCTGCACAGAGTATGATTTATTCAGGGCAGGGGCATGGTAGAGAGTTTAGAAAGAGGATAAAGAGTAATCGGCCCAGGATGGGCCCTTGAGGGACACCACGGTGAATGGGTCTTGAATCAGAGAGGACATCAGCAATTTTGACTCTTTGAGAGCAGTTTTCCAGATATCTTTTAAACCAGGCAGTGGAGTTAGGGGAGAGCCTGGCATTTAGTAGCTGTTCCAGTAGTAGTGGGTGGTGGATGGTATTGAACACCTTTGTCAGGTTAATGAAGGCAGCACCAACTAATTGACCATGATCCATAAAGCTTTGAATAGTCCTGGTGAATTCCATGAGGGCAGAGGTGGTGCTGTGTCTTTGTCTGAAGCCATGTAGTTGTGCACATAGGATCTTATGCTTGTCTAGATATTCAGTAAGTTGGTCGGCTATGATGCGTTCAATGGCTTTGGAGATGGGTGACAATATGGAGATGGGCTGGTAGTTTATGTGAAGAGTTCTGTCACCATTTTCTTGGACAAGAGTAACCATGGCTGACTTTCATATATCTGGGAACTGGATGAGACTGAGTGAGAGGTTAAAGATCCTAGTTAAAGGAGCTAGCACTTCCTCCAGGGTGACTGACAATAGTTTGAGATCAAGGGAGTCCCTGCTGTGTCTAGAGTGACCAATTGCTTTATGGATGTGCTTATGGGCTTCCTGGGTCAAAGCTACTCTGAAGTAGAAAGGTGGGAGGTTGATTGGAGGGGGGAGCTTGCTGGATTGGTGGGTATGTCATCCACTAGAAAAAAGTCAGGTGGGAGAATATCACTGAGGTCCATAAAAGCATATTGAAAGTATTGGCAACAGTTGTGGGGTCCAGAGCTGTAGTCCCATCAACGTTAAGTAAAGTAGGTGGTGTTTTCAGATTTTTTCCTGCAATCTCTTTGATATTATCCTAGAAAGCTTTACTATTGTCCCAGGTGTCAGAGAGCACTCCCTTGTAGTAGTTGTTGCTTATTTCTAGGTGGCTGGACCTTGTGCAGTCATTCATTGTTCTTTTGTAGTTCAGAATGTCTATTTGGGTGCCATAGGCATGGGCTGGGTGCCAAAGGTGGTCCCTTGTTTTCATGGATACTATACAGTTGGCAGAAAGCCAGGAATTCTAAGGGCCTTTGACTTTGCAATTTTTTTAGGGGTGCATAGGAATTACAGGTGGCATTGAAGGTGTTGATGAAATACGCAAGTGCCAAGTTGACATCTTTCGCTATGTCAATTGGTGACCAATCTTGCAGTGTAAGGTGGGATTGAAGGGCTCCATATGCCTCCGGGCTAGGACTCTGCTGGTGACACTCTTTGGCGTAGGATTGCAGAATTTATTAGTCCATGTGCAGATGACAGAGGAATGGTCACTGAGTGTGTCTGGAAGGATAGTGATGATAGTTATATGTTCAGGATGGCTAGATAGGACCCAGTCTAGTAATGTACTTGTTCCCATCCTGTAGTTGGATTTGGTTGGGAGTCTACCAGTTGGGAAAGGTTTGTTACAGGGATGGAATCCTTAAGGCATCCATTTTCTTGTGCAAGTCAAGTCATGTTAAAATCTACCTTCAGGATTGACTCTGAGTTAGGGGGTTGGTTTTGGATGAAGTTCAGGATGGAGTTGAGGCTGCTCACTTGTTCTTTTGGAGGGATGTACACAGAAGCAACAGTGAGTGCCTTGTTATGGGCATCTAGCAGAATTTTGATAGCTAAAATTTGTGTGGATGAACCAGTGGAGGGTACAGGCAGGGGATGTCCCAAGAATGTCTCCTTGAGATAGATTACACAACCCCCACTTCTCTTAGTTGTCCTATCAAGTCTAAGGTGGTGTGCCCTGGAAGGGCAATAGCCAGGTCTGGAATTTGTGGTGAAAGCCAAGTTTCAACAATTGTCATGACTTTTGGATTGTGTTGGTTAAAAAAGATTTTCACTGCATGATGACCCTAAAGCACACCCCGGTGCCTGTTGTTGTATGGAGGGTGGGGGGTTGAGGGGTGGTAGAGGTGGTAACCCTAACACCACATGTCCATGCTTTTGTTGCTGTGCTATGAACCCTAACTGATACATTAATGGAGGTTTTTTTCCCATGATTTTCCATTCTTTTTGAGAAAGTGCAATGTAACTGGTAACTGTTATGTGTTAGTGGGAGAGCAGGCTCTCTGGACCCTGCAATCCCTTCACATTGTCCATTTTTTCATAATTGCATGTGTATGTGGGAACGCAGGTCCTCTGGGCCTTGTCCTCCCATTCACACATAAGTATGGAGTCATAGAGCAGTCCTATAGGGCAAGGAACCCTTGTGGCACTAGTGTGCCAATATCTCAGCAACCGCAGAAGCTACAAAAAAAAATCAAGTCTTGTTGTAATTGTGACAGTGAGTTGTCTATGTAGTATAGACTGACTGAATCTGTACCTTGCATCGTTTCTGAGATACAGGCACCAAAATGCCCTGAAAAGGCACCCTTGGAACCCTTGGATCATGTTTTTGCCAGTATCTTTGTAACGGTAGAAAATAGGAAAACAAATTCACTGCAGGTGTCATCTGTGATTTCAAAACTTGTTTCTGCAGGTGAGCTCAGCTGTCAGTAGTGAAAACTTTGTATCTCACTTTGTTTTCAAGATATGGGCACCAAAATGCATCACGGGCACCACAATGTTATCCTATGGGAAATGTCTCAACTTTGGAAAGTGGTAACTTTTTGTCCCTTGAATATTTTGCCACCAAACCACAAAAAGGCACATTTCTGTGACCAGGACTTGCCACCCTGCAAATTTCAGCCCAAAAGACCAAACCAGTTTGTTGCAGGAGGATGGCAAAGATTTGCAGCTGTTTATTTTTAATTCTTAAGCAAATCATGAAAGTTTCATAAAAAGTAGCAAGAAATGTTCACATTTGTGAAAGTATTTCAGCCATTTCTTTCATGATTTGCTAAAGTATTTTTCCCAGATGTTAAAGAAGGCATTTCTGGGGGGGGGGGGTTACTTCCCCAAAAAGATAGGGCTGGCATCCTCAGGACCCGACGAGGTAACCCCAACAGTGAGTGTTTACCTAGAGGGTCCAAAATTTAAACTCAAGGCATTTTTCTCTCTCACTAACTGAAAACAAGATGGCTGAATCATGAACGTAAAAGGGCTATTTGCGAAAGTACAAGTGCATTTGTGAAACTTTAGTGATGCACATTTATTTTCCCCCCATTGACTATAATGGGAAATTATTTTTTTGAATAACTTTTGAATGGTTTAATATTTTTACACCAAATCTTAGAAAGGCACACGGGTGACACATACTGCATCTTCCCTAAAGATTTTGGATCAAATGGACAAATCATGCAGGCTGTGACAGGGAGCAAAGAAATGTGTATAAAATCTTTTTTGTGTTCTGTAGCTCCAAAACTGTACATCCAACCATAATGCAACATGCCAGATTCAGAGATCTGTGGTACCAGGCTGCACATGCAAAATTTCAGGCAAATCCATCATATTGTGGCAAAGTTATGGCGCAAAATTTGAAGTTTAACATTAAAGTGCTTACTCAACCCTAACTATTATGGTGCTACCATGCCAGTATAACATTTAGATATAGTCATGGCAAAAAACTCTGATAAATGCATCACTTAGAGTTGTTCCACAGAAACAAAAGTGAGGAAATTTGGTGTTAGGGTTGCCATCCCTTGAATCCCATGCCCACCCTGTCCTCATCAACAGGCATCTGGGTGTGCATTTGGGTCATCAGTCCTAACTCTCACCCCATTCCATGTGTAAAGAGGCTGAGGTGGTACATTATAGGAGAATGGGGTGAGAGTTAGGTCCGACGACCTCAACACACACCCTGATGCCTGTTGGTAGGGGTGGGGTGGGTATGTGGGGTGAAAAGGGTGACAACCCTAACACTGAATTTCCTCACTTTTGTTGATGTGGAACAACCCTAAGTGATACATTAAATGGAGTTTTTTGCCATGAATTTCCCCTCTTTTTGATAATGTGCAATAACAATAGTGAATGGTATGTGGTGGTGGGAGCACAGGGCCTTTTGGACCCCGTGCTCCCACCATGCTTCCCATTTGAGCATAATAACCCAAATAGTAATGATAACACTAACAGTAATGGTAATGACAATGGTAACGTTAATCCTAATGGGAATGTCAATGCTAACAGTAACGCTGATGCTAATGGTAACGATAACGAGAACAATAACTGTAACGGAAACCCACACGTAAATTGTAACACAAACGGTGATGAAAATGCAAATGGAATCAGTATCACAAATGCAAGAGGAAATGGTAATGCCACTGGTGACATGAAAGGAAACAGTGTGCAAATTGTAATACAAATGCAAGTAAGTGCAAAAGCATACAGAAATGGTAATGCAAACGGTAACGGAAATGCAAGCACAAATGTGAACACAAACACAGATGGTAATGTAAATGGAAACACAAATGCAAGTGCAAATACAAATGCAAATGGTAAATTCACAAGGTGATGCAAATGAAAACACTAATGAAAACAGTACTGGAAACGCAAACTATATCGGTAATGAAAACGCAAACGGTAATGCCAACAGTGACTCAAAAGGAAACAGCAATGCTAACGGTAGTGGAAATGTAAGCACAAATGATAATGCACATGGTGATGCAATTGGAAATGATTACGCAAACAGTAATGGAAATGCAAGCACAAATGTAAACACAAACACCAACGGTAAAGCAAACGGTAATGGAACTGCAAATGGTAATGGTAACACAAATAGATACGCAAATGCAAATGCAAACAGTAATGGTAACAGCAATGGCGATGCACAAGGATACAGTAATGCAAGCAACAATGGAAATGCAAACTCAAATGCTAATGATGACAGAAACACAATGCAAATGGTAACTCAAACAGTAACAAAAACACAAACAGTAATGGTAACGCAAATAGAAACACAAACGGTAATGGTAATGGCAATGGTGATGCCAAAGGAAACATAGAAACATAGAGGTTGATGGCAGATTAGGACTGCAAGGCCCATCCAGTCTGCCTATTTCTTTTTCTACCTTATAAATGTGCCATCGGCCTTTGCTGTGCCAGTGGCCTATCTATTAATACTCATCTGTATTGTCCCTTATGCCTATCCCATGCCTGTTTGAAGCCCTGCACTGTATTCATAGCCACCACTTCCTGAGGTAGGCTGTTCCATGCATCCACCACCCTTTCCGTGAAAAAGAATTTCCTCACATTCCCCCTTAACCTGCCTCTCTCTAATCTCATGCTGTGTCCTCTTGCCTTGGTGTTTTTCTTATATTTAAACATGTTAGACTCTTTCACCTTATTAATGCCCTTAAGGTGTTTGAATGTTTTGATCATATCACCTCTCTCCATCCTTTGCTTAAGGGAATACATATTAAGCTCCATTAATCTGTCCTCATATGCCTTCTGATGCAGTCCCTGCACCATTTTGGTTGCCCTTCTCATGACTATCTCAATTTGGTTAATGTTCTTGTGAAGGTGTGGCCTTCAGTACTGCATGCAGTACTCCAGATGGGGCCTAACCAGTGTCTTGTAAAGAGGGATTATTACCTCCCTCTTATGACTTGTGATACCCCTACTAATGTACCCTAACATCCCCCTAGCCTTACCTACTGCTTTAGAGGTCTACTTGGATGATTTCAGGTCATTGGTGATGATGATGCCCAAGTCTCTTTCTACCTTTGTGACTGCCAGCGACTCCCCTCCCAACCTATAGGTGGCTTCAGGGTTTATCTTCCCTATGTGCATGGTCTTGCACTTCTTTGCATTAAATCCCAGTTACCACTCTTCTGACCATTTTGCTAGTTTATCCAGATCTCTTCTCATTCTGCCCACCCCATCTGGATCATCTACTCTGTTGCAGATCTTGGTGTCATCAGCAAACAGACAAACCTTACCCTCTAGTCCATCTGCAATGTCACTAATGAAGATATTGAAGAGAACTGGCCCCTGGACTGATCCCTGAGGTACCCCACTTGTTACTTGCATCTCTTCTGACTGTATACCATTTACCACCACTCTCTGTTTTCTGCCCGTCAACCAGTTTGCCACCCAGTTGACCAACTTCTGTCCCACCCCAAGCCTACCCAGCTTATTTATCAATCTTCTATGTGGAACAGTGACAAAAGCTTTGCTGAAGTCAAGAGAGGTGACATCAACTGCTCCCCCTTGGTACATCACTCTGGTTACCCAGTCAAAGAAATCTATGAGATTAGATTGACAGGACCTTCCTTTTGTAAACCCATGCTGTCTTGGATCTTGTGCCCCATGGATTCTAGGAGTTGCACTATCCTTTCCTTAAGGAGTGCCTCCATAATCTTGCCCACTACTGAGGTAAGACTGACTGGTCTGTAGTTCCCTGCCTCCTCCCTGCTACCACTCTTGTGGAGTGGGATCACATGAGCCCTTCCCAGTTTTCTGGGACCTCTCCTGTGCTCACAGACTCACTAGACAGTTCTGCTAATGGATCTGCTAGTTCCACCCTTAGCTACTTAAGTACCCTGGGATGTATGCCATCAGGTCCCATTGCCTTGTCCACCCTGAGTTTAGCGAGCTGTTGTAAAACCCTTTCTTTTGTGAAGGGAGTAGTGCTCACCTCCCTCCCCCAGTGTCTATGGTGCTGAGCAGTGGGCCCTGCCCTACCCTACCTTCTCTTCAGTAAATACTGAGCAAAAGTATCTATTTAGAATAGATGCTTTTACAGGGTCCTCCTCCTCACATGCCCCCTTCTCTCCTTTGAGTTTAGCAATTCCCCCTCTGGACTTTCTCCTTTCACTAATGTATCTATAGAAAGTCTTGTCACCTTCTTTTACTGTTCATGCTAGTGTTTCCTTAGTTTGGGACTTTGCCTGCCTTACTGCCTTCTCTGCTTCCCTTAGGGCAGTTTGGTATGCCTCCCTATCTTCATCCCACTGTGTTCCCTTATATTTCCTGAAGGAAAGCCTTTTGGCTTTGACTGTTTCTGCTACTGTGTTTGAGAACCAAAGTGGTTTCCTTCTTCTTTTGCACTTCCTTTTCTGTCTAACACAATGGGATGTTGCTTCAAGTATTGCATCCTTAATGCTTGCCCACTTTGCCTGCACCCCCTCACCTGTGTTTCTTTTTGCCAGAGCTAGCTTAACTCTGTTGACCATCTTATCAAAGTCAGCTCCTTTGAAGTCCCATATTTTTGCCTTGGAATGGGATGATTTAGTACTAGTGGCCAAATTGAACGAAACCACGTGGTGGTCACTGGCCCCCAGGTGACCTTCTACCTGGAGATCTGTGATCCCTTCCCCGTTAGTCAGTACTAGATCTAGGATAGCTCTGTCTCTCGTGGGTTGTTGTACAAGTTGTTTGAGGCCCTTCCCCTGCAGGGAATCCACCATGTGTCTAGTTCTGGCAGATGTTCCTGCTGTTATTGATCAATCTGTATCCGGCATGTCGAAGTCTCCCATTATCAGAACCTCCCCTTTAGCTGTCATGTTTTGTATATCTTCTAACAGTAATGTGTCTATGTCCTCCCCCTGGTCTAGGGGCCTGTAGACAACCCCAGTTCTTGTGACTGTCCCATTTCCTGTTTCCAGGGTGACCCACAGTTCTTCTGGCTGCTTATGTGTATTTAGAATTTCTGTAGCTTTGATATTTTCATTTACATACAGGGCCACTCCACTCCCCTTTTTGCACCTCGACCTCTTCTAAACAGTACATAGCCAGGTACTGAAGTCTCCCAAGTGTGGTTACTGGTAAACCACATCTCATTAATTGCTACTATGTCCAGTTTAGCCTCTGACATTATTGCCTGCAGGTCTGGGATCTTATTTCCCAGGCTGTGAGCATTTGTGTACATGATTTTCCATTGGCCAGATTTTGGTGTGTTAGCTGTTGGGTGAGGTTTGGCATTTCTCCTGTGCGTTGTATGGTGAGATGGATCTTTTTTCTTATGTAGTGATGCAAATGAACTGCAAACATGCTGAATCCCTGTTTCACCACTAGCTGGGGGGGGTGTTCTTCCCATTCAAGGTATGGGGTGCTGCACCCCTCTCCCCATTTGCTAATTTAAATGTTCTGAAAAGACATCAAACATCTGCCCCAATGCACTGACTCCCTCCTTAGTCAGATGCAGTCCATCAAATTTAAAGAACTTTTGCTCCCAGAACTGTTGCCAGTTCCCTACAAATCAAACAGTAATACAAATGGAAACGCAAATGAAAATGTAAATGGTAACACTCACACTGATGCAAATGGAAATGCTAATGAAAATTATAATGGAAATGCAAACGGTAATGGTAACACAAATGGTAAAGGTAACAGTAACTAGAATGATAACGGTAATAGAAAGACACACAGAAGTGGTAACGTAAATGGTAATGAAAATGCAAACACAAGCGGAAGCAGTAATGCCAATGGTGATGTGAAAGAAAACAGTAATGCAAACAGTAATGCAAAAGCAAGAGCAAAAGCAAATGGAAACAGTAACACAATGGTAATGGAAATGCAAGCGCAAACATGAAACCAAACAAAGATGGTAACACAAATGACAATGAAAATGCAAACAGTAACAGTAATGTAAACACAAGTGCAAATACAAATGCAAATGGTAATGCACATGGTGATGCAAGCAGAAATGATAAGGCAAATGGTAATGGAAACACAAGTGCAAACATAAACACAAACACAAATGGTAACAAAAATGAAAACTGTAATGGTAATGGTAACACAAACGCAAACAGTAACGGCAATGGTGATGCACAAGGAAACAGTAACTCAAGTGACAACAGAAATGCAAGCACCAACGCAAACGCTAACAGTAATGGAAATGCAAATGGAAATGGTAATGCAAATGGTAATGAAAATGCAAATTGTAATGGTAATGGAAATGTAAATGCAAATGCAAACACCAATGCACATGTTGACGCAAATGGAAAGGCTAATACAAACAGTAATGGAAACACAATGGGAAACATAAATGTAAACGCTAATGGTAAAAGTAATGCAAATGCACACACTTTGTGTTCGAAAGAGGTGCATCCAGAAGCACAGTGAACACAAAGAATGTTTGCATAATAGAGGTCCTCGGACAGGAAAATGATCACTTGGAATACTAAATTGCTTATATCTCAGGCACTGTGTGACGTAGAAAAAAATCAAAATCTCATATTATTTATGACTTTCCAGGCTAGTTTTATACTTAGATCCCTAATGGGGGACTAAGAATTTTTGCAACGAAAAGTACGTATCTCAAACAGCTTTCGAGATACAGGACCCAAAAGTCGTGGTGGACACCGTAGTGTTATCCTATGGGGAAAATTGTCAATTTTGAAGTGCCATAACTTTGCAGCCCTGTTATATTTTGGCACCAAAAGGCACATATGTGTGATGTTGGCTTTCTTCCCTGCAAATTTCATCCCAAAAGACCAAACTATTGTTTTGTAGCAGGGTGGCTAAGATTTCCTATTGTTTTGGATATAGTGTCACAAATTACTTTTGCAAATCACAACATTTTCACACAAAAAATCACGAAAGTGTCACATTAGCAAAAGCACTTTGCAACACTACTTTTTACAACAATTTAAAAAACATTTCTGGGGTGTTTTACCCCCCCCCCAAAAAAAAGATATGGCTAGCATCCTCCGGGCTCAACTAGGTGAACACAACAAGAATTGGGTCCCTAGAGGGTCCCAAATTTAAATGCCAAGCATTTTTCTGACCACCAACTGAAAAAAAAGTCTGAATCATGAAAGTGAAAGGGTCATTTGCAGCAGTAAAAACTGCATTTGCAACACTTTCTCATAGTTTAACTTTTTCCATAGACTATAATGAGATCCAGTGTTTTCTGAATAACTTTTGAGCCGTTTAATAGTTTGTCATCAAATTTTTGAAGGGAACATCAGGCTGCATGTTCTCTGAAGTTTTTGGACTGACCACGCAAACCATGCGGGCTGTAGGTGTGAGTAAAGAAACACGCAAAAAAACATAATTTATGTTGGTGCAGTTGTGCCAGTATTGTTAGAGTGAAAGTGCACTTCTATGTTAAAGTTCAAACTTTGAGGGTTAATAATTATGGAACTGTGAAATAGATTTGAATTAAGTTTGGCATGCATAGTCTCTAGGGGTAGATCCCTTGACCTAACAAATTGGGTGGAATCCATCAAGTGATTTCTGAGATATATAATGTTGAAATAACAGAAACATCAGGATTTTTATGAAATGTCTTTGTCATCCTGGATCTCAGGAATGGCTTTATGGTGTGGGCTCCAATTTTCAGGGTAGAAATCCCTTGGGTCACAGATGTCCCTTTTGAAAATTTGGTGAAAAAATATTAATCTGTTCAAAAGGTATTACAGTTTTTAATGTCCCATTATTTCCAATGCAAAAAGTTGTGTTTAGCATGAAAATGGACCATTTGTGAAAATGATTCTGCTTGCAAAAATGAAACCACATGGTTTAATTTTTAAACGTAAATAACTCTGGAACTGTTCAATGGTTTGCATGAACCTTGGCATGCATAATCTTCAGGGGTAGGTCTCCTGACATGCCAAATAGTGTGTTGATGTATTTTGTATTTGGTGAGATATGGACTGTCAAAAAAACATAAAATTAATGGCCACTTTCGAAAATAAATTGTCTGCAAAAATTAAACCAAGTTGTTTAAGATTTGAACATCAATAATTCAAGAAACGTTCTATGGATTTGCAAGATGTTTGGTATGATTAATCTCTAGTGGTAGTTCTTTTGACTTTCCAAATTGTTTATGAATGGGTTTTGTGTTTTTTGTGATATGGGCTGTCAAAATAAATGTTAAATTGGACTATCTTAATGGACGGATGGGAGTGCAGGATTCGAAGGATCCTATGCACCCACCGTAACATATGGACAGTGTTGTACTATCTCAATGGAGGGTTTGTATCCTGCACTCTCATTGTGATATAGGGTCAATGTTGTACTTTCTTGATGGAGGGTTCAGACCCTGCACTCCCACTGGGACATATGGATACTATTGTACTATCTGGGTGGAGGGATGGTAGCACATGATCAAAAGGACCCTGCGCTCCCACAGAAAAATGAGAATACAATTATACTACCTGAAATATATATTCTATGCAAAAAGCTGCATTAATGCATCATTTAGGGTTAAAACATGAAAAGTCAGGAAATGAGACCTTTAGGGTTGCCCCCTACCCCCCCCTTGTGTATCCCCCCATCCTCCTGAGATTGACAGACACCGGGGTGTGTCATTTTGGTTGTGAGGCCTAAATGTCACCCCATTCTTCATTACTGTGGAATGTAAACATGACTACACATGAAATGGGGTGACATTTCTAACTTTTTGTGTTTTAACCTAAATGATGTATTAAGCAGCTCTTATATATATATATATATATATATATATATATATATATATATATATATATATATATATATTATATAGTGGCATGGTGAGGTTAAATATGCACTTTAATGTTAAACCTCATATTTTGCACATTAATCACTTTGCCACCGTTTGACAGAGTTGCATGAAATTTTTCATGTGCAGTCTGGTCCCATAGATATCTGGATCTGGCAAGTTGTGTTATGGTCAGATGTACACCTGTGGAGCAACAGAATGACAAAAAATGCAAAAAAATTTACTTTTTGCACATTTCTTTGCTCTCTCCCACAGCAAGCATGGTTTGTCCATTCAGTTCACAATCATTCGAGATGATGCAGTCTGGGTCACCAATGTGCCTTTTTAAGATTTGGTGTAAAAATATTAAACCATTCAAAAGTTATTCAAAAAACAAATTTACCATTATAGCCAAATGAGGAAAATATATGTGCATCAAGAAAGTTTAGCAAATGCAATTTTTCTTTCACAAATGGCCCTTTTGCTTTCATGATTTAGCCATCTTGTTTTCAATTAGTGAGAGAGAAAGATGCCTGCCATTTAAGATTGGGACCTTCTAGGTAGGATGCAAGCCCTATCTTTTTGGGGGGTTGAACCCCCCCAGAAATACCATTTCCTGCTTTGAAAAAAAAAACATTTGCAAATACATTTGTGAAAGTTTCACAAATGCGAAAGTTTCATGCTGTTTTTTGTGAAACTTTCATGATTTGCAAAAGTATTTTTTAAAAATAACTGCAAATCTTTGCCATCCTCCTGCAACAAAACAGTTGGATCTTTTGGGCTGAAATTTGAAGGGTGGCAAGCTCTGGTCCCACAGAAGTGCCTTTTGGTGGTTTGGTGCCAACACATTAAAGGGGACCAAATTTACAGCATTCTGAAGTGGAGAAATTTCCCATAGGATAACATTGTGACACCCGTTATGTCTTTCGGTGCCCATATCTCAAAAACAAAGTGAGATATTGAGTTTTTGCTACAGGCAGCTTAGCTCACCTTTAGGTGATAAAGTCAGCTAACCTGCAGAAACAAGTCTGGAATTCATAGATGTCACCTGCAGTGGAATTCTTTTCCTACTTGCAATGATTAGAGAGATATTGGAAACAAACATGTTCCAAGGGTTCAAAGGGTGCCTTTTTAGTGGTTTAAAGTGCTTGTATCTCAAAAACGCTATGAGATATGGATTTGGTCGACTATATCACGTGAAGTACTTGCAGTCATGATTACACCAACACTGGAATTTTTTTCCTAGCTGCCACAGTGGCTGAGAAATTAACAAATTACTGTTACAAGGCTTCCTTGCCATATAGGACTGCTGTATGGCTCTTTAGTTATATGGGAGCACAGGGTCCGGAGGGCCCATGCTCCCACTAACGTATACCACTTACATTACACTTTCTCAAAAGAAGGGAAATTAATCTAAAAACTTTGTTTGTGAATCAGTTAGGGTTAATAGTACAATGACAAAAGTTTGGAAATGTGCTGTTGGGGTTCAAAACCCTAACTTTGCATTCCCCACCCACCCCAAACACACATACACATGCAGGACACATGCAAGACTGTAAGACTCTGCACCACTCTGTCACATCTGTAACCACAATACTCACAACACTGTGCTTAGTTCACATAACTCTATGTAATGAAAAAACAAATATAGTATCATCTACTCTGTACTGGCAGTACAGTATGATGACACATTATTGCTGCCATATCTTCTTCACACAATGAGACTTAGTTTGTACACATTTTTAAAATATTGACTTTTATGTGTCACTATTCAGCAACTGGGTTGCTGCATGTATCACAGCTACCACATGGGCTTGTGGGAGCAGGAAAGATACAGAAGACACATATTAATTTTAAGATACTGCTCAGGTATGAAACTAGCACCATCACATGTTGTTATACTGCTACATTACCTGGAAATACTCATTAGCAGCATGTTATTGTTAGCTTTGGATGTTTCAACTGTTGCTTTCACATGTTACTTGTAAATTGTACTACAAATAATTACTTTTATTATTACTACCATTTGTTATTAGAACTGACTCACTCTATCAGAAAAATAAATGCAAACATCCAATGACTATTGGTAGGCTTATAGTAACTCTCATTTCCAAGAAACTCTCTGTGGATAACATGCTGTGTGTTACATCCCTTCTTCACAATTGAAATATAGGCATGTGCTTAAATCTTGTTATTGGTGTTTGTAACGCAAAAATGCTTACTGTGGTGCATCACTCATGGTTGCCCAGCATGTGTGTCTACCCCCAAGGCACTATGATGGTTGCAGAACTCATACAGTTGTTAAGCCATGATGAAGGACGTGTCATGCAGTACATTTAGAGAGCTGTACATTACTTCTGTTAACTGTGGCTGGTAGTCTCTGATTGATTGTGTTGCCTTGTCCCTTCCCCTGCTTGCATGTGTGTATGTGTGGGGGGGTGTGAAGGGGGGAATGCAGAGTTAGGGTTTTGAACCCTAATAGCACATTTCAAACTTTTGTTACTGTACTATTAATCCTAACTGATGTATTAACAGATTTTTTTGTAATAATATATATATATATATATATATATTCATTACAAAAACTCAATAAATGCATTATATATATATATATATATATATATATATATATATATATATATATATATGAATGATTAAGAGAAATCTCTAAAAGGTTCTTTCTATGCATGATTTTTTACTGGGCTTGCAAAATGCATAGGCATGAGTTTTCAGCTAAAAAGTGCCATATGTAGGAAGGTAAATTGCAATAGCCAGTGATAATGTCAAGTTCTTTAGAAAACTGTGTGTGTAGTTTGTGCTTTTTTCTATTTTTTTTTAACACTGTTTCAGCACTTTAATGTCACTCACTATGATTGGTATGTATGTATCACATGAACATAACTTTAGCTGCTATATAAAACCCCAGACATTAGTGGGCCTTTCCTTTGATAAATCCAGCACTGGTGAAACGTCAGGTGATTTGCTGCTCCCCATATCTGTGGTTGTTTGAATTTTTGCACTAGCACTCTGTACTTTATGCTTGTAATGAATTGTGAACTGTGAATAAACGCTAAGGATTTGGATATTTTCCATGCCTGGACAGTGTTCTTTATGTGGGATGGTGAGTGCCGTGATTTACTATTTTCAGTTTAGCCTGTATACCACTGAACATCCAGTCCCACCTGAGTGGCTTTTTATGATTTTGTTTGTTAGTCTACTTGGCTGTAGGGCATGCCTTGCAGCTGGTGTTACCGGAACATGGGCATCCACTCAGGTGTGGCCCTGGGGCCCAGCTGCCATACACTCCTCTTGCCACATGGTTCGACTGGTGTGGTCCATCACATGTGCTGTGGGGCCCATCAAGATGTGTGGCATGGCTGGATGTGTGGTCATTCATGCAAGACCTATGGTTTGTGGCCATGCACAGGGGTGTCCTGTCAGCCAGCTCTGTCATGCGTACTGTTATGGCAGCCATCACCCTGGCATAACTGAACACACCTGCCATCATGTGTCTGGCTGTCATACATGGTTTTGTGCATGTGCATAGCATCCACACATGTGCGGCACTATGAAGCCTTGCACCTCCAAACATGTCACATGTTGCAGACACAAACATGGTTGCTCCACCAACCAGGGTTATTCACTTCATAACCGAGACCCTTGCTTCTTCATCCTCCCTCTACTGCACTCGTAATCAGGTAAGGTATCCTTTGCCTTTGGGCTCCCAGACCTCTGGAACCATCTCCCGCACTTGGTCCACCTCTTGCCCATTGCAGCATCCCTCAAAACACACCTAAAACCCCTGTCTACCCCCTGCCACTGCCTCCCTCCTCATCCCCCTTGACAGCCTATGCACCTCTCCCCCTCAAAAAACACCTAAAACCCTTTCCCACCACCTACTCTTGCCTCCCTCCTCATTCCCCTTGACACCCTCTGCACCTGCCCCTTCCCCATTTTCCTATCACTCCCCCTCCTACCTCAACCTTTAACTCTCTAGCCACTCATCTGTGGCTCCTTGAACTTTGCTACTAATTCTATTGCCTGATCATATAACATTGTATATTCTCATTTGTATGTATTGTATATATGGTCTACATTTGCAATATTTCTTGTATTTTTTTGTATATGTTGTGAAAAAACATCCTGTATTTTATTGTACCTTTTGCCATGTAGGCAGCTCTGTATTGTAGTTGCATGTTCTCCACTTCCTCCTCCCGAGTCACACCTGAAAACGAGCTCCGGTTAAGAGTACTTTTCCTGGTTACCAAAATAAAAAAAAATTTAAAAAATTTACACCCGTTGTGCATGTCTCTGCATCAGGACTTGCATGTATTTTGCACATCACCATCTACGTGCCCTCACTATGCATGTCTGTGTCCCCCGCATTGTCTCTGTGCATAGGGCCCAGTGTTATTTGTTTATCATCTAATAAACAAAGGCATTTAGGATGGTATTGCTCAGCTGGTCTTGTGTTTTATTTGTCATGTTTACACACAATAGAATGTTTTCTTTACTGTTCATATATTGAAGTCACAATCTTTTTTTTTTTGCACATTGATTTCACGCTGACTGTCACTGACCTCACTGAGGAGTGACGTTAGTGACAGCTGTGCATGGCTTCCAGAACAGCTGATCTCAGTAGCCATCTCAACATGAGTACTATTGGTTTCCCAGCAAATTGCCTACTTTATTTAAAAAGATGCCCTTCCCTGGTTCCCCTATTGGCAGAACTATCCTCTGTTTATACTTTGAAATCAATCAGCTTCTAAATAGAAAAGCAGAAGTGGCTATTCTCTGGCTCCAACACACATTCTGGGAGGGAGGAGATAAAGGGGGTATGGTACTGGCCTACCAGCTTAGACACCAACAGATTAGCCAGCTCATCCCTAGCCTGAAAAACAGTCAAGAGACCCTGGCTACCACTCCACAAGCCATAAACCAGATTATGGCATCCTTCTACAGGGATCTCTATTCCACTACCCACTCCCAACCAGTCCCTAAGGTCCAGACCTTCCTGGACAGCTTTCCCCTTCCCACACTGTCTCCACAACAGTCCTCTGAGTTGGATGCCCCAATTACCCAGGATGAGGTGAGTGCTGCTATTCAGTGTCTTCGACTGGGCAAATCCCCTGGGACTTATGGCTACACTACCAACTTCTACCAGATGCTGGCATTAGTGATCACCCCTTTTCTCACAAGAGGCTGAGACCCAAGGTATTTTCCCTTCCTCCTTCCAGGAGGCATCCACTGTAGTTATCCCAAAAAAGGGGAAATATCCCACTAGCCCAGGTAGTTATCGTCCAATCTTTCTCATAAATGTGGACAGTAAAATCTATGCCAAGGTCTTGGCTGCCAGACAGCCCCTTACTGTTGCACCTAATTCACCCCTCCCATGTGGGTTTTGTACCAGGCCGTCATAGCACTGATCATCTCAGAACTTTGATGAAACTTATGCAAACAGCAAGAGCCCTGCCAACTCCAGCTATGGCCATTGCTGTGGATTTTGAAAGGCCTTTGATTCCAATGATTGGGACTACTTATACCTGATCCTCTCCCATCTGGGAATGGGTGAAAATTTCATAACCAAAGTGCAGGCCATCTATAATACCCCATCAGCACAGGTCCCAACTCTACCATCTCATCCCCATTTCCACTAGAGCGAGGGAATAGACAAGGCTGTCCCCTCCCCCCCACTGTTTGACCTTGGGGTGGAACCACTAGCAGCTACTATTAGACAACACCCACATATCCAAGGGATAAGAATTGGGGACACAACCAACCCTACTCTGATGTATGTAGATGACCTCCTCCTCCTCCCCTTAAGTGATGTCCCCCACTGCTTGCCCCATTTACTAGTTCTGTTTGACTCCTTTACTACTTATTCAGGCCTCAAACTTCATCAGTCAAAGACTGAAATCCTTACCCTTAATGAGTGCTGCCTACCACACACAGCCATTACCCATGGGTTACTATGGGCCCCTAGGGAGCTAACCTACCTGGGTATCAGGCTCACCCCTAAACTAGAACACCTCTTGCAAGCTAACATACAACCCTGCTTGACATCACCAAGACCGAATTTGATAGGTGGAAATAAATCAAACCCACCTTAGCAGGCAAGATCGCAGCCATAAAAATGGTGACTGCTCCTCAGTTTCTGTACCTCTTAGCCCATATACCCATCTCTCTGCCCAAGCTGTGGTTGCAACCCATTGACAAGCTATTTGGGGACTTTCTATGGGAGAGCTCTAAACCCTGCTTTAGCTGAGCTAAGTTGTGAGCCCACTGGATGCAGGGAGGGTGGGACCTTCCGTGGATGGAGGGATACAAATGGGCATTTCGTGTTGCACAAACTTTCCACTGGTTTCATACACCCTTCTCCCTCCCCAGGCCTCAATGGGTCCACATTGAACTAGAAATGACAAACACCTTGCATTCCTCCTCTCTCCTATACTGTACCTGATGGAAAGGTCCACTCACGCACAACCCTCTTCCTCAGACTCCGTCTCTATTTCCTCCACAGTGGAGATGCCCAGAAGAGCCTGGTATCATATCCATAACAAACTGAACACTAACTCACTTCCAATCTCTTATGCACCACTCTGGCAGAACCCCTCTATCACTATAAATAAAGGTAGGGTGGCCTGGAAACACTGGTCCATTAAAGGCCTTCAAACTGTGGGAGACCTATGTGACTGTGATCTTACTAAGATCTCTACTTTTCAGTCCCTACAGACACAATGGGACCTCCGTCACAAGGAGTGCTGGAGGTACCACCAGATCCACTCGGTGGTTACTCCCTTGCTGGGACGCCCCACACACTGGGATAACCCATCACCCTTGCAGTCATGGATAAGACACCCAACCAGTCTCACAGACCAAATCTATGCCAAACTGTGGGACACCCTGCCCTCTCAATCAGGGGATTCCAAGAAAAAATGGGAAAACATGTTACAGTGTACTATCACTGACACTCAGTGGGGACTAGCCTGGAGGGATGCGCGCACAACTGGCTCCAAGATGCCAGATTCAGGCGGATCCACAATAAGGTCTTACATTGATGGTATAAGATCCCAGATATATTACATAAAGCCAAGCTCCTAGAATCTGATTGCTGTTGGAGGTGTGACGCAGAAGGGGGGGACCTTGCCTATACACTATGCTTCTGCCCTGTGACACAAACCCTCTGGAGGGCAATAGTCACACTGACTACTAAGGTACTCCACAGACCAATCCCTCACACCCCACTTTTCTTCCTGTTGTGGATTAGAAAAGACCTCCCACTACTGACCCCACAGGAATATAGGTGGTTAACACTATTGGCCATACAGACAAAAAAGGGCGCTACTATGTAAATGGCACACTACGAGTACTCCCACACTTGCTAAAGTGGAATCTTTCCTTTCAGCATTAGCCAAGCTGGATAGGATTACCCACCTGAAAACTTATAAAATGGTCAAGTTTCAGCAATGATGGGCCCCATACCTGAGACATGTACTACCCCTACAAGGAGTGGGATGACTCACCCACACCCGACCACAGTCTGGACTCAGCAGAGACTCTCACAGACTGAGGATTTGGATGAAGGAATGGGTTACTAGTACCCCTCACACTTGGCTCACTATTATTTCAGAGAACAAGCAGGCTCCCTGGAGCAGGGTGTCCCTCCCCACCAGGTGGGGAATTATGTTGCTATGTCACTGTATGGTGTGTAAGTATAGATAATGCAGTAGATTCAGTGCACAGATTCTTTGTGTATGCCTCTGCTCTGTTTTAGGAATTTCCTCATGATGTATCAGAATGGAGACACATATATCCAGACCACCTGATGCCATGTCATGGTGCGACCCCCTCTTCAGACGGATACTGTAGGAGTGTCTTCAATCAGGTATTCCTGTTGCTCTCCATAGAATGTGGCCAGGTGAGTACTATATTCTGTTAACTTGCCATGTTTTGAGCCCTGGTTGAAGATCTCCCATGGCTATACTTACTTGCTTTACGGGATACAGTACAATAACTTGCACCCTGTAACCTTGTGCAAACTGTGATTATGAACTTCCCCTCATCTCCTTCCCTTTTACCTCCCTTTGTCTTCCCACATCCCTTCATTATACCCCTCACCATTTATGGTTTACTGTTTAAAGCACTACTGAGTACGTGAAATACTAAGATGTAATGTGCTATATTATTTTTGAAAATAAAAAACTTTACAACTAAAAATGCCTACTTTATTGCATATGGTTTTGTAGTATTCAGATAAGCAGCTGCTTGTGTACAGTAGCTGATTTAAAATGTAAAACAAAAATTAATTGTGAGTGTTTTCTTATGATGATCACCTCGCGGAACAATGTTTTAAACACACAAATGCTTCTTTTGTGACTGCCTCCTGCCTTGAACATACTGACAAGGTACCTTCTGTGCCAGATTTCTTTCATCCTTTTGTCATTTTGATCAAAGTAATTTGCTATAATATAATAGCTGTTTTAGGGGGGTGTGGCTGACTTGCAACCAAGATGTCTGAATAATCAAACAACTCTATACCACTGAGTGAGAAATCCACTCTATCAACCATTAATCACTAGAGCATATCAATAAAAGACTACTTTTCTACAAAGAGAGAGAAACAGAGCTACAGGAAAATATCTTTCTTGTGACCTCTGGTAGCTAGATTGTAATGACTAGACCAACAGAAATCTCAGTCTCCGAGTGTCGCAATCTCAAAACTAGGTCTTGCTCTACTAGACCCACCAAACTCCATCTCAGATTTTACACTTACATAACAGCAACCAGCAGGGATAAATATTTATATTGCCTAAACATGGTGCAACCTCCTCCTCAGTCAGCCACCAATGCCTTGGATATGACATAAATATCAGCAATGTTGTCTCGAATCCTGAAAGACACTACAGAACTTAAGACGACTACTACAAAAACTAACTGGGATCTAGCGGTCCTCGGCTGCAGAATAATGGTGGTAGAACAGAAAATGCTACAAATGGAGGACATTGTTAACCACTCTCAGGGAGCTCTCAGAGACCACAGCAAGCAAATAAATGACTTATTTGCTAAAACTGACAACTTGGAGAACCGAGCATGAAGAAATAAAATTGTGAGACTGGGTTTCCCTGAAGGGGCTGAAGGCTGTGATGTGATTTCATTTCTTCAAAAAAACTCTCTCAGCACTGCTACATGCTCTAAACTGCCCTCCATCTGAACTGGAAAAAGTACACTATTCCCTATCCCACAAGCCAAAACAAGATAAGTGACAATTGCCTATTTTGTGTAAGATTCTATAATATCCTGTAAAAGAAAACATCCTCTGACTGGCTTGGGAGAACAGCCCACTACACTGGGAAGGCCACACTGTTCACATTTTTTCAAGATTTCTCCCCTGACATATCAAAATGGAGAAGGGCCTTTGCTTCCATTCCACATAAATTTCACCACCTTAATGTCTCAATATCTCTCTGGTATCCAGCAATTTTCAAAATCCAAAAAATGGTGCATTCATAACTTTCACTCTTAGACAGACGAGGACTAATACTTATAGTGAAAGTGGCTGGATTTAGAATCTCCCCATCTAGCTAGAATGAGACACTGAAACGATGAATCCCTGCCAATGGACACAACTTTAAGAGAATCAGCCACCTTAACTGCTGTGACTGCTACTGAACAACAGGACAGTGAAAAATGGCACCAGGTTAACGGGCAGGAATAAGAAAAGAAACTCACAACAGCCAAGCCACAAGTCCTTGCCACCATGACACCACTCCAGAAGCAGACAATGGACCTATCCCTCTTCAGGAACCAGTACCTGCTCTCCAATCTTTTTGCCCACAAAATCCAGAGCAGATTTGCAGCCCTCAAAGAAATGACCCTAGCAGCTCTGGACCCTTTATTGGATCTGCAAATGCTCCCTCTTATGCCATGCTTCCTGACACAGACCTCGAAGACCAAACCCAGTCACATACCTCATGAGCAGACTGTGTTGCAGCCACCTCCAGAGACACTGTACTTCCTCTTCAGAATGAGTTACAGGGCCAGGTCACTAATCCATCATAATCAGCTCACACCTGAAGCATCTCAAGGTCAGGCAGTGAGCATGGGAAGGGTTCTCACTTCTGAAGGTAACAGACTTTTAGATAGTTGCCTCTGTATGAGGTAGCATTCTGAATAAAGGAAATTAATAGACTGTTTCCTAGACTGCTTCTTGCTTCACAGAAGTGCCACTGCCAGAGAGATAACTGGGCTGCAGAGTTTGCTCTCTCATCTGCAAAACACTCTCTCTGCCTGAACTTTCTGACACAGTGAACTAGTTTTTTTTTTCACTTAGAATGTGTTCTTTATCATTTCACTCTTAACTTATCAGTCTTTTGGTGCTGGGACACTGAGAACTAAGTTTTCTGCTTTTACCATTTAAAAAGTAAGAATTACATTGTTCTAAATAGTTTAAGTCCAAATGTTGCTTCAGATAAAAATTATGGTTCTTACTGTTAAACGGTGGAGCCCATTTATGTTTCCAGTTCTGAGATTTCTACTTTAACTGTGCATTTTACCATAAGGAGAAAAACAGCAACTCCCCCTAGATGCCTAAGCTTATTCAATTATTACTGAGACTAGCTTCCAACAGCTGCTAATTTGAGCTATACACCAGCAGATTAATTTCAAGGACAGAAATGGCAGACAAAGGCATCTCCTCCACTCACTCCAGCTTTCCCAGACCCTTGGTCACGGCCAGGGCACAGCATTCATACTACTATCTTTCAACCTGGAGACCATACGGTCAGACTCTAGTTGCTTAACAAACTGGCAGGCAATCTAATGCTGCTCAGCCAGAGGCAGAATGCCAAATTATGTACAGCACTGCAAACAGATTGACCATGGGCTACCATTATGTCCTTAGGCAGATCTCGCCACATTTTAAAGATGGCGGCCTTAAGACGTAAAGGTTTTTAGCATAGTCCCCCCCCAGCATGTGTTGAAGGCTCTTAAGATCCCACAAAGACATAGCTCCTTTTGTATTCAATGTTTGGTAGGTAACCACAGGCTCCAAATAGAGGTCACTACTACCATTAACTCTCCTTCCGGGGGGGGGGGGAATATATGCACTCATGCTGGCATAGCTGGTAGCAGTCGTCTGTGTATTGACCGTTCAACATGGTCAAATCAAAGCATCTTTCCCTTTCAGCATCTTCAAGGGATCCCAAAGATTGGAGCTCTGACCATCAATAAGGGTTGTAGACACTTTGGCATTTCTTTAAGGAGATAAATAGCTCAGATATGGAATTTTCCACAATACCCCATCCTCAGGCTGCCAATACACCTTAATCTAAACACTAATATATTTGTGAACTGGCAGGCCTACAATTACACTGCCGTATGCTCAACCTCCCCCCAACCCCACCACCAGGGTCACTGTTTCAAGAAAGAGTATTTATGACTGCAATTAATAAATGTTATATAACCTAGTAGATTTAAGTTTGACCCATTGTGAATTAGGGTCCTCTGACCCTGACTGGTCAGGATCTCCCACTCCCTCAGTAGATTAGCCAAGACTACCAGTAGATATGTTCCTCATGAACAAGAAAGCTCTGGAAGATAAACATTGCTACTTAAGGCTCCACCAGAGAGGAATTCCTATGTCCTTGAAGGATACTTACATCACAGACTGTGGGAGGCATTTCCACTCCTCACTCCCATGTCCCCCAGGTTGAACAAGCATATACTCACCTTTGAATGGTGACATGTCTTTGTCCTTTCTCCATGGCAATTACAACCCCCTCCTCTGTACAGAATTATATACAGTACTTACATACCACTCCATTATATACAAGTGATTATATGTTATCAACTATTAAATAGGCAAGGTCTGTACTCAAACAAGAATGTCATGCAATGTTATGCTGGATTACAGAAGGTACAGATAGGTGGAAGTACACATACCCTCTCTCTGCATGTCAATCACACCTTGGACCCTCATACAGGTGCAGATAACTGCCCCCCAAATTCATATATGGCTAGGACAACACCACTAGAATTAATTACCTGGAATGTAAGAGGACTAAACTCTCCAAGAAAGAGGAAGAAAATTCTAGGCCATCTAAAGAAATTAAACTGGCATATCACATTCCTCCAAGAGACAAAACTGACCCATATAGAAGCCCAGTAACTACTGACAGAAAGGGTTGGCTGGGAAGCTTATAGCACGTCTATGAAATCCTAACATGGGGTTTCTATACTTCTCCATATAAGCAATAAGACATGATGCGGTGTGCATTAAACAGATATTACCACACACCCGGGGTGCAGTGAGGTGCAAGGCTGCAGGCTGAGTGCCTTCAGCCCCAGGAAGTGTGGTAACATCTGTTCAATGCACACCTCATAGTGTCTTATTGAGCTTTATAAAATAGGTCACTGTGACAGGGAGCTCCTGCCACTCTTGAGGACTAACCTTTTCTTAAATCTGTTGCAACAATTCTTCTGTTTCTTAGCCTAATGTGTCCGTTACAATTTCTAGTCCATAAGGTTGGACACCTATGGCCCCTCTTCTCTTTCTTGACCATGCCATAGTTTCCTCTTTAATTTTCCTTTTCCCTTTCAGGTGTTCATACAGGGAGGTTATTGTGGTGTCCTCCAAGTGTATGTAAAACAGGTTGTGTTTATTGTTGTTGGAGTTAGTATGGAATAGCATTATGTCATAAAATACCTTGATGTATATACCTTATATTTATGAAACCTGTAAATGTTGAAAATACCATTGCACTAGTTGGTTTTGATGATGATAAAAAGTACTAGGTGATTATTTTAGAAATTAAGTTAGTTATTCTATTTCAAATTCAAGTAAATTGCTGTAAGTTGAACAAGTCTGAACTGTTGTGGTGATCTGCATATATCTAGGGACGTATGTTTGTCATGGCAGTCATGCACGTTATTGATTCCATGATGTTTGATCTTTACTCAGGACTTTCATGACTTTCATTAGTGCCATCAGAATGTAGAAATGATGACTGCCACAACATTTACTACTGTTTACTAATGATTTCATGAACAATCAATGAGTCATTAAAACCTCATCCATGACAAACTTACATCCCTATATATATATCCCATGATACTTTGCATTATGGAAGTATATGTGATGTTGTGTTTCTTTGAAACTGGGCTTATTGTCAATGCCCTTTGAGGTAACCCATGTTTCAGTGCTTCTGCATTGAGGTTTTTTGAATTTAGTTTGTTTTTTTATTTTTTTTATTTGAGCCCCCACCACCCAGGCAAGCAAGGCCCACCTGGGGGTGGAGATTGAATCTCAGCTGCTGAGTTAGATCAGAGATCGGTGTCAGTAGGTGCTGGCTAAGTGCAGAGAAAGGACATATATAGTCTGTTGCTGAAAACTAATGTGCTGAAGAATGGATATGCCATTGCTTAATGTTATCACCTGTATTTGTCAATAAACATCACACAGAGATTATGTGTTGAACTTGATGTTTGGTTTCTGGTCCATCTGTTATCCCACAACCCCTCCACAGTCACTTTATTTGGCATGTGTGAAAAAATTAAAATTCATGTGTTTAAATAACCTAGTTGAACAATCTTTACAGTATTTTGCTGTAAAATAGTTCCTCCACCTGTATTTCTTCTAGGTTTTTTCTTTTTTGAGCTTCTGACATTTGACCTACTGTGGCCTCTGTAGATCTCCTTCTCCAACTGTTGTTGTCATGGCTACCATGCTCTAACTACCGATTTTTTTCTAATTGAACTCAGATTATAAGAAAAAATTAAATAAAATATAGTTCTATGTGTTGAGTGATTAATTTACATTTTGCTGGAGAGTCGTCAGCTTATGGCAGGGAGAAAGGGATGCTGGCCCTTCCCAACAAGTGTGATCAGGGCAAGGCAGAAAAAACACCAAGCTTGGCAGTAGAATCTAAATAGACATGCTAGTCACAGCTCTACAGGTCAGAATCCAGTTACTTAAAAAAAAAAAAGATCACTTTGGTTGCCCTTACAGGAGGGGAGCAGCTGAGCAACTGAGAAAGGAGAGGAGTGTGTGAAGTCCATGAAGTTTTATTGGGAAAGCTGCCATATCATGTCATAGGGGAACTATTATTTAAATGATGGCTGGAAAATAAAAAAAAAAAACACACTGCAATTTAAATGATGTGCAATGAGTAAAACAAGGGTGACACAGTGCTGCTCAGCTGAGGTTTAGCACAGTTTGGATAGATTTTCATTGCAAGTGTGGTCCTGTCAGCAGTGAGTATTCAGAGCAGGTCAGATCACCCAATATTTACCATATTTTAATTCAGCACAGCAGCTCACTGGATCATGATACGCTGAAAACTCACTGCTGATAGCATTGCAGTTGCAGTGAAAATCTCCACAATCAATGATGAGTGTGGTAGGACAGTTCTGTATGTATTTTCTTAACTGAAGTCCAGGATGAGCTGCATTAGTGATAAAAAAAATATGGTGGCATTTTGAAACACCAGTGTTCTATGTAGGTGGTACTGTACTCTAAGTGAACTGACATGGCAGGGCTGGAGCTGACTTTTGTTTTACACGTCTCCATTTTTGAGTTAAAGCAGAGGAAGTGTAAAGCGAGCAGCAGCAATTTGTCTTATTGGTCAGTCAGTACGGGAAGGATGTGCCACGTTAGCGATAAAAAAATGATGGCATTTGAAACACCAGCATTGTAATGTTTCACTGATTTTTTTAAATGTGGTTCTGAATTTGGCTACTAGTTTTCACCTGTGCATCGAATAGGTTTTATGCACAGGTAAAAAACAATCAGATAGCAGGATTTCCTCTTTCCATTTTATAAAAGAGCTTAAAATGGACCCTTATATTGCAAAAAAAATTACATGAATAGTAGATGGATAGTTGTTAACTTCTCAACCCCTAAAGTCCATTTAATTCTCAGAAATCTCTATGCTCCCAATGAACTCGATGAATAGTTTTTTTAATACCCTTACCTAAGCACTTCTGGACCTCACATTCGAGGACCTGAATATACTGTTGGGGGGGAGACTGCAACTTAAACAGATCTAATGCCTGATATGAACAACCCTGAAAACTCTGAAAGACCTCATGTCCTTACATCAAATATCTGATGTATGGCGACAAATCACAGTGACATAGACTACACATATTTATCATCACCTCAACATACGACTAGCATAGAGTACATGTGGCTAACCTCGGCCTCTATTACTCAATACTCTCTAGATGTCAGAATCGCACCATTATATTTAAATCATCATGGTGCAGTAGTCTTAACCACATGGGACCCACATAGGAATATGGCATCTACTTGGTGGTTAGATCCCTTCTTTTCACAAGGCAAGGAGTTCCTTACTTGGATAAAACAAGAAGTCTTAGCCTATTTCAGACACAACAGCCTGGAACAACTTCTGCTGCTATGATATGGGAAGCCTTCAAAGCTACTATATTGGGTAAAATTACAAGATGCACAGACCATAGATGCCACCAAAGGGAAAAAAAGAGTTTAATTGTCTACAGGTGCAACTGAAACAGAAATAGGGTCTGTACAAAAATGATCCTTCCACACTCAGCAATAACACTTACTTAGCTGACATTATGACCCTTAGACTTCAACTCAGTATTTTAACTACCAGAAAAGCTGAGCTCCAATTACATAGAACTAAACATAGATATTGGGCCAATGGAGAAAAATCAAGTAAAATTATTTCATTCCAGCTAAGACAACAACAAGCAGAGTGCCATACAGCTAAATTAAAAGAATCTGAAAAAAGTCTTCATTGGACCACAAAGAGATGAATCACATCATGGAGGATTCAATCAGACATTACACCAGTCAACTTTATTTAAGTAACAACTAGATAAATGCCTATTTGGATAAATAAATTGATACACCCTCGTGGAGTGGGAGGCAGTCATGATAGGTATAGTGCCCTCTTCTGGCTTTGACAATGAGTAATACCATGTAATCTCAAAACCCTCTGGACACCAAAACATTTTAATTCCTTGGTTTCTTCTTTTGACATGTCAGAATTAAACAAACACCAAAATGTTTGCTAGACACCTCATTCGAGCTACAGGAACTTATGCAAGCTATAAAATCACTTGCACCGCACAAATCCCCATGTGCAGATGGCTTTCTGGGTGAATTCTATCAACTCCTAAGTGATACTGTCTCCCCACCTCTGTTTCACATGATGATCAAAGCACATGCACAAACAGCTCTCCCCATGACACTGAGAGAAGCAGTCATCACAATCTTCCCCAAAGAGGGCAAAGATTCATCCCTACTGGCCAGCTATTGCCCCATCTCGCTCATAAATGCAGATGTGAAAATCATGGCTAAGCTTTTGACTTCATGCCTTGAAAACACCATCCCTTCAATTATACACCCATTGCAAGTCAGTTTTGCAAAAGGAAGGATCAGCTCAGATCATCTGCAGGCACTTACGGCAATTATGTAGACAGCTACTGCTATCCTCACTCCAGCTACAGCAATCAATACAGATTTTGAAAAAGCTTTCAGTTTGGTGGGGTAGGGATACAGTTCTCCCTCACTTCAATGAATGAATTCAGAGTCATTGTGGTCCTTTGTTATAGAGTTCCATTTGCTACAGTGAGGATTACAGCTTTTACTACGTAAACCAAATAAAACACACTATAGATGGCAGTGCACTACAAAATAAGATGAAAGTTAAGTTTATTTTATTCATTTTTATTCATTTAGCAACACAACAAAAATATTAAAGAAAAAAAAAGGTCATGTGGTTCCAACACAGTCCATTAATTTCATTTCCAAATGTTAGTAATTTTGGCTTGTACCAGTGCTTTCCTACCGAGATCGCGGATAAACAGCAATTGAAGTAGCTGCAGTACCTTCAGTGAGTCTGCTTCCTCCTGACACTCCAGCCATGATAAACATATTTGCAGTCCTTTGATTGCTTCTGTCACACTTAAGGGTTCTTCTTCAGCTGCCCCCCCCCAGCCTTTTTCCTCACTTTCACTGTCATTCAGAGCACAATTCAAAACCACAGCTATAATCTCATCATCACTGAGCTTCTCAGTTGCTGCTAGCATGTCATCACTAAGCAACCAGTCCTCAATCAGCTCTCCTGCTTCTTCAGGATGCTCAAAAATGTTGAGATCTGTTGCTAGTAGAGTGATCTCATTGGTGTCATTGACTTCATCGGCTTCGTTGGCAGTGTCTGGGTTGTTAGAGCTGGACCTAGTGTTTCATCCCAGCAGTGCCTGATTGTGGCCACTGAAACACAAGCCCATGCTTCACTGGACAGTTGAACAACATATTTTCATGTCAGTGCCTTGAGAAAGGCAGCAACAAAATCAGTTTGAGCAGCAAGATCGCAAAAAAGGCATTTTCTGTAATGTTTTTTTAAATTTGGCAATAATGTCCCCATCCAATGGTTGGATATGGGATGTTGTATTTTTTGCAAAAAAAAAAGGGATTTTATACTCCCATCCTATGACTTCAGTGCAGTTTCAGGGGGAGGGTGGTGGGCTGGACACTGGTCCATCAGAAGTAGGCTTTCTGTTGCAGATGAAGAGCTCTGTGTTGTGCTCTCACAGAAGGAAAAAAAGAATTGTCAAACCAATACTGAAATAACTCACTACTACTGTATTCAACAGGTAGGGAGGACATGTTCAGATGTTGGAAACACTGTGGTGATCTGAACTTGCCAATGCAAAAAGGTTTGATTTTGTGCAGGCCGGTGGCATTACTGCACAACAAGTATGTGACCCTATTTTTTAAACTTCAATCTCTTTAGATGCATTCATTTCTGTTTTAGCTGCTAATGTGACATATGGTAAACACCTTCAAAACAGGACCATCTCATCACAATTGTAGCTCTGTTCATTTGTGACCCCCGTCTTCAAAGAGTTTTTCTAAGTTTTGGTAAAAACTCTGCAGCCACAACATCATCACTGGATCGTCGCTCACCAATGACACACACACTGCAGATGCTGTGTCAGCATTGAAAATGCCAAAACCAGCCTGTAGATGAATTGAACATGTTCTGATCACCATACAACCCAGTGGCAAATCAATCAGCCTTTTCATGGACCAAAGAGCCAGAAAGAGTGACTCTGTTCAACCGCGGTTTGCTGAACCATATCTGGGTCATCTTATCAATGTCTGCCTCATCTGCCTTTTGCAGCTTCTTTTAGCAGAGACCCTCTGAATCAGCACACTCAAGAACAAACCCTCTGAAAGACTCTCTTGCTTTCTCCAATTGCAAAGTGTGGACTTGTAGTACCCAATTTCGGCTGATAATTTTTGAAGCTCTCGCCACCATTGAGTCTGTTAAGTATCTCAAGCTTCCTCTGTACAGAATAACTGGGTTTCTTCATTTTGTAAACACTGTTTCTCCATGTTATAATGGAACACCTACATTTTTGTCCAAACTTCAGAACTTGGGTCACGAAACTAAATATGAATCCCATGTCCCAAGTCATCACCAGGGACACTGTCCACCACATTCTAACTGCACAGAAAGACTTGGCAGGTCTGCCCCAACCCCTGTGTTATTCATGATAGCAAAAGAACCCCTTGCAGCAGTGATTTGTTTCCATTGGCATGCAGCTGGAATTCACATAGGATGCATGGAATACTGAGCAAAACTGTACGCAGTTGACTGTTTGATCCTAACCAGCGATGCCCCACATAGTGTTTTCCACTTACTCAAACTCATGGGTATCTTTGTAACGCTAACTGACCTCTGCATTAATGCATCTAAATCTGAAATTCTCCCTTTAAATGTACAGAAGACCACGTATGATCCTTTTGGCTAGCATGGCCCCCACAAGCATTCAAACATTTGGGATGAAGAATTACTTCTGATCTGACCAACTTATATACTGTTAACCTTCAACCTATACATAAGAAACTTCAAGGTGACATGAACAGATGGTGACATCTTAACCTTTCTATGGCAGGGAAAAATACACCATAAAATGATACCTGCCCCAAAAGTATTCCATATATTAGTGAACCTACCCATTCTCATACTCCCCGAAATGGTTCCATAAATTGGACACAACCCTATGTAGCTTCTTGTGGGAAGGCTTCCAACTGAGATTTAGCAGAGTCAAATTAAGAACTCACTGGTCCAGAGGGGTTGGGGTTTTCTCCACTTCCTGCCCTACTCCTATGCTTTTCATACAGCTGAGACTTGCCAGCTATTCTAATCTATGCTAATCTCTCCAAGAGAATGCCCTGGCCTGGATATCTATACGGACAACCCTCATTGAAAATACATATCCTACTACATATCTTGGACACCCTCTCCCTAAGAAATATCAAAAGTGGCTCACAATAAAGGCCACACACATTTTCTGGGCTAAAGTAGGAACACTCACTAAACTATGTTCTGGATTAGGACACTTGACCTATCTCTGAAATAGCCCTTTCCTATGCAATGGCAACCAACCTTTTCATTGGGGGGAATTTGAAGATAAAAACATCCCCAACCTTATTGATTTACAACTGTAACTCCAGACCTCACAAAGATGGATTTCTTCACAAGTTTACAACTTCAGTATAATCTTCCAAGGTCTGACTTTAGAAAACACCTTCAAATCAGAAGCATCATCTCCAAGAAGCAGAAAGGAAAATGTGAATGTTCCTCCAGATGTAGGAGATCCTTGACACAGGGAACCACGCTCCCTCTTATGGCATGGAGTAAGCTCAAATGAGGCCTATCAAGGGCCAACTATAAGGACATTAGTGATGCCATTCCTGATCCATTAGCTACAGCCAGACAGACATGGCAAACATCACTCCAACTCTCTGTTACAGACGACTCCTGGTCACAATGCTGAAAACTCACCCACAAGACCTTCCTAGCAGCCTCATTATTCAGAATGAGATACTACATCAATGGTATTGCACCCCTGTCCAACTAAAGAAGATGAGTCTTTTGTCTCATAACAGTTGTTGGAGATGTGACTCTCTGAGGGTAGATCTCCTACACATCATGTGAGATTGCACACCCATCTGCAGTTTCTGCAATCAAGTGATACAAGAATGTTTCTTGATTTTGTATATCCCTATCCCACCTTTACCAGAGATGTTGTTGGATCTTTCTGCAATTCTTCTGCATTTCAGTAGCCAACACAGACAATGGTTCCCGGTGGCCAGCACCAAGGTAAAATGATTGATTTTTCACTGATGCTGATCAAAATGATATACCTACATTAACAGAATGGCTGACATGCCTACATCCCTTACCACTTACTCCAGAATGTCTCACTACCCACAACACACACTCGGGTGATATAACCCAATATGAGGCCCATATCTGCAGTATATTGAATCACAGGCTTCTGTTCAAATGATTTTCCACAGAAAAGACTTATTGCACCCACCAGAAGTGCACAAACAGGATACCATCCTTTCTAATGATGCACCATGTGTTAACTAGATAACATCCCCCCCCATACACAATCTTCCTGTTAAGGTAAACCACACTCAGCTACTGGATTCACTCCCAACAACCCCTTCTTACAGATGGCAGCTGATGAATCCAGTTATAGAACACATTGCTTCACCCCATATAGATCTGAGCATAATTCTTCTCCCACCCCTCTGTACCTACCTACTTATGCCCTATTATTGTTACTCCTTTTTTAAAAAAAACTTTGAATTATATTGAATGGTTTCACATTTGATGAATAATCAACATGACCTAGCTAAAGCACTCTACAATGGCATTCTTTTCCATTAGTACTTTATGCTTCGTTGCCCCTGGCCAGCCCCCTTCCGAACATACCCCTTCTTCTCCACACCTGCCTGTTCCGGGACTTACCATTTTGTGTTCACGGCAGGGTATTCTCGGTTGTCAGTGCAGGGATGGTAGTTCCATCATCATCCTGTGGCCAGAGGGGTTTTTCCTCTATTTTTCTTGACCCTGTTTTCCCCAGAGTTGTCCACATACAATGGAGTAAAGGGTGAGATCTGCCTCCATGGAGACTTCCAAAAACCCCTGTGTTAGATGGCTATGTGTGTGCCTGAATCTGCACTACTGCCTATACACCTCCAGGAAGCAGACAAGCAGCAGGCCATGCAACCCCCCCAATGGAAGAAAGTAGTCCAATGGGACACTTAATCCTCCCTCCCTGGCCAGTCCTGTGAATGACCCAACTCCATTCCCAAAGTTGGGTTGCCGGTGTGGCAGGAGGTAAGGTACCACACTTCAGCCCTCCATATGACTGGGTCAACACGTACAATGGCATTCTTGATATACAAGATCTTGTATACAGTCTGAAATCCTCTGTATAAGATTACAAATCAGTATGTACTTTAACCTTCTTGTCTGTATTTATAAAAGTTGATAAAGCAATAAAAAATATTAACTGCCAAAAACAAAACTTTAAAAAAATCTAGTTGTTTGATTATGTAACATTCACTTAGGTTTTCAGCATCCGAGTTCAACCAGATCCACTCCCAATTGTGTTAAATATCTTATACTCTCATTGACTCAGCAAGGTCATTCATTCTGACATCCAGCATTATTTGTAATAATCATCACAATATTGTCTCAGTGTGTTTATATTTTTTAAGCATCACAAAGCAGTCAGGAGTGGATCTGCTTCACAACTGTGATATGATGACTATTATTAGATTAGACATGCAGACCTGAAAGATAGAAGCATTTTGCAGCCTTATCTCATAGTGAGTGTTGAGTGCTCAAATCCTGGGACCAGCAGACATCAAATTCACATTTACTTTGAGAAGGAGAGTTGCAAGTCAGTTAGTCCATTGATTTGATCACTCACAGTGCAGTACTTCATTTACACGATGTTGTCTCGTTTTAAGACAGCATTGTGTGTTACAAAAATAATGTAATAAATAGGACCTGATGTAGAATCTACTTGTGGAGACGCAGTCCCTTTGACCCCTTGCCAGGAGTTATAGTCATGCAGCAGTTGACCTGATGGATTCAGGGGTTTACTATACCTAATTACAAAATACATGGATAATGGACACAATTTATAAATGTATTTATTTTTTGAATTATGTTGATCAAGTAGGTCCACTGAGACTAAGAGTTCCTTTTACTATGGTGCTCAGGGTTTAATTACATGAAGTCAAGTAAGGACAGACTTCATTCCTTCAGACACTATTAAGTGACAATGGAGCATCTATATTCATGACTCAGAGCAAAGAGGTGCCACAGCAAAGTTACATACAGTCTAGGTTAATGAGATAAGTATTACAATTGTCTGGCAGATATTACAATCAGCTGACCAACCAAGCTAGATACGAAGAGTAATATTTGTAAATGAATGCAAACTTTTGCAATAGTAAATCACATTTGAGGAGAGAAAACATGTCTTCGAAGGCACATACATTAGTTACACTCAAGCAGTAGAGCCTTTAGTCTTTTCTTGAAGCCCCCAAGAGGGGAGCAGTCTTGGAGGGTAGGTGTGAGGTTGTTCCATAAAGATGGGGCAGTAGCTGCAAAAGAACTTTGCCCCATAATGCACCTCAGCACCATAGGTACTTCTAGGAATGTACAGTTGTAGGATTGGACAGTTGTTCGCCAGTGCTTAAAAAGCAATACATTCTTCAAACTTGGAGGAGTGGTACCTTTTATCAGTTTAAAATTCAAGCTGAACAGGTGGTACTCTAGTCTACCCTCTGGTGTGGGCAAGTTTTTGATTTTGAAACACTGCAATGATGCTCTCTGGGTGGTGCCCCAGCTACAAAATGACAATTTTTGTGATATGAAAGCAATAAGACATGATGGGGTGTGGGTTGTTGCCTGATAAGAGCATGCCCCAGGTGCACAGTGAGGCATGAGGAGCTTGCACTGAGTTCCTTCAGCAGCTGGGAAGTGCTCTTAACAGGCAATGACCAACATCCCCAGAGTGTATTATTGCTCTTTTAAAATGGGTCCTAACAGTAAATATCTAAAAAAAAAAAAATTGCAAATATTAAAAAAAATAGATTAAATGTAAGTTTTTTCCAGTTTGGAAAAGAGTGGTTCTTGTTTGTTCATTATTAACTAGAAATTGTGTATTTTATCATGAGATTAGCAGCCAGTAGGGGGTGCCTGTTGCATTACTTCCAGCTCTACAAGCTACATTGACATGCCTTTTGAACTGTAATCCCCCACCTATATTTGAGTTTGTATTTATCTGTGCTTTTGTTGTGAAAACTGTAGCATTCAGTTAGCATGTGTTGAATTTAAATATGTCAGGGAAAATGTCAACATGTGGTTTCAGCACAGCTTTTAATGAGCTTCTGTGATAGTGAATGCTCTTCTTCCAGTTTCGATGTCTCTCCCAGATTTGGCACTCAGGAATGGATTGAAAAGGATAAACCTTCTTTGCTGCCAGCTGAGCCACATAACTTGTTTTAACAGTCAGAAGTGCTTTGGGTGGTTCCATAATTTTGGGGGGAATTGACTTCTGAGTTTGTCTGTGAGAGCACTTGCAGTCACATATAAATGGGAAGGTAAATTAAAAACAGTTGTTCTGTATTGACAGCAGATGAAATTGTGCTGAAGGTCTGTTGCATTTTGGGATTAGTGCAGATCAAGCAGCAGCAGGCTGACTTGGGGGTGGATCCATCGTGGACAAGAGCGGAGCCCATCATGTAGTTTAAACACAAACAAAACAAACCCCAAACAATTTATAAATGTTAGAGATGAAGGGGGAGTATGGCTCTGAGACTGGTTCTATGGATAGTGCAGGTGGGGGACAGGAAGCACAAGCAGTCATCCATGGGGAGGGGTGTGGCATGCTGCAGTTCCTGGTTGGTACAAGAAATTACGTCTGCAGGAGATGCTTATGGGAGGCATTGATATGGAAGTTGCTCAGCATCCTGCTTAGCATTAAAAGTGCCAGTTGCAGGGTTGTTGTCCTATAATGACAGAGGTACTGACCAATCAGGAGACATAAAACTCTCTACCCATTTTATAAAGCATTTTAAGCTTTTGCATTTTAGAAATCTGGACAGCACTGAGGACCAGGACTCTAGACAACCAGGACAGGGAGCAGCATGCTGTTTGCAATTGCCAGCCGTGACTCTTTTGTGAGGAAGTAATTAAGGTAGTAGAGGAGCCCAATTTTTTGGAGCAGAGACTTCATTAACTGTTCTATGTGGGGCTTTAATGTCACTTCTTGGTCCAGATGTATCCCCAAGCATTGAGTAGACTCCATCACCTCAATGGGAGACACGAGCAGTATTATTTAGTAAGTTATTTAAAAATTGTTAACTGGGAAATGCACATTGAGACAAAGCTAATTTCCAAGTGCAACCCAGGGAGAAGGGAAACAAGAGAGACAATACAAACAAATCTGTTCAGTTCAAGGTACAGCATTAAAGTACATTTACAGTACAAACATTTTAACAAAAAGATACAGGTACAACATGGAATATTATAAGATGCAATAATGCAAAACTGACTCAAGCCAAATGGCCATGATTAACACACAGAAAAATGCAGTAGAAATGTTCATTAAAGAAAATCCGTCAGCAGAACAAGGGCTTGCTTCAACAAGAAACACTGCAAAGATTAGCCACTTTAAAACAGAGTTCAGAAATCACCTTTCACAACAAAAACAATGTGACTGCTTCAATTAAATAGTGCAGCAGCCACACTTTAAAGTTGCCCTCCCATTTCACCTTCACCCAAAACCTTCCCTCCATCTATCCTTAACTCTGACCTTACCCCCTTTTCTTCTCACATACCCATTCATTCTCCAGCTATGATCTTTTCCCACAACCTGCTGGGTAAACTAAGGAAGGTTAGGGAGAAAAAGTTAGCATGTAGGAAATATAAGGAAATACAGAAAGAGCAGGACAGAGAATTGTGCAAGTTATGGCAGAAGGAACCAGGGAGGGAAGTCAGAATAGTAAAGGCCCAAATTGAGGAAAAGATAGCCAACTCACTTAAGACTGGGATAAAACCTTTTATAGGTACATCAGGGAGCATAGAAAGACAAAGAGAGGGATAGTGAGGCTGAATAGAATGGACAATGGGTGGGCAGAGAGGGACAGTGGAAAAGCAGGGATAGTGAATGAATACTTCTGCTCAGTACTCACAAAAGAGGAGGAGGGGGAAGTGCCTAATCAATTAACAGAAACACTCTGGATAAGGGGTCGATACCAGTCCTTTCACAGAAGAAAGGGTTCTGAAAGAACACCTCAAAATGAAGGTGGACAAAGCATTGGGGCCTGACGGTATTCACCCCAGAATTCTAAAATAATCAAGAGGAGAACTAGTGACACCACTGACTACCCTTTTTAACAAATCATGGGAAGATGGTGTGGTGCCTGAGAACTGGAGGAAGGTGGATGTGATTCCCCTTCACAAAAGTGAAAGGAAGACAGAGGCAGGAAACTACAGACCTGTCAGTTAGACTTCTGTGGTAGAGAAAGTGATGGAATTATTTCTGAAGGAAAGAATTGTTGAATACCTAGAGGCCAGTGAGGCACACAACCCAAGGAAGCATGGGTTCACAGTGGGAAGGTCATGTCAGATTAATCTAATTGATTTTTTAACTGGGTGATCAAAGTAGTAGACCAGGGAGGGGCTGTGGACATGGCCTACCTAGACTTTAGCAAGGCATTTGACACAGTCCTACACAAAATATTAATAATCAAATTAACCAGTCTGGGGGTGGGTCCAAGGTGATAGTCTGGGTAGAATAAACATTGGCTGGACAACAGGACACAGAAAATAATTGTAAATGGAGTCCACTCTGAAGAAAGAGGGGTTACTAGTGGGGTACCGCAGGGTTCAGTACTGGGTCCAGTCCTTTTTATTGTCTTTATAAGTGACATTGCAGAGGGACTGGAAGGAAAAGTATGTCTCTTTGCAGATGACACAAAGATCTGCAACAGGGTTGATACACAAGGAGGCGTGGAAAGTATGAGAAGGGACTTGGCAAGGTTGGAGGAATGGTCAGAAGTATGGCAGCTTGGATTCAGTGCAAAAAAGTGCAAAATAATGCGCCTTGGAAACAAAAACCCCAGGGGAAGATTACACAATGAGGGGGTAGTAACAATAACAAAATGGAAAGGGACCTGGGCATAATTATATCAGATGACTTTAAGGTTAGCAAGCAATATGAAAAGGCAATAGGAAGGGCTGTGGGTATACTGGGATGTATAGGGAGAGGCATCACCAGCAGAAAACAGGAAGTTGTTATCCCTCTGTACAGACAGTTGGTGAGACCACACCTGGAGTACTGTCTCCAGTTCTGCAGACGACATCTCCGCAAGGACATAGACAGAATGGAGGCAGTCCAGAGGAGGGCAACTAAAATGGTGCAGAGTCTGCAAGAGAAACCATACGAGGAGAGAGACTAAAGGAGCTTAATTTGTATACTCTTGAGGGAAGGAGGGAGAGAAAGGACATGATAGAAACTTTTAAGTACCTCAGTGGAATCAACAAAGTCCAAGAGGGTAGCATCTTTCAGAAAAAGAGATGTGCAAGAACAAGGCAACAAAGTTTGAAGATGGGGGGGACAGCTCAGGGGCAATGTAAGGAAGTATTTTTCACAGAGAGGGTGGTGGACACATGGAACAGCCTTCCTGAGGAGGTTGTGGGGTCTAAAACTGTGGGATAATTCAAGAATGCATGGGACAGACATAAGGCAATTCTTGGGGGAGGTAGGAATAAATAGGCTGTTGGTTAACTATGATCTGCAGCTTATCTTTTAGGTAGGGAAATGGGCAGACTAGGTGGGCCAAGCAGTCCTTATCTGCTGTCAAAGACTATGTTTCTATGTTTCTCTTCACCACTCCCTATCGCCCTGGTATCACATCATAAGAGCGACCCAAAATTAGTGACTAGAAATACAGTGACTCATTTTGTGTGCTTTTATTGTGGGCTACCCTGCAGAATAGTGAGGGTATGGGATAGCAACCAGGGGGAAGGGTGAACAGAAGTGAGGACCAGCAAGGTGAAGGGGAGGGACAGGGAAGGGGTTTTCCAGCACTGGTGTACCTGATACCGCTGAGCTAGCCATGTGGCATGGTGGAGTCGGAGGCGAGATCTGGCAGAGCAAGTACTGGATTTGAGAGTGGAAGCAGGTTACATTGTGCCGCAGCTGTGAGCTGAAGCACTTAATTTTTTCTGAGATCCAGATTTTACCCCCTTCCTGACATGCACCCCTCTGGAGTTGAGAATCCAAAACACTTTTTTTTACATCTGGAATTCGGGTTGCCTTAAAGTGTATATCATCAATTTGCTTTTTGGCAATATACACTCGCCATAATAGCGATTGCTGTTTTGTGATCACTATTATGACATGCCACCATTGCCCTTGTTACTGGCATTTATAACTAATGACCCGGCTGTATTGGCAGCTTTCTACCCAAGACAAGGCTGTTCGCTGCTTCTGGTGTGATACATTATTTAAAATATTGTCCTGTATCGGATAGCTTCCTACTGTAACCTACACAGATATCTGAACTCTGTGTAACTTGCTGCATAGTATGCATTTCATGTACTGTGTATACCTTTGTATTTTACATGGATCCTTTTTAAATGAGCTATGAGCTCAAAGGTTATAATCCGAAACATTAAATAAATAAATTTATTAATTAATTAATAAGGGTTGAGGAGTTTGGCTAGCAGAAAACTGCCAGCTTAAATTATGGGAAACTGTAGCAAGTCAAGGATGGTAGGAGTTTTAGCTGATGCTTGAGGAAGCCTGCAGTGATGGCATGATAGAGGGATGAGGGGAGCAGGTTCCAGAGAGTTGGGAGATGACAAGAGAGGGCAGAGTTGCCAGCAGAGGAGCAGAGATGAGATGAGGAGGATATTCGTTGGTCCCTTGAATGGAAAGAGCATGGGGCAGGCATGACTGGAAAGAAAATAGGTGAGAGGTAGTAGGGAAGGGAACCAACCCAGTATTTAGAAATGAAAGAGGAACTGTGCAGTAGTGTTGTAATGGATAGCAAGTGCTGACAAGCTGAACCCAAATAGCTCTGGCCAAAAAGGATAGTCTTAGTCTTTTTAGCAGTTAAGACCAGTTTGTTAGTTATAAATCATGTTTCAAGCTTTCAGAAATTATCTAAAAGCTGACAGTTTATGCTTCTGGTTTCTCCACATTTCTTCAGTATTTCATAAACAAAGAGGGAAAAGAAAAGGGGATAAAGGATGGATTCTTGTGGGACACTATCCATTACTGCAGTCAGCCCCAATGGAACACCTTTTCACTTTACCAATTGCATCCTGTTAGATAATCAGAGACCCACCGATGGGATAAACTATCAAGGCACAGTTGTTTCAGCTTCTCAAGAAGAAGGCTGTGACTGACCAGGTCAAAGGTTTTCATGAGGTCTCTGAAGATTATACCAGTCATATACCTTTTGTTCATGGCCCTTAAGACACCCATGGTCAGTTTGACCAAGGCTGTGTCTGTCTCATGTTTTTTTCTGAACCCATTTTGTCTGTCTGTCAATAGACCTCACTTCTCAACATAGTCCTGAATCTGGTTGTATAGCAATCTCTCCTGGACATTGGGCAGGGAGAAGAGGAAAGTGAGGGGGGCAGTAGTTTTCAACAAGTTCTTTAGGGCCATCGTTGTGTACAGGTACCACAAGGACCATCTTCCATCTAGAGGGAATTTTCCCTTGTAAAAGTGATCTGTTAAAAAGCATTACAAGACGGGAGGCAATTACAGAGGCAGCCAATTGTAAAAGGTTTGCTTCAAGTTTATTATACCAAGCTGAGCCTTCTACTTTGAGATTTTAATAGTTTGAGCATCACTTTGCAAGGTACCAGCCTAAAATAGAATTCAGAAACTTGGCTCATTTGTACAGGTACAGCAAGGGGCTGCTACAGTGATCCAAGTGATTGGTACTTGAATTAGTCCAGGTCAGTAAAAAGGTATTTATTGCACTGGACAAAGCTAGTGGGTCACAGTAGAGCTGATCCCCTGCCACAATACTACCACAGGAGGAGCTGGAACTGCCATTTAGGAGGCCATGTATCTGCACCCAGAATTTTTTGGGGTCAGAGAAGTTTTTCAGGGGTTCTAAAGTATTTCCTCTGTGTAGTCTTGATGTTTCTTTTTACAGGCATGTCTGAGTGCTCTGTACTGTTGCCAATCAACTTTAAGGCATTAAGTTTTAAACTGCCCCAAGTCCTGACTCTCTGCTATATTATCTTCTCCAGACCCTCAGTCATCCATTTGGAGTGTTACCATTTGACTTTAAATTGCCTAAAAGGGGAATGTTTACTGACTGATGAAAGGAAGCCAATTATAACGGAATCAAGGCAGAGTCAATGCTGGGGAGTTGTTAGATCATGGGCCAAATGACTTCACATAATGAAAATACCATATCAATGTCTTCAGTGTCAGTCATGTGGGCAGGGAAATGTGATTATATTTAAGTTCTGTTGAGTCACCTTTGTCACATTTTGCAAATTACTTTCTCCTGTGGAGTTGTGGGTGGGTTGGGAGGAAGGAGTTGGAGATGTGATTTGGTTGAACATCATAAAAACATGATGTGGTCCTAGAAGATGCAAGTCACTTTTAACTTTTTTAAGTTTATGTTTCAAAATCAAAAGACTCACCACATTGCTTTCTCACATATCAGATCTTATGTGAATGCTCAGCATTCATTGAATAATACTTTGAAATGAAAGAAGCGTGTTTACATTTTTTCTACATGTGTATATCTCTCTTCTCGCTAATAATGCTGATAATGATTTCCCACTGGTATTACAATTGATTGGTACATGTATAGTGTCTGTAGTGTGGACACATCACTACTCCATCTCTCCCAATTACTAAATATGAAATGTGAGCCTTTATTTTTGCAACATTTCCAACTTTCACTGTAGTGGGGCAGAGCTACCAATTACAACATGACAACGTGTATTGCTCACTCCCATTTATAATGCCAGCCAGGCACACTTTTCAAACTGAGCAGCTGAAATCCAGCAGCAATACATAAAGGTACTGCCCTCTGCTCAATATGTCACTGACATTCTGCCTTATCACTGACAAAGATGATGTTTATTTTTCATGTGAGTGCTGCACAGTCCAAATAGTCCCTGACATTTATGAGTTCTGGAGATTAATTTGTGCATGTATGTTGGGAAGAGGGATGGGATATTTTGGTCCTAGACATCCCACAGAGGTTGCAGCAGTGGTGGTGCAAAACTGGTCTAATAGGGGTCTCCTAGCATACTGTACCTTCTACATCTGCACAATGCTGAAAGAATGTTAAATTTCCAAAAAGGGGTAAAGGGGATCGTGTCTCCGTAACTAGATTTTACATTAGGTTCTATTTATTGCATTATTTATTTATTTTTTTAACACACATCACTGACTAAATATCAGAAGGCATGAAATGCTGCAGTGTGAGTGATTGAATCAAAGGAAAAGCCAACTTACAGCACTCCTGTTTGAAGTAAGTATGAATTTGACATTGGCTGGTCCTGGGATTTCAGCTCTCAGCACTCACCAAGCATTATAGCTGAAGACCACTTTCATCATTCAGGTCTACAAAGTCATCATGTCACATTTGAGATGCTGACCCACTCCCTAATGCATTATAATGTTTCAAAATTATAAACACACAGATGCAAGATCGTGGTGATGAGTATCACCAATGCTGGATTTGAGTCTCCCCCATGATCTGCAGAAATGCCACATGGCTGATTGGTGGGTGGTATCATGCAGATGAAGGACAGCAGCTGCTGTCTGATAGGCATAGCTACCTCATTTCAGCTACACATGAAGTTTCTTTCCATCAACCATAAGAGCAGTGTCATGGTCAACCTCAGTGATCATTGGACTATCAGAGTAAAGTCCTTTGTAATTTGAGCTGCATTTGAACCAACAGTGACACACAACTGAAATCCAGTATTACAGCAATATGGTCACTTTGCACAAGTGTAAACATGAAAATTATGGTCAAATTCTCAAAATCTGAGAAACAGCTTAACGAATGGTAAAATCCACTGAAGTGACTTGCTTTATTGTGTGCCATAATTTGAATTTTTTTTTCTGAAGGATACCTAGACTGTAACATTGATGACTGGTATCAATGTATTCCTCAATCCCTACTCTTCTGTGACAGGAGCAACAATTACAGGAAGGACAGAACACAATTCCGAAGCAGAATCATGGACATCTGAAAATCAGGGTAGTTTAGAGGACAGGTTCCAAAGCAAAGAATAATGTTTTTGGTACCCATAAACCAGTGTTCTCTGGCAAACTCAGAAACTGAGGATTCTTCCACTCAGCCTTGTAGTTTAAAAAACAGTAAGATACACATTTTTTCTGCTTTATATTATTGTGCCTAAATTAGTGGATAATTTTTAGGGGCTTGTGTTACCCATGTGTGGAAACTTTGTTTTAATGCAGTTTTGGAAAATATCTTTTTTTACTATGATAACATAAATGTCTTGGATACCACCAGCCAGACATCAGTGCTGTGCCCTTACTGCTATGAACCAAAGTTGATACCCTTTAAAGTACACTTAGTATACTTGGTAGGGGAGGAGACTGGAGTTGGACAGAAATGCAGCTATGCCTGCATTTGTGTCTCAGTTATTGTGTCTGAGTATCCTGCTGCAGTTTTTAAAAGATGGGTTCATTTGTAATTGAAATAAAAGCCACAATTTGCAAAACAGCATTGTATGCAAATGCAATAGTACCTTGGCAGATTCTATTGGAAATCCTGCCCAATGAGTTTAAGGTTTATTAGTACTGGTGTGCAGTGACAAAGATACTGAACTGAACATACATGTGGCACCTATACAACAGTACAGTAGCCCTTGTAGATATCTAAAATGCATTAATTTTATATAGTTATCTGATCCCTTATTTAGTTTGAGCTCCAAAACTGCCGAGTGACTGTTTGTGAGAACAGCTATTTAGAAAAAAAATGTATTTATTTATTCAAATGTTTCAGAAAAATAAATGTTTACTTTGGTATTCGCAGTTTCTCCCAGTTGGACTTTTTGTTCTTTGATTACCCAATCCCATTGCATATATCGGAAAATCTCTGTTTCAGAAAAATTTCAAATTTAAGCAGTGTGCCTATTTTGGGAACATTTCTGCACAACCTAACATTAGAAATGTGAAGCATGTAACCAAACATTCCTGAAATGAAACTTCAGTACTCACCACTCATGCTTTAAATATTCAATGTAAATGCAAACATATAAACGCATGTTATGGCCCCTAATAGAAATGTGTGGAGTTCAAAAATATAAAGTGCTTTATGATTAGTGGTGGGTGAAGTGGGCTCAATCTGCTCCACGAAGTGATCAGTGGAGCAAAGGCAGATCCGCGAAGTGCTCCCGTAATGTGAAGCAGAGTAATTCATGTTATAATGGTTAACACACAGTCCATTGAAAACACTGACTTTGCGATACTCCACCTTCCCAGACCTCCATTTCACCACAATCTTAAGCGAAATGCATTGGGATCAACACACTTAGCCTCACTTCACCTTGTTTTTGAGCTCTGAAGGTGAATTTTGCAGTGATTCATGGGATTTCAGGTCACATGGGCTTTATATTGATCTGCACAGCCTCACTTCGGGGTAGTGTGTGTAGGAAACAATAGGAGACAGTGTGCTCTGAGAGCTGTCTGTGATTAAAACCTTCTAAAAGCTGTTAAAAAAGCATGTTTGCATTTTTGTGGGGCTTCGCCTTTAGTTCATTGATTGCAGGAAACCCTCCTGTGCTCATATCATCGAGCGTTTTGTTTTTATGTAGTTTTTACATGTTAATGTACAACATTGAGTGTGTGTAGTGAAAGACAATGAAAGTGTGCTTTGGGTGAGGGATGTGTCTGTGGTGTAAGTAGATTTAAGTTGGAGAAATAGTGATTTCTTTGTTTTTTGGTTATATTTTTGTTATATAACTGACAGTGTTAATGTACACACAGTAATATTGTCAGTAATTGTTGAAATCTTCTTGCTGATTGTGTGATGTGTGGCTCTGGTGCAGCAGTTCATAATTTCCGGTTGTTTACATTACAATACGTGTCATATTACTGAACTTTTCAATTTGGCATGCATTACACGTTCACCATTGTCCCAGAGTTCCCCCTTTTCCCTCACAAAAAAGACAGAGACCATTGCTTGTTGTTGTGCTCAGATTGGCAATTAATTTATTTATATATCATAATTCCATGTTCAATTTAATCATCTTTATTATTATATCTCTCAGAATTTCATTTATTTTCATCCATATATCAATCTCTGATCATCCCTCCTTCTTCCTCTTTTTCTCCCCACAGGTGAAAACCTGGGTGCCTTCTTCTTCTCCTTTTCTGTTAGGTAACAGTGAAAACCGAGACTGCTTTCTCCTTCATCTTCTTCCTCTTTTTGTGTTATTCCTTTTTCTTCCCCTCTCCCCTCCTTCTGCCCCCCCCTTGTTCCCCCTTTTCTCCTGCCCCCCACCCTTGGCAGTCCATAACCATATTATTATCTGCCATCCACCTTTAGCAGTCCAAACTGTCCACCCGGACGCATCTGTCATCCACCTTTGACAGACCCACCATACAATCCCTTCTTGACTGTCTTCCCCTGTTGCTCTGCCTTGTAGGATGGGTGGGAGGGATCAAAACTCCAGCAAAAAGTGGCTGAAACCCCTCTGTGCTGTCCCTTATGTACCTCCACTTGCCCCTCCCATTCCTGTTGCCTGGCCATTGTTCTATCCCCTGTCCCCTCCCCTTCCTTGCCCCCTCCTCTTCTGAGCACAACCATCCTAATGAAAGGGAAAGGGTGCACCAGGACTACCTGGTCTGCCCCTTAAAGGGCAAACTCCATTGTTCCAGATTTCTACCTTTTCCCTCACAAAAAAGACAAAGACCATTGTTTGTTGTACTCAGATTGGCAATTAATTTATTTATATATCATAATTCCATGTTCCATTTAATCATCTTTATTATTATATCTCTCAGAATTTCATCTATTTTCATCCATATATCAATCTCTGATCATCCCTCTTTCTTCCTCTTTTTCTCTCCCCAGGTGAAAATCTGGGTGCCTTCTTCTTCTCCTTTTCTGTTAGGTATCGGTGAAAACCGAGACCGCTTTCTCCTTCATCTTCTTCCTCTTTTTGTGTTATTCCTTTTTCTTACCCCCCCCCCCTTTTCCCACTAGGCAGTCTCCAGCTTGCATTGGATGGCTAGCTTTCCCCCCTCACGGGTATTAATCTCTCCCTTACCTCAGGGAAATTCCTTCTTAACCCTTCTCTTTTTCCTTTTTTTTTTTATATTCTGTTTTTTGCATGTCTCCTCCATGCTTCTATAAAACCCATCGTTTCAGTGTTAAACATGTCTATGGCTAGATCTGACAGGTGCACCCCATCTGATCTATAGAAATCTTCTACCCATTCTTCTACACCCCGCTGTATTACCTGTCCTCCCATATTCCATGCCAATGTCCCTACCCTTATGTTCATCTTTTTCCTTGCCCTGTCCACAGCTCTATGGCTGTACTCCTGCCTCCACACTCTTCTTGGTATCATATCTGACCAGGCAAGGCTTACCTGAGGCCACCACTGCTGTGTTGCTTCTAGTTCCCTTTTTATCTGCAAGTATGTGTCTACCCACAGCTTGCCTGCAAGGTCATTGCCCCCCCAAGTGTATAATGATTAAATCTGGACTGGGTCACCGTTCCTTAAGTTCCTTCAAGGTGGGAAGCAGTTGTGCCCATCTCATCCCCCAGATGCTATGCCAGACCAACCTACACTGTTTCACATCTTGGTACAGCTGCTTTTCCCCAGCCTTCTTCTCTGCTTTCCTTTCTGCCCAATAAATATAGGAGTCGCCGCAGGTCCAGACTTCCGTGGTCTTCCCTTTTCCTATGGGGTTTAAGAAAATTAATTATCTCATATATTGTCTTAATTTCCTCACCACAGTATCCCTCTCCCTGTCTCCCCCCGCCCCATTCATCTCCCCTCCTGTAACAACACATGGGCAATACTGTACTTCCTCACTTCAGTGCTTGGATATATCTCTTATAACTGGCAGACCGCCAGCATCCTTTTTCCAAAATACTGTCCACAGTTTTGCCTGCCGCTGCCCACTGTGAGGCAGCCCCAATCTGCAAGGAGTAGGACAAATAATTAACCAGGTCCTTGCCCAGGAATTGCATGCCTTTTTTGAACAATGCTGTGACTTGATAACTGGTGACCCCTCTTCCATCACCATGAACAAATAATCTCCCTGTACTGGTCCCACGCTCTGCGGCGAAAGCCCACAAAGTCTGCACTGGGCATACTGTGCCCTCTACCTGTCTCTTTAGTGTCACCATGCAACCCTGTCCCCTTTGCTCCATCTTTGACCTCTTAATCTTAATCTGTATCTCTTTCATCCCCTAATTTATATCTTCTCATTCTAATCCCCCTTTCTTGTCTTTTGTGCCATGGCCTGCCACCACACTCACTCTCATGGCCCCTGCAAACATTACAACATAAATCATGTGAAATAGCTGGGCGTCTGTCTTTGATCTGCATATGCCGGTAGCACATCCTTTAGTTTTGCTAACAACTGTTCCCCTAGCGTTCTTCTATTGTCTACTGGCCCATGCTTCAACCTACCCCATCCCTGCATCATCATTCTAATAAACCATGATTTTGTTGGGTCCTTCCATCCCTTTAGGCTACAGATCACACTAATCCCTGCTAAATAGACCCCCATCGTGGTGTGGGCTGTTCCTTTTTGCCATTGCTCCACGGTGAACTTTCCCAATTGTTCCACTGTGAGTGGCTTACTTACCTCCATATGGTATGTTGCCCTGAATGTTTGAAACACCCGCCAGGCCCCTCGTAGGCCCTGAGAGTCCGAGGTGCCCATGAGCTGTGAAACAACAGTTCTGCTCCTTCTTGCCAATGTCCCAGATGATTGTTGGTATGGGCATTTTTTGCTCCTCCGCTGCTGGTGCCAGCCTCCGGAAACAGTCCAGCTGCAGACGGGAAAGGCTGTCAGCCAGGGTGTTGTGTACCCCTTCTATGTGTTTTGCTCTGAATAACACGTTCAGCTGCAAGGCCCTTAACACCAAATGTCATAAGACTTGCATGACCATTTCTGACCTGGCCCCCCTGTTGTTTAGGACCTCCACCATTGCTCTATTGTCACACCAGAATGTCACTTTTTGATTCCGGAATTCTTCCCCCCAAACCAGGGTGCAGGCCCAGATGGGCATGATCTCCAACAATGTTATGTCTTTTACCCTACTGTCCTTCACCCAGTCTGCAGGCCATGGTTCTGCAAACCATATGCCCCTCAGATAGCCTCCATGCCTAGGCCCCCTGCTGCATCTGTGTAAAGATCAAGGTCTGTGTTATAGACCCATTCATCCTGCCAGAAGGAGCAGCCATTATATGCCCTGAGGAATTCCTCCCATACCTTGAAATCCTCCTTGACTCTTTTTGTCATGTTACTCAGGGGTGGGGTGTGGTCACTTGGGCTGTAGCCCTTACTAATCTTCTAGTGAAAGCCCTCCCTGGCCCGATAGCCCTGCGTGCGAAGTTCAGATATCCTAATACTTGTTGTACCTGTTTTAGTTGTATTCTTTTTTTACTGGTATGCATCTGTATCAACTCCTTCAGTTTGTTCACTTTTTTGTCCGGCAGTCTAAATATTTCCTCAGGTGCATCTATCTCAATACCCAGGAATTCTAACACCTTACTAGGCCTTTCTGTTTTATCCGGTGCCAACGGTACCCCTAGTTCTTTGCACAGCTCTTGAAAGCTGGCCAACATCTTTTCTGTCTCTCTTCTCCCGCTGCCTATAAAAAGCAAATCATCCAAGTAATGAATGACTGTTTTGTAACCAGTTCTTTCTTGAAATATCCACTGTAGACAGGTGCTAAATGCTTCAAATGTTGCACATACTATTGAACATCCCATGGGCATTGCCTTGTCAAAATAGTACTGTCCCCCAATTTTGAAGCCTAACAGGTCCCAGTCTTCCCTCCTACCCGGAAGTAATCTGAAGGCGGATTCTATATCCAATTTTGCCATCCATGCATCAGCAGTTGCCCAGATGATCTGGACTGCATCTTCTAATGTGGCGTATGTCACTTTACTATATTCCTCACTGACGAAGTCTTTCACCAAATCCCCCTCAGGGAAGGATAGATGGTGAATCACCCTGTATTCTCCCTTGTGCTTTTTGAGGACCAAACCCAATGGAGAAATTCTCATATTCTGCAATGGGGGGGCTATTGAATGGTTCTTCTACTCTCCCTGCATCTCTTTCCTTCTCTATCTTCTGCCTTAAAATTTCCTCTCTCCCTTTTACTGACCCCAGATTGTTTACCTCTTTCGCCTGCCTTGGGCCTGCGCATTGCAATGAAAAACCTGTGAGAAAGCCTTTTTAATCATCTCTGAAGAATGAGAGGTGATTTATTACTGTTATGGGATCTACATAATGATGAATATTTATTTGTACACAGTGGTCTTGATGATAAACAAATTGAGATTGATACTAGGGGCCATCCGCTTCAATTATCTAGTAACAAATATCGTACTAATAAAAGAGCTTACTTCTTTTCTTAAAGGGTAGTTTCATCATGGAATAAATTGCCAACTAGAGTTGTAGTTAGTGACAATAAATTAACTTTCAAAAATAGACTCGATGCATTTAGGAATCTGAATAAATTCCCAAAAAGTTAATTGTAGATGTGAGGCCAATATTGGCATTTCTTGCTTTTGTGCTTCTTACAGTATCTTAGTATGTATCTTAGTATGTATCTCTGCCACTTGTCTATTCAGGTATCTGTCCCAGCATTCTTGCCATGCCTCTGTCCTGATGGGAGTACTAGCTTCACTAAATTGCTCCCTGGCTTTTATCCCTTTTCTCCCACCCCATTCTCCCCCTACGCTTGGTGTATGGCCTTGCTGGTCAGTGGATCTGACTCCCTCTACTTGCCTGCCCCCTGCCCCTCCCCCCTCTGTTCCATGCCTGCCCTTAAACCACTTCAAACCCCTGTCCCTCACAAAAGCTGCTGACCACACTCCAGCAGGCCCCCGACCCATGGCCCCTGGCCCCATGTCATCCTGCATCTGCTTGCTGGATGTGTTCCCCCACACTTTGAACATGTGTGTCAAAAGTGGCACTGTGTCCAGGAACACAAGGCCCTATTGTAAGCCCAGCAACACCTCTGAAGCATGGCTCCTTTCTTCCCCACCTCTCCCTTGGGTGTGGACTGATTGGTTACATAATCTGTCCACAAATCTAGCTGATTCATGTCCCATCATACGTCCCCATATGTGGCCATTCTCTGCCAAAAGAATTCATCATAGTATATCCACCCCACACCCCCTTTTGCCTTTGCCCGCCTTATTATCAGGGAGTATATGATGAGTGAGATGCCCAGCTCAGGCTTTTTCTCCAATAGTATGGCTGAAAATGTAGAAAAACCTACAAACCACCCATCCCAAGTCTTACCTTTTGTGAATTTGTCCTCCTCTTTCTTACCTAACAAGACTATTGCTGCTGCCATTTCGCTCCTTCCTATACTCTCTGCTTCTTCATATTTTGCTGCTGCTTCCTGGCTTACCAAAGCTAAGATATCCACATACTCACCTTTCCAGATTTTCTCTTTTGTGGCCAGCGGGATGTGTTTGCCTACCCTCATCCCAGGGGCACCTATCTCCCTTGTTCCTTTACCTTCTGTTTCTACCCCCCCTTCCTTTTCTTTGGACATTTCTTTTTCAGACCTAATCTCTGCCAGTGCTGACTCCATCTGCCCTAAACCCCCTGTCCCAAGTGCTGACACAATTTGGCTTATATATTCTTTGATGCTGTCACCCACTGAGCTGGGTGCATTACCTGTGGCCTTGTCCACTCCTTGTTTTCTGCTGTCCTCCAGGTGCCCACTCATGGTCCCCTGTGGTTGAGGGGGTAGTTGTACCACTAGTGGCTGTGGAGGAACCACTGTGCTCTGGGGATCCAGTCTGGGTCCCACTGGTGGAAACCTGACTTGGTCCTGGGGAGGTACTGGCGGTACTGGGTTAACAGGTTGCAGTGGTACTGGATCAAACCCCTTTGTGGGACCCACTGTCAGTGGTCGTACCCTGGTTGGACTGCGGGGGCTCACCACCAGCCATTTCCCTCTGCCTCCCTTACCCTTCCCCACTTTCCTTTTCTCCCCTAGTCTCCCTGGTTCCTCCCCTTCCACCAGCTCCCACATTCTGTTGGCTTTTTCCACCAGCTCCACTATAGCCCTGTAGGCGTCTTCCTTGAAGGCCTGTTTTTCTTTGGTGCCATGTTTCTTGATCCTTTTAAACTGTGAAGATAACTGATGAAGAGAAAAAAAAAAAGAAAGTTTTCATTATTCGAAAACTCTATATACAGTAGTCCCTCTTATGGCCCATCCCTTTTTCCAGAGCTAGTGGCAACAAAAATTGCCTTCTTCTGCCCTGATCCCTCTTTCTGGATGTCGCATGATTTTAGCCCCAGCCATCTGAAGCTATCGGCCCCATTATTTTTTTGGAATGCTTGCTATGCCCTCTCCTTCTGTTGCCAGCAGACATGCTGAAGGTATGAAAAAACTTCCTTCCCCACCTCATGATCGGCCTCTGCATGGGGCCTTCTTCACTTGTACCTGGTTAAGCAGGCTCCTTTATGGGTGATCTTCCCATTCCCCCAATCTGCCGTGTCTCCTGCCCCCCTCCCCACATCTCCTGCCCACAAGGCCCAATATCTCCTCCTGTGCCCAGCCTCCCAAGCTCCAGGCTGCTTGCGGCCATCAAGCGCCTTAAGTGCCAACCCCTGTGGCATTTTTGGCCTAAGCCTTCTATTTCCCCCTGCATGCCACTCCAGGCCAATCCATTTCCTTTTCCCATTTCCCAGCTCTCTTTTGCTGCACCAACAGCCTAAGTTTCCATCCTATTCTTTTGAGGGCCTCCACATTGCTTCGGGCCTTCTCTTCCCCCTGGCTAAAGTCACCATGCACCTTACCTGTCGCGCCCCTTGCCCCCCTACCCGGTGCACCCTCGTATGCCTGTGACTGCATTCCCCTTATTTTGTATTCAAAACTTGCCAGCCTGGCTGCTTCACAACACTGTGCGCTTTCCCCCTGTCTGCTGCTCACTTGCCGGACCCCTTTTTTTGACCGCGTGGTCCTTCCCGGTGTTAGCCCAAGTGGCCCGGCCTCTAATTGGCCGCCTCATCCGCTTGCCTCTTGACTTCCCAAGGTTGTCCCTCCCCTCCTGGCTCCTTACTGTCCTCTTCACCTCATGGCCTCTGCATGGCATGTGACATCATGCCACGCGGCCGCCCACGTTGGTCCCATGCTGCCCATTGCATGTTAGGCCCCTTCTAAGTAACAAAAGGGGGTTACACTGCACCTAGATCCCATGTTTCACCCAGTACAATTCCGAGCTGCAAAACATTTCCGGCCCACTATTGCAGGCTCCTGCTCAATTCTCTATCTTTTACACAGACAGTGATAACTTGCCCCTAGTCCCCAGGCTTCTCCCTCTTCCACAGTCAGCCTTGTAACTCAAATCAGAGTTGTGACATTCTCAGCCTTTCAAACACCATCTCATGCCCAAATTCTCTGTCCACACATCTCAAGCCCATTGCAGGCCACATCCTAAGTCTTTTCTATCTACAAAACTCATTTTTACAATGCCATTTTCTTCCCCAGAATGTTTTGCCTTGGCCTTTTTCCCCTGCTAGGCCCATACCAGGCAAAATGCTACAAACAAAAGACCATAACCCCTTTCCGATGGCGTTCCTTAGGTCTCCAATGCCTGATTCAGCTCAGCCATGCTTCCCTCTGCTCTTCAAATGCTGCACTGTGCAAAATTTCCTTTAAAGCCTTCCTTTTTCTCTCTCTCTCTTTCTTGGGGTTCCAGACCCTTACAATTTTACAAACCTCGTCCTTCTCTTTGTTGATGCAATGCTTTGCCTATGCTCTACCGCCCCTCCTGCTTTTGCTGCATTTGTGCAAAACCTTTTCTATGCATATATGTATTATATTTTTTAAACTTCACAGCCACCTACCACTTTTACAAGCCTCTTGCTTCTCGCTCTATCCTTTCTATGCTTCATATTATATATTACTTAGTATTATTTCCTTTTTTTTTTTTTTTTTACAAACTCCAACATCTTTGCCATGTCAATTGTTTTTGTTTTCCTTACCTCTTTATCTTGGTGCAAAAACCTTCCCAAATATTCTGCCAATCTGACATGCTGCAGTTTCGTGTAGATCAAATCAATCAAAACTCCAGCAAAAAGTGGATGAAACCCCTCTGTGCTGTCCCTTATGTACCTCCACTTGCTCCTCCCCTTCCTGTTGCCTGGTCATTGTTCTATCCCCTGTCCTGTTCCCTTCCTTCCTCCCTCCCCTTCTGAGCACAACCATCCTAATGAAAGGGAAGGGGTGCACCAGGACAACCTGGTCTGCCCCTTAAAGGGTAAACTCCATTGTAGAGAAACTGTTCTGTGTGTGTGAGAGTGGCATTGCATGACATCAAATAATACACCTTTTATTGTGCTACAGACTAGTGTAATTGCAGGGCAGGCACAGCAGTGTGAACCTGCTAGCCACTGCAGCTGCCTGATTTTGTACTGCGATCGTGGTATCTGTTCTTTGTTTTACTACTTCTACTGCTGTAAAAATCTGCAGTCAGTGCTCCCCCGACCACCCCCACCGACAAAAGGAATTTTTTTACCAGAGTGGATTGTATGTGTGACCTCATCAGCACCACTGGTTACTGAAGTTGTTTTAATTGTGTGACAGTCTCTATCTGTTGCTGAAGCTACAATTGTTTTTTTTTTTGGGTTTCACATCCAGCATCCTCCCAATCAGAGAGTGAACGTATCAAAATCTAAATTTGGTTATAATATTGTTGTTGATCTGACAAAATGTACACAAAGAGATGTGCAAGCAAAGCTGGTTCTCACCATGGCAATGCTGGCAGGAAGATTGTCTGTGGGCATGTTAGTACACAGACGTAGAAGTGCATTGCTGATGTGAGGAAAGGTATTTCTCCTGCAATGATTTTTACAGCCCAATCAGTAGCTTCATTCATGGTTAGAGGAGATGATGTTTTCCCAGCTGGCGGGTGTTAGTGTTACTGGTGTTAGTGGTGGTGGTAGTATTAGTATTGATGCGTCAAGTTCAAATTCTGACCAGTGCACCATATCCAAAAGTACTGAGTGTGAAGCAGTGCAAGTGAGTGGCAGCGTAGATGATGTCATACTTCCCAGCAAATGAATCAGGATTCTGATAATCACGTCAACGATAGCATACAATGTGATATTCCGTCTACCGTGGGGGTTAATATCACACATTTTCCATGCAGTGATTCACAGTGTGGTGAAATAATATCAGGTGATGATGGTGTAGATGATGATGATGAATGTGATGATGATGATGATGTTGCTGTTGTTGCAACATGCAGTCCACATGCTAGCATCCAAGCAGAAGATGTGGATGTGTGTGATGTTGATTAATATGATGATGATGTATTTTACCCCAGTTGGGAACTGGAGAAAAAGAAATTCAAAGTGGATGTGTTTGAGTTAGTTTGCAGGAATCCCCCCCCCCCGTAAAAACTTGTGATTTACCGGTTTTAGTTAATGATGATGATCCAGTAATAATGATAGGTAGTCGTGGTGGTCAGTTGCAGTCCAGGTGTGCAGTGCTCGAAATATCACGTGCCTCCCCACTTCAGTGCTTAAAATATCAGATTTAAATAAGCAACATCATGGACATGTTAAAAGCAGAGCATCACAATCCCTTGTTTGGGATTTTTTTGTTCAAGATGCAAATGATGAGTCAGTTGCAATCTGCCAGGTTTGTCATGTGCGCGTGAGTCGAGGTAAAAATGGGAGCCATCTGGGCACAGGAGGACAGCATACACATCTTAAGAATAGGCACATGGCACTGTGGACTCAGCACAAGCTGGCAGCTAATACCACAGTGGGGTGTTCACCCTTGTCACCAGCAACCATAGCGAGCATGTTATCCCCTTCCATGAATGTTAAGTCCAGTAGTAAATTAAACATGTGCAGTTGTGAGGTAATAAGAGCAGAGGATTACTAGAGGCATGATGATGTGGAGGAGTATAATGGCTTTGAAATGTTGTCCAGTGCTGGTGAGAGTAGCAGTTTTGGTGGTGGTGGTGGTGAATGCAGTACGTCTAGTGAAAGTGGTACATCAACACCGGTTGGCAAATCTGGCAAAATAACTGCATTTCTGGGTATGTCAATGTCACCTGTGCAACCTTCTTCATCAAATGTCCACAATCCACTCCCTGCCAATGCCATTCATCACAGAGCACAACGATTTGTAATCACACACTGTGTAGAACTTTTAAGTCATCCCACATTACAGAGTGTTTTTGTGCATACGCTGAAGTAACCCCCCCCCAATCATACAGTGTCATGTAAACTTAATGCTGCTGTAGCTGAAATGCTGGCAATTGATCTTTTTGCCCTTCTATTTTGTGGAGAATTCTGGGTTCTGGCAGTTTGCTGCATGTGCCTGTCCAAAATGGAAAGTCCCATCCAAGACATACTTTTCTATCCATGCTGTCCCCGAGTTGTTCCTCACTGTGTCCGACTCAGTAAGACATGCCGTTCAACATTCCTCCTCTCCATTCATCCATTTTAGTATGGATCTGTGGACAAGTGGCAAAACAGTGGGGAGTTCATATTTTTGTATAACTGCACACTGGGTGCAGGTGCCGGGGGTTGTTTGTGATGTTGGTAGTGCAAATAATCAGTGCAGTAAGTTGGATTGTCATGGTAGCAATCTTCCAGGAATTCAACAGCATGCAATGATTGCTATGAGCAATGTGACCTGTTCACACACTGGTGAGAACATGTTGGATGTAGTACTGACAGAAATTGACAAATGGCTAATCCCCCTGTCCCTAAGACCTGGGTTCATTTCAAGTGACAGGGGGTCAAATGTGGTTAAATGCATCATGGATGTTGTTTTTTTCATGTTTCATGCATGGCCCATTGCTTAAATCTTGGGGTACAGGAGTTTCTGCAGCACCCTGATGTAAAGGAAATGCTGATCGTTGCACGACGTATCTGCTCTCACTTTTCATGATCTGGAAAGGTCCATGACCAATTGCGGCAGTAGCAGATACAAAACAGCCTGCCTCAGCACCGCTTGAAGCTGGAAGTTGTCACCCAATGGAACTCCACTTTATACATGGCAGAGAGGTTGTATGAACAATACAAAGCCATCTCAGAATATCTTGTGATGCACACTAGCCATGACAGTTCCGGGGCCTTCATGTGCGAGATTGCCCGACTGTCCAAAGTTTTAAAGGAGCTTTAAAAACCTATCTCTTTAGGAAAGCTTATAATGATTTTTGAATATTGTTGTTTAGTTTAATTTTAATATTGTTTTAACTATTTATTGTTTTATCTTGTATTGTACAGGCACCTTGGTTTCAGAAAGGTGCCTTATATAAATAAATATTGAACTGAATTGATTAAATTAACTGAACAGTGGCGCCTCCTGGACTCTGTAATGACAATTTTGCAGCCTTTTGTACATGCCACACAGGCAGTGAGTGGTGAGTCTACCTCCATTCGCCAATCAATTCCACTGCTGCAAGTGCTGAGGCAGATATTGGTGAATGCACAGCATGGCCTTGATGTTGCCGGTGATGGTCATAGCCGTATGTTGCTGCAACACGTGCTGACAGTATTTGACCAGAATTGTCATGTTGTAAGCATTCAGCGTAGTGACAATTTTGCCATAGCAACAATGCTGGATGCATGATACAAACGTGGAATTGCATCAGTACTGGAGGGAGGGCCTGAACAGGTAAAAAAATATCAGTGGTCAACTGGTGCACTTGGTTCATGGGGAACAGAAGTCACGTGCCAAGGTCAGCAAACCTTAGCAGCATAATCCGGCTGAAGGTGTACCTGTAGGGCTATCAAGCATATCCTGCAAGGGGGAAGGGGACAGCCATTCCAGGTGGTCTGTCATCCAAAGTGGCTGGCGTCAACCTGCTTTGGGAGGCTTTGTCCCAAGTGGGAATTTGTGAAATAAATGATTCGGGAGAACAGGATGACGCATCAACAACTGGACTTAGTGTGGCTCAGAGAATGGCTGAGTCATATTTGTCTGAAAACAGGCATCTGGCAATAACTGAAGATCCTCTTTTGTACTAGAGTGGAAAGGTCAGTGAATGGCCAGAGCTGACTGCAGTGGCACTGAAGTACCTCAAATGCCTACCCTCCATTGCAAGTGTTGAGAGGGTATTCAGCTCAGCAGGTGCAATAGTCAGGGATCATCAGACAGACCTGTCTCCTGCAAATTTTAGTTTGATAACATTCATTAAAATGAATGAAAGGCACATACCAGCACAGACTATAAACTCTGTATTCGTACCCTAGCCTAGTCATGATGGTTCTAGTTATGTGAAAATGGACCATCCTGGTGGCACTGGCAGTGGCTGCCTGAAACAGCCCACCACTGAAGTAGATGATGACACAATGGAGAAAGAATTTCCAAGTGGTCAGACTTTAGACATAGATGACTGTGAGGGAAGCTTTCTTTATGAGGATGATGACGTGGTTAATGTTGGCAGGTTTTGACTGAAGTTGTTAAAAGGTGCTGTGCCCCCCCAGATCATCACCACCACAGGGACTGATGATAGCCACTGCCACCACTGAGCATGAGTCTGTCTGCCCCAAGACCACCACCAGGACTGATGTTAGCCACTGCCACCACTGAGCATGAGTCTGTCTGCCCCCCTTGGACCACCACCACCGGGACTGATGTTAGCCACTGCCACCACTGAGCATGAGTCTGTCTGCCCACCCTGGACCACCACCACCGGGACTGATGTTAGCCACTGCCACCACTGAGCATGAGTCTGTCTATCTGTCCCCCCAGACCACCACCACCGAAACTGATGTTAGCCACTGCCACCACTAAGCATGAGTCTGTCTGTCTGTCCTCCCAGACCAAAACCACCGGGACTGATGTTAGCCACTGCCACCACTAAGCATGAGTCTGTCCACCCTCAGACCACCACAACCACCACCGGGCCTGATGTTAGCAGCTGCAACCACTGAGCATGAGTCTGTCCACCAAGCCAGACCACCCTCACATGGAATGATGTTAGCCACTGTCACCACTGAGCATGATTCTGCCCACCCCTGGACAACCATCACCGGGATGGATGTTAGCCACTGCCACCACTGAGCATGAGTCTGTCTGGACCACCACATCCATCAGTCATAGACACTAAGCTTCTTAATATTTAAACCATAAAGTGAGTATGGTACTCATGTTTATTATGTTATGCCGTTTCACTTCCTTTAGTTATATGTTTTGTTTTCTGTAGCTTTTCAGAGCCGCAATGGTCAAACACATGCAGTACACTTATATTTTTTTTTACAGATAAACAAAAAAAGTCTCCATCGCTAAAACTTGGTGGGAAGGGTGCTGCTGCTGTACTGTACAGAGGAACCTATGGAATATCCATTTGAAATCCATTCTGGTAAGTATGAAGATTTTATTTCATCCATTTCATCATTTTGGAAAGACTGCACAAATGCCACTGACTATGATTCATAAACTAAGTGACATGTGCACATCAAAAATACTATTTCTGTAAAGATATCATTCATGCACTGTATTCTGAATTTGCAGTTGTGCAGCCCTGTGGGGATCTGGTAAGGACAGGGACGTCTGTTCCTTGAAAGGAGCTGAATGGGATCTCAGAGAAGTGACATCTGCCATGGGAGAGAAGCCCGTAGCATAGGAAGGCTTCCTTATTGTAAAACAGTGAGAGACTGTATTTAAACAGTCCGGAAGATTGCTCACAGCACCTCAGTGCCCTGACAGTGCAAGGCTGTCACTGTCCTTGACACACACCTTTAAGAAACAATTTATTCTTGCTAAATAAAAGGAACCCCTTGTGAAATGGACACAGAGAAAATGTCAGAACTGAAATGTTTTACCGACGGCTTACCTTTTCAGCCGCCGGGTTTAGAAGCTGCTGTAAGGTGCTAAGGGTATTATTATTGTATGTGTACACAGAAGAATCATTGGCCATATGAACTATATACATGTTTGCTTTCTGTTTGAAGAAATAAAGTGAGTTCCTTCCTGAGTGTTGGGAGTTTGGAAAAAATTAGCCCTTAGGAGCCAGCAGCCCCATGATGAGGCTGTTATATAAGAAATGACAACTATCACTCCATTTGAGTTTGGGATGAGCTACACAAATTACAGTCAATTAGTAGGTGTTTGTTTATATCTTGTCCTGTACTGCCAAAAGGAGGACAAAAGGTGTTTATAATGATACCAGTATGATAATCTGAGCATATGATCTAGCTGATCCTCCAACCTGTATGTATTAGGGCAGGAATGATGGTAATTCAGATCGGGGTGGAGCAGCTGACCTGATGACACTCTAGGGAAGAGTATAAAAGCTGCCCTGATGCTCAGAAATGGCAGATTGACCTTGGAGTGAGAAGGGAGAGGCTGTCTCATAGCTCAGAAGATTGTAGTAAATTGTGTTTAAAAAAATGTAACTACTCTGTAGCAGGACTACCAAGGTAGGGTAGTTCTGGAGCTCAAGGAGGAGATATTTTATTTTGTTATTTATTTTCTTCTTATAATTTATTGTCTGAAGTTTAAGACTCATTTTTGTTTATGGTTGTTATTTATTTTTGTGTATTTCTTTTACAAAAAAATAAGTCCTTTGGACTAATAAACATCACACCGAGAAAAGGTGTGTTAACCATAAATCGAGGTCTTGTGTCACTCATTTACCCCACCTACACAACCCAATCACAGATTTTGGTGTCATAGTGGGATATCTGGTTGTCTAGCATAGTTGAGAGACCAGAATCCGGTACCAGCTCTGGTACTAGGGTAAAGCAAGTGACATGCCGGACGATGAGGAGAAGATGAAGGGACCAGGTAACAGGGGTGGTACCAGCAGACAACCCTACCCTGCAGACATTATCCTGCAGAATTGCAAGGGCCAGAGACACATCACATGTTTTTGCCCAACTAGGAGAAGAGAAACAACACAGCTGGCATTGTTAAATCCTGCTTACTTTTTTATTGAGGTAAAGGTAGAAAACCAAAATTTAACCGACTTGATAGACTCAGGAAACAAGCAAACATTAATTTGCCCAGAATTGGTTACCAAGAAGGAAATAGAGCCTCCTATGAATGTAGTATGCATTCATGGAGACATCCATGCATACCCCACAGTGCCAGTAAACATAGTGGTGAAGGAAAGAACAACCACCTTGGCAACAGGATTAGTACCACACCTGCCAGAACCAATAGTTATCGGGCATGATTTTCTGGAGTTTGCCGACTTAATGCCTGACAATGGAACTGTCACTGCTGTAGTTACAAGAGCGCAGGAAAAGAGAAAACAAGAGTTGTGGGACATATTTCCTTTTAAGGATGGGGTGGTTGATAAGCCTGGGAAACCCAAATTGTCCCACAACATGAAGAAGAAGGTACAGAGACCTTGGAATGATAAACAGAAAGGGTTAACCCCTGAAAATGTACAGAATGTTTTTGTGAAAGCAGATGTTGTAGCTGAACAAAAAAATGATGCAGGGTTGCAGCATTTTTTCCAACAGGTGGGAAAAATACAAACCCCAAGGGCCCCAAAAATAATAATGAAACATGATCTGTTATACAGAGTGTGTGAAAACTCAACGACTAAAGAAAAGATTAAGCAATTGTTGATACCTTCTTGTTTTAGAGATGACTTGTTATATTTGAGCCATGACCTACCATGTGCAGGATATGCTGGAAGACAGGACATTGGGTAGGCTAACTCAGCATTTCATTTTGCCCAAAATACATGAGGATATTGCCAGATTTTGTAGAGAATGTGGCATGCCAGCTTGTGGCCAAAGTAGAGAAGAAGGAGGAAATCCCTTTGATACCTTAACCCCTAGTGACAACCCCATTTGAAAGGATTGTGAAGGATGTGGTGGGCCCGCTCAAAAAAAAAAAGCTCCAAGAGGAACCAATATATATATTTGTCTTATGTGACTGTGCAATAAAATACCCTGAGGCCATCCTCATGAGGTCAGTCACTATGCCCAAAATAGCACAAGAACTAGTGAAATTGTTCAGTAGGGTAGGCATACCAAAGGAGATACTGACTGACTGAGGTTCCAGTTTCAATGTGGAATTATTAAGGGAATTATGTCAATTGCTGGGTATAGTAGCTGTCCACACATCCCCTTATCATCACCAAAAAGATGGCCTAACCAAGTGTTTTAACCAAACACTGAAAAGAATGCTAAAAAAATTAATTCATGAGGAAGCTAAGAATTGGGACAAGTATTTACCCTTTGCCTTATTTGCATATAGAGAAGTCCCTCAGGCATCCACTGGTCATTCCCCATTCAAACTCCTTTATGGCAGGAACCCTAGATGACCTTTAGAGGTAATTAGAGAATGTTGGGAGAAAGGAAAGGACATGAAACACCGTGGAATAGTGAAGCATATGAAAGAACTGAGGCAGCGATTGGTGAAATATTCTGCCAAGGCCCATGAGTTGAGCATTCAGGCCCAGATGATGCAGAAGGCTACACATGATTAGGGTACTCAGGCCGAAACATTTATAAAATGGGATAAAGTATTGTTATTCTTAACCACTGCAAACAAGCTCCTCATGAAATGGTAGGAACAATATCAGATAGTAAGACAGACGGGGCCTGTTACCTTTGAGATAGAGACACCAGATAAGATCCATAAGACTAAAATTTACCATGCAAACCTGCTGAAGAAATGGCATGAGAAAAGTTTCAGATGGCTGAGTATGCTAATAATACTAGAAATACCCGAGACAGAAATGGAAATAGCTTTTGGGAGACTGGAGACTAGAAAAGTGATATGAGAAGTGAAAGTAAATCCTGCCCTAGACCCCAAAAAGAGAAGAGTTACAGGGTATGTTACTAGAATATCTGAGTACCTTCACTGGTGTGTCAAGTGTAGCTAAGTGAGTAGAGCATGAGATCTGGACCACATCCCCACCCATAAGGAAGAAACCATATAAACTCCCAGAAAGGGTGAGACAAGAAGTGCAGTAAGAAGTAGAGAAACTGTTGCAAATGAAAATCATACTGTAGAACCATCTAACAGTGCTTGGGTTTCTCCCATTCTTGTGGTGACCAAAAAGGAAGAAGGAATTAGACTGTGTCTCGACTTCAGGGGACTGAACACAGTATCTAAGTTTGATGCCTATCCCATGCCCAGAGTGGATGACATCCTGGATAAAGTCAGTAAGGTCCAATACATTTCCACCTTGGACCTTACCAAAGGCTATTGGCAGGTTCCCCTCGAAGCCACCTTCAGAGAGAAAATGGCCTTTAGTACACCTATGGGATTGTTTCATTTCTGGACTATGCCTTTTGGACTCCACAGAGCTCCAGCAACATTCCAGAGGTTTATGAACCATGTTCTGGCACTTCACTTTAATTTTTGTGCAGCATATCTGGATGATGTCATCATCTTTAGTCCAGATTTGAGCACCCATTTGGCACACTTGAGGGCTATCCTTAGCTAAATTGCCAATGCAGGAGTAACCATCAACTCTGAAAAATGTTCTTTGCCCATGTTGGAAGCCAAGTACTTAGGTTTTTTTGTTAGGTAATGGAAACATCAAAACCAAAATTGATAAGGTTGATGCGGTAGCCAATTGTCCCCAACCAGAGACAAAGAAACATGTCTGTTCGTTTCTTGGGTTGGCTGGCTACTACCATAGATTTATCCCAAATTTTGCAGCTATTGCTAGCCCGTTAACTGACCTGACTAAGAAAAGATTTGGTAATAAAATAGTGTAAACAACAGAGTGTGAGAAGGCTTTTTTGGATATAAAGGCAGTGCTATGTTTTTCACTGGTGCTACGCAGCCCAGATTTTAGTCAGCCTTTTGAGGTTCATATGGATGCGTCGGGCACAGGTATCAGGGCAGTCTTGAGTCACACTGTGGAGGGTGAAGAACACCCAGTCCTGTGCATTTCATGCAAACTCCACAATCGTGAACAGAAGTACTCGACAGTGGAGAAGGACTGCCTAGAGGCCAAGTGGGCCATCGAGGCATTATGATTCTATTTGTGGGGAGTGCCATTTAAGCTAGTTACCGATCATAATCCACTATGTTTCATACACCAGATGAAAGATTGTAATAATCAGGTAATGCAGTAGTATTTGGTTCTTCAACCTTACAAATTTACTGTACAACATCATACTGGTATTCAACATGTGAATGCCAATTTTTTGTTGAGATATGGGGCCCCGTCACAAAAATGAATGAACCAGAGTGGGATGAAAGTAGACCTGCTGATGTAAAATGAAATACTGTTATGTAAAAATGTATTAGAGACCCCCAGGTTGTATTTGAGTATAGTAGGGATACTTGTGTAGTATTATTTATGTGTTTATATGCTTTTAAGGGACCCTGAGGTGGAGCTACCAAAGTGAGGGTGGGAGGTAGTTCCATCCTACCCAGATTTATTGGGTAGGTTGTCTCAGAAACAAGCTAGAATAGCCCCTAGTTTGCGCTTGACCTTGGGGGGTGTGGTAGTTTGACCCCCCTCTTTTCTTAAGTAGGCTTTGACATTTCTACCCCCCAAAAGTCTACTGCAGTAGCACTTCTCTCTAGTCCATTTTTTCTGAATATATCTGTTTATACTATTATGGGTAGACCACCCATTATAGTATCTTAACCTCACTTGGCTGTTCCCTCTATATATTCTTATTTATTCCTGCCTTATGCCTGCAAGTTAAGAAACTAAGGAACCAGAAAAAAAGAGCTGGGTATTCTATATGCCCCATGATTTCCAGTTAGGAAAACAGTGTTGTATTTTTCTTTGTAAATTACACCCAAATGCATGTTTGTCCTATAGTTTAGCCCTTGTGGGGATTTGGTAAAGACAGGGACATCTGTTCCTTAAAAGGAGCCGAATAGGATCTTAGAGACGTGAGATCTGCTATGGGAGAGAAGCCTGTAGAATATAAAGGCTTCCCCATTTTAAAACAGTGTGAGACTGTTTAAACAGTCCAGGAGATTGCTCACAGTGCCTCAGTGTCCTGAAAGTGCAAGGCTGTCACTTTCCTTGATGCGTGCCTTAAAGAAACAATTTATTCTTACTAAATAAAAGGACTCTCTTGTGAAACAGATGGCAGAACTGAAATGTTTTACCGATGTCTTACCTTTTCAGCTGCTGGGTTTAAAAGCTGCTGTAAGTTGTTAAGGGTATTATTAATGTATGTGTACACAGAAGAATCATTGGCCATATGAACTAAATTCATGTTTGCTTTCTGTTTGAAGAAATAAAGCAAGTTCCTTCCTGAGTGCTGGGAGTTTGGAAAAAATGAGCCCTTAGAAGCCAGCAGCCCCATGATGAGGCTGTTATATAAGCAATGACAGCTGTAATTCCATTTGAGTTGTGGGAGGAGCTACACAAGCGCTACACAAGCTACATGAGAAATACAAGTTGTCTCATAGCACAGAAGATCATAGTAAATTGTGTTTAAAAAAATGTAACTACTCTGTGGCAGGACTACCAAGGTAGGATAGTTCTGGAGCTCCAGGAAGAGCTATTTTCCTTTGCTATTTATTTTCTTCTTATAATTTATTGTCTGAAATTTGACTTTTTTTGTTTATGGTTGTTATTTATTTTTGTATATATCTTTTACAAAAAAATAAGTCCTTTGGACTAATAAACATCAAATCGGAAAAGGTGTGTTAACCATGAATTGAGGTCTTGTGTCACTCATTTACCCCACCAACACAACCCAGTCACACAGCATGAAATAAGGCTTTTGAATATGTGACTTCTGCGCAAAACCTGGTTTGCAAAGGCAAACAGGTTTTTCAACATGGTAATCTTTTGCATATCTGATCGATTTTGTTTTCCTTTCATTTTGTATACGTCCTGAAAACTGGCTGGCTCATTTGCTTCTGAACAGCAATTTTCTTTTTTTCCCCCTACAGTGGTGAATATGCATCAAAGAGGTGTAGGGTACTCACCAAAGGCTCGTAACCTGCCCACATAGCTCTGCAGCCCCAGACAGGTTCAGGGTGCATGGAATTCACTACTGCATGCACCTGTCCATGGCCCCACCCCATCCTCAATGTGCATGACAATGCAGTGTGGCCAGAGCAGAGTAGCAAATGCCCATTCTGGGTCCCACAGTAGATCACCTGCATATTAAGGAGCAGGTCTTGGTTTGTGAACAGCTAATGCAGGCACCCAGACCCGTGCAGCTGTGCCCTCTTGGCCACAGGAACCCTGACTGAGCCCTTGGTGCACTGCCGCCTCCTATCAAACAGCCAACTCACCACAAGCAGGAACCCTACCCCAAGCCCATATGCCAGTCCCAGAACACATCCGCCCCATCCCAGTGGTGTACAAACACCACCCCACACACATGTATACTCTGTCACCTTGTTGATAAAGCAACCCCCTCCCAGCCACACAGGTATGCCCATTCCACTTATAGGTGAAGCATCCCCCCACCACACATGTATGCCAGTTCCCCTTGTGGGTACAGCATTGCCCCCCACACACACAAATATGCCCAGTCCCCTTTTAGGTGAAGCATGTCCCCATGCCAGACATGAATGCCCAGTCCCCTTGAAGATACAGCAGCCCCCCCACCACACAAATATGCCTGTTCTCCTTGTAGGTAAAGCATTCCCTCCACCACAAATATATGCACATACCACTTGCAGGAAAATCATCCCCTGCCCCCACCACACAGCAGCTCCCACCACACATGTCTGCCTGGTCCCTGTACTGTAACTCAAGCCATCCCCCCCACACATACAGAGGTGCCAGGCCAGACATCCCCATATTGTAACTCAAGCCATTCCCTCACCCTGCACACCCAGAGGTACCCCAGCTTTACATTCCTGACCCCTGACCTGGTAACCCAGCAATATCTTTGGTGGCCAGTGATTCCCCCAACCATCTGCAGCACCAACAGTTCCCCCAACCCCCATACCAGTTTGCCGGTGCCATGGCCCAGAATGACCAACTGCATATCCAGCTTATGCTGGGAGCATGTCACTGATATAGCAGCACACTCCCAGATTTGACTGATGGAAGGTTATGACCCAATCCGATGCTCACCATCATAAGAGGACAGAATTACCTCTAGGCGCTTAGTCCCTTGTGCACAGCAGCCCTTGCAGCTATAAAAGCTGCTAGTAACTTCTAATTAGTTTAACTGTGTTCCATCAAAGTTTGCCTTTCATTCTGCATCAGCAGTTAGTTACTCAATTGATATTTATGTGAGTTTAATAATTCATTAGCTACTTCACCATAATTTCCTTGATGATTTTATTTTACTATACTGCACTATACAGAGAGAGAGTATGATTGCAGTAAGAAGTTTGATTTTTAACCTAATAGAATTAATAATGCTTTTTTATAGACTTATACAAACCATAACAACATTTATTTTATTTGGAAGGTCTAACTTTAGTCTGGACTACCAGAAGTGTCAAATCACCTACTGAGATGTTCTAGGCCTGTAAGCCAACCCTTTGTCATAATTATGTGTTAAAGGAGTACTACGGTTAACGTTTCCAAAAATGTTATGTTGTGCAGAGTGTTTTGATTTATGTGTGTAGCCTTGGTGTGTCCTTCCCTTTGTTTAATATTAAAAGTTTTTTTTTTCTAAATTAGCCTGCTGGTTATATAATAGTTTTATGGTCCCTGGGGATCTCTATCTTAGCAAGGGTTATTGATCTTATTTTTTTACTACAGTGCCTCCTATACCATGTGACAGTGATGTGTCTGGGACCACTAATCCTGCAAGTACTAGAGATTGGTGCCTGATGATCTGGCTTTCACTAAATAGTTCTAATTCGATATTTTTGTTTTCTATGTGTGTGCCAGTTATATTCAGCAGGAGTAAATGTTTTGCTTTTAAAATTTTTCATTTCATCAAACTACACGCAGCAATGAAAAGCACACAAATCACCCCAGTTCATCAATGTTATAATTAGTAAAGACTCTAGCTGTTTTCTTACAAAACAATCCACTCAATTAGCCCTCAAGTATATGCTAAACTGTAAATGTAGGCATTAGGACTCGCTGGATAAGGAAAGTTACTTAATATCACAGCTCTGATGCTTTTGAAAAAAATGATTTTAAACCAATTTTTTGCTGAATCCATGGTCCCAGATACATAACTGTCACATGTGACACGAGGCATTGTAGAATCATGAAGAGCAATAAACTATGCAAAAATGGAGATCTCAAGGGGCCATAAAACTACCATAAAACTAACAGACTAATATAGAAAAAACCTCTTTATCGCGGACAAAGGAAAGGACACCCTAGGACTCCAAACACAAATCACAACACTCAGCACAACATGTTTTTTTTGAAAATTCTGACTGTAGTACTCCTTTAATACAATGTCTAATACTTCTGAAGGATACTTTGAAAGGATATTAAAATGAGTCATTCTACAGTATGTAAAATATCCTCATGGAATGTTAATGGAATTATCACACCTATCTCACCTTCTTGAGCTTTCCCCTCCACTCCTAACCTCTCACCTCTTACCCCTGCCCTCTACTCCTTCTTTGAGTCTGCTCCTCCCTTCTTGCCTCCTCTCCCTTCACCCTCACCAGCTCCCCTCACACACACCCTTCCCCTCTCCCAGTTTAATTATCAGTATCACTAGCTCACTTGGCACTTGGGGCTCCTCCCCACCTTTGCACTTAGAAACTCTCTACAAAACCTGTCACTGCAGACAACTGATTGGTACTCACCATCAGACATCTAACACCTATAAGTTTGTTCTTAGCTTCTACTCCCCAATCCTGATTGTTTGTTGCTCCATTATATAATTTACTATTCCAGTCCTCTGTAATGTTGTACTACTCTGTTTTGTATTGTGAACTTGACGTGGAACCTATGCAAAGAGCTTTGAGCTCAAGTGGTGTTATCCAAGACTGTAATAAATAAATAAATTAATTAATTAAATTAAATTACTTACACAGATTCAAGGTAGATATAGCACTATTACAGGAGAGACATCTAATACTTGCTGAAGCTGATAAACTGTGCAGGGATTGGATGGCAACTGTAGAACATTGTTGTTATGCAATATTTCCAAGAAAGGAGGTCTGGCAATAATTAAAAAAGGTGTCAACTGTATTAAACACTGTGATACAGTGGATAGTGAAGTGTGGCATTAGATTTTAACAGGATCAGTAAATGATAATAGTACAGGTATTTGCAGTATCTAAGCACATAATTCTGGACTAGCTGAATTCTTCAACATGCTTGCACTACACTTGAGTGCCATTAATGGGTATGAACTAATAGTGGGTGGGGACTTAAATTAAGTTCTGAATACACTACTAGATTGAAATAATCAGAAACCCAACTTTTGAATTAATGAAAGAGGGAACAACACTTCTCAAGCTAATTGAAGAAACTTGTATATCTCATTCCTGTTGCCTAACACATCCACAAGAGAGAGGTAAGTAATAATTTATTTGTTCGGCATTTTAACCATTACAATACAAATAAGACAGTCAATAAATTACATACATACATACATACATACATGTAACACATATTTCAACATTTATAAAAACTTATATCACATGTCCCAAACATCTACTGCTTTCATTAACTAGGTCCAAACTTAAAGTCACACTATTATATCTTATTGCACAATAAATCCTTGAATACGCTTACATCTCAGCTTTTTAACCTCAATAAAGAACATAGCCAGTTCATTTATCATTTCAGTTTTTTTTTGAGTTAAACAGAAGATCCAATATATATTTGTTAGGCATAAAAAAAAGAACCAATATAATTACCTAATCTTTTACTACAAAGGTGTTCATACAATGGGCATCTTAATACTACATGTTTCAAATCCTCCAGTTCCTGTAAGTGGCAATAACAATTACAGGAATTGTTTTCCACTTTATTATACCTTGCCTCAATGACATTACTCGGAAAGACTTCAAACCTAAACTGAGCAATTACATTTCTAAGTTCAGGATTCTTAACTATATCTAAATAAGGTTTTAAGGTGGGCTCTCTCATATTATTGGTAAGCCAAATGGCCACTTTTGATTTTTTTATTGTTGCTAAATCCATTTTTCATGATCTTTCTTTAATAGTGCTTATTACAGTTTTTGAATAAGCCTTGTTAATGCATATTCCATTTTCAACCCAATTCATCACATATTCCAAGTTTACATTTTGCAAAAAAAAATTAACATTCCCCAGCCATTTGCTTTTACCATGTGCCAGGTATTGCATCTTTTCTTTAAGACATTCTCCCAGTATAGAATCCTTTCTTTCATTTGTTAATTTTGATCCAATAGTTTACTTGTCTTATATATATCATATCCAGAAGTTGCATTTTCCCTAGTTCTGCTCTAACAAGAGCACTAGGAATACCATTAGGGATCTTTATTAAATGTTTATATATTTTGTTCAGTATGGCTTCCATCTTACTTATACTTTCATTCCCCCACATTTCTGCAGCATATAAAACCTGATTAATCATTTTTGCATTAATAGCCTTGATCATTGGGAGAATGGTATTACCTTCATAAAGATAATTAAATGTTTTTAGTGCATTCAGTGTACTCTGCAATGTTTTGTACACATTTCCCTAAGCTTATTCCACTTAAGAGTTTTTGATAGTTTTACTCCAAGATAATTATATTAATTTACAAATTCCAAAGATTTATTCATGAGCTTTAATGCTCTATATTTTTTCTTAGTTCTGATCACCATTACCTTGGTATTTTTTATGTTTGGCTTTAAATTGTGCTCCACACAGAATGTTTCCATTTTGTCAAGATCCCTCTGTAGGCCTAAACGGCTTGTAGATATTATAACAAAGTCGTCAGTGTATGCCAGGAAGGGTATTCTAATTTTTCCCACTCGAGGAGGATGAAAATCCAGATTGTCTAGAGCTACAATATTTTTTTATATATATATATATATATATATATATATATATATATATATTAAAGGGTGTTGGTGCTAGAACACACCCTTGTCTAGCAACTATATTAGTTTGCACTTTATTAGTTAACAATCCTGTTCCTGTATATTTGATTTTTGCCCAGGTGTCTCTATATATTCTTTGTATTAGTATAATTACATTTTTATCTATTCCCATTTCCTTCATTTTTTCCAATAACAGTGTTCTCAGTATTGTCTCAAAGGCAGATGTAAAATCTATAAATGTAATAAATAAGATTTGCCCTTTTATGTTACAGTATTTTTCTATAATATGTTGGAAAATAAATATCTAGTTCACAGTTCCGGATTTTTTTGGGAAACCAGCCTGTAAGTCAGATATATTTTTGTTTCTTTCTAACTCTATCGTTATTCTATTTAAAATTGTTTTAGCATAAATCTTAGCTATACTGTCAATAAGGGCAATGGGTCTATAATTTGTCAGAATAACATGCAAACCTTTTTTATGTATAGGAACTATATGACTCCCTTTCCAGCTGTCTGGCGTAAATGCATACATGACCATTAAATTATATAATCTAGTAAGTGCCTTCACCCACCAATCGTCATTTAGTTTTATAAAGTCAATTGGGATTTCATCAGGTCCTGGTGATTTGTTATTCTTAAAACTCTTCAGGACTGACTTGACTTCAGCTTCTGTGAACTAGGTAAAACTGTCATCGATTTCATTTATGATTATGTTATGAGTATCATCCCCCAATGAAAATATATTTTGAAAATGACCGACCCATTTTTCTGGCCCTATACAGTAATCAATTTGTTTTTTAAATATATTTGTTCCTTTAGCCACAAGTGTCCAATATGTTTTATCGTCATTTTGATAAATTGCCTTCTGCATCTTGGCCCACAATTCCATCCGATGCCTATTTTTGTGTACTTCTATCTCATCTTTATATTATTTTCTATAACTATTCAACTCTTTCCTGTTTTGTTTTGTAGGATTCTTCTTTTCTTTTCCTCATTATTTGTAACAATTTCCTTTTCCCTTCTCTACAGTTTTTATAAAACCAATTTTCTTAATTTTTCCCCGTGTTATTATCATTGGGTTTTCAATTGTTTCTTCAAAATTTTCATAATGTGCAATAATTGTATCATATATATTTTTGGGGTCTAATTCTTGGTTAATTTTGGGATCTAAACTCTGTATACATTCTGTGCTCAATACCATTGCTTTATCTCTCATCATTCTTCCCCATTTAATTTTTGTATTAATAATTTGTATTTCTTATTGTTGTTCCCTATTAACGTCTTTCAAATTTTTTCTATATAATATTAGTGGATAGTGATCACTTTCAGTTCTATTTATTATTTTTAGATCACAATGCTTATGAAAACTATATGGAGTAATTAACATATAGTCTATAGTAGTAGACACTCTTGCCGTAACACAGGTAATGCTTCCAACATAGTCTGAGGGCATACGCCCATTTAAAATGATCAATTGCAAACTATCAATTAATTTCTCAATTTGTTTGTTTTTATCTATATGTTTTTTATTATTGGAGCGTCTCTGGGGTATATGAAGTGCACTTAATATTTCCTGTTGTTCGCTACAATTTCCATATCTGGTATTAAAATCCCCCATACACAGTAGATCTAAGTACTCATTTATATCCATTTTTTTTTATATATCTTTAGTAATGCGTTCCATTAGTTGACAATCATAAGTTACAGATTTTTCTGGGGGGTTATAAATGTTTACCAGAATTACTATTTCTCCCTATATTCGTAATACTATGATTATGTAGTTAGTCTCCACTATGTATTTTTCAATTTTAATGAAATCCACTATTTTAATGTATACAGCAAGGCCTCCCATTCTGCCCTGCTTTTTTTCATTTTCTGTGCTGGTGCATGAATAGGTATGTAGCATTTCTATTTATATTATCCACGTGTTACTCCCCATGGCACGTTTCTTGTAAACCTATTATATCCATCTTGTCCAAAAAAATCACAAAATTCTTTGTCAATAAATTTTGAAATCAAGCCAGCAATATTCCAAGTCATAATACCCAAACATCCTTTATATTTATACAGGTAAGCATTAATTTTATTATTTAAGACATTGTGAGTTTCCTCAGTCTTCTGAGGATCTTGATCTGCTTCAATCTCCGGAACATCTCTTATGATTTCATTATTGAGTCATTTCCACTCCATTGTCCAATAATTGAAACCTATTAAATGTTTCAATATTGTAAGTGAAGCCTTGTAATCCCATGTCAACTATTGGAATTTTTTGTGTTTCCCCAACTACTTCATTTAGATATCAAGGCTGTCCAATTTGGTACTAGCCTTCAAAATTTTCTCTGCCAATCTTTTACTGTAGAGAATTAGATCACTTTGGTTCCCTTTAAGTGAGTCACTATATACTTTCCACATATCTTTTATATCGCTTTTGTAAAATTCAATGCCCAGGAGATTGTCTACTAAATAGCCCATTATGTCCATCAATTGTTCATTTGTTTCCGATGGTCTATATGAAATGCCAAACATTGACAGAATGACTTCAATTTCATCATTTTCTTCTATGATGAAATCATTTAATGAGTAAACCTCAGCCAATCTTTTTGTTAATTCAATCATAGTTAGAATTTTCATATTTTTCAATACGCTAATAGCTATAGGGTAATCCATTGCTAAGTTCAATCCAGCTAAGTAGTGAGAGTTCCTCCAAACATAATGTGCCACTGTTTCATGTTTGAAAAAGATCAAAATTAGATCTTGCGATGTTAAATCACTAGCTCTAACTGCATCAATGTCATCCTCTGAAAGTTCCAGTCCCAACAATTCAGTCAATATGATCTTTTCTAATTCCATTAGTACCAGACAGTTCTCGTTATCCTCTTTATGGACTCCCCTGAGCGTCACTATATAGCCTCCCTCCCAAATTGATAGGGCCTCCTCTACCCTTTTTTCATTACTCATTGTCACATTATTATTCATTTTGTTTTTTCCTTGTTGTTTGATTGAAGTTTCACTACTATTCAGTTCATACCTTAAATTATCTATTCCTTCCTTCTTACATGTTTTGTGTGAATTTGTTTTGCATCATTCTTTATGCAGTTTTGTATCATTTTGGTCCAATCTCACCTGGGGAATCCCTAGTTTTTTAAATGCTTTGTTTTGCAAAGGATCCCATTCCCCCAATTCAGGTGTTCTGTTTACATAGGTATTTCCAGGGTTTATACCATTAACATTTTGGTTATCTACATTTGCCAACATGCTCTAGGGTAAAAGTGCTTTTAAAGCATTCATTTCTATTTCAGGTTGTTCTAAATGATAGTCTAAGCCTTGTTTGCTTTGTGGTTTATACCCTCTCTGTTGTTCCATATGTATTATCATTTCAATTGATGTTGTATTATTAGATTCATCCCTTATTTCAAGCTTTTGTTCGAATTGCTTTTCTGCTCCACATGAATATTCCTGTTTTCTTCCCTTTCTATTTCTTCTCTTATCATTTTTATTAAATTTTTGAGATTGTTCTTGTATATTCTTCTCACCTTTCTTTAATCTTCTTTCCTTCCCCTTCCCCTTTTTTCACTTTTTCTTTTCCCTTTTCTTTTCCTTATTTATTGTGTCAGGGAAATCAATAGTTGTGAAGTCAGGTCTTTTATATTTTTCAATTTCGCTATCACATAGAGCTGGATCTTCTAATGTGTTTAGAGTATCACAATCTATTTTGTTTCTCAATAAATCAATCTTTACATGACTAACAGCAACATCATGCCTAAGGTTTGCTAATTCATTTTTTATAACTATCAGCTGTTCCATTAACATTAAATTGGCTGTATGTTGATGTCCCAAATTGGTTGCCAGTTCTTCATCAATTAAATCAGACAAAAAGAATTGTTTTCCCAAATCTCCTGTTTTAGTATGTTCTTTAGATTTTTTAATCATTTTGAGTATTTGAGCATTGTAATAGCTAAAAGCTAGATCTTTTATCCCTTTGATGGTCCTCTGTAATTTATCGTTAACTCTCTAAGTTCATTACAAGATACTAATATCAAATCCTCTTGTGTAAACTGTGCATTTTTATTCTTTTTTTTTCTTAAGTATTTCCCTATACTATGCTCATTCTGTATCTTCTGTATGCCATTCTGTTTCAAAGTTCAAAAAACTAATTTGCTCTGACATCTTTTGATCCAAATCCAGCACAAATTCCTGTCCTAAATTATAATTCTTTTCCTTAAATTAATTGTAATTCACCATATCCTTACTAATGCTAGATAACTATTTTCAATCTCCCTTTCATTTACATTCTCCTGAAAGATTATGTTTTCCAAACTTCCATAAATAAGCAATGTAAATTCTATAAGTTTAGGACTACTATTGCGCAGAGAGCAAGTTATAAGAGTATTGGGGTAGATGCTTTATCATTTTCTGATTTCATCAGTTTCATATGTTCTATACTTTTTGTTTGCTTGTTATCCTTTTTAACTTGAGGTTTTATTTGTTCTTGATTTCCCAATGGGTAGAACAGGACTAGCCAATAGAGGAGAACAACATGCCTTCTTCCTCTACAGTCTTGTGTTCACCATTCTTTTTGTTTTTCTTAGAAAACCAATGATTACTTTTTATTCTATAGATAGTATCTATATGATACTATTCAAATACCCAACTCACTATTCAAACTTCAAACCACTTCACACTTCTTATGTTGCTTAGTGTATAATATAAAACAGAAAACAGAAAAGTAGATGGTATATAAAAGGTTAAAATGCCATACAAAATTGCCACATCTACCCTCTCTAGGTTAAATTAAATCACAGTATTAATTCACAGAGCAAACAATTCAGTATTTAAATATGTACTGTAAATATGCAATTCTGGTAGATTTCTTGGTTTCTAAATATTATCAGCAGATCACCAGTGAAAACTTCTCACCAATTAATATGCTATACATTCTTTTAAGTTCTTTTAACAAGTCACATTCTTTGTAGGTTCCGGATAAAGTTCCAATAATGACACCTATATACTTGATAATCTTCTCTTTTCTTTTCCCATAAACCACAGCTGTTTCAAGGTTAATCCAGAATCCAGTATCCAAAATCCAAAAGCTACCACTTCTGTTAGTCTTTAACAAAAGAGACTAAATTTTAATGTATCACCTATTTACTTGAAAATCTTCTCTTCTCCCATAAACCACACTGCTTTACATCTGTTTCAAAGTTAGTCCAAAATCCAAAAACTACAGTTTCTGTTAGGCTTTAACAAAGAAATCAAGTTTGGTAAGTCTCCATTTGTATATAGAAATTTTAGCCAAGTCCTTAAACTGATCTCTCTTAATTTATCAACCTATAATGAAGACACTCCTTGAAACACTCCTTGACTGAGAGTAGATTGTAACTGTCCCAGTAGGCTCACTGCCAGACAAAAAAAAAAAACAACAGGAATATCATAAGAAAATAAAAACTCATATAACAATTAATGTTTCGCTAAATGGCTTTCAGCTGCACCTACATACATACACATGGATACACTTTTACACACAAAAAAGATAATATTAAAAAACTTACTATTAGAATCCTTCTTGCTTAATAATTAAAATAGTGTTTAAATATATTGTGGCAGGATGCTCGCCCAAGAAAGCCAATCTGTTTTCAATAACTCACGGCTCACAGTTCACCGCTCAAAAAATTACCGAAGTGCTGTGCACAGCATGCTATTTACTCCAGTGTAACGCATTTTAAGTAAAATGCCAAACGCTAAACACTGAACGGGTGAATGAAATACTACTACTAGAGCTACTAAACAAGCATTTATTTCTCAATTCACTGCAGCTCCATCAGCTCCTTGTCAGCTCATTGTTGTACTGCTGTTCTTAGTGGAGCTTGCGCAGTGCTTTAAAGCCAGAGAGAAAAAGACTAGGATCGTACTGGAGGATTCTAATCATGTGATCTTCAACCCCGGGAAATTTTAAATCTATTATTTATAACTTTATAGCTAAAACTTAATTTAGCGCAAAACCATATATACATAGACAAATGTTAGATAGCTAATCCACAAAAACAGTAAAAAGGAATTGAGCTAATAAAACAATGGACTTACTAAATCACACTAGACACACTTAGCACAAAAAGACGCACATAAAATGTGTGTTTAAAATATAAAAACTGTTTAAAAACTTCACAGAGAATAAAATACAGCCCTTAAAATGAAGCAATCTTCAGCCCTTTTTGGATTGCAGTTTTTCAATAATGTTCTCTATGTTCTCGCCATACAAGTCCTCAGTGCAAACTCTTCCTCCACCAGTCCGAGTGGTGCTGTCTTCAGCTGTTTTCTCCTCAGTGCAGCCACCCTAGCAATGAGGAAGCCCTTCTCCTAAAATGGCAAAACAAGAGAAAGAGATGCAGACAGGACAGGAACAAGCTGCAGTAAGATTAATTGGTGAGACCATATAACTCAATGACATGGATGGCGTACCTTTTATAAAATTAAAACAAGCAAAACGGTCCTGCTGTCTACAACTTTTCCACAATTGCAGACATGCGTAGCTCCTGCTCAGTCCACTCTCCACAAGAAAAAGACATTATACATTCTTTTCCAAGGCATGAGGCATATAGAAGGATTGATCACCTCTTCCTTTCAAAAAATGTGATTAATACATTAGCTACAGCCAGCAATGATAACATGTATATGTTATACAGTGCTCTCACTGATGTCACAACTGACCTTCAATCCAAGCAGCAACATATCTTTAGATGAAAATTTAATACCTCACTCTTACAGGACAAAAAGTTCCCTGACTGGATTTAAAAGGAGATAGCAGGATTTTTTGAAAATATAATGATAATGGAGAGGTTAGCCACTCATGCCTATGAGAAACTTTCAAATCCTATTTTAGCTGGAGAATTATGGGCTATTCAGTCGAATGGAAAAAGAAAGAACAAAGAAATTAACCGAGCTGGAAACATTTCTTAAATCTTCAGAACATCAATACAAATCAAACCCTAGCCACACCCTGCTGTAAAACATCACTAATATAAAGTATAACATTAATAAAATACATTCAACAAAAACAGAGTATGCTCTATTTAGAACACTTCAATGTTAACAGGCAGTGGGGAAAGGGCAGGGAAGCTTCTGGCTCATAGACTCAAAAAGAAACAAACCCAAAACAATATTCCAAAGATAAGACATAATTTGGGTAGCATACTCCACACCAATGCAGAAGTTAACAGTGTGTTTCTGAAATTCTATGAAGGAATTTTTGCTAAGAAAAATTCTGATGAAAGATAAAAAGTAGCCCTAATCCTCCACAAACTAAACCTGCTGCAACTATCAACATGAGATAATGATACATTAAATGAACAGATATTTTATTCTAGTAATGCAATCTTACAAATCACTAGACCTGGCCTCTCTCCATCATGACCTAGTTCATGCCAACTGGACATCTATATTCTCTGCATAGTCAATAGATCAAGCCCTGGAACATCCAAAGCTACCCTCCTCAATATTTGGAACAAGCATGCCCCACTGAAAAAAAAGCTTGAGTACATGGCAACCACCACACCTGGGTTACTCCTGAACTGCTGGCCTGCCAACATGCATGCAACCAAGCCTTGAAGACCCACAAATCCACCAATCTCCCCAGAGATTACTTCGTCTACCGTTCACAGTGGAACGCCTGTACTAAAGCCATCTGGTTAGTTAAAATCTAATATTTCAGGACCACCTTCACTACAAACATAAACAACCTGTCGAAGTTCTGGAAAGTAGTCCACTCACTTTTCACCCCACAGACAAACACCCCCTACCCTTCTAATTAAAAAAATAATGAAATGATAGCTAATCACTCTGCTGTATCAGCACATTTTAACTCGTATTTCACATCCTGTGCCCCGGCCCTGTTAACCTCCTTCCCCTCACACCACTCAACTCTACCCTCTAACCTGCTACCATCTGATGTGCATCAGTAACCTGTGAGTTTCTCCTTTTCTCCTGTCTCCTCCAACAACACTCTAAATGCACTTCTCACTATAAACCCCTCGAAAGGTAACTCATCTGGTGACCTCAACCCCAAATTGTTATACTTATCAGATCCTTCTATCTCCCTCCCTCTGTTCACTCCCTACAACCTTTATTTTCTCACTGCATCTGTTCCAGCAGCCTGGAAACACACCATAGTTCTCCCTTTACCAAAAGGTGAGGACATCTCTTTCCCTGAAAACTATTGCCCCATCTCTTTATTACCCACCCTCGCCAAGTTCTATGAACACCTAGCACTCTCCCAACTATCCTCCTTCCATGATGATGCCTCCTTTCTCATGCCTTTTCAATCTGGGTTTTGGAAGAACCACTCCACTACCACCTCCCTCCTCAGGCTAAGGGACACAATGGCTGATTCCAGGACGAATGGCCTAACATGCATGCAGTTGTGAGTTACGGCATTGACCCCTATGCCAGGGACCTTACACCACATTCCAAGAGTGGCAGGGTCCTGTCACTTGTGACATGCGGGATACACCAGGTGTAGGCTACTGCCACATGTCTGGCATATACAATCCGCATGTCACACATTGAGCCTGTGACAAGCAGCCCACCAAAGCTCACCCCACCCCGGTCCACATCGGCACACACCAGGGGGCATGAGGGGGCAGGACAGATGATACAGGCATCTGGGGGCATACCAGTAACAGACCTCCAGGGGTCCCAGATGATTGGGGGTTGGGGCAGTGGTGTACTTGAGGGGACTTGGGAGACAGTATGCATGGTTTCTGCAGTGCTGTGTGGTGGCATTTGATGGTGCCAGCTGTCGAATGCCACTTAGGCCAGGTAGGGGCTGCCATAACATTACTACACCAGTGCACCTTTTGGAATGGCAATTGCGGGTTACAATAGCTGCCCACCTAGAATTGGGCTAAGTTGCTGTTGTAACCTGCACTTGCACCAGGCATTGCAGGCTGCGGTGTAACTGGTGGTGTAACCCACAGTTGTTGCAGCCCACATCTGCCATGGCACAAGTCTCCACTTGAAATTCCAACTGGTGTACCAAATAGCATAAGTCGGGGGATACTCCAAGGGGTCTGGCATATCTTGCATTATGCCAGCTTCGCTCATCCTGGAATTGGACCCACTATCCATATTGCCATGGATAATGTCCATATAGAAACACAGAAACATGTCTCTATATGGACTTTATCCATGGCAATATGGATTATGGGCCTGATTCCATGATGGGCTACGCCAGCAAAAGGTGAGATATGCCATATCCCTTGGAGTATCCCTCCATCTTATGCCATGCGGTACGCCAGTTGGAATTCCAAGTGGATTACAACAGTGCTATGGATAATGTCCATATAACCTCTGCCATCTTTGTCAACCTTGCAAAGGCTTTCAACACTGTTTTCCACTCCCTTCTCATTGTCACCCTTGCTTCAGCTGGCCTGCCTCCTATGGCCTGCAACTGGCTTAGGTCCTATCTATTTGATAGGACTCAAATGGGCAAGATAGCTGATGCCACATCCCCTTCCCTCACTATCTCCACAGGGGAGCCTCAAGGCTTGATACTTGACCCTCTCCTTTTTTCTTGTTTCATAAACAACCTACCATCAGTATGTTCCAAGGCCTCCATCCATATGTATGCTGATGATACTGTACTGTTCACCTCTGGCCAGCTTCCCTCTGTTGTGGCTGCCAGCCTTCAACACGACTTCAGTATTGTCTAGCACTGATTATGCTCACATCAGTTATTCCTTAACACCAAGAAAACAGTCTCCATAACCATCAGCATTAGGCAGAGACTTTCTCAGCTGCCCTCCTTGCCCTCTTTCCACACCCTTGATGGGACTACACTAGAGGACACCTCCTCTTTCAGATACCTAGGTGTTTGGCTCAACCAGCACCTAAACATTTCTAGTCATGTCGATGCCATCATAAGAAAACTGCAGCCCAAGCTTGGTGATCTCTATTGGAACCACAGTTGTCTACCTCTACCTACCAGGCATGACCTAGTCTAGGAAAGGATTCTCCCTATTTTTGACTATTGCAATATAGTCTATAATACTGCTCCCAAGTCTTCCCTAGCCAGGTTTGACCCTCTCTTCAACTGCTTCTGTTGCTTTGCTCTTGACTCCCCTGCCCTTACTCATCACTGCACCCTTTATCACTCTCTTGTTCTTCCCTCCATTGAGAACAGACACCTCTCCCACTGTGCTAAATTTATCTCAAAATTCTGGTTTTGCACACTACCCTCCTACCTCTCCTCCTCTCTATCTATCCTGCACTACTCTTCGCACTCCCTCAGATCTGCTGATGCTCATACCTTGGTAATCCCTCATTGCTCCATTACTATAGGCCAAAATGGTTTCTCCTACAATTTCCCTAAACTTTGGAACTTCCTTCCCCATCCTGTCAGGCACTCCTCCTCTGCATCTATTGCCATGGCGCTGCATAGCTTCTTTTCCCTCAACTGCACTTGTCTTTAATTTCTACCTCCACAAGTCTATTTAACACCATGATTCCATGACTCCCTTTCATTATTTTGCACCTATGGTTGTAATATGTTTACTTCCTTGCACTCTATGATATGTTATGCACTTATCTAATCTCTGCACCATTAGTGTCTAACCATTGTTTAACATCCTATAGTTGTAATACTGTTAGTCTTCCTATGTTTTGCAAATCTGTGTAATCTATTGCTCTACTACCTGTGTTGTAAAAATGCCTTATTGCTCCTATGTCTGTATTATGCTACTGCTGTATTATGTACTCCAATTCCTATGTTTGTAATATGCTACTGTTGTATTATGTACTCCATTTCCCTCCCTCCCCCCGGGACGCACCAGGAGAAGAGCAACATGGTTGTTCACTGTGCTTTGCTTGTGAAACTCACCAATAAATAAATAAATAAATAAAATATCGCTAACAGAAGCTATCAACAATTTGCCAAATGGAAAAATGCCTGGACCCGATCGCTTCACAGGAGAACTATTTAAACTTCTTAGCTATAAAATACACAGATATCTACCCAATACTCTTTTGGAAGACCATGAACAAAAAACTCTACCTACAACAATGAATAAAGCATTTATCTCCATTATACCAAAGAAAGGCAAAGACAACATTGACTGCACTAGCTACATGCCCATTTGATTGCTAAACAATAATTATAAGATCATGGCCAAAGCCTTCTCTAGTAAGCTTCAAAATGGACAGTTACAGACCAAACAGCTTTTATCAAAAGGAAGATGTGTGGCAGACAATATCAGAAGGCTATATAACTTAATCTGGTCCTCCAAGGAAACTAAAATATCTGCCCTTTGCAGTATCATTACATATGCTCAAGGCATTTGAATCCCTAAATTGGGTCAATCTGTATAGAGCATTAGGAGCCTTTTGGATTTGGGATGCAGTTTATAGCCTGGATTTCTAACATCTACAGGGAGCCAACTGCCAAACTAATAACTAATGGACCATTTCCCCTCTTTTCCAACTATTCGAGGGGACCAGTCAAGGCTAACCGCTATCTCCCCACTTATTTATTTTAGTATTAGAACCACTTAGCAGATCTTATAAAATTACATTCTTGGATACAGGGATTAAAAGTAGAAAACTAGTGTTGTGCAGAATTTTCAAATTCTGGTGGAATAAAATTTGGCAGAATTTTCAAAATTCCACTGAAATTCTGCCAAATTTCAACAGAAACAGAATGGCGGAATTCTACAGCAGAAAAATGTAGAATGAGTTTTTTCACAACATTTCTGCAAAATTTCCTTCTGTGGATCTCAGTATTTTCCACAGAAATCATTGTGCAATGATTTTCTATGGAGAATATGCTGTTCGGTGGAATATTAGTTTGCAGATCTCAATATTATCTGCAGAAATGGTTGTGGAATGATTTGCAGTGGACAAAATGCTGTTCCACAGAATATTATTCTGCACATAATAGAAGGTGGAATTCTGCAGAAGAACCAGTGAAATTCTAGCAGAAATTCTGCTGGCAGAATGGTGATTCTGCACTAATTAAGCTGTCAGAATTCAGCATTCCACATAGCACTACAGGGAATACTGAAAATAAGATTTTTGCCTTTGCAGATTACCTTCTCCTAACATTAGGTAATCCATTGAGCTCTATGAATAACCTTGACGCTATTCTGGAAGATTTTGCTTGTTTTTGTGCTTAAAACTTAATTGGGATAAGTCGCAGATCCTTCCCCTTTTCTCTCCAAAAATAGTCAAAATGTACACGAAAGAGAACTTCAACAGCTCTGTAAAGAAAAACCTTACATATTTAGGACTTACCTTCACTAATGACCTTCACAAGACTTTAGAATCCAATATGAACCCCTACTTAATGACATCCAGACTAATTTTTGATAAATGGAGCAATGTAAACCTCTCATTATGGAGAAGAATTAATTTAATCAAAATGGTAACAGCACCTAAGATATTTGGGCCTCCATATTCAAAGGCCGGGGACTGTCCAGCACATCTAGATGTGCCACCCAAATAAATAGGCCTGCACAATAAAGTGCTATATTCAAATGAGATGCGTAATCACTCATCCTTATCTGAGTAAATCCATGGTTGTGAGCTGCACAAATGGGGATCACTAACAATGCGCCGGTGCATCCCCCTGGATGTCCTGAATGCCCTGAATGGGGATGTGCAATGGAAGACATGCCAGGCCCAAATTCCAGATATTTTAGCTGGATACATGTAAATGAGGCCATTAGGCATGCAAGGCACAAATAGGCCATTTGCATGTCATTATGGCTCTATTTGCATGATGTCCACAGGGATGTGCCAGGCAGGATGTGTCGTGCTGCCTGCCCCCCATAGTCCCATTCCCCGATCCAATGTAAAAGTGTCAGCAACCCCCTGTTTTCCATAGTGTAGTGCCCCCCATATCCCTTGCCCTGTTCCCGATCCCAAAACTCAAATCGCATAGACATAAACATGCACCACTGATCCATGATCCTGATTTGATGTAAAGTCCATAATCAAACCAGGACCAGGATCCCTGTGTGGTGTATAGTTGTGTACTACACATGTTGCCCAAAGCATAGTGGTCCCCCCACCCCATCCCAATCCTCAACTGAATGTGGAATATGTCCCCAAATGCCTGTTTCTACAGTCTAGTGGTACCCCTTCCATCCCTGAACCCTGTTTGTAGTAAAAATATATGACACCCCATCCCTGTGTACCAAAGTGTAGTGACCCCTCCCATCCTGATCCCCATTTGGAATAAAAATAAATGACACCACTTCCCTCTTTTTCATACTGCAGTGACCCCACACCCACTCAGACACCCACATCCCATCCCACTCCCCCCCATCCATCATGGCCAGGCGGCCAGTCAGCCAGCGGGCAACACTGCCCTCCACACACATCCACAGCTGCCCACTGAGTGAACTGTCAATGAATGACAGCATACTGTACACAGTCGACCAATGGGCTTACAGTGTGTACTGTAAGCTGTCATTCACAACTTTGTGTCATTCAGTAAGTTGTGAATGACAGCTACAGTATGGAGATCCCAAGGGGACAGTGTCGACCAGTTGGATTGTAGTAGGTCAGTACACTGTCATTCATGACAGTTCAATTGAGTGAGCAGCCATGGTGGTGTGCAGATGGGCTGTGCTGCCCGCCAACTCTGTACTACTACTAGGACGGGGGGCGGGTGGGATGGGTGCTGAAATGGGTGGGGGCCACTGGACTATCAGGAAAAGGGAATGCTTATTTTTATTATTCATTTGGGAATGGGAGAGGGGCCACTGGACTACCAGGGAAAGGGGGATGATATTTATTTCATTTTTTTTTTATTTATTGAGGGATTCAGAAAGACCTTTGAGTCAAGGACTCATTTACAAAGGTTCCACATCAGACATAGAAGTACAGAGACAACATATTCACAGATTACAGTACATTGGTACAATCATAGGAGTACATAGGTGTTCAGTAAGTGGCTATCAGACAAGGATAACAGAAGTTTTAGAACTTTTGCACAGCCATAAATTTACAGAAGGATTCTGTAGTAGGCTGATGGTCATATAGTAGTATTAGAGCATTCAGGCAAGAGGACTTAACGATTCAGTTTAATAAAAAATAACAGTCATAAATAGGTATGCATGGATGAGAGGTCTGGGGAGGGGGGGATGTGAAGGGACACAGTTATGGTAATTGTCATAGAAGGAGGGCAGAGAAAAGAGAGGGGAAGTGTCAGGGGTAATCGCATGGGTTGGAGTCCTGAAGGTGTTCCCTTAGCCAGGATTTAAAGGGGCCAAGACTTGTTTCATTAGTTATATGGCTTGTGAGTGAGTTTGTCCAGGAAGGGGCCTAGTAACCGAAAGATCTTTGGAATTGGGAGGTCTGGCAGCGAGGTACCCATAGCCACAGCTTGCCTGAGTTATGGGTGGATCTGGCTGCTGAAGCCGGGTGCAAGAGTGAGGATAGGGTGGGGGGTGAGACCTAGTGCAACTTTTTGGCCATTAGGCAGGTATGAAACCTGATCCTGTTGTTTAGGTTTAGCCAATTTGTGACCCTGTAGAGGGAGCCATATGTCATTTTGTGATCAGGGCTGGGAGGATAGGACACTAGACTGCCAGGGAAGGGGGATGTTTCATCTTATTATATGATATGGGCTGGGAGGAGGGAAGCTAGACTACCAGAGAAATAGGGATGATAAATTTTATTATAATTTGGGGATGGGAGGGGGGCCACTAGACTACCAGGGAAATGGGGATGATCAATTTTATTATACTTCAGGGACAGGAGAGGGGCCACTAGACTACCAGGGATCTGTGGGGTGTTTTTCTTTTACACAGCAGCGCTGGGTGCATCCCTACCCCAGACATTCAAATGGAGCCATAATGACATGCAAATGGCCCCATTTGTGCCTTGCATGCACAATGGCTCCATTTGCATGTCACAGTCTGAATATTTGGAATTTGCACTCGGCGCATCCCCAAGATGCCCTTCCCATTCCCATTCCAGGTATTCAGATCATGTCGGGGGATGTGTTGGTGCATCTTTGGTGGCCCCCAGTTGTGCTGTATGCATCTGTTGCTATATTCTCATGGGATGCATGATGAGCATCTCGTTTGAATATAGCACTTTTGCACTCTGGTGCAACTCAGGTGCGCGGAGCACACACTTGTGCCCTTTTTGGTCACAGTTTGAAAATCCTGGCATTGTTTTTTTTTTTTTGCCTAAGAGTAAAGCATTGCACTGGATTATCAGTGGCCAGTGCTAGGATGGAAACTAGTCTGTGACGCCCTAATAGTTAGCTAGGAGGTGGCAGCACTGAACTAAGAGGAGTCATCAGGGTATTCAGTTGCTCTTTTATATGAGTTGGTTTCAGACTGATGACAGAGGAGTAGAAAGTTGTCACACACTTCTCTTCAGATATTGGTGCATCCATGTCTCTTTCTTACCTTTCCTGGATCTTCACAGACCTGACAGCTACCCTTAAAGCTTGTAACTCTAGTTGGTATCAACAGAAAACTTTCTGCTCCCAGGAAGACATATTGTGATATATACAGCACAGTAATACCTGAAACAAGGCAATCAAGGAAGACAAATCAAACTATTTTTCTGCAAACCAGCTGAACAGACCCAAGACCCTATTTAATTTCTGGAAGGTTCTTCACTCTGTTTTTGTCCCTCACCCCCACCCCCACCCCCACTCCCTGTCTACTACTCCCATCCTCAAGGTAAAGGGTTCTCCAGTCTTTAACTCAACAAATGTTACTTACACCATTAATCCTTATTTTACTTTCTGTATTCTCATGCCTTTCCATTCTTCTTCCGTGTCCTCCTTTTCAATTTCTTCCTTTCATTCCAACACTATCTCTTTCTCCCCCCTCATTGCTTCTCTCCCTTATCCCCTTTTCTGCAGCTTTTTTCTTCCTTTAAGCTTACTACATAATGCTCTGTCACATCTCTTCTCCCTCCAAGGTCAATGTCCATGATTACTCTGATATCAAATGCCTCCACCCTGTGCCCCTACCATTGCTGGTCCTATTTCCTCCTCTGTAAATCTCATTTTCATACTTGGCAAAGTTTCTAGGATCTGAAAGCAAGTCCTCCCTCTTCACAATGAGAGTGTTTCCACCTCTCCAGGTAAAAAACACCCTCTTTCCCTACTCCCTGCAATTACCAAAGTACATGAAAAACTCATACTTTCCCAGCTCACTTCCTAACTTGACTCATCCTTCCTTTGCCCTCTCCAGTTCAGCTTTCATGCACCCACTCCACAGTCTTTTCCCTAATTAGCTTACTAACTCCATCCTGAAAGGGATAGATTGAGGCTTACCACTGTGCCATCTTTTTCAACCTTGTCAAAAGTATTCAGCGCTGTCTCTCATCACCTCCTACATGACATGCTTGCAAGAATAGGACTATCTGTACAGTTAGTCTCCTTAATGTCTTGACAGACACCAATCTATCAAGTAGGGGAGGCCTTTGCTCCTCTTTTGATCACATCAAGTGTATCAGGCAACATTGCTGATACACAAGGTGGGGTGGATAGGATGAGAAGGGACTTGACAAGGTTGAAGGAATGGTCAAATGTATGGCAGCTTAGATTCAATGCAAAGAATTGAAAAGTAATGCACCTAGGAAACAAAAAACAAAGGGAAGAGTACACAATCGGGGGGGGGTGAGATACTAAAAACAACAAAAATGGAGAGAGACCTGGGGGTAGTCATATCAGATGACCTAAAGGTGGGCAAGTAATGTGAGAAGACAGTAAGGAGGGATGTGGGATACTGGGATGCATATGGAGAGGCATCACCAGTAAAAAACAGGAAGTTGTTATCCCTCTGTACAGACAGTTGGTGAGACCCCATCTGGAGTACCGTGTGCAGTTGTGGAGACCCCATCTCCACAAGGACATAGACAGGATGGAGGCTGTCCAGAGGAGGGCAACTAAAATTGTGCACGGTTTGCACCAGAAGACTTATGAAGAGAGACTAAAGGAGTTTAATATGTATACCTTCGAGGAAAGGAGGGACAGGGGGTACATGATAGAAACTTTTAAGTACCTCAAGGGAATCAACGAAGTCCAGGAGGGTAGCATATTTCAGAAAAAAGATGTGCAAGAACAATGGGGAACAATTTGAAGATAGAGGGGTGATGGCTCAGAGGTAATGTGAGGAAGTAATTTTTCACAGAGAGGGTTGTGGATGCATGGAACAGCCTTCCTGAATAGGTCATGGAGTCAAAAACAGTGGGGGAATTCAAGAATGCATGAGACAGACATAAGGCAATTCTAGTGGGGTAGGAAGAAGTCGGCTGTTGGTTAATTAGAATCTGCAGCTTATCCATTAGGTAGAGAAATGGGCAGACTAGGTGGGCCAAGCAGTCCTTATCTGCCATCAAATTCTATGTTTCTATGTTTCTAGCTCTGTCCTTCATTCCGGGCCCCATCTTATCAATTTTTGTAATGATCTCCCTTATTTCTCTTTTTCTGCACACATCCAGATATACACAGACTATACCATACTTTTCAAAACAGGTGACAGTGTAAGAGCTGGAATCCAGTTTGCTGTGAGAGTTAGAAAACATTCTGTGCTGGTTCCTGTCAAAGCAACTAATGCTTAATGTCATAAACACAGTTGCTATGACCATTGACAGCAAGCAAAAATGTACTAGACTCCAAATTAACTTTGGATGGTTCCTTCTTGAAGATGTCCCCCAATTCAATTACCATGCTGTGTGCCTTTATTGAAATGTCAACATTTCTGCCCAAGTCAACTCTAGACATGAAAAATCTTCTTTCAAAGTGTGGTGCTCTGTACCACAATTAAACCTGCCTCCTACTCCTGTAGCATGCTGAGATTGTCTTCAATACATTCATATCAATGGCTGACTAGATGGACAGGGTGTATAGTGATGAACTAAAGTATTCTGTAGTCATATTGGTTCCTCCTTTTAACACCCTCTGCTGCTTTGCTCTCAACTTTCCACCCCTTTCCCACCACTAATCCCTCTACACCATCCTCTTTTTTCTTTCCCTGGAAGGCAGGCACCTCTCCCGCTGCATCTCTCTTCTCTCTATTTCCTGACTTGTGTAGCTCCACTGATTCCTCTCATCAGTTCTCTACTCCAAGTTTTTCCCCTCCTCCTAGTACCTCTTTTCCACTTATTCATACTCCTTCTGTAGCCCCCATTCAAGGATCTACACGGGTCAGATGGCATACTACTGTCACATTTTCTCTCTGGAATAGCTAACCTTTCCATCCCATCTCCTTTAAACACCTTCTCTTATATATCATAGTCTCCATCTTCTTAATGCTCCTGCGACTAGCCCCCTACGCCTTTCTTCTTCCTGCTCTTTTCCCACACATTACCATTACTCACCTTCTGCCACCTAATACTTTTCTTTCACCCCTGTTCTGGCACGTTCTAGGCCTCTGTTACTCAGACACAATGCATTTCTTACTGTTACTCACCAAGACATCCTTCCCCATTGCTGGTGCTGCTGGGAGACTTTTGTTTTCTACATTCCGAAAATAATGTTTAACTTTATACCTCTTTACTTGACAATAATCATAGCGTCTATTTATTTGTTAATTGCCCAAGTAATTTTTATCACACATTTAGACTATTTATTCTCCCTTACTTTTTGTAACCCCCAGTTCACCTATGTGGAAGTGAATTTTGGCTTACTGTGCTTGTCCCAGTACTGTGCTTGTCCCTGTTTCTAATAAAAAAAATTCATTAACTGACCACCATGTTTCCACTCTGCTATAGATTGGGAGTTGAGTTGGAATGGAAAGCACTAAAGGGGTCCCAATGTTATGTGACTTAGGGGATCAGGTCAGAGATGGGATGATCTTGAAAAGACTGTCTTGGGAAAGGGTCTGGCAGACTGAAAAATACATTAACAGTAAAGGACGACCAGGGAGTGGAGATTAGTGGAGTTGAAAAATCACTGAGAAATGGGGCAGGTGGGGACTGTGAGGCTAGGTTGTCCCATGGAGGACTATAAACCATATTTTACAGCCGATCTGCTACAAAACATAGTTTTGGCCAAATACAAATAAAGAGAAATGAAAAATCTTTGGTCCAAATAAGAATACTTAGATATCAATGCCCTTCCAGCCCTGGTACTTGATGCAGCAACTTTCCTTCATATTCTGAGCTCAGAACACTGAGGGTCTGACACGCTGTCCCTTTCCAGTGGTAAGATAGTAAGTTTTGCACAAAGAAGAACATGCTCAGTTGAATACGCCAATGCCTCTACACTAATCAAATGAAACCAATCCACAAAAGTATAAATCAGAGCACATGGATATAGATATAAGTAAGTAGTCAAATATATAATTGGGCTGTAAAATGACATACTAATTATGGCACAAAAGCTATACCCCCTGAGGAACCCTCATTGTTTGGAGGCAAAGCACTTGGGCTTTAGTGCCGTACTTGTTTTGCCATATTTCAGCCCCTCAAAAAAATTACGAACATATGAACATATGAAAATGCCAGCAGATACAGGCCGTATGGTCAATCGAGACTGCTCAAGTGCGCAACTATCAGTCTATTACTCTGGAGCTGCCCACCCCACCTGTATAGTAGTGACCTTCCCCCTGACCCTGTCCCACCCCCTCTTAGAACTGCTCACCGACTTTAAGGATACCACTTCTTCTGGTAGGGCATTCCTTCCAGCCACCACCCTTTACATGAAACAGTGTCTTCTCATTTCCCTCCTGAACTCTCCACCTCCAATTTCAGACTGTGCCCCCAGTGCCTCTCCCTTCCTTTAATCTAAAAATTCCCTCTGTACTAACCTTATTTATACCCATCATATATTTGAAGGTTTTAATTATGTCCCCTCTATCCCTCCTATCCACCAGGGAGCATATGTTGAGCTCCTTCAGTCTCTTCTTGTATGGTTTGCCATCCATTAAGATGATCATCCTGGTTGCTCTGTGCTGGATGTCCACCAGTATTTTGACATCCTTTTTAAGTAGGGATGGTAGAACTGTAGGCAGTACTCTTGGTCAGGTCTGACCAGTGACCTATACAGTGGCAGGATGACCTCCCTCCTCCTGGAGGTGATTTCTCTGGCAATACACCACAACATCGTATTTGCTTTAGCTGCTGCCTTCCTGCACTGGATCAGTTGCCCTGTGATTAGCAATCCAAGATCCTTCTCCTCCTCCTCCTCTTCTGTCTCCCCAGCCTGTAGCAATAACTTGGATTTCTGGCTCCCAAGTGCATGACTGCACTTCTTTGTATTGAAACCCAGCTGGCATGTGTCCAACCAGCACTCAAGTTTGGCAAGATCCTCCTGTAGTCCTAGCCACCCCTCTGTATTGTCCATCACCACACCAATCTTTGTGTCATCAGCAAAAAGGCTGATCTTATTCTTAATCCCATTTTAGATGTTGGCAATCGAGATGTCAGACAACACTGGACCCAGCACTGAGCCTTGTTGAACCCCACTGGTTACTGCCCTTGGAGCTGAGATTCCTCCCTACAGCTACCCTCTGCTGCCTATCCCTCAGCTAGTTCTTGACCCACTCCACCAGTTTCTCTCATGCCCCCAAGTATCACAGTTTGCTAATCAACCATCCATGTGGCACTGAATCAAAGGCCATGCTGAAGTCCAGATACAGGACATCTACCACCTGGCCCCTGTCAAGAGCCCTAGTCACCCAGTCGTAGAAATTCAACCAGGTTGATCTAGCAGGATCTACCCAAGACAACCCTATGGTTTGCTTGTAACTTCATAGCTGTGTACTGTGCTTTGTTTAGTTTAGTTTAGTTTATTAATCTAGGAATTAATACCTTTGAGCCAGGGCTCTTTTACAAAGGTTCCACGTCACAAAGAACATTTAACAAAGCACGATAGACATTACAGGTAAAACCAGACAGGAAAGTTACATCATAAATGTGCTATTAACAGTTTAAGGCAGTAACGTTTTTAAGTTTCATAGAAAAACAAGCTATAACAGGTTCAAGCGAGTAGACAATTTTGAGGTTAAGAAAACTTCCAGGGAGAGGGTGATCATTAGGCGCCAAAAAGAGGCTAGAGAGGAGGTAAAGGTGGTGAGCGGGACAGTAAGTGAGAGGGGACAGGAAAAAAGGGGGGGGTGAGTTTGGGTGGGAGACAGGAAGAAGTAGTAGAGGTACCAGAGGGTTCATTAGTCAGGGAGGAAGAGGCCTCAGATGTGAGGATGGACATGAGGAGTAGTAGTCTTTATCTAGCACAATCACAGTTGCTAGTGGTGGTGAGGTGGACATAGAGCATGGATTTGAAAGCTTCAAGCGAGGTTGAGGATAGAGTAAGTGGACTAAGCGCATTGAACCATGTCGGGGCCCTGTATGCAAAAGATCTTTGTCCCTGTGCAGTCCGGCATCTTGGAACCAGGAAAGGTTGGCGTTCAGATCTGGTGGAGGGTCGTGAGCCAGGATTCAGTCGGAGTAGGTTTTGAATACATAATGGAGACAGTCCCAAGATAGATTTTTTTGCCATTGTGCAGGTGAGATAAATAAGACGATTTGATAGGTTCAACCAGCCTGATTCATAGTACAGATCAACGTGTGAGTCAGTCTTTGAGCGCCCGTGAGGAGCCGGCAGGCCTTATTTAGAGTGATTAAGATAAGCCTCTAGAGCAGTGGAGGTAGCTGAGCCATAAATAATAAGGCCATAGTCAATGATTGAGATTATGGAACTCTGATAGCTATTCTCAATGCCGCTTGATTTAGAAATTGGCCAGTTCTGGAATAGTATTCAAAGGCGTTGGTTCACTGTTTTCGTAGTGTTGTCAATGTGGGTTGCAAAGGTGAGCCCTTAGTCAAAAGTGATGCCAAGGTATTTGAAAGTATTTACTTGGTCCAGTGTAATTCCCAGAGGTTTGTATGGTGAGTGGAGTATGCCTATTTTTGTTTTGGTGATTGGAGAAGAGCATGGCTTTTGTTTTATTGTGGTTTAGCACAAGTTTACTATCCAGGAACCACCTTTCAACACTAGAGAAAGCAAGTTGCAGGCTTTTTTCGAGGGAGTTTGGATCCTTGTGGGAAGAGAGAATTACAGCATCATCAGCATATAAGATTATTTTCCTGGCAGATATCTGGAGGGAGTTAAGGAACAGGCTAAAGAGGAGCGGTCCAAGAATTGATTCCTGTGGTACACCCGAGAGAACTGGTTTGAAGTCGGAGAGTTCATTAGAGATTTTACAGCCTGTGACTGATTGGACAGGTAACTTTTACCCAAGCACAAGGACCTTCGCCAGGCCTAGGCTAGAAAGTAGGGAGGTAAGTAGGCCATGATGGACTGTGTTGAAAGCTTTGTAAGATCGATAAAGACTGCACCTGTTTGGCACCCTTTGTCCAGGGCTAGTGGACTTCTCCAGAGAAATCAAGGAAGGCTGTTGTTGTACTATGTCCTTTCCTAAAGCCGTGCTGTTGATTACAGAGTAGATTGTATTTGTCAGGTAATCAGAGAGTTGGTCTGCCATTATTCGTTCAAGTGCTTTGGAGAGGGAGGAGTATTGATATTAGTCGATAGTTTCCTGTTGAGGTTTTGTCCCCCTTTGTGCACTATGCGAATCTATGGCAGATTTCCATTTGTTGGGAAATTGACTTTGGCAAAGTGACAGATTAAGAATTTTGCAAGGGTGAATTACTTCATCCAGGGTGAGAGACAGGATTTTTAGATCTAGCGTGTCACTACTTGTTCTGGATTTGGAGCAGGCCTTTCTTATGTACTTGTGTGCTTCGTGCACTTTGTTTTTCTTGAAGTAAAATTGTGGTTTGTCCCGAGGGGTGTTTTGTGATACTAGGCTAGGCACAGGTTAGTCAGAGAAGAAATCTGGGGGAAGGACCCCACTAAGGTCTGTGAATGTCTTATTAAGCGCATCTGCAATAGACTTTGGGGCAAGAGTGGTGGATCCATCAACTTTCATAATGGTAGGTGACGATTTTGATTGTTTACCCATTATGTTTCGGATGTTGTCCCAAAAAGCTCTTCCATCACCCCAGGTGGATTCAAGGGCATTTTTGAAATAGGCGCTCTTCATTTGCCTAATTTGTGAGGTACATCTATTTCATGCCTGCTTGTATTTTAGGGTATCATGAGGAGAACCTGTGTCTCTGGCAACTGCCCAGAGGTGGTCCCGAACCTTGAGCTCGGCAAGTAGTTTGGCAGTAATCCATGGATTTGATAGCGCTTTGATTTTACGTTTTTTTACTGGGGCATATAAGTCGCATGCAGAGTTGAAAGATTTAATGAAGTATTCTAGTCGCGGTATTAATATCAGTTGATTCAAGGACTGGCGTCCAGTCCTGTTGTAGGAGATGGGTTTTCAACTGATAAGATTCCCATAAGGCAATACTCTGCTTGTTATAACTTTGGGGGTGGCTTGAGAAATTTATTAGACCAGGTACAGGACACTGGGGAGTGGTCACTGAGGGAGTCAGGGAGGACTTTAATGTTTTTATCCGGTCAGGGTGATTTGTAAGAACCAGTCAATAAGGGTGCTTGTACCAGTTTTGTAATTTTTCCGGGTTGGGGAGGTTACCATCTGAGTCAGGTTTGCTGCTAGGATGTCATCTTTGTAAGAGCCAGTGTCAGGGGCGAGCCAGTTTACGTTGAAATCCCTGAGGAGGAGGAGGAGCTCATTTTCAGAGGGCTGCAGACTAACAAAATCAAGTACAGACTTAATACTGGCACGGTGGTCTTTTGGAGGGATATAGACTGCGGCCACTGTGAGAACTTTGTTTTGTGCACCAAGAAGCAGTTTGATAGGGAGGAGTGCATCTGCGTATTTGTGGGGGTGAAGCTGCCTCGTTGACAGGAGAGGTTGTCCTTTATGTAGATGCTTACAGCCCCCACCTTTCTTGCTTGCCGGTCGAGAGTCTGAAAAGATTGTAGCCTTCAAGTGAGACTGCATGATCCGAGGTGCTGGGGAGATAGCCATTTTCCACAATGGCTAGTATATCAGGTTTTTGTCCAGCGAGAGTTTGAAGAGATGCCAATTTGGGAAGGAGGCTGCAGATATTTAGAGTGATAATGGAGAGACCACTACCAACTTTCCCTGTTTTGTAAACTTCAGTGCAACAGAACCAGGGTTTGGGTGTATCCACAGATATTAAAAGTAGGAGGAGCAGGAGTTTCAGCGATGCCATTCAGTAGTTCATAACAGGTTGGAGTGAGTTTCTGCTTGTACTTTTAAGATGCTTGGATTGTCTTCTGAAGTCCCAGTAGAGGGTGATCGTTAGTGAGTTATAATGATGTGGCAGTTTCCAATTGGAAATATGGCTCTTTGCACCCAGGTATTAATTGGGTGATTTTGTTTAAGACTTCAGAGTAAAAGCCATGGTACAATGTTTTGGGTAGTAGTATAGAAAGGTGAGAGTAGGTGGAGGGGTAGGGTAGGCGGAGGGGGGAAGTTGGCATAAAGGGAAAAGGAGGGTGAGGGTGAGCAGGAACAGGTGGTGGGGACTAAGCCAAAGCATTTTTTTAGTGAGGCAGGAGAGAGCCAAGAAGTAATGTGGGCTAGGCAGTCGGGGGGGGGTGCTTTTGTGCTAAGGCAGCAGGTCCAAAGAGTCAATAACTGACCTCTAGTGGCCTGTAGTACAGTTCGTCACAATAGAGTGTACATTGGGAAAGTAGGAAATGCCAGACAAGTCCAATGATCTGTGGACTCCTAGCACCTCTGTTAGGGGGACAGGGGCTGTGGAACAAGATACAAGGCCAGGGTATATATAATGAAGCCTAGTACTCTTGGGATGTGCTGCAAACTGGAACCCAGCTGGCTCTTGTAACAGAAGGCATAGCCACCACTGCAGAGGTCCCACCACAGGGGAAAGCCATGGGAATACAATGCTCCAGTTAAGCCAGTGCTAGTACAAGCAGGTGACCAGAGACCAACGGAGGTAGGTATGGCAACAGAAGGAAAAAAGGTAAAAGAATGCAGTTGTGAAGATTCCCCTGAAGGTATTCCCCCATGCCTAGAATGCACATCTCACCAACAAATGAACTTCAGTACATACTGTAATTACTTTCTCATCTTGCAGCTCCTAATTTTGATTCCTTCCATCTTACACGGTAGCTTACACTTGTCTAACCTGCTGATTTAAGTGCATTTTTATTAGGACTAGGAATAATATTATGAGATAAAATACAACTACTAGTCCACTACAAAAATAAATGGATGGCATATGCACTCAAAGAAACAGTGCATGGCAAAGGAAGAAATTATTTTCAGTATAGCTCCTTATAGAAATGTAGAACTTTGTTTTTGAAAGGACAGCTGAAGGAGACTTTTGAATGCATGTGATATTGAAAATTATCAGCTTTTAGACGCTACAGATTCCTAGTGTGTTATTTTGATAATGATGCCCAGCACTGATGTGGAAGGTTCTTTGGGTCACTCTGCCTTGCTATCTGAGTCTTTTGCTTGCAGAGTTATCACTCATGCTGACATAACTTGGTGGGCTACAACTGTATATGTTGACAGAAATGGAAAGACAAGGAGATGCATCCCCAGTAGGGAAGAGATGGAAACATATACATGATGACAGTGGGTTAAACTGCACTGACAACAATATAACTGGGTGTTGAAGGATGACCTCAGCATGACATAACAGTGAATGCACCGAAAGATACCACAGTCTAGTCCGATTAGGATCAGCTGTTATTTTCTCATTTTAAAAGCTGTCACTGAAATACACAGTGAACCCCACACATATAGAGATAACCTACAGGATTGGAAAAAGTGCCCTTCACAGGCAGGTTGTCTTTTTATCCAGTTAGTTCTACATTAACACATGTTTTGAAACCATAAAAATGCCTACTATGGACTGCAAGTCTTTAGAAAAAAGTGACCTTCAAAACACTGATTGGAAAATGATCACATTTTCCTCCACAGAGCTTTACAGAATACACTTACATGCCTTTGCCAGTGAAAAATAAGGACTGCCATGGCATTCCATGAAGGAAAACAGACATGCTGATGAGAATTTCTGAAAAATCATTTCAGAACTAAATTCATGGCTTGAAAAAGCATTCAATATCATTCGACCATGTTGCTAGTACATCATTAATGTTCATTATTACCAGCATTAATTAGTTTGATCCAGGCTTGTATTACGATGTTTCACTGAAATTGTCATTACACACATCTCATAAATAATGTTCAGTTATCAAAGAATTCAAATGATGAAAAAAAAAAAAACAGAAATAAAGCTAAATGGGTTTCAGCAGAAAAGCAGTTAAGTCACATATAGCCCCATATTCTGTTGGCTGTCTTCGGGATAGTAAAGTGAAAAGTTCACAAACCTGGCTATATGACACTTGCATCAACCATCCTTATATTCTAGGGCATTGGCATTTCAGGCAGTAAATCACAGTTCCCTTGGTTGCTTGTTAACTTTTAGAGGCTGATATATTAAGTTTGGTCTCTGTTGGATGGGAATGAGTTATGCTTATAGAAGCCAGAGAGAGAGAGAGAGAGAGATGAAGAAAAGGCACTGAAGACTGAAATAAATAGTGCCTCAATGACTGAATTTAACTCTGACAAAAACTAATCTCATCATTTGGGTGCTACTGTCTTTCCTACAGGTGGCATTCACTTGACACTCAGGGAGACACCGGGGATTGGTGTATTTCTTCTCTCTAGATGAAATGTGTTTTCTTTGCAGACAATGTCATTATCAGACCCCTGGGCAACCATCAATCACCTTCTGATCTTTGAGTCATGGATCACTGCTGTTAGAGAGTATCTGGCCAGGTTCTTGTGTAAGCAAAAAAACACCCACTAAACTTGAGCTATGAAGGAGAAATTTGCTTCAGGAAGGCAGCACAGTGAAAGTGGCCATCAAAAGAGATAAAATAGCAAAGAATGAACTTCACCAACAGAATGGTGCATGTCACATGGCTTTACTGAGATTTTTATTTTTTTTATTTAATATTTTCGCAAATGCAATTTTGTAAACATAATTTTAATGGCAATGCCTTTCAGATGTAGTTCACGAGATTTCATTTACATTACAATTATTTTGATTTCTATGTTTGTAATGTATTGTGTGTCATATACAGTAAATCCATAAAAACAAGCAAAAATCATTGTTACATGGACGTTATCACTTATATAAGGTGGTATCATTTCCCTTCTTAAATTAATCTGTTTTCTTTTCAGTCCTGAACATAGATCCAAGCTGGGATAGTGATGGGTTATATCAAGAAGTATAGCACTGGGGTTAAGAACACTGAGCTGTAAACCCTGAAAACTGAGTTTGAATCTCACAACCACCACTTGTAAAATGTATGACCATGAGCAATCCACTTAATTTCTCAGTTCTCCCAGGAAGCATCTGGAAACAAATCTTAGCTTAGTATGTCTTTACTGGCCAAAAATTATAAAATAAAAATGTTAAATAAAATTGTTAGTAGACACATTACACCTCAAGGGAGCATTAACATAGCACCCCTTAGTGTTGAGCAACTACTCCCAAGTCATTCAGGGTGGTCAGAATCACTCAGCAGCTTCTGCTACTAACCCTTCATAGTGGTATTATATGTTCTAGTGAAAACAGTCAATTTGTGCTCACCCCACTAGGTTTTAAGTCCAGTATTAAAATGTTATTTAAATGAAAGGAATAGTTCAGTAGGGATGAAAGGAATATGTAATTTAAAAAGGAATAATTAAACATGCTATTACCAACTAATTTCATGTTTCACTGATTACTATTTGATATTTTGCTCAACAGATGTGCTCATCCTGTAGTTTTCCCCTCTCTCAATGTTTATCATTTTAGTTTTCTTACTCCCACCCCTTGGCTTCCACCTGTTCCCCCCCCCACACAGATATTTTGGGCCACCACAGCTGCACCCTTCCTTTAGCTGGAAGGGTTGGTGTGGTCCTTCATATCCAGGTCAGTGCTGATCTCTAGCAAGCTGCCAGTGATGAAAGAATACCTGAGGACCCATGCCTTCCATCCATGGGAATAAAACACCTCACATCACCTCACCAACAAGCCTGACATATGGCTCCAATATGAGATTTTTGATATCTAATGTGAACCTTTGTCAACCAGCTGGCAGCACAAAAGCTTCCATCATGCCACTCAGCTTGCCCCTCAATGCTAAGGTTTTAGCTTTGCAGAGGCCAGAAGATGACTCACGCCATACCTCCAAAAAAGTGCTACTCATAAATGCATGCTCCATGAGTCCAATGAATGCTCATTTCTTTACTAGCAGTGTCATGGCTCCAGTTTTCCCACCCACCCACTTATTACATTCCCACTAACTGTCTCCACCAACTTGTGTTGCTATCCTCACCTACTGTGGCTGTTTAGATTCAGTGTCTTGTTATTAGAAGATAGCTTCTTCACACTGCTGTCTCCTGCTTACCCTCCATGGGACTTTGATGCCTCCTTCTGTACTCATGCCTTTCCATGCTGCTGCTCTCCACTTCTGGGTTACTGCTCCAGTGGAGTAGTCAGTTGTATTTCAACTACTACTGTTCATGTTGTGTTCCTCCAATGCTGTCTATGTTGGGTAACTGTTGCAGGGTGGGACTTCTCTGCCTGCTTCCCTTCAGTGGCTGCTTGGCTGCTGGATTTGAAGTGTCTGTATGCATTGGTTCTGTCTGCTGGTGTCCTTCCTATGCTGGGGATTCTTGCATGTCTTGCTTAAAGCCCTTCCTAACTCATTCAAGATTACCCCACTAGAAGTCTCCATGAAAACACACATTCATTCATTTATGTTAGTTTTCATATTTAAATCCTATTAGCGATACTTCTCAACCTTTACTGCACAACCTTAATTGTAAAATTTCTGGCTGCAGTAGAACAGATCTTTAATGGTCCAAAAAAATATATAGTTGGTTGAGCAGCTGGTAATGGAGGTGGTGAGAGCAAAATGAGAGGTGCACCAGAGGTATAGAAGGACAGGGAAGGAAGTGGACAGGGAAGAGTATGCAAGACAATCCAGGGAGGTGACCAGAAAAGTGAAAGAAGCCAAGGCCCAGAGGTAGCAGAGATTAGCACAGGGAATTAACGGGGAAGGGGGAGAAATACTTTTTCAGATACATCAGGGAGAAAAGGAAGTGCAAAGAGACAACAGTGAGGATAAAAATGGGTGTGGAGTGGATGGAAAAAAGTGAGGAGCAGGCAGAAGCACTGAATGAATACTTCTGCTCAGTGTTCAGGGAAGAAAAGGGGGACCACTACCACCATGGGCTGGGAGGGTGGGGACAGGGGAGAGGAGGCAACAGATGGAAGAATTGAGGCAAGTAGAGTCCTAGAGGGATTAAGGACACTGAAGGTAGACAAGGCACCAGGGCCTGATGGTATACACTCCTGGGTACTGAGGGAGATGACGGAGGTGTTGGAGGAGCCACTGGCAGATCTGTACAGCACCTCACTGGAGTTGGGATGTATGCCACTGGACTGGAGGATGGCACATATAGTACCATTACACAAGAGCGGACCAAGGGATGACCCGGGTAATTATCTCCCGGTAAGTCTCTCCTGCATAGTGTGCAAACTCATGGAGACAATACTAAAGGAAAGACTGGTGTCATACCTGGAGGACAATGGCCTCTAGGATGTGAGGAAGCATGGGTTTGTTTCAGGGAAATCTTGTCAAACCAACCTGCTACAATATTATGACTGGGTAACAGGTGAACTGGATAAGGGTAATGTGGTGGATGTTCTTTACTTGGACTTCAGCAAGGTCTTCAATTCTGTGCCTCATGGGTGGCTTTGTGGAGAAGCTAACTGGTGTAGGGTCAGGGGCAAAAATGATAAACTGTATTACAAGCTGACTGAGTGGGAGGCTGCAATGGGTGGTGATGAAAGGGGAACTTTCAACTCCAAGGCTGGTGACAAGTGGGGTGCCACAAGGGTCTGTGTTGGGGCACGTATTGTTCGGGCTCTTCATATCAGACATTGCGCAGGGGGTGGTGAGCAAGATAAGTCTGTTCACTGATGACACCAAAATCGCAGCAGTGGTGAATTGAGAGGAGGGATGGAAGCAGCTGGAGGGGGACAAAAGCAAGCTAGAGCAGTGGTCAGAGAGGTGGCAGCTGGGATTCAATGCAAAGAAGTGTAAGGTTATGCACTTTGGGGTAAAGAACCCAAGGAGAGAATACTGGCTGGGAGGGGTCAAGCTGGGGATCACTGTGGAGGAGAGGGACCGAGGGGTAATGATAAAAGGGACAATGGACAACACTGCCCAGTGCAGGAGAGCAGTTGCAAAAGTGAACAAAATGCTGGGGTGCATAGTGAGGGGGGTTTTATCCAGGCGAAGAGAGGTGATCTTGCCCCTCTACGGGTTGCTGGTAAAGGCGCACTAAGAGTATTTTGTGGAGTTTTGGAGGCCATACCTAAAGTGTGATATCAGGCTACTGGAGGGGGTGCAGAGGAAGGCAACAAAGATGATCTGTGGAATGGAAGGGATAGACTATAACAGCAGGCTGAGAGACCTGAATATGTACAGCGTGGAGGATAGAAGGGTCAGGGGGGGACATGATAGAGACATCCAAGTATCTGAGGGGAATCAATAAGGATGGGGCAGAGGGGGTCTTTAAGTTAAGGAGGGGGAGGGTAACCGGGGTACGTGCTAAGAATAGAGGGGGGAAGATTTTGGAAGGAAATGAGGAGACACTATTTCACAGAGAGGGTTGTAACAAAATGGAACACCCTACCAGAATGGATGGTATCATGTAACTCTGTGAACAGTTTCAAAAGGGCATGGGACAGGGAACAGGGGAGAGTGAGGATGGGGGAAGTGGGGGTGGCAGTGGGATGACAAATGGGAAGGGGGTTGGGCAGCTGCAAATTAGGGGTTCTAGCTGCACACTCGAGAAGACTTACATAGACTGGGTGGTCTGTTTCTGCTGGCACATTTGTATGTTTGTATGGTTACAGATGGTAAGTTGGTGACATTTATCGACTTCCACTAATAACGATTAATTACAATTTTTACAAGTGGCCTACCTTTTTTCTAAACATTTTGGTCTACAAAGCTGGTCTAATGAGTACCGGGCCAAAATTCTCTGTATAGCTCCATATGCCAGCTTGTTGAAATCGATTTCAGCCATATTTATTCATTTATATAATATACTTCACAAAAGTGGGAGCAAGGCAGAAGCAGGAAACTACAGACCTGTTAGTTTAACCTCAGTGATAGGGAAAATGATGGAATCACTTCTGAAGGAAAGAATTGTCGAGTATCTAGAGGCCAGAGGGGCACAGGACCCTAGGCAGCATGGATTCACAGCAGGAAGGTCATGCCAGACAAATCTGATAGATTTCTTTGACTGGGTGACCAAAGTAGTAGATCAGGGAGGGGCTGTGGACATGGCCTACCTAGACTTTAGAAAGGCATTTGACACAGTCCCACACAAAAGATTAATATACAAGTTAGCCAGCCTGGGAGTGGGTCCCAAGATGACAGCCTGGGTAAAGAATTGGCTGGAGAACAGGACACAGAGAGTAATAGTAAATGGAGTCCACTCAGAAGAAAGGAGGGTTACTAGTCGGGTACCGCAGGGTTCAGTATTGGACCGGTCCTCTTCAATGTCTTTATAAGCAACATTGCGAAGGACTGGAAGGAAAAGTATGTCTCTTTGCAGATGACACTAAGATCTGCAACAGAGTTGATACACAGGGTGGGGTGGAAAGGATGAGAATGACTTGGCAAGGTTAGAGGAATGGTCAAATGTATGGCAGCTTAGATTCAATGCAAAGAAGTGCAAGGTAATGCACCTGGGAAACAAAAACCCAGGGGAAGAGTACACAATGGGGGGTTAGATACTAACAACAACAAAAATGGAGAGGGACCTGGGGGTAGTCATATCAGATGACCTAAAAGGTGGGCAAGCAATGTGGAGAGGGCAGCAAGGAGGGCTGAGGGTTACTGGGATGCATAGGGAGAGGCATCACCAGTAGAAACAGGAAGTTATTATCCTCTGTACAGACAGCTGGTGAGACCCCATCTGAGTACTGTGCAGTTCTGGAGACCCAAGTTCTGCAAAGACATAGACAGGATGGAAGCTGTCCAGAGGAGGGCAACTAAAATGGTGCAGGGTCTGCACCGGAAGACATATGAAGAGAGACTTAAGGAGCTTAATATGTATAGCCTCGAGGAAAGGAGGAGAGGGGACATGATAGAAACTTTCAAGTACCTCAAGGGAATCAACAAAGTCCAAGAGGGTAGCATCTTTCAAAAAAAGAGGTGTGCAAGAACAAGAGGGCACAATTTGAAGATGGGGGGGTGGCTCAGAGGTAATTTAAGGAAGTATTTTTTCACAGAGAGGGTTGTGGATGCATGGAACAGCCTTCCGGAGGAGGGTTGTGGAGTCAAAATCAGTGGTGGAATTCAAGCATGCATGGGACAGTCATAAGGCAATTCTGGTGGGTGGGGGTAAGAAGAAGCAGGCTGCTGGTTAACTAGGATCTGCAGCTTATCCAGTAGGTAGGGAAATGGGCAGACTGGGTGGGCCAAGCGGTCCTTATCTGCCGTCAAATTCTGTGTTTCTATGTTTCTATGTTACTGCCAGTAGAATTAATGGTTTGGCTTTGTATTGGGACCAGACCCCAACACCTCCTATGGGCAGCCAATGATTGGTCTGCCATGTGGACTGATTTGTATACATTATTAAAATTTGATAGATATAAACTTATGCAACTCGAGATACTTCATAACTAGAGACGTGCAAAGTTCACAAAATTAGCTCTGCGGAGTAATCCATGAATTTCGTGGAATTCATAGAGTGCAATTTGTGGAATTCTCAGAATTCACTGAGGAGTGCTAAATTTCACCAGTGAATTTCATGCTTCAGGGCTGATTTCATGCTTCATGGTAAAATTCATTCAATCCATGCAAAAACGAAGACTGCTATGCCAGGGCAGACTTCGCAGATTTTATGAAGTTCAAATTTTTGGCAATTCAAACAGACCTAGCCCGCAAATTTTAAATTCACTGCATCTCTATGCACAACTTTTATTACACCACAAAAAGCCTATTTAAGATGGGTAAGCTATCTACTGATGCCTGCTTCAGATGCTCTAAAAGCCCAAGTACGTTACTACACAAATTGTGGGAGTGTGGCAAGGTCTGACCCTTTTGAGTAAACATCAGGGCAGGCTGGACCCCATTTTAGGCTTAGATCAGGCCTTTCACTCTGAGATCTGCATCATTGGGGACTTTCTAAATAACTTAATGGCCTCTCAGAGACCTTATATGTGTCTCATTTCAGGTTGTTAAAAAAAAAATATTTTGTGACACTAGCTTGACTCAAAAGTGTCCATTTATGTTGAATGGCACAAGGAAATTTTTGCAGCATTGCAAGCTAAGAAAATAATAGCTAGCATGAATTATAAACTACTGATTTATAAGAAAACTTAGGAACCCCTTCATTCCCTTTTACTACTACAGTAACTTCTTTAGGAACGACGCCTGCCTGGCACTGCAGATCCAGTATAACATACATATTGGAGTCATCTGTCTTAGTACTAGATGCACCTGTGTTGTACATGAGTATTTCATCAAATACATGTTCTTATGTACCATGGGGGGATGTTCTTGTTACTGTTTGTTGTTCTCATGTTGGAATTGCATGTTTCATTTATTTGCATGTTTCTTGTTTGAAATCAAAAAAGTTTAAAACATTAAAAAAAAAGCTGCAAAAGAAAAAAAAAGAAAACCCCTTCCCCCATCCTTAAGGTAAAATATACCTGCTCCTCTAAGGTCCCAGTAAAAGAAAAAAATTGCCTCGCATCATGCCGACCTACTAAGCATACGAGATCTCAACATCCTCCCCCACAGTTTCCCTAATGTTCATAACTCTGAATTAGTGTTTATGCATACTCATAATTATCAGACAGAATTGAGGCATACCAAGCAGGTGAGAGGAGGTTCTGTGCTGATTGATGTCCCTTCTGTTAGTCAGTGGGCGTGTTTCCCTTTCTGTTGGGCTGGTGGCATGGAGAAGGTGTGGTTATTGGTGCACTATGGGGTAGGATAGGGAATTACATTTTAATATTGTGTTCATGTGAGATTGACTTTTGCTACATGGATGTGGAGAAGGGTTGATTTTTGCTGACCAAGTAGAGACATTTTTCAGTGAGATTTACAAAAAGGAATCACTTCATCAGGGCTAGGTGGAGAGTTGGTGTAGGTGTTAAAAGTGTGGGGAGAAGTGGGTATTTCTTGGAAACAGTCAGGGCTAGGGGAGATAATATGATAGGGGGCAGCAAGAGTGGAGGAAGAGAACTCTCTTCTAAAGTAGGACTCCTTTATGTGAAGTGGCACTTTGCCAGAACAATGCTTCTTTGCTGGCCAATGTAGCCACTTCACTTGTGAAAACACTATACCATATAATGTTGCCCCTTTGCATTGCAAATAACTGCATGAAGTGCAACTTTCTTCACAGTACCCACTTATAACATGAAGTGATAATGGGGGTAAATGAATTAAAAGGTCCAGAGAGCCATGCTCCAGGGAGATAATGGCAAATCTCCTGGGGGCAGAACCATCATCAAGTAAGGAGTGAGGGAGTGGACACCCTCAGGGAAAGATCGGTAATCGTCATGAGTTTGTACTCAATAGTGCTGCTGTGTTCATGCAGCAGAGACCCCAGTGAAAGCAAAGATCTCAGGACAGCAGCTGGCTTCAAGGTATGCTGTGGTATTCATCACACATTCCAAAAATCCATTATGCCTTCAATGAATTTAGCATGCCCTGCCAGAAAGTTAAACAAACCAAAGTACCACTTAATAGAAACTGAACAGTAGAGAAGCTTTGCAAAAAAACATTTACTGACAAACTTTATGCAAAACCCTAGACACTCACAGCAGACATAGCCTCAGTGCTTTGAACAAATAAATGCTTTCTGGCAGGGCGCCTGATGGAAAAAAAAAAACACTGAATTTGTGCTTGTATGAAGAAACACATGAAATGACATCATGGGGCAGAATACTGGTGTTGTTCCCTATTATTCCAACAGCATATTATCCTCTTCTGGTAGAGATAGATCAGTACTGGAATGCATAAATACTTTTTTGGTAATTTGATTTTTGCACTCAGTGATGCTAAACAGCCAGAGCAGTGTCGTTTTGTAGATGGAAACAGTTGTAAAAGTTCTTCATGAGGAAGGGATAACTTCATAGATTTTCAAAGGTAACCCAGCCTATGGAGACTGCAGGCCATGCGCACAGGATTACAGAAAATGATGGCAAGCAGATCTAATAATGCTCTACTAATTATGCAGTAGAGTCACTATAAGCCAGCTGGTCAAAGCCCAATAAACATTTCTTTTTTTGGTAATTTTAGAATGTTTGGCATAGAAAGCCTCATTGAGCTGAAGCTCGTTTACTGGCATGACCAGTGCACACAGGGAAAATAAGCTACAGTACTTCCTCAGAGTCTCACAGGAATGAAAGGGAAGCAGTGGGTTACTTGTTTTACTCCATTTTATCAAGGCAGAAGAAGGCTATGAGCCCATCAGGACTTCCATCTTTACACCTGTGGGGTGGATTAATCCTACTGGCAACCTTTTGTGTGCTGGGTCTCCAGGTTCACAACTTAATGCTCAAACCTCTAGGCTATAGTAAAATTTTCAAATGATTACTTTTGACCTCAAGCTACAAATACAGTAAATTAAAAATAACATTATGAAATATCAATTCATTTGAACATATTTGGTCCCCTGGTTGTATGCTGATACACTCCATAGCATCAATATGCATGAGTGCGGATTAGATTGCATACACATTTGGTATTTCTAAGGGGATGAGAAATTATAAATGTTAGAGGAAGCATCCCTTGCTATAAAAAGTGTTTAAATGTGCACCAAAGTGTGCTTGCAAAAATACTGTAGTGAGATAGAAATGCAGTAATATATTCAAACCAATCTAGAAATATAAATTACCAGTATATACATAACCTCATGTTTATCTTTGTAGGTATTTATGGTGCTGTTCAGTGTCAGGTTTTTTCTTGTCCATTCATGTTGTGACACTATTGTGATACTGCGCTTAGTGATGATTACACAACAAATAAGCAATTAGTAGTGATGACTCTATCCATTCTTTCCCATTTGTGTCCGAAGGTGCTTATTGAAATGATTAGACAAGAAAGAATCTGTTTCTGTATTTACATCTGATAAACTACACAAGGGTGACAGTGCCTTGTCATTGGGTTAGTACTGACTGATCTTCTGCTTTCTGACCCTAGTAAAAATCTAAGAACACGTGGACCATTCTCAACTCTACTACATAAATCATTTAACAGTTAACACTTCACACTGACTCCTTTCAGAAAAGTAAACACTGGAACCTCCTCACATATACTATCTATTTCTCTGGCCAAAACATTTGACATTTTCTCCCAGCCACTTCCCCTGAATATGCTGGGTACCAGTGCTGGGCAGTCTGAGTGGTCAGTTGACTGTTTCAGCTCCTACCTATCTAACCCATCACATATTGTACATTGAAGTGGATCCACATAATCTCCACTCCAGATTGATGCATTTCATACCAGGCTGTGCTTGGGGCCATCTGGTTTTCAGTCTTCCCTAATAATCTTCAATTCACTTGAATTTCTTTACACATCCTTATGAATATTGACAATATATTGCTTTTTACCAATGATCCTGATGTTTCTGCTTAAATCATACTTTAAATATTAACAAATCAGTAATTATGGCTTTTGACACCAAACTAGGAAATGAAAAAATCCCATGCTACCACATTATTGTGATGCCAGACAACACCCATATTGAGTCCATTGACACTAAACTCTTGCCCAAACTCCATGCCTTCCACCAAAATAAATATTTCCCCCATCCCTTTTGAAAGGTAGAAGAATGTAAACACAATTATCCTCTTTGCCTTTTAATATAGAAATGTGTTGACAACAACTGACTATTTAAGAAGCACCTGGTACAATTGTATACCTATTCAGAGAATTTACCTTGCTTCTCTAAAGAAATGAAACTGGATAAATGCCATGAATTATGTTTCCTGCAGTAAGTGCCATTTGCAGGTTTCTCTGAATTCTGCAGTTTCTTCAATTAAGTTTGACTACTGGGGTTCGCCAGCCCCATCGGTGTACACCACCAAGCTCTTTAGCATATTCTACATTTTCTTTGTAAAGAGAGTTACTCTCAACTGCTGCTCCCCAATACCCAGCACTATGACATATATTTCAGTTTAGGCTGACCTTTCTGGAATGGAGGGGGTCATGTATGGTGCATTGTTAATTTTCACATGCTTGTCTGATACCCTTCCTGGCTACTTATCATCTCTCCTCACTCTTGTTTTCTGTGCTCTTACTTCCTGAGAAATACCAGCCTATGTTCTTTCCTTACCCCAGCTGTTGTTGTACTACCGTACATGTTGTTTTCTCCTGGAGGATTTCAACATTGGAGAAAACTACTCATACAATAGTGAATAGTAGCTTAATTTAAGGTTGGAAGAGAGTCTAGCTCAGCACATCTTTATTTGCCAAACATTGTAGAGAAATAAATAAATAAATAAAACAGTTCTACTGCATTAAAATTAATACAAAATTAAAGGGTTTGGCATTCTTTTAGAATTTAGTTGTCAAAACTGACTTTTCTTATTCGTTAACATTTATTATGGCTTGATTACCTAGGAGGCACTTCAGTGCTAATATGTTTCTGTATCTGAAAGACACTATATAGGCAGTTATTATCTGCCAGTTCTCTCACAGACTCTTCATATGAAAAGAAAAGCAATTTATAGTTATTAGAGTGGAAATGATTATATTTGTAATATGAATAAAGCACTTTGGAAAAAAATGTATAATTTCAAAAATGTATACCACTATGAAAAATGTTATTGCCGGAGAAGAGCATAGTCTGCCCTTTGTAACATCACTGAATTGTCTGTACTGGAAGCTATCCATAAAATGGTTAGTTCCTTGTTTTGAATGTGAACCCAAATATGAAATGTAACAACAACCATATAATAAATATCTTAAAGAAAATATACAGTATAATTAAAATATGATGACATGAATACGGATTATGGGAAATAATTACTATTGGGCCAAGATAATACAAGTTCCAGGAGTGTTACCATTATTTTCATTATGTTAGCTTGCATCATATATTGTTTATATGGTTTCCTAGAATGCTGATATGCTTTTAATTAAGTTGACATGAGAAAATACATTTTTTGAATGATAAAGAATGGAATTTTGTTTTAAAAAGCATTTGCTATACAGTAAATTGAAATCTTGAAAACTATACTTTACAGATGTGTATGTCATTCCTTCCTGGTTCACAGTGTGTGTGTGTGTGTGTGTGTGTGTGTGTGTGACTATAAATAGGGGTGGGCAGTATAGTTTAGAGATTAGAATAATGAGTTGTGAGTGAGCTTAGTATATCCAGCAGACCTGGATTTGATTCCCACAACCTCCTCTTGCATAATGTGTGACTCTGAGCAAGTCACTTAACCTCCCCAGTGCTCCCAGGTTACCTCTGAAAACAGGCACTTGTGCCTAGTGGGCCTTACCCTGTTAGCAAAGACTAAAATAAAAATAATATATATATACATATATATATATATATATATATATGTATATATATATATGCATATATACTGTATATGCAGTTAAGCACACTGGCATGTTTTATATTCATCAACATATTTATAAATATACTATTTAGTCATCCTATCAAAACCTTAACAAGACATCTCTACCCACAGGTTTGTAATTAAGCAATAATACGTGACAAGGTGTGGTATATCATGGTATATTGTCATGTCTCAAGTACATTGTGAGGCACAAAGCTGCAAGCCAAGCATCTTATGTACCCAAGAAGTGAACTTTCTGTTCTTGTTGCACTTATGTTTGTCTCCCTCTTCTCTGCTAATGCTTTAACCCGTTCTGCCTTTACTCTTTACATCTTCTGTTTCTTTTTGATATTATTCAAGATCCGTACATTATGTCAGAATTAGGACTCAAAGTTAAGGATGATTCTTACAATACCAGAGGTCACCCACTTCAACTCAAAGGAAAAGGTTCAATAACATGAATAGAAAATATTTTTTAACCAAAGAAAAATACACCCATGGGATAGCTTACCTATGGAAGTAATGATCTGCAAAAACAAAACAGAATTCAAAAAACAACTCAAAAACCTTATAATCACAGAGCATAACTTGACTTATTATCCACTGATATAGTAAAGGAGCTCTTATGGGCCTTGTAGCCTCCTTGATTCTCAATCACCTTAGTGATCTAACTTTTCATGTATTTACTGTTTACATGAAGTTCCCTCCTCTAGTATATGTGCAATGTAGTACTACCTTTTTTGTGTGTTAACTATGTTATAATTGTTTATTTGCCTAATTAAAATTTTTGATCAGTTACACTAAATATTATCCTTTGTACCAATTTTATATTTGCAGATTTGTATTATGTTTTTGATATTTTATATCTCTTGATTGCTCTATACATCTGCAAACTGCTTTGTTCACAATATGTTGTACTGTATATTTTTTTTAATTTGCCTATTATTGATCTCATTGTATTGTTATTATGTACATTTTTACTAGTTTTGTACTCTCCTGGGTAGAGCCTGAAAATAGTCATATCTCATGTCTAGTGTACTTACCTGGCTAACAAAAACAAAATAAATTAAATAAAAAAATGAATGCCACACCCTGAAGTGCATTGCTGTTATTATGAATTGGAATACATTTTAAAATTTATATAAATAAAAAAATACTTTCTAAAGTATGTGAAAAACATGTTTTGGGGTGCTAAAGGTTAAAGTTTAAGAAAATAGTTTGTGTTGAGGTTAGCAGGTGGCACTGTTTTAGTAATAGCTGTTAGAAGGTAGTGCTGTGAGGTCTACAAATGTATGTTATGTGTGGTAGTAACACTGTACAGTGCCACTCCCCCCAGTAGAGAAGCCATTTATGTGAAGAAAAGTATGCCTTACTGATACTGTAGTAGAATAAAGTGTGACAAGAGCAGGCAGGGTGGCTGAAGTTAGTGAAAGCTTGAAAGTCAAAGTCTGTGTCTGGAGTGTGAAGTTTAGGCTTCTAAAAGGTGGTTCTGCTTCAGTTGAGTAGCCTAGGATATGGAGTTGTCCCTCTGATGACAATATCATACTGAGGTACAGAAATTTTGTGCTGCTCTGAGTACATGTTTTTCACCAGAGTCTTGCCACAGTGAAGAATCTTTTTTACTGAGGATCTCTTGAGTGGCAGTAGCAGCAATGGTTGGAGAAGAAAAGGTGCAGCATCCTGGAGCTTCACCAATGCCATTCACATGGAGCAGTGGCACAGAATCAGTGGTAGCATGTAAATATGCCTCTTCAGGCAATTAGTGTAGCCCACTTGTACACCATACCACATATACCACATAGGTACTCATACAAGTAATGGACTGTTTGATATTGTTCATCTTGTTATGTTCATGTGGGTGTATGTAACCCACATGAACATAACAAGATGAACAATATCAAACAGTCCATTACTTGTATGAGTACCTATGTGGTATATGTGGTATGGTGTACATGTGGGCTACAATAATTGCCTGAAGAGGCATATTTACATTACAAACATTACAAAATCCACAACAAAAGTATTCCTCAGGTCTTTCTGTTAGCCAAGTTCTATGGGCTTCCGTTCTAGTGAAATGACTATTAGTCAACATGTCCCCTAGGTTCTGGCCCTTTCAAAAAGTTATTCTGGGTTGCTGTCCTATTACAGGGTTTAACTGTTGATCACGTGTTAGTAAAGGCCAAAATCTATGCACTAGATTGCTTATAGAGCTTCCCAAGATCCACAAAGATTTAAATAACCCCCCAGGATGAATTTAAATATTTACCTCGACCATTTGTTACAACCTTGTGCTTTTGAATTGAAGTCCTATATACAAGACACAATGGATCGCCTTAATAAAATAAGAGATCTCCACTGGGGAAGCAGTTTTAAATGGGCCAGTAATGATGTTACAAGCCTCAGCTTGTGGCCTCATGCCTCACAATGCACCCAGGGTGTTGATTAATCCCAAATAACTGTACACCCTGTCGTGGGTTACTGCTTGCATATTATATATTTGCAAATTCAAAGAGCAAAATAATAAAGTGTGAATTCTGAATTCTTCCAGTGGAATGGGAATTCCACTTCTGCTAAGCATGGTGGAATTTCATGATGAGTACTTTGCAATTCCACTAAGAGAACTATGATTTCTTTAGTTAATGCCCAGTTTTTAATTTGAATGGTATATCTTACATTAAACTATGGAGTACATATTCCATACGTGATTGTGTTTTGTTAAATTAAAGTGAGTTATCCATGCTACTGTGCATAAAACAGTACCTACCTGAAGCATAAAAAAGTTTCTAAATTTGGATTGCATTTCTACAGTTTGGCACATATTCATGCTGTTTGTGTCTGACTTTTGATTGTGCACTCCTAATGGAAGGGGAAATGAGTTATGTGATGGCAATAGATAGTGCTGCTCACAACTATTTTTAAAATGCTAGCATAAATGTATTTATTATGTCTTTTATGATGTACTTTCGCAATGATCTTTAATTATGGTCAATCGATAAACATATTATTTGCTACTTGACCGTGCAAAGGAGTAGACAGAGTGAAAGACAAAAAGGCAGAATTTGTTATACCAGTTCAGTTTGGTACTTGCTAGCTCTTTGAGATAGCTGAGGAAAGTCAGTACAGTTAGAAGAATGTGGCACCACCTTTGCCAACAAAGAATCCAACCTGATTGTGACAGATGTCATTACACAAGGTTGCTGTCCTACACAGGGAAACAGGTTCCGAGTCACTGAAAGGGACAAAATACATAAAGAGATCAGGTGAGTTCTACAAGTAATTTGCCACAGAACACTCCATAACATCTATGAACTGAAACAAGTATCTACAGTGCAGGAAGACGGAAATTATCAATTTACTGGATGCATAGTATTCCTACCCAATCCACAATGTAATTGTAGGGCTTCTAGTAAGTGTTACAAAACTTAAATATTTTTGATTAAATATGCTTCTTTTTGCCCCCATCAAGGCCTAATGTACTCTGTGGATGCAGCAATGATGCTTCTCTACCAACACCAGCTTCCAGTCCATGACTTTGATGGTGGGACTTCCAGATGGCTGTGGTGGGCACATCTGTGCATACTGGTATGTTGCCCAAAATGTGGATCTGGCTGTGGACCTATTAAACATGCATTTGGTTGCATGGATATATTTAACACATTTTAATATTGGTTGGAATCAGTCATTGGTACAGCTGCAAATGCATACCAGTGACACAGGTATGACAGCAGATGAGGTCACATGTGAGTACCTAAGGTGATGGCCCCTTGAAAGTAATGCTCTTTCACTGATCATGATCTATTTAAAAATGTATTTTTTGGAAGTTACTGGCACCACAAGTAGATTTCATTGGATTTTGTCAATGTCAAATGAAATGCAAAGTTTGAACCCACTGGGTGGAAATTCCATTATGTTACTAAAATTTAAAATTTGACCAACTGTCTCTTCAATAAATGTTCATGAACAGGAAAAGCAGAGTGGGACACTTGAGCGAGTAGAGCAGGACTTCACCTCCACATCATTCTAGGACCAAAGGTAACAGGACAGGACAAAACAGAGAAATTGGATAATTAGGGCATAATATTTATTAAAGACTTGCTCAATCAATTCAATTCAATGTTGCTGATTAAAAAATAGAAGCAGAAAATGATAAAAAGGCAAGTGAAATGGCATATCAAATGGATGACTTTGAAGAGAGACTTGCCATAATTGAGGTAACTCTTACTGAAGTCAAAAACTCTATCAAACACAATACCAGCTTTAATAATTTATTCAGCAAGGTCGATGACCTTGAAAACAAGAGCAGATGGAATCATTTGAGATTAGAGGGTGAGCCAAATTATATGGACGGCAAGGACATGGTAGGATTCTTCCAACATTTCATGCCATCTTTTTTTTTAACTCTCAGTTGCCCTGGCCACTAGAAATCGAAATGTTGCATAGGCATTAAAATCCAAACCAAGAACTGGTCAGAAACCCAGAACCATCATAGCCAGATTTCTACAATTTATAATTAAAAAGGAAATATTGTTTGTGGTGGTATCCTGACAATACAATGGAGGAATGAGTGTGAGGTGAAGAATGCAAAGTCCTTAAGGAGAAAGCACTCTTTGAAAATCATAGTCTAGAGCATATGTGACTGTGGGTGAAGTGATTGGCTCCCTCTACCTCCTGCTCCCTTGTTCCCCACTATGCTGCACAGGCGGAGTTGTTTTTATATATTTTGGGGGGGTTGCAGGTGGTGGTGCCCCCCTCTTGACATAGCTACTCATTACTCTTCCCCCCCAGGAGCTGTGGTCAGCTGGTAACTGATGTCTCCTGTGTGGGACATCTCAGACTTGGTACTTGGTGTCCGCTATTTTGGCTGTTTGTCTCTGCACTCAAGTTGGCTGCAGCACTCATTCCTCCCGATCCTTTGCTTCCATTCTCACTGCCATCAGCAATATGTTTCTGCCCTATTGTGCATGACCAATCTTTGGCTAAGGAGAGAAATATTTTGATGTGAGGGAAGGACAGGATTCACATTTTTCAGAACTTCTTTCCAGAAAATCTAAGGAAAAGAAAATTGCTTACTGAAAACAGAAATGTTCTACAGAAACTTAATTCATGATACTGTGTGAAATATCTTGCAGTACTAAGCAGTTTTTAGAGGTGGTGGTGTGTATGCTTTACAGTCTGCAGTGAAGGTGTGGGAGTCTGTTGAAAGATTGTGGCCTGAAGCCAACACAACTTTTACAAAACTGCCACTAGGAATTCTAAACAGTTGGCAACTCAAATATCCATGAGTGCGACTCTATCACCATAGACTTCTCCCTTAGGACAATGCATGAGATGCTCAAAGAAGAACTCATAGTAATGATTTGTCTAAAGAGCACAGACACAAACAGAAACATACATGTTCCAATAGCAAATCAAATCTCAAACTACACCCATTGTGTGCTGAGAAGACAAGTTCATTCCAAAATCCCAGGCTTGGTTCTCAAAGCCAAAAAGGAAAATTCAGCCCTTTTTTTAAAGCAGAAACAGAGTGCTAGAAGGAGAAAATGAAATATGCTCTAAAAGAAATTAAGTCAGCTGCTGCTTGAACACTGAATATGTTGGGAAACCAGCCAACACTGCATCTAGTAGATCCCTTCAATCAAGAAATTCAGATGACCTGCTTACTTCTATGTACTCGGTTGCCTCTTCTCCCACAATGCATAGGTGTGATACTTACCAGCTTGAAGCACAGGGTTAAAACTGGTACAGTTAGATGCCTATGGTCAGAAACTATGCCATACAATTATTTAAACAGCATTGGTTTTAGGTAATACTGCTTAGAAGTTTTACATTTTAGGTCATCCATAAAACAAAGTTGTGCTGACTTCATTCTGACGCAAAAGCTAAGGAGCAAAGGTCATGATGATGTCACTTCCACTCTGTTCACTTTAGACCTCCAGTTGCACATCCAAAACACTACATGCTTCTCCATCAGCAAAATTAGAATGCAAACAAAAGCTTGTTGAATGTATAAGAAATGCCTTCTACCATTCTGTTAAGTTGCACAAACAAATAATTAAAGTGCATCTTCATTATTGCATTGTTGCTGCTGGCACCACACTTCAGTGGGGCGATGAGGGACAGCAAATGTTAAGGTTAATATTTAAGCAATAAGGCACAACAGGGTGTGTGTTATTGTGTAATAATGTCACTCCTGGGGTGTGTTGAAGCATGATGCGAAGCCAAGTGCTTCCACCACCCCAGGAGTGACATTATTACACAATAACACACACCTTGAAGAGCCTTATTCCTATTATACAATGGCTCATTGTGATACAAAATAAAAAAAATTGTAAACAATATTTTAGAAGATTTTTAGTGAGGCAGTATATCTTTGTTTCTTAAGAGAAGAAGAAAAATGATAAAGCTCATCTATGACAGTGATGTTATTGTGTAATATCATCACTGTGCCAGGCACACATTGACCAATCAGAATAGAGAAAATGTCCTTGCCATTGTATAATTAAGCAATAAGGCATGACAGGGTGTGGTATATCATGGGATATCATCACGCCTTGGGTGGTTGGGCATGAGGCCGCAGGGGTGAGTGCATCCAACCATCCAAGAAGTGATGATATCCCATGATATACCACACCCTGGAGTGACTTATTGCTATTATGAACTGGATTGCATATATGTATCACTAAAATATTTTACAAAAAGCTTCTAAAATGTTTTAGCAATGCATTTTGTAATGTGTAGGGATACATTGAAATAATATAGTCCATTTAGTTTTTGATGTGGGCAGTAGGTGGCCTTATTATAATGCTTTGTTAGAAAGAGGAAAAACTAGGTTGTGAATTGAATTAATTTTTTTTTTTAAATTTGTATTTGCTTGTTCAGTGGGTGACAAGGTTCTGAATTCCTGAGCAGGAATGGTGCTGGCAACCCATGACGTGAAATCACTTTTTTTGACATGTATTTTCTGAACATAGAAATTAATTTAAAAGTTCACCCTGATGTCAAAATACTAGTGTAGTGCTTAAAATGAGTCTTATTTTAGTTGGGAAGTGCTTTTGAAAACTAAAGCTGTGATTCAGGTGCTAGATTGCCTGACTGTCCAAAGCTTTAAGGAGGCTATGAAAACATATCCCTTTAGCCTGGCATACACTGAGTTTTGAATGCTGTTGTCAAGTCTAATTTTAATATTGTTTTAATTATTTATTGTTTTTATCATGTAATGTACAGGCGCCTTAGTTTTGGAAAGGTGCCTTTTATAAATAAAGATTGATTGATTGATTGATTGATTCTGAGGAAGCTCATCAGTGTCCGCCACAGATGCTGATATGCATGCTAGGAGTTTCATGTTTAGCTTTTGAAAGGCAGTTGCCAGGTAAAAAAAAAACATTACTTTGAGTAATGAAATATTTTTTGACATCAGCATGAATTCAGTAGTTTATTTTTATGTCCGGATTGTAAGACTGCACTGCCAGTGATGAACAGGAGCAGCTAACTGTGGGGGAATTTTTGTCTAAAAGAATGATGCAAGCGGGAGTACGTGAGGAGCTATTGCTGCTGCTGACTGTAAGTTCAGCGTGGCTGCCCATTGTCATCGGAATGATTTTTTTTTTCTGCTGGTGAGAAGGCAGGTGACAGAAGGTTTTCTGAAGCCGTGATGATGTAGCCCGATATCATCACAGCTTCAAAAACCTCTCGGCCAATCAGCTTCACCTATTTACAATCCCCAGTTCATAATTTCATATATCAGCTCCATTTCCTTATAAACATGTATGAAGAACATAAGTAGACCTGTGATCCTAGTTACCAAGATGACAAGTACTCCTCTGTTCAAACAGCGTACATCACATGTCACACTATTTGCACTAGCAAGGGGCTAGCATCAAGGAGAAAAGACTAGAATGGAATTAAAATAATAGTCTGATGCTTGAAGCCAATAATATAAATAGTCAGCAGATGGGTACTGAAACACTGTATATTAATATTACTTCTAGGTTGTTATACCACTTAGATTAGTTTAGTTACCTGATTATTATGACTACATCAAGGGAATGTTCTACTGTGTTAATACATTAGCCGCATGACTGACATTTCAATAGCTTCTTGAAAAGTACAAGGTCTTGGTTCCCCAATCAAGAAGAAAAGAATACTTAATCACATAACACAAAAAAAATGTAGCAATGCTGTACAACACAAATTCCATTCCCTTAGAAATAGCTACACAACTACAAGACTGGGTGGCTAGTGTGAATTATAGATGTTTTTTCTAGTAAAAAAATGGTGTGGTTGCAATTCTGACTAATGAGTGGTTAATTTTATGAAACATAGTCATAATTCAGACCCTAAGGGAGGCAACCAGATTTTAACTGTAACCTTTTGTAGTTAAAAGGTAGTCTTTTGCAATGTGTATGCCCTACATCTGGACAAACACATTTTTAAATAAACATTTTTTAAGCTTTGTACACTAAAGGAGTATGACTTCATATTAGGGGAGACATTAATGAAGTGATGGACCAGACTCTAGAGAAAATTATTGTTAAACACCAAATTAATATCACTAAATCCAGGAAGACTGTTCAAGATATTATAAGGAAGCCAGGCCTTCTGGATTCTTGAAGACCAGTTCATTTAAAGGCAAGGGCTACTCATTTTGTTCAGCATGACATGGTTCTTACAGCAGACTAGATTATGTTTTTTTTACCTCTGATTCTACTGTATGTATCCCAGTCTCTCAAACTGAATATGACAATATAGTTTTATCTGATCATATTCTATTGAATGCCTCCATTCATCTTAAACACAATTCTCAAAAGAGTTCCATATGGAATTGTGGTGTCTCATTCTTATAAAAGTAACCAAGAAAACATCCCTATGTTTTGAAATAAATAATTGTGAAGCCTCTTCACAGTGCTTATAGGGAGAATTTAAAGCTTATATTAGGAGCATAACAAATGAGTATGCTTCTAATAAAAGGAGAGAGAGCATCAAAAGGAATGGCTTCTATGGAGCAACAATAAAGCCAATTACATTCAGAGTTCAAACAAAATTCACCTCAAAAACAAGAACTTTGTCAAATTAAAAAAAATTTAAGTTTAAGAGTAATGAAACCCACTCAGCAAATCTTGAATATATCCTGTTTTGGACCAAGCAGGTGTATTGGAAAATTGGTGAAAAAGCCAGATATATTTTACCATATCACCTGACAAAGCAAACACACAACATTGTCAATGGTATTGGGGATAGTAAATGGAGTTTTTTTTTTTTTTTATAATCTGAAAACTATTTATCAATATTTTGCAGATTTCTATGAAAAAGCGTACACATAAAATGTCTTGATTCATTCTTGCTCCTTGGATGCATTCTTAAATGCAACTAAATTGACCAAGATACTAGATTCTGAAAAGCAAAACAATGAAGTTAACCTGCTATAGGGCAGACTCTGTTGTCCCAGGACTCAGGCCAATTGGAGGTGGCTCAGAGCAAAAGAGGATGAAGGGGGAAGGGCGGTGACTCAGAGGTGGAAGTTCTGGAAAACAGAGTGAGATTGGCATGACCTCACAGGAGGGGAGGGTTTGGTATGGAAAACAAAGGCAGCCCATAGGCTGATGAAAGAGAGAGAGAGAAGGGGGGTCCAGGGGTTTAAAATAGGATGCATGGCCTAGGAAAGCTCTCATTTCATTGCTACTTGGAGTTTTAATTTTAATTTTTGGTTCCGACTCCAAGCAGCACTTCAGATTGGCTGAATAAGTTGTTAATGGAAGTCATAGTGGCAGTATAAGTGATTAGTTACTGCTAGTAGTTTAAAACTACAAGGAACTGCATCAATTTGTTCTGTGCTAATCAAACATGGAGTTGATTAATTGGTTTTCTGGCAATTATTTCTGGATACAGCAGCTGCACAGGTGAGGAGCAATCACTAGAAAATGACAGGTAAGGTAAAAGTCGATAAAACAGCACAGCTGCAGAATATGCAAAAGGTTTTTTCATGTGCAAGGGAGAAAGGAATCCCATCAGTCTGGTCAGGGTTGAGCTGTGGCGGGGGGTTTGTTTTGAGCATGGGAGCATGGTGGGCCAAAGATTGGGACAACCAGAGTTCTTGGAGTAGTGCGGGCCTAGTTGCAAAAAAAAAAAAAAACACAGATAAATGACATTGGACAGTTCTTCCAGAGTTAGGCTCATAAAGCCAGGTGTGGAGTTACTGCTATGTTGAAAGTTGTCCCTGAGGTCTTTACATAACAGGCACCTGTTTGCTTGACTAGGTCCAGGATAATCATCCGGTGTCCTGGTCTGTAAATTTCCTTGGGCCGAGCATTTACGGGAGCATCATTAGTGAACTAAAGTGCATTGTTAGGAAAAGCACAGAGCTCCATTATTTTTGGGAGTACAGCCAAGTGGGATGAGGGCCCTGATGGGCTACGGGGGAGAGGGTGGGAGCAAGCCAAGTGGAGTAGGTGAAGTTGCATGGCATAACACTGTTCCAGGGAGGAGGGTGGACAATTATGGGGCAGTGGCAGGCACTCAGAACCAGAAGGTGAATTACGGGCAACTAAGGAACTGGACGGCAGGCTGAAACATCTGGGATCGGAGATGAGTTTGGATGGTCAGATGTGGCTACTGCAAGCATGGGGGGGCAGAGTTTTTCAGCTTATGGGGTGGGTGCCCAAGTTGGAACAAAGAAAAACAAGATGGGCCATAACAAAGAATACAGGATGGAAAGGGAGTAAGTTTGACCAATCAAAAACCACTTGGATGGCCACCATTTTGGGTAATTTCACATGGTGACCACCATTCTGAGAAAGCACACATGGTCAGCCACCGATTGGGTGAATACTGGGTACATGATGTTGAGACAGTATTAGGCCTGAAAGGGGCTGCTGATTCCTCCGACTCCCTCTGGGGGGGTTGATTGGTCTCCATATAGATCGGGGGGGTATGAAATTGAGAAAAGAAAGATTCTCAGCAGCAGAAGAAATTGTGCTAAAACAAGAGTCAGTAGGGGATTTTTCCTCCTTAAGCAAGGTAAGGTGCAACGTGGGTGGCTGAAGTCAGGCCAAAGTGCAAAAACATGACCAGTAGGCCCGCCATACGTCGATGTCTGGTTTCTTTGGAAAAAGCATTGGGTTTAAAAAAAAAATAAAAAAATATAATAAAGAAGTGATGTGAATAGAAGGGTGTGCAGAAGGTGACTCAGTGCATGGGAGCATTTATAAGAGAGCACAGCGGCTTGCTCTAGCTCAATAAACCAATGTTTACAGGGAACAAACCCACATCAACAGAGAGGCAGCTTTCGCAGTCAGTGTTTCAAAAAAAAATAAAGAAAATATACAGTATCTCTCTCTCTCTCTCTCTCTCTCTATATATATATATATATATATATACACATACCAGAATCAAAGAGCAGAAAGGGTGACCATACAAAAAAGGGCCACGCTAGGGAGGCCAGACCACCACACAAGGATGGGCAGAAGAAACATAGCAAAGGGGACAGCAGACAGGAGAAGGACAGCCTCATGCAACAGTTTCTTTGGGTCTTTTCCCGGGGGAAGGGGATGAAGAGTAGAAGTTTTTTCCATATAAGAGACTTGGTTAAGAATGCTGTTTTATTTTCTACTTCTTGTGCTAATACAGTGAAGACTTTAAGCATGGCACCCAAAAAGAGTCGCGTCATCAAGGACAATGCTTATAAGGCCATTGTGGAGTTGGCGGACAAGGCCAAAGAGATCTGTGAGATGGCTGAGGGTAAGAAGCCAGGCAGATGACAGAACCGAAAGGCACGCAGGGGCCAGGAGGGCAAAACTGACAAGAGACCTCTGCCTTGGCTGGCCAGCTCATCACCACCAGAGTCAGAAGCACCTTTGCCTCCTTTTCCACAGCCTGCACCATGCCCCCTACTGGCACCGGATTCTTTGCCCGGGCATTTTAGGATTTCTAAACCTAACTAAACACCCCTATCAGTAAAAGGAAAAATCACACAAGCACACAACTGGTACCAGAAAAAAAAATTATTAAAAAAGAATTCTTAGTTTACAGTTTCTTAGAGACCAAAAAATTCTTTGTTAGAACATAAAAATGTGTTATGTTGAACTATTTCACAAACACAGTTTTTTGTTTTGTCTCATGGCAATAAAATTGCAACCTTTACTTAGCTGGTGATCTAAGATTATCTGGGTGCCAAGAAAATGCATTTTTGTGTTATTTCTCATCAAACAAACCCAAAAATCTGATGGGTCCCATTTACTTAGGTTCAGATGTGATCAAAAATGCAATATTTTATGTGTTTCTAGAAATGATTTTGCCCAAAACAAAAAAGACAAGATGGCTACTATCACAGCCAAAGATTTTTTTTTTTTTTTTTTGCAAACATACAAAAAATGTTCTTGTGAAAATAAAACTGGCTTTTAATCTCTGGTCTCACCATCAGTTATGCTGAAAACCCTATTGTGCCTGTTCAGAAGCAACATTTTAAAAGCATATAACACAAGAACCAATTTAACCTTTTTTACAAAACATTTGAAAGGCACACCCTTGATTTGGGCTCCTTCTACAATGAAAGTTTCAGAACAGAATTCCAAACCATTTTCATTCCACAGGTATGCAAAAAAAGAAAAAAAAAGTTAATTTTAAAGGCTTTTTAAATTTCTACATCTTGGAATCTAGGGGGCTGATTCTAAGATGACTAGTGTAAATTGCACACAGTTGCAAGTTATGTCGGTCACCCCAACACCAGGGACCTTATGCCACGTTCCAAGAGTGGAAGGGTGCTGGCACTTGTGCCATGCTGGATACGCTATGCAGGATACGCCATGTGTGTGGTGGTAACACATGCATGGTGTATTGCAGCTGCATGGTGCATCTCATGGCCAGCAACAGGTGGCTTCCCTAGAGTCCCCCACCCTAGACCACCACAGCACACATCAGGGGGCATGGGGTGGCCAGCATGGATGGCAGAGGCATCCAGTGGGGTGCTACTGAAATGGACCCCTGGGGTTCCCTAACATAGGGGGTTTGGGGGCAGGGGTGTGCTTGTGGGTGCCAGGGGGGAAGCATGCCATTGTGCCATGGTGCTGCATGGCTGCATCCAATGGTGCCAGCAATCGGATGCCACCTAAGACAGCTCCAAGCTGTCAGAGGTTGCCTATGACACTGCATGTCTCCGAATGGCAGTTGCGAGTTGTGACAGCAGTCCTCCTGGAATAGGGGCTAAGTTGTTGTCGCAACCAACAGTTGTGCCAGACATTGTGGGCTGCAGCATAAGTGAGGTTGTATCTTGTGACTGTCGCAGCCCACAGAAGCCATGGTGTATGTGGCCTCCTGGAATAGCACTTGGTGTGTCACATGGTGTAAGTCGCAGGATATGCCATGGGGATTGCCGTATCCCCCCTTACGCTGGCGTAGCCCATCTTGGAATTGGGCACCAGGCGAGCATCCGTCACAAAATTTGGCAAGTCCTAAGAACTTGCCACATTGTCCAGGCATACAAAATGTCATGCAATTTTATCAAAAGGCACCAAGATATGGAACATTCACCCCAGATTCCCCCAGCCAATGAGGACACAGACACACTGTTAGTGGGTGCTCATTTCAGCAATAATTCTACTAATTTTATGGTAAAGATTTACAGTTCAGATCCTCATCATCATGGTTCAACATCCCAAGCCCATATTCTCAGTATCATATTACATCAATTCCAATTTTACATTCCACACACATTTATATACAGAATTAGATATTTACATGTTAAACATGTTCCTTCTTTCTTCTCCACCCATGTGTACACCTGGGGGCTGCTCTGCTCTTTTCCATCTCCTCTCTCTGTACTGGTGTACACCTGTACTGGTCTTAAATTTTCTTGAGTTCTGTGGCCTTCTGAGTCTGCCTGCTTCCCTCTCCCACCGCTTACTTCTCTTCTTCCACTCTTCCATAGATAAGCCATCCATCTTGGCTGTCTACCGATCATTCTTTTCATCATGTAGCTTGAGTATATGTTCCTTTTTTCACATCTCTGTGAGATACGCAGTGCTTTACCTTTGGCAGTACAACATTACTTCAGGTGCTTGATTGACCAGTGACTCCTCTGTAGGGTGGGTGGGAGGCAAAAGCTCCAAGTAGCAGAGAAAAAAAGAGTGCTTTTTAAAGCCAGGCAGCACTTTTTAAATCCCGTGGCCCCACTCTCTCTCTCTCTTTTGCCAAAGGGCTGCCTGGCTCTTCCAGTGTCAGCCCCTCCCCTTTTGTGATGTTGTGCCTACCTCATCATTCCCTGTTGGCTCTCCCACCACTGTATCAGCCAATCCCCACCCCTTTCCCCCTTCCTTTCCCTTCCCTTATTCTCCCTTATTCTCCTCCCTTCAAATTCTCTGAGTCAACCCCCATTATTTGGGGCACTGAAACAGCACTGTCTGCCCCTTACTCAGGCAAACCTCATTAATCTCCTTACTTGTTGAAAAAGTGGCCATACTTTGCTTCACAGAAGATGTACAGGAGTTGTGTTTTAATTTGCTTCATGAAGGACCCTTTGGTCCCTGTGGAAAGCAGCATGTGCACAGTGCTTTGGGCCATGTGTGATGCAAAATATCCCCACTAACTTGCTTTGGCACTGAAAAGTAAGTTGCACAGGGCTTTTCAGGCCCCACACAAAACAGTAGCTGTGTCCTAACTGTCTTTTTGGGCCCTGAATGAACTCTCTTGGAGTGAAACCACATAAAACAAGGTAAGCCTAACTTACTTTGTACAGCTCTCTCCCTGTGTAGGAATTAAGTCATAACTTGCTTGACAGAGGGTTCATTTGGGTCCTGCACAAGCAAGGGGCACAGTGCCCTAGGTGAAGCAATTGTGCCCCTGTAATATGTATACTTATATATATATATAGATATATATATATATATATATATATATATATATATATATATATATATAAATATAAATAAAAAGTCACACCTATCATTTTTGCTTGTCAGGCACCTACAGTGAGAATATGATGGTATGCTCACTGTAAAATGATGATAAAACAAATATTCTTACTGCTGGTCCTTTGTAAAAGAAGTTTGACATTATTTCATATGGGTACTTAATTGTTCTTAGAATATTCTATTCACAAAACATTAACTATAACTTCTTTGAGACAGCAACACATTCAACCATTTTACCAAACATATTGATTCTATTGGATAATTCAAATATGGCATGTACCCAATAAAAATATTACCAAGGTTTACTTGTAATCCATGATCCAATGACATTACTCATTGCTTCACTGATCATGATATCATGGCATTACAGACTACTTGTAAAAATATCAGACATATTTTTACTAAACCCATGTCATAGCTCACATACAGATATATAGAGAGTAGACATAGTATATTCATATAAAACCATTGTATATTGTATTTATATTACATCGCTTCACTAGTTAGACATTTTAAATTTGCTCTTTGTATGAAGATTTGACTGTTTGTGTTATTTCAACTGCTGACTTCAGTGCTGCACTTGACCATTATGATGTCATCTGCATTATGAAACCTGCTGTTCATTCCATTTAAATCTGTGATTTTTTAAACTAGGTACTTTAAACCAATGATAATTTTTTTATGTTTTTCTTTTCTGTATGATCTGGGTGTTAAGAAATGTGATTCTCTGAACAACTGGCATAAGTATCCGAGGAAGGACTTGGTTGATCCAAAACCTTAGACATTGCTTTCTTTTTGTAACATCTATGTTGGTTCAATAAAAGGTATCAAACCATTTGCTTCTGGATCTGTTCATAATCTTAGTCATAATCTTATGTTGTCTTTACATTTCTTGGGAATGCTGCAGGCATGGTGACAATGCTTTAAGTACAAGCCTTGCTTCTCAAATAATATTAAATATTGTAACGTCCTCACTGCCTTTATGGAATATTACAAACTGTTACATCTTTTAAACGTATTTCCCAAATGTCATGCTTCAAGAAGTGAATACTGTGACAGTCTTATAATAACACACCCAGTTAACACAACTCAGTTATTTATTCCTGTCTCTGTGGCCATTTTGGTCTACATATCTGTTGGAACAAATGGCAACATTGCTTTAAGTAACAAAAAGACAGTGAAACTTTGTCAACAGCTCATACTTGAAAGAATAATAATAGTAGTAAGTGATTCCGGGCATGGCTTACTATCACCATTCCTCACAGCTCATTCACATATACCTCAGTAGCAGTGGCCATGCAGGAACTCCCAAATTACTCCCACAACTTTTTTTCTAAATCTTCGGTTTCATAAACTTTTTTGCTCCCTGTATGGAATGTCAGCACAACTTCAATGGTGTTGTTTGCAGTGATAGCTTCTGGACAATATCTGCCACCACTTATTTTTTTAATAACTGGATTTCTATTTCCTAGTTCCCCACCTTTTTGTTTTTGAATTGAGGAGTGCTGCTCTTTGTTTCCTTGGGGTGGGTTTACCCTTATTTATTTTTTATTCCCTTTGGTTGTATACTTCTGCATTTTGAACTTTCCTAGATGTTTTCTGTTTTCTAAGGGACACTTCATTGACTCTGGATTGACTGTATTAAACCTTTGTACATCCAATGGTGTTGTTTGCCAACTTTGGAGTTGTATTATTCATGTTTGCATTGGGTTACTTGTTTTGTTTCTACTTTTATGTGGCTGTGGGTGATTCTTTATTGCTCTGCATGTGTTCCCCAATTAATTTTTGAGACTGTTGCTCCTTATACCGTATTGTACATTTTTTTTCTGGTGGTCAATATGTGGGCTATATGGTGGAGGAGAGACATGTTGTGGCGCTTGCAAGTTTATCCTTTTCTTATATATGGTGTTCTGCTTTGTATATGGGGTTATTGTCAATCAATCAATCAATCAAAATCTTTATTTACCCAGGCGATCACCATTGAGCATGCTCATTTACAAGGTGGACCTGCAGTTTGCAAGGACAAGGGTACATAATAGAGTACAAATAAAATATAAATAAAAGAATAGTAGCAAGATGCATACTGCAAAATATACACAGTGTAGAAATATAGGTAATTAGTATATGCAAAGATGCCTTTATAATCCTGTCCATCAAAAACATGTTCATAGCCTGTATAGGAGTCCCTGGGATACGTTATGTTTATGTTTATGGGATATTGTTCTGTTTATTACACTGGTTTTATTGCAGTTTCTTTTTGGGGACTTAAACTGATGTATGCAGTCTATTTAGTGTGTTTTCTCCCTTCTATTATTGAGTGGGGAGCTCTGGTGGATGGTTCTAGAGTTGTTTTTGATGTCTGATGCCTCCAGAGCTCTCTAACCTGGTTGGGTATGGGGGGTGGTGCTTTATAATGCAGAATCTAAATTTTCTTGTGCAGTATCCCGCTAGCTATTTGGTTATGGGAGGGTGTTAGGTATGTTGGTGGGAGAAGGGATTGGTTGATGGGGGGGTTCGACAGACAGCCTCAGGGATTTTGTTACCAGACCACTAAAGTTTTTTTGGTTATTTCTTGTCCTATTGGGCTGAGTCCCTCTGGGGATTTGTTTCCTTAATATTTTGTTAATACCTATCATGGCTATTGTGGACTCTATATTTATAACTTGGAATATTAAGTGGGCCAACTCACCACAGAAAATAACTCATATTCTCTCCCATTTAAGTAGATATTGTCCATCAGTTGTTTTTCTTCAAAAGACCATTCTACTAATGTAAACTCTACAATTGTTGCAGACAGTACGGGTGGGTCAGGTGTTTGGGGGCAGTTCCCATTCTAAAATGGCTGGTGTTGCTGTTTTTTTTTTGTTTTTTTTGCTGTATCTACCTCTGTTTTATTGCATCAGGAGATAGCTGATATCTCAGGCTGTTTTGTTCTTTAAAAGGAATCCTTGACTGGGTAGAACACATTTTAGTTAATGTTTATGATCCTAATGAGGAGGACCCAGAGTTTTTCATTATTTTAATGGCATATTTAGCATCCTGGCTGCCAGCATTACTTATATTTGTGGGGGATTGGAATACTATTATGGAGCTAGATCTGGAAAGATCAGGCAGGAAATCTTTTAGCTTAGCATCTTCTATTCAGGCCTTATGAGAATTGATGGATACATTTAACTTAGTTGACCCCTGGATGACCTTACATTCCCAGGATCATGATTACACCTTTTATTCTATCCCCCATGGAACTCATTCCCATCTAGACTTTTTTTTCCTGAAAAGCCACAAAATGCTTTCTGGTCATCATTTTTCTGAAATACTGCCTCAAGTTATTTCTGACCATGTCCCAGTTGAGAATGCACTTATACTGAATACCTAGGAGGAGGTTGACTTTCTCTGGAGGATTAACAATAATCTTTTAAAACAGGACAATATTGTTTCCCATCCTAAAGAATTCACTGATCATTTTTTCCAAGAGAACCGAGGCTCTGTTGGGAAGGTGGCCATTTTTTGTTTTTCTTAGAAATATGCCATTATGGGGGAGCTTCACTGTCTTTCATCTAAATTGAAGAAACTGAGCCATGCTCAAACTATCTGCTTGCTAGCCAAAATTAAAGATTTGGAGTTTCAACTTGCCAAGGTGGTCCTCCCTCTTTGCACCAGACTCTTACAGAAACTTGAGAACATTATCATGAAATTCATACAGAAAAAGCAGAGTTCGCCCTTTTGGGACTAAAGTAAAATATGTCCTCCAGGGCAAAAGGGCTGGCACATTTTTAGCTCTTCACTGAAGAGCCCAAGAAATGACCCGTAATAGTCATCAAATATGTCAACTCAGTACAACCTCTATTTTGACAAATCCAATGATATATCCAAGGTTTTCAGGAATATTATCAGCAACTACATAATATTTCTCAGGATCCCCCATCGCCTGACCAAATTACAGATTATTTGTCTAACATCACTCTACCTACAGTACATGTCACATTATACTGTTCCACCAATTAGTTGGTTTAGCATTGTTTTTTACAGTTGACAATGCAATGGCAACTCATACTGCATTATTTTCCAATGCTTAACCAGCTCAAGAGCAAGGTTTATAAAATGTTTTTGCAACTCATTTGGAATGTTATTAGAGAACTAGAAACCTGGTTCACTGATCATAGGTTATTACTTAATTACAACAAGACCAAATCTATGATCTTTGCTCACCGCCAAAACCCCAACAGTAATGCCCTGCTATCTATCTCTAATCCACAGGGCATCCAAATTGAACAGGTCACTAACTTTAAGTATCTGGGCATTACTCTGGACACACCCCTTACCTACCACCAACATATTGAAAACCTCTCCACCTCTGTCAACACTCGACTGGGGATCCTATATAGGCACAAACACTGCCTTCCCCCCAGGCACTAAGACTGGCAATATCCCACTCAGTCCTATCTGTGGTCGACTATGGAATTACAATTTATGGCACCACTGATAACACAGCCCTAAACAGTATCAAACTAGTCCTCAACAAAGCCTGCTGATTGGCCACTAACAGTGATAGGTTAACACATACATGTGAGCTCTACAATCAAGCTGACTGGTTGACCTTTGAAGGGAGACTAATATACCACATCTGCCTCCAAGCAAAAAAGATCCTGATGAAACTTGCACCTTTTGGCCTTCACCTCCTCATCCAACCAACCCCTCATAGGAGCACCCCTAGGCACCTGGCTAACACCACACTCCAGATCCCCCACTGTAGGACTTTACTAGGGCAAAGGTCTTTCAGGTATCGAGCTCCACTCTGGCTTAATCAACTTCCTTCCTCCATCTCCCCGCCCCCCAGCCTTAGCCTATTTAAAAAAGGCATCAAGCGAGTTCTCCTAGACTCAGAGACTTGTGGCTGCTACAACCTGTCCTCCCACACTGGGTTGGAGACAGAATACCTGCATCTCTCTCAACTCCAAACAAAGCCAATATAGCGCTCGGTACCTAAAGCACTATCTCTCGGCTAGTTGCTACCTTCTGAATTTGGCAACTGACCACACTTCACCGCAATGACACAGGGCCCCCATGTAACCCTTGATAAACCTAGAGAAACTAACCTAACAAGTTAAATATTCTCTACAGAGTAACCTTGTAATAATTGTCTTAATGCAATGTTTGACTAGAAAGCTACAGTATGTACAGTTTGTTTCTAAGTGTTGTTCTGTTTGTATTGACGTAGAGCTTTTACAAAGGAGTCTTAAACTCAAAGGTTTGTAATTCCAAAATTTCAATAAAATAAAATAAAATAAAAATGTATCTATAGTCCAGTTACAGTGCAATGCAAATCTGAGTTTTAACTTTTAAGAAACTTTTTTTGCAGAGCTTTGTGCTGGATCTAGCAACACTTATGCAACTCAGTCAGAAATTCTACAGCAACTCATTGAAGAAACAGTATAATATGCTTGTACTGTACTTCATGTAAAGTGGACCAGGAAATTTTAATACAGCTGTTGAGATGCTGAACTGGAGATTGTATTAGATTTCCTGAGCTTGAATAAAGTTCCAGGGCCTGATGGTCTCTCCACTAACTTTTATGAAGCTCTTTTCTCCACTAACCCTTATAAAGCCCTTAAGGAAAATATTCTATACCTATTGTTGGAAGTTTTCTTTTGCCATTAATCTATTTCTTCTCATCTGCATTGTAGTCTAACCTTCTCACCGCCCCCCCCAGCCCATCACTCAATGTCTTAGGGATTTTCCTCAATACTGGTGGTTTCCCCATGGCTTACTTCCAAGGTGGGGATGACAATTGGTGCCTTATTGCCAATGAAGGGATCCAGTTACAGGAGAGGGCCTTGTAGCAAGAGTGGAGCCTATTAGTGGTCAGTATCATTCTGCACTGTATCCACCACTTTTCATCCACTGGAGGAAAAGATGTGCAATGCCATCCAGATGTGCCCACACATTCTGTCATGTGTGGGACATCACCAGCTGTCATCCTTCATACCCCCAAGTTTTTGTCCCCGATTGCCTGTTTCCAAGACCTGATAGAGACCAGATGAGTGCCAGGATCTTCAGCCCTCCCACCCCAGAGGATGACAGCAGTCCTCCAGATGTTCAGTTCCCTCTCCATGACCAATCCCCAGTGACTTGAGTCTGTTCCAAAATCCACATCACCTGTGTGGCATCAGGTGAGTCATAGTGCTTCTGACCTCCATGCCATTGGGCCAGCTAGGAAATTTTCAATGAGGTTTATGTGTTGAACGCTCTTGATCCCACCCTCCACTGTGCAATTAGTTCCCTTTTGGCCATATCTAGCAGGGATGACTGGTATGTGGAAAACTATTCCCAATCTCTCTACTTAATGTTAATTTAAAAATATTAGTGAAAGCCTTTGCCTCTCATCTACAGCAGGTTTGGTCAAATTTATAGGTAAAGACCAGGTGGGATTTAGGAGTGGTAGGCTGTCAGCAAACCATCTTTGTTTTTCAGCATCTGGGGGGGCTGCAACACTCTAGTGTTGGCCTCCTTGGACACTGAAAAAGCTTTTGATAGGGTCAGCTGAAACTTTTTATTTATTGTCTTGGAAACATTTCTTATTCCAAAGGAATACTATATATTAAATGTATTCAGCTACTGTTACCCCATCTATATGCACAGATTAGATGAAACAAGTTCCTGTCACCAGCATTACAGCTGAAGAATGGCACCCAGAAATGATGGGTGTGGGTAGGAGCACCGGAGCCAACGAGGGATGGTTTTCTGTTTTTTACAGGTTAAAAAATAAAAAGACATTGGGATGATTTTTCCATTTACAGTGACAATGGGCACCCTGGCACCTGGCTGTTTGTTTAGGGGGCCTGGAGCCAACATGGATTGGGCACCCACTTGGCATGTAGAATGTGCCTGTGTTTGGGGGTGGGTGCCTGAGCTGAGGGGGATTGGGCACCCCCATCAGCACACTATGAATGGGAGGGATATTATACCTATGGGAATTGGGCTGTCCCATAGGTAAATGAACTGGGAAGGCAGCATGCTGTCAGGGGATTGGGCACCCCTGTCGGCTTTCATGGGAACTATGAGAGGAAGACTGTGAGACCTACCACCATGATTATTGAAATGTTACACCAGGTAAGGCATTGTTCTGCAATGATGGGTCACTCCCTCAATGCAGCAGCTAATTCATTTCAAGTTGGTGGCACACTTGCTGAACTAGTGTCAGTAGCAGCATGCCACTGCACTGGGTAAAGAGGGCAAGCCCAAAAATGCAGTGGTGGCACTGGCCACCACTGTGCCACACCTCCAAAGCCCACTTCTCTCCTAAGCTGCCACATAATGTTTCATGTGCATGTATGCAAGGAAACATAAAAATAGCTGGGGAAATGGTAGATTATGCCTTATGGAAAAATTGCAGGATTTTTTGGGTTAAAAAATATTGGGAGTGTACTGGGTGGGCCTTCTTTCCACTCATTCAACAACAACATTTATTGATGCTGAATGACATTGTCATCTTTCTGTAATTGCACCATATGTTGGCTATAGCATTAGGAGCACCTGTCCCTAACCACAGTGTTACATATTCTCTACTTGATTGGGCTAATCTTGCTCACCAATGTCAAGCAATTTCTTTACTTTATTTGGCCATACAAGAATGTTTACACCATTGATATGATGAGACCTCAATCTACTGGTGAATGACATTGTCATCTGTCTTTATATCCGAACAATGAGATATCCTTTGTCTGAATGGCCATAGATAAGAATGAACAGTTATTATCTCATGCAATTCAAAATTTTGCAGAACATGTATCATACCCAACAGAAAATGTGTAAGTGGAGGCTACAAGCTTCCTCCCTTGTGTACCTATTGTGGTACACAGGAGGGTTCTCTCCATACTTTGTGGAACTGCCCAAAGGCACAACCCCTTTGGCAAGCTATTCATCAAGCACTACACCCTTTACTGGATTTGTAAAGATGCATTTACCAGAGAACACTGTATACTAGGAGCTGTTGTTCTGCATTTGATGGGTAGCTGCCACTATTAGTTTACTCTTATATCTAAGTTAATGAAATGCATTATCCTCCACCACTGGACAGATACCACACTTTATACTCTGATCAGATTGCATAAGGAGATTTTAGAAGTTCTGCATATGGAAAACATTCCCGCTTCCATGTGGCATACCATGGCAGCATACAGAGAAAGGAGAGAATGTCTAGAAGCTTTAATACTTAACATAGATTGAACTGTCCAAAATTTCAATTCCTAATCCTTTTATAATAAGAATAAAGGTGTGTCATCTATTATAACTTTGTCTCTATGTAAGAGACAAAAGGAGTAGCACCCAGGGTTTCCCATCATGTTCCTGTCCCAGCCTGTGAGTGGTACAGGAGTGGAGTAACTGCCTTAGGAATGTCTGAAGAGTATCTGCAGATAGTTCACAGGAGAGTCTGCAGGGGGGACAACAAGCCAAGAAGGATGACAGCAGTGACAGTGACATTGAACTTGGGCAGAGTCGACCTCGAACTGTCACCCCAAAATGGAGGAGGATAATTCACCAATCCAGTATACCCTCTGTCCCAATTTAATCCAGTAAGGTGAACCGAAGTCTGCACCTGTTTCAGGAAACCTTGTTGAGGAACTCAAGATTCAGGGACAAGAAGCATAGCCAGTGAAAAAGCAAGAGGAGACCATCGGTCAGAGTGAGCCAGAACAGAGATTTGAAGAGATCGTGGTGAGCAGTGAGCTGCTGGACTTTGATGAGGAAGCAGAAACATGGGAGGTAACTCCACTTCTGATATGTGACAGATCACTATCCCCTCCTCCAACAGTGGACAAGGTGTAGAAGAAAAAGGGTCTGGCCTACTTGAAGATCAGGGAAGTCAACAAGAAGCTGAAGGATCTGGGAACAGTCCTTTCTCTGAAGAAGGACTCACAGGATGACAATGTTGATGATGATAATGTCATCCTTTTAACTTCTCCATCAGACTCTTGACACCTTGCGAGAGATCACAGCTAAAGTACACTGCCATTCAGACCTCTTCCTTATCCCACTCATGATGACAGACCTGCTTCAGAATGTGGTGGATCAGATGGCAGCGAAGTTGAAAGGTCTCTTCCATCCAGATTCTTCTCTTTCTGAAGGATGTGGAGCTAAGCATGAGTGAGACTCTGCAGTCCCAGAATCTGACCATTGCAGACGTTATAGACTGTATTGAGGTGTCTGAGTCAATGGGGCAAGACTGCATCAGCCTGAAGGTCCAAAGGAAGGACAAGAACTTTGTGCAGGTTACCACATTGTGGAAGACAGACCCACTGAAAAAGTTAATGGATGAGTACAAGCAGTTGATGGACCTCCAGAGAAACAAAGTCATTTTTCACTTTGATGGGCAGGAGCTGTCTCTAAGGAGCTCGGCACAGGAACTCAACATGGAGACAGATGACATCATTGAGGCCTGGGTCTGATCCAAGGGTGCTCCCATCTTGTTTGTGTGCACACAGAGACTGCCATAATGCATTTCTGGATCAACAGTGAGAGAACAGTGGTTCTCCCCTCCTGCAACATTTTGTTCTTAAAACACATAACTTCTCATGTTTAACAGGAATGTTGCAGCTTTGGCCCCAGCATTTTCATCCTTAGGTTTGCTGAGCAGAGCAGAGAATTAAAAACTGTGGGCATTCCCAGAATTTGGATCTTTTCCTCCAAAATAAGGTTGAGTGGATGGGGCCTTGGAACCAAAAGGAGGGACAAAGCATAGAGGTGAGAGAGCATGTGAAAATAACCTGCTTAAGCAATTAATTTTTCTATGTCAATTGAGTATATAGACAGAAAACAGTAGAACAAAAATGTGGTGTTTTCTCTCAGACTTCTTGCTTGGAAAGTTTGCCACCAAGTTTAGAAATTTTTTCCCCAGCCATTTAAAAATAACACTATTTTTTTCTGTCAACGTGATCTCAGCATGACATGGAGGTGTATATACAGCCCAATGGTAACCAACTTCTGAGCCGCTGGTGGCAACAGGACATTGACTGTCGAACAGCATACAAGGGCCTGCAAGCCATTGGCATCCCCAGAATTCACTGCTGCCTCGTGCCTGGGAATTAATTTTAGAGATGTTCTCTGTATCATTCTTCCATTGCATATAGCTGTGTGAAACCTTTGTCTTGCGGGGCTATCTTGTTACTTCATGCATCTTTATGAAGCAGTCTTTCAAAAGGCACACAAGGAACAAATAAGCCAGAAAATACATTACCTAAAGTATTTAGAGAGTACAGCAAGGTTAAAAGTGTAATAATTATGTTGCATGTATGTAGTACACATCCTGGTTTCTTTATTTCTGGCATATTAATTATTTTTAAGGAAAGACAGTGGAGTCCTTTGTCTAAAGGAGGGCTTCCCTTGGTATATATGGAAACATTACCAGAGTCCCAGTGGAGGTGGCTAGGCTTTTCTGGCTATATGGAACAATTATCAGTTTTATGGGTGGGATTCCCTGGGTGTATGGAAACATTACAAGATTTACAGTTTGGTTTCCCTGGGTGTATGGAAACATTAACAGTTTTGCAGGTGGGCAGCTCTTCTGGATTATGTCCATTACTAATGGGGGGGCACATTTGCTAGTGATGTTGCATGCAACAGTCAACCTTTACCCTAGCAAGGCATTTGACACAGTCCCACACAAAAGATTAATAAACAAATTAGCCAGCCTGGGAGTGGGTCCCAGGGTGGTAGCCTGGGTAAAACAATAGCTGGACAACAGGACACAGAGGGTAATAGTAAATGGAGTCCACTCCGAGGAAAAGGGGGCTACAAGTGGGGTACCACAGTGTTCAGTATTGGGTCTGGTGCTTTTTAATGTCATTATAAGTGACATTTCAGAGGGAATGGAAGGAAAAATATGCCTCTTCGCAGATAATACAAAGATCTGCAATAGGGTTGATACACAAGGAGGGTGTGAAAAGGATGAGAAGGGATTTGGCAAGGTTGGAGGAATGGTCAAAAGTATGGCAGCTTAGATTCAATGCAAAGAAGTGCAAAGTAATGTATCTGGGAAACAAAAACCAAGGGGAGGAGTACACAATGGGGGGTATTAACAACAACAAGAATGAAAAGGGACCTGGGGGTAGTCATATCAGATAACCTAAATGTAAGTAAGCAATGTGAGAAGGCAGTAGGGATGGCTGGGGGGATTCTGAGATGTACTGGGAGAGGCATCATCAGTAGAAAACAGGAAGTTGTTATCCCTCTGTACAGACAGTTGGTGACACCCCATCTGGAGTACAGTGTGCAGTTCTGGAGACCCAATTTATGTAAGGACATAGACAGGATGGAGGCAGTCCAGAGGAAGGCAACTAAAATGGTGCAGGGTCTGCAAAAGAAGCCATACAAAGAGACTCTAAAGGAGCTTAATATGTATACCCTTGAGGAAAGGAGGTAGAAGGGGGACATGACAGACACTTTTAAGTACCTCAAGGGAATCAACAAAGTCCAAGAGGGTAGCTTCTTTCAAAAAAAGAGATGTGCAAGAACAAGGGGACACAATTTGAAGATAGAGGGGGGACTGCTCAGGGGCAATGTGAGGAAGTATTGTTTCACATAGAGGGTGGTGGATGCATGGAATGGCCTTCCTGAGGAGATCATGGGGTCAAAAACAGTGGGGGAAATTCAAGAATGCATGGGAAACACATAATGCAATTTTTGTGGGGGTAGGATGAAGTAGGCTGTTGGTTAACTAGGCTATGCAGCTTATCCAATAGGTAGGGAAATAGGCTGAATAGGTAGGTCAAGCAGTCCTTATCTGCTGTCAAAGTCTATGTTTCTGTTTCTATGTCCCCTTTTTTGTACAGTCAACTGCACTTTATTTTTCTCTATGGTTTTGTTGGTATCATCTCTGTTATTGTACCTGTTTGAGATTTCAGTCTCTCTCTAGATTCATGGGGGTGGGGGTAGGGGTGGTATACCACATATTTATCTTTGTTCTTCTGGTTGTAAATCTGTTAATCTGTTGCTTCTTTGCTTTTTTTAAAAGTTCAAGTAAAGAATATTAAAAAAAAGAAACAGGAAAAGCCTCTTATCAATCCCAAAATTTACAAGAATTTCCCATAATCTCTGTCTATTCAGGTTATCAAATACAGAGCTGATATCTAAATTGGCCAACAATAATTTATCTTTTTGTGTTCCACATATTTCATGTCAGATAATCCAAACTAACTATATGATCTGTAGTACCAAAGGACTTGTAAAATCCTGCTTGATTTACAAACACTAGCTTTTGGTCTATGACCCATTTTTCTAGTGTTGATAGTATATTTCTCATATATATTTTCATGGCGGTACACAATGAAGTTATGAGGCCTGTAACAAGAGGGATTAGTCCTTCTATTTTTTTTTATATAGAGGTATTACTGATCCCTTATTCCAGATGGTTCATAACTTGACATTAGTATTAACATATAAGAATAGGGGAAAGTATTTTTGCCCTCCATTCTGGTGCAGACTTAAATGCCTCTACTGGAATCATACAAATAACTGCTGATTTTGTTTTTGTTGTTGGATAACCCAGGTCACTTCTGGCCATGCTATTTCAGGCCAAAGGCCTATCATGTTATGATCCATTTCTTCACTATTTGTTGTGTCTGTTTTCTGGCCATGTAAGGTTCTATAATATTCAAACTGTGTCTTAGGTATGATGATGCACTCTGTATTCACATCCTTGTTACTTGTACCATGGGTTAATAAATCCCAAAAGGATTCACTATCCTTGGAGGTTATTGTGCCTTGTAAATGTGTTATTACAGTACAAGGGCAACTACACATGCAATAGATATTGCAAATCGTAACAGCAAATCTGTTGTATAATTACTATGTTACCATTTTTGGCATTACTGAATTTGTTTTTACAAGTGTAATTACATGTGAATGCATGTCTTGTGCACTGTTTAATACTCTATGTTTAGCTGATATTTATTTAAAAAGGTAATCACATTGAAAAACTTACAGTGTAATCAAAATGGTAATTAAAATATCATTACAATGTAACTTCAGTATGCGTCTTAAATGCAATGAATGGAACTCTTTTTTTTAATGATGTTCCATGTCTGTATCCCAGTTTTTCATGAACTTACAGGTTACTAAACTTGCTGTCTAATACTGTGAATTGATATATAGCTGTACACAAAAATATTTAATTTGCATAATTACTAACTGGCATTGTAACAATATTGTGGCTAAGTAATAATGGTATTGTTTTCACAGTTATTGCCTAGGTAACATATATTTGCAAGTGCACAGATTTACATTTATCAAATGGCAATACTGTACTTGTGATGTAAGTTCTCATTCAGAAATAAGTTCTTCATAAACATATTGCTTAATAAGCATGCAATCTAATAATGGACCCTATTCATGTAAGTGGTTGGGAATGTGCCAATTATGCATACCCCAGCCTGGTGACCAACAACAGCCATCCAATCAGGTGGCCTCTTCACCAGCAGACTGAATTCTGCACTCTGTGTGGAGTAGGGAATTGTGTGATGCAGCTGCTCCTTCTAGTACTGCTGTTTCCATTAAGGAGACCTACCAATCTGCCTGTGTTCCCCAAGCCCTCATAGTATTCTCAGAGGGTGGGAGTAGCTTGGTGGGAAGGATAGTGCCATGGCCATCACTCCATTCAGCTTGTGGGAAGGGCATGTAATTGCTAAGGAATGGTCCATGCCTGTGTATCTGGCATGCCCCACCACAACTATGCACAGCAGATTGGGGATAAAGCATGTCATGTAGCCATGCTCTTCCCCCAGCCACCCAACTAGCTAGCAGCAGAATAGAGGTGTGGGGGCAGAAGAGGTGTGGATCCCATGTTAACTGTGCTGGATCTGATGGCACCTGCATTGCATGGCATAGGGATGTACAATACTGAAGCCTATTTCTCTCATATATGGGTATGTTCCCCTTTAGAAATCATTTCCTCATGAACATACTACTTATTAAACACACGGTCTAATATTGCTAATTGCTATACAACTACATTGTTTACTTAGACAGTAAACATCATCACTTGCATAAGTACTTACTGGCTTTGAAACAATGCTGTAGTTATTAAGAAATGTGCTGCTTCTGTGGCATTGTTTCCTCATGTCATGTAAATGCCTATCTAACATATATTTGCTAGGAAAGTACACAGAAACTGACAATATGTAAGAAGAAGGGTAACTGCAGGTATGTTATGACTACACTGTAATTGCTGGTAACTACACTTACACTGATCAATTATTAATGCTGTAGTTCTGATGAATTTTATCCTTCTGAAATCATTCCTTCATGAACTTACTGCAGTATAGTGTAGTGTTTAAAAGCACTGAGCTGCAGACCTGGAGAACTAGGTTTGACTCCAAGAGTATATGTGTATACTGTGTTACAAAAAAACCAAAACAAAACAAAAAAAAAAAGCATACAATCTAATATTGTTACGTGCTAAAAAATCATTCATTTACATAATTACTTAGTGGCTTGTAACAGTGCTGTAGTTACTAAAGAATGAACTACTTTTGTGGCTTTGTTTCCACAATTAATGCCTAACTAACATGTATTTCCAAAGTAAGTATGCAGAAATTGACACTTAATGTGTAAGAAGAAGAGTAACTAATTTATGACTACACTGTAATTGCTGGTAGTTACACTTACACTGATCCAATGGCAATGCTGTAGTTCTGAAGTATGTTCTCCTTCAGAAAGTATTCCCTCATGAACCTACTGCTTGACAGACTCACAATCTAATCTTGTTAATTGCTATACAACTAGATTATTTACTTACACAATAAAAATCTATCATTTGCATAATTACTTGTTGGGTTGTAACACTGCTGTAGTTACTAACAAATGTGCCACTTCTGTGGCATTTACCCAAAACTCTTCTGCACTCACACCGCTGTTCTGCTGCTTCCCAGATGGGTGACTAGGGATGAGGCATGGCTACATACCATGCTTTATCCCTAATCTGCTGTGTGGAATAGTGGTGGCTGGTGCTGGATAGACTGGCAGGGACCCTTCCTTAGCCATTACATGCCCTTCCCACTTGCTGAACAGGGTGGTGGCCATGGCACCAACCTTCACATCAAGCTACCCCAGTCCTCTGACTTTACCATCAGGACTGGGGGCACAATGGTGAACACAGCAGACCAATAGGACCCCATAATTAAAAAGAGCAGTGCTGGGAGGAGTAGCCACATCCCACAATCCCCTACTCCATACAGAGTTTAGGATCCAGTCTGCTGGTGGGCAGTCTTCTGATTGGATGGCTGTTGTTGATCGCCAGACCTGGATATGAACCTTTGACACATTCCCTGCCATCTTTGTAAATAATGTGGGTCGCACCTGTAAAAGGAATTAGTTTTCTAGTGTGCTTACCCATTAAGTGAATAAACAAACAAACAAACAATGTCCAATATTAGACTGCATGTTTAGTAAGCAGAAAGTTCATGATGGACTGATTTCTGAATGAGAACTTGAATCATAGCTAAAGTAATGACTTTCGGTAAATGTAAGTGTGTGTACTTGCAAATACACATTACCTAGGCATTAACTGTGAAAACAGTATCATTATTTTGAATCCACAATATTGTTATAACACCAGTTTAGTAATTATGCAAATGAGGGTGCTAGCCACCAAGCAGGATGTCTGTCTACACCTAATGTGCTGCCCCCATATCAACAAAATCCTCCATCATCCATTGGCAGGGTGAATCCTACTTGAACATAAATATCAGAATCTGAATTAGCAACTGACCAGCAACTAGAGATGTGACAAAGTAAAACTTCACCAGCATAGTGTGCAAAGTGACGACAAGTTGCATTTTGCGGAGCTTCACGAAGCTTTCCCAGACCTGAGAAGCATCAATTTTGCCCAAATTGTGAAGTTTTTGCAACAAAGTAAAGAATTTTACCAAGAAAATTCTGCACTTTGTGGTGAAACTTTACATTTTGTGATTAATCCGCACTCAGCGAATTGCTCTAATTTTGCAAATTGCACGATATTTGCAAATTGTGTCGTAGAGCTAATTTTGCTGACTTCTCCCATCTCTACCAGCAACAGATAACTCCTATTTTGTATTAGTTAACTGACTGTTTAGCAATGCAGCACTTTTTTCTTTTTATTTATTTGTTAACCAGATAGGGACACTGGAACCAAGGTCCTTTGTTATATCTGACCTATGAATAAAACACAAAATACAACTGAATAAAGTACAAAACAACATCAATACAAGACAACATCATTAAATAATACATTTACAGACAACATTTTCCAATAATAGCTGTTTAAAAATAAACTTAAAACATTGAAGAGAAATTGCAGAACAAAGTGTTTCAGGTAGTATGTTCCAGTATAAAGGTGACACAATGAAAAAGCATGAGTCAGACCTGTGCTTATAAGGAATTGCTGTTAATAATGTGCCTTTGGCAGATCTAGGTTTGGATGGAGCTAAACAAACAGAAAGCAAGTCAGATAAGGGGAACAAAGTAAGCAAAAAAATTAATTTAAACATCATACAGCCAAAAAAATACTCAATTCTGGATCTAGGAATCATCAAACCTATTTGAAGATAGAGATGGTGAGTTTGATTGGGGCAGACAAAACAAAATGACAAATATTATTACAAGTAATAGACAAAATATTGGTCTCCTTACAACACAATTTATAAAATAAAGATTAGACATGTAATCAAAATGTGAAAGAATGGAGCCCACTGCAATAGATTTGAGTTTCCATAGAAAAGTCAGTTTTATGTTTATAAATATGGCTCAATTTCTGATTGATCATATGACTAATGGATCTAACCTGTAGAGAAAAGGTTAGCCCAGGATAAAGTAAAACGCCCAAATATTTGAATTGATGTGCTTGTTCAATCACAGCATTCACATTATCTCATAACAATAGACTGGGATTCTCATTTAACATTAAAGAAGTGGCAGATAAAATTGACTTTGATTTTTTTAGAATTAAAAACCATTGAATTATATGAAAACCAGACACAGACATCCCTAAAATCTTGTTCAAGAGCAAGTGTTAACTCAGGCAACAATCTGGCATGAGAAAAAATAATGAAATCGTCAGCATAAGGAATTGAGTCACATGATTTACTTAACAAGCGCAATCGATCAACAAATAAAGAGAAGGAGGCAGTATGGCTCAGTGGTTTAAAGCTCTGAGCTGCAAATCTGGAGACCTGGGTTTGAATCCCATAGTCCCCACGTGCATACTTTGTGACCCTGAGCAAGTCACTTAACTTCCTTGTGCTCCCAGGTTGCATCTGTTGTGTGTCTCACCTGGTTAAATAATTGGAAAAAAAATTAAAAATAAAGGTTCTAAAATGGACCCACATTCTGTTGTGGAAACATGAGTCTCAACTGCAGCTATTCTGACAAACTGTAAGTGATCAATCAAATAATCCCCAATCCAGGAAACAGCAACATCAGAAAAAACAATAGCACTGAGCTTTGAACATGACAAATCATATTCAGTCAAGGCAAATACCTTGGACAGGTCCACAAACACCACCCAGATCATAAAGCCATTTTCAAAGCCCTTCAGGATAGCATCCTTGAACCTGACCAAGTCAGTACCTGTTCCATGATTCCTACAGATCCATGCTGCTGGGGACAAAGAACATTATAAGTGTCCAAATAGATGTTTAATTTGGTTATCTAGAATCTTCTCCAGCATTTTACTTGTGGGATTCAGAATTGAAATAGGTCTAAAGTCCTCAACAGTTACAGCATGAGATTTCTTAGGAATTGGCACTACCCTTGCATGTTTCCAATCAGATGGGAACTGATGAGATATCAAGGACAAATTAAAAATATAACAAAGAGGGTAATCAATTTAAGGAATAGATAGCCTAAGAAACCTTTCATCCAACCCACCTCCACAATCACTAAATTTATTAACAATGGTACATAGGAGGTTAAATACACCCTGTCTTTCAACATCCTTAAAATAAAACTTAGGTCTCCCGGTGATTGTGTAGTTTGTCGGACCAGCGGTGGATCTGTGCAAATGCATAACTGACAATGAGCAAATGTCATGTTGCGTACCTACATTCAGAGATAGCCTGAACTGGGGGTCGGTGCGGGGGGCACAGCCCCCTGATGAAAGGTTAAGTACATTGATTAAGTCTGCTATTATCTTTGTTTTTTTTTTACTTTTTCATGATAATTTATTTTATTTGTGGTGGTTGGGTCAGCTGACATGCGTGTCTCATTACGTAAGCATTACGCAAATTTACGTTTACAGCAGAAAGCGGTGTGCGATTCCCGTAGTTTTTGCTCTACGCAACCTGGGTGGTCCGACTCTCTACACAATCGCCAGTCTCCCAGCTAAAGAAGCATCCTCAGACAGCTAGTGTTGGAACCCACTTGGGAGGGAGCAATCTTAGACCTGGTACTCTCAAATGGGAAGGAGAAAGGATCTCAGATTTAAAAGTGGGTAGAAATCTGGGAACAAGTGACCACCAAACAGTGTGGTTCACAGTAAACACAGCTGTAAAGTCAAGCCATACAAAAAGAAGAGTATTGGACTTTAGGAAGACTGACTTTGGAAAAATAAGAGAGTGCCTCAGAAAAGCACTAGAAAAACGGGCAAGAAGGAAGGGTGGAGGAACAATGGGGAATAATCAAAACAGCCATCACAGAGGCAACAAGCCTTTGTGTGAAGCAAATTAACAAAACCAAATGAAGGAAAAAACCACTATGGTTCTCAAAAGAAGTGGAAAGGAAGGTTAAAGAGAAAAGGATAGCATTCAGGAAATATAAGGAAACACAGAAGGAGCAAGACAGAGTACTTTAACAGTTAAAGCAGAAAGAAGGAGGCAGGGAAGGCAGTCAGAATAGCAAAGGCACAAACTCAGGAAAATATAGCCAACTCTGTTAAGAAGGGGGATACAACCTTTTATAAGTACATTAGGGAGTGAAGAAAGACCAAGGGAGGGATACAGAGACTTAATAAAGGGGATGGAATGTGGGCAGAGGGCCACAGTGAAAAAACACGGATACTGAATAAATATTTCTGCTCGGTATTCAAAACAGAAGAGGAGGGGGAGGTACCTAAACCAAACAAGAGAAACACTCTGAATAGGGGGTCAATACCAGTCCATTCACAGAAGAAAGGGTTTTGAAAGAACTCTTGAAACTGAGGGTGGACAAAGCAATGGGGCCTGATGAGATTCACCCAAGAATTCTAAAAGAACTAAGGGTAGAACCAGTAACTCCACTGACTACTCTCTTTAACAAATCATGGGAGGATGGGATGGTACTTGAGGACTGGAGGAGGGCAAATGTGATTCCACTTCACAAAAGTGAGAGCAGGGCAGAGGCAGGAAACTATAGACCAGTTAGCTTGACCTCAGTGGTAGGGAAAATTATGGAATTACTTCTGAAGGAAAGAATTGTTGCGTACCTAGAGGTCAGTGGGGCACAGGACCCAAGGCAGCATGGTTTCACAGCAAGAAGGTCATGTCAGATGAACCTAATAGATTTCTTTGACAGGGTGACCAAAGTAATAGACCAGGGAGGGGCTGTGGATATGGCCTACTTAGATTTTAGCAAGGCATTTGACACAGTCTCACCCAAAAGATTAATATACAAGTTAGTCAGCCTTGGAGTGGGTCCCAAGATGGTAGCCTGGATAAAAAAATGGCTGGACAACAGAACGCAAAGGGTAATAGTAAACGGAGTCCACAGTGAAGAAAGGAGGGTAACTAGTGGGGTACTGTGTGGTTCAGTACTGGGACCGGTCCACTTTAATTTCTTCATAAGTGACTTTGGAGAGCACCTGGAAGGAAAAGTATGTCTCTTTGCAGATGACACAAAGATCTGCAGCAGGGTTGATACACAAGGTGGGGTGGAAAGGATGAAAAGGGACTTGGCAAGGTTGGAGGAATTGTCAAATATATGGCTGCTCAGATTCAATACAAAGAGGTGCAAGGTAATGCATCTGGGAAACAAAAACCCAGGGAAGAGTACAAAATGGGCAGTGAGTTAATAACAACAACAAAAATCGAAAGAGACCTAGAAGTATTTGATAACCCATGAGGTGGGCGCATGAGGAAGGGCACCTCCATTATGTCAACTCCTTCCCGGCGCAATTCCTCATGGCTACGGGGAGGGTTGGGTGACAGGATATCACTATGCTTATGCACGTGGGGGGGAGCGAGCATGGCAAGCATGGGCTGGGAGGGGGTGGAGAGGCTGTAGGAGGTGGCGCTGCGGTGGCTGGCCGAGCTGCGTCATGGTATCAGGGGTTGGTGAGTGGATGCAGTGGGAGAGATATGGGGTTCAGGTCCGGGAACTGGTGCAATTTTATGGAGCCTGGCCCGAACCTTTTTTTTTCCTGCTTTTACCTCCCACAACATGCACTCCCCTGGGGTTGAGAATCCTTAAGTGGGGGGTTGCGGGGAGCAAAGTCCCTGAGAGAGGGGGGTGGGGCCCAGCCCCCCAGAAAGCAGTAAAACAGCATTCTGGCACCATTGTCCTGAGGTGCCTAGTTGTCAGGAGTGCCAAAATGTGTTCAGCACTCTGACTGAGTGATAACGGCAATCTCCTTTAGGCATTCACCGTTATCACATAGACCCGAAGTATTTATGTCAGATGACCTAAAGGTGGGCAAGCAATGTGAGAAGGCGGTAAGGAGGGCTGAGGGGATACTGGGATGCATAGGGAGAGGCATCAATAGTAGAAAACATGAAGTTGTTATCCGTCTGTACAGACAGTTGGTGAGACCCCATCTGGAGTACTGTGTGCAATTCTGGAGACCCCCATCTCTGCAAATATATAGACACAGTGGAGGCTGTTCAGAGGAGGCAACCAAAATAGTGCAGTGTCTGCACCAGAAGACATACAAGGAGAGACTAAAGCAACTTAATATGTATACCCTTGAGGAAAGGAGGGAGAGGGGGGCCATGATAGAAACTTTCAATTATATCAAGGGAATTAACAAAGTACAAGAGGGTAACATCTTTCAGAAGAAGAGAAGTGCAAGAACAAGGGGGCACAATTTGAAGACGAGGGGGACTGCTCAGAGGTAATGTTCGAAAGTATTTTTTCACAGAGAGGGTTGTGGATGCATGGAACAGCCTTCCTGAGGAGGTTGTAGAGTCAGGAACAGTGAGAATTCAAGAATGCATGGGACAGTCATAAGGCAATTCTAGTGGGGGGGTAGGAGGAAGTAAGCTGTTGATTAACTAGAATCTACATCTTATCCATCAGGTAGCGAAATGGGCAGACTAGGTGGGCCAGGCAGTCCTTATCTGCCATCAAATTCTATGTTTCTGTGTTTCTATCCTGACAAGGGTTGACAGTAGGCATCTGTGATGAATTCATCATATATCTCAATAGACCAGAAAATTTAACATTAAAAGATTAACAATCTCAGTGGGATTAGTTACCTCAACATCATTAACTTTCAGTTTCTCAATAACACTTCTAGACTTAGGAGACAGCAAAGAATTAATGTTATTCCAAAACTTCCTAGGGTCAGCCCAGCTAGCTTCAAATCATTTCCTATAGAATGCCCTATTGGCATTCCTTACCATTTCAGAAACTTTATTTCTCAAACAAAGCTCGCTATTTAAAGATCATAATGGAAATATAAAAGGAAAAGTGTGACCCACTGGGAGTTGAACCCCGGCCCCTAGCATACCATGTCAGTGCTCTAAATAGCATAATAGCTGTACTTTAATGATGAAATAAATGGGCATTTCTATAAGCTTCCCAGGCAAGATTTTTCTGCTTAATAATTTTTTTTTATTTCCCTTGGTTACCTTTTATTAGGGGCACCCAAAGTCTCAAACTATGCAATAGAAAAAATATATATTTTTTGTACATGGAGTAATTTACTTAAAAAAAATATAAGGCTAGATCATCATCTGGAATGTATTCTAAATAAGACCAGTCAACTGAAGATAACTGAGCATTTAATGCATCAAAGTCAACATTTTTAAAACTATGAATCTGAACAGAACTTGGTGGAATTTTTATGTTTGAAATTCAAAACCTATAAAATGGCCATATGATCACTCACTGAATCAGCAAATACACTTGAAACAGCAATTATGCCAATTCTGCTAGCAACAACCCAATCCATAACTAGATGATTTGAAATTTGCAAATTTAGGCAGGTTGGTTCATTTATTACTTGAATTAAGTTAGAGGAATATAGAAGAGACTTCAACCCCAATCTATTACTCTGAAGTCAATTCAGGTTCATATCTCCCACAAGCAATAAATCATGGTGCCTGATAAAGGAAGCCACAATTTCCAAATATTCTTCTAAACCATGTAGAGCCCACTGAGGGGGATTATGCAAACAACCAATAATTACATGTTTCCTACCACCTAGTACTAAATGAAGAAGTAGCCAATCAGTCAAACAATGATTCTCATTGTTAGTACTTAAAACGTTCAACTGTAGATGCTCTCTAAAACAGACCGCCCCCCTACCACCCTTTTCTTGCCTTTTCAGTCTTTTCTAATTAACTTATAACCAGGTATTCTGCATAAACTATAGGAAACTAGGATCTTCAACCAAGTGTCTGATATGGCTACTGTATCAGGATGATGACAATTAGTAAGTTGTTCAATTTCAGCAAGTTTAGTGATTAACCATCTGACATTTAGAAGAATAATTTTAAAGCCATGAGTTCTATGCAAGGAGCTGGAATTCAAATCCCATCACCATAAAGTTGGGCCTAGTACATCATCCTAGTTTCTGTGCATAAACCTATTGAAACAATTATGGGTTCCAAATCTCCAACCCCAGCAGACCTGCAGAAAATTACAAAAATTCTGGCTAAAGTGCTCCAGGACATTTCAGAACTAAAACTCTCAGCAGCTGACACCAACTGGGAACTTATACTGCTAGGTGAATGACTTTCCTCAGTGGAATAGCACCTTTTATCAGTGGAAGAGAACACAGATTATACACAAGCCCAGCTCTAAGAATGAGCCTCCACTTCATGCCACTTGATCGAAAAGGTTGATCATCTGGGGAACCGAGAAAGATGCAATAATATGTGTATAGTCTGTTTTCCAGAGGGGGCAGAAAGTTTGGACATGAGACAATGTCTGCAACATACTTTGCCTCAACTCCTGAATGCACCAAACTGCCCGCTCACTGATTCTGAGCAAGTACACAGGAGTTTGATCCCGAAACCTAAACTGGAGCAACCTCCCCAACCTATTAGTGCCAAAATATTCCAGTTCCCAGTGAAGGAGAATATCCTACATCTGGCCCAAGAACGGGTCCCAATTATATGGCAGGGCCATATCATCAGATTTGTCCAAGACTTCTTGGCTGAGCTTTCCCAGAGTGGCTGGGCATTTACAATGGCCAAGAGAAAACTAGCACAGCACGGCTTCCAGTACAGCATGCGCTATCATGTCACCATGCCGTATGTCCACCATAACAGGATGGAACATTGTCTGACCCCCCCTTGATCCTCCCAGCTGCAGCCCCTGCCTCAATGCACACTCACTCAGCACCCGAATCTGAAATCTAGAGGAAGGTCCCCTTCAATACAGACAAGTGTCCTTAAGAAACTGTCCAGACTAAGGGTAGACAAATCAATGGGTACAGATGCAGTTCACCCTAGGGTTCTAAGGGAGTTGAGGGAAGTGCTGGCTGCACCACTAGCATTACTGTTCAGCCTATCGCTGAACACTGGGGAGGTCCCAAGGGAATGGAGTAGGGAAGATATGGTACTGCTTTACAAGAGTGGTAGTAGAGAAGAGGCAGGTAAATACTGACCAGTCAGCTTGACTTCGGTTGCAGGAAAGGTAATGGAGTCACTCCTGAAAAAGAGAATTGGTGGATTCATGGAGGGGAGGTCCTGCCAGATGAAACTAATCAAGTTTTTTGACTAGATGATGAGGGAAGTAGACCAGGGAGGGGTGGTGGGTGTGGCCTATCTGGACTTCAGCAAGGTTTCTGACACTGTCCCACACAGACAGCTGGTGAACAAACTAAGAAGTATTGAAGTGGGTCCTAAAATAGCCAAATGGGTGGAAAGCTGGCTTAGCGGTAGAAACCAGAGGCTGGTAGTAAATGGGGAAGGTAGAGTGACATGTGGGGTGTCACAGGGGTCAGTACTGGGACCGGTCCTCTTTAATATCTACATTGGACAGATTGTGGATGAATTGGAAGGGAAGGTGTGCCTATTTGCAGATGATACACAATTCTTCAATAGGATAGACACACCAGGAGGGGTAGAAAGAATGAAGGAGAACCTGGTGAAATTAGTGGAGTGGTTAGGAACTTGGCAATTGAGATTCAATGAAAAGAAGTACAGAATCACGCAATAAGGGCATAAAAACCCACAGGCCAAGTATGAATGGGGGGAGTAGTCACAGTAACAAGGCAGGAAAGGAACCTGGGGGTTATCACACCAGATGACCTAAAGGTAGCAAAACAGTGCAAGAAGGCATTGGAAAAGGCAAATCATATGTTGGACTGTATAGAGAGGGGTATAACCAGTAGACACAGGAAGGTTTTAATGCCCCAATAAAAATTTCTTTTGAGACTCCACCTCAAGTATGGTGAGCAGTTCTGGAGGCTTCATCTTCGTAAGGATATAGATAGGGTACAGAGGGTGCAAAGAAGTGCAACTAAAATGGTGCAGTGCCTGCATCAGAAGCGCTGTGAGTAAAGGCTAAGAGATCTAGAGCTGTACTCCATGTAAAATCAGAAGAGAGAAGGTACACATGATTGAGACATTTAAATAACTAAAGGGAATAAACAAGTAACAGAAAGGGAGCATATTTCAAACAAAACAATGTCCAAAGACTACAAGGCACAATATGAAGTTTTAGGGGCAGGGATCAGAGGGAACAGAAGGAATCACTTCTTCATGGAAAGGTTGGTGGACCCCTGGAATAGCCTCCCTGTGGAAGTGGTGGGGGCTAAAACAGTTAATGGATTTAAGAGAGCATGGGATAGACACATGGGTATTATAAAAACTGGTAGGGAAGGAAACCTGTAGACTGAATAGGATCTCAAGACACCATTAGGAGGGGTTGAGGGCAGGAGGCCAGAGGCTGGTGAATATGTAAGGTCAGTGGTTTTAAATTCGGCATGGAAAAAGGGGCACACTGGATAGGCCGGGCAGTCTTTTTCTGCCATCAACATCTGGTTCTAAGATTCTTTGATTCTACAAAGGAACCAAAATCTACGACTTCAGCAGACCCCCCCCCATGGCAACTAGTTCATAAAAAGGGGCAGGTAGAGGAATCTTGGATCCAACAGAAAGGACATCCAAGAGGAAATGGCCAGATCCTGCTGTCACAGTAGAAGTTCATCTCTAGCTTCATTGACTAGCCCCAAAATTCCGTACCCTCCCAACCAATTTGAGCCCTGCAACGGAGTTAGAAATCTCTCTCAGAGTGAAAAATAATCCACAGACTCCTCTGGACCCATCTCTGCTCACTCCTATAGCTCATTCTTGGGCTAACTGAGCAGCTATTACCCCTGTTCCTCTGCTCAGCTCCTTGGGACAGAAGATGCAGATAGTCTTCAAAAAAATTTTCCCTAAATAGCTGAGCCAGCTTGCCTACTCCCAGTGAATAATTTCTACATACTTTAATTTTCTTCCCACAGGAGGCATGGCTCCAATGGCCTATCTTCTGCTTGGAGATCCTATGGCTGTTTGTTTTTGCTGCCTAGACTTACATAGTGTTGCCATTTAAAAATGATTGATGCAGCATGTTTTAGCGCCGAATGGATTTCTGCAGAGGGATGAGATGCCGTTCTGGCATTTTATGCTTCTTTCAGCTTAATTGGCACTCCACTGCCAAGATGATTCCACCCAGAGTACCAGATTCCAATCTACCAGTTTGGGGGGTTAAAATACCCCTAAGTATCTTGCACCCCCTCTATGATAGAGCATCACCTTTCCTGATCCTCACATATGCAGAAGGAGTAACGGCAATTTGATACAATTACACAACACATTTTGTGGGAAATGGTTTTACTTCAAGTATCTCTCCTAGCTCCAATGGTCCCATTCTCAGCCAGGATATCCTAGGACTGAGATTTGTTTTTTTTGCTGACTAGACTTTCATATTTTTCCTGTTTTAAAATTGATTGATGCAGCATGTTTTTTGACCCTGTTTGGATTTCTGCAGCAGGAAGAAATGCCAACCTGGTGTTCTTTGTTTCTCTCAGCTTAATTGGTATACCATTGTTGGGACATTTCCAGTTGTAGTACTGTCTTCAATACTACCAACTTTCTAGGTCTGCATACCCCTAGGGGGCTTTCACCCCCTCTGTTGCAGTGCACCACCTTTCCCAACTCCCATACAAGCAGGAGGAGTACCTGCATTTTAACACAGATGCAGAACAAATTTTCCTGGGATTGTTTCATCTCAGTTGTTTCTCTTCTGTCTTCACTTTGTGTCTTTAGACACCACCTTCATCCACATGGGGAACCCTCTTGCAGAACTACACAGAAGCTGAACTTTTTGCTATGGCCATGTGGAATTCATAACCAGGCAAAAGCAGCAGAGAACTGTCATCTAATGTTGCCATTTTTTCTGACAACTGATGCTAAGCTTCAGTCTCAACATGCAGGGACACCTCACCAGCCCCATTCAAGGGCCCCCATTCCATGCTACTATACTCATCCTGATGGCTATTCTTACAGTGTCTGGCAGTCAATTTATGAGTTTATCCCTACTAAAGTACCACCTCCTGCAGCACAACCCTTTGAGTGCCTTATAGTTTTGGGGTGCATTTACTCTGTTTAAACTGAGCTGTATTGTGCAGCATCCCTGATGGTGAGAAGGGATGCTAACCTTATATATCACAACTGTTTCTTTAAGGTGCTCTTGGTTTTTTTCAGGCACCTCTTCTCCGCCTCTTGTACTGGTCCCCCCATGCCCTCCCCCCAATTTGTTCTTATGTTCAGGTGTGTTATACCCGTAATAACCACAAGGTCACAGCCCAGTGTTTTGACAGGGACACCTCCCACTTTAACACCTGCCATACTTCATATAGTTTGGAGGGTGATACCCCCTCTCCTCCAACCCCACCCCCAGCACTCTTTATGTCATATTCCTTCTATCATCTATATTCCCCCCTCTCCAGAAGGGAACTTCCCTCCACTGCCAAGGATTACTATTCCTCCGCCCTCCCCCAAACCATTTCATTCACGGAATCAGTTTATTTTAATCTACCTGATGCGTTATCATTGACATATTTGATGTTTCAACCTTCCCACCCCTTCGTAATGTAGATAATTGCAGACTGCCTTTTTTTTTATTTGCCATACTAATGATTAGTTATGGACATTGTTCCAGATTTTAACTCCTGTCTCACTAGATCCCTGAAAGTAGCTGGTCTTATTGGGCTGTATTCCCTCTGTCATTATTATATCCAAATATGTCCCTGCCTGTCTGGTTAGGGACAAGCATAAATATGTTTACAAGTTTTCTGATCCTATTTACTGCTGCATTCTCGTTGTTCTGTATTAGTTCTTTTTAAATGGCAGACTATCTCTGCATGTTATATTTGTTGTAACTTGCACAATGTACTCAGTGACCTGTGTTGTGACCCTCTGTCAGCATATGACCATCTTCTGTATACAGGCTCTAGGGCCCTCTTGATCTCTTACTGCTTGCTGCTTAGTCTTTATGCCCCTGTTCAGTGGCAGACACTTTTACAGACATCCCCACCCTTCCAGAGTCCTATATCTCAATCCCCTTGGCTAACCTGAAATGTGTGACCTAGAAATGTATCAGGGATGAACTCCACTATCAAACTTAAAAAGGTCTTCCCTTATCTCAAGAAACTGAGTACAAATATAGCCTTCTTACAGGAGACCAAACTGCTCCGATTGGATGCTGCTAAAATATGCAATGAATTAATAGATTTTGATGCATACAGTTGTGCTCCTACAATTGCAAAGGGGATCTCAATACTAATCCATAAATCCTTAAATTGGACTATAGAAAAGCAAGAGCAAGATGTTGAAGGGTGCTGGGTATTTATACAATTTGCTACCCCTCAAGGTCCCCTAATCCTGGGTTGCACCAATGGGCCCAAAACTGACTCCCCAAGTTTCTTCCATGCGTTCTGTCAAGCACTCCAGGAATTTTCACCCCCCTTCAATGCCCTGTCTGATAGGGGGAACTTTAATAAATCCATCCCCCTGGACACTTACAGATCTATGTGGACTACTTAACCACACCCAAGAGTTGCCAAAGCCCTGCTAAGTATGAAGAAAGAACTGACATATGGAAATCGCTCAAATCCATGTCCAAAGGTTTCACCTATATTTCCCCTGTCCACAGGTCAGCCAGCAGGCTGGACATGCTCCTGGGATCTCTCCTCCTTGTTAAAAAGGTGCTAACTTGTTGCATAGAACCCTTGATTATTTCAGATCATGCCTCAGTCTCCTCAATGGTGATTTATGGTCCAGAAGCCCTTAGATCCTCACAATGTAGACTAGATCCTCTACTCTTGCAGGATAAGTCTTTTTGTATATGAGTCACTGAAGAGGCACAGGTGAGGTATTCACAGCTACCCTCAGGGAGGCTTTTAAAGCTACTTTTAGGGGCAGCATCATGGGCGATGCAGCCAAGCACATATGGGAAATAGAAGCCACACTTAAATCTCTAGAGTCAGTGCTTGACAAAAAAGACCGAGAATGCAAAACAGCTTCCACCCCGATACAAGCAAAAGCCCTCCTAGCAGAAGTGATGGGTATCCACCTTCAGCTAAACTCTTTCCTTGCCTGACAAGCAGAAGTAATCCTTCTCCATACCAGACATAGATATTGGGAAGTGGAGACAGGGCACCTATTATCCTACCGACTGATAAAATAACAAGCTGCTTATCACAGATCCAAACTCCAGGACACTATGGGACCCTCCACTGCAAACTAGCAGCTATCGACAATTTAATGACCCGATTCTACAAAACACTGTGTAGCTCCTCAGCAGCAGGACAGAACCTCAAGATTGATATCTTTCTGTCCAAACTACCCTTCCCTCAGCTTTCTCCAAAACACAGAGATTTCCTAGAATCCCCACTTACTTTACAAAGATTCAGAAGGCCATGCACTCCCTAAATAAAAATAAATCTCCAGGAGGTGACAGTATCCCACTCAACCAGGATTTACAAAGGGTAGACTAGCTTCCAACTTTATTCACTCTATTAACCCTATCATCACAGCTGTCAATCAGACCCCCTCTCCTGTTGCTGTCATCACAATAATTTTTGAAAATGCCTTTGATTCTCTGGAGTGGGGGTATTTTCTAAAGGTCCTTCAGTATATGGGCTATGGACCCAATGCTTTGGTGCAAACCTTGTATCAGCCACCTGTGGCATGGATCCTTACCAGTTTCATTCTGTCAGCTCCATTTTAATTACAAAAAGGAACTCGACAAGGATGCTCCCTGTCCCTGATGCTATTTGTTCTGGCCGTCAAACCTCTTGCTATTGCCATCTGGGAACACACTAACCTACATGGTATTCCTCTTGCAGGGGATGACTTATGGTCCATCCTGTATACAGATAACCTGCTGGTAATACTATGTGAAGTCCATTCAGGTCTACCTTACCTCTTATCCATTCTTAGCACCTTTTCATCACTCTTGGGCTTAAAAGTTAACCAAGGGAAAAGAGATACCCTTTTTGTACAAGCAGGTCTCACATGGTCCCCACCATCCATTAAATATACATGCATTTACCTATCAGCAGACCTTTCTAAACTCCCAACACTTAATCTTTCCCCACCACTTCAGAAATTAAAAAAGGACTTTGACTGTTGGCAAAAATGATGTCTCCATTTAGCCGGCAAGATCTCTGTGACTTAATTGATAGCCGCTCTCAAAATCTTTCATTGCCTCTCTCACCTCCCTCTCAATCTATCCCCATCCTAGTTTTTCAAACGTTTTGCAATAGGAGGTTCCTTATTGTGGTCTGAGACAATGCCAAGACTTAGTAAAGCCAAACTACAGTCCCATTGGACAAATAGGGGTTGGAATCTCCCCTGGTTTCAAGGGTATCATAAAGCTTTCTTAGGAGCACAGATCTGTCAATGATTATCCCCATCTACAAGTCACCTCAGTTTGGCTCATCATAGAAATGCCAATGTTGTTGGAACCAGCACCTGCCTAAAGGTATGGAGTTCAGACTTTTACTCCCTTCCAGCACATCAGCCAACCATGACCAATTCAGTGAGTTAAACTGCAAACACTTTTATTGAACACACTCAAAGTGTTAAAAGAACTCACATATAGCAGCAAAAGACAAGTACAAGCAGCAATGCAGTTCAAATTCAAGTCCATAAATCCACAAGTGAAATGCAAGTCCTGGTTGTGTGGCTGGGAAAACAAATTGTTCCAACAATTCACTTGCTGAGGGTGTCACCAGACACGTTTTGTTCCATTGAGCTTTCTTAAAGGTGAATCGGCAATCACCATGGTGTCACCTTTATACAAAGCCCCTTAAAGTGGCAGTGCATGCAATGGCATTACATATAAAGAGTTCTGAAAGTTCTCAACATGGAGACGTATTAGAAGAAGCTAAGTGTAGTTAAATTCCTTAATGTATAAATAAAACATGCTCCAAGTTATATGTCTACAGGAAAAATATCCATCCCTGTGCCACCGAGAAAAGTGTCAAGAGGCACCAGGGTTCAGATATCAGTGTGGGGTGGGGGGGTGGTGTACAATGTAAAACACAGTCAGTGAAATGTGCTTCCAATGTTAAACTGCAGTCAGCTCACAGAGGATTTTTGTGGTTGAGAAGGTGCATATCTGTGAAATGAAGAAACAGAGTACGTTAATAAATATCAGTTAACCACAAAGTGCATTAAAAACATTGCTATCCTAATACATTCATTGTCAAAAATACTAAATTAGTTTGAATCTAGGTGACAACAAGCTATATACATATATACATTTGTATTCTCTTTTTCTTCAGGAAGGGGACTCACTTCAGTTCTATCATTAAGACCTTTTTTCTCCATTGCACTGAGTGAGAAAATCCTGTATTGCTCTTTACACAACAGTATATTGTCATATTTACCCCCCCCATGTGACATAACTGTTTTTTTCTATCCCAATGAATCTGATGTGGTGTAACCCCCCCTCCCCCATCTCTGGGCTTCAGAATGTGCATAGCCAGGCCATTTGATTTGTCTTCAGTTTCTATGGCCCTGGCATGCTCCCCAATCTGAAGTTTAAACATTCTTTTTTTTATCAACATAATTTTTATTAAGACACAGAGCAGGAAAACAGCACAGTTTAGATACATAAATAAATAAGTAACATAGTAGGAGTTAATTAACAAGAGATATGCTCCACATTAATGCATATTTGGAATAATACAGAAGAAACAATACATTCATTAGAAATTTGACGTAGCAAAGTAAATTAGATAAATGGGTAACATGGATAACATAACAGTTGTTTAACTAGATAGGGTCAAAGTCAATATATTTCAGCATTATTATCATTGCACATTGCCTTATGTATCAGATGTTGGGGAGGAAGGAAGGAGGAAGGAAGGAGGGGGAGCCCAGTAAATTAAGAAGAGTGCACCACCATTAGTAAAGGATAACCAACATCAAATATATAGGATTGTCTGGAGTTATCTAAAGTCTGGCCAAAGGAAATCTGCAGAGACAGCCTCTTCTTCTCTATTAAATCAGAAAGACATCAGACTCCATGGCCAAGACAAGAGGGTTCCATAGAGTCTGAAATACCTTCAACTTACCTGTGTTGAGAACTGGGATCTTTCAATAGCCACACAAAATGTTAGGTTATTAGCCCACTGTTGTATAGTTGGGGGGTACTGGCCATCCAGGATTGGACAATTGTCTTCCTAGCAGTGACCAAAGCCAGGGTCCACAGAGTTCCAGGCCCACCTATCGGGTGATCCTGATCAGCCCCCAGCATAAGCTCCACAGGAGTGAAAGGCAGAGAAAAAACTGAAACATTGCTCATTATGTTGTGTACTGCAGACCAAAAGGGGGCCACCTTGGGGCATGTCAATGCAAAATGCAAAAAGTCTCCATTGGCCACCAGACATTTAGGACAAGAACTAGATTTTGATAGATTAAATTGGTGCAGTTTGACAGGGGTATAATAAGCTTGATGCAGAAAATTAAATTGAACTTGTCTCAATTTATTTCTCCTTGAGCAGACTTGGAAATGATTACAAGCTCTTTTTCGCATATCAGATTTCACTGTAATACCCAATACCCAAGTCAGTTCCACATTTAGCAATTGTCTCAGGCAAGACATCCTTACATCCTCCCAGCAGGAAGCCATACAGTGTAGACAACATTCTTACACCAGGCTGAGGGTGAAAAAGCTCTCCCTCAAATTGAGAGTGGAGCCCACCCATCTTCTACATTTAAAGTGTGTCCCAAGATGTTTCTGAGTTTAAGATAAATAAAGAAATCCCCCCGTGAACCTTCCATACTTCACACAAGTAGTCAAAGGTCACCAAATGATCTCCTTCATATAATTGGTCCACCCAATGGAGGCCCTTAGACTGCCAGTCCTTTAGTCTGTGTGTCAGAGCTATCACGGCCATATCATTAAATTTAATGGCTTCAAGCAGTAAAGTCTGCCTAGTGGGAGCGGGCCATCTTTCTAAGGCAGTATATAGATGATAAAATGCCCCAATAGTAATAGCTAGAAATGGGTTAAGGTGGTCAGGCGCATACCCTGTCCATAGCCCTTCAGACAATAAACCCCCTATAATGCTGCTCCCATGACAGGCTTCCTCCATCTTCTTCTTCCATCTGGACACATCATAATACAGACCTGGAGGAAGGGCAGCTACCTGGGCCACCCAATAATACCACTGAAAGTTTGGAAGGCCGAACCCCGCCCCCTCTCCTGCGGATCCTGGATTACATTCCTATTAACCCTAGCTGATTTACCACACCAAAGGAATTTATGCAGAATAGCATCAAGTTGTTTAAAGTGTTTTTTCGGCACCCTTACTAGTAGGGATTGATATAAGTACAACAGTCTCGGCAAAAACAGCATTTTAACAACTGCCACTCTCTCTATCAGAGACAATGGCAAGGCTGCCCACCTACCACAATCCTCAGCAATTTTTCTCATCAGGGGTTTAAAATTCAAAGCATAAAGAGCTCCCACTCTGTTTGAAATAAAAATTCCTAAATATTTAAGTTTGGGTACCAATTGTACTCCATTTAGATTTTGTATGAGGGATTGATGTTCCAAGACCCCCACCAGTAAGATCTCACTTTTGGACCAATTCATTTTATGACCAGACAATTGTCCATATTCTTCCAATATTTTTTGTACGTTCAGTAAGTCCTGTGCCAGGTCCCTTAAAAACAAAAGGAGGTTATCAGCATACATTGCTAGCTTGTGATCATGCCCACCACAAATCAACCCTCCTATCTCTGACCCTGCATGAAGGGCTGCTGCCAAAGGATAAAGGGACAAAATATATAGTAAGGGGAAAAGTGGGCAGCCCTACCATGTGCCCCAACCTAACATAAACCTGGGAGAGAGCACTCCATTGACTGACACCTGAGCAGAGGGATTATTGTGTAGAGTTCTGATCCAGGAAACAAACTGAGCTCCAAATCCCATCCTCTCCATAGTGACAAAAAGATACCCCCATTCCACTGGGTCAAAGGCCTTCTCTGCATCCAGGGCGACAATGGCAGCACAATGTTTATTTGTTACCTTTCCTCACTGATAGTTGACAATCAAGGTTCTCCGTATATTGTACTTTCCTTGCCTACCCTTCACAAAACCAGTCTGATCCGGGTGAATAAGGGCCAGAAGCAAAGAGTCCAGCCTGGCAGCCAGAACCTTGGCCAGTGCCTTATAATCGGAAGTCAATGGTGAGATAGGTCTATAGGAGGCACACCAGGCCAGGTCCTTACCCATTTTAGGCAACGCCACAATAACTGCAGACTGGGTGGAGGGGGGACAACTTGCCATCTCTCAAGCTCTCCAACAGCATATCCTTCAGAGGATATAACAATTCTTCCAGAAAACTTTTTAAAAAGTCAATAGGTATACTGTCTGGTCCAGGAGCCCTGCCACCCCTAAGTGCCCTAATGGCACTACTAACCTCCTGACTTGTCGGTGGAGACTCAAGCATCTCTGCCTGATCATCTTTAATAGATCGCAATGATCCCTCCTCAAAAAAGGCCTGTATTCTCTCTAGTGGGGGAGAAACCTCAGAGGTATATAACTTTTTTATAGAAATCACCGAAAGCAGCACTAATCTCCACTGGGTCAACCACTTGATTGCTATCAGAAGTATGATAGCAATCATACTCTCCCTCTCTCTCCTACGTAGGTGCCATGCAAGAAACTTTCCATCTCAGTCTCCATCAAAGTACTGGTTAGACTGCATTAGCAAAATCGCCCTTTCCATGCGGGCAATGCTGATGGAGTTATATTGTCATTTTAATTTCTGCACTATATGATACAAGGCCGATGTAGGATTAGCCCTGTGTGCCTGTTCATATGTTTCGATCTTAGTTCTTAATGCTTCAATTTCTTTATGTGAGACATGTGCTTTATGTGCTGCAAAGGAGCTAGATTGACCTTGGATATATGCTTTTAAGCCTCCAACCTTATCTTATGTGAGGTGTCCCCTCTATGATTGAACAATACAAATTCCTTAATGCTGGCCTGCATGTGTTGTATATAGACTTGGTCCCTCAGTAAGAGGGGGATCCAAGCTCCAGAGTCTGTTCCCTGTACAACCCCCCTAGAGCAAAAACAACAGTAAGGGAGGCATGATCCGATATTAAAATCGGGGAATATTGCTCACTTTGTATAGCTGGCAGTAGAGCTGGACTAACCAAAATTCTATCAATATGAGCATAAGATTTGTGTGCATTGGAGTAAAATCTGTAGTCTCTCCAAGATGGATAAAGATGGTGTTGGGCATCCACTAACCCCACCTCCTCCTCCAGAACTCCCAGCGCTTGAGCATTTGTGAACATCCAGGTGGGCCTAGTACCGGATCTGTCTAGTATTCCATCCAGCACACAATTAAAATTCCTCCCGATTATCCACCTACCAGGCCAATAAACCAACTCCAGGGAGAACAGCTGAAAAAATTGTGGGTCCTCAACATTTTGATCCTAAATTACTCCTAAATTTACCTGCCCTAGCCCAGGAATTTCAACCTTGGCCAAAACAAATCTACCGTCCGGATCAACACGTCTGTCCAACACCACAGCCGATGAACCCCTTGGGCAGAGAAGGTTGTCAAGATCCACATGCCACCCAAATTAGCCTCAGTTCTTAAGGCCTCTTTCTTTGACATATGTGTTTCCTGTATCAGAACCACTTGCCATCTGGCCCTCTTCACCTCAGCGGCAAAATGTTTATGCTTCAATATTGACTTCAACCCATTAATATTCCATGTTGCTATTTTAAAAGAATTAAAAGAATTAGCCATATTTTAATATATAAAACATTCCAGCATTTGTAGAGCCTGACCATAAACCTTTCTTTTAAACTGCAAGAACTAATAATCCTGCAAATTGTGCCTCTGCCATGCTGCATCTAATTTTAACTTTTAATAACTGAATTTTAAACCCCACTAATTTGAACCCCGAGTAAGGAAACTTATGTCACATTGTAATACCTTAGAACTAAATCATCCCCAACTAAACATTAAAAACAAAAGAAAAGACCCCCCCAACAGGGCCAACATGACCCATCCCCAATTCCCCTACAAATTGGTGGCACACCTTTATGGTTATCTTTATACAGCACTCCTTATATCAACACAACAGAACCCAGGAGTATACTTTAAACCAATAACTAAATTTATGTATAGGCAAGCAAAAGTCTAAAAATAATCACTAAACACAGGCAATGACAAAAAGATCCAGAGGGCATTCCCTCCTATTTATCAAAAACAACTGTAAGGCACAATTTATTTAACAAATTGAAAGAGAGCAAGTAGTCCAAGTGGATAAAATGTAGTTATTTGGAGGATGCATCTGTAGTTACCCTGATCCAGAAGGAGGAGGATAAACAGCCCTCATAAATAAAATCAAAGCAACCCACAGCCGCAGCTGAGGGGGTTAATACCATGAACCATTCCTCAGTATTGTATCTTGACAAGTAACCTGAAGAGGGCAGAAAACAATACAGAGGGCATGCGTATCCTGGACATGGCCAAGAAATCAGCTCTGAACAGAAATACAGAACTGGTCTTTGGGACTCCAATCAAACCTATATAAAAAGGAAATCAGTTAAGCTGAACTACACCATGAAACTGAGAATGCATCTGTTGTTACCCTGATCCCCAGCTCATGTCAGAGCATGATTATTTCAGGCTACCAAGCCCATAGAGAAAATGTACTGCCCACACAAGTAAGTTCAAATCAGTCCAAATCCTTGAAAGAGGAAATAAAATCATGAGCCATATTAATAAGGTAGCCCATCAACTAAATATTAAAGGCAATGAGCAGAGCTGAAGGAATGAACGTCCAAGGTAGGGCTATGAGGCCACGTCAGTACAAAAGTAAAGGACTGACCATAAGTTCTCCAATTGAGCTGATCAAGGAAGGAAAGGAAAGAATCATTAGCTGGGGGATTACTATCCCCTCAGAAATATTGTAGCAGACCTCATTTGCCCCCTTACTTCATGCCAACAGAATTAGTTGTAATCCAAAGCATTATCTGTACCTGGTCCTCAGTGTTCCTTGGGTTCTCATCACACTGGCGAGTGGGCACCTTCAGCTTGGCCTGCATCCTCATGCTTGGAGTTCTCCTCGACCCATTTTAGAGCTTCACTGGGGCATAAAAAGAAATGAGGAGGGCCCTCAGGTCGATCAAATTTCAGTTTTGCTGGGTATAGAAAGGTGAAAGATCAGCCCATATGATGCAGTCTTGCCTTGACATTGTTAAATATCTGACATCATTGCTGCAAATCCTTACTATAGTCCTGAAACACATAGACCCGGTTATTCTGAAGCATAATGGAACCCTTTTCTTTTGCTCATTTTAAAATCCCTTCCTTATTTTGATAGCACAGATACTTAATCAGGCAATGCCTTGGTCGAGCACCAAATGGGGGTTTTGGGCCCACTCTATGAGTTCAATTGGCAGATTTAGATGCTCCATGAGCCAAGCATGGATATTTTTCTCTGGGTTAGCCCTCACGGTGCCCTCAGGTAGCTCAATAATTCGTAGATTCGATTGGCGTGATCTATTTTCCTGATCATCCATCCTGCTTATTAGGGCTTCAAACTGTTGTTTTAATGTGGCGTTATCCCTTGTACATTCAGATAATGAGTCCTCCAAAATCCCCACACGATGTTCTAGTTCTGCTATCTGGTTAGAGTGAGAGGCTGACAATTCCGACAATTCTGTCACCACTGATTGCAGGTGAAAACTTTGTGATGTAAGTTATCAAAACCAGCTTTCATATCATGCAGGATTAAAGCAAGAGGGTTAGGTACGAAATCCCGTGTAAAAAAATACCAAACAGTAAATTACCGTGGAAAACATCCCAAACTGCCGATTTCCCGATACAGTCAAAATCCAGCCATAAAAAATACTGAAATACTGAAATATTGAAATTCGGAAATATACTTAAATGTAAAATGGCATCAGGTCATCAGGTGTGATGATTACCTGATTACCTGTTGCACTGACGCGATGTTGAAAGAGCGCAGATGCAGGGCTGTAATCCGGGCTACATAGGTCTCCTGGCTACCAACCATGGCTTTCAGCAACAAACAACAATGTCTGTCCCAGAAGTTGAATATCCTGTGTACCGGAATAAGCTGTGCATTAGAGGGTACCTGCTGGTGAGTGAAAAGATTAATAGTGAGCGACATTACTGGTGCTGTCAAAGCCGCAAGTTACTGAACTGCCATGGTCTTGCAATTACTGTCCTTCGCAGTGGTCTGCATCTGCTGGTGAATGATAAGGAGCATAATCATTCACCAGATGCATCAGATGCACCGAAGGCAGAAGCAATGTCAGTTTTAAAACAGAGAGCTGTAGAAACCCACAATAACCCTTCACAGCTAGTGCAAGATACACTGTCCTCTGTACCCCCTGAACTCAGCCAAAGCATGCCACAGAAGCAGGCATTGCTTCAGGTTATAAAGCGAGCAAGAAAGAGCATCGACCACCCGAGCCACGATCACTTCAAGAGGTTAGTGTGTCTAAGGAGTTGCGGTCAGTGAATGGTCAGCCATGGTTGCTGCGAGACACCACTGTGGGCGATGAACGCTTCTTGCTGTTCTGCACTGGGGCTAATATTGAGCAGTTGTCCAGGGCACAATATTGGATAATGGATGGGACTTTTAGGACTGTTCCCTCTATATTCCATCAGCTTTACTCAATACACGCCCCTGTGGGACCTGAGGAAACTTGCAGGATAGTCCCTTTGGTGTTTGTGATCATGTTGGATAAGTCCCAATGCAGTTATCAAAGATTATTTCAGGATCTACAAGACTTGGCAGATGAGGCAGACTTAATACTAGCCCCTAAGTACATCATAACTGACTTTGAGCATGCAGTTATTAATGCATGCAAAACTGAGTTTCCTTCAACTATAAATGAAGGGTGTCTTTTCCACCTGGGCCAGATTGTGTGGAGGAGGATACAGGCATGTGGGTTAGCACAACAGTATGGCACCGACATGGAATTTAGCCTACTATTACGACACCTTGTTGCTCTGGCTTTTCTTCCATCGGGAGAAATTATTAGTGCTTTTCAAGAATTGAAAGCTATTATGCCTGACAATGCTGCCCCTCTTATTTAAGTGGTTTGAGGAACATTACATTCTGGGTACAGTCAAAAGAGTAACGAGAAACCGAGCACCCATCAGAAACCCTCCAATGTTCCCTTCCGAATTTTGGTCAGTCCAAGATCAGATCAAAATGGGATTTCCAAGGACATAAAATAAAGTCGAGGCTTGGCATCGATGACTAGGGGCTTTGATAGGGTCTGCTCATGTTGGGACATACCATTTTATAGAACAGCTACAAAAAGAGGCAATGGTCACAGAAACAACCTGTGAGAAAATACTTTGTGGTCTACCAAGGTCTCCCACAAAAAAGAGGTACTGCAAAAGGGAGGAAAAAATTCAAAATGTGGTGACAGTGAAAGAACAAAGAACAGCTTTAGAATTTCTTCGAGGGATAGCTCACAATCTCAGCATTTAAATGTACCTGATGCTGCTGCACAGATATTTGGTAGTAAAGACAAACCATATGCATATTTTTGTACAGCTAAAAATAAAGGTGAACTTTTAATGGAAGGCTGCGAGGATTTGATGCTGCTGCCCATGTATTTTCACTGCTGCTGCTGCCCCCAAGGATTTGATGCTGCTGCCGATGTCCTATTCGAAGATGCTGATGCTGCCCAGAGATTCGGGAGTAAACAGTAACTGTTTATTTAATCTTAAAATAAAAGGTGAACTTTTAACGGAATAAATAAAATGAACAGAGGGATGGTGCTGAGGTCCTTTCGCTGCCCCGAGTGATTGATTTTGCTGCCGAGGTCTTTACAATGCTGCTGCTGCCCTGAGGATTTGATTCCGCTACTGCCTGGAGTTTACTGCAGAGTGTGGTGATTGATTTTGCTGCCATGGGCATTACGATGCTGCTGCTGCCCTGAGGATTTGATGCCGCTACTGCCTGGAGTTTACTACAGAGTCTGGTGAGTCATTATTACTGGATTACATCTAATGAGGCGGGATTTGGTTATTCGGTATTTTTTTTGTTCTGTATTTTGATTAATCGAGATATTTTTTTCATGATTTCGTCTCTCAGTATTTTACATTGCGGGAATTAGGACGGATCCCAAAGCAAGAGTAGTTGGAACTGCTGCTAATGAATGCTCGAATTCGGAGGGGGCGTCTGGTCTGCTAACACTGTCCAGGCCTCATCACTGAGCTTTCGGCCGATCAAAGGGAGTAAAATGCAGTTTTAACTTCTTGTTTTGTTCCTGCCCGATGCCATCAACTTCAATCTGTGAAACTCCACCACAATAGGCAATTTAGAACATGTAGACTCCTGTAAGTATATTGAAAAGGCTGAGTGCTATATGGAGCTCAGCTAAGCTGTGTCGGCTATTTTCAGCTGTTAGCCATGCACCCCCCAGTTTAAACATTCTTTTCATTTTGCCCACACAATAGCAACCGTAAGTACATGTGGCTAGATAGATAAAGCCAGGGGTACTACAAATAATGAACCCTCTTACTTTGGCATCTCTTTGTGTTATTGGGTTCTTGAAAGATTTTGTATTCTGTACCAAGGAACAAAACTAACAGTTGCCTCATCTGTGGCAACCACCACTTCTGGCAGGGAGCCATGTATATGGTTTTTCCTTCACTTGTTGCACTGAATGTACAACAATGTCCATGCTATTTTCCCACTTCTGTATGTTATTCTGTTCTGTTAAATCTTACAGACCTGGATCTTTTGAAATGAGGTGCCAATGTTTCTTTAAGATGGACCTAATCTGTTTTAATTGTGGGCTATAAATAGTGACTAGAGTGGTTTGTGGGTCACATTTTATAACAGTTGTTTTTTATCTTAACAGATCCTGTCTAGGTATAATGTCAACTGCTACCATGACCCCATCAATCAATTTCTGGTTGTAGCCTCTTTCATCCAATTAATTGGGCAGTTCATTAGCCCTTTCTTGATATTCTCTAGTATTGCCACAGTTCCTTTTTTTGTTCTTATACACTGCCCTTTTGGAATAGCTGATATCATGTGTCTCAGATGGTAACTGCTTGCCAAAAGCAGTGTGTTGCAGTTGATGGCCTTTCTGAAAAACCCCGTGGTCAGTCCCCCCCCCCCATCTTTCTTGATGATAAGCTCCAGAAAGGATATTTCAGTTTTACTGAAATTCCCACTTAATTTGATATTTGGATTACTTTGTTCCAAATATTTTATGAATTCAAAATGTTCTTCATCAGTGCTTTTGCATATCAGATTATATCATCTATGAACCTCCTCCAGAAGTCTATTTGTTTCAAGAAAGATGTTTCTGGTTTCATCTCATATGTTTTCTAACTCCTGCTTACCAATAAAAAGGTTGGCATAATTGGGTGCAAAACTGGTGCCCTTCACCATACCTTCTTTTGCGAGTAGAATTCCACCTTTAAAAAAGAATGTGTTGAATTCCAGCATAAAGCGGGATAGTTCTATTAATACCCCAGTGGGTGTGGTTTGATCCATACGTGTCTCAAGATAATATTCCATCTCCCCCAATCCCTCATCATGTAGTATGCTGGAATATAGGGAAGCAACATCAACTGTTACCACTACGCTTTCCTCCTCCACACTTAAATCTTCTAAGACATGTAGGATCTCCCCTGTGTCTTTGATAAAAGATGGTAGCATTTTAGCTAGTGGAGCGATGTGAAAATCCACATATTTGGTGAAAGGTTCAGTCAGGGAGTCATTCCATGACATGATTGGATGACCGGGGGGTTGATTAAATCCTTATGGATCTTTGGCAAACAATAGAATGCTGCCCAGACTGGAAAGTTCACTTTCAATTAATCAACAGCCTGCTTGGAGAGCCATCCATTATCTAGTGCTAACATCAAGAACACATAAATGTTTTTCTTTAAAGATCATTGGCAATGGTTTAAATATGAGATAGTAACTGCAGTCTTTAAATGGTATTTGTTTTGAAAGGTACCTCTGCAAGTTTCATTCAGTTCTGTTGCTTGTTTTCTATTTAGCGAGCCTTTCTTTTCTGAGGCATTCTGCATTGCAAACTGCAAGCTGAGCCCTGCCATCCAGAGGTGAAGTGAAGTAACAATGATATAATTTTAGTCTTGTAAGTGACAGCCATTCATTTTTTTCTCTCATTTTTCTTCTGTCTTAGTGGCAGTCTTTTTGAGTTATGTTGTGTATGACACCATGTGCCAGCTGTAACACTTCACTAAAATTTTTTCAGTAATATTCGTTCCTTTATCATTTTTGTGTTTTTCTTTCCTCTTGTGTTTCCTCTCTCAGCAATCAGATCACAATACAATGTTACGGGTTGGAAAGTGAAAGTCATGTTTCGGTCAGAGTTGTGAGACATGTGGCCTGTATTCCTTCAAGTTATCTTTTAACAAATCTTTCCATAAAAGTCTAATTTCCCAAGACTGATCAAATGCCACAGACATACTGTTCTTTAAAAAAGGCAATCATTCTAAACCTGAAAACTATCATCCTATAAGCTTTACGTCAGTTATATGTAAGTTAATGGAGAAAATTATCAAAGTCATTTTGGAAAAAGAAATACTCTCTAATGATATCATCGACCATACACAGCATGGATTCAGGAAGGGGTATTCCTGTACCACTAATTTGGTATCTTTTTATAACTATATAAGTAAAGGACTTGATTCTGGTAACCCCATAGATGTAATCCTGCTTGAGTATAGCAGGGCATTTGACAAGGTGCCACATGGTAAACTTATAAATAAAATGCTGAAATTGGGATTTTCCCATATGTTAGTCAAATGGATTACCTGTTGGCTGTCCGACAGATGACAAGAAGTCAGAATAAATGGCATTCTTTCCGATGTGGGGAATGTGACCAGCGGGGTGCCTCAGGGATCAGTCCTTGGACCGACTATGTTTACTGTTTTTATTAGTGATATACAGGTTAGCGCAGGCAATCTTCTTTCAAAATTTGCTGATGACACTAAGCTAGGAGGAACAGTAAATACTGATACTAATAGGTCCATACTTAGCAATAATTTGAAAATTATTGAACATTGGATAATCTCTAATGGTATGATGCTCATTCTTGACAAATGCGCAATGTTGCACTTTGGCAAAAATAATCCTCTACATATCTATCTCCTAAATGATACTCCTCTTAAAGTTTCAGTAAATGAGCGGGACTTTGGGGTTGTTGTTAAAAGCAAACTTTCCTCATCCAACCAATGCATTAAGGTAGCCAAAAAATCTAATGCATTGCTCACCCATATTAGATGCACATTTGTGTCTAGGACAGAGGAAAGTATTATTCCTCTTTATAGGACCCATGTAAGGCCTCATTCTGACTACGGGTCTCCTTTCTGGAACCTTTATCTTAGACATGACATAGGTAGGATTGAGAGAATTCAGAAGAGGACAACAATGGTTCCCCAACTGGGCAATAGTGACTACTATGTTAGACTGCAGGAAACTGGGCTCCACTCCCTTCAAATCAGACGAAGTAGAGATGACCTGCTCTTTCTGTATAAAATCCATAATTATCAGGATTTGATGTGGCAATGTGGTCTAAAATTTTCTGGAGAAAGATTGTTCCGAGCCTCCATAACAAACAGATTGATGTAGCCAAATCTGGAATTGATAAAAGATTTAATTATTTCTTGGTTAGAGCCCCCAGACTGTGGAATAGTCTGCCACAAGATTTGGTTGACAGAAACTCCTTTCATTCATTTAAAAAGGGCCTAGACCTGTAGATGGAGTCTACTAACTCCTGGGAGTAAAATTCCCAGTGATGTGGTCGGGGACAATCTCGATGGGCTTAGGCCTTCTTTCGTCCTTTAGAATCAAGTAAACCAAGTAATGTTATTTGGTGCTCATTCAATGTTTGTGTTGTCTCATTGAACTACCATTCTCTCCTGAATATTTATGTTATGCCTTTTGTGTGTGTTTGACCCCCGCTTTTGGTAAATCAGTCCAACTCACAGTAACAAATTAAAATTCATTGTTTTGTACCCTTGGTCAGTGGCTTCATTTGTGACTCAATTTTATGTGCATCGCCATATTTTGATTTGTAGTGTGGTTGGTTTGTTACTGTTATACTGGCAGCAATATAACATCTTTTTTTCACAGTCTTTAGCAGGGTCTTGCATCGGCAGCAGCATAACTCTGAATTTCATGTAATATCAGTGCTTCCTCTTGATCGTTCATTTTAGTTTGCCAGCACCTGTCTTCATATAGGATTCTTTGTGAATTTATTTTTCAGGGAATCACATAAAATCAGTAGATGTATGGGGCAGTAACATATTTGAGCTCACATCATTTTCTGGTATCCTCAGTTATACTTTGGAGTCTATTGAAGTGCCACATTGATCGTTCTGTGTGCCTGTGTAGATCATACTGTCATACTATCTCAATGTAAATGGTTATATTGTACATCGTTTCTTCGCAGAGCAGGTTTCCCTGATTATTTTAAGTTCAGTTACTGTTCATTACAATTGAGATTACATATACCCTTTCTATCCCCAACCCAAGAAAGAAAAAAAAATGATTGTCATGGTTGTGTTTTGTTTTTTAAAGAGACAGAGCTTTAATCCAATATTCAGTGTGGGAATAAAATTGAATGAAGACCCAATCAAAATTACTTTTTCAGCAAAGGTCACTTATAACTGATGTGTCTATAGTTGTCAGTACTAACTCTACATACTTGCAGTCAGAAAAAGCAACAGTCAGATCTACCACACAGTATATTGACTATAGCACAGTTGTTGTCTACCATTGTGATGTTCTCTAAGGGGGATTTGAAAAGATTTTCCTATTGAATAGCAGGTTTCAGGTCACTCTATTTTATTGTCCTGGATTCCCCCCTTTCCACCCATACAAGACAGACCACCATTGTGTTGTGCTCAGATCAGCAATCAATTTATTATAACCATAATTTCTTTGTTACATTCTCATAATTGTCTTGAGCTATTGTCTTATTACACCTCTTTTTCTATTGCATTGCATATCAATATCATTTCAGCTCCTCCTTCTCTTTGCTTCTTCTCACCTCCCCAGGTGAAAACCTGGGAGCCTTCTTCTCTCTTCTTATAGGTAATGGTGATAACTGAGACTTTCTTCTCTTTCTGCTGCTCCCCTTCTCATCCTTTTTCATTTTCATTCCCCCCCCCCCTCATTTTTACCCCTTTTTTCTGCCATCCACCTTTGGCAGTCCAACTAGAAACATCCTATCGGACATCCTCTGCCATCCACCTTTGGCAGACCCTCTTGGCCCTTTGTCCAAAAGACCCTTTTTTCGTCTCTTTCTTCCCTTTTTGGGTGGGTGGGTGGTAACAAATTTAACCAGCAAAAGAGGCAGATTGCCTCTGTGCTGCCTGCTAAGTACTCTGCGTTTTTCCCTGCTCACTTCCTTAGCTCTCTTATGGTTCACCTGTTCCTCTTCATGCCCCTCCTCTTCCTGCCTATTGCTACACCCCTCCCCTTCCCCTCCTCCTTACGAGCACTACCACTTGGTCATCAGGGAAGGGGTCCACCAGGACAACTTGGTCTACCCCTTAAAGGGCAAACTCCATTGTCCCGGATTCACCCTTTTCCTCCCCCATACAAGACAGACCACCATTATGTTGTTGTGCTCTGATCGGCAATCAATTTATTATAACCATAATTTCTTTTGTTACATTTTCATAATCATCTTGAGCTATTGTCTTATTACAACTTTTTCTATTGCATTGCATAGCAATATCATTTCAACTCCTCCTCTTCTTCCTCTTCTTCTCGCCTCCCCAGGTGAAAACCTGGGAGCCTTCTTCTCTCTTCTTATAGGTAACAGTGATAACCAAGGCCACTTTCTTCTCTTTCTGCTGCTCTGCTTCTCATTCTTTTTCATTTTCATTCCCCTACCCTCCCCCTCATTTTAGAATAGCCAGTCTCCAGCTTGTGTGGGGTGACTGGCCTTCCCCACTTTCCCCCCATCCGGATCTATCTGTTGTTTTATCTCCTCCAGGCCTTAATAAACCCCATCATCTTTGTATTAAACATGTCTATGGCCAGGTCTGATAAATGTACCTCATCAGATCTGTAAAATTCATCTACACATTCTTCCACTCCCCTCATTATCACCTGCCCTCCCATGGCTTTTACCAAAGTCCCCACCCTCCTATTCATCTTTCTCCTAGCTCTCCCTACTGCTACATGTCTGTGTGCATGTCTCCATACTTTCCGTGGCATCATGTCAGACCATGCCAGGTTCACCTCCAGCCACCATTGTTTTAGCTTTTCCATATCCCTTTTTATCTGTAGATATGTGTCCACCCATGGTTTTTCTCTTATGTCATTCCCTCCCAGGTGTATGATAATCAAATCTGTTATCAGTCTCCGCTCCTGCATCTCAAGCAATGTCGGAAGCAATTGTGCCCATTTCATCCCCCGAATGCCACGCCATAGCAGCCTACAGTGTCTGACATCTTGGTAGAGCTACTTTCACACAGCCTTCTTTTCTGCTCTCTTTTCTGCCCAATAAATGTAGAAATGCCCACAGATCCACACCTCCGTTATCCTCCCTCTAACTATTGGATAAATTGAAACACTTTTATTACCTTGAGATTCCATGACTCTTCCCCCACCCCCATTCCCCTTTTGTCTTTACCTGAAAACAAAACATAGATAGGATGTTAGTCCTTAAGTCTTAAAAGCACGAATGTATCTTTTATAACTGGCAGACCGCCAGAGCCCCATTTTTTTTCATATTATTCACTGATTCTCCTTCCGCTGCCCATTGTGATGTGGCTACTATATGAAAGGAGTGGGAAGAATAGCTAGCTGGGTCTTCTCCCTGAAACGCCATGCCTTTCTTAAGTATGGCTGTGACCTAGTAACTAGTCACCTTCCTTCTCTCCCCATGCACAAATAGTCTCCCTTCTTTTTTGTGTCTCTCTGTGGCGTAAGCCCACAGAGATTTTACTAGGCACAAGGTCTCTTTGGGATGGGATGTTAAAGTTATGACACAACCTTCTCCTACCTGATCTGTTTTTGACCTCCTGATTATGAGTTCTATTGTTTCCCATCCCCAGACTATATCTCCCCATTCCAGACTCCATCCTCGTCCTTACTGCCATGCCCCACTGCCTCACTCACTCACTCTCAATGCTCCCCCAAACATTACTATGTAAACTGTAAAGAATAACTGTGCTTCATCCTTGGACCTACAAACCTCTGTGAGTATACTCCGTAGTCTGGATAGCCAATGTTCAGCTATTGGATGCCTTCCATCCCTTTCCCCCTTCTTCAACCTGCTCCACCCTTGCATCATCCTCTGTATCAACATTGATTTCGTGGGATCCTGCTATCTCTTCAGGCTACATACTATACTGATTCTGGCTAGGTATAACCCTATGGTATTGTATGCCAACCCCTTTTCCCAGTGATCTACCATAAACCTCCCTAGCTGGTCTTCTGTAAGTGGCTCACTTACCTCCATGTGGTGTGCCACCCTGAAAGCCTGCAACACCTGCCATGCCGCTTCATAGGCTCTCAAGGACTGTGGTGCCTATGATTTCCAAAAAAGCATCTCTGCTCCCTCTTGTCAATGTCCCAGATGTTTGCTGGGATGGGCATTTTCAATTCCTCTGCTGTTGGTGCCAGCTTCTGAAAACGATCCAGCTACAGACGGGAAAGGCTGTCAGCTAGGTTATTCCTCACTCCGTCTATGTGTTTTGCCCTAAATGACAGATTTAACTGTAGCCCTCTCAATACTAACTGCCTTAAAACCGGCATTACAGGCTCTGGCCTTGCCGCCTTGTTATCCAGGACATTCACCACTGCCCTATTGTCGTACCAGAAAGTCACCTTCTGACTTAGCAACTCCTCCCCTCACACTAAGGTGCAAGCCCAGATTGGCATTATTTCCAACAATGTGATGTCCTTTACCCTGCCATTCCTTAACCAGTCATCTGGCCACGGTTCTGCAAAACATTTTCCTCTCAAGTACCCTCCCATCCTCTTCCCCCCTGCTGCGTCCGTATACAATTCCAGATCAGTGTTATAGACCCAGTCCTCTTGCCAAAAAGATATGCCATTGCAGCTACTTAAAAATTCTTCCCATACCTTGAAGTCGTCCTTTACTCCTTGGTTTAAATCCACCCAGTGGTGTGGCCATTCCACCCCTACTGTTGCCCTCACTAGCCTTCTTGTGATTGTACTCCCTGGTCCAATTGCCCTACAGGCAAAGTTCAAATGCCCATCACTTGTTGTACTTGTCTTAATTGGACTCGCCTCCTTCTCGTGTGTTGCCAACTCAGCTCTCTCAACCTCTTCACTTTGTTATCAGGTAACTGAAATACCTCCCCCAACGCATCTATTTCAATCCCCAAAAATTCCAACACCCTGCTAGGGCCTTCTATTTTTTCCGGGGCCAGTGGCAAGCCAAGCTCCCCACATAATAGCTGAAAATGCGCTAGCATATCTTTGGTCTCTGTGATCCCACTGCCTATCAATAAAAAGTCATCTAGATAGTGTATCACCATCTTATACCCAGTTTTCTTTTGAAAGATCCATTGTAGGCAGGTGCTGAACATTTCAAACGTAGCACAGGCTATCGAACAACCCATAGGCATCGCCTTATCAAAATAGTATTGTTCTGCCACTTTAAACCCCAAGAGGTCCCAGTCGTCCTCTCTAACAGGTAATAAATGGAAAGCTGACTCAATATCTGTCTTTGCTAACTATGCATCAGGGGTGGCCAGTATGATCTGTACTGCTTCTTCCAGTGTAGCGCAGGTCACCCTGCCATGCTCCTCACCTATGAAGTGATTTACTGATTCTCCCTCCGGAAGCGACAGGTGGTGTATCACTCTGTATTCCCCTTCCTGCTTTTTAGGAACCAAACCCGGGGATCCTCAAATTGTCTATTGGGGAACAAGATATGGGCCTTCCACCCTTACTGCCACCTTCTCCTTTTCAATCTTTCATATCAAAATGTCCTCTTTTCCCCTGACTAATCTCAAGTTTTTTGCTTCCCTCGCTTGTCTTGGCATGTTGCACTGCAGGGGAAAACCTGCTCTAAAACCTTCCTTTAAAGTTTTTGCTGCCTTCCTGTCTGGGTATTCAGTGAGCCACTTCCCTCAGGCTTCCCTCTTGATAGTAGTCCTGGCTGGCTGAAATCTTTCCCTGTCCCCCTACTCACTGCCTCCCATCCCTTGCCTACCTTCCCACTCTTTGGTCCCCCCAACTTGTTTAGTATGACTGTGCCCCTCTACTCACTTGGCCCCTGCCCTTCATCCCTTTGTTGCAGGCCTGACCTCATAGCCTTTGCCCCTGCTGGAAGGACTGGTGGGTTGTCCCTTGCAACCCCTCTGCTTGTGTCCCCTGGGACCACGAGGTCCTACATCTCAACGCTGGATGGGTACCCCCGCATTTTGAGCATGCATGCCTAAATCAACACTGGGGCCAGGAACAAAATCCCCTGTTATATCCCCAACAGTATTTTTGTAAGATCCCCCCCCTTTTTTGCCCATCTCCCCCTCCAGGATGGATTGGTTGGTGACATAATCTGTCCATAAATCTATCTGTTTTGTGTCCTATCTTATCTCACCATATGTGGCCATCCTCTGACGAAAGAATTCATCATAATATATCCACCTCACCCCCCTTTTGCTTTTGCCCATCGTATGATCAATGAGTATGTGATCAGAGGAATCCCCAGGTCTGGCTTCTTTTCCAACACTATGGCAGAATAAGTGGTGAAACCGACAAACCAACCATCCCACATTTTTCCTTTCATAAATTTATCTTCCTCCTTCTTACCCAATAGTACTACAGCAGCTACCATCTCACTGTTTCCTATATACTCTCCTCCTCTTCGTACTTGGCCGCCACTTCCCTACTGACCAGGCCAAATATCTCCACATATTCCACTTTCCATATTTCTTCCTTTGTCGCCAGTGGCACATGTTCCCCTATCCTCATGCCAGGTGTTCCAATCTCCCATGTACCTTTTCCTAAACTGTCCATCTCTTTCCTTTCTCCCCCTGTGGCTTCCTTGTCTGTCCTAATCTCCGCTAATGCTGGCTCCATCTGTTCTTAACTTCCTACCCCCAAAGGCAAAATTATTTGACCGATATATTCTTTGATACTTTCACCCACGGAATCTGATACATTACCTGTTGGCCTGCCTGTTCCCTGTGGCCCATTGTCCATGAGCTACATCTGAACTGGTTCCCGTGCTGGTAGTGTTATCTGTGGCATTGGGGTTTTTAGACTTGGTAAGCTTTATTATGTTTACAATTTAACAAAATTATACACAAAACACCATTACATAGAAGTGTTTAGAGACAATAATCCAGCAACTTAGATCCATCATACCATTATTACAAATAGGGATCATACATATGCCATATTAAAAGGGAGTAAGTTATAATGTTATTAGAATGTTAATGGAGAGAAAAAAAAGCAACAGGTATAATCTTCCCTCCCAGTACCCTCCCACCCCACCCCCATTTCATTCACCACTGAAGAAAAACAGGTAAGACAGAAAAGAAAAAGGAAAACCTCAACATGATTCAAATTATGGTGCATGTATTTGAGGATAAGTTCAGTGAGTCTACAATGTGAGTTATTGTTGTTGGGACAGTTAAGGTTCACAGAACTCAGCTTAGTGGAGCCAAGTCAATGCTATTATGGACATGAAGACTGTTAAATGGACAGTAGGGTGTGCAGATGAGCCCAGATCTTCTGATATTTCATACTTCTTTTAGAAATGCTCGCTAGGAGGGGTTCTGCTTGTAAAACAAACAGGAGTTCTTGGTGCCATTCTGAATACATAGGGGTTTGTTGGTCCAGCCAGTGACGTAATATCACTTTCTTAGCACATAGGGAAATTAAAGTCATATGTTTCCTTTGGTTTCTAATAAGAGTGTCCACCGAATCCCCTAGGATGCAAATCTCTGGTTGGAAAGCATTTTGCAGTCCTAATAAAGGGTTGAGTCTAGAGTGGATACTTTCCCAGAGGGGGGATGCCTTATCACATTCCCACAGAATGCGAAACAGCGTGCCTCGCTGGAACCCACATCTGGTGCACAAATCTGACTGAAGCTTTCCCATCTTACAAAGTTTTACAGGAGTATAATATAGATCCTGTAGTATCTGAAATTGAAGCAGTCTGTAACGATCCCACCTGACATCCTTATATAGCCTATTCCAGATTTGTGACCAGTGTCAGGGGACCATGGGTGTTGGAGGGAGAATCCTATCCCATACATAGTGAGGGGTACCCTCTAGTTCCATGACTATTTTGTGCAGCTCTTTATAATAAAAGGAAATTAGGTGAGAGGTGGGTCATGTTTGTATTGTACTAAGGATGGGACCAGTCATGTGATGCTCCCATGGGCCATTACCAAAATGCCGTATTAAGACCTGGGAAATTTGAAGACATTTAAAGCAGAAAGAAGTAGGCAAATTGTATTTTGCCACTATATCCAAGAATGTTAACAACCTATGATTCTCTGTTATATCTATAACTTTTTTCCACACTCCACCATGCCAAAACGAGTGATTAATGACTCTTCCTCCAGTTTTAAAATTGGGGTTACCCAAAGTGAATTGAGAGGAATCCTTTTCCAGAGAGCATCTTAGAGTATTATTAAGTTGCTTGTAAGTACAAAGGGTTCTTATAATGTGAGTGGTTTTAAGCTTTCCAGGAACCTTGTTAAAGGGGAGATATGGTAATGTCCTGATATCTATACCAGATAAGACACAGATCGACTTCTCTATTTGTAACCACAATGGAAAATAAAGGTCCAAGCAGGGATCCGGGGCCAGATTCAACCATTGTGAGATAACTGCACAGTTAATGGAACGGTAGTAAAGATAAATGTTGGGGACTTGTAGGCCTCCTAGTTCTTTTGGTCTCTGTAGTTTAAACAGCCCCCTGCGAGGGGTTTTATACTTCCCAAAAAATTTAGATATAATGCCATGAACATGTTTGAACCAGGCATTAGGGATGTATTGATTACATAACTGAAGGGGATACAACAAATGGGGCAAAACATTCATTTTAATAGTATTAATTTGTCCCCACAGGGTGTGGCATTGGGGTTGATGGGGCAATCATGGCCTGAGGCTCCATCCTGGGCTCCTCCGGGGGCACTACCGCTGGTTCCGGGAGGGGTACTAGCAGCTAAGGGTCCACAGGGGAAGGAGGTAGTGGGCTGACCACTCAGGGAGGTGCTACCATTGGAGGCCTTCTTGGGCTAACTGTCCTTCCTGTTGGCCTTTTCCCTCTGCCCCCTTTCCCCTTCTCTGCTTTCTGCTTCCCACCAGACCTCCCAGGCTCATCCCCTTCCACTAACTGCCACATCATGTTGGCCTTCTTTGCCAACTCTACAATCACCTTGCATGTGTCCTCCCTTGAAGGCTTGTTCTTCTTTGGTGCCATCATCTCTCCTATTGTGCCTGAAGAAATGCTGTAAAAGCAAACTGAAAAAAATGCTGCTCATTATCCAACTGCTAAATTTTTTTTGGGGGGGGGGTTGACCATGTTTTTTGATAGGGCCTTGCCTTTGTATCCTGACTACATTCCAATTGAAAACTCCATTCACCAGCTTAAACAACTTTCTTCTTCTCCCTTAGTCCCTTCATATCCTCTGTGGCTACTCCCCTTACAAAACTTCTAGCCAAACCTGTTAAATGTTTTACAGTGGCCTTAGCCATGCTCAGGGGGCAAAACGCCAACCTTGGGAGCTACAGCCAGTGGCCAGAATCTCTGCCATGTACCCTTCTCTTGAGTTACTTGCTCTCCTTAAAAACTCCCCCCCCACCATGAGGTCTGACATCACCTGCCATGGCTGCCACCGCGTGGCTTCATCCCTGCCTTATTCTCTTGCAATGTCATTGCAATTTCTTTTTATCCTCTCCGCAGTGTGGTTCCCCACTACAAAAAACCCTCTATTCCCCCCTTTTTTCTCCCCAGTTGCATAGCATTCCCCTTCCTTGCCACAAGGGTTGGTGTCAAAATACCCATAGAAACCGCCAGCCACATGGGTACTTCCATGGCCTTGCCGTGCCTTCCATAACTGTTCAAAATGCAAAAATGTCTCCCTTTGATTGCACCCTGTCCTTCCCATTTTCTTACTGAGTTACCTTTTCTTCTGGCTTCCATCGCTAACTTTTCACCAACTTCCAAAAACATCTTCCGTACCCCCCCATTGTGACGTCAGATGCCATTTTAGTACCAGCCTTGTGGCTTCCTCCCAGGCCTGCTCATCACCTCGGCTCATTCCCTTTTTCCTTTTGGGCTCTCAGCCCCATATCTTCTACCACATTCACACTAGCAGTAGCTTCTTCTCTCACCCCTCGAGCTACCCCTGGTTCCCCTGTCCTAACAACCAGTCCCATTCCTGTAAGCTGATACTGACTCTCTATCAGCTGAGCCCCTTCACCTGCTTGTATGAAAAAACTCAGTGGACAAAAACTGTATGTCTGCCTTTATCCTCACAATGTGCCTAATGGGACAAATTGTATGCCTAAAAGCTTGTGCTGTTTCAACCATTTACTCGCATTTTACCATGCAGCAACACCTGTGTAACACCAGCAATGTGCTGACGCTAAGTCTCATCAGCCTATGACAAATGTACAAAAAGCTTTATATCTGGTCTTGCCATCAAAAACGTGCATACTGGAACATTTGCCAGACCTCACCGACTCATGCTGTTTCCCCACTTTACTCGGATTTTTTTTAAAATGCATAGCAATATCAAGCTAATAACCTCATCTACCAACATGCTAAGCCTCATCAGACCAAAAAACCTTACAAAAGCTGTATATCTGGCCATGCCCTCGCAAACATGCATACTGGGACAAATTGCAAGGCTTCAAAAGACTTGTGTTGTTTCCACTATTTTACCCGGATTTTGTTTTAAAACACATTGCAATATCAAGCAAGTAACCTCATCGACCAACCTAATTGCAGGCCTCAAAGTCAACATTAAATCAATAAAAATTTTTATTTTGTTCTCCTTACCTAGATCAAATTCCTTGCTCCACAAACCTTTTCCTCTGCTTTCCTCTGGATCTTCCAATTATTTTTTTTTTCTAAACATTGATAGCCAATCTGATGTGCTGGCTCTATTGATCTAAGTCTAACAAATTTAACCAGCAAAAGAGGTGGATTGCCTCTGTGCTGCCTGCTAAGTACTCTGCATTCTTCCCCTCCCACTTCCTTAGCTCTCCTATGGTTCACCTGTTCCTCTTCATGCCCCCCTCTTCCTGCCTATTGCTCCACCCCTCCCCTTCTCCTCCTCCTTCTGAGCACTACCACTTGGTCATCAGGGAAGGGGTCCACCAGGACAACTTGGTCTGCCCCTTAAAGGGCAAACTCCATTGTGCTTCATGCAATAAATATGTGTAGCATTTCTGTGTGTGGTTTTCTTTTTGCATCTATATCTTTCACTGTGTTTGTGTTTCTGTGTAATTTTCCTCTGGAGTAACTAACCTGTGGTGACCTTTTCACAACTGCTGCATATCAACAGTCAAATACTGTTGTCAAAATGCCATACTGTTGTGCTTTTGGATGTAAGAATGACCTGTCCAGTGGCCATAGATTTTATCGCTTTCCAACTGATGAGCCATGTCGCCAAGAATGGATCACTGCAGTCAGACATAATCTCTGATCCCCTGCAAGCCACGGTGTTCTTTGTTCTGATCACTTTGAGGATGATCAGTTTCAAATTCATCCAGCTCTCCTATCAATCACTGGTTTTCAGCCATGACAACGACACCTGAAGAGGGATTCTGTCCCCACACTGTTTTCCACTGGAAGGAAGCACCAAAATGCACTAGTAAAGGTGTGGAGAAGAGGTGGCATATAGAGGTACATGCTTATTTACTTATCTAATTTTTTTGGTGAGTGGGGGGAGTTGGTGGATGATGGTGGTGGACAATTAATGGGCACATGTCAGGATACATACAGTGGGACCGCGCTCTCATCAAAGTGGTACAAAGTTCCCTTATGGAGGGTAGCTCTATGGCTCACAGATCAACACTGTGCAGTTGTTTGTTATGTTTATTCAAAGCCACATGTCTATTTATGTGTCTCATTGCCCCAAACTGCAGGATACATATTTGTTCATATACATAGGGGTGATGCATAGCCTTTTACTGTGTCTTCTGTGGCTCAGTTGACACTGACATCAACTAAACTCTGGAGAGAGCTGCATCATTGGGAGTCCAGAGGAGATATTTCCTCTACTGGGGAGGGTATGCTGGTTGTTCTGACCAAATGACTTCCTTTCCTGTCCTGCGGAGGGTGGGCTGGTTGTTTTGCCCAAATGACTGTTCCTGGGTGGAGGCCCGAGGATATTATGGGTCAGCTTGCAACACCGAAGGGAGTATCTGTGGGAGTTCTACAGGTGTGTATTCACCTCCATGTGTGCATGTGTGCTGTGTGCAGTCTCTCAAGTGGACGGTGGAAAAACAACACACTCCGTGTTTGATGAAAGAAACTTCAGGTATCAAAGTTGATAACTAGTCAGGGCTGTAGCCTTCCATTTAAATGTCATGTTGCAAGTGACTCCAAGGTATGATGGTATGATGATGTTAGGGTGGAGTTGGCAGGAGGGGTAGGTGGGGGCAATTGTGAGACAAGTTCATTTCTGCAAACCGATAGTAAATGACAAGACATAGTTCTGCAGTCTCAATTGCAATTTCCAGTATTGATTACACATAATGTTACTTATCCCTGACAGAGTTACATGTATATTGTTTATTGGAGAGAGCCTATAGCAGCATTGCCAGCACCAATGTGAAATGTTCAATTCTGCGTGGATTGGTCTTTCCTGTGTACAGTATTGAAAACAATTATGTAACAGGGAAGTTGACATCACTTATCCTGACTTATGTTGTGAGGTAATTAATGCTACCATTATGGATGTGAATAATAGTATAATCACTGCATGACAACTGAAAAGGCCAAAAGGTTCAGTTTTAGGAAATATAATTGAAGCCAAAGTGAGACGGACAGGTAGATGTACCATGAATGTCTAAGGTAAGCTGGGAAGGCTATTAGGAGGGTGAAGGTGCAGACAGAATGGGATTTAGCATGGTCTGTAAACAAAGGTGACATGGCATTTTATATGCACATCTCTGAAATAAGAAAAAACTGAGGGGGTGTGATTGTGAGGTTCAAAGGAGAGAAGGTAGAGTGTAATGATGGGGATATGGATGAAGCACAAATACTGAACAAGTACTTCTGCTCAGTATTCACTAAGGAGGGGATGGTCAAGGGCCACAGTTGGGTTGCAGAGGCAATGGGGGTGTAGAAGTGGACACAAGTCCATTCACATTTGACAGACCTCTGGAAGAACTCAAAAAGCTGAAGGAAGATAAGATCATGGGCACAGATGGCATCAACCCAAGGATATTAAAGGAGCTGCGAAGGGAACTAGCAGCACCTCTGGTGGCCCTGTTCACATATTCATTCAACATGGGTGTCATGCCAGAGGACTGGAGGAGGGCACATGTAGTCCCACAGCACAAAAGCGGCAGTAGGGCGGTGGCAAGGATCTACAGGCCAGTCAGCCTCACCTCAGTGGTGGGAAAGATCCTGGATACACTGATGAAAGAAAGGTTAGTGGTATACCTGGAATACAGGGGTGCCCAGGATCTGAGACAACATTGATTCACAGCAGGAAGGTAATGTTAAATGAGTACAATAAATATTTTTGACTGGTGACCAGAGAAATAAATCAGGGAGGGGTGGCACACATCGCCTATCTAGATTTTAGCCAAGCCTTCAACACCATCCCATATAGCCCATGTAGATTTCAGCAAAGCCTTCAACACCGTCCCATATAGAAGGCTGATTAACAAGATGGGTAGTATGGGCATGGGAGACAAGGTGATGAACTGGGTTAGGAACTGGTTAACAGACAGGCAACAGAGAATGGTGGTAAATGGGGTACAAACTGGGGAGAGGAGGGTGACCAGTGAGGTACCGCAGGGATCAGTACTGAGACCAGTCCTGTTTAATATCTTCATTAGTGACATTGCAGAGCGGGTTGAAGGAAAGGTCTGCTTGTTTATAGATGACACCAAGATCTGCAACAGGGTGTATATTCCAGAAGGGGTTAAGAAAATGAAGCGGGATCTTGAGAAGCTTGAAAGATAGTCAGAGATGTGGCAACTGAGGTTCAATGCAAAGAAATGCAAAATAATTCACCTTGGTAGAGGGAACCCTTGGGAGAGCTACAGGTTTGGGGGGAGGAGTAGACTGTCACCAAAGAGGAAAGGGACCTAGGGGTTATCATATCTGATGATCTTAATGTATCAAAGCCGTGCACAAAGGTGGCAGGGAGGGCCAGTGGCATGCTGGGGTGCATAGGCAGGGGTTTCAATAACAGGAGGTGGAAGGCGGTGATGCCATTGTATAAAACATTGGTAAGGCCTCTCCTGGAGTACTGCATGCAATTCTGGATGCCACACCTGAGCAAAGACATAGATAAGGTGGAGACTATCCAGAGAAGGGCAATAAAGATGGGGCAGGGCTTGCTCAACATAACATATGATGAGAGACTAAGAGACCTCAATATGTACTCACTAGAGTAGAGGGGACAGCGTGGGAACAGGATTGAAACCTTCAAGTACTTCATGGGCATAAACAAGGTGTAGATGGGGGACCTTTTTCAATGTAGAAAAAGTAGTAGAACAAGAGGGCACCATATTAAATTGGAAGGGGTAGATTAAGAAGTAATGTGAGGAAAATTTTATACACATAAAGGGTAGTCAAAGCTTGGAATAGACTGCCACAGGAGGTAAAGTGGGAAAGCACAATGAAGGAGTTTAAGCATGCTTGGTACATGCACAAGGGAAGCTTGAGTGGGGAGGGAGTGATGAAAAGCCATTGATCACATAGGGTCACTGGCCTACTTGCTGACTGTATGGACCTTTCAATCCTTACCTGCTGACAATTTCTTTGTTTCTATGAATGCAGAAGCATGTGCATCACAATTGTACAGATGATTATGTGATTGAGGCATTCCTCCCTGTAAACAGGGATGGTGACATGTCTTGGTGGTGTATGTTCATATGTGTGTCATGTCAGGCCTTAGCATTGTGGCACATGCATGACTACTTTGCAAAGTGTTGCACACTGAGTTATTAACGAATGGAATGCAGATAGTAGAGAGATGGCTGGATTGGACCACCAACATACAGGTGGTATTTGAAAACCAGGTAGTGGAAAGTACAGTGACAATCTGGGTGGTGTCAGAATTACTGCATTGTACATTACGTAAGTAGGGTAGTCAGTGGGACCAGGAAGCAGGTAAGGACAGTGGGATACATTGCAGGATCATAATGCTATTCACTACCAGAAAAATGTGAAGGCTCTATTTACTGCATTATAGCTTATCTATGTTTTCTTCTTGTTTCCTATCATAATTTGTAGGTCCTCCCAGAACTTGGCCTGCTACATAACAAGCCAAGTGAAATTCCAGTGGATGGAGAAGATACAATTGATGCTGATGAAGTTCCTGAACAGTTAGATGTTTCAGTTGACAGTGGTTTGCCTGAGGATGGCGACAATGCACCGCGTGACATGTCAACTCAAACCGATGCTGCAATAAGAATGTCTCTTTAACTGTCATGAGCAATGCCATGAAATCACTGTAAATGTTGTAGTGGTAGATGCTGTTATGTTGTGCTTCCAAGCCTAGACTCGATGGATGCACCATTTATTGTAAACAGAAGATCATGGGCAATTTTACTTCCATGTCCATCCTTGATTTACTTTTTGTTCCTGCAGTAACCGTGATCCTTGGAAGTGGGACTAGTGGGTTGAGTGCGGCGGTGGTCCTTGTGTCAGGTTGCATCATTGCTATTCTATGTTTGACAGATTGTCCTTAATCTCTACTACAACCACCCTATGCTTCTAGATGGTGAGAGCTTATGTGCAATGGCATTGAAGTAGGCGCACTGGACATGCAGCGCACAATCCTGTCATGGTCATAAGCACTTGCCCTACCCAAGTTTACAGCGATCACAGTTCAGTGACAGCTAGCCAATGCTGGGAGGCAGAGTATTGGCAACTATGTCTGTACTCTTGTGTCATGGAGCATCTCATTACTCTGCAGGGGCTGTAATCTTCCCAAACACTATAGATCACCGGTGCTTCAGGATCATTCCTTATCAATGTTTGTCACCATGTTGCTAGGTGCTGTTCCAATACCTCATTAGTTTTTGCCAAATGTTTGGCCACTGTCACTGTAGTACTTTACAGGTTTGCTACACTATTCTAGTTAGTGTGGCCAATCAGCATTGGGTAATAATGAATTATTTCCTTTTTTATTACTGTACAGTAAATTTAACATCTGATTGAAGGTACATGGGTTTATGATCCTGACTTGTAAGTATCTAAAGGGCATCAACAGAGTACACTGCTACAGTATGTTCAAAGTAAATAGCTAAAAGGCTATCGGGGAGACATTCTGAAATTTAAATTCAGTTTTTTTTTTTGGTGGGTGGGGAAATGTTGAGTAACTATGTCACCAAAATAGTGGTCTCATGTTGGAATACCCAGTATATGGTGGAGTTATCGCTGAGGCTACTGGAGTGTGTCAAGATGTGGCAGGCCAGTGGATGTGTTGTGTTTATGTGTAAAGTTGATTGAAAAATATTGTGAGGTGGTGAATGGGACTTGTGTCCACTGCCATCTATATGATTAAAGCGCTGCAGACTCAAGCACACAAGATAGACCATAAGGCCTTTATCTGCTGACTTTTCATTATGTATGTGTAAAGCAATATTTCCTGAGTTGCTGTTGGTGATGGCCGGATGAGCATGTGACGTGCTAGCACTACTGCTTTTGAAATGTAAGAGCCATTTTTCCTTTTGATGCAGTGCCTGGTTGCTATATTACTGATGGGATAATTTACTATCTGACTCGGTCTCAGTAAGCAACAACCAGTTAAGTATTGAGGTGGGTGTGGAGGGTGGGGTGGGGGCTCTCACTAGGTAAGCGATGAAAACAATGGCAACTTTTGAGCATTAGGTTGATTGGAGCTGCGCTGCCAGCTACTGGTAGTTGTGAGAACTGGCATGTGATTAGAGGTCAAGTACAGCTTAGTAGGCTAAAGCCACTGCCAGTCCACCCTTTCTCTTAATGTTGGTGCCACCTGCTGGCAATCAGACCCAAACGAACAGTTTTGACTGGACAATTTTTTTTTTGGTATCTACATTTTTATTGAACATTTTTAAAATGTTTTGTTTCTAAATACAATATTTAAAAAATAATTTAAAAATACAATCTACAGTTTACTAATAGGGACCCATTTCATGATCACAATAATGCACTTCAGGCATGGTGGGATAACGGCCATCCTTGGGTGGCGGATGCACGTGGCTTCATTTTGTGCTTCAACCCACCCAAGGTGGGCCGTTATCACAGCATAACACTCCCCACCCCGTTGTGTCTTATTGCTTAAGTGCTTACTATTTGCCACAGAGCTAACACCTATACAGTGTATATCAGAACATTATGTTATCATTCAGGGTGTTAGTAAACTAGTTTGGCACAGTAATCCTCATGGCAGCTGATTTTCATGAATGAGAGAGGGCACATGGAAACTTATGTGTTGTTGGAGATTATGTTGACCGTATGCAGACAAAGTATGTGATGATTACTAACTTTAATGCACTTTGCTTATGTATATTAACTCTATGTTTCTTTCTTTTTCTTGTTTCTTTTGTTAACTCTCCTCCTTTCCATGGCTGATTCAGTGAGGTGCTTTTTCTTTTCCAACAGATGTTTTGTTCAAGGCAGTGTCAGAAACTGAAAACAGTTCCACATGGGATGGGATGCACAAGATACAGCCATGGCATTCAAACACAACCATTTGTTGTTCACCATGGTGTCCAGAAGAATCTTCCGGACATCAGTATGACCTCAAATGGAACACAATGTGACCTCCTGCTTCCACTTACCCAGAAGAAACTGATGACCAAGACTGTATCACTGAGGATGAAGACATTGAATGTGATGACCCCAACTCTGACCCAGATTGGTAGATGCACACTTTGCCTTATAGTGATTTAGACTTTGATGAGAACATCATAGGGAAGTATGTGTCGACATGGTGTGGTGTTTCCCTGTCCATTCCCATTTTTCCTGTAATTCCATTTTCATTAAATTTTAATGCTATGTTACATGTACTATTTGTATTACCCGCCCCCTCCCCTTTTTTCCTTACAGCTCGATGGAATTGAAAGACACAAGAGACCTTCAAAATGAATGAAAATTTTTTTTGTCTTTGAAAGTGAGTAACTTCTGCTCAAGTTGTACTCAGTCTGCCTTGGAAATTGTTGTGTATTTCTTCAACAAATTGTGGGTACCATGGCAGTTATTATTCAAGTGTGCGAGAATGGACATCACTGCACATGGGTAAATCAGCCACTGCATGGGTCATTGACCATTGGGAACCTATTGATGACCAGCTGTATTTTGTTTTCTGGTGGCAGTCCTGTATGGATGTTGAATGTATTCCGTCACATGAAGATACCATGCATTTCAATCTGTACCTTCACACTCATGCAGTCTTCTTACATGGTCCCGACCATTCATCATGTTTGATCTCGTAGTCAGGAAGCACTCATGTCATCATTTCCCAAAAATTGTGCACATTTAGGAGGAGACACACAATGCTGCTTGCCTGGCCATATAGTAAAATATGGATCATACTTGGTCATGGACCTCATTCGATCAAAGGTTGTTTACTTGCAACTGGTATATGTACAAGTCATTCTTGTTATGAGCTGGCATAACAGTACTTCCACATTTCTTCAATGACTGTGATTGTTGGTTTGCAATGTCTTGTTCCTCTTTCCCCTGTTTAGTCAAATGAAGTAAAAAATTTAAATGCCATGGAATTAAAAAGTCTGAAGAGGTGCATTACAAAAGTACATTCCTTCAGTGTTACAATTAACAGCTTGATCACAGACAGGCATGTTTCAGGTAAAAAATCTGTGCTAGACACTGAAACCAATGCCCAGGATTGGTTTGATGTCTGGCATGTGGCCAAAAGAATTCATGTGTAGTTGATGCTGCAATGTTATAGTTTTTTTATCAAGAAGTTGCATTTCAATTCAGTGTCATAACTTTGTTTTTCTTTTTATTGCTTCGTTACTAATTTAGGGAAAAAAAATTGTAAACACAGGGTAAAAGAAGGGATTGCAACATTCTCACTGACTAGGAAAAAACCCATTAGCAATCATCTGTATTGGTGTGCCAGTAGCAGTGGTGATGATGGAGATCTAGTGGAAGCTAAATGTCATTCAATAAAAAACCATGTGACAAACAAGGGCACTGAACACGGATCTGTGTATAATGAATGCTCTCATGGACACCTGGAAGATAGGAAGTAGATAAAACCAGGTTTGTTATCAGCATACATTGATGCATTCCTATAAACAGTTGACACTGATTATCAGTACTGTGTTTCACATCACTGTGTATTTATCATGCTGATGATGGAGTACTCCGATGGTGAACATCACATCTATGCCCACTTACAGTACTGATGACAACAAACTACATCACAATGCTCACATTGTGATGATTGTGTTTTATCTGTCCTCTTCTGGTGGAATTTCTTCTCCATCACTTTCTCAGATGAGGCAACATGGTTACAGTGATACTTTACAGTGCCATTCTGCGATGTCCATGTGCAGAGTTCATAGGGTCAACAGAAGTAATGTCTGTTACTTTTCCATTATGACACTGATCCACGATTGTACTACAAGGTTACATAATCTATAATGTTGTAATATCACATCCTAGTTGTAGTATGTCCAACACTACATCTTAAATGCTTGTTACAGGATGAGTACTGGCATCATCACATTCTGAATAAATTGTGCAGTGTACAAGGCACAGTATTCTGATTCATAGCTTCATTGTCATTTCTACTTCATTGATAGGAAGCAAGCCTTTCAATGAGCTTCATAATATAATGCATGGGAATCTTCTTTGTAAAGATATCAAGAAGCTTTCACCCACTGAGCAAATGTTTGCACTGGAGGCCTATCACAAGATTTTGATTTTTTTGTTCTAAAAAGTGTGCACTATTTCTACCACAGAATAGAAGCAAGGTACAGTCCAAAGAAAGCACATGCAAGTAAAATAACACATGATGCACCACTGACGCAGCAGTAAAACTTCCACATGTCGCACCAGCGACACAGGTTTGCAGCCAGATTAGTAGCATTGATGTGTCCCATTGACTGTTTTCCTCTCCCATGGGAGAGATAGAGAAAGGGCTACATGTTGGCAGCAAGCATGACCCATGCTGAAAATGGTAGAATAAAGATGGTCACCACAAGAGAGCAGGGCTGGTTTTACATGCCTAGTTGCAGTCACACAATGGAGAGACTGCATGTCCTGCAGTGCTTTTCTCTGCATATCCCACCACAACCAGAGAAATTGAACAAAACCTCTCCATCACATAACAGCCTGTTTATAAGGACCCTCTCTACCCTGTGTCACTCTTCCTTCAAATAACTCTCCCAAGTGTCACATGAGCCATGACCAGTTACTCGGTGGAGAGGGAAGTGGCATGCTGTACAAGGGAGCCAATTTGATTGAAAGTCCAAGTGGAGGGGGGGCAGAGCCAAGGAAGACTGGCTAGAGGGTGGGTTAGCTGTCCATACAGCTGTACAAAAAGAAGTTTCAATAACAATGAAAATGACATTTGAAATTGTTTCAGAGCTAAGTTGTACTTGAATTTGTTACTGTAATGCTATCTGTCTATGGCTTCACAGTTGTGATTCAATTGCAGATGTTCATTGCAGAGATCCTTTTCCAGTGATCATCTCACAAAAAAAGAACTGTGTGAGGTTGTCCACTGAAAACTCAAGAGTAGCATTTGGTTTGTCATTGTTTTTAATTTGTTGCACAGTTGATGCTGTATGCAGTGCTTGCTCCATCACCTGCAATTGCCCTGACCAACTATCAAATGAGGTTCATTCACAGGCTGAGAAATGTTCATTGTGTGATGGTTACTTGCCATTACATCATAAGTTGTCAATGTCAAAAATGAGGTGGTCAAAATGGCACTGCTGTAACAAGCACTCTTTAATTAACGTGTTCATAAATGACTTCTTTTTTATAATTTCCATGTATATGCACTTTAAAATTAGCCTGTGTGCTCTCGTGAAAAAAATACATAATGAACATGTCCAGTTACAGTTAATATACTGTGCTACCTATGGTACACCAACTGTCACAAACTGTTTTTGGGACATTTGTACCCGGACACTACAAATGTATAGCCTTTGGTTCTATGGAGATGGTCACTGGAAGGATTAGTGCAGAGCAATGCATTTCCAATCCTGAATTTATATTGCAAATAACCTTTGTTTCATCTCCTATTATAGGCTGATGATTGCTGTGCTTCATTTTAATGAAAATTCAAGCAGAACACAAGACAAGACTAGTGACGGTGATGTAAAATGGGGGGTATCTTTCCCTAAATCTCGTGGAGGTGCTGCGATCATGAAACCTGTAAAAGTTCTGATCTCATATGGTGTGTTCTTAGTGATGTATATTATCTATATGTTGGGAAATGGTATATTGACACATGCAGGCTTCTGACAATGACAGCAGATGCTGTTTGCTGTCCTGAGTATGGGAGAGGTAATACAGGGTGTGGAGGAACAATTGGACAAACTGAAAGGAACCATACTGGGAATAAAAAACAAGTGCATTATGTGTAGCAGATGCTATTGCAGGGGTGGGTTGGAAGTGACACCTTTCCATTCTACAGTAAATTAACAGTAGAGACAGTTAGGGCACCATTAGGTGATGATGCCATTGTATAAAAAAATGGTAAGTCCTCACCTGTAGTATTATGTGCAGTTCTGGAGGGCACACCTGCACAAGGACATAGATAACATGGAGTCAATCCAGAAAAGGCAACAAAGATGGTGCATGGCTTGCCCAACAAAACAAATGAGGAGAGACTAAGAGAGCAATAGGGCATGATGGGGTTGTGCGTGGAACACATTTTACTGCATGGTCAAGGGCGTAATAAGGCACGAAGCCAAAGGCCGATTATATGTAGAACCAATACAGCCAGAGACTCATTTATCTTACTGTCAGAGCAAGAAGAAGGGATTTCTTTGATGAGCAGGTAAAGACAGAGGGGAGATTTGTTATTGTCAGCAAAGAAACAATCGTAATGAAAAATATAAACAATACTGCATACTGTATATAGGGACAAATTAGTAGACAAATCCCTTGGGGAGATCATTTAGGAAAACTGAGAACAAGATGGGACCATAAAAGCCTTCAGGTACACCTGACTCTATGGGGGGGGGGGGTTAAATACTAAGACCTGTCTGCTGGGTAGGAGCTGAATCATTTGACAGATGTTTGTAATTTGTTTGTGTGTGTAAGGAGAATATGATGATCAAGGAAGCATGTAATTAATCAGATTTCAGAATTGTCAATTACCATTTTACTGTATAAGTAAACTCAATATGTACTCACTGGAGGTGATGAGACAGTTGGGGGGACATTATTGAAACTTTCAAGTACCTCAAGGACATAAACAATGTGCATATGGGGTTAGTTTTCTAGTGTATGAAAAGTAATAGAAAATGGAGTCACAATATACAATTTTATGGGAGTGTATTCCAAGGTAATGTGAGGAAGTCTTTGTACACAGGTAGGGTATTCAGAATTAAATCTTTAAATACTGCCTGTAATGTGCATGGATACCCATGTAGTCAGTTGCATCCATCTATTACATATGGATGTTTATCCAAGTTTAATAAAGTAGGTTATGCACACTGTGCAGGTATCATCATTTCCATTTCATGGTGCATTCAGTGTCTGACACAGTTCTTCATGGCAAGATGTTCAGCACCTTGGTTTTTATAACACTGTTCCTTTGGGTTCACAGGTTAGGTGACAGATCTGATCAACAAGGTATTACAGCTGAGAGTTAAATGCCCCACATATAAACAGGCAATTCACACCACCCATAAGGATCCTCAGCCCCTACAAAACAATCTACTGCTAGGCTTCACCTCAGTTGAGAACTGGTTTAGTAAGCACAAATTGGTCCTAAATTATAACAAAACCAAGTTAATCTTTTTCAGCAGCTCCAACAACAAGTACAGGCTAAACCCCCTGACCTTGACTAACTGCCTTGGAGCAGCCCTTGAACAGGTACAATCATTTAAATATCTTGGAATCTCTCTTGACTGTAACCTATCCTATGGTGCCCACATCTATAGTGTCGCCAAAGCTGCAAATACTCGCATTGGACTACTCTACAGGCACAGGCAACACCTTACTCCAGAAGCCTTAAGGGTTGCTGTTCAGAGCTCTGTTGTCTCCATAATTGACTATGGTCTGATCATATATGGCTCTTCTACTTAAACTGCCCTCAGATGCATATCTACGTCTCTCAACAAAGCATTTTGGATCATCACTGGAGCTCACTTTCTCATTCATACATGTGACCTCTATACACAAACTGGCTGGCTGCAACTCTCAAACCACATAAAATACCAAACCTGCATTATGGCAAAGAAAATAACCATGGGCCAAGCACCCCCTGGAGTCCTAGCTCCCCTTTTCCCCAGTAGTAACCCTTGCCACACTAGGGGATATGAATCTCAACTCCTGCAGGTCCCTCACTGCTGTATCACCCAGGGACAAAGATCCTTTGCTCATAGGGTCCCTATCTGGTTGAATGGTCTCAGTAGTGACATCTCCTCTGTACCTAAGCTTGGCCCATTCAAATCCAGGCTTCTCCTACTCCTCTCAGCCTCTAGCACCTGTGATTATCTCCTTTAATCAGCCCTCCTTACCATAACCCAATCTTTGTCTCAGCTCTTTCTACATAGCACTTCTATTATCTACCCCAATATCCTACAACCCCACCCTCTTCCCCCTCCCCCTGCACCCCCTCCACTGCCTGTTGTTCTCTCTGTGATGTGACAATGCTTCTGGCTGCTTTTACCTTTTGTGTTCTTGCCATGTCTTTTAACACTATTTACCCCATCAATGCCTTTGGCTTTAGTTTAACCCAAATATATGCATTCATATTCATGAAACTGATTATTAACCTTTTATCCTGCCTTTGTTAATTAATTGTCTTGTTTTTTGTTTTTTTGTTATTGTACTGCAACTGATGTGGAACCTTTGTAAAAGAGTCTTGGCTAAAAGGTACTTGTAATCCTAGATTCAAATAAATAAAAAAATGAAAGAAAATCTCCATATTACAAATGTGCTACCACCCATAGCATCACAGCTCATCAAATCAGATAAAGCCACTCTCGTGTCAGTGCGCAAGATCAGATTCAGTAAGACAACTGTGTATGCTGTTGCATCACCAAACCTTGTCTTATGAAATCATTCTGAAATATTGAATATTGGTAATAATATTTACTGTTGATGCAACAGACTCGGTGTTTGTTAAAAAGATGGACTGCATGTATGTGAACCACACACTGAACACATGGCAACAATTATAAAAAATAATAATAACAGTGGAAAAAACAGAAAAGTGTTGAATAAAGGTACTTGTATGCTGCTTCCAAACTTATAGTTACAATGTGCCATCTCAGTAGTGCTGAGGGTTGAGCCACTGAATGCCACATATTGGGCCATGCCAGCAACCCAGGCTCAGGAATGGAACGGGCCATAGGGGGCTGACAGGGTATGGAAAGGATTGACCAGCTGCAGGACTGCTCTGCTGTTCCAGGAGCACAGGCAAACATACAAGGGAATGCTGCCATGACAAAGCATAACATTATAACTGGACAGTAGGCTGACCTCTGAAGATCAGGTGCTGTCTGTTGTTATGAGTGGTTTCCACTGCTTAAGGATCATCACCAGGATCAAGCTCCTCACTCCACCCAAGGATCTACCAACCCTAGTACATGTCTTTGTGAACTGCAGGCTCAACTGCTGCAATGCTGTTTACTTTGGTGTCATGGGAGGGACCATTTGCAGACTGCAGACAGGGCAGAACATGGCAGCATGGCTACTGACAGACCTACACAGATCATATAATGTGACCATGGCCCTGCATTCTCTGCACTGGCTGCAGGTCAGGCAGAGGATCCTTTTCAAGGTGCACATGTGCACCTATAAGTCAATATATGGACTGTGTCCTGGCTACATTTCTGAGCTCCTGACACATGAGACCTCTCTTTGCTCCCTCTAATTCTCCTCCTAGATGCTCCCCGGGTTCAGCTCAGGACTTCTGCTGATTGAGTTTTCAGTGTGTCTTGGCCGACCCTGTAGAACACACTTGTCACTTTCAGTCCGTGAGTCCCCCTTGATTGATATTTGTATCATATCCTTAATACCCACCTATTCAGCAAGTCATTTACTGAATAACTTTATTCAAATCCCTTCCACAATATAGTTAAAATTACAGTTAATTTTAATTATTGACTGTTGATTTCAATGTCCTGCTACTTCTGAGATGAATTTGTATGTACTTTGTTATATTGTGTACTGTGCCCATAGCCTCCATTATTGAGCGCCTTAAAAATAAAATGACCTTGTACTGCACTGCATAAGATGCCAAAACTGGGTTTTACACAACAGTTGATTTGCACTGTATCATTTGTGAATGCATGGGAACTTGTCACAATAACAGGAAGCAGAGCACACTTAATGAAGTTTTCAGATGAACTGTACTCTGCATTACCTCACAAATTAATATGACCACTGCAGTTAGGATGTACTAGATTTCATGCTCCATCAATAATTACAATAGGTGGTAAAAGGGGATGTGTCACCTGCATCACTTACTCATGTTTCTCCACTTGCCTGGCAGCAAAACAGCATCAGTCATATCTCCAATGACCAAAGAGGATTGAGAAAACCGTGCAATACTGGCACAGTGCACCAGTGAATCAGTCATCACCTTTGGAGACTGACAGTGTCCACATCTCTTGGGTTATCAACATGGTGACCTGGACACAGGCATCACCAGCTTTTGAAGTTTGTAATACACTCACAAAACAGAACACCGGTACAAATAATGAGCAGAAATATATGCTAATATGGTTCTGATGCAGGGACTGTGTAATGATGTGAATTGAACAATTTCAGTTATTTTACCACTCAAATATTTCAATGCCTTTACCTCATCTATCATAGTCACAGACTACTTATAATGAATTATGTGGGCAAATGTGTTACATTGCACAGTTTCTGAATATAATTCACAATTCAGATGATTTTATGATGTTACAACTATGGAAAAGAAGATGTGTGTATTGTTGCCACTGTACTTTAACATTAAGCATAGTTACATGTACTGCAATATTTCAATGGATTTCTGTCAGGTTACAGATTAGGCAAACATAAACAGTAAGAAGCATGTTCTGCTTATGTGTTTTCTGATTGATTGCAAAGTAATTCCAATTCCTGCAGTATGGAATTACATGCATCATTTGTTTTTATGACTGACAGAGTGGTCCATGCACCGGTTATGGGAATAGGTGGCATTATAGGAGTTCTATGTCACTGGCCATGTGTTAATTATCTATTAGTATGACATGAAACATCGGCCCCCCTGTACCAGGGCTGGTGGCCACTGGACTTCTTCTCACATCATTGGAGAGGGTTCTGAATGGATCTCTCTGCAACCATCTGGAGAGTAACCGATATATCACCTCCTCTGTAGGAAGCACAGAGAACATGTTATACCACTATTAGGTCTTGCCCATCCATACTGTCCTTACATACAAACATACAAAAATGCCAGCAGCAACAGGCTTTATGGTCTATTGAAACTGCTCGATCGTGCTGCTTGCCCCTCAACTTGCTGCTGCCCCACCCCCCCAACCTCTCATCATCCTAACCCCCCCTCACCCTATCCCAACCCTTCTTAAAGCTACCCACCATTGCACAGGACAACACCCCCTTGGTCAGAGCATTCCAACTGTCCACCACCATTTCTGTGACAAAACGCCTCCTGATTTCCCTTCTGAATCTTCCCCCATCCAGCCTCAACTGATGACCTCTCATATTCCTCCCTCCTCTAAGCTGGAAAATCATTTCTGTATTAACCTTATTCACCCCCCCCCAAGGTATTTAAATGTTTCAATCATATCCCCCCTATCCCTCCTCTCCTCCAGGGAGTACATGTTGAGCTCTGCTATTCTCTCCTCATAGGACTTTCTCTCAAATCCCTGGATCATCTTTGTCCTCCTACGCTGCACCCCCTCAAAAAATGTGATGTCCTTCTTCTGGAACAGGCACCAGTACTGCATGCAGTTCTCCAGATGATGCCTGACCAGAGACCTATACAGGGGAAGGATCTCCTCCCTATTCCTGGAGGAGATTCCCCTTGCTATACACCCTAGCATCCTACTGGCCTTTGCTGCCACCTTCCTGCAGTCTTTGGATACCCAGTCTACTAGCTGTCCACTTGCCACCCACCCCACATAGTTTAAACTCACATTTGTTGCTATGTACCCCCATCTCCTGTTTTAATAGTCCCCCCACATGCTGAAGTGTAGCCTATGTCCTGCGTATAGATTGTTGTTGTTGTCCCAAGTTCATCCCCAGCCACCCACTAACCCATACCCCTTTGATCGACACCATTTCCCCAGAAATGTGTTGAACTTTCTCATCCTCCCTTTTCTTGCCATACTTGTGCATGGTACTGGGAGCACCTCCAAGAAAGCAAACAACTCCCCAGTTCCTCAAACACATTACCCAGTTCCTCAAAACACTCCCTCACCTTTCCACAGTCTCCACTGCCAGGTCATTTATTCCCACATGCACCACAAGATGCAGTTTACTCCTGCATCTTTTTGTGCACTTCAGAATTGACTGCCCTGCCCAGTTCACTGTAAACCCATGTATGCATTCTACCCATATATGACTGTGCTTTTCCCTCTTACTGCCCCATCTTATCCCTTTTAGGATAGAATCCCCTAGCACAAGTATCCCCCCATCCTTCCTCTTTACTGTCCCTACCTTACTACCCCTGTATCTATTCCCTTGAGTCTGCTACCTTTGTTTCTCTGCCAGTCCACTCTATTGCTCCATCTTGCACACCCCTGATATGTTCACCCTCTCTGTCTCCCAGCCCCATCCTTTCCCTCCACTTCCCTTCCAATCTCCCTGGACCCCACTCCCTCTCTGCCTACTCCACCCTTTCTCCCTTTCCTGTTATTTTCTCCTTCCTCTCTACTTACTTCTTTTGTCATACCAGCTTTACCCCTCATCCCCTTATCCTTGGTGCTCTCCTCTGACCCTCTTCTGCCTCTTGTTCCTTCCCCTTCCCCCTTCAGGTGATCCATCCTCCCCTCTCCTCTCCCAATGTCATTCATGCTGTGAGTAACTTACCCTTCTCAATGTGAGAAGATGCAGGCTGATTGCCCACATTACCTTTGCCCATGATAAATGCTCTAGTAGAGTCAAACTTTGCAGGGAAAAAACATTCCACAATATATAAACAGTGGCCACTATTGAAGCTGTGGTCTGGATGGAGAATGCCATTGATACACATACTATATGTATTTTACACAGGTATCACTTCACCAAAACCACTGAGAATGACATTTCCAACATCAATACAATTACCTGGAGCACAAACAGCATGCCCGCCAACAGTATAGATGCAGGAAAACTGCTGGATGGCTTACAAATTAAAGTTATGTACACACAAGTTGTTGCAAAGGAAATAGAAAAAATATGTGTAATAACAGTCTCTTCTACCATTCTTGAGGCCCTGCCCTTGACTGGGAGTTTGTGTGCAGTATGAGGTTTTGGGATCATATTGGACTTGCTGCATTACACAGCAGGGAGCACCCATGACATGCAGCCAAAATCAACAGCTTTGGTATGCAGTCAGTTTTTGTGATACAGTGAAATTTCTGTAGCTATGCAGGTGCGGCCAAACAGATATAAAACAGTTAGCTCTATGTAGGCAAGTTTAGTGTACCAGTTTGACAGGTAAAAACAATACCTTCAGATGTGTCAGACAGAAAACCAGATGCACATTACATATGAATGCTACTGCCGATTGACTGCAACTGCATATCCTTTTGTATCACTGGGCATAAAAAAGCAGCAACACATATGCACAATTACAATTTATTCAATAGATCAGAACAGTAAAACTGATGCTATGCTTTGTGCAGGTCTGTTCCTCAATAACCGAACAGAATTCGACTCATCACAACTAATCTTCCACTTTGAACAATTAGAGAGCAACACCACATCTCAGGAATACTGCAGGTTGCAGTAAAACAAAAAAAAAAGCATTTATTAACTGCAACTTCAGACTCAGCCTGACTGCTGTGGCTGTCAGATACAGAGCTGTCATTTTCTTGTCCGGCATCGCTCGTAGCACCACCACTTGCCGCCAATGGCTCGAAGGAATAGGGCTGAATTGCAGATCCAAACACAACTGAATTGGACTCATCATACTCATCTGATGAACACATTGCAGGCTTTGGAAGCAATAATATAATTAACAAAATATATGCCATTTGGAGTCTCACAAATATGCTAAGTACAGGCGACAGTACAGTGTTTTGGGTCAGATTCATAAGTCACGCTCTAAAATGACATCACTGAGTAGTCCTGGACCAGAATGGGAAGCTGAACAAGTGGAGCATCAGTACATGAGATAACACATTTTTGATCAAGGATAACTAAAAAAAAATCAAAACAGTTCAGAAAAAAAATGATTTCAGCATGTCAGGAAGGACATACAAAACCACTAAGTTGATTAATCATGTCATTTCGCCAAATACACTAAAACGAGGTTGCCACTGATCTTTAAAATGACTAGATTTGTCCCCAGATAGTTTTTCATGATAACAGATATAGCTAAGTTGTCTGTATATTTCTTTCACATATTACTCAGTGTCCATGACCACTATAGAGCCCCTTTATCTGCTGGCTTTATAGAGATTGCTTGATAGTTACTAAGTTTATTTAAAGCCAGTCATTCCCCCAATGTTCAGATTGTGATAAGAATTACTACCACACTTCTCATTTAGTTTTACAATGCCATCTTAACAGCATTTAACAAATACCTGCAGTGCTGAGGAAAATGGAGGGCAGACTGTAATTTGGGTTTAAATATATCACATTTTGCACTAACAATTTCAGTAATAGAGTCATTAAGAGTTGTCTCGCCCATGTCCATTCTGTCTCCCATATTTTCCTACTTATTAAAAAAGGATTTTAGACTCCAACTTCTTGTGAGTCTATGGAAGCTGATACTTGTTTCAAAAGTGTCAGACTTTTTACTGGATGTGAAAGATAGACCTTTGATTAGCAAAGAGATTTATTTTTTTATTAAGATGGTGGCTTGACAGGTTGATGATATTTAGCACTGGCATCATCCCCTCATCTGTTGTCCTCTCCAATTCCTTCTATAAAAGTTTCCCCTTTTAGCTGTGTTTTCTTCCACCCCTCTGCATTCACTTTTTCCTTCTATGCCCAGTCCAGTCCTCCCCTACCTCCATCTGGGAGTGAAGTGGGGGTTTGTGGAAAACTGACACATGGCTCCTCCCCTAAAAAAAACTTAGGCTCAGAATCACAATTCTCAAAGGTTACAACAGTTCCTGGATTTGCACTCTGTGTTCCTGCTCGATTCCCTTTAGGGATGGGTTGTGGAAGTGAGCAGTCACTGTTAGCTCCATCGGTGTTGCTCCAATCAAATATCCACCCCTCTTTGTAGTTTCTCTTGTCCATTTCGAATTTTTTTTTTTTTTTACCTTGCTTGATCTTGTCTTCATATTTGTTGAAGGTCTTAGGAAAATTTTCCAAAAGCTGGTCAAATAATGGGGAATTAGAAAATGTTTTTATGGCAAGCAAATGAGGAGAGGGGTGCAGCACCCATATATCGAATGGGAAGAACACCCCTCACCACTCAGCTAGTGGTCAAACAGGAGTTCAGCATGTATGTAGTTCATTTGCATCACCAGGTAATGAAAAAGGTCTGGCTCCCATACAACACACTGGGGAAAAAGCCGGACCTTGCCCAACAACTAACACACTGAAATATAGCCAATGGAAAATCATGTACACAAATTCTCGCTGTCTGGGAAACAAGATCCCAGACCTACAGACAATAATGATAGAGGCTAAACTGGACATAGTAGCCACTAGTGAGACATGGTTTACCAGTAACCACACTTGAGAGACTTCAGTACCTGGCTATGTACTGTTCAGAAGAAACCACGGTGCAAAAAGGGGGGGTGCGGAGTGGCCCTTTATGTCAATGAAAATATCAAAGCTACAGAAATTCAGAATACACATAAGGGGCCAGAAGAATTGTGGGTCACCCTGGAAACAGGAAATGGGACAGCCATACGAACTGGTGTTGTGGACAGACCTCCAGACTAGGGGAAGGAAATAGACATGTTACAGTTAGAAGATATACAAAACATGACAACTAAAGGTGAGGTTTTGATAATGGGAGACTTCAACATGCCAGATACAGATTGGTCAATACCATCAGGGACATCTGCCAGAAGTAGACACAAGGTGGATTCTCTGCAGGGTGAGGGCCTCAAACAACTGGTACAACAACCCACAAGAGACAGGGCTATCCTAGATCTAGTACTGAATAACAAGGAAAGGATCACAAATCTCCAGGTAGAAGGTCACCTGGGTGCCAGTGACCATCATATGGTATGGTTCAATTTGGCCACTAGAAGAAAATCATCCCATTCTAAGGCAAAAATATGGGATTTCAGAGGAGCTGACTTTGATAAGTTGGCCAACAGAGTTAGGCTAGCCCTGGCAAAAAGAAATACAGGTGAGGAGGTACAGGCAAAGTGGGCAAGCATTAAAGATGCAATACTTGAAGCAACATCCCATTGTGTTAGTGAGAAAAGGAAGTGTAAAAGAAGAAGGAAACCACTTTGTTTCTCAAACACAGTAGCAGAAAAGGTCAGAACCAAAAGGCAGACCTTAAGGAAATAATAAGGGAATGCAGCGGGATGAAAATAGGGAAGCATACCAAACTTCCCTAAGGGAAGCAGGGAAGGCAATAAGGCAGGCAAAGGCCCAAACGAAGGAAACACTAGCACAAACAGTCAAAGAAGGTGACAAGACTATCTATATATGCATTAGTGAAGGAAGAAAGTCCAGAGGGGTATTGCTAAGATCAAAGGGGAAAAGGGAGCATGTGAGGAGGAGGACCATGTAAAACCATCTATCCTAAATAGATACTTCTGCATAGTATTTACTGAAGAGAAGGTAGGGCAGGGTCCACAGCTCAGCACCATGGACACGGGGGGGGGATGGAGGTGTGCACCAGTCCCTTCACAAAAGAAAGTGTCCTACAAGAACTCGGTAAGCTCAGGATGGACAAGGCAATGGGACCCGATTATACATCCCAGGGTACTAAAGGAGCTAAGGGTAGAACTGGCAGAGCCATTATCAGAACTGTTTAGTGAGTATCTGAGCATAGGGGATGTCCCAGAAGAATGGAGAAGGGCTCATGTGATCCAACTCCACAAGAGTGGTAGCAGGGAGGAGGCAGGGAACTATAGACCAGTTAGTTTTACCTTAGTCATGGGTTAGATTATGGAGACACTCCCTAAGGAAAGGATAGTGCAACACCTGGAATCCATAGGAGCACAGGATCCAAGACAGCATGGGTTTACAAAAGGAAGGTCCTGCCAAACTAATTTCATAGATTTCTTTGACTGGGTAACCAGAGTGGTGGACCAAGGGGGAGCAGTTGATATTACCTACCTTGACTTCAGCAAAGCTTTCGATACTGTTCCACATAGAAGATTGATTAATAAGCTGGGTAGGCTCAGGGTGGGTCAGAAGTTGGTCAGTTGGCTGGCAAACTGGTTGATGTGCAGAAAACAGAGAGTGGTAGTAAACGGCATACAGTCAGAAGAGATGCAAGTCACAAGTGGGGTACCTCAGGGATCAGTCTTGGGGCCAGTCCTCTTCAATATCTTCATCAGTGACATTGCAGATGGACTGGAGGGTAAGGTTTCTCTGTTTGCAGATGACACCAAGATCTGCAGCAGAGTAGATGAACCAGATGGGGTGGGAAGAACGTGAAGAGATCTGGATAAACTAGCAAAATGGTTGGAAGAGTGGCAACTGGGGTTTAATGCAAAGAAGTGCAAGATCATGCACATAGGGAAGGGAAACCCTGAAGCCACCTATAGGCTGGGAGGGGAGTTGCCAGCAGTCACAAGGGAAGAAAGAGACTTTGGCATCATTATCACTGATGACCTGAAATCATCCAAGCAAACCATTACAGCAGTAGGTAAGGCTAGAGGGATGTTGGGGTGTATTAGTAGGGGTATCACAAGTCAGAAGAGGGAGGTAATAATCCCTCTTTACAAGACACTGGTTAGACCCCATCTGGAGTACTGTGTGCAGTACTGGAGGCCACACCTTCACAAGGACATTAACCAAATTGAGGTAGTCCAGAGAAGGGCAACCCAAAATGGCACAGGGACTGCATCAGAAAACATATGAGGACAGATTAACTGAGCTCAATATGTTTACCCTAGTGCAAAGGAGGGAGAGAGGTGACATGATTGAAACATTCAAACACCTTAGGGGCATTAACAAGGTGAAAGAGTCTAACATGTTTCTATGTAAGAAAAATAGCAGGACAAGAGGACACAGCATGAGATGAAAGGGAGGCCGACTAAGGGGTAATGTGAGGAAGTTATTTTTCACAGAAAGGGTGGTGGATGCATGGAATGGCCTACCTCAGGAAGTGGTGGATATGTATACAGTGCAGGGCTTCAAACAGGCATGGTATAGGCATAAGGGAGCAATACAGATGAATATGAATAGATAGGCCATTGACAGAGCAAAGGCCAATGGCACATTCATAAGGTAGAAAAAGAAATTGGCAGACTGGGTGGGCCTTACAGTCCTTATCTGACGTCAACTTCTATGTTTCTATGTTTCTATGTTCTTCACAGCCAATCAGTTCCATTTCTGCTTCTTTTTGGATTTTTTTATTTTCTTTTAAGATGAGTTTGATGTATTCTCTGCCAGTCCTGTGCCCAATGTCTCACTAGCTCTCTAAGGAGCCCTCTCTGTTCTATCCACAGGTAGGTTTTTTGTATTCGGTCATCTCAGGGAAAGTGTAGACTTCCAGGTAGGTTTTAAGAAATATTTCTTCTCATTTAAATCATTTAAATTTAAAAAAGTAATTCTTTCAAATTGATAGCAGGCTTGTCTTGCATGAAATGGACTAGTGGTATTCTGTGCTGTGTCACTTAATGAATGAGAAACGTTAGTAAAGAGGTACTAGCTGCTTGCAACTCATAATAGAAACCCTACTATGTCCACCCACCCCACCGCTAGCCTACTTATACACTTTCTTCCATTGGCCTCTGTATCAGGGAAGCACTATCTTGGCAGCCATACAGGCATGGCTCTGTTTGTCCAGAACTACCAAATATTTATTTACTCCAAAGGCCTGCTTCCTCTTTGGGATAATCCTATGGCCTGCATTGACCACCAGATTGTATATAGGTCTACCTGGCTACATAGCGGTATAACACACCTAAAAGACCTCTTGATGCCAGGCACCTCAACACTCGACACCTTCACCAATCTCCAGTCCTGATACTCTCTCCCACGCATGATTCTTTTAGGTGTTTTCAACTGAGAAGTGCACTGTCCCACCTTCTTAAACCTCCCCACAGTCTGGACTCACAAACACCCGAATTACAGACTCAAACATGGCTACATAAAACCAAAGGTCAGAGAACATGTGGTACTCCCAGCTTCATAAATCCATCCCTGACCAAACTCTGAAAGCTTATAGTTACTGGACATTGGCCCTAGGCACCTCCATCAACTCTCAGAATTGGGAAACCTCTTTACAAGTAGCTCACATTGATTGTACAGATATTAGAAGCCTACTTATACAAAACAAGGTCCTCCATAGGGTGTATTAAACACCAGTTAAAATGTACACCATTGTCCACCTCCCTCAGGACTTATGCTGGTGCTGTAATTCCCCAGGTGGTGATCTTTCTCATATACTCTGGAGCTGCTCATCCATTCAAATGTGTTGGAAAGAGGTACTAGCTGCCTGCAACTTTGTAGTTGGGAACTCTGACCCACTAACCGCATAACTACTGTTGCTGGCTATACCTCTCTTTCACATCTGCTATGTAGACCCTTTGTCATGTTAGAGCATTCAAGATGAGATGGAGGCAAAATGTTTGGTTCTCAAGAGGCAGGGAGCCACAGATGTGCTTCAGATACAGGAGTGGCTCCTCTCAGTTTAACAAGTGGTGATACTCTCCAGAATGTCTCATATATTGAAGAACACTCTGCACCATTATGATGATATGTGGGCCCCCTACAAATAGATAGATAGATAGATAGATAGATAGATAGATAGATAGATAGATAGATAGATAGACAGACAGACAGACAGACAGACAGATAGATAGATAGATAGATAGATAGATAGATAGATAGATAAATATTTTATTTATATAGCATCCATCTCCAAGGACTCTGAGTGCTGCACAGTATAAACACACATATCATACAATAACATTTTAAAAATACAGTAAAACAAATTTAAAACATATCTTCTCCAATTTGTAAAGTGGACTCCAAAAGAGCCAATATCTTAATCCTTCCCCTCTCTTATACCAAGAACGAACCATGTTCACCTTTTCAGAATATTTCTTCTATCTAGATTCATGTTTGATGATGTATGCACTGTATATGTATGAATGCAATGGTACTGTCATGTTCACTTTGTTGAACCTCTTCAATGAAAAATTAACTGTAAAAAAGTAATTATGCAAATTAAAAATGTTTGTGTACAATTATATATCAATTTAAAATGTAAGACCACGTGTTTATTAACTTTAAGTTCATAAAAAATTGGAATACAGACATGGAACATCATCTAAAGAATTGTCAGTCAGTGCATTTAAGTGTAGAGACTGACATTACATTGTAATCTTATTTTAGTTACAATTATGATTATGCTTCAATTTTTCTATGTGATTATGTTTTAAATAAATGTCAGATAGACACAGACTGCTGAAACAGTGCACAAGACCTGCATTCATATGTAGTTACACTTGTAAGAAGAAATTACATAATGCCAAATGTACAGTAGTAACATAGTAGTTACACAATAGATTTGCTATTACAGTTTGGAATAGCTATTACATGTGGACTGTAGTTGCAGTTGTAAGAACACAATACATAATGCCAGAAGAGATACAGTGTTAGATGCTCAATAGATTGTCTGTTACACTTTGAAACAGCTATTACATGTCTAGTTACACTTGTCAGAAGGAATTGGTTTGTGCTGAAAGGGAGATATAAGTAGTTGCACATGTAACTATTTCTTCATGCAGATTGTGTAAGTACACAGCACACAATTGTGAAACTAGTTAACTACTACATAGTAGTTACATGTAACTGTACAGTAGTTACAGTGTAATTACAGTGTGGTTATACAGTAGTTATAGTGTAGTTAGTGACACATTAAATAAAGTGTTACCTCTTTTTCTTATTTAAGTTCACTTGCATCCCCTAGGATCTCTGTAGTATTTATCTGCTGTTTTTGATGGCCAGATCAAGGCAAATCAATATAGAGGAAAGGTCACTTTTCCACCCTTCTAATGCAATAAATTCTTTTACCATTGGAAAAGAAAAAAAAACACCTTGGAAGGCAATATCAGTTCCTAAACCCCCATTTTATAAGGAAATGTAATGTTGCATTGGAAGCCCATATCTCTTCTTAAAAAACTCACAGCCAATATTCTACAGCAAAATTAATCAAAAAGTGTCCCATCATTAATGCTTTGATTCATGGAATTTCTGACTGGTATAGTTAAAGTGTCACCAGTCTCCCGGATTGTAAAATATATTTCAGATCCATAGGCAATATTGATGTATGCCTCCACATAATACAAATGGGAAGAGATTTATATTTTTCATTTATGAATTCTAAAGTGTTCCTCAGTTTCTCAAATACATCCTTTTCAGCTTTTATTTGCAATTTCGATATAGTATATTTTGCTATGCAAACACTGGCTCTTGTTTCTCTCCTAATACAGTGCTTAGAAAGTGTGTACATCCAAGTTCAGGATTCTGCACTTCCTTATTTGCTTGATTTGCTTCCCACATTACTATCCCACCACTGGCATGGCAATATTCAGTTGTTTATTTTGTTTGTGCATAGGACATACAGTACCCTTCCATTATGTTAAGGCTTATTTTCTCTAACCATTTTTCCTGAAACATTATGATAGTATATCTCTTAATAAGTTCTACCACCTACTGTAATATTTTCTAATTTCCTCCCTAGTCCATCTGCATTCCATCTTAACATGTTATGCCTTCATTTATTATTCCCAGCGTTAGGCATTTATCATTCATTACATGCTACTGTATCTAACTCTATCAGCAGTAAATCAGGCGTTTTTTACCCCATCCACCTGTATGGACAATAATGTGGTGTCAGTACCAGGATGGAACTTGTTTTCAGGACTGGACTTGCATGCATCCTGCTCCAGTGTTGCTTACACACCCTTATTAAAGTTCCACTTTCCTCCTCTGATTCCCTACCAAAAGAATATGAAATCTCCATTGGATGTAGATATTCTGTTATTGTTTTTTATTTGATTTCTCTTTTTTTTTGCACTTTATTATTTGTTTCTTTCATTCTGCCTTGCTTGCTCCATATGCTTTTTCTTCTTCCTGCACTGTATTCTTTTTGTGACTTTATTTTGTCTCATATCCTTCAGTGTCAAGTCTAGCTTCATTCCTATTTGCTTAAGTCCCTCTGTATATTTTAATTAAGGATATATCTAGATCTTTAAGAACAAAACATACCCAGCCTTCTTCCTTACCATACTGGTAGCTGTATGTTGTTTTTAAATCTGTCCAGCAGATGACATTTCTCATTATATCTGTACAGGTATTGTATGGAAGACATTTAAGTGTAAACAGTGTTTAATTGTTCAGCTTTGACAAACACATAAGATAAATTGTGGGGAGAAAGTTCCCTTTTCTTTTCAGTATCTAACTTGATTCTTTTCATCTTCTATTTTATTTTTCCTTTTCATCTCTGTCAAAGTAGTGGCCTGATGAAGAATGTCAAACTTCTAGCTGCAGTTACAAAACACCCCAAGACTAGCAGGAACTTGCTTGCAGGAAAGAATGTTTATACAGTCAAGAAATTCAAATCTCTTGGCTAGCTACTGTAAAACATGCACTTAATCATATTTGTAAAGGAGCCCTTTTGGTTTGGCCAGAACAAAAGAAAAATAACCCTAAATCCAGCATATGATCCAATTCTGAATAGGGATGGGCGGGCCAGCAGTGACCAACTTCTGATTCCGACTGATTTCTTCCACAAGGTTCTGATTTCTTCTGATTAACTGTGGACCTATTTTAGTCTATTTGTGTATGAGAAATGTATCAGTACTATTCTTTTAGATCCCTCTGTTTAAAAAGAAATAATAAATGTAATCTTTTTTAAAACAAATTGTGTCTGTATTTTCATATGTCATTTTTCAAGGTCAGCAAGCAGCCAACAACAAAGAAAAAAAAATACTGTTGTTATTTCCAATCCTGTGTGTCAGCCACCACATGACATTCATAAGACACAGTAAGCTGGATTCACAAAACTCTTGAAAATCCCACAGCTGCAGGAAAAACTCAGCACAAGTGGGTTGCCACTAATGGAACCACAATTTCTCCCACAGATAGGGTAGTCTCAAAAGTGGAGCAGGTTTATGACTGGCTCCATGATTTATGGCAGCTTGCTGGTGGTGTTGCCATGGAAATCCCTACAGCTGGGGAAAAATGTTATGGCCAGTGGGAGCAGCCATAACATCTGAATTCCACAGATGCTGTGGATGTAAATAGCAATCTCTACAGCTGTGGAGACTTTGATGCACAACTGGAGTTGTGGTGTGGGTCTTAGTCCCCAAAATGTTTATGAATCCAGCTCTGTGTATGTAGGTCTTTTGGGGCTTTGCAGTGAAAGGAGAAACTATGTAAAATGTTAGTCAGAAAGGGATCAAAAGAGAGACCATCAAATTCAATTCTTATATCCTCAAGATTCTCAACTCCAGTCGGAGCTGATTGGGGGGGTGCAGGGACCCCTGACAGGCAGCGACGGGTTCCAGTGGGTCTCCCACCTCGGCTAGGTGCTGTAGTCACTGTGGGGGACCTTGCTGGTGAAATGTCACTGTGAGGGGGATAAACAATGAGATCACACAGTGGGTTTGAAAGTTAAATTGTGGTTGTCTGCACTGAATCTCTAGCCTTTGAAAAGAGACGTCTTAAGTCCAAAACATGACAGGCACGATTCCTTCATTTTTCCTTCACTTGGAATGGTATTAAGTATATTTATGTGATTATTCTCAGTCTACACTGCATCTTTTTGCATCCCGCTTTAATACTTAGTTTGTGCCAGAAACCTATTTGGACAGCTCACAATAAACACTAGTGGGAGGACAACTAGCAAGCCTAATGGCAAAAGCAGAGAGTGCAGGCCAGATGTTTTTCTTTTCCAGACAGTACTCCAAAGGTTCATCAGTAATATTAATCAGTGATTCTCATAAATAGGCATTCTCAATATCAGAAAAAGGCAAAGACAAAGAAGGTGGCTCCACAACAGACAGATTGACTGATCAGTTTCCATGGGTTTTGACCAAAAAGAGTGAAAATCATCTCTGTGCTTTTCAGAATGACATACCTTTTTCAAGGGTTGTGAAAAAGGACTTTGTACAAGGCTGTCCAATGTTGATGAAGGAGTACATGGTGGCACTAAGTAGAAATTATTGTTGTCACCACCAATAGATGTTACATCATCAGATGCAGCATCCAAATCATGTGATTCACTTGTATTGTCAAATACAGTCCCGTCCTGTTCCTGTGCAGTTGCTGAAATCAGTATGTTTTTGTATCCAATATAATAGTCACTTAGCTCTATAGGAGGCAGCTATTGCAACTTAAATCGAGGTTCAAGAAGAGTTGTAAGGAGAACATTTTTGTCTGTCATGATATTGTGAAGTCTTCTGCAATTTTGGAATTGCTTTGTCAGTTGGTCCATGATCTGGCATGCAGGATGGCAGGACTTTTACCTGGCCCATACCATGGTTACTGCTTCTGAGGAATTCCAAAAAATCCTTCTTAGGGCTCTGGATAATCATGCTCCCTTAGTAAAAGTCCAAAGTAAAAGGAAAACATGCCCATGGTTCGCTGGTAGCATGAAAGCAGCCCTACAACAAAGAGACTTTCTTTGGAAAAAAGAAAGAAAAACTAAACTCAAAATGACTGGACAGCTTTCAGAGCAGCTAGGAATAGGTGTACTAAACTCACTAGATCTGTAAAACTAAGTATTTCCAAACAGAAATTGACAATGACTAATGATACTAAGAAACTTTGGAAAACCTTAAAGGACATTGAAGGATACTCTCCTGCCCATTCTCTCCCCCCAAAAAATCACTATTGGTGATGAATCTACATTTGACAAACATTCTATCCTCGAACTGCTAAACAACCATTTTGCCACAGCAGGTCTAGCCTTCAACACCTCACCAGCCAATGTACTTCAATCTCAGCTCTGTGCTCACAATCCTGATTAGCTTAAACATAGCACAACAAACTGCAAGTCAACCTTCACCCTTCAACCAGTCACTGTAAAACAGGTTGAGGATCTCTTCTTGTAGCTAGATGTCAGAAAAAGCCCTGGCATAGATCTAACAGAGCCGTACCACCTCAAGATAGGTTATTATGTTTGAGCTGTTCCAATAGCCCATCTTTTTAATCTGTCCATTATGCATGGCTAAATCACAGCATTATGGAAAACAGTGCAAGTAATCCCTCTCTTCAAATCAGGCAATACCAGTGACTTAAATAATTATCACCCAATTTCCTTACTCCCTATCTAGTCTAAATTGCTGGAGAAAGTAGTAAATTCACAGCTAGGTATTACCTAGAGAAGCATAATTTACTTAACGAGGTCCAGTCTGGGTTCAGACCGAACCACAGCACAATCTCTGCACTTGCTAAAGTCACCAGTGATTGGCAGCGGGCCTTAGATAACAAAAATTATGTATGCTCCTTATTCCTTGAGCTGAGCAAAGCCTTCAATATGGTGGATCATAATCTCCTTATTACCACTTTGCGTATCATTGGTGCTGATCCTTTGACAACCACATGGTTCACTAGCTATCTTACTGGTCACCACCAATAAGTTAAAGCAGATGGCTATCTCTCCACTTTAAAAGCTGTACAAAGAGGAGTGCCTCAAGGGTCTATCTTAGGACCATTGCTGTTTGCAGTCTATACCAACCCACTAAATGTCAGAATAACAAATGCTAAAGTCCGTCTATTTGCAGATGACACTGTGTCATACATAGATAGACCCTCCATAGACCAGACCTGCAATGACTTCCAGCTTGAATTTAACCAGCTGCAGGAAAATATGTTTCATCTGAAGCTGCTAATAAATGCAAAAAAATTAAAAACAAGGTTATGCTCCTTGCCCCATATTCAGGTGCAAATAAACCTAAGAACCCCCTCATTATCCCTACTATTTGCACGCTGTTAGGTGATCCCCTAAAATTTGTGTCAAAATTCAAATACTTGGGGGATTTGGGTTGACGGCAGGTTACCCTTCTCAGTACACATTGAAAACTTAGCTAAAAGACTAAGACAAAGGCTTGGCATCTTCTTTCGGATTAAGCACCTATTAACCCAGGAGGCAAAAATCCGCCCAGTACGAACTACATTTTTACCATCCTATACTATGCTTACATCCTGTATGGCCACAGACCTTGTACCCTCCTAGAGAAATTCGACACCCTCTATAATGGGGCTATTAGATTCATTACTAATGCACCTTATTCCACACACCATTGTACTATCTACTTCATGCTTGGCTGGAATTCTTTCAGCTACAGAGGCAAAAAAATGCTATCCTCTGGACACTGACAGCATTAACAAATAAGCTCCCACAATACATCACTGACTGCCTCCTCTGTGCCTGTCAGGGAGTTATCTTCTTAGAAGTCTCTCGTATTCATCTCTTGTAATTCCCAAGGTAAATACATGCTTCAGCAAAGCTGCCATAAGTCACTTTCTCCCTGCCCTATGGAATACAATGCTAAAAAACTCAAAAAATAGTTCTACACGTGAAAATACCTTTTTCAAAAGTATCTGTGCGAGAGCTCTTAAGGAATCCTGCAAATGTCCACGCTAATTTAATTACCATGGTGCTCCATACCTTTATATTGTCCCACTTATATCCTTTGTCCCTCTAGTAGGATGTATGTGTCTGCTGATGATTATTGTACTGTATGATTTTGTACCTTCTAATGTCCCATGTATATGTATATACTGTATAAACTGTATTTTAATTGTAAGTCTGCACCTATTATGCTCTGTATCTTATGCCTGTATTTACTTTCTTTCATCTGTTATACACCTGTACCTGAACCAGGTCCACCTTGTAAATGAGCTGTCTCAATGATGTTTCACCTGGATAAATAAAAATTGATTGATTGATTGTCACATTGTGCTCAATGGTATATTCATTAACTGCCTTCTTTTGTGTGAGAAGTTTCTCACACATATAAAACATTTAGTTCCATCTTGTTGGAACATCTTGTTTTAGTTGCTGTATTGGCAAGCTGTTTTTTTTTCTTCTGGAGGTCAGCCAAGAAACCACTTGATTTTACAGAGTGACTAAAATGGCAACCGATTTGCTTTGCAGCTTCCACTAGTGTTACGATACTGTTGTCACTGGAAAGGAAAGCTCATACTAACAGATTTGGTGAGTATGCAATGCATGGAATGTGAGTAAAGCCACCTTGTTTCATTGCTAACAACATTGGCTGCATTTTCTGAAACCACAAATTCAGTAGTGAGTTCCAGAGGCTCTAATGACTCAGACATTTTGTCACACAACTGTTCCAAAATATTGTCACCAGTGTGATGCTTAGCAAACATGCTAACACAAAGAGCTGCTATTCTTTGTCTACCTTCCTGTATACTGTTGCTTGTGGTAGTGTTTGAAGACAGTTGTGACACTCAGTGTGCTGTGATGCACATACTGTATAATCAGTGGTTTGAGAACTCGTGCACATGTCTGTGGTCATGTGCACTGAATCACATTCACTGTTTTGAAGAGCCAATTTTAATTTATTTTCCATACATTTATACATTTTGGGAACAGCCACAATCACAAAATGTATAAGGCTTTGTATGTTGTAACATGGGACAACATATTTTAAAAGGACTCTAAAAACAACAACCTCCACCACAGAAAATGGTTGCAGGTCCTTGGCAGTAAATTCAGTTATTAACTGATTAATTTTTAAAGTGACTTGATGTGATCAGCTGTAGGCAGTTTTTTCTTCAAGAATTGCAGTAATTGTCTGCTGTTGAGTTTGTGCAGGGGAGGGGGGCCAAAAAACACAGCATTTCAGTGGTGAAGCTGTAGCTTGTCCAAATATTTTTGTCAGTGAAGCTGAATATGTTTTCTTTCTGCCCTGTCTATCAGTCTCTTCACCATGACTGTTGTCTGTAGGATTATTTTCATCACAGATGTTTATTCATTGCTTAGGACTGCTGCCCAGCATAATGATTGGATATGTTCTTTGCAAATTACATTTTAGTGATGTTGTTCCAAACTGGCCCGTCACTTTCCCCCTGCTAAATTTCTGATGACAAAAAGTGCAGACAGCAGCACATTGATTTTTGGCACTAATATGAAAATAGCTCCACACAACTAAGTTGAAACATTTTGTCATCATTCATGGAACTGCAGCAATTTTGGTGGCAGTTGTTTTTGACCCTGATTTATGTACACTGTGACTGTCCACAGAAGAGCCACCATGATTACTAATTGTTTTCCCACCACTGGCTGTGGCTAACGGTGGTGCTTACTGTATGTGACTTTTCTGTTTGGATGGGGAAACCCAGGTGGCATACGCTACCTCATCAGTATCACATTAAGATTCATCACCTTTGGAAGAGCGTACCTGTAATACATCATGATTGTGATCTTGTTCCTCTACATTTACAACCTCTTCTTCATCACAGGCACTGCTTTCTGATGAAGAAGCTTGATATGCATGTGAGGCATATCATAGAGTGCCATGTCTGGTAGTACTAGACAGAGTCTTTTCTTTAATCACCGACTTTCTAGTTCTAAGTGATTTGGATACCTGTTTTTGTGTTTTACTTCTATCAGATTTTTCTGCCAATGCTGACTAGAGATGCAGCAAAGATTTGCTACACCCTCAAAGTTAACGCAGAGTGCATAACTCTGAATCTGTGTATAATTACGAAAAAGTATCCATTAAAAGGTTGAAAATTGCCTTTGATGGACTTTGTGTTATGGACTTCGCATTAACTTCAGATTACATTTTGGGAAGGCAAAGTTTGTGAGAAACAACCCACAGATCACATGTCTGATTGTCTGCAGGTCACATGATGCAGGGAGGAAGTAAATCAGGCTTAGCTTTTACCTTTTGTTTGCTAGGAGGGAAGTTGTGTGGAGCTGACTGTCTAATGTGTGTGTGTGTGTGTTTGTGTGTGTGGAGGAGTAGTAGTGTTGACCTGACTGTGGTGAGATGCAAGATCTGTGGCATGAAGGTGTGTTGTGGTCACAAGGGTATCCATTTGGAAATAGGTTACCAGAGAACACACCTGGCTGTGCACCACCATGCACAGTGGGAGGCCAAGGTGGCTGAACTAGCAGCAACAGCTCCTGCAGTGGAGGGTAAAGTTCAAGAGGTGGCAGCACCACATCAGCCTGCATGGCATCCAAAGAGCACCAGAAGGGAAAGTGTTGAACAAGTGACGGCTCCCGTAGCTGCACGTAAGCATGACCCTTCTGAAATTCCAGCCACACAGGGTGATCTTGCCATTCTGTGGGTTGAGATCAACCACCTAGGGAACATTGTCGATATGATGTGCCAGCAGTTGGATGGAATGAAGGGCCATCAATTGCAAATCATTGCTATGCTCCAAATTCTAATTGGTGTGACCAAGGCCAGTAGTCTTTTTGTTTTTTTTTCTTAACATGAATTGTGTGTTCTGTTTTTATTTTTCCTCACTTTCTTCCCCCCAAAAATAGTAAAAACACACCCCAAAAAAAATATAAAAGGAAAAACAAAAATGGTGTCTTGTGCTTTCCCTCTTTTCCTACTTAATCTTTTTACATACAGAAAAAGTATGTGATTTTTTTTTCACATTAATGTTTTTTTCCTGTTGTATTGTGTTAAAGCAGAAGTGCAGTAATATGGTAAGAATTTTGACCTATACTGTTTTATTAAATTTTCAACTGTCCCTTATCTACTGACTTGTTTGATACCCTTCCTTCCACAATTAATATGATTCTGCATTAAAAAATGGGCATTAATGAAAGGTCAAATGCTGACTTGCCATTGGGAAGAAAGTGTCACCTGACCATTCATTAATGCCCCAGTAGACAGCCGAATTCATGAGCATTGTGCAAATCATCCAAACATTGTGCCCAACCAGTTGTAGTTTGAATCCAGGTCCTACACCCCTATTAATGGGTTATGTAGATGCCATCTGCCCAATCCTAGCTACAATTATCTGGGGATCCATGGAGAGGGGTATCTTTCCAGATTCCCTTAAGGAGGAGGTCGTACGACCACTCCTAAAAAAATCTTCCTTGGACCCAGACTCTCTAGCTAACTACAGACCTGTCTCTAACCTTCCTTTCATCAGGATGGTTATTGAGAAGGTGGTTGCAATGCAATTGGATTATTGCCTTGAGAACCACAATGTCTATGATAATCTCCAATTTGGATTTTGGAAAAGACATCACTTGTTTGGGTATTGAATGACCTCCTAATAGTGAGGGATCGCAAGGCATGTACCATCTTGGTCCTTCTCAATCTCTCTGAGGCATTTGACACTGTGGACCATGGGGTGCTTCTGGAGCACCTGTTGTGTCTCTGTGGACTGTCAGGGACAGTCCTAGAATGGTTTTGATCTTTCCTCACAGGCAGGTCTAAGAGGGTAGTCACTGGAATTTATTCCTCTGTCTCCCTTCCCCTGTCCTGTGGGGACCCGCAGGGCTCCGTATTGGCACCCATGTTGTTTGCAGTACATATGCTGCCATGAGGAGATGTCATTAGGCAATACTGTTTGAGTTTTCACTGCTATGCAGATGATACTCTACTGTATCTGTCCTTTCTACCAGAAAAGAGGGATTCAGCCTCTCTATTTAACTGTCTCACCAAGATCAAGGACTGGAAGAGCACCAGCTTGCTGAGACTGAACTCGGACAAGACTGAAGTGATGGTTATGGACCCTGGTTGTCCTGGGGTGGGTTTTGTGGCTGGGAACACATCGGGCTTATGACTCGATGGTGTCCAGCTCGCAACCTCCAACTGGGTGTGTAATTTGGGTGCTGTGTTTGATGATGGTTTGACCCTGAAATCTCAGGTGTCTGCCATTGTCAAATCCTCTTTTTGCCATCTGAGGAACATCACCTGAGTGAAACACCTGGTTCTTCTAGATGACCTTCCAACACTGGTCCACACCTTTGTCACCTCCCGCCTTGACTACTGCAATGCCCTCTACCTAGGGCTTCCTAGGATTGATATCTGCCACTTGCAGCAAGTGCAGAATGTGGTAGCCAGGCTAGTGACTGGGACTTCTAGGCCCAGTCATATTATGCCTGTGCTGAGCAGACTACACTGGCTGCCTGTTCAGTGGCTGTTCACCTTTAAGGTCAGTCTTCTGACCTTTAAAGCCCTACATGAACTGAAACCTTGCTAATTGCAAGAACTCCTGACATTGTACCACCTCCTCCATCCTCTCCAATCCACTGACAAGGGATTGCTAGAGGTTCCCAGGGTACACTTGAAGACATCTGGTGCACGTGCCTTTTCATTTGCTGCCCCTACCCTGTGGAACTCTCTACCTTGTTGGTTGAGAGAATGCCTGACCATCGAGAAGTTTTAAGTCAGAATTTAAAACTAACCTCTTTCAAAAAGTATTCCCAGATTATTTTTATTAACCTATAGTTATATATTTGTATTTACTGATGTGTATTTTACTGCTGTTTGTGAAGCGCCTTGGTTTTAAGAAAGATGGTATAGAAATAAAGATTGTTTTGTTTTGCTTAGACCAACAGTTGGCATGCTGATTGTAAAAAGCTTTTGATTTTTTGCTTTTTACAGTTAGTTAGCCCATTTTATAAGTGTGATAACCCATTCCAGTCCATGGGTGTATCAGGGTATTGATGAACTTCCAGGATGGTTGAAGTCACTTGGGCAAGCCCATGTGCCTCACAGCGCACCCGGGGCATGCATTAATGCCTCGATACACCCACAGTCGGTTATGGTTTATTGTGTACTTATTGGTTTTTAACTTTTCAGTAACAATCATATGGAACCAAGGTATGCAAAAAGAGTAAGGAACATGGAACAGGATATACCTACACTGTACTACAACATGTTAGTCTTGTACAAGACAAGAAAACATTTGTAACCCAGTCATATTTATCATATTCGATATTTTTAGAAATGAAATATTAAAAGTAGTGCTCCTTTTAATATTGTTCAGAGATGGTTTTCATCAGTATATTCAGCTGTTTCCGAACACCTACTGCTCCATAAGGTCATAGTGGTGGACCATTTCCTGCTATATTGCATGCTAGTTCATTTTAGTCACAACAGAAATTATTTTAAATAATAGATGTACAAAAATAGGTGGGAATGCTGATAAAAACTGGCTGCAAGCCAGATTAAGAGGAGTACTCTGTTTTATTTCAGATGTGAAAAAAAAGGAGTACAGTAGCCACAAATTGTGGAAAGAAGGGTATCATATAGACAAGTCAGTAGAAAAGAACCAATTGAAAATAGAATACAAAGTATAGGTAAAAATTGTCACCTGATTATTGCACTGCTGCAGTACTTGTCATGCTATATTATTTTTTGTTATTGTTGACTGTGTTAAGTTTTCATGGCACACCCACAACTACAATCAAAATACACTAACATCACAAACAATTACAGTCCCTCCCAAATAAATGTCCTATATTATGTGAATGTAGCATGCTTATACTGCTATCTTACTACATCATTCAGCATGCAGTATTAGTATTCAGATGAAGAATAATCACATGAGAAACTGTTCAGAAAAGTCACAAGTATTTCTTGATGCACAGCTTAAAGCATGCACATAGAGCCAAAACTCTGCATAAGTGTCCCAAGTGAGAAAATGGCTTGCTGGCACCTGCTGCTGCTGCTGTTTAAATGTCATGAAAAGTCCCGACTCTTGATGAGGAATAATCACATCAGAAACTGTTCAGAAAAGACACAAGTACAGTATTTCTTGATGCAGTGCTTAAAGCATGCACTTAGAGCCAAAACTCAGCATAAGTGTTCCAAGTGAGAAAATGGCTTGCTGGCACCATCTGCTGTTGTTTAAATATCATGAGAAGTCCCGATGAAGAATAATCACATGATAAACTGTTCAGAAAAGTCACAAGTATTTCTGGACACACTGCTTAAAGTGTGCACCTAAATTCAGAACTCTGAATGAGTGTCCCAAGTCAGAAAATGGTTTGCTGGTACCTGATGGTGCTGCTGTTGTCCTGCTGTTTTCTGCTGCTGATGATGTACAGTGTGTTGCTAAATAATGATAGCTACAGATGACCATGAGTTGAACTATAATTTGATGTTCTGGAAAATTATTCTGCTGCACTGACTGAAACATGCTGCCCTATGTGTATGTATTCATACCAACAATGGTAAGTTATTGAACATGTCACTGTCATGTCATGCTTTTTCAGAAACACTGCCATTTAATTTTTATTGAATCGTGTTTTTTGTTGTAAGCAGTCTGTTGTGTTGTTCCTTTGCAGGGAATCATCATCACATATATTGAATATTTCCCCTTCACTGGTGTGTTGGCCATGGTCACATTTACATGCCATACATATGTGCTGCCATATAATGTGGTTGAGTAAAATAGAAATGCTGTGAGTGAGTGAATTATAAGCATTTATCATTACTGTTCTCTTCTTTTACATTCTTAGGTCACAGCACACAAATTCATGACTGTAGTGATGAAACCTTGTTGCTGCTCACATGTGTTCCACATGTGCCTGATTGCTGGCTTCTGCTATATGAACAATGTCAAGCCATGAAAGGTAAGTATTTTTTTTTTGCTGGGGTTTGCATGTATCATTGGAAAACAATTTTTTCATTAATATTTTTATCTTCTTTCCAGGACTTCAGTGTATCCAAACTGTTGTCCATCTTCAGATTGGAATATTCCATCCATCCACAGTACCTCAATGCTTTCTGCAATCAGATGAAGAAGAAATTATTCTGAGTTCATTCCGGTACCCCATTCAGTATCAGTACTCAGTGGAACTGTTCCTGTCTTTTGTTATATCCATCATCTGGCCTGTATGTCACTGCTATTAAATACTTTGCACCTGTGGAAAACAAGGGAAACAAAAAAATAAGGAAAGCTGCCCTCACAGTCCTCAGTGCTGGAGTTGTATGTTCCATGACTGAATCAGTAGCCTGCTGCGTGTTGGGGTCACGACGAGAGGTGTTGGTGCAGGTCTGTTGGAAAACAGACAGGTGGCTTGTGTCCTCTAGGTTTCTTGTGGGGTCTTCTGTTTAGTGAACTCTAAGCCGGGGGCCATAGTCTATGGGTCCATCAGTGTGGGGTAATTTGCTTGATGAAATGAGTGGTGGAGGACCCCTCTTCTGCTCTTTGGACTGGCGCCTCTAATTGCGACTGGGAAGCAGGTTCTTGTGAAAGAGGAGAACTGCAAACTTTAACTCTCAGAGTTTATTAGAAGGATTCTGTGCTCTGCTGGTTTGATATATTTATTTTTGCCATACATTAGACCATCACCAGGTACTGTATTTATTTTATTATTGAAACAATGAAAGTATATTGGTGGTTAAATTTCACTGCTGTGGCAGTGAGAGGGCCACTTCTGGGCATTTACAAGGGTTAGGTGAGAGCTACCTTTGCACAGACTCTGAAGGTCCTGTAAAAGAACAGTTTAACATACTTTATTGAACTCTAATAAGTTATTCAGAGTTGTGTCTGTTTTTATCCTGGTTTTGGTCTGCTGATTTGGGGGTTTTTAATTAGGGTTGTGGTGGGATTGCTGTTTGTTTTGTTTGAGTTATTTTGTTTTTGGGTGGGTCATAGTAGGTTTATAATGGGTGGTGTGTGTGTGTGTGTGGTAACTGAGAAATTTGAATTACTGAGTGGGTTTAGAAATGTGTTGGGGTTTGAGCCCGTAAGGCGCAGCTACTCAGGTGATGACCTCTGGGGACTATGTCCCTTTGGGCTTCCAGTACTGTTGTGAGAAGCCACTTTAGATGTAAGGCTTTAGGGATAGCTCAGAAGGAGGGGGCCAGGTGGAATATCCCCCTAGTGGCTGCCGGTGTGTCTGGGATTCGGGTGGTGAAGTCGAGGAGATCCCCTGGGTGAAATGGGGACTTGAACAAGGTGACCCCTGTCTAATCCCCATACCCAGGGCTCCACTCTAGAGGGAAGGAAGTTGACTGGTCCAGCTGTCTCACCTCATCCTACTCGGGTTATGATGTGTAATGCCAGATCGACAAGGAATAAGACGGCTATAATGGTGGACTTGATATCTTCTGTCGATCTGGCTTGCATCATGGAAACCTGGCTGGATGAAAATGCTGCCCCAATCTTGGAAGTGGCAGTGGCAGACAAATACTCCATGATACACAGCCTGAGGAAGGATCATAGGGGTGGGGGGGCATTTTTTTTAAATCTAGCCTGAACTTCACAATGCTGCCTGTGGGTCCTATAGGGTCTTTTGAATGTGTGGCTGCCTGAGGAGGTATGGGTGTGGGTGTGATCTTCAGTGTCCTTCTGCTCTATCACCCCCAGGTAGCAATGGGATTTTTTGCAAGAGATCAAGTAGCTCGTCACAGGCCTGGTATTGGAGTCCACTAGGTGGTTGATCCTGGGGGATTTCAATGCCTGGGTAGATGGAGGGCTATCAAAATTTGGTAGAGAACTTCTTGAGAGCATGGGGGCACTGGGCCTGATGCAAAAGGTAATGACAGCAAAGCACTCGGGTGGCCATACATTGGATCTGTTTTTTTCTTCTGAGTTGGATATCATGGAGCTTAGTGTTGATCTGGTGGTTTGGTCAGATCATAGCACCATGGGGTTCACTTTTAGGGCCCTCCTCCCAGATGGTCCTGCCCCTATGGAGATGGTTCAGTACCAGTCTTTAAGGGAGTTTCCCCAGAGGAACTTTTGGCGGTGTTGGACCTATTGGGTGTTGGGGCAGCTTGTGCAACTGGGTCAGAGGAGGCAGTAGCGGCCTATAATGGGGCAGTTGGTGTGATCTTTGACTCAATCACACCCTTTCGTGTCTGACCCCCAACTACTCATCAGAGAGCTGCCTAGTATGATGAGAATCTCAGAGGAATAAATACTAGGTGTTGGAGGTTAGAGAGGCATTGGAGGAGATCTGGTTTGGTGGAGGACAAATTGGCCCTGAGGACACATTCTGTGGACTATCAGGGGGCAATCTCCCATAGAAAGGCAGAATTTCTTTCTGGGAATATTGCTACAGTGAGAAACAGACTGGCTCAGCAATTCCACACAGTGGACAGTCTTTTACATCCTGCCTGTCTGTGTGTTGGAGGGGTAAGTTCGAGTGTAAGGTGTGAGGAGCTGGCTCTGTTTTTCGATGACAACTTGTACTCCATCAGGGCTGAGGTCTCATAGAACGTCTCTCAAAAGGGCTACATGATCTGGCCTCAGTTGAGTTAGAGCACTCCTCCTGTGTGGGATGAATTTGAGCTGATTGGGGTTGGGGAGGTGGTAAAGATAATCTCTAAGCTGCGGCCAGCCAACTGTGATTTAGATCAAGGTCCAACTTGCCTTTTGGTGGAATGCTTTGATCTGATTGTTCCTGTGATTGCTGGGCTAGTCTGGAGTTCTTTAGGGAGTGCAATCTTTCCTTCAGCCTTGAAGGAGGCTTTGGTTAGACTGATGATGAAAAAAACATCTTTGGACCTGGACTGCCTCAGTGACTACTGACATGTTTTGAACCTCCCATTTTTAAGGAAGGTTGTAGAAAAGGCGGTGGCCATTCAGCTGGAGAGACATCTCACTGCTTCCTCCAACTATGAACCTTTCCAGTCTGGGTTCTGAGTGGGGCATAGAACAGAGACTGCCCTGGTGAGGGTGCATAATGACATCCTGATGGCAAGGGATAGAAAGATAGATGGGACCATACCATCTTGGTCCTAGACTTCTCTGCAGCATTTGACACCATGGACCATGAGGTGTTACTTGATTGACAGTGGGTCTGGTGTGGTCTGTCCAGAAATGTCATCAACTGGTTTAGGCCATACCTGACAGACAGAGTGCAGAGGGTGACCATGGGGATTTTCTCATCTAACCCAAAGCATCTGGGCTGTGGTGTTCCACAGGGGTCAGTTTTATCGCCTCTGTTGTTCATGGTGTATATGCTGTCACTGGGGGACATTATCAGGCAGCACAGGATGGGTTTTCACTGCTATGCAGATGATACACAGCTGTATCTGTCCTGTACTCCCAATAGCCAGGTGTCAGACTCTGTATTTAACAGCTGCCTTGAGGAAATCCAGAAATGGATGACTCAAAATTGGCTTAAACTAAACCCAGACAATACTGATGCACTGGTGGTGGAGTCGTGTCATCGGGATGGAGGAGGGGTATGACATTACCCCCTGAACTTGTGTTGGGGGATGTGCCTTTAGCCTTTTCTAGGCAGGTGAAGAATTTGGGTGTAATCCTGTATGGTGGCCTGACACTTGAAGCAGAGGTATCAGCCATGTTGAGAACTGGGTTTTACCATCTCAGGAATATTGCCTGAATTTGAGCCCTGATCCTACCTGATGACCTGCCAACACTGGTGCATGCTTTCATCACTTCCAGGTTAGACTACTGCAATGCCCTGTACCTAGGGATATCTGGAGGCAACCTCCGCAGACTTCAGCTGGTGCAGAACGTGGCAGCAAGATTATTTTTGAAGGTGAAAATAGGCGAACATATCACCCTGGTGCTATGTGAACTGCACTGGCTGCCAGTTCGGTGGAGGATTGTCTTCAAAATAGCCCTGCACTTGAGGACCTCAGTCTATCTGCAAGAGCTCCTTGTGCTGTTCTGACTTGCCTGGTCTCTCCATTCTGCCGGGGTGGCCTCTTTGGAGTTTTCAGGGTTAGGCTGCGACATTCTGGTGATCGGGCGTTTGCAGCCGCTGCACCTACCCTGTGGAACTCCTTGTCTGGTTATCTCAGGGAGGCTCCCTCAGTTGAAGCCTTTAAGAAGGGCTTCAAATCATATTTATTTAATCAAGCTTTTTACTGAAGGGGTTTTATAAAATAGTGCATTTTGTAATGTTTAGTTAAGCTGTTGTTTTTAGGTATATTTTGTATATTGTTGTAGTTAGTTTTAGAATTGTATTATTGTATGGTATATGTTATATTTGTCATATTATACAGCACCCAGAGTCTTTGGAGATGGGTGCTACATAAATAAAATATCTATCTATCTATCTATCTATCTATCTATCTATCTATCTATCTATTTATCTAGCTACACTGTTTGACACTGCCACCAGTATGGTCTGCTTCACCCACATTATTCAGCACCACCAAAATTGTGACTAGGTACAAACATAGATGTGATTGTCCTACTTGGTATGTGATCTTCATTCATTTTGATAAATGTCAGCATGCTGACATTTGTAGGTGATAGGTTAGTATGACGGTCATGAACAGTCATGCATTAAAGCATCTGCAGAATTAAATACACTCTCCACACTTACACTTGAGGGTGGGCATGTCAGGTACTTCAGTGCTACTGAAGTCAGCACTGGCCATTCCAGTACACCAGAGGATCATCCAATATTGTCAGATGCCTGTTTTCTGTCAAACCAGTTGTGTCACTGTGGTGTGTTCGTTGTTGTAACATCATTGCTGTTATAATGGTATATGCTGCAGGTCACATAATGGGTGGGCAAGAAAGGAATCAGGCAGGAAGTCAGTAAATTAGTTTCACTTTTGCTTTGTAGAGCAGGAGCTGTGTCGCTTAGTGTGCTACTCAGAACTAGTAAAACAAAGAGTTTTCTTCTTTGCATCCTTTTTTTCAAGATTTCAGAGTTTATTTTAAACCAGTTTAATCAATAGTGCACTGGTGGAAACCAAAGATTAATAAAAAAAAATAAAAAAAACAGGGTTGCACCAAAAAAAGTTGAAGTGGTGTGATTCGTGATCATGACAATGACCATGAAGAATGTGATTTGTCTCGTGATTCATGATGAGAGTCATGAACTTGACACTGGCAGTACTTCTCAGAGCACCAAAAACTGGATAGAATTGAGCTTCCACAAACAGTTACCATTGAAAATTTGAAATGCCTATGGCTGCACTTCCCTGAACTGTACAATGTTCATGCTGAGATTATTTATATGGGGATAAATTGAGCTGGCATGTTGTGAAGACAAAAATTCAAGTCCATCTGCTAGTAGGGCATCCTATAGAACTTGAACACTAACAGAAGCATTGTACTGGACCAAGGCTATTGAGTGACATGACATGATAATTTTGTGTCCTGATTAGTGATGAAACCAAAGATTAAAGAAAAAAAACAGGAATGCACCAAAAAAGTTGAAGTGGTGTGATTTGTGATTGTGAAGATATGAAGATGAAGAACATGATTTGTCTCATGAGTCGAGACATGATGTGAGTCATGAACTTGGCATTGGCAGTGCTTCTCAAAGCACCAGAAACTGGATGGAACTGAGCTTCCACAAACAGATGCCATTGAAAATTTGAAATACCTATGGCTGCACTTCCCTCAACTGCCTTACTCAGAAAAGCACACATAACATAATAAATGGTACAATGTTCACACTGAGATTATAGCTACTAGATTAAATACAGACAGCTTGTTGAGAGGAAAAATGTTCAAGTTCATCTGCTAGTAGGGCATCCTATAGAATGTGAACACTAACAAAAGCATCATACTGGACCAAGGATCTTGAGTGATGTGACATGATAACTGGGTGTCCTATTCATTCATGATGAAACAGAAGATTAAAAAAAAAAGGGTTGGGCCGGCCGGGTGGTGCTGAGGGCTAAGGCACTGGATGCCTTACCTCACACCACGCCGATGACCCATGTTCAGGAATAAACATAGACCATTGGAGGTTGGAAGGGGTGGGGTGTGGATCTGGATGGAGTCACTGAGAAGCAGCTCTCCTCTCCTGGGAGAGAAGATTGTATCCAGTGGTTCTTGACTGCCCTGCAGTGGAGGCCAGGTGGCAGCATCAGCCAGAGGGAGCGCCAGGCACTAGGCTGACAAATGGGCAGAAGGGGCCATCACTGTGGCTGTAGTATGCATGCATGCCTACACATGCTTGTGTCTCTACTCCTGGTGCCCTGGGGTAAATGGGGAGGACAAGAAAAAGTGAAAAATGGATTCAGCTGCAGGATGATGCCCGACCCTCCTCAGGCTCCTCTCCCGGGCCAGGCATAAAGTAAGCCCCAGTAATTCTGGGATGTTGGGGATGGGGGGTGCTGGTCAGGCTGAAGAGGGCAGCAGGAAGGAGATACAGTAAATGATCTAAAAAAAAACAACAAAAAAAACTGGTTGGAGCAAAAAAAAGTTGAAGTGGTGTGATTCATGATTGTGATGACCATGAAGAAGGTTATTCACCATGACATGAGTGTGACATGAATCATGAACTTGACACTGGCAGCACTTTTCAGAGCACCACCACTGGTATGCTGACCGATACTGGAACATTCAAACTCATCCTCCTCATGACTGTAGTAAAACTCTGGTGTTAATTCACAACTTTTACCTACATGGCTACTTGCTGTTACTTGACGACTGGCTAGCAGATTTTATTTCCGACTCACACACAGAATTTATATCACACATCACCTATGCTAAAGGTAATGCTGCAGGCACTGCTGCTAACCCCACAGATTCAGGGACCCTGCATGGCCTAACACTCACTGACACAGTACTTTTTCCCTTCAAGGATTTTTTAATTTTTTATTTATTCCACATGATGTGATGGAATGCTCTGCCCACAGATCCAAAGCTTATACCCCACTGTCTTATGTGTCTTATATGCCACAGTCAGAAACACCTTTGCCTGACTATGTCTTTGTGGGCATTTTTTTAAATTACACAGAGTCACAAAGAAAAGAAATGAGTTTATTGCAAAAAGTGATTTTTCTAATTTTGTGGGTTGCTAACAAATTCAAGAGCATTCACAAGACAGTACAATGCCAAAAATACTGCAATAGGTATGTTACTTTATTATGTCTTTTTCTTTTGGTTAAGTTATATAATATGCCGTGAAAAACAGTATTCACAGTACTATGGGGAAGTACAAAATAGTGGTACAGTGACAGCAATTTTAACAGACTGAACACAGACAATTAGCAGCATTATATGCATTCAGTTTTTGGTGGCTGGGAAGCCAATATACAACATCAGCGACTTCAAGATGAAAACTGAGCACTAAAGAGGTGTAGCTGCACAGGCACAAGATCTTAACTAGTCTTCAGAAATCCAAAAGTGGAACAACAATACCTTATTTTTTTGGGGGGGGGGGAATTTACAGCAGTAGATAGATAGAAGCAGAAAAAAATACTGCAGACGGGCTGAGAAATTAAGAGTACTGCTATTACAGTGGCACAATAATATGCATCTTACTTGATGGCATGCATGCTGACAAAAGGTAATGCACAGAAACTTTAACAGTGTAGTACATTACAACACAGTTTTCTAAACACACTGAAAATGTTCACAGCTGCAAAACAAACAGCAAAAACTGACAGAAACTTAATAGAAGTAATACTGTGTGTACCTGAACATACAAATACTAAAACACTAGCCAACAACAGTTGGAAAAACTGCCTTTCTCACTGTGAATCTCCCTTCTACACCACAAATCCGTCCCTCCCCCGGAGCACACTTCTACAATGTCTGTCCATTCAGAGACTGAATGTACTAAATTAACATTCAGTATTCACACAAAATCAATAAGTGCTTATGATATAAACACACAAGGGTTTACTACAATCAATGTACTACATTTTGACACATAGTTTTGTCACAAAAATGCTTTTTTAAAGCTTTTTCGATGATTTGGTTCTCAGAGCTCTGACAGCAAACTGTCTCCAGCTTTTCATTACACACACTACACTGAATTGCAGCTGTGCAAGACAATATAGAGCCCATGTGACCTTACATTCCATGAATCACTGCAAAATTCACCTCACAGAGCCCTCAAATGGCAAAGTAATGTGAAGTCTATTAAGAACAATGGCAACTTCGTGTTACTTCGAGATGCAATTATTCACATCGCTTTGTGGAGTATTTACTGAAATTCGTGTTATAATCGAAATACTATGCGGAGTGAAGTTTATGGACTTCACCCACCTTTAATGGCAACAGTGACGTATTACTTTGATCAGGGTATTCACCAACATTCTATTCTTTTTCTGGTTGTGCTGCTTCATCTCTTTTTTGTTTGTGTTGCTTCATTGTCATCAGTTGTATTAATGATATCTTTAGCAGTGAATTTCCCTTTCTTTCTAAATTTGTTTTAGGGAAATATTTTTATTGTTACGTGTACCAATTTCAGCCATACTGCTGGTGTTGTACACATGTTCCATTTCCATAACAGACTTTGATTTTGAATCCATTTTTTTGGGGGGTTCAACTTAATTGCTTACTTAGCAGTATTAGTTTCAATGCAGAGATGGGCAATACAGAGTCTGAGACATGACACTCCCCTTATCAAAATGTGTGAGGCATTATATGACCTAGCAGTAGTTCAGGCACAGTGATGGACAACACAGAGTCTGAAACATGACACCCCCCTTCAAAATACATGAGACGCTATATGACCAAGTAGTAGTTAAGGCACAGAGATGGGCAGCAAAAGAGTCTATGCTATGGCAATATAATCTAGCAATAGTTCAGACAAAGAGATGGGCAACACAGAGTCTGAGATGTGATTCCCCCTTCACAATCTTTATGGTACTCTGAACTAGTAATAGTTCAGGTACAAAGATGGGCAACACAGAATTTATGGCAGTATGACCTTTCAAGGAAGCATTGAGATGGGCAACGCAGAGTCTGACATGTGGAGGACACCCCACTTCAAAATCTTTACAGCACTATAAGCATCCCTAAAAATTACTGAGGCATTAGGACCTTCAAACAGAGTCCTCCTGTCCTGTCTGACTGCTCCCCTTAATAATTTTCATTTTATTTTCTGCACTTTGCTATTGTATGCTGTTGAATTAATTTCTCTCTCTCTCTCTCTCTCTGAATAAAAACATGTATTTTTTTTTTTTAACCGTGGGGTCTGTAACATCTGCACTCTGCTGTTGAATTCATTGATCTCTCTACACTCTATCTCTTTCTAAAAAAAAATATCATTTTTTTTTTCAATAAGAGTCCCCTGCAGTCTGCTGGAGTGTGTGCACTCTGCTGTTTATTGTTTGCTTTTGAATTTGTTGGTCTCTCAGTCTCTACTCTCTCTCTCTCTCTCTCTCTCTCTCTCCCTCTACCTTTCTAGAAAAATGATTTTTGCTGTTTTCTGTATTTTCTTTAATCTCTAGACACACACAGACACACACATACATACACACATGCACACACACAGACACACACACACATACACGCGCACACACTCACACACCTGTCTCTGTTGAACACAAACTCCAGATGTGCTCAATACTCGGTTTCCTAGGACTGTCTTGTGGTGGCTAACACAGAGGACCAGCAAGAGCATGTGTCATTCAGTGAACCTAGACCCTCACTGGCTGCCTTACTTCAGTGCCCCAAGATCCTGAGTGTTTCCCTTTGTTGGTCATATGACCATCCAGGGACTCGGAAGTCTTCGGAAGAGATCAGTGAAAAATAAATGTTTTTTTTTTTTTTTTAATTTTCTGCACCTTTCAGCACTCTCTCATGCCTTTTCTATGCATTACTAGTGGCAAGAGTGTTATTCTGGACCAGTCTGCACTTCCAAACTGGGCCAACTTGGCAATTTGGGACAAGTCACAAAAGGTTTGGTTTTCCCGGTAAGAGCCTAGTTGGCCGTTGTAACCCCCTTGCAAATGGGGTTCCTAAAAGCTTCCCCGGAGCTTGGGTAAATGCTCCGTGCCTGGTTGGAGTTCGGCGTTAAAGCCGTTTAAATGGGAAGCCAGTGAGCGCTTTAAAAGGCCTCCGTATACTGTCTCTTTAAGGGCTGCTTTGGGTTGCAGTCATGATTGATCAGGGAAGGGGTTTGAGTGTTGCTATGCTGGAATCCCGCCCAGGCTGCAGAGTAAACGCTCCCTTTCTGCCATCGCTGGTGGTGCTAAGGGAGATCTGAAAGAGGATGTGAATGTTTGCTTAAAATATTGTAAAATAATAATGGCAGCGTAGTTGTTCTAACTTGTTTTCTCTTGCAGTAAAAACTGTTTCGATTGCCTCCTCCATTTTGGTCCAGAACTATTGAATTGGACCAATCAGTACTTTGGGATCCCCCAGAGTCGGTTGACCAATAGCGGAACTGTTTGTATTTGAGAGAGGTATTATGGGCTATGGCGATTTTTCACACCACTGAGAGCTGAAGGTAGTGACTGGCAGGTTCAGCCAGCCAATCGAATCGGGTAGCACCTGAACTGAGAGGAGTGTCCCAGGCTGTCAGTGTCAGATGCATTGTGGCTGAGGTGAGCAGAGGAGCTGTGTGCTTCTGCGCTGTGGAAGTGTTCACGCGGGAAACGCGTGAAGGCCTGAAGCGGCCATTTTTGCCCGTGAGAGGAGTCGGATTAAACCTGCCAGCATGCGGTCAGAGGAGGCTGTGTCCTGCACAGCTACCCACTAGCTCAACCTGTTCGGAGGACTGGAGAATCTGCTAAATCACGCTCGGTCCGTGGGAGGAGTGAATAAAGCTGCCATTTGCAGTGCTTCAGTGACTGTGAAATCTGAAGAGCCTAGCAGCAGCTGCCTGGTGTGGTACCCCTCTGCTATTGCTGTGGAGCTTGCCATATAAATGTGTGAGGAGGCTCGTGAAGTTCAGGCTCAGCCCTGCTGGTGTTGAAGGACTCTTTCTGGTCTGGAGGTTGTGAGTACTGAATCAGGGTAGATCCCTGTTAAATGTGCAACAGAGGTTCCAAATGGCATTGCTATACTGCTGACTGCTTAATTAAACTTTTCTTTCTTCTCTGTGTGAAGGGCCCCTACCAGCTGCCACGTTTTGGACTAGCCGTTAGGGCTTGGGGACCCAGGGACAGTAAATCGTAGGGTTAGGCCTGTGCACAGAGCCCTAGGTATATAGAAATAGTGTAAGCCAATCAACCTGATTTTCCCCCTTTCCATTGTTATCTGCTCTTTTAATAAATCAGATTGCTGTGTTATAACTACACCCTGGCTGGTTTGTACTCTTCTGATGAGTTGCTGTATGGTGACTGTAATATAACTGTACCTTACTTTACAGGGGGTCCCCGGAATAAGTTGGAATATATTATCCATGGGGTAAGTGTACTGGTGGAAAGGATTGTTGGCACCCAGTGTGAGTCACTAGTGGGATAGAAGGGGGGTTGCAGTTGCCCAGAGGGCTGTAACCGAGGTAGTCTTTATTATACTAACCCCGACCTCTGGGTGGAGGCACCCGACAACGGATCTGGACACCTCACCCTGCCTCCATGGGGGCAGACAGGTAGTAGCCCTAGGGTAGCAGCTCCTGGGGTTACAATTGGAGGCACCACTGGATTTATGCCCCTAGTGGCTCAGTGAGGAAATACATCAGAGATGGAAAAAATGGAATGGGATATGTTGGAAAAAATTAAACTGGGACCCATCAAAACCATGGTAGACAGATTGATGGGTTGGGGTGAAGCCGAAGAGCTAGACTCCCAGAAGACTGTATTATTGTTAGATATGCCCCTGGGTACCTCAACTGTTGATATTGTCTCTGTTGCCGAGTGAGTAAAGTGTTTGGGTAAGGTTGAAGTGAAAGGGCATATGGCTGATCTGCTTGACCAGACACTGCAGGTGTTACTCCTATGCAGTGTGGCCATCGACCCTGAGAAGGTACCTCCTGTGATTTACCCAGAGGGTGCATCCCAGGGGTGGAGGCTAATTCATATCCGAAGTGGGTCAGTCACCCCTGGAGGGTCTCCCCAGATGAACAGTTTTAAAGACAAACTGCTTAAATTGTTAGCTGTGGAGGGGATGACTACCCAGGAGTTGTTACAAGCCTTGGATTTGTTGAGTGATACTACCCCCCGGGGTTCCCTGGGCACCTCCCCTTGCCCGCCCAAAAGGTCCATGCTGGCTTCTTTGCCCTTGGCACTCCCATCCATACAGCTTGATTCCTACCATAAGTTAAAACTTTTCTCTGGCATGGTACTAGTGCCTTCCGGGGAGGATGACCTGGAGGCATGGATGGACTATGCCACCCCTTTAGTCCAGGAGTGGCAATGCTCCTAGGGGGAGAAAAGGAAGAGGCTGATGGAGAGTTTGCGGGGTCCTACCTTTTTTTTTATTTAGTTGTTTAACCAGGTATAGCACACTAAGCAGAAAGCTTTTTTACAGGAGCGACCTGGGAGCACAAGGAGGTTAAGTGACTTGCTCAGGGTCACACAGTATGCAAATGGATGCTGTGGGATTCAAACCCAGGTCTGGTCTGCTGGATGTCACCAGATTTGCAGCTCAGAGCCTTAGACCACTGCGCTATACTGGCCTTAGAAGCCATTAGGTTCTTCCGGGCCACCCGTCCGGAAGCCACTGTTGCAGAGTATCTCTCTGCTTTAGAAGGGGTTTTTGGGAGTACAGAGACTGGTGAAGATTTACTATGGAAATTCAGGTCTGCTATGCAGTGGAGAAATGAAAAACTGTCCGCTTTTGTTACTAGAGTGGAGCGGGCATTGCAGAAGGCTTGTAGAAAAGGGGGAATTACTGCTACAGCCCTGAATCAGGTTCGGTTAGAACATATTTTAAAGTCTACCAGATTCTCTAGTGTAACGCTGCTGAAACTCAAGTTGCATGATCGGCGGTCCACCCCGCCTGAATATTGTCAATTGATGAGGGAAATTCGGGAAGTGGAGACTAATGAAGAGGGGTTGGAACCCTGTGTGGCGGCAGTGAACCCTAGTGGAACCCCTAAGTCTAACACCCCTGAGGAGACTGGTTCACCTGGAGGGTCCGAGGGGTCCCCAGATTTTCCAGGTACTGTGGGGATGCGAGCTGTTTCCTCTGACCCCTAAGTGGAGGGTGAGTTGAGGGCTGAGATCAGGAATTTATGGGAACTGGTGAGGGGCTTAAAGCAGTCTACTGTGTACCAGAATTGGCCCAGGGCCCCTGAGTCATGTAGAGCCCTGAACCCTAGCCCTAGAGAGCTTTCTCACTCCCCTCAGGGTCCCCCTCAGAATAGTGATCTCCGGGACCCCAAGTTTTGTTACCACTGTGGGGAAGATGGGCATTTCCAGCCTGAGTGCCAGAGGCCAGAGAATTTAAGGAAAGTTAACAGCAGACTGATCACCCGAGACCACCAGGCTCAGTCTCGGGCCCCTAAGAAAAGTTTTGTGACTCAGGCCCATGCCCGCCAGGCTACTAATGCTGCTACCCTCAACTGGTCTGATGTGGTCGGGCCATCTATGGAGACCCGGGTGCAGGTAAATGGAATTCCCACTCAAGCTGTACTGGACAGTGGCTCCCAGGTGACCATCATGTTTCAGAACTGGTACCAAGCACACTTATCTGAGGTGCCCCTGCAGCCTCTAACTGGTCTACATGTATGGGGCTTGAGCGACAAGGCCTATCCGTATTTGGGGTACATCCGTGTCTGGTTATCATTCCTTGCAACTGTGAATGGAATAGATGAGCAAGTGGAAACCTTAGTTTTAGTTTGCCCACCCACTGGACTGTACGTTGGGGTGCCCTTGTTGATTGGGACAAATGCACACATGTTTGGATGATTGGCCCAATTGTGCTCAGAGAAGTGAGCATTCCAGACTGGGCGAGCTTTGAGCATACCTGCTGTGATTCAAAAGGTCAGGGCCACTCAGGAGAAGGGTAGTCTGGAGGAACCTGAAGGCCCTGTGGGGGTGGTGTGGAAAAAGGATTCGGCCCCCGTGGTACTTGCCCCAAATGCACAATGTGTTCTGCATGGAGAGGTACGACTAAAAACAGATGTCAAGAACAAATTGTTGATGCTGGATGCGCCTGTGGAGGGAGGATTACCTGAGGGGTTGTTGCTCAGACCCAGCATTCTGCTGGCTAGAACCCATGCTTATGTTAGGAGGGTGATGGTCCAAGTGCACAATGAGTCTGATAAAGAGATTTGAATAAGAAGAGGGTTACCCTGGCTAGCGTTCATTGTGCGGATACTGCTGTACTACCAAATAGAAAGAGTTCTTGGACGGGTGATAGAGTTACTCCTGATCTGTTTGACTTTGGTGACTCCCCGCTGCCTACCGACTGGAAGCAAAGGGTCAGTGAGAGGCTTGCCAAGAGGACCAGGTTTTTTCCCTGAAGGAGTGGGATGTAGGATGTGTACAAGGGGCTGAGCATCACATCCAATTGCACTACGAAAGACCTTTCCGAGAGAGATCCCGACATCTGGCTCACACTGACATAGATGATGTACGGCGGCATCTGCAAGAAATGTTGGCTGCTGGTGTAATTCAAGAGTCTAGGACCCCCTATGCCTCCCCCATCATAGTAGTAAGGAAAAAGAATGGGGCAGTTCAGATGTGTGTAGACTATCACACTTTGAATAGGCGGACCATTCCGGATCAATATATCATGCCACGCATACAAGACGCCTTGGATTGTTTGAATGGTAGTAAGTGGTTCTCTGTGTTGGATCTTTGGAGCGGATACTACCAGATCCCGATGGCCCCAGACGACCGGGAGAAGACTGCTTTCATTTGCCCTTTAGGTTTCTATGAGTTTGTTCTTATGCCTCAAGGAATTTCGGGTGCCCCAGCCACTTTTCAGTGCTTGATGGAAATAGCTGTGTGGGGACATGAACCTACTCGAGTGTTTGATCTATTTAGATGACGTTATAGTGTTTGGCCAATCATTGGAAGAACATGAACAACAATTATTCAAAGTCCTGGATCGGTTGGAGGATTTCGGCCTTAAGTTGTCTATCGACAAGTGTCAATTCTTCCAGACTTCCGTGAAATATGTGGGCCATATAGTGTCCACTGAAGGCATAGAGACTGACCCTGGCAAGGTGGAGGCATTGACCACTTGGCCTCAGCCCAGGAATTTGAAAGAGCTGCAACAATTCCTCGGGTTTTGTGGATACTATAGGCAGTTTGTCAGAGACTATTCACGAGTGATTCACCCCTCCTTAATCTCACTCAGGGGCATCCGCCTACTCACAAAAAGTATAAGAAGGGTGTGTACACTGAAATGGAAAAGAAGTATTTTCGGCCAAACGATATGTTCGGGGATCGATGGACTGCTGAGTGTGAGGAAGCTTTTCACGACATCATATATCAATTTACTCACGCTCCAGTACTGGCCTATGCTGACCCAGTCAAGCCCTACACTCTTCATACTGATGCCAGTCTACAAGGATTGGGGGCTGTGTTATACCAGAAGCACTCGAATGGGCTGAGACCTGTAGCGTTTGCCAGTAGAAGTCTGACATCTTCAGAGAAAAATTACCCCGTGCACAAACTAGAGTTTTTGGCTCTAAAGTGGGCCATTGTTGATCAGTTTCATGACTATTTGTACGGTGCCAAGATATTAGTAAAGACTGATAACAACCCTCTGACCTATGTACAGACCTCTGCCAAATTGGATGCTACTGGGCATAGGTGGCTCTCTGCCTTGGCCACCTATGATTACGCTGTAGAATACTGGGCAGGCCTAAACCATATAGATGCGGATGCTCTCTCTCGGAGGCCTGCATCCCCGACTGAATGGGTCCGGTTGTCTGAACCTGACATAAGATCCCTCTGCCAGAAATTCGACAAAGAAGAACAGGCATCTCCTGATACGGTGGACTGTGTGGTAGATTGTCTGGGGCCACCAGAAAACTGTATACCTGCTGCTTACTGTCATTCCTCTGCCTTTAACACCAGCTCCCTGCCACAGCTCAACAATGATGATCTCCAACAGACTCAGTCCTGTGATCCTATGATAAGAACGGCCGTAGAGGTTTTGTGGGCCGGAAGAGATGTATCCAAACTACGCTTCCACTGACATACGGACTACTTTGTTGTATAAAGAAGGGCCCAAATTAAACCTAATCAACCAACTACTATATAGAGAGACTGTGAATAAGGAGGGCCGGGTACACCGACAACAACTGGTGCTGCCAGCGGTTTTCAGAGAGCGAGTCCTCAGGTCATTGCATAATCAAATGGGGCACCTGGGCATAGATCGAACACTTGACCTGGTACGGGCTCGATTCTATTGGCCGAAGATGAGTGCAGATGTGGAACAGTATGTCAAGACCTGTGGTCGTTGTTTGCAAAGAAAAGCGTTACCCCAGAGAGCTGCTCACCTGGTCAACATTACTACTAGTGCTCCTATGGAACTGGTTTGTATTGATTTCCTGAGTTTAGAGCCTGATCTGAAAAGTGTCAGTAACACATTGGTGGTCACTGATCATTTTACCCGGTACGCACAGGCTTTCCCGACCAAGGATCAGAGAGCAACCACGGTGGCTAAAATACTTGTTGAGAAGTTTTTCGTCCATTATGGGGCCCCGCAGCAGATTCATTCAGACCAGGGAAGGGACTTTGAGAGTCATTTGATTAAAGAGATGCTATCTTTGTGGGGGGTACAAAAATCACGAACCACCCCTATCATCCGCAGGGAGACCCTCAGCCTGAAAGGTTTAATCGTACATTGCTTGATATGCTGGGCACCTTACAATCAAAAGATAAATCGAGATGGAGCCAAAAGATCAGCACTTTAGTTCACGCTTACAATTGCACGAAAAGTGATGCCACAGGGTTTTCCCCCTATCGACTGATGTTTGGGAGAGAGGCTAGATTGCCAGTGGATGTATGTTTCAGGGTTTCCCCCGATGGGGTGCAAGTAGAAAACCATATACAGTATGTACAGAGATTAAAGGCCCAATTAAACCATGCCTACCAACTGGCCCAGACCATGGCTGCTAAACGAAATCTGGCTAACAAGAAGAGATATGACAAAAAAGTGAAAACAGTAGAGTTGAGAGAAGAGGATAGAGTGCTGTTGAGAAATCTGGGGCTGCATGGCAAACATAAGATTGCCGACAGATGGCATCATCTCCCTCATATTGTTGTGGGACAGCTGGCAGACCTACCTGTATATAAAGTGTGGCCTGAAAACAATTCGAAAGATGTGAAAACCATACACAGAAATCATTTGCTGCCAATTGGGCAGATCTTGATTGAAGCTGAACCTTCCACTGCCACTCCTTCCCGGCCTGTGACTAGATCTGTTGCTAAGAGAAGAAACAAGCTTGTGGAGCCTTCAACAAGTCCACCAAGGGAGCCTTGTCCCACCCCTCTTGCAAAAGGAAATGATCAACACTCAGTGTCGGAAGATAGCGAAGGTGATATTGAATACTATCCCTCTTACGAACTGAGTCAATTGTTTTGGGGCAATCCCCTTGTTAACTCGGGAACTTAAATTGGCCCATCTGTACTGATTGAGCCCTCTACTTTGTCCCCAGAGGCAATGCCTCCAGAAGATGAATGGTGTAGCAGACAAGCTCAAGAGGCTGTGTCCTTAGGCCTGGCTGAACTGTCTGGCCTGGCTGAATTATCTGACCTTTCAGAAGAAGAGAGTGGGATGGGGGAACACGCCCAGGATATGCCCAAATCGGATGAATATTTTGAATGCCCTGATGGTTCCCCTCTAGTACCTAAACCGCCCCCAGATGAGCCCAGTGGGGTGGGTTCAGGGATAGAAAGTCAAGCCCCTAATAGTATTATGAGCACTGAACCTGTTCCCCTTGAGGAGATTCCCATTGCTAATGTCACTGATACTGAAGTGGAGTCAGGGCCTTGTTTAAGATCCCCCGAGACCCCTAGATGATCCAGCTGACAAATACAGCCAGTAATAAAGTTGAGCTATGAATCGCTTGGTCAGTTAGTGGACCTGCCCTTAAATGTGGTTCACAAGGGGGTATATGTGTCCCCACGTTCCCTGCCAAAGTTAGCCTTGGGGGATGACTCCAGATTGTTAGTATTGCCCTTTGAGTGTGGTGATCCTGTTTCAGGTGACTCACCAGTGACTAGAAAGGAGGGGTTCCCCCAGTCCCAGTGCCATAAGCAGGAATTAGTAACCTGATTTGAAAAAAAAAGGGGGAACCAGAGTTATGTGTAAAATGTGTATGAACCATAATATACTGTAAATGTAATATTTCTGTATGTAATTCAAAATGTGATATAGTGTTAATTGGGATGTTCGCCTAAATGGCCTCATGGGCAGTTGCTTGACGCGGACGCCAAGCTTTTTCAGGCCAGGGAAGGTGTAACCCCCTTGCAAATGGGGGTTCCTAAAAGCTTCCCCGGAGCTTGGGTAAGTGTTCCGTGCCTGGTTGGTGTTCGGCGTTAAAGCCGTTTAAATGGGAAGCCAGTGAGCGCTTTAAAAGGCCTCCATATACTGTTTCTTTAAGGGCTGCTTTGGGTTGCAGTCATGATTGATCAGGGAGGGGGTTTGAGTGTTGCTATGCTCGAATCCTGCCCGGGCTGCAGAGAAAACGCTCCCTTTCTGCCATCGCTGGTTGTGCCAAGGGAGCTCTGAAAGAGGATGTGAATGTTTGCTTAAAATATCGTAAAATAATAATGGCAGTGTAGTTGTTCTAACCTGTTTTCTCTTGCAGTAAAAACTGTTTCGATTGCCTCCTCCATTTTGGTCCAGAACTATTGAATTGGACCAATCAGTACTTTGGGATCTCCCAGAGTCGGTTGACCAATAGGGGAACTGTTTGTATTTGAGAGAGGTATTATGGGCTATGGCGCTTTTTCGCACCACTGAGAGCTGAAGGAAGTGACTGGCAGGTTCAACCAGCCAATCGAATCGGGTAGCGCCCGAACTGAGAGGAGTGCCCCAGGCTGTCAGGGTCAGATGCGTTGTGGCTGAGGTGAGGAGAGGAGCTGTGTGCTTCTGCGCTGTGGAAGTGTTCTCATGGGAAACGCGTGAAGGCCTGAAGCGGCCGTTTTTGCCCGTGAGAGGAGTCATATTAAACCCATCGGCGTGCGGTCAGAGGAGGCTGTGTCCTGCACAGCTACCCACCAGGCTCGACCTGTTTGGAGGACTGGAGAATCTGCTAAATCATGCTCGGTCTGCGGGAGGAGTGAATAAAGCTGCCATTTGCAGTGCTTCAGTGACTGTGAAATCTGGAGAGCCTAGCAGCAGCTGCCTGGTGTGGTACCCCTCTGCTATTGCTGTGGAGCTTGCCATATAAATGTGTGAGGAGGCTCGTGGAGTTCAGGCTCAGCCCTGCTGGTGTTGAAGGACTCTGTCTGGTCTGGAGGTTGTGAGTACTGAATCAGGGTAGCTCCCTGTTAAATGTGCAACAGAGGTTCCAAATGGCATTGCTATACTGCTGATTGTTTAATTAAACTTTTCTTTCTTCTCTGTGTGAAGGGCACCTACCAGCTGCCACGTTTTGGACTAGCCGTTAGGGCTTGGGTACCCAGGGACAGTAAATCATAGGGTTAGGCCTGTGCACAGAGCCCTAGGTATATAGAAATAGTGTAAGCCAATCAACCTGATTTTCCCCCTTTCCATTGTTATCTGCCCTTTTAATAAATCAGATTGCTGTGTTATAACTACACCCTGGCTGGTTTGTACTCTTCTGATGAGTTGCTGTATGGTGACTGTAATATAACTGTACCTTACTTTACAGGGGGTCCCCGGAGTGAGTTGGAATATATTATCCGTGGGGTAAGTGTACTGGTGGAAAGAATTGTTGGCACCCAGTGTGAGTCACTAGTGGGATGGAAGGGGGGTTGCAGTTGCCCAGAGGGCTGTAACCGAGGTAGTCTTTATTATACTAACCCCGACCTCTGGGTGGAGGCACCCGACAACGGATCTGGGCCCCTCGCCCTGCCTCGGTGGGGGCAGACAGGGGTAGTAGCCTTAAGGGTAACGCCCCCTGCGGGTTACACCAGGTTTTGGGGGGATGGATCAGAACTGCACAAAACCAGCTCATCTATCACTAATTTTGAACAAGAAAATGATCTATATAGATAGTCAAAAACTGTTAGAAACATCAAACAACACTAAGTTTCATCCTCTTCTTGCCTTCTGGATAAAACCTCCTACCATACCTGACTGTTTGACTGATTATTAATTATAATATTAGGTAGGCAGTATAGCACAGTGGTTTAAGGCTCTGAGCTGTAAATCTGGAGACCTGGGTTTGAATCCCACAGCCCCCACTTGCATACTGTGTGACCCTGAACAAGTCACTTAACTTTCCTGTGCTCCCAGGTCGCACCTGTAAACAAGCTTTCAGTTTAGTGTGCCACTCCTGGTTAAACAATAGAAAAAATAATAATATTAGAATAATATTAATTACAATTCTTTTTTAAACGTTTCCAGTGAAAGCTCTGGAAATAAAACATACAACAAAGATAATAAAATAATTCTGTCTTACCTTATGTGGTTTAAACCCCATTGAAGATTTAACCTGCATAGTTCCAACTTGTCCTAACTATGATAGACTGAGAATAAATAAAATGGATTGGTACCATACTTAAAAATCAGTATCAGAATAAAGTATATTTGATTTTATATTTAATTCGTACAAGGGAAAAAATGTCATAGAATGAGATATTTTCTAAATGGCATATTAACCCTAAAGAAAAAGATGCTGCTATGAGTATGAAGGATGCCTGGGAGGCATAATGATTGGCAAGCCCAGCCTATCTTGATATCTCTTAAACTTTTATATGACATGAAATGCAGCTCCTCTTTGTTTAATCATTGTAAATCTTGAAACAAAATGTATTTTTTTAATTACTGCTTAGCATCTTTTTAAGAGTTTTTTGTTTTCTCTTTTGTAGACATGTTTATGTCTTTGTGACAAACAATAAACTATTTGAACTTCAACTGGAACATGATATTTTTGTATTTGTGATAGAAAGGTATACCTAGACACACAATGGGTCCTATGCATTAGTGGCATTGGTTTGTGCCACAAAGGACATGTACCAAGATGCCAAAGTATGCACTGTGCAGCCTCTACCAGCTTGACACATTGGGTTGAGACTCATCATCTGTGGTTGGACTGATCAATGGCTCTCTACTGTTGCAGAACATGTGGTGCCACCGGGAGTCCAACCTCATCTGTAGTACTGACTTTTAATTCAAAGGCCCAAATGGTTCTTGACCCATGGGAGCTTGGGATTCTGGTACACAACCCTCCACAGAAGGACTACTAATGCCTGATATGATGAGCATTAATGCATGGAAACTGTACTGGCATGACACAGTCATTTCAATTTTCACTCCATGATGTCAATTAACAAAAAATAAAACAAAATGAACAAACAAAAAATAAGATACTACCTCAAACATTTCCTAATTAGTCCCTTTCAAAGAAATTGTCTTTAGAAAAATTTATCTTCGAAAGCTTTAGGGCTAAGAACGACATGTTTTTAAAGAAAGTTTAGTGCTGGGTTCACATAGCTGGGCAAGGATAATGCAGCATTTAAATATTGATATACTAATATTTCCATTGATAGTTTGTTGGATATGTTGGCTTTATATTAATAAGAATGATGAAAGTTTTGAAGAAAGTGTCTTTTGAAACTCCATGTGAAATATGTAAGGATTAATGTAGTCTATACCATTGAAAGGCCTGACCTTACCCTTACAGTGGGGTATGTCGTTATTGCCTAGCATGTATAATTGCACAGCTATTGGTCTCTAAAATGACATATAACTATACATATATATATATATATATATATATATATATATTAGATGCAAAAAACTCTGTTTAATGCATTAGTTAGGGTTGTTCCACAGCGACAAAAGTGAGGAAATTCGCTGTTACGGTTGAAAACCCTAACTCCGAATTCACCCCCCCAGCACCACACACACACAGACACACACACACACATTCAAGTATGGGGGAGGACCAAGTCAACACAACCAATGACAGACATCCAGCAGCAGGTGACAGAAATAACAAACAATTGTCTAAATGTACAACGAGACATCCCCACCCACCTGACCAGGTACTGCATGCTCAGTGGAGATCAACAGCAAAACTGAGGCCATGTACACCAAACGTACACATCCCTGATTGCAGCTGCACACAATGTACCACACTTAGTAGTTGCATGGCCTTACCTACCGATGCCCCACACCACACCACAACTGGTACTGTGCCATTAGTCAATATAAATGCTGAAGGTGCATGATGACAGTTGTAGAAAGGTTTTAACACTAGTGAGTATACATTCATTAAGAGAAGTACATAAATTAACTACAAGACACTAGCATGCTCAAGATAAAAGTAGTGTTACATTTAGTAGGTGATTTACATAGTAGTACATTTACTGCAATGGTTTACTCAAGATAGCGAGGCTGATGTAAACGTATGGAAAAGCATTGCCTGTTCAACGCTATGAAATTTGTACTGCCAGTATCAGATGCATTCTTACTGATGAAGGTGTACTGCTGATGTACATACATAGACCTTCAGTGTGTTTCAATACTAAAGATGCAGTAAATATTCTTTGTAAGAAACATTGTAATTGCATGGATCAGGCCAAGCAACTTCTAAATATCATAGCACTACTGAGCCAACAATGACGTACCTGTATCGGAGATGTATATAGGATAGATTTTCCTGTAGGCATTTACTGAGTATGTTGTACCTGATAAAGACAATCTCATTGCATCTGTGATGACTAACTTATTCAAATAGTAATACATTTACTATTGTTGCAATGAGTGATCTATGCCACTTATGGACACAGTGTAATTTTTTTTAACCGTTGTTTCATACTCAGGCTGTATGCCTAGTGTTTGGGTTTGCCACACTTCTGTCACTGATGCTATCAAAGTGATAACTATGTTAATTGTGGTACAACAGGAATCAAGTAGGTATGGTGTAGATATAAACAGAATGTCTTTTAGTATTGATTTAACTCACAATGGGGTAAGTGTACTAGGACAGCAGGGTTATTCTCTATCACTGACTCTGTCAGTTATAATCACACTAAGGTTTCGATGACTGTAATGATCAAGTTACACTGTTCATCTTCATGAGTTCATATTCACAGCCATTCTCCAGTAGCTAGACAGTGTATGGTGTAAGTGGGTGGGACACTGTGTTGCAAAGCTGCTGTAGTGCCTAACAGAGGGAGAGTATCTACTCATAAAGACAATTCAGCAATAAGGCATGACCAACAGTTATGTTAAATGGTCTGTTAATCACCCTGTAGGGGTTTAATGTTGAATGAGGCATAGCCGAGTGCCACATGTCGCTAGACAGTGATAAACTGACCATTGACATAATACCTGGGAGTGGCTTATTGCTATCATAATAAAACTGTTTTTTAAACAACATTAAACTATGTTCATCATATGGTTAGGCTCTACATGTATGTTAATAAAAACTAAACATAAGGCTGTTACAATGTTTACAGTCAATTAGAAAGCTGCATTTCTCAAACCCTTGTTATAATCAGAGATATTATACCTGTACAACTCCTTGGTTTTGCTGAACTCTATTGCTCAGGTGGCCCACCACATGTGGTGCGTGTACCCGAAGGGCCCCGCACTCCCACCACATGATGTCTTGTGGCATAGTAACAGGAACAGCAACGCAAACAGAAGCGCTAACAGTGGCGCACAAGGTAACGCAAGCGCGAATGAGAACACACCACATGTGGCACATGTACGTTTGGTGTACATTGCCTCAGTTTTGCTGTTGATCTCCACTGAGCATGCAGTACCTGGTCAGGTGGGTGGGGATGTCTCGTAGTACATTTAGACAATTGTTTGTTATTTCTGTCACCTGCTGCTGGATGTCTGTCATTGGTTGTGTTGACTTGGTCCTCCCCCATACTTGAATGTGTGTGCGTGTGTGTGTGTCTGTGTGTGTGTGGTGCTAGGGGGGGTGAATTCAGAGTTAGGGTTTTCAACCCTAACAGCGAATTTCCTCACTTTTGTCGCTGTGGAACAACCCTAACTAATGCATTAAATTGAGTTTTTTGCCTCTAATTTCCCTTCTTTTTGAGAATGATAATGAGAAATAGTGAATGTAATGCGGCGGGGAGCGGGGCCCAAAGGGCCCCATGCTCCCGCCACATGATGTCTTGTGGCATAGTAACAGGAGCAGCAACGCAAACAGAAATGCTAACAGTGGCACACATGGTAACACAAGCGCGAATGAGAACAGAAAGGGTAACGCACACGGTGGCATAGACGGGAACGGTCTGCCATGTGATGTGTTATCACATAGTAACATGGTGCCTGCAAATGGAAATGTCAATGGGCATGGTGATGCAAAGTGAAACAGAAAGAGAAACAGTACTGTAGACACAAATGGCAAAAAATAACAGAAACACAAGCGCAAATGAAAACGCAAAGGATAACGCACATAGGGCCCAAGCTCCTGGCACGTAATGTGGCAGTGGGAGCGCGGGGCCAAAAGGGCCCTGCACTCCTACCACATGATGTCTTGTGGCATAGTAACAGGAACAGCAACGCAAACAGAAGCACTAACAGTGGCGCACAAGGTAACGCAAGTGCGAATGAGAACAGAAAGGGTAACGAACACAGTGGCGTAGACCGGAACGGTGTGCCACGTGATGTCTTGTCACATAGTAACATGGTGCCTGTAAATGGAAATGTCAATGGGCATGGTGACGCAAAGTGAAACAGAAAGAGAAACAGTACGGTACACACAAATGGCAAAAAAGTAACAGAAATGCAAGTGCAAATGAAAATGCACATGATGACGCACGTGGTGACGTAGACATCAACGGTAAGTGAAACGGGCATGGAACCGCAAGCGTAAAGGGCAATGGTAACAGTAATGTAAGCGCACAGGCTGGTTTTCCCCAAAAGCTGAATAGAGAAAGACAGTGAGTACAAAGAATGTATGCATAATAATGGGTATCGGAGCAGAAAATGAGGACTTGGAATACTAAATAAGTTATATCTCAGGAACAGTACGACATAGAAAAAAAATGTAAAAGTCGTATGATTTATGACTGTCCTGGCTAGTTTTATACTTAGCCCCTACTAGGGGGTTAAGAGTTTTCTGATTTAAAAGTCTGTATCTCGCACTGTTTCCGAGATACGGGCCCTGAAAGGCGGGCGACGTCAGTAATGTTATCCTATGGGAAAAAGAGAAGTTCAGAGCACCATAACTTTGCCTCTCTGTAATATTTTTTCACCAAACCACTGAAAGGTACATCTGTGGGCTGTTGGCTGTCTTCCCTCCAAATTTCAGGAAAAAAGACCAAACCGTTATTTTGCAGCAGGGATCCAAAGGATTTCTGTAATGCGTCGGGCGCCGTAATGTTATCCTAAGGGAAAAACTGTCAACTTTGGAGTGCCGTAACTTTGCCGCCGTGTAATATTTTTTCAATACAACACTGAAAAGCACATCTGTGAGATGTCGGCTCCGTTTCCTCCAAATTTCATCCCAAAACTCCCAACGGTTCTTTTGCAGTGCAGTGCCAAAGAATCGCTGTCACTTTCCCACACAGATCACACTTAATAACTCCGCAGCCGTATATCTTACTGATATGAAGCAGGCGAGCCTAAGGCCTATGGTTCTTGATCGCGGAGTTCTGAATTTCAGCCGAGTTGTCGGTTGGTAACGGTTGTATGTTGTTTGTTTAACAGAAATGGCCTCAACCCTAACTACAGTGGCACTACCATGCCACTATAATACATTATGGTAGCACGTAGTGCTACCATAGTTAGGTTGAGGAGCCATTTATGTTAAACCCAAAACTTTGCACCTTAATAACTTTGCAACCGTTTGATGGATTTGCCTGAAATTTGAACATATGATCAAGAATCATAGGCCTTGGGATCTGCCAAGTTTTGTATCGGTCAGATATACAGCTGTGGAGTTATTAAGTGTGATCTGTGCTTATGCTTACGCTTGAATTCTATAGGTCGCACCTACAGGTCATACGGTTTATGCGACCGACTCAAACCTTCAGAGAACGTGCAGTTGGGGTCCCTGATGTGCCTTTTGAAGACGGTGAATATAAACGGTTCAAAAGTTATTCAAAAACAGTTTCCCATTATAAGCCAATGGGAAAAGTTAACAAAAGTTCGACAGTGTCGCAAATGCATTTTTTACTTTCGAATGGGCCTGTTACTTGCAAATCGGCCATTTTGTTTTCAGTTGGTGATCAGAAAAATGGTTGTATTTAACTTTGACCCTAGCAACCAATTTTTTTGTATCACTTTGTCGACCCTGAGGATGTTTGCCATGTCTTTATTTTGTGGTAAAACACCAGAAATATGTTTTCAGATTTCTGGAAAGTATTTAAATTACTTTCGTGTCACCAGTATGAACTTTTTTGCGAAGCTGCAAATTGCAACAGTAGTTTCATCTGTGGGATAGTGACAGCGATTCTTTGGCACTGAGCTGCAAAAGAACTGTTGGGAGTTTTGGGCTAAAATTGAGGAATGGAGCCGATATCTCACAGATGCCTTTGATGTTGTATTAAAAATATTACACGGCAGAAAAGTTACGCACCAAAGTTGATGTTTTTCCTTGATAACACAGCTCTCAACCATTACAGAAACTACTTTGCTAAATAACTGTATGGTCTTTTTCCTGAAATTTGAGGAAGACAGCCAACAGTCCAGATGCTTTCAGTGGTTTGTGAAAACATTATAGGGAGGCAGTTATGGTTTCAAACTTTTCTTTTTTTTCATAGATAATATATATGCTTTTGCTGCTTCAGGGGCCTGGGATTCGAAACGGTGAGAGATACGACTTTCGTTGGAAAATTTCTAGCCATTCAAATTAGCCAGACAGTGTAAATAACATGACTTTAAATTTTTTTTCATATCTACTATGTTCTTGAGATATAATGTATTGGTATTCCAAGATCTCATTTTCGTGCCGATACTATTATGCATAATTATTTGTACTACTCGTTTTTCCAGGTTTAAAACTACTGTGTGCTTACATTACTGTTACTGTTGCCCTTTCCGGCAGTGTTCTGCATTCCTTTCACTTCACCAGATGTCTGCGCCACCATGTGTGCTATCCTCGCTTACTTGGTGCTATGCTTTGTGTTATTTTTGCTATTTCGTGTACAGTACTGTTTATCTTCTGTTTCACTTTACATCACCTGCCTATTGATATTTCTGTTTGCAGGCAATTTACTATGTACAACACATCACATGGCAGACTATTCCTGTCACGACCATGCGTATCTTCTGTCTCATTCGTGGTTGTAGCTGTGTGCCACCATCGTTTGGCTGTTGTCCTGTTAGCATGCCACAAGATATGTGGGGAGGGCCCAAAGGACCCATGTCTCATCAAGATATGCGGTGAGCGGGGCCCTGGGGCCCTGTGTGCTCCGCCATCATATCTTACTATTTCATTATCATTCTCAAAAGAAGGAAATTAGAGGCAAAACTTAGTTTAATGCATTAGTTAGGTTGTTCCACAGTGACAAAAGTGTAAATGTTAGTTGAAAACCCCTCACCTCCCTCACCCACTTTCAATTACATTGGGTGTGTATTGATCGTGGGTCCTAACTCACCCCATTCTATTATATTTCTGCTTTACATACTGTAGAGTTAGGGGATCATCCCAATGCACACCCCAATGCATGCGGCGCTATGCTTTTCATTGGCGCTGAGTTTCGTTACTTTTTGCCATTTCTGTACAGTACTGTTTATCTTTCTGTTTCACTTATATCACCATGCTCATTGACATTTCTGTTTGCAGGCACCATGTTATTATGTGAACACACTCATGGCAGACCACCCTGCTCACGCCCACCATGTATTCCTTTTCTGTTCTCATTCGTGTTTGTGTTACCATGTGCGCCACTGTTAGCATTTCTGTTTGCTGGTTGTCCGTTAGTATGCCACAAGACATCGTGTATGAGCTAATTACATCTACTATTTCAATATCATTCTCAAAAGAAGAAATTAGAGGCAAAACTCCATTTAATGCATTGTTAGTTGTTCCATAGTGACAAAAGGAGGAAATTTTCTGTTAGGTTGAAACCTGAACCCGAGTTCACCTCCCAGCACCACACACAGACACACACAGGGTGTGCTTTTGGCACGAGGTGTGGCTGAGTGGCACATGTCTCTATAGGGTGATTGACTGACCATTAACACAATTTTGGTAGTGACTTATTGCTATGTCATGAAACATGTTTTAAACAGTTTAAACCTTGTTCAGTATATCGTCAACCTTTCATGTATGGTAATAAAAGATTAACATATTGAGGATGTTTGCAGCCACGAAACGTCATTTTCTCTGACTCTGAAGTACACATAGTGACAGAATGGTTATGGTAGTCACAGTTGGACCTGTTGGTGCTGATGTGGCATCTTTGGTATAATAATGACCATAGGCAGAGGAAAAGTAAGTACATTGCTGAGTTTTTACACTGTTAGAATTTTCAACTGTGCATAATGTCCTACATCGTTGTATATGTTGTGATACTGACTGTATGTCATAGGTACCAAACAAATTGATGGAGGTATAGTTGTAGCAGTATTAGTAAACATTGATTTGTATGCTTAAGTTATAGACACTTTAATTTTATGTCAATGGTATTTAAAGTATGAGTCGACAGGTGGTTATGTTTAAAATTTATTGCCAATTTGTCAATGGAGAAAAGGTCTAATCAAGAGTGAATTATTAATAGAAGTAGTCTCGCAATACAATTTTGTATGTGTGATTGCTTGTCAAATATGTAAATGTTAAGAATACAATAACTGTGTATTATGGATTGAGTAAGTGTGTATAATAGGAAACTAATCAGGTGTTGTGTGTTTTGTTATGTTTCAGTACTACTACTTTATGGAGGAAGTAGTTTGTGATTCGACCTGAATTTAATAGTCAGGCTGAAATTGTGGCGCTTCATTGTATATTTACTATTAATGTGAATGGAGTTAAAAATGAACTTTTAAAATGGTTGTATGTTGTAATTATGGTGTAATTTGTGTGTTGTGTTAATAAGGCAATGTCAGTAGGTTGTATGTGATTACACACATGATAGACAAGTGTTTTGTTTTGATTGTGGACTGCTAGTGATGTTCCTTGGGTGGCGAAAACCATACTGTTCTATAGTACAATATACACAAATGTGTTTTGTGACATTTGATTGATATATAATAATATGTCACTGACTAGGCGCAATGGAAATCCCACCTGACCCTCAATTGAGTCGGTCATAAATATTGTCAGGAACAGGTATGCAGTTTGTTGTGATCAGCAGCAGTGCTGATTTACAATTGTCAATATTTTTACATGTAGAATTACTTATGTGACAAGTTAAAATATAATGTTTTTACATGAACAAATGACATTATCAATTTACATTGGCTTTAGTAAATTTTAACTTGTAATACTAAAACTGTCATGAATGTATTTTTAACAAACTTATGGTTAATAAAATGTTGTTATTATAGTGTTGAATAATACTAAAAATATCACTTGTTCTTTAGTGCACTTATTTTTAGTACAAGTATCAAACTAGCTATTATCAATGTACACTTGAATACAAATGTTATATTATGTACAAGTACTTAAACACATGTAAGAGTCAGTAACGATTGTGTAATTGTTATTTTTATTGTGTAATTCAGCTTCTTGCTATCAATAAAGTTGTTGTTTTTTACATATGTACAATACTAGTATTACGCATGGTTGATAGTTCTACACTGTAGGGTATCAAATGATGTTCTCTATATGTCAAGAGTCACTAGACAAATTGAAGTGTTGATATCAATCTGTGATGAGGAAATGTTTGCTGAATGTTGTATGGTAGTCTAGTTATCTACTTATACTGAGAAGTTCTTTTGTTTGCAAAGAGTAAGAGCTTATAAGTCATATCAATTGTTGTATATATGAGTTGATACATGGATTTTAAAGAGATGTACAGAGAAGGAGAGTAGTGTCCTCGTTTTTAGATGTACATCTTTGATAGATATGTAATCATGGTTTCTAGTGACTGTGAATATTGTTGGTGCTATTGTTTTTCATACAACAATTTTCATGTAGTCGTGATCCACACAAGACTAATATGTTACAGTGTATGTGTTGTCTGCATCAGAATACCATTTGCTGAAATTGTATGTTTATTTTCGATATTATAAATATTGTAATGAGGCATGAATGTTTTTTGGACAAAGTAGTCATTTAAATGCGCATGTGTTGTCCTATTCTTCGAAATATGAAGGTTTTTATAATTCTTCAATATTAAAGATATGCATTTTCAAGTGCTGTGCAGTTCGTTTAAAAGTCGTTAGAGTTGCTCACACTCTAACCATCCAGTTCTGCACCTTAGTAACGAGGTAATGCCCAGAATGCATGGATTGACCATGGTGATAGATTACTGTGAGTGTCAAATGTGATTGGTTGAAGATATTCTACTAGCTGTGTAATCGTGATAGAGGTCATCTTGAGCCTGTTGGTCAAATCTGCAACATAAGCAACAGATATTGAGATGAACTCCTTAGACGACGGATTGAGTCTGCCTCCGCACCTTCCACTGGCATGACTACATTCAGTATTAGTGAATAGCTGTCGAAATTTGCCACTTTTGGTTTCAGGGACAAAGAGAGTTATCCACATTCTCCCATGTTCGACTGGCAACATAAAGAGATGGTGTAATGTTACTCCACCAATGTTGTACGCTGCTAGTCCTGTGGGAGCAGTCACAGTAACAGACATTGATGAGCCTGTCACACTCCGTACTTCTGCAGTGATGGCTTCAATCAGGAAACTCTTTCCTGTGCCAGCTGAACCACTAACAAACATTAGTAGTAGGGAGTACGTATGCTCCCCACACAGTGATTAAGTGACCATTAATATAAACACCAGAGTGCCTTATTAGTATTATCATAGCAATATTTTGTAAATAGGTGTTGAACTATTGTTTTGTATGTGCTTAGTCTTTATATATTTGTCAATCAAAGATTGATACAGCTAATAACGTGTTTGATACTAATCAGAAACCTGTATTTCTCACAACGCTTTTATAATAGTTTATACTATATGTAAGGATGTACTATCAAAACATACCTAATTCTTCCATTTATTTTACTGTGCTGTTCTTCACTCACAAACCAGAGCTTGCTAAGATAGCTATGCCAGAAAATAGAACATTTATACATATACGCACTTACTACTATGGTATGTTGGAAGAGAACAAAATGTTACTGTTTAGTTATTATGATGTAGTGGTTGAAACTTGTACAAGTCTGTAATACTGTGTAATAAACAATCCCTTCATCATGAACATGTCCCTGGTGGTCCAGCGGAAGGAAATGGCTGATCACGTAAGTGTAATAGACCCACCACTCCTCTCCAACGTATACCTGGTGGTTCAGTGGACCGAAATGCTTAATACACAGACAGACAAGTACAAATGTACATATCAATAGTGTTTGATGCTCCACAAGTTACAGACTATGTAGATAATGGTGTGCTAGGCCTCTGCACAGAAATATAGAATTGTTAATATAATATGTGCCCATAATGCTTGTGGTCTTTATAATTAGAAGCAATGTTGTGTATGTCATGGCTGATTTACTGTTGTTGTAAGTCTTAAAAAACTGTACTGTGATTTACATCTAACACTTAAATATTTTTTTTTTTTGGTTCATGGTAGAACATCGGAGACGTCTCCCAGCTGCACGCAAGGTAGTTCCAGCACAGAGTCAAGCTGTGGAGGGTGGTCAGTCGGACACGGAAAGTGTCATTTTGATTGACTCCGACGGTAAGACTTTATTATCACAAATTTGTTAGGCTGTTTACAAATAAGAAACGAGGGTTTCTCATGACACAAAGGGTGGGATATTCAAATTGTGCCATTCATACGCCGCATACATTGTGTTGTGCAAAACGTTGCTGGCCTTCATGTGTGTCTTAGGCGATATTCAAAGCGTGACATGCAAATGGTATAATTCATGCAACCGCGGTGTGGGGGCATTGCATGTGTGATTATGGAGGCGATTTGCATGGCATTACCATGTGGGTCTGCCGATTCCTGAAGAATTTGTGTGGTGCCCTGACAGGCTGCAGCCATCGGGAACAATGCCCGCTGCACCCCGATCGTAGAGAAAACTAGTGTAGAATACCTTCTGCAGCACCTCTCACTGGGCCGATCATGGGTATGGTTCAATTTCCAACAGCTCGATCGCAGCAGTATGTGGGCCCCAGAATGTATCTCTGCTGATCCCGTGGACCTAAAAGGTCGATTGCAGGTAGTAAGTTTAATAACCCTCCCTGAACATAGCCCTGGTGTGCTGTATGACCCACACCATGCGCCATTAAGCTCCCACCACCCGCTCCCCGGCGGCTGGTGGGCACCAACATCCCACATGCCTGCCACCCGCCACCACCGACTGACTGCCTGGTAGGGCTGCCTGACCATTAATTGTACAATGCAGCCAATGGTATGCAGCCATACCCATTATGACAGTTCAGATTTTTGAATGAATGAATTGATTTACAAATCTGGAATGTGATGTGGCAGTATAGATTGCACGCCCATTGACTTGTGGTCTGCACCAATGGGTGTGCAGCCCCATTGGGCAGTCAGTTGATGGTGGCAGGTGGTGGGATGATGCTGCCCGCTGCCCAGAGGGGTGAGGTACTGGTGCTTCATGGGTGGGTGGTGGGGGACACTAGCCACCAGGGCTATCTTTAGAGGGGTTATTAAAATTACTGCTATCTATTAGTATTTCGTCCACTGACCACCATGGCTACATTCAGAGGAGGAGTGGGTTGTTTTACTTACTGGCTGCAATTGGGCATTTTGTCCACTGGACCACTTAGGATACATTTGGTGGGTTACTTAACTTATTGGCTGTGATCGGGCATTTGGGTCCACTGGAGCATCAGGGATATGTCGTGGGGCCACAGTGCTGCTCCATGGTCGCCTGGTGTTGGGGAGTACACAATACCCGTGGTCGGGCCACTGGGAGGTGGGAGGATTTATAGTTGGGTGCCTGCAATCGGGCTGCAGGGGGACAGGGACTGGGTTGGGGGTCCAGACAGGCAGCTGCTGTGTTTCACCCTGAAATCCAGCAGCTCAGCTGGGTGACCCTCAGTTAGGGTTTTTTTTGCCTCCAAGTCATGCAGGCTTGGTTTGGGGTTATGGCTACATCAACCTGCACAGCTCAGGTGAATATTGGCTCTGGAGTTCATGCATGGTTCCTCCCTCCACTTGACCATGCATTCATTTGCATTGTGCTGTTGCTCAGCTCTGTTTTCAGTGGCGCAACTGTCTTTTACTGAATATCTCAGAATGGCGGAATTTTGTACTTGCACATGTGCAACCCTATTGCGTATGGGTCAACCATTTTGAATATCCCACCCAAAATAGTTCAAAAAGGTGTTAACCAAGTCTAGTGAATGCAGTGCCACCATGTGTAGAAGATCCTGTACTACCATAACAAACTGGTATTACTACACATGTGAGTGGAATACTATTCTTCATGAATCTGAGAATTGATGTATGTCCATAGCGGTAGATGTGGTGTTGTGGGGGCAGGTCTTCTCCTCTGCTAATTTTGGTGGTGGAGTTTAATGTACAATGAGTAATAGATTACTAATTCTAATGTTGTGGGTGTTTCAGTGGTATTCAATGGTGTACTGCTTAATTATCTGTTGCTAGTATGATATGTCCGTAGATTGTATTCACTTAATATTTCTATATGTCCTGCCAATGTTTCATTTTTTATCATTGCAATAGTTATTAATGGACATAGAATATCTACATGTTTGTTAATGTTTTTAATAGCCCTGTAGGGGTAATATGGTTAATAACATAAACGGCTGCCATATTCAGCTAGAGGGTCATTGGATGAACAGTGATTATCGTTGTGTTTGTGTTATTCTTATTATAATAACTCACATTTAAAACTGTTTCAGGAACAGATCATATAACTAGGTATGCGTAACATAGTGAACATACATGTAATGTTTTAGAATGTTTCTGTGTAACAAATATACCTGTGACAATGTTATAAGTATTGGCGATTGATGGGCAGGGCACTGCTTGTTCTGCACTGCATACTATAATAATATATTTGTGAGTTTTCTTTGAAAAACGTTATTGAAGAAACAGTGTTGGGGAATCACCAGGAAAAAAAATGAATTTTTATATTAACTGTTCTGGATTGGATGGACATTTGTCTTGGAAAAGATATATATATATGGTGTCATAATTTCAACTTTGTGTGGTTTTAGATGAGAAGACTTTTTATATGCATGTAATACTGAGTTAACAACATACATCTAGTTGGAGACAGAGCTGAATCTGTAAAGAGATATGTGTTCATTGATAGTTGTATGAATGATGTAGTATTAGAACTGATGTTTTAAAGAAAACACTTTTACCTTGATATTTCATCTATTGATGTGATCTATTTTTACTTGTTTGCTTTAATAGAGCCTGGGAAGCTGCTGCTGTCGAACATGGGGGGTGAAGCAGGAACCCTGCGCCAGCCCACCACGTAAGTGAAATCTGTTGTTGCTATTATCTGCATGGTTGAGAAGTACCATATGGTTGTCAACATTCATGGTGATCAATGCTCCTGTTGATAACTACACCTTGCTGTCTTACTGCATGATAGGGAGAGTGCACTGTCTGTTGGCATACTCACTGCAAATGTTCAATTGTCTTGGGCATGAGCAACACACCTTCATTGCCGAGGCAGTACCACTTTCTTTTGTTTGTTGTGGGGGGCGAATCACTGTTGACATTATTTACTTTATGTGTGCTGTGACCTTATAAGGGTGGCAATGCGTTGATCACTGCAGATACCCAACCACCTCAAAAAACACAACATGGTGGGAGGATATTGTAGTGACCTAATGGTATAGCAATGCATAAAGTGTCCAATTATGATTTTTTTTGTTTTTTCTCAATGTACAAGTTAAAAATGTGTTCTTGTAGTCTTCATGATCCCCTTTTCCCAGTTAAAGTGAATAGCTGTGCAGTGTGTCTGTCTTCAACCTTTGCCAGCCCTCTATGCCCTCTACAATCCAGTGTGATGCTGTTCAGTGCACTGTCAGATATGTGTATTTTTAAAGGTGATCATGAACTGAGGGAATCGATAAAAGTAATAATACAGTTAATAATGGGACTGTTTGTGTGTCACCCTATGAATATCGCATTATTTCTATATATAGCACTATGGAATTCGTCTCACCACATTTTAAATGCAGTACTATGACTACTTGCAGTGGTGCAAATTCTACTACATCATACAGTGCGTATTACTGGGTTGGGTGCTATTAAAGAAGTTCTTGAGTAGTGAAACTGTGTTAAATATTGGGCCACATACATCACATTGCTACATTATTCAATGCTGCATGGCCTTGTGATACACAGTGTCATACTTTGAATGAGCACCTATACTGTAAAACTGCGTTTTTTATACTTTACTATATGATGCTGTGGTTGCTGTGCGAAATAACTTTTTGGGACAGTGTAAGGACATGACAGTGAGACTGTATGTGAGTAAAGGTGATAATATGTCTATTTAAAACATTTGTTTTGAGATGAGCATTAGATGCTATCATTACTATCAGGTATTAGATATTTCCCATACACTGTAGTAGGTTTGAAAATGTTGTGTATTTATATACTAAGGGCTGGATATTCAAACTGCGCCATTCATAGGCGCAAGCCCTTGCGGTGTGCAAAATAGTTGTGCAGGGGTGTGTCCAGGGTGATATTCAAAGGAGTTGTGCTATTGAGGAACTCCTTCGAATATCACCCCCAAG